>WARS01000009.1:12730503-15592228 GCA_008933995.1 Datnioides undecimradiatus
CCAGAGCAACTCCTTGGCTCACAGAGACGTTCTCGACTCAGCAGAATTAATAATAAATGTAATTAATAATTATTATAATTTAAATATTATAAATATACTTAGTTATGGCTGGAGAAAATAAGCAGTGGGGTAATACCCAATGAAAATAATTATTTTAATAATATAAGTTATAAAATAGAATAAACCAGCTTGACCTTAAGCAACAGTAAAATACTACTCGCATTTGAATGCATCACTAATAGCATTTGATTACATTTGATACATTTTGATGACAACATTCCCAGTGTTATCGTTTTACTTAGTTACATCATTATTATTATTATTACGATTTGGAAATGTATTGATCCAAAGCATTAAATGTCAGGGTCAGAGCAGTGAGTTGATAAACTAGTTGTTTACTTGCCAGAGATACCAGGCGGCTCCACAACAATGTGTTCCTAACAGAGTGCAGCTCGCTTTGTGCACTTAAAATAGTACAGGAAACATCTGACAGCTCAAGATTTGCTTAGATCACTCTGCTGCTTTTGTATCATTTAGTACACAGGACTCCTGTGTCTCACATACACATACATTCAAATTGAATATATGCAAAAAACAGTTTTCTGTGTAAAACCAATTCTTTTGAACAATTCATGTTTCTTTTTTCTGAGATTATTTTTGAATTTAAACACAGTTGAAATATCACACACATCCATTTGACCTGACAAGTCGAGTTGGTCAGTTACTTCCTGTTATGTAATAATTATTCAAACATGTAGAAACAGTTGCTCTGCTGCTTTGGAGAGCCATGAATCAGGAGGGTTCACTGGTGGGTCAGACAGAGTTGTGGCATCCCTTGTGATCTACCGCATTTCCCTATAAGTTCTTCATCCATAACCGTCTCACATAAGCTCATAAACTTACAGTCATGAACTTTGCAGGGAACCTTTTAAATCATTTGTTTTAGATCTAAATTTCCATGCATAAGCTACTTGGTGTGCAGGGAGAATGCACGGAGGTGAGCCCTGACAGAGCTGACAGAGCTGACAGAGCTTCATCAACTAATTCGTGTTACATTCAGAGGTGGAAATGTACATTCACTCAAATACTGGGTTAAAAAAAAAAATTTAAGTGCAAATTCAGGGTACGTCTACTTTGCTTAAGTATTGATACGATCTGATACAACGAAAACCATGTTTCTCCAGATGTGCTGAGTGATAGAGTTTGAGTGTCTGCGATGAACTGAAAGATTAAATGTTCCCTTACGGGTTCAGAAAATTCTCCTCAAGCTAGATAAATTCTTTATTTTTTTATTTATTATTTGTTAAAGGCATCATTAAAAAGTCAAAGAGGTCTGTTGTTCTGAAGATAGGTGGTTCTCACAGGACAGAGACACTACAAGCTTTCTGAATACCATAGATTGCTATAGATTAAACTATCCACAGTATAAAAAGTAATTTAAATGATCTCCACAGCAGCAATATCCAAAAACATCAGAAATAATAGGAAAACACTGACAGGAATCGTTTACTGCATGATGAGTACAATGACTTTTTAATACTGCTGATAAAACTTACAGAAGTACTTTCATTGTATGGTATTAGTACTTCTACTTAGGCAAAGGATCATCATGCATCTCCCCTCACTTGTTACAGTTGACAACATCCTTTATTTATCCCCATATGTTTTCAGATTAAAATAGCATGTAATGAAATTGGGAGATTTTCAGATCAAGTATGGTAGGTAAGCAAAGGCTGACCATGTGTTACTGGTTATATTTTATATAATGGGTGAATATATTTTATTTTGCTCTACACTCACATTTCCAGGTGCCAGAAAATGTCAGAAGGCAGTTAACAGGCAAGTAAACAGATGTACACGGACATGTGAAATAAACTGATATAAGACATACGTTGTTTCTTCATTTAAGGGCTTTTCTCATGAGCCTGAAATGGAAGGAAAAGCGACAGTGTGTCAGAGAGAATCCATTATGCTATACGTGACCTCTGAATGGACCAGCTGCTCGAGAGTGTAGGAATGCCAGTGATTGATAGCGCACATGCTGACGTAGCCCGCCACAGCTCCCACACCTCTCTCTCTCTCTCTCTCTCCCTCGATATGATCGGTATGTAACGCTGCGGCCGTGAGGGAGTCTGGCACACTTTATGCTGTATCATGTTGCCGACTCCAAGCTGTTTAGGTGCACTGTGAGCACTGATAACACAGGCGCACGTCTACAAAGGTTGTAGAGATAGGGAGCTCACTTCATTTGGAACTTGATGTAGGATCCTCAATTCACTTATTCACACAGACAGAGAGTCAGATTAGCCATTTAAACGTGAGCCACTCCCATGCACGTAAACACTTGTTAAAATAGTTTGCATTTAATCTAAACTAAGATATGTATGTGTGCTGTATTTCATGTGTAGTTTTGCAAAACAAGTTGTTTTACTCTACCAATGTCCCGTAAATGTGTATGGATAATGGATATCATTAGTGGAAATATAAACATCAGTGGTGATGCATTCCTTGGCTAGCATTAACGGGAACTAAGCGTGACCTTAAAGACGTCAGAGAATGCTCAAACTGATACAGGAAGTCCTTTGACTAACACTTGAGAATAATAAAATGACGAGGAGAGAACAAAATCTGGCATTGTGGTATTCCTGTGGTTTAACATCTTAATTGTGCTACTCTAACCATGAACTAGAAGCCAAATGATTGTTCAGCATTCCCACAATTGTGCATCTGTGTATTCAGCCTCCACTGCTCTTTCCTCCAGTCAGTGCAGAATGTAAAATATTCAGATGTTTGACCTGAATTTGAGGTTAATTAGATTATATTTATTATTATCACTATGGTAGTGGCTATTATTAATGTAGGATTATACCTCCATGATTCTAGTGAGCATGTCTAAATATTTCACTCGCACTGCAGATGTGCAGTCTCTGCAGTCATTTGTGGAGTCAGGCCTTTTGGAGTAGGGAATGGACTACATTGATTTATTTTATGGTGTCAATTCAAGGCGATATTTACAATTATAATTTATGTAAATGTACAACTGAGTTTGCCTGGTGAAATAAATCAATCGAATACATTCCTTTAGTACAAGTGCTGGTGTGCAGATATTTGAAGTCAGGGGCTGGGATATCAACAGAAAAATGCAGAACTCTTATTGACTTCAGACAAAAGAACCTCATGTAAAACCTTAAACTAGATAAGACTTGGATTAGACCTTGGCGGCCAGTGTTGAGACTGTTCCTGCTCTCTGGCTTCCTCTGACAGATTTCATGCATTGTTTTTGTGTTGTTATGCTGCAACACAGTGAAAGTGTGCGTTCAAATGTTTGTCAGTGACTCACTTTGCCCGGCTTTAGGTGAAAGGCTGATCTGAATGAAGGTGCTTGCTGTACACAAGCCATTCACAACGACTGCTCTGGTAACACTCAACATAAGTCTGCAGACTGATCCCTGTTCTGATCTCTCTGTCCTGAGGAGGTCAGAGGGCAGGGGCACGTCGGGAACACAGCAATACACTTCAGCCTGTGTTGTTCTGTGCTGCACCTTTTCTGTCATCGTATGCGACAGCTGCTTCGTGCCGCCATGCTGTGCATACGGAGGATGTCGCCGTCTCCTCCTTGACCACTGAGTCGTGGATCAGGAAACGGCAGCGTGTCTCTGGAGAGCGCTGGGCATGTGGCTCGGCCCCTTTTACGCAGCCAAATTCAGGAACAGGAACAGCGGTTCAGCAGCGTCAAGAGTGCGCTTCCCAGACGCGTCAAGTGCGCAAAAACACCGGAAACGAGGCCGGAAATTTAGCCTTCAGATTAAAGTAAATGAATTGCGTTAGAGAAAAATAGTTTACTGGATGGAGGTAATCTTTGAAATTTCCTTATGATCTAAGCATTTAAATCAAGGTAAATCTTGAAAAATAATCGTTTATATGCTCAAATTCCTTTTAAAGTATCATTGTTTTCATTTTATAACGCTCACCCCTCATAATAGTCGGCGCTCAGGCTTTTATTTTGAACACCGGAGAGGAAGTAGTGCGTCTTTGTTGTGGTTCACTTGACGATGGCGCGCTCTGTCTTTTCCTCTCTCCTTGTGTATGTGTGTGTGTGTGTGTGTGTGCATGCGTGTGTGTGTGTGTGTGTGTGTGTGTGTGTGTGTGTGTGTGTGTGTTTACTCCCATTTCTCTGTGTCTATGCGTCGTCGTCTCCGCTCCCCCAGTCTGCTGCTGCACATCCACAACGGAGCCACCACGCTGAGGAGGCGGGCCGACTGTAGCTACACCTCGGCCAGCGGTGCTGGGTCATAGCGCTGGTGGAGGGGGTGGGGGTGGGGGGCAGCACACTGCTCTTCTTGCCCTTCCTAAACCGTGCACAGCCTAAAGCATTGAGGACACCATCACCTCAGCGCGCACTGGAATAGTTTTGGTTTTTGCCCAGACGCACCAAGTTGCAGCTGCAGAGGCGCACTTTTCTCCGTGGCTCCTCTCTCCTTTTGCGCTCACCATCCGAAATGGAAGATGGTCCGTCTTCAACAAGCTGTTTCAGAAGGTTAACGGACTGTTTCCTGGGTGCAAGTAGGTATTTTGACCGGCACTATTACGGAATAAAACGCTGAAATTTACGGACATATATAAAAAAAGCTTTGATTTCCAGCAACAAGGCAGTCAGTCAGGAAAACGCGGACGTATTTTGGTCCTGCAGGCGTTATTATTTGCCCATGTGTCTACCCAACTTTATGAATGACAGATTGATAGCTGATCGAGATGGGTGGGGACTACATTGGAGGGGGGCCTGCGAGCGCTGCAATTTGGAAAATGTAGAGAGCGTCTCTTCAGTCATTTTTAAATTAAAAAAAATAGAGCGGGTTTGTGAATCCCATCTCGGATCTGAGTCGGTCCGGTCTGTCATGGAGGGGACAGTCAGCAGTGCTGCAGTAAGACATGGCATCAAAAAGAGAAGCGAAGTCAACAGCTTGCGCCGGAGTGAGGATAGAAAGTGAAAATTCAGTTTCAGGAAAATGAAACATTCCTGTAGAAAAAATGCGTCCAGGCTTAATAATAACTATAACTAAATAACTAATAACCAGTTAACTATTTTTGTATTTTATATTCTTACACTCCTGTATGTCCTAATATTAATATAACACATAATATTGATAGTTTTTAAAATTCCATAGCTGTGATAAATGCTATCGTTATGGCTTTCTTATCAGCTTTTTCCTGAACAGTATGACGTGTAAATATCGGTGGTAAGCATAATCCGTAATTTAATATTATTTTAACTGAACAAAAAACAGACATATTGAGACATATTAGTGTCAACATAAGTCAAATATGCAGAATGTTTAGCGGATGCACTCTGTCACTGCAGTTAATATCCCAGATATTTGCCCATAATTAACCTTTTTGTTTCGCCTGCATGCCTGTCCGGCACAGAGGTGAATTTACAGTCCTCGTTGCATATTTTGGCATTTTATCTGTTTTTTTATCTTTGTGATTTTTGCTGCATGTGGGGAGCTTGTACCTCGGGAATAATATTTCATTTCTGGGATCGTAACTTACTGTTTCTCTCTCTCTGCCACATGATGAATAACTCGCGTCAGTGGTTGCAGTTGTTTCAGTGACACCTCAAGTGACCTTTAGTGGCAACCCTGTAATAACAAGTTAGCAGTTTGGGGCCTGGGATACAGCATGATGCCAAAGTACACACATAGCAGTAAACTGCAGTCATGGAATGTATTATTGAGGTACAGTATGTAGGTATTCCGCCCTCATATTGACCAAAAAAGGAGACTTTGAGATTTCACAAAGCTTCACAAAGCGTTTTACATTTATGAGACAGCAGAGGATGTGAACTGCAGCAGCTGTCAGAGTCCAATGCTTTAAAGTGAAGTCTACTGTGGGATGCAATAAATAGATGTTTTTATAAAGACAAAGTAGTCACAAACACGTTGACCTGAGAAAAGGTTCATAGTCAGTCTCCACTTCTGCTATAACTGTCATTATGTGTGAGTATCGGCGCTCTCATTTATGCCGCTCTTTTCTTTTTTTCTGTTCAAATGTTACAGCTGTCAATTAATCTGGGTTAAATGTAGGATTAACTTGACACACTATTTGCCTTCTCGCTGCATGTTTTCCCTGCGAGTGGTGTGAGATCGGGGAATAATTTGATTACGCTTTATCTGGGGCTTTTTGACACATGAACGCATACATGTCTGAACTAGGATACACGCCATTATCTGCTCCGCATGTTTTTATTGCACTGTTTACATAGACTGCTTTCTGCAAATATTAGGCATGTGATAGATCACTTTAAATATATTGGACACAGTGGAGTCGAGGGCCTTCTTTGTGGTTAAAAGGGCTGTTTTGTTTTCTAGTAACTGCTGGCATGTTTATCCTCCTATCATTGTTTGTCCTCGCTGCAATGGGACCGGTTGCTGGACTGTCCAGCAAATCCCATCGTCCCGGGAGAAACAGACTCCAGTTTGTAAAGACAACATGTCTGCTCAGTCACCACTCAGTCGCTCCTATAATTCTAAACAGTCTGGGACGTTATAGCTGTTTGTAGCCTCACGTGGCGGTGAAATCTACATGCATACGTGTGTGTTTGTGTGCATTGTTTGTGGGATAGTTCTGGTCAGCATCAGAGGTCAGTCTGGGTCAGTCCTAATGTGATCTCTCAGGCATTTTCAAAACCCAATTGGTTGTCGACGAATTGCTTAACTCAGTGAAGAAGGCTGCATTGTCAGGCAGGAAGTGCTCACGCTGGACATTTCCTGCCCCAATGTATGCCCTCTCTCTTTCACGCACACACTCAGAGTGAGGACCTCACTCACCACAGTCGCTGAATATATCACAACATATACTGCCTGATATGATCAGGATATGAAAATTAAAGCTTGATTCAAATTTAAATAGCTAAATAATTCCAGACTGGCCTGAGTGCATGCCAAAGAGTCTCTCTTTGTGATTTGTCTTCAGTGTTTATTTAAACTCTCAGGAAATTCAAGCCAGCGAAAATGAGCCTGTTATGCAGTTTGAACCCTTTTTTTACATCAAGATCTGTGCAGGATTGGATCGGTGCCAGGGCACAGTGCATGATCTGAGCGGCGAAACAGATGACATTCTCCTCAAGGCGTCCGTTGACCCCCTCGTCAGCTTGTCGTGGGTTGGTATCCGAGGGGATGGGAAAAGGCCACATGCATGCAGATTTCTTTACAACTTGTCCTCGTGTCAAGGCTCATAAAAGAACGCGGCACTGGAGAAGATGCAAGGATCTGTGGTTCTCATTACTGGGTCCCCACTGGCTCCTCTGCAGAGCGGCTGCAGAGTTCAGCATCAGTCCAGATGTGGAGCGGGGAACATGACCCCTGATCACTGATGTGACTCTGGGGATGAAAGTAACTGGGGGGGGCTACATCAAACCACTGGTTCAGGGGGGGATGCTGACTTCCAACACAGCAACCTCAGCTTTACTGTTAAAGCTCACAATCAGCGCTGTTGTGTGATCTACCACCTCTGGCTCTTGTTCAGCTTCCTGTCACTAAAGGCAAGAGCAGGAGAAGGTTTTTGGGATCATAACTTGAGCTGAAGGTGAAGGTTGACCTGCTGCGTGTCTGTGACTGCAGTAAGAGTGTTGCCGCTTGCCCGTGACCACGCTATTAGGCTGCGGATCAAGGGACATGCCTTATCTACATCTCAGTTTGCCATTTATAGCCCTTACCCTTTACGTCTAATGACCTGGACTGTGGAAGTGGAAATAATGCAAATTACATTTCCATGGAAATCTCCCTCTCTCTCGAGTGTGAGGTGTGAGCTTGCATGTTTGTGCAGCGGTGTTTGTTTTCGCCATGTGGGGGCGTGTCTCTGGAGGTGATGGGACTGCAGTTAAAGTCCAGGGTGAAACAGCGTTTTCTCCATTTGACACCTTTTCACTGATGGCTTGTATTGATTTAGCCGGACCGGTCACCTCACCCATGGCTGCTGTGGAATGTGGCGCCGGGTGTATGTATAAATATATACATAAATATGTGTGTGTGTGTGTGTGTGTTTGAGTCTGCATATGGACACACACATACCAGGTTCACCAGCACAGGCTGAATGAATAAATGAGGTGAGCAGTGGGAGAGGAGTCAAAGTGTTTTCATCTTCACCGTTGGCTTTTTCCCCCCTCTTTGCCGCTCACTGAATGTCAGTGTTGGACGCTGCGCTCCAGCCCTCCCATAGATAAGATAAGAACCACATGCTCTTCCCACCTCCTGGCAAGGGAGTCCCAGGCGGACCTGCTGACGCACGCACCCCTCAGGCCCCCCTTCCCTCCCCTCCCCTCCCCTCCCCTTTCCTGCCTCAGCCTCATGTCAGGAAAGTGAAAAGTAGTACCTTGGCAGCTTGCCCTTGACTCTCTGCCAGAAGGAGTGCGCTTCAAGAGAAGTGGTCTTTTCCCTTTTTCTCTCATGTGCATTTTTCATCTATGTGTTGCAGAGGAGGAACATCTTGCTCGCTAAACATCGGCACTGCCGGGGTCGGCCTCTGCTGTTGATATTGCCGCTCGACATCATCTGACAGGAGCACCGGAGACACACGATCACTTCTGTTCAGGCACCATCACACAGATAGCTCAGTGCTTCGTGGAGACTAGAGATGAGTGGTGGAGATAACGCTGTTTTTAACAGCTCTTAAAATGGGCCTTTATCTGCATATGTGAGTTTATTGTTTCAATTACTGCAATGCTTTTCTTCTGCAGTCTGTCCAAGAATTTGCAGTCTTGCGTTCTTGTTCGATTCTTGCAGTATTTCAGCAGAAAATTATTGGTTTTTTTATTCTTTTTTGCTTAAATCACTGGTATCCCAAATAGCAGCTCAGGTCAAATGAAGTCACACCTGACCCTCAGCTACAGTAGCCACCTTCCCTCCAGCTGAGTCAATGCCTCATCAACTTTCTGTCAGCTGAGAAGCCTTGTGAACAGCCCCCATGTTGTGTAATGTCTATTGTTGGGCAAGAGTTTTACCTGAGTTAACCTGACAGGCAGTGGCGTGTCCACACTTTATTGACTGGGGTGGCCCAAAAGGGGCACTGACGTATGCAGGGGTGGCATGAAGTATTCACATCCACATGCACTCACATCCACACACATTCACACACACGACAGTTAATATGAATAATATGAATTTATGTTTCATGTTTACTAACACTGAAACATCTTAAAATAAAATGTTCTTATATATTATATTTTTTTGAACGTGCAAGATAAATAATCCTGGTAATCACAACAGAAGAGTGACACTTTTACAAATAGAACATAAAGCTTCTGTACTTCACAGAATGAACTTAAACCTAAATTGGATTCATACAAAAGGAAAAAAGTGCACTTTTAAAAAGTACTTGTCAAACTTTAACTAAGAAGATAGCCAGTTATTTACAATAACGGGATGGTACTTGGGGTGGCCAATCAGATTTCAGGGGTGGGTAGTACCACCCCCCCCATGACAACCCTGCCGACAGGCTCCTTAATTCAAAAAATTTCTGAAATATGTTCAACTTTGTGGCTAGCTTGTGAACCATTCACATTTCTACATCAGATATTTTTCTACACTAAAATGATGGACGAGATACTTTAATTAGATGTAATTACATGGTTTTCGTTTGCGAGTAATACTTTTCCAGCTGAGAAGTACATTTTAAACACCACCGCAGTTTATGTAAAAATGACACAAACTGTTGAAAATTGCAACAAAACATTTAGGGCTCCAGGGATGACAGCAGACAACAACTTTAATCATCTTTTAAACCGTAAATCAACAAAAGGCTCCTGCATTACTAATGGATTCATGTGTTCAGAGTTGTGCCTTGATGCACCTGCAACCACCTGTCCACCTGTAGGATCGCTGCCACAATGTTTAACCACAGGAGGTTAAAAATCAGCAGGTTTTGTACAAAACACAAAACGGACAAAACTACATTCAACTTCAACATTCCTACTAACTTTTATGAGAGTCACGTTTACCCATAAGTTCCTTTATGGGAACTTACGGGTAAGCATACATAGCTGTATGTGAGTCTGCTCTCGTCACGCACGCTCATATTGAGAAACTGAGATTTTGAAACAGAAACCCTCCAGTTTGAAAGAAGTCAAAGAGGAAGTTGATCAGCAGTTGAGGACGTCCATTGCAATCACCATCTCTGTTCCTCCACTCTCAGATAAAGACTGAAGTGGAGACATAAAGCGCGGTGTTGCATCAAAACATTGACAGAGAGAGGTGGTGCAGGCTTAAATCAAACCAAATATAAGTGGTAAAATAAGGACAGACGTGTGGCTACAGAGAGAGAAATGAGGCCTTGCTTCACAGGGGTTTCTTTTCCTTTCCTCTGAAGGATCTTCCTATAAAGAGATGTCAGCAGTACTCTGGGGTTTTCCCTCTTGTGTGCAATTGATAAATGTTGACCTGCGAAGTGTCTTATTATGACTTCTGTCATATATGATATCGCACCACAACCGGCCCCCGTGTCAGGTTCCAATACGGATGCTTGTTGTCATGCTTTAGAGTTGCTACGCTGATTCAGATATTTATTGATAGCACATTTTATTGTACGTTGGAGTGAATTACTTGGTTTGCAGCCTTTCTACAAGCCATTTACTTTTCCATATAAAATCTGACCATGCCTAATTGATTTCCTTAATAAAAATCCTCATAAACCTGAATTGTAACTCCCAAGAATTTACTATTCTGAAGCTTTTTCAGGATGGTTATGATGCCTGAAATTCCATTTTAACACCAAAAACGGGTGCCGACATTTATGCATATAGATACCCAGCATTCCCCGTCAAACAGGAGCGCTGTTCATACTGAAACTTGGATATGAGACCCAGACTGCGACTGGTTTGGCTTTCCCTTCCCAGTCCCAGGGTGTGGTGTGCTGTAGTCAAGATAAGTGTTATGCAACAATACCTCACTGCATGAACTCAGGCTTCAGTTTTTACACAGGAAGCCCAAGTCTGAGTCAGGCACCAAAACCTCTGCCAACTGGGCTTCAGCCACTCGCAAACATGCTGCACAATAAGCTGCTTCCCGCCTATACATTTGTCTGAATGAACGTTTGACCCAACCTCATCTCAGCATGGAGGTGGGAGGTAACTGCGTACATTTACTCAAGTGTTGGATTTAAGTGCAGTTTTAGCTGCTGACCCCTTACGAGATGTAACGTCTAGTGGGAGAGAAACAGCAGCGAGAGAAGACCTCCAATTCTGAAAGTTTTGTTTTTACCTCTTCTTCTTTACTTTATTCATCTTCTCACAACCTCCCAGATTTATGTTGTGACTTTTGTATGGGGTCTGACCCAAAGTTTGGAAACACTGCAAACACACCAGCAGGAAAATGCTACTTATTCATCATTATTCAAAATCTAGTTATGCCTTATATAATAATTTTTCCACAGAGTGAGTACTTTGACGTTTGCTACCTTAATTACATTTTGATGATTATACTACTGTAGAGAGAAGTACAGAAGCAGACTTACTTTCACATAGTATTTTAAGATTAGATTCTACCCATGTACAGAATCTGAATACTAGTTCATGGACTGGCTCAAGATTTTGAACATTTTAAAGTGTGACAGATCCCAAAACAGCCTGTTTGGTGATGAAGATTTAGACTTTTGATTTGTTTACATTCGACGTGTCCGACAGTGTGTTTATGACAAATAAAAATCAAAAACATTTAGCGTTTATCTTGATGACGCCATTGTCCTCACCAGTGTTGGCCACAGCGGGAAGGAAAATTTCACTGAGGTTTGACAAAATAAAAGAGTAAAACTCTGGTCAAACCAGTGACCAAGCCATTGCTTCCACCACAGCAGCTTCTCTCCCTCTCTCCTGATTGAGTGAGCACATGTGGTTCCCAGTGGGGTTAACCATTCTGGACCACAGCATGTGGGACAGATCTGGCTGCACCTTTGATTAGCCGTCATAGTTGCAGGCCCAGGACACTGACGCATATCCCGCAGCTCTGAGTGTCACTGCGGTCACATTAGGCTGAGCCATGGCTCGAAAGATTTCAGGGGGAATCAGAGGGAAAGTCTGTAAGGTCGACAGAAAGGAGCAGGAATGTTCAGGAAAAAAGCCCCATCAATCACCATCATGCTGCAATATGGTGGCTGCTGGGTCAAACCAGTCATTCCTCTGGCATCTTTTTCCAGAGCGCTTTAATAGAGATTGACGATATTTACATTTCTGACTTTTTCCAGTAACCAGTGATTTCTTCTTCTGAAGTGGCACAGATGAACATGAATATGTTTGATATGTCCAGTTGCCACCGGTGGAGTTTGCATTACAAAACGGTGATGTATAGACCAGCTGCACATGCAGCTGCCTGCAGTCGCAAATGCAACATAATATAATGTAATGCAACAGAATATGTAACGTAGTGCACACTACTTACCTTTACTGCAGAGGAAGTTGGACCTTGAGTACTTTCCTGTCATGTGCTCTGCCTTCCGTTAATGCATCATAATATTGTGTTACACGGATATATGTCTTCCCTGTAATCATTCAATCAGTGAATCATTATATATAGTTTTGCAGGATATGTCTGCTGATAGACTTGATCTTTATTATTGTCAAAAACTATGAAAAGACCAGAAACAACAAAGTGTTGCCTGTGTGGCCAAAGCCTGGTGGAGGTTCTTCCTCTTTGCAATAAAGCTCTTTAAACACATCAGTGTTGCACTTGGTGACATGCCCCTACATTACCGTGAGCATGGGCACTGCTGTTTAGTTGAAAACACTGAAATCCTGAAATAATCACCAAGTGTGTACCAATCAGCCGCTGACATAGTCCCCAACAAATGCACTATTCACTCATGTCTGAGTAATGTCTGCTTAAAGCTGCTATGTCTAGCTGTTTAAGGAAGCGACAAAGCTATTTTGAAAGAAAGCATATGTGTATTATATTGTAACCTATTTATAGGTGTATGTCTTTAGTTAGAACAAAGAGGCTCAGCCGCAGATGGGATGGGGAAGCCTGAAAATATTGAGCGTTAAAGCGTTGACTTGTTGAAGGTAACAGAAGTACAGAATATGACTCGTGTGATCCTGGAAGCAATTACCGGCCTGATACTGATTGGCTGACAGATATATTGTTCGACCTCCTGTTATTATGTTATTAGAAACATTAAATTTGACAAGTACAGGACTTTTATTTCACATTCTTACTTTTCAAAATACGGTGAAGCGAAGGTTAAGGGTTGAGTTGGGGGTCAGAAATAAACAACAACTCTTCTCAAGAGCCACGGCTGCTCTTTCTTTGCCAATACTTTTTTTTTCTTTTTTGCTTGTGTGGGCCAGTAATTTTAAGCACAGGGTTGTGCCCAGAACACAATTTTATCAACCATTATATGCCCACTGCAAAATTCACTTTGCCCCATGGAAATAGGACGTTTGACTATTTTTGTTCATGTGCACACATATGATAGCTAAATAATTTTCAGAGCCCCGTCGACACAAACGTTGTATTCATAAGTTGATACTGCGTCCTTGTCTTTCCTTTTTTTTTGTAGTGTCACTAATCACAGTGCGTTCTTTGTGATTCAAATAGGACAAAGTCGTAAGGGTCTTTTGCAGCGCTCCCATTTTACTCCTCTCTGTGTGTCTTTCTGTCCCCTGCAGCTCCCTCCACCTCCCCTTAACTTTCTCTGATTTATTAAGCCGTATTCTGCCGATGTGCGTCAGAGCTGGCCAGGAGTCTCGTGAGGCGTTCCGCTCCTGAAGATCTGTGTCTCGTGTCTGGACAGCGTCAGACCGCAGCGTCCTCCGCCCCTCAAACTTACCCCCACCTTTGTTTGCCTTATTTGCCTGCAACCACAAGCCTGTTTGACACCCTCAACACACACTCACACACACATCTATACACATACACGCACAGCAGATGATCCAACCTAACTGAAGATCAAATGATTTGTTCTGGGGGGGATAGATGAAAGGTCGTAGATAGCTACTCAGACTGTTTACCAGAGTCAGGAGCACTTTGATTCTAAATTTAAATCAAATTAAAAGTACAAGTCATTCCTCAAATGCTAGTTATATAGACATGCGAGAGAGAGAGATAGCTGCAGCTGAAGTGGATGCTTCTGGATCCTGCATCTGGTTTTATTTTGTCATCCGACACAACAGTGAAGTCGGTGCCACCCTCCACGTACACGTCTGCTGTCCAAACGTCTGCAGCCATTCACTACCCTGACACATACAGGATTTCACACAGACACCCCACTTAGTAATATTTTCATATGTGTGTGTGTGTGTGTTTGTGTGTCTGACGGCAGAACACATGCCTTCCAGCTGCATGTCCTCCTGTGATTCATACTTGAAGGGAGTCTACACAGATGCTGCTGATAACCAGACGTTTCGTGAGAAAGCGGTATAAAAGAAAGGATCAGGGCCGTCTGAAGAGAACAGCCTTCTCTGCTGCTATCTGATAAAACATACAATTACCATGTGCCATACCATAAAATGTAAATTTAGCGCTGCCACAGGGTTTGTTTTTCTTTTCTCAGAAAGAAATTGCTTTTGATTGCTTTTCATGTCGGCGTTGAGTTCAAGGTCTCGTGATGAGATGACGTCTCGCGGGCTGAATTTAGATAGTTACAAGTCTTTGTTTTAGACTCACACACTCCATTTGCATGAGTGACCTAAACATGATGGTTTCCTAGCGCATCATGACGGCCTCTCAGACGCCAGCGGCTGTATTAAAAGCAACTTTGCCTCGACGATGGTCTGGCAAATGGCTTTTTTCCCTGACAACAAAGACAGTAAACAGCAGCACTTAGCGAGCTCTCAAGAACCTAATTGCCTATTAAGCACAATCGAGTCCTCCTTTATCCTGCTGCCTCTGTTGGGGGCTCCTATCCCTGGAGACACAGCTTTACTGTAAACATAAGTGAGCTAGCACGGCTATCTGAGCACTTTAGCTGGGACCTCGGCACTGCTGCTGCCACTCTCACCTGACAGTATAGAGAAAGAGATGACCTTTGGCTGTTTCTGGCCATTTGTTCTGGTGACTGTTAGGAATACCACGCACCTTTGGGAGCTGCTATATGATTATGATTATTTACTTCTTCTTAAATCTTGTGTTTCGCACCGCCATCTTTTTCTAGTATTAGCTCGATTTTGCGCATCATCTCTCAGCATTGTTTTTTCACATTTGTTCCACTTTGCTTGGTCATGAATGAAGTCGTGTAGTGTGTGATCTTAAAGACATCCTGTTTCTTTGCTCTTCAGGCTTGACAGATGAGAAAGTGAAGGCCTACCTCTCGCTGCACCCGCAGATGCTGGACGACTTTGTGTTGGAGAGCGTGAGTGCAGAGACGTTGGACAGATGGCTGAAGAGGAAGACCAGCAGCAGGCCTGCAGGTATACCCACACACACACACACACACACAGGGACAAACATGGAAACACACAGATACATGCCGCAGCTCTCTTGGATCAGTGTGACATAATGATCGGATCAGCGGATTTCACTATATTGACGCAGGGTTGTAATTTCAGTAATATTTCACTTTGGTTAAATGTTTGTACTTTTTAGCTCCCGTAATCCCATCTGAGTTCCTGACTAGTCAACCACAAATACAGGCTGCCCTGAATATGTGCGGCAACGTCAGTCGTTTGCTTTTATTACGCTGAAAAACTAAAACCTTTTTCTGTTAAAGACCAAAAGGATAACCAGAGCGGAGGCAGAGTGTGCCGCTGCGGGTTGTATTTATTATCCCGGCCATTTGCAGTACAAATCACTCATCTTCATATGTGTCTCCTTTAATCGTCAGTGTGTGTGATGGACAGAAGAAAGGGAGAGGGAACGGGCCTGTTGGGTGTTTACGGGTCATTAGATGTGTTTGAGCGGGCCGAGTTGAGTCTGTGCCGTGCGCTCCACACACAGCGGACTGTTTCTCAGACCAACCGCATCCATCAAGGGCCCACAGGGCTGGCACTCTGCCCAGTCGAGCTGCTGACGTCAGAGGCGACCTCCAGAGACATGCAGCCGGCTGAAGGGGGCCCAGGGGAGGGGTAGGGATGGTGGTGGTGGTGGTGGGGGGGTTGTGCTGGCTCAGGGTGTGGGTGTGTTGAAGTGAAGCGGGAAACTGGCGGAGGATGGATTTGTCACATTTTGGAGCTGCTTTCTACATGAGGTGTACAGACAGTAGTGTTGGCTGCTGCCACACTGACACATTGATTTCTCATGTCTGAGCCTGCATGTGAAAGCGTTTCCTGTATACAGTACACTGTATGTGTGTGTGTGTGTGTGTGTCTGTGAGTGTTTAGGTTGACAGGTACCAAACAGAGGCCCTCATTTTAATCATTTTTGCTGGCGCCAAGAGGGAATAACTAAATTCACTCATGTAGTTCAGGTCAGAGCAGATGAAGCCTGTGCAAAGCCGAACGCGGATTCCCAAAACAGAAATCCAAAAGAAATTCAGCTCATGTTTCTGTGTTTTCCATCAGTTTTCGGTTGTCAAATGAGTCATAAAACTAAAGTCCCTCAGTGCAAAGTCAAGTTTGTTCAGCTCTGAATTGATTTGACCAGTTTTTTGTGCTTTTCTGTTTATGACAAATTATATAAATTAACATGGCAGCTGCCTGTTTTTCAAGGCTCCCTTCAGCCTCTCTTCTGTTCAGCCACTGGTTTCCATTTACTTGAGTACAGTAGGAAAATCAACTCTCAGGGACCTGAAACTGGCTTGAGTCAGGTAGCCAATCAGAGTGAACAAGACAAATTTACCATTGCACAGAAAATCCTGATTGATTTGAAAAGCCTGCTCCCAATTACCGCACATCCATAACATAAATGACAAAAAACACCAGCAGACATCAACGTTCATTATGATGGATTGCACATTTCAAGCACGTTTCAAGTTGCAAATTGTTCTCATGTTTCATGCTAACTGCTGACTTCCAGGAAAGCAGAGAAAACTTGAGTCTTAAGTGCTCTGACATGCTTTGGAAAGTGGACAGCGCTAATGCAAACGATATCACTGATCTCTTGATAAGTGTAAACCTCCTGAAAATAGTTAGCAGCATCTATTTGTTGGATGAACCAACAGAGTGGAGGACTAGGAGATAATGCAGCACAGTATATGTAAGCAGCATCAACCTATTGAACAGAACTAAGAGTAAATCACAGTTTTAGCTAGTCATGTGATGACAGAGGGAAACAGCAGTTGCCAAATGCGTCCCCTGCATACCTCTAGTTTTCTACTGATGAATAGATCATTTGTAGCTATTCAACATGCTGTTCTGCTACGAGCATCTAGACCTTCACTCTCAAAATATCCAGCCAGTGGATGGCTGATGTAGCCCTTATTGATTATTGATTTTAATCCTAATATGTAATATGAGTAACATACAGTGGATAGTTCCTCTGGATCTCTTTCAAACTTTTCTTGTTATAATTATTTTTTTGTCATTCACTGACAAGAAATGAGGAGAAAGAGAGAGATGGGAATCACCAGGCCAGGGTTAGGGTTAGGGTGTCCCTGTGGCTGGGATTGCAGTTCTTCTTTTTTTGTTGTTGTTATTATCTAATATTTGAGTTGGTTAATAACTTTGCCAACTTTTATTTGGAAAAGTTTTATCAATTTAAACTGTTTTTATATAAAGACTCTCTTCACAGTTTGCTAGTTAGGATGCAGCTTATGGAGCAATTCAGCTTTAATGTAAGTGTGCTTGACTGTTGTGATGGAGCTCTGCAAAGTTTGATAAATTGCCTAAAGTGATTGGTTGAGTTGTATTATGGGACATGTAGGTGTCATGCTTTGTCAAGGAAGTGTGCAACAAAGCCAACTAGCTTCTGCTTTACCTTTTTTTACTTTTGTTTATGAATGTATTTTATTTATTTATAATTATATATTTGAAAATACAGTAACAGTGACCAGTACAGCAAGCAGGTAGTTTTGACAAAGGATGTAAAGTATTATTAAAGTGACTTTGCTGAGTCAGCCTTAACCAGATTTTTGAAATATTTAGCGAAATGCACATACTGAACAACATTCAGCCACTCGCTCTGTGCAGCCGGGCTCTTGAGCTGCACGAGAGGCGACCAGACTCGCGGCGAAAACATCAGTAATCAGCCTGACAGCTCTGTCATTATGCCACATGTCTCTTTCTGCGTTGATCTTTACATCACATCAGTAACATCACTCGAAGTCCACTTCCTCTGTCGGACCACTGCGAGCAGACACTTAGGCACCGCTCTGAAGCCTCTCTGTGTCTCCCTCTCAGTGGCTGCATCCACTCAGATGACAAGCACTGTCTAATTTCTGGTTCATCACAGAGGCTGAGTGGTCACTGTGTTGGGTTGATGGCTTGAATCTGACTTGTAGATTTATTTGACACATTTTTTATTCATTTAACAGAAGCTGGGCTTTTCCTGAATGTGAATGAGTGTATTTCCACTGATCAAAGAAGCTACATTTATCTAAGGATGCATTTGTATATCCATTTTTTGCAGCGATACCTTTCAGGGATCTGACTGATCTTATATTCTTTATGAGTGTTGGAGCAGCAGGACCTGTCATCATGTGATCATCACTGAGATAACCGCTGCTTCCTGGAAGCAGTCCCTGCAGCCTGTCCTGTTCTCAGTTATCATGTGATGGGCTACATTGGATAGCATAAATCAGTTTGTCTGTACACATACACGCAAGATTGTGTGTGCGTATGCGCGCAAAGGTTGTGTTACAGCCTTTAGTTCCAGAAAAAGCCTTTGCACACTTGTTACTGCGTTGAATCTGCTGTGTGGTAATATAACAAATGTTCCCTGTCATAATAACTGAATTTTACTTTTCTCATATTGTTCTGTCATTTATGACTTTACTGCTTCATTGTTGTATTTATATATCGAGACTGGCTTTCAAGGCCACATGTTGGTGTGTCGTAACCAAGTGACACAGAGCAGATCGTTCTTACTGACTGAACACCTTTAGCAGAACACAGTTTCCCAGAATCCCCGCTGATGTCATTTGACCATGACACCTCTCTAGACCACTGTCCCACTGGCAATGTTTACTTCACACCACACACTGTCATGGGGTAATTAATAAATCCCTAACCCTCTGCAGGCCCCTCGCTACTCATCTGTGCCTTCTGCAATGCAGACACACTCGCAGTGTAAAACTGGGACTGCTAGTCATACTGCGCCAGCCGTTTCTTCAATTTCTGCTCATACAAAAAGGGTTGTTGCTGAAGGCGGGATGAAGTGAGCAGTCTGTTAAAGCATAGGATTGTTGCTGTAATGATGTACAGTGTTATTTTGTATTTTTCTGCCTCCTTTGTGGATGTGTGGGTTTTTACATTTTTGTTGTATTTATATCTGATCTAGGACTGCCACCAACAATTCTTTTTGTTGCCCATTTATATGTTTTTTCAGTTGATCAGTGTCAGAAAATAGTGAGGATTAATCATTTCATGTTTCTTGAGTTCACATCACATCTTTAGATTCCTCTCCCAAACATCAGCCCACATCTGTAAGAAGAGCAACTTTATTCCCTTTCTTAATCAGATAGAAGAGATAAGAAGCAAGTAACACTCCCTTTTGAGCGGCAGCACACTGAATTTCTATTTAATAACTGAATGGCTTAATAACAATACCTAATAAGTTGAAGAAGTCAGAGTGCATGTCTTGTTAAGTAATGGCGGATTTTGTGGAAGAAGTCTTGAGTGAGTGCCTGGGCTCCAGAGGGCAAGAGTTGGGCCGAGCTGTTAAGCAGCTGATACTGTTTCTCAGATGTGTTTGGACGGCAGGCACAAGCAGACAAAGATGTGCTTGTGTAGCAGAACCTCATACCCTGCCACTGTGATAAGAGCGCTGTCTCACCTGCAGGGCTTTCCATCGGGGGGGAGCGGGAGGCCGCCCTATGCAGCGCTCAGTGTTGTTTAAAACACTGGGAAAGAAAGCCTTTCAAATAAGCTGATGTAGTTTAAAATGCAGCTAAAATTATACATCAAAAAGTTTTTGCTCTCAAGAAGTGTTTCCTCATCCAAAAGCATCATGCCAACGCCAGGAAAAACATAATTGGTAATTGTCCATAATTTACAGCAACCACCTGACAGCCAGTTAATCCTTCTCAGAACAGGAAGTCTCATTGATATCTCTTTTTAAAGCGCATACTGATAAATATAAAGATGTGCAGGTAAACAGGGAACTACACGTCCTCCATGGAGCAGGTTGATGCAGGACGAGGTTGACACATGTTGACTGCTGAGTCACTGCTAGCTGACTGGTGTGTGTGTGTGTGTGTGTGTGTGTGTGTGTGTGTGTGGTGGCGGATCAATAAAGCACCCATCAAGTATGGTGCACATTAGACCCAGCTGACTGGGGGATTTTTTTCCCAGTGAAAGGCCTCAGCCTGGGGCCACTGATACATTCTGGGTGCTTCTTCAAATCATTTACCACCATCAGTTCACCAGAGACCTTTATGCTAAACTGCAGCCTGTGTGTGTGTGTTGGTGTGCATTTGCGTGGTTCTTGGTGCAGTTTGAAGTCAGACATTATTTTTTTACTGTGTGTTTTTACATTTTTCCCTTTTTAATCAGATTTTTAAAATGTCCCCACATATTCTGGGAAGTATTTATGAAATAATTAAGTATACTCTTCTGAAAACCAGCAGACAAAACTCCACATGTCATGAAACAGTGTAATAAACACTGTTTATCTAAGGCACAAAGTGCTTGGCAGTAAAAACAACATGTCCGATGCCTGATAAGAGCTGAGAGAGTTTCAACAAGTTCAAAAGAACAGTTTTCCTCAGTCAAGGAAATGATGTGTGTCTGTTTAAATCTGCATGTTTTATCATTGATGGATAAACTGTGTCTGCTCGTCCTCTTGCTGCAGTATCTGATCAGTGTCTGGCTGGTTCATTGGTTGAACCCATTCAGAAATCTGCAACAGCTATTGAGGGTCGATAGGTTTGGGGGTTGTTTTTTTTGGTTGGTTGGTTTTTTTTTTGTTTGCTGCACAAATTTCCACAAAGATCATTCGCGCTGATCCAAGTACTGAAACTTTGCTGTTTGACAGTGAAAGCCACCAATGTCCGGTCCTCTGTCCTGACTGCTAAACCAACACAAGATGCGAAAAAGTTATGTACCAGATTTAAAAAGAACACTGAAAACATAACACAGATATCACAAATGACTAATTAGTTTAAATAATATGCGTATTACATGCACAAAAGCAACTAATTGTGATTGATTAACTATGTCACCACACAGCCCTTTAAGTCTGATAGCAAAACTATGTGAAAGTTGCTATTCTTAATATTTTATGTCAGATTGTGGGTGATAAACAGAATAAGCTGTGTGTGTAAACAGTGCTGTGTGTGTTCACTTTATAAACAAAGGAGCTTTACCCACTGAGCTTTACGGGGGGGTGTAGCACACAGCCCAAACTGATAGCTGCCAACTTAAAGCTGCACGTCCTGGTGCTGCCCACCTGACAAACAACTTCTCTGAGGTTGTTCCGGTTCAGGAAGAGTTTGAATGAAGTGATGAAGTTACTAGAGTAGGTCTGTTTAGCCTCTGCTGGTTTCAGGAGTTGCTAGACAGTTGTGTTTAGTGTTCCCTGCTTCGAGAGCTGGCAGTGTATTTTCAGCCTCCTGTGTTTACTAAAAGCACAGCAGTGCCCCTGAAAATATGGGATGGCATTAGAACAGGCTACTGTTTTCAGCCTCTGTGCCGGCGCCTGACCGCATTGTATGGCGATAAAACACACACATACACACATACACCTGTATACTTGTCCCTTTCCTCTTTGCCCCAGGGATAGCTGTATCCTTAGGGTTAATCCCCAGACTCATACGTGATGAAACAAAGATGTTATTGTTGCAAAACATTAATGGGTCATGCATATTATCAGTTGAATTCATAGGTGATAGGCGACACCACTCATGAAATGCCCACAAATTTGTTCACCCACGTTTCCTCAAGAGCCAAACATGCAAAACAGTATATTGAAGCTAGTTTCTGGTTTCTAGGAAAACCAGGACTATGACAAGCCATGCTGGGCCTGCAGGTGCTGAACGTGTGCACTGCCCTGCATGCTTACTTTAAAGAAACTGCTGGAACTGGTCCAACAAGGCAACTGGTTCAGCACGACAGATTTAAAGGGCGCTTGCTTTTGTATCTCTGTGGTTCCCAAGCACAGGAAGCTTCTGTGTTTCACCTTACAGAGCATACAGCCTGCAAGTAGAAGCACTTCCTGTTATGTTTTGGCCCTTTAGACATTTTCAGCGCTCAGAGATCACCCGGTGGTTCCACTGGGATGGCTGTACAGGAGATGCCGGCAGAGAGGGTTCTGCTAGACTGTAATTGGACCTGCAACGCCACAAACAGTGCCTGGTGAATATTGCCTCTAGGAGGGACTCGGTACTTGGGGTAGCACACAAGTCCTGGCAGAGGGACTACCTAAGGAAAAGGAAAGGCTCTTATGTAGCACAGAGAGATATAACTGCACTTTATATTCGTCCAGTATATTATTTATGGCAAGTATATGCAAAGTCACATGTGAAACTAATCAAACTGGAACTTAAATTACAATTTTTGTGGTCACTCTGTGACCATGACCATGCTTTGCAATGTGCATCATGTGCAGAGATGGCTCAACTGCACCTCTGCTGTTTTAAAAAAGGCCCATTCATTCTCTCTTGCAATAGCATCTTATACTTTTTGCATCATCTGCAGCTGCATCACCTGTCGACCCGGGTGTTTGTGTGTTTGTTCGCTTGTGTTTTGGTTCTTTGAACCGTCAGTCCTGACCTATCCTCCTCTCACTCCCCGGGGCAGAGAGAGAGAGAGAGTGAGAGAGAGAGAGGTGGGACAGTGCTTGCATCTTTGACATCCAAGTAGGTGGGGATAGTGGAGGGGGTGCTGGGTGCTGAGTGCTGAGAGTTCAGGTCCTGGAGAAGAAAAGAAGTCTTTCTGCGCCGCTCAGAGCTTGAGATGAAACTAAACAAAAATGAAATGATCTGGAGGAAGTAACAATCCACTTGAGGAGTGAGTATTACATGTCCTGGTAACTCTATAGCTAAGTCAGGTTTATTCACACAGCCCTGCATCTCACCATAATAATGCTCATTTGACATTAAACTGTACATACTACACCATGTAGCACATAACATGCTATTTATGTATAAAATAAATACATCAGGTACAAGCAAATAAATGTTTTCATGCATTTAAAGTTAGTTCAGTGAGTTAAATCTCATTTGTCCATTATTTATATATATGTGTATTCAGTTAAGGGTATGGGTAGGATGTTCTCCCATAATAATCAATCACTACGTGATGAAATGAACACTATTGAGCTGTTGTCTTGTTTATTAAAAATGCAGGCTTTGTATCTTGCTGTAATTGTAAAACTTGTCCTTCAAAAGGGCCTCATGTTGGAATATTCTTGGCCTCAACAAGTCCTTACAAAAAAGATTCAGTGTGTATTTTTCCTTTTTTCAAAGGGGTTTGAAGTCTTTTTCAAGCACAGCCGCTCTGTCCTCTGATTGACGTCATGCCCGGCCAGGGGTTCACTCTAAAATAGCTCTCATGGCTAAGTTAGGAAACTCATAGCATACTGGAGGAATGCTTAAAACAACAAACAATGTAGCTGGCTGTAATTTCTTTCTTCACATGTACAAAGAGGTTCGTTTCAAAAAGAGGACGAGCCCGAGTCAGCACTTCAATCGATGTATCTAAAATCTGCCAGGCTTTTTTGCATGGTCTGATCTGATCACATGAAAAGTTCCCAAAGAGATCTGAGCAGTCACTGTTCTCATGTGCTGTTGACGCATGTGCAATGAAGAGCCGCTTGAGCTGTGTGAATGGTTTCATTTTCATCCCAAGTAGCACTCCCAGACCTGCTCCCAGACTAAAAGTCCAGAAACTGTTATGATTGGCTGCAGATTTCATTATTATCACATACGGCAGTGTCTACGTCCAAGGACAATAGTCATATGTCTGTCGTCACTCCAACAGCCTGAAATCACAACAGGAATTCGCACTCGAGGCTGCAAAATGTTGCACTTGCCAAGTAAAATTAATACGTCTCTTAATTCTGTTTTAAAAGCAACATAAATTCAGCGAATGTCTCTCTGGATCAAAAGGAAATGATATATTCATCCATAATTTATACATACTGTATATATTAATGCTTTGAGTTCTGCATATTTTTGCATCTGCCCATTTACCATTCACCTGACTACTGCTGTGAGGACAACACATGGTTTTGCTTACATATGTATCCACTAAGTCTTTCAACAGCCAGGACAGATTAACTTGAAATTCTTGAGATTTTGTACTTTTTTCTTGTTGTAGCTTTATAGATCTCAATTATTTATTTAATTCTAAACTTATCTTTACTTATTTGTGTCATTGTGCTGCTGGACCTTAGATTGTAGACCCTGTGGCTCAACCTGATGCTTTTCGACACAGACAAGTGATTATGCTCGCATTTTCTTTTTTAGCAATGACTTATTTCACATTTGCATAGTTAGAAGGTCTTGACAGCCAGCATTTAACTGTTTGTTCAGTGATCAGGGTCAGCCCTGAACATCTGGGGGCCCTAAGCAGGATAAGTTGGGGGTATTTGTGGATGTGCACTGGAATTTGTATGATTTTGCACCTCTGTAAAGGTAATTAGCTGCAGTTTTCTGCTCATAAATACACTCCCTGAAAAGTAAAGTTGCCTGATGGATCTTGGCATTTTTTAATTCATTAAATATGAATGAATGTAAATCCAGGAGTAAATGACATTTGCTCTTCTATGCCCAACATTTATCATAACTTTGGAGCAACATTTATCCTGTCAAGTTACCGTGATATGGTTGTTACCACTGGATGCTTTAGGTCAGTATGTTCATTTTTTAAAGGCATAAAAAAAATATTTAAAATGAATCACAGAAACCCTTTTTACATTGACAAGTTAGTTTTCACAGCACAGACTACAGCTACTAAGCACCCACACGTTACTGCTTTTTAAAAGTGTCTCATTAAAAAAACAAAGTTCTTAATGCATCCAGTATGTTATTGGTTAGAAATAAGATGCTATAAAAATCTTTTTGCCTTTTAGAAATGACATTGGCTCACTTTTCATCTCTCTGCTTACTTGGAGTATTGTTAAACGGTGCAGAACCAGCAGGCCCCACTGATATGGCGCTGCAAAAAATCTGTTTGTACACAGCCTGATGCTTCGTGTCTCATCCACCTTGTAAAAATGTCAGATCTGATCCCAGAATAGAAAAACTAACTTTGTCTCTAGTCGGTTTTTTAACATTGTGATTTTTCTCTTTACAGATGACACATCAGCTAAAGAAGTCAGCAGGGTAGGTTTTTTTCTCCATTTTATGTGCACATATTTATGTGGCAAAGCACATGAAGCCACACCTTCACATATGTTTCACACATATTCCTAAATCTAACGACTGATCAAGTTCTTACCCAAGAATGAACCTTATCAGTGAACTAATTCAGGGACAGCACAGCACATAATGTCTTTCAATAACCTCAAAAATGTCCTTATGTGCTTAATTAAGATGCAGATTAATAATTGTCCGTGTGCTTACTTTCTGCAGCGAAGTGCCATTGTGATTTTGTCTCATTAACTTGAGAAATATGAACAAAAGCATGAAATTGTTTGCTAATTCAGACCTGTGCGCTCTTTTCAGCGCAGTAGTGATGCCTCTGAAGACAAAGCCATGTGAGGTCATAATCAAATAGATCATTTAGAAAAAATAATGACCGCTGCACTCGTCATGTTTGAGACAGTTGGGAGGAAAGTTACTGGAAAGCGTAAATCCCTGCACTGTTCACACTTTTGTCACCTTAACACCATCATGCCCTGATAGGAGGCAAGGTGTCAGCACACTCAGCAGGGCTCCAGAGCTGGGTAGAAGGGACTTCACACACATACACACAGAAAAGAAAAAAAAAATGAGGGCCACTCGACCCCTCGGTGCGTCATCCATACGTCTGTGCAAACAGGATGTGTGAGGATAGAAGGCGTCCCGTGGGGGAGGCTTTCTAGTGCCCCACTCTCCCTGCCGTCCTGTCCTCACCCTCTCTCTGCAGGCGCAGAAATAGACGGCTCTCTGGCCCCGTACAAAGCAGGAGGTCTGCCTCTTACATAACCACACTTTTAAGCTGAGGCTGAGCAGCAGAGCTTGCCAGGGCTCTAATCAGAGCTGTGGGGCTCCGGTGGCCTCCTCTCGGGACTGCGGGGGGATCCCTGGGCTAGAATGCAGCAGTGAAGGGGGGTGCAAGGGTGGGGTGGAGGGTAATGTTTTGATGAATGGCTGCATCTTTGTGAATGGCAGGAAAATAATCCTCTTTCATTCAAAAAAAGAAACAAAAAAACCCCCAAACGAACCCATTTCAGCGAGTAGTGAGCTGCTGCAGTGACATTTGACCAGACGCAGCACAGAGTGCAGGTTGCTGTCAGGTTTCTTTGTCAAAGAGCCTGCTGAATTTTGAAATTCAATCTCAGCGTTTATGACAAAGCTGTGGAGTTGCAATTTCTGTGTGTCTTGTGTCCAGCAGTACCAGGACACAAATATGCAGGGTGTGGTGTACGAACTCAACAGCTACATGGAGCAACGCCTGGACACTGGAGGAGACAACAAACTCCTGCTCTATGAGTTGTGCAACATCATCAAAACAGGTAAAAGGAGTCCAGAGATGCGGCGTATTGATCCTGTCCGCCTCAGTTCGTGTCACACTGGTGCTGCAGCACAGAAGTGACGCTGACCACATTTGTTTTTATTTGGAAAAAAGAAAACTTGATAATGACAACGTCTGAACAAACATCTCTCTGAGCGACTGGGGCCAAATAGTCGAAATACCATTTGCAGAAAAATTTATTTTAAGAGGAGGAGAAGGATTTGCTGTGGTGAATAATCCTGAGAAGAGCACTTTTCCGACACCCTCCGTGGTGAACCCCGCCCATATGCTTCTCCAGCAAGAAAAATAAATACATACCATAAACTGTCAGAATTATCTGTAAACCAAAAGCCCCAGTTCAAAAGTCAAGTTAGTGATTCAAGCATCTAAAAGAATTCGAATCTCACAATCAAACTGTATAATCCCTATTTAAAATAAACAAATGTTGGATTTAATTGGTTGTTTGGTCATGTCATTTAATTTTCCAGCATTTTATTTCAGATTTCAGAAAGTTTCGGAAAGTCAGATATTGATACGTGTGAAAACACCAAGTGAAACAATCAAAACAGGTCCAGGACATCACATCACATCCAGCACAGTCTGATGTAGCCTCATATGTTACATGTTATATTAAATACATTAGCATGTTGTCAGAGAGTCAAAACCCAAGGATCTTTTCACCCAAACCACACTACTCATTAACTTCCTGATCATCTGATGCTCCATCAGTCTCTGTTGTCACATTGTATGATAACATGACCCATATATCAGTGTGAAATGGGACTGGAAAGGCGGACTGGGAATGCGATGAACCGGATGGCAGTCAAAGCCCTCGGCCAGAGTGCCCTCGTTGTTATGTGGGACATTGTTAATAGATTGTTATTAGATTGTAACTGGACTGTTGTCTCCTTGTCACAGTTGCCCCTTCAGGAACACCTGCCTTTTTTTGGACAATATTAGGAAATATAACATTGACATGAACAGCTAATATCGGTTGGTATTGACTATCTAACTGTACTTACGGCTTACGTGACCTGTGTGTGTCTCTACAGCAACAAAAGCTGATGGATTTGCACTTTACTTCTTGGGAGAATGCAACAATGTAAGTGCAGAAACATTTGGTGAATACATTTCATACACCAGTGCAGTTGCGTGTGCTTGTATTTAACATTTTCTCTCTCCATGTCTGTTTCCCTCTTTGTTCTCCTCTGTGCTTCTCAATAGAGTTTATGTTTGTTCACTCCAACGGGGGCCAAGGATGGTCCTCCAAGCCTCATCCCCTCCGGCCCCATCGCATTTGGGACAACCATTGCCGCTCATGTTGCCAAGACTCGCAAAACACTGCTAGTAGAGGACATCATGGGGGTAAAGTCCAGCAGTTCACTGCACTTCTCACGCACATCTTTATGCCCTATGTATATGTTTTAAAAATAAAAATATACTTAAATATTCTTACTGAAATATAGTTATTTTAAATTGAACCTGAATTTCTGGGGGTAGACTTCTGTTTGGTTCTGTATCTTTTGGTGCTTTGAAATTCAAGAAAACATGTAGAAAATATGCTATATTGACTTCTTTGTCATTGTTAGTGGATGGACAGGCTGCACTGACCTGCTTTGTTAAACTCTGCGTACCTCAGGTTATAACAGCCTCCCTCACCTCTGTGTTGCAGGACGAGCGCTTCCCCGACGGCACAGGGCAGGACTCAGGGATCCATGTTCACTCTGTCCTGTGCCTTCCCATCCTCACTGCCATTGGGGACCTCATTGCAATCCTGGAGCTTCATCGGCACTGGGGCAAGGAGCCCTTCAACCTCAGCCACCAGGAGGTCAGTCTGACCCAGACAAAACACACCAAGAGTGGGAAGCTGGAGCAAGGCTCCCAGAACTACAGTTAGCCTGGTATTCACCTTAATCTGGATCTGCATAAGATCTCTGTTAGATTTGTGGGGTTCAGTTCAGTTTGTGGAAAACACTTAATGACCTTAAACTAGAGAATTACTTAACATGCAGGCTGCTCAAGTGTAAAAGTTTAAAGATTCATATTTAGTATGTAAAACTTTTCAAGAAAACAATACTAAACATGGGGACTTAACTGTGTTGCAGTTGTGAGTCACCACAGAAAGGCTCTGAATTTGTAGGCCAGCGTCCGTTATCATGAGACCACCTGATGTGCAGAACAGATAATTATGTTGAAATACACAAAAGAGGAAATGTATAAAGAACTGATTAAACCTTGAAAACGCGTGATAACTTGTGTAAATTGTGATTGTAAATTGTTTTTGTTTTTTTTTGCTGCAGTTCTTTAAAGCTAAGTTTCCGTTTCTTTAACAGGTTGCAACAGCTAATTTAGCGTGGGCATCAGTTGCCATTCATCAAGTACAGGTGAGCCAACCTCCACAGAGAACTGGTTTGTATTTAAAATTGCACACTGTAGCCGATATCCTGTGCTGTAACACTTCACTAAAGACTTGGAACAAGGTGAAGCCAACCTGTCCCACTTATTATGATCTTGGATGACTTTGTTTGTTCTGGTTCTGCATTCATGTTTTTAATGGGGAAATCCACTGTGTACAGGAACTGGGTTGTCACTGGGCCCAGTCCAATCAACTAAGCCATAGATTCAACAAACAGCTCCCCGAAGACGTCATTACGCCCCAGTGCTGTTTTTATACGAACAGATAGCACAACACCTCAGAGAAGCGGCGTCCCACTGCAGCACTGGCCACAGTGGACCTCTGAGCCTCAGTGAGTGGTGCGGCACTGCAGCACACTGCACTCCTGGGTTAGCTGCTCGCTGCAAAACACTCTGTTGTTACTGAAACTCATGAAGGTGGCCTAAAGCCAAGCGTGTAGACAGCAAGTTGGTGTGTTTACAGTACACGCAAGATGCTTTATGTGTCCTGTGAGGAGCGGGTGATACGTCTGGGTGCCGGGTCATGACCTATTTTTTTTTTCTGTTTGTTTGTTTGTTTCTAGGTGTGCAGAGGCCTCGCCAAACAGACTGAGCTCAATGACTTCCTACTAGATGTGTCAAAGTAAGCGCTTGGACAGTTTACTGAATGGATACTGATGACAAACATTTAAAATGTCTTTTCATGTGTTCTGATTTTAGTCTAACAAAATTAGTGTATAAGTTTAAGAAAATGAAGACTGTGGGCTCTAAAGTAAGTTAGAGTCTTTTCTCATGGCAGGTCAAAGGTTAAATACAACGTTTTTTTCTCACACAGTAAAAGAAATTACTGCATTTTTTTAAGGCAACGTAGCTTTCATGTCTTGAATGTGAACGTCATCAGAGCTTCCCATTTGTCAAACATCTCAATGCGCCATTTCTTCTTTTCGCACAGAACATACTTTGATAACATTGTGGCAATAGATTCTCTACTTGAACATATTATGGTGAGTGTGATTCCTGCAAGTATGTGTTCATTCACATTGTCTTCAAGGCTACACATCCTGGGAGTGTGTGTTAGGTTATGTGTGTCAAAAGGAGTAGTTGCTGTAACACTGATGCACACAGGCCAGCTTAATACTTGAGGAGCACTGCTAATGGTTTCTGACAATACGTGCTTGTTGGCATTAATAAAAATGATAATGTATATAATTATAATCAGTACAAAAAAGACAAAAATTCCCCAAAAAAATTCAAAATAAGAAAGTTTGGAGCTCGCAATATCTGATCTGGATGAGTGTAAAACATGACCTTCCTGTTTCTTTTACTAAATCCCACCTTTCTGTCTGTATGTATTTTGTTGCCTTGTGACTGTGATGTCATCTCAGGTCATTCGAGTCATCCGGTTAAAACACTGCAGTGAACTGGAATGACCTGTAGTTATACTGTGTGTGGTTTTAATTCTCTACATTCAACTACTTCCATCCTAAACAATCAATTAACATTTCAGTGATGCATCTGATATAATTAAGCTGCAGGTTTTAGATTTTCAGTGTTGTTTTTTTTCTTTGTTGAGTTCTTTTAAATCATCAGTGTTGCTGATAAGGTTCTGTGCCTGGTGTTGTTTTGCAGATATATGCAAAAAACCTGGTGAATGCGGACAGGTGCGCACTTTTCCAGGTAGATCACAACAACAAAGAACTGTACTCTGACCTGTTCGATATCGGGGAAGAGAAAGAAGGCAAACCTGTCTTTAGGAAAACCAAAGAAATTAGGTGATTTGTGCTTTTCTCCTCTCTGAAATGTCTCAACATTTTATTCTCCACATGCTTTCATAAGTATCATATTTTTCAGTTTATGTTGATTTTTCATTTTACTCGCTAAATTTGAAATCGCACATTTGAAATGAATGTTTAACTTTTTTTCTCTACACATCTAAAAGTTGTGACAGCTCAGGAAAATGCCTCCAACAATAGAAAACCAAATTTAAAAAAAAGGAAAAATTCAAATTGCCTGCTGATTTTCTACCAGTGTTATTGTGGAACATCATCATTTGCACATAAATCAGCAGAATGGTTAATCTGCACACTGTTTGTGCTGTAAATTGCATTTTTTAAATTAGGTTTTCACATAGATTTTCACATTATTGATCCATCATTGATCTGCTCAGAGCATATTCTCACTCACTCCAGCAAAGACAGACTGACGCGAGCAGTCCACAAATTTAACTCTTGTCCGCTCCTCTCCTCTCTCCCTGCAGGTTTTCTATAGACAAAGGAATAGCTGGCCAAGTGGCTCGGACAGGGGAAGTCTTAAATATCCCAGATGCCTATGCAGACCCACGGTTCAACCGGTAAACCGCAGCAGACCCTCCGTATTTACTTCTCTTTTCTAATTTATCTAATTATCAACAATTGACTTAACTGTCTTTAGCTTTTGCTTAATCTCCTGTTGGATAAAACGCTGCAGTCTTCTCATATGTGGATAATTATATCACCAAAGTAATGTCACATATTTTTGTATGTCTTCCTTAACAGGGAGGTGGACCTCAAAACCGGCTACACCACACGGAACATCCTGTGCATGCCCATAGTGAGCAGGGGGACCGTTATAGGTGTGGTGCAGATGGTGAACAAGCTAAGCGGAAGTGCCTTCACTAAAACAGATGAGAACAACTTTAAGATGTTTGCTGTCTTTTGTGCTCTGGCCTTACACTGTGCAAATGTGAGTACAAACCTAATCTGTTCTCTTCATATGTGTCTGCACAAGCCTGCTCTTTATCTTTTGCAGTGTAGGTAGATGACGTGAAGATTATATAACACTTCATGGCCATGAATACTCAGTCGCGATTGGCTTATATTCAGATAACTGCACCTTTGACGTAATGTCCTCATCCTCGTCCTAAATTCATACTTATAGCTGGAAGGCTTGTTTCAGCTGTTACTAGGCTGTGGGTTTCCCTATTTGTCAGAGTAGTAATTTCATTTTTCCTCCAAGGTTGACAGAGATAGTGCCAACAGCTTCTATTTAAAGTGCACGTTGCTCCAAAATATGGATGAAAGCTTATTTTTTGGCAGTGATGATTAGCCCCAACATTGAGTACAGAGACGTTTCATGAATCGCGCTAACTCTGGAAGCATGCGTTGTGTGGTCTGTTTGTCAGAGCCTCTCCTCTCTGTGGGGCCTGAATCACCATCATCTCGTGCGACAAACTTACGCAGGAGCAGCGTCACACAAGTTGGTTTTAAAATTGATGAGGCATGTTAATATTTTAAGACAAGCAGTCTGCATCCGTCCACTGACAGGATTTATGTTTAGCTGTAATTTATGCCTCGCATCTCTAGGAAACTCACTTAGGCCCAGCTCCTGATTTATGTTGATTTATGGTGGAAGGTGCGAGGCTTGGTGCATGTACCTGACTGTCTTATTCCTGCCTGTCTGGGACAGAGACAGGGATAAAAACCAGATGTGGAGACACTTCTTGGAGACGCACAGATAAAATATGATACAGGACTGTTGCGGTTGTAACTTAACTTTGTCTGACCCTTTTGGAAATTCCAACTGTGATACTTGAAGAATTCAACAGGGGATGTTATTTATAGCACTGGAGTGTCGACATTTTAAAGGCTAATTCCTGTTTCTGTGATTTCCCCATGTGTCTCTGCAGATGTACCACAGGATCCGGCACTCTGAATGCATTTACAGAGTGACAATGGAAAAGCTGTCTTATCACAGCATCTGCACATCAGAAGAATGGAAGACCCTTACCCAGCTCAACCTCCCTGCACCCATTTATAAAGAGATCGAAACGTGAGTGCAGATTTGGAGCAGTGTTTCTGTGCTGCTGTGACCCTGAGTGTAGCTGGTTTCCAGCCATGTGTCTGTGAAAGAGACGATGACAGAGTCCAGACCTGACCAAGTCCCCTTCACTCATCTGTCCCTCGGTGTCCTGCACATGCTAATTTAAGACTCTCCTCTCACACACCCCCTCCACCCTCCTTCAGGTTCCACTTTGACGTTAATCCCTTTGAGGAGATCTGGCCTGCTGTCTTTATCTACATGGTTCATAACTCCTGTGGAAAGACCAGGTAAGGTGTCACCGGGCCACGACAACGTCAGTGTCAGTTCTCCATCAAGGCTCGGGATGAGTCATTGTTAATCATACTTTATTTTGCAGCTTTGAGCTGGAGAAGCTGTGTCGGTTCACCATGTCCGTGCGCAAGAACTACCGGCGTGTGCCCTACCACAACTGGAAGCACGCAGTGACGGTGGCACACTGCATGTACGCCATCCTGCAGAAAACCTCTGGGATGTTCACAGAGCTAGAGGTTTGCTCCTTATTGGGTCTGGGTTTTGCTGCTTCTAGACAAAAATACATGAAATGAAAAGCAAGATCAGCATCGGAGGTCCTCTGTGATTATTTTCTGCACTTTGGTTTGCAGAAGAAGGGTCTGTTGATAGCCTGCCTGTGCCATGATCTGGACCATCGAGGGTACAGTAACACCTACCTGCAGAAGTTTGACCATCCACTGGCTGCTCTGTACTCCACCTCCACCATGGAGCAACACCACTTCTCTCAGACTGTCTCCATCCTGCAGGTAGAGCCCCACTATGCAGAACTTAAAGTCAACATTTCCATATTTATTATCTTTTTCTGAAAATCTGTAGTGTGAATTTTGTCGCATTACATGTTTGTACATGTACAGGTTTTGACATTTTCATTATTTTAGCATATTCCTTATATCTCCGATATGCTTGAAGTACATTCGGGCAGTGGGGCAAAAGGATTTGAGCACCGCACATAAGAGTCACTAACTGACTTGACATACAGAAGCAACAGGAGGATGTCAAAAAATGCCAAAGCAAACCCACATTTTTTGCAAAAATGCAGATTCAGAAGTTTACCACAGAGCTGACCTTTAAACACTAAACACACTTAGATACATGTTGACCTGAATTTAACTGGGTTTGTAATTTTTACTTTGTTCAACCTGCATTTCTACTTCAAATTTGCAACCTAATGGTTAAAATACTTAAATTGGCATATAGCTTTAATTATATGCTAATACTTACACGCACACCCATTGAAAGGATCACATGGTTTAGTTCTGAGTGCCCTCTTGTGTGACATCCAGGATCTGTTGGCAGGACGTGGATCCAAGGACTAACTTGAGACTATAAGATGTTGTAGTCTAGCTGAGCTGAACGCCTCATAAGTGGAGCTTTTGCTTTTTTATTGATCTCTTTGTTTCTCATAGCTGGAAGGGCACAATATTTTTTCCAACCTGAATTCCAGCGAGTACGAGCAGGTGTTGGAGATCATCCGGAAGGCCATCATCGCCACGGACCTGGCCCTGTACTTCAACAACCACCAGCAGCTGACGGAGCTGCTGACCTCAAACGCGCTGGACTTGAACAACCACTCACACAGGTTAGATCGCGACGACTCACACCAGGGAACAGGTCAGATCAAGATCATCCCCAGGTCTCACAGCATCACACAGAAAAACGTGGACCTGGTGCACATAAACAGCACATTGAGTTTCCACACAGCTATAACGAGGCTTTGCTCCCCTCCAGGGACCGTGTGATTGGTCTGATGATGACAGCATGTGACCTGTGTTCTGTTACCAAGAAATGGCAAATCACACGACTCACAGCCAACGACATCTATGCTGAGTTCTGGGCTGAGGTACAGTAGGATACTGCTTTAGATGAAGACGTTTTAGTGTCACGATCGAACCTCCAGTATAACAGTCACACCTCTCTGTTAGTACACAGAGCTGCCCCATCATATGAAACAAAATCATGTTCTGTAGTGGTCAGAAACTTGGCCACAGTGTGCCAAAATAAAAAGAAACTTCTTTCTTTGTTTCTTTCCTCCACAGGGAGATGAGATGAAGAAGATTGGGTTGCAGCCCATCCCGATGATGGACAGAGACAAGAAGGACGAGGTTCCCCAAGGCCAAGTGAGACCAGAAGTTTTACTCACGTGTCTCTAACCGTGCTCCCTCTCTGCCTCACAAATACACTCAAAATGTTAGGTGCTGAATAACCAATGAAAGGGAGGTTAATGATATGCAAATTTCTTCAAAACATAAAAAAGTAATTATATTCATAGAGGTTGTTGCATGGTTATTATTTTTACCATTCTTGTAGAATGCAACGAAAAGCTCCTACTCAATTTAATGCTAAAAATATTTTACATACTGCTAAATAATAAACGTTACACTATTCCTATATTTGATGCACGATGTGGTCTGTGGTAGTCTGCAGAGCCATAAGAGTAACCCAAATTAATTAATAATATGTCATAAAAATCTATTTGTTAATTTACAGTTATAAAGCAGCCAAACAGGTGGTAACCACTGTACTGACAAAACCTTAAGTAACACTCTCCTAATAAAAATAAAACTCCAAAATGCATGATCCATAAAGGGTTTTTGTGCATGATTTAAAACAAAATCTTTTGTGGGAATTACAGAAGTTTTGGAGTCGGATTAAGAAAATAATTTTTGTGTGCTGCATTTCTGATCCAATCTGATCATACAGTTTCCAAAATGTTAACACAAACTTCTTCAACCTAGTCACGTTTGTTTCTGTTTTGTCTTTTTTAAAGGTGGGATTTTACAATGCTGTCGCAATTCCGTGTTACACAACACTAGCGGAGCTTTTCCCTCCGTCCAGTCCTCTGCTAAAAGCCTGCAAGTGAGTATTAAGAGATACGGTATAAATATGTAAAAAAAAATATATATATTATATATATATGTATGTAATAGACATACAGGTTATCTGTTATACGTGTATGTATATTTAAAAAACTGTAAACTACATAATTGTAGGTGTAGGTAGGTTTTCAAATCTATTTTTTTGTGAAATAGCTTGAAGCCATAAACGTTCATGCTGTCGTGCTGATTTCACATCAGATAAATGCTCTGACAGCAGCTTCCACCGAGTGATGTGTGTGCTGGCCTTGTCTGACCAGCAGACAAATAAGATTAGAGGTGATAAGGGGTGTGTGTATATGTGTGTGCATGAGTTTGCGTTTGTTTGCATGTGCACACATTCCAAGCATGCCCCTGAAAATACAAACAAAACACACACGTTACTGTGCTGATGTTGCACTAAACAGACATGTGCTGTAACACATAGGTAGACCTGTTTCAGTATAGAATACATGGGACTAACAAGAAACAGCTGCTTAACTCGGTGCATCAGTGTATGTGGTTTGTGTGTGGTGTGACTTTGTGTGCGCATGACACATTAAATGAGAGTGTAAAAATGTATTTATTATGTTTAACGGGATCATATTGCACATTCGCCTGTCCTTCTGGGGTAACCTATTGGTTTGTTAAAAGTTGTGACCTTGATCTGCACGGAATGCAAACAAAGTGAGCAGTGTAATATTTAAGCCCCGGCTGTACGTCAGCACCGAGCTCTGGGTGGGCAGCGGGCCTAGACCCCGCGGAGCCCGGCTGCTTGTTGTGGGATCTGCCACAGACGTGTAAACTGCATCAGGCTGGCTAATTGAATGGAATGGCAGCAAAGGGCAGCGCTTTCTGCACTCGAATGTCAGGCTTGATTATAGCACAGAGGGTGGAGAGGTTACCTTCATGACAACAAGAAGTGATAGGGCCACTACTACAGATGACTAATGAATTACACTGCTGCTGCCCGGCTGTGGTGACATGTGGTTACAGATTTCTGTCTTGAATTAACTGCCACTGTGAATGAATCTTTTGCGTAATACATTTTGATTTGTTTAATACAGCTTTTCTCGTTTTGATTGTTACAGTTTGTCGACACTTAATACGAATTTCTGAAGAAATATGTTTATATTCTGTTCATGTCGGTGCTATGATACTATATCTTGATTAACATCATTGCTACAGCTACATGATTTCAGCTCTCCTTTCTGACATTTTGAGTGCTTCTGTTATGTCCATAACATTCTTAACATCAGATGCACACCCTTGTGGCAGTAAAGTGTTATAATGTTGTCATGACTAGTCATCCCTATCTGTAGCTGCTGTACTACATTTCATTTTCATTCTAACAACAAAACTGATCATTGTTAGCAGTGGCTAAGTCACCAAAATGTAATAGTTTAATCAAGGGTCATTATTAGCCTAATATAATTAGCACTGAAACCAAAATTATAAGTTAACACTGTCTTTGATTTATACTCACATGGTTTTATAGCCTTATTTCACATTTAAAGCCTCCTCCTAACAAATGAAATGTCTGTGTTAGTAGCACAGGCCCAATCATAAACCCACGACATGTAGAGACTGACTTTGAGGTGTTTTGTGTTTTGCAGGGAAAACCTAGGCCATTGGGAGAAGATATCACGGGGAGAGGTGGAGGACATCGTTCCCAGCCGGCCTAGTGATTCAGGCCCTGTCAAGGTGGACAACTGACTACCAAAGGGGATTGCTGGCCCACCAAAGGAATACAACCTGAATCCTGCCACGGACCTGGTACTCTGTAGGGAGGAAGAACCTGCATCCTGTGTTAGCAGGAGACGGATCAGCTAAAGGCGACTTGACTTTGAAAACACACAGTTACCTCATTGGGTGACGGAGGTGTCAACACTGACGGTTTCACCGATCCCAGAGACTGACAGACAGCTGATGGGGAGGGACTTCAACCCATCACCCTAAATCCACTCAGCTTGGGAATTCATTTGGGAGAATGGACTTGTGCCATTTTGGTTGTTTTACTTTAGCTGTTTTATGTTATTTTATGATTTTTTTATTATTATTATTTGAGCTGATTCTTTTACGGTCTTGTATTTACAGAGGCCTTACTCTGAACCTTTCACAGGCTAGATTACGTGAAATCTTGTTGTCGGTTCAGGCTTTTTGTTTGTTAGTTTTTGAAATGGTACTGTTTGCCTTCTGTGGTAGGTTTATCGTACGCGCACTACTTCAGCAAGGTATTCCCAGAGACAGAAGGAATGTGAGGAGCAGATGTATGGTGTAATGCCACCTCGGTGAGAGGGTGGATGTCAGAATGTTTTTTTTATTACTTTTTGAGCAAAAATCCTTTGCAGTACTTGAATAAAGACACACAGCCTATTCTAGGTGGAGATGGCAGAAATCCCCTGCAGCATATTCTACAAAACGTGGATGAACTGTGACGAGAGGAGTTAGATAATGTCGACACTTGTGAACACAGTCACAAGAGAGTCACAATGTTTCTCCCCGCAGAGGACCCCACAGCACTGCCCCCGGCCCCACTTGGCATTTAGGGAACCTGCTGCATAGTACATCGACTTTCCTCTGATTAACAGGATCTGATCCCAGGCCAGCAGTAATAGTTATATTTGTAGGACGGAGTTCACAAGACAAAAAAAAAAAAAGAGAGAGAGAGAAAGATGCACAAAAAGCATCCGCCTCACATTGGTTATAGTAAGCCAGGACTGCATACATTTGAATTTCCACTCTCCTAACAATGTTCACGCCACTGTCAGATCATTAATTATTTTACACTACAATCTGGTTCGTCCTCATTAATCAGTAATCATTTCTACATCCATGAATAAAACACAAGTAAAATGAGGATACTGCACAAGTTGGCTAAGATTTGTTTGTTTGAGATGACACAACCAACTTTTTATATGTTGACTACCTTATGTAATGTCCAAAGAGCATCTTGATTTATTCCTCACGTCCAAGATATGATGAATTACTGAGGTTTATATTAAATAAAGGGTGAAGAGTGGAATAAGTCGTAGCCGATGCAGTCTCTTTTGGACAGGTGTCCTGGCAGGTTCAAACCCGAAGCGTGAAACATTTATGACACTGAACACATTTTGCAGTTGATGCCACGCACAGCAGCTCCACAGAAGTCTCAGCAGCGGTCAGCATCATGTAAGCCTGTTAAGCTAAAGTGCATCACATGTCTATCTCTGGGATTGCAACTCAAGAAGGCTGGTTGACCTTTTGCAGGTGTTTAACAGAAGTTCCCCTCACAAATCCTCCTCCTTTACACTGAGTCTCCAACTTAATGCACGGGGGTACATTTGGACTCTTCCAAATGAGTTTCCAAGATCTTCCAAAAGACAATATTATTGTCTAAAGCTGTCATTCCAGTGGACAATGTCCCTCCAAGACTGAAATTACCGCTCAAATCATATGTTTTTACAACTGGTACTGTGGCCCCCAACTGTGTGAATGTACAATTTGATGAATGTTTTTGTTGATTGCAGATCCTCGGTGGTGGCAGTTTCCATGATGTGCTCTGTCTTACTTTTCAGAATTGCTTCCAGTAAGCTTCAACCAAGAGCAACAATTAGCATGCACCTAAACTGAAGTTTATATATAATTTTGCATATACGGTAATAGGTGTATACTGTGTACAATCTAGGAATTAGTTTGTACAGACTGAGATGTATGCTCTGATGGTGCTAAACTGAATGGCAGTCATGCACTTTCTGACTGGGTGTGAACACTGTGTGTGTGCGCATGTGTGTGCGTGTATGAGAGAGAGAGAGTGATAGAGAGAGAGAGAAAGCTTTTCGACTGTCTCTTTCCCCCCTTAAACCCCACCTGAGAACATGGTTTAGTCCATAACACTGCACTGTCCATTCTACTTTTCAGCACCAGTTATATCCCATTGTCTGCACTATGTTTAGCTTATGATCTTTATCATTATTATTATTGATGATTATTATTATTGCTATTATTACTATTGTTATTTTCTTAATTAGAGTTAAATTTAAATTAACTTATATTTTTTATACAAAGAAAAATAATGTTGGCCTTTTTGTTTTGTACAAAGTAAAACGTTAAGATAAACAAAACGGTCTAGACATGTTACTGTTACCCAGAATAAATGCGGAATGTCTCAACTGTAAATGTAAGAGCAGTAGCCCAAATGACTTTTATTAAATACCTGGAAAATATATCTCTGTCTGATCATTTTATTTCATTTATACCATTCTTAATGCATACTCTTTTATTTGCAGAGCTGCTGGGTCATTTACAATGCATCACTTTTGGTTGTTCAGCACGTTACTGCATTCAGCTGGGTCCATTTGTTTAAGAGATAAGTCAGAGGGAATCTTGTGTGCATTTTTTTTAAGTAAGTATAATAGAAATAAACATAACTGGCATTTGTGAGAACACCTTCCCTCATCTTCTTGTTGGACAAACTGAGAGGACTGCAGTCTACACATTGAGCAAATTTAACCACCTCATTTTAAAAAAACCAAATCAAATAAAATCAGCCAAGCAATATGTGACCTGACATTTCAGTCACCATTATTAGCACTTTAATGACCCCTTTTTACTGATTTACTACTGATCCATTCACTTGAAATACAGTAATTTTACTTGGACTTTACTGGTGTTAATGTCATTGTGCACCATTTATGATCAGTGGAAACAGTGAAAAAGAGATCTTTATCAGATATTGCCACTCATTGTATGTTGGAGTTTAAAATGGCATTCAAACCTGAGGTGATTTTTTTATATTTATTTTTATTAAACTATATTTATTTATGGCATTTATCAGTCCCTTTTAGCTCTGTGTGGTCTACAATCAGAATTATTGAGAATCTAAAGTATAATAAATATAAATATATCATCTAATCTGTTAGTGAATTCAAATTAAATAACAATAGATATGTCCTATTTACTGTCACCCTAAAAACCTCTAGCAAGTAAATGTCTTGGAGCTTCATCCATCATCCACTGCATTCTTTTACTGATCATCATTACCAAAAGTGTTAATGGAAGTTGCAACAAGGATGCAAATGAATGAACTCCATTGCAGCGCTCTACTTGTTTCAGTGAAGCATAACGTGTTGCACTGCCTCTCCCCTCATGCTCAGCTTGGCCATCTGGGTGCTTTCCTATTCTGGCCTTTCAAGCCCCTAGGCCGAACTTCACTCTCCTCCTACTCTCTGTCTTTTGCTCTGTAGGCTACACTCACCGCTGTGGTTTACTTTTATTCAGTAACCTAATTATTGTGGATATTCACATACATACAGCATACATACAGCAGTTTTGCATTAACCAGATGTACCCTCAAAAACCAGTGCGCACAATGAATCTGGTAAATGTATCTGTCTTCTGTGTTGCAGGCTACAGGAGACATTTGAATCTCGCAAAATTAAAAAAGAAAAAGAAAAAAGAAAAAGAAAATAGAAAAACAAATGGGGAATGTTGTTGTGTTACGTTATACCCCATGGTAAAAAAAAAAAAAAACTAAACTAAAAAAATAAATTCATTACACTGTGTAAAAAAGTTTTCTTGCTCGAGTACTACATGCACTTCTTTTCCATTTTGCCTCATCATGAGGGCCACAAACGGGATTATGAGCTCAAAGCTCATGGGTACGATTATTACCAAGACACTGAACGCAACGCAAGCATTACGCGCTTTGGTCCCCATGGCAACCGACTAGAGAAAAGACTGTTGGGGCTAAGAAGAAAGTTTGATTTCGGTCGCGGTTTCGCACAAAAGTACATTCAGTAAACAGGTAAGGTTAGTATTTAGAGTTTCTGCATGTCTGCCTAGTCCACATCCTTCAACCGCAAATGAATAATTTGTTAGAGTAAAGTTAAAGCAGAAATACTAAGCAACTCCAAACTTGGTGTCTCGCGGTTGTAGAGTAAGTTTGCATTTCATTTCATAACTTTGCTAGTAAGGTAGTTCGCTCACTATTTGCACTAAAACATGAATGGACATTTGTATGTCACAATACGTTTTGATAATTTGTATTATCAGGACATAGTTCTTATGCAGACACATTGTATTGCATAGCATTGCTAAAGTCATGCAATGCTATGCAATACTATACTAAATAACCCCATATTATTGCATTGTGATAAACATTTATCCTCTTATATAAATAAATGTAAATGTAACCAGCTCTGCTTTATAATGTAGGAAATGTGTTGTTCTTGAGGTGAGGTCAGCCCCCTGTCTGTCAGCACACTTGACAAATACATCTTGTGCCTTCATAGCCATGACCAGCAGCTGGAAGCCGAAGCCCAGCTGCTTTGGGAGCGACATCCACCGACTGCTGCTGGCTGCTGAAGCTGGTCAGAAGGCTGATATCCTGACCTACTCCTCAGGTCATCTGGGGCCCCACAGCCTGAAACAGAGTCTGCGTCACAGAGAGGAAAAGCAGCCTTTCTGGAAGATGTCTCAGCGCCAAGAAGAAAGCCCAAACCCTCTGACAGCCAAGCAAACACGGACAAATGAACTGACCTATGTAAAGAGGAAGGAAATGAAAGATTCTCACTCTGAATTCTCCGTTGGCAAGGTTTTAGCACAGTCTGAAGTCTCCAGGTCAACACAAGATCAGGGCACTGATCTCTCATCACAAGCAGACAAAAGAGAAAATATAAGTCTGCCTAAGATCTTTTCCTGTACCTCGACCTCTTTGTCTGTCCAGCCAAGAGCTTTTTCCCAGAAAAAATTGAACTCTGCATCTAATCTGGAGGGGAAACAGCAATTTTACTCGAGCTACTCTGAAAAGGCAGTCCCAAATAATGAAGGCCAACAAAAAACAAAAGAACAATTTGGACTGCGAGTCATAGACAAGCTGGAGCATTGGGCTGGAATAAATGTTGCTGAAATTCATGAGAAGAAACTACAAAAGGCAAGAATGGTCCAGCAAACTATGACTGTGACTTACTTTTCAGGCCTTTTAATATGTCACTTTTTCATGACATAGCAATTCTGAAATTCACACATGTAGTCTTGCTTACATTGTGTGTGTGTTCCTGTCATACTTAGGAGCTGAAGAAGCTGTCAGCACAATGCTGGCCCAGCAGAGACCGCCTTGTGGTGTTCAGTGACGTCTTTGATGATGTATGTGAAGGCTCGCCAGTATTTGGACGCATCCTGAGGGAAATTAAGGTTTTTCCATTTCCTCTGTACCCACTAGCACATTTTTAGTATGTGCCGTCAAACGTATTAGAGCCAAGAGAGAGAGTGAGTCCCTGGTGTAGCAAGCGGAAGTAGAGCAACCACTGGAACCTGGTCGTGATGCGCCAGGGATCAGGTCATTAGAGGGCAGCCGTTGGACTCGTGCTCATTCATAAGAAATGTTTTAGGGTCATGCAAGTTTCTCTTTTGCACACAATAGCTTTGCTCACACTCTTTGTTAAACTGATTTGCACATTTATAATTTTGTATTGCACTGTTAGTCTGCATTTTGCACATAAACAAAAATGACGTTGAATTAATGTGATCATTTTTAATGAGTAAACAGTGAGGTTGAAGTTTTATAATTATGTTATTATAATTATGTTCATGATAGAAGTTTTCTTTTTTCTTCCAGACAGATTATGATTTGTATGTCAACCACTTGATGGCTTCCCAGTCATCGCCACACAACATGGTAAAGCATGCTGTCCATTATGTATGCAACATATATGTAAATAAGAAGAACTGAGACAATTGTCTCAGAATACATTAAAGCTAATCTCTGTGAAACATCAGGAACGACACCTATAGTTTAGGCACAGTTCATAGGGTCAAAGGGAACTCTTGTGCCAAGGCCTATGGTTCATTTTCATGGTAGTTTTAGGCTACATGCCCATTAGGACATGAACCCAGGACTGCTGCCAGTTTGTTGTATTGTATTTTTATTTTAAGTTTTCTGTGGGTTTTCTGTAAAGCCTGTAGGTTTATAAGATAATAACAAATAATAATACTAATTAGGGTCCTTGATTTTGAGGTAATTGGAGGTAAGGAGTGGGAACCCTGTGTTGTTTCTGGTGTGTGTGTGTGTGTGTGTGTGTGTGTGTGTGTGTGTGTGTGTGTGTGCGTGTTACAGCCCCCAAGTATTTCACTTAAAGATTTTGGCAGTGGCAAAATAAGGGAAATGGAGCTAGAAGACTCTGAAAGAGAGGTCTGCAGGCTGGAGCAGGAGGCCAGAAGAGCTCTTGAGGAGAAGAAACGGTACAGCAAGAACAAAGAGAAATATACATATTTATATACACACTGTATATTCCCATTTGAGCAAATCTGTTCTTCTTTACCCTCAGAGTCCAAAGTGAATTACAGAATGTTCCTGGTATCATTGACCCAGAGGACATTGACATGAAGAGTAAGTCTCAAGACTTTTTATATATATATAATTGTTGGTAAACCACATCTGAGTATTTGCTGTACGTTAGCCTGCAGGGCAACCGCACATGCTAACTTTTAAATCTTTGGTGTGGACAGACTGAACAAATAAACACTCTGTCATGACAACAGGCAGAAAGCAAGTTTTGTAGTTTCAGCAAGTCAGCTGTGACTTTATAATGCCTGCAGGAGTGTGTATGTGCAAGTACAGATACATCACTCTTCACTGCAGTACATTCATGCTAGGCCCTTCTATGTTGGGACAGATACATCTCTGTCAGGGCTGCAGGACAGAGGGACTGCCATCGGCAGCACCGAGAGTGTCCAATCTAAGAGGCTTCAGGTGTTAAACACGTGGAGGGAGATCCAAAACCTGGAAGATGAGATTAAGGAGAAGCTGGTGTCCACTGCTACAACCACAGCCATTGAGAGGAGCATCAAAGACCTAAAGGTACTGTAAGATAAACTGCCTGTTTATCATCACATATTTTTGCCACTAAGACTTTGACTTTTACATCACCTTGAGCATCAGGTTTGCCTTTGTTCTCTTTCAGAAATGAATATAAAGTGAGTATAAAGTGTGATTGTTGAAAATGCTTATGGCAGCAGTTTTTGATTTAGAGTTCTGTCCTGTTTGCTTCCAGACACAGATAATAAGACTGATAGCTTCAAATGATTGTCTGGAGACCACCAACAAGGTAAGGGAGTTTGACCTCTTTCCTACCATGTCATCATTTTTAAATCATTACAGATTTTAAATGCATGTACTGCTCTGTGCTAGTTTTACTCTGTAATCTCATCTCAAGGATCTGGAGAACAACATTAACATGGTGTTGGCCAGAGAAAAAACAAGCAAGGCCATAAGACGGTACATGTTGTATTTTACCTAGTGTATATGTGACGCTTGACTAGGGGACTCTTACATACTGCTGCTTTCCTGTATTTTTACCACTAGGATGTTGTGGGACGAAATACGCTGTGGTCTACAAACCAAGAGCGAATAGCTTCATCAGCAAGTAATCCAGAGGATCACCTCATGAGACGGAGGCTTCAAAGTCAGACTGTGTACACTAGAAAAGAGGGAAAAGGTATTTGATGGAGTCACATCTTTGACAACCAGTGAGATGACCATATCTTCTTGAATCACTTCCCTTTAATACATGTGAAGAACTGTAGATCATAGCTTAAAACTACCACCTGTGTCTGAGAGAAAGCAAGAAAGATGACAAAAATCAAGACCTTTGTGTCAAAACTTAATTAAAAATACAGAAATGTGTGTAAGTGTAAAATTCTGGTGTAACAGCACTCATACTTGCGCCTTCAAGGGTGTTATCATATTATTCACATTCAAATATTTGGTTGTTATTATTATTAGTAGTAGTAGCAGTAGTAGTATTATTATGGTAGTTGAGGTGAAGCCAGTATTTGCTTCATACATCCCTTTTAAAAAGATCATCATGTTATGTAAGTAAAGCATAATTTACTCTTTAACTAGGATTATACTGGTTAAAACTGCTGGTACTACAGCTGCCAAATTAATGTAGTGGCATAAAAAGCACAGTATCTGCCTTTGAAAAATGGTAAAGTAAAGGTATAAAGCAGCATGGAATGAAGAAACACATAAATCAGAAGTTTTACTTAAAGACTTCATCTTCTGAGTAATTGTATTTAATTAGTTTGGTCTACTGTTAGCAGCAAACATTCGTTCTTGCTGCATAAAAAGCAACATTCTCAAGCCTTCAAGTGTAAAAATGCTTCGGGTGCTCATGTGGTGTTTCATTATGGAGCACGTCATATTTCACAGTTTCCAGCCATTCCGCAGTTAAAGAACAGCAGTAAATTCGACACTTCACATATGTTGTTTCAGCGGCCTGGAGCAGTCCAATTAGTATGTGCCAATATGAACAACTTCCTCCTTAAGGTTGAAATCCAATAAGCTGTGATGTATGTACAGCCAGGAGCTACTTAAATGTTAATGAATAGAAGAGGGAATGATTTCAAGCCAGAAATTAAGCCTGGATATTGTCTTTTTTATATCTACATCGTATGGAACTGTACATGAGAATCATACAATATGATTTGGACAGTATAACAAGCCCTTCATTTCATTTCTGCTTACAAGAGACAGCTATAAGTACAGATGTATAAAGGCACAGAAAGAAATAAAGAAATCATTTTTTTATGAGTGGTGTAAAATGGAGACTAAAAAGGACAAAAAACCCTATTTCCTCTGTACTGGGAGCAAGTTGCTGTTCAAACACAAGAGGGCAGCAGAGACATGCCAAATTAAAAGGATAATGTTCCATTTGTCTCTGCACTTACGGTATTCAGTGAAGAGGTGTCAGTCTGTGACCTTTATCAAAACACAGTGAAGATCGTCTGAAGTTTGTGATGTCTTGATAAAGGTCACAGGCTTTAAAATGTCAGCATCAGATGTGCTGAGTTTTAACACTCAGAATATGAAGATGGTTTTCTCCTCTAGGCTCAAGTTCCATGTGACTTTTGAGTCATAAAAATCCAATTATAGCTTTTTGAATAAAACTGTGATGAAATTACTCATTCGATGTGTTCAGGAATCACAGAGAATGAGAAGATTAGAGGAATTATAGAATCTTTCTTTGGATTGATATGGAGGTGACCTTTGCCCCCAACATGAGAGAGTGCCTTGCTGTCTGCTAGAACCTAATCATGGGTCAAAGTCTGCTCTCTTGCTGGCAGAGCCAGTAGGAGCAGAGTGGTGTTTTTGTCCCTTACTCTCTACTTGCTTTTCACCCCGTTAACAACTCCTCACCTTGTGGAGAGCTTCCTCTGCTTGGACTGACACCAGTTCAACATTATGCTGCTTCGGACTGTGGTCCTGCTCCTCCTCTGCGTGTCAGCGGGCATGTGTGCTACTTTAGGTCACTACCAGAATCAAGCGAAGGAGGAGGAGGCCCCTGCTGTCACTGATGGTGCTGTGGCAGCTGCCTCAGTAGATGGGGCTGAAGACGTTGTAGCTCCTGCAGATGTTCAAGTTGATGATTCTGCTGCACCTAAGGAACCTGCAGCTCATGCCCTTTTTGGTGACAATCTACTAGCTAAAATATTTGCAGCAGATAACACAGCAGCTGACAAGCCTGAAGTGGATGTCCCTGAAGCAGATGGTGCAACAGCCAAAGACCTTGTGATGAACAGTGATAGGCCTGTTGGAGACGCCGTTGCTGAGGAAGCTCTTACTGGTGAGGCTGTCACCCACAAGCAACCTTCCTCGGAGGAGGAGGAGGAGGGGAATGACATCAGACCAATTCAGACAGACCAGTCCCTGAAGAAACCCTTGGCACAGGAAGATAACAGTTGGAGCTTTAACTCAATTAGAAATAGTTTCCAGACTGTGCACGGATACTTTGATTCCCTGGTGGAGCTGGTTGGGGGACACAATGGTGTGTGTCAGTACCGCTGCAGATATGGTAAGAATCAAATTGCTGTTATATTTCTGTAATGAGGCATTTAGTGTCCTTGACAGTGGGACTCAGAAATAGTCAGAGTTGCTGGTGAACTCCTTTCAGAAGAGACGGACATATTTGTCAGTGGACCTCTGTCCAGAAAAGACTTTCAGCTGATTATCATGTTCCCCACATCCAGTGTTCCTTCTGTTACGATGTGTTTGTTTGCTTAGCACATTTTAAATCTCAAATCAATACCTCTGCTGTCAGTTTATTGGCTACTCATTTCTTGACCCAAGATAGCATGCTCAGCTCTGAGGCTGCTGATAGTGAGTACATTCTGGTTATCAGTCTGAGAGGTAGATGTACCTACTGTCACGCAATCAATACAGATGTTCTCAAACAGAAGTTACATCTTATCTGTGAAATGACACACACCTAAGAACAGAGATATAATGTGAATCTGTGACTAGAAGCACTTGATGACATTAGTTTGTTATCGGGTCCTCACTTCAGAGTTTAGGACTAAAATGGGGATTTTCTGGGTTTTGGTTTTCAGGAGAACCTCCTCAACCTCGCCCTGGTTACCAGCTCTCAGAGCCCGACGGCTGCAGCTCCTCTCTGGTGGGATTCCAGGTGAATGCCGCTGTAGGTGGCCTGTTCACAGCACCCTCAGCACAGAGCCACATCCTTAAAGCCGCACAACACCGATTCTAACCACAACCATTAGGACTGGTCCTGTATCAGTAAGCTTTCCTGATAAAATGTAGTTCTGTCTTTTAACAGTTTGATCTGGGGATCCCTGCTATGACAAAGTGCTGTAACCAGCTTGACATGTGCTACGATACTTGTGGGACAAGCAAGTATGACTGTGACTCCAAGTTTCGCTCATGTCTACATAGCATCTGTTCAGACCTCAATAAGAGCCTGGGCTTCGGGTCAAAGGTACAAGGTGAGACATTAACAGATATATTCACTTCTCCCCTTGCCTTGGCTCTGCCCTGTACCAACAACTAAAGAACCTGACAAGCTCTGCTTCCCTCCTCTCTCTGTTTCTCTGCCTCCTCTTAGCCTGCGAGTCGATGGCCGACACACTGTTCAACACAGTGTGGACTCTTGGCTGTAGGCCTTACATGAACAGCCAGAGGGCAGCGTGTATCTGCGATGGAGAGGAGAGGGATGAACTGTGACACAGAACACTATGGAGTCCAGGATGCTTTCAGAGACAAATTGCCGGGTCATGGGTATTTTTACAGATTTACAGATTATGCTGCATATTTATAGCCTTTTTTGAGGAAAAACCTTACAAGAGTCAGAGTTAAAACACATAAGTCTGGAATGCAAATGAACAGTTTCTCAGGTTTTATTCTTCCGCAAGACTAACAAATGTAAGGTGTCTGAATTTGACTTTCAGGATCTTAAATAATTGCTTTTGCATGTTGTACTCTCTGTACTTCATTTCATTTTAGGCCATTTTTAGGCCTCTCTATGACTCCATTACCATAAATTACTCTGATGACTCCAAACAAAGTGCCTGATGGGAAGGATATTGTAGTTGGATTAATTTCCTGTAGATAGAAAGACACAAGATAATTATTATGGTGCACATGGTTCATATTGTGCTGTTATTTATCAAAACTGCTCATCTGCTCCAGTCTTAAGTCAGTCTTATGTACATGTAATGGCTACCACAGCTACTACGTTAATATTTGATGTAAGTTATTTGCCAGTTATTTGTTATTTTTTATGAATAAATGCTTGGCTAATTGCAGTTTAACTGACATGATTAATTCTAGATTAATTGTCAGAGCAATGAAGCATATGTATATTTTCCAGGCACAGTATACTTATGTAATTTTTCCACCGCACTGGAATTTGTCCATTGAGTACATCGAGCAAATGAGTCAGGATACATTTATAGATGTTCCACGTGTATTTTTTCATGCTAGTGATGGTGTGAAATATAAACCACTTTTTATAAATCCACTAAATCTTTAAGCTGTAATCAAGCCTGAGAAATGCCTGAAAACGTGACCTAGAAAAGCATCCCTCATGCAGCAGTCGTTACAAATGAACTGTGGCCCCTCCGAATGATTTCTAATAGAAATGTCATTCACTTTAATGTCAGTAAACTGTGCTGCTGGGCAATGTGGCAAAGGCACTCAGACGTGGCTTTAATAACCAGAATTCGAGGATTTCCAGCACTGTGACTGACACTGGAACTTACATAGTAACAAAGAAGAGTGTATATACTTTACATTTGCATGTAAGCCTACTGCTCTCCGACTGCTCTGTGTGTGTCTGTTTGGTCTTTTTAATACCAAATAAACTGAGACAGTCAGTTCTTTAATCTACATGTTAGTCTGTAAATATGTATTGTTTCGTAATCATGGCTCTTGTGGTGTTGTTTTTTTGTTTTTTGTTTTTTTTTGCTGTTTGCGCTAATTGCTTTATGTTAGCATCACGGCTAAGGCACGATGAAGATGGGGCCTCCACTCAGCGTGAGTTGCTCCTGAGGTTCACCAGTCCGAGCTTCCCGCCGGACGCGTCCTCGACAATGCTGAGCACAGCGGGAGTCTCCTGCCCCACATACCAGCACTTGGCAGTGGAGGAACACTTGCTGTGAGCAGAGAAGACAAGCTTGTTTTGAGCAGAGATAAGAGAGGAACCGCATCACAGTGTACGGACTCTGATTCAATAAATGCCGTCCTTACAGTATAGCGCTACACAGACACAAGCCCACACACACTTGACAGCTGGCTCCCAGCATGCCCCTTTGACTCACTCGGTTGTCCTTGCCGATGAACTTGAAGACAGGGACCTGGTAGTGCTTGGAGAGTTGGTCCTTTGATGAGTACTGTGTCACAGTTTCATCAGATATACACCTACAAAGGAAGCCAAACAGGGTAAATAGAGTCATGAATGAATGCTGCTGATATCTTAACACAGTACTCAGTGATCCATATATATTTTTAACAAGCCACTTCATCAAGGTTAGCCGCCTCAAGGCCCTGAAACACTGTTGTATATTTAATAGAAAATCACAAATATAGATTATACGCTTGCTCTGTTCTTAGAGTAGCAAGAGAAAATCTCACTCTGGGTTCAGAGGAGAGGTGGTTGGCCAAAAGTGAGTCTTCCCCCGATGATATGGCTGATCTGTATTTTCGATTGCTCTACTCAGATATTGTTGTATTCTCTCAACATTATTTGAGGCCAGTGGCATTTTTCAATTGACATTTCCTTGCTGGAGCGGAAATTTTCTGTCTTATGACTGTCAAGCGGCTGATGCTAAGGCTTTGTTAAAACACAGCAGCTGGGTCTGATCACCCTGACATTAATTATTAGAACTACTCATGTCGCAGTACCAAATGCAATTCTGTATTAATGAGATAATACTAAAATGAGAAGTTTGAAGACATTTACTTCCAGTAGTTTCTGTCCATGCACTCACAAACAGTACTGTGCAGTTTTGTTTCTGTTTACGTTGTTTGTCACAGAGATTTCTGTCTCCACCCCAAAACAATGGAGGCGAATTTCATTTGTAGAGCTCAGAGCACTGAAGAATCAAATTTTAAAAATGTATTCGATACATGTCTCCAGAAATCATTTTCAAAGACTATGTGCGTGTCCGTAATCCAACAAGTTCAATGTCAAAGACTTTTATTGGAACAACCTTCTACTCTCAAAAGTGCAGATGAAAATCGATGACTGTTTGTTATTTCAGTAGTTAACAGTAACAGGGACACTGATCCTGGAAAAACACATTACTGCTGAGCAGCACAAATAAAATTACAGTTACCACCACTGGAATGGGGTGAAAACAGAAGTACTAGATTTAGATGACCTAAATAATACCAAGTTCATTAAAACACAACACTAGAGACAGTAGGTAGAAACAGAGGCAGAGACAGAAGGGGGTTCTCTTCTTTGTTAGCTAATTCTGTTATTCTGCCTATATACTCTGTAAAGTAATGGGTTCTAATGGGTTCTCTAATATTTCTCCGGTCATTCAGCAGCATCTGCTGAAAATACACCTGCAGACCAGGACAACTCAATAACCAAATATTATAGCAGAGACATGATTAGATGTAGTTATTACAATAATGGTACAGTTACCATTGAATTGAATTGGACCCTTCAAATCAAAAGCTGACTAGATCTGTAATTCTGTAATTCCACTTTTTAGGTTTTTGGCCAGACACAGCAGGTGAAATCCTTTACTTACTATAAGCAAACCTGCTATTTTAGGTCCTAAAACACACATCACCCTGTAAAAAAGTTATGAACAGGGTATTCTTTGGGTATCTGTATTATAGTATATCTTTTACCATTAGAGAGCAGTAAAACAGAAGCCATGCATTTAAAAATGTAATGGATAAACTGATGCAGCAGTGATTTTCTGGTTCAACTGAGGCCTCTGCAATGAGTGTGCTATCATGCAGTGCAAGATGTGACATTAAAACTGGTGAAACTTCGATGCTATTCACCCGTCTTTGATGAGGTAATACTTGAGGGCCTGGTCAGCTTTGGGCCCTGGTGTAGCGAAGCAGCTCTCCACCAGAGCAGAGAGGCCCTCCACTCTCTCCTTTGGCTCCACCCCGAAGAACAGGGAGTCATGCAGGCGAAGCTGGGGTGGGGTGCGGTAGGGTTCCGAGAACTCTGCATCTTTGAAGAGCTCCAGGAAGAAGGGGAACACGCCCGCACTGTGGCCTGCCAGCTCGAGGGCTGAGTTGCGCAGACTTGCCTGGTATTCGTCAGACACGTAGTATTCTCTGGGGAACTCACAGGTGACTGGGAGCACTAACTTACTGGTGCGGACTATCAAGTCCCTGCTGCTGCCTGGGTTGCTCCAAGGAAGGCCTGTCACCAGGTTGGTGCCCACGATCTTGTCATCTGTCACCTGGGGGGTCAACATTCAGTTTATAGTACTTAAAGAATCAGTGACAACCTCGCACAGCCCACTTTTAAGACAAAGCTCTTTACTTTAGTGAAATGATTATTATACATTTCTCCCTGACATTCAGTCTAAAAATGTCAGCTCAGTGCCTCTAACCTCCACCACCGTGCCGCAGGTCTTCAGGCTGAAGCTGAGGTTGATGTGTGTGCCATTGGATACACCTCGACAAGATGAGTTGGACAGCGAGAGCTCCAATCCTCCAACAAGGTCCTTGGGAACTGAGACAACAATGTTGCTGGGATCACACTGGACTGGCACTGCAGGGAAACGAGGCAAAAAAATATGACAGATTGTTATGGTCCCATGAAATGAGATGAATCACAAACAAGTGCATGGATACAACAACACAGAGCAGCTTTAAATCATCCAACTGTCATGTGACTGGATGAAAACATACCACACAACCAGTTTTATTGGTTACGTGCATAAAAGCCAGTAAAAGCAAGATACTAAAAGAAGATTTGGATTGTGTTTCTTAAATGTGTTTTGTTCACAGGGAAACAAGATAAGGCCCGCGTCTGTTTACTGCTTTTTTAAAAAGATATTAGGTTCCAGCATATCCAGTGTGAATATCTGTGGGTTTTTTGTTTATTTGTTTGTTTTTGGGTTTTTTTTGCTTTGTTTTATGTAGTAATATGTCAAATGTCTCTACTGCTCAACTGCTCGTGTACTGCTAGACAGACGTAACAAGGTATGGATATTTCTCAGGATTTACTGTCAATTATGTTTTCCGCTAACATGCCGCCAACATCTTGGGTGAGTCTCTTTGTCAGCTTGCAATACTGTCTGATTGATTATCTAACCTCAAAATATACACTTTTCCAAAACACACACACACACACACACGCTGATACACACCCTGGCATGTGTGTTTATCCTCTCCCAGCTCCAGCCCTCTGGGGCAGTTGCACTGATAGGAGTCCAGCAGCGAGTAGCAGCCATGGCTGCAGCCTCCATTGTTAACATGACAGCCTGCTTTCTCTGCATGAGGCAGTGAAGAGGAAAGGAAAAGATGAAGACCACAGTGTGATGCCCTGGTTTAATTTTCAGTGCACAACATTGACTGACAGTGTGTCATATAAGCATCAGAACATGGATGTACCTCTGCAGTTGTGTCCATCCTCATCCAGGACACGACCTGGCCCACACTCACAGCGCCTTGACCCTTTGGTGTTCACACACACCTCTGCGCAGCCACCGTTGTTCTTCTCACATTCATTCACATCTGAACATAGGACACATACCACACCTGGGTCAGATATTATCAGATGAGTCTAGTTTTAATTGACTAAGTACCAGATGGGTGGAGTTTATCACCTCGAGGCAATTCACTTAGTGCTCCATGGGAGAGGATGATAGATTGTATTTAAAAGACTTTAAAACTGCATTTATAATGCTGAGAAGACTGGTAAAGAAATGATGAGGGATGAAAAAGAAGGAGGGACAAAAGTGAGAGTGTCAGAGATGGAGGAGAGAGAGTGAGCGAGGATGGAGAAACAAAGAAGTCCTCTCTGAGACAGGGAGAGCCAGATTTGGTTGATGGGTGAATAATGAGATAATGGCAGTTCTCAGGCTCCTACTGCATGCTTGTCACCCATCATTAGGTGTACCATGCAGTGCACCACTCAAACACAAACTGACGCACACAGACAAACACACCTTCACCTTGAGTTTGAGTCAGCAAATGTAGAAGACAGTCTCTCAATCTTTGTCACTAGTTGTGGTCATTGCAGTTATTCTTCCTACTTTATGGTCTATCTAATATTATACTGTATGTAAAACTATTAATGTTAGTATTTACACAATCTGTTAGTACTGAATTTTGAATTTTAGAGTAGTGTTTCCAAACCATGGGCACTTTTAATTACAGGAGGCGCTTAAGCTGTTGACACAGGGTATGTGGAAAGATGGATGAACAGCTCATTACATAATATAAAATTTATGATGCAATGCTGAAGATCAGTGAACAAGCATAGAAGTTGAAACAGATTAAATTCACTGTTTATAATGAATGAAATAGCTTAACGTGAATGATCAACAGAAGAAATACCTAAAGTAAAGGATGTCTTGGATTGCTAGGTGAGGCAACAAGATGAACATTTTAAAGTTAACTTAAAGGAAATGAAAAATGGTTAAATGGATGAAAGACATGGACAAATGTTTGGGAAGGGACACATGCTAACATAGGTGGTTTAAATGTCAACATGGTTGAAGCAGCAAATGGAGTTTGAACTGCAGCTGAAAGCTCCAGAAAAATTAGATGATAAAGTGCATTTCAATCTACCAGCACAACAAAAGATAATCTATGTGAACCTCTAATAAAACTTTTTTTGTAAAGCTACTGTTTAGTGTCGAGACAACATAAAGTATACCCCTCCCAAAATGAATGAGTGAATGATGCAAATGAGCTTTGAAGCCAAAAAAATAACTATATTACAAGTTTTTACTCATGATTAAAAAGTTGATCTTATTGTTTTTTGTTGTCTTTGCAGGCTATTCTGAATATCTCATTAATTCAAGTAAACACTGATATTTGAGTAGCATTTAACAGCGTATCTAGAACTATGAATATCAAAACAATAAGAGAACTGCAAATCCAGCATAATTGATTTCCCTTGTTATTGTTTTTCAGAGACCATTTCCAGCCTATCTGTCTTCCATGTTCTCTTGTTAATCACTGTCTGTTGCAAAGCTTATCTGTCCCAGTCTTTTCCTCCCTCTCTGCCTGTCTCACCCAGGCACGTTTGTCTGTCTGGTCCCAGGACAGATCCAGGTGCACAGCGACAGTCAGACTTGAGACATCTGGGGCCCAAACAGTCCACCTCATCACAGATATCATAGAAATCTGCACAACACACAAGCAAAAAGATAGCAGCACAACATTACACAAGACAAGTAAGTAACAAGTTGGACAAGTTAGACGAATAACAAAGTGATCTGATGAATAACAACTGACTTTTCACATATCACACGCTCACTCACGTCCACAGTAAACATGGAAGCAGACTGAGGGCCTGGGCAGGCGATAGACAAAGTATCCTCCGGCACAGGCCTTCACATCTGCAGTGGCGTTCCACTGGCAGCAGTTGTCATTGAAGCTGGCACAGACAGGCAGGTTGACGATGCCTTCGTGGAGCTGAGGGTGGCTGCCATTGAGCCAGATGGGAGCGTGGGTGCCACAGTGGTTCTCAGAGACGCAGAAGGTGGGCATGGCATCCCCGGCCATGCCAGTGAATCTGTACCATTCTCCAGACACGTGGCTGTCACACAGGGGCACGCCAGATGACTGGTTGACGTGGTAGTCTGTGTTCCTCCAGGGTTCGTTAAGGCTGATGTAGGCAGAGCAGGGGTCCAAGGCTGAGGGGCATGTGTTGGTGGGGTGGCAAACATGAACAAGGCTTAATTGAACATGCTCGGAAAAAAAATGGTTTAAGCATATGAGCCAGAGAGGAAGGCCAGAGAATGTGCAATAGATACTGATGAGAAGTGGTGTAAAGTAGCTATTTACCCAAACAGTGTAAGTACACTTTAAAGTACATGAGTATTTCTATTGCAAGTCATTTTATCCTGCTACTGGACCAAGTTTCAGATGTAAATATAGTATTTTTTCACTGTGCTACAGTTATTTCAATGCCCTAGTCACTGATTACTTTTCAGATGTTAATGTTAGATATATAAAAACATGACACACAGATACACATACTTTGACACATTAAGCATTTTTTTTAATCAAGTAAAATTTTCAATGTAACATTTTGTGTTTGAATGGGTGTGTCTACACTGTGTTATTGATTACTATTTTTGCCCAAAAGATCTCAATATTTACTCCATTATTGAAAGGTCATTTAACCAAATCCTGAAAAAAACTATAATTTCTCACTTTATTCTTGCACTGCATAGTTTTTCTTGTATCGTCCTCAGGTTTTGAGATTTCTGCTGCCGCATCAAAATAATGGAGGTGAAATTCATTTTGACCCCGGTGCTCAGAGCAATGAAAACTTACAATTAATAAAAGAAATTCAAAAAATGACAACAGCCTCAGTTTGAAACTAGACAGCACCTTTGGTAGACGTCCTTCCACTCAGGGTCCCGCCCCTGTTGCTCAGAATAATACACAGACCTCAACAGTGTTAACGGGGGCTACTTCTTTAGAAGAAAGTGTTTCTAAAGAAAACAGAATATTTATAAGACAAAATTGTCTACATGGTGGTGATGTGACCCCTGAGCATTGCTTAGAATTTTTAATTCAAGGGAACACCATTTGTTAGTTTGGGATAGGTTCGAGGATCTGCTCATTTCACAGACAAGCACTGCATCTTCTACCCCGTCCCATGTACTGTACATCTATTCTAGCCACTTGAGCAAACTTGTTACCATGAAGCAAACCCTTGGACTGTTAAGATAAACTGTACCAGAGTCAATTCTAATTGAAATAAAAGCCAACAAGACATCAACAAAGAACCTTTTATCTAACCAGTTCTGTCAGTAGCGACTCTCTTCTCTACAGTCAGCTTTGTCGAATCAGGAGAACAACTGAACAAGCAGAGTAAACAAAGTGCAGCAAAACAATCAATAGTTTCTCTCCCCTCTTCATGCCCTCTCAACAGTGTAATTAAGAGGCAGATGTAAAACAAAATGAATAGAAAGAGACATGGGGGATGATGGGAGTGGGCACTGGTAAGTGTTAATCACCAAGAATCAGCAGGGATGAAGAAACAGCAGGAGGCTGATCAGCCCGGCAGTAAAGCATCTGCAGTGACAGGCCAGAGCCAGGAAACATGACAGCTGACAACCACCGCTATAACATTTTACTGGAGCAGTAACCACCACTATAACCAAACTCTAGGCTTTCCGTTTAGTTGGACTGCTCTACATAAAATACCCATGGTTACATTTTCCCGCATTCCTGAACGAAAAGTGCCTTTCATCACACCAGCTTTCTCAAGTAAACAAGGACATAAACATGCGTGCTAAATTATGTTCAGAAAAATGAACTGACTGCACCTTAGCTCCTGGAAGCTATGGAAAAATATTTGTGTGAGATGGGACTAATATGGTGACCATAAATGACGTCACCACACACATCATTTTCTCCCTTCATCCACTAATGGACAGTCCATCATGTCACTACCTGCTGCTCCAATAAAAGCAGGGGGATCAATCTATGGCCTGGGTCCACTGACAGCATAAACGACCAGTTTTGGAGACGTACGACTGACCAACTGTGTTCGGCTCAAGCAGCACAGAAGGGGCAGAGGACATAGCTGACTCATGCGGGTGCATGGTAATGGGCACGGTAAATCTTCCAGATGGGGCTTAAATAACTTAATATGGCTATTAAGGGAATGTGGAGCCACATCTGACCAGAGGCAGACTCTGTACAGATGAAGATTAACATCCACAGCAAACAGTGTCCAAACTTATTGTTCTTCAAAAAAAAAACAACAACAAAAAAACAGTTTCAGTGGGTGCCATGCTCTTTCATTACAATAAAAACACACATTTTAGTTCGTATTAAGTCAATCATACATACTCTGAACTGTTGCTGTAAATATAGAGCATCAAAAATGTGTTTTTCCACTGCTGAAAATACTCCCAAGTTCTACCCTAGCCTTGGTTTGAGGAACATTAGTTGAAAGTTAGTGTGCTTAGTTGTTTTAGGTAATTACTTTGCTTTTTTTAAATGGCAGTGTATTTGTGACTGCCTCATTTTCTAAGATTTACATCCTCAGTAGAAACAGGCTTGGGCCTGAGTGCAACCAATAGGATAGTGAAGTCCAAAAGTACCGGAGGGAGGGCTAAGAAGTAGTTGTTTTTTAAAAATATTGTAATTATAGAATGTCATTCTAGTCATTTAATTTATAGTCAACGAGTAAGAAGAAAGCACGGTACACAGATTAGACAAAAAGAGTCTTGTGTAATAATCCAGAAACCTGCCTGTTTGGGGGAAAACATAAGAAATGTTACACTCACCTACACCTGCAACTGCAAGAGCCTGCTGCAACAGATTGGCAATCACCAAAAAAATCATGATGTGTTTTCTAAGTGATGGATAAACAATAGTCCAAGCTCAGGCCTGAGTGTGTGTATGTATGTCTAGCTCTTCCTCTGGTCCATCCTAAGGGGACGACTGTCTTTAACAGGCGCCTCTTATCTGCAAATGTCATACTGTCGCGTCTCTGTCTCACCTTGACCCCTTGACCTTCTTCTCTTTAAGTCCCGTGAAAGGATCATCCTCCCATTGTTTCACACACTTTACAGTCTTTACACTCTCCTCCATCCTCTCACACACATTAAACTGCCCCGCACATTTACCATCATGCTGTGAACAAGTGCAATTGTGGCTTTTGATGCTTTAACATGTCTAAAATATTTTCTTTTTCATCCTTCCTAATTTAAAGGGAATGGGAAAATGGGCAATGATCTAATCTGCAGCAGCATTAAACTAGTCTGATTAATCTGCTTAGTGTCATGCTGAAGCAGCTTTCACATCAAGGCAGCGGTGAGGATTGCACACTCAGGATTTACCACAGACCCTCACCCAGGACACGCCGTGCCAGTAGAGTGAATATGTTCTCATCTAGCTCATTACTTGACCACTAGTACAGGCCAGAAAATGGTCAACGCTTGGCCTTTTCCATTTAGAAATCACCCAAACTAACTGACACTTGCAGTTTTTGTTTCTCATATGTAATTAAATCACTGGAGACATTCATCCACAAGGCTGTTAGAAGAAATGAGGTGGAACATGCCATTCTTATTTTGGGATTGCTCCTGGAAATAAGACACCATTAGCCCTCCTGGCTGCAAGTCTCAGTGGCACAGGCAGATTCAATCAGAACTTTATTACACTTGAGCATAACCATAATGTGTGTATATGAAAGCCATACAGTGTAGGCTGTGTTTTAGGTTGAAAATTGTGTTGCTTTTAGTGAATTAACTGCAGTGAAATTTGTTGCAGTGTCAGGATAAAGTGCAAATATTTTGCAATGCTAGTTGTGTAGAATATTGACGGCCATGTTGACCTGTAGGGCAACCACTTTGGCCCAGGCAGAAGCCTAATCACTTAGTACTTCAAGTCTTAGACGCCACAAGGTTGACATTTTTGGTGTCAACTTTTACTCTCAAGACGAATTGCAGTAACTTATTTTTCATCAGCGTCATATTGTAATCATTCCAGTATTTGGTTTATGACCAAATTGCTTCACAACTCATAAAATTCCCATCAGCCTCTGCAATACTTTGTGTTTAGTGCTAGTTCGCCATTGCTAACATGCTAAACTAAGGTAAACATGATACCTGCTAACATAGCTTACCCACAGTGAGCACATTAGTTGATGTTAGCACATAGCCCACAGACCATCAAGCATAGCACAGAAAACACACTTTAAATGTTTAATATACTTTGATATATTTTGTTGCTAAATGGTTTCTTCCCTGTTAGGTAAAGATTTAAAAATTAGGATTCAAATGGAAAAAAGATCCAATCTTTTCCTTTTTTCCTTTTTATAAACATTGAGATTTTTTTTTTTGTATTCGAACAGTTTATCCAGACAAGTCTATCTCATAGGACATCCTGTGCAGGAAGAGCTGAAGGCCAAGGAGAGCCGGAGGTGGTCAAGACCTTGAAATGCTGCTTCTTGTAAATTTCTGCAATAAGCCCATTAATCACCAAGTCTTCACCTCCAGCCAGAACAACAAAAACGTCAACTGGACCACTGGCTCCAAAAACTGGATAAGGATTTTATTGATAATTGAATTACATATCTCTTTTATACATATTTCATAAATGATACAGGATTTTACATTTTCTTTTTTGCCAACATTACAGCATCATATGTCAACAGAAGAAAAAAAGACAAGAAAAACAAAACAATATAAGAGGTCAGAATGGAGTACAAGATCATTTCAATCCTATATTCGGCTTCTCTCTTTAGGCATTTTAAACATATCTTATTGTAAATGCACACAAACAAGGTATTTAAAACATAACACACATTCAAAACATAGAAGAATCATGTGACTTTGGATCAAATAACAGGCTGAACGTGGATGGAAATGACTGGAGAAAGGGAGTTCCCCGATATGCTAACAGATTGCACCTGACGTTTTTCCTTTGGACTCAAATCCAGGATGTTAGAAACTGAGGTCAAGAGGTCTCCTCCTCTATAGGTGCAACGAGGATGGAGGGTGTTTTTCCATTTATTGGGGAGTACAGATGCACGCTGAGAGGGAGGGGGGTCAATGTGAATAAATAAGGTGAAGATGGGAGTGCGGTTTGATGGGTTTGAGCAGGTGGTTGGCTGGGATTTAAGTCAGATTTGGCAGGGCAGATACGAAAGATGCAGCCCTGTCCACTGCCCCTTTATAACTAGGAATCTCTACAAACAACGTTCTTAAATTATCTTTGCAGTTTATTTATTTTTTTGATAAATCGTCTTTTTTATTTTCACATAATTTCTCATGTAAACATACATTCATGCAACACCCTCTTTATAATAAAGTTTCCCTATATTTGATATACTTTGTTTTTAAAAAATAAACAAGAGAAAAGAAAAGGCAATAAACGGTGGATGGCATGATAAAAAGAAGAAGGTGATGATGGAGAGAAGTGTAGAAACAGCAGAGGGGAGGACTGGACTGCAGACAGAGGCCTCAACTCTCTCACCTCCCACGGTACATCTCCAAGGAAACACCGTTATCACTTTGCATGTGTGGCGTGTGTGTGTGTGTGTGTATTTGTGTGTATTTAGGCCTATTCAGGGGAAAAACGAGTTTAAAGCTAATGACTGCTATGAAGTGGGATGTGGGTGCAATTGATTTTCTACCACTATTGACAAGGCGGTGATTAGGGGCAAAGGATTCATGAATATGGTGATCTGAACTTTGCACCCAGCGCACTTGCACGAGTCAGCACACGGACTCAACAAACGCACATGTCCCCACGCGCACACACACACACACACACACACACACACACACACACACACACAGTAATGCTGATTTCTGCTTTCAAACATTCAGATTTAAACCTCCTTTAATGAAGGTGTCATTCCAAATAAGAGGTGAAATTTCTCAATGGTCTTATCAGCGCGGTTTGCCAAATTACTACATTGTCAACACCGTCAATCATCCGAAAGGCACCATTTCACTTGGAGATAGAACACAAACACAAGCACACACAGGTACAGATTAGACAAAATCCTGCTGCGAGATCTGCGTGGCTAACATTTGATTTGACCTAAAAATCATGCATATTAATAGAAAATCTGCAGTCAAGCACAAGGATCTCCTCAGCAGGACTCAGCCAACTGTCCACACGAGACACACGAGCAGGAGATGATCTGCAACCAGAGTCTATGTGCAGGGATGTCATGATATTGTGCTTCCCCTCTGCAGAGGTGATCTACAGCAGCTCGGAGTGAAAACAACTGGCTTTTTGTTTTTTTTTTATTAAAAAAACATAAATAGTGCCGGAGAGAGGGCCACCAATCCTCACCCTGAACAGAAAACTGAGTGGAGCTAATAAAGGTTTATTCAGTGACCATCCCAACAAAAGCTGGACAACATAAAGATATGGCTTCTATAACCTTGGGGCGGGGTGGAGGGGTATGAGACTTCAGCTAGATGTGGCAAAGAAAAGCGTCCAATTAGGTACAAAATTGCAATAATGCTCCTACACATTCACAAATTTCTACTGAGGGCATACCACAGCATGCAGTCTACCCTGCCTTGCCATCGTGGGAGCAGGGGGGGGCATTACAGCAGACAGTGGGAGGAGAAAACTCTGGCTTCATTTCAGGATGGAAAAAAAAAGCCTCTGTGAGTCAATGCCATGATGCTTTTCTTTGTAGCCTTTTTGTTATTTCATCTGACAGCTTTGTAAGGGAGAATCCTAAAAAAAAAAATCAGATGTTGAAATGAAATCACATGCTGCTGAGCCAAAGGCCAAGTCGCTGAAAGATCTGGAAATGGTCATTTTACACCTCCAGGTACGATTCATCCAGTATATTAAACTATAACATGCCTGTGGGTGTTCTTTTTAGGCGATAATCACTGAACATTTGAAACCTCTTCATTACGTGAAGCGCTTGTGCGGCAATCTCTGTATTAATGAGACGATTATAGAGGTCAAGCGCGGCATTTTCCACGTCTATATTCTGTGTCGCTCAAAAACAATCCATCCCAATTAAAGCCATTTTCACCCTGATTTGGCTTTAACAATGTCCCTGCCCTTTTTGTGGCCATGCGCAGGAGCCATACGTCCAAGGTAGTAAATGCATACACTATAATGTTCTTTGTGTGTATGTGACAAAGTGTGCGTTGGACTGTTAGCGGCGGTCCTTCATTTCAGGAGGTCTTCAGAGGGTGTAAATGAGTTTCTGGTGAAATGATGTTTATGAGAGAGTTCCTCCCCCCACTGGAAAAAAAAAACTAGCCTCTGGTCATCTGTTTATTTGATTGTATACATATATATATTTATATTCTTTTCATAACAAATATACTATGGCTTTCAAAATAAAAAGTGCCAAAATATTTTTTTTTTGAATAAAAGAACACACAGTGATGTTGTTGTCGGTAGTACTCTCATACTTGCGCAGACAGACCGGGCCGCTACAGGACATCAACAGGAAGAGGAAACGAGGCGTCGTCATGCCTATATCCTGCGAGTCCAAACAGGCTCCTGACAAAGGTCACACAGGGAGGGACAGCTGTCAGTCACCTCGAGAAGGAGAGGCCCAGGGCAGGAGAGGCAGCAGAGTTCAACCACAGGAAGATGAAGGTCCCTCCTGATGGTGCGACTGCAGTCAGGGACTTTCTTGTAAACTTTAATGTGTGTGTGTGTTAGAGACTCTCCCTGGAGCCCGTGCCAACCCAGAGGAGGTGTGTGTGCGTGTTTGTGTGTGTGTGTGTGTGTGTGTGTGTGTGTTGACAGTTTCACTGCTAAAGGAAGCAGGACTACACCGCTATGTCGACCTGCAGAGTGGCCAGGGTCGGTGTCCCAGTGTACCCCGAAAGTCCAAAAACACACACACACAGATGCACAAACAGACACACACACTTAACAATGACTGGCCCTCTGCATGTCCTCTTTCCTGGAGTGTCTGGATGTGTGATACTTCCTGTTTGCCCCCCCGGAGTTCCTTGCAGGCTGTCCCTCCGAAGACTTGAGGCAAATCCATAGTGCCCAGTTTCATTCCATCATCATCATCATCATCATCATCATCAGCGTCCTTCTCATCATCCTCACCATCCTTCGGCTGTGAGAGTATTTCAGTTCCAGGTATTCTCACCATATTTCTTCGTCTGAGCGGTTTTCACTTGCAATTCCAACTGGAGTTTTCAGTCAGGAAAGTAAAAAGAAAAAAAAGGAAGAAAAAAAATAAAACAAGAGAAAAGACTAACTCCCACAGTCAAGAAAGGGATGGGATTATTGGGTGTGGGAGGGATGAGGGAGGGAGGAGACTGAGGAAGTAGTTGGGGGTAAAAGGGGGAGGGAGAAAGGCTGTTGGATGGCAGAGGGAAAGAGAGGAAGGGAGGTTGCAGGAGCTGAGAGAGGAGGGAGTCACTCTTCCCATCAATTTTTACTGGCCGTGAGCTGCTGAACTGGGAGCTGGAGCTGGAGCGGGTCCCGAAGACGCTTCAGATCCAACTCCACCTGGAGAGGGAGGAGAGACAGGGAGGGAGTGGGGAATGGTATGAAAGTAGGTCTGTGTACGGCTGTTATGAATCCAAGTATTGAACTGTAAAATGTGTGAATCCCCAGAGTGTCTGCAGTGCTCATTTTACATCACTAAACATCCAGCTTTGACTGAGCCACTGTACCTCAGCGATATCATCCTTCAGCTTGTTGTACTTCTCAATGTCGAAGCGTGTCCTCTTCACCCCCTTGTGGAAGAACAGCAGATACTGTCTGTCTCTAGCGTCGGGGTAAACATACTCCTGCAGGTTACGGAGAGACACAGACGGAGCACTTTGTAAGAGGAGCCAGTTTATCAGATACCCTCCATGTTCTGCTTTCTAGTCCTTGGGCCAAGTCACACTGGTAAGAAACATCAAATGGACTCCGTGTCCTTGAAGTTTGAACCTATAAATACTGGATTCTATTCTGTAGGGCATGAGTGTCACCAGATCAGCCTTTTAAATAGCTAAAGATATTAAAATTTGGTGCAGGGCGCTGAAAATAAAGGATAATCAGTGGGTTTCATAAAGTGACACTATGTTCCCCTGGCTGCTAACAGAGAAATGTTACATTATGCAGACACACAATTACCTTAAAAGAATTAATGACACTTCACATTATTTGGCACAAAAAAAGCACCAAAAACACGACCGGTGTGCCCACCAGAGGGAGGATAATTGATATGATTAATCTGATGATAACTTTCACAATGACTCATCTAATCGTTCAGTCCACAAAATGTCAGTGAAACTGTGAAAATCACAAAGTCCTTCCAGATTCAGATTTTCTCCAAGCAAAAGCGCAAAACCAAAAGATGATCAATTTACAATAGCGAAACGTGTAAAAGCAGAAAAGCATCACATTTGAGTAGTAAAGTAGTTTATACCACAGAAGGTCTGGCTTTTTAAATGATTACTTGAGTATCAAAATTGGTGTTAATCAACTAACTAACTCAGCCCTGAACCAATCAGAGCACAACATGGTAATCAAACTCGTAACTCACTTCAAACATTACAAAATGCATTAATAAATGCCTAAGTATTTATAGTGTTTTTTTGTGTCTTACCTGGCGTGTAAGCACAAAGTAGGCGTACATTGCCATGGCTGTGCCGTAAGTAATAAAGTAGGTGACGGGCTCCATGATATCCCAGGAATACTCCCACCAGGTGAGCCTGGCCAGGATGCCGAACTGGGTGGCCATGTACGCCATGCCGCCCCACAGCACCCAGGTGGTGCGCCGCTCTGCCTTCTTACTCAGCTCCTCCCTCACCTACACAGAAGTCAACGAGAGAGCAGACAGCCAGCTCAGATATATATTATTATATATTATATATTCATTAGGGAAAAGGCCAATCACATCAGTGATTTTCATCACAATAAAGTATACAGGCTGAGAGCGCTGTGATTAGTCTTTTAGACTCTTGTATTCAGATTAAGACGTCATTATTATGGGATTAACTGTTGCATTATTGGATCACTTGTTGGGATCATATATTATCTTATTACTGATGACAAATGCTACAAAGCTGCCAACTTGAACGTCCCTTATCCACAAACAAGATGGCTCTACCGGTTAGACCTCTGTTACTCCTGGTTGTAACTGACATTTTAAACTAATTATCTGCAGATAAAGGGATTATAAAAAGGCTTTCTGAGCAACTGCAGCTTAGCTTGTATGGTAAAGTGTGCAAAAACATGCAAATGATCTAAGTGGGAGGTCACATGCTGTATGTTTTACTATCCAGTTCTTGGTTTGCAGGTAAAACCCATAATGTGATTTGTGTGTTTAGCTGAGAGCAGCAATGAACTTAAACAAGTAGGACCTTCTCTAAGGGGCGGAGTTGAGAGTTGAGGTCCTCAAGTCGTCCAATCAGCTCCCGCTCTTTGCCGAGCTGGTGCTCCTCAATGCGCAGGGTGGTGTAGAGCTGCTGCACCAGAAACTTGACGTCATTCAGCCTCTCTGCCTCCTCATGGGGGAGCAGCTCTGAAGCACAAACGCGTAGACAAATGCAAACACATAAACAAAAGGCAGACTTTAATACGATCCACCTGTTGGCGATAAAATCTTTCCCTCCTCTTATTGGTCGCGACCCACACGTCTGGGAGAAAATGAGCAAACAGCACAGCTTCTGCCTTTTCTCTGCCAGGCCTCACCTCTTCTCGGTGGCCGCACGAGGTGTGTGGTGTCGTTAATGACGAGCTTGAAATCATCCAGCAGCAGGATGTCTATGCCCGTGGAGGAGGCGACCCTCGCTCCATCTGGAGAGAGAGAGAGAGAGAGAGAGAGAGAGAGAGAGAGAGAGAGAGAAACGGGAAGGGGAGGTGGTTAAGAGAGATGGAGAACTGATCGGTAGCCACTCCAAACACCCTCGACATCTCTTGATAATCAAGGCTTGTTACTGTCTGATTATCAGGAGAGGTAAAAGCAGATGCACTTCCACACTAAGAGTAAGATTTCAAGTACCAGTTGTTCCTGTATAATGAAGCCTCTGAGCTGTGAACCAGGGCTGAAAAGTCATTCCATGGTATTATATTCTGATGCAAAGCCACAGCTACAGGAACACTTAATAGCACCAAAATACACCGGCACTTGAAAGCATGTAAGGACATGCATCGGTATAACCTGCTGGGGTAAATGGATACAGTAGTGTGTGTGTGTGTGTGTGTGTGTGTGTATAGTATTCTTGTGTTCGTGAACGTACCCGTGGAGTAGATGGCTACCCGGTCGATGCCTCTGTCCTCTGCCTGGAGCTGTTGCAGGAAAACTCCCACACAGTCGCTGAGAGGCTTCAGGGTGAATTGACAGCGCTCTCGCCTGGACGGCAAACTGACTGAGATCACCGGCAGCCCGTTCTGATACACCACCGTCACCTCTGTGGGGGGGGGGGGGGTTACAGGCAAAACAATGACAGTCAGACAGAAAAAGTAAAAATGACAACAACACAACACTCTTGAACTTGAGACTCTGATGGTGTCGTGCTAAACTTTGAGCTAACTTTTATCTTATTAGATGAAGAATTCTTTTGTGTGCGATTTGAGACCCAGCAGGGGGCGGTAAAAGAGCAGCTCCACCTGTCGGAGGAGTTCAACAGCACACCTGCCAAACTATCTCTCCCCGGCAACAACGGCCGGGGAGAGACGCACAACAACCCGACCTGACAACAAAACCTCCACAACAGCAGCAGCTTTTTGCTTTTACAAGCAATGAAAGTTGTTCTTGGGGAAACTTGTGGAGACATTCTTGAACATCCGGTGGATTTGGCTGACAAAACAAGACACTGAGATGAACACCTTTAACTCCACAACAATTACAAGTTAGCGCACTCAAATGATTTATACCTAAAACAGCATTTTATAATTCAAGAGTTATTTGTAATCCAGTATTAATTCTGATCTGTGTAATAACTCTCATTCACTGGCACACTCTCTTAAAAGCAGGAAAATGTGTATGGGCTTCCACATACAGACACAGAAATACACAGTTTTGCCAAAAAATAAGCTCACTTTCCACCATTGGGTCCTGAAGATCAATACAGTATAATATTGGTAACCTTTCCCTCACAGAACTGTTACGTTGATTCGCTGATGCCAACTATTGATGTTTCTTATTTCCACAGAAAGGCTAAAGGAGCTCTAAATGATGCTCGTGTGGTGGGACTGACAATCAAACAAGACCTTAGGGCTTCACGTTGCAATTTCTTCATCCTTTGAAAGGTTTTGGCTTTTCATGGCAGCAGAAAATAAGACAAATGGAAAGCACCAGTGCACCTTGTACCCGAACAGACCAGTGCTTTTGCAGCGTGTGCTCTCATCTCTGCTTGCAGTTTCGTGGCACTACTGTAACAATTGTCATTTTTGTCCCCAGCAGCTGAGCCACTGTTCTGCTCAGTGGAACTTTATTTTTCTATCATACTAATAAGGGTCTGTAACCAAGCTCTACTGATCTGTAACCAAACTCACAGTTGTAATGAGCCTGTGCAGCTTATACCATCATCATGCTGAGTGGCATCTAACGACAGAGCCACGAATCAACGCAGAGGGCTTTGAGCCTACAGCAGGAGGGGATCCAAGCTGCCCTGTTGCTGCTGCTGTTGCTGCTGCACCCAACAACCTCTGCCTCCTGCTCGGGACCACTGCAGTGAATCAGCAGATCTCTGCTTGGGCTCGCACCAAGAAGTGAAGGATCATGAGCTGGCGTAGGCTGCACCGGCCACAGGCTCAGTTTCAAAAGTTGTTTTGCTCATTGAGGCAAAGGTGCAGGCAAATGTATTTCACACCTACTTCTTCATTACACTGACAATTTGAAACCTTGCTCCGAGTATCTGAGCTGCTCTCCTTCTGCACCTGTTCTCTTTGTCCTCTTCTATCCTGTCATCAAAGGCACATTGCTAAAAGTGTGAGGATTGTGTGCCCATCTCTGCTCCGACCGTACAGCCATTAAAGCCCACTTTCAAATCAAATCAGCATGTTCTGCAATGCTGCTGCCTCCTCCTCTCAGCCCCCCCTTACCTTTCTCTTCCTCCCTTCTGTTCACGCTTTCTAGCTCTCTCGGCTCTCGCACAGACGAGCAGATGCTACCCCGAGACAGATTCCATATTAATGACTACTGGCTGTTAACTCCAAATGAGCCTCTGCTGTCTGACCCATGCACAATTCCTCTACGTGCAGAACTCATTTGTGTCAGGCGAGGAGCGGAGGCTGGATATGTGGTTTTCTTGAAAAAAGAAGGGAAACCCCTGACACGGCCCATATGGTCTGAAATAAACTGAATGAGTAAACGGAGTGAGAAGAGGTGAGGACTTACCCTCTGGAGCAGCAGAAGAACACAACAGTCTTTGGCCACGCCATGAGGGGGCGCCCCTCCAAACCTGCAGAAAGGAAGAGACAGAGGCCGGTTAGTCCACTTGTACATACCTTTCTCTTACCTAACCTTTCTTTTTTGAGGCAGTTGTGTCGGGACACAACTCCAGTCTACGCTCCTCACTTGTCTAATTGTTCATTTGCAAGACTGGGCGAGTATCATGTTACAAAATGGCTTCCTCTGTTCCAGTTTCCAGAAATGGTCCCAGATGCAGAGCCGCACCCAAGAAGCACAGATTCAACAGCTTCCCAGTCATGGAAATAACCAACGATATCATGACGCATAAACACACACACAGCCGCATGGAGTGTCCAGCGACAGAAACCACCAGCTGGAGGAAAACACCACAGTGGGAGACACGGAAAGAAGGCAGCTTGAATAACAACAATGTGGTTCAGCACGAATTCTCCACTTGTGTCACAGACCGGAGTGAGTGAGTGAGTGAGTGAGGTAGGGAGGGAGGAAGGAGGGAGGAAGATGAACAGAGGAGCAGAGCTTGGGGAAACCCTTGTTTTTTCCTTCTGTTGCTATTGTATACTGTTTGCCTAGCAAAGTAGGAGTGTCCATATGCTCCGCATTTGTTTAGAATTACAGAGCTCGTCACGTTTTCTGCCACAGTCGAGCCTTTTAAGGCATGAGACGGGCTGTCAGATCCTCTCACACTTACACGGAGCAAGCGGGGGGTGAGGATGAGACATCGGAAATCAAGCAAGAAAGAGTGCCGGCGGGCAAAAACACAGCTTTTCTGATTAAAGTTTTAGTTATGTGCACAAGCACAAACAAAATATGCCTCCATTGCACGACAAATAAGCCTCCGTCTCTCCGCAGACTGCGTCCTTACATTTAATAACTTGTGTCTGGAGTCGAGCGATTTGTGCCACCGTGGTGCTGTATATTAATGTGTCCGCTGGATACGCGTGTACAGTACGTTCCCCTGAGTCCCACACACATTCATTAACACTTTTGACACTTTTGCAGCCGAACAGACCTGACTGCATGACAGCTATATGACCCCAGCTGAGCCCACGCACACGAACACACAACTTCATCTTTGTGACTTCACACTGACAGTTACAGAGCGAAAAGCTATCTCAGAGGAAGGCAGGTGTTTATACTCTATACTGTCCTCTGTATGGGCCTTTATGAGTATATGCTGTGGCTGTAAACAGATGCTGGATCGAATCTGTAGCACTGATCTAAACACAAGCACTGCGCTCTACCTGTCACAGAATTTCTATGCTATCTCTCAGAAGTACAGATGCCCTGGCTAACTCTGTGATGCAGGCATCAACCGAGTAAGCTCAGACGCTCAGGATGTCCTATTTTTTCTCCTGTATGCCTCATAAGACAACCCACTGACACAGCGTGGGACTTGGGGAATAAAGTGGCTCATGTTTAAAAGGTTTGGGTCAGGCTTGACACAGAGTGCGGGCAGCCAGCATCAAAACAACTGCACCAAGTTCAAATTTAGAGATTTTCAATAAACTTTATGGTAACTGGTGGCTGTCTGAACCACAGTCTGACACCATGATGATTAAAACAAACACTGCAAATGTGAAATATTATTATTTTTTGTTCAAGAGGACCGGCAGTAAGGTGGCCTGTGATCCCAGCATCAACCTGACAAGCACAACCACCAAATCAAGTGCTCTTGATTAAATGTCCCAGCTGTCTATCAGGCAAAGTGGCCACCAATCACATCGCCTCAGTTGTCTAATCCAGCTTCCAGTCAGACAGCCCAAACAAGTCAAACCGGTGCAAGCACAAGAGTGTGGGGGGGATAAATGTTTAGTCTGACACAAACAATGACAGTTATCCGCCACTTGACACTCTGAAACGTTGCTGTGGATCGTCAGTGGCTGAACAAAACATTTAACACCAGTGAGGTGCCAACTAGTCTGTTCTCAGCTCTGCAAACAGAAGACTTCTTTAAAACTCACTGCACAAAACTTTCAACATCTGCAAATGCAGGGAACGTGTTAAAGAAAACATTAATGAAACGTAGCTGCTCCCACTGCAGCAGTGATGCAGGTCTTGAGCTCCACTCTGAAACCTAGCACCACCACATGGATCAGCAGGGGTGTGTGTGAATGCGTGTGTGTGTATCTAATCATAAGTGTAAAAGTGTGTTTTTTGACACCACCAGGCCAAAGATGACTGAAGACTGCGGCAGCCCCATGGTTTGTGTGTGTGTGTCCTAAATGAGAATACTGATTACTGTCCCGTGGTACCAAGTAGAGCCCAAACAGTGATTAGGCTGCTGATCAGATGACATGCTGAGAAAGGCGTTTTGGCTGCTATGGAATAACTGCACAGTCTGCAGAGAGCCGTCCAGCTACCGCTTGGCTCATTCATTAACTTCAGCCGCTTGCGGCCAGGAGGGAAGATTTCACAGAGATACCCACAACATCACCAGCAACGACCCACGCACCCCGACACAGGGCAGCGTCACAGACATATGCAAATATGGCTTTGGCGCGTGTGCGCAGATCCATCTGTGGAGTGACATGTACGTGTGAATATACCTCTGTGTCTTTGCAGGTGGCATGTGTGTATGCGAATGTGTGTGCGTCCACCCGTCTGTTCACCAGCCTGTTTGTCAGCGGTAGTTGCAGAGCGCCTAAGCGAAGCCCCCCTCCCGCTCCCCCTCCCCACACGTCCACTCCACTCCTCTCCCTCGGCACACAGCCACTGAAACGCTGCCTGAAATATTTAACAGCGTAGCAGCAGTCAATAGCAGAGCAACCTTGGAATCAATGTCATGCGGCTAAAGAGAGGGGGAGAATGAAAGAAACGGGCATCGAGGATGGTTCAGGGAAGATGGACGGATGAGCTGGAGGGGAGAAAGAGGTGTGGAGGCATGGAGGAGGAAAAAGAATGCCAGGATAAATGGAGGAGCAGCAGGGGAGCGATAGAGATAAATGAAGGCTGGAGTAAAACAGTGTGAGTCACGAGTGCGCTTGCATTTCTACCCATGTGCTGCATATACTGTACCCTGCAGCACACAATCCCTCCCCACTGAAACGTGACTGTAGTGGGTGTGTGGGTGTGTAGCAGGGATGGTGGCGAGAGAGAGAGAGAGAGAGAGAGAGAGAGAGAGAGAGAGAGGTAGAAGGAAGGGATGATGGGAAACAGAGGAGGGCAGAGAAAAGAGGGAGATAAAAGGAGAAATCCATGAGTGTGAGGAAAAGCAGAGGGAGGGAGGAGAGGAGCAGTAGACTTGCAGGGAGGAGAGGAGGGAAGGGTGGAGGGGGGGACTGCTGATCGCTGCAGTAAAGGAATCCCTCGTCTAGAAAGGGGGGTTGCCCCTCGACTTCAGCTTCCCTCCCTTCCTCCATCGCTCCCTCCCTCCATCTCTGTCTTACTCACGCAGAATCCTGATGCGCTCGTTTTGATCTTGTCTCAGTTCTCATCTGCACTGCGCTTTAACTTCCGCTGCATTTCATCTTACCACGTGTGCTTTTGCCTTCAGTTTAAAAAAAAAATCCCACTCCTCTATTTAAAACCTCATTTTCAGTGTAATAAAAGCACAGCAAGCAGGGACCTGATAGATAATATAGTGTGTGTACTGTGGGAGATGAACATACATATGATACACTAAGGAAAATATGAGGCTGTGTGTTACATACTGAGTCCTCTCAGTATGCTCTCACATAACGGAGTACTATGTGCAAGAGGAATGATATTGATCTGCAGTAAAGCTTAATCATTCTCAAACGGTACATCTGAAACAATCACACAATGGCGGGACAGAAAAAAAAAACAACACACACACACACCCTGATACATTCATAGTGAATCAACACACAACCTTTGATCAACATCTCCCTGATGTGAGGCCGATTCTCTCTGCTGTGCCGGATTCCAGCAACATAATGACATTGTTCTTATTTCGGCTCAGGTTATTTATGTGGAGAAATTTGCAAAATGTATCAGGCTCCTTCTCCTCCGCCTCACACAGATTCACAGACTGCTAGCGGAGCTGCTTTGGGGGTGGATTGAAACTGCTGCCAGTGTTGTTCAGCCACAGAACTGAAGGAAAATGGGTTATTTTAAGAGTTCTGTGCAAGCGACAAAATGTGTGACGTCTTATGATGTTAAAGTTCTTTTTGGCCTCATGATCTCCATTTAAACTGACCTTAAACCGGACGTTACATAACGCCGAATAAAAATCTTTGACAGTAATGGTTTCATAAAGCTGTCAATATTTGGCCTCATAACTACTTCAACTACTTATTTGAATGACTTATTTATTGTTTATTAACTTTAACTTTAGTTTATTAACTGTTTCTGTTCACCTGCTCACTCAACACTCAGCACTCTCATGGAAACACACCAGGCTCAGATGACTCCATATATGCATATACATTCTTTACTCAAACAGCAATTTTAGTTTGATTAAAGAATATATAAATTCAAATTAGTTTCAAATAAACTGAGCTACTCTGAATTCTTCCCACATAGTATCCCCCCCATGGCTGACGGCCACTTCTTTCAGTTTTGTTGTTACGGTTGGATCTGAACACGAAATGACGCAGCAGTTTAAAAATCTCCTTTCCCTCAGAACTCATCCTTTTATCTCCAGACACGCCACAGGGAAATTCTGGGTGCCGAGCGGGGCATGAAGCGTGTCTATGTGTGTTTCAGACACCAGCACTGAGGAGTCATGTCGCTGACATAATTCCCATTTCATGGTGCCCTTCTGGGGGAGTGTGAACCTCTGTCATTTATCAACACAATGACTGCATCTATCTATGTGTTAATGTGCTGTCCTGGGCCACTGCTGTGGACCAGATAACATCGGTAGTCATACAAAGTCATTCATGAAATCAATCATGGATAAACATGCTCATATACACAACTATACACTCATTCTAAGCATTAGTGCACACATGCATCTGCATTATCTTTTAATATTAAGCTTAACATCTTTTTATTCCCAGTCTCTTTTACCAGTAGAAGTCGTAACGCAAGGATGGATTTACAATCAAAAGAGCTGGGATCAATTTCCCAATGGCCCAGTCGTTTGATAAGAGTTAGGTTCAAGGAGAGGTGCGGTGCTCCATCATGCTACTATGACAGTCAAAGCTGGGAGAGGAGCCCCTGGTCTAGGTGGGGTCAGTGAGAGGTTACGGTACGCAGGACAACAATACAGATCAATACGAATCCAGTCTAGAGGACAGGACAGACAGGGGTCAGGTAGTGAAAGCATCCTGCTGTCATCCAAGAGAAAAAAAATGGCTGGACGCAGAAGCAGCAAGACCAAACGCATCAAATGCTCCACTGAGAGTCGAGGCAGCTGTAAGCAGCAAACGTGTCGAAATAATGAAAGAAGGGGGGAAAAAAAGGTGGTTTTACAACTGAACCTAGAAGAACGGCGCTTACAGTACATCACCAATAATCAGCTGTGACACCCTGCTGACTCAACTTTAAGGACCATTTCCATGTGGATGCTTGGAGTAGGCGAATGAGGTTTATGAGCTACTAAATTGGAAATACGCCGCGTCTACTATATTATCAGCTGCTGGAAGGGATGTGTGTGGATGATGCTCTCATTCATTAACCCGGGGAGATGTCTGAGTTTTCTTGTATCCCTGCGTTTCTAGCTTTATTACTCTTTTATAGCACATTAAGAGTCTGCTGACTGTGACGGTTTAAAAACTCTCTCTTGTTCTCATTTCCAGTGCAATGTTTTATCTCTAAGAAATAATTAAATATTGTCTAAATTATAAGAAAGCACCATTCTATTTTTTTTACTTTAGACATAAGCATATTTTTACTACCTTAAAAACACAAGGAGCAACTTCAAAATTGCACAATACATTTTATATAGAAATATGTAACAAAATGTCTGTCTGGATTCCTCTCTATGCAAATAAACATGGGTTTTGAGTTGAAGACTTCAAAATCTTAGCTGGGACGCTCGCAGTTCATTCCCTGCCAAGATGCAAATGATTACTTTGCACTGCCAATTAATCCGTTTCTTTTTTCCCAGTTAATTCATAAAATATTTTGTGTGTAAAGATCCATAATCATAATATCCTGAAACCTCACAGTCAGATAAAACTAAGAAAAGCAGAGATTTGCAATGGACAAGTTTGAACCAAACTATTATTTCCATGTTTAAATTTACTATAAAGTTATTATTGATCTATGTTGGCTGGTTAATAGAGTATGTGCGGTCTTTTCCCTCTGAGGCAAAAAGTCTTGAAACAGGACAAAAATCATTGCAGCTGATATATAAAGGTCATACCGAGGTGGTGCAGTAAAGCTGGTATGTCCAGTTTTCTATTTACCGGCTGTGCTGCATGTCTTCTCCTCTCTCTATTCTGCTCTGAGGGTCGAGGTCCTGCCCACTCAGCTCCTTGCTGCCCACACCTCCCTACTGTGGGGTTAACAAGTTGAAAAGCACAGCTGCGCCCGCTCACTATCCCCTGCACGCACACACCCACATTCTCCGTCCCCTCAGAAACACAAACAAAAGCGCACATGCACCTAGATAAGACCGGCACTTTGCAATTGCCACAGAAGAAAGTGGATTTGAGCACAGTGTGACAGTAATCACCGTCATTTTTTCCGCCTCAGCACCGACAAGCTTATGTAACGAAAGAAAATGCTGCCTTTTCTCTCGGCTGTGTTCCTCATCTGGTAAAAAGCCATTAACAGATATGAAATCTGCAGTCGCGTTCATGAACGCCACAGTATTAAGTAATCTCCGCTCTCACGCGTTGGGAGGGAAACCGTGACAAAGCACAGCTCGCCACACGGAAGCCTGAGCCAATCTGACCTCTCCACTGCAATGCAGAGTTGATAGTGAAAACAACCTTCTCCTGATTAGGCTATTTCAAACATCAAAACCTCATAGCAGTTATGGCCAGATATAAATTATTCCACCTTAATCTTTCATTCCATTTCAATAAATTGCCTTTCAGACCCTGGACAAGCTTTGATTAATTCATGCCAGCTCATGGCTTGCTTAATCCCTGGGATAAGATCTCAGCTGGGAATGAATCCGTTTCTGTGACACATAGGTTTACTTCAGAGGGGCCAGTGCAGACCCTCAAACCCTCACCACCCCTGACACCAACCCTCCCACCCCACCTCCACCCCTCAACACTGGAACCTGATGCATTATTAAACAGTGGTGCAGGCTTTCACGCCTTAGCTCAGAAGACGGCCAGCGCTTGGCCATTGTGCGCCACGGCTGTGCGCCACGGCTGTGCTCCTCGAAGGATTCAATCCAGCTGAGGAGCAGCGTCCGCGTCTTCTAAAATCCTCGGGTCACTTGTGAGATCAGAGCTGTGCAGAAATTGAAAATGGTGTTTGCATTCATAATACGGATATGTACAGTGCATGTGTGTGTGCGCGTTGTCAGGCCCTCTTTGATTGCTCACACACACAGATGGCACAAGCTGCTTGTGTCAGTGCTAATTTCAATGCAGGTCACGCAACACCCCAGGCCCTCACCTATTGTAGCAGACGAGATGAGGGAACTTCTCCTTGCACTCTTATTTTTTCTTCCTCCTTCTCTCCTTCACTTCCTCTCGCTAGTTTATCCGTCTGTTGAAAGTAATTGAGACCTTACTGATGCGCATCTTAGGAGGGCATGCAAATCTCAGCCTCGGACATGCACACTGTGCGAGCTCACTGGCCCTGATCTGACTGGCGATCCTACAGCCCTGATTAAACCTCAAGAGTGTGAAAAGGTGGACGCCTGCAGCTCCTTCACATCACACATATCAAACTCCAATCAATGATGCTGAATAAGCACTCTTCCCTGGCTATTAGCCTTTTCTTTCCCTCCCCTCCACCGCCACTGTACCGAGAGGCCACCGTATCCATCTGTGCTTCCCACCATTATAGTTTCTTTGTGAGCACATCCCTGAGAGCTGAGCTACATTTTGCACCAACAGTTGCCATTGTTTTGCATTCATTAATTACAGTGGGAGATAAAACACTGAAATTAAGAATTTAAGCACCCACCATTTGCTCTTGTCAGGAGAGCTCCGTGGTCCTCTGTGACCACTGCACCACTTGTTCCTGCCAACGCTGCTCAAGGCAAACGGAGGAACAGCGATATTCTGTGGAGGTTTTTTCAAAAGTTTGGCCTCGGGATAGTCTGACAAATCACCACGATTTCTAGGTGTGAAATATCACTGATCCATTAAAGAGACACAAAACAACTTTTTCAAAGGTATCCTGTGGCAAAAACACTCCCTCCAGGATTCAAAGTTCATGATCACTTTTACAAAAACACACTTTGAATAAAATATCATGTTCCAAGCACACGCATCAAGACTAGGTCATCACCAATTTATCTCTCATCTGTGATGCTGAAGGGTGCAAGATGCTCCACTTTCCCCCTGTGCTGCTTCATCTCTTGCCTTGCTTTCATAATCTGACCCCCGAGTGATGTTTCGGCAAAGAGCCAGACACACAAACCTTGCACCTTGCAGCTCATCTATTCATGGTAAATGAATAGTTTACCACGGTTTTTGCAAAACAAGTTTCAACATCTTGCTGCTGACACAACACAGGTACATGACGCTGGATCTTCTAGCACTTCTCAGCAGTGTGCGCACAATCATTTGAAGTAGCGCTGAAGTGTTTGGTCAGTTAATTGGTTAGTCAATAGACGGCAACAATTTTGGTGAGAATTTTTGGGTTATGGACTGTGGCACTTTGGCCTCTGGGAAGGCGAGACTGAAATGACCTGCGGGATGTGTAATGATGAGGTGAATTCATGACGTTTATCCACTGGCAACACTTTGCAATCCATTGTGTTTTTTAAGTCTATATATGTTTATATTTCTGCAAACTGGCACAATTATAAAGTATTAAAATGAAATTACGTTATGAGTTCCTGTTTGCAATTTGTCCAAAGATGTATTTGAATGCACTGCATCTACATCTATAACAGGAACATTTTAAAACGTGGTAATTCCCAGGCAAGTTCTTCATTTTATGAATAATTTATGATTAAGAAGCAGATTGATGGACGTTCGTTAACAATTTATAGTTGCATTTTGTGAATATATATTGTATAAAAATGTGTGTCAGGTCTGTGTGCCTGGGATCGACTGTGATATGACTCCAGGATGAAGTACAACTTTAATCCACATTACAGCCAAAGGTTTTTAAAGCACTTTAATATCCTCCACAGCCTCTGCTGCAGCTCTAACTGTTGACTCTTGATTTCCTGCTGTTTACAGAATACCATCATGCACCTGCTTTTACCTCGAGCAGCATCTTTGTCTCACACCTGAATTCATAAACAAGGCAAAAAACAAGGAAAACAATTGCAGGTAACAGCCCTAGATTTAAGTGTGCTATAAATCAACTGCATTAAAACTTGTATTAGAGTTACATGAGTGGCGGTCACCTGCCAGGTAGTCTAAAATTTGAAAGGCAGGTAAAATTGGAAAGGTAGAAGAAAGAGGCACAAAGCTTTTTTTATTGGGCTTGTTCAGTTGAGGGACTGACTAATTAAATGTCAGCTGAGACAAAACATGCGGTAAAATGTCAAATTTAAATTTCAAGGCAGGCAGGTGGTTATTCATCTCAACTGGGGGTGCTGAGGTTTTTTGGAGGGGTCCTCCTTCAAAACTTTGCAGTGAGCAATTTTCTCTAATTGGAAAGAAGAGTGGTGTCACTCTGCCTTAACCTGCGGGAACTGAAACTATTCACACATTCAGGTTACAAGGATGAAGTGGGGGGAACTGATAAAATATTGGTTTCATCGCCAGTAGTGTGTTCACAGTTTAAGCACTTGCAAAATTGTCTCATTTCTCTATTATGAAAACTGCTGATGTGTTCATACCATGCATACTGAGAACCACAAGAGGATCTGGGGTAGATGTGATAACCTGCAAACTTTTCTAAAACGCTACCATAAATGGTCAAAAAGCGGCTGGTAGGATAGTATTCCCCTGATGCAGAGCTGACCCTGGAAGCTTGTGTCTTTGCCCTCTGACAGCATATGAGGTGATCTTCAGGGCAGCAGCTGTTATTTATGGACACACGGGCATGAGAATGTTCCTTCTGAGGAACTTTAACAACACTCTGTCCCCTCTGTCTCTTCTCCCTCCATGCTTTGAGCACAACTTGCACTGTAAACAATGAGCAACGTCTGTGAAAGTACGACCCAGAATATCAGCGCTCCATCTCAGCAACTGCAGTGGTCAACTCTTAATCTGCAGGCTGTTTAGCCTCATGAGTGAATAATCCACAGAGAGGATGAGAAAGTCTAGAAGAACTGAATCCACAGCACTGTGACTCTCTGCCCTCTTGGCTGTGTCAGCAAGTCTGTCTGAGTTTTTCCTCTGCTGTGGTCCACATGGACATATGGCATGCAGACATGCCAGTGCTAAAACTGGGCTAATGAAAGCCATTCAGACACAGTCTGGACCAGATACTGCTGAAGGAGATGAGGAGAGGCTGCAGCACAACAACTGACTCACACAGAACACACAGCTTCCTTCTCCCTGCTTTCCTGGATGAGCTCTAACTTATGGCCTTTAATTTATTTTATTATGATTACTGTCTAGTTTAGAGCCATAAGAAGAGGCAAACGTGACAGACGAACAAGATTTGGATTGGACTGACTATTGTCTTTACAGTCATGCATGACTAGACGCAACTTAGTTGTTGCCAGTTTTCCCTCAGTGCCGCAGCACTTTCACTGCTCAGCCCTCTGCTAGGCATGTAGGAGTTTCAGTGGGGATCCATTACTTACAAGCAAACTCCAAACGCCATCTGCCTGAACACACGCTTCCGTGGTGGTCAGCTAGTATTTCTCTTCTATATGCACTGCTGATCCAAAAGAGAACATGGCAAATACAACTGAAATGTAAAACTGAAGTGGAAGGTGTGGGTACATTTGACATTTAGACCACAGCAGCGGCATTGAGTCAATATTTACAGAACTGTGTCACAAGCTGTTGTAAAAGATATTCATAGTACCTGGCTTGCAGTGTAGAGTGACGTCTCTTCAAGCTTCATCCTCCAAGTCTGACTGATCTACATGCAAAACTCCAATTTATCTAAGACGGCTTTATCCCTGCAGGACATGTAAAGTAGCTTTACTTTGCATTTCTGTTGTTTGTATTCTTAGAGGACAAAGATAATAACCAACATGATATTACATCTTTTCACCTTTTTAAAGATTTACTTACTATAAAAGCAGTAAACGATCTGTGGAAATCATCTATGCTGATGTAGAACAGCAATGCAGGTTAATGCAGGTCAACTTGTGAGCCACAGTGGTTCACCAACGAGCCCTCCAAACCGTCTCTCTGTCACCAAGCCTCTGGCACCACCTATTTTACCTATTGCAAATGCATAGATGAACTTTGCTGTTCCACTTACTGGTGTTGTTTTTCTTCTCAGTCAGCAGAAGCTCTAACTCTTTTAACCACTGTCAGCTATACTAAGTATTAAATCACGCTGTGTGTTAAAATGACTGTAAATAATGCGGTGGAAGACCGTTTGGCAAATGATTTCTGAGTCACTGTTACAGGACAGTAAGTGTGGGATTTGTTTTTTCTCCTGTTGAGTCCTGCTTGTCTGATTGTTCATAACAAAAGCTTCACTCCAGGCCATTCACAACAAGCATCAAATATTCACAGGTCCTGTGCCGTGGGGCCTTGTGGGGGAACAGCCTGCTCTCACACAGATGTTGGACAGTTTGCAGAAAGTGGGCCAGCCTGTGAACTGTCCATCACTCTGCCCACCTGCGGGGTCGATGGGGGAACAGGAGTCACAGCAGTCAAATAAGCAGACAGTTGTGGCTTTCAGATCTTATTCGGCAACATCTTAAACCTCCCTGCCTGTGTGTGACATGAGGGTCCCTGTTCCACGAGTCGAGCACACCACCATGACTCGTGGACCACACAAGGAGCTGGAAAACTGAGCGTTGCCTAATGAAGTCAGCTGATGTTAGCGGCGGATCAGACATGGCTTAAGACAACTCTGTTAAAAGATTGTCCCAATCCCCTCATCTCGCCTGCAGCTCTTCCTCCCATCTCCGCCCTTTCATCTCCTCTAAATGACATCATGACCTAAAATTAAAGTGAGCTTGTCAGCCTCTCTAATGTTCTGACAAAAATGCCGTATTCATATCTCTTTGTCCTCGTGCTCCCATTCACCATATCTTAATCCTCATCATCAAAATGCTGCTCATTGTGCCGCCCGTCCTCCTCGATTCCTTCCAGTATGAATGTGATTTAACTCTCCATCTTTCTCAAGGGGCTTCCTCCATCACTCGACTCCCCACTGCTATTGTTCGTGCCTATTTTCCTCCTTCCCCCAACGGCAGGATTCAGTCGCGCTTGGATGTTGGCGAACAAGCTCAGGCAAGGGCACCCGAGTCTCCCCATCATGTTGCCTCCCACAGCGGACTGACTGCTGCAGTTCTGCTTGCTTTCCGTGGATGGTCCCAAGATAAGTCAAGTGAATCAGCTGCCTTCAAGCTAAACACTGTCCTTTTTTGTAACAGATGTTAATATTATGTATGTTAATTTGATCTCTAAGGGCTACTACTAATACTACAAATTAGAGCTGTGGCAGCTGTATTGTGATCACTGTGAGTCCTGGGGTAGTTTGGTGTCATGCTGCCAGACACAACATGGCCCGAGCATGATCACTGGCGTTAACTAGGACACAGAAAGTCCTTTGATGCCATCGAAAAACACCTTTGAATGCATTTAACAGAACATTTTTGCAAACTATTAAATTAAATACATTACATTTTTAAAGGTATTTTGCTCTTTGCTGCATTTTGAATCATCAGTGCTAGATAACGTTGTCACACTACATCTTCACCCAGTTCAATGCAGCCAGTGTTTGTTCTGTAAAATAATCAGCTGTAAACGTCGTCTCTTCTTGTCAGCTCCTCTACATTCAAAGGACAGGGCCAAGGCTTTTCTCTAGACCCATCATTTTGCAGACATTGCACACTGTCCACATTCACGCACATAAATAATCTTGTCATAATGCGGTTAAGGCAGTAATGCACCATCAATACCACATTCTGTCTATATGATCGGCTCATAAGACCATTTTCAACATACATCAAAAGACACCAAAGGGAAGTTACTCATATTCGGATTCCTGCTGCAGTACATCGCTGCTCGGTGGCACATTTACATTACAAGAATGATGCGTTTCAGCTCACACCTGTGAGGATGTCAGGAAATTCTTGTGTTCGGATTATGGGGAAGGTGTCTTGTCCTTTCACGATATAACAAGTCCTTTAATCCCAGCGACTGTGGGCAACAGAGAAAAGAACGGATCAATAAAGCAGCTGTGTGTGGCACGTGCTGTTTATTACAATATAAAGAAGAGAGAAAAACAGACAGGGACTACAGTAGGTCAAAACAAGACAGAAAGACCCACTAAACATTTAACAGTAGGCTGGGACTTGTTCAGACTGCCTTAAATATGTTTTAATGAAATGATAATCATGTTTAATTACCAATTTGGCCCATTTGCAAAACCTGCGAGAGAAAATAGAGTTGAAGGGAAGGATGAAACCCTGACAACACACAACTAAGCTTGAAGCGCTGATGTTGTTATAAAACAAACTTAATATTGGAGTTATTACAGGAAAATATGATCTAATTATTGTCTTTTGATACTCTTAGGCCGAAATATATGTATGCATAATTTGGATGAATTGCATGGATTGCTACAACAATTATTATACTATTGATCATGTTTTACGAAAAGGGCAGTTTTATCAGCAAGGCTGTGAATTTCTGGATACCTGCTATTTGTTGCATGTTTGCAGCATCAGGTTTTGTTTAAAGCATCACGTTGCACCAGTTCCCACGTGATGTCGAGCTGGAGATGTGGAGTGGACCACATGCAGGTTGTATTTCTGCAATACACGACTCCCTCATGAAAAATGTTTCCAAACAGCTTTAGTCATCAAACCTCTGTTTGTACTACAAGATGCCATATTGTTTCAACGACACAACCAGGACAGGTCTACCTTCACTGCTGACTCATCATCATTTATTCTTAAAAATGTAAAAATCACAGTTCTTAACTGAATCGATTTCTTCATTCCTACTGAATAGGACAGATTGGGGATTTCTGAGTGTAAGTCGATCGACCAGGTAACATTTAATCATGAATTCCTGCTGTTCTTTTAAGACTAGCATAAACTGTTATACACTTATATTTTATGTGAATTGAAGTTGCGAACATCAGTGAGTTTGTTTGTGATCAATGTCAGAAATTCACTGAGAAGAGAAGAAAATGAAAATTTGATGGATCTGCAGAAAAATTCTTGATAGTTATATGTTTGATTAGACTCTGAAAAAGTCTATTTTCATAAAAATGCATGGGTTTGATAATTAATCTGCAAGTTTTAGTAGTAATGGTCTGAAGTTTTACTGTAGATGTTCTAAAACTAACCACCTTTCAGAGTGGTAACATTTCATTCAGGAGCCACACAATACTCTTAACACCCCCAGTACTGGCTTGATTACCAATATTCAGCAATATTCAGCCTTTATTTGCCATCATCCCACTGCTCCACCCACTGTCTGAAAGTGTAAACTGAAATAAAAGCCTCAATATAAACCCATATCTTCTTTTGTTGCAATCTTATTCATGCAATATCTGTGAAAAGCACCAACACAGAGACGCCCAATCAATAATGTAATTAGACACAGTGATAGTATCTTCAGCCTTGCAGGTAGTTTGAAGGTTTGCTAAGCCGACCTGCGCCTGTGTGTCATGACAGAAAAATCAATTTGATTTGAAGGCAGCAAACCCAATGACACGTGAATTCATCACTGCACTTCTTGGACTCGGCAACACCACAAGTTTAGAAATATCAGACTGAATTGAGCTTTTTGGGTTTTTTTCACACCAAATGACACTTGAAATCTGATAACAACTGTGATGACTCTGCTCACTTTGTATTGCCACTCAAAACAAACAATTACATGAGAATGGACTTGGCAGCTTCCTAATTAAGTGCTGAGTTAATTAAAGCTGAACTAGTCTGCTGGTACTCTCTAGATGTTCAGGTGAAGTGGAGGATTATACATGTGCTTGTAGAGGTTGAGCTTCAGAAAACCCATCTGTTCACAGCAATGGTGCAATGTTGTAAACTATGCAAATAAACACATTTATAACTGGGTTCGCAGCAGCAACTGTGTTTTTCCTCATTTATCTCTCTTCCCCTGCCAACCATGAAAGATAAAGAAAATGAAGAAGTTTGAAAGTACAGATTTAGCTCACTCTTCCTCCTGCCCCGCTGGGAGTGTGGGAACTGTACAGAACAATCAGCAGAGGCCTTCAGCACAAGCAGGCGCGTCCCATCAATCTTTTGTTAGAGTATCAGCTCCCATTATTATCTCCTGCCTTGAGGTGAGCTGTACACACCTTTACATATGGGCTCTCAGTCAAATAGGAGAGGGTTGTAATGGTAAACACCTCTGGGATTAGGAGGGGAGAGGGAGTGTTTTGCAAGTCAGATGCTGTGACGTCTGAGGGTTGTGTTTGTGTGTGATGGGGCACGGTTAGAAGAACAGACGTTTAGGTCTGCAGACTCCTTCAAACAACTGCAGCCCAGAGCAGAAAAAGGGTCTAAATCAGGGGTTTGTAGAGTCTGATACTGGGGACTCCATATCAGGAAAGAGACATTGAGACATTCTCAGCTTTAGTAATGCATATCAAACGTGAATAGTGTGTAAAACATTAAAAATGTATAATGCATTTTGTCATACCTAGTAGTAATCTTTTCCTTGCTTATATTTCCATTCTGATTTGTGTGTGTGTGTGTGTGTTGGGGGGGCAACAAGAAGTACAGTAGTGCCACAAAGTCAGCAGGTTAGCTACAACCTATTTCTTTTCAGCCTGTGTTGTTTACAGTTTGGGTTGAAATATGCTGAACTGCCTATCACCAGTTCCTCTTTGCAATCTACCCGTTATACAGACAACTATGAAGAAAACATAAACACATGATGATTCACAGGCACGTTCTGGAGTCATCACACATCCCCACATCTTATTTTACAACTTATAGACATTTATTCATGAAGGAGACAATGATATCCCCGGGAATGTAAGTGCATCTAAAAATGTCTGAGTCAAGTCTGTGAGTTAAGATGTGACTGAGTTATGACTCAGAGAAGGAGCACGGCTTTTGACTCAAATTGCAGCAATTCACGTCAACTCACCCCACAGGATCTTCCACTCACGTTTCACGCTTCTTCTCTCCCTTTCCTGTGGCGCCCCGGGGAAGCGCGCCTCACACTATGAAGACCTCTGGTCTAGGTGAATGAAAGTTAGGAGAAAGGCAGGGCGGTATACGGCTCTATAAAAGAAGAATGATTGTTGATTTGTTCGGAGTGGACGCATGAGCCGCTGAGAACTTGGACAAGGTGAGAAAAAGCCTTTAGGACTTTTCTACAGTGTTTTTCTCCAAAGCTCCTTTGTGACATTAAAACTAAAAATAAGCAAGGTTTGAAAAGTGTTTGGCTGCAAATACAAACTAAATCCCTCTCTGACCCTGAGTGACGGAGCGATGAGCTACAAGTGTGGACCAGCGACTCCACTCAGTTTATGGCCAGTCAGAGTAAATGGATGGTGTGGCACAACCGCTTGCTGACTTGATGCCATAAAAAGAAGAGGAAGGGAAACATGCACGCACGCACGCACGCACACGCACACACACACACACACACACACACACACACACACACAGAGACATGCACTCTGAAAACAGTGAAAGGGAATTTGTGCTTCAGAACAAAACCGTTCGTTTGAGGGCAAAGGGCTTAGCACGGGCACTTTAATGCATCATTGAAACAGGGCGACAAACTGTTTTCATGGCTCTTTTCATAACACACATGCCTGCTGGACACAAACGGCAGCCATTGTTTTCCGTAACTGGCCATTTCCCAACTCCTCACCACACTGATGCAAGCCTGTACATTGATCTCTCTGCATAGCAAACGGCTCTTTCCACTCTTGAACTACGCCCACCTGCCAGAGATTGGACAATGTGTGATTGCCCAAGTCAGCGGAGAGTGCTGACGAGATCTGCCAAAGAGCAATAAACACTTGAACTGACTGAACAATGTTATTTTTCTACTGATCAATGTCTTGCTGCGTTCAGACAGGGCAACTTTACAAGACGGGGCAGAAGCTTTCTCAGGCAAAAGAAGAGATCCTTCTGACACAGACGTGGCTTGGTGAAGACACGAGTCAGGGAACAGGTTCAAAGTGCCTGTCAAGAGCGACTTGCTCGAGAGCTCTGCAGGCTGCTGTCGCGTCGCCACCTCTCCTCAGCTACCCTCATACTACATCCTCATCTGCTGCCATCCTGACAATTTTTCCTTATTTTATTTTAACATCTCTTCCGCTCCGTCTGTCTCAGCTCCTATCCATTCACCAGTCTACCCTGCAATTTAGAGTTTGCGTACTATTACGCACTGAGTAATGTGCACTGGCGAGTTTCCAGTGAGGAACCAACTTGACCTGTTTTCCTCCTCATTTAGATTTCTCTCTTCATGTGTCGCCGCAACATTTGACAACTTCTGCATATCGCCGCGGCTCCCATCTGTAGGAGCTGAGTCGCAGATGGGTCGAGAGGTCCATGCGTGAATGGTGCTGCTGAGAATAGCTTTTCTGTGTGTGTGCGGGTGTGTGTGTGTGTGTATGTGTGTAGCCGTGACCCATCGGGCCTCGTGGGAAGCTGCAGCTATACTGACGGATGCCAAGGAACGACAGAGGGAGGAGGGAGGGCGCGCCGGCTTAGCCAAGTAGGAGACAAGTGTCTGTACTGCAGCAATGCAGGAGCGAGGGAGAGGGATGTCAATGAAGTGAAAAAAAAGAAGTGCTGACTGAAAACAATGCAGTACACAAATACCAGACGGCATAGCAGGCACGGTTTGAGACAATGCTCACAAGTCTAACAAGTTTATGCAACCTGATTTTCATTCTGCTGGAGTTTCTGTACTGTGTCACTGTTTTTGCTGATGTATCCTCCTCCTACTGCAGTTATGATAATATCATCCTGAGCCCTACCTAGCAGAGACAACAAGCCCTGGCAAGGCAAACACTCCCTGCTGAGCCTCCCGTGTCTCCTCCCTCCCGTGCCCTCTGAACAAACAGCTCTCCCTCTAGGGGCTACGTGGCAGGGAGAGGGGACACTCGGGACTATCGACTAGCTCCTTCTCAGCTCTGTTGTTTCACCCCATCATGAACAAGGCCTTGCTGGGACAACACACTGCTGATGTTTTTACTTCCCAGCAGCGTAAGTAATGTATACATTTCCTTTCCTCTCATTCACTGACCTTCCCCCCAATGCCTTGTCGAGCGGCCTGCTGCAGTAAAATGTAAACACAGTCCGAGGGAAGCCTCTGCTCATTTTTCACCGTACAACCACCCCCACCTTGTACAAACCCGTGCCTGCCTTCTCCATTTCATACAGCTCAATGACACATAAATACACATGCACCAGCACAAACAAAGCACACTGAACGTACAATCGCGGCCAACGAACGTAACCACACAAACACACGCATGCACGCAGGCGCGCGCAGAAAGACAGGGAGGTGAGCTAATGCACTGCTATCCACAGCAGAAGGATTGCAAGCACTCAAGGAACAAATATCCTGTTCTCATCATAAAATTTTCATCCCGTGCAAGCTTGTTGGTGGGCCGTGCACATTTCCTGGTGAAAAATATACACATTTAACCTTGAGCTGATCTTTTTAACATAATGCGTCTGCTTTATTGGATTCTAGCTGGACCTTACTCACAGGAATACCAAGTGCAAAAGAGTTGTGGCCTGGCTAAGCCAAGTTGTAGAAGAGATGAAGGACAAAAAGCGGCAGCGCCGAGAAGTCTCTCCGCCGGATCTTATGACTGCTCGTCATGTTCTATTGGAAGGACACTGATATGACACCTTGTGCCGAGAACATTGCGACTGTGTTGTACTGATCCTCAAGTGATACCATGCAGGAACCGACTGCTTTCACGCGTACATATAAGGACATGCACACTCTGACATGAATGGACACGTGCACTTTAAGTATGCTGTTAATAATTAAAACTATCTCGTCCTGATGTTCATTTAGCAGGTAACAGCTGTGAAAGACTCAATCACATAACATGATCATCTTCAGCAGGTGGAGTTATCACAGTTGTTGTAGAATTATTATTATTTAAATATTTTAAATAAAAGGTAATGAAACCTTATATTTAACCTTTACCAAATGTAACACTGGAACATGTTGTGTTTATGTATTTTTGTCTTTATCTGTTGTCTTATTTTTAGAGCCATGTGGAAAATGAATTGCTGTTGCTTTGTAACAGACAATATTATTATTGTTATTATTGTTATTCTATTTTATTCTAATTATAGATTTTGATAAGCTCAACATCTTTTCAAAAGAACCTTTGAAACTTAGATGTTAAGGCAACATGGACCACAGGAGAGAGAAAAATGAAAAATATACATATCTATTGAAATATCTAAATATCTTCTATAGTCTACCCACAAATGTGACCTATGTACAGTTTTGATAAAGTAAAAATATGAACATCTTTTTCATTTATCACATATACTTAATTTGAAATTCTACCCACAATTTGGTTGTTTTTTAAAATGCTTATTCATTTACATGTATTTTAATCATTAGTTGTCGCACATTAGCTTTTCATCTAACCTCTACAGCATACAACACCTGAATTTCAATATTAAGGTCAAATATAACGAATTTGTGTTAGAATCTTGTAAAAAATAAAATAAAATGAAGAACACGTTGACTGTATTGTTAGGCCACTAGCAGATGCCAGATGAGGTCGATGACGCCATGCGTGATTTGTTAACATGTCAGTTTCACAGGTTTTGTGTCATAGAAACCTTATGACTACGCTGACACAAGCTATGTGGAGAGCAACAGACATTACAGAACATTGAACAATTTGTTGTAACTGTGTTTCTGCAACACAACCCTGCAGAAAAAAAGAGGCAATGAGACAAATCAAAGTCTTTCTGTAACGCACCGCAATGTGATTCGAAAAACAGATGGCAATATTCAATCAAATTTATAACTGAGGAAGGAATTAATTTGGCATTGACGTCACGCTACTGGGCCCGGCAAGAGACACAAACACAGTAACACAGACTCATCCATTACACTATTCTGTCAGATAACAAATTTTGATCTGTAAGCCGTGTGAGTAGCAGACAGAGGAAAGTGTATTAAACATCTGCAAGACAACTAAGGACTTTATGATAACTTATGTGACTCCAATTCAAATGTTCTGATGTAAAAAAAAGAAACACCCCCCCTCATGTGCCACTAATCATTATTTGCCCACACACACAGCCATTAAGTCCCTTGTTCACACACACCCACACACACACACAGAGCAGTGATGTGGTGAAATGACACAGTTGGTTTTGACATCAAAGCCACATGTCACCGAAACAGCTTGTTCTCCACTGTCACATGGCACATTGCATTTGCGGAGCTTGCCGGTGTTTATAATCCAAATACATACTTGTCAGTGTGTTGATTTGCGTGCCGTTTTGAGGTTTGATGGGAAAGAGGCCTCATATGGCAGCACACACCGCTTCACATCGACAACACTGAATCAAGCCAACCAACGACAACCCGGCTTTGAACAGTTGAATACATTTGAATAGATTTCTTCAGGTAATGGCTAGATCAAAATGCTGGCGCCCGGTGACCTCATCAACCTTCAAAGGATTCTCCCATAAAGCGGCCTCGCATGCTAATTATGGCAGACTGAAAATAATAGAAACAACAACAGATTACTCCCTAGTCAAAACAGGGACAAGTGGTGAAGGATTACTAGGATTTGGATGACAGTAACAGTCAATATCAATCCAAAAATACATCTAGACCAAGGCTGCCAACAGTAAACATTTTACATCGAATGTGGAGTTGAGCACAGTTTTATTCTCTCTGCGTTTAAAAAGATCACACAAGAATAAGCACCGCTACTGAAATTCTTCGGAGTAAGCTGGTAGCTCCCTGATGCAGAATGACGCAGGCTACACTGACTGCCAATATCCAAGTTGTCAATATTGATCAGATATCTAAAACAATCTGAAATCTTGGCCGTGTAATGACACAACACTATTGTGACTGACCTTGCCAAATGACTTTAAATACTGCAATATGGTGATGAAGGCGTCAGAAAGTGCTGACGATGCTATAGCTGCTGCTCCACATCAATGAGCCACACACACAGAACTGACCTAATAACTACGGATCTGCTCTCGGGGCCCATACGGCACAGACATCATTCACCTCGAAAATGAGCCAATCCTTTATTTTCCTCAGTTTCTTCCTTTATGACACACATACATGCATGCAGACACACTAACCTGTGGAGACAGGGCAGTGGGAGGCTGGGTAAAGAGTGTGGAGTGGGCCGCTGACCGTAGGCCATGTGCTCTCCTGACAGTCTGACGGGTGAAAGGAGCAGACAGTACCTCCTGCTGAAGACATGAGAAAAAAAAACAAAAAAACATGTCAAACGAGGGAGCATCATTAGCGCAAAGTGGAAACAAAGTGTCTGGGATGATCGCAACCCAAATGGAAAATAGCAAACCTGGTGGTATTTTCAAAAAACAGCCACCATCAGGAGCTACAGTATATTGCTATGAGCTAAAAAGAGGCTTAAAATAATGAGGCGTGAAAGTGGTAGATGTGTTTTATTTTCTATTCCCGTCACAGGCCGGGGCAATTTCCTTTTTGCAATTCGAACCACCATGTGGTCAGAGATGTGTGAGCGCAAGACAGCAGAGCCATCTCATGGAACTTCCTGTGTAAGGCTGGGGAGAGCGTGCGAGGCAGCCTCTGCTGCTGCGACTGTCAATCAGATATGAAAGAGCGGACCAGCCTGCAGCTGCTCCACACCTTAACCAAGACTAAGAGCATGGTATTTATTTGCAATCTGTGAATTAGGCTGCCTGCAAAATGAGTGTTATCATACGAGAGGAAAAGCTCAAAATGCAGTGGCTTTGATCTTTGAGGATGTATTTGTGGGTTTGTTTGGATAAAGGGAGAGATTTTAAACTGTGCGTGTGTGTGTGTAGGCAGGTGTATGAGAGAGGGTCACGCTAGACTGGAATGACTAAAATACTTTCACCTTCAAGTGAGTGTGCGCACTCAGATGTTCCCTGCCTCCCAGCACTGAGGAAAGATAAGATGGAGATAAAGTAGGATACTCTTCCATTATAAACACTGAGAGCACCTTGACTTTACACACCGAACAGCCACTGGCGTTCTACGGTAAGCAATAACAACCAAAAAAGGTCAGGCTTGAGGATTACATTTTCAAAACCATCCACCATCACCTGTGCGTTGCAACGGCAACTTTGAGAAAACTGAAATGGTTCAGATGGGATTTACTCAGCTGCAGGTGCAAACAATAACACATGCACATATTTAATTCTACACACCTGTATTTAATGCTTCAATCCTTCAGTGCTACAATGTCTATGACAGACGCTTTTATCCAGAGTGACGTACATACAGAATAAGTAAAACACAAGCAAACATCTAGGTTGGACAAACATCAAGTTTGCCCGACAACATCTGAGCTTTGTCTTAATTTGTTTTTCTGAAAAAACTGTGTATCATTTATATTTTATATCAGATGCAAGGGCTGATATCACTCCCATGCCTGCATGCTCAATTTAAAACTAGAGCAAGCAGACAGTTTGCTTAGCTTAGCACAAAGACTGGAAACAGGGGGAAACAGCTAGCAGAGCTTTGGCTATGTGTAACAAAATCCACCTAGCAGCACGTCATTATTTAATAAGCTACGTCTTGTGCAAAAACCAAAGTTTAAAGAGGACACGTTGGTGTTTTATAGAGGAAGATGCGCCAAACCATTTCTTGGCTGGGTGCAGTGAATTCCCGGAGTCTCCGCTGGCTGTTTGGTGATGACAGACAGCTTCATATTTAGCGTGCAGACACCTCAAATTCTTCAAATATGCATAATTCCCCATATGTATAACTATTCCTTTCTCCCTAAATCATTTTAAAAATCAAAGCCACCCTTCCTTCTTCAGAGCTGCGGGAGGCTGGAGCATATCCCAGCATGCATTGGCAAGGAGACACTGTAGAACCCAGGACAGCACACTCACGCTGTCACTTAAACTCACAACTGAGAGCGATTCAGAGCTGCCAGTTCCACAGCCTCGTACACGCATTCATGAGGATACCTGTAAACTGAGAGAGGCCGGTGGATTCCAGCTGGGATGTGACCGAGCTTACCACATAGCCACCAAGCTGTCGGTAAATGTAAGCTATACATTATTTAATCAACAGTAATCACTGAAACAGCCTATAATAAGCAGGCTGGCACGAGAGGCTTAGGTATAGGAGTAATTGTCTAATGACACGATATCAGCTGTGTCCTTTCCACTATCAGAGCTCCAGTCTATGCATGGCCACCAGAGTAATACCGTCTCTCTTTACATGTTATTACACACACAATTACCTCTGCTTTAATGACTTTCAGCCCCTGAAAATTACATCAGACAAGCAAGGGCAGAGCTTGGTTAATGCCTGTTAGAGTGTTTGTCAGTGGTAACATCTTGACTACAGTCATATCTTTAGACATGGAGCACTTTGGTAAATTAGGTTCAGGGCTTCTGTCAGATAAATATATTTCATAGGGTGGTTTTACTTTTCTTTAATTTAATTTCTGCTTATTTCTGCTTCTCAGCCTGCAACGGTTCAGGACCAGTCAAGCTCAAGCATTAGCCACCCTGGAGAGGTTGTGTCCTGAGCAGCATCGATGTCATCTCTTTTGCTGCAGCTCTCAGTTGCTCCAGCTGAACACAAGCAGCGGCTCTTGAGGTCTCTTAATGAAACATACTTTCCATTGTTCTGCACTTTGTTTGACAGACTTTTCAACACAAACTGAACCTTTCAAACACACAGTGTCCTCAACATTCAGATACAGGCTGTGGACCTTGGTACTGCGATAGTATGCTGCAGCAGGATTATTGGCTCTTCGTTATCTAAGACAAGTCAGGCATACAACTCATAGGGGCAGTCTGTATTCAAGACCCCGGCAACTATAAAAAGTGTCCATGAATTAACAAGAGAGTGTCTTCAGGTCTGAGACTGAGGAGGAGGAACAGCATTTGTCGTATTGTTTGACTCTGTGATATTTACTGAAGCTTTACTGTCTCTGCCAAGCAACCAAAGTGACAGAATAACACGGCTGTATGGCACAACAACAATTCAAAACCAAAGCTGTATCTTAAAAATTATCCTTCACACGCAAATGATTCACATCCACGAGTATGAATGCCATTTAAAATAGAAAGAAGAATGAAGTTCGTGTGACCTCTGTGCACCACCGGGCCTGCAGCGCGGGGAGGGGAGGTCCCGTCTATTTCTGTTGATTAGATTGCCACAGAGGACAACAGCTGCTCTCTCTAGATACCAGCTTGCAACACACCGAGTTGGATCATACAGAATGTATACACACTCGAAGCACCACTTTATTCTCCTGATACAAACAGGCACCAGCTAGTGAAGTCCCCACTGACAACGTCTTTTGTCTGTGGATAACACACAACAGGCGACAAACAGTGACAGGACTTATATTCTGCTTACAAAGCACAAAACTCAAAAACAACAAAAAGGAAAACACCTCTAATACTTATATGGTTACCGCAGCAACAGAAAGGCACACTCACCACTGACTAGAGTGAGACATATGTACTCAAAGAAGTGCTGGGTAATAACAATAATTACCACTAGATTTTTTTTCTCATTTACAGAGCATAATCAGCTTGATATTTGTAGCAGAGCCTACAATGATATTCTGTCCACTTGAAACACACTGCAGAGAAAAGGAGGGTAAGAAGACTGCAAAGAGTAGGACGAAAGCCAATTCAGAGAGTGGGCCCTGCCATTGCCAAGTATCAATTTCACTTCATCTGAATCAATGAAAACGTCTGAGATGAGGGCAAAGATTCACAGAGCAGGAAAAACCAGCATAATGTGTCAACAAAAGACGGGCACCACAAACCTTGGAAATTCAATTCTTTATTGTGGGGGGGGTGTCATAATTATGTCTGTTTCATAAGGACATATTTTTGTGATGAATATTATTATGCATGATAATATGACACCCATGAGAGTCAAAGTAAAACCCCTTTAAAAAGCCCAGACGCATTAGTGCAGACCTGCTTCTGATTGGTGGTTTTAAAGTAAAACTGACATCCTGAACCTGACCCTGTGCTTTTTTGGAGTAACACTACGCTAATATGATACATAAATGTGCTACTTTCATGTTCATAGAGCAGAAGAGCATGTTGAGGACACGGCTAGGAACACTGTATGAATACGGAGAAATCTAACACATAATACATTTCATCATTTTAGATGATACAGAAAGTCCAGCTCCATCACGTGTGCCACTTTCGGGGACCCAGACAGACAGGGACATGCTTCATACTCGTCGTCACCGGGAGAAAATAAGCGACCGCTGGCTGCCACGTATTGATTTACTGATTGACTTATGGCACAGTGTGTTATGAGCTCGCTGCTGCTCAGAGACCAATCTCCACTGATCACAGACACATCAAACCTAAACTCATGGTCTTCTCAGATAACTCCAATCACACCAACTCCTTATCCGTCATGCTTCAACATGTTGTCAGCCCAATGTTTTGGACACTTGAGCGCCGCATGATGCGCTGCAACAAATACATGAGTGTTTACACGAGCTCCGAGCCAGCATTTTGTGTCACCTCTGCACATTCCCCTCACGCCTGAACCGACGTGATCCTCAGCAGCTTTAATTACTGGAAACGACTCATCAGCAAGCAGCCAGAAGACTCAGATGTCCCCTTATGCAAGATATCTCACAGCTCAGATCGGCTAATGGTTAATCTTAGATGTCACAGATGCTAAGTTAAGTGGGCCTCCGTGTAAGATGGTGCAGAGGAACAGGCCTGTGGGTGTGCTCGGCGTGATCGCAGACGGTGTGTGTTCAGCTCCGTCTACCCGAGAGCCGATTAGCCTCAACAATTTAATTTCGAAAATAATGCCCTGCATGAACACAGTTGCTAATGTCTTGTATACCCTTGACAACTTCGCTGATTGAGTCACTGCAGGGTGAAACTCCAACAAATAGAAGCATGAACTCAAGTCTTAAAATACGAGAGAGAGTGCCTGATACCTTACACATGGCCAAACTGTCCAAAAATCTAAAACAAAACTTTAAATGAATCCAACACATCACAGTTGTTCAGAGAATTGAATTTTGTCCATTATTAAGTCTGGTGCTGTTTATGGTGAAAGGCCAAAAAAGGTTTTTGTTGTGGAATAATGAACATTGGATCTTCAGTAGAGCTTTAACAAGCTTCTCTTCTGTGTGTGTGTGTGTGTGTATGTGTGTGTGTGTGTGCGCGCTCACACAGCACATCACATCAGCCCAGTGGACGTGGAAGCTGCTGAGAGATAATTAATGAGAGACAAATGAATGGGAATGCTATTTGTTCCCAGTTAAGTGAGTTAACCAGTACAGCAGATGGTAAATGGAGGACATCCCAGAGAGAAAAGAGCTGGTACAGAACGCACGGCGGCCATTTTTACATACACCATATCGTCTTGTCTCCGTGTGTGCAAATGCACACAGCTATTGAATATTGCATGTTGAGTACATAGAGAGAATGGCACGTGAAGTCTGTTGTCACTATGTCTTCTGCCTGCTCTTTGAAGTCCTGCTACCAGAAGGCGAAACTAAAACTTTTCAATGACTCTGCACCAATGTGTCCAACATTTATTGTACAATTTAAGTGATTCACACTCTGATCTGGCCACCTCTTTCCATTCCCTTATCTTGCTCTCTCAGTTCTTCTCCCTGCCTCGCTCATTCACCCTCTCTGCATCTCCCTCTCTAGTAGGAGAAAGGCAGCCAGCCCCAGGGAGAAGGGGGGTGGAGGGAGTGGGGGCTGGAGAAGGAGAAAGTGGGGAGGCTGCAGGCAATCACTAGCCACCGAGAGGAGAGATGAAGAGAGGGAGATAGGAGAGAGGGAGAGGAGAGTTAAATGGAATTGCCAACACATTAAGCACACCCTGTTACCCAGTGCCTGCACATGCAGGGTAAGGAGGGGTGAGGGGGCTGCTGAGTGACCGCTGTCCAATGAAAGTCTTTCAAAGCTAAAGAGAATTGATCCAGTTACAAGGGGTTCCCTGAATGCTTCCCTATGAGCTGGCTGATGCATAAAGACACGAGATAAAGGATGGATAGAAATCCAGGCAAGTCGAGGGGATGTGAAGGACTCGTACTACCTGATTCATAGACGCACAATCAGATTCCCAGTGAACCGTGGGACACTTCTCTCAAGGACATTTGTGTACAGGTACAAGCTTGTGGTTGTGTTTGATTTTCTGCAGAGCTGGACAAAGAAATAAGCAGAGCCATGTTGGTTACGGGGTTCCTGTAAACCAGACAGAAAGGGAGAGGGCCGCACGGTCAGTCTCTGCCTTCACCATTCGTCACCTGAGAGACACACACACACGCCTCCACACGTGTACATGATGCAAACACGTACTACCCCCACTGCCATCTAGCCACTGTTCATGCGGGATACACACATATACCCAAAACAGGGTCATAAAGGCAGGCTGCGCAGAGAGTGGGGTTGACAGCTTAGCGTCTCCTGCTGCAGCAGAGATGAATGGGTGGGCTGAAAACTGCCTTCATTCATAATGGAATACAGCAACAAAGCAGCTTCATCCCCAGGTGTCTCTGGGACTATAAGAGCCGGAGAACAGACAAAGAAAGGAAAACAGGGGGGAGACTAGGACAGAATGGGAGGGCTGCACAGGCTGCACAGGCTGCACAAAGGCTGAGACATGCTAGAAAGAAAAGGTCCGACATCTACCATGAAACAAAAATATTTTCCTGATTTATTGCCCCAGGTGTTACCCAAATAAAGCTTAGAAGGGCAGAGAGAGCAACACCATAACATTGCTGGTATTGTTGGAAAGCCAGAATGGCCTGGAAATGTCAGAACAAACATTACTTACTTTATCACAGTTTTAAAGACCCCGCTGTTCCCTCTAGCTTTTAAAAAGCGAGGACTAAAGGTCCTGTAAACAAGAATGTACTGAATTTGAAGGATGTACAGACAGACTGACGAGGGTAGGTAACCAAAAATGTAAGGAATGCGCTCTTGGCTTAATCTCAGACAAAAAGACACACATATCCTCCAAACTATGGTGATAAGGCTGATGATCAGCAGCACAGAAAGTGGAAGCGTGGGCGTGAGGGGGAGGAAGCACAGGCACATGAGAGAGAGAGAGACACAGAGTTGACATCATCAGCATCAGAGAGAAGAGGAGGGACTGTGCAAGAGAATATCCACTGTCTGAGCATGAGTCTCTGCATGTCTGCAGGTTTCCGTGTGTGTGTGTGTGTGTTTGAAATCAAAACAAAGCACTCATTCTTAGCAACTGTGAAGGCCACAAATAGCGTGAAACACCTACCGGCACAACGCTGCGTATTAACAGCCCTGTTAAATCATAATATTGGACCAGAGAAGGGAACATTTTCAGTCCTTAAAATGTAGCAGTCAATACACACACTCGCCGTTTACACAATTAGGTATAAAATCGAGTAACACAGCCAAATGTTGTATATATTAAAGGAAAATGTGGCTCACGCTCAGTATTGGCGGCTTCCCAAACTCACCTTAATTCTACACAGCCAGCAGAAAAAGCTATGAGGGTCTTTGTAAAGTAGCAGTTGCTCATGAGCTGCTGCTACGTGAGCAACCGTACAATGTTTACATGCTGCATCTCTACAGATAAGCCACTTTCAGCCTATACAACCATCAGCGCAGATCCTTCAGCCAGTAACCCTACTTTTTTAGGAGACTGGTTTCACATCACTGCAGCTCAGCTTTGACAACACCTTCAGCCTGTGCTGTAACTGAAGACAACCACAATCAATCAGATTTTTATGGGTCTGTCATCTGTCGCCGGGGAAACTTAGATAAGGTAGCTGGTTAGGTGGTTCACCTGAGGACGATCTGTATTACATTACTGCACTACTCGTGTATAACTACAGTTAAAGCGAGGAAGGATTTTCAGCGTAGCAGCTCGGGCTCTATGCTTCTCTGAAATGCATTAAGCTGGTTCTAGTCTGTGACCATCAGCTGTGAAATACAAAACGCAGTGTCACAAATATACCATCGAGGCTACATGGGTGACATCAACACCAATGTTCTGGCTGCTAACAGCATATGTTGAACTGCTTACCCTAATCCAGCCACCTTCTCAAAATCAGTTATAGAATGTTGTTTATTGGCCGACTAGGAATCACATTTGCATTTTAAAGATTTAAATGATTTACTTTGGCTGGAGGATTATCTACCACCTCCACCCACGCCCTTCACTGAGGGGCTCGTCCTCTCACCAGCACTATGTCCTTGCAGAACCAGCTCGTTAGCACACATGAGCATGTACACCAGTTCCTCTGTGCCCACAAATCAGGAAGCAACAGCACTGGCGGCAACACTGCGGCCCTGCAGCCCTGCAGCTATATGTTAGATATTCGTAATGCAAAGACAACACTTTGTGCTGCTCCTTTATATCAAAGGTTTTCCATCAGCAAACCACTGCAGAGAGCTTACTGTGAAGATCCTTGTGGTATAGATAACGTAGTCACCAAAGATGCTAGATAACTCTGATGTATTATTTCCTTATTGAAACCTCTAACCTCGATGACATCATCTGGCAAACAAGGAGTTTGAGTGTGCAGCCCTGTCGTGTGCCTAACCACAGGTCCCAAACACAGCTGCCAGTGACAGCAGGCGCAGGTGTCACAGTCATATCAGAATTTTGACCTCTCTCCCATCTTGTCCTGTTTTGCATTACAGCAGCTGCAACACCAGAATATGGGAAGCACAGTAGCCTGATTTATCTGATCAGTGAATTCCTGAGGTTGTGTGAGGGCAACAGGCTGCTGAACCTAACCTTCTCTGGCACTCCCACAGCTTTAGACATGCAAATTGTATTTTGGTGTGTAGGAAAATGGCAGTCGAACACAGGGTTCAGAGAGAACCAAATGAAAATAAAGCAACCGACTGCAAAAATGAGACGTTTTTACCCCGTGGGTTTTTGTGACAATTGCAAAATAAGAAAAAAAATCAAAATTGAGCAGCAGCAACTCTCTTCAAATTATATTTGACAAAATGATTTATTTTCAATTTTGCATCAGAGGAAGTATATATTTGAAAGAAAGCCTCATAGGCTATTCAGTAATTCAAGACCGGATTGAAAACTGCCTGTGCAACGTAGCATTACATTTATTCCAAAGAGGCGACTGAATGGGAGGAAGTGAAGAGTGCAGGGCAGTACAGCAGCCCCGTAGCTGAGCTGTGAAGAGGGCATGCACAGAGAAATGTTGTACTGTATCCTGCTCCTCGATGAGGTGAGGTCAAGAATGCAGTAGCCATTTTTGCATCAGAGGTAGAGAAGAAGAGACAATGAGATGGATAACCTTCAATTCTCTGTTGGGAAAAGGACATTTTCAGTGTGCAAAGTGTTACCCAGGCAACAGCAGCACCAGGACTTTTGAGAAGCACACCAAAGCCAGGAACCTGTTTACTTCTCTCCTCGCCTCAGAGTCAGCCCTCTTTTACACACATGCACTTTCTGGCCTTGATTTTTGAAATTTCTGAAGTCTTTGTAATGCCAGCATAGAATACCTTTACAAGACAGCTCAATAAATTAGAACTTTAGAAATGCTGCCTAAGACTGAAACAAAAAACAAATACAACAACAATTGTGCTGCTATTACCAATCAAAAAGGAGAAGGACCTAAGATCCTCTTCAACTCCTACATTGACCGCCTCTCACCTCACTATACCTCCTATTTTTTCCCCTGCATCATTTTCGCTTGCCATGCAGTTCATGTCCAGGTTGGGATTTCCCCAGGGTTCCCCTCAGGACCCGGGTCGGTAAAGGCTCTGGCAGTGCGAGTTGAAAGCTCAGCTGGAGGTACATCACTGATCCGCTCTCATGCTAAGCTCAGCTCATCTGCCTCCTCACTGCTTAAGTATTTTCCCTAAGAAAACAACTGCCAGGCCGATACCTGGTGACTGACTGGCTGAATGACAAGCATTTCATTTCCATTCAGCGGCTGCATGGAGGAATAACTCAGTAACCTTTCTCTGACAAGCAGATAATTGTCTTCTCTCTGCTTCTAACAGGGAAGGAGTGTGGCCCCGCTGCAGATGGGCTACACAGCAAGCATAACACCACAGAAGAGACAGAAATACTGGGATCAGAGAGATATGTATCAGATGAGTTTTCCATTTGTACTGTGGAAACAAAGCACGTTTTTCCCCAATGCCACAGAAACAGCCACACCCACTCCTAGATCAATACCCTGGACACAACAGTCACACTGTGTTGCCCACATTAGCAGAACAGGGAAACAACTGACGCAAACACATCCAAAGAAAGAATATAGCAAATGCTGGCCATGTGGCCATGTTTGAATGCCTTAAGAGCAACATAATGGAGCACAATTATAGTGAGGCAGATGCATTCACATGCCTCGTGCTGGCTGCCAGTAGGTCATGAGACTCCAGTACAACACAAAATCCTCATTCGCTCCTACTCTCAGAGGCTGGTCAATGAAAATGAGATTCCATTCTGCGTTTGTGAGCCTGTCCACGCAAGATATTTTGCATGCATGGTAGAAGGTGGCAGTGCTGTATTTGCTTTTCATACTGTCTGTGCGTGTGTATCTGCGCGTGTGGTATTAGCGAGGCTGATGTAAAGTTTCACGAGCACAACAGTTTGCAGGAGCCTATTACATGTTGTTTCCCAAGAAGGGGTTCCTGCTGCTGCTGCTGCAGTATTTGGAGTTGACTCAGACATCTGCAACGAGCAGAGAGGAAGAAGCTTGTTCTAATTTGGCTTTGCTAGACTGCTATGGAAACACTGTCCCAAGAAACTAGAAAGGGGGTGTAAATACATACTTTCAGCTAAACTAGCTCAGAATTCTGCCCTCCACAATGACTCGCTGGTTGCAAAGCCAAAGCCCATTGAAGACTGTCTCCATGGAAATGCATCCTCCAACAAAGTCTGCTCTCCACCATCCCCTCAGTCCTATTTATAGAATGGTGGAGCACTAGCTAGCTGGCAAAGGATGAGTAACGATATAGTGAGAATGGAAATGTCTAGTATCTCCACCTCTCCGTGCTGCACGTCTTTTCGCTCACAGCTTCATTTCAAATCAAAGGCTTTGAACAAGCGTTCACACAAACAGCTGACTGACAATCCCCAGCCTCACAACAGAAAGCAGCTTTTTTTACGTGTGTGAAGTTATGAGAAGCTTGAGTGAGTGCTTCAAGCTGATGCGAGGCCTGCAGGGTATGTGCACACATCCATGCCAGACAGCAGTGAGAAGAAAGCAGGCTGCTGGGTCATTGCTAACCTTAAGAAGGTCGTGGGACTCTGCGGTCCGTTTCTTTTTGACCTCCGAGAGTGGAATGGGGATGAGGAAACCACAGGCGTTTTCGAGGTTTCGAACAGCTTCTTCCTCAGTCTCCATCAAGAACACGGGTGTGTGAGCGCACACATGCACGTGCACGAACATGAATAAATAAAGCTAGGTGTCTCTCACTTCTCTCACATGTCTGTCATATACCAAAGAGCTGGACTAGCAGAGCCATAGCACAGCAGCAGCAAAGTCTCAGCCTGGTAAAAAAAGAGGAACCGAAAAGGCCTCAGTGCCTTTACACACAGTCACAGTCTGAGAACGCTGTCAGAGCTTCAGGGAAAAGTCCTCCCCAACCATGCTGATCGAGCTAATTAGCATTAGCCTACATGAACGCCATGCTTATTAACATCACACTGCAGCTGCACCATAAAGATGAGTTCCTACAAACAGCGTGGCGGTAACTCAATGACCGAGAACAACAATTATGGCTGTCGACTTTCATTAACAAAGACATTCAGTCTCAATGACTGCTAATGACACCGTGAGTCGTCATCGTTTTATTCACAGATATACCATATCTGTAGTTCAACTGCTGTTATTATTGGATGTCCCCTCTTAAAATGATGCCGCGAGTGAAGAGTTAAGTGCTCTTTTAACCCCAAAAAAAAAATGAAGGAAAAGAAATTCAAACTCTGGGACCGTCACGTCAGAGACCTCATCAACAAAAGATTATTGCAGCAGAGCTATTTACATAAGCAATTTACTTACTGCCCTGTTTCCCAGAGGTGCCTTTGAGCAGAGACAAGATTGTATCTCTCACGTCTCGCATCTTTTGCTCTTAGTACTGACTTTCACATACAGGAAGACAGGACACCCCTTTTCAAGGCAGGGCACGGTGTTTTAGAGTAGGCCACGATGGATTGGCCCGTTGCTAAGTTGGGTCAAATGACAAAATCAATCTGTCAACTGTTAGAGATTTTCCTATTCAGTTTATAATGGCTAGTGATCCCTTTAATACAGTGTCTCTGCTTGTTTTGTGATCAATGTTGCAAACCAATAGGCACGATTGCTTTATGCAAATATTAGATTTACAGGGAATTTTGCAATAATTTACACTGTATGTATATTTATTATAATATATACTTACCAATACCTTCATTCAATATGCTTGGATTACTCTGATGGGATCCAATACAACAGCGTTGCCATCAATTTTTCCTTTACAAATATAATAATATTCAGATTTGATTGACACTGTGAAAGAGGTTTTACTTTACCTACATGTTTTATTACGGAGTTTGTAGTTTGCAGTTGTGTTAAACTGGAGTTTATATTTACATTTGCATGAGGGGCAGAGAAAATGAGAAACATCTTAAATATAATACAGTCCAGTCCCACCACTACCAACAACTATGACCTCAATAATACATATTAAGTTGAATTATTACCTTTGTTAAAGTATCAACAAAAAAAATTTAAGCTTTGTAAATGTAGAATTCATGGCAGAGTTAGTTTATTGGATCTCCATCATCTTGTTTAAGCATCTCTAATTAAGTAGCTAGTCAGTGTAAATCCATATCAATATAACATTAAATTACCCACACTGTGAGCGCAGATAGATTTCATCACTCAACCACCGAGCCATTTGTCAGTTTTCATTGCAGCAACAGTGGATAGCTCAATATGAACTTGATGTGGTCAGCAGTAAGTAAACCCATCATATGCACTAGTACACCGGTCCGAATCACATTATAGCAATCCAAGTTTAGATGTAATGCACGGTAAATTAGATCAGCTCTCATGATGCTGAGCCGTTTGTCACAAAAAGCATGTAAGATTAAGTCACAAAGTGTGTGTGAACAGAAACCTTGAACAGATATACTGCAGTACAGTCAGTCAACAGTAATACTACATTACATGTCTCTTATATGGTATATCAAAAAAGTAAAATGATAAGTTGGCCATATTTCCCTAATAGGATTATCTGGTCAAAACCTCCAGTCCTCCCAGAAATACAGAATACCATTAAAATGAGGAGTGGTGTGAATGAGGCTCCAAAGTGCTGAGGCAGCAGAACGCAGTCTTAACCCCCCCACCACCGTACTTGACCTTCTCCCCAACTCTTCTCATGGCACAACCTCAGCTCAAGCCCTTCACAAACATTCCACATGTGTCTCCAGCCACTGAGCCACTTCTGCTGATATAGGACTTAATTAAAAGAGAAAGGACCCGAAGCTGGGATCCCTGATTCATTTAAAACCAGCGGATAAGTAGACGGAGAAGACGGGCTCTCTATTGACACCAAATCCAATCAAATATTCACCTTTAAGAGCAGCAAAGAAGAATAGATGCTCATCAAAAAACACACCCAAAAAAGTGTTTCCTTGGGTTACAGTTGGGCTTGTCGTGACCTGTGCAAGACCCATTTGGCTAGTCTCTCTGGTCCAGCTAATCATTACAAATAAAACAAAGGGACTTGAGGGCTTAGAGTCCATTGTTGGACAGGGGTGTGCATCTTTGTTTGTTTTCTCCATGGTGAATCCCCTGTGTGCGCTTGGGTCTACCATGGCACTGCTACAATCTGGGTAATTACAGTGCAAACAAGCTGGGCGCCAGGCCGAACAGAGTCTCTTGCTTTCTGGGGCTCATTGACTCACTGGATGTGCTCGGAGTCTGATCAATCTCTGTTCTTGACTTCTGGTTGTGTAATGAGGTTGTCACAAGCATCATTCAGACAGCATAGACAGCTCACTTCAGGCAGAGAGCAAGCAGGTGTTGGACAGGCAAAGTGGGGCAACAGAGATTGTGAAGATTTGTGAGCCCGTGTAAACACGCATTGAAGCTCCAGGAGAAACAACAAGGGATGAAAACAGCCTGATTCACTTCAGTGTACTCTGTTATTGGTGGGTGGCAGACATCCCTTTTGCTGTCATGACCTTTCAGACCACATGTTGTCTCTGAGCCGCTGCCAGGCAACCATTTGTTTGAGCATGTTGTCTGAGATATCCATTTATTTCATGTTGAAAAAGACCCCTCCATCTCAACACTTGAAAACCAGACAGCTTCCTCAACTCCAGAAAGAGGGCTGAATCCTCATTACTGAGGGTATACAAACCCATGACATCATTAAGGGGTGACATAACATAGCCAGCTGTCTGATCATCGCTCCAGCATCTAATCTTCCACCCTTAATTTCTACATCACCACGTTTCAGCTGTTCACCCATTTTAATTGTCAAGATATTGCATCTGGGGGTGAGCTGCTACTCACAGAAACATAGTTATCCTGTATTAAGACTGTTGTTTGAACATCTATACCAGCCAGTCACAGCTTGAGTTTAAGGGTCACGATTTAGCAGGAAACATCATCTATCGTTTGACAAATTGTTTTGACTCAGGTAAGGTTCGTGATGAGATTATAAAAACGACCATTGATGCATCTTGATTTAGGGATGACTCAGAATTTTGTCAGTCAAATCACATTTGACTGTTCAACACAAAGGTTAAAGCAATCGTTCCTTTCTTTTTCAATTCAGCGCCGCACTAAACTCCTATATCGCCCTCCTATATTTCATGTGTTAGCCTCCTCCTCCTCACACCTTTCTTCATTATCAGTGATGAAATGTAAACATCAGATTTTCACACAGTCAATGAAAATAAAAGTAAACTTAACCGAGGATCATAACCAGAGCCAGTTACATTATATCCTCTTGTGGCTGTTCATGTTCAGCCACCTTCACCAAAACTCAAGAAGTAGGCTGGCTTAAAACATAAACACAACCTTATGACATTAAACGTGTTGAGTGTTTTAAATTTCAGATTACTGACTTTTCTGCATTGAGATATCTTTCAAGAGAACTGCAATGCATCTAAATGTCTATTTTTATCCCCTGGACCATTAGAATTATCAAAGTTTAAGTACAAAATGGGGATTCGTTGATGTAACAGTAAAGTGACTGTATACATTATTGATTCACTCAAAAAGTGGGACTTACTCAAAGGTTATAGGTTTCCTATAGATTTGTCCTGTAATCAAATAAAGTTGTGTTTACACTTCATGTGTCCTCACTTGAGGACACACTAAATCTAAAATAACTTTAAAGTGCATTTGTAGAAATTGTGAAGAAATGCTAGTGTGTCCATATCAACAAATATACGTTTTTGGATTTGCTTTGATCAGGAGGACTTTTGATCACAAGGTCAATTTCCAAAATATGCTTTAAGGATCTCTGTCAAATTTGCACACATCTTTGATTTGCTCTTGGCATAAAGCGTAGAGAAGTAATACATGTATGGAAGTTTAAATGAGCTCCATTTTGACGGCTGGAACTAATGCGTGCCAACCACCCAGGGTAAAAGAGGACCAAAGTGAGTCAATGCTAAAAGGGAAACAACAAAGAGCAGCCGGCTTGGCTCCATGCCGGCTAAACAACCATGGAGAGAGAATTCCTCTGGAGTTGACACGCGCTCCTCCCAACAGCCACAATGACCTCAACATAGCTATGATGTCACAGCTCTCCACACATCCTGTTTAACCATGACCTGTAAAGCCTTCATTTCCCTGGGAACCCACCACCAGTACCTTTCACCACACAGATAAACTGTATAACGCATGCAGATTTCCCTCCAGGAGAGCACCCACATCTGTCCTCTGCACCTCAGAGATCAAGTGGCTTTATCAGAGGAGACAGCGGCCCGTACTCTCAAATCACCGGGACAAAAAAGGTGTAACGAACTTGAAAATGTCAACCCCTCCCGCCATTAACCCACAGCATCGATCTAGTTGGAACAGGACTACTTACGAGGTTGTGTGTGTTTGTGTGCGTTCAAGCGATTGGAGAGCCATTAGCATGTTTAAGTTTGCCATTTAGTCATTTCTGTGCTTTATTTGCCCTTCAAGGTTTGTCTCAAACATCTGCAATCAGAGTCGTGTTCCATTTTGGTTAAACCATAACGTAATGGAGCAGAATTGTGTCCCTAAAAGCCCAGTAATGTATTACTTATTCCTCGAACAGACTTTCTAAGCAACTTGTATGCATGCATAAATAATTTACAGAGCAATTACACTCAAATCAGCTGTCAAGGATCTTAAACGCTCCTGTTTCACCATCATACATGATAGATCTCATTTAGATGTACGCGTCTAAAAACGGTGCTCATTATATTTTGGTGAGCGCTGGTATTCACAGTGTTTCTGAAATTGTTTCTGGAAAAAAAAAAAAGTTTAACACTTGATTGAGCATTTATACCTATGAGTCTACTTATTTTGCCAGAAACAGGGTAATGGTCTTTGGAGTAAAAAAAACTCTTTCGAAGCAAACTGTGTTCTGTGGGTAGACGGATGCAATAATCCTTTCAGTTGTGCTGGCGGTGAGATGGGAACGCTGTAATGAGAAGCAGCCCTCCTCACCCAGTTTCTCTTCAGTGAAAGAGGTGAGCCTGAGGCCGAGGGAATCCTCACATCACACAATCCCAACATTCTTCTGAACAGCTTCCCAGCCATTAATCCAACAGTAAAACAACACTCATTCATACATAATGCTCCCAATTCCAATTACTAGCTGCCTCACTTTTGACAGCTAAGCCAGTTTCTTCGCTCTTGCTTGCCCGTCTTACGGTGATGATACTCTTCTTGCTGCCCTGATATGATTGTTTTCTGCTTTTCACTGCACAATTGCAATTTATGGATCCGTCAGATTCGATATACCATATTGTTTTCAATTCAATAAAGCAGCGCAATGTAGATAAGTGGGAGCATGGCAGGACTGCTGGCACAACGCAGCTCTATCATAGGGCTGATTTGAGAAGCTGCACACACTATGATCTGTTTTTACTCTCATTAGGATACAAAGTCCGTCTAATCTTATTCATCTAAATCTCAGGGACATTTAAACTAGAGGGCCATTCATTCAGATAGTAGGGCCGTAGGATCTCTGACGAAATGTGTGGACAGATCTGAATTTGCATGGTGAAATTCACTTGCAGACTCTGGGGAAAAAGGCAGGACACCGTGCTGGCAGGCGTTAAGGAGTTGCATGCTGAGTTGGAGTTGCTGGTTGAAAATGATGTGCCGATTCATCAAAAACCTAATTTGTCACCACCCATTGTCAGCGTTCCTCCATTCATCCGGCATCCATCCTACTCTGCCACTTGTATTAATTCACTGTGAACTTGCACAAACAATCAATAAATCCTGAAGAAAAAGTCAACCCCACCCTCTTCGCTTGTTAATTAGCAGCATTTTGGAGTGTCTTGATATTTTGCCTGGCAAAGTTCAATCAAATTGAACTCTTCAAAGCAAACAAGGCGGGATCGATCGATCAACAGGAGGCATCTTGTCCCGTCTCTAACTGGAACAAGAAAAGAGAGGACTGTGGTGTGACAGCATCTCCAAAGGAGCCAGCGTTCAGGGACACATCCAGCAAAGTACATTCAGGTAAATTATAGCAAACTCAAACCATGACTATTTCTAATTGAGGCCGTCCTGTTTATTAGGTTCCCTTGCTTACAGGTATAACTGACCGTCTCATATTATTCCTCTATTGTACTGTTGTGCCTGCGTAATCTTTAACTGGCCAAGGTTTTATGCAGATCAAGATGTGAAAAAATCTAATAAATGAATAAAACACGTTTTTCAAGTCCAGATACTCAGACGATAACTGCAAAGAGAAAATATGCAATACACAATCACAGGTGTGTATGTTAACAAAGCCACTGTCATGCTGTTTTAGGTGTGGAGGAGACAAACTGGTCTAGACCCGGTGTCCCACCCACAATGACAGCAGAGTGTATCAATCTGTTTTTACATAACTGTCACGCATTCTTTGACAGCTTTGGGCATGCCCGAGCTTCACACGAGCTCAAAATCTGCCTGCTTTAATTTATACTGCTCATTTGGACCCAGCATTGCCACAGATTAGTTTGGCTGTCACAATAATGAGCCCGATCCCAGATCTAATAGCATGAGAGGCTGGGCTGCCGGTGACCTTCAGGTTGTAGCAGCAGCCTCACCTGCCCTCCTGGCAGAGGACACCACCACCCCGACGTCCCAGAGATGAGAGGGGGTAACCAAGCGTTGCTTCCATCCATCATCACATTACATACGTTGGCCTAGTTTAATGTCCTTTTCAGACTTGACTGGAGACACGCTGGGCCACACGGAAACATGGGAAGCAGCTAATTAGTCTATGCCAACAGCAGAGGTTCACCAGTCATTTACCTCTTCAAGGATGAAATCCCTACTAGAGTACTAATGAGGACCTCGTCCATCACTATAGTCTCATCCATTACAAAACAGCATCTCTATAATGAACAGCAGAATACACAAGCATGTGCACACAAGTGCTGTAAGTAGTTGAAGCGTTAAAATAAGATCTGCGCTGTATATACAAACAAAAAAGATGGGGGGTGGGGACTGTTTAAAGCTTTTCACCTTCCAGGACAGTTCTCCTGACCACAGGGCAAACAGCTGGTGAGCGTGAGAAAGGTTACCATGCTGAGCAGGTGCTGTAATGTGATGGACTGAGAGAGCACGAGGGAAATTAGCAGAAGAAAGCACAGGGGAAACAGGACACGCACCAGCATATGTCTAGAGATCTTGCAAAGCTGAAGAGGGAGAAGCAGGGAGAGACTTTTTCTCCACGTCTGTGAATTAGCCGAAAAATGTTTTCTGGCAGTCATATTCAGTCATATAGAAACTAACTACACAGCTGTTCATGGTGCACTGGCAATAGAAGCTGTTGTGCTCGTTGTCCTAAGAGGGGTACCTACAGTTGCAGCAGTGCTTGAAGCCATTAAGAAAAGCATTAAAAACATCAACAAGTGCGCTGAAATGTTGTTGTGTGAATATCACAGTACAACAGCCAACAAATGCAGCATCATGAGCCATTTTCGTCAATGAGATGTTGAAATACTGTAGGAACGTTAAGTCATTTAGTTGTTTCAATGAAAAACTACCTTAGCTCAACCACCTAACAGACCTGTAATTTTAATGGGAACAGTGAGAAGGATGATGGACACTCTGTAGAAAAATGCCAAAAAAGGAGTGCACAGCTGAACAAATGCACCACTCTCAGTTTCAGAGCAGAACACCTGCCAGGTCAGCCATACAGCTCCCAGACCATAGCAGACATTGGAAATTACTCTGGCTACCGCTCGCCAGGGTGATCGCCACTTGAGCTCTGTCACACAAACACAGCCACTAAAGCCATCAGCATTTCATCACCACACCGGGATGACAACACATACTTGTTATTTTGTTTGATGGTGAGACAGCTCATGACAATTTCACCACACTGCCATGGGATTCCACCCAAATCAAAAAGCACCAAATCAGGAGTCTCACAGGTAAAGCAAAAAATGAGATGTATGGGTCTCAAACTTGGCCTTTACGTTTGAGGGAGTGAGTGATGTATGCTTCTATGTACAGGCATGCTTCATGAAATACAAAGTCTCATTAAGACCAAGATCTCTGTTATACAGCCAGACTGGTTCCTGACAAGCTCTATGTGAATAGTCAGAAAAAATAAATATCTGCAGGGTTTCGTTACTGCCCTGAAAAAGATCCTTGAAATTCTTGGTGAACATCTCGACAACTGAGGCACGCTGGCCAATTAAATATCAGCAGTGGACACCACCAGTGCATTGAGTCCACATGTGATACTATATGACTGCCTGCCAAGTTGTTCCAAGACTATTATTTTAAAGAAAAACGATTTTGCTCCAGCCAAGTGGTAAATGTTGATTAAAACCTTGTTCTGTCTTTATGACATGAGCACTTGTTCTTCCTCACAGTAATACTGTTGTTTACTTGTTTTACAATCAAATGATTAATTGCTGCATGTTCTATGAGTCCACCTTTCACCTTACCTTTTACCCTGATCCCCTGCCCACACGCAAACAAATGAGAGCAAACAGCAGCACAGAAAGGGACATGCCACTTTACTAACAAAACAAAGGATATAATGCTGTGCCGCAACATGGCCTCATTTCTGGAAAACTGTTCCCTGTGCAAACAAAACAGACACACGTATAGACAGCTTGTCACAAATTCAAGATTTTACTGGGCAAGGAGGTCCTGCAGAACTGCAAATACATCAAGAGAAATGCAGTCATTCTGGACCTAGACATTGGTCTAACTAAGATAGGTTGCCACTGACACAGAGTGCCTGGGCCTGCCTGGACATACGAGATTGGTTGTCTCTCTTCTATTTCCTGTTCACTGCTCTACAGCCAACTATCTAAAACTAATTCAAACACTGAAGAGGAGGGGAGTCAGTAGTGGACTGAACTATTCAGTTGTTTGACTTAGTGGAGGCAGATATGAAAGTGTCTTCAAGCCATATTTCACTATAATCTTTCTGAATGGACTTATGAATAATTATTGGTCCGACACTACATTTTGCCAAACCAATCTGCAAACTGTTTCACTGAGTCTTTTTATATTGCAATACTCTACACTCTATTTCTATTGCATATTGTTATACTGCTGATCTTATTTATTTGTGCTGACAACTTGATAGAAACTGGGCCCTCTTGACATTACATGACCAAATAAGTTGTTCATGCCTATGACAATGAACTAAATAAGCACTTCATAACGCAGTTAATTCCAACTGTATACCTAGTCCAATATAGGCGCGCTGTACCCAAGCCAGTTTATGCTAAAGGGGAAAGTGTCAGCATGTCCAGACCAGCTGCAGGAAAATAGTTTCGTGCATGGACTGAATGGAATATCCATCGACAAACCCATCATTTCTGACGTTTTCGTAATCATACCTTTGACTGGCTGAAACTCTATACCTCATATAGTTACCCCCTAGCAGGAGTGTCTGTAACCCTGCAGGGAAACTCGGATCAATTTTCTCGCCCACTAAAGAAAACCCTCTAAGCTGCACTTCATGCCCATTAAAACTGCCTCAGTGTACAGATAGTAATCCAATATCAATGAAAAGATGGAACAGCACAGCAGCACTGACCAACGATTATTAAGTTTCCTCTCCTGCAGAAGTACCAGCCATGATAAGATCTCAGAGCAGACATGAAGGTTGCCATCATAAAGAGCCAATCCACATTCAGCACCCAAATGCCATCAATTACTTTCTCTACATGAGAGGGTAACACACCTGTCAATCAACAGGCTCCTAAGTCAAGAATGAAATCGGTCATTACCCTTTAACACGTGAATGACAGCTAATGTGACAGTTCATTCATCATTTTGTGTCAGAAATGCTTGGTCCCCCATACAATGCTCCTGAATCATACACGTGAATGCCAGATCACTAATGAAACCAGGTGGTCTATTAAGGGCGGGATCACATTCATGAAAGTGACTGTGTGGACAGGTTGATCAATCATTCAACCATCTTTTAGCAGACCCCTGCTACAAGCCGACAGTCACTCTCTTATCGCGCTAATCCGGATAACTTCAGCACTGAGCCCGTGAAGGCAGCAGGGATAAATTAGTTTACTCCTACACTGATTGGATTAAAAGCCAGGGGTGGGCCTTGACCCCCTGGCCCCAAAGACTATAGCCACCGGCTGCTCAGCTTTAATGAACATGTCGGCTTAAATGGAAATAAATAATTAAAGAAAACATGACTGGATTTCTCACAATGAAAGCCAATATTATAGACACACCATATGGAAATATTACCCTAATGTGCTGATCCTATGGAAAATCCCTCCACCTGTGATTTATAACCCTTTTACAAGAACTGTTTATTCGCAATGACTCAACTCCCCTGCCACACTTCAAGACAGCAGCATTTTATATGACAGCTGACTCAATAGTAATCCTGTGCAGGTTAAATGTGAGCGTTGGAGCCCACAGTCTGCTCCGCATCTCTGGGGAGTTGACCCATCATGTCTGCACCACGTTACAGAAGCAGCTGTCAGAGGAGCGAGTCCGCTCGCTGCTTGAAATTGACCTCTGGGCGGCATATTTGTGCATTTTGAGGGGTCCCACTAAGAGACACTACGTGCTTAATGGCAATTCATAAGTATGTGTCCCACTGCAGCTTTATAGACACAGAGAGTTCCCACACTGCAGAGAAGGGCTCACAAATGAATACAGAAGCTCAGCTGTCACACTCTGACAGGGCCGCGTTAGGAGCTGCAGCAGCAACGCTTCGATGGACGGAGACACAATGTGACAGGCAAACAAAACTACAACCTGTGCAGACTGAAATAAAATGAAAACTTATTAGGGCCACTCTGCCGAAACACAGTGAGCTGCAGCTCACTCTCTGTTAAATCACTTAAGGTTTAAATAGGCCTTCTTATTTTAGAAGAGGGGAGAATATTACCTCTCCACGGGGGTAAATGTGTTCTACTGTAATAGTTCACAGTGGGCGACAGCACAGAGGGTCGCTGTGGAGATGTGGACCAAGTGAGTCTATTCTGACAGCTACTTAACCTCCAGGCCGGTCTGTCTCACAGGAAGCAGGGCCTCATTTAATTTCACAGGGCCTGTGGCAATCATGTGTAAGGCAGAAGTAAGAAAGAGAAAACATGAGAAATAGAGGAAGGTAATCGCAAGACAAATAGAGAATAAGAAAAAGACAGACAGAAAGGGGGAGAAAAGAAAAGTATCACAGCAGTATCTGTAGCTACACTAAAGGGGCTGGCTCTCTGCACGGCTGCAATGACTTCCTCATTCTTATGTATTCCGAGTCCATCCTGTGCCTCACCTCCCTCCTCAGGCTGCTGCTGTAAAGGCTCAGAGTTTCAGCCGAGGGAGTGGGTCACAGAGGCAGGAACAAGATGTGCAACCACTGCGCCGTAGTGACAGTTTTGTAAACACAGTTACCTTCCTGTTAATGTGAGCATTTTTGCAGCTGCGTTTATCACTACAGTGGCCATGTAAAGGACCCCTGCATCAGCTTGAAGGAAAACCCAGGATCTCCCAGCTGAATGGGGAAACACCCACAGGGAGGGGAGAAACAGCAGGGCTGGCTGGAGAGTCTGACATCATCCAAGTGTGGACTTCCATGTTTCTGTGAAGTCTCGTGTGTGTGCGTGCATGAATAAACAGTGAGTATCTCTCTCTCACACACACACAAAAGCACAACTGTAGTTTTTCTCTCTGGCTCTGGGTAGACATACATTATTCTGAGTTTCTGCTGCTGCACCAACACACACAGAGAGAGAGAGAGAGAGAGACGCTGCAGCTGTGCAGAAATGAGGGGGGACCATCGGTTATGGGCTTCCAACTAAACCCTCATGAAGCTGCAGCCTTTGAAAGCAGCTCGCACCAATCATCTTTATAGTTTCAACAGCATAAAAATAAGACACCCATCCCCGGCAGTGGGTAACGAAACCAACCCCAACATGCACTGCAGAAATAAACCAACACCTTTCTTCCACGGGATCGCATTCAAATTCACACACAGGCATCGGAGCAGCGCTGGCTGGAAAACAATATGCCCGCAAAGTTGAAGGACGCGGGAGAAAACGGGAGATGTGAGGCATTGCGTGAAAGCAGGGCAGAGTGTCTGAAGGCTAGTTACAGTAAACGGCGGGGCAGCGCCAGCGGGGTGTTGATGGGCTCCAGCAAGCGCTCCTAAAAAAACTGCATTGCCTCTGTCAAAGCTCCACGTCCCAGCGTGGATTAAAATAACCACACGATACCGGGTTGGGGTACATACCATGACTCATCTTGTGCCTCACCTTTCCGTGAAGCGCAATCGGAAGAAAAGACATGAACGGAAAATCTTGAGGCTAGTTAGCTTTACTTCCTTAGCCAGCCCATCCGCCACTGCCGATTTGCTCTCCGGTCCAGCCTGCCTGCCCGGTCCTACACCTCTCCCCCTGTGCGCACACACGTCCTGGGACTTACCGGTCTTATGTGCTGATGATGTCGCTGTGAAGAGACAACAAGTGCCGGGAGACTGCCGGCCACCGCTCCGTTGCTCCGGGACAACAGGAGTACTGATCTGCACACTTTCGCAGCCATCTCTGTAGTGAAACCTCGCCGGGAAGGAGACTGCTGCGGGCGGACCGAGACGTACCGAAGGGAAGAGGGAGGGTGGTGGGCGGGTTGCGGGGCTGGACTACGGCTTCATACACATGCCCAGTGTTGCACCAGTATGCAAAAGATAAACCACTTTTTGTGCTGGCTAATTCAAAACATGCACTGACTGTAACGCATTTGTCGCAGCAACCACAAAATCCATCAATCAGTTACATCATTGAAGGTCAAAAGTGAGAGTATTGTATAATAAACGTTTCCTATTACAACTGTGTGGAAATGTGTGGACACTGGGCACATTGCTGTGATAGAGGAGAGTGTTTGAAAGGAAAACAGCTATGTAAAATAAAAAAAGTGTGATTTCAGTTCAGTAAGATTAAGAGTGGAGTAAAATCATAGCACCATCTCTATTAAGATCCCTATTAGCATTATCTCAGTGGAGGAACACTGCAAGATATATGTGCTGACCCATGCAAGTGTGTGGTAATTATGGTGACACAACAAGAGATAAAAAGATAAGCCTTTCCTCAAATGTCGCTCCCAGTTGTAAAAGCAAATCAGGAAATTGAAACAAACCATCATAAAGTACTGAGTTACTTTCTTAGTCTTTGTTAGAATGTTCTGACAAACACAAAAACTATGCATCTACAGTCTAGACTGTACAGCCTCCTAACCTCGTTATACTGTTTTTGCTATCCATAATTAAAACTAGAATGAATGCCTTGCAGATGTGTTCCTCCACCGACCAGTCAATTTGCAATATATAGCCTTGACCACCCAGACTTAGATGTTGTGAAGGAATTTAATAGAAAAGTACTAAGGTTGGGGTTTTTTTCAAAATGGAAGTAATATGAATGTAAGGTTCCAGTGAATAATTCACTAAGAGACTCTTTTTACAGAGGAGCACAGAGGACTGATAGAAAACTTCATCATGTGGTGCAAAAAATCATCAGAAGCTCAATATCAGCAAAACCAATGAGCTTCTGCCGGGCTGGAATACTTTCAATATGGATGGTGCTGCTGCGAAGAAGCTACAAAAAAAGAAAAGCTGAAACGTGGATGCTTTATGCACATCTTAAACCCAGCAGCAAAGAAGATTTCCACAATCAGCATGGGCTCACCTGAGATTAAGGTCACCAATTCAGGAGCAGACTATGTGTGAAATACGGTAAACAAAAATATGCAAAATATGGTATGCAAAATATCATGATATCATAGTGAAGCTGACCACTGACCTTTAACGTATAAAACACTATCACTTCACTGTTTTATCCTTTTAGACATTTGAGTGAAATGTTGTCATATTTATTTTGGAGTCTTGGCACCAATTGTGTTTGTGGGGCAGCCGTGACCTTTGACCACCAAAATCTAATCAGTTCATCTTTGAGTCCGAGTGAAATCTTTGGCAAATTTAAAGTAATTCCCTCAAAGCACTCCTGACGTATTTGGTTCAGATGGATGGACAGGGCATAATAAGTTATCGTGGGTATTAGTACACAGTATAGGAGACAGTGTCCATATGGTGTCTGTATGTATACACCCACCTGCTACTTGCTTACTACAACAACAAAATATGGTATTTATAGAGTTAGCTTATGCTTCAAATGTTTGCAGCTATCCTCAAACATACAAACATGAAATAGGTTGTCTGAACGTGTCGGTGTTAGGCAACATCTTGGCAGAGTTGCTGTCACTGGCCACACCATCCATTCCCCCTATAACTGTTTCTAATATTAGCTTGTCCTTCAGTCACTCTTGTGTCTATGTCCCAAAAGAGCGACCTACAGGATCAAATCTAATTGGACTGATCTTCAGTGACTTTTAAACAGCATGAGCTACTTCCTGATATACAAGCACTATGATGCATTTTAGAGCTTTTGCCCCCAAATGAGGGCAAGCAGTCAAACATGAGGCACTTTGTTTTCTTCAGAATTCTTCAACCACTGCAACTGCAGGTAATACAGGTGGTAATGTGTCTGTTTGGTCAATGAATGTCAAGGTGACTCCCCTCAGTGGAATGTGACATGTTCTCCTTTGACCAAACCTTGTCACATAAATACTGCTTGCCACACCTGTATTGGTGAAGGGAGAAACAAGATAACAGAGTAACTTCTGGAGAGTTAATACTCAGGTGCAAACATGTTTTGCAACTTTCATTGCAATCATTCATACAATAACATTCTTTCATACCATAGCACAAAGAGAATAAGAAACAGATAAATAAGAAATAAGACAAAATGCAAATAGAGATTTGGTTATTTTGTTGTTGATTGTGCTTGTCTCCTGTTTGTTTGTGAAGTACAGTAGTAATATGTCAACGCTCCAGAACTCATCCCAGCTCCTTCTTTGCTTCCTCAGGTGCGGTGCATCAGGCTGTGTGGGCGATGCAATTTAAATGCAAATTCTCAGCCATGGACAAGGACCTGCTCAAGGCCTCCAGGCTGCATTGATTCACAAAGCGAATCTTTGTGTGGTGCCAAATACTACTTGGTAGCGGTTTACATAAACCTTTAAAGAACTGCTGTAACTGTACCAAGACAGTATGCATTTGCACATGGTGTGTCAGCACTGTAAACAAAAAAATCTGCAGTAAATAGAGAAAATACATGCAGGTGTAAAGATTTCAGTCATTTAGGTCCTATGAAAATTTGGGTGGTTTTGTTTATGCTGTAATTTGCATTTGCAGGATTAAATCAGTGTAATCAGCTCTCAAAAAGATGCTATACAGTAGCTAATTAGCAACATACTTATCACAGACCTCAGTATCTGTGTTTGTTGGATAATAATGTTAACCACATACTAAAATTAATTGTGTTTATCTTACCTACTCAATATCAAATCATCATTGTAGGTTTAATGGGTATATTTAACATGATTGATGAAAACAAAAAAACTTGCATGACCATTGTTGTGGCCATTTCTCACCATAATGATAGAAAGTGGCGATGCAGACACAAGACAATGCACCGGTGGCTCCACTTTTCTTCAGTGTTGCTGAGTGAGTAAAATAGATCTTAGAAACTGAGAAAAAGATAATTCACAATTACAGTCCATTTCAAATTGTTCCTCATAAATTCCTTACTCATTAATGTTCTGATTTTAGGGATTCAATATGAACACGGCAAATTCAAACTAATCAAGATTTTAGTGGTTCAAATATATGCTGACAGTAATCTTTCTTTGCAGGTGTCCACCATCTGTAAAAAATGAGACAAAAACCACTCCTTCTGAGCAACTGAAATCCCTTTAAACTCTCTCTGCACCCATATTTCCAGGTCAGAGATGGATGACTTGAGCAGAGAACAAAAAGGGGTGTGTATGCATGCCTGTGTGCATGTTTGTGTACATGTCTACGCATGTAATGTCTCCTAGCAGCACCGAAGAACCCCTCCCATGGTTCTACAAAAAAGGTAATGCCCAAAGGGAGCGTGGGTGTGTAACTTCTATTTCATCACACAACCACTACATAAAATAAACACAGACCTAATTAGGCAGCGTATGCAGCCTGTCTTTTCTTGCTTATTCTTACGCATGACGGCTCAGAGACACTGCACAGCAGTATGACTGCATGAAACTGGAACCTGCTTTTGTCTGAAGGCCCTCACCTGAGCCATCGTTCAGCATTATACAGAGACACAGCTTGTGGATCAAGTTTCACCATAGTTTTCATTTTGCAAAGCAGCTCAGCAGGGACTTGTCTTGGGTGTCCAGAAAATGCTGTGGTCTCTGAAAGCCAGTGCTTCACTATGGATTTACAAGTGTGTTTTTATGTAGCGCTTAAGAGTGAGACACCCTCTTAGACCAAATAGAAGTCATGGTAGTAGCAACACGGTCGTTATGTGCAGAGGGTTGAGATGTGGAGGCTCTCCTGCAGGCCTATCTTATCTGCTGCTCCACCTTTGCACTGCTACAACAGCAGGGTGGATGCAGTACTATTGTATAGGTTTCTGATGCCTTGCAGCACTCAAGCTACAAAGTAAACAGTTATCTTACAAACTTAATGTTTAACTCGAATTAAGCCCGACTGAAAGGAGGCACTATAGTCAGAGTGAACTTGAGAAAGAAGACTTGTTGTCTCTATTAAGGCTAAATGACTGTTAGTTGATCCTTCAGGCCTAACTTCTAACAGCCCACTAAGCCCTACATCCCGAACAGACAAACCTAGGCATGATGACAAATCTAAAAAAAACCCCATGAACTATTTGGCTACTACTGTCGAACATGTTCAGACTGATTGAGTTTATATGTATTCTGCAAGACATTTGAATGTACCATGTGCCCATTGTATGTACTGTAGACATGCACCTCCAGAGAGCTGGCTATTAGAGGGCTGATTAGCTCCAAACCTAAATGGTCTTCTGGACAATTTAAAGAACTGATTTGCATTTTTATGAGAATAATATAGAAAGACTGACATTGTGTTTGTGAACAAGATAAATGGCTTTGAATTAGAGGAATATGCACTGCCGTTGTCAGCACCTGTGCTGAGATTATTACTGTTGTGAAGCTATTCAAATTCAATATAAAATTTCAATAGTTGACAATTACATATTGTGGGGCTGTGATAAATTGCTTGCATTAATGAACTCTGCACTGGAGGGCTGAGGGCACAGTTAAGTAGCCTCCCTTATTACAAAGTGAGGAAGAGAGCTGGGTGGGGCTTTATTGAAAATTGCTTTAACACATGATGATAATAGAAGATGATTGGAGACATTAGTTGCATGGTGTGTATTTACTATTATATGCTGTTTCATCAAAACAATGAATACATCAACTTCACTGATACTTCACTGAACTAACTCTTGTGTATTGGCTTTGAGAAGCAACTCTATAGTAGCAAACCATATGGCACTCCCAGAGACCTGCACATGCCCCTTGACCTTTCTGACCATGGCTCCATTTGTTATCATAATGGCTGTATTGATCAGAGAATACACTGACAGATTCTGGCCCCACTTGTCAGGACATTATTCTATTTGTAAATGCATCATATCCTCCTTGCTCATCGTGAAGACTCAAAGCAGAAACATTTGGCTCCATTTTTCCCCATGCAAAGCTTCTGAATCAATCTAAAACCATTAAACCTCCTGGCATTCTGCACTGCACCCAACAAAGTGTCACAAGACTATGATGATGTGATAGAGCAGAGGTTTGCAGGATTGGTGCATTTACATTCTGTAGCTAAGGAGAGGTTAATCTACCAAAGTGGGATGGCATTTAAGTGTTGTTTCAAAAAGTATGCTAAACAGTGGCTATTTCCAGCCACATACATTCTTTGATTGCATGTGTTAACCTATTAATTGCGATTTCTTTGTGAATCCAGGTGTGAACCATCATTTCGCTTAGCCAAGAGCTAAATATCGTCAGGTTGGGCCTGTCCAAGCTTGGTAGTGACAACTGAGAATTCACAAATTGTTTTTTGTCAATGGCAAGTAATGACAATCATTAGGGCAAAGAGGGTTTTCTTCCTTTTAGATGGTGAAATATAGTTAAATGGCTTTTACTGGAGACAAACCGTTTTTTTCTAAATTCTAGACATAAAGGAGTCTACTAGTGTTCAGTAGTCACTGCTGTGTAGTATTGTATTCTACCTATCTTCACTTTATTCATAACCTCATTAACACTGATGTAAGGTCACATCACACTTGACCTGCACCTTCACTGGATGCGACAAGTTCCTGAGACTTGCTCTCTCTTATGACACATCCCCAGCCGACTCAGCAGCTCCCCAGCTTTTCCTTTCTCATTATGCATTCAGTCCAGCAAATAAGTATTCAAGGCATCAATTATAACTGGCACACTGCGAGGAGGCAAGCCATTTAGTTCTGGTCCAGTTTTATGCTGGAGCTTGGGCAAGGCGTGCATGACTGACAGCAGAGACTCTGTATCTCCCACTTTAGTTCAGTTATTTATTGAGACTAATGTTTTTTTCAGAAAGAGAAAAGCCAAAGCTGTATTCAGTGGGTATATATTTTAATACCCACACAGCAGTTTATTCATTCAAACCATACTGAGATTCTATATAATCTATGTGTAAACATATTATATGGCAACGGTTTCTGATCATACTTGGCATACAACTGTGCAAAAATGATCAGATGTGTAAAATCATATACAGATGCTGTACTATTGGATTGAGCAATGGTGTAGAGGTGTATGCTGTGGGTGTATAGCGTAATAGTATTGTTGACACAGTCTTTGTGTATTGAGTCAGTTTGTTCTGACTTCAGATTGTAGCTAATAATACCAGATTGCATTGATTTACATGTGCTTTTAGGGAACAGCTGTCACTCTTTCAACACTGAACTGTTATTTTCTTGATAACGGTAACTGATTTGCCATTTAATGATGGGCAATTTATAATAGCATTTTGCCCACACATATAGTGTTTTAGAGTAATTAATGATGAGAAACACTGCTGTATGAGCATGCCACGTGGCTGATTGATAATATGATACATACGATACGTGATGGACATTTGATCATGAGCTACTTACACAGTACTTGCATCTCCAGCGGTGGTAGAACGGATCCTGTATGTGCTGCACGGGGCGGGGTGCACGGGGTAAGATGTGGCCCCACCCCGTTTTCTGCACGGCTATCACTGAATACGGAACTGCTGTCTGCGCTGCGCTCCATCTCTGCGGGAGCGAAGGAGAAAGACGTCCGCTGAAAACACGGAGACGTTATCATTTTTGGGCTGACTGGCGTCCGTGTTGTCCCTAATGTGAGTAAAACCACCGCTTGTTTGCTTCTTACCCCTCAACTGTCCGGTAGCCGAGGGAACAGCAGCTCGCTGAGCTAACAGGAGACATTTATCCACCCTGCCGTTGACTGTTAGCTTGATAGCTAGCTAGCTTTAGCTCTACGAAAACAATTATCTGACTAATGGACTCGATAGCCTATAATGTCGCATTAACAGTAACATATAACGCAAAAACAGGACTGAAATTAAAAGCACATTACTGGAAATGCACAGCTAGCAGCCACATTAGTGGAGGTTGTTGTCAACGAGCTCAACTTAGGGCTAAAAACAAAACATTGGGTTTCTCTTGCATCCTGAGGGCAACTTTATTTGGAATGGTTTCTGCTCTGACATGTCAGACATAACGCTAACATCATGTCACCAGAAACATTAGAGTGTGTAGTCCTGTATAATTTTCAAATTAACTTACGATAGCATAACGTTAGCCGTTAATTGTCCACGTCAGGGACCCCGACTGACCCTGGATGACCATGTACTCATAGCAGTCACACCCCTCACAGAAAACACGTTTGTCCTGGCTGCTCATTTTATTTGTTATATGATGATGAGTGATATTTATTACAAATGAGACAATAAGACCCATGGTCATTCTCAGACAGGGTAGTGCTTTGCTAACCTGTGTGGAAAGATCCTTTGTCACATGTTTACTAACCTTGCAGGTGGACACTCGGGTGTCTCTGGACCCTCAGTTCACACAATTATCATGTTAGTTTATCAGTTGCGTGAATTTTGTTGCCTTAACCCCTTTTTGACCAATTCACCTGGTGCACAGTAATCCAGTTGGGCAGAAGGAAATGGCTTACTATGTTTTGAGTCACCAGATGACCAAACCTTAGAGTTATTATAGCCTGATGTATGTATGTCCACTGTATTTGTTTATTTTGTACCAATCCCAAACAGTGCTTAAATTATCATTTAAAAATAATTTTAAAAAATGGTTGGAACTTAAATTAATACAACACGTCATAAAAACTTTAATAATGCAGCTGGTGAAAGTTTCCCAACAAAATACAGAGGTCTAAAGGTAGGCAAACTTTTCTTCATCTATGTTCCTGAAACTCCTGAGAGTAATCCTCTCTCTCTGTTTGTATAAAGCGCTCAGGGGCTGAAAACATCCCTAAGCAACAGAGCAACAGCAAAGTTTAGCATCTTAAAATTGCCAAATTTACAGTTGTTTGAGAGGAATGCATTTCTAGTTTCAACTAAGGGCATAAAACATAATTTTTGTGCCCCAGGCTGGGCAACGCTGCCCACTCCTTTTATACCCTTCTGTTATTCTAGGATCCAATCATAAGCAGCATTCACACAGCATAAACTCATATGTTTCTCTGATCAACAGCTCAGCATATCACTGCCAGGTGGAGAAGAGCTTTAATGACCAAGTAATATTGAATAAACAGGTCCCAGGTCAGCACCAGTTCATGTTGTACTTTGCTGCTAGACTGAAAGGGCTGGACATACTGGCTAAGGGAAATTGGCATCTTTAAAAATTGATATTATCTGTGAAAGGTTAGGACCTGAGGCACCTTTGTGCCAGACAAGGTACATGTTTTATGTTGTCAGAATGGTAGTATTGGATCAAAATATAGCGATGCTTGTCCCAGGGTAGGTAGGTTTTACATGCTGTTGACAGTTGACATTTATTTTTATAATAATTATACAAATACAAAAACTATTATCAAAAGATCCCCTCCTGCAGTTGTAAATAGGGATGCACCGATACCGATACCAGCACTGGGTATCTGTCTGATACCCTGTTCCTGTACTCGTACTCGTATTCATAAAAGTGTCCCGATACCACAGCACCCGATACCACTTTATGGCAGCGTGATGTTCAGTTGGGCGGTCAGGTGCTAATTGAGAGCAAGGAGGAGCAATGTTGGCCGTGTGGAGGTATTTCAAAGTGGATGATGGTGACAAAAGTAAAGCGGACTGCAAATTATGCTCTGCAAAGTTGTCGAGAGGACGGACGAAAGCGAGTACTTTCAACACAAGCGATCTGATAAAACACTTACAAAACCAACACGATGCCGAGTTCAAAGAGTTTGCTAATAGCAGCAAACGATGAAAATAAAACACGTATTCAATTAAATGTATGAAGTGTAATGGCATTAATAAATACTCATATTGGTACTCAGTATCGGCAAGTACTCAAATGTAAGTACTTGTACGTGGATTGAAAAAATGTGGTTGTAAACTTGGTCAACGCAAGGTATTTAAAGGAGACATCTCCAATAAAGGTAGTGGGTCACCATATTTGCTACACACACTTGTAATAACAAGGTCCTTTTTCGGTGGTCTGGACAGATGGATAGAACAGCTAATGGGGCTGAAGACAGTGGTGTGGCTCAGGGCTTTTCATTAAATATGCACACATTCACATTCCCAATGTCCCTTCACGAAAAAGTTCTGACAGGTTGATGAGAACAAAGAGAGCATCTGTTTGTCTCAGATGTACAAATCTATTTTCAGTACAACTTCAAGCCGACCAACTGGGGAATTCACAGATCATGGGTAACTCTCACTTTGAAAATGATTAATTTGAACTCAGGTGACATATTTAAAAGGGCCAGGAAGGCATTAATTACACAAGCCTAAATGGGTGGGCCTCAGCTGGCAGCTCAGGTCCAAACAGATGAAGAAAAAATGTTCTGTGTTTTGTGCTTGTCCCTCTGCATCTTGTATAATAAGACTCATCTGTCGTGTGTGGATGTGCTTGTTTTATGCTTTTGTGTGGGCAAAGATTTCTAACATTTAACCTCCAGATACCCTTCAGGCTGATGTGATATTGGCATTAACAAACTCTTTAAGGTCCGCATTCGAGAAGTTATTCAGAAATCATAGTTTCAGTTTTTAACTTTATAGCTATGACCGCTGTTTCTGATATATTGCACTTACTTGGATTCATTTGGCAGACACATTAACCACACAAGAGCAAGATACCACCCAAAATTCTGAAAGAATCCATTTTCAACAAACAAAAAAGTTTATGCACCATGAAAGGCGAGGCAGCATGGGCAGAATCAAATAAAATGACATATTTGACTTAATAATTTTGTTGATTATTGCAACAATATTTCAGCAGTGACTTATTATATTGTGACAAAATATTGGTTATGTGGATAAATTACTTTGTTGGTTAAGGAAAACAGTGGAGCAGTTAGAACAGTCTGGTGAGTTCAGAAAATCATATCACTTCACTTTAATCCATCTTAAAATTGAAAACGACAACAAATTGTCATTTCATCTAAGATAATATCTAGTCTCATTTCATGATATTGAAATACTGCTCTGCCCTATTCGGTGGTACAGCTGAGGTGCATAAAGAATTTTTTCCTTGTATCGTCGACTCATTGAAGTTGTTCTGTTGCACTGAATGGGTTTTTAGTCTTGCTGGTGCCTGTAATGTGTTTGGCAGCAGCCTTTTAATGTCAGACTGTCTCCAGCTCCACAGAAATGATGTGCATGCATGCTTGCTGCTCCCCTCACTTCTTATTGTCATGGGCTGTTGAACACTCCAATTAGCATATGCCATGTCTTCTTTTATCTCTCAGCAGCATCGGCCTGATAATTGGTGTCTGAATTGTTAATATGATATCGACAGGTGGCAGCTCCAGGCCTCGGTGGGATGAACTCCTCTGTCCTGTCCTATGTGCACACACGAGAGCCACAGATACACAACAGTAGTCCCTCTCTTAATTGTTAATCATCTTTCCGTGACACTGATGAATTAGGCAACAGTCTGGTTGAAAATGAAGTTCTGGAGCTTAGCTGCACTAGTGGCGATTAGTTTTATCCTTGCTTTCTGTTGTTTATTAATTGAGGTGTGTGAGGATTGCAGGACATTTATGCACTGACTGTTGAAAGTGCAGCTTTGCCTGCAGTGCAGTATGAAGACAGATCCCATGAGTGTACTGCTTTTATTCTAAGCTCTGCCTCTTGAGATGAGTGTTAATTAGTTTTTTGGTCAGATTCTCTAAATCCTTACCTAGGAGTTCGATGGCTGATGACTGGGGAAGGAATGTGTTAAGAACAGTGCTAGTGGTGTGCATGGGTCTACATGATGAATAAATTATATACTGACAGTATATGTTGTGTAGTTGAAAACGTATTTCTCAGTATCTATTTAGGCCTTGTTAAGAGTTTCAGCTGTTTCACTGTGCCTTTATTCTTTTCTCTCTGCAGGATGTTCCGCTTGCGGGCATTGTCCGCTGTTTCACTGGGGCTAGTGCAGGTGTCCCGTCGCTACCACAGTGGCGCAGTACGGGGTACTGGCCGGAGGAGGCTGATGCTGGCAGCCCTGGCTGGGGTAACTGGTGTGTCTGCTAGTGCTGGGCTGCTCTGGAAAAGGTAGGTCTCTGCCCGTGAATACAGTGTGTGCTTCTTTGTATTATTAAGAAAATAAAAATGGGCTTCTGATACTGAAAAACTGGATTTATTTGAAAATATGTTTTTGTCTCTGAAGTGGCAATCATAAGAACATAGAAAAACAGAAATAACTAAAAACTGCCAAATATGTTTCAGCTAAGATTTTATAGAGCAGTTTTTCTTTGTTTGCTGCTGGCCTGGTATAAAACGTTTTAAAATTATCACACAAATTTGTTTACAGCCCTAACAACCATGCAATATGAGTTTACGTATGTTTTTTCTTTTCATGTGACTTTTAAAGGGCATTTTTCTAGTTTTCCTAACATATCAAAAAGATTCCTCACTGACTACTTTCCCTAACACATACATACATAACTGGGTGTCATTACCACCGTGTTGTGTTCAGTCTAACATCAGTCTGCATGTCTTGAACTGGCTGTTGTGCCCATAGCAGACTTTTAAAAAGTACATACAACGCAACAAATAAACAAACTCACTTTTCTCACTGTCTCTGTCACTGGACAACTGCAGCATTAAATTGATCAGACCACTCAGCATCAAAGTCATTTCTAACCAGTTAAACTATCACTAAGTGGTAAGATCAGTAACTAGCAGGTCAGTATGTTGAGGAACTGTGGGATTGGCAAGAAACCCCATTAAAGAAGGAGAGAGATCTGATTGCTTGACTAGAACTAGTGTTTAGTGTTTCAGCATCAGTCTCAATTACTACAGAAAATTAGTGGCTGTAAGGAAGAATATAGCAAAATGAGCTGGGTTGACAGAAACAGTGTCTCAAGTAGCAACACTAGTTTGTAAATGAGGCATTAATGGGACATCTGTAATAAATGAAATCAATTCTTGACACCTTTTGTTAAAATAATGGTTGGCAGAGAGTTTGAAACAATCATGATATTGATTTGAAGTCACATAGGCCAGCCCTAACACAGACCATGATCACTACTGAGTGGACTAGGATTTGCTGTGCTGTGCAGTATTCAACGGCAGTTTGATTTTTGAGCACATGCCAAATTCGATTCTCCAATTACGCAACTGTTAGGGAAACCACCTCATGAAGTTGCTTACCTGCATTCCTGTTGACATTCCAAGTCACCGCCCCAAGGGTGTCACAATGTTTTTATAGCAATCCATTACTAAGAAGACTGGTGTTTAGTTAAGGGAATGCAGTGCAGAGGGTGTTGGCGTGAGAGCTCCGTGGGGACACAATGACTGTGCTGCAGGAGGCAGAGTGATGGATGGTGCCTTAGGGCATTTGAGACTGATGGGACGAGACTGTTCCAGGCCTTCACCCTAGGCTTCATTCTCCTTGTGTCTCATTAAACTGAATTATTCAGCCTGCCCCCAGACAGACTCAGCTATTTATTATTATTATTCCAATATTCAATTTAGTCAGAAAAATGGTCAAGTGGGAGTCTGCCATGGTAAACCTCCTCGCTTTGCACAGTGCAGCACATAATCTCTCTCATTTCCTCTCATAGTTACACGACATTCTTAGCTGGAAAACATAGCTTCATATCCCATAAATGTCCCTTTGTGTGTGTGTGTGTGTGTGTTGTATTTGTATTTTTTTTACCAGAGCATATGCAGATGCAGGGCCTTCTGTTCAACACTCTGAGCAAGCACGAGAAGAGGGAGCTGATTTTGCGAGGGATACAGATTCTGAGACGGAGTCAGAGAAATCGGTGGAGGCCAGCAGTGGAGACGAAGAGGAAACGGATGAAGGCGGTGAGGGGAAAAAAAAGAAGCCTCGCTCTGGATTCCGTGACCGCAAGGTGATCAATAAACAATAAACATTCAGCTGTTCAGTCCATCCACTATTTACTTCACATCTAGAATGGTGTTTTGAAAGCCCTCCCAATCAATGTCCAATATGCAAACGCTAGTATATTTTGACAGAATATTTTATGGAGACACACAAAGGAAATGAGCACACATTGCTGCTGTCATAGACAACAGAAATGTACCACCGCTAAGATTTTATTGCTGTTAATTGGGCAGCACATGACAAAGGAGAAGCAGAAGAAGAAAGGGTCTTTGATTCAGTGCCAAATACAAACAGTTTGTAGCTCTGTATTATCTTTGGAAGACCACAGAGCAGGAGAGAGGAAGAGCTTTGAACAATAAATGATTTTTTTTTTTCCAAATGAAATGTGATGAAATGGTACATCTGACTTATGGCTGGAGGTGTAAAAATTGCACAATCACTCTCGCCTCGGCGGCAGCCATAGGCTGCTGAAAGCATATAAGATGTCCATGGAGCAAACAGTTATAGTGAATCACAGCACTGCAGGATTCACTATTGTGCTGGTAATCAACACAGGTTGTTTGTGCCAGCTCACTCACATGCCAAATAAGGAGTCTAGGTGTGATAGAGTATACTGAAGGAATTTCTATGTGGGCAAATGTCCTTGCACGTCCATCAGTGCCTCTGAATGCCCTTGAAATGGTCAATAGTTTTACAGTATTTGTGGTAAGAAGTACTTAATAATGTTTTTGAGTTTTTGGTCATTCCTCACATTTTCTTCTTTACTTTCTCAAAGTCAACAGGGACTCTCTGACTGATATTATTTCAAATGCAAAATAATGCCGCAGGAGGGAATTTTCACTCTAATATGGGTTTAAAATTCAGTACTTTCACCGTCTTTCTTTTAAACTGATTTACCACTTGTCTCAGATGTTGCACAACAATCTTTGAAAATCTGAAGAAAACAATGAATAAAAAGCTGGTGTGACTTGAATTTTACCTACGTCGTTGTGTATGTGCAGTTTTTGGTAATGGAAAAAGAGCGCATAAATGGCTGAAAGCTCAAAAGAATGGGTTTGACTCTCCATCAGTCCGAGTGATGCTGAGATCAGTAGCCTGTAAATCTGAGGAGATGAAAGCCAGAGGGAGATGACAGCATACCCAGGGCTTTCCATCAGTCAGGCTTGCCAGCATTTCCACATGACTGTCCCATAACCTCTCATCCATACAATGATAGTTGCCTCCTCTAGGGGACACACTCCTGGTGATTTCCCTACAGACCAATAAGGTTTGCTAAAGAGGGGAACCAACACAGAAGCACGTAATCATAGCTACAGACTCAAGAAGAAAATCTAGTTTGATCAAAGTCTGTGTATCTCTGTCACTCGGTTATCAAATTAAAGTGGATAATAGCCTCAAAAAGTTGAAGCTTTTTTCCGCAGGGAGTTTGTGTAGTGCAAACAATCATTCAGCGACACATAAAGTAACCGCCTGCGTGGATTACAGCTGAGCACTGCTCCCAAACAGACACCGCTCTGTCAATTTCTGTTTGAAACTTCGAGCTGAAAGGCAGATGGCAGTGTCAAGGCAAACATTGGTGCAGCTAATGTGTGTATCAGAGCTGAATAAACAAGGCCTTTTTGTATTTTCCAAAATGTTGGACTTGGTTATGTCAGTGGTGCCATACTGTTAGCCTTATGTGCGGCTGTCACAGCTTTGTGTGGCTGTGATAGTTAGGCAGTCTCCCCTCATGTTAACCTGTCAGTCAAACTGATCCTGAACAACACCATTTCCTGTTTTGATTATGTGGTAGTCAGGAGGTTAATATACCTCCTCCTCTGCAGGACTGACAGCTTGTTTCCCTGCCAGCTAGTCACTCCTTCACCCTCTTCACACTTTCTTAACCCTCCACTGGATTATTTACCTTGCTCCACACACAACTGGATTATTGCCGGGTGTTTGATTTAGTTGATGTTTAGGTATATTAGAGTGGTGCTCATGCCTAAGATGTGGAATTTGTGTCATTAATTGATGTTTCCTGTCTGGCTGGCAGGTGATGGAGTACGAAAACAGGATAAGAGCCTATTCCACACCGGACAAGATTTTCCGCTACTTTGCCACGCTGAAGGTCATCGGCGAGCATGGAGATGCTGAGGTCTACATGACGCCCCAGGACTTCATTCGCTCCATCACACCCAACGAGAAACAGCCTGAGAGTGAGTTTCCTCGCTGTCCTTCCACCACCTGTGTATGTGTCTTGGTACGTGCATGCAGGTAGTTTATGGTCATCCAGAGTGAGATATTTCCATTTAGTAATGCAGAGATCACATCACTCCCCGTGCCTCATCCAGCTACAGAGACACTTAACACAGGCTTGGCAGTTCAGTACTTACAACAGCTCATGGTATAATGATCCCACTGACCCATGTTCACAAGTATGGAGGGAGGGAGGCAGGGAGGGAGGGGTGGGCTGACAGAGCTGTCCGTTCACGCTGAGTTGAGTGAATCACGGCACAGCAGTTGGTGTATCAATTAACGGGTTCAAATGAGAGCAGATCTCAGGCGTCACACTTGGAGCAACTAAGAGATATTTGATCTTCAGCCATGGGAGGGTTGGGAAGGCAGGGAGCTTAACTTGGCATGACATGTTTCAGCACTACTCTTGTCTTTATCTGTCATTATCCAGTTATCCAACACTAAAAATTCACTTAGAATAATGTGACACTTTATTATATGGAAGTAAATTCACCTCCACCACACACTTGCAGTTGAATGCTCCCTGCATTAAGACTATTACATCTTGCACATTCATCCACAGTGAAGGAGGTAAGCCTGCAGTTAGCACTTAATAAGGACTTAGCTGGGCCTGTCACGTCCGCTGCCTTTCCAGCTCACCTCAGCATTTCCATCTGTTAACCATGCCCCACACTTGGCCTAGCTTGGCCCCCATTGGACCTCCATTCTCAGTTCTCTTCAATTCCCCTGCTCTTCCTTTCTTCATCGTGCCTTTGTTGGAGAAGAGAAGTTTCAGCAAAGCAGATAAAAAAGCCTTTTCCATCATAGGCAGATACTTCACTCCCTTCTCAAAGTCCCAGACCCAAGTGAGGTTAACCAGCTGACTTCCTGGTCAAGTCTGCTTTTCTTGCTCAGCGGGATTTCTGGCTCACAGTGATGAATAACCCATGCACCTGATTAAAATTTAAAAGATAGCTTTAGTCCCTTTTTTATTTTGAATTGTCCGCTATGAAATACATACATGCATAGATGGTTTCAGCAGCTGGATCCCATCTTAGAGGCTGCATCTTAGTGTAGTGAACTCAAATCTGACAGATCAGCCTTCAGGTGGTCTTTCATCATCTAAACATGCCGGCTTAAGTCAATGTCATGTCAGGATAGTGAGGGCCGTTGTATAAACCAGTTGTGATCTTTTCTATTCAATTCGGGCAAAATGATTTGAGGTGCAGTTTTTCAGGTGCGTCTTAAACAGCCTTTAAATTGGGACAAACCTAGAAATGTAGGCTGAAGCTGATCCAGCCCCAGAATTGAAAATCAGAAGTTAAAGTTTGATTCACAAAGCTGAAGAAGATGTTGTTGGCTGTTTGCAAAGGTCTTTTTTAATAAGGTGATGTGTTAAACTGATGAAGATGACTTCTAACAAAATGATGACGCACACTTAATTACTGTGTGAGTTAATGAGATTATACTAACCGTCACCCTCAAAGTAAATCTGATTTGTGACTTTTCCAGGAGGTCAGTGTGCTCCTAGTCTTTCATGTGGTGCCAAGAGCCTTTGTGACTCTTGGGAAATGTATTTTTCCTCTAAAACTCTGCATGCTTCATTTAACAGCTGTGAACCGCTGCCTCATACAAGAGTTTCAAAAATAAAAAATCACATTTCTTATCATTCTTGCAGGGAGCAGAATTGTATTTAGCTACAATATGAATTGATGCCTTTTGCATAGAGAGGACATGACAGAAATAAATAGACAGTAAGACTGACAGGACAAAAGACCAGAGCACAGCAAGGACTGTTTATTTTCAACCAATCCCTTTACACGCTTCAGTGAAGTCATTATTAATTGTATTAGCATGGTATAGTGACATTGATTTCTGATGAATCCAAACACCTCAAGATACACAAATGATATAATATACTTAGGAAAAAATAAATAAATATAAACACTGCATACCGTCAATCTATAAAATAAATTACCAACTTTGTTATAAGTGATGATCAGAAGAGTCGACGCTGAATGCTGCTGATTGTTTATTTGAAAGAATTAGCAAAATGGAAATGGGTTGTTAATGACCATTATTAATCTCCAGCACATGTCACTGATTACCAGAGGTTCGGTAATGACACAAAGTAAATACATTTGCTCAGCTTCATGATGGACATAAATCTTGATGCCCCCACTGTGCAACTGGTCTGCCTCACATCTTGTTTGTTATGATATTTATCTAATATGTATAAATATGTATTCTTATATATATGTTAATTTTTTTCTCTCTGTCTTGTTTTCAGATCTGGGCCTGGATCAGTTTATTGTGAAACGCTATGATGGGAAGGTAAGAAGTGGGCATCTTTGTGATAAAGAGGATATACTTTGTAATAATCCAGGTCAGCAGTGGGGGGTCTGGGAGTGATATTCAATCCTTATAAACGGTGATGTTAATGAATTTCATAAATATGCTGTAAACTAAATCATTACAGCAATTTATCAGAAAGCTCTTTTCTAATCACTAGAAGAGCTTATGCCTTTTCTCACTTTGCAACTTGTCCTGTCTACAAGAGGTTTATTTCCCAGAGTCGCCAAGGTCAATAATGGCTGAAGGAATGAGTTAATAAAAAAAGTCTCGCTTACGCCAATTACCCATGCAGTGGCCAGCCATGGAACCATGAGGCTTAATTTTAGTTTTAATTGCCAGTGTTATAGAGTATCTGCCTCTGAGACTTCTATTACGTCTACCTCTACCCCAGTAAAACAGAAGTGAATACTTAAACTCTGTTGCCTTAAAGCAAAAATGTGAAAAATCATTCAGTCAGTATCATGTCCTTGCAGAGAAAACGTTCTGGTTACCCTGGACAACGCAGAGACCTTTTCAGCAATTTACTTATGGATTCTTCTGATATAAAGTAGCTCCAAGTCAAAATGTCCAAATTTAAGATTTTACAGAAAAATAACTGAAGATGACTCCTGCACTGGATAATTATGCTTTGTGAGAACAGAGTAATGTTTTTATCTGTTCTTGGCTTGGACTCTAAATATGAATACCCAGAGAAGACTCAGTAAAGTTTTGAAAAGTATGGCCTTAATTCAGTGCTGAACCCTGGTCCTTATGAATGTGATATTCTATGACAACATAATGAAATCTGTCTGTGAAATGCAATATAAAGAGAATGTGAAGAGAGGAGCTGCTGCATTTATTTCATCTATCAGGCTGAATTGACGTTGAGGAAAATGGATAAATAGAACTGAAATGATGTATAATCGAGGGGATAAGTCAGTGAAATACACAAATACTCATCGGGGCAGTGAGGTCACAGGATCGTAAAGTATGTAGAAGAGAAAATCGATAGATTCTGTCAAAGAGCAGAGGAATAAATAGAAAGAATCCAAATAAGCTGGCCATGAGAGTGTTGTCTCTGTTGTTTCTGTTGACACCTGGCACAAATGTGCTCAAGCTGCCATCACTGAGACACTTCCATAGCAGGTACAAGTTTTATAGGAGAAAAACTGTAAGACACATCACACATCATCCACAATGATGTGTGATGTGTTCCTTGAAATTATGAAGTCGAAGGATGTTGTTTTTTATAGATCATACCCTCTATACTATGTTTTTCTTTTTGTCCTTGTTGATTTGTTGTCCGCTTCTCAAGTCATATTGTTTTCCGTTGACAGTAAATGAGACTAAAGCAGATAAACAAAATAGTGTGGTATTCAAACATTGTTTGAGCTCTGGAAGTTCAGAAAAAGGTTTAAAGGGTGATTAAGAAGTATATTGTTTACATCCTCCCATAACAATCTGCCTCCAATCTCAAAGCATTTAGTTAGTTAAGCCTAGTTCAGAAAAGCCATTTTCTTTAACAGAGCAGCTCCGCACTTAATTATTAAGATGGACGTGTACAAGGTGGGCCTATTTAAAGACAATAACAGCAGGTGAACTTTGGACAGCCACAGATTGACCGTAAAAGGAGCTGCTCTCTGTAACATTTCTCTGTTCACAGTTTTCAAAATAAAAGCCATCAATATAAATCACCATCATTATTTTCATTACTGCTTCTCTTGATATTGATTCGTGACCATTAACTGCCCTCTCACTGATCCCAAGAAGCATCACTCACACCCAGTAGCCAACCATCCTCATTCATTTCGTATCAGCTGATCATCAGCATGGTGATTGTACTTTCTAACCTCATTAAAAGATCAAAATCCATCAGCCCCCAGGCTGGTAAGATTATTAGTACATCTGTACCCCATCTCCATGTTAGAGTCAGATGAGCTACACCAAGACAGTGAGGCTAAAGAGAGTAGTCTTGGTCACAACTTAACTCTTTTGCTGCATTCTGCAACTCATTAGTGATTTTAATTAATTGCTAAGTGCTTCCATAAATCCACCCATATTTCAAAAGCATTAATTAAAAAGCTTTAGATAAACATGAATCAAAGTAAATATGAAATTCAGTTTCGAAATTGAACACTTGGTTTGTGGTCTTTATCTGCATATGTAAATGTCATCCCTATCTACAGGCCTCTTGTTTCGTTTATTTGCCAGGCAAATCTGTAGACACATGGTTGATACTGTATTTAGCTTTGGTTGTCCCCTGAGATTTTCCATGGCCAAAGCAGCCCAAGAGCTCCCCTCCCTGCATTCCTCCCTCTCTGGCCCTGCCCAACCCTTTTTTACCCAGAGACACTTGCTGCCTCCTTATTGGCTTAGTGGGCACCCCTGGCTAATTGAAAGGAGAGATAAACCTTTACGGTTTCCTGCCAAGAAACCATGAAATTCACATTTCAATACTTCACATGAAACTTAAAGGTGCATTGAATTAGACCCAGATGAAATGGCCACGGCATGTGGCGCAATGTCTGAAGTGTGTAAATCATGAACTTGATGGAGGGTGTGGTGGAGCACAAGGGGAGCGTTTCAGCTGGGGGTTGGGTGGTAAACTGTGATGAAGACTAAGGTCAATGGCAGAGTGGTGTACAGCAAGGGGACCTCTGTGTCTCATTCTCCATGGCTTAATTTTAGAAATAGCCAAGCCAGCTAAGAGATTTGTCACATACAAAATGTTTAGCCGCAGTAAAATGAAAGTGTTTAAACATGTTCTTGTAATATGCCTCTCGCTTACTCCCCCTCCCCGTCCCCTCCTGCTGATGCTTATTTGTTCCAGGTTCAGTCTGTATGTACACATTACATGCCCTATATAGTTGTTTAACAGCTGCTGTTCATATTGACTCACCTTATTTGTGTTGTTTTTATTTTTCTGTCCGGAAGAACACTGTTTGCTTGTCTTTGCTCAACTGATTCGTCTCTCGCATCTTTCTCTGCTGTTAGTTCCCTCCGTCTCTGTGTTTTCTCCTCCTGCCCTGATCATGTGGACATGTTTTCAGCCGCTGTACTCTTATGTTGATGTGACCTGATGTTGCCATTGTTAACTGTTGATTATTCTGTGGTGCTCTTATCAGTCGTCCTCTCTCATTCACATAAGAAGTAATCCCCCCATTTTCTCTCTCTTCCCTTCCTCGTGAATAACCATCGTCCTCAACTCCCCCATCTCCCAAAATCCCCACTTTTTCTCTGTCCCCCCATCATTCCATCTACTGATCCCCATTCTCCACCCACAAACTCCCCGTCCCTCCTCCTTCTTCCTCCTCCTCTTCTGTCTTCCTCCTGTCCCCGTCTCTTTCCCGTTCCGCCCCCTCCCTCTCTGCAGGACTTCTGGCAGGTATGGGGTGTGTGCCGAGCAGCATGTGTGCACCTGAATGAAAAACTGCACTTTGTAGTCACTACCTACACCCTCCCTCTCATTTATACTTTTCCCACTTCTTCCTGTCTATTTTTTTCTGTCTTTCAATTGCTCACTCTTGCTCTCCTCTTTTACAATATGGAGGGCATAGCTATTCACTGCTGTTAGTCCAGGGGAACAGCGAAGTAAGTAGTTTTTTCAGCTGCAGCAAGTGTTAAAACAGAGTCATGGCCTCAGTTAAGTTTACAATTGCTGTGGATAAGCAGCCAAACCACGCGTTATCACGTATATTTTCTAAGCTAAAGTCAGTAGACGTGGAATTTTCAACTTTTCTCTCACAGTGTATATATGCTGTAGGTGTTGGACATAGCCTGAAGTGGAAGTCAAACCGTATCAGGACAGAAGTAGAATAAAGCACCACCGTGGTATTTTCTCATACAGTGAAGCAGATTATATCGTGGCCATTATCATGAAAATACGTGTATCTGATTGGCTGCTCAACAGTTTAACCACAGAGCGAAAGTACATTTAACTGCAGATACAGAGCCATTTTTAAACAAACTTTAAAGTTAGTAAGTGGCCATGATATAAGCACAGTAACACAATCTGAAATGTCCCAAAATGAAACATAACAAATTTGGTGGAGTGAGCACTGCCCTTTTTGCTCTCATATTGTTGTTCACCTCTGCCTTATCTGTTAATTTCATATACCAGGACATTATAGTGGCTTATATCACTTGCATAAATGTGTATGAGTTGTGTTCATTTTAGCATTTACATGCTCCTAGTTTCCCGCGATGCCCAGAAATTGTTCGCCAGAGTGCGTCTCGGTAACCTTTTGTCATTCAAATGTTCTGATATACACATTTATGTTGGTACGTGTGGATAAATGAGCCCTGACCTGAAAGCTTTATCTACTAAATGATTTGGCCTTTAAACAGGCCTGAATGCCTCCATCAGTCATGATGACATGGAGATAACCCAAGTGCGGCAAAGGTCAGGTTACAACCTGTACACCTGATATTGATGGGGAGTGTCACAAACTGAAGCAGGCACACACCCCATTGTGTGCACACTTGTATCAGATATGCAAAGTCAGAGTGTGTTTTGTTATTGGACATTGTGTTGGAGACCTCCCTAGCACCCTTTGTATAGCTTGTTGGAGACAGCTGCATGCCGTGCCCTCCCTGCTGCATTATTAAAAGTGAGGACTTTATATTTTTTCCTCTACAGGGATTATTAAACGCTGCAGCGCTGCTACATAATTTACATACTAGTCAGTGCCTCAGAATTAGGTTCATAGACATTTGCACCCAAATAGTTTGGGGAATGTCAAGTCTTACAAAGCTGAGATGCAAAGGCACTTGAATTGGTCAATGCCAAATCCTAACAGTGCTGTTCCCCTGCACTCCCTCTGTTTTGCTTTACAAATCTTTTCTCCTCATCCTCTCATCTCTTCTAAGAAATGTCAGCTCTAGCTTTTCACATGCTTTGGCACTCTAGCCTTTTTCCCCAGCATGCCCTGCTCTATTGCCTGTGTCTCAAAGAGAAAGTAGCTGGTGGTGGCGCCCCCTCTCTGCGCATGGTGGCATCACAGGGTGGTCTCAGGCTCGAAAAATGGCTCTGTTAGCTCACGTCAAGGCTGCGTTGATGTGCTTGGTAACCTTCACAAATCCATTCTCTGGATTGTCCGGGTGTCAGTGCTGCATGATGTCTGTAGAGCATGGTTTAGACAAACTGAAGGCAGGACTTGGCCTGTACATCTAAAATGTATTCAAACTGTTCCTACATGCTGTGCCATGCCCTCTCTGTATGTAAAGCAACAGCATCTGCCACATGACCTGCTACAACTGGGAGTGGACACCTGTCACTCAGAGGGAGTGCGGAGGGATGCTCCTCCAGTGGAAACAAGCCTCGCACCAACTGTTGTCACGTTCACTCTTTCTAATTTCACAGGAAGCTCCCAGGGGCCGCTGTTTGGACTGTTACTGCTCTTTTCCACTACCTTTTCATGCCATGTTCAATTCTCACGTACTTTATTTGCCCTCTGTCTCTTTCTGTCTCTATTGAAGCACACACATACTAACATCTCCTCTCCTAATCTACAGTAGTAGAGGTTGGGTTCTCTGTGTGCCTGGTCAGCTAAATTCAGTTCCCCATCTCCTCTTGTGAGACAGCTGCTACTCCTGAGTGACTGAAATTTGTTTATTGAGCGTTCCACATCAGGGTACATTGTTCTGATTGTGCTCCCAGAATAATTACGAGTTATTAACGGTACACCTGCGCTGCAGTTACCCATGGGACTAGAGGTGGAAAGCTAATACATTAATGTTCTCCCTACCCACGCCCACACACACGCCTGCTCACTTGCGTGCTCACTTTCAGACCGTGATGTTTTGGTTGCAAGGTATCATCATGTACAAGGTGAAAATATTCACTCTTGACCTCCCTGATGGTCAGAGATGGATTTTAGATTTGTGTGTATGGTTTCTGTGGTGTTCAAAGCAGTGCGTCTGGCATAGAAACATCTAGTGTGTGCGGTTTTCTTGGTAGATTGGATGGCGATGGTGCCTTGGTTGTATGTGTTGCGGCACAGGTGCACTTGCATGATGTACGGTTTCAGTCACCATTCAGAAATGTCAGGCGCAGACCTGGGTTGACTTTTATCCTCAAGCAGGTCAACCTGAATTTCCCCAGAAATTCACGTCTTTTATTGTACCTGCCAAAATGACAGAGGCCCCCAGAGCCATCATCACACAAAGTGGCAGAAAGGTACTGAACCCTCCTTACATTCACTCTGCGCTATCCATCTGTCACACTGTACATCTCTTTTAAAAAAAAAGTCAGCATATCCTCACAGGTGTAGTGCACCAGTACACCAGGCTCCATTGAGACACACCTGTACAAAAGATGAACGGTTGCTCGGGGACAGGCATCACTCAAGTGTACACACATACGCCACACACACAAATGCAGTGATGGGGGGGGGGATTCTCCTCTCTTCGCAGGATGAGCTTTTCATCTTCAGTCGCAGGTCTCAGCCTATACCCATAAATTCATCTCTTTGTTGTGGCGCTCTGATGAGACAGGACAGAGAACAGAGTGGTTTGGCATAATCTGAGAAAAGTCATTTTATCTTTAGTGTAATAATTAATATCTGAAAGCTTTAGCACAGACTATGTGTCCCCTATCTAGTCCTTTCATCATCTGATTCCTTCCTTTACTCTCTCTTGTTATCGTGATGTCTGCAGCTGCAATGTTGGACAGGGTCACAGATCTAATCAGTAACAAAGGACTGCAGTCAGTACAGTAGTAAGAGAGCCAAATCTAAGCTGCCATCAGCTCCCAAGCCAAGTGTATGGCCACACAACGTGCTAGTGGAGCAGTGTAAAACACAAGAGTGACAGTAGCAGAAAATGGATGGGTGGCACGTGACATAGTTCCAGTATCCAAATGTCCACAATAGAAGACTGAAGTCGACTTGTGTCTCATCTCGGTCACTGTCGCTTCAACAGCTGCCGGGTTTTTTTTATTATGACTTGATGATGCAGGATGTCAGAAATGTGTGCCTCCTCATCAGCACAGCTGTGATATAATTAAAACCATCACAGAAACGGTGCTGCCATGTGGTTGAGTTGATCATTCAGAGTTGCTCATATTCTCTATTTGTGTAGAAGTAAAAGAAAGCTAACAACGTGAGATAACTTATCAAAGCTTTGTTTTTTTTTAGAGTCTTGCACAATCAGAGGCAGTTATAGAAGCTAGGGATTTGTAAGATGTATTGCTCCAAGCACATCATTTCTCAGTTTTGGGTTTTAACCATAAAATATGAGAGTCCTAAAGACCCATTTGCATTTCAAGTTTTTATACACTATATGCCAGTTTTCAATGGTGAGCTTAGAAAGTGTTTCTTAGCCACTCATGTGAAATGAGCAGAAAGACATTTAGCCCATTTTGCATGCGTGCCTCTGGCAGTGCTTGACTTGCATTGGTCTCATTTGTTGGACTGTTTAGGCTTGGGTTAGTTGAAATTTCGCCACAGCAGCTATGGGGGCTGTTCTGCAGCCTGGTGAACTGGAGAGATTAGCCTGGACCAAACCCTTAACCCCGCCTGTGTGTGTATGACAGCGGTACATTTGACCGCCCTGCCGCTAGCGCCGTCCAGCCGGCAGCTCTGTCATCACCGCGTTTCTGCTTCAGCTCACAGGCTAGTTTGTTCAGGCCATCATCTGGACACAGCCCCTGGACCTTGCCGTAGCGTAGCGTAGCTGACACAGACATGTCTGAACACAAGAGAAGGCTCAAGGCAGGGATTTAAAAAGAAATCATGCTCACATGCACACAGACAACCACGAAGTTGACACCAATCAACAAACATGCACACTGTGGTCTGTCAGCGTTTAGATGTTAATTAACTTGAGTGCTTCAGCAATTAGGATTACAGTCATTTGAAGATGAGTGCTTTGGGAAAAATCTACAATGAGTGTTAAATACTGACTTTAATGTAGTAGGGATCCTTTTAGTGATTGCAGCAGCATGTTTCATAGGCATAATGTCCTGGTTGATGAATCAAAACTGATTAAAGGCAAAACCGACAAGACACAGACTAAGACTAAGTCTGCCCAGGGAAGTAACCTATTTGTTAACTCTTGAACATAAAACTTAGCCATTTATTTAAATTATATTTGCTTTTTGTACTTTCAGATTTCTCTTTATTTGAGCACCCAATACTGCGCACTCTCAGTGGGAAGCAAAGAGTCTCACCAGTAACAGAAAGATGAAGGATATAGGAGACGATAAGACATGATCTTACAGTAGAGGCAGAGGCTCCACGTAAAAAGGCTTAAAAGCCAAGATGAAACCCACAGTGCTGCTTGACATACACACTTCCCATACCTCTGCGTCAGCTAGCTAGAGAGTGCACAGTGTTGCATCATACATTTGGTGGAAAGATGTACAGTGTGATAGCACATTGTGGATGCGAGAGCTATTTCTCAGTTCATCAGTGAGGCCTGTGGATCCTAAAAGAGAGAACCGTGTTCTCTTCTGACTGGAACACAGGCTGAATCAGAGTCACAGTAGACGAAAGGCTTTGTGTTAGTGTGTTTATTTGTTAGTGGGCCCATTTGCACACTGAGATCCCTTTTATCAGTCGAAAATGCTATTTGGTTCCACTCTTTAGCATTTATATTTGGACTTATTTCCTTGAATGTCATTTAGGCTATTCTGTGGGGGTGTTTTTGTCCTTGACTCAGGACGCTGTAAAAAGTGAGTTATTATGCATAATGTTCGCCGTGCTTCTGCTCTGATCGTTATAATGAGGCCCAGTGTGTTTATGCCTCTCATGTGCGCAGTTGTGTAGCTGTCTGTGTGGGCGTGGGTGCATGTTCGCCCACTGAAATACTCACTTGTGCAGCTGTTTCCCATTTTGTGGACTAGCGTTAGGACTCTGGCTCACCTCAGGCCCAGAGGGCTTACTCTGTGTGTCATCAAACCCAGGGGCCAACCTCTTTTACTCTCACCCACTGTCACTTTCTTCTTTTACTCTTTCTATATGTACAAACTTATTCCTTTCAAGTATTCTTAAATTCATGCAAACACCTGAAAGCCTTCAACTCTTCTGACACCAAGAATTCCATTTTTTTTATGGCTGTTTCTTTCTTTCAACCCAGTAGCGCTGCTCCTAAAATAACTATTTTTCCTCGCTCACCTCCCCCTCTCTATCCCACTCCCTTCTCCACTCATACTGTAAATGTAGATATTTTCAATAATAAATGTCACAGTAGAAACCAATTTCCTATATTTGCATCACTGACATTTAACAGTGAAGATAGACAAATTGGGGCAAGTGACACATGTTATAGGCTTACACCAGTTGCCATAGCAGCCTTTATACAGTCTGTAGCTCATGAGGAGGGAGTCGGTGTACGGGGAAAGAATTTAAAAGAATTTGGTCATGTTATGCAATTAGGGGGGATGCCACCACATTTTAGTCTTCAGATATGTTTTTCTCTATTACTTTATGTTTTCTTCGAGAGAGTAATTGACTGGTGTTCATTTGCAACATGTAATTGGCATAAAATTCTAGTGACAATACTTAGGAAAAATGGGAAATGGAGCGAAACAATAGGTTTAAATGATTGTTCGAACAGCCTTTTTAGTGGAGCTGGATCATTTTGCGCACTGGGAGAATTATTCTTTGCTCATTTCCTTTTAGTTCTGACAGACGTTCATGCATGCAAACGTTAATTACAGACTGCAAGCGTGGCAAGACATATTTGAATTCTTATCTTGAGTGGTATCCCCCAATTATCTTGTTTTGAGCACAATGTTTTCTGTGTGTGTGTGTGACAATGAATGCACATGAGTGTCTTTGTCGTTCAAGGCCCTGCTAGAGACAGCAGAGGCCACACTGTTCTCTAACAGTTGTTTCTCCTCCTTCCTCCTCCTCTGAATTGGACCTCTTACAGACGGAGGTAACTCCACGTGGGCTCAGCGTGGCCCAGTCCCCCTCCCACCTCTCCCAAGGCATGCTCTGTCCGTCTGTCCACTCTGTTTGGTGGAGCATTCTGCTAGTGGGACACTGTCTTTCAAGTCTCTTATCACTGAGTGTGTAGTGTGCACGTGGTTAAGTCTCACTTTCATGCAATGCTGTGAATATACACATGCTAACAGGAGAGAGCGTCAGTTAACTGTGCGTTTGTGTGTGTGTGTGTGTTAAAGACAGAGAGCTAAATTCACTTTGTTTTTAATGATTAATACATTTGGGTTGTGTTACAGATATGGTTAATCAATAGTGTGTGTCTGTGCCACAGTCTGTCGTGATGTTTTCCCTCTCTTTATGTTTCTCACTGTGAGTATAGCCTCTGGTGGATAACGTGTTTCTTACTCAAACTGACCACAGACTAATGTTCGTCACTACCACCCCCACCCGCCTGTACGGCTTCATGTGTATGCAGCATTTGCATGACTGTCAGTTGTGATGAAAAGTCTGTCCATCGTCATCCTCATGCACCAGGGATACTTTTAGTGTGTGTGTGTTTGTGGGGAAGTACAGTATGTGTGTAGGTTTTTGTGTTTGAGCGTCAGACAAACACTTGCTTTCTCACACACACACACACACACAGAGACAAAGCCACACCTGGGGCCACTGTTAAAGCTATAAGGCTTGTGCTGAATCATGTAAAATGTTTTTAATATAATTTTTTTTTGTCCTGACCTGAATGAGCAGAAGATCGCCCAGGAGAGGGAGAAGTTTGCAGATGAGGACAGCATATTTTACACATTGGGAGAATGTGGCCTTATCTCCTTCTCTGACTACATCTTCCTCACAACTGTGCTGTCCAGTAAGTACATGGTTGAACTGTACAGACATCTCGCATCACTAAAGACAGAAAGTGAAAGGGAAAGAAATTTTCTAATATAATATTATCGGGCAGGCTACGAAGCCGGCTGCCTGTTCACAATGATCTCCAGTTCTGTCAAAGTTAATAATGTGTGTCTGCCAAGCTAGCTGCCTTGGAGATGCTGTGCTTCACAGAATCAGTTTGTTTTAGCTGGATCTAGCATCGGCAGTGGATACGCAGAGTCAGTTTCACATTAATGCCTCCTTTATGAATGTGTCAAAGATTGTAGTAATGAAAATGAAGCTCTGACTCCCTCCTCTAGTAAACTTTTATCCCCCCAGCTTAGCTCGAACATTTATTATAATCCGTTCATATGGAGAAAGTCTCTGGGGAAGTTTTCAAGGGCAAGTCATTTTTAAGCAGACAGGGCAGGATGCCTTATGGTTGGTTTCAATCCATTTAGCAAGGCCACAAAAATAGTACAAAGGAGGACATATTATGCCTTGCAGGCCTCACGGCAGTACATATTTACTGCTTTGATACAGTCTGAATCTTAAGACTTAAGACAAGATTCATCTTTAATATTTCCCTTGAAGGAATTCGTCTGTTAAAGCAGTAAATGGTCATACTTAACGGGGGTAAAATGAATTATTGAAAAGCATTTGACAAATAGTTTATATAATGTAGTGTGTAAATATTTTTGTCTCTGTATATGATTAGATAAACAGTGTAGAAATCATAGTCACACAAAACAACAAATAACCAGCCACTAGCTGTGGTGGTATGTTTGCTTTGAAAATGGACCACAAAACTTGAGAGGGCATAAATAGCTACATATATTTAAAAGGGCTTTGAGGCGTAAATAATGTAGTGCTAATATAAAATGTATGCACATGGAAAAGTTGTAAGTGTTAAAACAACAACCTAGTTTTTAGTTAGGGCATAGGATTGTGATTCATTTAACATCTAAATGTATAATCCAAATATCTGATGTGCAAAGTCTGCATTACATTCACATTAAGCACTCTACAGACAGCTGTATGTATCTATTAAAAGTGTGCAGTTTGTATTGATTGTATTGAGGAAATTGTCAGTATTAATGTTCACTACAGGAGCTAGAAGACCTATTGGTGTCTATTGGATCGGAGCTTTATGGGGGCTTGTCCCACTATTTTTGTTGGTTCTGTCCTTATTAGACTACAGGTTCTAATTCTGTGAACTGCAGATTGTTATCACTGAGGCTTTGTGGTAAGTAAAGCGAAGCGGGTGCTACTAACAGACATACAGAAAATGCCATTTGCAGAGAGTGCACAGATGCAGTGTTGCAAATACAAATTCAAATTCAGATATCATTGATGCTAATGTCTAAAATGTTCCAGGTTAGCTCATAAACACAGAGCAGCGTCCGTCGTAGCTGTGCTGTTTGCAGATGGAGGTGATGGAACAAACTTTACTCGAGCTGATGGCTGTTGGCCAGAAAAGAGCATCAAATGGCCCCGTGTTGCACTACTGGGGGTTACGATGAAAGCTGAAGATGCTGCACAGTTAATGTGTGAAGGCCCAGTCACTATTGAGCTCTTTAGCTGTTGTCTGGGTCGATTCAGCATGACATGTTGTTTTCATATTGTGTCATATTGATTTGTGAATCTCTTTTTGTGTCCAGCTCCCCAGAGGAACTTTGAGATTGCCTTCAAGATGTTTGATCTGAATGGTGATGGAGAGGTGGACCTGGAGGAGTTTGAACAGGTTAGACCATTATCAGCAGCAGCAGTCTGACACACACACAGATGCTAAAATTAACATATTTGTGGAAACAACGTTAAACAGCCTGCCTACATGTTTGTTCTGTGCTTTAATGCCCACAGTAGCTCTTGATTACATTACAGTAACCAGTAACACGCACACTGACAGGCACTGAAGGTGGGTATTGATGTGCACCATTGTGACATTCTCTCAGAGAGAAGACATAAGTGCTGTGCTATGCACTCTGTGATGGGTCAGTATCTCTAGCAATCAATATGTGAGGGTTAACAATATGCAGGTTAACATGTACATTGTTATTTGAATAGATTTAACTTTGCGGGAGCATGTAAATTTCTCTGTATTAAACTAATTTTACAAAAAACCTCAGGCTTTTTATTCATGCCTGAATAAATCATTTGGAACCCATTTCTCTGTTAATATTATTTATTATTATTGTTTTTTTTATGCTTCAGAAAGTAAATAGTCATAAATTCTTATACCAGCTTTACACCCTCATCCTAGTTGACGTGAGACCCTCTCATTCCTCAGGTCCAGAGCATCATTCGTTCCCAGACCAGCATGGGCATGCGACACCGCGACCGTTCCACCACAGGAAACACCCTGAAGACAGCCGGCTGCAGCTCTGCTCTCACCACATACTTCTTTGGAGAAGACCTGAAGGGAAAACTCACAATCGGCAGCTTTCTAGAGTTTCAGAGGAGACTGCAGCATGATGTGCTCAAACTAGAGGTAATGGAAAAAGAAATTAAATGAGCAGAGAAAGAGAGTGTTATTCACCTGCTGTGTTACTGTTCTATCGTGTACAATCATAATAAATTTAATTGAATATTAAGCCTTCGCTGAAATTTCAAATCTTAGCCTCCTCTGCACCCATTCAGGGACTACACATGAAAACTGAAACCAGAGGAAGTAAATTAGTCACTCAGTAAACAAACAAACCAAAAATGTTAGAGAGCCGGGGGAGAAGCAAGGAAACAGTGACAGGTGGACATTATGCACAATACAATGGAAAACGAGGACAGAGGATGACAAATGCGCTGTGTGGATTGTCTGTCGGTGCCGGTCAGTGTCATTCTCTCAAAAGCTGTGACAGTTAAATATAAAAGCCTTTTTTTTTTTGTTTCCTCAGAGTGACACCGCCCCTTCCCCTTCCCCACAGTAACAGCAACTGATCAGTGTTGTTGAGCATATGGTTATTCTAATCTATTTAATCAGCGTGGGTAGTGCCTGATGCACTGAAGCATAATGGGCGCCGTCATCCAAAGCTCCAAACAGAACTCGAGCCGGAGCATTCCCCAGAAAGAAAACGTTATCAGTCGAGTCTTAATGACACCGCGATCTTCAGAGAGGCAGATCATAACAACACAGATAAGGTTGACAACAACATTTGTAATCCAATTCCTGAAGTCTTACTCTCACGTTCTTGCCCTCACTGTTCTTATTTGCTGAGGCTGCAGCTCACCCTGGGCCATATTTCACCAGCTGTAGCTGCTTTTTTTTTGCGGGGTGTTAAACTCCTTCTCAGTTATTTTCCCTTATTCTTATTTTTGCAGCTCTGCTTGTTGATGAATTTGCCAGTAAAACTCGAATTACAGTTTGTGTTTTGGAGCACAATATATACAGTACCACTTCAAAAAGCAGGGACGCACCAAGGGCCTGTACGTCCTAGTAAGAGCATAATAAGAGAAATAACAGAGTGGTCAGAGCTAGTGTCCTTAAAGCGCCTGTAATCAGGTGAACCAACATGTGACAATGTGAAATAGGTCGCTCGTGGTGATGAACCGACAGAGAATCTGCAGCACCTAGCGACATTATAGAGCTTCACAGCCAGGTTCCACCTGTCTGTCTGGCATCTCACTATTTTGGTTCACTCTCACAACTTAGAAGGTGTCGTGTGTCAATGTGGCCTGTTTCCATTGGCCAAAATGTTTTACTGCAGGCTTAATGTGACTTTAGCTATGACAATGAGTTCACAAAAGGTAGATCACCCACGTGTGCATTTAACGCTCAGGTCACCCCAAAAATATTGACTCCAGGCTTATTTTGGCTTAGTCATGAGGTGCCTCTCGCAAGTGGGACAAATTAACATTTCGAGAGGTCGGCACGTTCAGAGAGAACGGAGGGAGGGGAGCCATGTGGCTGTCGGTACAGCCTCAGACATAAATTGACTGGATTGACCTGACACAGCCAAGGCACGCTGCTGTTAAGCCATGCTCCAGTGGAACACTAAAAAAAAAAAAAAAATACACATGCAGATTTAATGTCACCAATGTCTGCTCCAAGCATGATTCAACTTGAAGCCTGACACCAGTATTTACTGTTTCCTATCTTCCTCATGCTCTCTTCCTCCTATTAATTTGTTTGTCCCCCTGCATAGCACTCAATCTTCATCTTGTTTCTCTCTCTCTCTCCCCCTCCAGTTCGAGAGGAACGATCCTGCGAACGGCAGAATCACTGAAAGACAGTTTGGGGGCATGCTGTTGGCCTATAGTGGCGTCCAGTCTCGTAAACTCAAGCAGATGCAGAAGGGCTTGAAGAAGATGTTTAAGGACGCGCAGGTACATAAATCTGCGTGTTTCATGCAATTCTGAGATAAGTGATTGGTACTCTGTGGTTATATATGATGCCAGATTTGGTGGTGTGAGTGTTTTAACTAATTGGCCTACATGCGAGGATGCGTGACAGACGGTACGTGCCTGGGGGAAAAGGAGACTGTGCCGGGACGTTGTGAGTGTGTGAGGGAGACGGGATGAGAGATAATACATCACCGGGAGAAGCCAGCACATTCGCAGGCTGACATTATCCTCCTGACAGACAGTTACTCTCTCGACCTTCCACTACCTCTGTTCGTTGTGACCAAATACAGAGCAGCCAGTACTCAGCAAAAGACCGTAATTAGTCGTCCATCTCTCTTTGAGCTAAATGAACCTTATCTCTGTCAGTGTCACAGCCTCACACTCTCTGATTGTTTCAGTTTTGTCCTTGTTTGCTCTCCCATCTATCAACAACTTACCCAGTTTAGTTAACCTCAGACTGAGAAGCGCCATGCAAGAGTTCTTACAAAATCAAAGGGTTCTGACTCTCCTTCGCCTCGACAGTCTTTCACCAAACACCACCACATTGCTCTGAGCAAGTGAAACGGCTCCACTGGGACAGACCTAGCAGAGGAAATATGTAAAAATATTCCCGATGCAGAGGGCTTGCAGCCAACTTCAGTGTATCCCTATCCCTTTCCTGTTTCCAGTGCTTTGCATGAACTTTGGTTTCATGCTGGTTCTGCCTCATTGTAATGAGCCCCATCAGTCAATTGACAGAAAATACACCCATGCATATCCTATCCCCAGAGGTGTCGCAGCAAAATACCTTTCATTTCCATTTTTTTTATCGAAAGCGTCACATAATAGCTTGTTGCTATACATTAATGCGCCACAGATGTCAGTCTGAACTGTGATGAGGCAGAATTGATGGATAAATGCAGTGATTAACAGAGAAAAGAAAAGTAAGAGCAGGGAAGCTGCCTCTCCTCCCAGGCATGACAACAAGACGAGACCGGGTGCTGCCAGAGTTGTGTCTCTGGAATTAAAGTGCAGTGAGCATCTCTCTCTCTCTCTCTCTCTCTCTCTCTCTCTCTCTCTCTTTCCATCTTTCCCTTGTTCCCCTCTTTCACCATTTACCCCTTCTTTTTCCATCCCTCTCTCTGTCTCTCAGCATTGGCATAACCTGTAATGTAAATGAGAAAAGTGTTATTTACTGCCTAAGACCAGCTGCTCACTTTTCTTTGCAAATGAGCTCATCAGCAGCGTGGCAGCTGTGTGTATGTGCATCTGTTTATAAGTGCACGTGTGTCGTGGGCCGTCTGTTCCTGTCGGTGGCACACCATTCATCCATGTGTGTCAACCGCTTCTGCAAGTTTCCCTTTGTCATTTGTGTAACACTGCTGAGCTGCAACCAAAATGTTATTGTGTAGTTGTGACTCTTGTCATGACAATATTTGGCTGATTTTTCACAGGATTGCACTGGTCCAATGGCTCCGGTAAACCTGCAGGAATGATTTGTTCCTGATTTGTCACAGGCTTCCTCATCCGACTCTTTTTTTTTTTTTGTATTTTCCCATCTTGTGCAGGGCATCACATTTGAGGAAGTGGAGAATTTCTTTACTTTCCTAAAGAACGTGAATGACGTGGACACAGCCCTGAGTTTCTACCACATGGCTGGAGCCTCCATAGACAAAGGTACACCCACATTTGCCCTTTTCCCCTGACATTCTCGCTTTTCTCCTAATTGCTCCCCTTTAGACTTAACTGTTGTCACTTTCATCCTCTCAAAGCTGTTAACACACAGCCAGCCAGATCCACTTCCCACATCTCTTTTTGCCTGGCTTTGCTCCCAGTTCTTGCTCAGCCATTTGTCATCTGTTTTGTCCATCCATCCATTTATCTGTCGCCTGTTCCTCCAGGCCTGCACCAGAGCGCATGCTTAAACCCAAGAACCACGAACATGCACACATGACAGATCACTTCCTACTTGACAGTGCGGGCTACTGATCCCCGTTGACACATGTCAGCATCATCACTGGGGGAGGCGGAGAGGGGTTGGAACTGGGTTGACGGACTGTAAATGGTTGCGCTTTCACTCCTAAGTGCTGAATGAAATACATCCCGTATTTCATCCGCAAACAGATGGCTGAAGGGTTTATCAAAAACGAACCAAGTAGCTCAAACCAAGACATTAAAATTGTAATCTTTAGGATTTTCTTCAGAATAAAAGCCGCCCCTTGTTTAGTAAATGGAACACTTTTAATGCGAAGCAGCTGCTTAAGGTGCACCGCTTTCATTACACAGCTCTGACAAAGTGTTGGTGAACACAGCACTAAATATAAAAATGCAGATTGTGAAAAGTATCATGAATGGGTTTCATTCCAGGAAAATAAAAAAAAACAAACTGATTATGACACGAGACCAATAGCTTAGTGCCGGTGACCCTACTTTCCTCCTCCTGAAGTCTGTGTCCAACATTCAAGAAGACAAATTACTAATTGTCCAAGCCGCCATTAAATTTGTCTCATTTCATTTATCTTCCACAGCACATTCCTTTTACTGAATTCATTCATCTGTAGATCAGAACAGTGAAAGGCAATTGAATGTGAGAGCAGCACAGGCAGAGAAGACGTGGAGCTTTTATAATATGGCAACTGTTTGATGAGTTAATCCTTTTCGTCTTTATTGCAGAGAGTCAGCCCTTCAGTAGGCCTCCATATGTTTTCTGTCAACACATCCATTAGTTCTGATTCACTGATGAAACAGCAGCTGCTTTAACGGAGTACAGGGTCGACCTTTAGGTGCTTGTTCCCAGCATTTGGTTTCAGCTGCATGTCTGCACCAGCCATCTAACAAGCTTGTGTGTATATGTTGAGGAGGTATTGGAAACATCAGTCTGGTGCGTGTTCGCGGAGCGCTGCCAGGCACATGTCTGCAAATGATCTCTGCCGTCCCAAAAGTGAAACAGTCTTCCCACTCTTCAGGCCTAAAGGAGCTCTCGTATTTTTTTCTTGGTTTTTACATCTTTGTTGCTTTTTTCTTTCTTTCATCTCGCTCTCAAATCGGACGATTTCACACCTTTTTAGCACCGTTGCCCATATGTGGGAGTGCTATCTGGAACTGCACATTGTCTTTCTTAAAGGTAGAAAAGGCGGCCACTAATGAGATTCTTGGCAGAGTGATTCAGCTGTTCTTTTTTTTCCATTTTATTTTTTAGTCTTGCCGTTTGCAGGGAGATATTTTCAGACCTTATTCTTTTCATCCCAGCCCTCTCCTCTTTCTCATACTCCTCTGTTTCCCTGTGCTCCACCACTTGCACTCCCTTTGAAGTCTGATAATCAATCATTCCTGCTCAGACTCTGGACTTTTTCCATCATTTTATTATCTATTTGTTTTTTCTGAAATGACCCCGAGGCTTTTTTCCTTTCCCGTCTCTCTCTCTACATTTCCCTCTCTTACTCTCTACACCTCCACCCCCTCTCACTGTCCATCTTTTCCTCATTCCTTTCAGCCAGTTGTGTTCTCAGCTGGACGTCCTGATGCTGTCTCCTCCTTCTCTGCCCCCTCTTTCTCTTTCTCGTGTCTATCAGATAAGTGTCTCCCCAGTGAACGGGAGCCCTGCCTGCTATTGATCGTGAGCAGTTTGGCTCGCACACAGTGTCCTCCACACGGGCCATTTATGAGCTGGCTTGTGTGACTCGCACCTCTTATTATTCTGTCCCGCTAACGGTGAATCTCTCTATCTGTGCTTCCCTGCCTCTGTCTCCCAGTTACCATGAAGCAGGTGGCCCGCACCGTGGCCAAGGTGGAGCTGTCAGATCACGTGTGTGATGTGGTGTTTGCTCTCTTTGACTGTGATGGTGAGTACCAGGCTGGTTCATCATCGCTCTTCCCCGCAAATATTTGAGAAAAGCAAAAAACCCTCCTCTGACAGGTGGAAATCATCAATAAATGAAAGTCATCTCCTGCTCTTACTTACTCTTCCTCCATTATTTCATCATCTCTCCCCTGTCCATCGCCCCTCTCTCCCTCCTTCTCTCCGCCTGTCTGTCTTCCTCAGGGAACGGCGAGCTTAGTAATAAGGAGTTCATAGCCATTATGAAGCAGCGGCTGATGCGTGGGCTGGAGAAACCCAAGGACATGGGCTTTACACGGCTGGTGCGCGCCATGTGGAAGTGTGCCCAGGATACTGCCTGGGACTTTGCCACACCAAAGACATAACAGAGACAGGAGGGTGAAGCTGTGAGCGGGAGAGAAAAGGCAGTGTGAATAAAGCAACACCACCACTAGCATTAAAGACACTCTCCTTCAACAGGTCTCAAGAATTTAAACAGGCAATTAATGCAACAAACTCATTAGGACTGCAGCTCTGAGGGGCATCATCAATCATTAACGCATGTCGCTGTAGTTCAAACTATCAATAATAGTGACTATGAAGCATGCTGACGCAGCGCAGTGTGCCCTGAGAGGTTTCTCTTGCATGCCTGTCGGAGGCATCACTGGTAAATGTATATTTTAAAATATACAAGGTTTATATGTTTATTTTTGCCATATTCTGTAGGGGAATGCAGTGTCAGAGGCTAAAAACTGCACTTTTATAATCATATGTAACATTTTACTGTTAAAGGCAAGACAGGAAGTGGAAACAGTGCTCGACCTTCAGCTGTGTAAATGCCGCATTATGTCTGTTCTGTACTGACGACAGACACCCAGTTATTTCTGTGGAGGGATAGCGCAGAAGTCCACAATCTTGTGAGCACCTTTTCATTTGTCTCCCAGCCGCATCTTAACTCCTATCATCTGTTTCCATAAAAGATCAATGATGCTTGCCTTGCTCTACAAAGCGCCGTTCATGGTGTGTATTCTTCTAATTATTATTGCTCACTTAAACACTTTATATAAGATGGATGTTAAAAGAAATGCTCTATTAAAGATGTTTTTAATAACGTGAAGCTGATTAAGCTTTATTTATGAACAACCATGTTCCGCTTGACTCGTACGTTTGTTGTCCTGCCTTGTTCACAATTTCAGTGTTTGATTCTGAGAAAAGCTCAGTCTGGGGATTAGCACGACAAATCAAGGGGCACCGAGTAAGTCATTAGTCATGTGTAATGAAATGGGGTGTAACATTTGTAGCCAGAAATCCACGGCTGATTGTATGCTCTGAGTGCGTGCCAGAGGAAGAAAAAGATGGTAATGTGTGTGCGCAAGAGCAGTCAGCAGTTTTGTCTAATTAAAATGGACAGGGTGGGCAGTCGTCGGCCTCTGCTGCCCATTAAAAAATTGTCCTGCAGCCCCTTCGTATACATACTGTGCTGCATTGGCCTGAAACGAGCTGGCTTGCACTCTAACACACATTGCGACTGACAGACGGAAGTGGTACTCCGGAGTGATTGCAAGGCAGGAGATTAGGTTGAAGGGCTTCTCATCAGTATTCCTCAGCCATGATCTTTCCAGAGCTTAAGTCTGGCGTTGACAATCACATGGAATCTAAAATGATTTTTAACAGACGATTGTTATCCTCACTGTTATATCAACTTTAAAACACTCTCCATTAAACATGATGTTAACAGTTACTTGTAACGCGTAACAGTTACCATCTTGTGAATACCATGTATCTCCAAAACAACCCTTTTTATATTTTAAACTAATGTAACCTGGTTTTAAAGGTTTTGTTTATCTTGAGATAGCAAACAATGTTTGTTTTATATGTCTGTTTTATAAAGTACTAAAAAGCATGGAGCTGAGATACATGGTGTTTCACCATAACCAGGTTGGCAAACAAGAGACATTTCATGGTCAATCGATCTGTTGATTAAGCAGTTCTTTAGTATATGCAGTGTTGTAATGAACTGTAAATTGTGAGATGTGCAGTCAGATTTCTTGTTCGATCCAACTTACAGACCAGAACCGAAAGAAAAGCAATGTATAGTTATTTAAAATATGGAAAAGCAGCAAATGAAACCAGGAAATATTAAATGGACGCTCTTGCCTGATAAATGACTTAAAAGTCACTCAATTACAAGAAATAACATTATGCCCTACAAGAAATACACAACACTCTGATCTCGTCTGCTCTTGCATCTGAAATGCTGCTACAGTGGCCTACAGTGGCTTCACAGATACCGTCATCCTACCAGCAACCATCACCTCCAACTGCACTGAGTCTCCTACCAACAGCTCCATCTGCACTGAAAAGTTGCCCAGTAACAGCTCTCAGTGCTACACACACACACACACACACCTCTCTTAACAGCTCAGCCATGTAAACCCCAAGCAAGCACGCTCTGTCAAGCTTCCCTGCTTGGTGAGCACTGAAGCAACACTCAACTCTTGTCAGGCTTCGGGAAAGGGGGCTATACGATGGTGGACTCAGGTTGTCAGTGCACGCAGCTGATGCGTTATGATGCTTATATGGTGAAACAGTTTTTATTGTGATTCAGATTTAAAGTATAATTACTACAGCTCCTTAATAAAAACGATAAAAATGATCTCTACTGAACCATTTCAAGGCTTTTGGAGGCCATCTTGTAGCATGTATGCAGCCTATGACCCTGCATCACATTGGCTCCATTAGAGGGGAACGCTGCAGTGTACTGTGTTACATTTTCTACGAAAAACAGTTTGACATCAGGTTGCACAACAGAGCTGCAGATCCTGAGGTAAGCTGTTCATCCATTCACCTTGAATCTGAATCCAGCTTTTCTTATTAATTGAACTAAACTGAATTTGGTTTATTTGAGTTATCTCATTTGGCTATGTGATTTATTGAAAAAAATATATATATATATATATATATATATATATATATAATATATATATATATATATAAATATGTTTGAATAACAGAATGAATATATTTTAAATGATTTTTTTTTAAGTTTAATGTCTTTGAATCAATTTCTTCAACTTGAATTTATTTAACTTGAATTTGAATTATATTACTCTAAAACTGATGAAAGAACCATGCACTGGTAAGAATCGTTGCTGCACCATGACTCTGGCATAATGTCTGCACAGAGGGAGTATGATCTGGGAAGGATAGCATGAACCTGAGTGTCATGCCCTACCAGTGAAGCTCCTCTGTGCAGGGAATTAAAAGGATGCTGGCAGCAGGTCAAGGAGCTCCACGTGTCTGATGATGCCCGCTACAGACCGAGAAGAGTCTGCAATGACAAGCACCTCAGTGCAGGGGCTCTAACTTAGCAGAAATAACTGCAATGATAAAAGCTTTAATAGTACTATTAGCAACAAAGTAATCCAGAAAAATGGTGATCGAAGGAGCAGTGGAAAAACACAAGAAGAAACAGGAGAGACAAGACAGGAAGGAACAATCAAAAAATAGAAAATATACAATGAACATAGCTATAGATATTTCAGTAACAGAAGGATGAGAGGAAAAATAACAAATAACAGATGAGGTGAGATGAAATGTTCAAAGCCACAGTGTATAACATGTATTGATACAAACACAAGTAGAATATTATAGAATACAGAACAGGAATCGTGTAAAATGTTCTCCTCAGCTTATCACTTCTGAATGAAATGGTGTTTTTTTTCCTGAACGATGTCACAGCTGAGAACAAAGTATCTACAGAAACCGGCTGGCAGGCAAGTAGTGGCGTATAATCTAAAAAATATACAGAAACTTAACATTAGCTTTAATGTAGTATCATGTGTTATGTGTCCTGGGCAAACTTTGGGTTTTGAATATCTTCAGAGAAAACTCCAATCTGTGTCTCAGCTCCCACACAGTCCTCCATCTGTGAAACAAGAAGCAGCTTTCAAGCTCAATAAACTGAGACTCATGACAAAATATAGAAACTTAAGCCTACCAGACGCTTCTGCTGAATAAATATCTGATGGCAAAAATTACATTCCACCCAACAATGGTTACAACATACACACAAAGAAAATATGACCAAACTTCATTAAAATAGAAAATGGCTTTAGAAATCTCAGATATTCTGTACATGCAGTCATATTTATAATTGTTCATGATCGCTGTATGGACAGTGGCATGTGCTGCTCATGGAGTGCAGACAGGAATTAAGCATTTTCATCACGCTGAATGCAGCAAGCGCATGCTTCATTAGGCCATATGTTTTGTGCCATCTGTCATGTTTTATAGCAAAAAGCAAAAATAATAAACTGTATTATTATCGCTGCAGAACAGGCCTACTGCGGTAAGTACAGGGGAATTCCTACTGACGCATGTATAAAGGGAATCTCAGGAATCTAAGGGAAAAATAGTCATTCATTTTCTGAGAAAATCCACCAACGTCGTGCTGCAACTCAGAAAGAAAACTACCTATCTTTGCTTTAAAAGAGCAGGAAGTGACAGGAGCTGCTAAATTCATTTCTGATTTACCTCTCTTGTATTTTATAATGTCCTCAGACAGCTAGGATTCAATATCTGCAAGACAAAGCTGGCTGGACAGGCAGGTTTTAGCGGGAAACGTCGACATAAAAGTCATATAAAATGTGTTTACCGACGTGTGATATTTGAAGGGTGTCTGTATGATATCTGTGCTTAGACAGGTGATTTTACAGAACATTTTATAGAGGCTAAGAGGTGCACCAGTCCTGGTCAGGTACAGTAATACCAGGGCTCAGTGGAAACACAGCGATTGACAGTTCAAAGTTGTTAAAAGAAGGTTGTTACTGAGTGAAGTTTAATCTCTGTGCAATGAGGAGCACTAAAAGCAGGCGAATATACCGCTGCTATTTAAAATGAAGATAATTTGGTCCATAAAACGTCAGATGAGTCTGAACGTTGGAGAGTTAGGGTTAAGGTTTTCTTCTCTTCTTCTTGAAGGTTGGATGAAAACTACCTACAGCCAGAGAGCTTTTTCATGTAATACAGGAAACAACTGAATAAAAGACCTCACTCAGTAACTTGATAAGGCCAGTATTGAAGGGGAAAAGCCTTAAGAGTGATCAATACATCCTACTCATCTGTTTCAAAGCTGCCAGGTGACACAGAGAGCTCCTTTGTAGCATGAGACTACAAGCTCTTGATGTTCTCCTTGCCAACATCTTACATCTCTCCAGAGAGGCTTCAATACGCAGTTGCAGGGAGGATTATCAGTACAGCTGACAATTAGGTAAAACCAGAATATGAGAAATCAGAAAATCGGAATATTAGAGAAAGAAAAATTTGCCATTATGTCATCTGTTGATTTTACATTTCCATTCAGGTTGCATCTTCTCTTTTTGCATGTAGAGTCCACTGGACTCTGTCTGTAATAAAAGGGTTAATTAAAGGGATGCTTCACTCATTCTACACATGAATATCAGTTTACTCATCTTACGAAGTGCTACCCTATTACTAAAAATAGCTGTATTATTGTTTCATGTGGTTCCATATCAGCTTTCTAAAGAGAAAATTACCTTGGTGATGTCATGATGATATCAATAGGACATGATCTCTCGTTTGGTTTGAATAATAGGAATAGAAACTCTAGCTATCTTGGAGTTTGATCAATATTAGGGACTAAAATGTCACCATACTGTCTTTTTTTTGTTTTTATTTTTTTTTATTCAGAAGTGCAGTGTTAAATTGGTGGACTACCCCTTTAAAGTCCTTCAAATGCTATTACTTCTCCCGACAGGTTCTAGTTTCTCCCTTGTTAATTGTAACCCACAACATGTGTCACAGCGGGTAGAATGTAATCCGCTGGACAAAGCAGCCCTCCTGCAAACTGTCCCACAGAAAGTCATGAGGTGTCACTTCACATGTGGTGTGATGAGTCTCACATTTACACATGCGTGTCGGTCCTACAGTTAAGAGGTGCCTGACTGCCATCTAGTGGCTTTGATGAAGCTTTAGCTTGGATTTGATGGTTTTCCTTGACAATTACTTCATAACAGAGCTAATCATGCGTGGCTGCGACAGCAGATGGACAAAACAGCTCATAATTTGCAGATGCCTATCAAAAACATCAACTTCCTCCCCACCTCTGTGTACACAGAACTGCTGACAAGTGAGTGAACACAACTTAATTAGGAAGTGCCCCTCCTATAACAGAGGACACAATAATGTGAAAGGACGTGAAGTGAAAGTACTATATATACATTCACTTTATTTGCATGTGTGATGGTATTGATTAAATTAACTTCTAGTGAGAAACATGCCATCTACACTCAGATCATACATCGGACAGACATGGAGCTTTGTCTATTGGTGCAGTAACAATCACATGAAGATCAGTATCAGCAAAACCAACAAGCTGCTGCTGCTTGGATTACAAAGCTGCAAATGTGAATGTTGCTGCACAGAAGATTCAGATTCTAAAACGTGGATGCTTTATGGACATCTTCAATCCAGCGACACAGAGATTCTCTAGATTAGCACAGTTTAAAGGTGAACACCTGAGATCAGTGTCACCACTCCAGTATCTGAGCCAGTGTGAAATACAGTCAGGCTCTCTTTCTGTTCCTGAGTTATTGCCACAAAAGTGTTTCTGCAGAACATTATATCGCAGAGAAATGGATCTTTGACTTTCTGGATATCAAATATCACTTCATTATTTTATATTTTTAGACGTGTGAAATTTTATACTCGTGTTTTGCTAAAAACATGTTTGGTGAGGTCACAGCGACAATTCTAATCAGCTCATCCTTCAGTCCAAAGAATGTTTGTGCTATATATAACTATGCTGACATTACATCACAAAATGGGAAGGACAACCTAAAAGCATAATTATATAAAAATTACAATAATGATTATTCATTATTATTCCAGTCACACCAACATTTAATCTCTTAGGTCTTTAATTACCACTACAAGAACTGACAATAAAAAATAAACAGAGGTAAGTTTATACAGTGAATTCAACTCATTGAAAGAAGCATGGCTCTTAGTTATGATGCTGAATAATGAATTCCATACTACTGAAGAATAGAGGGTTTAACAGGGGTCTCCTTACATCAGACGAAATGAATGTTTCAACACAAAATGGATGGAGACGGCTCAAGATGGCTCTAAGGTCCTATTGGTTGAGATGGAATAACACTTAATAAATACACACCATAAAACTCGGTTATACTGTTCATGTAATGGAAAGACAAAAAACCCCCAGTAGACACCCTCGCAACGTTTAAATGTGATCAAATAAAAAAAAAAAAAAAAACTAACTTCAAAAGTCCAGGTAATCCATTAAAAATCAACATCAGCCTCCCTCAATACATAAGAACCATTTGACAAGGATGGCTGGCATTCATACGTAGATAAATGAAAAGTGTAAGTTCCAAAGACATGACGAGACATTTGTCTTTTGAGAATAAAGAACAGATTAAAGTTATAACAAGCAAAAAAACAAAACGGGGAGACCAACACACACATCGGGTTTGTTTTTTTTTTACCATTAACAGGTGGCCTGCAGCCACCTAGTGGCTATAAGTGGTAATTATGGATGTCAACCTTAAACCGTACAGTGTGAAGTTTCAGCTGGAAACTACTCTCCTGCTGCCACAGCTCCACTAACTGCAGCCTCAGATCAGAGATCAACGCTTTCCATGACAAACTAAGGGCAGCTAACTTAATGTAAGTGCCAGCTCAGCTCTACAGGTCACATTCCTCTGTCAGTGTGCTGCTGCTACTGCAGCTGGGTGGTGGCGGTAGAGCGACTGTTCATAGGGGGAGGAAGCAAACTGATAGTCCTGATCACACAGGTACGAGTACAGTTCTGGTGGGATTCAGAAGGTCCTCAGTCACTGTCAAACTTAATAGAGTTGACCGAGGTGGAGATGGCTCCACCGCGGTAGCTTCCCCTCTTCTTCTTTGTCTTTTCGTGGCGGAATGATTTGCCTTTTGTGAACTTGAGCACATCGTTAGCTTTTTGGCCCCAGTCTCCAACAGCTCCAAACTGAAACGGCAAAGACAAATCAACACATTTAATAGGAAACTATTGGGCCCACCTTCGGCAATCTGAGTGTGCAGTGCTGCTGTAAGAAAGCTCACAGTGGTTACCGAGCTCACCTTCGCTTCAAAAGAGTTGTCTGTAAGACGGGGATCCAATTTGACTTCTTCTTCTCTTATTCTACGGAAGGGTACGTTGGTCGACTGAAAGACAAGTTATTTTTATCTAAATAAAAATGACTTTCATCCAGCGGCCATCAGACGTTTTCAAAAACCCAACATGAATTGCAAAGTCCGGATTGACACCAAATTTCAGTCTATGGCAGGTCTTACCTTCTTGTTGGCTTTAGGAAACGTCTGAGGTGTGGTTGTAGCCTTCTTGTTTTTTGGCGTCTTCACTTCTGTGTCCTCCTCTTCACTTTCTGATGACTCCTCATCTCTTCTTCTCTTTCCATTGGTACCTGGATGAATCAGGGGGGAGAAAGTTGGTCTCGGCCATATAACAGGAGAACAATTATGTTCCACTTGACAACTTGAACTTCAGATGCATGAAATGATGCAACACAAGTGGGGTAAAATGTGAATGGAACAGTTCTACTAACCCTACTTTTGAACACTGAACCGTGTTTAGCCATTAATGCATTTAATCTCCCTATCAAATAGCTGCATGATCAGTATTTGTTTGGGGATTTACCGTTTGTTGTGGGGGTGGTGGGTGCTGTGACTGCTTTGCGTGGTGCTTCTTCCTCATCTGACGAGCTGTCTGAGGAGCTGCTGCTGTCCTCTTTAGCTTTAGCTGCGGGGGTTGTTCTGGCTGTTGCGGCAGGTGTTGCAGGTTTTACGGAGCTTTTACTGGCCTCTTCTTCCTCAGAGCTGCTGTCGCTGGATGAGGACTCCTCCTGCTTTGCTGGGGTCTTTGCTGGGGTCTTGGCTGGGGTCTTGGCTGCTGGGGTGGCTGCCTTGGGGGTTCCTGCCTTGCCATTGGTGACAGCAGGTTTAGCAGGGGTGGACTTGGCTTCAGTTTCTGAATCTGAGCTGTCCGAGGAGTCGGAGCTACTCTCCTCAGCCTTCTTTGTTGGAGCTGCCTTTGTGGCTGCGGGCTTGGGCACTGGCGCTGCCTTCTTGGGTTCCTCCTCATCACTGGAACTGTCATCGCTGGAGTCTGCAGAGGGCTTGGTGACAGCTGGGGCAGGTTTCTTGGCTGATGCTGCTGGAGCTTTCTTGGCTGCTACTGCTGGAGCTTTCTTGACCGTCGGTGTGGCTGCCTCTTTCTCAGACTCTGAGCTGTCGCTGTCAGAGTCAGAGCTGCTGTCTGCTGCTGCCCCAGACTTTGCTGCTGGGGTAGCTGGTTTAGGTGCTGCTGCTTGTTTGGCTTTCACTGGTTCTTCTTCATCCTCAGAGGAGTCAGAGTCAGAACTGCTTTCTGCTGCTGCAGCAGGCTTTGCTGCAGGAGTGGCAGCTTTTGAGGGTGCTGCAGGTGGTTTAGCTGCTGCAGGTTTAGTCTTGACTGGTTCTTCATCTTCAGAAGAGTCAGACTCTGAGCTGCTCTCTGCTGCTGCAGGGGGCTTTGCTGCAGGAGTGGATGGCTTTGACACCGGCATGGCTGGTTTAGCTGCTGCAGGCTTAGCTGCTGCAGGTTTAGCCTTGACTGGTTCTTCATCTTCAGAAGAAGAGTCAGAGTCTGAGCTACTCTCTGCTGCTGCAGGGGGTTTTGCTGCAGGAGTGGATGGCTTTGACACCGGCGTGGCTGGTTTAGCTGTTGCAGGCTTAGCCTTGACTGGTTCTTCATCTTCAGAAGAAGAGTCTGAGCTACTCTCTGCTGCTGCAGGAGCCTTTGCAACAGGGGCAGCAGGCTTTGAGGCTGGGGCAGCTGGTTTGGCTGCTGTTGGCTTAGCCTTAGCTGGTTCGTCTTCATCCTCTGAGGAGGAGTCAGAGTCTGAGCTGCTCTCTGCTGCTGCAGGAGGCTTTGCAACAGGGGTAGCAGGCTTTGAGGCTGTTGTAGCTGGTTTAGTAGCTGGCTTGGCCTTCACTGGTTCTTCCTCATCAGATGAGTCCTCTGAGTCTGAGCTGCTCTCTGCTGCCTTGGCTGGGGGTTTAGGAGCAGCAGCCGGTGCAGGTTTAGCTGCAGTTTTGGCAGCAGGTTTCGCTGGAGCCTCATCTTCAGAGCTGCTATCTGATTCTAGGACAAGCAAACAAACTTAACAGTTTGCAAACAGGCACATGCACAGTCTGTTGCCAATTATTAGGTACACTTCTCACAATAAATCCTGATTTCTTCAAGGTTCTACTGTTCACGAATTGATTCAACTGTTTGATCACTTCGAAAGGCTGCTGTCTATGGTCGCATTGAATTCTGTTTGTGTTATACAAACAGATGTTTCTACTCCTTAAAACAATTGGGCTAACAGAAATGAAGCTCTACATAATGAAATACAGCTGACCGCCAAAAGTTCAACTGTGGCATAAACTGTCCAACATCAAGCTGAATGAACTTTACGCTTTAAACTAGTGTCAACTCATTATTTAACATTATTTTAATGAGGGTAGAATGAGTAATTAGAGTACATTAGTGGCCAGTTTATTAGGAACACATGGCTAAAACACAGGGTATACAGGGATACAAACAAAAACACAATATTTTAATCAAATGTGACTAAAAGATGAACACTTGCCTTGACTGCACCACAAACTGGTAGAACTGGTAAGATGTTTGAAGAAATGAAAGCAAATTCAACGTATGACAAATCTATCACTTAGAAAAACGCTGGTGTCTCTCACCTGAGCTTGAAGACTCTTCTTTCTTGGCTGGGGTGGCCTTAGCAGGTGCAGGTTTAGGTGCGGGCTTCTTTGCCGTTTCCTCCTCTGAACTGGAGTCCTCGGAGGAGGACGAGGAGTCTTTTTTGGGAGTTGTAACTTTTGCCGCAGCAGCCTTAGCGGGAGTCACCTTCGCTGCAGGTTTCTTCGCCTCCTCTTCGTCCTCTGAACTTGATGAGTCAGAGTCTGCGTCTTTGGCAGGTGCAGCCTTGGCTGGTGCTGCTTTAGCTGCGGGCTTCTTTGCCTCCTCTTCATCTGAGCTTGACTCTGTAAAGACATGGGCATGAAGAAGAAATATCAGTCACATAGCTGTCAATGGTAAATATTACTTTAAATATAAAAGCACTTAAAGAGCACGTTAGCAGTTTACTTATTATATCTCATCTTAAATTTTCTGTGTGTGTTTTTACTGCTGCACAACCAACTGGCCCACTGGGGACAAACAAAGTCCTACTTCAACTGGATCATGCTGTGTAGAAATCGACTGATAGGGATTCTGATCACTACCTGAGCTCTCAGAGCTGGACTCCTGCTTCTTTGCAGTGGGCTTGGGTGCACCAGGTTTGGCAGGAGTGGTCTTTACCGGCGTAGGTTTTGCTGTCAAGACCACAACAATGCTTTTACAGATGTCACTGAAAGTACTGACACGACTTAAGTCAAGGAAGGTGGGCACTGCTTACCAGCTACTTTCTTCTCTTCTTCCTCGTCACTGCTGTCTGAGGAGTCGCTGTCCTCGGCCTTGCTGGCTGCCGGTACAGCTGGAGATTTCTGGACTGAAGCGGGAGGTGGGACAGCACTGTACGCTCCTACCAAGACAGAGGAAACTGATCAGAATTATGACTTATAACCCAGGGCCACAAGACACTTATGCAATATTTTGAGCACCTAGGACCAGATCGTGAAAGCTTGACAATGTCGTCATGAGCAGGAAGGATGGAAATTTGAATTGTTGGGGAGGAGGAGGAACTATGATATGGTGAGAGGTTAGTGGCCTTAAATAAGGTGCCAGCAAATTTACATCTTATTTCTGAAATGGACAAAAAGTAAAGTAGGGTTAACCCTCAACCTGCCCCGGGACTGACTTCAGGTCCTTAGGTTAATTTAACAGCTTTTCCATGTGGCATCCTTTGACTTGAACAGCTGCTATTGTGTAGTGTGGTGAAGCCACTGAGCACATGATGGTAGAAAACACCAACCTGCTTTGGGTTTTTTCTTGGGTGGAGCCTCGTCCTCAGATGAAGAGTCATCACTGCTCGATTCAGCAGGAGCAGCTGCAACAGCCTTTACTGGTGCAGGTTTGACTGGAGCCTATCAGGACACGTGAAGTAAACAGTGACAGTCTGCTGTCAGTGACAGTATCGTTTACCTCCAATAGTCACCATTTGGTTGAGTTTGTTCTAAATTATTCTGATCTATTGGATAATAACACAAAATGTAATACATATTAAGATATGGTCAGATTCTTTAGCGTACCTTGGCTGGTTCCTCATCTTCAGAATCGGAGGAACTGTCCTCACTGCTGCTCTCCTGCTTTTTCTGAGCTGCAGCTTTAGCAGGAGCAGCTGGTTTGGGGGCTGTGGCTGCACCTGCCTTGGGTTCTATCATTGAGAAGTAGATTGGATAAAACACATTTGTATTGGCAGCTCAATTTTAGTTCACAATCAAGCGCAGATGCATTACTCTATAATAAATTTCCTATTTTACTTTTCCATAATTGGTGAATGGCCTACAGTAGGTAGAGGTCTACACGACTCGAGTTTAGAGACCCAGGAGTACTGATATGGAAAGATAAATATACTGCTATGGACAGTGACCACAGCAAATGTGTTCTGCCCTAAATAAATAGACGCATTAATATTTTCCCCACTTAACCTTGCCATCAGATAAGCTTTCCACTTTCTCTAATGTCACCAGACTCCCTTGATAAAAGCAGTAATTTTCCCTTGCAGAACAAAGGAGTTGCTGGTCCAGGTCTTATGTGTGGCTTTAGTAAATCCCAACTGATTGCAATTGACTGTAGGTTATATACCGACTATGGATCAGTGCTATGTAGAGTCCTGATTAAAAATATCCCAACTCTTTGCGTCTGTACACTCACTTGCAGGGGCTTTAGCAGGCTGCTCATCCTCAGAGTCCGATTCTTCACTGCTAGAACTGCTGTCTTTCTTCCTCCTGGCAGGAGCTGCTGGGGGCTTCACAGGAGCCTACATGCAGATATCTTATTTTAGTGAGAGCATTAACAACATAAACGTGGCCTCCTAACAAATGACTAGATCTGGGATTGATCTTTCATTTGGATGTTTCCTCTTACCTTAGCAGGAGCTTTTGCAGGTGCCTTCTCCTCCTCTGAGTCACTGGAGTCTTCACTGCTGCTGGATGCAGCTTTAGTTGCTGCTGCTTTAGCAGGAGCCACCTTGGCTGCTACAATGCACATGAAATAGAAATGTGACTTGATAATGTTTAGATTACTAACAGAATCTGTTCTCTGAGTCAGTGTTGATGTCTGCTGCAGGGGCAGGGACAGCCTTACTTGGTTTTGCGACAGCGTCTTCATCCGCGCTGCTCGACTCTTCGCTGCTGGAGCTCTCTGCGCTGGTTTTTGCCTTCTTGGCTGACGGACCATTTGTGGCTCCAGCGTTGCTGGGAGTTGCTTTTCTTTTTCTAGCTTCAGGAGACCTAGGAAGACCAGTAAGAACATTAAAAGAGGGAGAACTACTCCATGTATGTATGGATGTATGTATATAAAATACACACACGTACTTTTATATATATATATATTTATATATATATATATATATAGATTTCTTTCTTTCATGAAGGACTGTAACATCACTATAAAATAACGGCATTTTATATGGAAATACAATTATACATTTCTGAGTTTATCATAAACGAACATCAACTCACTTCACCCAGAAGTTGTAGATGTTGACGAGGCTCTCGTCATTTTGATCTTGTGGAGTCTGCAAAGAGACACGTGAAGCACAGACTTCAGTTGACGAAGTTTGTAGGATTTAACAATCAGACAACCCAACACAATACAAAACACTCGATGATTCCAGGAGGCAGTCTAACAATTGGGGACTTAAATTCGTTCAGCATAAACAGAGATAACTCAAACACAACTTCTGCACGAGACCCCTGATGTTACACGTGCTAACACCGGCAGCTGTAACGTTGGTTACCGCACATTGCTATAGGTTATTCCTCGTGCAGACTGTCTCAACTTCACGAGGCAGCCAGCACGACCAACCGGTTGTCAGCGACACAGGGCGAGCCGCTTACCACTTTAGTCTTTTTCAGAAACTGCTCAGCCGCCTTGGTAAACTTGTTCTCCAGCAGAAACGAGTACACGCATCTGTAGAGATCACTCGGTGTCGAGTTTTGTGCCGCCATCTTCACCACGCTCGGAGAGGAAGTGAACAGAACCGTCACTTGTGGGCATGTGCAAGGGCGCGTTATGATGACGTTACATACATCGTTTAAAATGCCGTCCAGTTACATTCTTAAGAAATTCCCAAACTCACCTAACTCTCAATAATCTTACATTTCAAAAAGTCGTTACTCTGAAATAAAAAGAAAATGATTAGTTCTGGTGTCAACCGAAAATCGCAGTGCATCTATTTCTTTGTTCTTCCTCCAGGGATTTTATCTGTAAACATATAAAATCAAAATTTGCTGAATCGTACTATTTTAATGAGACAACTTAATTAGTTCAGCACCACGATTGCTACATTTCTTCTTTTATTTTTAATCTTTAATTAGTCATCTTGTTGCCAATATAGGCGCATGCTTTAGACGTCATCTCCAAAGACCTTTCCTATTCCTCGTGTCTGACACGGACGTCTTTGAACTGTGTTATCCCGCAATGACAGCAACTAAGTGCCAGTAAATTTCAAAAAAGTGTGAATTGAGGATATCCTTTACGAAGTCATGCCCCGGTACGAGCTCGCCCTGATTCTGAAGGCGATGCAGCGGCCGGAGACGGCGGCCGCTCTCCGACGGACAATGGAGACTTTGATGGAGCGAGGCGCGGTGGTCAGGGACCTGGAGAACCTGGGAGAGAAACTGCTGCCCTACAAGATAAGCAAACACAATGAAAACCACATCAGAGGGACTTACTTTCTGATCGATTTCTACGCAGCGCCCACCATCCTCACGGGCTTACTGGATCACCTGCACCGTGATGTGGACGTTGTGAGGCCCACTGTGTTGAAGAAGGACGCCAAGGTTTCTGCCAGCAGTAACTGCTGCGGACCCAAGTAGTCATTGAATGTAAGGAATGGCTATTGTGGATTAAGCCAAGTGCATCAGTACAAGCCATGCATCTGTTGAGAAATGACAAAAGGCCAACTGATGTAGAGCATGCACACTGACAAATGCATACACCTTAAAGTATTAGCATTTAGTGTGTTTATACTATCGGCTACAGTTGTGATGCAGTGACAACAGAGGTTTTGCTTTTTACTTAAACTCATTGCTGAAAACAAAAAGTAATTTGAGCTCATGCATTTAGTAGCATTACTACTTGACTTACGTCTTGATACAGTTGGGGTTACTAAAGACCACTGCAGTGCAAGGGTTTAAAATTTGGCAACGTGGCTGTTCATAAGCTCTGTTCCTCAGATAAGGATGTGCATCATTTAGGTTATGGACCTCCAAAGACATTTAGTAACCAATAGATTAGTTCATGTACTAAAAAATAGGTTTAATTGTCTCAATTCCAAGTAAAGAAATCCCAGAAACTGGTTGCTAAGATGCTTCATCTAGTAGGAGTGATATCTATAACCACAAAAGCAATTCCAAGGGTGTAAAATGGAAAGTAACCTGAAAAAGACTACTCCAAGAATGTGCAACAATATTCATATTGGTTGACAGAGGCTGATAGTTGTATTGTTTTTATGGATTCTAAAAACTGCTTCATACTGTTCTGCATGTGTGTAAAAGACAAGTAAAACATACATATGGTGTTAGAATCCTGATACAGTGACAGGGAGATTGTAAATCCTGACACAATCTTATCACATTGCCTTTCATTCTGAAAAATGCACAGACTTTAAGAGACAGAGAGAGCAAAAACAAGCCAAATGCACATTCCACCCCTGTCACCCTGGGGTGGACTGCTCTGATCCAACAAAAATGGAAACACAAAAGCTGACATGCCAAAGATGTTGGACGTTACTTTCACTGAACTCACTGACTGTTGACATGTTTTTCTTGTTCATGGCAAATATAGTAGAGCCAGACCAATATGTTTGCATGGCAGATATAGTATCAGTCTAGTTAATATCAGTATTAACAAAGAGTAACTGTACAGAAATTCAAATGGCATGTCAATTTAGAAGCCATGTTGCTATTACATAGTTTGCCTACCGCAGAGCACTTTTTATTTTAATCTTTGTCAGAATTATCGAAGACAACTGTTAATGGTGTATACTGAAGAAATAGTTGATATACATCATTAGTCAATATCTAAAAAAACTTACACATTGACATTTGTATTTTCACTTTAAAAATTCAGTATTAGCTAGGCTCTCAAATGTGGCCAGTACAACCTTACAAAGATTAAATGTGTTCATGCAGTCATTGTTCTTTACCTTCACTTTATGGAGATCATGCTGTGCTGTGTCATAACAGAACCTTGTATAATGGTTGTTCCTTTTTTTTTAACAGCTTTTCACAGCTCCTATCCAGAAGATGTACAGTGTGACGCTTCCCTCTTTGACCTTTTCCATACGTGTTGGCCTACATTTTGATGTTATGTCATAATAATAAACTATGTTTTTCTATCTTAGTTGCTCGTTTTTTTTTCTTGTTTCCTTGTTAAAACACTTGATTTTAGGCAATTTTAGTTCCTTACAGATCTAGATTGGATTCATGGAGCAATTTGAACTTAATTGGTTGAGTATATAGCCATCCAAACTTAATTAGTGTTCTCTATGGCACTGTCACAGAGCTTTTCCACTTGGTTGAGTTGTGAAGAACCCCACGTGATTTACCTGTTGTTCAGGAACTTTCACGGGCTTGTTGATCTTTGGTCGATTGGAATGACATTCATGTCGTGTAAACCCGCCTTTGCTTAGCTGTGCTTAATCCAAATATACAGTAATCGCACTCTCCATTTATGGACATTTTATCATTGAAGCACGATGTCTTTCAAATGGCTTTCTGTATAGATACGGAGAAAAAAATAATATTTGACGTAATAAGTTATACCGAAACTACTACGTTGCAATGTAAAAATCATGGTGTTTAGTGTAGAGACGTTGAAAACTATTTCCCCAATAAAAAATGTCTTTCAAATGCGTTGAAATACTTGTGCTGAGAAACATATGATCACATCAGTCACCCCAGTCACATGTCTTGTTGAGTAGTCAGCTGACACTGAGACATCATAAAGGCATCAACAAGCCCCGCCGCCTGCATTGCAGTGCTCACCGTCCTTCAGGCTACCTCGACCGAGAGACAAACAAACAGGCAGACGAGTCGGGGAAACAGCGCAGTCATGCTGCTTCTAACACTGCTTTTCGTGTCTTCAGGTAATGGCGACACTTAAATAATATGCAATCTTAAGGTGTTTTGTACATCGTCGGTGACACGAGTCGAGTTGACAATGCAGATGTTTGGTTGTGTAACTGCGTTTTAAAATGAAAACGCGGAAGCATTTCAAGTGCTGTTAGCGTTAGCTTCGGTAGACATGAACATATTGGCTACATTTAGCAGGAAATGCGGCGAAATATTTTTCCAACTGGGGTAACTCATGATTTCAGTTTGTAGATGGATTAGCCTCCGAATTGCTAAAAATGTAAATATGTTGCGCAAAGTGAATCTTGGCCGTTTGTCTTTGATGTTTAATGGCGTTATCGTTGCCCCCCTCATTTGCCGTAATACCGAGTCGGCTAACATTAGCCTGTTAGCTAACGCTCGTTGGTTAGCTATACATTACAACATCGTTAGCATACAGTATTGACTATCAAGGAGCCTTTAGTCAGCATTTGTTCTTTTAGACGTTACGGAACATCACTTTAAAGTGAGTTGTCCATGCAGCCAGCTAAACACATTCAAGAGTGCATGGTGTCTTATGCTGGTATAGATCAGTGTGTTTTCCTATCAAAACAGATCAGTGTTTCATAGCCACCCCTTGACCACCAAATGCACTGCGCATTAGATACAGTGGCGGTGCTTTGTTGACCCCTGGTTTAGTTTCACAAGGAAGTTTTAAATGCAGTCAAATAAAACCAAGTGTTTTCGTTTCATCTTTTTGGTGAAGTATCAGTGGCTTTCAGTTTTTCTTCCTCTGGATTGTCTTCATGTGTACTCTTGCTATTGACAGCCTAGCTACTTCATCTTTCTGTTTAGACAGAACTAGGTCACTGAAGTCAAGAGAAGTCACTGCTGCATTGAAGCTATCTATAATTTGCAGACAACAAGGCGCTATTTCTACAGTTATACATTGTTGACATGTCCTCGTGGCATTTAAAGTATGCATCTGAAATGAATGTGGTTTTTCTAGTTATCAGGGCACATGCTGTGGTTTCTTATGTTCACTGCCAATATTGGTATTTTTCAAGTCAGGGTATTTGTGCTCTGTGTATTTAATGCTTATCTTCAGTCTTGCTTCTGCTTTCGTAGAACAGTGCAATCGGAATCCTATTTAAAGCCCTTTGCGCTTCACTGTGCGTCATGTGATGTTGATGCGCTCACATTATGCTGAGTTTTCTGTTTTCAGAATCAGAAAGTATATCAAATACAGGCCCGTGAATGTTCAAGCCTGTTTTATGCTGAGTTTCTTTCTTTCTATTTTTTTTTTTTTAAACTTATGTCTAATAGATGACTTGTTCTACAGTGGGTGATGTTTTCTGCTGCTGTGTATTGGCTTGTAAGCTGTAAACACCTTTACTGCACTGCTTAAATCTTTTGCATCAACATCCTCCTCATTGGTACAGTTTGTCTGCTTGAGAACAGCTTGTTATTTTGTCCGACTGCTCATGTGACTCGAGTGGAGGGTGGGAGTGCCCTGCCTCCACTGTAACTGTGTTGGTATGAATGACGAGCAATGCAGTTTCACAGTGGTCTAAATGCATGATACGAAGGTTCATCTCTGTGGCCAGACCTACAACGGCATTCGTTATCACCAGAGGCCACGCACTTGACTGAGACAACTCATATTGATGTTTTTTCTGAATTATATATACACAGTATATATAACTTTTCACTCAAGCAGAGTTTGAGGGAGTGGTAGTGAAAGCAGGAAACTATTAGGTTATTTCCCACATCACATCTTCTGCTTCAGTAAAATGGAGAACTGTGAGCCATAGCCTCTTTTGCATTCATGCAAAAGATCCTTTTTTTTTTTTTTTTTTGTCCCACACATAACCAGTATAACCAGCTGTGTTGCATATTTAAATGATAAACGTCCCCCTGTGTCCTTTTCTCATGGCCTGCCGCTTTCTGACTGGTATTGACTGACTGGTTACGGGTTGTGGTTTGTGGCAGATCATGCCAGATTTAGAGGCATATGCTAATGTGACTTAGCAATTTGAGCTAATAGGATTTGTCGTGTTTTTCCTTGATAGCAGTTATAAAACACTTAAGAGCATTTACCCACAATCCTTTGAGTCTGAACTAGTTCAAGCTCTTTTCCCTCTTGTCTTTCCCCTCTGGTCCCCCCCTGTGACAGGTCTCTGTTGCATTTGGTTGGTTTAGAAAGCCTGGAGTAAGGATGGACCATACTAATGGGACAGATGAGTGAATCTGTCTTTGACTAACGAGTGCTGTTCATTATTGAAATAATGAATCAAATCTGGGAGGGTATAGCTACAGTTCTTTTTTTTTTAAAAACTGTAGCTATACTGTACCTTGTCATAAAATGGCGTAAAATAGCACCCACCCTTAAACCCTGACAACTTTCCAATTAATTAAATATGACTTGTTCTGTGCTTAAACATGTAGAATTTGGATGACTTATTAAAACGTCTACTTTAGTTACCGCAAACCAACAGGTGCAGTGCCACCTAAAGAAACTGAACACACGGCCTGCACGCACAGTTTGTGCTTGAGCTGTATTTCACGGTTTTTGCTGTAATGACACCCAAGAATGTGGTTTTGGCGTGTCTTATTTAAACTACACGTGTAGCATATAATGTAAGTTTTCTTTTGTCTGCTTTGCAGCTGTAGCGACCCCTCTGCTCGGCACTGAGCAGTGTGCTCGTGGCCCCCCCTACTGGTGTCAGAATGTAAAGACAGCATCTCTGTGTGGAGCTGTGAGTCACTGCCAGCAGAATGTGTGGAACAAGCCCCAGATGGTGAGACACTGCCCTTTTTTTTTTTTTTTTAATATAAATGTGCTGTTCATATCCTTTTTGCTTGTTTTAAACTGGTATTGAGACGTACCCCAAACGGAACACTCCTAATATTTGGCATCTTGTTCGTGTTGAAAATATTGTGGGCAGTTAGAAATGTGCACAATTTTATTTACACATCAAATTGTCTGGTTTCAGAAAACTGTACCATGTGACCTGTGTAAAGAGATATTGACAGTGGTAGATCAGCTCCTGAAGAACAATGACACTGAGGTAAGATTTGAATAAAAACTCCTGGGTATTGACATATCCTCCGTGACAAGAAAATAAGATCCCTGCAGCTAACCAAGGCTGCTATCCTATGATCCTGTATATTTATTGTTGCAGACTGAGGTTCTTGGGTACCTGGAGAAGGCCTGCCAGCTCATCCCCGATCAAAGCTTGGCAGCAGAATGCAAAGAGATGGTGGATAACTACTACCCCATCCTCATGGGAATCATTACTGGAGAACTGGTGAGCGTCATCCATCTGTTTGTTTGAGTCTGTTAACAGTTTAAAATATGTAATTCCCAGGGTTGTAACAATTCACCATAACACTTTAGGCACACCATGAATCAGCTTTTTTTAATGGTGTCATTGCAACATTAGCACTAAGAATCATATTAAAGGCTTTAAACTAAATGTATAAAATGATGTAACATATTGGTGTTAAGTCTGTCTGTCAGTTTATCATTTAAGCTCTTTAGTAACTGGTCAGTCTGCCCCTCGCTGTCGAGAAAAGGCAAAACAAGTGGCTGTGAGCAAAGTGCAGTGAGCTGAATAAGGGCTATTGATAGGGAAGTGAGTCCAAGTCCAAGAGGAACAGAGTAGTCGTTGTGTAATACTGAACCACATGACTGGGAGTGTTGGTGTAGTCTTCTTTGTTTCAACTCTCACCTGCTGCAGTAACCACAGGAACAAAAGATGCAGTTCTTTACAAATCCTTTAAAAACAAAACCTGCCTCTTATCCTGTTGAATTTCTTTACCTAATTTGTGTTGGTGGTCCAGGGTTTGAAGGAGAATTTAGCATCTTTATTTATGCTTATATGTAAACAAAGCTTTCTTTTTAAATAAATGACTTCATTGTAAAGGGGAAAATCTACTGAATGTTGAAATAACTTACAGTTGTGTTTTTGTGTTTCTGAAGGAGGATCCTGGTGTTGTGTGTTCAGCCATGGGCTTGTGTAAGTCTCAGCAAGCAGCCCTAGCTCACGCCGAGGAGCAGCTCATGTCCAATGAAATCCCTCAGATCGACCTTTCCCAGAGAATGGCTCCCTTCCTCGTCAATGTACCTGAGATCCTCTATCCTCAAGAGAGCGTCAAGCAAGAAGCCCCCAAACAAGAAACTCCAAAGGAGGTACACTGTTTAACTTTCCTGTTGTATTTATAAACAACAATATGTTGACCACCAGTTGCTGAGGAATATTCACTCTTCCTGTAGGATAGTGACGCGGTGTGCCAGGACTGCATCAAGTTCCTGACTGATGCTCAGAAGGAAGCCAAGGACAACTCCTCATTTGTCGACTCGCTCATTGCAAACATTGAGAACCAGTGCGACTTGCTGGGACCGGGCTTGGCTGCAATGGTGAGAACCCCACATAAAAAAGAAGTATTTTTACTGATGAACAACATGTTAACATGCATATTAACTGTCCTCATTACAGTGCAAGGAGTATGTCAGCCAGTATGGTACCTTCGTTGTTGAACAACTCATGTCCATGGTGAGTGTTCCATCCCTCGCAAATCATTTACTTCACTGATCTTAAAAGAAGTTCAGGAAAATCTTTGTTTGCATATGTAAACCACATTATAAACTTACCAGTCATTATATTATTCTAATATTCAATAATGAGCTTAAAGGACTTGTCTTCCAAATTAACGAGTCTGTGCTAAAGCCCATATCAAGTCTTGCAGTCCTGCTGACTTCAGTATATTCATATCTTTAAATTGCTTTCTGTCTTTTTTTTTTTTTTTTTAATTTTTATTTTCTTGCTCTCTGTTGTCCTTTTTCGCCTGTGTTACTCTTCCCCTCTCCATTCATGTTGTCTTGCTCTGTTTTCTCCTGCTCTGGGTTTTATGTGCTGCTCCCCAGGAACAGGTAGGTCTTTCTGTGTTCAGCCTGTAGCTTCATAACCCTTAGCTCTTGCTTCCTGTACTGTCCACTCCTAACACTAATCACCTGACACTGTAGAAACTCATGTAAATGACTGCCTTATTATGAGTAAGGCTACTTTATTTAACCTGAACACTCCTCCTTGTTTGGCTAATGACTGGACACTGAAGTGCATGTAGGAACACTACAGCGAAGGGCCACTTCAAGATTCTTTCTGGTTTCTTGGCATCGACTGAGCATACAGTGCTGGCATATTAGAAGTATGCTTGGATCTTGTGACTTAGTGTGCACAAACAAGTCAGCTGAGAGATGCACTTGTCTTTACTAACACTGAAGCGGTTATCCCTTGTAGAAAACCACCGTTTTTATTGTGCCCTTTATGGCTGTTCTGTCTTTTACCATTGTGGCTGTGCTTGTTGGATGCCTCACATTCAAGGCAGCAGAAGTGAAAACCTTTTTGCTAGTATGGATGTGTATCGCTCTGTGGCTGGAACTTGTTACAGAAAGCCAGGTTAGGTGTCTGTCTGTATCACAGAAAGTTGTGTATATTGCATGGGTGGTAATGCTGTGGAATGGTGCACAGATTAGAAGTATGCTTTTTATGCTAACTGCATGCAATGTGACAAAGTTTTGTAGACATTTGTCGAGGTATCCTGAAATAATTGTCTGTTTCTGTCCTCAGCAACCCAAGGATATCTGTGTCCATGCTGGCTTCTGTACTGCTGTGAAGAAGTCCACTCCCATGCTGAAGCTGCAGGCCGCCAAGACCGTACCCGCTGCCAAGTCTGTACCTGCTCTCAAGCTTGTCCCTGCCACTAAGATGGAGTCTGCAGCTGACAAGTCTGCTAAGGTAAGTCATGGTGACTGTTTTCTCTCATCAGTGCTTCAGATGGGACAGTAGGTAATAATCAGTTTTGTAACACGGTACGTTACACGCATGTAAGCTCTGCTTTTTTTGTGTTTCAGCCCATGGTGCATGTCCGTACTTCCCCAACGTGTTCCATCTGTGAATTTGTTATGAAAGAGCTGGAGGCAAGGTTGGAGGATCAGGCAACAGAGGTGGGATGTGTGCTGCTGGACACATCAATATAACCCATAAAAATCTACTGTTGATACAGTTAGTTAGCTCTGGTACCAAGCTGATTATTTTTCTTTTTTTTGAAAGGAGGAAGTGATTCAAACTGTGGAGAAGGTGTGCACATTTCTGCCATCCTCTGTGAGTGCCGAGTGTAAGGACCTTATTGAGACTTACGGCCAGGCCATCATTGAGCTGCTGTTACAGCAGGCTGACCCCAAGACTGTCTGCACAGTGTTGGCACTCTGCAATGATCCCAGCCGCACATTTGTCCGTAAGTTAAGCTTGATGCTGCACTTCAACTGTTCCTAAAAATCAGAAAATACTTCTTTAGGTGTGAGGTCCTTTAAGAGCGTTTATGTTTTTATGGGTAACACAGTGATGTCTGTCCTGAATTTTTCCAGCTGCCCTTGACCAGGCTCGCTTCGAGGTCGGTGGCTACTGCGAAGTGTGCAAGTTGGCTGTCTCTTACATCGATAAGATTTTGGAGAAGAATGCTACAGAGGCAGAGATTGAGGAGGCAGTGAGGAAAGTCTGCAGCTTCCTGCCTGACTCTCTCCAGACTGAGGTGAGGAGTTGCATTTTACCTTGTCTAACTTTAAACTGTACTCCAGTGAGGGTCTTGCATTAACCCATGTGTGTCTGCCCACAGTGTGATCAGCTGATTGAACAGTACGAGCCAGTGCTTGTCCAGCTGCTGCTCCAGATGCTCGACCCAGACTTCGTGTGCATGGTAAGTCCAACTAAATAACCTCACAACTAACCTAAAGACGTTTTCATCCTTTCAAGCCCGGTGTCTAATTTGTTTCAGCTATTGGTAATGTGATTAGGTGGCTTACGGGCCTGCAGTGCAGTTTAACATCTCAGTTGCGTTTGTGTTTGTGTGAACAGAAAGTGGGAGCCTGTCCTGAACGCAGGCTGCTGGGAACAGAGCAGTGCAGCTGGGGACCTGCGTTCTGGTGCAAGAACTTAGAGACAGCCACTCGGTGCAATGTGAGTATTCATGTCAAATTTTGACATGTGTCCTGATGCTGGAAGTCTTGACTTTTTTTGGAATATGAACTTTTAAGCTGACATTTTAATAGCTAATGCTGCCATGTAACCACTTGTTTTTGCCTTTTTAGGCTGTGGCTCACTGCAAACGCCATGTGTGGGTATAGAGGAAGAGGAAGATGAGCACAAATTGACCTTTAGGGAATTAAAGAAATACTGTAGTGCTGCTTCCCACTTTTAATTTTTGTCCTGTTCTTTTTTTTTTTTTTTTTTAATGGACTTGCGTGACTGCAATTGATGTTTAAATTAACTTTGATATTTCAGAAGGATGTCATGGTGGAAAGGGACTGGACATTTGTTTGGGACTTGGGGGGAGGGATGATTTTGCGTATGGTGGCCTGCAGCTCGGCCTGTTACTGCTTCACTGAGCAGAAGTCACAAAGCTTCGCTGTCGGGCTTTGCAGAGTTGTATCATTTGGATTTACTTGCTTACATTGCTTGCTGGTTGTGATGTATTAGAACAAAAATTTCAGGTTGTATTATGATGACACAGCACCACATGGATGTTCTGATCGGTCAGCCTCCCCTGTCAGCTATGCGAAATCCCTGTCTGCAAACCGCAGAGATGAGTTAAGAATGGCTGGAATTACTTTTAGCAGTGTGATCCTTAAAACAAAATTTATATTTTGTAGAAGATGTTTGTGTTCTTGTTTTAAGGAGCTGACATGGAGGTAACTATTCCCAGAGGTAACTCTGTCACCTCCCATTGTTTGCACACTTCCTACTGTTTGTAAATCACATTTCTAACATAAAGAAAGCGTCTCAAATTCAGTTACGTGCTTCAAACCCTGAGCCAACTGTTGGTTGATCTGTAATTTTTTAACAATTAAAATGATCCCAATCCACTTGGCTTCTTTTTTTCTTTTGCTATAAACAGATTTCAGTTAAATCAAGCTTAAGCCACAAACTTACAACCTCCTTTATTAGAGCGTGTTCAATTCTGCAAATGTCTGGGTATTTTAGAACTCTCATTGCAATGAGAGTTGTGCAAAATGTGTTTTTATGTAATAAAAAATATTTTTTTGTTGTCAGATCAAGTGTCTCTTGTGGACTGCACTGACTGCTAATGCTGCTATGAGAGCAAATTAATGATCTCCATCATGAAGAGACTAAGTCATGGTGGACACAGCAGCAGCCACATCAGTGTAAACAGCACACACAATATGAGGTATGAAGGACTGAAGGCTTTACAGCTGACAGTGGAGAAGAACAGCACCTTTCCCTCATGGCTTCATTGGTGCATTTTCCATCACAGTGCTTAAAGGTTTTGGTTTTCACTCTCCAGCTGCTGTTTGCTGCATGACTGGACTGTACCACTGTAAATGAGTAGGTTCTTGCCATCAGAGGGTGTTCAAATACAGCGCACAATAAGCACGGAGAAAGCAGATCCAACAGCCAGTCCCAGAGTGAGGAAAAAGGACATGACCACTCCTGTGGCCTCTGCCAGCTCCCGAGGGACAACCTTTGGGCCATAAATCATTGGCAGAGTCCCTAGATAGCCATTAGAGAGGCCAAGCAGGCAGTTAAAGACAACGGGGTATGCATCATGGGTAAAAAGCACAGTGTGGAGGTGGTCCCTTGGCTGATAGTTGCAGAACATGAGAAGTGGTACCATGATGGTGCGACATAGCACCAATACAGGCAAGACTCGGCTGGTGGGACCGGGGACCTGCAGCCATGCTGTGGCCTGCCTGCCGCAGAAGTCTGCTACGTTGTACAGTAGAAAACTGGTGAGGGGTACAAAGTAAGTGGTGTTCCAGGGGCTGCCGCTGTCTTTTTGGACAGACTGGATCCCAGAGGATACTGCAGGGAACACCATGATAGACACGCAAAACACGTAGAAGACACTCAGGCCGAGCACCCACGTCTTCCTCAGGATAGACTGCAGTGGTGGGATGGAGACTGTGCTTCTTGTGCCTCCTGCTGCTGCTCCACCCTCACTCATCACTCCTGGACTCGTGCGTGTTGCTGCCAGCATGTAGTGTCTAAACAGAGGAGAGGCAGAATGCAGCACGTTTTAGATTTAGTTAATGTCATCAGTCCAAATGTGTGTCCAAAGGTGCAGCCTTATCTAAGTCAAGACTTTAATAACAATTTCTTTATTAAGTGCACTGCCACGGCACAACATCTCCACATTTAAAATGCACAAGGAAAAAAATGGAACAATGTAGGAATTTTTATTAATTTACTCTCAACTAATATAACATTGGCACCCTCTGGTGGCAGTATAAAGAATGACACTGTGGTAGATCACGCAAACTGCCAAACTCTCCAATCCACAGTGTCCAGATTCAGATACGTATATTCTACAGGACAAGTGAGGGTGTTAACATCACATGTATTCAAAAATGAATGTACAGGTTTGATGGGTAGTGTAATCTGTGTAAGGGAACCAGAATATCTTGTGTGTGGGTGTGACTGACCTCGAATACGCCAGCCTGGGCAACAGCAGATATGTGACAATGCAGAGCAGGATGAAGACGTCGGCTGTCAGGAAGTAGGCCAGAGCGCTGTCTGTTACATCCTTCGCTAATGCCAAATCCGCTATTGATGCAACTGCACTCAGTGTTCCTCCCATGGCCTGGCCTGAGACAAGAGAAGGACTTCAGCTTAAGATCTGTGCAGTCCGTTAATTAGAGACACTTGGTATCCCATTATAACTTCTATATATTAAATATGCACTAATGGATGCATTAAATATAGTGCATCCATCTGTGTTTGTCTTTATTAAAGAGTCCAGTCAAGATCTGACAGGAAATGAGGGGGAGAGAGTGGCATGACACATGTCGAAGTTTCCACTCAGGAATGTTTTGACTATATATTTGGGTCCTAGCCCACCACGATGCTCCATAATTTCATGCATTTCTTAAACCTGTTTTGTCCTGCTTTCACTGGACAATCGGCACAGTTATAACAATTTATATTAATAAGGTATCTATGTCTATATTGATGATCCATCATACAGAGGACAATGCAGTGGAGGGTTTAGAAATCTTCTGTATTTTTTAGCAACATCAAAGTTTTTTCATTTAAATGTGACTGTTCGCTATGAGGTGCTCCAAAATTAACCATCTGTTCCATAGGGGGAACTGTCATGCACATTTCTACACTCTGTTCTTGTATTCTTGTTTTGTTTATCAGAGCATGAATACACACGCCCACACCATAATGACAACATTATGTCTCACACACTGTGTGGTTGTGGCTTGAGACATAAATAATGCTAAATGTTGGAGTCCAACACAATAGAAAAGGGGTTTGTATGATGGAACAGTATAAATGCAAGACATGCTGCTTTGACAGCAGTGTAAACACGAGACATTCCTGACCAGAACAAAGACTCTACCTGATATCAGGGCCTGAGAAATCCTCATGGGGAAATGCCCACTGATCCCAAACACGCTGCCAGAGAAAAGGTTGGAGGCTCCGCTGACCACAGCCACACTGGCCAGCGTGCCAGTAAAGAACTCCACCCTGCTGTTGGACACGTCCACCTTGACCAGTACCGTAGTCACCACAAACACCAGCAGGATGACAAAAAGAGATGACAGGATCCGCACATTCGGAGACAACCTGCACGCACGCAGATGTACTGGGATTAGGCAGACGTTTCTCAAACACACAGAATGAAACAGATGTTTTGTGCTGTGCTGTTGGGACAAGTCAGAAACTGTCTGGTGTGATTGAGTACAGTGTGTACACAACACAAATGTGAGACAATAAGCCATTAATTATCCACAGTACTGATAAATACTACATTTGTTCTGCTGCAGAGATGCTGTACAAAATGACAAAACATCCCCTTTGCTCCCCATTATCTCTGTCAGGCACTGACTCATTAAAGTCTGTAGAAAGACTGTAAAGACACACACAGCATATAAGGTCAGAGGGTAAATTACATTACTGTAGTCTATAAGGCCTGAGAGAGGACAAATGTGGCATTGTAACATCCAAACACTGAGGGACAAGGCAATGACTTCACAGAACATGTGAAGCAGTTCAAAAGACATTTCATACTAAATAACATGGTGAACAGCATGAGAGACTCCACAGAGACAAACTTCTGAGAGCAGTGTGCTGGGTGTGCACTGGGTGTGTGTGTGTGTGTGTGTGTGTGTGTATTTATGGGGCGTCAACCTGTTGACTAGGATATAGTTGAGTATCAGACACAGCACAGACGGTACGGTGGAGGCAATGGCCAGATAACTTTCAAAGTAGTCCTGTGAATAGTTACAGAAAAGATAAAACTTTAAGTTTCCTTGGACACACGAACACACATTCACTTGGTGTCCAAAAACAACAAAAGAGGAAGTGAAAGGAGAGGAGAGAAAAATCAACTATTATACAGATTCTCTTCTGCCTTATGTTTGCTGATGAGTGGATTTGAAGTCAAATCAAATCTAGCATTAACTTCAGACTTGCAGTGATCCTTGATCGTGTCAGTTACCAGGACCTAACTGCAGACTGATCAGCCGTTTGTCTTGTCTAATAGAAAAAGCCAGTCTTCTTACAAAAACAGGCTTTCGTTGTCTAATCTCTGGCAGAAAGACATTTTCTGGCTATTGTTTGGTTTCACCAAAGGTTTTGTCAATATTCATTGCAAAATACCCAACTATCACAACATACTGCATGTCACCATCGACCTGTTACAAATTCCCTGTGTACATGTACAGATACATGAAGAAAGTTGATCATGACTAAAACTTTTTCTGCTGTTGTGAGGCCCTTTTAGTTGATGACAAAGATCACAGGAGTGTTTTGCAAAACACTTTGACAACATTCGTGTCCATTGTGGTTTGTGAAACAAATTATTAGTTTACACATGTTTTAGCAGTACTTTGACTTTACCCGTCACTTCCTTTATCGTAGCTTCCCTCAACAAGCCTTTAGGCATTTCTAACCTCCTAATTGTATTGCACAGGATCTCTGTCCAATGTGAAAGGACAGTCCCCACATCTGTCAAAGGATCGCCACAGTACCATGAAAAGCATGCAGAATAGCACCAATGTGCATCTTCCTGTGTACACACTCATGCACAATAGCATTTGGTTGTATTAAGCATCTCTCTCACTCACGCTGAGGTCTGAACGTTGCTCTTCATTGCTGTCGTGATGACTGTTGTTACTCAGTTTGTAGAGCCAGTAGTGTTTGGCTGTTATGAAGAAGTTCCAGGGCAGCAGGGAGCCAATGCCCATCAGAAAGAAGATGATGTAGACCAAACAGAAAGAGTCCTCTGGACTGTAGCGCACTGCCAGAGGCACTGAGGAATGCTTGGGCAGGAGTGACGCAGAGGGACTCTGATCCTCACTCTCCTCATCCTCAGATACTTGGTGGTTGCCAAGAGCAGTCGGAATATAGGAGGAGTTGAGGCTGGGCTGCACCGGCTCCGTGTTGTCCATTTTCACAGACAAGAATGCAGGATGCTGACAAGCAAAGACTAGAAAAAAGGGAAGGTTTGGGGTAGAACGATAAGACAGAGAGGGTCTAACAGAGGGCTGTTAACGAGAAGAAAAGAAAACACGGGTTCAATAAATCAGTACAAAATAATAATGTTATTGCAGTAAATGTAATTTGGATGGTGCTTACGTTCACTTGTGCTTGTCCAGAGAAGAAAAAGACCGACTATGTTTGTAGCAGAGCCATAGCCTGGAGAGATCTCTGTGCTGTAGCTGGTAGAGATCAGTCCAGTTCTTCAGATCCTGTGATGCTGCAGAGTCACATTTCACCATGAGAACTGCCATTCAATTCTGGGTGTATTGACAGGTTATTGCCAAATAAATCCCTTTATAGGGACACATGTAAGATGATGAAAGAACAGAAACTAGTGAAGCTGTACTCAGTTCATGTTCAGCACTGTGAACACAATCTGTTACATCAATGGATGCAGAAATAATGATTCAGATGATGTGAAATGTGACATGAACACATTGTCCCTTCCTCTCTCTGTGCCCACGCTTCACCAGTAATATTAACGGCAGCGCTGGAATCATTACTATTTAGCAGCAGTGTGTGGATGTGAACCCGCTGCTCTCCCACAGCAGGAATCAAGTCTTTTACTTGAGCAACTGGAGTCAAGGCTTAGTGACTCCAACTCACAATAGGATTCCTCTGAGTTAAATGCTTCATCAGATAAAGCCACTCAGCACCACTCTGTTTGACTCACTATGCTGACTTTCAACATTCAGTCCAGCTGAATCTCACCTCTGCTGCTCTGCATACTGCTGCTCTGCATGACTGATGCATGGAGGAACAGTCATGAAAAACAGAGCCGCAGTCCTATTGTCCTGTTCTGCGCCTCTGGCGGAAATAGGTTCTCACACACACCACTTGCTTGCACAATATGAGGCTATACAATATGACTTTATCTATTTAGGGAGGTTAGAGGAAGACGGTACAAAGCTGATGTTGCATCCTAAAGCACCGTGTGTGTGCTCTAATGAGGAACCAGCATTCACATGATGCTTGACCAAGAAAAAGTAATTATACACACTCGAGCTTGAGACTTCAGTCCAACACTGAGCAGGGTGCCTCTGGCCACTGCGGACAGCTGGCTTCACCAAAGATTAAAACCCTATTCATCGCAAAACTGTTACACTCGTTTTGACCTGGTCTTCATTAGTAGGCTCGTGAAAGGAATAAACATGTCAAGTTTTGTTTGTTTAGCGTCGACACGGCTATGTATAAACACGTAAACTCACATTAGAGGCTAGCTAAATGGTTGTCCAGCCTTGTGCAGAGACGTTAGCAAGCGAAGCTACTCGACCTGCGCCTCAAAGTTGGGCTCATTAAATGAAAAATGAACGTACCTCACTGTCGGACACTGGCCGGCCGCTGCTTCTGTGTTTTGTAGAAGTGTTGCACTGAACCACAAATCCATTTCACAGCAAACTTCATTTCTGGTCAGCTGACACGCACATTGCTTCAGCCTGAAAGCCGTAAGCAGCCAGCCACAGCGAGAAGACTTCCGGTGCCAATCCTTCACAATACAACAATTATCTGCGCACCCATGCAGCAATTTCTCTGACCCAGGCTCGAAATGCATTTAAAAACTGTTTAATAATCAAAGTAAAATCTGCATATTAAAAAGTAATGCATGTTGGACAGCCAGCATCACACTGGAAATGAAAATTTCCTATGTTCCTATGTTCCTATGCAGCTTTTCTACAATAAAAGCACTCATTACTTGCAAGTGATTGCGAATTCAGCAAATACATAACTGCATTTTTCAGACATAAAGATGTAAATGGCTTCTTGCTTTTTAGAGAAAGTGTTTGAATCATAAACCCCCCTATAAAACCAATGAAACATTTGAGACAGCAAAACCTACAGCATTAAACTTTCAATACATAAAATTTGTAGCAAGAAAGCATACAAAGCCAAGGCATACAAAAGCAAACCGAATATAAGCTGTCACATTTTAATTGTTCTTTATCATCACAACATCAACAAAGTACTTAGTGGCTTAGAGGTATTAATGTCTGTGGCTGGCTTTGGTTTGTCTGGTGTCATTTTCTGTCTGAAGAGAGGAAAAAACACATTGAGATGTTTATACATGAATGGTTCACAAAAAAGACAAAGAATCTAAAACATCTATTTTACTGTAAATACTGTGTGTTGATTTAAATTCAGCTCTGATTATATTGTACCATATTGTACCATATGGTGTACTGGCTATTGTGAAAAGTGTGCTCACCATTATTACCAGAAGAGAGCAGTAAAGGACAGCGCTTTACTGCTCTCTCTCTCTCTCTCTCTCTCTCTCTCTCTCTCTCTCTCTCTCTCTCTATATATATATATATATATTTGTTTTTTGTTTTTTCAGAGTTCTGCAATAAAACATGAGTGATGAGTGCGCTGCACTATATATATATATATAAAATCTGAATACCTGTAAGAATAGAAAAGATTAACAACCCTCTTCACAGTCAGACTTGACACTGGTTAATTTTGTGTCTTTGACTAGAGTGGAAACCTGCAGACTCTTGGCTCTCTGTGGCACACAAATAGACACCGCAAGAATAAACCAATCATTATCAAATGAATCACCATCCAAATGTGGAACCTATCGAACTCACAGCTGGTGAACTGCTGTTTCCCTCTTGCAAGCACAGCTCTAATTGTGCAGGACCAATCTGCACAATTTTCCATATTTATTTCTTTAGTCATTCCTTTGTGAGACTAAATTAAATACCTCCTCCTTGTACTTTTATTCTGCTCTATAACTCTGAGCATTGATTGGATTGCCATTTTCTCTTGTTCATTTTGTGAGGGTTAGCTACAGTTTGTCTCAGTCACATATTTGTTTTCATTTCTGTTTAGGTAAACTAAAAAGGTGCTATCATAATTTCAAAAGGCAGAATAAGAATGTGTTTCCAGCGCTGTATGTTATGCATGTGTATGCATGTAGCGGCATCACATACAGCATGTCCTCAAAACAGGTTTTACTTGGCTTCAAAAAATATGTGAAGGTAAGGGTTGGGCTGAAGTTGCAATAAGCTTTTATGCTGTACTGCCACCTTGTGTATTACAAAAGGTTCATTTAACTCATGCACTGAGGGGTGGAATATCAGTCCTCAATTAGCAGTGCATCTAATGAAACAGGTGCAAAGTCTTGCCTGCCATTAAGACCATACTGCAGTGCACACTCACCACAGATGACTCACTGGGATATTTGTTCTCAATATAAGAGCCTAATCTGATGAATCCCCACACATCCTGCACTCGTAAAAAACTGAGGTCAGAAAGCTCGATCTAAATGCCCAGAGTCAATCCTTGAAGGCCACTATTAGTGTCTCTAAAACCTTGTTAATTTGAAGGCCGGACAGCTCGCCAGTTAAAAGCTTTCAAAGCTAAATGGACCTAAAGGGAATTTTCCAATGAGGTGTGAGGAAAAGAGGGACAGGATGAGTAGCTCTGCATTTTCTGTGAAATCGCGGTGTAATTGATAAAAACACAGATGCCATTTAACACAATCTCTTTTTTCCTGACGAGTAAGTATGTTTGGTTTAACAATAACAACTTTTAATTCAAGAACAACAAAACACACTATTGTTAAACTAAGAAATATAATTTATTGCATAAAAATTATATTTAGTTACAGGTAAGAAGGCTAGACGTTTATTTACAATTGGTACTTTACAGAGATAAAATAACGTCACTGAATCCATTTTGTTTTGTTTTGTTGGTTTTTTTTTTTTCATAAAAATGTCTGTCTTCTTGAACAAAGGCTAAATTCTTCTCTTTGATGGGAGCAGGGAGAAATCCAGTCCAGCTCCAGCATAACGATCCAGAGCTATGGCCAAAGATCCAACAGATACTCAAGAAATCTGGACGAATAAACACTGTAGTCTACAGCTAGCGAGCCAGTCTCTGCAACAAGATTTGAGGAAAGAAAATAGTCCTGCAGTGTTCAGGGGTCCAACGTACTGAACTAGTCGTGTTCAGATATTTCATCACAGCAAAGACCTGCAGGGCACGAGTTCATGATGTTAGTCACAACTTGTTTTGTAGCCATTGCAAAGTAGTTTGTTTTGTTCTCCCACATGTACTTTTTCAGTATTAGCCTCCGTGGTCAGTGATCCAATCCTTCCGAATCCAGATGGTGAAGGCCATCAGCAGAAATGCTAAACCACTCTTAAACCATTTCAGGATACAAAATCAAAACCCTGTCAATGCCCTGATCTGAAAAAATAGAATTACTCTTTCAGGAAACAAAAGAAGTCAAAATGCTTTGCTTTTCTTTTGTACTTGCATAGCACTTACAAAGAGAAATGACAGATCTTGAGCGTGTGCACATACTGCGTGTGCACGCCCACCTGCCCAAACACACCCACTCACTCAACACACGCACGCACGCACGCACACACAAACACACTTGCGTTTTCTGTTCATTCACACAAAACAGTGACATGACTCACTGCTGTAGAGGAGGGATACTGCCTGTGTTTTGGTTTTTGTGGTTTTAAACGATATGAACACTTTTTTTTTGCTTTGAGGGAGAAAAAGACTCTATAACACACTTGAACTTAAGTAATGACAACGTTACAGATGACAGCATTTCAATTCCTGTCGAACAATAACCGACAGAACCTTAATGATAATGCAAATAGCTTGAGGACCCTGACCACAAAGCAGGCGGCTTAGCAAAAAGGTTAACAATATGTTATCAGAGTGAGCGAAGAGGAAACGTAATGAGCTACAGGGCGATGGAAGAACAGATGGACACGTAGATAAGTGGTGGACAGAGAATACATTGAAACATAATGCAGTTAGTGTTGAGGTAAATTTGATGGTCCCTTGCTGCCTGGCTGATTCAAGGTAAAGCTAATCTATTCTGTAATATTCATCTCTGAACAGTGGAAACTGCCCTCGGTCACAGCAAAGCAAAAGGCCTAAAGTATATTCACCTGCACATCTGACCACCTCTAATCATGTTTTTCAGATTATATCTTACATTTTGAATACATACACAGTATTAAAAATAACAAATAAACATGGTTTTGTTATTCACAACTGACACATCCACTCTGTACCCTATCCTCCCATTTGGCCTGCTCTACCAGAATCAAAAATAAAACGCAGCAGCTCAGTAGCCTAAACAAGCACAGATGATAGAACAGGTTCTATATGATCGTTAACAACAATGACATAAAAAAAAAAAACAATCCACAAATATGGATAATAACTTAAAGAGCGTTCCCCAAAGGAAACTTTTAAGGGATGACCAGAAAGCTCTCCTGCAGTTTATTCTCAACAGATCGGAGGAGTGTGGCAGAGCGATAGACGAATGCGAGGAGAGATGAAAGAGAAACACCCCTGTGAGTCGGAATGATATGCCAAGGCTTTGAGGCATTTGTTGGTACAATATAAAGAGTCCGTCGGTCTAGTTATCCGCCAGTTCTTAAACAAACTCCACAATTCACCCTCCTACCACGAAGAAGAGGCAGCTTTTATTTTCAGCCCAAAGTGATATGCTCAACCCCTTAAACCGCGAGGGTTCGGTCCTCATATGATTTGTCGACAGTTGAAGCTGTTAGACAAGAAATCCTAGCCTGTCTGATTTGGAGCCAGTTAATGACCAGTTTGTCCATGTGTATGTGTGTGTGTGTGTGTGTGTCTGTGTGTGTGTGTCTGCCTATGAGTGTGTTGGATTTAGTCTCTAGCCTGAGGAGGTTGCAGACATGTTGGTGCTGCCTGTCATTCACTGCACACACAGAATGATGATGGAGAAAACAAAAGCCCCTGCCGTGAGGTGAGATGGTGTTAAATCATGCACTTTCATGTTGCTACTGAAACATGGGTAATCCCATGTTAGCATTTGCGAGTTTGTGCGCGTCTTTTTGTGTTGAATACATGATTTTTTTGTTTGTTTGTCCCAAAGCTTCGCGATTTATATACAAGAACAGTACCATTTTCAATCTTTGAAGAAGACAGTCAACACCGCATATGACAGAGGACTTAACACCCATTTTACGCCTTCGTACCCTCAAATTGGTTTCACATCTTGCAGATGCAACATTGCTTTGGAGGATTCAAGCTGAATCAGGTTAGCAGTTATCGTGGGATGGCCCGGGTGGGAATGGGTTACAGTGAATATGTAGCTACGGTGGCTGATCAGAGGGCAGTGAAAAGGAGGATGGGGCAGAGGTAATACAGTGCATGTGAAGAAACCAAAATGCTCTGTGGTCTTGTGATTTGTGCATATTCATAGGCAGGTATTCTTATTTTCATCAGGGTGCTGGGGTAAAAGAAAATGTCTCGCTCGCTCTCTCGTTTCCGTGACCAATCAACAATCCCCATCTGTTGTCATGACAACTAGCACCTCACTTTTGCCCATCTCTTCCAGTGCGGTCGCCAGAGAGACCAGGTCTGCATCAGCTTGGTGACAAGCTTCCCATAAGTCCAGGAGGACACCTGTGGGGCTGGGCTTTGTAGCAAAGTAGTTCAAGTACCTGTAGAGAACAAAGACAAGCAGTTAGAAGTGAAGGACTCAACAAAGGACCAACCTGCAACTGACTGCAAACATTTTTAAGTCGTTAATACTGTATGATGCAAATACTGCTCGTACCGCTTTATTTTGACAAGCCAAAATATAGATGTCTTGTATTTGATCAAGCAAGATATTCAGGTTATGCCTATTAAATTTTGCTCTTTATTCTCAACTCTAAACTGACCAGTGAGTCCCCTCAACCACAACTCCCATACATCTGAACTCGTACAGCAAACATCTTCATGCCACCTTAGACACATTTCTGAGTTATCACTTGACAGTAGCAACCTGAGCATCAACACTGGATTCCACAGCTAAAGCGTGACCAACGCTGCCTTTCACACATAAACATGTGAGGCAGATCTGACCTGTCAAAGCCCAGACTGCGTGCCAGTAGTCTCCAGTCACATCCTCGAGCACTGGGCGCATCCAAACTGGCACAGATCTTCTGGCGGATGGAGTCAGGCAAGCGAAAGGCATAGGGTCCCACTTGAGAGGAAGGCAGGCAGGTGCCTCCTGAGGGGAGGGGCGAGTGCGGTGGTAGAGTCTGGATTGACATAATAGATGACAAGCACTGAGACCAACCTTTGTATATCTTTGGGCATTGCTGTGTGACTTTCATAGCAACTTTATCTGTGCTCGCACGAGAGCTATTTCAGTCGCCACTGTTACCTCCTGAATATCCGTGTGCAGTTGGAATATCTGTCCCTCTCCTTCCACCTGTCGGACACAGATCTTACAGGTGAGCTGTGACACGGCCAGGCTGCCTCTCTCCGGGCTGAAGGTGCAATGCAGGGGCCTCTGACTGCCGCTCCAGATGTGATAGAACGGAATCTCCTGTTAACATTGAGATGATGTTACGGGGGAAAGCTGAATGAAACGCCCTCTACACTGTGGTTAAAATGTCTTTGTTGTGAGCAGCACAATCAGGGAGGATCTAGAACACGGTTTCCATTCAAAGAAGATGCTTTATTTTGATGTTAGGTGTGGAACTGGGTATCCATGTGTCAGAGGACAATTTATTTCTAAAGCACACTGTCCATAAATTAGGACCACTATCAGATTCTGTTCTTGTTTATTCAGAGAGGGTTCAACCTGCAATCTCGCCGCTGCTGCCAAGAGAATGCAGCAGAGGGTCTGAGTGTTTACAACAGCAGTGAATAGTATCAAGTCCACAAGCTGTGTTTTCTGAGCAAATAGCTGCTCTACTGAAGTAAAATCAAGCATTTGTGAGATCATAGTTGTTGCTTTTGAGTTATTGTCTATCAATTTAAATCAATGTTGAAAAATGATTTACAGTTTTTTATCCCACATTATTGAAGCTGCCGATGATTTCTACCGTGGATTACTAGCTGCTGCCTTTCGGTTGTCTCACCTGATACTTTGCCAGTAGTTTACTTCTCCAGTGAGTGTGGGGAATGTCGTGGATGGACAGGCGCAGGTTGTGGTAGCTGTCTTTGAAGAGCAGCGGCTTGGGGTCCTCCAGCAAAACTCCACCAAGGCTCCTCTCCAAATCCAGTACCTCCTGCACAGAGTGGAAATAGAAAAGACTGAGGTTTAGGGACATTCATTTCATCAGTTCTATTGTTGGTTTATCATTTCAAAACATTCAAGGCTTTCAGAAACGCTTCATTAAAATGCGTCATGCACTCTCTGAGTTGGTGTCTCCAAGTGGAAATGTGTGAGAGCTAACAGTTTGAAAGCTGTTTGAACTTTAGCAGCCAGAAATCATGTAATGTGATGCCAGTAAACTGCACGCAGCACGCTCATGTTTACTATCCCGGCTGGTCTGCGAACACTTCATACAAACGGGACTGAGAGAGGGAAAATATTTAATGTCAGCAAGTCCAACTTTGTCTGGATGGAGCACTCACTTGCTGTTGAGCAGGGGGTTTGCGTTGTGCTGTACTATTTTGGGCCCTTGCTTCTAGTGGGGAAGGAAGATTCAATATGTGATACCAAAATTTGATTTGCGTGCGAAGGGTGGATGTGCAGGGTCTCATTTAAGAGTGAGCAGGACTCTTCTATTGCTCAAAAATACATGGAAATAAGTTATTTTAATGTTTAGTGCTATTATCCTGTGCCATGCCTCATATTTCATCATTTCATAGGGTATTTTTATCTTTGCATGCCCAGAGCCCATGTTGGCTTCAATCTGTCGTTTAGTTTGGTTTACGTCTTGTGAATATGTGAATTTGTGAAGTGTGTTATGTGTTTTTTATGACTCAACCAACTCTATTTTGCCTGTACTTTACAACTAAAGCTGACGTGAAGGATGAATTTATATTTTCAATCTTGTCTTCTGCAGCAAATGACCAGTAAAGCATTTTCACATTACCTTGCCAGATACAGTACACATCATAGACAAAAGGTAAAGGAAAAGTGACAAACAGACAAGTAGCACCTTGAGTGCATGTGGGGTGTCGTGGATGCAGTAGATACGGAGGCTATAGTCCAGAGAGAGGCAGGGTGCTCGGGGGGCAAACAGCGCCAGCTGCAGACGTTTGCAGGCAGGCTGTGGAGGGCAGGACTGGCCCACCAGGCCGTATGTTCCCAGCTGCTCCATGAGAACATGACAACACTCCTCCTCCAGCTGCAGGTAGCATGGAGACGACAAAGTCTCCTCTCCTACTGTCAACACCTCCTGAAAAAGATCAAAGTATGGTTCAATGATGCCACATCAGTCAATGAAACATCCATTGTTTGGTATCAGTCCGCGGCGAGTCTCACCTCCCATGCTCCCTGGTGCGTCTGTGTCTTGAGTGTGAGTGTCCAGTCAGGTGTAGGTGTGTCTAGCTGGGCACAGTGGGGCAAAGTAAGAACCACAGGACGATTCAGCAGCATACCAGATGGGCCACAGCTCACTACAGGACTCAGTACAGTCTGACTGCCCTCAGAGGGTAGCCTGTAAATGTCACAAACACACATACACACACAAACAGAGGGAAAACACCGGGTGTTTGCAACAGTTGCCAAAACATCACACTTCATTTATAAAAGAACATCATGGACACGACATGGTTTGGAACACGCTGGTATTGACGTATTTGAGGCACAGTGAATATCAAACTTCCAGAAAATTGGCAAGAAATTAATCCACTCCAATTTTAGTGCAGAAGTTGAGACAAGATTATCCATTTTTTATCCTCTGAAAAAGTGATAGAACTTCCCAATAAACTTCAATTGGTTCACAGTAGGTGAGCCTTGCATGCGAAAACTTCTGATTGAGGTGAGAACGAGGTCTTTTCTGCCTCGTAGTTGTGAAACAGATGGGTGAAATAGAGGAATAAAGATGAAGGGCACTCACGTCGTCTTGTCCCACTTGTTGATAATGAGATACATCTCATAGAACTTTCCCTGGGGGATTGTGCCAGGGGGGACCAGCAGACTCACACCTAATGAAGAAAGGTCTCATGACTTATTGTGTCTCATATGTGTGATTAACTGAACGCGTCAGTGTTTGACACTGAATTCTTATTTCATCTGCTTATGAGAAGGTAGTGACATGCAATAAATGTTACCTGTATTTGGGATGGTAAGACGTCCTCCCAGGTGACCCAAGGTGGCACTGGTGCTCAGCCCAGGCTCTCTGGACAGGGTGTGGCTGTGGTAGTCACGCTCTCTACCAACAGTGCCCACTGACTTCAGGCTGAGGATCTCTCCGTCCGAGCACATGTCCGCAGGAAGCTCCAGGGAGGACAGAGTGGAGGAGTTGTACACCTTGATTTTGAGACTGGGCAATGGGTCCAGCAGAGGAGAGGTGGTCATGGGGATTTTGTGGGGGCTGTCGTTGACCCCCTGCTGCAGGGAGAAGAGCGGCCCGCGGAAGGCCCCAGCTGTGGCCGTCAGATCCGGCGGAGCTGAGGGGTGCAGAGGGTGTGGGTTATCTGCAGACAGGGGAGAGGAGACGAATGGTTCTCTTATCACCAGAAATGACACAGGCAGGGCTGAGAGTGCTCAAAGTGACGCGAGTGAAATGGATTAATGTTGCTAATTAATATTTGATGGCGAGAACAAGAGAAGGAGTACCATGACAAATGCTTGAAGTGTAAAAAAATGTAATGCAGTAAAGAAAGGAGAAGCGAGAGGAGATAATGGTTAAGGAGAATTAATTTATGGGATGATATAAATAGCAGTGTGATAATGAAATGAATTGTGAAGACGTGCCTCTATGTAGATGAGAAAAAACAAGAAAAGTTGTGAAAATAAACACAGTGGTAAATTGCGTTTAAATGTGCACCGGTGGATGTGTTGCGTGAGTGTGTGTGCGTGACTGGATAGGTGTGCGATACTGTGCGTGTGAATCTACCCTGTCTGGGAGGCTTGTAGTTGCCAGGGTGGAAGGCGGCGGTGAGAGCAGATGAAGAATCGGTGATGTCTCCGTGGAGATGGCGGCATCTGCGGCGATATGCGAGCACTCCCACGCACAACACCAGTATCACACACAGTAGCAGGGCTCCAACCAGACCAGCGTAGACTGCTACCCCCGTACCAGGGGCCAGCGCTGAAAGAGGGACAGAGGGTCAGACGGTCAAGACGCCATAAAGACAAACATGTGAAAAGACACAGATACAAATGCAGGGGAAACACAGGAGGGAGGAAAATATAATGAGGATACATTACTCAATTTACTACATATCACTTTCAGCAGAAAAGCGCATAAATTAGTTATAGCAATGGTAGAAACAATTAGTCGATCATCAGAATACTAATGACAATTACTCTCTTAAGTCATTTGTAAAGATAATCTTCCAAATATTTGCTGGTTCCTGCTTCTAATATGTGAGGATTTGCTGCTTTCCCTTCTTTTATGCCACTGTAGATTTAATATGTTGGGATTTTTGATCAGACAAAATAAGCGTATTTGAAGGTGTGAGATTGGACTCTGTGAGTGTACAAGATTAATGGAAATTTAATCAGTAGATCTATCAATAATTAAAATAATCATTGGTTGCAGCCCCTTTTTCACACAGTTGAAACTTAAATCTCTAGGGAAGGATTCACATTTGTCTTAAAACAATACAGCCCATATGTTGTTGCTCTTCCTGTCCATACTGGGAATGAGGAGATCTCGCCCTAACATGACTCCAGTGATCAAAGGATAGCTGAAGCCCATTAGCTTCAGCTATCCTATCACGGCTCAGCAAGTAAACATTGCCTGGGATAACAGGAGGTGATTAAGCACTAAAAACATGGTAACTTTGGAAAATACTGATATGATCTGATGTACTAGATGATGCCCATCTTAAAAAATACATGACGTTCATTCAGTCACAGCTACACCGGAATCACAACACCTGACTTTATATGGTTCCATGCAGTGGGGTGTTCAATTGTAACTCTAACAGCCAATATGAACAGGAGGATCACTGACTTGTGTACAAGTAAAATCTTTAAAATAAATAAAATAATAAATAAAAATAATTGTTTGTTAAGTAATTGTTGAAAGATGTAACTCAATGATGACTGAGTCTGTGACCTACTGATGATGATGAACTAACGATGACCTACGGATGAAAGCATATAAGACCCATTGCATTTGCAGTATTAAGGCGACATTCACAGAGAAAATTTACTGCAAATTCAAACCAATCATTTCCAACCGCTCCAGCTTCACATTAAAGGCTTTTAACTGGTGAAATGCGGGCTGACTTTTACTATTAAGCAAGATGAAATACTCTTTTTTGGCATTTTTGACTGTGAACCAATTTGAAATATTACACAGAGTAATGGAACAAGATGGAGCAGCCACAGTGAGAAGAAGAGGTGCCGGCGGCCGAATGCACACCTCCAACTTCTCAGCAAGGTAACCAACTTCTCGTTCACTCTTCCCTTCTGTTAACAGACTCATGCCATGTGCTGCATAAAATCAGATCATAGTTGCCCACGGATGGTGGAAGAAAACTGATTATTGCCTGATTTCTTGACTTAAATGACAATTGTTTGTTTGGTTGCGTCGTTAATAAATTGTGTAAAGGTTTTGACAAACCTGTAGTACTAAACTGACGTTGCTGTTAACACAGGTGAACACAAAATGTGGCCAAATCAACCACGGCTGATTTCTTACAGATTCTTCTTACAGATTAACTTTAACTTAAGAATGTACCCTGTGTTCAATTTCAAGTTTAAGGAAAACAACATTAACAAACCCCTGCAGGTGTGCACATCTGACAACAAAAGTCTACATGGTTTGAAGTGGCCATAACTTCACCTGCTCCCCGTTGGGCTGGGTTGCTTTGTGATTGGTTGTGACTGGTCAGTGGGCCCACCACAGTCAGCTTTAGGCCTGACTCCCCAACACTAGCAGAGCCATACCCAGCCCAGACACGTGAGTCAGTCACACCACGGCAGAAAAGAGAAGACAAGGAACGAGGTTGGCGGGAGACAATGAGGAGCAAAAAAAAGAGACAGGCTGGATAAACAGAGGAGAGAGCTGAAGGAGAGGCAATTTGGCAAAAGGGGATAGGAAGGAGTTAGATAAGGTTGTGATTTGTAGAGAGAACAGACAGATTATAAGTGTGGTGAAGAGGAGAGAGGAGATAAGGATAGCTGTGCTTGAGGAAAAGGCCCGCGTTAAAAGAGCAGCAGAGAGTGGGGAAGAAGTTGGGAGGAAACCACAGGCACAACAGAGCAGCCGTGAGAGTAGAAGAAAGAGTGAAGGAGAGGAAAGCCGGAGGCAGACGGGCTGGCAGAGGAGAGCTCCCATGCTCACGTGGCGCGATGCAACCGAATCCGACAGCCGTCCGCACTTATTACCACAAACGGAACAATAGCGAATTAGGTACATTACCGTGGCTGCTCTCCCCTGAGCTCACGTCGCATTGAGCTAGAGGAATTACCATCACTTCAAAATGTAAACTATATCAGAGATTAACTGGAAGTCAGACAGAAATCAACATTTTTTTTCTCCAGCAAGTGCTATGTATGCTTCCACCCCTTGGATCAAAGAGTCGCAGCTTTGGGTAATGTTGCTCCCTTCATAACGCAGCTTACAGACTCTTTTTTCCTACCTCTGACATGTCGGGTTGGAACCAGCATTTGGGCAGTTTTTTAAATTAGGTTTAATCTCTTTGTTGTAATCGTCTCGTCTTTTTTTTTTACAGTCTACAGTTACATAACAGCAGAAGCTGTTATGTCAATGATGCTAACATGTAGCCCGATCAGAGCCTGTGCTGTGCATAGTCAACATGGACAAGACGGGGTAACAACACTCATAAGCAGGCTGGACAAGAAGGTGAGGCGCATCTTCACTGAACTCAATCTGAGGTGACAACAAAGTGTGGACAGACGGGCTCAACACAAAACGCTGCACGCACTCAGCTCCAGATGTTAGAACTCCTAATCTGTATGAGCGCGCACGCACACACACACACACACACACACACACACACACACACACACACGGACACACAAACAGTATGAGGCAGTGGAAGACTGAAGGCATGGGAAGGTGAACTTACGATGGCTTGCATGTTCAATAGAAATCTTTTTATCTGTTTGAACAGGAGAAAAAACAAGAGAAGAAGAAAAGAAAAAAAACACAACAACATAAAAATGAATGGACTCGTCGTTATGCAAATGAAAGATACAATAACATAATACAAAGCAGAAACGGCAGAGTAAACAATAACTCATCAATATGAAAATAGAAATGTAGACATAAAAGACACACTGCGAGCAAGAAAACATACTTTACATTTAAGTAATAATAACCTCTTCTAGAAACGTGAGAATGTGTGACACTGCGGGGTGAAGTTTAGCATAATTGTTTACATAATGCACGAGGAATAAAAGCCTATTAGAAATGACTGAAAGAGATCAGATCATTTGGATGAGAGTGGCAAAGCTAAAGACAGTTTGGAAAACGAGCAGGGACGCTGGTGTTGTGTGGCGCATGAGGGAGATGATGTAGATTGAAACCGTCTCTTTATACGCCCCACAGGGTATGTTATCACCTTCCTGCTAAGTAAAAAAAAAACCCATCCTGACGGGAACAATGTTTTCTCAGATAACACCAACGTCGATCATCCCTGAGCGGTTTGATGAATTTTCTAAACCGCCTTTTAATATCATGTCACTTACTATATCTCAAACTAAAAGAATCCCCTCTCCCAAGCATCATCAAAGCACCAAATGGATACCCCGACTTTCCCGTTCATCCAGTCGCAATTACAATCTACTAAGAGGCAGTGGAGCTGATGGTTTGTGGTGTCTCAAAGCATTTTACATTTATGACTTGGGTATTTAGCCAATCCTCGGAGGGATTAACAATGAGCGAGACATTAGTCAGGCTCTGTTGTTTGTCTGAAGAATGTTAGGAACACAGATAGACATTGTCATCATATTGTCATCAGGACAATTTGTCCAGAGAATAATCACATTAACGCGCGGGGAAAATAAATAAGTCATTAAGTAACCTGAAGTTCGCCAAGTGACACATTTAGAGAATTTCCACAGCACAGTGATTCCCATCTCCCCACTCTGTCAGAGCCAGTTGAGTGCATGTTTTCACTGACAGCCCCCTGAGAATGCTCTGCGCTGTACAGCCAAATCAGACAGTGTATTTGTCTAATCTTGCTGCTCCACGGAAGCCTGTTTATGTCAGGACTCGCGTGTGTGTCTGACAGAGTTGAAGCATGCATTGCGCTGAGTGTGCGTATGAATGCCCCCCCCCCCCGTTGTTGCACGTGCGTTTTTACGAGGTTTGTCCTCATGCATTGGGCGTGTTGGTAAGTGAGCTTGAGTGTATGTATTTTTTAAGTGTGTGTGCTTGAATGTGTCTCTCTGCCTCCGTGGATGTGCGTCTCAGAGATTCTAATGCGCTGTCAGCTGGATTCCTCCCAGCTCATCACGGGCTGCACACTGGGTGTCAGTGTGAGTCTGACTCACTCTCATATGCTCTTCCCTGTGCTAATTTTTCAACTTGGCCGTGTCATGCTCGCTTCCCACTCCATGCGCTCCCTTAGCCTGAACTTGCTCTCTCCCTCTCTCTCTTTCTCTCTCTCTCCATCTGTGCTCTTTAGATGTGGATCACTTGCCTTCTCTCTTTGTGAGCCTAAATTTTGCCTCGTGAAACATCTGTCTGCGATTTAGCTGTTTTTCCTTTCATCTCTCTCTACATCATTCTCGCACTGCAATGGCTAAACACCTTGGGAATACAGTTCTATACAAAATAGCTTTGAAATGCAATAAACCTTGTAAAACTGTGAACTATGAGCATAGAAATCACTGCCTGCAAACTCGCTGTTATCAATTCTACAACCTCCTGAAGCAGCAAATGGGCTGTTAGGGAACGGACCCCTATAGATACCTCAGAAACACTTTATTCTTTTAGATTATAGACGAGTGAGCTACGTGCACTCATGAACTAACGCTCAACAGATGCTGATCTGTACTAAATGGCCAACTGGAAGATTACATTACATCGAAAAATGTATGTATATGAGTCAAATACCGACCCTCTTTTGACATTTGACAACCACACACTTTTCTCAGGTGACTTACTGCGCGCACACAGGCCCTCAGTGCAGTTTTTGCTCTCCATCATGCTGCCGCTGCAGTGCTTTCCCCCATTCCTGGGTGGCGGGGCTTGACACTCTCGACTGCGCCAGTGTGTGCACTCTGTCCCGCAGGCGGACCACTTTGCCCACTCTGTCCACCCGCCATCCACTGGAATGAAACAGCAAAGATGTGAGTCACTTTTCTGCTAACAAACAGCTAATCACTCCAGGTAGAGGGATTACGGGATGCGCTGTATAATACAGCATGATGAACACATAATGGCAGGATTTGCTCAATGCAATCTGTGGTTTGTTTAAATGATTTTGGAGTCAGTATGGTGTGACGCAAGTGGCAAAGCATAAAGTGGCAAAATGGTGTGTGATAGTAAATCAGGACACACTGTGTTCCTGATGTAGATGATGATGTTTCATGACGAAATCAGAGCAGTTTCATGACCAAGAGCTATTCATTTTGAAAAACAGCCTGGTTTTATGTGAAGTTGAACCTCAAGTAGAGGAAGAAAACTTAACATCAGTATCTGATGTTTTCAAATTCATCCTGCTACTTCCTCCAAAACAGACCAATTGGGAAATTTCCTGATATTCCACTGTGTAACGACTGAAGATGTTATAAATAATACAGATGAGTATGTCATCTTCACCTGGGCACAGTGTGGTGCAGGTGACTCTCTGGAAGGGTGGACCCTCACAGAAGGCTCCTCCATTCAGGGGGGCAGGATTGGTGCAGCTACGTGTTCGTCGCTGCCAGCCCCGCCCGCACCGAGCATTACACTCTGACCATTCAGTCCAAGAAGACCAGCCGCCACTCACTGAGAGAGAGAGAGACACACAGAGTAAGACAAGAGATGATACACAACCAGGCCAAGTGAAAGAACCTGGCAGTCAATACCATGTTGAACCTTTAAAAATATAGTTTCAAAATTCAGCTTATTAAAAATATTTTGTGTAATAAGATGAATTTACACTATGAACCTTCAGTTTTTCATGTATTCTCCATTCTCCTTCTAGTTTTTCACACTTTGGAATTACAGTAAATAGTCCCAGCTAAAGGTTCAAAAGAGCACGGTAGTTTCTAAATTATCAAATTTAACAATTTCCCTGTTGTCTTACATAAACTTGCAAGATTCCTGAGGCTTATTCAATAATTTAACATTTACATTTGATACAGAGTAGCTTCTTCAGATCTGCAGTTTGTGTTTTGCACCTTGGCTAACATCTATCATGACAGGCAGGTGGTTTATCTTTGTAAAAGACGGGGGGCGTGTGTTACCATAAACAATAAGAGTAGCTGTGCTGCTGCGTCTTTTGGCCACCACGTTACGCGCCACACAGGTGTAGTTGGCAGTGTCTGAAAGTCTGGCCTGTTTGATGATCAGATCGTGATCAATGGTGATCAGGAAGTTGGAGTCCTGCGATGGATCTATGACGTCCTCATTCTTCAGCCAGTCCACCTACAGAGAGGCAGGCACACACAAACACAAATATAATCAGAACTTGCTAACTAACAATTTACTGGCAGAAACCTCCGGAGAGATCAAAGTGAGGAAAGTGACCAAAACACAACCGTAGCCACCAGGAATTTATTTGAAAATCTTGAAAAACATCTGTACTCTCAAACCTCTGTTATAACCATTCTGACTGACAGACTTTCTTTAATTCTTTTGGCAGACAACTCTTCACATAAGTCATTGCACAAATCAGCAGGTGCGTATGCATAAACAGGAGTCAGCACGCCACACACACACACACACACAGACCCTTTCCGCAAACACAATACATCTGCGGAGCATTAGGCTGCTACAACACGCTTCAATGCTACATGTGGTATTGATCAAAGATGGTCAATATTTGATCGCTTGGCGCAGAAAAAAAAATCAAACTTGTGGCTTCTTTTGACCAAACTTTACTTTATTTTTACAACATCCTCCTTACTAATGGACTTGATGTAATAGCAAACAGTGAAACTCATTCGGAAATTGCAGTTAAATGCTCTCCCCCATTAACATAACATTAGCTTTTACACTTTCATGCTGTGTGGGTTTTATGTCACACAATAACATGAACAATAAAGCTTTACAGAATAAATAAATATTTACTTGAGTAATAAAAATCTACATTTTTGAAGTGAGTTATTTTCTTTAATAGTATAAAGAGATGAATAAAAAAAAGCCTGATATAGTGTTAAAGTTAAAGCAGTTAAAGCGTTTTAGTGTGACACAAAATGGATTTAAGGACATGCTGTTTTGCTTTGTTGCTAAAATAGCGTATTTCTGATTTTTATTTGTTTTAGGGAGTTTCTTCTTGACTGGGGCACGTAGCTGGATGAACTTAAATCTCTCAAACTTTAGTGGCTCGCCCTTTACTATGCCCCTGTGTGTATTATGTTTATGTTGCTCTTTAACTGATTATTTAGATCTTGCTTTTGCTATCTCAGCTTGAGATACAGAGCTATAAAAAATATAAATGCTATTGAGCTATTACTCTTCAGTTAAACTAAAAATATAACCCCTGAAGTAATAAAAAGAATGAGAAAGGAGATCAGGAGGGTAAGGTCTACCTCGGCAGCAGGCATGCCATCCGGAGGGCGACACTGCAGGAGCACCTCCTGCTCGAGTCGCACCTCCCGTCCCAGCGGCTCCTGCTCAAAGTTCTTCCTCAGGTCTACAGAGGCGACACAGAGGTAGTCAGCAGTTAGTGAAGGCTGCCCCGTGACAGCAACGACACCCTGTTTATCTTAGTGACACTGGCTGTCACAGACGCGCGCGCACACACACACACACACACACACACACACACACACACACCAAGCAAAGCCCCCAAAAACCTCTGTCACTTTTGTGTTTTTTTCACTTTATACCCTCATAAACATGCAGAGTGTCAATCACACTACGCCACACATTACCACAGGGGACTATGACGGACTGCTATGGGGAAATTCATTTGCATATATACTTAAGCTGACACATATGACAAGCAAAAATTCAGAAACATTTGCCCTTCTGCTGTCTCTCTTCCTTCCTTGTTCTCTTGCGCACACACACACACACATCTACATACACTGGTAACACTAGTACTGACATGCAATGCGAACGTAAGCACGGTTGCTCTTGGTGGTGCCAGCTGAGCTCCAGGCCACACACTGGCACCAGTAGTCCTCCAACCCAAACAGCTCCTCCACCTGGGTCCTGGACACTGAGATGTCCACCTCCCGCACCACCAGACCTGTGCAGAGAGAGATGGGGGGGTTGGTTGAGAGAGTGTGTGTGAGAGAGAGAGACAGAGAGAGAGCGAGAGAGAGAGAGGGGCATATTTTTCACGGTGCATATAAATAATATATTGGCTGCAGGCCAAATGCAGTTAACGTGCACATAAAAGCCTATGGGAGCTAATGGATTATGTAGTTGAAAATGATGTTTGTAATTGAGTATGATGTTTATGCCTGTGAAATACAAGGTGACATTACTATGTGTGTGTATTTGTGTTTACAGTACACTTCTGTGTGTGTGTGTGTGTGTATTACCTGTAATCTGGTCCAGGCTCTCTCTGGTGACGTGATCGTTTTGATTGACCCATTCTCCATTACATTTGAAGTAGATCTGCGTGGCAGGTGACGCCCGGCACCGCAGCTGGACTGGCCGGTTCTTTACGATGAAAGCGTCCTCTGGTTCCAGCAGGAATTCTGGGAGAGGTTCTGCCGGTGCTGATGGGAAGGAATCAGGAAGGACTTCGGTTTCGCTGTAGTCGCTGCTCTCTAGAAACAAAGTAAAAAGAAGTGATTAGGATGGCTGTCAATTCAATGGACCTGAGGCAGCGCAGAGTCTCCATCAGTATTTGGATGGCTGCTCTGTGGATGATCCTGCACTCTGGCCTCACTGTTGAGGAAGTAAGAAATAAACAAAAAGTCCCACAGGGATCAATATGTTATCGCATACCTTCAGGGAGCGCATGCGTGTGTGACAGCTTGTCATGTGTGTCTCAGCTGTAGGGCATGTGAACAAATTTGTCGGCAGAGTTTCGCTGTATACATTAAGCCAAAACTGTTAGTGTGTTTCAAGAAGGCATTTAAGGTGCTGACAGTTCGCGCTGTAAATGGGGGGGGCACTGTGACATTTTCGCTTTCTTGTACTGGCAGTAATCTGGCCCATGCAGGCCTCCTGCTCTGGTCTCTCTGGGAGAGTCTATGCCTCTCAGCTGGGGAGGAGAGCTGCTGACCTTCCGCAGACAGGTCCTGTTGATCGCACATTACCCCATGACATTTTCGATGTGACACATCCCTCCTGGCAATGCTGCCAAGAGCTTCTCCTGGCAGGAAGGACACGATATCTCTGACCTCTTCACTCCGACTTGTTACTCCAATAATGATGGGTGGATCTTGGGCAGTACATAAAAGCTGCGATGTTATTGGCTATGAAGTTTTCACAGCAGTAAACAGATTTCTCTGTGCTGATAACTCTGCTGTAGCACTTTGTTACAAGGGTCAGCATGTTTGCTGTACAGATTGTAAAGCCCTTTCAGGCAAGTTTGTGATTTTAGGTTACATAAATAACGCTGACTTGACAGTTTCGAGAGCATCATAATGATGTATAATGATATAATGACATAAATTGTCAAACACATCTCATCACTTATTGCTAATCTTTTTCTGCAGCTGTTAGTTCAGGAATTGGACTCAAAAACTCTGCATCTGTCAGACTTGTCTGTTTACAAGGCTGCAGGGTGGCACAGACACACTATGATGCAAGCTCAACCCTTGCCACAACTCATGTGTGTCCATCAACCGCATTGTATCCTTGTGTATTTGAGCAAAACACTGATGCACATGCAGACTGGAGAAGAGCTTGTGACATGACACTTGCAAACAATGGGACTGCGTTACACTCCATCCATGAAGAATAACCTGACTTCCCTCAGTTGTGTTGGGCAGCGGGAAACCTGACACATAACACACAAATACAATGATATACTTTGTTAAAGAGTGCGTCAAAAGCCACTATATGTGAACAGAGATGTTATTTTGCCTTTTTATACAATATCTTAACATCATTTACTATTTAACTCTCATCATTACTTTCTCACTTTCCCTTCGGGTAATCCAGGCTCTTACATTGTTAATGTGTCTGACCTTCCAACAGAAAACTTTGTTCTGCTTACGAAAATGATCTAAATTCAATAAGCATTAAATGGAAGACTGGAGCAGAGTGCAGGCGATTGACAGGCCCGGCTCCAGCTAGGAGATACAAAAAAAAAAAAAGCTGGGTGCATATCCAGCTCAGTGCGCTCTCTTCCCTTGACATACACACACGCAGGCATGCACGCGTGCACACAGACACACACACAGAGGAATCAGCTTTTCTTACACAACCTTCTCTCGGCACTACAGTTTTTAAATTCTCTACATTTAGTGCATAACAAAAGAGCTGGGAGGGCAGATGCAACTGATTTTGTGCAATGAGACTTAAAACAGACAAATTTTCAGTTTTCAAAATGTATCGAGCCCAACCTGATCAGTTATTCCACGACCGGGGAACAAGAGAAACTACTTAGAAAGATACCATCTCCTATTTTAGGAAAGTGAGCACTTCCCCACCTCCCCCATCCCACTGCTCCCTTTGACAGTCTGTCTGAGACATTAAGGGAAAGCAAAGAGCAACACAGAGCATGAAGGGAGTGAGAGAGAAAGTTGTGGCACAATTCAAACCAAGGCCAGCAAGGGTTCATGGGATCGTAAAGGACTATACCATCTACAGGTACAGGGGAAAGTGTCATCGTTTGACCCAAATCGCCAATCCACAAAAGAGGCTGAAGCAGCAGCGGCATGTCCACAGCTCAGAGCCTGGCAGTGCTGTGGCTACAGGACAGGCAGAAAGGGCAACAGCTGCTCCAGGCCCAACAGCCATCCAGGATGGACCCGTCATCCTTAATCTGTCTCCTCTCTCCAGCCTGTCTCTACCGCAAACACGTCCTCCTTCTTCTCCACTGACTTCTTCTATAAAGACATTCCACCAACCGCTTTTATTTACTAACCCGTGACCTCAAACTGAACCCTCACCACTGCACGCATTCACACTTTAGCTCACCTAGACGTTGGTGCTGGGCAGCAAAAGGACAAAGCTTATTCTGGCAAAGGGTTATCGATGTGTGTGATCACAAATGTGAAAATCCTACTTAATTAAGTTGTACAAAATTATAATTAGTTTTCTTGCACTGAAATTTCTAATAGATAAGGCAGAAAAAAACTGTGAATGAAATACATTTAATACATTTAGGCACAGCTACTAGATTATACAAGAAATAATGTTGTCAATAACTTTGCTTCTTTTCTTTTTTGGATTATGCAAGCCATTCACATTGAGTGTTATTTTTTTTTTGCTTATCATTTTCATTTTTAAAGATGGTGTACACATATGACATTTCCTATCCAACCAGAGCTGCTAGCCTCATGTATGCAACTGGTGTTTTGGTCACACAATGAATATTGTACACTTACAGATCAGGATCGTACTGGATAAACACGGTATACATGATTTGGAAAATCGGTGCTACCGGGGGAATTCAAATGAAAATACACTTAATCATCACAAAATCACAACATTACATTTTTAAAATTCGTTTGTTTTCTGAAATTAATTGTACAGCTTTATTCAACCCACAGTACTAGGTTACACCGGCCCAGTCTTAAAGTCACATGATCTGCCAATGAGTGTAAAATGTAAAACAAATGTGTAGTGAGCTCATCCCTGCCATATTTGTGAATGTTTTGATTGATGCAGGAGTTGTGGACAAACACAGCAACGTTTGTCAGATAAGTGTGACCTCACCATTCAGCTAAGTCTTGAATGATCCAAAGTCTATTACCACCAACAGGAGTAGAGCAATGCAAAAAACAGTGACAAGCATGTAAACATGCCTATGCATACACTCTTGCTTCCCGCATGTTCCACCCCGGCAGGTGTCCACACTTTGTGTCACTCATACACACTCAATTAAGCACGTACAATACTGCAAGTAGGTAAACACTAATCAATAGGAATAATGAAACTTAACGCATTTCAAAGTGATATTAAAACATGAACATGAGTCACGCTCATCGTCGTGCTTATCTCCCAATCCTCGCCTCTGTGTCTGTTTTCTCTCTTCACATCCTCTTGCTCTCCTCTTACTAAGCCGTCGCCTCCAGTCTGAAAGACTTTGAATTCCCTGTCAATAACCAATTGTGTTGCCCCTCCCCGCCCCTCACCCCCGCTCTCTCCCTTTGTCCGGCATTGATCGCTCGGTGTTCAAACATCGGCTGAAAAACACAGCCTGTCACTCTTCAGGCACGATGAGAGGGGGCATGGAGAGAGAAAAAGAGGAAGGCAGAGGAGGAATGGCAGTGGAGACAGACAAACAGAGAGAGACGGAGGCTCAGATGGAGACAGAATGGGAGGAACTGCCCAGTGTATTTGGATAAACCTCTTTCTCCCCGAGAATGCGTGTGTGTGTTCTGGGGCCTGCAGAGTCGCACAGTTTAATTAAAACACTTTTGGATGACAGAGGTAGGAGACAGGCAGACAGCTTCTTTCTCTCTCCCTGTCTCTCTCTGGGATAATGGAGCTAGGGGTTTAAAGTGGAACCTGTGTTTTTGGGCCAGCATACAAACATCCATCAGAGCTCAGCAGCTGGCAATTTGTGCGGAATGGAGGAACCTTAAAGACAATAACTCCTCGCCGTGCAGCACAGCAACTCTTTTATTACTCTAATGACAGACAGCAGACAGCTAGAAAGCAAACACAGGCTTCTGGGTATTCTTTGCTAAAGCACACAATTGCGCGTGCACACACACACACACGTAGACGCAGACACAAGATGACAACCTATGCTTATACAGTACATTCTCACCCACTCTTATTCATGTATGCTAAACTCAAATGGTGTAAGTGAAGGAGTCCCCTCCTTCGGTGACTGTGCGGTGGAGTGCAGAGCTTCAGTGCAGTGTGACCGAGAGTCGGAGTGACAGTGGCGGAGCGAGGCCACAACTAGAAGGCAGAACAGCGTGGGAGAGAGAGAGATAGAGGGAATCTGGACAGAGGTGACAAGATGAGAAGACAGGGAGGCTGGCCAGAGACAGGTCAAGAGACACTAATAGACAAGGGGAGAGGAGAGAGTTGATGGAGTACACACAGAGTGCATACACACACATACACACACACTGGACTGTGATAATCGCTGGCGAGGAAAATGAATCACAGCAATGTCTGTCTTTGTCTCAGCCTGACTGTGAAACTGTCTCTGTAGTTCCTTCTGCCCTCTGTCTTTCTCCACCCTCTTTTTTCTCTCGCCTCTCATTCTCACACACACACACACACACAGACACGCACACACACGGGCGACTGTAATTTTCTTAGCCCCAGCGCCTCTAGCCAGAGTGGAGTCTAAAGCGTCTGTACTTTATCATTACCTTTACAGAGTTAGTCATTACTGTCCCCTCCAGTGCCCTCACTATCCCAACACTGCACTCAGAAGAGGGGCAAAGAGAGCAGAGAGAAAATAAAGCACGGGAAGGAGAATAGCCAAACAACAGGAAGACACTCTAAAAGACACAGGGGTCAGGTTGTGCTGGCAAGATCAGAAATCTTTACTTTTTTCTTAGACATCCTATGAGGTCAGAAACAAAACAAACAACAGCACAGCATCCCACCTTCTCCCTTCCGCTTTCCAGTTTGGTGTCGGACATGGGAGCACTTTTCTTCTCCTGGCCCTCCCCTGACTCCAGTCCTCTTTCCCTCCTGCCTGCTGGATTCAAAGCACTTTGCGCAGCTCCAGCAGACTTCAAATGACATCCTACAGCCTTAAACACAAACACACACGCAATCGAGAAAGAACTATAGCCCACAGCCATGGAACTCAACTGGCTTGCTGAGCCCACTAAGGACAAACAGCTGGGAGGACAGCCAGTCAAATATGGCAACACTGCTGGTGACAGAGGAAACAAGGCCAATAAATAGAGTGATCTGTAGCCATTATGCAACATTGACTGGCTGACCATATCCATCATCCTCACCCAATCTACCACATTATCATCATTCTTGCACGGGAGCCCCGAGGTGGAGGCGCACAGGCCGCGCACACACACACGGAGGCAGGTCGAAAGAGACAGAGATGGATGGAGGGAGACAGTCTCTCCTTGCCTTCCTTAAAGGACAATTACATTGAGTGATTGATATTCAGACTGACCTCATCTTCATCAGCCTGAAAACAACTCGCTTGCTCTCCAGGAGGAGAAAGAAGATACTAGCGAGGAGGAAAAAGAGGAGGAGAAGAGACGTGAAGACTGGAAAAAGCATGTGTCTAGATTTAGATGATGGAGCTGATGGAGAAATGACTGCACTTGTGAGCGGGTCAGTCTCAGTGTGTGTGTGTGTGTGTGTGTGTGTGTGTGTATGTTGGCATCAGGCAGGGCATGAGGCGACATGAGTGCAGGTTGAAGCGACACAGCATCACTTCTCACATCAACAAAGCCAGACGGGGTGTGAGGAGTCATGCAGTTCACCCATCTGACTAAACACGCACACACACACACACACACACATACGCACACACTTGCACAAACACTTACAGTATAAGCAGCCCTTTGGAGCGCAGACGGGGGGAAAATTGGTCATCTTTTAATAGGAAATGTCATTAATTCACCAGTGACTAACAGACACGCCATTATTTTCATTTCATCATGGTAGCTGTGAGGCGGCAGGTGGCAGGAAGCACAATTTGGCGTCCTGCTAAGAGCGACGCAGATCCATTTGTGGACTCTCTCATGCAGCCTTCGACACGTTGGCCTTGAAAGATCTTGTTTGGATATTTTGATACTACCACCAAGACGTGCACCTGTGGCGGCTCTGCATGGCTCTGCAGCCTGTTTCTCTGTACTCATCATGGTGGCTCTTTAACTAAAAGACTTCAGCTCTCACACAAGCAGGCACAAGTCTTTTTCCCTTGAAATAAGCAAAACTGACAAGTTATTTTCTATGTTATAAAACAGTCTGACGAATAAAGTCGTTTGACATTATGATGAGAGAAAAATGTCAGTGTTAAAAAACAATATCAGTTTCATATTTATGTGTCCTGTACAGCTGCAGCTCCAAGGTGCGCTAGCCTTAATCTTAAAACAAGCAGCTAGGCAAGCTCCATCCAATACAAAGAAAAATTACACTTTCAAACACCTTACACATTGTATCTAATATAATTAACAGTTATTAACTATATGCACATTTGAAGCTGTCTCAGACTTAAATTTCTACAATTGTTTTGTAAATTGAACCCATGTGATTAGCTAGCATGTAAATCTGGTGGTTCTTTGGCACAAATAAATACTCAGTCTAACCATGGCTACATCTGCCTAATCAGCCCTGTTATATATATGTTAGTTACAACGCTAACTTTCGGGACACAAACACGTTGTAAATGTTTTAATGTTAGAAATTCCTTACCAAATATAGTCAATTGAGAGTCACATAAGGTGCATAATCCTGTTTTCTTAAAAGAACTTGTGAGCTGTTGAGACTTCATAATAGGAGTGGAAATGTCACACCTTTGATTGGTTCCAACATGCAAATGAGGACGCCTGCAGACTGGCTATTTCTGTGACGTGTGAAGCCTACCCTGTTTCATCAAGATACAAGCGTGAGCGTGTAATTGATTGTGCAAGGCATGTGTCCAAGCGTTGTGCGAGTGAGTAAGAAAAATGGGATCTGTGTGAGTTGGAAAAAGACAGAAACGGGGAAAGGAAATGTGTGTGTGTGTGTGTGTGTGTGTGTGAAAGAGAAAGAGAAAGAGAAAGAGAAAGAAAAAGAGAAAGAGAAAGAAAAAGAGAAAGAGAAAGAGAAAGAGAAAGAGAAGGAGAGGGAGAGAGAAAGAGGGAGGTGACAGGAGGCTGGAAAGCAGATTGGCAGAGGGGGAAGGCCGAGCAGGTGATGGAGATGCAGAGTGACAGAAATGCTTCGCTTGTCCATCCAGCATGTCCGGGTGGCAGGAGGAGAGAGCGCACGCCTGAGGACATGGTCACACATACACACACACACACATGCACACACATGGCAAATGCAGAGGGTTGCAAGACCTCATTTACAGATCTCCTCGTAAATAGAGTGTTATCCCACACTCTTAGCTGCAAGGTGTGTTACTCTACAACCCTCTAATTGTAAATGAAGTGTGACCTGCCCTTTTTAAAAACACTCACCTTCTGTCTTTTTTTCCCATAAGCCTTTAGTGTTATAATGACACTTAATCAGCCCTGTTGAAGTAGATGCCAGGGGGGAAACACACACATGTAAACATGTTATCTAAATGCCTGTTTCCAGACAGTAAATAAGGCCCAATGACAGAGTGACAGTCAGCAGTGTTTTTTACTGATAACTGGTTGAATGTTGCAGAATTTTGTGGCTGTTTCACATGGACCCACACTACATTCAAACTGCGTGTGTGAGAGGTGGGGCGGGCGTGTTTGTAACAGACTTTGGATTATATTTACCCACTGTGCATGCAAGGGACAACCTACTCTAAGTGAGAATCTGTGACTGCGTTTTTGGATGTGTGGGTGAGTGTGACTGCGAGAGTGGGAGCGCTAAGAGGATTTGAGCTTGTGTTGTCGCTGTGAGCCCACTGCTGCTACTGGTGCATTTGAAAAGACGGGAGTGGGGGGGGGGTGCAGGGGGGTTGGCGGCTGCATCGCGGCTGAAAGTGTGCTCTGTCCCAGCTAGGGGGCGCCACACCCCATGGAGCTCATTAATCATGTCCCATCAAAAAGTGGCCCTGTGCTGTTTGTGCGTGCCCTGACGACCACCTACTGCATGGGAACACAGGCGTACACAAGCAGCACTATCAATCACTATCAGAGGTGGGGAGAGAGAGGGCGAGAGACGGGTGAGGAGACGGGGAGGAAGGGAGGGTAGGAGAGGAGACAGAGTGGGTGAGACAATGTTGTTTTCCTATTATCCTCTCGAAATTACAGACCAATGTCACAACTATTACTTGGAGGTCAAACCCATATGGTGGAGTGAGACTCTTCCCCTTTCTGCGTGTGCGTATGTGTTGAGTGTAAGGCGCCACTGCTTGTCTGCTCCACCACTGTGCAGCTGCTTGATGAGAGTTGCGCAAATCTACCCAGAGTGGCTGGTTGCCATGGTGGGTATTCACATGGAGTCGGCTCCTCTAGAGGCCTGCAGTCTACACAGCCATTAACTACGGTGCACACACTGCAGCTACACACACACACACACACACACACACTGTCTGTAGTCTGTCTCTGTCTCTCTATCGTGCTTTCTTTTGCCACCTCACTTCCTCCATTTGGAAGTCTTGTTGAAAATGTGTCCTTCTCTGTGACTGATTGTCTCACTCTGGCTGTGTGTGTATGTGTACGTATAGTGAATAGGTGAGCAGTACAGTGGGATGAGTGTTTGGAAGCTGAGGCCGTTTAAATGGCAGTAATTACATGAGAAGATGAGCTGCATTCCTTCCTGAGGGCAGGCTGATTACAGGCCTCTCCTCTCTAGGCCCCTGTAATTACCCACTCTACCCCTCCCCCCCTCCCCCCAGTCCTCACCCCCATGCCTCACCCTCCATCCCACTGTACTTGCATTGGCTCTCCTCTGCCTCAGCGGGCTACAGGCGAGTTCACCCCCCTCCTCCTGTCCTCGGAGCCACCTCTCTCCCAACTTCGGCAACACTCCACCTCCCCGTCCCCCTCACCAGGTCACTCCTCTGTCCTCTCTCATTGCTCCTTGAACTGATTGCTACTCACACACGCACGCACAGACTCACACTGAGAGAGACCACTCAGAGGACAAAGCAGAAGCAGCACCATGAACACAGCGCACACTGCCGTCATTTTTGCCTATTAAGTGACATTAACTTGTATCATGAATCGTCTCCTTCTTTGACTTCCTAAGACAGGAGGCGGTATTCTGGATTATGCATATAAACAGCATACTTCACATCAAAAGCCATCCTGGTCAGTCCTTGATGTCTATAATCCTACTACTGCTCCATACTACAGGTGTATTTCTTCATGTATGTGTGTTTAAATGTGTGTAAGTTAGGCTGGGGGAGTGCTGTCAAATGTCAATAATGGAGACAAGACTTGACAGCTCCTGCCTCCCTCAGGTAAATCCCTGTTCATTCTTATCCCAGTTTTTGTCTGCTTCACACACAAATAAGGGTGGGGTTGCACTCATGACCTCACACATAGTCAAACCTCAACAAAACCAGTAAGTCCACCCCAGTCAGGGATTCCGGTAAGACTGGAGACACACAGACAGTCAAATTACACGTCCTCCCCCCAAACACCCTCAATTGTTGCACCAACCAACAGTCTTGAGTCCCTGCAACCCTGTCATTTGCCCTCAAACACATATTCAACGTGGAACTCATTTACAGTTTGTCCATTAAAGCTCTCTGAATTCCAAGACACTCCTTTGTTTAAAACATTGGACTTGTTGGAAACATTGTCTTGTGGCGCAGTCATGCGGCAATGTGCTAAGTCAAGGGGCATGAACTGTGATTGTGAGAAGAGTCGGCAAAAGGCGCCACAACATACGTGTTTTTATTATGTGATATGACAAGTGAGGCTCCCCAGTGACAGGAAGACAGTCAAAATCAAGCTTCCTGTAAAAATCACATCAGACACCGTGAGCAGGTGATAACGAAGAGAGATGGGAGTGATGGGGGTGGGGTGGTTAAAGAGCTGGAGAGACAGACTAAAACATCAGGAGGGGAAGACAGATGGATTAAAAATGAAAAGTCTTGATCTCTTCGAGCATTATGAAGACAGAGAGCGGGAGGAAAGGAGACCGAAATAGAGCTAGTCTGAGAGAACTTCAGGGAAAAGGACAAGAAAATGGGAGAAATGGAAGGGTAAGTACAGGTAACCCAGCAAATGTAACGTGGTGATGGGAGGAGGGGGGAGGAAAGAGGAAGATTAATGACAAGGCTGCTAAGCTTTGCTGTAAGTGGGTAGCCATCCTAGAGGGGAAGGAAGGAAGCAAGGAGAGAGGATATGTAGATGGAAAGAGCAGGGGAAAAAGAGATGGAGTGAGACTCAGAAACACTCCCTGGGTGCAGATCAAGTGCAACTCTTGATTGGTCGGAGTGTGTGTGTGTGTGTGTGTGTGTGTGTGTGTGTGTGTGTGTACTGTGGGCATTGGCCATGGTTGCCACGATTGCCAGCGCTATTAGCGATGCCTGCTGCTGTAATGTGTTGTGACAGGGGCTGATTCTTGTGACTAACTGCTTTGGCAGGAGAGCTCCTCTGTCATGCTAATGAACAGATGAGGAGATGAGCCGGATTGACAGCGGATCGACGGGCCGCGCGCATGACTTGTCGTACGCTCATGCACAGAAAGACAGACTTAGATGCTACGTACGAAGACGAGAGCAGACCTCGCTGTCATGAATGTGTGCGGCACACGACACACTGATGCAGACATCCCCACTCACAAATAAGTAGTTACTAAGTCGGTGTGACAGAGGTGACAACACATGGACAAACACACAGAAAAAACACATGTGCATGCACAGATGTATGATCACGCCCCGCACAAACACAGCGGGGTTGGCGTCACTCTGTTCCTTCATTGCGTCCCCTTGCATCAGAGAAATCCCTAGATATGCGGTACACAACAAGCAACATGCTGTAGGCCAGCCTCTGTCTGTGTCTGTATGTGTGTGTGTGAGAGAGAGGAAGATTCGGGTTGTGAGCTTCGTAAATGTGAAATGTACCATTCAATGTACGTCCTTTGAAATGATGAAAGTGCATTAGTATTCCAAAAACGGGCTACAAGCAAAAACATATGCAAAACTTCCCGGTGGATTGACAAAAAATTAAATGCTAACAATGACATCAAACCGTTGGTTTAATTACTAAACAAAGGAGCCCCGTTAACACAAGCCTGATTTTAACAATATATTCTAAAATAAAAATGAGAAATCTAGAGATAGAAATAGAGCGATAGCAAGGAGAGACAGAGAGGTAGAGAAGGCACAGAAAAGATTAGGGCACTAATAGGCAGAAAATCCATGTTGGAGGAGATAGATGACGAGAGGTGATGTGGCGATAGCAGAGGAGGACAAATGGAGAGGCAGAAAATAGAGGTGAGATTCAATCTTCTCACCCTGCAGAATGTCGGGGTCTTGTAAGCAAAAGTAGTCCTGTGCAGAAGCTAATGGCTGTTTTATCCCTTTGATCTTTTTCCTTCACTCCCTTTATACCTCGCTTCATCATTCTCTCAAAATAAATTCCCCTCCCTGCCTCAACTCGGACACACTTGCTCAAATCGGGCCAAAGGAGAAACAAGACATTTCAATCCAAACCTCTTGTTTCAACGAACCAAATCTGTATCTGCTCAGTATGTTCTTTATCTTATTTTGATTAGAAGTCACAATGCTTCACATTTTGCTATTTACTTACAGTTACTGTTGCACATTTTTGTTTTTCAAAACCAACAACAAGCAAGAAAAATGAAATCTCAAACCCAGAGGAAGTTAAACTTCAGAAGGAAATGTGCACTTCAAGATAGGAAGCGAGACTGTTTGACTGCCACGTAATCTCAGTGCAGTGCAGCACCAAAACATAAAAGCAATAACTAAAGCACAGGCATCTCACAGACTATCACTTTAGGCCAGGCCAACTTTTCCATATCTGGCAATCTCAGCCACTAACAGATTGTGAAACAGTAAGAACAGATAACGCTGCATTGCACAAAGGGACTCGTGGAAAAGCTGCAAAGTTATCTGCAACCTGGATGGCCTGTGAGCATCTCTGCGTTACTCTACAAATGTAAATCTTGTTATGTTTTAGGTCAAAATATGGGCTTCTTTCTCCTGTGTGATGAGTCAGCATTGGTGCATCAATCATTCATGAGGCTTTGGTTCCTCCCTGATGTCAAAGTTTTTCCCTGCTCTTCACTGCAGCTACGGGAACGTGTCCTTGACCCAGGGACAGGATGGGGACTGAAGCTAGAACGGAAAAGAGGACATCCTCGAGCCTCAGGCCAGAACCAGTATGACTGGACTGGCAGGAATGGCGGTGATGGAGAGCAATGATGAAGAGAGCATGACGAAAATCCCCTTGGCATAGACAAATAAAATAGGCGGCTGCGAATGAGAGAGAAAATGTGTTTATGTGGGTATAAAATGGGGAGAGATGGATGGATGGAAGGAGAGGTAGAGTGTCACCCGCCAGACGCCCAGGGCCAACACAGACTGATGGTGACACTGAGTGGCCAGAGTGTGTGACGCTGTGACAATAATGATGAGAGACTCTTTCCCGATCTCTCTCAGGCTCCTTCTCCTCTCCCTCTCTCCTCCTTGTGTCACCCCCTGCAGCGGGCTGGTGCTTTGATCCACACCCTGACTATGTGTCCTCCTCTGGCCTGGGTCAGATCGCATCGGCAAGCAGAGTCTCATGATGCTCCAAACGTAACTCACGTGGAACCCCCACAGAAGTCAGTCCAGACGTTTTTCCTTCCTACTGCACAAAATTCATCGTGACAATAGTCATCAAAAGAAAATGAGAGATAACATAGATTTTGACTTAGTAGCCTGTTGTAATTTACAAAGAAGGAATTAAGAGGGAAGCTTTTTGGGCTTGTGGCGCAGAGGAGGCAAAAAGGACTGAGAATCATCCATTTGAAGAGTAGGCTGCCAGAAGAAGTGTAAGTTCCAGCACATTATCATTTATTTAACAAGACTAAGAGTCTACAGCCATGCCTGTGACTCTGTGAGGCTGTATTTAGGCACAGTAGTGCTTTAAGCTAAATGCTAGCATCAGCATGCTAACATACTCACAGTAACAATCCTAACATGCTACTGTCTCGTTGATAAAATGTTTACCCCCACTCCCCATCTTGATTTAGCATGCTTACATTTAAGCATTTGGTAATTAGCACCGAGGCTGACGGGAATGTCATTTGTTTTGCAGGTTTGGTCATAAACCAAAGTACAGGATACGCTGAAAGTTTGGCATGATGATGGGCCTTGACAAAAAGCGATCACCAAAGTAGTCAGGACATTTCACACAAAAACTACGAACCGCATGCAAATGTCATTGGCAGTCGTCCTTGGGGCACCATGGATATGCATGCCATATATGTTTGCATTTCAGCCCAATCCGTCCAATAGCTGTCAAGCCTTTTTCATAAGAAAGTGTAAATGTGAATTTTTCAGTGACAAGTCAAGTTATTGTCAATGCATGTGAGATTCATCCTCTGGGGAACATGAATTTCAGCGGAACACTACTCTTGAAACATTTCTGACTGGATCACAGTGGTGAAACAACCAATCATGTCTAGAAATCTGATGCCATGATCAAAAATATAATAAGACATATTTCTGGTTTTTGTCTCCTTACTTTGGGTCTATGCCAGTGGAGAAAGGGGGCACATGGCCGTGGCTCCATTGGACAGCAGGGCATTAATTCTCTGTCCCAGATCCTAATGCCCTGGCCCACTGAACCTCTCACAATCCAGAGGCAGCCCAGAGTATCAACTCCTCCTCTGCAATGCCTCCCAACAGCATTGCTTTGTTTACACTGTACATTTTTCTGACCTTGCACTTGTGTTGTGTATGTTTTCAGTGTGGTCCTTGGTGTGTGTGGCCCCGTTAGTCATCCAGTGCTCTCTCTCCCTCTCTCTCTCTGTCTCTCTCTCTTCGGCTTCACCCAGCTGAAGCCATGGCAGCAGTGCTGGTTAAGAGGTTTGTGTATCCCATTAGGATGATGAAGAGGCCTTTCATCAGTACACTCCCTCCGGCCAGGCGCTGACAGGAGCTTTACCTCGACAAGCCTCTCAAACACACCGCTCGACATGAGACAGCACCCAGCGAAGAGGTCCGCAGGCGGTACACATACTCACTGACAAACATTCACTGCTTGTAACACAACACACACACACACACACACATATACACAGAGAAAAAAAATGAAAGACTAAGATATTTCTTCGCTAACTTTTCACTTTCAATCTTATATCCATTTCTAACATTAGCCAATAGAGTTCAGTGTACGAGGAAGGAAGACAAGCGGAGGCCAGAGAGGAAGAGAAGTCTTGACTAATTCTGACTTGGTACTCTGATCTATTTTTAATCAGTGCCACACGAGGACTAATAGTGTAACGGCCATGCGGGGCTCTGTCCAGATGGGCAAAGTAATTTTTCAGGAGGGAGACAGTGGGAGGAAGAAGACGAAACGTGAGGACAGAAGAGGAAAAAAGAGACAGGAATAGAGAGGAAGAGGACAAAGATGGAAAGAGAGTGCAAGAGAGAGGAAAAGAGGGAGTGAGATAGACAAAGATTGATAAAGACAGAGTGGGAGAGAGAGCAGGAGACAGAGAAGCCACAGGAGCCAAGATGACCTGGATTCATAGGACCAGTATTGATTACTTGAGGATGAAAAGCCAAAGAAAGAGCTCTGCTTAGAGAGTAGATAAATGAACTCACACGCAGACAAATGGAAAGACAGAACTGGGTGAAAGTAACAAACAAAACACACCCAGAATCTAACTATCGTAGCTGCTTCGCCTTCAATCTGACAAGGTTGAAGCAAGTCAGCTGCATAATCCATTGCTATGACGGATAATACAGCCTGATGGATAAAGAAGTGTGACAGGTAGGGGCTGGAACTGTTTGTGTGTAGGCTGTCGTCCACACATAAACAGCATTAGCAAGAGCAGAGATGCAGCATATGGGAGACTACGTGATCTGATTAGATTTTTATTCTGTGCGGGATTTGTGGGGCAATCTATGGAATGTGTATAGATATTGTATGGGGGTTTGAAACCAAACACACATGCATGCAGACAACACTGAGGCCCATCTCCCCATTTGTAGTCTGGATTACTCTGCTTCACGTAGATTAACTTTGTATAATCGCTTTGAGAATTCTGAGCTTACAGCGCTGACGCCAACCAAAGATGCGCCATCAAAGAATCATAGTCGATTAAAATGAAACACAGGTAGCGTATAAACTCCTGCCAAACAGTGTACGCTCTCCTCAGCTTCACTTACAAAAGCATGTAGTACGAGCGCTTGTGCTCTTATACATGTCTGCAAAAACAATAGTTACCATGGGAAAAAAAAACTTTTAAAGACAGAAGCTGTGGAGAAAAAATATCTTGAGTCAGAGTGCAAGTTGTTAATAAATCACCACCCACAACAATTCCACCAATTCTCACATTACATCTGCATTAACTGATGTTTTAGGTCATATGGCCACTGGAAAGCTGTAAACACAACACTGAAATGTAACTGATATAGTGAAATTGTCAGCAGACAGTTGCTTTTTTACATATAGTGTATCAGTATAGCATTAGTATAGTATACATTGATGCTAAAAATGAAACCACGAACGCAAAGGAGCTAAAACAAAGGGGCTGAGGGGAGCTGCAGAGTCGGTTGACGATGCTCCGTTCTGTGTTAACATCAGCGACTTATATTGATTTAGTTCTGAATGAAGAGTATTTTTATTAGTTTAAATTAAATAGAAGTCTTTAGATTTCATGTAATTTCAGTGAAATTTTAGTGTTGACTTCAAAGCACGTTGAGACGACAGCTGCCACCATCTTTGTTTACCACAGTTACAGGTTGTTCTTCTTCATAGCATGGTTAGTGGAAGAGACAGTTTACTTGTTCCCTATCTCCCTCTACTTCTCTCTCTCTCTCTAATGCACGCACACACACACGCGCACACACACACGAACTCGTGCCAACACACACACACACACTGTGTTTCCGTCCTCCCACTGTTTGATCAGAATCACTCACTCTCTGTTGTTCCTGCTTATCTTGCACTAGCATTAGCATTAATGTGAGCAGCTACCTGTGCTCACCACAGCAGAGCAGCAACTAAATCACAAGTTTTGTTCATTTATTGAAATAATGTCCACTGTCTCTGTTTAGCTTGAGAGGAAAAGCTAATCGACAGAACATAACATAGTGATAGTCTTCTATTTCTTGGAAGCTTTAGATAATCCTGGAACTTACTAATTTCTTTCAAGAGCAACATAACACATACTCTACCGAAAATAACTATAACACAAAGTTTTGCACTTGCTAACCTTTTTATAAATTTCAATGTCTGCACGTTGATCTCAGCTGTGTTGCAGCTGCTTTTGATTCACAGTGAATCTCAGGAGTAGCAACCAGTTAACACTTGGCGCTGTAAGTGATCTCTTCCACATTACGCATGGGTTTTTGGTTCACTGTTAGCACAAAAGTATTGAGCTTTTAGATTGTAAGAGTTTTCACCATTTTAGAGAGTTTGAAGTACGCAGCTGTTGTAACAGTAACAAACCTAAACTTTCTCATTTCTTCCCTGACATGTCTCTTCCTAATACTGATGGCCCACAGAGCAACAACACTGGAGGCTTTGAATGGCCACACTGTGCTGGAAACCGTAAGAATGGAACTGCTTGAACCTCATATGGCTGCGGTCACTTAGGTCATTTGTGAGGCACAATGGCAGGCAGCAAACATAAAGGTGTTTATATCTTTCCCACAATTTACAATCTATTCAGCATGACTGACTTCACAACTTCCATTTTCCACAACAACAAAGAACCAGCTTTTAGTGTATGTGTGTGTGAGTGTAGAGGATGTGCTGGAGAACACATAGGTGGGCGGTTGTTTGGGTGGTCGACCAGAATACAGAACCCATGTGAGAATCACAACACTGTGCTCTTGCGTGTTATGAATTACACCATATGCACAACAATAAGACTGGGGCTGTTTGAGTAGTTAACGTGCTCGCACTAGACCAAAAAGCAAACAGCAATTGATTGATGCGAAAGAAATGAGACTCTGTGTGTGCAGCTTCTCTGCAAATACACAAAATTCATGCCAGACACAGTGGCTCTATAAACCCTACAGCATCCTGAAGTTAGTTAATAACAGACTGTGTTCATGTAGAGGCTTCTGTTATCATATCTCACACTAGTGCGCCAAGAACACCAGCATATAACATTGCAAATAATCTGAGGCAAATCAGTGGGTCAGAGTTCACAGAGTTCACTCTGTTAACTCCATATCCCAGGCCTCACTGCGCATATTGTAATACCTTCGTGGTTTTGCTGTGCTAAGACATCACGCTACACTGATAAAACAAGCACAGCTATTAGTGCTGAATGCACACGCCTTTGCCATGGCCTCACCTTTCTGTGAACCTTGACCTCACCTCTCACCTCCACCCGTGACAGGCTCCTCGCACGTGGCCTCACTCTGATCCAGAGAGAGCACGACTATTCTGCATAAACGTGTAGATAAAACAACAGATCACAATCTCAATTTAATTACCCGACACAGAGGCTCGCTGCTGTGTTTTCTCCCTATGAAATATTATAGCATGCATAGCCAAACTGCTAAACTACTAAAAGTACAAGCACATTAATATACATTACACAGTCTCCAATCATTTTTAATGGCTGTGGAGACACTGAAAACGATCAGTGGAGCAAATAAAAAAGAAGGAAAGAGCGACAGAGACACAGGGAAACAAAGTGGACGGGGTGAAGTGAAACTACCTGTGTACTTAATGAGTGTGAAGATGAAAAAGAGACAAAGTTAGCTGAGCAGAAGAGGCAATTTTGGACTGCGTGAGATTCATCATGCCGTCTTGTCTTAGACTCATCATGTTCTGAGGTGGTTCATATAACAAGGTGTGGAGATCAATAGCGTCCATTTACTGAGGTGCAGCTCATCTAATCATCTGGCGCTCTGCTGCCCACAGAAGGAGCTGCGACACGCACCTGGGCCTCTGGAGGAGAGCAGAGTAATGAAATGTACACTGCAGTCTGGTCTATCTTCAAGTTTCCAACAGCTAGCACAAACACGGCCCCCGCGCCTCCCCGGTCTCACTTCTTTCATCTCCTCCACTTGCACAGACGAACAATAAACCCAGGCTTCACCTCCTCCTTCTTGTCCTTTTTCTCCTCTCTTACACACATGCTCGGCCACATACGTTTAGCTAAAGTTGCATATTGTGTGGTCCATTAGGAATCTGAGGGGTGTGAGGCACGGAGACCAAAATATCCACAGTACTCTGTTTCTTTCTCCATCTCATTGACTGGGTGCCTCAGGGCAACATCACGATAAGCACTCCTTGTCCCTGCTCCCAACGCAATTCTATAATTCATCTTAATTGAGAAAAACAAGCAAGCAAAGGGGAGCCCTGGAAGGATGTAAAGTGCAGGTCATGTATTTCTGGGACTGAGGGACTAAGTGTATGTTTTGTGTCTGTAAAAGGTGAGTACAGGTGCTTACCGTTGCAAGAACGGATTCACCTTTCTCCTTTGTTTGTGCACATGTACTTATTAGAGGGTATTTTTTCTCTAATGAGGTTTAAAGCAAAGCAGAAACAAATCATGCAAGGAAAAAACAACATATACAAAGGACTCCCTAACCAGTCACTGTCATTTGGCTCAAATGCCACAACGGCTAAATAAATTGATGTTATTGTTAGGAGGCAGCGTTATGAGGGAATGTGGCAAGAAAATGGCAAGAAAAATGGAAAATTAGACCCCGTGTGCGACGAACATAATGACGGAGAGGGGATGTAGTTTTATTTTCTGCACTGTTTTTACACATAGACTGTAATTTATTCAAGGGTTTCTCTGGTTCATATTCCTGAGCTTAGAGACAGAGGTAAGGCAGATGGTGTTTAAACACTATCTTGACAATGCAGAGTAAACATGACATCTGAATATCAAATCGTGGAGCAACTTTCAGGCCAATATGGCAGCTTCAATACAGATGGAGCCCCAGCTTTAGCCGTACGCATCCAGACTTTCTTTGCTTCAGGTAATTAGCAGACGATTCAGGCTTTTTGTTCTCCTTTTTTTGGTGCTTGGAAGTTAAACTGAAGCTCTAACTGGTTGGCAGAGGCAAATCTCGTCTTTGATTATACTTTTTAACATTTCTGAATAAGAATATCACCTGCTGTTCTAATGTAAGATCAATGCAGGATATATACATGAAAGCATTGGCTGTACTCGGTTCAGTTCTGTTAGAGACTGCATGTTTTTAGAGTATGCAGCACTGTATCATTTGTGTCTGCTTTATTTTTTCATCCACTTTCCAGAGCCTGCACTATCTGGGGCAGTGGTCAGCAGTTTTAATCAATTTTCCAAACGCAGGAGCACTACGGCAGGCAGGAAATCCCAGCAGGACAGTAGGGAATGGACATAGCAATAATAATAACAACACAAAATCTAATCTGAATTATGCTCTAAAGAGATTAGGTCAGAATAATCCCCAGAATAAACACAAACTGGGAGGAGGGGAAGCTGCTTGTGATCAAATGCAGGGAGGGGGAGCTGCATCTCCTGCGTGTGGATGTTTTTATTCCTGACAGTGGGATTTGTGTAAAGTTGTGTTTGATTTTGGGTGTAAGAGCGATGAGGGTGTTTATTTTGGGAAATGAGAGTATGTCTGAGGCTCAGAGGGTTGCTATTATTAAAGCAGAATAAAATGCTTCCTATTGCCTGCTCAAACAAAGAGAGATTCCCTCTGAGTGATGGATTCCTGAACATTTGCAGACACAAAGACAAACTGAGTACGTTCATTTCCGAGTGGGATCCGGATTTATTAAAACATTATCGCCACCCAGTTAGATAAAAACCTGTTCAACCCATTATCCACTCTATGTGTAAATGCAGTTTATAGAGTGCCACATATTGCCTTCTACCAGTCTCCTTGAATAAAGACAATGATAAGCAGGAGTAGAGAGCGAATAAGGCAGTAACAATTTTCTAAATGCACAGCCAAATGCAAAATGACTACTTTAACATCACTGATACCAGTACAGTTAGAAGTCTGCATGGCAAACTTTTAGCTCATACACCAGTGTGACACTGATTTTATGTCCTTTGAAGATAAAACTGAAATCAAAATGAAGGGAACAGTTTGACATGTTTGTGCCTGTGATGACAGAACTCAAGGAAGAGTCTGTGTCCCACTAAGAAATTCCAGTAGGGTGTATTTGTGTAAGGACGAAAAAAGCAACATGTCACACGTTTATTGGTAAAAACTCAAGGTGTTAGTCTGTGGAGCCAGGCTAGCAGCCGTTTCCCTCTGCCTTCAGTGCTTCTGCTAGGCGTAATTACCTGCCTGCTGGCTTTTGCTTCATATTTAGCTCACATAAATCAGAGAGGTCTTAACCATATCGTCTGACTTTGGCAAAGCAAATAGATGTATGTCTGAAAATGTTGAAATATTTCTTTCATGGCAGCCACAAGAGGCTAAACTGTGTAAAAAAAACCCACAAAAACAAAAACGTCTATAGCTCCAAACAGTGATTTAGGTTCATTTGCTCAAATTACTGCAGGATATCTGCTGGAGCTTTCCCAGTGCTGACTCTGTGTGCTGAGGGTTCAGGGATCAGAGTGGATTGGGCCAGGGCAGACCTGGAGGTCACTGGCTGCCTTTTTGCTGATCAGGCTATTGTCGAGCAGCTGCATGGCCGGACCACTCCAGGTCTATTCAGAGTCTATTCAGCAGCTTCAGCTAAGTGCAATAGAAGACCCTGGTCTATTGTCTGACGCCAGGTCTGTTTGAGCTGCACCAGAGTGCTCACTTCATCTCCCAGCGAGTTCAGAGAAACAGTTAAGACTCGACGAATGGGGGCGGATTTACACAAGTAAAAAGACACGTTAACACATTCAGGCTGACTCCAGCGCTCAAACTGAGAGCTGCTTGACCTCCTGTGACCTTTGCAGAATGTCAAACCACACTGTGTGACCTCTGTGTGCTTCGCTGAACACAACACCATCACATACATTTTGATTCGAAAAGAGAAGAGATGCTAAAGGATGACAAAAAAAGTAAAAATGTTTAATTTCATGCAATCCAGTACGTTAAGGACAATCTATTACTGTCAACAACTATGTTGCATTTCTGTAAGCATGGCATATTTGTTGGCTTCATATTTGCATTTCTCTTATGTTCTGAGTATCAATCAGGAAGCAATAAAACATTATAATGTAAAAATGGATAACAAGAGATCGGTGGCATTGCTAGCAAGTTAGCTATTCCCAAAGTATTTGGTAAGTGTATGATCATGCACACAAAATGGCCATATCACACTCAGTAAAAAAGCCATCTGGAAGCATCAGCACTTCTATGAGCAGAATTAAGTCAGAGTGCAATGACTTTCTCGTTTAAAGTGCCTCCAAAGAGCCCCATTATTACCTTCCCAGAATGCAAATGTGCTTTGGGCCAATTAGAGGTTGAGCCAATACCAATGTAAGCCCATAAAAACCCGCCCTTCCATAATCATTCAGCAATATGACTCATGGGTAAGATTGGAACACCGGCCTGTAAATGTGTCATGATTATGACTCCGTGCTTAAAATGAATGGAGGAGCTGTGTATTTCATTCCCACGGTGCTGGACCTGAGCCACGCATATGTTAGTGTCAGAGCTTCTAATGAAATAAATAGACTTGTGATAGTACTTATTAGGCCTCAATAAGTGGCAGGTAAAGACAAGGGCCCAGTGGTGGATCAAAGGCAGTTAAATGTCTCTTTTTAGATCTGCGCCTATCAAGAGGTATTTAGGGGGAGAGGGGGCTGCTTTTTTGTTTGTGGAGACAGACGCCCTCATCCAGGATCTCTCTGTGTAATTACACGCCACAGAAGACCTTCATTCCTCTCCTCTTCACAGAGAGAGATGAAAGACGAGAGAGACAGGGGCATGTAATCGCTCCTCTGACTGAAAGAGGGGGAGAGGAGGTGAGGGACACAGAGAATAGAAGGACAAAAGGATGGTGAGTGGTGGTGGGGTTTTAATAAACCTCCTCTGTCTCTTGTTTACAGAGTCTCTTCTACCTCTCCTGATTTCTCTCTCTCTCTCTCCCTCTCTCTCACACACACACACACACACACACACACACACACACACACACACGCTATCTTTGACTGAGGCTTTCATTATTCTTAGAGTTGGCTGTTCTTTGCCTCTGGACAGATGTGTAAATTGTTGTGCTAATGCAAGGCCCACTGCTGAGAGCTTTAGAGGGGTGGAGATTTACACACTCCACACCACTGTATAACTGTCACTCACAAACTCACGCGCACGAGAGCATAAAGGAGGGTGCCGTAAGCGACAGCTTCTCAGCGCACACACTAGCCAGACCATGTGCACAAATGCAGGCATGCATACACACACTCATACACTCTGGTACTGACAGAGGCGTGGGTGGACGTTGACATGCACACGTAAATGTTCTATTTCCTTGTGCCATTCATACTCTCCAAGCCTATGTCTAACAAAAAGACTCTCTCACCTCATCACAAAGGGCTTCAGAGCAGCAGTGAAGTTCCAATCTGTCGCTGTTCCACTGTAAAACGCCAATATTTTTCCATTACAGACTTTATTTACTTCAAAGGGCACAGGGGGCAAAACAGTGGAAAGGCACCTGTTAATGATCTCCCTTTGCTTCTGAGGCTGAGGCGAGGTGGTAATCTGAGTAATCTTTGTGTGTTTTTTAAAGTTTGGCAACATCTGTTGTTTGGAAACAGCAAAGTACTCATCATCCAGTTGAGAGTAATGTGAGAAAAGGGGTAGATATGTGACGAAAGTCATTAGGCAGGAATCAGAGGAAATAACAAATCACACAGAATCTGTTGGCATAAAATTAAGCAGCCACATATTTAATTTATCAGTTAAAGGAACATTTTAAGGAAATCCACATATGCCCTCTCTTTCCAAAAGTAAGGTCAGAAGATTAATAAGACTCTCATATAATATGGAAACAAGGGAAGCGGCTAGCCTAGCTCTGTCCAGTGGTAACATAATCCATTATCTGGACTATTTATCTTGTGCTAAGCTAAGCTAGCCAGCTGTTGGCTGAAGCTATATGCATGTATTTACAAGAGTGATATCAATGGTCTCATCTATTTCTCAGCAAGATTGTGAATAAGTGCCTTTCTTGAATTGCTGAACTGTTCATTTAAACAAGCAAAGGCCAAGTTGTTCCAGACCTTCACCTTTAAGGATTTGTTCCTTTTCAGCAATGGGTTTAATTTGCTTATACATTTTTGGTTTTGGGCTGTTAGACGGACAAAACAATGTGTTACGATGATAAAAAAAAAAAAAATAATAATAAGGTAATAATTGATACTAAAAAAATCCTTACTATATTTGTACTGTTAAACTTTTGCCCCTGCATTTTCTTAGTCCTGCCAACATCTCTGCCAAGTCTGCATGACACTGGGTGACTGACTACTCTGTCTGTCTGTCTGACTGACTGTCTGATGGCGCCGTAGCCTCCCAGGGGTTCCAAACAACCCATCTGCCCAGGAATCTGCCAGTCCGTCTGTCTGTCTGTCTGGCTCTCCACAGGTATGTCTATCTGTCCCTGCATGATCCATGTTTCTTTTATTAAGCTGTGGAAGAGGAAGTCAGGGGCTGGCTGCAGCGTGAAGGTTGAAGCTATAGACAGAGAGACACTGCTCAGTGTTTAATGACCCACTATAACTATACCTATTCATCTCCCTGGCAGAGCACTGAAATGGCATGGAAATGCTCCTGTGCTGGAGATATTGCATCATGCTAAATCATAACTCTTCAGCTGGCACTAGTATGATTACATGAAACATGTTCCTCCCGCTGCTTCTCGTGTATAAAAACCTTCCTTTGACGCAAAACGACACAACGAATGCTTCGATACAAATTAATCAGAGGCGGTTTAACATGATGACGCCAGAGAGCGCTTATAACCAAAAAGTGTCAGCAATGCCACGCTCACATCCATCTCCTATCCATAAACATCTATATGGTCTTCTCTACCTGCAGTACCTGCACGCGCACGCACACACACACACACACACACACACACACACACACAGCCACCCACCAACCCACACCCACACCACACACACACACACAGCCACCCACCAACCCACACACACACCACACGCACACACACACCGCCTCTTTTTGCTGAGAGGATTGGAGGCAAGTGAAGCTGAGCAACAGCAGCGGCGGAGCAGAGACACCCAGAGTTAATGAACCCTCACCAGTCAGCATGGCTGTCCATCTGCTTTCATAATCCCCATAAACAGCAGGCCACAGGCGCTGCCCAACCAGCTATGCGCGCGCACACACACACACACACACACACACACACACACACACACACACAAATACACCATATCGTCATCCAAAATATCCTACATGAAGAATGAGGGCTGCATATGTGCTTTATATGTGCACATGGTTGTGTTGTGTCAGTGTGTGTGCATGCACGAGTGTGTGTTGCTGGGGGTCCAGCAGCATTATAATGCCTATGTGCCTTAGCTCAGCTCACCAGCTAATCTAAGCAGAGTGGCGGGGAGAGGTGAGCGTGAGGTCGTCTGTTGAGCCCATCTGGTCAGCAGCAGGTAAGAGGCTTGAAACACACACCCGCTGACACACTTGATGCGCGCGTGAGCTCATACACTTAAATCTAACCTTAATTACATGCAGGTACATCTGCCACATTAGACCAGACCTCGTCCCACTACTTCACACATGGCGCTCATTTAAAACGATTCCTAACTCTTCAGCGGCGGATGCCTGGTGGCATTTTGCAGCGTACGCCGGCGTACACCTGGCATGGTGAATGAACCAGTAGGATAAACCAGGTTTCCTCCTGTGCAATCAGAACGGCTGCCAGAGCGAGAGAGAGATGGCTGTGTGCACGGGCTGTGTGCTGATTGAGACTGGGAGTGTGACCCCACTGTGACCCATGCAGAAAAGGGAGTAATACCTAAGTAATACGGCTGGCTTCCCATCAATGCGCACGCATCGCACATACACACACTCACCCCAAACACACAAACTGGAGCCAAGAGGAGCCTGTCAGCCCTTGATTAAGACCTGCATCCAAGGCGAGAACAGAATCTTTACTGTGTGTTTGGAGGCTCTCAGTCAAAGCCCCTAAAGGAGGAGTATGAATTAAGTCCGGGAGCTGAAGACGGGTGGAGGAATTAAAGGGTGGATGAGGGCAGATCTCATTCTTTCTCTCTTCTCTTTGCTATGGTTGAGATCCAAGAGTGTCTGAGCAGAAACAGGGATTACTGGCCCTACTCTGCGTGTTTGTATGTGTGGGCATATGTTTCGAGGATGAAGGGCCAGAAACTGCGTATAGCTGGCATTTTCCTTTAGCACGATCTCTAAAGCTCAAACTGTGGAAAAGAGGGAGACGAACGGAAAAGCAAGGAAAAGAGGAACAAGGAAAGGCAAGGAGAGACAAGGACAGGAGAGGAGCAGACAGGAGAGGCCTGAATCTGCCCTTATTGACCTCTGATTAAGTGCCAATCACCACTCCATTACTCACACGGACAATGAGCTCAAGAGATAAACATGGCGCTTTAACTCCATGTCAGTCACTACATTAAATAACACAGCAGCGCACTGTTGACATGCAGCCAATCACACAAAACCCACCAAGCCCTTCCTCCTCCCACCCCCCTCTAAACACACACTCACAAATACACTCAGTGAGCACCATTCCCCTTGATTTGAAACACAAGGGAGGAAAAAAATGTAAGTTGTTTGAAAGTCCTGCTGTTGCCTAGCTGCCTGCCATGCAGACAGAAGGACGCGGGATCATTTCCGTTCCCTCTCTCTGCCGGAGATATGCACACGTACGCTCAATACGCCCATCTCTCCGGGGAGGTCTGTGTGTCATTCCCTTACTTTAGACACACCAGCTGCTCGGTGTGTGCTCTGCAGTGTTAAGAGCCCCTTCCCACCTCGCACAAGCCCCCAGTGGCACCCACATCCACTTACACACAGGCATGACAAAGCTCCCCACGCTCCCCTCCTTTACCTACCCCACGACAACCCAAACACCCCCCCACATTCATAAGTACCCTGAGGGCAGATGGGACCCTAATAAGCGTTACACTCATTGAAATGGGATTCTTCACAGTGCCTTCTAAAGAGCAATTCCCAAACTCTGGCAGAGAGCTGGTTGAAAAAAAATATGATGGAGTGAGAGAGATATGGATGACAGAGGTTGGTATATGTGAGACTATGAAGCTATAAATACGCCTGATGAGACTATCAAGAGATTGAAGGAAGAGGAAGGGGAAATGGGGACAAGCGAAGGCAATTTATTAATGTGGATGTGGGAGAATGTATCTTTGTATGGCAAATTCACTAAAGGAAGTCAGAATAACACTAACTGCTGCTGCCTCCTCTAATGCAGCACATTTCTTCTCCTGATGGAAAGGGTATTATTAACGCACTTTAAGCAGAATCTTCCTTCAGTTCGCCAAGCCCACATGGCACACTCAAATACAAACAGACACAAACACAAGTATTAACAGATTGGCTGTGGTCTAAGCTCTGAGTGGACTTGGCTCAACTGCCTTTTGAAGACAAAAAAGCCTCTGCTAAGAAGATGAGGGGAATCTACATGGCCTGAAAAACCTCCTTTTTTTAGCCGTGGACACACGCAGAGCGCTTGGACCACAGCACAGCCAATCAAGCGCTGACGCTGCCTCTGATCTATAGACCCCAGTGCAACCACTTTTATCCACTGTGTGTATGTGTATCTATCTTAGGTTAAGGGGGTTGCTCAGGATCTGGCGTGACCCCCCGTAGTGAATCCTGATCCTATTGGTCACGATGCTCAGAGTGCTGCTGAGATCTTAAATGAAAATTCCTGCACTCACTCACTCCTCCCAAGTGACCCAGCGGGTCTCCCGCCCTTATACACATAAATGCTACCTCTTCATCAGAGGATGTGGCTCCATTTTGCATATGTGTGTTTGTGTGTGGGTGGGTGTGTAGGTGGGTGCTGTACTTTTGATGTCAGATGTCACCAAGCACATCTTAGCATATCAATTGTCAAAGGAGTCAGAGATTCTAAAGCTAAAACAAACAAGCAGGTGTGATTTTTACCTGCACATGAGTGGTTACGCAACAGTTACACATCTTCAAAGAAGCATGAACACACTCATGCACACACACACAAGTATAGTTCCTGTTGAAGTTGTGAATGAGTTCTGAGTGCGTGTGTGTTCTGCTGCTGCCCCCCCTTTACCCCACACAAAGAGGCAGAAAAAGCACTCTGGAGTCTCCTATTCATCTAAAGCACAAAGGAACCCCACAGAGGTTTTCTTCCTGTTTCCCTGTCTGCCCCACCCATCTCCCCCCACGGGGCAGGATGGAGGGGCAGGGGGTACCCTGTCCTGCCGGCCCAGCAGCAACTCAGCTCCCATCTGGCACCGAAACTCTCCCTCCTCCACCCCCGATCAATCCATCCATCCACCCCCCTCTAACACTCCAGCCTCAAACTTGTTTCAAACCACTCATGGGCTTTTTGAAGACCTGCGCCAAAATCTTTGTGTTTTCTTTAGAAAAAAAAAAAAATCACCTCCTAAAGTCACTGGCAGAATAAAATGAATTTTGTGATTACTATTTTAGAAAGCTGGTTTAACCTTGGGATAAATAACTCGGTGGAAAACATTTTTAAAATTTCAAACATCAATGGCTTTAAATGTTGGGATTAAATTGAAACATTCCTGTGTTGTTTTTTTTATACATGCTTTATGTGAAGGCACACAGGTAGAGGAGACCATCTGGCATGAGATAAACAGGACATTTTTACCAGAATCCAAGCAGGCATTATATTAAATATTTAAATAAGTCCACTTGATGATAATTATCTACAGTATTTTTTGCACTCTTCCTAAATAACACACAGTTAGAAATAGTTGGCAGTCTCAGTAATATCGATTAAATCATTATTACACCAGATTCTAAATGCTTTGAGAACATATTGTCTTTGCGGAAGAAAGTGATGGCCTGTGCTTAAAACTATATTCATCTCCAGTCTGCCAATCTTTGCCTGAAACTTTATTCTGCTGCTAATTCCTCTTTCCATTCTTTATAGTCAGCTCCCTCCTCCATTTACCTTGCTGTTTTCCCCTCCTCACAGAGCCCTTGCTGTTTGCTGCAGATTTATGGTCCGGTCTAACATGCACAGTATTGGCAAAGCATTAAACATGTCTACTCTTAATACTGTGAGCTCTCTCCATCGATAAGAGCCTTAATAAAAACATCCCCCTAGTGGATTTGTGTGTCTCTTTTTCACTTTCCACCCTCCGCCTCTCTCCTCGACAATATCCTTCCCTCTTAACCACTGTTTCTTGCTGCTTTGATAGCTTTAACCTAGTTCTGCTGCACATCGCTTGCCTTCCTCTCATTCTTTTCCACCTATTTCTCCCCCCCCTCCCGCCTCATTCTCTGGCCTGTGCCAGAGGTTTAATGACGCTTGAATGCCACTGCTATGGAGTTTTCTTCTTCGCTCTTTTCTCATAAAGGATATTTAAAAGCCATGCCCTGAGATCAATCTATCTCAATGTGTCTCTCATGGATTCATTTCTCTTCCATCTCCTCTTTCCGTTTTTTCCTCCTCACTTTCAGATGGATAGCATTACCCTGCGTAACCCCTCTCCTTGTTTAGTTCACACACATCCTCGGCAACAGCCCCAGGCTGCAATTGGCACACTTGCTCAAACTGCCACTCTTTTATCTAGTCTATAAATGCCTATTGGTACCCTAAAATCCTTCACTACCCCCTGTAGCCATCCGGGTCAGTTACACTTATGAGAGCCAAGCAGCTGTTCCCCTCCCACTTCTTTCTCCTTTGCTGTCTCTGATGTCAAGAATTTGAGCATCATAAGCACATTTTAAATATTAACAAAGACCACTTTGCACATATGAATAATACAGCAGAGAGGGCAGTGGTTGGCCAGCGATCCCATCCCCTGCCGCCTGACGGCCATAAAACTAATGCACTGCTTCGGGACAGAATGTGGCCTGGTCTGGTCTGCCAGCAGGACTTGCCTGAGGAACTAGTCTGGCCCGTGGCCTGGCCCAAAGAGAGCTGTCTGTCTGTTTATTTATCACGGTGCCCAACCACCTGTCCAAATCTCTGCAGATGCAACAGCCTGGCAGCACTTTTGTTATGACTACATGTTTCAGAGACACTTTAATCTAATCTGACATCTCAATCTGTTGAGCGTCTTTGAAGCCAAATCTACTTTGGTGTTTGTTTGAGGTTAGCTTTGTTGTCACATTCCTTTCTTTTCATGCATCTAAAATTCATACTTTTAGCTGTTGGAAAATTACAGAGCTCTTCTGACCAAACGATGCTTCAGTGGTCTTTTTACTGGCTCATACTGTACATAACATTAAAGAGTGTGAGTCTCCTTGCAGCCACTGAGCTGTTATTCAGGAACAAGAGGATTCCCGCACAAATGAGACAGCACATCCTCGAAGAGTGTCACTATTCATCCAGCTCTCTATGGGAGTGTCTGACATGCTACGCTCCCTAACGCTGAACACTTGACTGCTCCTGCTCCTGCTATCGTCACCCTCGCTCTCCTCCTGTCTTGACCTCCGAGTTTGTCCCAGTCCATCCACCCTGCACTCACCCCCACCCCCATTAGGCACCTAGTCATCTCCATTTGTACTCAAACTGTGCGTAAACACACTTCCCGTATGTCCGTTTTCTAATTCTGATGAAGTCATTAATAATGACAAACACACAGAGAGAGGCAGTGGACAGCAGGCTAGTTACTCCAGACAAGTGTTCCTGGCAGTCTGGGTAATTAATGTGTATGTCAACACAGAAAGAGGAGCACCGTAGCAGAAATGTGAGCTCAGCACATCCACAATGCAGGCAGAGACCGAGACAGGACGGATCTGAGGGGAGGTGGCAGAGGAAAGGTATACACACACAATGGGAGAGAAGATAAATGCAATCTGTCTGTCCCATCATGCATTCCCTAAATATATCTCTGCCTTCCTCTCTCCCAGACAGCAACTTTACTGGGGCACACTGAGCTATTGTCCCCTGGTGTCCCCCTCCTCCCTGCTCTGCTCCCCTAACAGGACCTCACTGCAATCCTCAACTGTTTATATCAACCTTTCTCATTTCTCATGCAAGGATTTCAGAATGGTCCACAATTTTAATAAACGTAAGCTGCTTTTCTGCTCCGCCTGTTCAGGGAATAATACACACACACAAGGACCTTGGGATGTGCTGTGGGTTGTGTGTGTGTGTGTGTGTGTGTGGGGGGGGGCTCTTCTTATTGGCATTCAAAGAATTAGCCACAGACCTGGACAGACAGTCAGTCAGTCAGTGTGGCCTCCAAATGATTACTCCGGTCATTAAGTTAACAAATGGACTTTTGCACCAGAGACGGTGTATTTCTTGGAGTGGTCCTTTAGGAAAGTCTGTGCAGATTCTGCACTCATTGTTGTCCCATTGTTCTTTTCGTTTCTTTTTTTTCTGTCCCCTACTGTAAACCAAGCTTAATCCACAATCCACTAAACCCGCAGATTTCTGCCTTGTATTTCAATCTGATCTGGCAAAGGGAGGGGAGGAAAAAGTCTAGGCTAGTCTGCCACTAGGCCACACTGAGCGAAATCATTAATCTAACACTGGAGGTGTGCAGCATCACCTTGGTTTCCACGTCCTGTCCCATCACCTCACCCACAGTGACCTGCTCTGTGTACCAAGTGATTTCATCCCCATGAGAGCTGCTGCAGTTCTTTGACGGCATTAGCTCTGGGCAATCCACTGATCAAAGCCTGCTCTGTTCACACTGCAATACTGTGTCTAATAAAATAATGATTACAAAGGTAGACATGGCTTATGATCAACTGAGAGTAAGCTTAAAACAAGTGTCACTAAATTGAGAGGCTGTATCCCGCAATGAGCAAAAAAGAATTAAAGAATCTCTTCCCTCGGAGCACTTCGAGTGCTCTGTCTTACTTCTCACAAGGTTTTTTGCTTTTTCTTTTTGGAGGGGCCAAGAAGGCAGAGCAAAACCTTAATTACTCCCTGCGCACCGGGGGAGTTTGATTTTTCCGCTCCGAGTAAAAGAGAGCTCTGAGCTCGGGTGTATCCTACTGTACGGTTGAAGAGTTTGATGTGGGTAAAAAAGTGCTGGTCAGCAGGCGACAACAGACCCCTGCACTGTTCTAGGTGCACTACACAGTCAAAGGCATCTGTTTTAAAATTCAACCAAAAGTTCTAGGCTCTGGTGGAGATACTTAATTCAATATTCATTTGACTTGATCTGATCGCAATAAATAAATAAAGCTGTGTGGGCGCGTGTGTGCGCGCACATGTGAGTGTGTTTTGTAAATGTTGCGCCGTGTCACACAGGTACAGTATTTTGCAGCGATTTCACTCCAAGCTGATCTTTGATTTTACAACTTACCAGTGCCAGACACGACACATGCCGCGACCAGTAGGAGCACAACCAGAGGAGCGACACCTTGGTCACGCTGCAGCCGAACAGAGGGCATCTTTTCCGGCTATGCCGTTGCGAAATGTCCCGGGTTGTCCACGATGTGTACGCTACGGTGCCTCTGACACACCAAAGTGACTCTTGTCCAAGAAAGGTCCCTCAGGAAAGAGTGAAATACCAACGAGCCCAGTAAGGTTCGATGCCGTTGTTTTAGAAAATAGTTCACTCTTGACTGTTGACGCAAACAGACCGCAACGCTCAAAACACATCCATCACCGAGCAGCTTGTGGATGTCAGAGAAAAGATTGCAGGGTGTAATTTCCGTCCGTGATTAAAGTTTGAAGAGGTCCGTAGATATCACACCCGGCGAAATCAAAGGAACAAACTGTCGGGACTAGTCCTGGTAGATTTCATTTCCAGCCGCACTTGAACCCCGCTTGACTGGGAGCCATACGCGCAGAGGTGCCACAAAAGTCACCAAAAAGTTTGACGCATTTCTGCTCTCAATGGACAAATGCAGTCAGCCTTCAGAGTCCGACTCCCAGCAAACAGAAACTTGCTTTGCGATCATACAGAATAAGTACCACGTCGGGAGTTGCTGTCAAGAAAACCGCGTCCGCTGCCGACTGGACTCCCGAGTCTGCTCTGGGCCCCTGGGTGTCTGGTCTCGTCCCCGTCCGCAAGGTGTAAACAAGAACACGGGGATCAACGCTGGAGCACAATGCCAGCCTCCGGACTACCAGTCCCCGCCTGGCCAATCATATACCATCCTCCTCCTCCTCCTCTCAGAATGAATGCTGAACAAGTGAAGGTAAACTAGTGGCAAGCGAGGAGGAAATAGATGGGAGGGGAGAGATAGAAAACCCGGACCCAAGAGCGCAAAGCACCGCTCTGGATCGAGCAGGCACTGACTGCAGACAAGCGAGGATGAGTTTGTGGGTTCTATCTATCTATCTATCTATCTATCTATCTATCTATCTATCTATCTATCTATCTATCTATCTATCTATCTATCTATCTATGTGTAGGTTTGTGTTCAAATCTAATTTTAAATGCAATAACGCAGGCAATCCCCTTTCTTTGCTGCCCCCTTTTACCTCATATGAATAATCTGCTATCTGGAGTCTATAAAAGAAGTCCAGCAGCACTGGTCTTGGTTTATGAGAGCATATTATTGCCTGTCAATCCATCCCTGGGTCACATTTTACTCCCCGTGGCCACAAGAGAGCACCCTTTCATAAATGAGCCAATGAGGGCGACACCTGACTGGATCTTCAGCAGAACTCTTCATTATCAAAGTCGTTTCCCTTTGTGGCAGGATGGTGCTGATAGTGTCTGATTGGTGAGCGGACCACGGGGGGCATGATGAAGAGGTGAGGATCGCTCCGGCGCCGGAGCTGCTTTAATGCTGCCTCTTTTTAAAGCAGCGTGGAGGCGCAGCTGAATTCAGTGGGTGTGTTAATTCTTCATGTCGGTGAAATCTTTGCACTTTTTCTGAGATCACCTGCCTTTTATAGAGTTTCTTTAGGTGGTTCGTCTTCTTCATCTGATCACTTTTCATTCCGTTTTTTTGCAAAGGCATCACTTCTGTTGACTGATGATCCTTCTGGAAGCTTGATATGTATTACTTTATTGTATGTGCTTAAGGGTTTTTGTTGTCATCACAACATGTAAGTGTAGAGGAGCAATGGTTGAGCCTTTGACACACATATGGATGGACAATCACTGGAAACAGCCAAACAAGAGAAATGAAACATAAGTAGATTACAAATTCTTCCTTACAGGTAAATCTTTTTATGAGGATATGTTTGGTTTTCAAAGTCAACACTGAGATTATGGGAATGGCGTTAGACAGCACTCTCCACCTGCATCGTCAAAACCGCAAATGAGGGGAATATGATTCGGAAGGATGGTGTTCATCTGCCCGGCAGAGACCCAGACAGTCCATGCCAAAGGGCACCCTGGCTGTTCTGAAAACTGTTGGATTTTCCATTAATTTGCCCCCAGTTGTTGTGTGATTCAGTGATAAAGAGCATAAAAATGGCATTTATTACAATAAAAAGTCACTTTCTGCTTTTCTCCAACATTACTCTCTGCAGGAAGTATCACTCTCTCTCATACTGAGTCTAACATTTATTCCTTCTGTTGCTGAGTCACATTGATGGTCAGTGAGGGAAAGGTTTATCCTTGCATGACTTGTACCTTGAGGCTGGATTAATACTGTAGTGTAAAATGCACAAGATGAAATAAGATGCTTAAGAGTAAAACAGAGCAAAGCCCAGAGTTTTAGACACGGGATGAGGCAGACAGAGAGCCGGTATGTGAGCATGCATGCCACTGAGCCTAAAGCGAGGCCCTTCTCTAAGATGTGACAGTATCTGGCAATGGAACAACATTGCTGTACTTTGCTCAAATCCAACTTCAAAGGTTATAATTCGCCCGGACAAGTGATGACTCCCAGTGCCTCCCTCCTCCGATGACAATTATGCTGTTTCCTGGAGCACAGAATACACTCTGGATTATTTATTTATTCTCTGAATCTTTATTGTGACTGGTGAGAGAGAGAGAGAGAGAGAGAGCAAGGGTGGGAGAGGTAGGGGGAGAGTGACAGGGACATGGACATAAGGAGAGAGAGAGAGAGACACTGACGAGAGCGAGAGAGGTTATGCGTGAAATGGAGTTCGCAGGTTGTGTTTGAGACAGATTTGCCTCGTGGAGCTGCAAATGCGTTTTCTGTTTACATGTCTGTGCATGCCGTAGTTTCTGATTGTGTTTCTGGGCCACTTTTGCTGGTGTGTTCTTTCATATAATAGGTCTGTGCTCTGCATAATGAGGATATACTTACACGACTTTATCCACAATCTTTTTCAAATCTCATCACCCGGCAGTGATTCTTGGTGTGTGTGTCTGCATGAGGAGCTCATTCAACAGAGCTTACGTGACTGACAACAGTGACACGTCTCCTACCTTGATGAGGTCATGCAGGATGTGAGCACTTTGCACACTCCAGTCAACACTCCAGTCAGTTCGCCCTTTCTTCCTTCTCTCTCTATAACACATATCCCCAATTAATAGAGAGATGATGACAATGTTGAACTTGCCATAAAAGTTATTATTTTGTTCTGCCCTTTGCTGAGACTAATTGAAGATACAAGTCATGGGCAACCAATGGAAAACTGGGGGAGAAAGCTGGGGAATGGAGGGGCATAATCGAATGGGATGGAACTCATATGCGGTGCTTCATACAGAGGAAGAGACAATGAGAAAGCTAGGGCTATTATTAAGGCATAATAGGTTATCCGCCGAGGACTGTTTAGCACCGCTGAGTCTCTGTTGCTTTGTGTTGTAGGCTTGACATAAAAAGGATCAAACTGCCTATCTCTGTAAAACAGAGGGGGTCTAAAAATAGGAGACATGCTCTAGAAGTTGCTGTGGAGATAATTGAATATTATTTTCAGGAATGATTAAGTTGACCTATCCAGTAGACTAATTATTTCTTGCAGGCCAGCAGAGAACTTGTTTAATAGATTTTGGTTGCAGTGAATAAAGCAAAATAAAGCGGCCAATCTGCAGGCTACCGCTGACCAAGAAAACATCATCTGTGGCAAAATGAATAATACCCATCATTAGAGTTTGGCTGGGGGGATGTTCACAGATGTATATTGCAGTCTTTCAGTGTGGTGTCCTCTGACATTGTCTTTGGATGTGTTTAAAGTTTCAGGTCACCTCACAAAAAAAATCGTACTGTCTCATTATTTTCTTAAGTCAAGCAGAACGTTTCAGTTTAAGGTTTAAGGTTTGAGAAATCTCCTTGCACCTTGGTGCCGCAGTTAAATAAAAATGTTACTTTGTGCAGCTCAAGCAGTGTCCCTGTGGTTAAAATCTACTGTAAGCATTACCCAAGTACTTTATTCAGTTACCTTTTTGATTTGCGTGTACTTAACTTGGTGATTTCCATTTTTTCACTTTTCTTCTTCAGCACATTTCAAAGGTAAGTTTGTCATATTTACACACAGCATGCATATTACTGCTTTAGTTAGTGACTCAGCTTTCTCCATACTCTGAGTTCACTGTGTGCGCACAGTGACCATCATGCATCGTGAATGTCCTTTCCACTAATGCACTAATGCAACAAAAACTCAACGCAGTTTTTTCAACAGTATGTGAACACGTGCAGATTTGATTTTAAGTGCATGAGTTTTGATGGTGCTTGAGTTTGAGTGAGAAAACAGTTCATGAATTTTGAAGGATGTGGTTACCGAATGTGCTTTGTGTCAAAGCGAATGAAAAGTGATGCACAGTGTGTGAAGAGTTTGAAAATATGGACGAATATTAAAAAAAATGTGATGTAAAAAAAACAAACATAAAAACTGATATTCTTTAATTTTGGAAAACGTGATACTTTGATAAGGATTACATTTATGCAACCGTTTAAAACAATAATCAGGTAACATATAATATAACAATTAAAAATTACTGCATTATGTTAGATATATGAAGTCAATAATGCACTGTAATATCTACTTTCACCTTGAGTAATGAACACTAGACTCCTACTATTTTTCCCTATACACGGTGTATTTACACATAGTACTATTTGTGTTTGAAAGGAGTAAGATATCTGAACACTTAATAATATGTAGTAATATACACACCTACTACCAGTGTGAAAAGTGTTTGTGTTGATTGCCAGGAAAATAGCTCTTCTTCTTCTTTTTGCTTTTATGACAATTGTGTCGGCTTTGCTCATTCTGTAAACACTTCTATCAATATTGAATTAAGGATGATGACATGTGACCATTAGCCAATAGATTGGCTATGTCAGTGATTGTTAGTTCCTTTGTGTGTGTGTTTGTGTGTACGTGCGTTTGAGAATGAGTTAGAACGTGTGTGTCCCTGTCAGTGAGCATTGACTTCACCTGTCCTCCACCGTTGTAATCCCTGGGTACACCTGGGCCTTTGGGCTTCAGGGCTTTTAGCAGATTGCATGTGTCAGACTTAGGACAATTACACTGATTGTTGCCCTAGAAACTCTGCTCTCCCTCTGCTTCTGGGGGTAAAAAAGTTAATAAAATTAAAGGCGACAGAACAATGTGGAAAATGAGAGAATCTGTCGGCAAGCTGCTTTTAATACACATCGAACTCTCCCGCACTGTGCAGAAACAGCACCTTGACAAACAAATCGAAATACTTTTCATATACAGAAAGGTCAGTTCTGTTACTGTCAAATGAATTCAAAACTTTTTATCAAAGTTTATTTAAACTTAAGAGAGCTCATTTAAACATTGGCTTGCACTCTCACCCTCATATGGAACCACAAAAGCATATTTCCAAGCAGAGAATTCATCAGACATCATACCATACTCTATACAACTGCTCTGTTGGATTTACCTTCATGCCCAAATTGTATTTGTTGATATTCAGGAAAGATAGGAGGCTTAATGCTCATCTTATTCTCTAATGGCTACGATCAGATTGAAATCTCCTTTCAGCCGTACATGTTATATCATTAGTAAACAGCAGAACGAGGAGCAACATGCTGGCCGTATGCGCTGAATACTTGAGCAAGAGTGTAGAAAGAGAGAGACCAGTCCCAGAGGAGATCACAACTGTTTCATATCTCCTCTCTGTTAAGATAAGGTCTGTGAGTGTAATGTGCACAGCTGAGGGGTCCTGCAGTAGAAAGTGAGTGATGCTCATCGAGAAGCATGAATCACTGGCAAATGAGACTCAGCTGTACGTCACTCAGCTGTGGAGGAAGTACTCAGATCTTTTCATTAAGTATCAAAACCACAATTGTTAAAGTATTCCATTACAAGTAAGTCCTGCCTGTAAGACTGTAAAAACAGACATATTCTCAGCCAAATACTGGTCTTACTTAAAATGTAAGACCAGAAGCAATTAAGCCCTGGAGAATGGCATATACTTACCTGTTATATTTTTTAGATTATTAATACTGATGCATCAGTGTGCAAGCAGAATTGACTGTTTTATGCTATGAGGTTGAGCTACATTTAACTAATTTATAGACGGTGACTGTAGCTAGTTTATTCTTAGGGTTAAGATTAAATTGAGGGAATCATGAGCTAATTAATGTGATAAGGAGAGGGAAGAAGAAAAAATAAAATGAAAAATAAATAAATAAAATAAAAATTCTTCCACTAAAATTTAGATGATTGATTTAGTTTTTTTTCTAGCTTTTTTCTTTTTTTTTTACTTCTTGGAGAATTTTACCCTTTTTGGTCCTGAACAGTTATTTAATTGATACCATGTGAGAAGTGTAGAATAGAAATGCCTCTTTAGTAGAAATGCTCACAATTCCTAGAGCTTATATATATATGACAAGGAGCCACAACTGCACACTGCTTTCTTTAAAGGGTTCACAATCATACATGTCTTACAGTATCACAAGTTGCCAAATAAATGTGGCAAACATTTTCCACTGAAATGAGTAGCAGAAGTATAAAGTTGCATAAAATGTAATTACTCATGTAAAGTTAGTATTTTAAAATTGTTCCTAAGTACAGTATGTGACTGAAGGCACTTTGTTACTTTTCCAACACTGATCTCAAAGCCGCAAATCAGATCTGTTGTGTGTTGGTGTATGTGTGTGTTACTTTGCGCATTATAACAGTTTAATTTAGAAACACAAAGGGTAAAAAAGTGTTTGAAATACTGTAAGTGATTATACAGTATAAGTTGTTAGAGACAGAGTCGGGCAAGGATGTGTGTAAATGAAATTGCTGTGAAGTGGTGAGACACAGTGCTGCAGTGGGGAGTGGGTGTGAGCGCTAATTAAATATAACATCTGTTAAAAGTGGAGACACTGGAAGCTATGAAACTGACAATCAAATTGTCAGCTATTACAAACCACAATGTTACTGGCATTTTATATCAAACAAAATACATTTAGTTGATTGATCGGAGGGGAACAAAATAAAAAACACGTCCTGCGCGCTCAATCTCGCCTCCAGTAAGGTTCACGTGTGGGAGTTTCCTACCCACAGTGGGCCTTTGTCAGGTAATCTCACAGTTTATTAGTCCTGATATGAACTATAAACCCAGATTTTGTTTATGATGAGATAGCGTCAGGGCATTGTTGAGTGATGATATTTCATGGGGGAAGCATTATGTACACTTTGTAATATTGGCTGCTCAGCACATTCACTATGCTAGTCCAGTCCAGACTTGCTTTTTATGGTAGCAAAGGGCTTTAGGACAGTGAGGGTTTCATCTGTGAGAGCTACATTATGGCTTCTGTATGGACTTGTGGGCGTGTGTGTGTGTGTTTATGTGTCTAGATTAATGACCACTGGCATAAGAAATGCCACCGACTAGCGTTTTACACAAACAACTTCTAGTTTTGTGACGATACAGGGAAACGCCTGGGGGTGGAAACGTGACTTTTGCTGTCCTCTGTTACTCCCTCCATCCCTCCCTCTCTTCATCATCCATCGCTCCCGTTCACCTGTGCCACCTCACTAATGATTGCTCAGCGGCTGTGAGTCTACCATGCATCATTTACCAGGAGCTCCAGAGAGGCGGCAAGAGAGAGAAGCAAAGAGGGAAAGGGGAGCAAAGGAAAGAAATTCTCTATTCATGCAGGTGGAAAGGCTGAAAGGGACCCACACCGACATCCAGAAGGAGAGAATGAGAATAAGGGAAGACACTGACAGAGGTGCAGACACTCAGAGACAAGCATGTGCTGCAAAGGCAATGTAAAGGGAGAAGGTGAGAATAGGCTGGAGGGCACCTGGAGGCACATTTTATTAATCACAGCCTTGATCTGGTGGGAAACGCTGACAGCTCTGGATGGAAATAATACTCAAGAGTTGCCACCACTGCACTTCTGCTTGCCCCCGAGAATGGGTGGAGACCAAGGCAAGATATCCCCCTAAAAGCAAAATAACTGTGTTGGCTTCACATGGGGGCTATTTGTAATTAACATAATTGCACAAAGATATTATTGTTATCGAGAGAGAGCAGGATATAGATACCATACTAACTGCAAACATGATGGTTTGATTTGATTTGATACACTGGTGTCACAACCAAATGCATTTTTAATAATGCATGAGTAAGGACTGCCTAACATATTTCTGCCTTCTATAACATTCAGATTCTTAAAATTATCTCTAGCTTTGCCTGACACATATGAGTGGTTTCTCAGCAGCTACACAAAACAAAACAAGAGCAGTGCTTCACACTTTTGAAAATAAATAAATAAATAAAAAAAAACAACCCTCAAGACGAGGTGACAAAAACAGGAAATATTGCCTCTGCTCAAATATCACAGCAATGACTTGTTATTACTTTGCAACTAAATGCATGGTGATTCACCGCATGTGTGACCAGATTCAGTAGCATTCCACGATGCGATGAAGCAATGTCGGGTGGCATCATGCCTTACAGAATAGTATCAGTCAAAATGATTTCATATTACACCTTACCTCACCAGGCATAAAGACAGAGGAAAGTCGATAAAGCAGATGGACAATTTCTCCACATAGCACAAGCTGAACGGACACTATTATTGGCTGTCTGACTAGGTAGCCAATCAAGTTGATAATAATAGGTTGGATTTCTGCAGACAAAGGACGGATAACACAGGAACTGACCCTGGCAGTACAGCCAGCCAGCGGTCATCTTATTAGCCTATAAAAAGCGCAGGTGTGGGCGTGCTTTGTTTGCCTGGACATGGTCTCCCATCATACCAATATCACCTCATTTCTAGAGGTGGGAGCCAACCCTGGCAGGGTGGGGGGAGAGAGGGAGTGAGGTGAGGAGGAAGCGATGGAAATTAGTTAGAGGGGAAATAGTAGTTTTCCAGAATTAAATGAGATTTGTAACATCTCTCAGGAACATGGTTACACTCGACAGTGATGACACGTCATATTTGTCTTTAAATGAAGCATTTATTCCATAGCTTTCGATATAGGTTCTCCATAATAATAGACCAAATAACCCCGAGGCCTCTCTGCAAATTACATTGGACATCTGTAAATGGGGATAATCAATATTATTGGCAGGTTGTTTGAGTAAGCAGAGGCTAGAAGAACAATCATGAGTTTATCCTCTTTCCACGTATTAGTTTTTATCTCTGACCTTTGCGCTCTGGCAGTTGAGGTGCTTTTTCTCTTAAAGGGATGCAAATCCGTCTGTGGTTACCAGTCAAATCCATGCAAAGCAGTGAGCTGAGGTTGAATCCACAGAAGCCTCAAATCAGGAAGTGGAGCACATGCCTCAAGAACACGGTCAAATGGTTGTGACGATAAAACAATGATTAAACAACCGGTTGAAAAATAAAAACTCATAGATGAAGAGTTTCTCATTTCAAGCCATTGTACAAGTGATTCAAGTGATTCAAGTGAAATGTCACAGTTTTATAGTAGCTGATGTTAATTCGCAGAGAGGCAACAAAGTGGGCGTTTCAGCAACAGGCTTAAACCATTTGGTGCAGATAGCACAGAATTTTATTGACAAATAAGCGTCAAAATAAAAGCATGAAATATGAGCCTCTTCTCATGCCACATGGAGAGAAACACAAAGAGAAAAAGCAAACAAAAAGGAGAGTGACATGATATATTATCTCACCAGAATGACAGAAGATTGATCTTTGAAGTCTAATTCTTTATCTTTTTTTTCTCTGTCTTAAACTGGAAAGAGATCAACTCTAAAGAAGTGGCATAGGAGACAGATGAGAACAAATAAGGCACCACTGCACTGTAAGGTAGGTCATAACCTGAGATGGAGTTAATGAGCAAGTATCGCACCTGCTTACAAGGAACAGACAGAGGTTGAAAAGGTGGACATCTGATGCTGGAGACACACCTGCTCCTCTCATTGTCTACATGATTGTTATTTGAAGAATCACACACGGCGGTGGGTGTCAGTTGGACAAAAAGTCCACCTCTATGAATTCTGACCTCCTTTGTTGTGCAATCTCACAAAGTTCAAAGATGCCTATGGAAAGTAATCCCACGATGTGCAGAGCAGCAGAGATTTGAACTTGAAACATCAGACCTGCGGTCCTTCTTCTGTCACATTGCCTGTGTTCAGGCTTTAAAACAGCTCCTTCTGCGACTAAAAGAGACAAAGGAACAATCAGACACTGTGAGTAAGCGTGCTCCCGGGCTCCCACATTCCCTTTGGAGGGCGCACCGCAGCCTTTCATCTCTGCTCCCCTCTCTGTGTCTATCCTCTCATCTCTCTGCTTTATGTTCTGCTTTCTGAGCAGAGTTCAAACACTGGGGACCAGTTTAAATACTGGAGGTTCCCACTGCAGTGCTCCAGTGAACTAGAGCATATAGTGAAACATAAAAAGCTCAGTCTTTTGCTCATTTCCCTCTCTTTTTAGGCTGTTAGCCTCACATTTATAAGAATGGTTTCCCCCTTCTTTTAATTAAAGCATAATAACGGCAGTGTTGTTACACTGACTGTTAAGCTTTAAGATGAGGCTATTAAAGCCCAGGAGAGTTGGAGATTGATGCAAAAGGACACAAATGGTCAAACCAAGAACATGATATTACTGTGGGATGTGATGCAGCCTTCCAAATACACCGATGTACAAATCAATACATGAAAAAAAAGTAAAATAAATGAAAGGAAGGAGGATGCACCTGGGTCGATAAACTTGCAGGTGATTGAGAGGAAATGGGAGCCTTGTTGTACCTTGTGCGTGCGCGCGTGTTTACATCGCGTGCACTCTTAAGACCTATATTGCTGGGCTGTACTAGCACATGTGCACCAAGAGTTGTGGCGTATATATCATAGCTGTACTGATCTCCTGTTTGGTATTGACTCTGTTTGAGTCCTCTACAGGAAGTATTTTTCAGGAGAACAGGAGCTCTTTGCTGTGAACATGCCTTAAAGTCCATCAATAAAGAGAAAGAGAGACCAGTGGAGAAACAGCAGAGACACAGCAAACCCCCGCTGGAATCCACAAACACCCAAAACAGCAAGATGATGTTAGAGACAAAAGCAAAAATCCACATTTCACACAAAGTGAAACACGTGTTTAATCAATCATTTTATCATTAATTGGATGCCAGCATATTAGACTCATGCTTCTACAAATACAATTATATGGATTAGGTAAGAAGACATAATCTGCTGTTCAATCCTCATTACTATGGTGATTAATCCACACTGATTACCTCATTTTAATTAACATAATGAGATACTCAAAATATCCATTCTGCCCACAGTGAGTGTGATCTTTGGTTATTTTTTGTGCATCCAGAAAGCATTATTGTTGTGTGTGTGTGTACAAGCATTTGTGTGTGTGTGTGTGTGTGTGTGTGTGCGTGCATGTGTTCTACCTGGCTGGCAGGGACGGTCCACCGGTTGAAATTAGATTACACAATCACAAACGTCCCAATCAGGTCTCATGCATATTTCATCCCCCCTGCCTGGCTTTCATAATTACTTAATTAATTCCCAGCTCTAAAGAGATAGGCCAGCGCTAATCCCCCAGCCTTCCCTGGGGCTTCCCAGGACTGCTATAGATGTCCTGTCCCAGGATGCACTGCAGCAACATCGAGTTAGACATCCTGAACAGTTGTGTGGACTGTAACCATGGAGCTAAATCTGCTCTCTTAGGAGGCCTCACTTCGTTTTGCTTCTTAATGCAGGTTGGAATTCAGGATTGTAACTTCCCAGTGAAGCTCTCAGCTGGAGTTGTGTACAGGCACAGTGTTTCCATCCCACTGTGAGAAACTTCCAGCACCTGCAATGCCTGCACTTCTTCCTAGAGCAGAGAGATGCTTCTGAATGATCTGACGTCTTGGAAAAAGAGGGAGACGTACCTACTTGCATGCTTTTAGCAGCAACATGTGCTCAGCCTGTTTTCGCTGCTTCCTCATCTCTCGCTCTTTCAGCAGTGTGACGCGACGTCTCATATGCACTGTTTGAACTGGAGGCAGATAAGGAAACAAAAGGGAAGCTTTTCTTGTGCACTCCCACATAGTAACATATTTGAATACGCCTTGAATATCCAGCAAAACCCAATTTAGACTTCTATTTTGCACTTTTTCACAGCTGCTTTGATATTAACTATGTCAGCTTATGTTGTAGGAATTAATGACTTTTAATTCTCACTGAGGAGAAAATGCTTTAAGCCACATCAGCTATAGAACGAGCAAGCTGAATCCAACAAGTTCCCCTGGAACTGTGGGAAAGAAAAATTACTTTTACAGAGAAACAGCAGCCACTTTAAGGGACATGACTAATACTAACAGTCATAAGCTGCATGGAATTCATTCCCTTTGGCTTTTAATGTAAAGTCTAATGAACCAGACATGAGATTCCTACTGGACCAGGAGCTACTTAATGGCTGATGAATGAATATAAGCAAACATAGCAACACTTATTTAATCACACCTCCACATCCTCCATGGTCACGGCAAATAACATCTATTACTGGAATTATGTTGACCCAATATGAATGAGGCCATGGCCTTTCTCCCCTTGCTCCCATTTGAAAAATGTTCTGTCACTTAATAGGCTGTAATTAGCAATTATCTGTAGATTCAAATAATTTCTTCTTGAGCACTTAACTAATGAATTATATGTCCACTGAGATACGAAATCATCACAGCTGAGGCCGTGTGTCCACATTGTGCAGAAGGACCGGTCACCCGCTGGTACTGTATTGTCTCTGTGGGACTCCAGTGACCGCGAGTTTCCACAAAGACAGTGTGAAATAGGAAGGAGAGGCGGTGAGAGACCAAAGACAGATTTAAAACACTCCAATCAATCAGTGATTTGACTCTGGGCTAAATCCACGTTGATAATTAGCCAATCAGAGCAGGTTGTTCGGTAGGAGCTTGCCAGGCAGGTGCCTAGAGGCCCTCGGGGGACCTGAACTGTCTCTTCCCTTCATTAACTCCTCTCGTCCTCTCCCCTTGTCCGCCTGATCCTGCGAGCGGCCGGGGCTGCTGGGTAATTCAGTCTCCAGTCTCTGAGGTGACCCCATGCCGCAGGGCTGAGGGAGCCGAGGATACAACACTTCTTTTTCACCTCTCTCTGACTCCCTTTTTCTCTGTTTCCAGGACCACTAGTGCTGCCTGTTGTTAGCTCTTTGTTACCAGGGTTTTGCTCAAATGGTCTAAATGCCATGAACTTTTTATTTTTTCCTGACCTTCCATCCAGTCCTTAGATATGGAGGTCAAGAAAAAATGATTGTAGCTCTCTGCTTTTGTGTTTTTATCTGCCTTCTCTCTGGGTCTGTCTGTCAGTCCCTCTGTCTGTCTGTACAGAAATGCAATTTCCTCCCATCTCACTGTTTGCAGCGCTTTATGGGCCCTTTATTGCCGTTCTTAGCTGATTGCTCATATTTATTTACAACGAATGCAGTTATGAGGTACGGATGTGAATGCAGTGGGCATATAAATGCAACGCTCATCTCCTGTTAGCTCATTAGAATGTATTGCGTAGCTTTCATCTGAACAGTTTTTTTTTCTCTGTCTTCATGACTGCAATTTTGAACCTCCCCTGGATCCTCTCTTAGATTAAGATTGTCAGAAACACTGGTTTTGTTCCCGGTAAAAACAGCTAGAAACACGAAGGGCCTTTAAAGATGAGATACAGTCTTTAATATGTGTCAAAAACTGAGTTGTCATAATATCCAACTTTAATAAGGGATGTGCAGAGATCCTTGTCTCACAGAAATCCTCCCACCCACGCATGCACGCACACATGCACACACAGTAATCAGTATGATTTCACATTATGGTTTTGCACATCGCCATTAAAGCTGAGTTACAATGTGATTATTGCCTGTGACAAATGAAGAGGTTATATTCAAACTATTAAACAGCTCATAGCTTTTGATAGGAGACATATATGATCAGTTAAGGTGCTTCAGGCAGAGAAAAGCTGTCTGTCTTTCTCTGTATGTTTTCCCTTTCTCTCCTTCTCTCAATCTCTCACTCACAACACAGAGGAAAAATATATTTATATATTTTGAATTATGTTAATCTGCCGTTTTTGAAGTTGGGAAGAAGGAATGCTACAAACAATATCATCAATTGTTCCCCCTCTCACATATAAATGTGAATACAAATGTTTTGGTGCATGCACAAAAACACCAACACACACATAACGTAACCAGTCAGAACATGTTTTTCAAAAGCATGTTAATCTGTAGTTTCTGAAGTGCCACAAAACACAACATCAATTGAAATGATAATGCAGGAATGATTGCTTTTGCTGTAGTAATGCGTAAAAAATCAGCAAACCCGATGGAGGACTGTGCTCCCAAAAGCTGCACAGGAGCACCACAAGTACCTCTTTGTGAATATATGTCTATCAATACAAATGCATGTGAAATGACAGAAAGCGAGAGACGTGCACGCGCAAAAGCACACGCACGCTGTGACACAGACTCGCTGATGACAGGTGCAGTACGCTTCACCGAGCAGCTTTGGTTACTGACAGATTGTGGCAGGTGAGCAGGTCTAAGCAAAGCGACGACTGTCACCTTTAATCTCCCAAATCCACATGCAGAAGCACGCACACACACACACACACACACACACACACACACACACACACACACACGCACACTTACTCACACACTCCCACCACCGGCACTACAACATTTTTTTCTGCTCCACACCCTGGATGTCTGATTGCTATCCTGTCTGCTGGGGACCGGGGCTACCCCAGGGGGAACCAGAGTAGAGCCAGCGACTAAACCGATCTACCGCTCCCCAGAGACCCTTTTTCTCTTCCCCCAGTGCATACACACCCAAAGTGCTGCTGCCGTCCCATCTCATCCAGCCAAGGCCCAGGCAGGCTCCTGCAGGGCATGCTTTAATGGCTTCCTCTCGCCTTCCCCTCTCTGCATTTAGGTGTGGCTGCCATCTGAAAGGAGTGAGGGGGGGAGACGGAGAGATTAGCATATCAGGGGTACAGATTAGTGCTCTGTGGTGTGTACATGTCCTGACAGAGGGTGGTAATGAGAAAAAAACGACCTCCCTCCCCCAGTCCGAATCCTATCCCACTGGTTAAACAGAGGGAGTTCAAATGGAACCGCAGATAGAGACGCGGGGCTTCTTTATCTGCTCTTTACAGGTACAGGAGTGACCATGTTTTCTTCCATTTTAGGCACAATGGTCAGATGCACAGTCGGGGATTAAGGCGATTAAATTGCCAGACTACCAAAATAGAAAAGATGTAGAAAATAACAGGATCAAACTTACTTCAGCTCAATCACGTGATAATCTTTCTGAAGCAAAAACACAACCTCTTTCTTATTTTATTTCTAATATGAAACCTAAATGTTCAGTGAGCGTCCTGCTGGTTGCATTGGTTTTGGCCAGTGTCCAGCTGATCCAGCACTGCCCACTGCCACCCAGTGAGAGGCCTGGGCTCCGTGTCAGCTGCGATACGAGAGCCTGACCGCCGCTGCCCTGTCTCTGCCGCAGGGCCAAAGAGCTTCTTACCCCCATGGATTTTTCATTTGTGGACCTTGCAGAATCAATGTTCTGTTTTTGCCTTCCCAGACAGGGACCATGGATCAGCATTTTCTTTCACCACTTCTTATCTCTTCATGTTTCAGTGTGTGTGTACCTGTGTGTGTTTATGGCTGTCTTGTTTACCTTAACCTTTCTCTACTCCGTCTGCCCTTAGCAAACCACATCCCTTTTATGAAAGCCATTTCTTTCCTCATCTCCTCTTTCTCCCTCTTCTATGTTTTTGCACATTTGTGCCATGTCTGTACAAGTAGTACCAGCAGCAGCAATTTAGTTTTTTTTTTAAAAAACCCAATCAGCAAGCCAACTGGGTATTTAAACACTGAGGTATTTATTTATATAGACAATATTCTGTCTCTGGAGATTTTCACATCCCAGCAAAGGTCTGGAGGCAGCTAGAATAGCTGCAGATTCACAGAAAGCCAGGGAAAGTAGGGCAGGAGTCCCTCTTTGACAAACTAAATTGTTTGAACCATTCTTTAAAGCACAGCGTGGGACAGTTACAGAACCTTGCTTCTCCACCTGTTCTCTGTTGGATAGAGGAGTTTGGTAGCAGGTATTTTTTTTCATCGCTACCCGTGGCGCCTTGTTTCCAAAGAGACTCTTAGGTTGTTGGAAGTCATTGTAACCAAAGTTGCACCTCGCTATGACAAAGTCTGTGTAACAGGGAGTCTAGCCGTGTTACCTTAAGGGCTTCACTGCACACAATGTAAATGATTCCTCTCTTGTGCTCCCTCACTTCTGCTGTCCAGCGGACCATTGGAAGCACATAATGAGCCACATTTTATGCCTCCACAGAGGCCACAGAGTGGAGAAGTGAAAGGTAAAGCTTTGCAAAACCACCTTCAGAACAAGTTTACCCGCTACAGTACAAGATGCTGCCGCTGGTCACCACACAGACAACATTTGAGTGCAAGATGGAAAACATAATTGCATTCTCACCGCATTCTCAGACAAACGCTCCCTGCAGACATTTGGGTCAGCTAATTGGAATTTCACTTAGTGCCAACGAACCATCAAGTAAGGCACTGGGTTTATGCTGGCCGGTGTTCATATTGTGCTGCATTAGGAATTGAAAACCTCCCACACTGCTCTAATTACCAGTCTCCAGACAGTTTGGGAGGCATAGTGTTGGCTATCAAAGGAAAGAAGTGTTGGGATGAATTTACAATGAGAGGAAGCTGTCTATTTTAATAAACGTGATACATATTTTATTAATATAAATGTATCACAACCTATTCATAACGTGTGCTGTGATCACTGTGTTTTGCATTACTGCTACTTTTTAAAAAATGTTCCTTGTCTCTTCAAGCACATGAGTTTTTAGGTGGATATGCCATCATTCCTCTGGTGTTACAGCAATACCAACACCACACAGTGACCTTTCAGATGCTGCAGTAGAAAAATATTGAACCGCAAAGAAAATGTGGAAAACAAAATGTATCTGGAACGTGTCCACTGTGGTGTCGGGTCCACATTTTTAATCTAAGGGAGGGAGTTCGGGGTTAGCTGGTTACATCGCTGAAGGTGCACAAAGACAAATGAGTTTGTACCACTGGATGACTTTATTCATGCTTAAGATGCAATGTCTTGAGTGTGCTGGCAAAGTGTAAAAATACATTTACACTGGGGTGATATTCTGAGTGTGCTATTCCTTCCTCGTTCATATTTTGGTTCTGCACCTGGTCGAGATGTGCATATTTTTGTCGCTCCCTGAGGTGAGGCCTATCCCACAAATCGCACCTCTCATCGCACTCTCTGCCTTCCCCCGAACACAGCTCCGGGTTATTTGCACTTCTCCAGTGACCATTTCGTCATGCAGTACTGTCATGTCCCGGCCGTTATATGCTACAGCCAGATAGCATCAGTGTCCAGCATTATTTCGGAGACTCCCTTCTCCGTAGCCAGGGGAAGCGTTAAGGGCAGGCAGAGAGCCGTGCAGGACTAGTTTCACCTCCTCATTCTGCCTCCTCCACCATATATTAAATCCCACCCACTCCCTTGGAGAGCCGAGGGGCCATAAAAAGCACCGCAAGAGAGAGGAAAGGAGGAATCATTACGCGCAATTTATAAACCATTAAGAGCCGTATTAAAAAGCCTGCAATCTAATTCACCCAGCGGTGGGCTCTGGCAACGACGGTGGCAGAGGGGGTGAGGGGGAGTTCATTTAGGGAGTGTGTTTTTGCCATGCGGATCGTGTGTGATCTTAATAGGGTCCAGGGGTCACCTCTAGCCAGGGGGAAGCTGCTTACCTCTGTGTTGATGCCCAGGTCAGCAGTGAGCGGGCGGAAGGGGAACATGAAGGCTGACAGACAGACGGAGAGATGGGAGGAGAGGGGATAAGAGAGTTGAAGAGATATGATATTGCTCAATGATCCCACCTAGTCCAGCAGGCCATCTCTTAAAAGTAATTGTTATGTGGTTTCACAGCTGTACGGTTTAAACAGAGTTTGCTGGTCAAATAAAAGTAGAGATTTGCCTGTTCAATCACATACAGTGGATGTCTTGGTGGGTCCATTATTACAACCTTATGTTGTGCCAGAGAGCACTGTTCAAACCCTCAGAACTTTATTTTAAATTCAAGGAAAGAAGTCGAGGTTTCTAAAGATATCAAAATGTCAGGCTGAATACACAGTGAAGTGTATCTGTAATAATGTACAGCATCAATTTCCCAGTTCATATAATAATGCAGTCATAAAAATAAGTTTTTAAATGAACGTTTGACATTTTTTTATTTTTCTTGCAGAGAGTTTGATTACAAAACTGATATCACTCGCATGTCTGTCGGTTAAGAGTGAAGCTAGAACCAGGAGATGTTGACAGCTAACTCAGCTTGGTGTAAAGACTGGAAGCAGGAAAACAGCATGGATCTGTCTAAAGCTTAAAAGGTCCTACCAGGCAATTTTCACTGCAACTGATTCTTGTCAACTCACATTTTTTCATTTCATTTGCTTCGTGTAACTTGTGACTGTGTATAATCGCCAGAGTGTCTAGAAAAATATAGTCTATCTTTAATGCTAAGCTAAGCTAATCATCTTGTATGCCTCTGGCTTCATGGATAATGGTGTGTTTAATGTTGGGCTATTCTTTTAATTTTGTTTCTCTATAAATTAAGTTAAGTTGGATTAACATTCCTAATTTTAGAGTTTGACTTAAAAATAAAGAGATCAGAAATACTCCTGTTTAAACAAACATCAGACAACACTGACTCAGACTGAGCTTTGTCTGCAATGTGAGTGTTAAAAGATTTGTGAGTGCTAATTGAGTGGTAGCAATAGCAGGTTCTAACCTGGGTTTCAGGATGTCTGTATTTGTTTTTTTAATGGATTTGTGCTAATGCAAACGACTGTATTCAAAAAGTAGTGAAGTTTGATCTATTGGGAACAATATTTAGGTGGTTATGAGTGTAAACGTTTTAGGGATGCTTGGTTCTAATGAGCGTAGACTGACTGGTTCTGTTTATATAACTGCAGTGTTGATACAGTATACTGGGACCACTACAGATATGCCTATATTGTCTTTGTAGGGAGAAGGTCAAGAGGGTCAATAACTGTGGCGTTGAGAGCGTCTGCCCGGAGCCCGAGGCCCTCCCTCACCATATCACAACAACACCACAGTCAATACACTCCAAATTGAGCCCTCATGCAGAACACTGCACAAATCGATATTCTTAAAAAGGTTACACGTCAAACTATTAAATACTTCATTGATCCATATGCAATATGTAGTGCTAATGTAGAAATACAGATATGTTATCCCTGTCCTATGGAAGAAGTAAGCAATCTGTTTCATTATTTTGATTTCTTTACTGTATCACATGGCAAAGTAGGTGTGGGAGAGAGGCAAATAATTCTCATTCAGTTGGCCACATGCCTTGATAACTGCTGTTCTTTCTCTTTTGAGAACATCCTGTCAAACTCAATGCCAAAATTTGACAGTTTAACGTTTCCGGCACGCAGTTTGACAAGATGTTCTCTCCCATACAAAAAACAGAGAGCAGGGAGGCGACATTTAACGGGGGTACCTATAACTCAGCCCTTACATAAGCTATGTTAAGAATATCTCAGAAAACAGGCTGAACATCCCATTTTGAACCTATTCATCTTCTTTCTTAGGGCTGTCAACGTTTGGAGAGAAAACTCCTCTAGCTGAGAGACTGAGACAGTTGTAGCATCTCTCTCTCATCAAACCCAACTATCTCAAAACCTAACATTAACTTTTTTTCAAATGCCAACCGCATGTCATTCAACTAAACGAAGCAGCTGCACCAAAATCGCAGAATGTACAATAAACCTGTCACAGTCTGTATTAGCAGGGAAATGGGAAATTAAGAGACAAAAGCAGGTGTTGTTGAGGATGGAGGTTTTACTTCGCCAGATGTAAACCTGGCTAATGGGAACGAAAGGGGGAGTGGGTGACCACGCTAGATGGATGGAGTGATATTGTGCCTCAAGGTGAACGGTACAGGATGCAGAAGCACAGGGGAAAATGCAAGGCAAGGCAAAAGTCTCGAAACAGTCAGGGGCCTGAAAAAGTCAGCTGGCGGTTACAGATGTACCAGAATAAAGTGTTATTACTTAAAATATAGCCTTGTGATAATGTGCGAGAACAGGAATATATAAAAGTGGATCCTGACATATAGTTGCATCAATCGAAGGTGAAAAAAGAGGACTTTTTTCTATAGCACTGTGGATGGTGAATAAGAAAACCGTGAGTGGCACTCTCAGGTTTGATGGCGTCTTTGATAGCCTTTTGGACCATTACAGCAGGAGAAGTTAAGAGGAACATCACAGGAGGGAGAGGGAATAGAAAATAGTGTGAGTACGCAGAAAAGTACAGGGTCACAGACTAGAAATAAGTGACCAGAGGCAGTTATGAATGCGCAGTCGATAGAGAGACAGAGAATAGGCAAGAGGGGAAAAATCGAAAAGGGCACAAGAGAGCAAGAGAAAGTGAGTGGGATAGAGAGAAAAGGGACTGACAGTGAAGAATGGAGGCAGTTAAAGATATCTGCCAAGCGATCTGTTATTACAGAAGGAGGGAGACAAACAGCTTCTTTCTTTTTTACAGCGAAATAAAGACACTCATCAATTTAAATCGGCAGGGTTCCTGGACCTCACCTTTTCTCTGTCAGACGCTGGGTGGTGAAGGTGTGTTCCTCCCTCTGCTTGTCCATTCATCACACGGAGGAAGAAGACACCCCTCCAGGGGCATCCTGGGTAATCTTGCGTGGCCGGAAACGTGGCGATGGTGAGCGGATGGCGGCAGGACCCTTTGTTATTTACTGCTCACTTAGCCCCTCTGCACCCCGACACACACACAATTTATGAGGACAATCGTCGGGCCCGCCGCGCTCCATTGGAGCACTCCCTGATGGATGTACATGGAGCCAGGAGAGGAGAGTGAGAGAGAGGGAGGCAGGGGGAGGCGGGAAGACAAAGATTGAGGTCGGGGTGTCTTACAGTTTTCATTACTGTAAATTTAACTGCTCGTTGAGCTTCATAAGAGGAAGAAGTCATATCAAAACAACAGCTAATGAAGATCATTTTGTCGTACAAACAGTGTGCATGAAGTAAAACAGTCATTTTCAGTATGTTAATGAGCACTTCTGCGTGGCAGCTTGAATATTTCAGAGGGTGCGCGGCCTCATCTCATGCTAGGAGTGATGTGAACTGAGCTACCTGCTCGTATGTCTTTGCGAAATGCCACTGACGCACCAAATGTCACCAGAATGTCAGCAATTCCACTGTCTGTGTTTCGAGCTTTTATTTTGGTGCATTCATTTCAGCAGATACCTCTGTTCTTTGCCTCAGCCGTGCCTCTCTCATCCTATCTGCACGCCTCCAAACCTCACCTCTGCTGTCCCTGCGCTCTGTGTTTTCTGCTAAGGCATCCGGTGTAAGGCAGAGTAAGTGTTCGATCATAACAATCCATTAGAATAATCACTGATAACAAGTCCATTTTCATAAAAGAGGCGGGAGAGGGATTAATGAGCTTAACGCTACTTATGTTCCATCCATTTTGTGCTGTAAATCAATAATCCAGTAATAATGTTCTTCAGTGGGGCAACAGAGCCCCAAGAGCAGCATCCTCTCTCTCTTCATGAGTTATTTGAGCTGCCCTGCTATCTCCTTTGTTCTCTATAAAGTTGCCTTTTGGGACGGCCAGGACCAAACACATATATTTTTAGTCTTTTCAACACAGTCTGGTGTGAAACAACACGAGGGATTGGTAATACTCCAAGAGGAAGCGAGAGCGAGCACAGAAAGGGAGGGGAGGGGATGGGAGGTGAGGAAGAGAAGGAGGAAAGCAAATGAGTGGAGAGGATAAGCTTGAGAAAGCAGGGGAGAACATGAAATGCATGGAAGGAGGCGAGAAGATGGAGCAAAGAGACTCGTGGAGGTGGCAGAGTAGAGCATGTTACATGACTCTGTTTCACCAGCCTGTTCTCCTTCACTATGTAGACTGTTCTTAATACAATACTTCTATTTTGCTCTGTTTCATAAAGAAGATTGCTGTTAAGAGGTCATTGGTTGCTACATTCAGTGATCTCCATTAATGGCATTAAAATCAATTGAATTCAATTGTTTGTTTGTAACCAAGAGTGCAAGTTTTGGATATTTCAAAATGAAATGGAATTAAAATAAATCACGAGTGATTAACCTTTATTTTTAAACACTTTTGATTTCTCAATAATTACAGATGTCAAACATTTCTACTCTTTTTTGCTGCCACAACTCTATCTTGTGTCATTTTTCCTGAGGTGCTGTCATGACAACTTAAGGTATTTTTAACCTTAGAACAGGTTGATAAGAAAATGTGAGTTTACTTCAGACAATATTTACCTAAAACTATTTTGTTTCATATATCATGCAGAATCCACCTTTTTCCATTTAAATCCCCCTATTTTCATTGACAATGTCTCACCAAAACTCCTTGTGTGTATCTCTGGACTCAAAACCATATCCACCACATATTCTTTTTCATAAAGCATTTTAAAACTGTTTTAAAACATTTTGAAAACTGCATTTTTTTCATGATGAGGGTGCAATCAAAATATTTTCAGGGGCTGCTGTTCCTAAACACAACACGGCTCGGTAACAAGGAGGTTGCAGCTACTCGCTAGAACTGCTTTGCGTAAGTACACCAAGTTATGTCGTGTACTTACAAACGTGTGTACAATCAACATGAGCCCCAAACTTCATGTCACAGACCTTTGCTGGGTAAAACCCAGAGACCAACCAGCAGGCTTATCGGTGGAAAATTCCACAGTGACAAAGAGGAAAGTCAGTGCTTCAGGTCAGGAGGGCATACTAGTTGTTTTGTCCAGCATTTGGGGAATTGTGATATATGAATTCATCCCCCAGTGTCAGACTGTCAACAGAGACTCTGCTGAGGTGTCTGAACAAAGACAATAGGTGCAAATGACCTTAACTGTGGCAGGATGCCACTTAAGTGCTCCGTCATGGCAACAACCGGCTCACAGCATACTGAAAAACAAAGTTTTGTGCCCACACCAACACAATTGTCACTCTGCACCCACCCTCTTGGAATTTCGCTGACTGTGACTTCTTCCTCTTCCACAAAATGAAATTCAAGCTGAAGGGTCGTCATTTTGACACAGTAGAGGTTTTGCAGCATGCGTCACAGATGGTCCATGACACACTCCAGGGTGTTTTCAAAGCATGGCAAGAGTGCTGGGAACAGTGTTTCAGTGCACAAGGTGACTACTTTGAAGGTGATGATGGCCAAATTTAAATCAGGTATGCTTTTTTGCTTTTTATAGGAGTGTCTGAAAACGTTTTGATCGCACCTTCTCCATAGCACCACACGTGGACTAGACTGGCTAAAAACGTTGACACTTGGTACTGTTAATACTGGGGAAAGATTGTAGTTATCGAAAATAAATCCTGCTGAAGATGCAGTTAAACCTACAATAACTGCCTTTTTGGAACACTTGAGGCAGCACAAATCAAGTAAGGAGCACAACTCTGACTTCTTATCAACATATACACTAAAGCTGATATGTTCACTTCAAGCGGATGGGGAAAAGGGAACATTATTTCATCATTAGCATTTATTGTTTTGTTCTCCATCAGGTCCTCAGAGAAATATCTTGCTAAATGCTGTGTTCACCAGCTAGGTGCTTCTGTTTTGCACTGGGCAACTCAAGTCAGTGCTTTTATACGGTCTAAAACCATTTAAATTTTAGACCGTGGCCTTTACAGTCTGAACACCATATGCCAATGACTGTCCTTGGAACCTTGATTAAGAACAGATCCCTCTCCAAGGAAGCACATTGGATCAGAACTTGGATCAGAAAGGATATTAAGAAACTTTTGTTTTTGCAAAAAAGACCCAAGCAACATGACTTCCTCTTCACCATGGACACCAGGATGAAGATTCACAGGAGGCAAAGCTCAAGCACATCATTTGCTCAGGTAGGAAAAAAGAAATGAACACACAAAGAAGGGAGCGAGATAAGAACAGCATCCACACAAGGATAAGAGAGAGAGAGAGAGAGAGGAGAAGCTGAGAAGCTGAATGTCTGGGAGGACAAAGATCCTGATCCAAACACCTGAATTAATGCTCAGATAGCCATGGAAGAGAGAGAGAGGCCCCTGCACAGCTGAGAGTGCAGCACAGAGAAAGATGTACAAAAAGAGAGGATATTAAGGTATTAAGAGACAAAACTGTCACATTGTATGTAAATTGTTAGCTGTGGAATCATCTAATATGGTTGTAATGCAGAGGGTCTGGGTCTTGAACTGGAGAAAGTATAATAAGGTAATGTGAAGTACTCACTAAACATCAAGTGGGCATCTAACACAGCCTGATGGATATGTCTTGATGCTGGATCAGCCTGTTTGACCCCTGACTCAACAAGAAATGCTGATAAATATAACAAATATACTTGATATTGAACAGGATGTCCCAGCAGAGGTCAGGAGGACAAGTCTGAAAATTGACAAATTGTGCACACACTTGTCCAAAGATGACAAGGCTCTGTAATGTCAATGAAGACCCTAAAAACTCAGGAATCAGACATGTCATGCACTGGCTTTATGCTTTCTTAACTTGCTGGGATAATTTAACCTTAGCAAGAAATCTTCACACCAATTTTCACACCTCATTCAGTCTCTCTTTGTGAGAAACTGATCGGGCTATCTATAGCTGTGTCTCCATCCTCCATGTACTCATACAAGGAAAAAAAATAGTCTTTTTTGTGTGATCGATACAGCTAATATATTCTGCGCTTCAAAATTTTGTTCAGGCCTAGAGTTATGGACGATTGGAGTGGGTTCATTTTGGACAAGATGGGAGCGTCAGACTCCAGGCTGCCTCCTGTAGCCCCAGCTGGCGGCTTCCCCTCACCTCCAGCCCTGATCTGGCTGCTCACAACCCCACATTGCCCTGAGAGGGCGTTAAGAGAGAAACAGTTGGCAAACTCTGCTGCCCGTGAGCCAACGCCAAGCCCCGACACTGCACTGCCTGCCTCAGCAACAATCTCCACAACAGCGTTTAGCACAGGAGGTAATAGCCCACAACATATCCTGACACTGCATATATTCCGATAATGTGGGCAAATTCGAACGAAACAGCAACATATTGACTTCTTCTCTTTCTGTCTTTCCACATTTTAAAATAGTAACTGGGTGTGCAAAGAATCCAACAGATCCTTGCTGCTAGAGGATCGCCCTCAGGTCCTTATGTATATTAGCTGACACAGCCTCTACAGTCCTCAGGTGCCATGTTTATAATCAAGCACAGGAAGACAGGATATATTATACAAGGATACAGCCCTCTCAGGTAAAATGAAATGTGACAAAACCTGAGCACTTCTCCCCTCAGAACTATTATCTTCACATGTTACACACACTGAGCAGATAAGCAATCATGTTTTACTCTTATTGCATAACAGCATAGTGGGTAAGAACTGTGGGGGAATGTAAGACGTGCTGTATAATTGGAAGCATGGCATCATTAGAATAACTGGTATTTGTAGGGATTTACAGTATATTACAGATGAAGCAAGTGCAGCAACTTAAAAGTGCAGCACAAGTTCAACATTCCCAGATGAGATGAGGATAAGACACTAGTAGTAGGAATGAAGAAACACCAGAGGCCATCTGCATGTGTTATTAAACTGCCCATCGCCCCGCACTAAATCCCAGCGGTGGGAAAGAATCCAGCAATCAAAGCACATATGGCTGGTGACTAGTGCCTGAATTATCCTTCAAATGTAGGTTAATGAATTCAGGAGCAGGCTGTGCTCATGAACATCATATCTATAACAGCCTGACAGACGCACCTGCCAATCTGTGGTGGGTCTCTCTGGGAGGGGTGAAGAGAGTTGCTAAGGTGCGAGAGCGGGGCATTGATCGACACCTCTGAAGTGGACTCTGTTGCGTGACAGCACCACCAGAGATGCTGGGACACCCAGGGCAAGTCCATTCATCAGAGACCATCAGGAGCTAATGAAACACACTGAGAGAGTGATTAAGACACAGACACCTACTACAGCAGGGCCCTGAGCCTGATGCATTAATCACAACCCCTGTCTGCGGGTATCTGAACCCTCTCTGTTGCTCTGTGTGTATGTGTGCAAACCTGCCTGTAGTGCACGTGTGAGCGTTTGTGTATACAGACATGCCTACAGACTGGTCTTTATGTCTGGGTTTGTGTGTGTGTGTGTGTGTGTGTGTTTGTGTGTGTGTTTGTAAGGAAAATAGCAGCGGCGTGCATGGAGAAGGTGTTATTGTCCTTTCTGTGTTTGCCCTTGGATATGGTCCAGCACCTTTGTGGCTCTGCCAGTAAAAGACACTGTGCTTGGACTTGGCATAAATGCAAGTAGCTGTTCTCCTACTGATCATTAACTTTTGGTGTTAATTGATTAATCAAACCTGGCTGATAATGAGCGAACAGAAGAAATTGAAAACTGTGTTCCATCTTGGAAAGAGCCTGCCCTGTCTGCTCAGCAAATGAATAATACAATGCAGATGGTACATGTGTTATATATTTATTTTGGTAAGAGACTTTTCTGTGGCCGATTACTCACTGCAGTCTGGCTATACATAAGTTTGTCACATGAACTTGGCTGTTAGGAGCTGCAGCTTCTTTGGAAGTCCAAGACAGCGCTGCCGCATTAAGGCTACGCTACAAATTCATTGGATGGCATCCAAACACCATCTGTGGTGTCACTGTCAGAGAGAGAGGCTGCATATTGTTTATGACAGAACCAAGATGAGGTTTTAATACCCGGTTTTATTGCTTAACAAATGAAGACAGGCTGAAGGTGATTATTTATATCTATTAATTAAGTTAATTAAGATGGGAGGATTTGCTTCCCTCGCCCCTGTTGTTAATTACATCTGTGTCTACAGCACAAGGTTGATGCCGTAAATACAGATGTCATCTCCGCTCAGCCAATGTTGGAGATTAAGCTCAGTTTGTGTTTGCATGTGCATGTAAGCATGCATGTGTATGTGCAAGCACAGGTTTAAATATCAATGTCAGTCACCAATCCTATGTGTGGATTGCTTATAGCGTGCTATACCTTTGTATGGCAAAATTTCTCTCTTCTCACACAGCCACAGCTGGGACAGACAACAGTCACTGAGTTATTCAGGACAAATGAAATAGGTGTAATCCTCAGAAATGAAAAAGACATCGTGCCTCATTGTGTTTCATGTGTCTTTGTCCAAAGCAGCCCAGCAGAGTTCGACCTGCTGAGTGAGCAAACCCACTCTCTCCTCACTCCATCTCTGTCCCTTCTTCAGACTCGCTTCTGTTGCTGCAAATGGGACAGCGACCAAGGGGTCTGCACTACAAGCAGCAGATTAAAGGATTACCATTAATTAGATGTCAGGGACAGAGAAGGGCTTTGCCTGTCTTGGCCATGATACAATATCTGTTAATCTGCTGCGCTCCTGGATAAAAAGAAATCAGTCCATTGACAGGAAAAATAGGAAAAGAGGGATGGGGCCAGGAAGGAATTGAAAACAAGAACAAAGAGGCAAAGGAGTAAGGGGTGGTTATATAGAGAGTGGAGGAGGGATGAAAGAGGTGGAAGAAAGCAAATATGCGCGTGGTCCACTTGAATGTACATTGGGCTTTTCTTCTAAAAAGAAAAGCAGCTGGAGATAATAAGAAGCGTGAGGGTGTAAGCGACCAAATGGAAGCAACAATGAGTTAATGGCAGAAAGATCTATAAGGAAACAAGGGGATGAAGAGAGGGGTGAAGTGGCTGGGCCAGAAGAGAACACTGACTGCTACAAAAACATAAAAAGGTGCTAAAAATAGGGAAACTCTTTAACTTTACTAATTTTTTTTGCTCAAGACTGGCCAGACATCTCTCCCTGATAGACATTTGTCCATTTCATCTGTCAGCTTTGCTCTGCGCCGCTGCTTCTGTATGAAAGTGAAAAATGACCGGCTGCACTTCACAGATATAGTGTTCCTTTGTACACACATGTCATTCTTAATTGAAGACTCAGCCAGATGGATAGCAGGTAAGTCAGGTGATTGACAGGTGACTGGTTTGAGTTTGATAAGGCACTAGTCCATAATAGAAGTCCTGACCCTTACTTTTCATGCTATTAACCCAAGCCAGACTGCCCGTGTTGACTTCATCTTCCTTTGACAGGGAGTTTGATACTGTGCCTCAGGCCAGGTGAGGACAGGCTATCAGGGTCCTGTTAAACACCCGCCTACTGCCCAGCAGATAACACTCACCCTGTGGGCATCCTGGTTTCAGTCCCTGTCTTCCCAGTCTGGACAGATCACCAGCACCGAGCCTACAGCTACATGAGGCTTATCACCAGCATGTATACAGAAATATTGCTTATAGAAAATATAAACTATCTGCACACTGAGGTTAATCTTAAAATGTACAAGCGTGCATTTTGTTGAGTTGGTTGAACACCCGAAGGCAACTGCAGGACTGGAAATTTTTGCTGCGGGGAGTAGCGCCTAATGTAAATTTGAGTTGTGAGGGGGTAATTGATGGAGAAAGGCTGGGACATCATTTTCTTATGGCCAGGCATAGGGCATTCCCTCTATTTGAGTAGAGGGACTCTGGGCACCCCTATGAGCCCCACTCGCCTGAGACTCTAATTACTTTGGGGACCTGGAGAATTCAAAGGATTTAGATATGGGAAAAAAAAAGAATTTCCAATTTACTGCACCACTTGATGTTTGTCTTCGTTTGTGGTACGACTTGTGCTTCGGAAAGCAAACTGACACAAAGTGCACATTTGTGCATCCTGATAAAGGTGAAACATTATTAGAACGCTGTCATGGATGTGTTTATCCCTGGGCAGTGTGTGTGTGTGGATAATAATCTCCTGGACAAACACACTGTAACCTCACCCCCCCCTTCATCCACACACGCTGACACCTACACACACCATGCTGGAGCTATCTTCATCTCACAAAGCTCAACCCCTGCCTGTCGTACTGCTGACATTTCTGCTCATGCTGCGGCGCCACCACCCCAAAAACCTTTATGCTGGGAATAAATTATGTCTGAAAGTATAAAGACAGAGCCATCAGTTTCATTTCTTGATTGAGTCGTATCTCATTCACTTTTATCACGCCGTTGTTTAGACATTTACGCAGACTTGTGAAAAATTCAATAATCAGTTCACAGTTGGGGAAATGTTCTGCATAAGAATCTGGATATGATATCTCTGAGGCCCGGAGAGGTCCGTGGTCCGCTGGGCCAGTGATTTGGTAACATGTAAATCATCTCTTGGTTCCCTAAGCTTCATATAATTAGAATTCTGTAATCAAATTCGAACACTAAAAAAGCCTAAAAAAATATTCATTTTTCATTAGTTTAGATCTTAGATTACATTTTCGCCTGATTGAGAACAGTCCCCTGTGGACTGTAGAAGGTGCTGTCTAAACAGTTTAAAACATGGCTTCCTTGACAACAGACCCTTTGAAGCATGATAATCAGAAACACATTTTGGTTATGAGGTCAACCGACAATAATTGCCTGGCAGGTTGGTCAATTAACACTTTTCCCCCACACTTGTTTGGATCTGCATGCACATGTTTATATTGTACCTTTATATAGTAGTTCAGAAAGGTGTTAATTTCTTCCCTTTGTATAACTTAGTCAGCGGGCATTAGAGAAATGCAAATCGCATGGCAGGATATTAAAACATCAGACATACTTATTCAGCACGACGTGCTTTGGAATTATGAGGCCACAAAAGCAGTAAAAGCTTAATTTGAGAGGTTACACTGTCACCAACTGAAAGCTATGAGGAAACTCAATGGTGAAATGAGGATTTAATAAAAAAAAAATATTCCCAGTGATTCAGTTGTCATTAGTTGAGAGCATCCTGACGCATATGCACAGAGCCGTGACCAATGAAATGAGAGTGAGAGAAAATAGGTGGTAAACTTTCCATCACCTCCATTCTTTCCTATTTAACAAGGGGATATTTTGCGTTCGCTCTGAGTGGCAGAGACCAGTAAAGCCACTGTGTTTTACGGCGTCCAGGCTCAATGTTGACAAAGATTGGGCACCAGAGAGGCCTGCTAGAAAGTCACAAAGTCAAGCAGGACAGAGAGTGGGGGTTCACAGAGTGATCCGTCACTGACAGAATCCAGTGTTGTTAATGGTTTAAGGCATTAACGCCACACTTTCACACTTTAATTGAGCGCCCGGTGAGCGAGATGTCAGACAGCGGAGGACTCCAGGGTGGCATATGTTGTCTAAGTGTCTGCATGTGTATGTTTTACAGTGTGTGCCTACGCGCGTACAGGTTTGTGTGTGTTTGCGTGCACCTCGTCTGTGTGGGAGTGTGACAGACAGAATGAGACCTCTCAGCAGAAGATGCTGGGGAGACAATCGATACTGCTCACCAAGGTGTGCGGCTACAGCCCTCTCTCGTTATGCGCGTCAGGGGAGGCTGCTGCCGAGTCGAGCTGAGGAAGAGCCAGGGGAGCATGGACACGTACTCGCAGAGGCCCCCTGATGCCGGCCTCTGCTGTCTTTTTTATGATACGTGACAGGATAATGAGTCTCTAGCACCCCTGAAAATATCCCCCATGGGTGCATTATCCCTATGTATCTTTTCTGTGGAGGAGGTTAGGGTTACTGTATTATTTCTTAAGATTCACAGTAAACAGTGTCACCAGATGTACATTTTAAGGGAACTCTATTCTAGATGTGATGATGACCAAAACTAAGAGAGGCTATTTGTGAAAAACACTGTGCAGACTAACACAGGGGGAGAACAGAAAATGATACCTAAGGCATACCGTGACATTGGAAAAAAAAAAAAAAAAAAAAACTCTCTGCAAATAATGTGGCCCCTATTATCTACAAATAACCAGAATCCTGAAGGTGCTTTTGGATTAAATATAACTGCAAAAATAATGGGCATATTTTAAAATTTGATAATGCAACCCAATCCTTCTGGGCACCATTTTCTTGGACCAAGACTGTGGGACAGTTCTGTTGAGCTGCACCCCATCCCTATCCATTTTTATGCATGCTGCCAGTAAGCTGTGCCAAAGTGCTGATATCCCTCATTAGAAAAGCAGGATCCAGGAAAGAGTCCAGCTAATGCCTGCCCACACTGACACAATGCTGGTGCAGGGTCTCCACAGGAGATTTGAAGGTCAACAAGAAAAACAGGTTGTAACAGATAGCAAATTGCAGCCTGTGAAAGCCATTTAAATACAATCTCTTGTGCTGCTGTAGAATGAGCTTAAGGGGAGTGGAGATGTGTTCCCTCATGCTTGTTAATGCTAACTGCATGTGACTGCAGAAGGAAACGGACACGCTGATTGAGGTGACTCTGTATGCATGTGTATCCAAGTGAAGCCTGTGGGATTTCCATGCCAGAAGTCAATTTATCCACACAGTGTGGGGCCCTGCACTGTAACACGCACACAAAAAGTGTAGAATATTTGACATAGATTAGGGAAAAGTGCAGCTATTCTAACAAGTCATTCATTATGTGGTGATACCCAAAATAATTCTATCCACTGAGCCCACAAAAGCCAACATTTATCCAGCCCTTAGGGCAGAGCCTGAGGAGGCTTGGCTCCAAGCCGGCTGAAATACGGAGTTAACACAGGTTACGTCCTATCTCCCATATCCTTAGGCAAAATATGTATCCTCATTTAGAGCAATTCCACATATCAGCAGCGTCTCCTTTTCCTGCTAGGACTACATTCATCACCATATTTTCCTCTCTTTCTCCAGTTTGCTCACTCAACCACACAAGTGAACAAAGTGGATTCACTCTCCCGACTTACTTAAAAGCCTTCTCCCTCCTGCGCTTCTTTGAGAAAGCTCCTGGGTGCTGCAGGTGTGGTGAGGGCCTTTCGGTACCAGATAGGGCACGAGGATTACATCCACACTAGATTAAACCACCACCATTGCCTGCTGGGAATTCTAACAATTATCAGCCTTGTACTCAAGGGATATGGGACCGATGGGGGACAGGGAGTCCTGAGGCAGGGGAGGGGGCAGCCAGGCATTGGTTGTTGGAAGGGTAATGTCTTCATCTTGAACACCGGTCTGCCACATTGAGATAAACAGTGCCTGCCAGGCAAATGTATTAACAAAACATCAGATGTCTCAAACGCACAGTTAAAAAGCACAGTTTGAGACATGGCATTGCCTATTTTGTTTCATCTGACTGGCTTAAGAATACCCTGCTGCTTATCTCCTTTTGTTTCATTCTGCATCCTTGGCCACAACGCCGGTCACTGATGCTGCTGCTGAAAGTGTTGTAGGTAAATGCTCCCCTTTGCCGCCCACACAAAAGCAGGCCTCTTTGTCATTTTGGAGGCTGTTGTAAATTGAAGGACCCTTCTGAGGGCATTGGGGAGAGAAAAGGGGGTCTGTAATGAGAGCATTAAAACAACATATGCTGCTCCCTTGCACCTCCGCTCTTAAGGCTGGCTTTTATTTCACCCTTTTCCCCTCAATTGCACACTCTGCTCCCCCTCTGTTGAATTCCCACTTGCCTATTTTTGGAAAGTCATTGAGAGTCTTTGACAAAGACAGGCCGAAGTGAATGTGAAAGCGTGCCCCTGGCCTTGTCGCCTCGTACTGGAGCAGGCCATCTGACCACCAGCAGTAGGTTGGGCCAAGTGGGGCCATTAGACCAAACCTGGGAGACCCGTGCAGCCACCACTGCCAAGCTGCTTCACTCTCCTTCAAGCTTCAGACTACTCTGCCCACCTCAGCCACCAACCAACCCCTCCTTTTCTCTTCCCCCTGCAGGTGCCAACTCTTCTGCTCAGCCAGATCCCACTGGAGCAAACGGGAAAAAATCCATCCAGTCAACCCCATTCCCGAGTTTGTGTGTGTGGGAGGGAGCGGAGCAGAGATGTGAAAGAGCACTGGTGGCAAAATGGGACTCGTAAGCGGAGGTGCCAGAGGAGGTTCAGTCCCAGGAGGGCTAATTTTATATTGTTGTCCAGATGACCTTGAGCAGGGTACCATGGAAACATTCCTACTTTGACTTTGCAAGGTGTCTTGGTGGCTCTGCGTTCGTGTGGCAACAAAGCCCTCTCACCTCAGAACAGAGAGAAATCGCCAAAGGCAAAAGGCTGGAAATAATAGCAGGGCGCCTTCGGTACCTGGGGAAAGAGAGTATTAGCAGGAAATCTTTTGAGGTGCCGCTGTTCATGCTCCATAGCTCCTCTTCAGACAGGTAGCTGTATTTGAAAGCTATTGATGGCCTTGTTCAATCAATGGAACAACAGCAGTCCTGAACCAAAGTGAGTCAGAGAAAAGTGAGGGTAAGTGTGTTCATGTGTGTGACACAGAAAGACGGAGAGGAAGAGAGCGCTTGTGATTGCATGTGTTAATGCATGTTCAAACGGGCTTGTGGTTTAGGTGTGTCCAGTGTGTGTGTGTGTGTGTGTGTGTGTGTACAGGGGGAAACAGGAAATACCTCTGAGATTTGATCTTGTAATATTAGCTTGGAAATGCACCAAACCTCCATGTTTGTATCCAAGCAACACATGTACTCTATGTAAATTTCACTATATTCAGGTGCATGTGTCTGCTGTGTTTTGATATCAAAATTAAGTCAGCTGAAATACATTAGACTGCACACATTTATTATAGGAATTAAGTAATATTAGGCTTTGATTACCAAAAATTGTGCCCAGACAGGGCAAGACAATATTTGTATGCAAATGCAGAAAAACAAAACCGCACTGGCTGAAAATGTTAAATAGGGACAAAGTAATGATTCTTTTTCACTCAGCCTGAAGACAAATGCAAAAATCTTTGACTAAACAAGCAAACATTTGTCATTAGTATTTGCAAAATCATTTGATTTGGACGTACTTTAAATTACAGACTGAACATGCAGTAGTACCTGCCTCAGGTTTGTCAGTCTCTTCCATAATGACATGTCTCATTGTCATCAATGGCAGCTGGGAGGAGGGATAGGAACTACGTGCAGCTTCCTTTGTACCACACCCCACCAACTGTTCCAGGCACAGCCCATGTGCCACCTCAACACACACCCACAGTACAAAACACAATGAAATTTGCTTGACTCAGTTGGTCCAGTCGTCATTATTCACTGGAGACATTTATGTCTTTCTCAGTCAAATCCAGAGCAGGTTTTGAGTCCATGGTCATGCACAATTGGCAACAATCCTTTGAATAAAGAAGGCAAATGTGCTCATACAAGCAATTACTGATGAATCCTGGGTCGTTTGCTTCCCTCTGCTATGAAAACATTGAGTTAGCATTTGCTGTTAGCATCAATTAGGAATTAATTACATACTGTCTTGTAAAGGGTGCCCTAAATAGAGACCAAAGGGTTGTGCGTCACTGTTTAGTATTTGCACTGAGCAAGCATTTGTGGCTGGCATCTCTTTTCCAGCGAAGTGCCCTTGGAACCAAGTCTTTTATATCTCAATTAAAGTGCTTTCCCTGTGCTCCCTTGCTCTGAGCATGGCCATTATCACCATGGCTCCCAACAGTCTAATTATGCCCACTCCCAACATCATCCCCCTCCAAACCCTATACCGCGCCCACGCTGCTCTATCTTGGACCTTGGCAAGCTCACCTCAGCCTCCCCATAGCCAATCAGAGAGCAGTGTGTGGCATCATTAGAGTATGAGATCGGCTGTGTGGCGCTGGGTGTCTCTATGGGAGGCATTGATGAAATACCCTAGGGGAGACCTGGCACAGCAAGGCTGCTGCTAAACCCTGAACTGCCTGTCAGCAGCACTTTGTCTGAACATGATAAGTTCCTGTTAAGAGGCAGTGCTGCCATGGTAGAGCCCACACCCCCCACAATGTACAGCAGCTTAGACATCCAAAACGCAGCCTCATATTTCAGAGCAGCCTCTGGTGTCTGGACAGCAGTGCTGTGATGGCATTCACTGTTTAGTAACAATTACTGCTGTGGGTACAGAAAAAAAAACCCCTGCAGAATTATGACTCAACAGTTATGATTCAGGAGTTTGTCCGGAGTTCACGTCTGGGTAATCAGGAGAGGCATACAACCTAACAAAATACACACAACATCCATTCAATAGATTATTTCAATGCATATCGACACTGTGGTTCATTCTGGCCCAGTCCCACTCACTACACCCCGCTGTTGTAAATACCCACAATAGAGGACCAACTGTGTATTAATTGGAAAAACACACAATTATTCCCAGAAATGGTTTAGTTCTACAGAAGGAACAAATGGTTTGATGACTGAAAGCCAGAGCCAGTTATAGGTAGGCTTTTAAATTAAATGACTTAAAAAAAGGACTTTCGATCCTTTTAATGGTTTTGTTGACAGTAACAAACATATAGAAATGATCGACTTAAACATAGAAGTTCAGTGAGGAAACAGCCATGCAAATTTAAATAATTACTAAAGCTGCTGTTGTTCAAATTTTAGGAAGAAACGTGTCAAAGGGAGACAAATAAAGACTCATCTTAATCCTCCTATAGCTCCATCCCCCGATCCATCTGGCTGCGAGTGATTGATAGTCGCAGTCAGACATGCTTCAGACTTCTCGTTGGATGAGTTTTTACATGTAATTCTATTTCAGATGGAACCAGCAGGGGAATTGAGCCACTGCTGTTTTTGAGATATGCCTTTAGTTTTCACGCAAGCTAAATGATTTTAATCACTTTTAAACATTTATTTGTGAACATTACTTACTACAGGTTTGAACAAGTAATGTCAAGAAAATAAAAGTGCATTAAGTGGGATTTGAAATAAGAGTAACACTCACAGGTTAAAGACAGAACTGAAGAGTTCTTGCACATAATAACCCCGAGTCCTCTTTCAGAGAGAGAGAGACAGAAATATGATCTATCGGCTCGGTGACTCGCAGCTTCCCATACGCGGAGTGGCGGCTTAATGGAAAATATGGGAAAGAATAGAACTGCCAAGTGACAAGTCCAGGGAAGTATAGAGCTACAAACAAAGCACACCTGTTCTGCATAGAGAGCACAAATGAGACTTCACTATCATAAATCATGCACCTATAGTAGACAGGTACCTACTCATATTGAGACTCTAGGGGCGGACGCAGACTGTGGGTGCATAGGAACACTGTTTATGGAATAAGCTGCACATCACTCAATAACAGACTCAAACTTACAACATGCATCTGACATATAAGGTTGAAGAGGAGTAAATGAAACACCAAACAGTATATGAAAATGCGGTACCTTTTAAGGAGGGCACCCCCTTATGATTTTGCCGTTCTGTGTCCTACACTGTGTATAAAGCAATATTTAATCAATCTTCAAGAACGACAAGATCCAATTCAGCTTCACTCACTGCTCTTCAAAAAAACAATCACTAAGGTCCAATGATGTAAAGAGCTTTTAAATTAAAAGATGGGCGACTTTCTCCTGATGTTGATGAAACCACTTTTTAATTTATTTAGCAGCATGCATAGTGGCGTTACCATCTCGGTGTATGGGAGCATCAAGAGGGAGCAGCATTCGCACCACGGGGGTGCACTTGGTTCTGTAAAATAGCTTCATATTCCTTGGCTGTTATGCAATCATGCAGCGCAATCATCAGACCTAATGATCCCCAGTAGATGGCTGCCCCTACTATTACAGCCCTGCTGCCATGTTTAACAGTCGGCAACAGACATTGTGGGTTGAAAGCATCGTTTAGCTTTCCTCAGAATCTAAAGAGGATGAAAGATGACTCATTAGATGTTATTGCTTCTCGCCGTTGCTCAGGGTCCAGGTTTACAGCGGGCTGTATACCTTTATTTGTTGGCCTTGGATACAGTGTGCTTTCCAGCCGCAGCCTTGCCAGAAATCCCAGCTTTGCGAATCTCACGATGTCACAGCACTGTTTACTTAATATTGTGGTAATATTTTAGGCTGCAGCACTGCAGTATTTAGCAACTATCTTGTAAAGTGTCGGTCTATATTTGCTGGTGAGAGTCATGCTGCATCCACATTTTTCTCTCCTCTGCCACAGTTCAGCTGTATTTGGGATAACTGGCATTTTCGCTTGACACATACAATTATTGAACAGTTTTGAATCTTTTTTCATTAGCTTAACAGTTTTTAAAGCAGAATGTGCTGCCAAGTTGCATTTAACTTACTATGATATGACTCAACCTAGTCTTTGTGAACGATCATTTAGTTGTGCATGTGGCATTTCTATTATTCTGACAAATCTATGTTTCCTTGTGTATAATCCTTTTATTATCTATGTATAATCGCTTGCTTCAGTATAAATGTATGTGTTTTTAAATTTTGAAGACAGTATCAAACTGGTCTATTTACATTAAAAGAATTTATGACGATTAGAAGTTCGTATCACACTATATTGTGGTTTTTGGAAGACTTTGGCATGTTTTCGCTTCATTTGAAAGTGAAAAAAGTGAGAAAAACATGTTGCTTTCCTCCGTCTTATTTATTTTATTGTACATTTGCTTTACCCACTCAATGGTTCTGACAGTTTTAATATTCATATCTGCTGCCCTGAACATGCAATTGTCCTCGATTTCATGAATGAGCTGAAATCTTTTAAGCTTATAATTCACAAAGGCCAAACATATTGAAAATGCCATACTCTTCACCTTATAATATGTGGTGTGCAAGAAAATGTTACATTTCCATTTCAAGATATGTCCTAAAACTCTAATAATTGGTGCCCTTCTGACTTCATATCCAGACAGAAAGAAGAGTATTGCAGTTATTTGCAGGTCCATGGAAATGGTCCATCCAGTTCTTCATCAAAACCGATCAAATCCAAATACACCTGGAACCAAGATGGAAAGAACAAAACTATCAAATGAACCATAGTAGAACCATATTCTAGTCCTCACCCATTTCCATTCAATACGTTCCTGACACAGGAAACATTCACACACAATTTTTATTAGCCAGAGTCTTGATGTGTTCATTTCCCCAAATTCCTTATCCGTCATCTTCCATGCTCGACCTACAATACGATACCTTTGGGACATGATTCTCCTGAAATGGTAGCACAATTCACCCCCAGAACATAACTGATAGATAAAGGAAGTTCTGTATTTTATTAAACTTAAGAAACTTAGATTCTCTCTCATGGGCATGATAAAAAAAAAATGCTACAAGAAATCTGGAGCCCTCTTTTTGGAATATATTGACCTGCTCAATATTTCACCAGCCATTGACCAACCCCAGCGGAAATGTTCTGTTTTGTTCTGTACTGTTTGTACTGTACCAACTGTTGAAAGACTCTAAAATCAATAAAAAGATTTGGAAAAAAAACCAAAACTCTTTCACGGCCTCATTTTTTTTTTCTGATGCCTTTCTCACTGTATCCCTACTTTTCTTGAAATAGACGACCATTGATTTTTTTTTTCAAGTAAATTGTTTATTGTAATCGAAGAGATAAACTTAATCTAACTCTGGCTAAACTGTGTATGCCCCTATTTGGAATAAACAGGAAAACTTTAGCCTTGACAGAAACATTGGCTGTGAGTCATGAAGAGCTCCTTTTAATAGAAGACAATGTTGACATGCCACAATAGGAAAAACAGATTTAATTAGAAAAAAAATAAACAATAGCTAAATTTATTTTTGTTGCTTTGGGTTCAGGGCCTTCATCTGGTTCATGTTGGCTGCCTGTTAGACTGTCATCGTTTACTAAGAAGCTTATTATGGAGAGTAGACAATCATTAAGTAACTCCTGTGTCTTTCTTGCTATGACAAATCAAAATGTGTGCTGAGAAACACCCTGAAGTTTCTTAGCTGCTAGCTAAGATGCTTAACATTCAATGGAAAGTTCATCAAAGACAAATTTTGGTGTGATTGGGGCATACAGAGTTTAATACTTGTCTCAGTCTCTTTTTAACTTCTGTATGGCTCAGTCAGGGTCAGTACAGACAAAGTTTGAATCTGCTGGTTTGCCACATTAGCTGACATTTTGATGCCAGCAGCACAGGTGCAGAGTTTGTCAGACCAGCCAGGGACTAAATGTGCACAGGGAGCACAGACTGTGCTATAATATAATAATAAAGTTTCTTTTCTTTAATTTGAGAGATAACCAAAAGGGGAGCTGTCAAGGGAACACGACAAAGTGAAAAATACATTTCTGTTACTGCAGTAAACATGTGAATTGACATCAATCCAAACACTCATTCACAGGAAAAATCACAACCCTCTTAAGTAATGCAGTGTTTCTACTTTACTCCACATCCCTGGTAAAACTACTACAGGACCAGCTGTCAGTGAGCATTGGCATGTATTGTGACCTAGGCCAGCCCATTTAGCCTTAGTCAGGTCGTCTGCAAACAGTCGAGCTGCACATCACTCCTCAGACCGCGGACACACAGCACTGTTAAAAGTCCATCCATCTGCACAAACTGTCTCTAACGCTTCCCCCACGGGTCACTGTGAATCACTGAGGAAGGAGAGCGAGGCAGGCACAGAGAAGTGCGCTGTAAAAACACACAGCTGTATTGTTTTTCTTGTCAGAGTTAAAAATAGAGTTCCATAGGTTAAACTATTATAATATTATGAGCATATTTTACATGGATGCAGTTGCTTTTATCATTGTAAATGTTTATTTTTTTATCATTTTGTAGATTAAGTATTTTTTTGTTGAAATTTATATTATTCACCTGTGTCTCCATTAAATGTAAGTGATTCACAGTTGCTTATGTCTAATGCATTGGATTGCCATATTTACACCTAATGAGAGCCAAATCAAGGCACATATGTCAGGGGTATAAATACATCAGATGATCTAGAAATGAGAGAGTGACACTTAGCATAACATGACACATAACAAGATGATCGCCTTGTTTATTTCAATGACTATCTTGTTTTGTTTTGTTTTTTTGCTTCTACTGCTAAACCCAGCGGTTATTATATTCAAGCGGTTGTATGGATAAACAACTAAACTGGCTGAACTGATAGTAGATGAATTGTTTTGATGAATATTTAATACAATCAGGAGGCAAAGAGAAGAGAGTGAGTGAGTATAAAAGAGGGATTGAGACAGAGAAACTAAGAGAGGAGAAAAGCAAGTTTAGACAGCCAATTATTTAATCTCTATTGTTGTTTGTGACTAATGGTGATTAGGAACACAATAATTACAAATTCATAGACATGGGAGCAAACAAACTGCATTAACACAGCAGTATATATCTTGTAATCAACAATTAACGGCACAGCAAACCACTGTTTGCTTATCACATAATTCACATTGCTACCAAACGCACTGGTAACAAACTGTGCTCGCTGATGAAAAAGGACCACGCACTTCACAGGCTTATGCATTATGAGTAAATGAAAAAAAAGTTGTGAATTTCATGTTTAAGTAATTATCAAAGCTGGTTAATTCTTTACTCTAATATTATTCTCTCCCTGTATGACTCAGATGTATTTCCTCTACAGAATGCTCCATCTTGTGAGGCCTTGGTTTTTTGGTAATATAGCATACGGCGGGCGGGAGGCAGGGATGGATGATATGTGTGGGAACATTAATCATATGCATGTGTTTGCAATATGCTCTCCTTTTGTTTGTGCCGCCGGGCTGCTATGCCTGCTTTACTTTTGCTTCTTAGTCACAGACAAGCAGAGGTGCATCGAAACAAGGGCAGCGTGCTACAAAGTCAGCAACTAGCTCGACAAATTAACATTCATATGTTCGCACTCACATTCAGAAGTGATATGCATTATTTTCCCAGCGTGGAATGAACAGAACAATCACCACAATAAAGAAAAAATCCTCAAAGCCTCAAAGCGATGAAACGCTAGCCCCTGCCTTGTGCCCCTGTGCAACACCCTGTTGGATATATCTGTGAATCTTGACTTTGCTTAAGACAGTTTTTCTGAACAGATAATGCAGCTGGGTGTCCACAACGGTCCACCCTGACTCCTCACCCATGCTGGGAAGGGTTTCAGTGATCTGGCTACCTGCCACCTTGGACTGACTGACCTGGGTTAACTGTGACATCTTCATGGTATCCATACCCCAGGAGACCATCGTTGTGGCTTCTTACTGATGCTCCTTACATAGAGCCTCACTGTTACCTCTCAGCAAGAGATCATGATCAATAACCTGATGATATCGTGCTGGTTTCTGTGCTCTGGTTTCCCCTCACGGTCAAAAGTGAAGAAGGTGGATTGTAGAAATGACAGTGAGAATATGTGCTGTCTGTCTGGTTGTTTTAGCCTTGATCTGTCCAGTAAGGGTCTCAAAGTTGAACAGAAATTTGAATTATATCGACTTTGTGTACGATACCACAGCTAACAGCTGCATATATTTACATATTTTAAAGAGTGAAACATCATTTTTAACCATTTAACCACAAATGAAATTGTCTTTCCCTGTACAACATTTGGGAGGATCTTCTCGAACGTTATGTTTATGTTCCAATCTGTCTTTTTCAGGAGCACACATCTAGCAAAGCCAATAAGCCATGTATGAATAAATGAACACAAACACAGTGCTGACAGTCTCCTATTGAGTAATGAGACAAGGTGAAATTATACCTGGATGTACCTCCAGTTTTATAAGTCGTGTTATAATGTGTGTAGCCCACTGCCGCTTTGTATCGCAAAGTAAATGAAAGAAGTCGCAATGGGGAATATGACTGAAGTACAGCAGATAATATTTAATACAATGGTCTGGCAGATGTTCCAGCACCCTGGAGAACAATCATGTAGAGGGTGCTGTATAAATAAAACTTAAAGTTCCTCTGTTTGGTAATTGCAAATTTGACCAGATAAGTACAGAAGTCAAAAACTTGGCAATTATAAATGATACAGAGACATAGAAATTTCTCAGCAAAACTCAATAATTGCAGTTTTAATATACGTGGTTGACAAAAATGTGGAAAAATGTTGTTTGGTGTAGCAGAAATGACGTGATGCAGTGGATGAGCAGCCCTTGTGTTTTATAATTCAAGCTTTGAAGTCTGGTATTATGATAGTGGCTGGTGTTACAGAGGATGGGATCAGGTCAGCTCACAGGCTGATCCCACCCTTCCTTCCCTCTAACTCTGACATATCACTCTCTCTCTCTTTCTTCCGTGAAATATTCATCCCTTCATCTTTTAGACTCATGTGTCAGTCCCAGAACACCATGGTCATGAACACCATCTTATTTCCCCTCAGGTGATCTCTCAGAGGGGAAAAAAAGACTATGTTACTGAATAAAGAGGGGTGTTGGCCTCGGAGAATGGAGAGAATAGGCATATGCATGAGAAGGAGGACAGAGAGGGGAGCAAAAAGGAGGGACTTTCACATCCGTTCTGTCAGTCATACGTCACTCACTGTCTCCTCTGAAGACATGTCTCAAAGTGACAGAGAGCCCCATCGACTACTAATCATCAACCTTTATTAAAGAGAACCAGGAATTCTCCAATCCTTTCATTTTACCACTCCTACTTATTCCCATTTCTGGAGACATCAAGTTGATACGACTTGTCGAGAGGAGAAAATGGGCGAGCGAGCAGACATAAAGTGAAGGCCTCTAATAGTGCCGAGCGTTAAAGATGCCAGTGATTCATCATCGGCCTGGTTTCAAAGTCAGCCTGTGCGTTTCTGTACGTTGAACAGGGAGACAAATGTGACGAAGGTGCTGCAGTGTGAACAGGATGCGACATGATTATCAGGTTAGACATTATTAACATTATGGCCTCGTAGGACTCAGCATTTACACCAACACCTCACTGTCTGACGACCCTCTCTCCTTCCGTTCACATGCTTGCCCGTTATTATTTATTTCCGTGTTTTTCGGTCTCAGTTGTTTCCCGTTAGATTTGCAACAACACAAAGTGTTCATTCATTTTCTCATCTCATACTTATTTACTGGCATAATTCTGATGCCTGTTAATACGATGACATCAAAACAAGATTTGTTTAACAAATTCAAGTTAAAGGATTTTATTTAAGGTGATTTCTTTTAAAACTTGCTTGGGGAAACTGATGCGTCCTCCTATACTCTAGAATTTATTATGAGCTCCCAAAATACAAAAATACATTGTTATTATTGTATAAACTTTCTCTATTTATTGTCCATTTTGGGAAAAATCCAAAGCCGACAGAGCAAGAAGTACAAACTACTATTTTGAGCCAGTTCTGCAATGAGGTGAACTGATGAAAAGTGCGAATGCTGCTGCGGAGCAGAACAGGCCCGGTGTTCTCAGGCTCCCTCTGTCCCCACGCTGCCTGCCTGCTCCCAAGGGCCCACGGTGGAATAATCAGTCATTAACTGGTGCAGGCCCAGCTTCAGCTCCAGAGTGCCGTGTCCCTGAGACGATCAATAGGCCAGGGTAATTAAAGAGCTGGCCGGGGAGTGAGGGGGGGGCATGTTGCCAGTAAATCCACCGCAGCGACAGGATGCCTGTAGCCAGAATGACTACAGCACTGACACTGAGAATGCCACTAAGAGAGGATGACCGACCACACACACGACACAAACACATAAACCTTAACATATCACAGACTCGCGTTTGGCTAGCAAACTGGCTCAGACACAGGCCTTTGCACAACAATACAACATTTAACACTTGTGTGCATGATGGGACTGTTGTGTAATTACTTGACTTGCTTAGTTTTGTTTTTTTGTTTTTTTAATTTCTATTGTCATGTGCAAATTGGCATAGATGATAGTAATTACTGTGATTTAGAGTTCTGTGTTGCGCCCAAACACCAGAGGATTAATCGTGTCTTCTTGTGTATCCAAGTGGAGACGCAAATCTATTGAGCTGTCAGGACACATGGTGATTTAATTTCTCTAAGCTGCTTTCAGCGTGAGTAATGTTTTATTGTGGAAAAGGTAGAGACAAGGTAAGCTGCATGAGCATGAGCCCTATTGCTTTTCACATCCAAAACACCATAGATGGATTCCCTTTTTACGGTACAAATGAAGTTGCTCAGATGTAAAAGTCCAATAAAGAGATGAAAGAATTACCACAGAAAATCCAGTGGGAAAGACTGATGTGGATGATGTTGTTTCACTGTTTGTTTGCCGAGGTATAATGCGATTTTTGCAGAGTAAAGTTCAGCGCGTGCCCTAAATCCCTGAGCATTTGCAGGCTCCACTGGTTTCTTTAATCTGATGCATTAGAGGTCCTTACTTCATTCTAATCAGGACATAGAGGTCTTGTGTTGTTGTCAACCCTCTCAGACTTATAAGACATTTTAAATTCATCCTTTTATACTACAGCATCTCTATTAACTTAATGTAATCTGCAATACACAGTGCAAAACAAGTAAGCAGATAAGTGGTGGACATACTCCAAAGTAGCGTGTCGCTTCCAGGAGACTGGCGCTGCACTACATGTGTACTGATTAATAATTAACTCACACATCTGGTGACGTATCATTTTCCATGTCGAGACCATTAACACGAAGACTGTAATGTCAAAGGTGAGAACGACAGTCATATGTCAGAGGAAGGTGTCAGGCATTACTGACAAATACTGTTTGTGTGATGTCAGGAAGCTCCAGGAAACAATATGTCAGGACTAATTTACAGATTCATGTACAGTATGTTTTTTTTAGCTGGAAGCAAAGTGATTGATGCTGTATCTTTAATTTTTCTTATTTTGGTTCTTTTTAGCCAATAAATGTATGTTATCTTGTTTAGATCTTGAGGCTATATACATACTTTTCACTCGCTCATAAAAGCCCATTTACATTTGAGGCTTAACCGTGGAGTCAACATTGTGAGTCATGACAGCTACCCAAAAACTGGTGAATGTCACTGCCAGCCGTCCTCTGGTCTGTGATGACACTGTGTGTGTGTGTGTGTGTGTGTGTAGGTGTGTGTGTGTAGGTGTGTGTGTGTGCGTGTGTGTGTGTGTGTGTGTCAAGGCCACTTTAATAAAACTATTTAACTATCACTAAATAAACACTGACGATGCAACACATGCAGTACAACATACATGATTGACACTTTGACTTTCTAGGAAATAAAATGAAATCAATTCACCAATGTAAGATGAAAATGCCCATTAGTAGCATTGTTAGTCATTTTGTAAATGTGTGGCTAATTAAGTTTCCAGGTAATTTAGCTCCGATAGCTAACATTAGTCATTGTTGGTTGATTAACTCCTAAACTGGACAATTTTCAACAAATTTGTTTTTACTCTTGACACACTTACTGACACAATTAACAAGTCAACAAAAACCATACCAAAACATGTACCAACACCTTCATACAGATATATTTCCCTTGACTTGTAGTGGCTTCATCTAAATTGAAGAGGTTCTGTGGTGTCACTGCTAACACTTAAAAGCTCTGAAAAGATGAAAATAAAAATTACAACATTTCTACCACCTGCTCCTGACACCTGACCTTCATTTACCTGGGTTTCCAGTTAAAAATGGAGCGTGGACAGAGAGTGGAGCAGCCTCTAGACAGAGGGCCGTCACAATAAGTGAACTGAGAAATTTTAAAGACTGTCTATTTTATGGCATATGGAAATGGCCTGGATATTGATCAAGTTTATGAGGCCCATTCAGTAGACAACATCCTGTGTATTTGGTTTACAGTTGTTCCTTGTATTATCCACATGTTTTTGTAAGACTGATGGGGAGGCCTGAAGAGGGAGGTGTAGAGGATATTCAGCTGGCTGGTTGGTTGGTTAGTTGCTTTATCCCTCAAGGCAATCATCAGGAGGAACAGGCTCATCTATGAGTTCTTTGCAGTTTCTAGATAATGATAATTTGCACAAACATTGATAAAATAAAAAAGGTATTTTTATTGTTTGGTCCGTCCATCCATCCAACATGTTAATCTGAGATATCACAGCACCTCGTACACTCATTTCCATGGAATTTACTCAATATTCATAAATCAAGGATGCTGATTCTTGATTTTTGTGAGACTTTTCTCTACCATAATCATCATCAGGCATAATTAAGCTTCCGCTTGGACCAGAATATTGACTTTGAATGGGAAAATTGCCTTGAAAATAACTGGGGCATATTCATTGTCCCCAGAGGAAAATAGCTTTTTGAATCTGATGAATCTGTTTTCTTGCCACCCTAAAGTCAAACTTTCCACAATCTAAAACATTTGTATAATGAACACGATGACTTCTTGAGTCTTGTTAACATACAGGAGATCTGCAAGACCTCTTTTGATCTCAGCTCGCCCCAGTTTCCATATACCTTTTGTCAAAGCTGCAGAGCTCAAAGATACTTTAGGTTTGTTGGCAGTTTCTCTGTAAGACAATACTTTCTTTCCTCAGGGTAAAAATAGCGTGCCTTTTCTCTGCTGAGCTGTCACCGGCCCCCCGTGATGACTACTGAGTCTTTCACCAAAGACCTAAATGTGTGGGGCTATTGATTGGGAAGCTTTCAGTTCCTAATGGGCCACTTTATTAGTGCCTTATTAAAGGCAGTTATACTGGAAAGGTCACCTAGTTAAAAAAACAACAACACACAGGCAGTGGTCACATCAATTGTTGTTTGTTGCAGATGTCTGATGCTATTTCAAAATAGACCTGGGTTTCTAGCACAAATAACAAACATTCTTACTAAAACTATTAAAACTATTCTTGCCTGATGTTTCTAAATTTTAATAATTGCACTTTGTAAAATGCAATGTTTTTGAATACAGAATACAACATGATTAACCTATTCTGCTGTTCTGTTCTGCTGTCAACACATACAATGTGCATGCACTTCTGCTGGTGCACTATTTACCATGGGTGAGGTCCTGATGATGAATGATAGAAAACCAAATAAAATAAACAGGCTACATATTAAACAGGTTCATATCAGATGTCCTATAATATAATCAACTATGTGATTCTCTGCAGACATGACAGATATTGGACAAACTGAGATAAAATGAGATTAGGAACAGCACAACTGTCTTTCAGTGTCTGAAAGTCTGTAGCAAGGGCAGCTGTTGAGAGAAGTCGCGCTACCTCTGCCCATTTACATTTGATATCACTTTTGCTCAGGCCATTATATTTCTCGCTGCCTCACAGCCCTCCCTGGCCCAGTCCCTGAACAGATAATGTGCTTGTGTGTTTGTGTACTCACTAGATAACGCATGCTTCAAATATTGTTTTCATCGCCCTAAGATAATGGATTATCGTTCAAAAAATTAATTACAATTCTGGCAAGATTTGTAAAATGTACATATGAAACTAGGCAGCGCAGCTTTGTACTGTTCAACAAAACATCATCTGAATACATCCATACACTAAGGTGGTTACTGTAATTGTTTATACTTACACAACCTGCAGCAGAGAACACCTGAGCAGAGCAGTTAGCGTCTCTTATACCAGTCTGCATAGGGTTTTTGAGCTATTCAAGTGACTAGAAAACTCCAAATTATTAATATTTCCAGTAGATGTATGTGTATATGATACTTTTTTTTATTATGATTTGTTTGCCAATAATGATCATGTTATCTCTAATGACTTGCAATCCGAAGCCCTTCCAGCCACAGAACCTGATCCTTTGGTCCCGTTGGGTTTTTCCTCCATGGGACACTATCCTGCCTGCTCCCCTGAGCCCATTGATTATTTAAATTATTGATCCAGCAAATGTTCTTTCCATTAAGACGTACAGGAAAACTTTGTACGCTGCTGTAAGGATGTAGCAGGCCAAACAGGGAAGGAGAGGCAGCAGGAGAAGTCTATTGATTTTGTGGCCAGTGACTCTGATCACTTTGAACAGCCTGGGATCGACAAGCCGTCCCCAGGCAGAGCAAAGCCTTGATCTGGTGAAGAGGAGAGCAGCCGATGGGCGTGTCCATCAGCAACAAACATTCCACAACTCGACAAAAACAAGAGAGGGTATTAACTGTGATGCCCATCGATCGGTCAGCACTGCACACAGTCAGAGAGACAAGCTGGCCCATTCGATTTGTCTGGAGACAGGCCCGGTGTAATTGTAAGGAACTGCAAACAGCGAAAAGGACAGCATGGGTCAACACAACATCTTCAGCTGGAACACATTTTTGTAGTGTGTTGCACATACACAAGAAATCAGGTGACTGAAGGAAAGACAGAGAAGACAGACAGACAGAGAAAAACATAGAAGGAGAGAGTAAGAGAGAAAATATACAGAGCACTGTAGGAGATTGATGTAAGCAGTGTCATTAACAGTTGAGGCAGAGATTTCCTCCTGGCTTTACTGCCCACTGTGCACCGAGGGTCATTCTTTCCAGACACATCTGTGAGCAGGAGGGACATATATTAAGAGCTTAGAGGCGGCTTTATTCTGTCGTGTTTGGCAGATTCTCACAGGTGGGGGGTCAGCATAAACAACACAAGTTAGGAGCTGCTAGACTGTCCTTTTCTTCCTGAGGCTTGATACCCAGCTGCGTCGGAGCACAATGGACACAAAGTTAAAACAGTTTGACTCCACAGTTACCATGGTTTCTTTGCTTTTTTCCAGCGTATGCAACATACTGTAAAAATACTGTACATAATGCAGGTTACCCTGAGATGTATTGTTGTAGAAATTAAGACTGCTCTCTACTAAATCTGCAACTTCTTCAATAAAGGGCAATATACTTTAAATTGGAGAGGTAGGTAAAACCATAATTGTCCTCTAAGCTGGAGTTCCTTGAAAGTGTGCACATTTTGTCAAACACAAATTTAGCATCAGTTGTGCTGTGTCTTCATATAGAAAGAATGATGACTGGAGTGATAAAGCTAGCACAGTAAGGGCAAAGCAGTGAATGAAGCAAAAGTAAACATACCTAAATCGAAACACAGCATGTCATGTGGCTGCATGGTGCTGTTGTCATTTAATACTATCAAGTGAAGATACTATAATCTGTCTCTTTTATGACAGATTTTATGGTTTTTGAGCATTGGTACATAATTATGAACCTATTAAAAAACCCATTTTGATTGTTTTAGATAATTGAATTTGTGTTCTGTTTAAGTAAAATGTGCTGTAGCTGCTGGAGATAGATATGATGTCATGTCATTAGACCACCAATTGACTCGATATAAAAACATGTAAACTAAAAAGATAAGATACATTGTCTTTGGCTGTTTCCTAATAGTTTCTTGTGCTAATAGCACAGCTCTAGGAAAGACATCTCTGTTGGTTGGTGGTTCCACCACTAAAGCATCCCAACAGCTACTCTAGGAATTGGCATGACATTTCATACCATCACTCTTTCTGTCATGCTTTGATCATTGATGAGGAGGGTTCCAGATCATGAAATCTCATAAGAAGGGTGGGTGGGGAGGACGAATGCTGTGCATTCTATTTCAGTTTGTGTTTGTTAGTGTTCAGACACATCAGAGGAGTGCAGAAGAGCCCACCATCAACAGCCTGACACGGCTGAAGTTTGAGATAAATTGTTGTCTGCATGCAAATGAGTGTGATTGTGTGATATTGGAAGTGGTCACAAAATGAATTAATTTTGTTGGTGATCATGCCACATAACCCAGTATTTTTACTCACAACAGTTTTAGCCAACAGCTTCTGCATGTTTGTCACTAGGTTGTGCTGCAACTGGGAACAGCACAGTTCCACAGCAATGTGACGAAACCTGGTAAGGTTACTGCAATTGTCAACATATTTTCACAGCACCATGACTCATCTTGCCTTAAGAAACAGTATAAACACCATTGACCAGTCTAACCCAAAAATGATCAAATTTGGATTCAGTGATTATGTTGTTGATAACGATAGTTAGAAGAGAAGAGTAATGTGCAAAATGTGCAGCACCACACCATTAAACTTAATTCCACACCACAAAACCCACAGAGAAAGTAGAACATGTCTTTTCAGTTTACTAAATGGTGTGTTAATGGTGTGTTTTCTGTTATGTTAAACATAACAGAAAAGGTGTAATGTTAGTCTTAAGGCTGAGCAGTAAGCAATGGTGTTTGTTCATGAAGACAATGAAATGACAACTGTATTTTAACTGATTCAGATGTAGAAACTGGGTCACGGATCATCGGAATTTTGACCTGTTTGGCTCATGCTGTGTATATGTATATACATTTCTGGCTACTCTGTGTGTGTCTCCACAGAAAACTACAACCCTATTTGCATCTGTGCTGCTGTGCTCTATTTAAATGAGTGATTAATCAGGTCCACATGAATGATGTCAGCACCTACAATTTGTGAAATGTTTGGGTGAGCCTAATGACAGTTTGACGCAGAGCCAATCTAGAGAGCGGACAAGAAAGGTGATTGAAATTCATTGCGTTTGAATGGCTATAATTTCTGTCAAGGTCAGAATATGCCAATTGCCACAAGCACTGGGCATTTCCCAAACCTCAAATTAAACAAGGAGCACATAAATCATTGGAGTAGGAGGAAGAATGGACAGGGACTTTCTAATCACAGGGATCTAGCTGTAAGAGAGTCAATTTTTATTCAGATATGACAGATGTGAGAGGTGGATGTCACTCTTTCACAGTCAATAGGCACATTTTTGATTAGACATAGGATTTTCTTAAGACGATGTGTTTCAGTAATGTCCAATTCGCTTTTTATATTTGACAAACCTTATTGTCTGGCCATAATGCTCACCACCTGTCCAAATTTCTGTCTATCTGTCCGTTATAAACAATAATGGCTTAAAGCTGGACAGGTCCTCAAGAAGTGGTATTTTCAGACATTGCCATTATTAGCTGGGCGTTCTCCTGCTCTTGTATCTATTCTCTACATGAGGCCCTATATGTCACACGCTATTGAACTGATTTTCACAAATTATAGCCAAATTGCAGTCCTACGTTCGGTGCTGTGTTTGAGCATTTCAAATACACACCAATTGAACTGAGGTACACACTAAAACACAACTTACTCTAATATGAATCATGCTTATTGTGTCACTATGTTTGCCATTTTTTTTTCTGTCAATGAAAACTTCCATACATCATTTCCATGGATACAACAAACTGGTGATTAACCCTCACACCTGCTTTTTCTGCACGCTCTTTCTCAAACATATTAATCCTAAATTATTTTAAACCTGTCTTGGACAGATCATCATTGTGTGCATCTCAGTATGCACACACACACACACATATATATACTATATATATATATACTATATATATATATATATATATATATATATCTGTGACCACAGAAACACACACTCACACACACACACATTCACACACAGATACGTAGCTGGCTCTAACTCCCATTGCACAAAGCCATTATTCCTGGTGTAATTTAAGACAGCCCTTTGTAACATGGTAATTATGGCAGATGGGAAGATTTTCACATTAAAGTCATCTAGAATTGCTGACGGGTCGCTGCATTTCTACGGTGAGAGGGAAGAGGTCTGTGAACACATTAACAGAACAATCTTTTATGTTTTATCTCCACGACGCATGCAGAGAATGGAGGTGGTCAGGTTGGCTTTAAATCACCGAGTCAATTACCTCGTCCATATGGGACAGCAGTGATTTGTATATTAAAGACAGTTGGAGTTGAGAGTGAAAGGGCTGTATCAAAGGGGTCTCCCTGAGCTTCTTGCTCATACATAAGGCTATACTTATGAACACCTGACTGACTCTGATTCGAGGCTGCGCTGGTTGCGATAGCTTTGGCACCGGTAGTAGGTTGAGATGAGATGGAAGATGGAGCACCTGGTCCAAGAACGGCGGTAACATCTCCAGGGATTCTCATAATTAGCGTCAGACTCACATCACAGCACCTCTGAAAACACTGTTGTGTCTGGTGGCACAATAACATCCACATTTGATGCTTTAAAATATATATCCATGCTGCATTCTCAAAGAAACATTGAGAGGACATAAATATATTCCATCTTGAAAGTAATCTAATAACAAACTGAAATCCAGAGACAAATACATTTAAAAACAAATTATTGTGGCAAAAAACTAAAAAAAACTACAACTTCTTCTTGATGGGTGCACGTTTTTCTTTGTTTTACTACAACAACAAAGTCTTTTATAGATAAGACTTAATAACTATTCTAGACTTTAAGATTTTATCCCACTCTTTGCAAAAAGGTTTTCATTGAAATTGCGACAGGATCTGGTGTGTACAGCTCCTCAGTGGGATTGAGGCTGTGGGCTCTAACTTAAACCGTTTCAGGATTTTAGGTTCCTTTTCTGAAGCCTTGGTCCACTTGGATGTGAGCTTTGGAATTCCTCTTCATCGTCAGCTTTCTGACCCAGAGACCAGCAAATCTTGTGCCAAAGCTCTGTGATATTCGTTATCCCTTCTGTCATGACAGGGGACCCTGACCCAGCTGAAGGGAGGCAGCCCCAAAACATGATGCTACCACCTGCACAGTCACTGAGGTGCTGGCATTCGCATAAATTAGTTTTAAGTAGACGTTCTCAATGTTGCAGTTACATTTGGTGATGCTTAACATTATTTGGGAAACGTTCTTTTCAAAATGTGATATACCCATTATTTTCATTTTTATACATATATATATAACATATATAATATATATATATATATTTGATACCAACAGAAAAAAATGACTGACAGCACATGCGTTGGGGTAGCAGGAATCTGACGATCTTAGTTGAGAAGATAACAACTTAATAGATGCCCTTTATGTTTAGGTTGGATTACACAATGAGGTGATGAGAAAAAACTTTTTATTATATTTTATATATTGGAATCACATTTGAACACATACTTACACAACACTTACCACTACTACATACTGCTGATATAGAACAGTAATTAAAAGGCATTTCCTCTTCCACAGAGCTCAGATTATTGTTGTGTACATTTGAAAGAGAAATGTCTTAGTCTTTGAATAAAATCAATGAGGTAAAATTCAGCTGGTGCAGACTGACAAGGTTGACATATTTTCCTCTAATAAAAGGGGACTGGGCATATTTCTAGTTAATTGATTCAGTTACATGAAAGTTGAATGCTTGACATAAACGTCATTGAGAATGACCTTTAACTTTGTTTTTACATAAAAGTCTATTATATTATTCTCAGCTGCTCTGACAGGGCTCGTACAGCTGTTTTTTATAGTGTGATCAGACTGGATCATCTGTCGACCGTCACAACTTCAACTGACTTATTGGAACAAAGACACCTGAAAAGCATCTTGAAATAGCCAGCTTTAATCCTGAGAACTGTCCATTTACCTAGAAATGGCAAAAGCTGCATAACTGTCATAATACACACATATATCACTGAGCTGTCTCACACTGTCTGTCTCTATTACCTATGTCATGATGAGTTTCATATAGTCTCAGAAACCTACAGTGCACATCATAGGCAATACAGATTATAAATGATGCTTTTAGACAAAAGTGTGTGTCCTTTTCATGATGTGCGTAATTTTCTTTTTATTAGCACAGGCTGGCTGGTCAAAATGATCCAGTGAGGTCCCAGACAGCAGTGGATAATCCAAGTGATCAAAGGGTCTTAATGCAATATGAGGGTTTTTTAAAGGTCAGCTGCAGATCTGCCATTTCTTATAAGTCCTGTGCTCTCCTCTGGCCCGCCAGCCATTAAAGGTCACATCATACTACTCTCCTGCAGACAAAAAGATGGCAAAGGGCTCTGTGAGGAGGGGACCATTCTTCATCTAACAAGGGCCACAAGAGCGGACACTTCTATTATACTACACGCTGTCAAATTCACAGCAAGTTCTCTCAACACTGAGTTCGGCAGATATAAAGGTTTGTCCTACAGCCACCAAAATGATTAAAGTCACCGCAGCTCAAGAGGAACCTCTGAATTCCTGCACAGTGTTTCACAGTAAATGATCACAATCTGCAGCTGTGCTTTTGAATCCTGTCTGTATTTTTATAAAAAGTAAAGGACATCAGCCAAAATGAAAATAAGTCATGCTGTTGTTGTGTTGGAAAACCTGTCAAATCAAAGATAATGTTAGCACAGGGAGACAGCGTTTATCATGTCTGCCTCAATGGTATTTAGTTTGGATTGGGTGCTATTTCAGTTATTTTAAAGTGACAATAAAACATTACAGGTAAAAAGGGGAGGTTAAACATTTTCAAGAATAACTGACAACATTTAGGCTGTACACACATCTGTATGGTTCTTTGCAACTTCTTATAATGAAACCTTTGTTTCACGTATAATTTAGTAAAAGAAATATGAATTGAAGCATGCATATTGTGTTTGCTGCACATTTTCTAGGTAAAATCCTCCACAACAGATGTTAAAACAATAACAGCTGATAACATATGTTTAAAATGTGCGCATTTGATGTCCTTTAAATATGCAAAATTTAATATCAGAATACTTCTGTGTTAATAACGTAGAAGTTTAGGACTTTTACTGCTTGCTTTGTTGTTTAGAGAATATTTTTTGTTTGACTACTGTCAGCGGATCTTAAGTGTATATATTTATAGGTGAAATGATTGTGACATGGATGCATTTGTTCAAAACATGTTAGTGTCGAATGCAGAACAGCATCAGATTAATCTGAGCACTTTAATTTCTGACATTTACATTTTACTGTGTCAGGGCATGGAGAAAAATGGAACTAATTAAGAAATTAAATGAATTTAATTAATCTAGTGTGACTTGCGGGAACCCAGCAGCATTGTGAAGGCTCAGTCAACCAAATAAAGCCTATGTCTGTGGCAATGTATTTCTGTGCTTTAACTCTGACGACACTGCCATTTCACCCCTGGCAATTTCATGTCAGTGATTTTTTTCTTTCTTGTTTTGATTGTTTTCCGCCCCAAAACAATAAAGCTTTGTCATTTTTTATTTAATTAGAAATGACAGCATTCATTGATACTTGGCTTAGTACTATTAAAAAGTAAATGGTAGAAGCTTCTAAAAGTTTTAGAAAAGCCTTACAGGATATGTCTGTCGAGATAATATCCTCATTATCAGTTTCTTCTGTTCAGTACTCTCCAGGAGATGATGAGTGTTGTAATTTACTTCTCTGGAGTACCCTCTTCCCTTCAAACTAGCTCTGGTCACAAAGTAAATTCCGTAATCCCCCGACAAGGGATTTTGAACCTGACGTATTCAGCACATTTAGCCTGCTGTAGGTGGAAAGATGTTTTTTTCATGGTAAGAGCAACTGTGAGAGCTGTGGCCCTTACTCATGTCCTGTGGCCTGGTCTTCTGAGGCACTGTCAGATCAGAAAATGTATTTGCCTCATTTACAATAGACTTTTTCTCCCTATTGTTGTTTTAAACTACTGCAAAGTTGTAGTGGCTTTTGTTCTCAGGTTATGAAAACCTGAAACCTCCTGCTGATGCAATTGTTGAGTTTAAGTTTGGAATACAGATTTCTGAAAACATCTTAATGTGATATTACATCAAAATGTTCACTTTCTCAATTACAAAAACTGCTATTACTGCTAGGATATAAAAACATTATGCTTATGTCTTTAGCTTCAGTGTATGAATTTGAATGAGAGCAAGATGCGACATTTATACTTTTGAAAATTAAGCTGAAGTAAACTTAGTGAAGTCTCAAGTGCACATCTATGGAGCTGTCATCTGAGGACAGCTGACTAACAACTAACAATACAATACAAATGTTTTAACAGACTTTTACTGTGAAAATACAGAATAACAAATGGAGATGGGCAAGATCATGAAATTTACAGTTCTCACATTCTCTTTTACCATAATACTTATTACTTACATACATTACAAGTACTTATTCTTTAAGTACAGAATACTTAATATTCAAATACAGTGTAACAATAGGGAGCTTTGTGCTCCAGCCTGCCCGTAATGAGTTTTAGTGCTGGGCGAACAAGCCTGCTAGGAGCTAATTTTCAAATATATAAAAATATTTTTCAACAACGTTCTTATTCATATTCACACAAAGAAGTAGAAGACGTGTACAATAAATCCCTGTAGTGTGGGTGACGGTTGCCTGCTGGACCCACATGCATAAAATATGATTGTCACAATTGCAAGCAAATGGACAGGGAGCAAAGGAAAAAGCCTTCGTTTTTATTGCACTTCATCCCTATAGTGTACACTGATTCATGTGAAGAAGTTACAAGTAAAATTTCAGAAATTACATGTTAAATGTCGAGGAGTTACTTAATCCTCAACTGATGTCACAGATGACTTCAGAAACTTCAGAAATCATTGGGCAGTAATTAATTTCTTGGTATCAAGTTACTGTTATGTGATAATCCTCGTCAGTAACAAATAGAGTAAGGCATCTTCTTACTTTGGGCTTTGGTTGACACCAGTTTTTTTCTGTGTATTGAGTTGACAGACTGTTGGCTAGGGAATGGCAGTATGGAGATGGGGTTAGCTAGTCCAGAGTTGTGATTAAGTTGCTTTACTAATGTTAGCTACTGCCAAGGCTAGGCGTAGGGACCACTGGGATTCAGTTTAGAGGTGACGGGTGTTTTCACTGTCGGGACTGGGTTTTTTAAATGTTGCATGCAGTCATTGGTACCATTATTAATCTAGAAACTCATCTCACAACATTTTCACGAGTATTTCACGTCAGTCTGAACTTCTGACTTTTTAAAAGGCACCTTATCAAAAGAGACTTCAAGCTCACTTTCCCAGCTAATGATTTAAGTAGGGCATAATTAGTCGTTGACAGCTGCAGCAGGTCATTTGTCATCAGCAAAACAGAGATTTTGAGCAGTGACGTTAGTGACTCATATGCCTCTATCAGACATGTATGTTATGTTGCCTTCAGCATAACTAGGAAGTACTTTGATGTTCACTTTGTTGAGTATTTTGATTATGCCCGTTTTCTTTAAACCATGTGGAATCTTTCTTTGACAACATCTTAATGTGGGGTTAATGCGCGTCTACCAAACAGACAGTAACATTATCACTCATGTTGCTTCTGTGCAGCTCCTTCAGTATCCTCTGTTTGTGCGGTCCACTTTCCAATCCAACCATGTGTAATGTCCACATATGGCAGTCTGACCAGCCTGATCTAGCCCAGCACAGCCAAGATCCCTGCTGACTGTGGCATCACACTGCTAAGAGTGTTTTCCTGTTAACACAGATCAGCAATGACACTCGGGATTAAATCTGTCCATGGTCTATATACACACCGTCTGGTAATAAACACAAGCAACAATGTGTGATCTGCAATTTCTTCACTTCTCTGCTTATATCCACTTGCAGCATTCGGCTGTAATTGGGGTCTGGGAAGTCACATTTCTTCAAATTACATCTCTTGTTTGCATCGCATCCCTTCAAATTGCAAGAAGAACTGAGAGTGAATGCTGGTAAAAGGAAGCCTGATTTTACTGGGTTAGAGATTTGTTTGTTTATGTCTGTGCACTGCACTGAGCGGTGGTTGTTACATGCTCAGGTATGAAGTGTGTAAATACGGCATTCATCTGACACCAATGGTATGAGGAAAGGAAAGGATGTTTTTCCACTGGCCAGCACAGAGAAAGGTGTTGGAGAGACACAATAAAAGGAGAAGTTGTCAAATGACAGGAGAGGCGGAAAAGGGCAAAGAGAGAAAGATCTTGTCCAAGGTCATATTCTTGCCATTCATCACCAGTGTTTGTCACAGTTGTCCTCATGTAGCATGCTATGGTCACAAATGTGCATCTTGGCCCTTGTGCCTTAGGGACGGATTTCTCCCTTTGCATGACAGCCACAATGAATGTCTGTTGATTACCCACAGCATGCACTACCCACCGATCCATAGACGACATTATTCAGGTACAAATCAGGAGACGGAGAAGGATAATGTTTCCTGAAAAACCACTCGTGTGTTGATAACTGACACCTTAAGTCATGCATATTGATTAAGTCCTAGAGGCATTAGCAAAATCAGTTGAATCTGCAGAATGGAGAGGTGGAGCGAACGCTGCCGCAACAGTGAGTGAAAGACGTTTAAAGACATTTCAATACAAAAGGCTGTGCTGTAGTGATAGGAGATGTAAATAAACCAGCAATCAGGATGCATTAGCCTGGCTACGATACACCACTGTGATGGACTGTGTTTGTTAAATGAGAAACAGTGCAGCCAGGTGGATGAGTCATTTTGAAGTCATGCCCTCAGCAGACGGCCTCATTGTCCTCTGTGAAAACATTTTCTAGACTTATTTATGTGGAAGTTTCTATCCGCTTCATTGGTTCGCTTCATTTTTTGCAAATTGCCCTGAAAAAAGGCTTGCCCTCCACTTAGATGACAGTGTCTCTTCAATTATTGTTATTATGATGAGGTGTGGTGCACTGCAGCTATCAGTGCGCTTCTGCCTACTGTATGATGCCCTTTTTACTCAAGTCTGAGGTGGTTATGGAGCTCATAATCTGTAATCATGTTAACAATAGTGAAGTCATGCCTTTAATAAAGAGCTGCAGTACTCCAGGTGTTCGGGAACGGGACCAATGTTTGCGCAGAAGTCACGGGGACAGACAGTGTTTGCAGCAACACATTTTTCCTGGAAAACTGTCTCTGGCTTCCCGGCATCTACCTCAGCAGTGAAGAGAGCAGCACCTCTTCGGATTTCCTGCTGAAATCCAATGTGGCATCTTCAGTTTCCAGAGAGGCGCGTTATGGCTTTTCAGCCGTGATTATGAGGTAACCACCACCACAGACAGGAGGTGGAGACCACATGAAACGAAACACCGCAGTGACTGCACGCAAAAAGGCACGGCACACGGACGCCCTCCTGGAAACAAAGCCACGCACACACTTGCAACCACAGGGACAAGCAAATATAACGCTCGCACAAAAGTGCATGTTCGAAAAAGCCTCACTGACACATACCAATCACAGCTCTGTTGAGCTCAGAGGCATTTATTATTAATAGAGGAAATCATAGGAGGCTTTTAATTGGAGATGCTCTAGTGGGTGTCTCAGAGGTAAGCGGGGTGCTGTCACTGTCGATCTGCAAACTTCCTCAGCTCGGAGAAAAACGGCGGGACGTCGCACTTTCATGTGCACCTCCTGTTGACTGTGAAGGATGTAATTTGAAGCCGTCCTTCTCCTCTCACCACAGCCCCTGATTAGCAGCCCTGACTCCCAGGCTGGAGCATACTAATTCAGGAATGGCAGTCTGGGAATCACCACCATTAGTGGCAGGTATAGAGAGTAAACGGCATAATATGCAAATGAAGAGAAGGTATCACCCTGGCTGTCAATCACCAAAATGAAATAAAAAATTCTGTACGGCCGCTAATAATACCTCGCCAGAGGGAGGCGGGTGGAAGAATGTAGATGAAGAGAGACAGGGAAAGGGGAAAGTATAGAGAGGATAAATGAAAGCAGTGTGGAAATCAAAGCAGGCTGGCCTGTGCACATGTGAGTCTCTGATCATGGCAGGTATTCAGGCAGTCTGTCTGAAATGAGGTGAGACACTGACATGAGTTAATGACAGGAAGGGCTGGGGTGCCAGGACACTCCTCATCATCAGAGATACATTGCTGTCTCCTGTCACCGGTTTGTCTCCTCAGGACGGCGTTGTGACTTCCTGTGTGCGTCCATAATGACAAGCCGCACCTGGTCATCATTACACAGCACCGTCCAACACAAGTGCTGTGTTTTTTTCTTTAATCAAGTCACTTAAACAGTCTTTCTTTTTTTAACAGCAGTAGCACAATGGGGGCATTCAGCAGGGATCTTAATATCTCATTGCAGTCTAAAACTACTTGATGTTCTGTGGGTATTTGAGTGTCTGAACCCAGCCCCAGTGTGCAACAGACCTGTTGGTCGATCACACTGCGCAGGCTGGCATGAGGATCTAAAAGTCCCTCTTGTTTGTCACATATTGACCCACTTTGCCTGACAGCTTACAAATCAGAGCCATCAGTCTATGTGCTCTGTGTGTGTCTATGTGTGTGTGTGTGTGTGTGTGTATTTACACACCCTCCAGCATCACCTCCCCTCATGGAGCTCCTCAAGAGGCTTCCAGGGCCTTACCTCATTTGCACTCATCACAGCAACTTGGGACTGGGCTGACAGGCTCATTTTCCCCACTCTGCATGGAGCAGCACAGCAGCAATGCCTAGGAACAACCAGGCACCCAGAGTGGTTTTATAATTAGCTACTTGCTCTCTGCCACTAATGTACAGGAGGCAAGAGCCTCCTTCTGAGTGTGTATGGTGGGCAGGCACTCAACATGTGCAAGACACTGCTGATAATATGTAGGTGTATGGTGACTGAGGTCACAGAGACAGGCTGGAGCGAGGTAAGAGACGGAGGTGGGCGGTGTGTGTAGATGGCGCTCACCGTCTCACTGCTCAGCAGGTGAGAATTGTGCTTGGGGCCAGTGGCTGATTGCTTTGATGATTGCATTTTACTTGGCTCTTGGGTGCACAGACCACAGGCATGGCCCTGATCTTGTTGTCACATGGTCAGTCAGGCTTAGCCTAGCCAGTGTTGCACCCCACTGGCTCCCCTAGGGTCCAGAGGGCCAGGGGATAGATGTAGCTGTTGGTACATACGTCTGTTAAGGGGGAGTGTGAACTCAGCTGCTGGTTGCATCTCCAGGCAATGCCTCGAGATAAAAGAGCATGGTCCTGACAAGGAGGTGAAAATGAAACAGGGAGAAAAGGCCTCTATAGCAAGGGCACCTCCTCAGTCCCAGAAGGAAATATACCCCCAATGTCAGCTGATACAGCAAGAGAAAGACTGTTAGATGATTTCGATAAAATTAAGTAGTACAAAAAATAGCAGAGTATAAACAGAGGAGTGGGAAGCATCAGAGGTAAGAGCAGCCACTAAAATTTGTTGCTTTTTTGTTTTATTTTTCTTGTTTTTAACATTTACCAGGATCCACAAGCCTTTTGTTGCAATCTGTACAACATCAGCTAGATTATTGCATTCATAAAAACAAGTTCATACTTGTGGGCTCTCGATGTTATGAAGCCACACAGGATTACAAAGTACACAATGTCTCATCTCATCTCACCCTGCTTCCTACCTCTGTACTCTTTTTTTCCTCCAGCTTCTATAGGACAGACAGCATCTGTTGTTCAGCCACGCTCAGACAGCGGATAGAACATCCACCGAGTGTAGAGGTGGAAATGGAGCGATCAATTAGATTTTAACAAATGACTTTCTGTGTATTACCCAGCAGCTGTTAAATCGGTCAACCTTAGCACACCCCCTCCCTCTCTGAGGGGGCCGAGGAGAAGAGGATAGGGCTTGTCTGCACTGTGTGCTATATCATGGAAAACTGCAGAGAAAGTCAGCCATGGCCTAAGGCGGCAGTGTGCTACGCGTAGCGTGGCTGTGGACGGAGATGGAGGGACGGAGGATGGAGGTGGGTCAGTTGAACCCCAGGGGCCCCTGGTGGAGATGATGCGGGGACTGAGGGCCAGGAGATGGGCATGCTACATATGGAGGTCCATAGTTACCTCAGGCAAAGGCCGGCCAGGCCATTTGTTCACTTCTTCTACTCTTAATATATAAATAAAATATATCTCACTGTATCTGTTACACAGTTGAACACTCACAGGCATAGAAACTATACGTAAAAATGCATGAAGAGGTGAGGATGCACAGGCACACTCACTTCAGAAAGGACAGACCTACTTTTAGTCCTACTAGTAACCCCACTCTTTAAGGGCACAGGCACAACTCAGCGATTCAACTCCCTAAATGATGTAGGTTTATGGTGAAGTGCTACTAATGGCTTCAGCAGAACATCTTAAAAGGCCACTTAAAAGCTAGCAGGCCCATAAACTGTGTGACACACAGCAGTGGGATCTGACCACACAATACTCATCTGATTGACTGCGGCAGTGTGTGTGTGTGCACACGTTGGAGAGATGAAGGGAGTAGGAACAGGCGGCGTGTAAGGTGTGAATGCATTTGTGAGCATGGCTACACCATCTGACTTGCTTTGTATTGTCACCTTTGGGTTCACTCTGTATATTTTCCAATAGCTAGAAGATTGGAAATAAGCAAGAACGCTTGGATGTGTGATGATGCAAGGGGAGGTTATTCTCACCTTGGATAGAGAGACAGAACCATAACAGATCAGATGTCTGACATGCATGTCCTAATCTCAGGTATGAGGATAGTATTCGCAGGGGAAAAACACACACAGCAAGTACAAAACTGCCTGTTTTCTGTTGCAATTTAGGTCAGTACTTAAATCAGTAGGAAAGAACTACATCTTTCCAGCTGCAGATCACTGTACAGGCACTGTAATCACTGAACACAATAGAGCAGAAAGCCTCCACTTATGGAAAGTACAATATAATTGCTGAGAAGTTGCTGAGGGATACCATTAACTTTTGATAAGATGGTTGCTATGTTAACCCTTATGGAGGTGAAAAAAAACATGTGTCACATAACATAGATTCGTGAAGAAAAGAAATTTCAGTAATGGTCAGCAAAACGAGATATATATATATATCTCGTTTTGTGGGTATAATGTGTGGGTATAATGTGTTGCAGAGGATGGTGTCTTTTTTTGTCTTAGCAATGTCACCTTGTGTAACCATGCAAAACATCTAACTTCACTGCATTTGTTGTAAAGTGGTTTACTTTTAACAACCAGGTATAATTGAATTCACCTGCTGGGTGTTAATCATTTTTTTTAACATGTCAGTATTTCTTACATTTTTGTTTTTACCACTTGTAAACACGAGAAAAATTATTTATTTTTTCTAGTTTGTTTGCTTTTCTGCATTTTTCATTAAATGTGCATGACTGACTGAGATGAATTTTTCATCCAGGCATTTCAAAACACCCAAATTAATAGAAAGCTTATAACAGATTGGATTCTGTCTTTCTGCCCACAGAGTAGCAGCAGTGGCAGCGGCAGAGAGGACATCCGCACAACAAACATTGCCGCTCTGACTCATCCTGATAAAGCAAAATGTAATTTTGTTTATGATGAGAATTACTCTCCAAATTAATTTCCACAGCAATTAATCTTGATGCCTCACCTATAAGATGCATTCTGCTCTTTGGGAGAGGTGATAAAATGCAAAATAATTGAATTGATTATTTAATATATTTTTGTAATGACCAAGCTGTAATGGAGTTTTTTCCATTATGAATGGCCTGCGTTGTCTGTGATGTTCAATAGCCTGTGGGCTCCCAGATATTTAATAAATATCCCTTTATGTGCTTTATTCCGTAGGCGAAGCTCAAGTATTGCCTTTTGTGCTTTTCATATCCCCCTACCCCCAAGCAGCCAGCGACTCCCGAGCCCCTAACCCCACTGAGGAGCATTTCTTAATTAAACCTATCTACTTGATTGGTATATAAGAGGGGACAGGGTTAAGTCTGCTATTCTCTGTCTCATATTGGGACTTGACTGGTTTCATCCCGAGGGAATAGGTCTTTATAATCTGAACATCAGGCCCTCTGAGTGCTATAGTTTGCATAGGCGTGTAAACTAGGGGCTTCATAATAAGGAGGTGAGACAGCAAGCAATCCTGTGGAAGGATGGAAACTAATGAGATGGGGTTTGTAAAACAGAGAAGGGAGTAAAGATAGAACTGGTGAACAGAAGGTAGAATAAAAACAATAAACAAAACAGAGCAATTCAGGCTTCATAAAGATTCTCATACTTTTATCGACTGGATAAAGTAATGCGGGAACGCATCTGTCTGGGACTGAATCATGTTACCTTCACACTAGCAGAACATGGAGGAAAAGCAAGTCTTATTACGCTGGACGCATTATTTCTGTGACTGTGGGAGCAGCAGTGAAGAGAAAATCTTTTGAAGGTGGACAAAGCTGAATTTCAAAACTGAAATATTTGTTCGGGAGTTTGTTGGAGTGTGACGCTACTTTTTCTTCATTTAGAACTTTTAGCACTGCTATGAAACATGCATGAAACGTTACCACTTATTGGCTCGAGTCTCAGGAGTTGTTGCGGGGCCGGGTCACAAAATTATGCAGACTGTCACTGGACTGCACACACTGCTGCTCCCTGGTTTGCCAAATTTCACCCCAATTTATGTTAGTTTGACCATCAGTGGTGGGTCACAGCTTGTCTCAAACCTTACAGAAGAATGTAAATCTTCTGCAGAGGAGGGCCAAACCCAATGCATAAACAAAAAACAAATGCAGCAGGGGGATGAGGGAATTCAGCAGATTAGCTTGTCAGTGGTGAGAATCCTTTGCCAAAGAGTCAGTTTCTATATGTTAACAATTGTGCTGTATTCAGACTATAGAAATGATTACTTTAAATTAAAGTACCTTTTTGCAAACTGTAAGCGCAATGCTGATATAGTATCACCATAGATTACAACAACAGTTGTTTGCACATCCAGAAGTCATGGGCTAACATTATTATTTATATGAAGTCATGTTTCAGTGATAATGACAAGTACAAGTCTCCCTAATATCTGTTTTGGTTTCTATCAACTCCTGAGGGAAATATCCCACTCTTTAGCTCCACTAAGTTTACCAGCTAGTTTCTCCGTTGGCCATCTGGTGTTGCTCAAGTAGCGCAGTGGATTTATGTTTTAAAGTTAAGGACAGCTGCCTGGTGCAGCTAAAATTTTGCTATGGCATTAATTAACATGATCAAACAAAGTAAAGTTACAGGCCTCAACAAAACAATGAGTTGGTACTACAAGAAAATCATTTTGCAATAGCATACATATAGTCATCTCCTGCATTGTTAATATAAAGAAATTGGATTCCAAATGTGTATGATACGTTTTGTCAGTTTTCTCGTAATGGCATGCAACAGCATTACAGCAACATCCAGTTTTAACACACAGAAACACTACATGAGTGTGATATGGAGAAAAAATAACTTGTACTAATGGGGAAGACTAATTTTCATGGGGAGTAATTTAAAGTTTAAACGTAAAGGTTGAACCAAGATGAAATCGCATTGGCAAAAAAAAACCCCACCACCACCTCTGCTGCAATGGTCTCATTTGGTCGAAGCTTTTAAACGCACGCTTCTTCTGGCCACACCCCACAGCAGGTGTTTTGCAATTACAGCTGATGGAAAACACCTGCTGTTACATCACTGATTGAAGTGCGGCCAGAGGTGACACATTTTCGAAAAGCAGAGAGAGCATCTCAGCAGACACTTAATATCTTGAACTAAATGTTGTTACATGGTTTGTGAATAGGATCCTTCCCTTCATTTAATACAGCAAATGCTGATTTTTTTTCTTATTTTCAACAATATCCATAGTTCCATATTAGGTTACTTAACAGTTGCATGGCAACCAAGTACAGAGTCTGTGCACCAATTAAGCTGTCTGGGTTACTGATGACATTCAGACTCTCACCTCACATTTGTGCAGAAAGAAACTGCAATTCTACATGTTCACAGCCTTAACCTCCTGGATGTATTTTCATGTTAAAGCTGGGTTTACCACTATGTGCCTTTCTTTAAACTAATTTGAAATCTGTTTTAACAACAGAGATGCACATAGATTCAGGAAATAGGAATCATCATAACTGAGTTCAAAGTTTGCAGTGAAGTGCTGTATTCAGTTGTTGATATATTCCATGTAGTTTTAATTATTGATAACATTTACAATAATATTGATTGACAAAGGTATTTTGTAGCTGTCAAATTACATTTCTGTTGCTGAAAATACTGGGGGGAAAAAAACTAATAATACCTTCATTGTTGTTTATCATAATGTGTTTTGACAGGTAGTTCTGATTTATCAGGGCTTGGTTACAAGGTGAGAGCAGGACCCAGATGCAGGCAGGGACAAGGACGCAAAGGATCTTTTAACAGTTTATTTAAAGGCTTAAGCTTACGAATGGTCAAGGCAGGCAGGGTCGAAATCCAGGGAGTCAGTCCAAACATAACATGGTAATCATAAATCCAAAATAGTCAACAAACCAAAAAGAAACAAAAATCCAAAATCTCAATGATCAAGCACATGGAATCAAGATAGGGACATGGATGCTACCAGAGCAAATGAACTGACAGAGAACAAAAGCAATGGCATAACTTAAATAGACAGGGGAGGGCAGCAAAACGAGACACAGGTGAAACCAATGGACTAATCAGGGACAGAAATCAAGTAGACAGAAACACACAAGGAAAAAACTTTTCAAAATAAAACAGGAAATACCAAAACAAGGAACTCAACTCAAAACCCTGACATGATTGTGTTAAAATGTTTTGTGTATCTTGTAAATTTAAATTTAAGAGCTCCATGCAGCTCGCACCTCTCAGATGCAAACAGGTTTTATATAAAGATTGTTTCTGCTCTAATCACCAAAGTAAACACTTACATGATCATTTATTAGAGAATAAGTCATTATTTGTTTAACCAAATTACTAGAGGGAACTATTTCAGTAATTTCAGGTAAAATTGAATATAAACATGAGGCTCTTGTGCATGTTCCAGTCAACTGTTTCTCAAAACACAGGAACATTTTACTTCTGTGTAATTTTAGACAAATTACTGCCAAACCTCTGACAGAATCAGAAAACTCAGCCTTAAGCATCATTTTTACATTAACCCTGAATTAAGTCCTGCCTTTGTGTTTCTGAATATATGACTGTTTGCTAGTGTGAATGTCTTCTTTTGTGTGTCTCTCACTGCCTGCCTGCCTGACACGTGCAGACGTCTTAAACAGATTTATACAAATTTCTTGTGCTTGCCTTTTTGGCAGACTGTGTATCTTTAGTTTGTTTAATATTTTAAAATGTGTAATGAGTGCAAAATTCAACTCCTGAATGAAGACTGTTCTGTAGAAGACAGAAAGTTATCAAGTGTTTCATGTGGCAAGAATTCAAGCTGTGAAAAATTCAACACTATTTTAACTTGTTCTTCAACATCCAACTCAGCTTTTCACACTGGTGCCTCCTGTGAGCTGGAAAGGAATTAAAACAATGTATCAAATCAATGTGTGCATAAAGGTTTGCTCATAGTGCCCAAACCACTGAGAATTAACCCCCAACTCTGAGACTGCAGATAGCACCTTCAGCAATTTTAACTAATTATTTCAGGGTTGTCTGTCCCTCACATAATGTCACTGGAAACCAAAGGTGTAGTGCCATTTGTTTAAAGGAGCAGTTTACAAGAAAGTACAGTGGCCACATTTAAAAAGCAAAAAGTGGGACAATAGTTGGTTTGTCCATTCTGGGCTTCTGTAGAGACATGGCTGTGTAACAAAGGGAGCTCCGTAGAAGCTGGTCACTCCCTCTGAAGATGTAAAGTGGTCGTTCTACGCTCATGAAAACATAATTACTCTTATTTTCAGGTGATTATACAATGAAGAAATCATAGTAATGGATATTATATTCAGATTCTGCCAATAGATCTCCCTAAAACCTACATATAAGACTTTCACTTGTCTGAGTGCACCTATGTCATATGTGTGCGTGCACATCCGCAGTTATGTTGTGGCTCATTTCAAACTTTATTTGACCAGTGACTTTATAGTTTCATCACACTGAGAATATTACGGCCAGTCAGCTCAATATCTAGCTATGTGTTATTACTGGCAATAACAGGGATTGGTAGGTTGCAGTTAGAATGGCATCAAGCAATGTAGGTGAATGGACACAAGTAGTTGAAACATTCAACCTGAAACATTAATTCTGATGTAAAGTTGCAGTGCACCAAAGCTCTTCCGAGGCTGGGCTATGGCAAGTAGCTAATCCTTAATTTCCTGCAGGCATTGTGAGTGCAGCTTAGGATGGTTTTGTAATATTTCTTTCTTCCATTTATTGTTGTGTCATTCTCATCAGGTTAACAATAAATAAGGTTGATAAGCAGAGGTTGTTGCTGATTACTGGTCTATAAACTAAAAGTCCTGCCAGTCAATATAGCATAATAACATGTTTCAGTATGTTCTTCTTCTTATTTTTTTGGTTTTGAGTTGGACCTTTTGTTCATAGAGATCACCGTGTGTAGAAACATTTCTGTAGTCATGTAACATGTGCTGTGCATTATTAAACATGAGCTGTGGACCCTCTTGTGAATTGTTGGCTCCCATTTCCCAACAGGATTGTTGTAGGTAGGCCGTACGTATGTATCAGCCCCTGGTGGGCAAGACGTGAAACTGCGTTACACCTAAAAATAAATGCCAACTGACCTCTCATTAAACATTCCTCTGTCCCTCCACGCTCCCCCTTCCCAACCACCTACCCCAACTACCCCCCACCCCCTGCAGAGAACAACTTAGGTCATTACAGTCTGCTGTCAAAACCTGTGACCGCTCCGCGTTGGAGCCGCCAGGATTAAGGGCTGTGAAAACAAGAACAAGGAGGGAAAGGAGGTGAAAGCTGACAGAAGGAGCAAGGCCTTAAATATTTTCTCTTTCTTTCCTTCTTTTTTCCCTGCCACAGTTGACCGCGTGCTGATTCTTGCAGCTACTTTGCGGCGGACTGCACTAATGTGAAGGGATATGGAGTCACATGGAAAACACGGAGTAAGGAGCTGGTGCACTGAAAGTAAGGGGCAAACATCTCCTGACTGTTGAGCTAGGTTGTCCCAGTAATAACTTGTCTTAACTGTATAGCCATGGAAAGACATGGTCAGGTGATGCCTTTTGAAGACAAATAATCACGCTGGCTGGAGCCAAATGATAAAGTATTGAGCTGTTAGTAGCAGCCTGAGATGCTGACCTGGGTCATCTTATTTCTCCCTGCTTGTGTTTAAATAGATGGGGCTTACCACAGTAATTAAGAAAAAATAACACTTTCTCTTTAATGCTTTCAGTCCATCCACTAAAATTACATATAAGATCTGGAAGAAGATGAAACAGGCCGTTAGGGAAATGTGTGTCTGTTTATGTGTGCGTGGACATGTACTAATGTTGTGGGGACATAAATCTGGACTGTTTATACAGTCACGTTATGGGGACTCACCAAGGAACAAAGGTTTTGGGGACAAAATGCACAACCCCATAACTGTATGCAAAAAACATAATGTGTGTGTGTGTGTGTGTGTGTGTGTGTGTGTGTGTGTGTGTGTCTGTGAGTGTGTGTATATATATATATATATTATATATATATATATATATATATATACATATGGGAATGTTTGTGTGTCTGTGTTTATTCGCTCAGAAATTGTCATGCTGATAAGCAACAGCAAATTGCATTCTGAATCAGACACTCAACGGGTTGAAGGGTTGAGGCAGCACTTTGCATCAGACCCGCGGTCTTTTCTGTTGCTGTATATATGTGATGCTATCTTGAAAAAGTGAGATCGCTTTCATGCAGGTGTCAGCAGGCGTAGGAGAATATTTGACTATCGCAACCGCTTAATTCTGTCGACACCACTCAGGAATTTTCAATTTTTTCAGCTCAACAAAAGATCCTCTGCCTTCGCTTTTGTCAATAGGGAAAGTGGCTAATTCTTTCCTTTTTAAAAGCACAATCCTAACTGGATGTATTCTGTCCTGCTCCATATTAAATCAGCTCCAGCAAAATGGACAGCATAGCTGAACCATGCCTCCATTACCCACCAACATTAATTTGAAATGAGTGTGAAATCATTTTTCCGCTTGGGACCTGTTGTCCTGTGGAGCCGGCCTGTCGGCGTTTTATTTCATCGTCACCTTCATGCCCAGAACTCTGTTAATCCTCTGTTTGTGTTCAAACACCTTTAGCTGGTTGCTCTGGCGCTGTCTGTCTCTCATGCTGGCTGCTGTGAGTAGTTCATGCCTTCGGGCTGGCTGCCAGTGGAGCTGATCTGGCAGGCAGCCTGCTGTTGGGGACGATGTCTGATTCCAGAGCTGTGTGACAGCGGATAGTGGATCGGTATTGTCTGTCTGCCCTGTTGCCTGCCTTTCTAAGTATCTGTCTGTCTGCCACTGTGCACGCCTGCTTTTCTGTCTCCATCTGTCTGCCCGTCTGCCGCCTCTGGAGTTATCGGCGATGTCTTAAACATCTTCATAAAAGCATTATTCACTTGGCAAGCTTTTCTTTATTTGATTTATTCATGACTGAAAATATGCTCAATCAATACAAAATTCATCTTCTGAAAGGTTTTAGAGGGTTATCAGAAGGTCATCTAAGATTTGATATGGTTAAGATTACACAAGCTGCCAAAGCACAAGGCAACTTTCACTTCTTTCATAAATATTCAACCCTTCCTCCGACCTTTCGCCCCCTGTAGGCCGCACATGAGTGCTGACCCTGTCCACAGGCCTTTCAGGGTCATCAGCAGGCCCCGTGTTTTGGCTCAGGTCCTTCCCCTCACCCCACCCCTGAATAGTACCCCTGATTATCTCATAGTTTTGCTGGATATTCCCTCATCTCCCCTTTTAAAGGACTACATTACTCTAGCTCCCCAAACTTGTCAAACCAATTTGTTTTCCTATTATTCCAACTGATTTCACCATGACCCCTCCTCATAGCCCTCTCCACAACCTCAACCTCTGTCTCCTCAATCGAAATTCCTGACATGACTCAGCACCCTACACCCCCCCCCACCCACCCCCCCATCCCATGGACTCCTGTGATTTCCTTTAGACCCCACCCTCTTCTGTACCAATCTTATCTGTCCAAATGCTGCGGCAAGTTTTCGTTAATCTACTGGCAAACCTTTAGAGGGAACACAGTTGTGAATGAGCCCGTCATACACACACTAACAGGCCTTTGTGCGAATGAAAGCAGACAGTGAGTCACTGACTACTAAATAAAACCTAATAGAGACCAACGAACCTGAAAAACTTTTGGTTGCCAGCGCACTTCCACCATCATATCCTGCACAGTCCCTCACCCCCTCCCTGCACCCACCCAATCCATCCCTCTCCCGTCAATTAGCGCCTCACTAGTGACAACACAGAGGATCTTCATTAGCGGAGAATGCTCAATTATATCAGTTGATATTCCTTTCCAAAACTAATTATCCCAGTTGAATGGTACGGCTGACTGAGCCTGCCCTCACCCCGGGGCGCAGCGGTTACTGATGTGATTTGGTTTTGGCTCCAAGGCCTGCTTTCCTCTCCTCTCTTTTGTTATCCTCTTTTCCCTCTACCCTCATTCAACACAGTCAGCCCTACCATCTCAGAATAGCCCCTTCCTTTCCAACAGTTCTCCACAGTGTTTGTCGACCCTCTGTGTGTTTTAAACATGGTTAATGGCGACCTGTCTCGTCACCTGTTTTTCCAACTAAAAACTAAAACCTGTGCAGATGGATGCAGATCTTGTTCCTCTTGTAAGACACATAGAATTAGCAGAACTGTGGTAATTCTACAAAAAGCTCATCATAGGAGCCTCTCTCTATATAATCCTGCTCCTTTGTTCATCCTGTGGGGGATAACAAAAATAGACAGCCTGTAACACAGCTATAGCTGAAACAGAAATGGTGCAAACACTCATCTTCTCAAGAGAGGAGAATAGGAAGGAGGTGAAAACTGCAGAGAACATATGGTGGAGAAGCTGGATGCTGTACATTGGCTCAAAGCATGTTTACTTGGAATTGATCCACTAATGAATAGCTACGTATGACATCAGAAATATGTTGTTTGTGAGGAAAATTGCTTGTGACATCTTTCTGCTGAACAGTGTTTTTGTTTCACAGATTTTCTTTCAATTAAAAAAAAGAATTCAAAGTGCAAGTGATTATCATATACGTCTTCCTGCTATGTTTGGCATTATAGAAGTCAATGGTTCATCTTGTGAACTGAGTAAATTACCTGCAGGAACAAGAAAAAACACAGAAACAGTTTCCCTGGGAGAAGTTTGTGTAACAGGGATTAAATTGAATAGAAAGGCTTAATTTTCTTTTATCTCCAGCATATTACTTCCATGCTAATCACTTTGCTTTACATTTGTTTGTGAAAAGGTTTATTATAGAAAATATTACTTTAGATTTTAAACATGCTGCATACTTTGAGCCTCTGCACTGTGTTTGCTGTCAGCTTCGGGCTCTCTCAGTGGGCTCCTCACTGCCCTCAAGCCAGGGACCTGCCTCACAGAAGGTGGGCCATTTAGTCACATTTCAAAGTAGCTCAGGCAGGGGAACACACTCATTACACATAATTCTTCTTCTCCTCTTTCACCCCTGGCTCCCTCTTTAGCCCCCCACCCCACCCCAACTCTCCCCCTCTCGCACTGTGTATCTCTCCTCTACCCTGGTTCACGGTTCTCCGTCCGGAGTCCGGAGGTAGATCACTTTAATTCTGCTTCACAGATCTTTTTCAAAAAGACCCGAGACCCGGAGACCTCAGAACCGATGACCGTTGGGTGAACCCCGGCCGACCAGCCAGGACCCGGGCGCTTGTAAACACAGCCAGCGTCTCACACGCTCTCATTCCCCCCCGAGCACTTTTGTTCCCACCCCACAATGGCACAAGCATTTGATGTTGAGCAGTGTGTGTTCTTTTAACTCGGATGTGTTTGTTTGTTTTTGCAACCACTGGTCATCATGTCTGTCCTAGTCTGAGGTATTGACTGTCACTTGGCTGAGAGCAGCTGATCAATGATTTAAAAGTAGATGTTGCCCTGAACACACAATTACTAAGTTGTTTTTTTCCGATGTTGGTTATTTTGAGGGACTGCATCCAAAACTCAGGGTTGCCAAGACAGACAACTGGGACAACTGAAAACTGCACTTTCTCCGGGGGGGACACTGTCCTAGATGAACAGGTCCGCTTATGTGGGCCGGAGGTTTATTTCCACTGATGGTTCATAAGTTCATTTCCCTGGGGAAGACGTGTCCATCCAGAACCATCTGCATGACGTCACCATCCAAATTTTGCACAGAGGTGATATCACCACGAGCAGAAATTGATCATTACTTAAAAACAGAACTGCCAAACTTTTTTTTTTTATTTTGTATTGACTGGTCTAATCAGTTCTGCTGCAGCCTGCTGTTGTTACAAACAGGTAATGCAATCAATACACTGGGCAAATAAATACTGTAAGGAAAATACAATTATTGCTCTTGCTTAACAGCGGAAACGTGGAAGCCTGTCTGTGACAGGAAAAACGTCAATCTTTCCAGTGCCAAATCAAAACACACTCCACCATTGATAAATCCTCTCTGATAACACCAAAACACACACAAGCCACACACAAAAAATAATCACGGATATGTCACTGTGTGGGACATTCAGTGGCATTCACAGGGAGTGAAACCTGTCTGCTTTACTTTAGGCACCACCGCAGACACGAGTTTTCTGCAGGCTTGTTGCTTTTTCGCACAGCCTCCCTTAAAGGGCAGCTGGCTCATCCTTTTGATGACTGACGGTGGGATTTGCAGTGATAATGTCTTCAGATGCCAGAGGATTGGGATTAAACATACTCCAATTTAAACAGCAAAGTTACCATGGCAATGACCTTCAGTTTTAGCTCAGATAGTGTACACGTGGGGAACACAGTGACTGGTGTTATTGTCCAGAGATGCTCCAATTCACCGGGGGCTTTGGCCATGATTGCACTTTCAAATCCTTCATCAAATTATAAACTCTGTCCTAGCATATGTCTGCTGGTGAAAAGTGCAGGTGACATTTCACACGTCAGTCATGGCAGCAGGGATATTGCACAGTGCACAAACAGTCCCACTTGAGTGAATCATGACCGTAACACTGTTGAACAGCCTGAATTGAACTACGTGCCCCAAAAGACAAACTTCAGACACCCTCACCTACACCTCAGCAGCACCTTGACCCTTCCACCCACCATCAACCCTTCAAGTTTATGCAAGCTTTCCCCTCCCACCCTAATTAAGGTGAAAGAAACCTTTCAAATAAAGCTAATGAGGACTGACATGGGGCCGCTCTCTTGGCTGTCTGTGGACGTGAGCACCCAGAACAGGCACCGGTTGATCACGCCTGGAGACTCACGGTTTGGGGTCAGTGTCTATCCCCATCCAGGGCAGTCCATTCACACTCTCACACCTGCCTGTCAAAGGAGAGAGCAGCAGGACGTCAGCAGAGAGGGAACAGAAAAAGAGTCAGTCAAAGCAAGAAGCAGAGGGAGGGCATCTGCACATTTTTAAATAAAGAACAAATCCCAGCAGACGGCAATAAAACAGAACAATTATTATCACTATTGACTCGAGCCAATCTCAGCAGCACCCTTGAGGCGTGGTTGGTCAATATGAATTGCAATAGTCGTGCAGATTTTACCGAGGCTAGTGAAGTGAAGAGTGTGGCTGGACTGCCCCACAGTGGAGGCTGAGTAAACTACAAGAGCAGAAACGTGGGGAACAAGAAGCTGCTGGAGGCGTTTGCTCTCGTGCATCGCACACAAGTATGAGGACAAGAAGGGTGAATTCTCATCTATTGTCTTTGATTAAAAGCTGTCATATTACTTAGATCTCACTTTCAGTTTATAAAGTAAAGAAAATTAACTGCTTATCATCTTCACGTTGACATACACAACACACTCTATATTATTTAAATTGTAAATGAGTTGTGAGTCTCATAATTACATGCATTACCTTAACAGTTTGTGCATCTTTATACCCAGGCCCCTAATGTGTCTAAGTAATGGCTCTTTTCGTCATCAGTCCAACAGGTGTCAGTCTCATATCGTCCCTGTGAATGATCATAATATGTTGACATGTTCCTGCCTGAGAGCAGATGTTGAGTTCCAGCTGTTATAACTAGATTTGCAAATATGGGGATAGTGTCAAGACACATTTGTCTGCGTATAAACATACTCACAGTAAAAATTCACAGAGGAATCTGTGAACGTTGCCTTTATCTCACTTGATTCATATAAAAACCTTTCATTTGTATTTAACTATTTAATAATTAAATGAACACCAGTTTGAATCTGTCACAGGGGTATTTCAGTCTTCTAACACGGACAAAAAAGACAAGGTGAAGTAATCTCAGTGTTAATAATTACATAAAAAACACAGAGACAGTAAGGAAAAGAGTTTTATACTTGCTGTATTTACATTGAGTTCTGAATGGCAACATTGACATTGACAACAATTGTAGAATACATCTTTTTATAATATAGTACTTATATACAGTGGAAACAGGATGAGCAGCTCTAGTTTCTTAAGATTTTATTTTCATATATAATGAGAAAAGGTTTAAGATTGCCATTAATGTGATATTATAATATGATTATAGGATTTATTATAAAATTATTAGTATAACATTTTCTAATATGAGTTCCAAGAAAAATTACACAATAAACAATATGTTTGGAGTATTTGTCACAAATTGGACATTATTTTTTATTTTATTTTTTATACAATATGTACAGCAGCCTCTATTTATAGGCATCCTCCAGTAAGGTGTGCTTAGACTCAGTTTATGAACTCAGTAATTCTTTAAGTGACTTTAAATGCAGTGGATTAACCTCGCCAGTGTAACGCACCTGGCCACGGGCATGTAAAAAGGCTTATGTAGATCTGCGGCGTGTGAGAATTGTTTTCACACCACCTTCAAAAATATCTCGCAGTTCATCAGATGTGTGACTGACAGGTAGAGGGCTAATGATATAACAACAGGTGATTGAACTCTCAGTGCCATATTTAGCCTCAGGAACATCTGCTGCAACACAACCTGTGCTGACATACTTGGGCCTGTAGGATGTAGGGGTATGTAGGAGGCTAAGAAGAATGTTGCAGTAAAACACAACTCGAGAGGTGATTTGCCCTTGTTTCTTATTATCCTGTCATTTCATAGATTGCTGGCTGAGCATCAAACCAAGATGGTGAATCTGATTAAACCAAACATCATCCATTCTTCTATATTGTAGGAAGCAAATAATAAATGATCCCTGCTTGTTATTCCAGCACTTTGTGTAGGATCCTGTAGTTATTGGCTTAGTGAAATCCATTGAAAGACACATCTACTTGAGTACTGCTTAATGGCTTCAATCCAACATGGTGCACATAATCCCCGTGGTCACACCAAGCACCTAAAGCTCTTCTATGTGCAACAACTCATAAATGTTTAGGCTTCTGTTTATATGAATAAGTTAAATCATAGCAGAGTGGAATGGCTGAAGTAGGAAAGTATGTAGCTTGAAATTAGGCAGGGTTATTTTTGGCATTTTTGGATCAGTTGGAAACAAGTGTGGTTGGCATTTGTGTTGCAGATGGATACTTGTTGGCATGGTGGAGGTGAGCAAGCGTGTCTACTTGAAAAAACAGTGGAACAATAGGGGCAGACACAGCAGCAGAAAGTTGGGTCCTGGCAGGTGGGAGGCGAAGCTCGTCACATTGCAGTCATCACTGTAGCAGCAGTGAACTCTGACACCTGGCGCTCTGTAGCCTTGGCTGCTGGCCTGACTGCAGAAAGACTTGTAGGAGCACGACTTCATCACTCCACCTGACAAGCAGACAGAAACAGAAGTCAGTTACACTGATTTACAAGCTACCTTACACTGACCAACTGAGTGTAGACTTAATTAAAGTTCAGTTAAAGTTCGGCTGTTCAGTAAAACTTTAGTCTTGTTTTTCATTTCTAATGGTGCATCAATAATGTGTCTTTTACAGACAGCTGCTATTGCCCCACTTTTTGATAATTAATATGCTATATTTTATGTGAAACTGTTGCCTTGTGCAGGTTGAAATTAGTAAACTGTGTTAAGTGAGTTCATTTTGTGAGGAGGAATTGTCCCATCGCCAGGAACACGTGGTGTCCTAATTAAAGATATTGATCGAGTAGGAGTAGCAAAGCTCTTCATTTCCTTAAAAGCCTCAGACCCCCTGCTGACTGAGAAGTGTCTCCAGACAGCAGCCTGTCCTCTTTCAAACACACAGACACACGCATGCACACACACATTCTCACATACAGACACACAGTGTCTTGTGTATTTCTCTTGTTTGTTGAAAGAAGGTAGAGAGAGAGCTTGTAAAAGAAAGGCTACTACACTGTGACTGTTGGACTCACTGTCATGGCCCACCACCACAGCACAAGCATCAGAGTAGCTGGGACAGGATTTGGAGCCTTGCCGGTTGCAGTCATCGTTATTGGAGCCCATACAGGTATAACATCGCAGAGCCTCACCTGTGGAAAACATCAGAGAAATACTGATGCAGCACATGGTAACACACTGGCTAATGTGCTCCAAAAAAAAAAATAATGTGCTGAAAGGACAGAGTTAAGAGATCTCTAAAGCATAGCTTTATCTGGGTGGAGTGCAGTTCAGACATTTAACGTTTGATTATTGGACTTATGTGAATAATTTCATTTTGAATTATTGACAGTCACATCAAATCATATTAATCCAAGATGAGAATCGTGTTCATACTTATATAACTTATATACTTATATAACAGCAAGTAAACGGCAGGGAAGAAACATCAAAACACTTAAAGGGAGACACAGTAGCACAGTCTCTAAATGCCATCCCTCTTTCCTGATTCTATTGCTTCAGTTGATAAAAACTGTTTATGATGCTATTGAAGGATTGTGCAGCAAACATTTCAGTGATGGTGGAAAAAGAAGACGTGGGTCGGATGCACTGACTTCTTTCAAGGGGTGAATTGGTTACTTAATGCTGCTAATGTTACTGCTGCCACGTTTGTCCTTTAAAAACCCATATTTAGACACCAGCACAAGTGATTTTTAAGACTTGCAGCTGTAACTGCTCTGCTGTGGTAGATACTGCAGTATGTTGTGGTGTACTCAAACTGACTTAGTCCCATTTATCATAAATTCTGGTCCACTGTTTGTTAAGATCAGGCAGTTTCTACAAGGTGCTGGATATTTTTATCCTTTGTTAACACAGTATCTATGGGTATGATGAGCATGTACACACAGGCATGGTACATCTGTTTGACTGTGATAGTAAAGTAAAGTAAGAGTATTAATCACTCACTTCCTTCATACAAATCATCCCAAAATCAAGGAAAGAATTACAGAAGTGCCGCCAAATTAAAAAAAAAACATCTTTCTAACCTTCAGCTAAGGCTCCAGGAGCCAACTTCGGCACATAAAACACTCAAATGTCTTTCTAAAGCTCTCCAGAGGAAGAAGCGATTATTTGAGAACTAGCTGACCTTTGAAATATCATTTTAACGCTTCCTTTTGAAAAACCTTCACCCGCCTCCTAAATTCTAAAATGGCCCTTCAGAAACAGCCTTTAATGCTGCTTCCTAAGAGGATCAAACAGAGCTGGACTTATAGGAATCGCTGAAAGCTTCAAACATACTTTGTAGCAGCACATCTCTTGTCTTGGCCATCAAAATAACCTCATTCAACCCCAGACTCGTCTTTCATCGCTCAGTGATGACGGACTGATGGATGACAGAAAACTTGCTCAGACACACAAAGTGTTTCTGTGCAGTTAGTCAGCAGACCAGAGGTGATTCTTTTCAGTGAAGCAGGAAAGAGACAGAGTAATAGAGCAGTGAAAACAGTAAAAATATGCTCCTTGTGTGCCCCTCCCCCTAATGTTGACATTACATTGCAAATGTTCCCTGCTGCTTGCAGTTGACCCCAGTCCATCCCCATAGCACAGCAGCTCCACACACATGCCGTAAGTATTAGCCTCCAGGCCTATTAAGAGATTAGCTGCTGGGATTGCATGCTAGTTAGAGAGCAGCATGACAGACTGAAGGGAGGCAAAAGCAGGAGAATAAGCTGAGAAATTAACAGCAATTAGCAAACATGACAAAAAAAAATGTGAGGTCTTACTGTAAAATAGTTTTATTAAAGTTATAAAACACAAAAGGTATTTTCTGAGAAATAAAGATAACTGCAGTGATGTGGAAGCTATTGTGAAGCGACATTCACTTCTCTTAAGGACAAAACAAACAAACACAAAAAGCAAACTTTTTTAAGGAATTCAAGGTTGACAGGAGAGAAGAGTGTCTGAAGGGGACACCAACCAAGTTCAAATGACATGCGGTCAGAGGGTACAGCAGATATCTAAAGAATGGGAAGGGATCAGGGTGAGGATAGGAAAAGAGAGGTTGTGAAAATAAAAAACTAATTCTTACTGTTTGTTGCTAGCAGAACCAGAGAAAGCAGCAGAAGCGGACAGTACTGGACAGCTCTCATGACGCCGGTGGTTCTCTGTCTTCCTGATCACACAATGAAAAGCAGGTTGTTTGCGCCTAAAGTCCCCTGAGCTTAATCTGAGCTATCAGATGAGCTAATATCCCCTGCTGCACTGACGTGGAGATTACCGGCCCCTCCACTAGGGCCCACAGCTCTTCGTTGAGTGTCAATAGTTGCTTCTTCAGCCTGGCTGTACAAAGGAGTCAAGAGCAGTAGATTCATCCTGCACCTTTCACCTTATAGGCTACAGTGCTCTGGCCACACCCATTCTGAGTCTGGCTCTTCCCAATTTCATCCTTGTCCCCACCTGGTTTAGTTGTAACCCTACCCTGCTGCACCAGGACAGATAACTACAAAACTGATCCCTGAACTTCAAATACCTAATCTTTAGTTAGTGATTCACTGGCACTTCAGTTCTGAAAGTACAATTTGGCTCTCAGGTTTTGGCTCCTGACCGTCTTTTATCTGATGTTCCTCCACAGCCCAATGCATTCTGAATAGTTCTTTCAAATTCATTCTAAGCTGGATGTTATTTAACACTATTTTATAGAAATAGTAATACCTTTTTAAAGCAAGACAGTTTGATCCTGGGATTGAGTCTGCTCAGTCCACAGGTTTGCAATTATGGTACAACCACTTCAATTATAAACATTAATCCATTACGTCAGTGATCAGTTTCTGCCTCTCTGGTTCCTTTCTAACTAGTCCTCTCACATTCAATCACAACTCTTTGATTGTAAGCATATCTGTACAGTTGGACCATAGATTATTGGTTATTGTATCAATCATTTTACTTATCAATTTGTAATTCTATTTATATTTTGATTTTCCTTTTGATTTTTTGTCAAAGACAATGATGTGAATCAATGTGCATATTCTGCCAATTCATTTTTTTCTATTTTTTTCAGCTCTAGCATCTTTCCACATACCATCTGGCAACTGAGCGAGTATCACCTGTGGTACATGTTCTCCTGCTTGGAAATCACTGATCCAAAAAGAGAGAACAGTTTGAAAATAGATCCAAAAACAAAACCATAATGCATCTGTTATAAACGAGCAAAATCATTTGTGCTTGTGTGTCTTGCTTCCTAACGCACTGAAACGACCCAGTGTCGAATAATCCTAATCATATTTGAACCCAGAGAAAACTGACATTTGTTACCTCACTTTTAGGTGAAAATACAATTTAAATCAGAAAGAGTCAGGGTGAAGCCAGCCTGCTGTATTGCCATCTTTTATTGCACTTTGTAAGCAGATGCTGTACAGTGGCTGTGCAGAGAAGTTATTCCTCAGTGTGACACAACAACCATAGCAGGACTAGAACATATCCATCCAAAATTAAATTACTCCTGGTCACAACTGAATACAGTCACGATTAGTTTGCTTTATATCAAAATAAAATCCAAAAAATAGTCCCACAATTTCATCGAGAAAGCTATGACAAGTATGACAAATATCTACAAGGTTACATGAGGGAAGCTGGCTGAGGGTGACAGAATAACTATCAAAAATGCAGATGAGTCTTTCTCATATCTGGAATTCCCTACAGTATATACAAACATTAACATTACAAGTTTTTCTTTCTCTTACATGCAGTAAGCTATTGTGATAGTTTCAATAGTAATCAACATTTTATGAATGAATCTACATCTCTATTACTCTTTTTCAAAGTTGTTCTCTTGTATTAAGAGGAGACAACAACAGGAGCAGGTAAACAGTCTTCTCCCTCAGTGGCTGTCATGGCAACATCATTATAGATAATTTAACCAATAGACAATACTCTCACTTCTCTCACTATCACACTCACACACATACATGTACACTCTCTCGCGCGTGCACACCGCACGCATGCAGACACACTCATTAGTGATATGATACGTTTTCTAAAACTTTAAACCAGACCCCTGATACAGTACGATACACTGACACATCAAAAATGTACAGAGTGATTAAGAAGAAGCCATTCCTGTGGATCCTGTGTACACAAAGTCAGTAGGAAATTTAACGCCAAGACCATTTTGGCCTTCGATGTCCATCAGTCCTCAGAAGAGTGGTCAATATTACTGATCTGCTTCATTTTCCAACTTTTTCAACAACCACTCCTCTTCTGTGTGAGGTTTGGCCTGTGTGTGACATGGTCGCTAACTCTTCCCCATCTTGGCGATAAGCTCATCACAGATCTTTGTCAACTCCTCGATCTCTTTGTTCTGTAAGACAATTGGTCAAAACTAAATATACTTGACTGCGTGGATATTTTTTGATGACTTCATAAACACCAAGACATCAAGACTCTGAAGTATTCTGACCTTTTGCTCCAAAGTGCGCTCCAGAGAGTCCACCTTCATCTGCTCCTTCCTCACACTGGCCTGGTAGGCGGCCTGCTCCTGCTTGGCCTTGGCCCGCACCTGAGCTATTTCTGAGTTGGCCCTGGAAACACAAGTGATACAATGACAATCAAGTCACCTCGTGACCCCATTAAGTATGAAAAGACTTTGCACAACCTCGCCAACCTTGCAAAGCCAATGCAGAAATAATATATATAATCTACAGACACAGGTTATTATATTGGTCTGCATCCAAACATATTTAAACTTGGCATTGATGCATTGTGTAGTTAGTGTTTTGCTGTGTTTTGCCTTTGGGGAAAATAACTCTGTCATGGTGGAATAAACACAAGATAATGAGGATATGTATAGACTCACTTGTCTAGTTTCTCCTCTGCATGAATCTTCAGGGCTTGATAGCGCTGTTCCTCCTTACGGACCCTGGACAGATACTCCTGAGCACATTTCTTCAAAACCTCTTCATTCTGAACGGAGTGAGAAACATTTTAATTACTTGCCATGAGGGTTGTCAAGCTAAATTTTAGATGACTTGCAAGGACGGTCATGCTGAACACACTCATTAGTTGTGAATAATTTGTGTGTTAGTCACCTTGCGGAAGCCCTCCAGTACATCCTTCATCTTCTCGTAACGACGGAAGAGGTCAGCCAGAGACTTCTCCACGGAGTTGAGGTCGGCCAATGCCTGGTCCTTCTCCACGATCAGCTGCTGGATGGTATGGTGGGAGAGAGACTTCTCTTTTTGGTCATCCTCTGATGGACACACACAAATATACTGTGGATCAGATCTTCAGTCTGTGTACTAAAGAGTCTGTTGTGAATCGCACATATGTTGTGGTTTAAGACCTACACTGACACACACACAAACACTTTATTTCTGAAAATATATCACAATGGATTTTTGGGTTAATATGATTCAACAATATTTTTAACTGTACTAGATGAGTATATCTAACCAGTGTAGCATGCAAACAAAAACACTGAACAATGGGGAAATCAAAGACCTGTAAACCACAGAGCTGAAGGCTGGTTTAGTTTGAGTGGCTTCGAGACCCTTCAGTATTAAATGATAAAGCTCCCACAGTATTTCAAGCCCCTGGCAGCTTTCCTTTTCCTTTCCTGTCACAAGCTTAAATGACAAACCTGCTTAGCTCACTAATTACTCTCGTAACCATCAGCACAGAAGCAAAATGCAGATGTGCATGTGAAGTTTTACTGTTTGTTTAAAAGGTTTTGATCAAATTTCTATGATTTATACTTAACATAAATGACACCCACTAAAAACAATACACAGTGTCTCAAATATACAGGAAGTGATGCAACAAAAAGGACAAACAAATGTCACTGGGTGAGATGAAGAAATTGAGCACATCTGCTCTCCTCTCTGACGGATGGATGGAGAGGTGTAGAGATGGAGAGCTGGAACAAACAAGTGAAGGACAATCCCGCATTACTCACCTGGCATGCCTGTCAGGGTTATCAAACAGTGAGGGGCAAAGATGGGAGCAGAACAGAAAAGAAGGGACTGTGTTAAGTCAAGCTGGGAGGGCAAGACACGTGAGAGAGCCCAGTGTTAGACAGAAGCAGAGACAGATTGTTCCGTTTTAGTGACGGTGCTTTAATGAGAGTAAGAAATTAAATTAGACAGCAGCGAAAATCAAATTTTCAGGAATGTCCACAGGTGGTGAAGAAGATGAGAGGTGAGAACAGGAGTAATGCAGAGAGTAGACCTCCAGCAGCTTTAAACGAGTCCAGAGAAGCTGGACATGAGTTGTTAAAAGGTGATCTCGCCCCCCTCCAAGGTCTGCACGATTCAGTTCATATCAATCAAACATGAAGGCAAGCACAGAGCAAAGCTGTGTCAGAAGGTAAGAAATAATTGAGTCTTTAAAATCAGTGACAACGGAGTAGTAACGGAGGTTCATAAAGACCTTAGATAGTGTATTTTGCTCTGTTTGCAAATGAACAAGTGCAGCAAAAGGTGGTGGACGAGGTTGCAGAACAAAAGTTGTTGGTTTAAAATAAAAGTTGTGTGAGGAGAGGGTCCAATAACCTGTGATTGTCAATGTTGTAAACAACTGAAAGCCAGCATTTAACATTGAACTCACCGATCATCTGTGCAATTGTCTTCTCATACTCAGCAACAATTCTCCTATGGATGAGAAAGACTGGGTTAAATCAGCATCATTTCTAAGTATACATGTCTTGAAAAGAGTCTAATGCAGCTAATATATTTGTCTCTACAAGGGAGAATGGAAATTGTTGTTTCTCCAACTGTCCATATAAAAACATGTGGCTAGAATTAGATGAATATCAGGTGGCAGACAGCTGTAGATTTGGCACTTCTGCCAAAGGATTTTTGCTTTCGGTCATTTAATATGGCACTCTTATGCTGCAGGGGACATTTGATATTAGAAAATAAAAGCCAAAACGTGCTATTTTTGTTTTTTTGAGAAATTTTGTTTCAATTCAGTTAAACAACAACTTATTGCTTAAATCTCCTTATTAAGTCATTTTAGACTTGTAAGTACCCCCAAACTGTTTTATTTATCTATACTGAGCATCCAGTTCCCATCTAAAATCCTGTTGCTTGAAGTTCCCCGATGGGCCAAGCCAAGGAGGGGCAGGGGGGCCCAATAGGAAGCCTTGTTTTGGGAAAAGCAGGTTGCCAGAGGTAAGAGGATTGATTAGCCATGCCTCCCCCTTAGCCTCTTATCCTGAGCCCAATCAGTCAAATGAAGTAAGCTCTGTCTTATCCACACTAACTGAGCTGTGGCCAGCTGGGCCCACACCCACCACCTGCTGACAAAGAACATGGTCTCAGTTCTGCATATCTCTATCTCCCTGAACCCATGTTAGCAGCCATTTGTCAGATTGATGGATCATCTGTTGACATAAATATGAATGTAGTTAATCAGTGTTTTGAGCTGTTGTCAGGCAGTTGATGGTGTTTAATCCAAATGACAGCAGCTTAAAGTTCCTAATGCATATTCTCATGAATCTAACTTTCATGTATCATATCATATCATACCACATCTATTCCTCTATTCTCCACCTCTAGCACTCAGAATTACAACTCTCAACTAAATATTCAGTAGATGGATGTCTTTAACTAGCTCTACACCCTGCAGTTAACCGTGGCTTCAGTTGACAGTTTAAGCACGATAAACCAATTGACTGGTTAAATGGTGATAATGGGTGGAGTCTGAAACAAGACACGAAGCACTGTAACACCTTCCCATTTAAAACAAACACGGGGATGCATCAGATCCATTCTGTATCCTGTGAGTGGGACCCCACTTTGATGAAAAGTTAAGTCAGCCCAAGGTGCCATTTGTTACCTCATCTCCAACACTTCCTGTCGGCTCTCTTCATACTTCCTCTGCCACTCCAGCACCTCTTTCTCTTTTGTCACGATCTGAGGAAGGTGACAAAACCATAAAAAAGGAAAGTGTGAGTGAATTGAAGTTAAGGACTTGCAAAATAAGGAGAAACATTTTTTAAAGCACCTCCTCTCGTGCAATTCCCAGCGAGTGGTCCAGCTCTCTGGGCAGATGGGGACTCTCTCCTTCGATGTAGTTGATGGTCCTGGTGTACAGTGAGTTCTTGGACACGACGCTCTCTACGGGAGATGACGTGTCTCTGTGCTGCTTCCAGGTATCAGCGGAAAGGAGGGAGAGGAAAGGAAACATAACCAGTTACAAACCAGACTAAGCTATACATGGGACCCCCTCACCCTCGGGGACACACACTCATTCTCAACAGGATTCCTGAACCAAATCGCAAGGCAGCATCAAACTCCATCAAAAAGTGCCACACAGCAAAATCAATATGTAAATGAGGAAGGCCAGTGATGCTCCTGAAGACTTGGTCAGCTGCCACATGATTGGATGAAACAGTCTTCATTGCCACAGTATTAGCCAAGTGATTTGGCTGATGCTGCCCCCAGCTGAGCGGTCATGATCACCTGCTCATCGCAGTAGCTTGATATGTGATTGGGTCCAGGCAAGGCAGAGGGGAAGGAGGGCAGCAGTTGATACAGCAAGGACTGAGTCATAGACAAAAGGGGAGGATAGGGTAGCAGACTGGGCAGCATTGAAAACTGATGTTAGTCTCATGTTAAAGCATTTTGTAACATTGTAAACTGGTCTTACCTACAGTACGTAACCTGATGCAGCGTTTCCTGAATTCTTCTACAATTATAAATACTATGATGTGTGATGCACGACAATATTCACCGGACTTGACAGAGTTTAGTGTCCTCAGCGACACTACAAACCAAAGTATATGAGCATGTTTTTTGTGAGCATCCCAACCTATGGTAATACTCTTCCAACAGCAATGCCTCACACAAAACATCCTATCAAAATGAAAAAACAATCCTCATTCTTGTACCATTTTAGGTCCCCAAAACTGCACTTTGAATGGGATTTAGTCATCCTTGGGAGAGCCGGATTACGGGAGGATTTGATGAAATGCAGGGGGGCTCATAGTGGACAAGTAGACCGAGATCCACTAATACATGGAAAGGAGAGTGTTTGGTCTGGCTGGAAAAGTAATTCCATTACTCCACTGAAGATAGGACTGGTCAAGTTTAGGTAACCGTGGACCTCTTTTGCTTTTGGTTAGGTCCTGATTGGGTTTATGCTCCTGCTTCAGTGAGTTTTTAACACAAACGCTAAGCAAATCCACCCAAACCTGTCCTGTGGTGGTATGACTCACAGTAACTTTTACTTTAAGCTCTGTCTTACAGAGACAAACCCCAACAAATCCTCATATGATGTGAGCACAATGAATCCAAATGAACTATAATAATGCAGAACAAATACGTGCATGACTGGATGTCCACTTGCTGCTGCTTTAGGTGATTAGGAGGTCTGTATTGACAACCACATTCTCTGTTTTCTGTGTATCAATAACTTGCTGAAAGTCAAAGCCCCTTTTAAGGCAGAGTCCCAAGATATTAACAAAAATGCATTTTGCAGCCGTTTCAATTTCTGTTTGTGCTTTGCTGGCTAAAAAAAACTTCTATACAACAAATTATGACAAAGTAATTGGAACAAGCAGGAAACACACAAAAACGTCACATGTTGAGTAAACTGCAATCATTTTACAGCAGACTAAAGGAAAATCTACTTAGTGTGAAAAACCAGGGACAAACTAAAGACACCAGCTACAGCCACAAAAATACAAACACAAAAATAGCCCAGTAGTAGATGTATAAAGACTACCAGAGAGATACTTGATATACCTGCACAGAGAATAACAACTTGCTCACAGGGACAGAAACAGCTATTATTGGCAGTGAATTTAGGGAGACCTTAAAAATTGCTCTCAGACATCTGGACTTCTGGGGGTCTACAGGAGATAACAGTGCAGTCTGTACGTATGTGGATAATTGTCTGTACGTATGTGGGTTAATTTGAAGGCATTCCTATCCAGTTTGGGTAAACATCCTTAACAGGAATTATAGTCTGGACAGTACAAACATTTTGTGTTGAAAGGCTGTGATTTCTGCAAATCATCTCCACACAAATGTGGATGTGAATGTAAATTATAAGCTGAAAGTCAGCACTGTAACCTCATGGTGTTTGCAATCTAGCGTGCTGGTGCTCTGAGCCAGTATTAATGAAACATATGTTTAAGACCAAATACTTAGACTGCACTGTAGCTGGATTAAGATCAGGACAGGTCACAGGGCTACAATGTCACTCTTACTTTGAGTAAGGGGGAACCGTTGATATTCCATCGTCGAGTGCTGGGTTTCTTGAATCGAGACTGTAAAATGTGTGGGACAACAGCATGAGATGTGGAAGAAAATAGGACCAGAGTCTGACCTGCTCCCATTGACCATAAAATGTAGATTCGCCACTAATCATCAAGCAACACAAATGACGCTACTCTAATTTCTAAATGCGTGCTCTTTCAGCACAAATCCCAAAACAAAAGTTCCTCCTAATATTGAGCCTGAATACCAAGACCTACCTGACATATCTGTTTGTTAGTGCTGTTAGTTTGGGTAAAAGGACCAAACCGCAAAACAAGAATGTGACTGGGATTTGGGATGATGAAAGCAAAGCCTCAACAAATACATCTGGGGGAGTTATGACCACATAGCTCCTCGACAGCTGAAATTAAGTCTGGCGTGAGACATTCCCAGTCACATTCATGCTCATGTAAGCTTCTCAAGAGCAGGCAACATGCATGTTGCCCATCATGCACGTTAAAGGCAAGGGACTAAGAAGGCACAGCACTCTGTTTCCGAGGAGTCAACCCAGAGGAGCTCGTTGCTAGTCGGGGTGGGAGCTGGACGCATTAAGCCATGTTAGAGAATTCGTATGTAGGGACTGAGGAGGTGGCAGGGCTGTGGATGTAGTGGTGCAGCCACCATGTTGATAAGGCCATGAGTTCACAGTCACACTCAGTATGGTGTGTTTAGGGGGAGGGAGAGGCAGGCTGAGACACACTCATGCACGCACACCACAGTCACACACACACGTGCATATCATACACACCTGCTTTTCCGTAATCACTCATTCAAGCATCTTTCCTCTTACACACACACACACACACACACACACACACACGCTTGCATACAGCAGGTGCAGGACTTAACGCAGTACCTGGGGGGTTACAGTAGAGAGGGAGGGACACTGAGAGATGTTTTTGGCTACCTGAAGAGCCTCTATCCTCAGGGCAGCAAGCACCAGCTCCTCCTGGGCCGCACACATAGCGGGTGGGGGGTTGGGGATTGATGGATTTTGGGGGTAAGGGAAAGGTAGGAGGGTTGCGGCCCAAGGATGAGAGAGCAAAGGAAAAACATAGAAACTTGAGTTGAGCACGCACAGACTTGCTGCTGCCTATATATCACACTCCATCAATCTATTTCACTGAGAAAGCTAAAAAAACTGCAACTTAGGTATGAGAAGGAAAAAATGGGAACATGAAGGCAGAATGTATGGTGACACAATGACACACAATCACACAAAAACACACTCAATCACACACCAGGGACACAAAGTGGCCACCAGAGGCATGGACTACAGCATTAGGTTTATAAAGAGGGGTCAATGGGCGGTCTGTCAACACACCTGTAGTTTTTGGGCGAATGCAGTGGGGTTGGTCTCAGCCAGGTCAGGCTCCAGGTACTGCAGGGGATCGTCACACTCTGACAGCCTGTCTAACAGGGGCATGGCCAGGGCTGGAGCAGGGGCCTCCACGGGGCCCTGGCTAGGGGACTACAAGGGCACCGGGAGGGGTAGGCAGACGGCAGGGAGGAGGGCAGGGGTCAGCATGGCAAAGCAAGCGCTGAGTGTTTGAGTGGCAGCATTGGGAGCTGAGTCACTGAGTTAAAGCTGGGAACCTATTCTGGACTGGTTATGTGTTATCAGTGACAAGGCTTTAGTCACTATGACTGATGGCGCTCCAAATCAAAATCACAGGCTATACTTTAACATGTGCAGCGTGGCCCTCCATGCCCTTGTGACTAAACAATGACGTAATGTAAATGTGACAAAATCAAAACAGATTCTTCTCACATGATGTTGACAGGACAACGAGAAATGGCAACAGTGATTCATTTTTTCATAGCATATGCGATAGATGCTCACTGAGCATTAAACTTTACAAAGTCATTTGGCTTACCTGCTCCTCCCTTTCTGTACTCTGTGTTCGGCTAAGTGCCTCGCTCTCCCTCTTCCTGCCCTTGTCCCCAGCAGAGCCCTCGGGACCAGGCCGGGAGCTCAGCACAGGTGTCTTCATACCAGCTGTTATCTGGGCCTCCATCTCCTCAAAACTCCTGCAGAATGAGAGAAAAAGCAAGCGGAGGGAGAGAGAGGGACGTGGCATGTGATGCGCTGTATATAATGGATAAAAATGTTTAAGAAGAGCTGACTTGCATGCATTGTGCGCTCCAACTCAATATAGTTTACATGACGAACCAGATGTAAGGCTTCCTATAGAATGAATATACAGTACGTGAAAAACTACAAAGTAACCACACATATTTCCAAACAGACAGTAGAGTAGTAACAAAATGTGTTGTACCCTGTGCACGGGGAGCTGGGCTCAGATCCATGTGCATTCTTGGTTAAGTTGTCAGATATTGAGTCCAGATTCAGATACAAAGATGGCTTCTTCACAGAAAGTGGCTACAAGAGAAGAAAAGAGAAATTGTCTGAATTCTACTTTACTTTGTATTTGGTGGCCAATAAAACACTATGAGCATACATAAAGCATACTAGTATAATTAAAGAAAAGAAAGCAAACATCTGAAAAATTCTTCAAATAACATTAAATACTCACAGGCGAAGAGGAGCCAATCTTCTCCATGTACTCAATTTCATAGTCTTGCACTGATACAGAAAGACAAAGCAAAGTTTTAGAAGCAGAAACAGAAAGAGAGAGACATTTAGCCAGTGTGGAGCTCTGAAGCTGAGGCCGGGCTGTCTGTCTGCTGTTTCATGTCTGACCCAGATGGGTTGAGCCACACAGCCTCTGGGAAGAGGTGGTTCTTCTAGAGGTCAGAGGGCAGTGGAGAACTGGGCCAGCAGGCTTATTTCACTGCCACAACAAAAATCAATAACGTTGCCGGATGAATGAAGAGGAAAGTGGCTGATTACTGTGCATGACGGTAAATCCAAACAAAAGCTCTGAATTTCCTTTAAGCAACGCCTGTCTGTGGTATGCTTTGAACTCTGGTGGCTTTTATTTGGACACAGGTGGCTGGAGGTACAAAGCCAAGAGAATCAGACGGCTAAGTCTCACCTGGAGCCTGATGCGGAAGACTGTTTTCATTTACAAAGGACGTAAGGTCGCACGGCTGAGGGAAGTCTTGCTGGTCAGAGTTCAGCTCGGCATCCATGTCGTGCAGGGCTGCCCACTTGTGACTGGTGGAGGAGGCTAGCTTCTCTTCGTCAGTGGCATGGTCGTCCTGTTGGTGAAGGGAGGGAGTTTCATCTGCAGGTGTAGGCTCCTACGACACAAGACGAGGAGCATCAACAGAGTCAAGTGGAAAAGGGAGAAGGAAAGTGTAAATGACATAGCGGTATAACAATTTGGGTGCGCACCTGGTCAGATAACGGGGATTTCTTTGGCGACCTCTTCACTCTGAAAGTATTACTGAGAAAAAGAAAAACAATCAATAATCAGCTCCATCAATCCATAGGGTTGACTATTTGCTGCAGATTGTAAGGCTTGTGTACAGTCACAGAATCTAAAATGTGAAACTGGTTGGGTGCATCCTCTTTTGCATAAAATGACAACATAATTTGCATTGACTAGCATTACCATGTGTGTAACACTTACTGTCTATGTGTGGCTGAAATGAATAGAACATGTTGTTTGTGAGATGTTTGTGACAAGGGTTGAATCCGTAGTTAGTAACTCTCAAGGAAGGTTGAGGAAAATGAATGTTATGCCATATTATGAATAGTAGGCTTTTCACACAAATCAACAAATAACACAAATCCTAGACAGGGTGTATTTGGTAATGTAGTTGGTCTTAGTTAGTTAAGACCTTATAGTAAACATTATCCATTACTGTAGATCAGGATTGCCCAGAATTTTTCCCTTGGAGGGCCAAAACTCAAACTCATTGGTTGGCCGTGGGACAAAAGCATCTCTTGTGTGGTATTGTTAAGATGAAATTAGCATCCTATGTTTCCTTAATAAACTTCCTGCAGAAAAGGTAAAACACCCTAAAAAATATTTGAATATTCATTAGGAATTTATATAAAAGAGAAAATAACAAGAAAATTTGTATATTTATATAAGTCTTACTCTTATTATCATGTGTAGTATTAGCTTTTCAACAATAGCCAACAATGAACACAAGAGGGAGCATAAGTGCCTCCTTTGTTACACACTTGCACTTGGACACAGTGGCATGTCATTAAACACACATCTGGAGGAAGGAATATTATATTAGTTACAAAATATAATATATATAACATAAAGTTAGCTTCATTAAAAAAGCTGATGGTGCATTTTATCATATAACAGAATTTGTTCCAATATTTACACCTTTGTTTTTGAGAAAAATGCAAATAGAAAACACATATCACATAAAACTGATCAGTGACTGGTAAAAGCAGAAAACTAAGGCCACACCTCTAAGTGTTAGGTTTCAACAGTTTCGAGTCATTCAACAGCGCTTTACTGAGCTCTGTTGCACTGGTACAATGTTTCAAGTCAGACTGTGAGGTAACATTGCACCTTTATGCATTGTGCTGTATTTCACCAGATGGCTCCACAAATACAATGTCTTGTCTGTGTGTGCAAACCTTTGATATTCTGTTTGAATGGTCATTATAAATTTTACCCTTATTTCAGCACATGATGGCTATAGTAACAGTCCAATGGTGTCTTTCAGGTTGCACTTTCATTAATGTGATTGTACTGTTCATAATATGGAAATAAAAACAAACTAAATTAAATTAAAAAAACAGTTTGCCTCCAGTAAAGATAGACAGGATTAGAAAAGGTTTAAGTGGAGTTGTTTGCTAGTGGTTACAAGGGACAATGATGTTTCTGTTAACAGGAAAAGGGACAACAATGGGCAACATGCTTTAAAAAGAGTCACGAGGGTTTTAGGGGTCAAAAGAGGGTGGATGGTTGTGTTGTCCCTGTACTTACAACAGACAACATAGAGAGGACACACCCCTGGACTTCCTGTGACATATAGGAATACACAGACACAGGTGACAGAGAGACAGACAGAGGACACTGGCATAATAGACAAGAGGACCACATACAAACACAGACTATCCTAAAAGAAACCCCTCACCAACAGACACACAGACATTCCCGCACATTAATATAAAGTCGGTCCTGTTGTAAAAGACTGCGAACTTACGATTTGATGGGAGTTTTCTTCTTCTTGGCAGGTTTATTCTGATTTTGGTCCTCCAGTTCTCCGATGTTGTCATTGTCATTTTCATTGTCGTAGTCATTGGATGACAGTTCAAAGGAGGCAGAAGCCTTAGGCGGCGAGTTGGCCATCTTATTGGATGATTTGAAAGGGTCAATGGTGTCATCAAAGTTATTAGGGTCAAAGCTATAAGATGGTCTGGATAGTTTGGGGGAATTGGCAATAGACTTCTTTGAAGTAAATGGATTGAAGTTTGGATCCTCCCACTTGTCAGGTTCAAAGTTGTAAGATGCTTTTTGAATAGGGATTTCCTCGTCATTGCCATTTTGAGTTGCTGGAGGATCATTGTCAAGCTGCTCCATCTGCAGTTGAGGGGCCTTTTTTAGCCCCAGCTTTGGTTTCCTAAGGGGCATCTTGCCACCGGGCTTCTTGCCCACTTTCTTGGGTGGTGGAGAGGCCTGGTGTGACACCTCACCACTCTCCTCAGAGTAGTCAAACTCCAGCCTAACCGACTGACGTTTGGGGATGATGGGTTGTTCTTCAGGGTTGGTGACTGGCTCTTTAGGAGGAGCTTGAGGACACAGCTCCACTGCAGAGACACAAGGGTGCTCTGGAGGGCTGGCAACAGAGGCGCACACGGGACCTTTACGACCCAGAACAGGGGAATTGGCAATTTTACTACCTCCAGTCTTGAAAGGGTCTATGTTCTCAAAATTATCTGGATCCCATTTGTAGGAGGTACTAGGAGGGATGGGAGAATCGTCTTTGCCTGCTGGACTATCAGGGAGAGGGGCCTCCTCCTGGCACAATGGTAAGGCAGAGATGACAAGGCTCTCCTCTTGGCTGGTATGATTGGCCTCCTCTGGCAGAGGAGGAGGTGTCTCCACACGGCTCTTTCTGGTTCTTCTGAGGGTTCCCCCAGGGCTTGGGGTTGCAGAACCTCCCTCTGTTTCCTCCTGAGCCGGAGCAGGTCTAGGTTTTGCTCGCTTCTTGATCTCAGGGGTGCTGCTGGATGAGGCTGGCCTTGGACTCTCTGGGTTTGAGTTTTGTCTGAGGAGAGGCTTCTTCTTCACAGACCCAGGACGAACTTTCTTGGGCCTGTGGAGCGTTCCTGGGGCACTCTCAGTGCCCACACTGAACGATTCAGAATGAGGACGAAAGCTGCCAACTGTTGATCCGTCCAAAAGACCAGCAGTGTCTAGTTCTCCTCCCTGGAGGCTGAGTGAACGGGTCAAAGTGTGACTGGTTGAATCTGCTGCAAATAGCTCAATGTTGTAGGTGCCACTGGCTGCAATGGGCTTGTCCTCATCAAAAGCAATGGATGGTGAACGTCGCGGTGCATCAGCGAAAGTCAGGCTGGATGCGGGATCACTGGCTGAGGTGTCTGTTACTGTAAAAGATGGAGAAATAACATAAAGATGTTTTAGCCAACTGCTGAGGAGGTGAACTCAAAATATAATGACATTGAGATAGTCTGTTTTCTATTTTAAGTGATGTGGAGGTGAGATGCAGGTGTGATTAGGGAGGCGTGTATGGAGATAAAAGCTGCAGCTGGCCTCTGACATAGCTAATTATAGAGACAAATGTGCTATAAATATTTCAATAAGTGTCTCTCTGTTGGATAGAAACCCATGAAAAATCACCACACGAGAGCCACAGACTGAACTGATTGGTCAGCATTTCCTAGAAATCCCAAAAGCCTAATTTTTGGGCAGTGGAAATGTGTGTCTCAGCAAACAAAGCCAGATGGTACATACTGTCTTACTCCACTAGATGGCACAACAAGACTTTCATTCACCTACTGTTTTTCAATAGTATTATAGCATCATACTGTATGAGCACCAATCTCACATGCTGGTACAATTCTTTTACTGTACCTTTGTCAGTAGATGGTAGTAGCTGGGTTTGGGGCTCTGTAGGAGAAACAGCCTTCACTGGAGTTGTAGATTCAGGGGTTTCAAATGCTCCATCAGAATCTGAGCTCCTATAATAGAAGATAAGGACACATTAAGTCAGCGCTGCTGTGAAACTCCTGAACTGTAAAGACTTTGGCGACTGGATCAGGATCATTGATGTCATGTGATGGTGAAACGTCTTACCATCAGACACATCATATCACAAAATTAAGATTTATTTCCCAGGTAAGCAGTTGTAATAGTGCATTATTCAGTGTAAATATGATATGATCATGTAGATCCAGTAAAAGGAGTATTTTACCATAGGTGTCAAGTAGAGAGCACAGCAAACTATATTTCCTGTAGTGTGTATGTGTTTCAAAAAGCCCCAGGCTGGTACGGGTTTCTGCTTCTATTTCTTGTAGACCTTTATGGCTACAAATGAAAATGCTGAATCTGCTGTGAGGTGACAGATAATGGCACATCTGAGACACAGAATTACCCCACCTCCACACACACACATGCACACATGCACACACAGACACACATACGCACAAGACCACCTCAGAATCTAAAGATATCATAGTTGCCATATGAAACAGACTAAGGGACGGACTGAGGGGAACAAAAAAAAGAAATTACAAATTTCTGTATGACAAAAGGTTGTCAATAAAAAATCATTATGGGTAATTCTAAACATAAGAAATATTCATTCTCGGCACGAGACACACACTCAAGCACATGCACAGCCAAGCTCACCAGACAGCCTGACTACCAAGGTCCATACTCCTTTGATCAATGCATTATCTGACGATATGTGGCCCCAGCCTGCCGTCCTGTCTCACCTCTGTCTGACCGGCCCCCCGGCGGCCTTGATCATGTTGTCATGACGTGAGCCCCAGGAGAGACGCCGAAGGAGCCCAAGAGCCGGATCGGAGCCCGGGCTGTCCCCATCTCCTGCCCCTCCCAGCAGTGTGTCCCAGCCCCAGCGAGCCCACTGCAGTGGAGACAGAGCCTGCCACGCACTCACTGCCATGGCTGCCGGCGAGCTGCACCTCTGCGCACCACGATGCTACTGCCTGATACCCACCGCCTCCACCTTAGATGATGATCAAGACCACCAAATCCAACCTTTCCTCTGCCTTCTCTCTTTTTCTCTATATTCTGCTATCCAGCTCTCTTTGTTTCCAATCTACAATCTCAACCCTTCCACGTTGCTCCTCTTTGTGATCTGTAGCCATATCAGTCCGTCTCTACTCCTCCCCTGTGGGAAATGATGCCTCCCAATCTGAATGAGACTGGCTGCAGAAGCCGACCGCCTGCATACTGTATATTCTGGCACTCTCTCACTCCCTCTCTCTCATCCCTCTACTTTCCTCCCACCCTCAACCTCTCTCTCTCCTGCTCCTGAACCACTTTGCTGTATCCACACAGAAGAAAAGGCAGTTCATTGCCCACCAGCTGAACCTGTTCTGATAAAGCTTGATAATTATGAAATTGCTGCTGCATTTAATATATACATTTTGTCCCATATCTCTGAGTAGTGTCTTTTGTGTGTGAATGTGTCAATTAAGACAACTGATACACTTTTTGGTTAATGCACAGACATACCCAGATTTTGCTCTGGAAGCCCTGGTCATTTTCTCTGACAACTTGAAGATGAACTATATCCTTTTATAGCGATCAATACAAGATAAGACAAGATATTATTGTGTGCAGAAGTAGGAAATGGTTTCTCAAACACATCAGTGGGCAGTATAATGAAATGAATCCTTTATAATGAACAATATAATATTGAAATGAAAACTGCAACACCTACAGCAAAATGTGCCATTGTTAAGTCCCATATCTCTTTAAAACACACCCACAAATAAAAGAGCACAGACAGTAGAAGAGATGAGCTCCCCCACAGTGAAATGACACTTCCAAGTCTGCGCACTATATTGATCTAGCCAGTCTATAGGGATTCACCTCAAGGCATTGCTGAAGCCATTCACCATCCCGTGGAGCTCCTTTGTCACAGATGAACGTAACATGAAATCAAATAAAAGTGTGTAGTATGAAAGGCTACAGCATCAGCCATCAATATGGCTGACACAAAAAAAAAGAAAATTCAGACCTGACACACTAGTGGTTATAAAGAAAGCTGGTTAAACACTACCATGGCTGTTGCTGTCACAGCCAATGTGTTCTCTATTGTTGGGGTCAAATCACAGCTGAAATGGAGGCTCCCCACAGCCAAATAGCAGGAGTAGCAACGTGCAGTTCATTGTGCTCCAAAGCTCAACAATTCATACAACACAGAATAACACAGACGTAATCATACAGCATATTAAAGCTACAACAGGGTATAAATTTTTCATGGTGGTTTGATTCAAATCCATGTGATGTCACATGGCCAAGAAAGCAGCTAGAGATGGAATCTCTGTGAGGGCCCAGTGTGTCCCAGCAGGATAAGACTGGTCTGCCTGAAGATCCATCTGGATTAGCCACTGGGAACCATGTCATGGTGTCAGATGGTCAGACAGGCAGCGAGACAGACAACTTCAAGACTTGACAAACTACATTAAATATGTGGAGATAAAACTACTCAACAAAGCAATGTATGAAGGGAAGTAGGTCTGGAGTTTGTGTTATGGTTTTTAGCTTAAAAATAAGCGTATGAAAGCTGCTTCTTTGTGAGTGGCCTAAAATTAAAAGTGAAAACTGAAAACAAAAAGCTAATTAGGGCACATTTCAGTGTGCAGATTACGTCCTTGCAAAGGACATTTTTCATGTGACTGCAAACACTGTGTTGCTATGGTAACTGGAGGTTGTTCCCACCATATGTTCCACTACGGTGGAAGAAGAAAAACAGTTTGGCTGGATGCATGCAGTCCAACACACACACACACATACACACACACAACTGAGGCTTCTCTAACCAACAAGGTGCAGTGAGGTGTTTTATATGATCTAGAAATATACATATTAATCTACAAGTAAAGGCACATTGCAGATAAATGAGGAAGGCAGCTGCTGCATCAGCACCATTCTGTTCACTGGGCATGAATTGTTTTAAATTTAGAAAAAAGAAAATCAGCATTGTATTTTGGGCTACTTGACACTCCTGTTCCACCAATAATGGTTTATATTTGTGAAATCAAACAGTGGGAGGAGTGCTGTATTTTTAAAAAATCATAAGATGACTAAAAATCAATGTGGAACGTCTTCTCTGATAATGCAATCGCATCTTTGGCAAGGCTTATTGTTTATTGGTTACCCAGTTGCAGACGAAACATAGAAAGAGGAAAGGCAGCGTGTGGGTGAGTAGTCAGGGTACGGTGGGTGAATAGAAACAAAGAGAGCAGCAGTTAATAGCAGCCTCTCACAGGCTGAGATGACTGCCTAGAGACAGAAGCTCTGCAGCGTGGGGCAGGGAGACGCTGCATTTCAGACAACCAGACATGTCTCTGCTTCCAGCCAAATCCAAATCAGCCTGTCTAAACAGCTTTCACAGTGCTGGAGGTAGAGCCATCACCAATCCCGGGGGAGAAGGGAGGGAACTGGGCTCCACCGACACGTACACCACCTGTCTGTCCTACATAGTCATAATCTTCCTAAAATCAAAACATTTTAAGATGCTGGCATCACAAATAAAGATTATGTGTTCTATGCTAAAATTGATTTCACCATTAAAGAGAGATGTGAATAAAAAGATGAGATCTGGTGGAAAAACAAGATGAAGGGAGGAACAAATGGAAGCAGGCTGCTCGCTGCTGGTCTCCGAGCAGCTGTGTGATTAGCCTCAATGGATCTGGTGCTGCAAAAACACCCTCCGTCATCTGTCGGTTGGAGAACACCTCTAAGCCCTCCAAACACGGCATCTGGCTCCATCTATTCCACTCCTCCTTTACCTTCAATGCCTTGGCTTTCCCTCACCTCCTGCTTCATCCCTGCAATTCATCATCCCTTTGTTATCTGTTCCTCATTCAGCAACTCGCTTCCTTTTAGGCTGTTTTTGAGCTTTCAATATTAGGTTGATGAATGATGTGCATTTGGGGAATTTAAGAATCTACAAGCTGTCTGTCACACAAAGAGAGAAAGAACAGCACCATCATCAGCATGAAGAGGGCTATGTGGAAATCCAATGAACTATGAACCAGTTTGATTAGATTAAATTAACATTATGAATATGGAATTGGGAAGAAAATATTCTACAGTGTGTGTTTTGACTGTACAGTAATAATAACAAATGTCTGTTTGATTCTGTATGGTGTATATACTATGTGTCTGTCCCTCATTACACTGTGTACAGTCTACGGTATCTCCAATAAGGTAGAAATGAAGGGACCAACAGAGGGAGCTCCCGTGCTTTCATCCCCCTGGTGAATGAGTGTCTGGATATAAAGCATTACATCATAAGTGCCGTACACTCTGTGACACACCACAACATCCCATTTTCATTTTACATGAGCCTCTCCAGTTTCTACACAGATGTGATGTGGTGAGCGGGGAGCAACGTCTTGAGGCTTTGCAATAGGAAAAAAGCACAAAGCAGCTCTGTCCCCTGCAAAATGATTCATCAGCCTCAGGAAATGAAATGTTATGGAGAATCACTCTGCAGCTTCAGCAGGTCACATAAACAGAACCAGAGAAAAAAGTGCTTTTCTCAAAGAGCGGATGTCTTGCAGTTTCTGCATCTTGTCTCGATTCCAGGCTGAAGTCAGCTCCCATCAGCAAAAAAACTCCCTTCTGAAGATATCCCTGGTATCCCTTTGTCCAAGAAATCAACTCAGTCTTAAAAACAAAGAAGGCACTGAGAAGTAAAAGAGTGTCAGACTAAAATAATCCCTATGTGTAATACCTCATCTAGCCTAATCTGAGACTTGAGACAGATGGCACATTAAACAACAATAGGCCAGGTCTGTGACTAAGACCACCAGCAAGGAGGGGGCTAAAATATCTCTCCCTTTTGACAATAAAATCAGATGCTAGCTTCATTCAGATTACAGCAGATGAGGATCCCCTCCCCCTGCGAGTACAGCAACAACACAGCCTAGACTCATTTTAGATTTCATTTTAAACTGAGAGTAAATGCCCCCCTGAGCATGAACATATTTTGATCTACTACTTAACACTTAACACTTCCAGAAAAGAGCCCTATGGTGCTTTGATGTCAGAATGCTTTATATACTGTAAGTGTTCTTGACAGGGAGTGAACTCGGGGGGTGAACTCAGTAAAAGCCTTGTTTTTAATGCTTGGGATGGTGGGCATGGTGCTTCTGTTCTGCATACCTGCAAGTAAACGGGAACTAACTCAATGGTCCTGCATTAACAGGCTGGACTCCAGTCCTCTGAGGCCTGAAAAATTACTGTATTATGCTATAAATCATTCATTAGCCTATGGTCCTTGTTCCCCTGTGCAGTGGTGTGTCTGAGATATAAATAAAACGCAGCCAAGTGGAGCACTCTTGCTCAGTCTCCAACTCTCTCCAACTCTCGTCCACTGATATTCCTGAGCTATCCTCTCCCACCCCCCACCACGCAGTGTGTTCTATTTCAACACCGTCACCAGTTCCTGTTCCCTACGCGGCAGTCGCGTCCTCCTTCACACAGAACAAAACATCACCCCACCAGCCTCCCAGCGGCACCTACTGCACTCATTGCCTAATTCTGATTCCCACAGGCTCTCCTGAAACACTATTATGTTTCATCTACACAGACTGTACTGTAGTCGAGGCACGCTGAAGCACATGTGCCTGCGCACATGCGCCAATTGTCTCGTCCATATTTACATCACAAATCCAAACAACAACAATGATGACGTGCCCAGCTGGTCATATTGGATTTTACTGTGTGGATTTTGCAGGATTTGCAGGGAGCGGTTTAGCGAAAATACATCAAAAACTGAGGGAGGTCACTGTCAGGTTTCATCCAGCAACAGTAAAGTACATCAGAAATGGCAACCGTAGCCGTATTATTACTCACCACTGATCAGATGCTGCAAAATAAATCACAATGAACATTTATATCACACCAGAGGCCAATTTAAGCCATTAATGAATAAAGAGAACTACATATAACAACACAGAAGAACTTGGAGCTGCTCTCCAGATGTCGAGCCTTTAATTGAAGTGATTTCCCTGTTTTTCTTCTACTTCTTAGTTTGCGTGATCAGCAGTCTGAACATTTCCACACAGAACACTGAACAGGGATGCAGTTTGAGACAAACTCACATGTGTTCTTGAGAGGGACAGGGGGTCTGTCCTTGCTCCATGGACTCGTTGGCTCCCATCCTCAGTTAGCTCTGCCCCCCCTGCCCCCCCTGCCTGCTTCTGCCCTCCAGCCACCCTCCACATCCACCTGCTCCCACCACAAAAACACCTTCTCCTTTCGTTCTGATCCTTGCAGAGGAGGCTGGCAGCCTGTGTCAGACAGAGGCAAAGCACCAGCTATGCGTTGTGTGCTGCAGTGCAGAGGATGAGGGAGTCCTGCTCACATCAGGAGCAAAGCAGCGGATGATTCAGGGCTTCTGACTTTGTGCACGGCATCCCTGAGCCTCTGTTCCTCAATGGACTGTGTACACTCCTGCTTCTCATTCGCTGACAAAATCATGCAACACCAGGAAGAATAAAATCTCCAAGAGCGAAATATCAAAAAGATGTTAATCCAGAACAAATTGGGTGAAATAATAATCCCTCTTTGGTGTCGCCTTGCATGAGTGTCTGAGGTGCCTCCTCTCTGTTTGGTTGCTGATATCGCTGAGCTGTGTTGCTGCTCTCACTGCCTCCTCCCCCCTCTCTCCTCCACTCTCTCCCCTGACTCCAGCCTCCTGTGCCTTTAAAAAGACAAGCAGCTTTTTTTTCATCCGCTACCACGACTATGCAGGGGAGCCAAACAATAGCAGACCCCCAAAACCCCAACTGATACACAGACGTTTTCTCTTTCACACTGTGAGTCCCCTTTCTCGTCCCTCCCACAGTAACCGTGCCTCTCTCCGCTTTGCCTTTCTCCTGCCACGGACCTCACTCAGCTGGTTTCATAGCGAAAAATGTCATTTTTGTGCCTCCTTTTCACACAATGGGAGCTTCCAGCACTCAGCGTGGCCAACCAGAGGTAAACAATAGACTCTGGGAAACTAGTGTGTGTTTATTATTCAACTCTGGTTCTATTATGTTCACTTCCATTCAAGCCACTCCACTAGTAGCTCTGTAGCAGCGCACATTAACATTAGCATGAATATTATGAAACATGAAAAGCTTAAAAAAGATCTTACTTGAAAAATACATCACATGTTAAAGACCTCTTTCATCATCCAATGAGAATGGAAACAAGACATTTTCTATTTTATTTATTTACAGAAGCTTAATTTGGAGCGCCATCATTCTTTGCTCAATAGGCAGAGAAATATGCTGTCTGACATACGAAAGTCTACGTTACTAAATGAATACGGTCTCTGTGTCAAATCCCTGGGCGGCAGGCTGGGTTAGTAATCTAATTTACCGGCACTCTCATCAAACCTTGAGCTGCATCAAAGACCAGAGGACCAACACTGATATTCTGTGTAGTTGTGTCTTCCAGTTTCTCTTTTTCAGACATCTGTGTGTGAGAATATGTCCTGCAGGATGGGAATAAGAGCAGGAACAGGTTCTACAAAGTTCCCCATTGATTGTCAAGGAGCAATGGGAAAGAGAGGCGTTGGAAATATGAGAAGAGTAAATCTATTGTACACTCCTGGGAAAGTGTGGAAATGAGAGCTCACTACAATAGCACCTCCAGCCTGCAGCACTTGTAGTCACACAAACCTGCTGGATGCAGGTTTCAGGTGTCGTACCCCTGTCTAAGGGGCATAAAAAGACAAACTACCCAGTGTTCATGTCCAACCTAATACCAGTTTTGAAAAGGGGAGTATTTGCATGTAAACATGAAGCCCATTAACTGAATATCGATGTGGTTCTAGTCTCGGATGAGCCTGCTCAATGTTTCAGAGCCCGAGGGGACAAGTAAAAATGCTGCCCACTCCCAACTCCCAACATGGACCCCTGCTAAAACAGAAATATTGATTTGCTGCTCCCATCCAAACCTCCATACAGTTCAAAATGTACATAGGGCAGCAATGCGCATATATATACACACATATATATATATATATATATATATATATATATATATATATACACACACACACACACACAGATTTGGATCCTTTTCTATTGAATGAGTGATATATTGTGTTGCTGCTTTAAGAGTCTGGCTTTGCACTGCAGTTACAACTGTAGACCGAAGAAAATGGAGAGATAAAAAATTCAACAAACTCTGGCAGTGGAAGACAGAGCTGTGGCAGTTTTTTCTGAAAGATTCATAAAGGCACTCAAGAGGAATCAGGGTCACTACGATCCACATGCATGTAGCCTGCGAGAGCTTTTGAATGTGTGCTTCTACTCAGACTGTGATGGTGCAGAACGATACGTGGTTCCATGGGTGTGGGTGGCAGCTTTGTGGGAAGGTTGGCAAAACTGTTTTTTACTTAAAAACGTGCTGTTAGAAAAATGGATAAACTCTATGTACGTGTGAAAAGGGTTTTGAATATACTTTAGAAAAAAAATCTAAATATTTAGATACGTGTCACTTCTACGGAAGGTAATTTGCCCTCGCCTGTTGTGGTTAGTTTTTTTTATCTTTGAAAGAAGTGAAATGAAATTTAAACATCACTGCCACATCAATTTACGCTGTAAATTAGTGGCTTAATCACAGTTACAGTGTCTTAGATAAACACAGGCTCAAATTAGTCAGGGAAAAAAAAAGAAAGTGACAATTAATTAATTTGCACAGAAAAACTCAAAGACCAAAGATTATTCAAAGAAAGTGGGTGCTTATTTAGTGTAATAACAAAATAGTAAATTAAATATACACTTTTTTAGTATGAATGATCAGAATTTAATAGTTCAACACCCAGTAAAAACCTAAAGTGTTTCTAAACAGAGGACTAGCATGCTGCAAAGTCCTGAGGTCAGACTGAAAATTATTAAACTAAAAAAAACCCCAAACTTGCTATTGATTGTTTTTTCAAGTAAAACGTTAAATTATTGTTGACATAACTTAAAGTGAAACATCACTGATGACACTGTTACAACAAAGTGGGACAACAAGTCCAAGTAACACAGCAGCTCTACAAAGGACAAGCAGCTGATTTGGGCAGTCCTGATTTTAGATATGTGACAGAGCTCTGACTGCTGACCTGGTCCTCTGATCTCACTGCTGAACAGCTGCTGATCAGGTGCAGGGTCTAATGCTTTGTGTCTCATATACCAAGAAAAAGCTGCATTGATCCCATAAACAATCACTCATTTGATCAATTTTCTTGACATTGTGTCAAGAAAACATCAGATTTCAGTCAGATTTCATCTGTCAGGATGTTTTCTTCCAATATATTGTCAGTAGCATCAGAACTTACCATCAGAGTAAATGGCAAAAGCCAGTCACAGTCCAAGTCACAAAGAGTAATCAGAGCTCTTCGATAGAAAACCACAAAGAGGTCCAAAGAAACAATGGCACTTACCCTTAATCTCAATGGAAGACATGTGTTGGTGTCACATAAGATAATGGGCGGACCGCATTTGTCACAAATACAAGTGATGAGTAGGGATAGCTGTTTAAATAGTGTAGCGTATACAATGCATTGCTTTCTGTCTGGCTTTCTCCACAATCTCAAAGATAAGAAAGGACATTATTAGAAAAAACATAAATTAAGTAGACAACGGAGGAGCTGTTTGATTTGGGGGTTTTCAGGAGAATTCACAAAAACAACAGCTGTTACAGATGTCAGGGACTGTCTTCATCACAGAAAGCATGAATAAAAAATGACAGAGTAATTATTTTAAATAATTATTTTTTGAAAAAGAGGTAGCCAGCCTTGAAGATTTAATTATTACTCAGGCATGTCTGTTTGAATCATTTAGGAGCATATAAAAAGCATATAAAATGTCTTTGGATGACAAACAAATTGACATGGTGGAGAGGCCACTTATTTTATAGAAGCAGCTCTGAGGGAGTTGTCCCTGCTGGCAACCTCATTACTTTATTAGTGTATGTTTTAGTGTGCCTTGCATGATTCATAAAGCTATTGCACTAGATTCAAAGTATAGCTTATAGCTGCACATATGCTGACATGGTCGTGCCACTGTGTCTGCGGGCAAGCAGAGCAATCTGTGATCTCCAGTCATAATATTCAGTCAGTGCTACTGTGTTAGTGCACCACTGCTGTCTAAAAGCACATTACATAAATAATATAATGCACCACACTACTACCGTAGCCTCCCCTTCTCAAAATTCTGGTCTTCTCTGAGCACAAATGGTGATCAGAAAGCTTATCAGCACCAAAACATCGTTGGCTAATATGTATCATTTCACAAAAGTCTCTTAAACACAACTCTGCATAGTGAGACACATGAGGGCTCCCTGAGTCTCCCTGTGCCAGTTTCACATATCGGCAATATTCAGACAGTAGAGTGCAGACACAGACCGACAGTGCAACATGAACACTGGAGAAGGGAAAACACCCTCTGCTGGCTGCAAACAACAATGCACTGTGAAAGTGGCTGAGTCATTCCCACTTATAAAGTCTATGAAATAAATTACAAAGCCAAGAAGGACTGCAGAGGAATGTTAAGTGTTATCAGCAGAGAAGCTGTGCTGATAGAAAAATAATGAGAAGCATTTAAAAGTAATCAGCACCAGTGTTATGAATGAAAATCATCGTCTTGGTGCTGTGACTTAGAGTTGCTACACACACAGCTCAAATGGCAAGAAATCAGCCATAATAAGTCAAGTGTTTACCACAGGGCAGGCTGTGCTAATCATGAAGTGCTCTGCTTTCTCCTGTGATGTTTAAAAGATCCTTATACAAACTTTTGACTGTGATGCTTTTCCTGTATCTACCATTAACAAGCCACTATTACACAGTGGACCCTGGAGTTTCCATCACCACTACGTTCATACATCATCAAAACCTGTTTCCTCCCAGCGTGCATGGCTATGCTAATCCACATCTTCATTAAGTGGTAAAACAGATTGCTGTACTAGAAGGAGAGTCAGTTGCTGAGGATTTCCCTTACGCTGCATATGATGTATCTGTATCTAACATTCCTTTCAGGAATAGTTATATTTGCAGAAATATCCTTATTCGTTAAATTAGATGTGTAAACTGAAGCAGCTAGTTAACTCAGTATAAAGACTGCAAACATGGTGAAACCACGAGCCTGTCTCTGTCTAAAATCCACTTACCGGCACCCCTAAAACTCATTTATTGACATGATAGATCTTTACACTACACAAAAAAATTAAGTGTAAAAATGACAATTTTCCATTTTCCAGGGGATTATGTGTCATACTTTTTCTTATCAGCCACTCAGCAGTGACGCCAGGAAGTTAATCCAGCACACAGCACACAGAGCTGAACCATGTATGCAGATTTTGTTCCCTTTGGACAGAGCCATGCTAGCTGTTTCCTGCTGTTCGCAGTCTTTATTCTAAACAAAGTTAACTTGCCTGCACTACCAACATCTTTATTGTGCAGACATGTAAATGGCATTGATCTGCTTATATTATTGTGTAAGAAAAAGCATATTTCACAAAATATTGAACTATTCCTCTAAGTTAGACTTTTCTATTAAGGAGCTCTAAGAGTCAGCATCTACCAGGTAATTCAGTGTACCAGATGTCGATTTAATTCTGTAATTCCAACCTGAACTCAGGTAAAAGGACAAGGACACGGCTACTTTTCGTCAAGCTGGCTAAAGGGACTAGTGTCAGAACAGGACAAATCTACTGTAAAGTCTTAATAGCAGCAGAGCAGCAGCACGAAAGACAATTCACAAGAAAGAAAACTCATATTCACACAACACATAACACAACAAATGACAGTCAGGAGGAGTTTATATTCATACCTTAAAGGGGGGAGGCAGGGTGCAGAAGCAGAGTCCTCACACTGGTAAGCAGAAGGTGCTCGAGGGGAAGCAGGGGTTGGTGGAGGAGGAAGGTGGGGAGATGCAGGTGGGGTTGGTAGAGCTTCGGGTATGTGCCTCTCTGGGGGTGTTGGAGGTGGAGTGGGGAATTCAGTGGTGTTGTGGAGATGTGGAGGGGAGGCAGGCAGGATATGGTATTCAGAGGTAGGATGTGGGGGAGAAGTGGGGGCACGGTCACCTCTCTCTGCACACTCAGCGTGGGACGGCCTGCAGGGGAGGGAACACAAAACATCAACAGACAGTCCGAATCAAGAAGGCCAAGTACGGTGATTCGGAAAAAGCCTCTGTGGACTCACTCCACTTTCCCCTGTACAAATGAGACATTATGGAAACTTACCTCAAAGCAGAGAAAGATGGAGCACTCTGCTCTGTGGCGTCACTTAAACCTAGAAGCGACTTGAAAAACAAAATGCTCACTCCAACCATCCTAAGAATGCTTTGTCCTTTAAATCACATGAAAGTGAAAATGTAACTTCTTTTATCAGACCCTTTACATGACAGCCCATGTTTCCCTTGCTTCCCCTACGTGCCCTCTGCAGTGGAGAAGCATGTCTGAGGGTGTCTGGCTCTGTCATCATTGGCCACCTGGTGGAGTGGATTTGGCCCTGATCCAGGCCCGTCTTATCAGGAGTGGTAGGCTCTCTAATCTGACAGGCAATGCGATGGACGCCCATGCAGCTGTTCCCCACTTGGGGCATGCCTCCTGTTTAGCTCTAAAAATACCCAAGTAGCCTCTTCTGCTTTACAATACGTCCATCAACTAAAGCACATTTACAGTACACAAACATCAAGTGAACTTGCTCTGCTGAGCTGCACTTTCCAAATGTCTCTTCCAGCTCATTTCAGACTGAAATGGAGCCCTGTTATTCTCCATCTCTCTCTCCAGTAAAGTCAAAACTTAATAGCATTTAATGAGGGCGTGTGCTTTTCTTAAGGGCGAAGTTACCGTTTACATGTAACACTGCTCTGGTTCCTTTCATTCCATTATAAGTACAGATTTTTATAATTGATTCATGATGGTTGCATGAAGAGGAAACAAATTTCATTTACAATTTTTTATTTGGTCCCAATTTGCTTCTCATCACAAATATTCAGTCACTGACTTGCACCAGCCAGCCAAAGCTATACATATGTCAGCATCTGTGGCCAACTTGGCATATGCAGCCTGGAAATAGAAATGACCACACAACAGTCACAACAGAGTCTAAGCAAACTGCCATGAGACACACTGCTGCCTCCAAAGATGGACAGAAACTGCTACAGAGAAATAAATCAGGTTAATAGAAGAAGAGACAATTACCAGAAAATAAGATTACCCTAAACACTTGGGGAGCATGGAGTATTTACTGGTTCAGTGGCTTTTATGTGGAGATAAAGTCAGCTGATCCAGTCAGGTTAACAGCTGGAGCTTTGCAAATTGGCCCGTCTTCAAGATATGATGTGTATGAACAAGCGGAGGTTTCATTACCAAAACTGGATAAACGCAACTAGCAGGAGAGGGCACGTGTGCTCTTTTTCAGCGACACACTTCTTAACTTCAGTGTAGTTTGTTGGCATGAACACCTGGAAGCTGTCCAATAGAGTTTTTTATTATTGGTAATTTAGCAGCCTGCAGGGCGTTACTCAAGGGCACCTCATAAGCACTTTCGTCAGAAATCCTGAATCCAGATTTTACGAGGCCAGTCCAGGGGTACATGGTAGTAATTTTCTATCAAAGTCCAGATACCAAAACCTGATTCTCTAACCTCCAGTTTCATGGCTTATGTGTACACATAAGTGAATTTGCCCGTACTGTCTTCAAGTCATACAGACACACACATACACACACATTTAGTGTAATCTACGGGAAACAGCTGGACACGAAAGACAGAGAGTCCAGGCGGGGTGTTTAATGATAAACAGAGAGTCATAAACAAAACCAGCTGAAGGTACTGAAGCCGAGGTTTTTTTTTTAAATGCTGTAATGATGGGAGGACCTTTTCTGTCCTCCAGCCAGCAGCTTGCTCATATTGTCCTGACATACACACACACGCTGCATATTCAGTATCTCATTGTATATATTATAAGAACACTCTTCATAAATAATCCACCCATTCTTTTGGGCCGTTACTGCGATTAAATGATTATTTAAAGGCAGTCTAGTATGGTTGAATAAATGACAGACATGAGATTATCTACTTCACTTGCGCCGGCAAAGTCATAGGAACCTACAATCGCCATGGCAACTAGTCTATTTACAGTACAATGTGGGCTATAGCACGTCCTACTTCCTTTTACTCCAAAACACATGGATGAGAAACATCCAACATGCCAAGCTAAAGACTCACAGGCATTCCCGTAGTATTTCACGTGTTATAATGGCTTTATAATTATATTTTTTTTTACAACCAGTTGTGTGTTTATGGCCTTGTTATGCCACATGTCATACAGCAAGTCAGTCAGTGGCCAGTTTTGGGCATCAAATGTCCATACCAACAAGATTTTGGAAAAAGACAGTAGTTAATCATTAGTTTTACTGCTGCTGAGATGTCTTGCCAACTGCCAATCAGGCAGCCTCCACATCAAGGAGAGGAGCGTAACATGCTCTAACCTGTAACATATTTTGAAGAGCAACATACAACATTTCGCAACTTTGTTCCTGCTTTTCCGCCTCCTGTCCCTCCTTTCTGTTTGTCCCTCCCCTCCACCCATCTGGTGAGGTCAGCAGAGGCAGAGCATATTTAGCACCAGTTACCTACTGACCATCTGCTGCATCCACCTGGAGGGACTTAAACGCAAACACCTAGGGCAGACACACACACACACAGACACCAAAAAAAATGGGGCAACTACTTTTTCTCAACTCACCAAGATGATTTCAGCCACAGAGGAGTCCATCACACTTCAGACCTAACTAGAGTAAGTGATGAAATGACTTCTCCTGCTGCACTCCAAAACACCAGAGCCAGTAAGTGTACGTCCCAGTCCTTCTCTCCTCCGTCTGTGACTCTGTCATACACACTCACACCGCAGCACATGCTCAAGTGTTTCTCTGAACTCTGGCTTTTGTTCCACTCTGTCTGGTCTGTACAAATGACTTCAGTGGGGCTGAGTGCCTGCCCAAATTCCTCCCACTACAGGCTTCAGTTCACAAAGCCACACAGACTGAGCAGGACTGACAGCTAGGACAGCCTCCGGGGGGGCGGGGATAAAAACACATGCACATACACACACACACCATTGACCAAGCAGTCCCATTTCTGTCCCTGCCACACATATGCAAGTGTAACTTTATCTATTGATGAAACCTATAGTAGAAATAGCACTGTCACTCCTCCTCCTTCCTACTCTGAACAAACGTTTATGTCTCCAACAGCAGTGATGGGACAAGTGTTGTGACTGACAGGCAGCAAGTGCTACTCTGGCATGTGGTACGGCTCCTGGGCATGCTGCAATCAGCAGGAAAGGAGTCAGGAGAGAGTGACAAATAAGAGAGATAACTGAGGAAGCTGTGAAAAGCCAAAGCTGGGTGAACAGAAAACAGCAGCAATGAATACATTTAATTAAAATGCCCCTATTGACGTTCATCACATAGTAAATCCTGGAAAACCTGTAGTTTCATGACACACAGCCAGATGCACTATGAACACGGCAGTAACATGAACAAAAATAATGACCTATGTGGAAAGTTGGTGGAAAATACTGGATGTCCATAGGAAGGTCAAACTAAACGAAGCACCGGTTTACTATGTGTATTTAACTTAGTCAGGAGTTTTAACAGTATTAAAGGTTCACTGCCTTTACATCAACTGGCACAAATCCTTGTTCTCATTCATTCAATCAGACACTGCTTAACCACTGCAGACAGCAACAACCAACCAGACGTCCTCAAGGTGTCTGAAACCCATACAAAACCACCAAGGGGACTATCTAAACGCATGGAAATCCATTTTAAAATGTGTGACAGGCAGAGCTGCTGAGCTGTAAAGCACATGCGCCCCCCCCCTGAGATTCTCCCCCTTTTACAAATAAGTTAGCTCCAATAAAAGGTCTCAGATACATCACTGTAATGGAAATGTTATGATAGGTTTAAGGTTTTGGAAGGTCATATACAAATCATTCTGATGTCTCGTTTCCTGTTGGAAACACGGTCAACCACAAAATTGCCAGTCTCCCTGTAAACCTGTTGTTCTTAATGGTAAAAGGCTATAATCCTTAGATTTTAGTCGATTGAGGATTACAAGGACATGTTTCTTTTAATCCAGACCATGAAGCAAAACAGTCCCCTGGCAGCAGCCTTATAGGGAAATGTTAAATTTGTGACTTATTCAAGTTGGTAAAGAAGGCTCTCACTGGAAACTGTAGTGATCAAATCAAAACCTTGGCTATAAGAAATATTAAACAGTAACAGCAGTGGGATGATCAGCAGAAGTTGTTCTTGTTTTCCACTGTCATCCCTTTCAACACACAGATCAGTGTCATAAAAAACAACAGGAAAAAATGGATTTTGAATATTAACCCATGTCACTGTCCAAACTCTCACTTTAATTGATTATGTATTTATCTTGTGATTTCACAAAGACACTCACCCACTGTCCAGTAGCTCCTGAGCTTGGTCCTGGACTGTTTCAGTCAGTCGGTCTCCTACTGTTTCTTCAGCTGGCACTTTAAATGGCTCCTCAGCTGGGATCTCTGCACCTTTCTTCACTGGCCCGTCTGGCAGCTCACTGATCAGCTTCTTCTCTGTTTCTAGGAGCTCTGCTGTTGTATTTTTGAGGTCCTCTGTGCTTTTTGTTTGTTGTGGGAACTCAGCAGGCACTTTCACTATTTCTGAAAAAGCTTCTTGCTCCCGTTTTGGTGCCAGAAGCTCTTCTGGAGGCTCCTCTTCTTTCTTAGCTGGTTCCTCTGGAAGCTCAACTTTTGTGCTCAGTGATGGTTCCTGATGCTCTACTGTCGAGTGTGTTGGTTCCTGATACTCTACTGTCGGCTGTGTTGGTTCCTGATGCTCTACTGTCAGCTGTGTTGGTTCCTGATGCTCTACTGTCAGCTGTGTTGGTTCCTGATGTTCTACTGTCAACTTTATTGGTTCCAGATGCTCTAATGTCGGCTGGGTTGGTTCCTTATGTTCTACTGTCTGCTGTGTTGGTTCCTGATGCTCTACTGTCGGCTGTGTTGGTTCCTGATGCTCTACTGTTGGCTGTGTTGGTTCTGGGAGCTCTGCTGTCTGCCCTATTGGTTCTGGGCTCTCTGGTGTCTTCTTTGAAGGTTCAGGGAGATCCACAAACTTCTCCGCAAGATTTGGAGGAGGGATCACTGTTGTTTTCCCTCCTGCTTGCTCTGGTGTTGGTGGTGGGATATCCCTGTCTCTCAGAGGAGAAGCAATGTCCTCAGTCGGAGTAAGAAACTCTAGTTGAGGAGACTCCAGAGACGGGAGGGGTCTGGAAAAACAATGCAAGAGAAGAGGGGGTTGGGGGATATGTTGTTTAGTTTACAGCACATGCACATGGAATGACTGACAAATGACAAATGTGTGTGTGTGTGTGTGTGTGTGTGGTGGTGGTGGGTGGTGAGGGGTACACAGGGTGTGCCACTATAAGGGTGTGTGTGTGTGTGTGTGTGTGTGTGTGTGTGTGTGTGCACAGAACTGCTCTAGGTATGTTTGTATTTGATTGTGTTGTTGCTGTTGCATTGTGTTGAGCAGTGTGAGAAAAGGCTCATTCTTGCCCTGGAGAGCTGGGACGATGTCACAGCTGATGTCATCCTTTGAATATAAAGGGCTGCATTACTTCCATTAGAGTTCAACAGGCACAGTCATCTGACCCAAACTCAAGTCAATACAAAGTGCTGCTCTGTGTTTACCTCCTCATTCATATTCATTGTCACACTGCTCTCTGTAATATCACCCAAAACAAGTACTAAACATCGTGTTACTGGAGTGCTAAGATGAAAAAACTACAGAAATGTACGAACATTAAGCAACCAACAAAACAGATTTACAGTCCATGAAGATATTGTTGTAGTTGTCTATTTATAATTCTTTAGTTGTGGTTTTGTTTGCTGTGACTAGTGAAACAAACCCAAAACAGACTACACATGGGCCTTCCCTTTGGTGATGTACTTGAGCAGATGATATTGTGACACCACGCTAGCATGCTACTTTGTGTAACACATGAAGGGAGAACCCAGGACGACCTCCACTGACCTTTAAACACACACACACTCGAGGCATTTATTACCTTTAACATGTTTTTTTATCATTGTTTAGTCCCTTGTGTGCCATTTTAAGGTTGTTTTTACTCATTAAATAGTTTCAAATACACACTCATGCTGTTGTTTACCTTGAGGTGTTCTCTTGTTTACTCTGAGATTGGGATGCGGCTTCTTTTAGAGCTTTTATCCAGTTTGCATTAGGTTCTTGGGCTGTTAATTCAGGAGCTGGACTATGTGGCATGTTGATAGCTTCTGTATTTGCAGACACTTGGTGAACAGGAGAAATGCAGACAGGTGATCTTCCCTCACACTGGGAAGCAACAACAGTGGGGTTTACCACATTATCATCTTGGGGCTTTGACACCTGATCTTGCGGCTTCTCTTCCTGGGTTGGGGCTGCAGTAGGGGGTGCAGCATGAGCTGTTATTTTATCGGTTATGTCCATGTCATTTTCTATTGCCTTAGAAAGACCAGACTTCCCCTCAAAGTGACAAACAGTGCTGCTGTGTGACATCCTACTCTCACAGAGGTCTGAAACTTTAATAGATCCCAAGCCACTGTTGTTAGCGTCCCCTGTTAGATTTATGACCCCCTGTTTTTCGGCTGCCTCCTTGCTCATCGCTTCGTGTCCCTTTCCTTGGCTGCTAGGTTCCTCTTTGTCCATAGCTGCTTTATCTTCCTCTACATCAGGGCCTTTTATGGGTGTTTGTGCTACTGAGCTGCTTTGTGTGGCTGAGATTTTATTGGAGCTTTGTAGAGGCTCGCTCACTGTATCCTGAATTTCACCCCCCTCACTTTCATTACTGTTGCTTTTCATGGCCACGGCAGCTCTGGAGTCCTTTTCCACAGTTTCTGTTCGTCCAGCAGGATCTGGCAGGGCGCTAAATGTTTTTGTATGAATTTCCTCAGCCTGGTTTGCACTTGGAAAACCTTCTGTATGAATGTCATGACTATCTGTGCTGACCTTTGATGAAACAGAGATTTGGAAAGGTGAAGTCTCGTGTTCCCGTGATGCAGACTGAACAGATACAGCAGTGTTCTTGGAGGTTTCGGGTTTTCCATTTGGGTCTTGACAGGCATCTGATAAATTGTTTTTTTGCTGACCTTTACCACCCAGATCACTCTCAAACTCACTGTCTGGCATTAAATCTGTAGCTGACCCATCTAGCCCTAACCGGGGGCTTTTATTCTCATCCATCTCATGTCTTGTCTCACCTACATGAGAGCAAGCTGTTACTATCCCCATGTCAGCTGAGGCATTTCTCTCAGCAGCCCTTCCACTCTCATTTAAATCATCAGCAAGGTGAGGCAGCACATAAACCTTGTCAACCCCTGGTGCAGCTCGCATTCCCTCTCTGTCGCCTTCCTCTAGACCTGTCACTCGTTCATTTCCACTGCTGTCATCACCCATCAAGTCATCCCTGTTTTCTGACTGACACAAACTCCCAACAGAGCTGTCTCCGTCCCCTGCTACCCCTGTTACCCCTGGAGCCAGTGCTTGGGTCTGCCTGACCCGACTGTAAGAGTTTTCTTCCCTCTCTAGACAGCCACCTGACAATCCCTCTGTGGCATGTCTGGATCCCAGAGGCTGCTGCTGCTGCTGTTGCTGAGCAAAACAGTTTGGATCCGGTGTGGGCTGTGATTGGCCAAGAGCTGCAGTCAAATCTGGTGCCGTGTCCCCGTCAGAACCGAGCTCCAGTGTTGCCGTTTGAGTTTGGCACAAACTGTAGTCATAAACAATCTGGTGTTCACTACCAGACTCTTCCTCAGCACACATTATGTCCCCAGATGACCCTGCAGGTCTGTCAGGAGATAAGAAAGGAGTTTCTCTCTGGCATTTAGATGCAATGCCACTCTTCATTTCTTCTTCCTCCTTTAAATCTCTTATTGGTGATTCAGTCTTTTGTATTTTATGTTTATGTGGTAGCTGCAGGTCTCCAGTTTCCTCTACAGCCTCTTTATCTGGCCCATTACTATGTTGTGGTCTTGTGCCTGTCTTTCCTGCTTGCAGCCTGCTGCTGTCTGCTGTTTCCTCCTGATTATCCACCGTTGACTCCTCATCTTGTTTCTTTTCCCCCTCTAAAAGCATGGAGACCTGATCTCCCGTTTTGTGTTTCTCTTTTACATTGTCTTGTTTGATTTCATCATAAGCCTCATTGGTAGGCAGGTCAGAGCTAAGTGGGCAGCTAACATTTATGAGGTCATCCTTAATGGATGCTTCACAAATAACAGGTTTAATGCCGATAGAGTCTGGCTCAGCATGAGATAGAGAAATTACATTATCCGATCCATCCTTTGCCAGTACACCCACTGCACCAGTAGGCTGAAATGGAGGAGAGAGATTTTCTGCTTGTGAAAATGGAATATTTTTATTATCAACCACAGAATTCTCAATGTCAGACTCCACAGCATCATTTTTATCCTCATTTGCTTTGACACTGACATCACCGTGCTTCTGATTTTTTGATATAGAAATTCGTTCCACTTCTGCGTTCTTGTTGCCATGCACTTCTCCAGAGACTTTGGTGCCATCACCATCAGCACTGTGGTTATCTGACTGCTCAGGGAGAGAGATTTCACAGTCAGTAATGAACTCCAAGTGACTCAACATCGGGCCAGGAGGCAGAGGCACAAAAGTCGGATTACTGGCACATTGCTCGACAGCAGGAATTGACCGGTCAGAGGCTGTCACTACTGAAGCTGATTCATCCTTTGTCAAATCAACAGAGTGAATTGTGGACTCCTCATTAGCCTTCCGGGGATCTGTGGTAATTAGTCCACAAGAAGATGTTTGATCTAACTGGGTGGGAGGCTGATAACTAGGGTCACTAGGCTGTGCCTGAAGAGAGGCTGTGCAGGTTAAAGTCACAGTTTCAGGTTTTGAGCTGGGGTCAAGGTCAGTGGAGAGTTGCACAACAGGCACCTCTGTGGAGACACCATTTAAAGGCTTAAAGGTGACACCATCAGCTGGAAGCACAGAACATGAGGACAGAGGATGTTGGTTATCGAGTTTCTCAGTTGGTAAAGGTGACTCCTGATGCTGGCCAGTCTGAACTGAGTCTTGAGTCTTAACACGTAACTTGTCTTTCTCTTTCTCCTTCGACAAACCCTCATTTACAGCAGCCTCTGTTTCCGCCTGTAATTGCTTTGTCACCTTTGATGACACCTGTTCAACTATTAGATGATCAGCCACAGATATGGCACTTTCTGCTGTTTGTGGAAGGATAAAACATTCTTCATTACCAGTCTGGTTCTCCTCGTGATGAAGCTGTTCTGAGCTTGTCTCTTTCACTGATGGTAAATCCGCAGTGTTTGTCCCCAAGCTTTCATTACCTGACTGATCAATGTTCATTTTATCCTTGGTATCTTTAGTTCCTGTGTCTCCTTTATCCACTTGGACATATTGGCTCAATATTGCTGGTTCATCCTTCTTTGGAGCTGCACCTATGAGGATTTCTGGTTTCTTTAAGTTGAGGAAGTCTGGAAAGGTGTAGCTGGCCTCAAAAACAGGATGGTGCAAACTCTCATGTACAGTCAGCGGAGGCAAAGAGGCGCAGTCCATAGCTGGCCCAGATGTGTTCCTGAGATCTACAGAGGAACTGCCCTGTTCTTCCACAGTGTCCGCAAAGTGGACTCTGTTGTTGCGTCCACTGCTGTCAAATACAACACCCACTCCAGACATAGCAGGGCTACCTCTGCTGCTCTGGGTCTCAGATGCACTTTCTGTTGTCCTCGCTTCTGTTGTGCTACTTACAGGCTGGACCTGTTGATTGTTGCTCACTTGCCGCTCGACTGGGATATGCTGTGAAGTATTCAAAGGCTGAGGTGAGACTAAAGACAGGAAGACTTGGCTGGAGTTTCTTTCTGTCTCTGTGATGGATGACTCCTCACGAGTGTGTCCCGAAGTCAGTGCTTTCTCTGAAATCAGTTTGAGATCAGTCCTTACCCCTCCGTTTGCATTGCCGGAGCTCTGCTCAGGGTGAGTTGGGAGAGGTGAAATTGCTGCGCCATGCAGCTCCTGGCAAGGGTGAGAGAGACAGTCCTTTTCAGTACCGATGCTCTTAGTGATGGTAGCAATCGGCTCACTCCAGCGCTGTGACTTCAGCTGTGACTCGGCAACATCGGTGGGCGGACACGTCTCAGTCTCAGCTGATGACACCCCACTAGCAAAGCCTTCTGGCTGGCTGAATGAACTGTGCTCTCTAGCCAGCCCTCCTTTCTTTTCCACCTCCTCTCCTCCTCCTCCTCCCTCCCCTGCTCCCTCCAATCCCGCAGCACTGTGATCCTGACAATCAGCACCAGCAAGTAGCCCAAAGGGAGAAACACTGTTATAGGCTTCTAACCGTAGTGGATCCTTTTCTCTGCCTCCCTCTTCAGCTGGCGAGATCTCTGCATCTGCACAGCGAACGGTTGTCTCTCTGTGTCCCTTCATTTCAGTCTCAGCTGAGCTCTGTGGCATTTTGCTGCTGCTGCTTTCCTCAGATGCAGCCTGTCCCTCTTTGGCTGAGAATGCAAGTGAGCATTTTCCCTGTGAACAGATTAATGAGAGCCGAGGAGGGGTGTCCAGGAGTCCTCCTTTCTCTCCGTCTGCAGAGCCGAGGCACTTTTCTATTTCTCCCAAATCTTTCTCTTCCACTGCTTTCTCACTCTCTGCGATTGCTACAGTAGCTACTCTCGCCACTGAATCACTCCTCACGCTTTCTCCCTCTCCCTTGCTTTCTATCACTTCTGGCATCGTGGGTGTTGTCAGTGGCAACGCAGCAACCACCACTAAAGCCTCTTCAAGGGCACTCTCCACGCCACTCTCTCCCACACAAGTTTGGCTGTTGCAGAGTGGGCTCTGATTCTCTTGTATGAGTATTGCTGCTTCTGAAGTAACTATAGCCTCCTGTGTTTGTGCATCTGACCTCTTATCAGCAGAAGCAGCTGGACTGATAGCTGTAGTTTGGATGCATGACATGAGTATATTTTGGTTGTTGGTGACACTTCCAGTTGCATGTTCCTCCCGCTGCGGGTTTTTGTCCAAGCAGTGATTCATGCCACATGGGGCTTCCATATGGTTGCTGTTATCTGACTGATGAGGCCTCTGTGAAAGAGCCTGGCTGGACGCAGGTGAACAGGCCAAGTCCGTAAGCTGATCCTGCCTGCTATGAGAGGATGAGAGTGGGGGGCTGGAGCTGGGATTTCCCCTGGGACTCAGCTGTTGCTTGTATTCAAACCCATTCTCAAGCTGTTGCCCACAAATCACAATCTGAGTGTCTGCCTGTGACACTGATTCAACATCTATATTTGCCACTGAATCTGTATGACTTCCTGCGTTTATGAGTGACACAGCCTGTAAATCATTTTCAGATTCCATTACTGTCTTTTCTTTCTGTTCTGTCTCTGCGTTTATATCCATCTTTTTCTTTTTCTTCTGTTTCTTTCTCTCTTTCTTTTTTGCCTTTGGGTCTTCTTCAGTCTCTTTCTCACTCAGTGAATTCACCCATGTGCCGGCTTTTGGCTGCTGGTGGTCCTCAGTGTGCTCTTTTGCTCGTGTCTGTACCTCTGACTGCATCTCTGATAATACATCCCGATCCTTTAAATGGAGATCACTGCACTCCGGTGTCTCATGAGCTGAGTCATCTCTCTTTTCACTTTCAACTACACAAACATTATTACTGGACTCATCAATATAATTTTCTTTTTTTATGTCTACCATCTCTGTTATTGCCTCTGTGCATTCCTCCCTAATCACTGTATTACAATCCCGGGTGCCATTTTCCTCAGTGGCTGCATTAGAATCAACACATTCCTCTCGTAGATCATCTCTATGCTCGTTGAGCTCCACATCTTTTTTAGTTTCTTTAAATGTATCTGTTGTTTTCAACTGTGTATGCACGACTGTTTCCTTCTGTTTATGCACCACTGTTTCTTTTTCTGGCTTAATCTCTGTACATTTATCCAGGCACTGTGTTGCTTTAATTTCATCCTCTGTCTGTGCTGCCGCGGCACTATTCTCTGCTCCCAGTATGTAATTCCTGAAACTAAACACAACTATATCCTTCTGACTGTTTGCTGCCTCACTGTTTCCGTGTGTATTCGTGTTTCCATGGCCCCTGTTGCTATGTCCTGGCTGGACTACGATTGGAGGGACTGACGATGACTCATTGGACTTGTTAACCATCAGCTCTCCAGTTTTCTTCCCTGATTCATTAATAGTCTCAGATGTAGTGCGGTGGGCCTCGGTGGAATTAACTATGCCCAGTGAGGCCATTTGGTCCTCACATTCCTGGAAGGCCTCTTGGAGTTCCCAGTCCAGGAGCATGGATGGGGTAGGGGTCAGGGGTTGGACATCCGCGTAAGGTGTGGCAGCAGGCCAAGGTGAAGGCTGGGTATCTGTGTGAACTGGGTCGCTGTCATGAGGCCTGAGATGAGGGTAGGGTGACAGAGTTAAAAAGTCTGGACTGGCAGCAGGACAGCTGGTCATTCCACGATGCTACAGCGTGCTGCTATTGGCAGAGCAAAGGCCCATGCTCACACACTGCCTTTTATCAGCTATTTATGTGTATATGGTTGTTAAAGAATGTGCAGGTCTGTTCAGACACACCAGGCTTATTTAGGCATTACACGAAGTAGCACCACAGCAACAAGCCTTCAAACACAGTTTCCCTGTTTTCTGACTCTGAATTTCTAATTGTACCAAAAGCGTCATTATATAGGCATTAAAATAATTTTGTCAAAACTGTTTAATGATGTGCTGGAAGGATGACTTCTGTTGCTCATGCTAACCTTTAAAGTATCAACCTAGTATTAGCAGCATGAATGTAGCAATACTACTCATAGCAACAGCCAAGAATTATATCAGTACAATAGTAACTGCTATGAACAGCCTTTCTACCAGTAATACTGTCTATTCTACTTTGACTCTTCCCAATCACTGAAATCAATACTACTTCCATTCTAAAATACTATTTTTATGTAAAGGATAATGATGATTACATCTAAGTGTTAAGTAATTAATATCACCAGATAAACAACCCTACACATGCTCATACTTATGCACCAAAACAATCACAAATCGGATATCATAGCAGTGTCGTACCTCACAAAACACTCCCTGATGTACACAGCTGGCATCATAATCTTAGAGTGCCTGAAGCAAGTGCTTTTAACTATAAAGGCTACAGTTGTGCAAGTCAGTTGTAACTGCTGAGTCACTGCTAAGCTATTAGCAAGCAGGAAAGAGCTGTGGGTCCATTTTAATCTTTAATCCCTAATGAGTGTCCAGATCTGCCATCATTATTTAGTCATAAGCTGCCCCACACACTTTTCATGTCATCAGCTGGTATCTCGAAATGTGCCCCACACAAAGCTACGTCCTTATCAATAATTCAAACATTTATAGCAAACCCTATGACTGAAGTCGATATTCATGTCCAGCTATGAATGAATAATATGATATTTACGTCACAAAAGCGTCACTGGATGTGATTGGTTAAGACGGTCTCACATGGTGGCTCCACAGAGTTTCAGTCATTTTCTTGTAAACACAAAATCTGCTCTGACAACATGTTACTTGCTAACTTTCTCACCTCACCGACCTGCCACTCAACCACTTTCACATTTACTTGGCACTCCCTGTTAAAGGGCTGGGCAGTGAAATAGACTAAACTGTTTGCAGCTGGAAAGTTTTGCTGTGCAACAAGCTCCAGCTTGTCATATCTACAGATAAGGCTGTGTGTGTCCCAAAGTAAAGTAAAGCACCATCATATGATTGATGCTGAAGAATTCACAATTAATCTGTGTATTATCCTTATACATAATAGTTATACAGAATAGTTTTTCACATTTGCGTCAAGCAGTAATAGTTATGCCACTGCAATGAGTCAGATTGTCAGACAAATTAATGCAATTAACCTCAGCACTCAAACAAAAGCAGAATGCCAGGCCACACTTAGAACATAAAGTCAGTCTACAGATAATTCAGCCAAGCATGAAAAAAATGACCACACCTCAAGCCAAGGTCTGGTTAGTCAGACAACACCCAAACAGAGATATCTATCACACTCTAGTATGAGTTAGAAACACTGAATCCCCCTGTCATCTTCTTGTTCCAATCCATGCTCCCTGGTTTTACCCCCTTGCCATTCTTCCACCATGCTGAGTCTAAGTGGTACCTTGTGTTTAGGAGCACCTGTGGTTGACTGGCTTCCATGTGGTGCTGCAGTCCCACCAGCAGGGGATTCACCTGCTCACATTTCTGCTCACCTGAACTAGTGTGAGGTCTGCTAACATAAACCCACGCCACATACATACACACACATTCATACACGCAACAAATCAATATCAGATTAACTTTCACCTTGACTGAATAATTCTCATTAATCTGTTCTCTTACGGCCATAAATCACAGTGAATATCCAGTACAATATTAATATTATACAGAAATTGGATCATAATGTGATGCTCTATTGATCCTGAACCTACATTTTCCTTGGAAGGCTGGCCACTATACCTTCCTATGAAATAACCTTGGTAATATAATCATTGAGGCTGACAGCTTCAATACGCTACAGTGTGTGGGCAAGTTAATCAAAGCAAAGTCAAGACTTTTGAACATCTGGAGAAAATGAGGCTAAGGCCAATCACATTGTTGCTGTCAGTGTATGTGTTAGCCCTGCAGTGTATTAGCAACCTCCTCTTTGTTTGCCTCTCACCCAAAGCGTGATGGGAAAGGCTCAAGTCCTCCCATGATGGTCAAAAGATATGAACAGATGCAAACAAATAAATATATAGATGGAGGGTTTGCAAACTGAAAAACTGCAAACTAATTGGGAATAGGTCTGTCAGATTCTGTGGACTGGTGTATTTACGTTGGTGATATCACCTCATCACTTTAAACCAGTCAGAAGAGCAAGGACAAAAAGATACAATATTGAAATCTGTCCCCAATGTCCCAAACTGCTCTAACCGTGGCAGTCGTGTGTTCATTTGGGATCCCATTGCACGTAATAAGAAACTGATTGGATAAATTTGTTTTTGAAGCCTTTAAAACTAGCTCTGCTGCATGCTGTGTATTTGGGTTTTGGAGAGCCAAGTTATTATGTGAGTAAGAGAGAGCGAGAGAGGCTGCATGGAAGTGAGTATTATTTCCTCAGAACTGTAATCGCCACCACAAGCCAAGTCAAGAACTTGACTTTCTTCTTTCCGTGATATCAAGTCACTGTTTTATCCTGACATCACAATCAAAAAACTGTGATTGTGTGTGTGTGTGTGTGTAGGTGTGTGTGTGTGTGTGTGTGTGTGTGTGTGTGTGTGTGTGTGTGTGTGTGTGTGTGTGTGTGTGTGTGTGTGTGTGTAAAACTTCCTCAGCTTACCCCAACGAAGTCTCCCAGATGTTGAGCTCACTGCTGAAGTCTAGACTGGGCAGCAGGTCATGAGGAAACTCAAGCTCCTCCTCCTTGTCACGCTGTTCTCCAGTTGCACCTCTGCTCTCCTCCACTCCGGTGATGACTGGGACGTCTGGCAGAACTGGTTGCAGACTCTGCTGGCTGGCGGAGGCTTCAGTCAGCAGCGCTCTGTCGTCCCTCTGGGTCAAACTCTCAGCGTGAGCGTCAGCCTGTGGAATAGTGAAACAATCACAGTGAGCTACATGCTGGAGTCTTCGATGCACTATAGGTGAATGAGTGTGTACTTAAACAAGTGTGAGCATGTTGTGGTAACAACTACACACTTAATGCTCGAAGCCAAACAACACGAACAAAGTAACTCCACCCATGTATTAAATTATTGAGTAAAGTGTTATTTGTATAGTATTGCATAGGTCACAGTGAGCAAATTATGCCTTTCTACTCAAACACCTCCTCTTTGTCTCTCAATTTATTTGCTTGTCTTATGCTATTATTGAGATTAGAGGATTATTTCCAGCATTAGAGCCTAGAATTTATGCCAGGCTCAGTGCATGAGCCTAATCTCTGCAGCCTGCGCATCACAAAACTTCTGATCATAAGAAAAAAGGCAAGTTATTAAATTAAGTGTTTGGTCAGTGTCATCTGTTTTTCCACTTTATGCCTCAACATGCACCTCAATGCCTGTTATATGAATAATCATTAGAGACAAACCAGTCTGACTGCATTGTGACATGCATAATCAGGCATGTGGTTTAACCATTGTCTAGAGGACATCATTTAGATGACGTTTACGCTCTAATTCTTGCATTCGTCTTGAGTAAATGATTAAGTCGTCCTTTGATCCCTGCCAGTCAGCTTGTGCAGACATACAGGAAGAGCTTGGCCATGGCTGTTTTTCCTTTCTGTCTGTCCCACCGTTTGACAGATGGACAGAGTCCAACCACAGCCACACACCACAACACTCAGCTGTGGAATCATGTTGCAGCCCTCACAACACACATCACTCAACTGCGGAGCCACTATATGATGGAATTTCTCCCGCATGGGGTGCCTCAGTTTACAGAGGCAAAACTTTCCCTTATTTCATACACACACAAACTGGCGGTGTGCAGGTGCCGACAAATAAATGTGCAGTTTCAAAAACTTGTGCAGATAATTCACTCAGCCATTTAACACTTTATCGTTCGGGCTTGTGAGCTGTATCCGACAGAAAGATCCTGTTTTCAGCTAATGTGGATGCACATTGGTTTTAACAGTGTGAGTACAGAAGGATACAACACAACTGTGGTAATGCTGAGATTCAGAACTGAACCTGTTCATTCATTATTTATGAACCACGAGTAGACAGCATGGCTGCACACAAGCAGAGGTGACTATCACGACAGGCTAAAATAATGATTAAATCAAATCTCTAAAGCAATTTTTAGTGTACATACATTTAGTTTTTAGTTAGACTCTTCCTTTACTGTTTTTTTGCTTAATAAAGTTGTTATTACATTAATTCTTCAAACTATTTTCATTTACATTACACTGACTTATAAAAAAGAAAAAACTGACAGACTACAATCAAACGTCCTCCTTCAAGATGCAACTGCAAAATGCCTCTATTTGCTCCAGTTTCACCTCTGTGGTTTACTTGGTGGATGCGGATGCTGGAGACAATTAAACAACTAAAGCTGTGTGTCTAGTAGGGAGGCTCTGAGTCACTGGCCTCACCTGTGTCACCACTACAAACAGCCTCCTTTGTTTGACACATCAAGCACAGATGGAGGATCTCTTTGCCTCTTTCGCAAACATGAATGTTGCTCTCACGAACACGAGAATAAAAGTAGTGAAAAACCTTCACTGTCCCAGGCCTCACATCTGTGTATGCAGAGCTCAAGCCATTTTAGGCTATTTATAAATGTGCTAATTTGGACTTCTCCTGCTATGCTGGTTTTCAAAGGAAATGTGGACAGCAGGCACAGACAAAAATCAAGAGAACATAAAATATTAACGAACAACAAGAGTGAGAGAAACTGAACTCAAAAAAGCTCCACTGCAGGTAAGAGTGTCACTCTGTGCGGATGTGATCATGTGATTTCTAAAAAAAAATCATCCACACCTTGACAGTCATGCATGCAGACATAAACCTAATTTTGACATGAGGCGGCTGTATGTGGACGTTACTTGAGTTTCCTGTTTCCTGAACTCTCGCATCTTGTCATTAAGACAAGCAAATGTCACAGTGGAAACAGACTACCTTCTCCACTGATATCAGCTCAGAAAAGCTAATAACAGAATAACAGGGAACAGCACCAGGCAGCGTGGCCTGCAAGCTTACAGCCAACACACATTCACCATATTATTGGCCATTGTGTGAAGATGTTGGAGGTTCAGTGAGGTGGAAAAGCAAAGCCCTTGTTTCAGTTAGTTTGAGCCCCACACACAAAGCACTGTCTGTTATTAATTAACCCACAGGAACAAAACAGAAAGTAAGCCAGGGTTGGCCTGAAAACTGCCTCTTTAACTGTCAGTAATAGTAACGGTTAATTCAGTGTGTCAGAGCCCATGTGCTAACACAACTTTAATGCTTCACACATGACTGTTGTAAACAGGGGGAGGCAGGAACAGGAACAGGAGTCTCTTGCATAAACAGAAACATTAAACAGATTGAACACATTCACTCCAGCCCGCTAGCTTGTGTAAATTGCTACACCTATCTCCTTTCACTACACGCCCTGCGAGTTTCATCCCACCATCTCTGTGTTGCACTTACCCAGCAGTGTGCTCCACTGTGCTGAAGGTGACTTTACAGTGCAGTGCAGCTCCTCTGTTACCCTGCTACCTTGCTCACTGTGCAGGCAGCCTCTGCAGGGCTCTTTGTTTTGAAGGGGGCAGAGGACGACACAAACATGCTGCAACACATGCTGCTGACGCTCCCTCTCCTCTCTTGGACTGACTCAGCTAACTTCCTCCTCCTCCTCTGTCCTGTCTTCTGCTGCAGCCGCTCCCCTGTTAAATTTCCATGAGCCTCTTCAGGCTCAGGCAGTGTGTGCGTGTGGAGTCTAGAAACACTATACTTCCACGCACTGACAAACACAGTGCCTGCTGCTGGGACTGAATGACTGACTTGACTGGGCTGGCCACAGGGAAGTACAGAGAATACTCCTCCCCCTCTACTGTACACTCTTTCCACTCAGATCTCCTTCTGTTCCCTCCTCCTCTGTCTCCCGTCACTCTTTTCTGTCTTCCCTCCCTTTCTATCCACCTCTTCTCCAGCCTCCTCCCCAACTTCTCTTACTGCTGTGTCTCGTGGCTGGTTGCACTGACTGACTGACAATGCCTCTGCAGGTGAATGCTGGGAATTAGGCCAAGGGTCGGGCCTGCAGTGACCCCTTGAGAGAGGATCAGGTTACACTCCAAGAAGCTTTGGTTACATACCCGCATGGGAGCATACACATAGAGATACACAACATCCTCTTGCATTATGAAAGCTCCTCCTACATCCAACTTTGACCTCTCTGTGGTGCCGAGGTGTGACATCATCAAGTACACATAGACATGACAGCACCTTCACCTTGACACCTGGCCAAGAAACACCTCCGGCCATTTAAACAAACTGTGGTCCTGATTGTTTTCAGATGGGTAGTAAATGTCTCATTTTCACTATTAGGCCAGCCATAATATCTACTGGATTATTAATATCTAAATATCGCTGTGGATTTTCGTGACATTCCTTATTTGTATCTCTTTTTGAAAAACCATCAGACATTGAACAAAATTTACAAAATACACAGCTAGGTTACAAAAGGTTACATAAGGGTAGTAAAGACGAGTGCAGTCACAAGGAATGACAAGACTCTGGAGGATGTATTTTCCACTGCCATGCACATTTGACTATGATGTCAAAAGGAATAAATATAAACTACATCTAACATGCTCACCTGTATGCCAAATGCGTCACCTGACATGACACCGAAACTTAAAGGAAATATGTCCCTTTTCACCATATTCTATGTATGATTGCTTTTTATGACGAAGGCATATTAAATGTAGCATGTTTGGGCTCCCAAAGATGCATAAAATATCTCTCCCACCAGTACAAACAAGATAGTATTCCCTAAGGTTTTCACACTAATACACACAAACACACACAAACTGCATTGCAATGTACCTGCAGGGAGTCATTTTGAGTTTCCTGAGGTGGAAACAGAACAACATTTTCTGGAGCTCCCTCTTCTGGCTGAAATGGGGAATGACAGAGTTCATCAAGAGATCTTGAAGAGGAAAACCTCCTCCACACTATCTACAGGCAGCAGTGGTATGCACTGAAAACCAATTATAACTGTTTTAAAGGAAAGGTAAGAATGTTAAATCCTACTCTGCAATCTGATTCAGTGGGGCCCAACGCACATGGTTAGAGTCTATGGCTCATGAGACAAATGTTTAGGTTGATCCTATTAAGATAATCCTGAATTCCACTGCAGAAGTCTCCTAGTCACATGTGGAAGTTTCTGTATTTTTGTAATTGACGATGCAAAATACACAATTACAGCAGCCAACAAAAATAACTGCAACATTAACTTTAACTCTAAATGCAAATTGAAGGCATACATACATTAATTGTCTTCAAAATGTAGGAACAATTTTATCAGATGCAAGAATGAAAGTTTGGAAGTATCAGAGTTTGTAGCAGTAAACACAGATCGTGGCAACTATGAGAATCATGGCATGAATATGTAATATTTATCCAGAACTCTGCTTAAAACTAGTTAACCACAATTCAGAACAAGGCATGTTATTAAAGCGTGTTTTAGAGAAGCCTCAATTAATCATGGGAATGTACACAACATCCAGGGCTCCATGCACATCCCATGTATTTTGCTGAAGCCAGCAGTTAGTAATCATGCTAGTAAGTGTTAGTTTTGTTATTCCTCCATTCACCAAAGAGTTCAGGTTGTGTGCAGCAGCACAGGGGGTAGCAACTAGCAATCGCAGCCATCCAATGCCAGCGAGTTCGCCCTTACCAACGCCTCAGTTGTGCTGCTCTCGTTCCCCATGGCTCAGCCAGCTGCAGGGCCACGACTGCACAAACCAACAGCCTCTCACATCAGCTGGCTGAAAGACACTAACACAGAAGGAGCATCAGCATACAACGAGTCCCAGAGAGACACGGAGTGGACGGGGTTCTGTGGTCCCTCACTCGTTACAAACTCATGCTCCACGGGATTAGAGGTCTCTGGTATGAGGTTGAATTTGCAAGGGAGGGAGAATGGTAAGTGTGTGTGTGTTGTTTTAGAGATTAGGAACCTCTGATGCAAGACCTCCCTCCTAGACCAAAGTGCAAGCTTTATGTCTGCTAATATGGGCTTAAAAGCAGGAACAGCCTCCTCATTGAAAAATTGTATCTTGAATTTATAAAAGTTGATTCTAGAGATCACTTCAAGGGTACATTTGACACTTTCAACGCCCACTGAAGTGAGATACTATGACCAATAAAGGCACGACTGCAGCACACTGACACAGTGACTAAGGCTGGGTGACTTGTTAAGGTAATCCTCACATGGTAAATAACAGATTGCTGTGTCTCTTGGCTTCCAGCAGTATTCAGTCTGTTAACAAACAAGAGGGAGGCTGTTAATATCATACAGGATCCAATTTGTATTCAATATATGAGCTGTACATTTTTAGACAGGTATTGTATGGATATTCAAATCATTAAGAAGAAAAGTAGTACTGAATTTTATATCAAATACAGGTAGAAGCACTCTCATAGCCCCATCAAATATTCGCTGTCCACTGGAGAGCGTTTCTTTGTTGTATTAATTGCAGCTGAGCAGTAAACACTCGTGCCACATGAAGGTTGTTTGTGCATTCCTCATATGACTGCAGGGCCGGTATGGAAGCTGTGTATAGTCAGAAAGCACTGACCCGAATATGTAAGTCTTTATAAATAGAGTTCTGCCTGTCCGCTGCCGTTAGACTTTATTCCAGTCTTGTGCACAATTTGTCAAGCCCACTTCATTTCCAAACAAATGTAGAGGCTGTTTATTATGATTATGTGTGTGAAAATCATTAATTCTGTTTTTTACATTCCTCTTTGTCCTACATATTTCCCATGATCATCCCATGGGAAAATAAATATCTGTTTCCTACATCTTAATTCTCAGATATTCTGTGACGTGACAACTCTTCCCCCTCATGCCTGCTCGCTATTTGTGTGAATGGGATGTAATTTCAGCCCCCACACTGTGGACGAGGGTGCACTTCAACTAGCGGCAGTGTTTCAGGGTTTCTGGTGGCACAGAATAGGACCAATCATATGATTAGCCTGTTGCCAGGTCTCCTCTGACCTCATCATCCGCCTGTCGGTCACTGAGCCTGAGACATCTTTTAAGCTCTTGGATCTGGATGAACATCATATGTCTTTGTTCAGACACCTACTGAATGATGTTACCATCTCCTGCCCTGTATCTGACCCCATCCACTTGCACAAAAACCCAGCAGGAACACAACCTCTGGTCTAAAGAGAATGCCTTATTCCTGATATGTTTTAATACAACGGGATATAGCGTTTCTCATAGTTCGGCATGGTAAGAGACAGAGAACAGCAGGTGACAAACAACGGTAGACAAAGTTTTCCTCTCCTTGGCATCTAAAGTAATTACACTGAACTGATCAGAATAGTCACACAAATTTCAATATAAGCTTTAACAATCCCCAAAATTTACCTCTTGCCCCTTTTGCCCCTCCCTTTTTAATATAGATAGATAGATATCCTTTATTAGTCCCACACCGGGGAAATTTCAATATACTGACCATTCTCCGTTTGAAGAACTACTATAAACCAAACACTCGATCCAAAACCTGCACTCATAAACTACTCACCACTGCAAACACGAGACTTTTCCACACACAGTGTCTGCCTCAAGCTTTTCACAAACCCCTCCAAACTGTGTTTACCGTCGGAGTCAAGGCCAGTGTTTGTTTCTGTCCTCTCTTCTGAGGAGCCCCAGTCTCTCTGTTGCTATTTTTGCACACTGACTGGGAGAGGAGAGGACGGAGGGTGGACACAGAGCAGGGACAGGAGTAGGGACATGACTGAGGGAAGGGAGGGGAGGAGACTGAACTAGAGCTGGGGGAGCCATGTCTGATTAGGGTGGTAGTGGTGGTGGGGGGGGGGGCTCACCTGCTCTGATGGGATCAGGAGGCCTGGCAATCAGCTGGAGGGGGCACTAGATCTAGGGCAACACTGTAAACAAACAGGAGGCTGAGGTGTCAGACCTCCTCTCTGTCTGATCACATAAAAGGTTACGTATGCAATAATGTTTATCCCCACCTGCAGCTTTCTGTTATATCTCTCCAACACTTTCACAGTCATCCTCCTAAATTCACTGATGATGTCATGATGCTCTTTCAATGCCTTTCTTCTGTCCACATTGTCTCTCTATCTCTCTCTAAAGGTTGTTGACATGTATGGACACTAGTTAAAACGCACTCACACGACCCCAAATCTACTGGAAGACAGCAACCAATGGCAGGAATTACAACCATGCAAAAGGGGCTAAATTTACAGATTTGTGGGTTCTGTTTTATCTGCCATCATCACAGGCCATCTTCGGCTGAGTGCCCTTTCTGTGGGCACAGCAGGCTTATTATCATCTCTATAAATAACACAGATTTGATCTGCTCGGTTTCAGACAGACATCACAGCATATTTGTTCCCTTCTCCTCCTTTTTGCCCTCAGGTATCTCCAGTTTTGACCGTCTTTTGTATAAATGACTCCAATACATGTATTCATGCCTTCCATCTTCCATCTCCACTATTATCATCATCACCCTCTCACTTTTACACTCCTCCCCTCCTCACCCCCTGCTCTCCATCTCCACAGCTCTCTTTTCCTTGTTGACGTCGCCCCCTCCTCCACCACCAGATTACACCTTCTCTCTTCCCAGCTTTGCCTGAGTGAAGACTCAGCCTTTGACTAGTAAAATCTATACCGCCTCCTCTTCCACACTTTCGGCTCAGACACACAGGGATTGATGCTACACTGCACACAGCCTCTGTTTTACAGGCTCCCTCTCCTCTGTTTACCTGGCGGCGTGAGATTCCGATGCAGCTCCCCATCTTGTATTCCATGTCCTCCTCTGGTGAGGTGACTCTGGCACTACACGGCTGGCAAAGCACCTTTCTGCAGAACTGCATCGTTATCAGTCAGACTCAGCATTGCCAAAGCAGGCAGATCTGTGCTGAAGCTACAGAGTGAGTGTGTGCACGCCTCTGTGTCTGCATGTGTGTGTGCCTCAGTGACTAATAAATGCACCACACTGCATTGCTCGTGCTGCGCCTGTGACATATATTTTCAAGCCATTGTTACATAAAATCTCCATTACATAAGAAATCCAGCCTAATCAAATGAGTGCGAAAGAAGGGAGCTCCTCTCTCCGGCATCATGTGCAGCTTTGCCTCACATCAGTGCACGAAGCACTGCTGTGGAGGGAAGAAATCCTCAGAGACAGAGACAGGGAGAGATGGGAGGCAGCATAAAGGGTGCCTGTCCCTTTAAAGGACCCAGGAGATGGCAAAGATGGTGTGGTGCTTCACTATGATGAGAACGAATGGGGATAACAGTGCACTCATCCAGCGAGATCTGATCATACATGGTGCAGGACTAAAAATTACAAAAAAAAAACAAAAACCCAGGATGAACAATTTTATGCATTTGATTTGGTCAACTTAAAACTCTTAAAAATAGAAATTACATCATTAAGACCACATGACATTCATGTTGTTGTTTTTTTTTAAATTCTAGCAAAAGGAGAGCAAAAGAAATAATGACACTGCTGGCAAATTCTCTGCACAACTGCACTGCACCTTACACACACAGCCCCTGAACATGCACAAAATATGCTGATTGGTGGGAAAAGAACAAATGCAGTAGGTAGAGTAGATGTGCAGAGACAAGTTTAGCTTAAGCGGGGACACACATAATTAAAACCAGGTCAGATAATTCATTCTCAAATCACTCTTTTGCTTAAATTATGAAGTAATTTTAATGCTTTAATTCTGAATTACTCTGTTTTTTAAAATCTTTTTTTTTATCAATAAACAATTTTTTGCTTTTTTAGTCTGATTGCTCAGTACCTTATCAGGAGTTAAAAATGTAATGTACAATTACTTCATTAAAATTTTTTTTTACAGTTTTTATTTTTAGTTTACAAGGCTGGTTTTAACATGTGCATGTCAGCATGCACTGTCATCATCAACATAAATCCTGCACCCTGTACACAATCCTACACATCCTCCACTCCATGTATGCATATACCTTCGTTATTTATTTCTTTGCACTATTTATATCAATTGAAATCTAGAAAAAACATTTTTGGCCATTTTTAATTTTCATATTTCCTTTCCTAATTTTTTTCTAGTTTATAATAAAGTCCTGGGTCAAAGTCCTGACTCCATTCTTCATTCACCACCAATTTGAACTTTATTGGTTCAGTTTTTGTCACCCTTGTTCTGAGACTGATTTGTCTATTTAGAAGCGCAGGTTTGTAGCCAGATACATGGTGATTACCTGAGCTGCAGTGTGGCTTTAGTAGTTGTATTTAACCCTGTAGTACTGCTATGTCTTTGACATATACGGAGCACAAATATACCATGTTTGACAGATCACCTGAGTGGTCTGATGAGGCGCAGGTGTGCACAGTCTCATCAGAGCAGGATGTAACTGTTTGACGGATATCCCAACTGCTAAATGTTCCTGTGAGTGCCATGGGAGCCATTATCTGCAAATGGTACATCATCAAACCATCAACCCACCACACAATTAGGCAGTCAGACAGTTACAGGCAGAGGAGGAGGAGCACTAAAAAACAGCTCAAACGAAAAGGAATGTCTACTGTATGCTACAGATACAGATACAGACAACCACTATGCTACCCCATATTTGGAGGAGAAATGGCTCTGTAAAGGACTCCAAAATTACCATACCTACAGTGAAGCTTTGTGGAAATGGCCAGCCTTGTCTTCCCATGGTACCAGCAGAATCTGAATCCTTAAAGGAACGATGAGTAGAGTCATGTTCCAGGAAATCCTTCAGAAGAACCTGTTGCCATCCACCAGAATGGCAAAGTGCCAGTACAGATGACTCCTGCATCTCTGAGTACGTCCCAATAAAAAGACTGTAGGATAACGCTCATACGAAGGTGTTCGTTCCACAGCTAACAGGCTACATATAGAAAACACTGCAGCCCTGCCACTGATAGATGCAAGTAAGGGAATTGTGGAGGGCATTCAAGGGACTTGGAATGTGCTTGCAGATGACTGGCTCTTCAGTTACCCAAAATTCAACACGGCTGAATGTGAAGTTTACACTCCCCATAAACACTATAAATAAAAACAGTATCATCTTTCTCCTTGTTTGTTTTTATTATTAAAAACAGTAAACAGTAAAAATACAAAGTAAGTAGTCACAGTTTACAAGTGTGACATACTTACATTACTTACATTTCCAACAATTTGTTTATTAAGAATTTATTTTAAAAAAACAAAACACCTAAAACAGTGTTTCAGATCATAAAAACTAACAGGGACCTTCACTGATTCTCCAAGTTTTGAGGGTGAATCATTGCGTCTCTGATTTCGAAGACTTCTATGAGCTCCTGGGAAAGAAAAGACAGTTTTTACAACATTATAAAGACACGACATAAGGTTCTTACAGTGGAGATTTTTTAAAATTAAAACATCTGTGTTAAAGCTAAAACTTGCTAACCTTCCATGTCTTTAGACTGATAGAGATGATGCACTGTTTACGGCTGCCCGCTCCTCCAGCTTCCACCTCCCCCTCCTCTACAGGTGCTGACACACAAAAACATACAATGTAATTCACCTGAAGACGTTTCCTTTGTTATGCTACAGTGTAAATAACACACCGGAATGTAACATCTTCTCACCTATACAAGGCAATTTGTCATTATCCAGATACATCCGGGCCAAACCATCCTGGAACACAAACAACACTGTCACAGCTGCTAACAGTCACTAGATGGCAGACGAGCTCAAGTGAAACAAACACAAGCACAGGCAGCTCACCCTGATCAGGAAGGACGTGTGGAAAATGTTCTCTACTGTCCGGGTAAACGAGTTTGGGTCAATGACAAACTCATAGTACGATATTGGAGATGTTGCTGTGGTAGAAGCAGAGACACAAAATGAATAAATACAAAACGGTGACATTTAAGGCCTGTGAGGTCGACCTGAAACTCACGATCATCTTCATAGTAAGTCTTCAGGTATCCCAGGATCCTTTCCACCTCCTTCTCTGTTGCCTCTTGATGGGAGTCTTCCATCTTCTTCAACTGACAGACAACATCACAGTGAGGCAGTAAGTATCTGTGATATCAGCCCCCCCCAGTGTTCACACATGCTCACACTCACACTGTCTTACATTAAAAGATGTAAAACTGATCAGACAGGATGCATTTGAAGGAGTGTGAGGTGATGGGAGGAACTGTCAATTTGTTCTTAAATTATCTGACACAGTAACTGTTCAGGTAACAGTTTGCAAAGTATGAGTTTAGATAACTAGAGCTGTGGAAGTGTGAGTTTATCTACCTCAGTAGGCATTATACTTTTTGCTTCCTTGGTGGGTGCCCTCCTTTGCCGGTCTATCTTTTGCTTTGGGGGTGGTGGCTCCGCATGGAATGAACCCATCCTGATGGCAAAAATAATAAAAATAACTGTGAGACAATAACTGGGACTGGGACTACTGCTGAACAGCAATTAGAGCTGAGAAAATGCAATAATTAACATATAATTGATAATAATAGCAATGAAATTGTTGTTTAAATTCACAGCTCATAATTGTACGGTTAAAATACACCATTTTGTGATTTTTTTAATTTTGTTTTTCCTGAGAACTCACAATACCATGATTGCACCTCTCCAATTAGAGGCAGCTCTTTCAATAAGCAGAGTAATGCCCTGTCACAGCTGGCACTTAACACATGAGGAACATGAGGAAACTCACATGAAGTGGAAGGAGGGTGCTGTCCTGAAACAGCACTCTGCTTTCCTGGCCACTCTGTGCCAAGCATCCTGGGGCAGGTACCCTTCGACTGCACCTGTGTTCTGCTGCGCTCTGCTGTCATCCCCATCCTCTAGTCGGTTCAGTCCCATGATGGACAACTGTTAGAGAAGCACAGATATCTCAACATGATCACTGCAACATATCCCACCTTAGTCCACGCAGTCCTATCTAGTCCACTACACGACACTGGGCTGGGCCTCAAATGCTGCATGTTTTAGTGAGATCAGCACCCCAGACCAAAGACTTTATGTATCCACATTTAACTTACAAGGTGCTCAGAAAAAGCAGCGGGATCAAAAGCACTGTCCTCGGCGCACAGCTGGCTGGCTTTCTCCTTTCCGAGGTCTGTGGCCAGAACAAGGAGCTGTGCATCCAGAGCTGCTTCCCTCACCTGCCGGACTGCCAGGGAACACAGAGGAAAATCAAACTGTATAAATTGCAGGGGCTAGTAGTGACAGGGTATGATGGGTGTGATTGGAGTATGAATTGTTACAGTCATACTACAAAATTGCACAATATGTAAATTAGCAATTCAAAGTTAACCTAAACTGCAGAAAAAGGAGGAAACTGGACCACTTGGCAGAGAGACAATAAGGTACTAGGACAACATGCAAACTGCTCCCATGCATATTTATTTCAACAGAGATGCTAAAAACACAGACAGCGAGCAGACTGAGAACATGTATTAGTTGTGTAGTGCAGCACTGTGGCTCACCTCAACATTTTCAGTTAAATGAATGCACTAACCCTGCAGTATATCTACGAGTCTTAACAGATACAGTCATGCAGCAGCCAAGTATAAGTGACTGCATCACACCTACCGTCCTTAAAAAGTTTGTTTGCTTCCTCTAAAACCTCTGTCAGTTTGTTGTTGGAGAGACTCAGCATATCTTCTCTGTTCTCTGAAAACAAAACAAAGGAAATACAATCAAGTTTAGTGAACAAATAAGCAACAACAACAACCTGGGCTGCAGCCTCGACGTGCTCGACTGTCTTACTCACGTTGCAGTGAGGTGATCAGGTCTCTGTACTTTCTCCGTATTTCTCTCCGGAGTCCCGGGTCGTTTTCGTCCCTCTGCAGCCCAGCTGGACGGAAGGACCCGCCACCTTCATCTCCGTCACTCTGCTGTTGCTCTGCTGTAACGTTGCTTCGGCCAGCGGAGCCGTTCTGCCGAGGGGCGTCCTCATCACTGCTGCCTTTAGCTCTCTTCATCTTTCAATCAGTTAACTTAGTGCATGTCGACAGAGGGAAACACGTTGGCGCCAAACAGGTCCGATGTAAACAAAGCGTACTTCCGCTTCTTAATGTTATACCCAGTTAATTACCTTCTGAGCACAACCCTTAGAGAAACTAGTACAGAGATCACCAGGTTCTGGATTGCGTTGTCAAGCTGTTTAACGTTGGATTCACCAGTAACGAACACAAAGAAGTTACAAACGTCGAGATAAACACCGTGTTATCTACTTTATGAACTCTGGAGGCCAAGTAGGACACGTAGCATCTATCAGATTATGTCAGAGTCGGTCAAGAAGACTTTGTCAGCATTCCACCTACCAGTGCCATGCTCCATACACGCTATATGAACCAAACATAGGTCAAGTTAGGTGATTTTACTGGTTTACAGGTTTCTTAACAGTAGTGTGATCTGATGAACTAGGTTGAATCTCAACGAAGCACAGCCCCAGTGTTTCTGCGAGTTGACTAACGGACAGTTTGAAAACACACTAAAGCAGATACAATATTATATAAAAACCCCAATCTGGCAGACTTAGAGACAAGTCAGATGCCGTGTTCTGCCTGGCCCGCGGCAAATACAAACACGGAAGTACAGGAGAGTTTGTCATCTCACTCGTCTGAATCTTTGGTCTGTACTAACAGTAGCCAGTGTTAGCTAGCAAAAGCATTTGTGTTAGCAACCTGAGCTGAACTTCTGATTCTCCTGTCCTACAATGGGTCACACTAAAAATGAATCTGTAACATTCTGCGGTGGCTGTTAAACTAAAGCGATATATTTTTCCCGAGGTTACTTGAACATACCCGTGCAGGAGGCAGGACTGGAGCATTGATGTTGACGGAGAACGAATCGACAGTGTTTTCGGGATGAGAGCGTTGTCTTCTTCGAGTTTTTTGGCGGTTGACAAAAAAACCGAACCGGTGCATTACCGCCACCAATGGGTGGGGCTCAGGGTGTCTAGCATTTATTACATTCATTTAAAGGTGTCTTCACGCTCATTCCTTATAAAACTACCCCATTCACCAAAAGAACAGGCACAGGAGGCCTGCCTGGTGGAATCAGTGAGGAGAGTCAAGAAGACCCTTGAAGTGAAAGAGATAGAGAGAAAAGTCCATGGATGGTTTGATGGACAGGCGTGTGAGTCTCAAGCATCGGATGAAGGCTGTCCAACCACAACCAAAGAAGAAATCTCTGAGGACAAAATTGATCCAAATCTTTAGGAGTGCCGGGGAGTACTTCCCGCTGACCTGCTCTGCCGCAGCCATACCAAATGGCAATGAACCTCATCTTATGTCATGACTGTCAGCTGCAACTTGCAGGAGTTCAAGAATGCTGCACCGACCGCTGAAGCGCATATCTTGTTTTGCGCATTATTTCCACAAAAAGACAAACGAATACAACTAAAGACACAGAAACTTGTAGCCTATATTTAACATAAACACATCTTTTAAAAGACATACAAACGTATTACAAACTGCATACAACTATATCTTGCTGTTCCACAATGCTTTTTCAAATTACTCTGTGTGCGCCCAACATCTGTCATCTTTACCATGCCACATCACAGTGACTCCTGGACTCATGCTCTCTAAACCTCTTTTATTGTACATTTTCATGCACCATGCACCTCTCTGAAAGTATTGGTTCCCCACGTAGAGATGATTCAACAGAATGGTCTGCTCCCTTTGTTATTCCAGATTTCTCTCATGACATAGAGTAGAGTCTCAGTTGAGGATAGCAAATGATGCCTATGCCAAGAATGGAACTGTGATATTCATTTCAAAGGGAGTGAAATACTGGACAGACTAGCTAATAACATGTCCAAACTAACTGTGTATACAAGGACCGCTATAAACGTGTATCCAAAGCCATAACAATCAATAACACCGGCTGCCGAAAGCAGGAAGATCATCCCAGTGTTATACAGACAGATGGCGCACTTACTATGACAGCCGCTCTTTAGTTTTTGTTTTCCTTGTTTTGTCGTCATGGCAACCAGAAGCGTCCACTCCGTCACTTTCAGCTGTCCGATACGTCAGGACCGTCAGCTCTGGCTTATTTGTATGGGTTCAAAGTGGGTGTGTGTGTGTGTGTGTGTGTGTGTGTGTGTGTGTGTGTGTGTGAATTATTTAAATTAAAATAAGTTTGGACTCGTGTTCCTAAACGTATAGCATATTTTGTTTTTGCAAATAATTGCTTAGAATTCATTTATAGAAGTTATATTCTTAGAAATATTACCCTGATAAAAGTTGTTGAACTTTTTATTTATTATTATTTATTTATTATTATTATTATTTAAGTCCCATTAAGTCTTTTGGGATTTGTCATCTCTGTGGCTTTTCATATGGATATTATTTATTATATTATAAAGCCAATTATGACCTATTAATTTACTCTTTGTAAGCCGCATGGTGTTTGGTGTTTGTAGGGTCAAGAGTGAAATGCAGACCATTATTTAAACTGTTATAATTAATAACTGTTATAATAAATAATTTACAAGCACAAATTAGGTTAAAAAATTACCCGGATTCTTGTGTGCCGTGCTATCTTTTGTTTAACTTTTTCTCGCATTTAAACAAATAATGCTGGCTTCAAACTATTAGAGGAAGTACCTGAAGTCTTTCTATTCCTGTCTGTCATATCTTACAGCTGGGACATCGAGATGCTGTGGAGCGCCACTTGTCTGGAAAGCCGCAGTTAATCCCTCCATGACGTCCATTAAGTGTTGGAAGGCTGAGACTGTGCAGGAGGACGGGATCAGAGGCGGTTTTGATCACCTGAAATTTGCATTCAGGTCATTTTTATTTTTCCATCATGGGGGAGCGGAGGTCCACCTCCCCCGGGCCTCATTTGGACCTAAACAACTTCGACTCGGCCGACGCAGAGAGGAGTCAGTACGTATTGACGAGCCCCCGCTCTCTGCAGTCCTGTGCACGACTCGGTGTCAAACCTGTTGAACTTCTGATTAAATCGTTGAATGAGTGGATTGATGAACAGAATGACGTGCCCTTTGAAGCGGTGAGAGTTATGCATGAATCCTATGAAAAGGAGAGAATGAGGCTTTTACAAATGTGCCGGGAGGAGAGAGAGAGGATTATACAGGCGGCTGAGGACAGGTGGCCAGGCAGTAATAGTAAAGTCTCAGCCCTTGAAGTGGTGCCTGAGATCAAACTGAAATATCATTCAACAGACAGACGGACAACCGGGTCCATCCCTTATGCAGATCTATGCTTTAAAGGGAAATCTGTGAGCAGGTCATCCTGTTCGGCTGGTAACAGACAAGACAGGAGCACAGTCTGCAGCTTTAGCCTTGGAGACCTCAGACAGTCGCCATCAACTGAGATGAAACTGGAGAGGCTCACCAAAAACATCAACAAAGAGATGTGTGTCACAGTGTCGGAGAGAGACCGCAAGATAGCAGCTCTCATGCTGGTGAAGCATCAGGAGGAACAGGCTTTCCAGAAGCTCTCTCAGCAAGAGGAACAGGAGCGACAGGAGGCTCGCCAACGAGAGGACGTCCAGCGGGCTCAGGCAGAGAAGAAGAGGAGGAAGAAGCTGAAGCAGAGTATGCAACGCTGGCATGAGGAGCTGGAGGCCCGCAGGAGGCTAAGGGAGCAACAGGAGGCAGAGAAAGTGAAACAACTTGAGCAGGAGGTGCTGCTGCAAGAAGATAGATGGAGGAGGCTGAAAGAGGAGGTGGAGGCACAACACAGAGAAAAGATACATGTTGCACAGAAAGACGCAAGGGGGCGCAAACGCCTCCAGGAGAGGCTGTTAAGAGAGAAGGAGGAGGTGGAGAAAATGGAAAGAGACAGGGAGAGAAAGGTAGCAGCGGACAAGGAGCAGAAGGCCAGAAGGAGCAAAGTGTTGCAGGAGAAAGAGGAGAGGAAAAGGCTGGAGGAGGGAAATCGTAGGGAGCTGCTACGACACATCCTGCAGAAACAGCATGTAGAGCAACAGGTGGAGGAGGAGGCAGCACAGATGAGGAACAGACTTGAGAAAAAGCTGCAAAACTCCGGTGAGAGACGTGCACAGGCTGTAGAGACACGGCTAAGGGAGCTGCAGGAGCGGGCGGCCCAGGAGGAGGAGCAGATTCAGAGAGCGAGGCTGAGGGCTGAGTTACAGAGCGTCCAGGAGCTCACACACAAACAGATCCTGCTCCAAGTGAGCCAGCGGCGCATGGAGAAAGCTGCCCTGCACGCCTCAGCCAGGCACAGGACCAGAGCTCAGCAGACACACGAACACAACACACAGCGGCAGCTCTGCCACCAGAGGCTGAGACAGAGGATACAGAGAGAGGAGGAAGCAGTGAGGAGGGTCAGAGAGAGCTGGGTCACCATGAAGGAGTGGAGGAGGGAGAGGCTGCGGAGACAGCGGGAGCAGATACAGGAGGAGGCGCACAGACTGGCTCGAGCCTCCTTTCACATGAGGGAGAGAGTGAGAGAGCAGACACACAGTCGAACCTTTGATCAGATGGCTCTGGAGGCGCAGCTGGCTGCCTCGATGAGCCGTATGAAACTATGAAAGACACGATTAACTTCCAGTGACTCTCCACATCAGCAAATCCTCTCATAGGCTCAAGTATAGCTCAGCCATAGATTCATTCACCCAGACCTGCTTAGAAAATGACCTGCAGGAAAATAAGGAATCTAGCAAGGACTGACCATATATGTATACAACTAAGGTGCTATCGTGCCATGTATTTTCTGTTTTTGAGCAAACACTTTGTTACCAACAGCCTAACAATTTATAAAAGTCTAGAATAAAACCAAGTTCTGCCAGACCTTGGTTTTGGCCTCCCATCACGACAATAAACATAAAATACATAATAAACAATACTCTGCAGGACCTGTGAGTTATCTTTCAATCCCATTCAGGGCCCCGACCCTTAGGTTGAGCCTCAACACTTTAAACTTCCTTATATAGTAATGAAAGACATTTTTGCTCAGTGAGACATAGCACAGTTTGTCTTTGATAAATTGAAGAAGATGATGATTTGTCTTGTCAGAACAGATGCATAGAATCAGATCCCTTCTGTGGACTAATCCAACATGACACAGTGTAGTCTTACACCTTCATAGTGGTTGCATTTCAGATGAGCCTACTGAACACTGAGAAGTGGCTGCAGACCAGAAAGTAAAGGGTTAAATTGTGGTGTGTAGCCACTGAGGAGCTTGAAGGCTGACATCACTGTTTTAAATTTGATATGGGCAGCCATTGAGAGCCAGTGGCGTGCAGATAAGAGAGGAATTATGGGAAAATTCCGGGAGAAGACGAGCCAAGCTGCAGCATTCTGAATGAGGCCAGACTGATGGTTAGAGTTTGTTTCTCTGGTCCTCTAAAGTTTGTCAGTGTTGTACCGTACCGCCTTACTGAAAGCGTTTTAAAGCTATCTATGTACAGTTAAAGCAGATAAAGCAAACCTTTCAGTGACAAAAGTAAAGCAGAATTAAATGTATAAATGTAGACTATAAACATAAAAGCTGCTGCTGCTCCTGTAGCTGATTTCAAATGTATCACTTCTTCTTTTGTTCTAGACCACAGGAAATACAGTGTTGAGTTTAAGTATTAGTCTGGCTATTATTTATTGCATAGTAATTCTTTAGTAATCATATTGTTATGGTGATCTTGTTTTGTATATTTCATAAATTTGATAACTTTATGGTATTTTAATGTTTTGATTAATAAATCACACTTTAAAGTATAAAATGCCTTATTTTTGATTCTTTGTCTCTTTTTAGCTTAACTCTACACCTTTGTCCTGCTCTCTGGGTTACTTGATAAAAGGCAGGTGCTACGCGACACTTTGGCCATTAAAAATGAATTAGCATCGACTAGTTTGCCTCTGGATCAAAAACATGCTGTGAACCAAAAAGAGTAAGACATTAAGTAGCATAAGATCATAACATGAAGAGACATGTTTTTATTATTTTGTGTAAAAGTCTGCATATGCTGAAGAAGGAACTGAAAGAGAAACATTATTTATTAAAAATTAAATAATCCTGGTTCTGGGCATTAAGTCAATAAAAACATCTGTGGTTGAAAGCGATTACCCCAGTTATACAGTACCTGCTGTCTGTCACATGGTCTGACTCATGTATCATTTGACAGTTGAAAAGAGCTGAGGGACATATTTTTGGACATTAAGATAAATTATACAATTACACTAAAAATTTTCCCTGGGTGGGAATATATAGACTGAAGGTCGACCTGTTGTCAAGCTCCTGACTGAACTGACAAACTCAGAGGAAATTATTTAAGATGTACGACCTATATCTCCTATTATCTGGGTAACAGAGCAGTATCAGATTATTTGGTTGTTCCTGCAAATCTATCACGTTACTGGGATTTCACCACCGAACATGCCATGTTCTCAGTATCTTTGTCAGACATGATGAAAAGGTGAAAAGATGGCTTATTGAATTCAAACTTGGCAACAAATGGTGCCATTTATGTCTGCCCTGCAATGGAAACTCTGTCCACCAAGGACAATATACCGGATATCAGGTTCTTAATACACACTGGAGAGTTTTTTGATACACAGACAATAGCTGGACCAAGGTAAACTCTCTTCCAAGGCAGTTTGTCTATTCCATCATTATGCCAAACAGGAAGTTGACACTGTACAATCGAACTGGGCATTCACAGTTGTTCTCAGGTGTAGTGGCATAAGGCTGTTTGCCCTAAACTGATGTTTTTTCCCTCAGTCATCATGCAGCCCAAGAGCCAGCACCATCGGGAGTCCAACCCCGAGGACCAGAGTGACACTCTCCAGGAGCCCTAGGTGTCGCTGCTGGTGGGCCTCGACTCCAGTGTGCTGCTGGTGGACCTCGACTCCAGTGTGCTGCTGGTGGGCCTCGACTCCAGTGTGCTGCTGGAGGTCAGAGGACGGTTGGGCTGTTCGGCTGCTGCTGCTGATCTCAGGGAGAACGTGCACCGTGGCCACATAGAGGAAAGTCCCAGCTGAGAAGAGCATACCCACACCTGTCGCGCTGAGCTGGCTCTGAGATGAACTGCCAGACTGCGGCCACAAACACACCAAATCAAACAATGCTCAACCACCAGCTGAAACTGTAACTGTAGCAAACAATATGACTTCTTTTAAACAAACATGAAGTGAATGTAATGCGATTTCTTACCGCGTGTAGAATGAAGTAAGTGGTGATGGCAACTATGGGTGCTGCTGCTGAAAAAGCCAGTAAATGTCCCTGAATGTGTTTCTTCTCAAGGCCTGCATGCATCAGAAAGGAGACCAACCCAAACGCTGCAGGCGCCTAGCAGACAGGACAGATCGTCAGTTCGTATCATCACTGCATGACATCTTGTTTGTGATCAGTACCACTCAATATTTCACTCTCACAGAACCTCACCTTGTGTAGGATCACTGCAAAAAATACTATCACTTGCACTGACACTTGCCCCGTGGCCACAGCTGCACCCAGAGCGAATCCATCAGCTGTATGCAAATGAAAAATCATTAATGCTCACAAAAAAAAACGTACTTCTTCAATGTATATTTGTGCATTTTCTCTGCAATATTACATCAAACTGATGGCGAGTTTGGTTTTATACTAATGATTAACTTTATTTAGTTTATTTATTCAATTTATGTAGCCCCTATCAAAACAAAGTGCAAAGTGCTACAAAGAGAAAAGTTAACAAAATACAATTGCTGTATGCCAACTTTCATTAAAGTTCAAGTCTAAGCTGCTCTTTGGACTGAAATATGAACTCATTTAAAACATAAAAGACTCAAACAGTGAAGGAATCACATGCTAAGTCACATGAGGACATGATCAACTCCACTGCTTTGTTGGGGATTTTCCATGCTTGTGGCCTAGAACTCATTTAATCATCTTGTATACCTTAGGCAAACACGGGCCAACAGAAATCTTCAGTGAACATTACGTGGTATCAGTACCTGCAGCATGAATAACCAGCCCCAGAGTGGCCGTGATGCCCACACTGTTTGCCCGATCTGAAATGAGACATTACACATGTTGTGTTGATAAATAAGAAAGATATGTACAGAGGTGAAGTTCAGTAAAATTAAACTGGCATGCGAGTTAGGCCAACTTGCCACGCATGGAGAGGTAACTCCCGATTTGATCCACCACAAACATGAGAGTGAACCCAAAAGTTAAAGCCACCCCGATGAAGAACCGAGGTGGGGGCCCTCTCTCTGTGGAAGTTACATTCTTTTCACTGGCATTCACACCGGATGGCACATCAGAGGAGGACGTCGCTGCAGAGACAAGATGAAGGACGGGGAGTGCTTTTGATCATATCCACATAAAAGATAATAAGAACAGCACACATTCAGAACCGCTTTCATCCCCATGTGCTACATCTCACAGGGTTATACAATGAAACGCAGGTGTGTGTGTGTTTATGTGGGTGGAGTTGGAGTGGAATATGTGTGAACAGCTGGCAGGACAAACAAGGAAACAGGGTAAACTGAGAGTTTGTGATACCGTTTCATTTTAATATGCAGACTTAGTATGCACGGCTCACCACTCCACGATTCCTCCAGTAAACCCACTCCCTCGGGGATGACGATGGCCAGTGCTGTCCCGCACAGGAGTCCAGCCCCCAGGATGGAGACAAACCGCAGGCTTTTCTGGGGATCAACACATGACTTCAGCTGATCTCCGGGATTCTTCCCCCACACTGATGTATTTGACATACAAACCTGCTGGGTTACTCACATTCCCACGATAATAAGCAAATAAAACTAAGGCTCATTCATAAAGTAAACATTATCCACGCGTGGAAATCATTGGATGGGAACACGAATATAGACAAACACTACATATTCAAATGGAGTTTAGATGCCATCATTTTGTTATGGCTGCATCCGCCTATAATAAATAATAAAACAAAAAGAGATCAAGCACGTACCTCAGAGAGTCTGAACAACAGCGGGATGAATCCAAGCAAAAAACAACCTACAAACATCGCCACAGATATAAAAGTGATAGTCAGCCCGCCGTCCATGACCACGGTTTGTGTTTCACTGAAGTGCTGACTGAGTTTGGCGACGTGCTACATTTTGGCGTCAGGTCCTGCTGAAAGCTCCCAGACTCTTTTCGTTTGTTGGATCATGAAGATCGTAAGTGGCATTCTGCCTTTCCACGTCGCGCTCCGGTCTCTTTGCTCTTTGCACCGCAGCGGCACTTCCCTCCCCGAGCAGCAGCACCCAGTGTCGGACACCAAGAACTGCACCCCCCCCCCGCCCCCGCCAACCCGCGGCCCTCCAATCATCTGCCTCCATTCTATTTCCCTTTCCAAAAAGAAAAATGCAACCTACATCAGTTTAACAGCTGAGACGTGCTTCCTGATAAGGTTTTGTCACGCATCCCACCCGCATTTCAAAGTCTAAGTTAGTGGACAAATCAGAGTGGTCACAATAAGCTAGAAAATCTTATTTTGCTGCCCCAGAGGCCCGAAAAATGAAATGCAGAAACCAAATTTGTCGTGGTTGAATTTTTAACAACCAGTAAACAACCAAAAAATAAAATACCAGCAGATATTAGAAGTGTGCCCAGTTCATACCACATGTATGTATGCGTAGTTACACTGGGAAATAGGCCCAGCATGCAATACCAAATATGGTCAATCTTTGACATGCCGTTTCTAGATTAAACAAAAAAACAAACTAAAATTAATAAATCTAAATAGTAAAAAGTCTTAAAAAAATCTTGCCTGTGACATTTAAATAGTTGAGACTTGGAAGTCGCAGTTCGACTGCCTTTGTCTAAAGTGTGCCTTCATGCATGTTTATGCTGTACAGAACAGCAGTCAAGTGCTATTGCATTTTCTGTAAAAAGCTCCAAGCCAAAAGTGACCTAAACTGACAGCAACATGAAACATTGCTAACATTAGCCACCAAAAGCTGCTGGTCACAGCAGAGTCAGTGTACTGTTGAACATTACTATTTTTTAAATTACCTATTAGTTCACGTTTTTAAATGCTAGAAGAAATTCTGTTAATTCACATTTCAATACTGACATGTTGTACACATACTGCAAATGTCTATACCGGGGGGTTAAAAGAAAAGATATTCTTATTGTCGACAAATTAGATTAAATACAGATTTATTGTTCAAAGAGCTGGGGGGAGAACAGATTTGTACAGTGTTTATCTGTTGTACAGACAGCCCTTTGGAAAAAATAATAAAACGAGACAAATGCTGAGATCTGCTATTGTTACTCTTCCTATATAGAAAAATGTAAAACTAAAAAAAAGGCAAAGCACACAAACACATTCTAACTGTGCACAGTTTTGAGACGTAGAGACATTTGACTACTCAGTCTGAAAACACTGCAGAAACAAGCTGAGAACTTCTAAGAGTGTTTGGCTGTTTACAAAAAAAACAAAAACAAATTCAGTTATTTCCAGTGAGCCCTGCTGTCTGTACAGACCTCATGATGATTTAAGATATGAGTCATCTTGGGAATCTTAGACTTGGAAGTAACTATCACTAACAGTTGCAACTATCAAATGAAGGTCTGTACTCAAATGAAATGCTTTGACATGGGACCTGACATGGGTTAGTTTTGGATAAAATGTACTATTTTCTGGTTAGCTAATGTACCATCCATTTGAAGCTGCTTATATACAGCAATCGCACTGTTACATAGGCCACTTTCGTCTTACCAAAAGTTGTGGAATACACCTACATTCAGTGTTCAAGCACAGGAGCTGTTAGACAAGATGACATTTTGAAGTTTCTCCCTCAGAGCTCGACAGTATATGTTATTCTGACAGGACACATTCAGAGATCTAAAGACATCTCAGAGGTATAAAAATGAAGAGGTATAAAATATAAAATCACCATATCATGACCAGAAGAGCACCAGACTCTGACGGTGTCTATCAATTCTTGTTAGTACCATGATATTATACCCACATGCGGTGCTAATGTACCCATGGACACATAATGGATCATCACACCCACAGTGGGCGTGCCCTTCTCTGTCAATCATATAAGTGAAATTAAGATTAGTGCACATTTCCCAAAACGGTTCTCTGAGCAGCTGGATAATACAGGTTTCATATTATGGTCCAATAACAGTAATTGGTCCATAGTGGCAGACTGTAGTGGTACTGTGTCTGCAGCACTTTGACTTGCAGTCCTCTTTATGCTTACTAGGGCAAATCACAGTGCTGTCTTGACTAAGGAAGAAATGAAATGACAGAAACAAGAACCTTGATAAATCCTGAGTAATGTCAGAACTGTGTGGGCACTACGTTTCACATTAACATTTGTTACTTGATCACTTGTTATTTTATTTCTTTATTTCTTCCTGATACCTGAAATAAAGTTGCTTAATATGGCTGAGACAGATCAGGAAGATGTAAAAACTTTTAATCTGCGTGGAGTTTTAGGACCCTACAGCTGCTCTGTAAAGCAAAGGTGTTACAGAGCAAGTAACTGCATCTGCAAATGGAAAGTAGAATTGTGGGGGAGACACTTGTTACTTTGGAAACACTCAACAAGCAACACAGGGAATGTCTTGCATTTTGTTTTCAGTTGTGGAGGGGGCAAGCATTAGTATTATTCGTTGATAAAGTTAAGGTTGAAAATGAGAACGACGATAAAATCATCTGGACTTCATCCACATGGTGTAACTCTAGAGTAGCGTAGCTTAAGATCTGAGATGTTATCATCAAAATTGCACAATTTGAGTTAACAGTCTACAACTTAGAGTCCTTGGGAAACTGTAACAATGCTCAATGACCACTGGAACTTACAATCTGCTACCTTGATGAAGTGTCTACATGATAGGTTGACATTGAAAAGGAAATGACAGAGGGCTGAGTGATAAAATATAGATTAGCTCATTTGAAAAACTATCAGTAGCCTCCTAAACTGAATGCTAATTTTAGAATCTCTAAATAAAGACGTAAACACAGACAAACGATCCAAATGAAAAAAGAAGGAGATGAACAGAACCAGTCACAATGAGTATCATCTGAAACTGACCCAGAAACCCTAGAATGCCTTTCTCTCCATCTTCTGAGCAACACAAAAGGATCAGCAGGCTCCTGGCCCCCAGTCCTCCTGCAGCTGTGCAAGGATTTCCCCCTAGTGGAGGCAGCATCAGTAGCAGCAGTCCAACAGCAAGTTCCAACAAAGGCTCAGAGACTGAACGCCTATAAAGATCATTATCAGTGTAGTGTGCCAAGATGCGAATTATCTTCTTCCACAGTTTAGGGGCTGGATAGCATTTCAAATTCAATGCTGACAAATAAATACCACGTCAAAAAAGGCCTTTTACAAATCCAGTTTTGAAGCTGTGCAGCGTCTAAGCGCTCAGGAGTGTTAGTACCATTGATTTTTTTCCTTTTTCTGTTTTTTTTTTTTTTGGAAAGGCTTTTATGGAATTGGAAGAACCATTTAGAGACCATCACATCTACACAGACCAGGCTATCTGGTAGTGTGGAAAATTCCTCTCTTGCTCTCCTCTCACACCGGCTGCTTATTCAGGGGAAGCAAGCATCTACAGTAGTGCAGACAATCAGAGATACTGGCAAAGGATTACAAGAAAATCCCTGCACCCTTTGAACTTGAAGGCATGCTGTACTACAGTACCTCTGTGAAACTCGAGCTTATAGGACAGGTCCTCTTTCAAGTGCAATAATGTTAAGGAAATACAGACAGAATATCGCTCCCCTAACAAGAAAAGGCAAAATATTCTTAATTTGTGCATTAGTGTTTTTCTTTCATGGGTCCATGTGCGGTGTGTGTTCAGGGATGGGGCAGGACGATGTTGCCTCCCTTGCATTGTCAGAGTAGATTCCCTCTGCAGGTACACAGACAGAAGATGCTGTTTGGTGAGACCCAGTGAAGAGTCCTTGAGCAACAATCCATTTAATCCTTAGTAGACAGTGTGCTTATGTTAGTGTAAAGTCCCTCCATGGAGGTCGAGATGCTTTGGAGAACTGTTGGTTCAGTTCCTGGTTTGATTCACATATTCAGTGCACTCCTCAAGTTAAACTTAGGGGATTTTTTTTCTGTTCCAGGCAGCGTCAGTGCCTCACTTCATTATCAAGGAGGCTGTCCTCACCAGACTGGAAGTCCTCATTCAGGCCGTTTTCTACATTTATTATTTCCTCGTCCTGCGAGGACCCCTGGCCGTCGTCCTCGCCACTGCCTGAGCCAGCCTCCTCTGAATTTGGGTCTTGAAGTACCTGAGCAATGTACATTTGCTGTACAGGAGAAAACGCAACAGATTGTTAAAGTCTGATATTTATATTATGTTTGAGAAGCTCTCCTCATGAGAAAATGTTTTTAAGGGTTCTAACATGTCCCGCACTTTTTCTATTTAGAGCAATCTGTGAAGCTCAACAGCACTGCTAATCCTTTCATAACTTAATGTTATATAAGAAAGTATGTTGAAGACATTCTCAAAGGAAACAGTGTCATGTACAGAGAGGAACAATAATAATAAATAAATAATAATTAAAAAACCCCAAAAGCATAGATTTGCCATTAGATAGATAGATGCCATTTAAGTTATAAAATACTCTTTAATCCATAAAATATTATTAGTTAAATTGAATTAATTGGCCCATTTTTCTAAAATGCATGAGTATATTGGAAAAAGAAAACCTCTTGATGCATTGCTTTCTCAAGGTAACGATCCAGTGATCTGCTTTTTGCTTCATCCTCATTTTTCTATTCTAGGCTCAGAAATAAAAATGACTGAATACATACTGCTGCCTTGTTGGAGGCTGAAGCACACACTGGACGCCCATTCTCCAACCCATCCACATCCTGGGTGTCAATCTAGGACAGAAAACATGTTTTAACAAGAGCAGCCGAATGTGATACTGGCCTGAAATACTGATGAATTTCTAAACCATGAGGAAAGCTTGAATAAGGGCAAATCATCTTGTTACCTTGTAGTTGTGAGCACTGAGATATTTAAAATGTCCAAAGCAGACGTGAGAGAGGCAGATAATAATTGTGATGATCAAGACTACAAACGTGAACATGGACGTTGCAGCTGAAAACCCTGTGAGAAAGACAGTGGAGGGACATTTGTGACAGGTGCTTGTACTTTATAAGGCTTCAGACCAAAAGGCAAAGATAATGTAACTTAATGTATCAAAGTGTTAGGACAACAGTGGCCTGTAGATGGAGTCCTCATCTTACCAGAGCGAACAGTGGAGAAGAAAAGAAGCCAAAAGAGACAGAGTATAGGAGCAGCCACCACTTGGTTGACAGCTCCAGAGTGGATCTTCTTGTCCAGTTTGGATGGCAGATAGGCGTAGTACATGTTGTACCTGTCTGCGAGGTGTTTCAGCAGCATGTACATCAACCCTGCACAGAGAAGGGAGATAAAACAATTAGTGGGACTAATCCAATTGGGCCTGCTGATAAGCTTCGGTGTAAAGAACAGAACCACTGACTGCTGCCTGCCCTCTGTATGTTTATCCTGCGGTCATTTAATCAGCAACACTAACTCGATGTGAAACAGCAGTAACCCAGCAGAACTCACCAAATGGGACGATAATTGGGCAGGTGATGCTGTAGGTCATAACCACAGTGAAGACACACATCATCCAGGCATAAGCTGCTCCGAACTGGAACTCATAGGCTTGGTGCTAGGGAGACACAATGACAAGATATTGAAGGGAATCCAAACATATATTTCACAAATTAAATCATAGCAAGGATTCAAATTTATTTATGAAATGAAACTTAACATTGTGATATGTAGCTCCAGAACTGTTTTGGTGTATGCAAAACAGCAAAACAATGTGCTCATGTTCATGTTTATTTAAATAAAGCAACCTAATGGGTCGGGGACACATAAATAATTTAAACTTGGTAAGGAGGGGAGAAACTAACCCTCTTGACGTTCCTCCTCTCCGCTGCAGAGCGAGCCAGGCAGAGGCGGATCATGTACATGAGTAAACCGGGGATCCTCAGCAGGTCCATGGCGTTACCAATGAATGCAGATGCGATGACATAGTTCACGAAGAAGGCTCCGTTGTCAGGAAGGAACACACACCTAGAAAGTAAAGAGTACCACTGAAGACTGAAGCCAGACTCAGATTAAAGTTTGAAAATGCGTGATTGCAGTACCAAAGGAATTCTATATTTACAGCCCAAACAGGTTGTCCTGCTCTGCTTTGTATGGATAGAAACAACACTAAAATGATTCCACTTACTCAAATCTGACTTTCGCGTCTGCCAAGAATCTCTTGTCAAAAAGCCAACGGAAGAAAACGTCCAAACTGCAAAGACACAAGGAAAAAAACGGCACAAGCTCAAATATATTGGTTGACAAACATGAATGAATGTACAGCTTTGTAGTTTATGAGCTGGAGAGCAGAAATTTAAAACATCAATACCTGCTCAGTCCTAGGGAGGGCAGCAACAAGACCATGAAGATCAAGAATGTGTAGCATTTGTGCATCGTGGTCCTGTTCTCTCCTGACCTGTAAGGACAAAGGAAATACTTGCATGTTAAAACACAGCCAGACCTCACTGAATAAAGACAACATGCAGCGGAATATGCTGGATTATTTACTGCAAAATGTAAAAATTACCGGGTCCAGTGGGCTTCAAAGAAGGCAGAGTAGTAGACGATGGTAGGCAGTAAGGCTGAGAAGGACCACAGGAGGAGGGTGGGGAAGAACTGGGTGATGATTGGATTCTGGAAGACAGATCAGAGAAACATGGAGTGTCACTAAGACACTGCTTATGATGCCTGTGTAACACCACACAGACTTGTAATGGCTTGGACTTAAATACTCAGTATGGCTATAGTTAAGATGCCTGAATTAAACACTCTTTAACCAAAAAAAAGAAAAAAAGTCCGAAATGAAATTAGACAGAAAGCAGAAGTAAAACGTTGAACGCTCACATTTAGGTACTCCACTGGTTTGGTAACATTGAACTTGTCCATGGTCGAGATGATGATGGCCGGTGTGGTGAGGAAGAAGAGGAGGAGGAAGAGGACCATGTTAATGATTAGGCAGCGGATCCACCAGGAGAATCCTACCACTGACAGATGCTCCCTGTGGGATAAAGGTTATGTAGCGGTTAGCTTGACACTGGGTGATGACCCGCCGTTTAGGACACAGCTGGCCAGTAAACTGATACTGCAGCTCCAGAACCGGTTTATCATCTCGCGTGGAACTGTCTCTTCAGAGTGGATTAAAGTGTTTTTATTTCTCCTCGTGATATTAAGAGCATTACAAACTCAACATGTCTGTGTTTGCAGAATTCCCTTTGGGTATTCATGCTTTTATTCTGCCAGACTTAACCACCCTTAAGTAGTTGGGGCAGTTATGAAAAGAATAATGAAAAAATTGGTATATATTTAGCCTCATTTCCAGACAGAATGGATGACCTGAACATGTTCTTACCAATAGACGTTTTGTGGATCAGGGGCGTAGCTGACGGTCCAGTTGTACGTGTGGAGCTTGGCGCTGAATTGAGAGCTCTTGGGCTCCCGTCTACAGTGACAACCCTGACACTTGCAGGCATTAAAGTCTTTCAAGATTCTGAAAAGAAACGTCAGCCTGAACTCAGAACAGAAACTACAGAGAAGAAGTTCAGCTGTCATGGATATACAGTCCCAAATTTAAACACAAATACATTTTTACTTACATGGCAGTTATGGACTCGTTCTGGAAGGTGACAAAAGCCATTCCTAAGGGCTTCCTGTTAACCTTCTCTCTCTCCTTCCTGTAGTCATCTTTTAGTTGTGCCTCTAGTTTGGTGTAGTAGCTCACTGCCTCTTCCTGTGGACAACGTGGACTTTGTTTGGTTACCTTCTAATATATTCATAAAATTATCAACTCAAACTATAGCTTTCCTTTTCAGATGTAATTACTGCATAAAACTACAAATCGCCTAATGAGGAAACAATTATTACATTAGGTGTATTATATCAGTAGATCAGTAGCTAAATATTATGTAATACAGCAGCAAACCAATGCTGCCATAATATGTGCAGAGAAAAGTTAGGTTTTTTCCCTAAAAGAACAGTTGGCATTTATTAATATTATTACTCATGTTGCATGTTGGTAATGCAAAACTGAAAGCAGCCTTATTGTACAGCCATCTTGTAGCAGTTAGCACAAGCAGCATCAGGACTAAAACAAAAACACAGGCCACAATGAACAAAGATGTTGTTTACTACTAATTACTAAACACTGTTTATTACTAATTACTTGTAAAAATAAATGGTTTGGTTGCTTTTCTATGAGCAGGTACCAGACGGTTACACTCTGTTTCATCCAGACCTGATTTTCCACATTAATCTCTAAGTAGACTGTAAAATCAGGGAGACGCCTTTGTAAACTTCCACTGAAACACGCTGCTGGTATCAGCTTCTATACAAGTTTCAGAAGTGTATTGTTTTGAGATAAAGCTATCTGTTGGGCTGACCTGCTCGCAACCTTTGATGACACAACAGCAAAGGTGTCCGCAGGGTTTCGGATTGATCATGGTGGTTATATGCTCCTTGGCCTGCAGGTCAATGAAGAATTTCTTGCTGCGCTCTGTCTTCTTCCTGCACGAAAAACATGAGCGGTATCAGACTGAGGCTCGGGTCCTGGAGTCAATGCCACACTTCAGAAGTACACCACATGAATGCACTTGTGGTCAAGATATTGTCACCTCTCAGAGTTGAGGTACATCAGCCGTGCTACATTGTAACAGATTCGAGCTTCTAGGACTCCACAGTTTTCATACGCCTGCCTGTAAGGGGAGGGCAGGGAGAAGACAATTAAACACTGAGAAAGTTAAAGAAGCCTGAATGTAAAAATAAAACAGCTCTTATATATTTGCCAACAACATTTTGTATTTACAGTGAATGACGCATTCTAACAAGACTGGCAAGTCACAAAATGAAGAATGCAACAGCACCAGGAAGTTTCTTTTTTGTTTGTAAATGCTTGAGCTTTTCTTTTTTTGCAGTGCAGGAGCAAACACTGGATTTTGTGTAGCACCATTTGGCTGGGTAGGAGTAGAGCCACACACCCCCTCCTCAGTCTTAAACCATCTTGACACATGACTTGCATGATCCTGCTCATCTGGCTTCTATTATGGACAATTACACATATAGGCCTGTCATTGTCTGATCCCTGCCATATGGGCAAGGACAAGACAGCTGCTTTTAACAGGAAAAAGCATGGCTTTCATACAGTTTAATACAGTTACTGCACAGCTCACTGCCTTGTTGATAGAGCAGTGTGCCATTTTTATAAGCAGAGAGATATGAGCATTGTGAGATATTAGATCTGGAGCCAGGACAGCAAAGTGCTTACTCAAAGTGTTGCTTTATCTCAGACTCTTCGGCATATTTGGAGATTCCATTGACAAATAAAGTGCGTTTCACCTGCATGAAAGTGAAGACAGGGAAGTGATTACCAACGAGATTCAGACCCATTTATGTACAAGGAATAAAAACAGCTGAAACCATGCCACCCACCAGGTCATCCTCCTTGTAGTGCATCTTCGATGTGTGCCGCCTCATGCTGTACACCGTCAGTAACAGGTAGAGAAATGCAAAGGTGGTGTGCAGCCACAGTAGTGTATTACTGGGGAAATGAAGGCCGAAAGTGTTTTAGTAACAGCACTACACTCAACAAAAGGCTTCAATGCACAGTATATACAAGAGTGCTGGTATGACAGTTACTCACTCGGCATCCAAATTTGCTATAGTGGTGCGCCCAAAACTATAGGCATTGTTTTCTGTAGAAAAAGTAAAAGAAACAAGACAGTTACTATTCAGTCACCAGGGGCCCTGCCCACTTCCAGCTAACTTTGGCTAACACACAGTCAAATTTCTATTAATATCGTTCAAGTGTAATTCATGTTCTTATGTTAAAGAATAAAATCATAGTACTGCAGGATATACAGTTTTGTACATATCATATGAAAGCTACATGCCAGATAAAAGAAATGAGAAAGAAAAACATTACCAAGTAAAATAAACTATATATAGTGACAAGACAACATTAAGTAATTCCAATCAACTCACCAAGTAGGTTTCCAGAGAAGTTAACAGGCAAGATGATGCCCACAGAGAGTACACCCACCACCACAAGTAGGCCAATGATGTGGCGCTGAAAGGATAAATAATGCACTGCATCTTCACCACACTTCTCCCTTATCTCTTCATCCCTACAGAGAGAGCACACCAACAAAGTCAACCACTGAAAAAGAACTGGTGGGAAGGTGATCATAACTATTGATTTCCAGTGTGCTGTGAACAGGTTGACTCACTTGATGCGGAAGATAGCAGTCAGCCAGGAGCAGAAGCCCTGAAAAAGGAGGGAGGAGAGAATTTAAGGTGTTGTACCAGTTATCGAATGCAACATACAGCGTATCCTAGATGAGAGAACTCTATATTTTATCCCGTGAGAACAATGGCATGCTTACTGTGTCTCTCTGATCAATATCCACAGAGCTGGAAACTGAGGTGAGGCGCTCATAGCGTTCTGTTGTCTCTGATGTCATAGCAGAGGCTACACTGTGAGCAGAAAACACAACACATAGCATTGCGATGTTACAGTTTCCTCTACGTCTGGGCACCAAAAAGGGGATGTTAGTTCTTCATATCTCAGTACAGTATGATTACCATCAGCATGGAAAAAGGTGACAACACAAAACACTTACAAACACATGCCCTGAAATGGACTGAAGAGATTCACCCCTGTATATCCTGTGTGGGCTGAACACAGAATTTGAGTTGGTAAACCAGTCAACCACAGGAACAATCTCTGCAGCCACATTTCATGCAGCATTAGGGTTAGAGCCTACTTTACACCAGTTGAGTACACAATCACTGTCAGAAAAAAAAGGTACTGATAAAGGGTTAGAAGACAAAGCTCTACGAAAGAAGATTAACTGAGGAAACAACAGAAACCCAGTGATTATTAAGTGCCATTGATAGTTTGTCCAGCAGAGCTTCAGGTTTTCCTGAATATGAAACAGTATCAGCACCTTATTATACTATATATAAATTTGATTACACTCCCCATCGAGGTTAGCCCAGGTCTATGTTTATACATAATTGGAAAATATGAAGAGGGCTGAGGCTCTGCTGGAATTCTAACATTGGTTCAGTGTTCACTACTACATGAAAGGATGACGTCAGCCAGGGCTCTAAGAGATCTCTAATGGAATGAGGAGAGTCTATGGCTGTAATCCACTGCCAGTCCTCCACTCGCACATTCCTGTGAGACGTCAGAATGGCTCATCTCAGCTCTAGTAGACAGGATATATTGGAGGTGCATCATGTTAGGGCCTGTCTAGAAACAACAACAGATCATGGAAGTATTACCTCTCTCTGTAAGCATCCTCTCTGTGCAGCTCATGCGGTGCGCTCACACAGGAGAAGTCCATGCTTCATAAAGAGGTCAATACACAGATTAGCACACACAGATCTGATTAGGACAGTGAGAGAGGACAGGGATGCCCAACAGCAGATATACAAGAGTGACAAGGAGAAGGAGAATAATTAGGAGCCTCGTACTGGGAAACGCCTGGAGGAGGAGGAAGAAAGCTAAACCATCAAGAGTGAAAAACAAGCTGAAACCCATAGCGGCCTGAGCAGAGTGGACAAGAGTTATAGGTTTGGTTAACGACAGAGAGGGGAAAGGAGAGAAGAAAGAGGCAGTGAGTCTACAATATGGAGATAAAACATACTATTCCCGATCATCCAGGCGACTGTAGCGTTGATCCATTCTTCTGATGAAAAGAGAAGCAAAACAAATCCATTCAGCTTTGTTAAGAGGAAACGGCCCTGTTGGCCAATAAGGGTGCTGGTTCAGAGAAAAACTGGTGAGGCATATTACACTGCAGGTATACCACTGATGGTTTCTGTTCATTCTTGTGAACTTCATCTAAACATAGAAATGCTTTATGGACTATGGTACAATAACCCTTTCATTCACCTAAGTTAAGAGTTGTGACATGAAGCAATTGACACCATTTATACCACATTTGTGATGACTAAAGAAGCTTCCCGTTAAGATAATTAAACAATACTCCCATTAAGGTTATAGTCATTTTTCAGATGCAGCAAGAATTTAAAAAGAAACATGCCGATCTCAAGTCAGCACAGTGTCATGAGACAAACTACATTTCCTGTCTGTTACAAAAGTGTCCCATGCTGCCACCCCCCTCCCACCCTCACACCATGCTGCAACCCCATTCTCTGCTCACATGCAGCTGCAAAAATAGTGAAGCTGCAACATCACACAGACACAGCAGGGGGATGTAGGTGATGGAGCACTGTGTCATGTACTTTCCAGGGGTCACAGTCACAGAGGTCTGTAGCAACGATCTGATCTCCTTCTCTCCCAAACTTGTCCTCTTGTTTCACCTCATGGTGAAGTCTTTTAAAAAGGAGCTGTGAAATGAGTTCTTGCTGACAAGCACCTCCTCGGCTGCTTCCACAACTATCCCTGTTATTCGATCAGTGTCCAGACCTCAGTCTCAAATATCTCTTGCTGCGTATCATCGTATGATGATGGGGAGCTACAGTTCAGGATGGAGAAAGTGGCTTTTAACTGGTCTGGAAGATTGATCTAAACTGAAATTGTTGATAGTTACTAATCAGTTGTTTCTTCTTCCTCTTGGTCAGGCTTTTACCAACAGCAGTCTGGGCTTTATATCTCAAAGTATACAATCCAATCCAACAATCCAAGTAACACATGACAAAACACGACCATGTCAGGGTGCATTACTGCCATTAAAATGGAAACTGCTGACACTGACTTCCTGTCTGGAGTACCATCTTGCAGTGCTGACATAGAAAAATGTACTTTTTCAGTGTCAGCTAGCATCCAGAATTTTCTCCTTGGCAAATATGTTAATAAGGGTCACTAGAAGCAATCGCCAGTATCCGTGCTGTCACAGGTACCCTTTGGTGTCTCTGTTGACCACCGTATACTTTTCTATTATTGGCAATTTATATGAATACTATGCTGGCTCTACAGAAAGTGCAGTTGTGCTTCTGCAACTGTGTGTAACAAGCTACACGTCACATGCGGATCAAGATGTTGAACATAGCACTGCAGTGATGTACCTGTTGATGTTTACCATGATATGCTGGTATAATGAAAATATAATTTTGTATTTTTGTTTAAAAAAACAAAAGCAATTGTTTTCATTCCTTTAAGGGTCATTTTAACAGATGATGAAACAATTGTGTATTGTTCTGTGATACTGTGAAATGTATTGTGTTCTGAGACAATATATGTACCATGAATCTCATAACACTGCAGCCCAAGTTGAACAATGTGTCAAAATGCTCTTGTAAGACTAATTCTTCTGCGATTCTAGAGAGATTTCAAACTACTATGCAAAACAGGGAGTGACGGTTAACTAATTACAAACCTTAGCAAGTTACTTTTCTAAAAGATTATATATTATATGTGTGTGTGTGTGTGTGTGTTTAAGTGACTACTTAAAAGTTAGAAAGCCTTAGTGCTTAGGATCCTTCAAATCTGGCTCAATGTGTTTTAATTACCTGTCAGCGTCAGTCACCAGAGCCAGACGCCCATAGTCCCATGCTACTTTCCTTAAGAAGGAGAACACAACCAGCAGCCCCTAGAAGTACAAAATAAACAGTGGCTGTCAACACCTCCAGTGCCTCTATTTACATTACAGAGGCCTATTGAACAAAAGTTACATAACTGCTTGAAGGTATTTATCGTTTAAAAACTGGTAGTTTTGTCCTAAATTCTGTGGGTTGTGAAGAAAACACAAAAACTCATGGGCTTGCGCTGCATCATGGTTAGGATATATTGCTACATGGTGCAAATGGTATTCATCAGTACCAGTAAATGTAAACTCCACTTGACTGACTGAAGGACTCACCAAGAAGCACATGAAGTCAAGGGCAAGGACAGTAGGCACCCCGCCGAAAGGCAAGCCCTGGAGCACTGTGCTGCGAATTCGGGCAGAGTAACAGTAGTCCCTGGAGGTGGAATTGGGGGGCAGAGTGGTTGGGCAGCTCTCTGAATCGGAGCATCCTTGCACCCCCCAGATGGCCATTATTAGTATTAAAACTCTGTGCATCACTCACTGCAGCATGTTGGCAACCTGTAAAGACAAGACAAAACAATAAATAACACTAATTATTTCACTAATTATTCCTATTGTAGTAGAACACTGTCTGTGTGACCAGAAGTGGAGACACCACATCAGTGGAGACACCACATCAGTGAAGACACCACATCAGTGGAGACACCACGTCATCACACATCATATGAAACTCTACAATAATGCTAACGATGTCATTTAAGTTTTCTGTCTGTTCCACTGAGGCTGACATTTCTGGCTTTAGTCACATGCTGCTGGTTTTGACCAAACGCATGAGAAGTGAAAGTAAATTATAACCATTATAGACTTTCTGTTCCTTGTTTGCAAAATATGGCCCAGTGACCCATAGTTACATTAGTTCTGAATTCAAGAAATAGAACAGTAGTGGAAATCTGTACTCTTTGTGTTCAATACATACCAGCAACTCCCTATTGCCACCCAGTACACAGTACGGTATTGGTATCTCATTTGAGAACGTTTAGAGCCAACTGTGAAATTCAAGTCCAGTATTCACTGGTTTTAGCTCTGATTCTGTCCAACAACAACTGATAAAATGTCTGAGGCTTTAACTGCAAAATGTTAACATTTCTTGAGCACTCATTGGTGTACCTGATCCTTTGTTTTGCCTGAGGCAGGTGATGTTCGCTCGGCTTGCCTGAGCTTGTTTACAATGCTGTGTACAGTCAAGTATTGGGATTTGATGAGAACAGTGACTCAACCGTACTGTCTGTGTTTGGGCTGAAGGACTAAAACAACGAGCGATTTAACTTAAAATGCTGCCTTCAGAGTAGAGTATCTAACCCTGGCTTTTCAGACTCAACAGATGTGATATGTTGGGATAAGCCTCCCATTGGCTACCTTTATATACTGTTATTTCACTCTTCCCTCTTGCATTTCCCACATTTCAGGAAGGAACAACAAGCAGTTGATCTAACAAGCTACCTGAAGGCTAATGATCTCATCACTGAAGCAAGAGCACCAGTAATCATCATTTTAGTCTACTCCAAAATAAATGTAATAATGATCCTACAATTACAATTGGTCCAGACAATCTATAGATAGTGCCACGCTGCAAAATAAAGTGTGATACACCAGACTTCTAAACACAGATTGTGTGTATGTTTATATTGGCATTGAAGCAAAATAATTGCTAAGGTAAAACAGTATCCTTCCAATCAATACCAAGTTATCTGCTGTCATGTCAACATAAGCTCAGGAAATACCCAACATCCTATACAGTAGCCCTGGAGCTGCAACATAAGAAAGTCCCAACTGACTTGAATGGGATATCATCTCCATCCTATTAAAAAATGGCCGTGTCCTGACCTACAGGCTATCACACTTAAATGGTTTCATATTTCACTCTGACTGAACAAAGTGCCTGAAGAAGGCACGTAGGTGTTCTGGTGAGTGCTGGTGAGTGTGTTTACACAGTTGCACTGCTATACTTGTGGCCTTCAACCCACTATTACCAGCAGCATTCACAACGCTGCTCATCTGCCCTAACACTAACTCATTTATCCGCTCCCTGGAATGCTGTGACATCACTGCAGAGGGGCGCAGCCAGAGCTGAACAATAAGCCGATAGAGACCACAGGGTTCAAATGGACCGGCCTCAACCCAAGGAGGACACAACATACCCCCCTGTGCCTTCAACAACACTGCTGCACATCCTGGACCTATTGCCACAGTTCAGACTGTTTAACATTCAACCCAAACATCTTGAAAAGGGACTTAAGCACATTTCAGGTTAACCAATATCTTTAAAACACCTTAACGATGTTACTTATGGTACTTATGGTAGATTAAGCCCATCTCATGGCTGCAAGTACTGTGTATTTTCATCCCATCGTATTAAAATGGGATTTATATCGAGATACATTATCCTTATAATGGACGATCCAATCTTGCTTTGCATTTACACCTGGTATTTTTAATCTGTTCTTGTTACCCTCATTGAGATCTGGTCTATGTCTTCCAGAGTCAAACCTGCGCGGGAGTCACTGAGGCGGCAGCCACAGTCCTTTAGTAGGTGATTGATTAATTTTAGGATTAATCAATCACCTACTAAAGGACTATATCAATAATGTTGATCGATATCAAGTTGTTGAGATAAAAAAAATTTAAAAACCTTGTGAAACACTGTTGATGACAAATCCTGAATGACTTGTTCCCTCTAATGAACTCGCTGAGTGTAACATCAACTTATTCCTTTTTTTTTGCAGGTAAAATATTAAGTCAGTTTCGTCCTGGAGGATTGCAGTGATATGTCAGGATTCAGGGATCAGGGAATATCACACTTACGCAAACATTTGGATAAATATATGTACGGAGTCAAATTCATCATGTCAGGTCAATGTTCTTTTCTTTTTCTTGCAGTGTTTTCTGTTTTTTTATTTGTTGTTTAAAGTTCAAAGATTAAGATATCTGGAACCACTGGCATTGCTGAAAGGCATCATTTTACCACCTATTTCAAAGTTATATCAAAGTTAAGGTTTCACATTACTACAACTTTTAAACTTAAAATGGGGAAGACTGTGAATGGAAGAGACTATCAAGTAACTCCACAACTAATAATAAATTAAAAAGAAAAGTTTTTATTGTTATGTCATTTGCATATGCTTTGAATTTGCTGTGGTTCAACACAGTAACGCAACACCACCTAACACCTGACAAGACTGACAGTAAAAGTCTTCTATCTATTTCAGGCTTGTAATTAATTGGCAGATTTGAGCTGAGTCAACTGCTCTTTGACTGAAGGGTTTAGCATTATTTACAGGATTGGAGTTTATTATCAAGTCCTATTATGTTGACCACATTTAATGCATGTGCGAATGCATGATCCAAGCAGTTATGGAACCATGATGTCTGTTGCTGTATCAGAGCAGTGAAAGTGAAATGCAAGGATTTGTGACTTCTTTTAGAAACCAAGAACAATTGTAAGGAAGGCCTGTAGCCAAAAAACTAAATATGAAAAGTAGGCAGCATGGCTTATTAAATATTAATGAAAAATGAGTCAGTCATATTTAAGCCCATATGAAACACTGGGAGTGTTTGTGTACATTTCGCATGACCTATTTCCTACTTATTTTAACTATACAGAACGAGTATGAAACTAACTGATTTTATCCTGTCTACAACAGCTTCTAAACAGCACTGTGTGATTACAGCATGACTAAGCAGCACAGAAATACTGTGCCACCTTTCCACCTAACGCTAGTTGCTATGGTAGCATCAGTCTGGCAGACAATCTCAAAATACAAATAAAAATAAAAGGGATGGAAGCAGTGGAGGAGAAAATTGTCCATCTGAAACTCAATTTAGAGTGAGTCTGCTATTTGTTTTACAGCTTAAGCAGGCAAAACAATGTGGTTTGTCTAATCGTCCAGGACAATACAGATGTATATGGGTTATTTTTAGTTTGACAAACAATATCAGAGCAAAACATGTACCAAGAGAAATTAAATGAAAATGACATACAGTACCATGGCTCATTCAGGTCAACACAGGGATTGTCACTATATGCTTAAAATTAGAGCCACACCAACATCATCGGCTGGAATTCATCTATGGCAAACATACATATCATATCGCTATATGTTCCTTATAGGCATCAATATGCAAGCTGTTTTTCAAGTAACGCAGAAAAAAAATTGTGGGGCAATATAGTGGTGTCACTACAAATGCTTACATATTTAAGTGTATACATTTAACTGAAATAAACTGTTTAGTCAAAATTATTTGTTTAAGAAATCAGCCCTCCAAACACCTTTGCACAGCCATATCACTGCAAGAAAAATAAAATTAAAAATTAAAAAAATAAAATCAGTGCACAATCCTTGTGGCGAATGGAGAAGGTCTTCTTTTCCCCTCTAAAATAGGTATGAGTCTCAGAGGTTCCATATCGATCAGGCTCTACTAATAATGCTAAGTAACCTACCATCGTAATGCACTGAGAGTCTGACTTCTATAACTGCATAATACTAATGCTTCCTATTTACAATCAGCAACAGCACACATATTAATGTGAGTGAGTGTGCACTTTAATCTACATTGTTTTCAGTCAGTATGTGAGTCATTCTATCTGGACAGGATTTGTTCAATGCTTTACAACCATGGGTTATGAATCAGGCGGGCAGTTGTCAAACAAAATTCACCGTACAACCTCCATCTCACTTTCCCAATGAACTAAAACCAAATTTAACAAAGGAGGGACACACACTACATGCCAACATTACGTTTAATTGGCTTTGTTTGACTTTTCCATACTAGGCTGTGAACTGGATAATGAACAAAAAGCAACCACTCCCTTATGAGTAGAAAGCAAGATATAAGTTTTAAATATTTGTAACATTTCTAATAAAATGTTTGCTTGTGCTTATGGGAAAAACAAAAGCAACTTAGTGATAGATATTTACAGGTGTCTGTTCAAATCAATCACCTAGTAAAGCCTACCAGCAGATCGTACATTCGTTTCACATCTCCACTATCACCTTTAAAAGGGTTGTTGATAAACTTATCAGCAATGTGAAAACAAGAAACAAAGAGTTAGTGGACACCCTAAGAGAGATGCCAACCTCACCAGACCTACTGTATTTACTCTATAAAGACACATGTCTACACACAGTAGTTGAAATGTAATCAAATGATACTTACATGTGATAAGAACACAACAAAAACAAAACAGTGTTTTGAATCCATGAGCCATGTCCAGTTTAAGAATCCGTATGCCTGCTTTACATCTTAATATCCTATCATTATGCCTCACATTAAAATAGAACCCAGCTTCTCCACCAATCCGGAGGGCTGATAATGCAGATTTGTACATATTGGCCTTGTTGGTATTAGCCTGTAAATCATTGACTACTGCTCAGTGCCTGAGGTTTGATTATCACAGATTGTGATTATGTCAGAGTGCTGTTTCATAATCATTTCATAGCATGAATAGAGATATATGGCTACACAAAGCAGAAAAATGAAAATTAGAATAAAACATTACATGATAGAGTTCTAATAAAATATGCTCCCCTGCTGGCAAAGATACATGCGTAAATACTCAGAATATCTTGTTTTATAATGTTCAGATCAACAATGAAGACGAGAGGAGAGTAAAGGAAAATTAACATTTAATGGTCACCAAAATAAAGTTGATGTTATTGGATAAAAGACTAATTACACCGAAAAGAACACAAGTGCACCTGGCTTTAAAATCTGTAACACAATGTAGGGTCTTGATCCCTGTTATTTCCTATCCAATAAATTATGTCATCTCTGTGGAAGTACTCCTCTCACTGTAATTGAGTTCTACCTTCAAAAGAGTGGTGTGTGTTTAACTCTATGTTACGATCATACAGAAATCCTCTGATCACTAAAATCTAAAAGACCACACACAATCAGTTACAGCTATTCAACTGATTCAATTGAGCAATTGTGTTTTTTATTCATAAAGTTATTATACCACAAATGGGTGGACTTATGAATGTTAGGCTTAGTGTAAGGTGAGGAGCTGATTTCTATGATCTGTTTCGCTCTCATTATAAATTCAAAGACTTCGGCAGCTGCTCACTAATCAGGAAGTGCTAAGGCATCACTTTGCCTGCAGTCTGTGACATGCATTTATCATCGCTTTTCCACATTTAGAGATGCAATTATTGATAGATGCCACAAAAATAAATCCCATCAAAAACAGATGCTTTCATCATGTTACCTATTCAAATTATTTATGTAGAAAAGGAAAGAATATACTCAGCACTCAGTACCAAGTCTAGCTATTGAGGCCCTTTGTTCTTTATCTTGTTTGAAATCAGTATAACCAAATATATATCAGACTGTCCATCAGTTTTCACTGAATCACAGCATGGCTCATATACAAAATATTAAGACCACTGGCAGCCAGCTCATGTTTATCCCTTTACAGGTATGCTCAAGGAAACACTTAGTGCATTACCTGTCACAGCCAAGCTGTGACTAGTCATCATTCCAAAATGAAACCTGTGTCAGAGAATCTGGCAGTGTTATCAGTTACTGTCAAGAGATTCTCTCAACAACAACATTGCTCAACTAGCGATTCATAGCTGTGACACGTTACATTACTGATCCTTCGCTAGTTATCAAAGGGTATTTGTCAAACTAATTGTTACTGGCCTGAATCCTATAGCTAAATAAGACACGCATCAAACGGCACAGTCTCATAGATCCTCTGCACATCCAATCAATTAAACAGCAGACAGCCACGAATTACAGAGGTCTGACAGCTTTCAGACTTAATTGAAACATATTCTGATATGTCGCCATTTATCTAACGTTAACCTACTTCATCACGTATTATAGCAGCAGTATAGCAGTATATAATCAGTGTCTGAACAGCAAACCAAATAGGTTAAGTATCTGAAGAGTACCAGCAGGCGAATTTAATCGAGGGCTTGTGCTCGAGTGCGACAAATAATAAAATAATAATGTACGTCACAGTAACCAATGTAAAACCAAACGAGAATCCCCACATTTGTTTAACAACGTTAACTCCCGACAATTATGAAAACTAGCTCACTTTAGCTTACTGTTACTGGAGCTCGTTAACTTGCGATCAGTTAGCCCTACGCTAATGATAACGGATGCCTTTACTCGTTTATTGTTCTAACTGCAACCATTTAGTTTATTAGTGAGTTGGCATGCTAACCTTTAGCTGCAGCAACTGAAGAGAAAGACCAAACACGTTTACGGTGAAATAACAATAAACATGGGGGTAAACAACAAGAAAAACAACTTACCTTTCTATGATACGCAGCAGGGGTAGAAACTAACACAATTAGCTAAAAGTGAGTTAGCAACCGTAACGTTGACGTTAGCTTATTTAGCCCCTTAATGTAGCAAATAACAGGTGGAGAGTGATGACTATCGGCCAATTTCCGCATCAAATTATATTTTTTTGCTACTCTCCAGGCGCACCATGAAAGCTAACTAGGTGGGGTTGGTCAGTCAAACTATCTAGCTGCAATGATAGACAAGTCTAAGCTGCTATGGTTGCGTCTGTCAGCCAGTTGAACAACTTTCGCTAACCTAACCAGTCCAGCGAGAGGCGAAGCCAGGCAGGTTTAGAGCGTGACGTAAAGAAAAATACACTACATAGAGAGGGGTAAGGTCTTTATACACCATGGCCGCTAAATCTTCCCAGCGTCTTCGTGGGATAGTTTCTACATTTATCTATTTCTATGTACGCCCCGGCGCGTTTGTATGACGTAAGAAAGTAACAAACAAGCTAACTGGAGCCTGTAGACAATTGTGCGTGTTTTAGGTACTCAAGCATGTACGAATACAAACGTTGACATTTAACACCAGTCATTAAAAAGAGCTCGACTTATTACATACAGCAAGAGATATTTGTATGTTAATGCTAATGCATGTCATTTTTATTAGCTAGGTCGGCCAAAGGCTGGTGGTCGCGTGTTACTGACGCTATCCTTTTGACATTGTGGCATGGAGTAATGTGAGTGATAGAAAGGTAATCTTAACAAGAAAGGTATTTTAATCTTACAACTTTGTCTTTTTCCGATGCAAAAAGTATTATTTTGTTTTATTAATCAAGACAAAGATTATAGGCCGAAGTTATTCTGCTCCGTTGTCAGGTGTTGTCAGCCCATTGGGTGATTGTTAGCGTATGCTAGCGATACCGTAGCTATTTAGCTGCTAACCATGTATAATGTTTCTTTCTAGTCGACATAATATTCTCCGAAGTCATGGCTCTCTCCCAGCTATCAAGATGCATGACTGGGCTCCTGTTGGAGACATCGTCCACAATCCATCAGAGGACTTTTAGGTATGATATTTGGCATTTGTATTTTTGAACTTTTTAAATAAAACACACATATTTATTCTAGTTTATTATTTGGGGGAAAGGAGTAATTTGCTTTTGGTAGTTCTTAAGCTGTTTATTTCGTATTTTTGTTATGTTTTTAAGAACAACGTTGTATCGGAAACAATACTCAAAGCAAGAATATCTTAAATATGTCTTCAGTCTCTTTTGGATGATTTTGAATTATATCTAAGATGTACAAAACTGCTAAATATCATGCCACACCCCTGTTTTGTTATCAATGAAGATAATCATGATTACGTTTTAATTATTTATGTATTTCCTTTTAATTGATTTCAGCTCTGATTTCTGGGTTGAGCTGTAAGAGGGTTACTGAAAAATCGGTGGGGTAGATATTAATGATGTGCACTGAAGCCACACAATTTTGTGTAACTAGTAGCTACAAGAATAATGGGATGGGTCTCTCTTGGATAATTAATTAAATAAAAATAATAAATAATAAATAGGTTTGTGCTTAGAAATACTCCATTGAGCCGGCCCTGAGTAATTTTTTAAAAATTCACTGTTTTACTGAGCACTAGTCTCCACATGACATTTTCAGCAGACAGATAGACTCTGTCCAGTTTAATGAGCACAGGTATTCTGTCAAAGGTTGAAATTTAAAACATTGCTTTGCTGAAAAGTAAAATTTTTGCATCACTGCTGGATGTGGGGTGTCTCAAGGGGATCTGTGATTCATGACATTTAGTAAAGGGTAGTGCCCCACTCCCATAAACTGAAGACCAATTTTCTGTTTGTCTCGCCAGTGTATCCGCTGTTGCAGCAGCCATTCAAAAGATGACAAGAGTGCGTGTAGTGGACAATAGCTCCCTTGGAAATACACCATATCACCGGGCGCCAAAAGTTATTCATGTCTACACCAAGAATGGTGTGGGAAAAGTTGGTGACACCGTGTTGCTTGCCATCAAAGGACAGAAGAAGAAGGCGCTTATCGTTGGACACAAAATGCCTGGAGATCGCATGACTCCACGTTTTGATTCGAACAATGTTGTTCTGGTTGAGGACAATGGGAACCCAACAGGAACAAGGATTAAGGTCCCATTGCCCACTCAACTACGTAAAATGGAGGGAGACTACTCCAAAGTCCTTGCAATTGCTAGTTCGTTTGTTTAATAGCAGCATCACAGTGATGAAAATGTATGCTTTATATTTCACATCTGCTGTGGATATATGAACATTTTGTCTGTATGTTCTTTAATAAACATGATAAGCATAGGCCCTGACACATTATTAACTCGACAGTCTGTTATCACTCAATGTATGTGATAGACCCAAGTCAACATATGACATTTTTCCGAGGCCTCTCTGTGCTTACAATAAACATAACCTTTACTTTAAATGCATAGTGAAGGAGGTTGTGGTGCAGTTTGAGCAGCCAAATGTGGGTCAAACTCATGTTATCATGAACACAATGAACAGAGAACGCTTGAGGGAAGTATTTATCGAAGGCACAACATACACTCACAACACATGACTTTCACATTTTGAACAGCTGTTAATAACATTGCGGTATCATATATAAGGCATTCAGTATCCTATGATCCCTCGAGTGGACTGATACACGTACAGTATTTCTCACTAAGTTGTGGCAACTAGCACTAGCAGCTTCCTTAAATTAAAATTTCAGTGCAAAATAAAAATCAAGTAAAACTAAACAAATGTCGGCTGCTTGACTTCAACTGAAGAGAAAAATGATGCCATATATAAAACAGGCTATACCTTAGTATCAAATGTCAAAATACAAAAAGAAAAAGGTTATTGATTAACGCAGGTTTGTAGTGCCATCTGCTGGTACATGAATAACACAACCAGCTCAACAGTAAGGTGATCATTTCCTATTAAACATCTCTCTGTTCTAAAAGTGGTAACGTGAGTGGAGAACAATAAAGTAAAACTATACCATGTCACCTTTTAAAACACTACAATAACAGTCCTCTTCAGATTTCTTGTACATTTTTTGTTAATGAGATTTTAAATGAGAACAGTGAAATGATTTGTTAGAAGATCACTTAACAAGCATACAGACAGCAAAACTGAAATGTAAAAGTATAAAATCAACTTATTAAAACGCGTGTTACAGCTAGTGATTTTTGTCATGCACGGACTCATGCTGTTTGTTTACAGAAGGTACACATTTATGTGGCACAGTGACTGCTTCATACTGTACGTTTGCATAGTTGCATTGCAAAATTTAGCCGGGAGACACTTAGCTCGGTTGGGCTTTGGTTTTCCATTATCCAGCATTTTTGCTACTTTAGTTTATGCTGAGGTTGGATGTGTTAAAGGATCGAAGGGTCAAGTCAGGCTGAAGGGTCTTCAGGGCTACAGGTTAGCAGTCTACAGGTACTGTACCCTCATCCAGTGAAGACGGTCCTCTTCAACCGCACATTGTCAGGTAAAGCCACTAGCCGCAGGAGAAATAAAGATTAAATGAAGAGAAATGATTGACAAAGTGTACTGAAATTTTCTTTTTTAACAGAACTCACCTCTGTGATATTCATCTCAGCCACTCCTGATCCCTCCTTGTCGAGCTCCTTGAAATACCCTGTTAAAAAAGTCAAAATTTTCACAGTGGTGTTGAAATTTGCACTGTATTATTATACAAGTATTTGCAAACACAGAAGTAACACTACTACAGTAACACTCACTAAACATGGCTTCAAGCTTGACCAAGCAGCCGATGAAGTTGTCAAAGTCAATCATCTCATTCTCTGCATACCGGGCTACCAGAATCTGGTTCAGTCTGTTGTTCAGTTTAAAACCTACACAGGAAGACAATAAAAGTGAAACACAGGGTCACACTTTCTACATGCGAGTGTGTGTAATGAAAACAACTGTTGGGTATGATAATGTAGAGCATTATACCTGCTGCCTCCACAGCAAGACGCATCTCATACGAGCTCATGGTCCCTGACTTGTCAAGGTCGAACTGTCTAAAAATGACCTGAGATGGAAATGCAGAGATACATGAGTGTGCATAAATTTGCTGTTGACATTGCTATTTTACTGATTCTTAATAAAGCAATTCTTTTTCCTCCTCTTCTTCTTACCAGCCATTTTCGGATCTTGTTCCAGAGGATCTGAAACTCGACCAGCCCCAAACGGGCACTGCCATCTTTCTGTTAAATACTGTGTCAAGGAGTGAAACTACACACTGACAGCTAAATGCATTTTCTTTTTTCTTGCATTTCTTGTTTGTTGAATAGTTTCTGATCCAGTCATTGCCTGATAACTGAATAGGATACATCCATCAAGTTGACCATGGTCCTGCACGATTCTGTACTGAAGCCATCGGTCTTCAGATCTTTGTCTGAAGAAAAAAAAAACCCAACTCATCTGACGGAGTGTCACAGAGACCCGTCCAGGAAATGGATGGTGTACACACTACAGTGGAATCTGATACAGTAATGAGAGATGTATAACTAATATGATAACTCACGCCGGGTGACGACTCTGTTTAGGATGGTCTTAAGCTCGTGAATAGAAATCTCCATGTCCTGAAAGAGCAAAAAGGACATGAAAAGAGAATTGGGAAGTCCTTAGTTTATAGCAAAGGAAATACAGTATGATAACACCACTATTACGACTACTACCACTAAGTTGTGTTATGATGTGAGTACGAATGCAAACAAAGATTAGTATCATTAAGACAGAACTTACGTCTCCTGCTAGTTGAGCAAACATGGACTTAAAGGAGTCATCAATGTCATCTTCAGTTATTTCACCCTGTAGGAGACCACAAATATAAAGTCACTGGATTATAATCATTGAATATCATTATTTCCTCAGATTCATTATAATATTATGTCACACTTTTTTCCTACAGTGTCACATCTCACTGATTCATACCTCATCTTCTAAATCGGCAGAGATTTCATCATCCATTTCTCTGCAACAGACAAAAACATACTTGCATGAGAATTAAATCTCCACACATTGCAAATCCCCAAGCTGTCATTAAAATCACATACTCTGTTTCTGATTGCTTCTCAGTGAAGACTCGGAGGACAAAATCGGCCTCTTTGTTGGGCTCAAAGGTGGAGGGGACGACGAGGTACTCTCCAGGGGGCAGGCGGAGCCGCGTGCTAACCTCTCGCAGGTTGATGAAGGTCTCAGAGCGAGCACACGACGAATTGGTCAAAAAGAAATTTTTCTTCAAATGGACATTCTGGCAGCCTCTGTACTAAGAAGAGTAGGAAACAAAACATAGGTTGAGATGCATTTGTATTTTGTTTTTAGGTCCATTTAATTGGAATTGTAGATACTTTACAATATTGCCAACCATTTTACAGAAGAAGGTAACATAGTTAATTCTTATTTCTAATTGCATTTCAGTGAAAACTAAATTCCATATGGGATGGAGATAACTCACAAAGATTTCAAACCTGCTTGAAATCTGTCAATTTCTCAGTCAACTTTGAGTCAAGTTTCTCTTGGCTAATTTACATACAATAAATGTAATGAACACAAGGCTAAGAAACCACTGGCTACCCGAAACGTGATGAGCAGAACTGTCAAATGTATATCATACATGAGAAATCACCAGTGAAGGTTATGATCAAACTTAAAACAGTAGTAAGCGATGCTCTTGCTTACCTCTTCTGGAATCTGAATAAAAGAAGAAAAGGAAAAGACAATTTCAAAAACATGTTATGGTAACATGTGAGTGAACATGAGGAGAGCGAAGGGACAACACTTTTTCAGCCTGTGCTCTCACCTCATAGATAGCAAAGCCAATGGTGTGCATGTCCTGACCTTGGCGTCGGTATCTGCGGCGGTCTTTCTGCATGAGAGCCACTAAAAAGCTGCACGCTACCTCATCGTCCTCAGGGTCATCATCCTCCTCAAGCAATGTGATCTTATACTGGGGGTTGATCCAAAAGGTATCTATAAACATACGGCATTTGTGTTAGCTTGTTTCATGGTAACAGTCACATTACAGGACCTGTCTGGGCTTTAACAGAGACATTTAATCACCTGATTATCTGTAAATTAAATATGTCAGTGTTCCTCGTGTGCACACAGGTAAGACTCACTGGGATGGTTCCTGCAGCCTCCAGCAGTGCTGCCTCTCCTCCACGTGCCGTAGAACTTTATGGTGTTCCAGTGACTGAGAGAGTCCTCACTCAGAGCATCAGGCGTCAAGTTACAGATCTCTAGCCGTGAAAACTGCCTTTTGAACTCACTGAAGGACATCCTGGAAAATTATGGAAAGTTTTAGGGCAGGGACCTGAATGGAGCTTATTTAGAAGAATTTGCAGGCTTATTTTCAGGCTTTTATTATTAGGCTTATTTGTTCTGTTTTCTGGGTGAAATGAGAATTTTAAACTCTATCTCATGTTTGTATAGTAACCATGGAGCTGGAGCGAGCAGTCGGTCTGTTGAAATAAGGAAAAGTTGGCCTGGGTTGCCCAAAGGTAACAAAATACCTAGCAGTGCCTCGCTAATTAAAATGTCTAAAAAATATATATTTGCATAATCCTTACACACATTTTTACATTTTGGTTTTTATATGAATTTAAAAAACAAAATATATGTTTACAGACTTTAGAGATATGCTCGTAAGTGTGAGCTTTAGCGGTGCTGGTAGTCAGATCTTTAAAAACTTGATCAAAGCCAAGCTAGGTTTGTTCCCTTGTCTCCAGTCTGTTTGCTAAGTTAAGATAACCATCTCCTGGCCATAGCTTAAGCAGTAGTCCACAGTTTACACGATTACTGCACCTGGGACATCTTACCAAAACTCCCCATCTTCCATCTTTAGATGCAGGTCTTCACGTTCAGAAGGGTCAATCTCATCCCATTCAGGGGAACTACAAACGACAAGACAAGTAGACCAGAGTAAACATTCAGTATGAGATGAAAGACAGTAAACAAAGAAGGCAAGGGATGGAAATCTTTCTAGTACACTGGGACATTTCTACTGCTTTGGCACACTCACTTGTCACTCCAGGCACCAGTCCATTCCACCTGGCCCCATGGGTTACGTACTCGGATTAGGCGTTCCATGTTGCCACGGAAATCAACCTACACGGAACACATGGAGTGATGGGCGATTTAGAACCATTAATATTATTTCTAATGGTAACACATCAAAGACACACACACACAGACAGACCTCCTTCAATCCAGTGACTGAGTAGGCGTGGCCCTTCACAAGCTTCCTGAATGTAACAGCCTCCATGTCGAAGGCACTGGTGATCTGCATTGATATGAAAACACAATTACTGCATCCCAGTATGAATTGTCTAGCACTGAAATAAATAGAAGGGCCTTTAATGTTATTGGCTTTCTCAAGATGGTGTGGCATTGATCTGTGTGTCTTGGTTTCATGCCAGTGTTTGGCACTTACATCAATAGAGCAGCCCAGCAGAGAGCCTCTGTCCAGAGCTTTGCTGATGATCCTGTGCAGATCTCTGGGAGCTCTACCGAGCTCGTACATCTCAGACACGCCCCCAGTGAAGTCCTCAAACCCTTCTGTGGTGCTTCCTCCAGACAGAGCCTCATAAGAGCCATTCAGCCTGATAAAACATAAAAAAAAAAAACGCTTGCGTTTGACTGCCATCAAGAGAAGCAGTGTGCAGAGCAATTTAGAACTTCCTGCTGAATGCACTCATACTGAATAATTCAGCAATTTTAAAACCTACTTGGCATAAGCCTTCTCAAGGAGTGCACTCCAGAATTCATTGCCCTCAGCAGAGTGGACGAACATCAGCTCCCCGTCTTTGACAGGCAGTCTGTCATCTATCACCACGTCGACCCATTCGCCGAACTGCCAGAACTGCAACACAGAGCAATAATCAAGAACCCTGTCTATCTAATTTGCTTGCCATACCCTTGATAGAAAGGGAAGACACTAGGGGGTGATTGTGGAGCACCTGAAAGTGGAAGATTCCAGCATAGTCGTCTTGAAAGGATTGCCCATGTGGGACAACTCGATGAAGAAGCCTCTCATTCAGGGTGAGAGAGGCGATGGCTGCTAAGAGCCAACAGTCACCTGCAAGGGAAGAAGCAGCATTTAGCCACATTTAACTAATTCTGCCTTCTTGAAATCATTCAATGACAGATTCAACCATAAAAATAGCCACGAGGGCTCACCCAGTGCTCCTTGACAGATGTCTGTTCTGGTGGCACCACCCACAATGAACTCAGGGTTATCTGTCAGTTCCTGTGGAGAAATTAAGGGTCTGGGTGAAAATGATGAAATCTATCAAAATTCTCAGGATTAGACTTTCAGTCACGTCCTTCAAAGACTGCTTGTCTTGCACCCGCCCATTAACTTCCCGTGTTTCATTAAGGCACCATAAACAAATACCAGGGCGAGGGAGTGGTCAGAGAATGCCACGCAATGCCAACAGCTGCAGTGGTCTGAGAAGTTACTGTCCCTACTTGTCCTACTCTGTCTGAGTTTGCAGACACAGAATAAGACACTGTCAGTGATATGTTTGTTTGTATGTGTGTCTGTGTTGAGCTCAAGTCATCACTAGCAGGAGTCAAAACCACCTGTTGAAATATTGTAAAATATTACACGAGAAGCAAAGAATCATGAAGGAGGTATTTTATTAATGACTGATAAACACATTTTGCTCAGCTTTAAGCATCAGTGATTGCCGCTGATTCCAGAATATTCTCGTAATTCATGTTCTCACCGTGGGCCTCATCCACTCCACATCTCTAGTTTTGGAGGAATAGGGTGCCAGTTCCTTGAAGCCGAGAGATGTAGGCTCAGCGGGGAAACAGGGGTCTTCGAACAGGCAGCCCGACTCCACACATTCCTGCTTCAGTGCCTCATAGTCCTGGTTGGAGAAGGGCACCGCGTGCTCCTTGGAGCCCATACCTTCTGCCCGTAGCCTGTTGGCGTATATGCTTGCAGATATCCCTCCGGCTGGATACATACTGGTGTGAGATAAAAATACGGGGCTGGGTGGACATGCACAGTGCCATCTATAAATAGCAGAAAGCTGTTCAGCGGCACACTCTTGTCTAAAAGTTACAGCAGGGCAGCCAAGGGTGGGAGTGTGTGGCCAAAAATAATATTTATACAAGTGATAAAGATCTTTTTTTTTGCTGATTAGACTGAATCTTCATTCTGCAGAATCAGTCTGACCTCATTTAGATTACACAGTTTGCTTTTAGCCTGAAAGCAACTCAAAGCTGAAGACTTGCAATTGTATTTGATAAAATTCATTGTTTTAGGTCAACAAAATAACCCATAAATGATTAAGAATACGATCCATATAATTTTGTTCCTGAAAATGCAAAACCTGTCATTACCTTTATGTTGGGAAACAAAATATGTAATTGAGAGTTTAACTGTGTAAATAAAACGTAAAACGGCGAAGATTTAAGGACCTTGTTTTGGTGAGGGTGCATTGGTGGGCCGTGCAAAAGGAAAATCCTCCACATAATACAAATAATAATAAATCAGGTAAAAATCCAACTGTTAACCTACACTCCGTAGCATGAAACTAACAAAACTAAAAGCCCGGCAGAGAAATAATAGATATACAGAAAGCATATAGAGAGGAGAGCCAATTACTAAGAAATGTGAGACAACACACCACCTTAAACACAGCAAACCCAGCAATAACAAAAGAACTTAGAAACATAATACCTTGTCTGTAAAGGCACGCTGCGAGGGAGAATGAGAGAAGAAAGAGAGAGAGAGAGTCATTCACTCAAGCCTTGGCAATAGTCAAGATAAAGTGTTTGCTCTTTTCAAATAATCTGGATTGCTCTGGGATGGGAAAGCTGGCCCTAATGGTGTTTACGACTCAGTGGGGGTGTTTTCTGCTCCCTATATGCATTCTGTGACCATGAGTTTCACTTCTTTCAGTCAAGTCCCCAGGGACACAATAATAGCTTTCTGTGGAAATCAGCAGTTAAGCAGAAAGAACCAAACACATCAAGAAGACGGACAATATGTTTTAACTCATTACTTGGGTGTCTATTCCCTCTTTGAATCCGTACTGGAAAAACTGGGACAATCTTTTATACCCCTCTGCTCCGCTGGAAAGGAATCCTAATGAGTTCAGCACTGTAAACAGTCCAGACACTGAAAGTCAGAGGAGCGAACATAGACAGAGCTACAGTGTTGAGAGACTAGGACGAAAAAAAAGAGTTGAATTTCTGTAACGTGTTAGAGAACAAAACAGACATGTTGCTGTGTTCAATAGTCAATGCTTATGGTAGAAGTAAAATCTGCAGGCGAGGACAATGTTTTTAGAACTAGCCCCCCACCCTGAGGCCCCACATGCCAGTGGAGTCTGCAGGAATGTCCCTCTGCTTTGTCAAACACCTAAAGAGAGGCTTCTGCTGGCTATTGATCAAAAGGAAGTCTCTATTTTACACCACTAGACAGAGAAATGCTGATCCGGGCATTCCTGTGATGATGATGTCACCTATAGGACTTCAACCTCAACAATACCCTCATCCAACCAACAGCCTGTCTGTCACTGGGCTCCACTCTACTCCCAGTAACGCTGCACATATGTTGGCTGCTTTGTGAATTCATAGGTCTGTTCCTATCAAAAAGCCACAGTATGTCAGGCATGTAATGCAGGCTCATATTGTTTACAGCACCTGTTCAGGAGTACAAGAAGGCCTGCAGGTCTTTTTCTGGCCTGTAGTCTGCTGCAAAGATTTCTAACAACAATAGTGCCGTTACAGCACGACTGCACTCATTCCACATCGGATGTTACGCCTAAATTAAGTCCGTGGACCTGTTTTTAACTGTGTTGACTAACTGTATTATTACTAGTGCAACAGCATGCAGCACAGGGAGTCAAACTCACCGCTCGTTGGCCTTCAGTACAATAAAAACCTTGAAGAACCGTTAACCTCAAGCTGGCTAAATGAAAACATTCAGTGAAACGAAACAACAAGAACGATTGCACTCACCACCACCGCTTCGAGGGCAACTTATGGCTCCTTCAAAATGAGTCGGACAGTGATAATGGTGTAAATCTGTGAGAAGGGGGGCAGTGGTTTGGGTTGCCAGGAGATCAGGTCCAGCCCTCTCCACACTGCAGCAAAGACCAGCCCCTACAGGGGGAGGGGCCACGGCTCCCGGCCAGCACCGCACACTGCCGCTAGAGGTGCTCAAGACAGAGGAGATCATCTAAAATATATGCTACTCGGGAATGAAAACATACATTCAAACAAACACACACAAAATAAAATAACACTATCAGACAATGTGTGATTTTCAGTAAATAAAGAATTATAGGTTATTCATAAAACTATATATGGGACAAGTGATGAACTGAAATCAACTATTACATATACATATACATACGGTACTGTCCGGTCAAAATAAAGAGAAGAAAGATTTGATTAAAAAGAAGTTAATTTCAATACAAAAACGTGTCTGAATTATGTGTTGTGATTAATTACATATATTTTATTAAATATTTTTCATAATAAAACAAAGCCATAGAATCATATCACTTTAGCCCTGAGTATAAACATGTATTTAATCTACATACACAAAAGTTCCTATTCAACAAATGTGACATGGAAACAAGAGTTGGTTCCGTCTGTCACTGGTTAACATGTGCATATTAGAAAACAAATTCAAAGCTTTCACATGGAAACTAAACTGTTAACTGGTTAATGGAAAACATGATCACGATAAAAGTTAATTATAAGCTCACGTGTAATTGCGGCCCGGGTGAAATCCAGTTCTCATCCGTGTCAGTGCCCTTGATAAACCCTGCAAACCGAAACAACTGTGTCTCACCTGAGAGATAATGTGTGGCATAAATAGCAAAGGTCAAAGGTCAGCAGCTACCACATCTGCCAGGCCAAATCTAAATGCTGAGGAGAAATAAATAGAGCTCAAGAGGCTATCTTTTGTTTGGTAATACTGCACTTCCACTATGTTCAGCAATGTCTTTTGGGCACTGATAGAGAAATGTATATGACATTTGTTAAAAGGGTAAACATAGCACGTCCATAACTCATCAGATGTTGCTTAAAGTTCAGTATATAAAATGACTGAATCAAAAGGAAAGTGACACTGTAAGTAGATACCAAGTTGCAGATGGGTGTGTAGGTTGTAGACTTTAGCCAGCTGCTGACAAAGCAAAAGATTTTAAGCCAAACACTCTTGGCGGAGGTCAATGTATGTGATGCTTTAAGCAGGCAGTAAGTTTTTAATGTGATTATATGGTGCTTCTGTGTTTGGCTTGTTGTGCTGCCTCAAAGAGGCCAAAATTAATTAATGCAACTAAAGTTTCTTTGCAGAGCCAAACAACTGCCAAAAAAAGTGTGAAGTCACAGATATTTATTATCACTGCATTTAATATTGAACACAGAGAATTTTATTTAAAAAGAATATTGTTACATGTTTAACCTTCCTGGATGTGCAGCAACTAATGTATCTTCAGTCGAATCTGAGCAGGTAGCAAACATCAGCGTTTACTTACACAATGACAATGGTTGGTATCTATTAGCTGATTGGTAATACCACCAGCACATGCATTATTAATCACTGTGATGCCACATAAGCACAGTAATAATGTACTGTCTATCAGTTCTAACATTAGATAAGGAAGCAGAACAAAAGAAGAAATATAGTGATGAGTCTGTTAGTGATGGCTTATACAACATTTCAGCTCATTAAATGCTTCCATTAGAGTCTAGCTGATGTGTTTACTGCTGATCGATCACTTTTTTAGCGCATGTGGTTTATATTTCTATGTTTCTATAAATAAAAGAATTCATGTTTGTTTTTGTGTCTCATGCACATCATCACTTTGAGTGGCTACTGTCACACCTCTTTAAATTACCACTGTACCATGCAGTGAGCTCAGTGATCACAGAGTACATAAGTATACTCCTTGTAAAAATACCCAGTATTGAGACTAAAGTTGAAAGGCGGAGAGGGGTATGGTTATTATTGATGTTCATTCATTGTGTAACGTTCATAAACAAGACTGAATACACACCACATTCAGAGGCTGATGACCAACCCTCCCTCCTGCGTCCCACATTAGTTAAGACACCTGGCTCTGGAGGCATTGTGGATAACCTCAGAATTGTTATCTGGGAGGATCCTCCTATGTCCACTGGGTGTGGACGGTTGTATCAAGAACAGCCCAGATCATCTGCTGAAACCAGAGGAGTTTTCTGCAGAAAGCTTAAAGATTTTATAGGATCCACCACTAGTACTGTTCTCTTCTACCAGTGGGCTGTTTCTTTACATTGAGGGGTTTCATTTGGTTTGCATCGTCAATAGATGACAGTGATAGTAACTGTCTTTAGTGGGGTTTTTCTGTCAGACTCCATTCTGAGATAACTTAAACAAGGGTGGATTCACTTCCAAGGGTGGATTCACTTCGCATACCTTCCCAGCATATCCTTATTTACCATGACGGTATATGGCACTCCTGAAGGTTATAGCTGAATCAACTTCTTTTAAAACAAACAATGTTGCATTCAACAGTAGAAACACCAGTGTAAAAACCAAACCAAACAAAACCAGCGAATCACTGACTTTGAGAACTGTTTGCGGAAGGATTATGTTTGCTGTACTTAGCATAAAGGATGTAAGTCCAGAATAGGGATATAAGAGCACACTTCAGCTGAGTGGACGCAAACATCCCCTCAGGGATGCTCAGTGTTGTAATGTTATTCCTATAACATTTATTTCTTGCTCAATTTCACAGTTGCATCATTTCATGTGTTTAAGCTTCCCTTTCACAACCCTCAGCGGTACATGTAATCCCCCCAAATATCTCAGAGAAGCACCTGAGGGGTTTTCTTTTTTTTTAAGCTTCAGCTTTGTCATAAATTTTCCAGAACATTAATGATTAAATTTCTGACTAATTTTAATCAAGTAAAGAATTTGTTTACTCTGGTTTAAGTATGAACTCATCAGGAAGTGGGAAACAATGAATGTAATACATAACCCACCCCAACTACACACACACACACGCGCATGCACACAGTCAAAATGAGGCAATGAGAGTGGTGCTTCAAGTTGCCTCTAGGCGTGTCCCTGTTTGTATTTCAGCTGCGGTCACTGCCATCTCATTGTAGATTTGCTTTGGGTTGTTCAGCTCACCTGTCCATCGGAGGCTCCTCCCTGTCTATGATCCCACCCTGCCTTCTCCTCATATGTGGCAGCTATAAAGGAGATTGGGACAAAGACACATCTGTCTGCTGGAAAATCAGCTCAGAAGTCAACCAGACTCATCTCACAAAGAGAGAAACCTCCATTCACGGAGTGTGTATACATTTGAAAGGTGAGGATGACATCCACAGCGGATCGACTGGCCCATCAGCAGAAGAGGGACAAAGGCATTGGCACCAAGGAGCGTGCAGTGAAGTTTTTGGAGCAGGATTATGAGATGTTGCGTCAACAGTGTCTGAAGAGTGGACGTCTGTTTGAGGACAACTGCTTTCCAGCTGAACGCAAATCACTGGGCTACAATGAACTGGGACCATATTCATCCAAGACCAGGGGGGTTGTTTGGAAAAGGCCAACAGTAAGATGCCACTGTAGAGAAGCACACAGATGTAATATTGCTGTAATATTATACTGTAATTGGTGAGCTTAGCAGTAATTTGTCAGTGAGAACTGGATGTTTCTCTTTCACTCAGTCAAGACAGACGGAAGCAGATGTAAAGACAATACATTTAAAAAGTAGCTGTAACTAGTTCCTTTCCAACTGCATCTGGATGAGAAGGTTGAACTTGTGCCCCAAATACTGAAATAAGGGTTTAAAAAACCAAACACACTAAATCCTCCTTTGACCACATAGCATGTCAGAGCTTGACTTTGTGTTAGCAGCTGTGTGGATGAAACAAAGCTGATTTGGATATTAGAGGTCAAATAAACACTTTCAGCAGCTCCACAATCTTCTTTTTTCAAAGCAAAACAACAATAATGTGTCCGATCACATCTTTTTTATTGGTGTATTTTGCTTTTCCATTTTTTATCAAAGACATCAGATCTAAATTACTTAATGGTGTTTCCTCCTTCCATCTCAGTAGTATAACAGTGGACAGTCTGAGGAGATGTTTCTCAGAACTGGTGTCAAATGTGTGATTGTTTGGTGCTCTTTGTAGGAGCTGTGCTCAGACCCGAAGTTCATCGACGATGGAGCTACAAGGATGGACATTTGCCAAGGAGCTCTGGGTAAGTCAGGGTAAGAGGATGAACACATGATTGAATGAACAGTTGGGTAGATGAATGATAGGGTGCTTTGCATTTTAGAAGGGAACCACAAACATCTCTGGTGGAGACCCTCCACCCATTCTGTCATTAATCTTGTAAGAAGGAATTATCACAAAGGGGGGGTTGTCTGCACATTCTGCGGTGAATGCCGCATGTTGCTCAATCTGAGAACATGCATCTGCTATTACTGTATAGGTGACTGCTGGCTTCTAGCTGCAATAGCATCTCTGACTCTAGACCAGAGGATCCTGGCTCGTGTGGTGCCTCCTGAACAGAGCTTCACCGAAGGTTACGCCGGGATATTTCACTTCCAGGTCAGACAGAAGGGCTTCCTTATCTGACCACTGACCCTGACCTTCCAGTGAGCTTTTGTCTGTCTTTTCTTTGTATTTCTTTTCCTGCTATGTCAGACCATAGATGACGAGTTATTTTGTCATTCAAACAAGGAACCGTGACAAGAGCGTTGATTTTCCAAGGATCATACAAACCTCCTGTACCTGAGTTGTAATTCAGGACACGTGAGTGAACCTGGCAGTCTGAGAAGTATCTGAAGTTGAGTTTAATGATGGGACTTTTTTCTTCTCAGTTCTGGCAGTTTGGTCAGTGGGTGGATGTGGTGGTTGATGACCGTTTACCCACCAGAGATGGAAAGCTGCTGTTTGTTCATTCGGCGGAGGGCTCAGAGTTTTGGAGTGCACTGCTGGAGAAAGCCTACGCCAAGTATGGATCGCTCCTTACTCTTTTTCTATCTTTTGCTTCACCATGCAACAAAAATGTACATAGCTGTTTAAATATTCACTCCCCTCTGTGCTTGACAGGGTGCATGGCTGCTATGAGGCCCTGTCAGGAGGAAACACTATTGAAGGTTTTGAGGATTTCACAGGAGGAATCGCCGAAGTATACAACTTAAACAAGTCTCCACCAAACCTCTTCCAAATCATACAGAGGGCCCTGGGCCTGGGCTCACTGCTGGGTTGCTCTATTGATGTAAATCTTAATTTTCATACAGATTTGCATGCCGATCTGCAAACAAACACACCAACAGCAGCACAGTACTCATGTCATCAGATTGAAATGTTTGCTTCTTGGTACTTTCAGATCACAAGTGCCTATGAGACAGAGGCAGTGACTGCCCTTAAACTTGTTAAAGGACATGCATATTCAGTCACTGGGGCAGAAGAGGTACTGGTCTGTCTAAACTGTCAAGAGTAAACTGTTATTTATTTTCTTAACTGCATGTCAATTGCCTCACCCACTATTGCTCTCTTTTTCACTCAGGTTAATTTCCGAGGCAAACAGGTTCAGCTGGTGCGCATCAGGAACCCATGGGGCCAGGTGGAGTGGACTGGTCCGTGGAGTGATGGGTATACAAATATATTTTGGAGATCCTTTAACCATCAGATACCATTAGATATTTTCGGGATTTTCCTAAAAGCATTTTTTTTGTTGTCACAATTAGATCTAATGAATGGAACTACGTCAGTAAAGATGAGAAATCAAAGCTGAACCATGTGGCCGAAGATGGAGAATTCTGGTAACTCTGGTCTTTAACCTTTTATTTCTATTACAATTAATGTAATATTTAAGAATATGGATTGATGATCTCCAAGACACAGTGCTATTTGTAAACAAATGCATTCTTCTGCTCAGGATGTCGTACTCAGACTTTATCAAGCAGTTCACCAAGCTGGAGATCTGTAACTTGACCCCAGACACGCTCATGAGTGATGACGTAGGCCACTGGAACAGCTACCAGTTTGAAGGGATGTGGAGGGTCGGCTCCACTGCCGGTGGCTGCCGCAATCACGCAGGTAACAAAGAAACCATATGTATCTCTGAGCAAGAAGTTCTGTTGTGCTACTTCATGTAAAGGGCTACACTTTTCTTTGCTCCAGCCACATTCTCATCCAACCCTCAGTTTGTGGTGCGTCTGGAGGATGTGGATGATGATCCTCTGGATGGGAAGGATGGGTGCACCTTTCTGGTGGGACTGATGCAAAAGGATGGGCGTCGGCAGAAGAGACTTAACCAGAATCTCGAGACCATTGGCTTTGCCATTTATGAGGTCTATAAATAATTTTACATTTCATATAAAATCAGTACTTTCCTTTTTTTTAAAAAAGTTGATTTTTTAAAAATATTTTGTATGCTTCCCTTTTCCAGGTCCCAGAACAGGTCTGTATTTGTACTGTTTTTGAATGCAAAATAGACAAAATTCATGTGTATTGCTTGATCGCATTGTTAATGTCTGGGTAGCTCTTTGACATATGAGTAATCTCCTGTTCATCTTCAGCACAAGGGCCACAGCAATATTCACCTTGGTCCAGACGTCTTGCTGCGACAGAGAGCTGTGGCTATGAGCAGCACCTTCATCAACACACGGGAAGTGTGCGACCGCTTCAGACTCCCTCCAGGAGAATACGCCATAGTTCCCTCGACCTTCCTTCCTCACAAGAACGGCAGCTTCATTCTCAGGGTGTTCTCTGAGAAACAGGCTGCAACCAGGTATCTATGACACAGCAACACACAGATTGATTGATGTAGACTTCAGAGTTTCAGCTCACACAGCCATCTAGTGGACAAAGCTCAGAATTCAGCTCCTTCTTTTGGTCACAGTGTAACTTTAGTCAAAACCTACTGTGAATGTTATTTCCCTGCATGCCAGCAGAGTGTGCTCAAACTGTGCACTTGTTATGTTTTTAGTCCTCTGGAGGAGGATATTGAAGCTCAAATAGAGGAGGTAAGATGAGCCACAAGATAATAAACTGCTCTTGCATTAACTGATGTGTGCCTTTTTAAAGACATTCTTTTCTGAGTGCTGAGAATGACTGAAATATGTCATATTAATTTGTAAATGCTTATTGCTTCATGTTTACTACACACAACATTTCAATATACCTCAAATTTAAAAACCCACTTTTACTTGACTTATTTAACACTGTAATATCTTTCTCTCACAGGAGGAGGTATCTGAGAGTGATGTGGATCCTCATTTCAAACACCTCTTCAAGCGGATTGCTGGCGATGTGGGTAGAGAACCAAGAGAACTGACTCCAAGCATGGATTACAAATTAAAACACACTAAAAAAGCTTTTTTTTCCCAAACAGGACATGGAGGTATCAGTCTTTGAACTGGTTACAATTTTGAACAACGTTGTCTCCCACCGTACGTACATCAAACTCTTACATATTTTGACATGTAGCCCTTTTAATTTCACTGACTATGCAAGCTATGTTTTGTCACTTCCTCTCAGGGTCTGACATCAAGACAGACGGCTTCAGCCTTGAGACAGGTCGCCTTATAGTCAGCCTGCTGGATGTATCCTCTTTAAAGAATAAAAAATTGGTCCCCAATGTTACATGTTTTAAAACTCATCACGCTCAATTTGTTATATTTGGTGTATTCAAACTGTAAAATTAAAATTTGCAATTGATCAGTTAAATTAATTTTTTACAAAGGCTACACATAATGAGCTTTTTATAAACCTTAATATTGTCCAGAAAGATGAAAGTGCCACGTTGGGACTGATGGAATTCCACTTGCTCTGGAGCAAAATCCAGAAATACCTGGTAAGTTGTGATTTATATGGTTTGAAATTAGTTTTGGACCACACTGGACCACTTGGCTGCATCTGTTATGGCAACACATGGGTATATGGGTCCTATAGGAGATCTTCAAGAATCATGACTCCGACAACTCTGGCACCATGAGCTCCCACGAGATGAGAGGCGCCGCCACTGAAGCAGGTAACAAACATCATCACAGGAGGAATCTCACACACTAAAATCCAGAGTAAACAAATAGCGGTGAATAATGAAAGCCTGGTCACTAACATGTTTTAAAAGACAGATATTTTCTATTTTACAGTTTCTGATATGTTTCACTGGAAAACTACAAACTCCTTCTGCTGCATTTGTTATTTGACAAAATTCCCTCATTCTGATTAAACGGGACTGCTTTAAATTTGAGTTCAAATTTCAGGGATAATATTTTCTTTTCTAATAAGAATCAAAATAAGCATTTTAGATTTTGATTTTAAGGATTTAGTTATAGTTGAACAGAATATGCCATGAGACTTGACATATATGTTAACCTAGTTATGAGGTGCATAACAGAAATAGCACACAAATGACATGGTTTGTAAAAATAACACTTAACTTTATTTTTCTGTGTGTGTGTGTGCATATCTGTGACATGAGAAGGCAGTTACTGTCAGACTGGATAAGCTGGTTAGAGGACTTCCTCTGTACAAATAAATGTAATTTTTGTACATTCTGCCACAGGAACAAAACAAGCATGGGTGAGGCTGAATAACACAACTTCTCACTTGTCACCCGGCTAATATCAGGCACCTTTTAAAAACCCAGGGTCAGAGAAATAATCCACATCTGTGAAACTGGTTGTACAAGCTAACATGAAGTGATGATAGGGGGACATCTTATTTTTTTTCCCCAGGTTTCAATGTCAACAGTGCTGTGCTGCAAGCCATTGTCAGTCGTTATGCCGATGCTCAGTATGCCATAGACTTTGACAGCTTTGTAGGATGTCTCATTAAACTGGAAATGCTCTTCAGTAAGTGTCCCCAGCATCAACAATATGACATCATTATACCCCATAGAGATCAATTCTGTATCATCAAAGACAGCATGTTTTCATTACCCATATCTTTTTTTTCTGCATCATAACCAGAAATTTTTAAGACTCTGGAAAGAGCTGACTCTGGAAAGATTGAGCTGGATATGCAACAGGTATGTGAGAGGATACTGAAACATCCGGTTTGTCTGTACTTTTGGCTTGATAGCTAATTGTATAATTGTGTTTCCTCTTACAGTGGCTGTGCCTGGCGATCTATTAACTATGGAGGCAAGACCAACAAGGGGTCCTTTGTGATGTCTGCTGGAAGAGGAGGCTCAATCACTTAACAATAGATTTAAAACCAGATTCAAACCCAGTGAAAGTAACATTTCATAAATATATTCTATGGATGGAACATGATAATCATATTGCTTAACATAGACAGAGATTTGCTTTTTTTTTGTCTTCTTACCAAATCTTACCAATCATCTCAGTTAGTGTATTTGCTCTCTCTGCTGTTGCAAAACCTTTGTTAAAAGATAATTAATAAAGAAACTAAGAAACTATGGACTCTAGAACAAATTACTTTTAAAATCTTGTACAGATCACACAAAGGAAATAGTAAAAAACACTCTCAGATATGTCACATTAAATATTCATCTGTCATCTGTTTGTTTTTGTTACAACTGTTGGTAAGAAATTACTTATCTTGTCACAGTAACTGTGGTGGTTCATAAGCCTAAGTGAGGTAGAAATATATTGAGATTTTATTCTACTTATCAAATTTTTTGCGTACCAGCACAAATTTCAACCATCTGTCCATGTGGGCTACATCTGTGTTGATCGTGGGCCATCAATGAAAGCCAGATGTAGAATAGACTGGCTGAAACAGGTGGGCCAGAGCAAGTTTGCTGTCTGTTATGAACAATGAAGGGCGTGGAGACAGCTGAGAGCTGCTTAAAAACACAGAGCCTGTCTAACCGCACACACATCGTAGGCGACAAACACACGGAGAGGCTTACAACCTTTTAAAATGTCAGGCATTGCAGCTAAACTTCAGCACAACCGAGACAAAACACACGGGATTGGATCGAACTCTCATGCCGTGAAATACCTGAACCAGGACTTTGAATCGCTGAGGGCGAGCTGTCTGGAGAGAGGACAGCTGTTTGAGGATAACTGCTTTGAGCCATTACCCTCATCCTTAGGCTACAATGAACTCGGCCCAAATTCCTACAAAGTTCGGGGTATCACCTGGAAAAGGCCCACGGTGGGTATAGTTAGCAGATGGAAATATCTGCTGAGGGTGCAGGCTGGTGACATCTGCAATTATTTTACGTGAAAAAATGCAACCCCTAGGCAATATTATCCCAAAAGATTAAAATCTTAACCTTTAATCTTGATCTTAGCTTTTTTACGTTATTGACCACATAATGTACTCTTAGATATGTTTTATTTTAAATGAAAGCTTGTAGAAGTACATTTTCCTTTATTTTTGTCTTAAGCTTTTATCCAGATGAGTCACTTAAAAGGCTACACACTTTATAATGAATAAACCATTTCTGCTGTTAGCTGATTTAGGCTTGTTCCTTCATATCTATGCACCACATTGTTTAGGTTTCATTTTTATGATGCTCACAAACAATATGCTGTTCCATATTAGGAGAATGTAACAGTTTGTTCATGTTTGGCTTCAAAATATGAGAAACAGAATCAAGAATCTCCGTAATGTAAAGTACAGGTGTGATTCAACCTGTTTGCATTGAATCTACATGTAAAGAGGACACTGTTTTTGTGTCAGGCCCCACTGAGCTACTGTTTACACTGTATAGAGTAATTTTGATACACAGCCAAATATAATCATCCATATGTGGGTGGATACAATATCAGAGGCCAAATAGAAAAGAGATGATGTGAGGAAATATTATAATTTAACTTAATTCTTGCACCATTTTCCCCCAGGAGCTGTGCTCAAATCCGAAATTCATAGTGGAAAATGCTACCAGGACTGATATTTGTCAAGGAGCACTTGGTGAGAAACACAACAATGTCTGTTCATTACAATTTCTAAATTTTTCCAGTTGAATCACATTGAAGTTTTTATCTCCCAATAAGATATTTACTGTATTTTTACAAAGAACACAGATATTTCCATCCTTAACAATTTGAATGCATGGTCATCTTAGAACATCCCAGTTAACAGACATGAATAGAGTATCACACTACTGTAGCTCTGCTCATACTGACTCATACTGAATATCACCGTGCTTTGTTTCATATCTGGTAACAGCCCTTTGATATTTTTTGTAACCTCATACCATTAAAGCCCAGTGTCTCCCAGTAACTGACACTGTGTATAAAACATCTTGCAACAGCTCTTTCAGTCTTTTCTGCCAACACCCAGTCTCGCAGAATGTGCACACTGGGTGGGTGGGACTGAGTAGTTTGGAGCTGATGAGCAATGAGAAACGACCGCTTTCCAAACACTCTGCATACCTAACACTGTTTCACACACACTGTTGTGTTCAGGTGACTGCTGGCTTCTGGCAGCTATCGCCTCCCTGACTCTCAACAAACAGGTTCTGTCTCGTGTTGTCCCCCATGACCAGAGCTTTGAGGAGAATTACGCTGGCATCTTCCACTTTGAGGTACAGCACTTTGCTACACATGCCTCAGCCTTTTAGAGCCAAAGTGGCACAAAGAGGTTAGATTTTTTGTGTTATCTGTGGCTCTCAGTTCTGGCAGTTTGGTGAATGTGTGGATGTGGTGGTCGATGACCGTTTGCCCACCAGAGATGGAAAGCTGTTGTTTGTTCACTCAGAGGAGGGTACAGAGTTTTGGAGTGCACTGCTGGAGAAAGCCTATGCCAAGTAAGGATGAATGCAACATGGCTGTCTTTCTTTTTCTAGTCCAATCCTTCATTAACCCATTTTCCCTTTAGGGTAAATGGATGCTACGAGGCCCTTTCTGGAGGCAGCACCACTGAGGGTTTTGAGGACTTCACTGGAGGCATCGCTGAGAGTCATGACCTGAGCAATGCAGATCCCCATCTCTTCAAAATCATTAGGAAGGCCTTAGACAGGGGCTCCCTTCTCGGATGCTCCATAGATGTTTGTTTGAGCCTTTTGTTTCACTCTCACATAGTCACGGTGGCATAGTCTTAGTACCTGTTTCAGTTTTAACCTCACGAGCTTTTCCTCTCCATCCCAGATTACCAGCTCAGCCGACTCAGAAGCAGTCACATATCGGAAGCTGGTAAAGGGCCATGCCTACTCAGTGACTGGAGTGGACCAGGTAAGGAAATGTTTTTATACATCAAGTCATCCATTAAAAGAGAAGGTACTGTGGCTACCATGTATGCTCTACAGTGCAATAGATGCTATTTGATTAATTGACTTTTTTATATTTTGTATATACTATAGTTTGAAATCCTTTATTATATTTATGTTGCTACACACTGTCTAAAGGTACAGTATATCTTTCTCTTGTTGCGAGTGATTGACACTGAAATTGTGTGTCAGGTGGAGTACAGAGGAGACACGGTGCAGCTGATCAGGGTTAGAAACCCATGGGGTCAGGTGGAGTGGAATGGACCCTGGAGTGACAAGTGAGTATTGTGCATTTTGGGAGGCTTTTGAGGGTAGGAGTATGCTGTAGTACCTCAGAGTAATTAGCTCCAGCAGTCACCATTGACAGCTATTCCATAGGTTGGTCACTGTGGGTCAGACTGACTGATGTCTAAACTGCCAATGCATGGAATACAGTAACATTCAAGTCTTTCATGGTCCTCAGAGGATAAAGCCTTCTGTCTCTGGTGATCTCCTGACTTTACAAATAGCAACATCAGCAGGTCATGTTTTTCACTTATACAGTCAACTATCTTAACATTTACAGAATGGATCTTTGTTAAGACACTAATAATTATATATTGTATTTATTTATTATCCGTAATCCCAACATCCATGTGCCCTGCAGGATGAATCAATATCAGTTGGGTGATCCTTTAACTTTAATCTTGCGCCATTATCAGGTTAGGCATTTAAATTTGTCCAAAACTGCTGTAGGACTAAATACCTGCAAAACTAGACCAGTGACACCCAGAAGAGCCTCAGCTGTTCTTTGTGTTTAGCACTAATTACTTACTGTTAGCATGCCAACAGACTGAATTTAGATGAGTGTGGGAGACATTATACTAGTCATTGCGATTATATTAGCATGCTGATTTTAACATTTATATGTGAGTATGCATAACTAAGTGCCACAGCTACAGAGAGCACATAGAAAATAAGTAGGCCTCATTTGAAGACCCAGCCTAATTAAAACTTTAGCGTCTTTTGTTTGGATGAGACTATTATGCATGTAGGGTTTTTTTCTGTCATACATGTAACACACGGTGACTTACACACCCAGTAGAACAGCAGGTAAATCCTGTAGTCAAAGAGTTGGCTCAAGGTGTAGATGGAGTGTGTGTAAGTTAGGTGCAGGCATGTTAACCTCATGTCACACAGTCTGTTTCTAACTGATAATGTATTGACACATGTATTGGTATTTTCTCTAGTTCTTCTGAGTGGAGATATGTGAGCGATGATGATCGGGAGAGATTGACCAACTGTTCTGAGGATGGGGAGTTCTGGTAAACCTTGCTGAAACTACTTTTCTTCCACTTCTGGTTTCTTAACACTGATATACTCTCCTTAATTTGATTCTGCAGTAGGTAGGTGAGGATGTTTAAAGTAAAACATGTGATCTATTGTTTCTATTTGTTTTTTAAATGCCTCCCACTGATTTGTCCACAGGATGTCATTTTCTGACTTTTTGCGGCAGTATTCTCGTCTTGAGATCTGCAACCTCACCCCTGATGCACTCACAGGCGATGAATACAAGAAATGGGCAGAGTCAGAGTTTGAAGACACATGGCAGAGGGGCGTGTCAGCTGGTGGCTGCAGAAACTATCCACGTGCGACCAGTTTCTTGATTATCCCTCCAGATTTGAATCTAGTACTGGTGTATAGAGTCATACACTGGCATACATGCCATGTCTTGGCAGTTCATAATGCTGTTGTCCTTGCCAACTCTCACTTCCCTTCCTAGGTACCTTCTGGATGAACCCTCAGTTTGTCATAAAGCTGGATGAGGTAGATGATGACCCTGATGATGGTGAGGACGGCTGCACCTTCATTGTGGGCTTGATGCAAAAGAACAGGCGTCGTATGAGGAAAATGGGGGAGGACATGGAGACCATAGGCTTTGCCATCTATGAGGTAAAGAGTTGCCTTTAAGACAGTGCAAGTCATTGTGTCAGTGAAACATTTGCACCTGTTCTGACATGTGATTGGCATGTGTTTTTCTTTTTTGCAGCTGCCTGAGGAGGTAAGTACACAAAGGCAACAAACTTTGCGAACCTATCATTGGGAGCACTCATTTGTCATGAGCAATTCAGTGAAACTCTTGCATCTAATCTCAAAATTCTATCATGTGTGTCATTGGCAGTACTCTGGCAAAAGGCAAGTGCACCTGAATAAAGACTTCTTCCTGTACAACTGTTCAGCAGCACGCTCTGAGACATTCATCAACCTGCGAGAAGTGTGCAACCGCTTCTGTCTTCCCCCTGGGGAATACCTCATCATCCCCTCTACATTTGAGCCTGACAAGAATGCAGACTTTTACTTGCGGGTGTTCTCTGAGAAACAGGCCAATTTCCAGTAGGTTGCTTTCAGAAATTAAAGACAAATAAAGACAAATATTTGATTATTAGAGCAATCAAAATTATCATGTAACTTCTTGATGCTTTCAGAGAGATTGATGATCCTGTAGACTGCCATGTTGAGGAGGTAAAATCATAACACTCAATAAAGATACTTTATGACATTAATAATAATATTTTAACAAAAATGACCACTTTGTCATCTCTAGATTGATATTGATGAAGATGACATCTGTGACAACTTCAAGAGACTGTTTGGACAGCTTGCTGGTCATGTAAGTATCCTGAAAAACGTATACATTAACTGATGTATGTCTCAAATCAATACACTTATGTCTAATCGTGTCTGTGTCATATGGTACTTAGGATGTGGAAATTTCTGCGTTCGAGTTGCAGAGAATCCTCAACCGGGTGGTGGCGAAGAGTAAGAGAAATGATTCCTCTCTCCTCCTTCATTTATTTGCACCTGACGCTCACAGAAATTTAACCCTGTGTTTTGCCCATTTCCAGGAGATGACATCAAAACCAACGGGTTTAGCCTGGCGACTTGCCGCAACATGGTCAGCCTGCTCGATGTATCTTTTTTTCCTGTTATGCCAGGAAAGATTTAAGGGAATAGTGTGACATATTAGAAAACACACTCTAATCTCTTGACAAAAGGGAGATTAGAGCAACCGATTAGCTTAGTTTAACATATAGTCTGAACACAGGGGCAACAGTTTGCCTGGTAAAATATTGTACGTAAAACATTCTGTATCGTATATGTTGAGTCTGTTTGTATGCCCACATGTAAAAATGCTAATTTATGGTTTCTTGGGTTGATTGGTGCAAGGACTAGGTTCAGAAATAGCTTCAGAAATATTTATACACATAGCTCTGCAATATGTTGTTTTTACACATAGCTTTTTGTGTAAGTTATGGGATATCAGTGGGATTCAGAGGTGGTGGTAAATAATAATTTAAAAAACAAAACAAAAGAATTTTACTACTTTTGGACAAAGCCAGACTGTTTTTTTTCCCAATTTCATTATATCAATTTTCTCTCTATCTAACTTTTGTTCAAACAGATTACACAGAAACAACAAATATTTGATTTTCTGTTTTATCATTAAATTCCATCAACTTCATTCAATTTTTATCAAATAAATATATTTTAGTCTTTTGCCTTATTTTTCCCTCATAATAAGCTTGACATTTTAGTATCTTTGGAAACTTCTTTGGGTTTCTGAATCACTACAATTTTACAGTAATGTTTGAATGAAGTAAGAAGAAGTTTGATTTTGTGCATTAGTATGTTACATTTTCCTTGACGAACTCTTCAAAGAAAGATGGAAGCGGTAAGCTGGGAGTGGTAGAATTTAAGATCCTGTGGACAAAGATTGAGAAGTTCCTGGTACGTTCCTTATTTGTTTGTATTCACATTAACATACAGCATGAAACATAGTTTATTAGTAGAATGAATTGATAGCGCATATTAACTTGTTGAGCTCTCCATTAGGATTTGTACAAAGAGAGAGATGCAGACCAAAGTGGCTGTATGAAATCTTGTGAGATGCGGATGGCTGTTGAGGCTGCTGGTGAGAAGTCTATATCACAAATAACACTGGTTTCCTCTCTGGGTCCAATAGCTTATAAAGAGCTAAAGGGACCAGAGAGTCGAGAGTCCTGGTTAGATTTTTATCTTTTTCTCTATTGCGTCCTGTTATAAATTATCTCTGAGTTTATCTTTTTGCACTTCTGCAGGTTTCTCTCTCAACAAACCTCTACATCAGCTAATTGTAGCCCGCTACAGTGAACCTAGCCTCAGCATTGACTTTGACAACTTTGTGGGCTGCCTGATTCGCTTAGAGTCACTCTTCAGTGAGTTTTATTGTCCGTTTTAACCATATTTTTATCCTACCACCATGCACAAAATATGAGAGTTGTGTTCTTCTCTGTTATTTAAAACAGACATCTTCAAGACCCTGGACAAGGATGGGACTGGTGAGATAATGCTTGGTTTTATGGAGGTAAGAGCCAAGATGGGTTACTCTTTTTACACAGCTGTCTTAGATGTGATATTTGTGCATTCATGAGAAAAGAACATAAAAATCCTTTACCAAGAATGAAGTTACACCTCAAGACCCCAAGAGTTTTCTAATTTCCAAGTCTGACAGCAAAAAGACAACAGCTTCTTATGCAGGGAAGGGTGATGTTGCGATTAAATGGTCTCACACTGAGGTCAAACTGGCCTGTAAGCAGGAGGGGAGATGAGATGCAGATCATAAATCAACACAGTTAATACATAAAACATCAGAAGTAAACATAGCTACAGTGATTGTGTTATTTTTTCATCCACAGTGGCTGAATCTGGCGATGCTCTAGGGGGGCTCTGACTGTTAACAGCTGAAGAATCCAGACTTCTGTCGAAGAGTCTTTATATCTGCCATATGTTTTCAAGTGAATGTTGGTCTGTGTCTAATGTAAAACTTTATCAAGAGGATACTGATCTTGAGGGGAAATAACATCTGTCGGTTTGATTATCCACCAACATAATAAAGCCTAGCATAACAAAGAATCTGTGTCTATTTCATGCAGTATGTACATCCACTGTGCTGAGAATGTTACACAGTTAATGACTCCCTCCTGTCCTCTCTGTTCTTTCGAGTTCTAGCGTAAAGTAAAGTTTCCACATTTTGGGCAATACACATATTATATACTTTTATGTATGTATAGTAGAGAAGATAGTGACTGCAGATATTTAGCTTAGCTTAGAATAAAGACCTGAAACAGGAGTTTTCAGGTGCTGGTAGCCATCTATTTCTCAGTCTTATGCTAAGCTAAGCTAACCTGCTGCTTTAGGTAGTTTTTATATTCACCTTACAGGCAGGAAAGCAAAAAATCCATAATTCACAAAAACAAATAATCTTCTAATGCATAGAAAAGTTTTACTGCCACTGACTGATGAAAATCTGGCATCAAAGAAATCTTTGAATATTCTGTCATATATCACAGCTCTGTGTGGCACTTCCTCCCTTTGGTAGCCAGTTCAAGTGCAAACCCAAAAGAAATCACCAACTCACTTTTGCACACGTAGGCTGAAAGCTACTACGTGAAATGGTCACATTAGCATTATCTCTGATACTATTTTTTCCAATGGTTATCATGGTTGTAAACAATGGAAGCTTGATATTTTCGCAGTATAATTTTGGTATCAGAACTTTGTCTACTGAGGAAATAGAACTGTAAACACACCCAGCAACGGTGCAGCAGCCTCGAAACTTGAACCGAGGTCAGAACAATAGTTTTTCATTGAGTGTAGAGTTACTTTGAACAGACCAGCCCAAATCTGTCACCTCCGGGTGACAGCAGTTCTTTCTTGTTCCAGTAAGAAAATAACCTGAAGAATGGTCTGACTATAACTTGGGAGCTAAATAATGTCTTTGTAAAGAGGCGAAAAGCAACGTGGCATTTTTTAATGACAGCTGCAGTGACTTGAGAGTATAAGCTCTCCATCAGCCAGTATCAGGCCTTTAAAGTGATGGTTCATGACTGTATTGCAGAACTTTGACACGATTTAGACTGTCCATCATTCTTCGGATCCACAGAGTGATTTAGACGTCACATATAAAAATAACCCAAGTGCAGTTGGCCAATTCAGTCCCTGTTATTTACCAGTAGATGTCAGACTCCTCATAGATTTGGGTTTTTATTGCTCTGACAACGCTGACTGGGTTGTGGCCAGGCTTGCAATGTGCATGCAACAGCATGAAGTTTTCAACTGACAGAGAGTTATGCAGCAGCCATTTCCTGCTCTGTGTGGTTAGAGGTTGTATTTCCCCTTTTACTACTTTCAAAAGTTGCTGCTGGCTGCCATTAGCTCTAGTAGGCAGGCTTTGCCACAGTTATTATGATAAACCTAAAAAAATGCAACCCTCAAGCCACCAAAAGTGAGCTTTCTGTTTTGTTGTGCTTTTCTATTACATATTTCCTAAACAAGTTGTCAACTACTTGACGCATACATACAGAGTGGGATTTTTCCGTACAAGTCAGACATTCCTGTGCTTGCTATGCAAGTGTGAGCAGGAACACTGTGACATGTGCTGACATATAGGCACTCAGCTTTCTGGAGCAGAAGCTACTCCGGATGTAGGGCGGGACTCTGACTGTCTCTAAACCACTAATCCACACGGACGAAGCAAAGCCACTGTGACGCTCAAGCAGGGTATCTGTATGTAAAAATAGTTACTGTGGAAGAAGAGTTTGTTATGCACCAAAATCTCACAAAAAAAGCAAAATAGACCTGAACTCTGACCTGTTTGTCATCTCCAAAAGTAGAAGAATATTGTTCTTTCATTTGCCAAGACCTCAGTCTGGTAGTTTGAACAGGAAATAACTTTTCTCATCACTGGTAGTTTCATTTTAGTGCCTTGATCAAAAGCTTCACAAGAGTGCTGAGAAAATCCACTGCATGTGATGTATGCTCTCGACAAGTTTTTGAATTTGTGACTCACAAGTTTCTCTTATCTTCTCTTATTAACTCACTGATTGTAATGTAGCTATTAAGATGTAGAAGAACAAATACAACACTAATAAACACGGTGGAGTACAAAGCAGAATATTCACTTCAAAACTGTTGTGAAGTGAAAGTACAAAGCATCTGAAAATGGAAATACTCAGCCAAGTACAAGTAGCTCACAGTTGTATTCAAGTAAAAATACCTAGTGTCCACCTCTGGAAAAGGCATGGTGTAGGATCACATCAAAGTGGCAGGGGGCCCAGGTTCCTCTCCTGTGAAGTAGGTCCCACACACACCCCTACCTACGCCCCTGGACTTTACGGACAAGTTTGCATTTTTACTTTTGTTTCACCTTTACCTTGATTGAAGCCCTGTCTTTTTTATTTTCAGTGCAGTTTTTCCAATAGCCTTCTACTGGCATGCCATGCATGTGTAATTACAGTCCTTTTCTATGTGACTGTGGGTCTAATGAGACAGAGAGAAACAGATCTGCACTCTAATTTTGAGTGTGTGCACCACAGTCACCATTTGTGAAGCATATAAACTGCACTGAGTCATCAGTAGTCACACAACGTGACTGAAGAAACTCAGTCATATCAAAATTTACACTTTAAATTGGTGAAACCTTGTGTAGTTAATTAAAAAGTCCAGTATTTGTAGTAGGGTTGGATTGACATTAATCATGTTTATGGATATCTATCGATGGACTATGAGTATTGGAATCTCACCTCATAGGTAGAGAGATAAATCTTTTAAAACCCATCTGTGCGATCATCCTATCTTTTACCTAATAAGGTCAGTGAACTGCATCTCAGCAGCAGATGAGTTAAAAATGTGGACAGGTTTGTTCTCCATATAAGGGTGTGACGTGCTGCTCCCACCCAAGACTCTACCAAGCTCACCTGGGCTTTTACTTAAAAAGGAAGCTCTCTATATCTGCCAAACTTGAGAAGATGGAAAGGGTGACAAAAATGTCAATACTGTGTCAGACAATGAAGCACATATATCCATTGTGATTCAAGCTTCAAATGTAATCTGATTAAATGCAAATGCTGAGGTTGTAGATGAAACTGTGTCACACCTGGGGAGAGGTGGGTGGACCTACTGTTGGAGGTGTGCTCATTTACCCCGGCTCCTCCTCTATGAGTCAACCTGCTCTCCTTCCTTATGACCCTTCAGCATTTTGACTGCCATTTTTCTCTGCTGTTTGTTTCCTTCACACATCACAACCAAAATGGTGAGTAGATCTCGTAAAGAATTCGCCTAGATTGACTTAGTGTGTGTGTGGTGACAACTTCTTCTTTGTGATTTGTGTGGCTAACAGGACATGTAACCTAGAAGTGATGAAACTTTTGAAATGTTTTAAAAATGAATGAAAAAATGTATAAACTTGTGAAGCCTGGTTGTCTCTATATACGAAGCATGCAAGGTTTTAATTTGGTGTTTCTTTGAGGAAATGGTTTTCTGAAAGACAGTCAAAAAAGAGTTAAGTGCTTGAAAGGGCTTGTTCAAGGTGCGGTTTTGCCTCCAAAATGGAGGGAGCTTTGTTCGTGCTTCAAACTTGTTCTGAGAGGATCCCTTGGGGCGGTCTTTCTTGTGCTAACTTGTTCCACAATGACTGGAATGCAAGTCAAAGCTTTGAAAATTCATGGGTTAGACTACACCCACAGCATGTTGCTGCGAAGAAGCTTATTGAATATTTTCACATTGGATTGCTTAAATAAAATAAAAGCTTCTCCCCAGTGTCTAGTTTTGAAGAACTTCCTGTTTCCTCCTCTTTTAGTTCTGCTTTTGTTTCAAAACCAAAGTATAAGTAAGCAGCCTCTGTTCTTATGAGTTTATGCCCAAATGTCACCAAAGTACTCATTCTGTGATAGCCTTTTATTATCATCCCATTTTACAAAAACATGCACATTTACATGGTGATTAATTTAATAAATCCCCTGAGTAGAGGGGAGTAGTCTTCATAGAAAAGCATGCTCTCTGTCACTTTTTTTTAATGAACGTAATCCATTTGCATCTACTCTCAAAATGGAAAATCTGAAGCACTGTAAGTTACAATTAAGCAATTGCGATTGCTTTTTATCGCTTGTTTCTCATGTGTTTTGCCATAACGTGTTATGTAACATGATGGGTGGAACATTTGGATATGTTTTAAATTCATTAGCTCTCCTACACCACATGTGGCCTGTGGGGTTAATATCTCTCGTCCTGACCGTCGAATAAAATGTCGTCATGTGAGTGAAACTCATATTGTAGGAATATTTGTAATGTTTTGTGTTTTCTCAAAACAGGCGTCTGGAGTAAAAGTTGCTGACAGGGTGAAGGACATCTACAACGACATGAAACTAGTGAAATCTGATTCTAATCAGATGGAGCGTATAAGGATAGTGATATTCGGCTTCATTGGTGACTTCATTGATGTGGAGAAAATTTACCAGGAGAAGGATCTAGAGGGCCAGGATATCTTCCTGTTCTTCCAGAGCCTGCTGAAGCCAAACCAGTGCCACTACATACTGTATGACTGCCACTTCGAAACCGAGGAAACAAATAAAAAGGAAGAACTGGTCTTTGCCACATGGTAAGTTCTTGTATGGTGACTGAAGAACAAATACCACATTGTTTTTTCTGCATCAACTGACAAAGAATATAATCTTCTCACATGTGGCGTGTGTGTGTGTGAATACTTGTATTGTGGGATACTTGAATAATGATTTCTCCTCACATTCAGGTGTCCTGACGAGGGACCTATCAAACAAAAAATGAACTACGCAGCATCAAAAGACGCTCTAAAGAGGAACATGCCAGGTGTGTGGTGGTGTTGTTTGCTTGTTTTGTTTTATTTTTTCCTAAATTTGTTCATTTTGTTTCATCACATTAATTTGACTTTCCTTGGCAGGATAACATTAGATTTCAAGTTGAACAGTATTGCCTGTTTTTGAATAACCTTTTTGTTTTCAACAGGTCTCAAGCATGACATGCAATTGAATGACTACGCGGACTGTGGCACCAGGGATTGTTTTGCAGAAAAACTGGGTAAAAAAATTACCAAGGTAGAGGGCCATCCTGTAACTCTGCAAGAGTGTTCTAGCAAGAAACACCACTAAGCAAAAAAAAAGGTTTTCCCCAGTTTCATATCAAGGTCAATTTAAAGGGAAATGGGAAAATGGCAACGTTTACAGCTGTGTTTTTCGTTTTTTAAAGGGAAGGGCTGGGCTCTGGATGGAATTAGATTCCTATAACACAAAAGTCAGATTTCTCTATGTCATCATAAACTAACCAGTTACACCACTGAGAAGTCATTTTTGCTTAGATGTAAGCTTATTCACTCTTTAATGTATCAATAAATCAATACTATTCTGTGTCATTTCACTCATGGTACATTTTATATTTCTCAAATCAAAAATTTGGTCCTTTTATGCGTATACATATTGTTTAAATCCTTACATGCTACAGTATAAACCACATGTCTTCCTTTTATGGATTTGTGTCTAGTGAAGTGTTGACATGTTTGTCTAGGCTGTTACATTTGAATGAACACAAAGAAAAGTCACTGAAAATTGAGGAGTTGTTGCACTGTCTGAGTATTGTTAAAATAAATTCAATGCAACCAGTTCTACAAGTGTCTCTTGGTTTTCTTTTCCCACCCCTTTTCTAAAAAAAAATGTGATAATGATAATTATATAAAACTACAATGTCATGATTGAAAAAGATTTTATGGGGCAGCTTAAGTTAAACCATATACTTCCAAGTGAGGCTATCCATGATACACTTGAGTGATGGTTATATAGCAAATTCTTCTCTTTATTATTAGATTTGCAGTTGCACTAAATCAGCAGTATTTCATTAGCTTTACATGTCATTAATACCCTGTCACTGCAGCCATAAGGGCAACAAGGTAAACTTAGAGTCAAAATGTGCATGATCACAATCATCAGTGCCATAAATAAAACAGTGAGACTCCTGTCTGCCTTTAATGGTCACACCTACACACAGATTATATACTCCTGGCTTATCCTACACTTGCAACACAACCCGGGACAGATGGGAAGATTAGTACCACACACACAAACATCTGTTTGCTAAATATGTAGAGGCCATACTTAGCTAAAAGACTGGAAGATGTTGGAAACAGCTAGTCTAACTCTGTGACTCTATGAGTCCTTCATTTGGGGCACAATGGGACTCATTCTCAATATTCTTTTTCTCTCAAGTGTCATCAATGTAACATTAATATCATACTCCATTAAGTGTTCTAATAAGCACTCTTCACTTGATGGTGTGACTGATATTTTATGATTTAGTATGTAAACAGTGTGAACATGTTACTCTGGTCCTTTGACAGCTGAGGAGAGTTCTGGTGCCACAGTTCCCGTCACAGCCACAGAGCAGATATGTTAATTAGGAGATTATAATGCTGTGACGTGTAACTGGCTATTATATATTGGTGTTTACTTCTTCACTTTAACCTTAAGAGCCTCTGTGGTTGAAATTACACGCATAGCTTCTCATGTCCACGTGGAGTAAGCGTAGCCACGTCTTTGATTTTGAGTTTTAATTGATAACTAAAGGCTTGTTAAACTATTAAAGTAAATTGTCAACAGCCATCTGTCTCCGTCGCACGGGAATGGTTGTAAAATAAAATGCTCTACAAGCATTTTTGCATTTGCCATTAGGACAGCTGTGTAGACACACCTGACGGGCTCTACCCAGAACCAGCCGAAATGAGTGGTCTTATTTATGGCGCGCCCTTCGAATCTGGTTCCACCCAAATCCGGAAAAACACGTTGGCACTGTGACGCGATGAAGGTCGTTCCTGCTGTCCGCGAGCGCCGGATCCGCCTCTGACACCTTACCGTCTCCATTAAACCTGAACCGTGGGACCTCAGCTGTCTGTGTTCATGAAACGTGAGCGTCGAACAGAAAACGGTGCAACTTAAATTAAGTTTGAGTTTATTTATTTATGCTCACGCACTCAAACGTGTTTCTCCTGTACTTATTCGCTAAAACAAAATGTGGGTTTAACAGTAGTGTGGGGGAGGGTGACCCAGAGCGACAGATGCAGATCATACACGAAACATAACCATACATGGCTTTTGAAAAGACGTTGTGAGACACTTCCTGGTTCCTGTAACCATTGATGCAACCTGGAACTTCCTGCGTGAGCAGCTTTAAGCAATGCAATTCTACATATATAACCAGCTTTAGAAAACGCTAGCCATGTGTTGATGAGGATGAAAGATAATGGTGCAATTATATAGATCGCTGTAGGGAGAAATAGAAACCCTGTTATGTTGTATGATGAAATACTGTGAGATTGTTCACACATCCTGTTACAAAGAGTTCCCTGCACAGCAGAGATGTAACTCTGTTTTGCAGTGGTTTACCATTTGAAATTAAAGTGAAGCCATTATGAACTATTTATGTTACCTTTTAAGTGTAATGTGGCATATGTACAATGCACAACATATTAGCAGTGTGATTCTCACCGCATATTAAACTATGGCAAAATATAATAACCTTTTCTTTAATGCACCTTCACTGCAACAGACACTGACCAGGAATTACATAGAGCTACATGGTACTTTATTCATTCATACAAATTTGATGTGTGTTAATGGCAGCCAGCTACAAAGGAAAGCAGGCCCTAAAGGTAATGAACCATTGAACCATAACGTGTTCCCATCATTCAACCACATAGAAAAGACATACAAAGTAATTGCACAAGTTGATGTACGTTTGACGTACAATCGGTTTCCCTTTTTAACACTGAACTATGGGGAATTGTTTGGAATATAAGGCAGGGGGATAAATAACTTCTGACATAGCCAGAATTGGTGATGGAATGTGGGTTTCAATAAAGATTGTAGCAGGATTCTCTCCACTATCTTACTCTGAAATGTTCTTAATATCAAACGTGATTCCTACAGTTGCAACAACTGCAATCAACTACAGTACAAGAAAGAAATAGTTTTGGAATGCATAACTATGGTAATCATAAGGCATATTTGGCAGTTTTCTTGTAGTGTCTGCGGTGAACTTTCACTCAGACGGACGTTCCTTCCTTCAGCTCCACATATTCTCCCTTAAAAGACAAAGATAAAGAAAACATTTTAATTAAAATTGACACGCTTCATAAGATGGACCCATGGTGACGGGAACCAGCAACATTCCAGTCAAACAATTTGAGCTGTCACAACACCAGTATTTTAAACTTCAATACACTATTCATGTTAAAAAACAAAAAACAAACAAACAAAAAAAACTTAACCACAAAACTGAAAACGCTTCTTAGCAAACAGAATGGGATAAGACGTGTGGTATTTGTGTACTTAAAATAATGTAGAAGACACAGACACAGTCCTCATAACAGCTGTGAATTCTTCACTTTCATAGACTTATTGTGAACATGATACTTTTATTTTGAAATCATAGATTTCCACTTCCTCCTCACTTCTCTTTCCTGGTATGTTTCTGCCTTGCTCTGATGTAGAAGCTACTGACAATGTAATGGTTGATGGCATAATAACTGAGTCCAGTTCCCAACAAGAGGACTTTATTAACATTACTACTGTACTTTTGATACTATGAAATATGAAATTAATAACAAATTTATAGTTTTAAACACATAGTTTTGAAAAAGGTATAGTGTATATTGTATGTAGTAGCATCATGACAGTGGTCTCACCTTGCCCTCCAGGTGCTCCTGTAGTGTTCTCACTGTGTCTCTCTCTTTGGTCAGCTGCTCCTGAGTCGCTTTGAGAAGCTGCTGGAGCTTGGTGGCTGCCTGGCCCAGGTCTTTGGACAGCTTCTTCTCCTTCTCCAGGCGCTCCTGCTCCAACAATGTTAAATAAATAAAATTGTAAGACAATTCTGTAACATTCTAAAATTCAGCTCATTGTTTATAGTAGTCATTTAAAATGTTTCCCTAATTTTGTTCATTTCACTGTGTAATTTTCCCCTTTTGATCATTTGGTTTTATTTTACCATTTACCATGAGCAGGGAAGACCCATTTAAGTCTTAGACTGTCCAGTCATTATAAACGGAAGCAACACCTAATAACATTATGAAATTTAACTGTCATAAGGAAAAATGATGTGAGCTAAAAACACACTTTTTCCTGAACAGTGGCTTGTAACATCTGAGCCTGCACAAATCAAGTGAGGACAAGCACTTTAGAGACATTAAGGAGAATCTTCCAGGACAATCAGTTCAACTTCAAATATATGCCTGAATTACAGCACATGCTTCAGAGAGCCTCAGAGATACTCAGCAGGGCATGAGATATAGAATAATCTGGGACTGGCAAAACACAAGAGCATAAATCGCAGTTAAATCTTCAAATTATGGGGGTCATATGTTACCTTAAGCTGCGCAACATCTTCTGTGTCAGCTTGTGGCGACTCTTCAGAAACCTTCAGAAGATCCAGCTGAGCCTGAAGCTCAGTTATAGTCTTCTGGGCCTGGAGGTTGAGAACACACATAGATGTTACTCACCCTCTGGTCTGACAAGAATCAAATCAATAAACATGACCATACACTGACAATGGCTGCTACCTGCCCAAACTCTTCTGAAAGCTGCTGCCTCTGAGCCGCCTCCCTGTGCAGCTTTTCACTCGTCTGATTCAACTCATTCTGGACCTGACAAAAGTGGCACACACACAATTAATACACACACAACTGCACACATACACGTGTGTATATGCAAACATTCTTGTGCTGAAGCAGCAACACTGCACACCCAGACACACACACACACGAAAGTTGCTTGACCTGCGAGCCAAGTTTGTTGTCTCAGGCTTTTTCAGGTGAAAGGCTAAAGTCAAACAAAAACTGTGCTGCTGTTAAGAAACGAACAAACAAATACATAAAAACAAACGGAGGAGAAGAGGGCATGCCGAAATATGTGAGAAAGCAGTGGTTAGAGTTATGTCCACTCAGTCAATGCAAATAGTGGTTAGCATAAACAGCCGCTGTGTCGGAGTACTGGACAGACTGGAAATACAGCTCTTCATTATCACAGTCATCTGTTGCCCCGATATCCGTGTACTTTGGCAACATCTTTGATTTAGACACGGGTATAACCACACATGCTGAGCCAGATCACAAAGAACATGTCTTATTAAATTCTTACTCGTACGTCTGGTGGGTTACCTATTAACCTGAACCAAGTGAGAACTGATCACAAAAAACAAATAAATGGTAGGAACGTGATCACAGGAGAAGTGTCCCGGTCACTGTCCAGTACTCTCAGACAGGAAGTGAAGGGTGCCCTGTGGTCTTTGCACCCTGACCTGACTGGGTTGAGTGTCAGCTGGGCCATTCTGTTCTTGTTGAGCCCGCATCGAGATCTCGCTCAGCTGTTCTCTGACCTGAAACAGGAAGTCGTCGATAGTCACTGGTTATATAACCTTCCAATGATGAATCCCCTTTTTTGATGCCTTACCGTACTGGCTGTATAGGTTAAGGGGGAGGATTTGCAAAAATTCCTTGACATGTGACATGTCATAAATAACACGCCTAACTCTCGTCTCAGCTACACTGGTATGTGGATGTGTAAATAATGTCTGGAGGATGGGAAAGCAGGTTATGTCAGTGAGGTCACCTGTGCAAGCTCCTCCTTGTGCACCTGCGCCTCCTTCTGGGCCAAATCCAGCTGGCTCTGACACTCTGACAGCTGCTGCTTCAGCTGAATACAGAGCACAGTGGAGAAAGGAACAGATGTTGAACAGGTTTAGTTTTAAATGTACCACAAGAGGTTGTTACCTTTAAATATGAGACGTGTTCATAGGATTTCATAAAAATCTCTATTTCTATGACATTTCATTGAGTTCACCTCCTTAATATTGGAACTTACGCATAAAAACAGAAGATAAATAAATCAATAATAAACATATCATTTAACAGCGGTTTCAGATCAAGTGGGGTTCCTCTGATCTGTACATTTACCTGCTCCATCACCTCTGAGGCTCCCTGGTTGTCTGCCTGCTTCTCCAGCTGAGCCTCCAGAAGCATCATCTGCTCCTTCAACTGCGGACACAGCCAAAGTCAGCAGTTTTACATGGTGGCACACCTTTCTAACCTCATAGCGTACCTCTAGCTGTCTACATGTAGAAAAATCCCCACCTGTTCTACACTTTGGTTTTCTGCCTCCAGTTTGCTGGCCTTCTCCATAGCCTGGTAATGTATGAGAGGGACTATTGTGAGGTTTTAAAAATAAGGAAGGCACACACATGCACACACACAGATGGCGGAAAAGAATCTTAATTATTTTCAAGGAGGGTATTTATTATAACTTACCAGCCTCAGCTGTTCCTCTGAGTTAGCCATCTTGGACTTCCATACCAGCTCTTCTTCCTCCACACTCTTCTGCAGATGTTTCAGCATCCCTTCCTAAAAAAAAAAAAAAAAAAAAAAAGGACACAGAATCAAAAGAGCTGTATAAATGTAATTCTCATTCACTCACATTAAAACTACATATACATAAATATCTGATTATTTATATCTGTCACTTACTGTTTCAGCCAGGACTGTCCTGTACTGTTCACATTCTGCCTGTAGTGACCCATGGCTCTCCTCAGCCTCCTTCAGTTTCTCAAGCAGCTGCTGAAACAAAGGAAATCCATTCAGCAACTTTTCTGCTGGACTAATTCAAACCAGTGCATGGAAATGGTTTAAAACCTTGACTTACGGGCAACTCTCTGCTTGACTGAGAGTCCTGAGTCTGCTGGCTGAGAGCCTCCTGAGCTTTCTGCATAAATGCTTGTAACCAGTTGGACTAAGTGTGCAGAAAAGCAAACAAAGTTAATTAAGGATCACGTTATTGTACAGAGTAATAACCAAGATCATCAGGACGAAAACAAAAGTCAGCAACTCCTCTTTTTTTTTTACCTGCTCTGTCTCTATGGGTATCTGTGGGAAGAGTGTCTGGAGAGTTTCTTTGGCTTCAGTTTGAAAAGCTGTCAGGTCTGCCGTCACATCCTTCTAAAACAATGGGTGGCATAATCAGGAAAGTGATTAAGAGCAAAGCAGCCTCAACTGATTAGCCACCAGGGACACTTACTGCATCAGTGTTCCTCTTTTCTCTCGCCTCTCTCAGCTCCTCTTGTAGTGATGTGACAAGGGCATCCTTCTCAGTCAGACTAGACCAAGAACCAAAAGAGACAAAACAGAGATCTATAACAGACCTAACAAGATGTGAGACTGACCTTTATTTCATATGCCAAGACTCATTTACCTGTTCTGTAGTAGTTCAAACTCTGCAGAGCTATCTGACTGCTGAAACAGAGAGGACATGCAAATCAGTCACTGGGATAATGTTTTGTCCTGCAGGGCAGCTTTTGAAGTAAAACCGCGCTACACATCAAGGAGGTGGACTCACTGCTGTGTTTTTAAGTTGCACCATCTCTTCTTTGAGGTTTTTAAGTTCATCCTGAAGTGAAGCAATAAGGCTTGCATCCTCACTAATAGGAACACACAGTTTGGATGAAGTATCAGCAAGCAGAGAACGGTCAAATGTTTGAAATTTGAATCAAATAATTGAAAGTAAAAAGCGTGATACCTTGTATTTCTTTGTTTTAGCTCAACAATAGTGTTCTCCTGTTAGAAGAAATTTGTGATTAGCATAGCCACTGTCCATATACATACATACATACATAAATAAAGGTTCTCTCTAGAACAATCAAGAAGTGATACTGTTTGGTAATAGATCTATTAAAAGATGTCTGCAACACTTACAGCAGCTTCCTGCTTCATCTGCAGTTGCTTTAGTTCATCTTGAAGTGTGCTCAGTTGGTTGTCTCTATCCTGAAGGCTGTATAAGGGACATAGTGTGTCAAAATCAATTGATCAAATAGCTCTGGATCTGGTGTTGACTCAGAAAAAAAGGATTCTTAAGCACTTACCTGAGCTTGAGCTGTTCCAGTTCTGCAGCATTCTCCTGCTGAATCAGACATGACAATCATCCTTAGGGTTGAGTCTGCATGCTGTCCACCTGTGCGGTCAGGCGTCTGGCCACCTGTGCGGTCAGGCGTCTGGCCACTTCAGAAGTCAAACTGACAATATATGTCCTACCTGATCGTTATCCTCCACCTTTCTGGTCTGACTGGCCTCCAGCAGTGAGTTGATGGAAGCCACCTGCTGTACAAGCTGGCTTTTCTCCGCCCGTGTTTCCTCCAGCTGTGCAGTGAGGGCATCCACCTGAGCAGAGCGATCCCTGACCTCAGTCTCCAATCTCCCAATACACACCTGAAACTCTGCAGGGACAAAGGCCTCTGTCAAAATACAGCACTCACAACTTATTCTGTATTTCCTACTGGGTCATATATTCACTACTCCCATATTCCCAAAGATCAACATTTAATTGTAATACCTCAACATCTGGCAACCATTAAGGCCATAGTCCCCCATTCTCTGACCTGAGAGTGTGCTGCTCTCCTGCTGGGTCTTGTCCAAAGAGGCCTGCAGGCTGCTGTTTCTACTCTGTGCTGCTCTGAGTTCCTCGCTCACCTCCTCCAATCTCCTCTGTAATGCCTGCTCGCTCTCTGTATGGCTGGCCTGGCAACAAAGTTGATCAACATGGGTCAAACAGCAGGGGGCAGCAAAGATTCACAAAAACATTCCTACTTTGCAGCAGTGCTCCGCAAGGCAACAGAAGTGCATGTGGACTATGTTCTGCTGCTGTGAAGTACCTTTACAGTAGTATCATGTTTCCACACATCTGGAAAAAAAGACCTACTAAAAAACTGACAGATAATCCAGATACGGGACAATCAGAATGTTCTTTGGCTTGAAGTTGTGTAACAAGAAACTAAAAATAGACTTTTTGACAGTTTGTTTGGATTTTTTAGGAAGTGTCTTGTAGAAAGTGCTTTGAACTTGTGGGGATTTCGAGATGATAAGCCTGCCTGTGCCTAAAAGCATTTCACAAAAGCAGCCAAAGAAATAAAAAAACCCCTTCACATCTTGCATCATCAGAGCATATTTACAGTGATGACCTGACCCACTGCATAACATGACCCTAAACTGCTCATGAGCGATGTTAGTAAATGATTAAACTAAATGAACATCTGACTGTCAGGAAATGATGACTCACTTGCGCCACATAACCTGTAATAGATCAGACTAACAGCATTCCATCAGTAGACTCACACACCACAGAATTAACACATAATATAAGACGGGCATGTAGTCTCTGATTGTCCTGTGTTGTAAATAGCACCAGACTGTTCCTGCTCTATCAGAGCCAGTCACAGAGGGCTGGAGAGGAGAGGTGCTCGGACACGCATACATTCCAGCTGGTGCTGAGAAGCTGTCTCCCTGTAGCCCCATTACTGAATGGCTGCATTGCAGCCAAGCCCTGGGCTCTGTGATTACAAGGCAATTAAACCTCCCCTAACATCAGGTTTGGGGGGGTAGGTGGGAAAGGTCTAGACCTGCATTTTGTTAAGAGTCTAACTTTACAAAGGGATTTACAAATAAGGACAGAGTAAATTTGTTTCACATCTTCGTCATTTATAATAGTGATGATGTGGTGTTCCCACAGGCCAAGCCAACCTGCAGCAAGGAGAGCTGCTTCTCAGTAGCGGAGACCTTGGCCTCCAGCCCTTTCCTGACGTGCTCATCAGCAAGCAGACTCTCTGTCTTCTCTCCAAGTTCCTTGGTTAACTTTGCACATTCCTGACGCAGCTTGGCCAGCTCCGCATTTTGCCTGAGCACAGAATAAAAGAGAGAGATGCAGAAAGAGAGAGACAGGGATGAATAACAAAAATAATGAGTAATAAAAATATTATATATAATATAAATACAATAAGAGGGAACACTCACTTGCTCTCAGCTTGACTAGTGGCTTGGTTGAGGGCATCACGGAGAATGGAGTTCTCCTGCTGTAGACGGGCCAGCTGGGCATTGGGGCCTTTTTCTAGCTGATCCTGCAGACTCAGGATCTGTAAAATCATTTCAGTCTTTTTAAAGTAAACCAGCCATGTTGTTTGCTCACACTTTGAACAGTTTGTTTGAACCAGTCTCAAGTTCACAACAGCTGTAAAATGCAAACTAAAATGTACAAATCTGAATTCTAACATTTATGTATGAGAACTGACCTTTGCATTGAGCCCCTGCGTCTGGGCAACATGGTCCTGGTAACTGGCCTGCATGCGAGCTTGCAGAGCTATCATTTCTTGCTCCCTCTTGCTCAGCTGGGAACTCAGCCTGGTCTCAACACTGGCCACCTTGGACTTCTCAGCATACAGCTCCTGATAAACACACAGCACAGTCCGAGAACAGATTACGATTTATTGTAAAGTGGAATAAGAGCAAAAAAGATGTCAGAACCATTTCAATATCTCCAGCTACTGTTACAAAATTTAGTAAATCAGAGGATGAATTAAAATTATAATATAAGTTTCTGAGAATAATTATGGCTCTTCCTCTTATGTCACCAAAATGACAAAATAGTTCATCCAGGACAATAAATGAATGGGTATTAAATAGGTTTCTGTGAACTTTGCTGATTATAATCCCTGTCATCAGAAGTATTTTAACTGAATGTCAGCATCCTGGGTTTTCCTTCAGCACCTCCCCTCAAAGTTGAATTTTTACATAAGATATCTTAAAATGTACAAGCCATGCCATGACATCATCACGCAGCCCTGTGCGTTGACTTTGACCTCATGTACTGTCACCCATAGGTGGACAAATACATTACATGAGGTAAGTAACATATACCATAGCATTGAGCGAGTCGTGGTGTTTTTCGGGCAACGCTGTTAACTTTCCTCTAGTACCTCCTTCAGGACAAAGATAAAGACTGCAATCCAAATGTAAAGAACCCTTTTCGTTTAGGTAGCATGTTAATATTTCTCTGCTGCCACCTTCAGGTGAAGCTGCACTTTGCATCTCTATAGTGCAAAGAATCTCAATAAGAGATTTTCAGCCATCCAGCAAGTTATCTTTGTAATGTGATGAGTATTAAAGTCTTCTAGGGCTGCCAGCTATAGATGAGATAATGAGTTGTGGCAGGAATTAGACACCACCTGCGCCTTTATTGACCAAGAGACGCTTGAATGTCTAACCTTGGTGAGTTCTCTGAGACGGTTCTTGGCTGCAGAGGCATCCTCTTGCTCTGCTGCCAGCTGTTTCTCCCTTTCCTCCAGTTGTTTCTTCAGTATGGCCACTGGGTCTCCTTTCTGAGTGGCCTGAAAACATACGTACGCAGAGAGAGAGGAAAAATAGTCTCACATGTGACTGGTGAATTATCAAATGCCCAGGCACTAAAACTAGTTTATCGGGCATTTTTTACTTCCTCATTGACTGCAGCGGGCCATACCATGTGCCATGTATCTTGAATGATGCCGACTTTCTCAGACAGGATCTCGATGAGCCTATGAGCCTCACCCTCACTAAACACCATGCTGCTAATGGTGGACACCAGGGCCTTGTAGGGAAGGTAGAGTGGAACATCAGCAGAATCCACCGCTGCCACTAAAAAGGCAAACACAAAACATTTCAATGAAACACATTACAACATAATAGATAAGTCATATGTTCTCTCATGTTTATGGCTCAAATGCAAAGTATGTGCATTCTGTTGCAAGGGAAACTCTGCAGTCATGAAGAAGCGTTGGATCATGGGAGTTGTTGTCTTCGCTGTTAAACAACAATTGCAGATGAAAATTTATCTGATACAGCAAAGGCAGAGATGTTGATGGACATGTGAAGTATTTAAGTTTTATTTGGGTCACATTTGGTCATGATCTCTAGCGTTCTTCATCAATCAACTGTCTGGTGTTTTCCTCATTTGCCCATAAGTCAAAGGACACAAAGTGTTACCCTTATAAAATTACAGATTTCTCATTTGGGATAATACACAGGTTTACAACTCAACAAAATACATCAAATAGGTCCTGTCATTTTTTGGATTTGGTCTTTTTTTTTTTTTTTTTTTTTTTTTTTTAAAGGTGAAGTCTGGATTCCCACACTGGATTAGGAAAAGGACAAGGTTCCGAATGTCCCTTGGGTCTGGGGCATTGGGCGGCTTCGAAAGGCAAAATGATGGGGCACTGTGGCACCAGGCAGAGACAAGCCTCGGGCCAGTGAGAACCCACCCCTCCCTACCCATTGTCAGGGCACTGAGAGCCTTTGTCAGCTAACAAAACAGGGCAGCGGTGTTTGAATAAGCTGGCGTGCTCTATGCCCTCCAGAGCTGAGTGCCAGACATTACCCATAACTGCCATTGGCACTGCTTTCCACAGATACACAGTGAGAAGTTCATTAGCACTGACAGGGTATTACTGCCTTAGATTATGAGCGTGGGTGTGTGTGACTCAACTGTACAGAAATGCCCCCATCCACCTCCAAACATTCAAGTTAGAGTACTAACACTAGTGTTGGGGCTAGTGTAGTTCCTGCCTGAATGACCATTTCCTGTTAAGTTAGAAAGACTAATTTTAACATTAACATATTGATAAGAAGATAGTGGCTTTGATATACAAAGGTAGTTGGGTAGAGGTAAGTGTCGTTCAGTGACACTTGCAGAAGCACTGCAGCCCTGTGCATATGCAGGGAGGTTAGCCAGGACCAAACAGGCGACTTTTAAATGGTTATACAATGCAGATGAAATTATTTGTTCAAGAAACCCCCAATAATCAGTGTAAAAGTACTTAATATATACGAAAAAAGCTCCCAAGTAAAGTTATGTCAAAGCTGAAAATTATGTGATTATGCATTTGAGCTGTAGTCAAGCACAATACAGACAGGATTTATAAGACTGCTGAGCAATGTATATTACTCTCTTCCAATGCTGTGCTGAGATACAAAATAAAGTGTACAGTGACAACTGCAAAACACTAAGTAGATACAGCATCTCTCAAACATTTCTGCTTACCAGGCTCAGTCTTCTTCTTAGAGGCCTTCTTCTTGGGCTCTTGTGCTTTTCCTGTGACTGCAGGGGCCTGCTGAGATTCCACTGGGGGCACTGCCATCACTGGGACGTCTTTAGTGACAGCCTCCAGCACTGGGCTAGTCTTGGATGGAGTTGGTGAAGACTTGGCTGGGGATGCAGCAGACTTGGCTGGTGCAGGGGCAGGCTTGGCTGAAGCAGGGGCAGATTTGGCTGAAGCGGGGGCAGATTTGGCTGATGCAGGGGCTGATTTGGTTGAAGCAGAAGCTGATTTGGCTGGTGCAGGAGCAGGGGTCGACTTAGCTGATGCAGGGGCAGTCTTGGCCTGGGCAGGTGCAGAGGATGGGGTGGCTGCTTTAACTGGTGCAGACACAGGGGCAGGGGCTGATGCAGGGACCACAGACTTGACTGGTGCAGGGGCAGCCATGAGGGGAGCTGGTTGGGTGGAGGCTGGTTCGACTTTAGCCACCTTCTTCTTCTTTTTCTCTTTGGGTGAGGGCGCAGGTGAGGGCTCAGTAAGAGCAGGGCTTGGTTCAGCAGCAGTCTTCGTTTGAGTTTCTGCCGGTGCTGGGGCTGCGGTTGGTTTGACCTCCAAGGCAGGGACAGGTTCAGGGGCAGGAACAGGGGCAGCAGCTACAACTGGGGCAGCAGCAGGCTCAACGATTATGTCAGCTTCAGATTCCTCTTGAAGTTTTTCAGGTTCCGGGATCTTTCCATTGGGCTTTTCCTCTTTCTTCTTTCCACGGCTCTTCTTCTCAGCTACTTTGTCCTTCTTCTTTTTCTCAGAGCGAACAGACTGTGTCTTACCTAACTCTCTGCGCTGTTTAGCCAGGGCCTCCTCATAAGAGGTCTCCTTCATTGAGAAGGTGGAGACAAGGGCAATCCCAACCGCTGAGATCACCATGAATCCACCAAACACCATTATCCCAAGGGTCTGGGGGTCGTAGATATCCATTGTTCAATTTCAGTTAACCTAAAAAGAGAGAAGCATACAAATTATTGTTATTCTTAGAGAAACAGCGTACTCTTGACAATCAGACCAGGGATTTCTACAAGGCAAAAAAGAGTTTGTATATTGGTTTATAGGCCAACAGCAGCTCCATTAACAGTGCATTTGATGAGACAGGATTGTGCAGATATGTGCAGCTTGAAGGGAACTGCAGCCATTACCGTCAAAAGCCTCAAGGTGTCACTGTTATCCCCATAAATGTTTGCCTAGAGGCTGGCCACATAATGCAAACCAGCACATCTTATCAGCAATCTGTCTGACGAGTAACAGCTGCACAAAACCCACTCGCCATATAGCCATATAGGTTCATACAGCTCAACTTCAACCTCATACATAAATCTCATACACCAGCTGCTTAATCTCCAGCAGTGGGGTTTCTGAGTAAGTACAAGGACTGAAAAAAAAAACCTATTAAATATCGACACCAGGCAAAGAATCCCCCTCCACACTACACACATGATATGGAAAATTCACTTGAAAACAACCTGACATGTCTAATTCAGAGCATTTGTTTAAAACGTGTCTATTCTTACAGTTTCTTTATACATTAAAATGAATAATTACACTGTTGTAATGTGGCAAATGATGAATTAAATAGAGGCCCTAGATAAATTATACATGAAAATCTATTCCAAGAAACACAAAAGGAGTATGCTTGTGTATGAATAATAAGAGTTGCTTCTCATAAAAATATTTTATCAACATAACTGCATTGTAACCGCTGTTATAATCCATATTCATGGCTATTCAAAAAATAGGTGCACATGCAAAAGAGGCTTGAGAGAAGTCAACTTGTTACACTATTCAACAACTTCAGTGTTAGTTTAGGGGAAGGGTAAAGAAACCCGAGCCACAGAGGCAATAAAGGTCACAGACAAAAGTGGGTGAAGTAGACAAAGTAACCAGCTACTGACAAAATTTCCAGCAGTTGGGAGAGGGTAAGTGTTATTTTCCTGCCCTGTAAAAAACATCGTTGTTAAGATATTTCAACTCTATCAAGCCTCTTTCAGTCTCTTAAAAGCGCTTGTCACAAACAAGAATGTGTAGCCTGCAGGGAAGGAAAGTTGGCTGAGTGTAGATGGCACCTTAGGGACACGACCCCCCCCCCCCCCCCCCCCCCCCCATGCGATGTATTCTTGCCGTTATATCCGTGTTTATACTGCAGATAGGAATGTTATGTTATCCTATCAAAAATATATATAACTGCAAGGCAGGGCAAACTAGATGTTTATTGTTTTGAAATAAACCAACATTGTAACACCATAGGGGAAAAAGTGCTGAGCTACTTTAGTCTAATCGAAACAGAGTCCAGAGTCCTTTTTCATTGCAGGGTCTAAAAGCTGGAAGCGAAAGGGGGGAGTTGGTCCTGCCTCCCAATCTGTGATGTCACACGTCAGTGCATCTCCACTCAGACTAAACTGAAAAAGGGGACTTCACGAAAACTGACTGTGCGCGAGTTTCTGAAGATTAAAGTGCACCTCACGGCCCGTAAGAAATTGGACTTCAAGATGAAACTCTCTAATATGTAACCATCAAAAACTATATAACCATTTTAAATCTAAAATACCTGTCTCTAATCCATGGAAAATGGAATATCTGTAGAGGGTGCATTACTACATATGATAGTCTTCGGCTCAAATAAAAATATTTTAACTTTATGGAAACGCACTGACTTCCAAAAACTTCCAAAATAGTTTATCTTAACACCAAACTAATTATCATAGCGAGACCACAACTTGAAAAGGCCTCAAAGATTAATCAGACTTTAAGGACACCCTGATTCGTTATCCACTCAACATGCATTAAAACAAATACCGTTAAAAGAGTGCGTAATCCTATTATGATTTCGGTGCATTTAATTATTACTTGCAAGCTAGCATCGTAGCTAACACTATGAATCAATGAACTTGGCTATCCTCCTGCACATTATGGTGTAAAGTGTCGGTTTGCGTTGTAAAACTACGCCCCAAAAGCTGTAAACTAATGGGTAAACCAAATAGTTAGTGAGAAAAATAATATTAAATATTTTTAGAGAACTTTAATCGGCTGTCTTTCTGTACAAACTGTTAGCTCAGGAGTTAGCCGTTGATAGCTTTGCGGGCTAGCTAAGGCTGGTTCAATGAATAAAGAATTCCAGGATTTACCTCGCTGATGTTGGAGCTACGTCTGCTTGCTTTAAAGAGACCGGAGAGAGGGCAAAAGCTTTAAGTTGTAGATGAAGAGACTTCTGTGTAAACCTACCTATTATCCAGCTATCTAGCTAAACTAGCTTTTTTCCAGTGCTCTCCCCCTCACTCCGCTGGAGAATCCGTGGTCTGCTGTGAAGTCGTGGCACTTCGAGCTGGCTAGACGTGCTGGCCCCGTGCCCCAGATAGCGACCATAAATCCAGAAGGCTTCTGATTCGCTGGAATACGCTGGAGCCGGAAATGAGCATGCTGGGAGTTGTAGTCTTCTACATACATGAAAAGGCCCATTTAGTCGGGCTGTTTTCAGTCAAACAAAAGCGGTTTGTTTGAAAGAAAATGTTACCAAGTACGTTTTCTCAAGTAAAGTGTTTAAGTAGATCTCTTACAGTAAGCTACCGACCTTCTTCTGTAGTATTTTTAGATATCTTGAGTGAGTTGCTGATGTATGAAGTGTTTACTGTATTCTTTAGCCCATTACACAGCCAACAGTAGTGGTTTTGTTTGCAAATTAACACAGTTTCCTCCCTGGTTTTCCCTTTCTTAACCTTATGGTTGTTCAATTCACATTATCTAATTATGTGTAAGTTTGTTCTGTTTAGCTCTTCTTTAAGTCTATATGAGAAAAAAGTGTTATTGATACAGATTCCCCAAAATTCATGCGTATGACATACATACATATAACATATCAGGTATCAAAATTGATAAGGTTTGATCTTTCAGTAAATTTAAGGTTTGAAGATTCCTCAGCAGCACAGCATTAGATGTGCTTTCTTAGTGAAGATACTGGTGCAATATTTTATTCATTTATTCATTTTTAATGCATCTTGAATTGCTGATGCATTAATGATTGCGCTACTGATGCTATACAAATCTCTCTCCCTTTTCTCAAGTATTTGGTTGAAAGTATGACACATACTTTTTCTTACCATTCACTATTTTGGTGTTGTAACTTCCAAGCAAACGTAAAACTCTCAAGCAAGGCTACAGGCCTCCCAGAAATTATCATCATTGGTCACACCTGCAGGATAACATTGTTAACACAAGTGACGTTCAGTTCTGACAGCATTTCTCGGATGTTTGCCACGCCTGCTATTATTTTAACACCCAAAAAACTGGCATAGATTATAATAATATTGTACTAATGTGTCTGTGTAAGTGATTCATTAAGTATGGCTTAGGTCATTATTATATGTGTAGCTCTAATAATGGAATATTACTGAGTCCACACCCAAAGTAACTCTTTTGATAACTGTTTTTACAGGCATCCTTGTGACAAATTCTCCTCAAACCACTTAAAAAAGTAGTTTGTTATGTGGAGGCACTTGTTGCTCAGGCTGTGAGCTCTGTCTCTTTTCCATGACAAAAATAAAATGTCTGAGGAGATCCAAAGTATAACAATGGACTTTTTTGAAATTTCTATTTGTTACTGAAAGATTATAATCCTAATTTACAGTATACAGTACCAAGTGCTGTTTCAAATGCACTGTTGACAACAATAATTATATTCTGCTGGTGTAATTTCTGATAAATTATAGTTCGTTTGGTTGCTTTTGCACTCTGTGATGCATCTGTCTCACTAGTTACAAACCAATAACTATATAAGTCCTTGTTTGCTCTCAGACCTCCTAGAACACCTGACACAAAGTCAATGACTTTGCATTTTCACTCCCCTTTTTCATCTGCAATGGCCAAATGTGTTCACTAAAGCTCTGTCTTGTGCTGGTATTGGTATATTGTAGCCAAGATAATAATTAAGCCTTCACTTAACGACTGTGAAAATTAAGTGATTACTCACATTTAAAGCATTTCTGTTGTGTGATGAGATGAAATACTGGTCTTGTTGATCATGCATGTAAACTGCTTTGAATTTGAGTTGACATTGTGTTTGTTCATGCTTGTGCCTGAAAGCAAATGACTGGCGGGGCAGGGCACACTAACCTAGGAAAAGTTTGTCAGTGAGCTTTGTGGCTTTTTAGTGTTGTGTTATTGACAGAATTGTTTTATCAAAGCAAGAAAAAAAATATATCCCTCAGATCGTCTACAACTACTGAGCGCTGCAAAACCTATTTTTAGAAAATTACTGTGGGATTCACTGAGTGTCACAAAGACACACTAAGTCCTTTAACTCACACGTAAGAGAAGGCTGCTAATTTGTCACCGTGCAGCAGTGCATCGATGGCTGAATACTGAAAACAGAAGTTCTCGAAGGGCTCCCTTGGGGGACATTTAGTTCTTATTCAAACTTGCAATGCGCAGGGTTTCACACCAAGAAGAAGAGTGCTGTTGAACCACTTGTCCTGCTGATAAAGGCAGCATCTAAAGCCCACAGCCTCAGTGCAGCTCAGGAGTTAGAAAGGTAAGGGGAAAGATTAAAAAAAACCTGTAGCTGTGTGCTGATTTTGCCTGATGGGCACCAGGAATAAGCCTCCTGTTCTGTTTCACTAAGGAAGCACAGACAGTTCAGTTACGTCAGCAAACCCTGCAGGTGTACTTTTTTGTAGTGACCTACAGAGGTCATGGTTTCTATTCGAGGAGGCCTTCATGCTTCATGCCTCCAGTTCTGCTCCAAAGCTTATGTCTGCATTTATCATGACTTTTCATTTGAACAGTGTAGAGCTGCAGAGCTGTGGGATGAGAGGCAGGTGCTTTCACAGGCTCAGTCGGTGCACTTCACCTATCCATGACCTCAACTAAAGTGGTTAAAAAAAAATGTCCTTTTTGCTGCTTTTCATTATGCTTTATCAAATTCATGGGCCCAGTTGTTCATGAGCAATGTGTGTGTCTGTTGGTGTGTGCGATTGAGGATTCTGCCATGATAGTAAAAAAAATAAAAAAGGATCATAAAGATGGTGTTGAATTAATTATTAATGGACAATCACTGATAAAGACCCCAAAAGCTCATAAAACGTGCAAAATCTCGCTTCTTATCGAACATTTAGAGCTTGCAAATTATCCAAGCGTGCCTAAGGGGAGATAAGGAAATTCATCAAATCAGCAAAATAAGTCTTTGAAGCAAGAAGAGCTGTTCCTTTACACAAGCAAAGACAGATTTTACACAGTTCGTCAATGCCTCAGAAGTTTTAGTTCTGTGATTAAGGCAAGAATTGAGGAAATACTTTATCGTGGTAACACAGAAGCTACAGAAAGGGTCCATAAAAAGGCTACATTTAGGACTGATACTTTTCTGTTTCACACTGGTATACTCAGATCGGTAACTGCATATTTTAAGTGAAGTGAAATAAGCTCTCTGGGCGCAAATACCAAGATTAAATCAGGCACCTCTGGTAAATCTCGGGGTCTCACGTTACTTATTGGATGGATCTTCCATGGCAATTACTCTTTAATACTATGCTTTCAAGTGCTGTTTGCTCAGATGGCAGTTGAGAAACTAACCAGTGTGCACTGTATAATGTGTTACCATCTCATTGGCTGTAGTCCTTGGTTTCGTCCAGTCAGTGAAACCAAACCGTAAAGTCACTGTGACTGCATGTCAATATTGACAAATTCATCATTGACAGATACACTTTATCATCTCACTCAGGTGCAGCTTCTCACTGCACTATATGTACAGTAGCACTAGTAAGTGAAGGTCATAAAGCAGTTTTAAGCCCTTGTTAGGATTATTTTCCAATAATCAACTTGCAGCAGTTTGTTTTACCTCAGATCTCAGTGTGCAGATACATTTAGATATGGATAGCAGTTTTTTTCCAAGTTTGATCTATCTTTCTATCCCCATCACAGATTGTGTTCCATTGCCTTTAATGCAAAGACTCAGAGTGTTTGCTGAATGACCTTGCACACAATAAAAGTTTTTCACTGCAGATTATTTGTTTAGGTCATGTTTCTTAGTGCTGCTCAAAAAGTAGGACATGAAATGTGCATTTTGGTGGTGGTGAATCCCATGAGCACTGTGGCATTTCCTCACAGCTTACCTAATACTCCACACGGTCCCATCCCAGGATCCACTGTGGTCAATGGATTTAACACAAACATGCATACAGCTGTGTTTAAATTCAAGGGCCCACACACTGTAACTATGTGCAAACAGGATACAGTTAAGATGAATACTGCCACCTGGTGGTATGTTGGGTGGCTCTTTAAAATACAGATCTGTGTATGTAAGAAACCTTTTAAGGACTTAAGAATAATTGTCATATAACAACAAACCAAAAAGACAGAATGGTGCTGATAAAATTTGGGAAAGTAGGATTTATTCAATGCCATTATTACAAATTTATAAAATGCTAATGTTCTGTAAGAAAAGCATCATGTAAAGGAATTCGCACAGTTGGAATCCATTAGAAATACATTCAATTTCTTAAAAAACTATAATGCATTTTAACACTCCACTGAGCCTGGTCATGATTGTAAAGTATATTTTTCATTTTCTTAGTGCATCTTTTCACAACTCTTTAAAATAAACAAACTGTTTAGAAGATCTGGTAAATATATCAGGTCTGATGCATGTGATCCCACCAATAACAAAGGGGGTAGATAATTAACAGTAATTACACACTAAAAGAAAGAGTGAATGGCAGAGATGGTTGGGGTGAAGAAACTGCATAATACATGTAGTGTATGAAACCAAAATGCAGACTCATAGTCGTTGCTGGTGGTGATTTTACTTTGATCAAAATGCTGATGCGGAAATAACTGATTTACTCACCTCACCTATGATTCATTCAGATTTCGCAAAACTAATGTGCATCTTTGATAACTGTGGGATCTGAGCTCACTTCTTACAAATAAGAATTGCTGGGACCAATCCGACGAGGTGAAGTACACCGATTTTCACACACTTGACAATGATCTGTCTTGTTATCTAAGTCAGTCACAAGTTTCCATACCAGAGGGTTGGTTTGGTTGAACTCTAATGACAGAGCCTGGGAATGGAGGGTGTAAGGATGCCTTTTTTCCAGGCACTAATTTTGCTCACGTATAACTGCTCCATTAGCTAACAAGCAAATCAAGCATGCAAAGCATAAAATGAAGGTTATGGCAATGCAAAAAAAAGGCTTTTGAAAAAGGTATTTAAAAGTGTTAGAGGCAGAATGTATGGAGGCAGAAAGTAGATCAAAAAAGGCATATTTTCTCTTGTGAAGATAAAAAAAACAAAAACAACAAGAAATTAGAGGGTGACGGGAAAAATCTGCTCTATTGGTGCTGCAGAGGAATGGAAGACCTTAATGCTGGCAGTCTCATTCTTTAGGCAATCGAGTTAGACCTCCATAAATAATGGAAAAGTATGGACCACGGACCAAAGGACAGGGACTCTGTAAACATGAAGACATTCTGCTTACAAGACATTTGGTCTTGTGCAGGGGTTTAAAGTGGTATCAGACCCATGGGGGGGACAGAGATAGGGCTTAGACGTGTCTCCATGCAAGGCCCTGGGGACGCAGGGTTTCCATTTGCTATGACTGGTCACTTGGTGATGGTAGGACAGGAATACTTGTAAACATGTCAGTTGCTTTTGAGCAGATCAATGCATCCCTGTAATAGAGTCACATTGTTCTGTGGAGACAAGAGAAAGAATAAGCAGTTTCATTATTCCTGAGAATCAGACCCTGTCTTAAGACAACAAGCCTTCCAATAGCTCACTTAATAAATTCAAAATGAAGTTATGATTAATCTGCGATTATTTCATGTGCTTGTTACATGAGCAACATATCTTATTTATGGAAACCTGAGCATTATCTGGATTATTAGGGAACTGAATTAGCTCTCTGAGTGATTTTGAAAAGAAACGGGGATGCTGCAGTTTAAACACGCTGACCGTGCCCACATTTCTGCTCACTGTCAGGCACCTAAAGACAAGGAAATCTACAAAGGTTTGGACATATGCAAACATGTGCATGCTGCAGAGACAGTGATTATAATCCTGAATAATATTTATCATATATGGACATATGGATGATGGAGGTGATGGCAAGAATAAACGAAATTGGGTTTCTTTTCTAATTTATTTTCCTGTTTAATAACTTCGTCTCATGGAGACAAGACAAGTTTATTCACCGACTGTGAAGGAGTGTAAATGATTAAATGCACTGAGGGGAAGCCAGAGTTGCATTTCACTAAATTTGTAAATAACGCAATGTTTACACCTTCCATTACACATTCACATGCAGCGTTTTGTGTGGTTTCAACCCGCAACACGACACTTACACATTTCAGTTCCACAAATAACTAACTGTTCAATCTAGACTAAACCAGTGAATGTAACCAGCACAGGGCCAGGCTATGTGTACACCATAAGGTACCACAGTGACCCCGCTTGATTAAAAGAGAGCAACCCTGACTTTAGGCTCAACAGACCTTGCTTGGGTTCCTCTGGTAGACAACAACAACTACGACAACAACAGTGTAGATGACAAACACAGAAGGAAGAAACCCCTTTATGGCAAGCAAAAAATCTTTATAGATATATAAGGCACAAGCTGATACACACTTTAGTTTGTGTACCAGTTCACACAATAACAACATTTAACTTTTAGCATTCTTCTCGGACGTTTGACGTTTAACTACACTATGGCTGTGTAATTGTGCAGTGAATTTAGAAAGTCTACACACAGTTATGAAATTACAGGTTTTTGAGTGTGTTATTAAAATATGGTTAATAATTAACTGTGTTTTAATAATTAACTGTGTTTTTTCCCCTCTAGTTATTTGTTACTTTGACTTTGCATTGTTTTCACTTCTGTCTTTGCATTTTAAAAACCAGCATTTTCATAAGGGGTGTGTACATGTTGCATATCCATTGCAATTGATTATTATACTTCAGCTACATACTACATGTATCTCACCTTTATGAAGTTAAGACCATTTGTCCTTAGTGTTGAAATCACAATAGTTTATCTACAACTTAAATTATTATCACACACACAAGCTAATGCTGCAGTCAACTGTATTGTGCTGCTCACCTTGGCATGTTTTATCTCAAGCTCAGCCATCTCTATGAGGTTCTTCCTGAAGGCCACGACACGCCTGCCCTTGAAACTGGTGAGTTCTACGAGGATAGAAATGTGCAGTTGGGCTTAAGCAGTGAATATCATTTTATGTACAAAGAAGCAACTGAGCCTGCATCTGTTATGCATGCATGTACAAACCTTTCTTCCCAGACTCTGAGAGCTTGTCAAATTTCTGCAGGCAGTGCTGCTGGTGCTCCTCTGCCTGGGGGATGTCCTTGCTCTTCAGTCGAGCCTTATCCAAAGCCTTGTTAGAGTTCTCGTAGTCAGCTAACGCCCGGGCTCGCCTGTACAGAAGGTCCTAACATGTTCCAGAGAGTTTAACGGGACAAATAAGAGAATGAAATAGGCATCCTAAGAAACAAAAAGAACAAAACTGCACTGGAAATATTTTTGCGATTGCCTTGATAATTTTAGCTTATATTTTGCATTTGGGATTGAACAATCCATTAACCTCAATATCCAGTCATTCAACATCTAATTTCATGTTTGCAAAATACAGATTTTAACAACAGAAAATTATAGTTATCAAGAAAAACATCCACTTTTGTTTGTACAACAGTGTTTATTCCTACTCCTAAATGCACTTGTTTAAATTTGAGTAAATATTCAATCATACCTCATGCTGAGTACAATAGATACAAAAATATGAACATCTGCAATACACTGAGTGCAAGAATGGCTCATTTACTGCTCTGAGTAATGAATATTATTATCTCTTCATCTATAGTCTTAAATCTTCATTCTGACATACATTTAAAGGACAGGCCCAAGTCCTGATCTGTGGTAAATAGCAGATCATTTCTTATTTGAGACAGATCACAAAGTGTGTTTGAAATACAGTAATATATGAACTCCCTGAACAAGCTGTGCGCCTGAGCAGCAAAAGAAGACAGTGCAGAAGATAAACATGTCTAACCTTGGCAGCTTGAATGTCTCTCATGTAATATCTCAGCAGTTCTGTGAGTTTTAGCTCCTGGTCAGATGCTACTCTTGCCTCCACTTTCTGTAAAGGGATGCAAATCAAGACATACATTAGCTACCAGACATACTGTAGCATTTGTAATAAATCAGGTACCTGACTTCCTGACAACTTACTCTGAGCTTTTCAAACAGGTCTGACAGCTTCTCCAGGTGCCTGAGAAGAAAAGTAAAACCATAACATAAAAACTCTACAGTATGTATTTGAAGAAGATGTCAACAAATACAATTGGCAACAAATCATCACAACCCAGCTTTTCAAAAAAATAATAAATACTCATACATACACAGTTTGATGCACAAGATGAGGCCAAAAAAAGAACCAAAATAATCATAAAGACCATAACACTCACTTCTTATTTGCTGTACTATCATCAGCAGAGAGACTGCTCAGAGTGGCAGAGACGTGAATGTAATCATCCGCAATATCTGTAATTAAGGAAATTAGCAATCAAAACTACAATTCAAAAAATAAATTCATTTATTCTTCTTCACACCTATGTATTAAGGTAAAAACATTCCAATACTTTTGTGAGCACGGGTCATTTTTTCTGCTTTGGCAGTGGAATCTTTTATCTTGCTGTAGTAATCGAGCAGGAACGTCTTCTCCTGCTCGAAAAAGTCATCGACTTCCTGTGTAGGAAACAAACACACAGACAAAAGGTAACTAGGGAAATGGCTGCGACATTGTGCTGGTAATGCTGTCATGCATAAACTGCAAGCAGATCCAGCAGAATTCCCACCTTTATTCCGGAGATAAGGACCTCATCAGCTGACTTCACCATGTTTTTAAAGAATCCCCCAAACATTTCCTTTGCATTCTTTCTTCTCACACTGAGCTAAAATGACAGAATTCACAAAAAATGTATTAATTTATGAGAAATGTTATTGAGCTCATTGCATGATGTTGTGGGAACTTGTGACAGAATTACGTAATGTCTATCACTGAACAAATAGTTCTTTGTTTATTTATCGTTATGTGTCACTATATGGTCCACAAATACAAGCAGCCTCTGCTCTTTTATCAGAACTAGGTATAATAAGTGTTTAACTTTTAGCTGCGTTCTGTTAGCAAACAACACAGCCACTGACTGACAAACAATACACAGATAAGTGTAACTGCTGATCACAGCAGGATGTAAGCCATGTGTCACAAGTCTCCAGTAAACTACTTCCTCTCTATCCAACGGACAACCAGGGAAGGGAAGTCAGCATTATGAGGAACTCACATCCTGGTCATACTCCAAGAAAATCTGAAAGTTTCTGTCTTTGCTTAATATGGGGTGAGAGGACAGTCTCTGCAGGAACACTTCGTGCACTTGGACAGTTTTCTTGAACACAGCCAGGTATTCACTGAAAAGAAACAAAAACAGCATCATAGACACAGTGAGAAAATGAATTTCTGGTGCAATAATATATCTCATGTAGCTTTTGTCAAGGAATTAACATGACAGCTTCTAAATGATGCAATATAGTGTCACACTCACGCCTCCAGCTCCTGCTTCATCTTAGTATACTCATCCTTGGTCATAGTGGCTTCACCTTCACCTAGTTTGTGCATCTTCTCTCTTGGACTCTCAAAATCAGGCTTTGGGGGCGCTGGAGGAATCTATTAATGATAAAACAGGAAATAAATTACTTTAAAAATATCACAACATGTGAATGACTAATGTGCAATATCCAACTAAATTCTGAAATTATTGATTATTTTGAAGTTTATACATAAACAAAAAACCTGTGGATCTTTTAATGGATCTGTGTCTTCTTCTTTTGTTTTTTAAATAAGACGGTGCCAGAGACAACAAGTGATAATATAGCCTCCATCTATTTATGTGTTTATCTATTTATTCAAGAAGAATTCCAACTCACTATTAGTCCAGCATAGTCCTCAGTCTCAACCAGAGTGTCGTGTAGCCAAATGAAGTCTTCGTGCTGCCTGGGAACAGAGAACTCTGGCTTCTGGAAGGAGCTAAGGGTGGTCTGGAAATAACAGCAGTTTTATAGTATTTTACAATGAAAACTGTCAACGTAGGACAGGAAATACCCTTCCAGGATATCTTAAAGGTTAAGAGTAAGTTAATGTGTTGGCATACAAACATTTTTTTCACCTTTGTATGGACAGTAAACTTGACTTTGTCCCTTTCACAGAGTGCATCAGGAATGTCAATGAGAAGAGAGGCATCATGGTTTAAATCCACAGACACAGAGCGCATCTAAAGAAACAGAACAAACCAAGGTTATCCAGAGCTGACTAATATGTACAAACATACACAAATATACAAATATCACCTGTCACGTGTAGAGCAGTTTATTTTGTTTGTTTTCTTTGTGGTTAGTTGGTTTTTAAATGGTGCCTCCTAGAAATCTCTCATCTTATCATAATTATAGAACATATTATAAATGCCATATTATTTAGTTATTTTTGCTTTGGTTTGATGAACAGTGTTGCCACACTGTTTGTGTATGGTACTGAGGATTTAACTGTAGAAAATGAGACTGCATGAAACAGAAATACTAATCAAGCACAGTACATGTTGAACATCAACATTGTAATTCAACCAGTATCCATAGGTCACACACACACACACACACACATATATATATATATAAGCAGAACAAATCTTAGGTGTCAGAAGTCTTCCCAAGCATGACAATATACAAAAGGCTCATGGGAGTTTTCTGTTAACAGCTACACTGTTGAGAGCCCAGAGCCATCACCCTCTGTCTGATTTAGCACCCATCATTCCTGACTTTTCACACTAAGGTCAAACAGAGGTGGGAAGTTAGATTTAAGGAAACATAGATTGGTAACAGACACAATGTACAGAGCTCTTTTCTTCCATGAGCTTAGAGCTCCAAATGTCTGGGTAGTGTTGGGTAAAAGATCTGAGGTCATTTTTGAGGCAGTAGTTTGTGATCTGGCCTTAGAACTTCGTAATATAAAACAATATAGAACAAAAGCACCAGTCATTTATCAACTTCCTCAAAAATTACCATAAAGTTGAACAAACAAGTTGAACTTAAGCAAGACGAACACGATGGGGTTACAGAGACACCTGTCCGAAATAATTTTAGCACAATACAAGTTCACTTGCTTGTCACAGGCCAGCGACCTGCACAGCTCTGCAACACAGTAACACTACATTGATAGAGGACAAACAGAGTTAAATACATACTATAATACCATCTTTTCATTAACTTGCAGTGAACATTTAGCGTTATCCGCTGCATGTTTGAACACGTCCAGTAAGTTTAGCAACATAAGCAAACATCACTTTTCTGCATACACGCAGGTTAACACTTCTCAGTTAAGGTCATCAGCTTGTCGGTAGCTTTATAGATAAAACGTTAGCTAGCTTTAGCCTGAAGCTAGCGTCATTTGGCAAGAAAACAACATAAGTTAGCGGCAATAACTTGCTAACCGACCGTTAATGTTAGCTAACATACCTCAATAGCACCAGAGCCGAGTTTTGGTGCAGTTTAAATGCCAACGCCCATCAAACTTACCTTTTCCTTGTTGCTCTCGTCTATAGTGGATGTCATGATTGGATTGGAATCGACGGAATAGCAGGAACAGGCCAACAACCCAAATAACAAAACTATGTGCAGGAAGCTCTGCCTCACTGCTGACTGGTTAGCTGCATGACGAGCTGTCAGTTCGTTTTTTTCGCCCCCATACCCACCGTTCAAGAGTAAGTCCCGCCTTAAGGTGAATTTGATTGGACAGTGTCAAACTTACAAATGCTATAATTGGTTTATCATCAAATCAATCACAGATTATTTCTATACATACGGTTTGATAAAGCTTTTAGTCTTCTTTGTGGACAACACGTTACATTTTGTTTTTATTTTGTAACAGACATATAAGATGTAATGAGAAAATAACCATGAGTACCGCCTAGTCAATAAGAACACGGATGTATTTCAATGATACACTGCACGTTATGGATAATGTAGTTTTATACGCAATGAAACCATTTGTAGTTCTATAACCGGAACTCCCCGAGACACGGAAGTTTGTGCAACCGTTAAGGCGCGTCGTTTAGAAACTCTCGTCTTTGTTTGGACAAGTTACTCCTGAACATGTTGGGGCAAGTACCGTTACAGAAATTGTGGGTAAAAATTTAAATTTTTTGAAAAACACATACACATCTGTCTGTACGTGGAGTTAGGCAGCTAATACGTTACAGTTGCCTCAGCTTGTAGTGTCAAAGTTACCAAAATGTTCGTCCTTGGTCGCGTGGTGTCTACTGGGGGCATCATTGTCCCTCAGTGTACTTTCCTCTCTGTGAGCTACTTCACTACTTGCTATTGCCAAAGATCCCCAAAGAGACGCAGCCCGTACAGCTCAGTGGACAGTGAGCGCTATTCCTCTCTTGTCAAGTCTGTCATGTCGTCGAGGGTCAGTTCCCAAACCCCCGAGACCCTTCAAGCGGAAGACGAGCATATGTACGGACCTGTTGTAAAAGCTCAGACGCCCTCCTCACCGTCAAAGATGAGAGTCCCTAAAACTCTTCATCCCTTTATACACTGCGAAAAGGATCTAGAAGCTGAAGAGCCAGAGTCCGGACCTCCAGCCCGGATTGCACTAAACAGGGGCCAGAGCAGGTCTTCACTACCAAGTGTGACCCGTATACTTCAGCAAACGCTTTCCCCAGAACAGATCTTCTATCTGGAGAGATGGAAGAAGAAGATGATCGCGGAACTTGGCGAGAACGGCTTTAAAGAGTACAGTCAGAGTAAGTTTTGTAACATCAGTGTAACCTGTTATTGGATTATGTGTGGTGTGGATATTTTGGTGTTTCTAGACACAGCAAATTGATAAGTGACCAAAAGTTATGTTCAATCAGATTTATTTAGGCAAGGCAAGCTTTTCCATTCAGCTGTCGAGGACATTCTGGTGTCAGGTGAAACACAGAAGAGCAGAAATCCCTCAGAAGCACCAGAGTATCCACCTGAGATACAGGGATACATGGAGAGCATCTCTCACATACTGGAGGACGTCAGTGCAGTGAGAGCTATTGAAAGCACTGTGCAACATGACACGCTTAACTACCTGGGAATTGCAGACTGTGTTGCTCGCTACAGGTAAATTATCCTGATTCGTAGACAAAGGCACACTCTGCTTTTGCCACTGCAGACTTTTCACACCATTTTCACGACACAGCCTATTTTCCCTCTGCAGGGGTGTGCTATGTGTTATTGACTGGAAGACCTCAGAGAAGCCCAAACCATTCCTGAGCAACACCTATGACAACCCTATTCAGGTGGCAGCCTACGCTGGTGCTTTGAACAGTGATGGCAACTACAAATACCAGGTAATCTACTGAGATACATAATGTGATGATCTCTTTAATACTTATTTTATATATGATTCTCAGCCTGAAATCAGATTTCTCACTCAAAATATTAATTATAGAATCTGTATCTTACTCTCTGGCCTATAGCCCACATGATCTTTTGTGATTGCAGGTTGAAAATGGACTCATTGTAGTTGCTTATAAGGATGGCTTGCCTGCCCATGCTCATCAGATGAGCTCACAGCTGATGTTGGAGTACTGGAAAACTTGGCTGGTTCGTCTCGAAGCATTCACAGAACAAAGGTAAAGCAGTCGTTTCCTACTTAAAGGGGTATAATAAAAAAAATGAATCCAATGATTTAAGATTCTAAACATACTGTAAAAAATGTGAACATTGTTTATGTGGAGATTTTTTCTTTTCATTTCAGAGCCAGTCATCTTTTGTCAGAAAAGAGATGAGCTGAGTGATCTGCAAGGGCATGTCCATCAAGGGGATTGTTTTGCTTTAAGGCATCTGAACCTAAAACGAAAATACACAATGCTTTCATACAGTAGGAAATGCTTCTTTACAATAATTTCTGATTGGCACTTTCAGTTCATGTGCTACAAATTAACATCTAAGAGGTAATTAAGAGTGAATTATAAAATATTACACATACAGTACCCTTCTTTGAATTATTTAAAGATCATTGAATCCAAACCAGCTTTCCCTGTATGAGGGATCTTCAGTGAAGCCCAGGCTTTTAAAGAGCTTATAGGAGACCATGTTCTCTTCCTCTACAAAGCAGTACACTGGATAGCCTGCAGCGTGGAATCTCTTGGCCATGGTGCTGACCAGGACTTTGGCGTAACCTTTCCCCCTGTGCTCTGGCAGTGTGTACAGCATCCCCATGGCACATGATGAATAGGTGAGGATCCAGGACACGGGTTTTGCTTCTGCATCCAGCACGCAGCAGGAGGGGAAATTTGCGAGCATGTTCCGGATCATCCTGACAGCCTCCTCATTCTTTGCAAACTTCCATGTTTGATTCACCAAACCAGTGTGTGATTCATCGAGAGAGCCTAGTGGGATCCCTGAGCTGATTAAGAACAGAGCAGATGCCTTTTCAGAACACAATCCTGTTTTCTTAATGAACTATAAAACTTTACATAATGATTTTGTCACACATTAGAGACTTAACACTGCTTAAATAGTCTCTACCTGTCTATGGAAGGAAGGCTGGACACATCCTCCAGTATCATCATGTGACACAGTGACAGTCTTCTGCAGGGCACGTCTTTTTCTGATGCGATTGCTCTGAACACATCGATGTGGTGAAAACTGATTCCTGGGACAGAAGAAATGCGGTTATTTAACGGAATGAAAGCTACTAACAAAAATGTGAAACTGAATTCTGTATTTGTATTTTGTCTGAGTTCTGAAAATATATTGATTAAAATGGGTTCCAGTTATTCACCTCACAGCAGTGATTTGTGCAAATAGTGATGTGAAAATCTAGCATTGCCCTGTAGTCATTCAGACTACTCTACATGGTACAAAGGTGCTTGTGTTTGCACTCATAACTTTTTGTAGTGTCAGAATATGCCCTGTATCTCAGATCACTCATGATATGCCATAACTATGTGAGGACTTTGAGTGCAATGAAAGAAGACATAAAACTACAACCTTAATTTACACCTTAAAGGCACAGATCAGTGAATTAATACCATGATAGTACTTAAATGCTGCATAAGGCCAGTTTGTTAAAAAACAGAAGAAGATAATAAAAGGTAAATGGGCTGACTTCCACATTATGATTCAGAGAAAAGAAGGAATAAACGTGCTAATTGTTATTACCAAGACAAAGGTATGTGGTCCAATCAATAACGGTGGATTTCCTTATGGTTTCCTCTAGAATAGCTTCATCATTTGCAAAAACCAGTGTATCTTTGAAGAGATCACCCTTCTGAAAGAAAGATCAAGACGCTGTATATGCAGAAGTGCAAAGATTATACACAATATGTGTTTACTTGTGTTTATAGACATAGATTTGTGGTTACCTGTTCATACTCTGGTTTACAGACAATGACGCTGAACTCAGGCCACCTGTCCACTAAAACCTTTACTGGGTCTGCTTTCACCTGATCTGATCTGTTTATGAGGACTAAACAACCGTAAACCTTAAAAATGAAGTACAAAGTTACATTGTAACCCAAAGAATGATTCAACCAATTAATATGGAATTGAATATATTTGAATAAGATATTGCCATGCAAACTAATAAAAATAGACTAATATTAATAATTGCTTAGTGGCATGCAATGTTATCAGAGTAGAACTGACTGGACGCACCTTTAGTGACCGAGGTAAATATCTTTTAAGTCGGGACTCGGCCAGTTTCACCTGTTCCTTGGTCAGTTCCAGGGTCATTTCTGGAGATATGTTTGAAATCCGGAGTATCAAAGAAAATATGCCGAGGTCCAGTATATAGTGTAGGAACGCATGCAGTCTGTTGGTATCCTGTGGATATATGATCCCGCTCGAAGTTGGTTTCCGTTTCGCTCTTTAGAGACACCCCTCGGACAAAAACATGGCAGGGGCCTATATTGTAGGCAAACAGTAGGGGTCGATCGGGATGCGTAGGTTCGTCCATTTATCTACTATCTTACAAATACAAAAACAGGTGCGTAAGGATAAAATAGAAAATACATAAAATAACACCAAAAACAGTTTCAGAAGCTCTTTTGTTTTATTGTCTTAATATACTCTGTCGTTCAACTTCTTTCTTGAAAACATGAAAATAGAAATACGGTATATATATAATACATATACATATACAACAGTCAAGAGAGTAAATGCCTCTGGCTGAAGTTGGCTTCTGATGCACACTTTAGACACGCGATTTGTGGCGAAGTATCTCTTCCATATTTATTAATGCTCACTGTATTATAGGGCCAGCACTTTACAGAGTTGTAAAACCTTTTCTCCTCTACGATAAAACAAAAAAGGCCAATATCCAAGTTGTTTCTTGAGACCAAATCCATGTTTAAAAATAATGCATTGTACTTACACCAGCTGAACCCTGAGACCCCAAAGAGGCTGTTAAAAGTTTGTTTGGAAATAGAAACAGAAAGAAAAAGATGAACAAATGATTTTTCTTGAACCTGCACTAAGGTGACACCTACTGAAGGTTGGACATTGATGTGAAAACACACTCTCTTTGAATCAGTAACATTGACTGATTGAGAGCAAGGCATGACAACACAGCTTTCCCTAAAACCTCTTTCCCTTGTACCTCCTTTATTACCTGGATATACAGGTGTTCTGGAGATTCAATAACAATCAAATGTGAAAATATAAATGTGAATAACAATATGATAAATGGCAGAAATGTTACAGATGTCATTTTATTCAAAGATTAGTTTACAATATGTTTACCTGATCATATGTCAGGTTTACATCCAAACAGCTGTTGAAAATCATAAGATCAGAAGTTGAACTCAAACCAACCTGCCCTGTATGAGGGATCCTCAGTGAAACCCAGGCTTTTAAAGAGCCTGTAGGAGACCTCATTTTCCTGCTCTATGAAACAGAATACTGGGTAACCCTCAGCATGGAGCCTCTTGACCATGGTGCTGACCAGGGTTTTGGCGTAGCCTTTCCCCCTGTGCTCTGGAAGAGTGTACAACAAGCCTATAGCAGAGTAATCATACACCAGAATCCAGGACACCGGCTGTCCCTGGCCATCAGTGATGCAGTATGATGGGTAGTTGCTGATGAGGTTCTTAATGTTCCTGTAACCCTGCTCGTTTCCGCCAAACTTCCAGGTTTTATTCACCATGTCAACATGGGAAAGGTTAAGAGATGAAATCCTGGATTCAAGCTCACTGCAGCGAGAAAAAATGTGATAACCTTTCAATCAAGTGAAGGAAGAAGATAAATGTATTTATTTGATATTTTTTGTTATTTTAAATGAGATATGTTAACATATCCTCAAAGGGACAGTTAAATTATGTGACAATACCTGTCAACTGACGCTGGAAGCAGATGGCTGCTCTCTGGCAAATACAGGAGATGCACCAAGGTGTAGCCTCTGCTGTTGACTTCTCTGTATGAGGACACTTCTTTGAGTATGGGGGCATGAGAAAAGTCAAATCCTGCAGGATTAAAATGATTTGCACATTAAATACTATTTTCTTATTCTAATTTAGAAAGGGTACACCATTAGTGAAGCAAGGATTCACGTCTTTTGCGCAGCAAAAATAGCAAAACTACAATGCAAAAAGAAAAAATTAGATCAATTATTTTTAAAAGTAAAGGTACTCAATGCATATGTAGTATGGAGTATTGCAAAATAGATTATTATTGATGATGTATTAATATCTATATTGTCATTTTACCTGTAGTACATTAATTGTGTACAACACTGACTGATGGGTAATTTAATAATGCTGCATCATATTACATATGCTCACCATGCTGTTTTGAGTGTAACAGCAAACTATAATTAAAGCTGTCCAATAATTTTAATGAAGAACTGGTACAATATTTGCCCCTGCATTGTAGTGCAGGGTTAACCGTTATTACTGATTAATAAAGCTCTTTATCCAGTGAATAAACTCACCTCCAATTACAAAATAAGTGCTCCAATCAATTGCATCCTCTTCAGTCAGAATTCTCCTTAAAATCTGTTCATCACTGCTGTAGTATACCACCTTTTTGATGAACTCCAGGGCACGCTTGTTCTGCGAAGCAATCAAAAAGTTTAGCATACAATCACTTGATAGCTAGCATTTCCAATTCTCCCACGGGACCTAAACTCACCTTTGGGTCAGGTCGGCAAAGGATTACTTTAAAATCTGGCCAATTATCGACAACCACCTCCATTGTACTCGGTTTGTTCCTGTTCATACCATACAGAAAACCGTATACCTATAAAAATAAAATAAGTCAAGAAAGGCTATAGAGGCGTGCAGGTGGAAAACACCGACAGATGTTTTAACTGTATGTAGAGTTGAGTTCAGACGTTAACTTGCCTTCAAACTCTTCGGGAAGTGTTTAATAAGAACCTCTTCGGCAATCAGTAGTTCCTCTTTGTTTAGGACCTTCATGTTTAGATGGTGAATCCTGCCGTTCGCCCTGGCAGTTTGGTTTAGCTGATCTGATCCACCAGAAAAAGTTTATATAATCAATCTCTGACAATCACAACCGCCCTCTGGACGTGTCACTTACTTTTACTGTAACTGTAAATGATTGGCTCTGAATATAGACTGTGTGCGGCGATACGCCTTCTCCCACTCTGATTCAGGCATGCTCAGTCTGAATAACGGACTGTATATATATATAAAAAAAAAAAATCTGAATTCAACCAAGATGATTGAAGTGGCCAATCAGAGTCAGTCAGGGCGGGACTATCCAAAGGAGTAAATGAGGTCACCATGACTAAAAATACTGGATCATCATGTGAATCCTTTTTTTTTTTTTTATCTCAGTTTAGTCTATCCTAAATAGAGGTAATTATTATTATTCGTCAACTACTAGTCAATAAATGCATTTATTTACATTATTATATAGCTAATTGACATATTTCTCATGTTTGATGGGGGGGCTAACATTACTAACATTTAACATCATGTTCTTCCGCTTGTGTGGTACTCATAAGCAATCGCATCCTGACATAGGAGGGGAATGTTTCCAAATTCAGATTCATTTCCAGCTATTTCTCTAGAGCAAAGCCATAGAAGATGAAGGAGTATATAATGTCCTTAACAGTTAGACAATGTCTAACTGCTCTCACTTCCTTACATAAAAAAAAAAAAAAAATAATAAAATTATTCTCCAAGTCACTAGACCTATAGCTTTAATTCATCCCACAGTATGCGTGGACCTAAGTAATGCAAACAATTTGACATGCAGAACAAGCTTCCAACACACATTATTAATCCTGAGATGGGTAATGTGCATTAAATTAATCCAAATATTTAAAAAGAGGACATTTTTTAAAAATCTGTGGTACGTCTAACTGTTATTATTCATAAGAATGTCATGCAGATTTTCCATGAAAAATTATACTTCATACCCCCCCTTCCAACTGAAGCAAATGGACACATTGATTACAGCTCACGTGATACTTTCACTTTAATTTCATGTCAAAACAGCATGTGGACTTTATTCGACTAATCAACAGTCAGTCATTATTTGTTATTAGCTTGGTTTTGTGCAGATTAAAAAGAAGTTGCTTGTCTAAAAGTTAATTAACCTCTATACTGCTATACTGCATTGGTTTATATGGCTGAAAATTATGTAACTTTCAAGGTAGCATAGTAAAAAATGGTAACACTTTCATAGCTGGTCTGCAGGAAGTTACATATCACTCTATATAAAGGTATCCTGCAGAGTCCCGTGTAGTTTTCCGTCTAGCATTGCTGACTCTCCATCTGGGTCTCACTAAGCCATGGACGGGTCCACACAGTAAATGTGCACAGGTAGGGCTGAGGAAGAAAAAGTTCAGAAAACTTGTTATATATGTCTGTGTGTGTGTGTGTGTGTGTGTGTGTGTGTGTGTGTGTGTGTGTGTTTTTCTGGAATAAAACACCATATAGCACAGACTCTTTTAAATAATATTGCAATTAAAGATTGGCATATTTGTTAGCATATTTTATTGTTAGGAGTGCATGATGGACTACTGTCTCCTATTTAAGTATATTTATGGTAACAGCAAGAGGAATTATAAAATTGCTTCACAATCTGAAGCTTGTGGTCTTTAGTTAAAGACGGGTCTAGTGTATGACAAATAAACATTTTGTGCAATGACTAAAGCCCTGAAATAAAGTCATTACCCGAGCCTTTTCTGGGTCCTGATGGACGGCACACACTTCAGTTGCGCTGTCCTTTCTGCAGGGTGTCTTCCCCATCTTCACGGTGATGCGGTACTTCATGCCAGCAACCACCTGCAAGAAGAAGTAAGGAGAATACACTGCCACCATCAATTTGAAGCTCTCACATACACAAAGTCAATGTGTTGCAGCTACGAATTGTGGCTTTACAATCACTGTAAATGGCTGAAAATGATCTGACCTTCTTTTTAGCGCATCTCGTGGAGTAAAGAACAAGTTTCCAGCTCATTTGGACATCACAGGATGTGGTTAGATTATGGTGCTAACCCCCGAATCGGCGTTAGTATTCATCCACCCGTTATAATTGAAGGTAAGTCACTATTTATCCTTACAGTTATAGTGAGTTGTGGTAACTGATTAACGGCTGCTGTGGTGTAACACCGCGGCCTACATGTAAACTGGATTATCCTAAATTCACCAACGTCAACTGCGCTTTGGCTTTGTGTTCGTTTAAAATGAAATATGGAATTACAAACATGGACAAATTCACACGAAACCAACCTGCGCCTCGACCTTCACCACTTCTGCCACTTGGCTGAGGAACAAGTCGTTGCTGCCTCTGTTGTGCTGGACGACGGCGAAGTTCAGGGCGTTTAATGCCCCTTCGTCATTTTTAGGGATCTCTCTGAAGCCTCCTACCATGGTACCTAACTTGACGGCGGAAACGGACAGGATCCCCAGAAAGAAGAAAATAAGCTTCCACATCTTGTTTCTATATTTTCGCCTTCAACACAACAACTCAAAGACGCGACGTCGTCTCCCTATTATATAAACAACGGCGTCACAGCTGGTCTGTGCGCTAGGAGTGGCATATCCAGCAGCCAATCAGCGATCTCGGCAGCACAAATCTTCCGTGAGCTACTTCCCAGCTTGTCGCGCGAGTGTGTTCGTTCTGATCACCGTGGGGTCCCGTAGCGGCCCCTTAAGTTTGTAGAAACTGCGTTATCTCAAGGCATATAGCTGCTTGAAAGGAAGCGAGCAAGGTATGTCGTAATTAAATTTGGTCTGCTGGAGCACAACTTTCGAAGCGCAGTGCGGAAGCATGACACATTTCTGACCTCTGTCCTATTGCAGCTTTGAAAAACAATCACCTGTGGGCATATTTCTTTGGAATTGCACGATGCAAAGACTTCAGGTTTTGAAGTAAGTAGACATTTAATAGTCAAACTTTGAGGAGGTGTAAATATTTGGAAAGATATCAGAGATCTAAGTATACTCAATAAGACTAACTCATATTTTCCACCCACTTTGCAGGCAAAGTTTCTTTGGCTTGGATCCTGTCCAGCAGCAACTTGTAATAGGCTCAGCTGTGGCAGCAGGGGGAATACTGGCGTACCTGGTGCACAAAAGAAGACAAGTGAAAACTATTCCTCTTGGTGAAGGATGGTGGGGAGAAGGAGAGAAGCCACTGTCAGAGGATGATAAAATCCATCCCTTTGTTGTGCAAACCTCAGATAAGGAGATTGAGGTCATTTTGAGCTGTTTCAGACTTTTCAGCACCAGCTACTGTAAAAAGTAGTATAAATAGCAATGAGACAGTAACATGTTTATGTTCAACAGGACCTTCATGAGCGCATTGACAGAACCCGCTACACTGATCCCTTAGAAGATAGCGGCTTCCAGTATGGCTTCAACTCCACTTATCTCAAAAAAGTGGTTTCCTATTGGAGACATGAGTTTGACTGGAAAAAGCAGGTGGCAGTGCTTAACAAGTATCCACACTTCAAAACTAAAATAGAAGGTACATGTGGTCCTGCGCTGAAACAGCCAAGATTGCTTTGCTTTAGAGTAACCATAATGATATGGATATCTGGCCATTTTCTTTCTTTTCGCACCAATGTTGGTTTGCTTCAACGCAGGACTGGATGTGCACTTCATCCATGTGCGGCCCCCACGTCGTGAGAATCAGAAGGTTTTACCTCTTATGTTTGTTCACGGCTGGCCTGGCTCCTTCTACGAGTTCTACAAGATCCTGCCACTTCTCACAGAGAACCAGGATGGTGTTGTGTTTGAGGTCATATGCCCATCCATCCCTGGCTACGGTTTTTCAGAAGCCCCTCACAAACAAGGTATGTGACACTAATTTAATGGATGTATGTATTTCAGCCTGGGAAGCACGTTTACAAAGGCGCTCCCGTATCTTTTCAGGATTTGACAGTCTTGCAGCAGCCCGAATTTTCCTGAAGCTAATGGAGCGCTTAGGGTTCTCCCAGTTCTATCTGCAGGGAGGAGACTGGGGCTCCCTCATCACCACCAACATGGCACAGATGAAGCCTCAGTAAGACAGCAAAACAAACCCTTCTAGGTCAAAACTTATCACTGCTTTGGAATTTCCACCACCCACTTATTTTTTAAAAGGGAGCATTGTGACTTCCTTACATGAATTGTGAAACAGTGCCTGCATTGTGCAGAGTGCTTAAATGGCCAAAAACCGCTGACACTACAAATTCCTGGAGACAAGAGAAAATAAAAGATCATGCCAAACAAAATACATGAACTGTAGTATTTAGATCTGTAAATGTACACTTAATTTATATGTCAATGTCATAAGATCTACAATCTCAAGTATAATTTGCAGTTTTTGTAATCAGTTTCACATTCTATCTTTTCCAGGTGCGTGAAGGGACTCCATTTAAACATGGCTATGTCAAGAAGAGGGTTCAAAGTAATGTTGTCCCTCATTATTGGTCCTTATCTGCCCTTCCTGGTGGGCTTTAGTCGGGAAGATGTTCGCCGGTTGTTCCCTTTCTTTGAGAAGAATGTCTGGGAGATACTGAGGGAATCAGGCTACCTTCACATCCAGGCCACTAAACCAGACACTGCAGGTGAGGACAAGGACCAAGACAAAGACTCACAAGCGTCTTACTGACACTGTTGAGATGTCTAAGACAAACCTACTTTTTTCTTTTTTACAAAGAGCAAGCAATCCAGTTTTCTTTGTATTTTGTAATATCAGTGTACTATAATTTCATATTTTCACACATCTTAAATTGTACAGGCTGTGGAGTGAATGACTCTCCTGTAGGCTTGGCAGCCTATCTTCTGGAAAAGTTCTCCTCCTGGACTGATTTAAAGAACAGAGAACTGGTGGATGGTGGACTGGAGAGGTACAAGAGGGAATGCTGTTAGACCCTTTTTTAATTTACAGCATATAAATCATATGGAGACAGATTCAACAAGGTCTGTAAATAATTTTAAATGGTTGATTTGTACAGGAAATTCAGTCTGGATGACCTCTTGACAAATGTAATGATCTACTGGACCACAGGCTCCATTGTCTCATCCATGCGCTTCTACAAGGAGAACTTTAAGAGTAACCCTGACAACAGAGTGGATGCAAAGTGTGTAGCCACACTCTCCTACTATCAAAACTATCAAGACTTTTGCTTGGCTAATTTGATAACCTTATAATCCCATCACACTGTTTTTCTGACAAAGTATCATCTTTTGTTTTAGGACAGAAATATTTGTGCCCACTGGATTTGCAGCTTTCCCTCAGGAGCTGATGCACTGCCCTAAGTCATGGGCACAGATTAGGTATCGAAACATCTGCTCCTACACTTTCATGCCTCGAGGTGGTCACTTTGCTGCCTTCGAAGAACCCCAGCTGCTGGCCAGTGACCTTGTCCAGTTTGTCAAAAAAGTGGAGAAGATCTGACCTGGTTGGTGTGCTCTCTGACCCATGTAATTATGGTAAATCTGTCCTTTGTTGTTGCATTGTTGTTGTTGTTGTTCTTGATTTTTACTGGTCAGCCCAGATGGGAAACAAATACACATCCTTTTCACTAATGCAATTTTCACACTGCAACCCAGCAAAATCATTTTCAGGTTTTAATAAATGTAAAACATGCACACAGATGATACTGGCAATGTATTCAAAGATTAGATCAAGGAAAGCTGTGTAATGCATTAACTATTCAAGTTATGCCAATTAAAAGTATATTGCACCAAGTATTATGTGTTGCCATTTCTTTAATGACCTTAAAATGTGTGATATTTTATGGAAAAATGTCAGACATTCATATGCACATAAATATAAACAATACACAATCTGTTTTTATCACATGCCAAGAATGCATTTTCTCAGTAGGCAAAAAAAAACAAACAAAAAAAAACCAGCCAACCCAAAACGACCAAAACCGATACTACACCATACTGCTGGTGTCAATAAACCCACTATTGTTTCAAATACCATACTTTTAGTTCAAAGTAGAATAAAAATTAAACTCATAATTCATTAAAATTCGGACAGCTCCATGCATAATTCAAGTTCAAAATTTACTTGAACCAGCATTAAAATTTAGTTTTTGTACACAGGCTCCAGAAAGAGATCCATTACTGATGCACCCCACAGCTTTTTGGGTCACTTGCCAAAGCCCTTGATAGTCATTGGCGCTTGAAACCAAACATAATCCTGCCAGTCTGATCCCTCTGCCCTTGGTTCCTTACAGGTGCTGGGGTCAGAAGACAAGGCAATAATTTGGTTCTTCACACGGGTTGGCACTTTAAATTGTAGTTTAGGGCGGAACCAACCTACACCACAGTCCCTGTGAGCCAGCACTAACACTGTGGTGGGCATTAAACGAACAGGCCTGGTGTCAGACAAAATGTCAGCCACAAAAAGAGTGCGAAAGAGCTGCCTCAAGCAGGAGGATACCCGCAGACATTTATCCCCACCAGCAACCACCAGAGCCTCCATGTTGATCTCATACAGCTCTTTGGGAAGGATGAGGGATCCACCCATGAGCAGCAGCACACGAGGCACCTTGCTGAGCGAAAAAAGCACCTCCAGCTGCTGCAGCACCTCCTCCAGCTCCTGAAGTGTCTGCTGGCACTTGCGCCAGTCCATGTCTCCAGACTGCACTGGCCTCCGACACACAGCGTCTTTATCCTGAAAACCAAACAATTTTAGTTTATCTCAAATCCACAACATCATTTCTTAATTTATAAACATTTGAGTGTGACACTTTTTTCTTACTGACCTGCACTGAGGCTTGCTGTTTCTTCTGGGAGTACACCAGCTGGTCATACGTCATGGGTAGCTGCTGTCTCTGATAAAGAATGCACTTCAGGATCTCACTGACAAAGCGGCAGCAGCCTTCCTGAGTTACTGTGCCGGGGAAGACTACGTTCACATGGCCTTCCTCCTGTGCCCGTCTCACCACCTCGGCATCACTGTCCTCTGTGTTACTCTGTTGTTTACTGGCAGTCACATTGGAATCTTCCAAATCCCTGTGACCAGAAGTGCCCTCTTCTTGGGTGTTCTCTGTCCAAATAAGTCCCAAAGTAATGTCATTAGGGTGAGCTATGGATCTGTCTGGCTCAATTTTAGCTGGTTAAATGTTAATGAAATCTACCCATACCAGTGTTATTCATTTTCTTATCTCAAACTATCTGCATGTCTGTGGTGAAAGAATTACTCAGATCCATTACTCAAGCATAAGCAGCACATGCTTTGTTACCAGTCACATATTATCAGCTTAATATACTTAATGCATCAATGCTCATAATTCAGAACGGTTCTTTTGTATCAGGTTATCGTATATAGATTACATACATTACAGATACATCATAATACTGGTTTTACTATAACTGATGTGTAACATGTAAGCAGCATCACTTTCTGGTCACAAAAGGGCCCATTTAAACAACTTTCTTTACTGCTGAATAGTTTAAATCAGCGCAAAGAATAATATGATCCTAATGTTTTGTAAGCAAAGTCTGCATATCAGATAAGAGTTAACAATATCACTATTTCCAAGCGTGCAAGACCTAGTAAATATATTTAGTTTACAAAAAGAGACTAATGGGAGAAACGGTAACAACTATCACAATGAAGAGACTTGTTCAAACCATTAACCTTTCATCAAAATAGCCGCAGATTAATTTTAATGCCTAATCAGCTGGATTATTTCAGTCCCAAACTTCTACTGATGAATAAATGTATGAAAAACTTGTGTGGAAAAGTGTGAAGTGGCAAAAGTGCCAGAAACCTGTGTGACATACATCAATTTCAATAACTGCTAACTCAGAATATCTTGTCTGCCGGCAGCATTTTAGTGCAAATATAGTGTTACCATCTGCACGCATAAAGTTAAGTATATTACATAGGAGAAGATCAAACTCGGGATTTGGTTCACACTTTCAAAATGAAGTTTTTACACTGCAGCAACCTATCTATTCTGTCAACTTCAACGTTGCACTCAACTTCCGGTATGGAGCTCAGAGCTCAATAACTGTACCCACATCGGTTGTTAGCTACGTTGCCTACCTGGAGCGGTGGTTGTGGAGGACATTGCGATGTTTTCCTTGTCATCTGTGTTGTTTACATTATGCTGCTTTGAACATAGTCGTTCAGGAGAGGCATCTTTCAAGCCGGCTGCATTTTTCACCTTTAAACATGTGTTTGCGGCATGTGGTGAGAGTCGGCATTGATTCGAGTCGTCGGGAACACTTTGTAACGTCAAACATTTACAGGTTATCTTCGCTTCCTCCGGCGTGCTAATGATTTTACCTGACGAAAACGACAGGCGACTCTTTATCTCATCGTCTCCGCTGTTAATAACGTCAACTGGCTTATTTTCCACGTCTATTGAGTTTGATATTGGTTGAGATACAGTCAGGTCTTCTGCCATAGTTTTGAATGTCCCCGCCGGCTCTTTTCCGCGCTGCATCATGGGAAACATGGATCGACAAAAATGATGCATTCATGTCGCACGGGAAAATTTGAAATTACTTTGGAAACACCCTCCTCCCTTCCGGAAAACGCTGCTCGTTCGGCTACTGGCAAATTCACAGGCATGCAAGAGGGCAGGGTTTGCGTGCGATCCAAGATCCAAGGTCTCTGATATAGATCGAGTCTTCGACCAGCCTGTGACAACTTTTAAATCCTTAAGTGATGTTTGGTAAATGTGTCAACGCAGATCAGAAGCTTCTACAGCTTTTCTGATGATTTAAGTGATCATTTGTGGGCCTAAAATGCGTTTGACTGGGACACCAATAAACGTCAGTGTATGGCACTGCGCCGACGGTTTTTCTGGCGTGTTTCAAACGCAATATATTGACTCAGGCATTAAAATTAATATCACATAGTAGAAACATCAGATAAATATGGATTAAATGTCGCATAGTGGGTCTACAGTAGAAACTTGTAATTATTTTTTTCTTTTAAGTAGGAACTTAAAATAGTTGACATTTACAGACTCATAAATAAACTGACAAAACATTGCTTGTAAAATATAATTATTTTTTTTAAATTATCGTGCCGTGTTCAGAGAAAATAAAATCACATCAAGCCAGAGCAGCATAACAAAAAGTATGCCTGTGAGGGGAAAAAAGAAAACTTTTGTTTGGGGTACAGTTTATCGATCAGATCAGCAATACACCGCAGTGGTTAGTTTGTGTAGTGCATCGAGAAAATGAGGACAGGCCCCAGGTGTGATAATTAGGTGTGAAATAACGCTGCATTGATGTGCACGCGGGTGTCAGCCTTCTCTTTCAAACAAGGTGAAAACAGGCTGGGAGAAGTGGCTCTTAGACGTGTCCTGTCTGGTTTTGATTAATAATGGCTTCAGTGCGAGTAGCGGTCCGTGTCCGCCCATTGAACAAAAGGTAGGTAGAATGATTACTTTATATTTTCTCCAGCACAATATTTTTAAAAATTACTCACTTTCACTTTTCCAGAGAAAGGCATTCATCTTCGAAGGTGATAATACATATGGACGGAAACACTACATCTATTCATAAGGTATTTGATCACAAAATAAATGTACACGGTACTCCACCTAATGGGGTTTTGTAATAAGAGTGTCCTGTACTTCTGAAACTTTAGCTTTCACCTATTCGAGGAGATGAGCTGGGTGACAGAGTGAAGACCTTTTCGTATGACTTCTCATATGATTCAACTGACAGAGGAAGCCCAACATTTGCACACCAAGAAAGGGTATTTGTGTTCTTCAGTTTACTACTGTATCTGTTCCAACTTTTTGCATATTTCATCACAGTTCTGCTATATTTGTCAAACGGTCTCTTTTTGACTAACCGTTTCTCTTTTGCTTTAGATTTTTCAGGACTTGGGGTCTGATGTCCTGAAAGCTGCATTTGAAGGGTTTAATGCCTGTGTGTTTGCCTATGGTCAGACAGGCTCAGGGAAAACTTACACCATGATGGGTCACGCTGTAAGGCCTTTTCTCTGCTTTCTCTGCACTTTTACTAAGGTTGAAGTGCCCTTCTAAATTTATATTGAGAGCTAGCTATCCTATAAATATTCGCAAGTCATTTCCAACATGTGCCTTGTAAATTAGCCTCCCAGAATTTTCCAAATATTCACCCCACTGTAAAGCTTACATTGCAGAATAATGCTAACCCAGTGAGCACATAGCACTGACTCCTCACTACATTAGAAACTGAGTGATGGCAGCTTCATCAGACATCCCTCACTTTCTCTCCATTTATCTCTATGTTTCTCCACACTAATCAGAAAATGTGATGAGGGCAGCAACCCACAGCTTTTCTCTCCTCACCTTGCACAGCAATGGAAATTTCACGTTACCAGTGAGGTTTCTGCTTGTCTACCAGGAGACTTGTGCAAGGTCATCAACAGAGCTGCTGTCAACATCCCAGATAATTATATATGGCTCTTAATGCTTACTATCTGTTACTTTGTAATTAAAACAAGAGGGCATGCAGCTCAGAGTGGAATTGCTTTTATGCTTCAGTAACTCCATATCAGATGAACTGCTGTTTGTGTTGTTCAGCAGTCTTTGCATGTGCTGAGTTGTGGTCACGGTATAGTGTAGGCACCTAAATTAAGAGAACATAATAGGAGCAAAATGAAATTGTCATTTAAAAGTACACCATGAGTAACTCATCATTTTGTAGTAAGTACTCTAAATGTGACACTTTCTTCCTTCTTAATGTGCCAGGACGATAAAGGTTTAATCCCTCGGATCTGTGAAGGCTTGTTCTGCCAGATATCTCATAGAAGCAACAGTGATGCTGTGTCATTCTGTACAGAGGTCAGGTAAGGGACATTCTGTGTATTTGTAATCAATCATTAAGCTTTCAAACAACATGATTTCAGGATTCTTTATTGCTCATGAAAACATTAGAAATCAGGGATTTTTTTTCAAGGATTTTGGCAAAGTATTCTTGTAAGAGCACTGAATTAAAGGCTGTTATGTTGCAGTAACACACTTTGAATTTGCCTTTGATCTGATAATAAGAATTATTACAGCAATTGTATTACAAAAACGACAGACAGTATTACTAATGCTAAAGGGCAAAAGCCAACCTGGAGATTATCTTGCCAACTCAGGTCTTTATGCGTAAGAGTTAGGAGATGACTACTGCAAGCCATTTACAGTGCCACTATGACTGTTTTACTCATTAACACGTGTTCAAATGTGTTTAAATGGGGGGAAAAAAGATGTACATCACAAAACAGTGATGTAAAACAGTGGGCTGGGTAAGTCTTTACTGCCCCCCCAAACTATTCATATGGCAACAGCGCTTTCAATAGATTGTCAAGTTCTATTACACAGCTTACAAGGTAAAATTCAAAACAACATGGTCTTAATATGTCACATGTACAGGTGGTGCATCATCAACATTGCTACTTCAATATAGCAGTAAAGGTCTCAGTGTCTCATGTGCACATGATGATATTGTGACAAAACATTGTAAAATTTTTTTACTATATCAAGTTCATGTCATTTTTAATTATTTCAACATCACACATAAAACAGCAAAACATATTTCGTCAGTACAAAGGCACTCAGCCAAAAGGAGTGCACGCAGACAGAAAACAAGTGCACCATGTGCTATTTTTCTACTTCCCGCTGATAATGACTCAGGCCTCCAGTCAGAATTAAGAATGACAAAGCATGAAAAAGCTAATTCCTTTTCTGGCAAATGAGTTGTTGTTCCCATTTTTTTCTTGTTTTGCACCTTGGGTCCACTGTATTTCGCAGTGCTGCTTAACATTAGAAGTTTGCCACCTAAAAACTAGAGCCCACATCTATCATCTATTAATTATTTGTCAATACTTTCATGCATTATTTATCTTGGAGGCCAGTGGTATGGTCTTCATATCAGTATGACGGTCAAGGGATGCAATATCATTTCACATAGCTAGAACACTCCCACCACTTCAGAGAATCGTATGACCTAACTGCAGTGCACTCCCTTTTAAAACCTGTAAAAGACGCCACTAAGACTTTATTACAACAATCAAATAATAATCAAAATCCCAGATGATCTCTATAGTTTCATCACAGTGTCTGTTTCATGGTTACATTTCCCAGCTCTTCTCTTAAATGACAATGCTGTGAGATAAAATTGAGGATTCTAAACCTATCAAGCTACTGTGGAAACCATTATTTTGCCATTTGGTATGATATCAGCTGCTGGCACGTTAGTTGGAAGTTCAACTCTAGAATAATTTTATTATGAGCTCTTACAAGCTTTTCTGTAGAAACATTGAAAAGCCTGAATATGACAGAGGGAATTACTTTGACAAGAAGTACATTTGTATTGTATTAACAGTACAAAACACAGAAATACAGTGTTTCAGATATTTGAATCAAATAGACTAAGATATGGTATTTCCCCACTTTCAAAGTTCATGGTCTCGATTACGCTCCCAGTGAAGTAAAAGATCTTGTTTTTAGTAAAAAGGTGATTGTAGTTGGAATCAGCTGCCTTAATATTCCTCTGTGTATTTATTGTAATAATTTCAGCTTTGCCTCTAGTCATTTAGAAACCATCTAATATTGTGACCCATTTCAGTTTCTCCACGCTGTGCCAGAAAACAACCTGCATGGCTACGTCCACAGGATATGGTCTTATGCCATTTCATTACTGTCACGCTCTCGTAAAGCCTAATTGCTCCATGCCTCGCATTGTTTTTGAATCAGCCACTCAGAGTAGTCCTTTTGCTTCTTGCACACACCCACCGCAGTATTGATTGAAGTGCTCTGCCGAAACCTACTTTGCATATGTTTGTTTATTCATTGCCAATGCAAGCAGAACCGTGCTTCCACAATAATTTTGCTTTAAACCTGCTGTGCAACTCTTTTCTTTGTAGACAGTGAATAGGAACTTGTTTTGTTCTCATTTAGTGCTGTGCCATTCACATATCAATGCAGAAAACCTTCATTAATTTGTGGCTCTGTGCGCAGTCTATGATCAAAATTTGTGTTTGTGTCTTGGCCACAGCTATTTGGAGATCTATAATGAACGTGTGCAGGACCTTCTCAGGAAAAGAGCTGCACCTGCCGATGGTGTAGGCCTGAGAGTGAGGGAGCACCCTATTGATGGACCCTATGTAGAGAGTAAGATGTAGTTTTATTCTCCACCCTGTGTCCGACTCATGTGAGTTGGTTTAAAATGCAGAAAATCTCATTCAGATTGTTGTCTAGATCTGTCCAAGCACTTGGTACACAACCACAGTGATATGGAGGACCTGATGATTCTTGGCAATGCCAACCGCACCACAGCCAGCACAGGCATGAATAACTCCAGCAGCCGCTCCCACGCCATCTTCACCATCAGCTTCACCCAGGTGAACTGCAGTGCTTTAAATATATCCTTGTTGCCTGTTTGAAGTAAATATCTTTTAAAGTTTCCTGAAACTCTCTTTGGATGTTAGTAAAGGCCATCCCTCAAGAGCTCCAATTAGCCTTGTTTATCCGTTTTGTGCAATGATCATTTTTAACATGTTTTTCCATCTTCAAAGGCTTTTCCCTCTTTTTCCTCCCATCTTACGTAGTACTTTTTGTCGTTATACCGCCTGTATGCTCAAATATTCCTCTGTGATGTTGCCTCTTTTGAACTAAAAGAAGATTCCTCAGTAATGTTTTTTCATGCCACAGGCGTGGTTTGACGTGGAGTTGCCACATGAGACGGTGAGTAAGATCCACCTGGTGGACCTGGCAGGCAGCGAGAGAGCCAATGCCACGCACACCACAGGCACCAGGCTGAAGGAAGGTGCCAACATCAACAAATCCCTGGTCACCCTGGGCAGTGTGATCTCAGCTCTGGGTAAATGATGCTACAGCCTGACTGACACACCATGACATCACATCTTTCTTTAGTATTGAGCCAGTTAGCTCAATGATGGATAGTGAATGATTGTTTTCTTTGCTAGGTCAGTAATTTATTTTGCTGTGGAATCCCGCCACCTATTTCAAAATAAAGCACAGTAGTTAAAGGTTTCTTTTCTAGTTTGCCTTTTTTATAGCACTTAGATTTAGATTCTGCAATTTTGGTAGATATTATCTCACTGCAATGACTCGTTTGTTCTCGAGACCTTTAGGATGAAACATTTCATGTGATACTGTAACTTTGCAGTTTCTCTGAGTCAGTGTTTTCTCTCTCTGTGACCACCCAGCTGACCTCAGCGTGGGTGGACAGTCAACAAAAAAGAAGCAGCAGATCTTCATTCCTTACAGAGACTCTGTGCTGACATGGCTACTAAAAGACAGCCTGGGTGGAAACTCTATGACTACTATGATAGCAAGTATGTACTGTAAATCAGAACTGTGCTGACTTCAAGACACCTCAGGGTGTGCCCAGAAAGGGTGTGTCTCATCTTTTTGTTCTTACTTGTTTTTAAATATATACTGTATATATAAAAAATGTCCACCTAACCCTTTGTTTTGAGTTTTTTTGCTTGTTTTATCTGCAATATCCACAATCTTCCCCGGTGACCTCTCACGGCAGCCGTTTCTCCTGCTGATGTGAACTACGGCGAGACCTTGAGCACTTTGCGCTATGCCAGCCGAGCCAAAAACATAGTGAACTCCCCAACAGTGAATGAAGACGGCAGCGTGAAGGTGATCAGAGAGCTGCAGGCAGAGGTTACAAGACTCCGGAGGCTACTGGAAGAAGCCAGTCAGGTTGTGCATACGATCAAGCCCAAGGAAGCAGTATGCATGTTGGCAGTCTGTTATTCAGTTACATTGTAGGTTGTGTCTTTTTTTTCCACTATTACTCAGGTTTCCCGTGGGGAGCAGTCTTCCTCTGTGAAGGTAGAAGAGGAGCTGCATCAGAATGAGGAGAAGGTGAGTCATCCTTTGCCAAGAGAAAACAGGCATGTTTTGATGTTCTTTTCTGTAAATAATACACCTGCTACTCCTGCTGTCCCTCCCACCAAAGGTTCTAGCACTGACCAAGAAGTGGACCAGCAAATGGGCCGAGACTCAGAGTATTCTGCAGGTACAACAATCATTCATTCATGTATTTAAATCTAGCAAAACTCCACAAAATACATTTCACAAAGCTTGCACAAGTTGGGTTAGTCTGAAAGTTAAAACCACAATCTAAGAACTCTAAAAGCTCTTTTAAAAATTATTCACATTAATGGGATGGTTTTTTTTTGTCCATTACATGTATGACTAAGACCAGCAGATGGCCTCATCTAGCCACCTCCACAATACTTTTTATTCAGAAGGAAGAGGAGTTAAAACAAGTGTTAAAATAAAATATTCTTACAATACATTGATAAAGAGGCCAAGCAGGCATTTATGGAAATATGCTGGGGCCAGGTCAGCACTGGATATTTTGACTCATAAAATCCCAGTACTGTATGTTTGACTTTTACACATGAGCTGCAGAATAACAAGACAGTAACTGGAGAGAGTTGTTTCAACAATTGCTTTGTTGCGACAGTGCAGTTTGTTGTTGTTTGTTGTTCTAATCAGGCAGTGTTATAAAGAAAATCAACAATACATACAGTAGAGTTCTGTAGTTTGACATCTGAAAATTATTTTTCTTTTGTACAGAGTTGGGCAAACATTTCAGAATAAAATGTCAGGTACCCTTGTTTAGTTATAGTCTGTGGAGTTGTGCTGTGTCTAGGCAGAAAACAGTTTGTTGGGTGCCCTTGTTGATGTTTTTGTTGCCAATCTTGTTTCTTATGCCCCCATATTGAATTTAATAATATGTCATTGCAAATTTGTATTCAACATCCAGCGTCGTATTTGCTGAAGAATGATGCCATTTTAAGCTTAGAACTGTCAGGTGTGTATATAGGTAAAATAGGAGGCCGCTGAGTGCATTGAGTGAGAAGGTTTGCTCTATTCATTTTTACTCAAAAAATCAACAAAGCAGCAAGCTCCCAGCGGCAGCATTGACAGATGTTGCTGCCTGCAGTAAGGGCATCCTACCAGCTGGTGTCACTGCAAGTCTTGTGAACAGCCACAGCCACTTCATGAAGTAGACAGGGTAATGAGCGCAGAGCCAACCTGGCATTTAAATTTAATTTTCCATCTATTTAGATTTAAATGGCATCCAAACGGCAAGTTGTGATGATCGTAAAGTTAGTGTGTGTTAGTGTTTGGGAAGCCTGAAAAGGAGAAAACAGGACAGATATGCCTTCTCCTTCAACCCAATATGTTTTCTCTGAGGCTGGGACAGGGTGGCAGTATCCTTGCGAGACCCCAAGCTGCAACAACGACAACAAAAAATGCCAACCCACAGTTTACACTGAACACTCTTTCTCTGTTGAATTTGTGCCCAACCTCCCAAATAACACCAAATGTCATCACTTTGAGTCTCATTGTATGCTGCCAAGTAGCCTGTTGCATTATGCATTGAACTGTGAAGCGTGCCAGTCATGAAAAGTATGAGGTGACTTGTTGTCGCTATTTCGTACACCCTAGCAGCAGCACCTTTCTGCATGTGTTCAAACTGCTGTGTTGATCTGGCCTTTTGAAAGATGTCTGCATGGATTTAGTGTATTTCTGCCGCCACAAGTGGTCCTGCGCCGGAGTAATGGGTCAGGATGCTTTTGTTACTCCACTTTTAACACATTGTACAATGATTCTGAATAGCCTGCACATGAATGCTTATATATGTGTGCATAATTAACATTCTAATTCTGTTTGGTGGTTAGCAGGTGACATTTAGTGGCTTGACAGCCCTTTATTCATGACAGTGTATTGGAACTCATTAGCAGCTGTCACTACTCCTAATTAAGAGGTCTTGATTATTGACATATGGCACTTTCGTTTCTAACTGTCCGGCATATTAATTAAAGTTACAGTGTCGTAAATCTGTTTGCACGTTCAAGTGACGACAACTTTATGTTCAGAGGCTGCATCATCCATCTCTACTGGCCTTATTTAGAGCCCTGCCCGTCCATGTAGGAGCACCTGTTGTGATGCATGATGCAGTGCGACACCGTGGCGAAAAGGCCACTGTACTGGTGACCGGCAGGCACACTGGTGTCACCGAAACTCTAAGTGTTTGATGAATGACTTTATGGATTTGACATTTGTCTTCCTGTGCATTTGCATTCTGCCTGGGTGAAAAATGATAAGTGGGATTCCTGCATGGAATGCTGCACAGACATTACAGGTGGTGTTTTTGCCCAGTTCAGTACAGAGAAATACATTCAGCCCCAGTTTCAAAATTCAGCACACATACTTGACAAACAAAAGCCTAATTGCATTGCTGGGATTTATTTAAAGTAGATCTTTCTTCCTCTTCTTCTTTTTTTTTTTTTTAAATGTCCTTCAACATGTGTTTTTAAAAAGGCCAGTACTGACGTAATCTAACCTCCATGTTTTAGAGTGCGGTGTTATACATAGAGAACACACACTATCTCTTGCACATACTTTTTAGGTTAAGACCAGCCTTCTCCCAGTCTTCAAGTCTCATATATTTTTGTGTTTAATTCATTTGATGCCTTTGCTGAGAGCTAGATGAAAATTTCTGCATGGGCCGTAAGGAGACAAGTTGACCACGAGCGGTGTAAACAGAATATTCAATTCTGTATTCAAAGCAGATTTAGAATGCAAAGTTATTCATCGTCAGCTTCCCAGATTGGTTACAGGGCATGTGGGAAAGAGAAAGTAATTAATATGAGATGGATTCCACAGCAGACTCTTACCAGACAGAAACGGCTACAGATTGAGAGAACAAAAAAAGGCAGGAAAAGGATAAAGTCAAATGTTGTTCCACTGCAGGGGTGTATATATATGTGCACACGCACAAACACACAGATTTGTGTGTAGTTCTCCCCTTTCAGGTCCCCTTGTAACACAGCATGGTGGGAGGAACCTCCATTTAAGTAAGATAAAATGAACCACAGTCTTTCTTTGATCCTTGTTGTATTGCCCAAACATGCTACAATCAGCACAAAGACACAACTTAAGCCTCGAATGCTCTGGAGTCTGGCTCTGGTTAATGTCCATTTACCTCATACTGTCAGCAGTTATACATCATAGATAGTCATTATAGCATTTCATGACCTTTCACGTATTCATATCAGCGGTGTGCCTTTAATTCTTCACATGCCAGTAAAGCTTGGCACCAAACTAGATTGACTTTCATTTCTTGATTTAGGCAATGAAAATAAGTTGTTGTACGACCGTGTTTGAAACACACGTGACGGGCACATATACTGTGTCATTTTTGCCAACCTATTTTCTTTGCTGGGCCTCAAATACTTTTAAACAAATCAATCACTGAATTAATACGAATCTGTGGATTTGTTGACTGATTGGAAGCCCAGATGTTCTTTTTTTAGTTTTATATTTTTAAAAATTTTGTTTTTTAAGTTTTTGCATGCATGACATGCTAATGACTGGAGTGCATATCATGCTAATTACACAGCACTTTCAAGTTACAACCAGGACTTTTTGGAGAAGATTTTGCTTTTACATGTAACACACAAATAAAATAAAGTGGTGGGTAAGAAACTGAAATAACTATTAATAAGATGCCTTTTTCCCATGTGTTAACATAATGGAATATAACCAGTCACTACAAACAAAAGGCTTCATGTCATTTTGAAAACCGGCCATGTAATTGCCTTTCCCCTTTCATGCATTATTCATTTTAACTTTTCTAAAGAGCATCAATCTGGGATGTAAATACAGCTCTTTCAAGGAAATTAACCTTTTAATATAAGAGAGCAATTGAAATGCAGAAGTTTTTTTTGGGGGTTTTTTTTCCCCCTTCCTTGTTCTGGATCCAGTACCTGCTTATTCGTTCTGTTGGCAAGTTGCACCACTTCACAAGGCTGATGGGCAGTCAGGAAAGAATGATTGGTTGGCCGAGTATGGCAGTGTTTTGAAATGCATATTAACCAAGTTGGGAACCTGAACTGTCAAAGCGCTGAGAAAAATCCATTAAAAATTCTGCCCAACCACAGATGATGGCTTTTAATGGAAGCCTAAATGCTGCCCGAGCCTGGCTGCTGGTCCAGGCCACAGTTAATTACAGTATGTTTGCCAGCTGCCTCAATCTGAAGCAGACTTTTTTTTTTTTTGTCCTCATAGCATACGCACAGACAGACTGACTGACAAGCTGACTGACTGACTGGGTGTGGTACGGAGCAACTTTCTCTGGTATGTGAGGAGAAAATAAGAGGATCTCATCTGTTCCTGTTGTCTGAGGAAAGTGACACAGTGCATTAATCTGCCAGGCTGCTCCTCACCTCTAATGAAGTCTGAGAAGAATCCCTTTTAATTAAGTGCATGGGCTGGGGTCGATGCCTCTCCTTCTTCATTAGAAGAAAGGATTTCTCCCGTCTCACAAATGCCAATGAGCGAGGTGGTGCTGGCAGTGGACACGTCTCTCACTTCACGGTCCAGTCTATACCAAAGAGAGTAGGAGGAGGTTGAAAGAGAGGGGAAACTAGTTTATGCAGAGTGTTGCCTCCGAATCCTCCATATGTGAGATTTTCTGCTCTGCCTCTTGGGGAGGTACTTATGATAATCCACGGCAATGTGAGGCATTAGTCCACCAGCTTAACAGAGGAATACTTCTGATAGGGCCACTCATACTTGGGTAGACTCTGGGTTATTGAACCACAGCCATTGCCCTGCGAGGAAAAGGTTAGCAGCCTTAAACTCTTGCCTAGAGAGCTAAGTTTCTCCTTAAGGCTTATTACAGTGTGTCTTCTGAACCTAGCAGGTCATCCGAGGCTAAGCGTTTCATTTCTTGTTGAATAATTGCCAAATTAACTGCTCAAAAAAACTAATTCTGTCTGCAGCCTGTCTGTTTTGTTTTTTTTTTTCAAAGCTTAACTTGCACCTTTTTAGTCAAGTTAGACATGAAATAATACTAAATGACATTTTTATACAAAGTTAAATGAATATCGGGCCTTGACAGACACATGCTGTAAGGGGGTGTGACTCATGCTTTTACATTTCCTCAGCAACAATTGTTGGAGGCAATGAAGCGGTGTACGGAGCAGATCAGAGGTTTAAGTGTAGCCTTCCCATGCTTTGGAAATGGCTTTCAAGGATTAAATCAATTTCTCTACTTCTTATCGCGTTTCTGTTGAGAGGTGCTGTAACACCATTAAATACATATTAACAGGGATTTCTGGACAGGCAGAACGAATTCATGCATTAATTTCTGTCTCACATTTGAGTTGGGATGTAGCTGTAATGTTGCCGTATGTGTCACTGTATGTGTGGTATGAATCGATAGCCTATGTGTGAGATATGGGCATTTATTTGTTTTTCATCATCTGCTCAAGTTATGGCATTTTGGAAAACGAGTCATAATTATGGGGGGGGGCTTGGGAATGGCCGAATGAAAATTTCTTATAATGACTCATTTTAATACAGTTAGTCATTCCCTAACAAGTACTGTACTAATTTATGGGAAAAATGCTCTGTGGCCTTATATTTCAGCCTTTGCCTAGTGTTAACTGGGAGGCACATGAATTCATACTCCTTTCACACACTGTAAATGACATGGAGCTAGCTGATCTTTGTTGCTGTTATCGAAAGTTGACACATTTTACAAGCTCAAGAGTATTTTAATAGCAACATACAATGTTGGTAGCTATGTATCAATAAAGGCAATGGTGCATGGTATACAACCCACCTCTGTGTGTGTGTGTGTGTGTGTGTGTGTGTGGGCGGTGGCACTGCGTCTGTTTCGCTCGCTGAACACAATGTACAGTTTGACTCTCGCCACGATAATCTGAATGATTTATGGCGTCTCTCTTGCCGTTAGCCACTCTGCTGCTTCATGGCAACACATGGTTGGAGCGCCGCTATTCTGCTTGGCCTTCAGGCAAGGAAGAGCAGTCATAAAGAATTCAGTTTTCTGCTGGTTGCCATTTAATGTCTGTCAGCATTTTTATTTCTTATTGTGTGCCATTCCAGCTACAGGCAACTGAATGAGGTTTTCTCTCATGGTATATTCTCTTGTGTCCTATAGGAGGATACTGTTGCTCTGAGGAAGGAGGGGAGTGGAGTGGTGCTTGACTGCCAGTTCCCTCATCTGATAGGAATTGATGAAAACCAGCTCAGCAGTGGACTCGTCCTGTATTATTTGAAAGTAAATAAATCAAGTGAACTCCATGTGATTCCCAAAGTCTGGATATTTTTCCCAGAAATCATTACCACCCAAGGTCCAGTGCTTTCGTTAATTGCTCCACTTGTCTGACAACAGCTTGCATATTGTATCATGACCTTTTAATCTTCACTACAGGAGGGCAGAACCCTGATTGGGAGTGATGACGAATTGTGCAGTCAGGGTATTGGTGAGTCAAGGTTACTACACTATATCCCCCACTGCTGTTTAATCTATCAGACTGAAATGAAGCTGTATTTCTTTTTATGCTTTCATATTTAATTGTATTGTAGTGCTTCATGGGCCTGGGCTCCTCGGTGAACATTGTGTGCTTGAAAACCGTGCTGGGACAGTGACTCTGATCCCTCAGGATGGTGCAGTGTGTTCAGTCAATGGCTCTGTGGTAACTGATCCCTGCCAGCTGACTCAGGGTAAGCATTTCTGCAAAGCTAATATGCTCCTGATCTTCTTTAATGAACGGGTGGAGGATGAGGGGGCAGCAAGGCATGTCTGTAATAATGAAGATTTCTCTCTTAGATTCACAATTATTTGGCTAGTAGGAGGCAATAACACTTTCATCCATTTTGAATGCAGTTATATGAGATCACTGCATCACATCTGCAAATGAAATCCACTTTATGTCCCTGGCTCCCTCACGGCAGCACACTCAAGGCATGAGTGGATTGTGAACACAGCTCTCTACAGGGCAGATGCCATTTCTCTTACTAAACATTTTGAAGGGCGAGAGGCCCCGGACAAAGCTCCAGACAAAGCCCCAGGCCCTCCATTTAATTGGCAGATGGAGTTGATAGGGCCGACAGGTTTGAAGTGGGCCAGAGCATTAACCTTTCAAAGGACAGAGCCAAGCGGAGCTGAAACTCCTGCCCCCCCTGAGCAGACCCTGCTTGCATGGGCTGGGAGCTTTCACCGCTTACTGCCTCCTCATCCACACTGCTTTGCTTTCCAGAGATAAAAACTGCACACAGTACCAGGCAGCGCAGGGTCTGGGTACGCTAGTCTTTTATAACCATTTCAATTTATCCAATATCCCCTTCAGTAACGGCTGCATCTGAAGCTATTTTCTTGAACAAATGATAGTAATTTTCAGTGCAACAGCAGCTGGAGTCCATCACAGGCTGCCCTCTCAGGTGCTTTGTCACTCGTCAGAAGTCATTAGTAGTAGCAAGATTAGTATTTGCTGTTCTGAGAGAGAAGGAGGAGAATGGAGGAGACCTCAAGAAAATCTGTGGATGTGGCCATACGAGTGTGAGCCTGATATATAAACTCTAATATCACTTCAATTCTATAGCTTTACGAGACTTCTCAAGTTCCCTCTGAGCATTTTCTCTGGTAAATCATCCCTCCTGGTCTAGGTCACTGCCAATCACATTTGGGATTGTGTTCTTCATGGCAATTTGTTCACTTTACCACAGCAGAGAAAAATGTTGGAGAACTCTTGTGCTATTTGTCAAGGTTTCCTCATGTTAAGTGAAACTGGAAGATTCTCATGGCCAAACTCTTTTTCCCCACACCTTCTTTTATGCATTATAATTTTCATGCCACCCCAGTGTTTGCTAGGTTTCAGCAGCATTACAGTCTCCTGTGTCTGTCTTGAAACACATCACATTTAGCCTCAGACAGTATTTCTCACGTTGTAAGGGAAAATACAATGGTTTGTGCAGCATTTCTACCAAATGGTAAAATTTAAACTTGGTAAGCGAGTTTGTGATTTGCCACTTTTCTTTTCATGTTTTACCTCTTCCAACCCTCTCCCTCCAGGTGCCATCATACAGCTAGGAAGAGGAACCATCCTTCGGTTTAACCATCCGACTGAGGCAGAACAGCTCAGAGAGAAACAACAGGTACAGACAGTACCCCTAACCACCATAGACAAGCCCGATTGTGTTCTTATACTATTCTGCTGTTTTGTTTTATAAAGCTGGTGGAGCTTCTCTCAGAACAAATGCTGCCTTAACTGCATTTCATTTTGTAAAAGCAAGTCAGCATCTTGCACTTTGTTTCCATAACTACCAGGTGATACCTGCTTCCTTCAGCAAACATTGCTCGTGTTGAACTCCCTTCACACTTGAATCCACTTCAGAAACTCCACAACAACACCACCACCAGTGTGATCCATGCAGATTCCTTCTGATTAGACTGAGAACTACTGCCTGCGTTTTCAGCTCCTGCTGCTTGTTTTTGCCTGTTTAGCATGAACCTCTTTAACTTCGTTCTCATTAATTCGCTCACAAAAAAGACATAGAGATCATGAACAATCTCTCCACAATGCTGAACTGTTTTCAACCTTAGAAAGGCTTTCTGCTCTCCCTGAAAGGAGGCCAGGTGCAGCAGCATTCAAAACTGTCTGCTTTTCGTCCAGCTTGCAACAGCTCTCTCTTGGCTTTCATTCACTTTCATGTGTTTTTAAAAAAGAATCATGTGAATGCACCCTTTTCTTCCCAGGAAACCGAAACCAGTGTTCTCTCGAATAATTTTATCAATGTTTAAGTATTCTTGAAAAGTTTTGAGTTGCACAAACCTGAGGGTGGGTGTAAGAATAAATGCTCTGGGCAGGATTAAATAATTTTAAATTTAGAAAAAATGTCAAATGCTCAAACCTGAGAATAGAAAGTTTCACTGCAGTTTGTTGTGGTGTCAGAAGTATCACTGTGTGTTGCTGGTAAGAGTTTATGCTAAATAGAATACCATCTCCTCAAAGGAAATGTTAATCTGTCAGATTATCTTCCTTCCTTTTTGTTTTCTTCCTTTACAACCTTGAATCACAGATATAATTAGGGTTTTAATACATGGATCAACTATAAAAGGTTTTCTAATGCCAACATGAAGACAAATATCCACACCTAAATCATCACTTTTGCATCACCTTTAGTCTTTAGAATTTGCAGTATGAGCAGAAAGGTGCTCTGTGCACAGCTGAAGCAAGACAACTGATTTTAAGACACAAGGGTCTATGAGGTTTGTCAAAATCTTTCCAAATTTATTGAAAACTACCAATTAGGGGAAGAATACAATGTGCAGTTAGATCAGTCTAAATCTGCTCAGTTCTTGAAAACTGATGAGAGGAGCACTAGTGAAGCAAGAGTCCTCTAGACACGGTCAAAGAGCTTCAGGCTTCCATTGCTGTGATGGACACTGTGCATACAAATACTTTTGCCTGGGTGCTTCAAGAGTCTGATGGCAGAAGGAAATTTGCTGTTGAAAAACTTGTGGCTTATAGTTTTGTTTTCATTAGGCAAATGAACAATATATAAGCAATTGTTGAGGACTGATAATCAAATACTTTGATATATTATGCACATTTTCTGTATTTTACAAGTTCTGGTCCAGTTCCCATTTTGGTCAAATAGTTTTTTTAGAATGTGAAGGAAAATGACTTGATCAGTGAATAGACTGTAAAGCCTGCAACTCAAATTGAGTCCCCTTTAAGCATTTCCTCCCGTGCTTTATTTCACGTCACGAAATGGATTCACACACCATTTTATAGACACAGCTGTACTTCAGCTTTTTGACAGTGTTCTGGTCTCTGCATTATTGAAAATTGCACATTACAGCCAACTAAAGTGCAGAGAAACCAGGGCCCGCTGTGGTTCCAAGAAGAGCATTTGCCATTCATTTTTAACATCGATTCCAAATGAGATGGTCTCAAGAGGTCCACATCCGCTCAGTCTGCATATTTGCCAGCTCACCCACAATGTGTGTAACTGTTGTGTGAAGAAGTGGCTTTTAAAATGGTAGCAAATTGCATAACACTCCCTCTTAGTTTTTTGAAGTGATAATGTGGAAAACACTTGCAGAGAGCAGTGCTAAAGATAAGCTATAAAAACTACAATAATGGACCAGGTTGTACATTACAGCAGCACTCTTGCAAGTCAAAATATACAACTCTTATTTTTGGAACGTATGATAGTTTCATGGCCTCATTTTTGGAAGGGCTTTGATTTATCAGATATTAAATTTTTACATTTCTCCACATTGTCAAAGCCCTTCAATCTACCCTCTTAGGGTCTGAGTCATGAATACTGATGACATACGGTACAAGCTATAATTACACCATTGTATAATTGTAAATTTACCGTAGGCAGCTGTCACTCATTTCTTACTCTCTGACAGATTTTCATTTCACAGCGCTGTCTCATTCTGTTGTCTGCAGAGCGGGCTGCCGTCTGCCTTCAGTCCATCTTTGACTGACATGTTGAAATCTACGGAGAATCTGTCCAAGGTGATGCTGCCAAATCCAGGGTGAGACTTTATGCAGACACAGTGTAACAGCTCTCTACACTCTGTGACCCAAGCATAGCTGAACCCACTACACCTCAATCTCCACAACGTGCTTGCTTATTGAGCAGCAATCAGTGGGCATGTAGACCAATTCAAAGCCATAAATCATGGCAGCATTTCTGTAAGGAGAAGTGGGAACGTGCAAAAAACTGTATTGAAGTGTTTCATGCCGAGTCAGTAAAAATCGCAGTATCATACAGCTGAGGGCGTGTCCCAAATGGCCTTTGGTTCTGTAGGTAGTGAACTGCCTCATGTCCCATTTCTAAAATCACTGCAGTGCACATGAGGTTCAGCTACTGCAGAAAATTCCCAGAATTCAGCATCAAAAAATAAAAAAGGCACTGATTGGAAGTGACATCATTTCTCTCTTGCCTTGCCTCTCTTCCACACAATCCTTTTCACATTAGGACTTTCTCTATCTGCATTCTTTTCTGCATGTGTGAAATGTCATCAGCCATGGCTCAAGGACCGTCTGAGTTCCAAGTCCACATTCAGCCAAGTTCAGTCCAAATGCCCAGAAGGGTTCATTCTCTGCTCATTTTATCAGTGTTTCTTTACCATTTAACTTGTGTCCCAGCATGCATTCAGTGGAGATCACGGATGATATGCACTATTGTAACTTTTGTCATTAAAGCTGTCACTGGGTCACCATATTAAGTTTTTAGATAAAAAAATTAACCATTTAAATGTTGGGATGTGGTCAGTATATCAAAATAATGCCCATGGGAAAATGAGCTCTGTTAGTAAAGGGCTAGTTGGTCAAAATGTTTTTTATCCTAGGGAAAATCATCCCAGATAGCATTTTAGCAATTCATCAGTGCCATGTCATAATGTTTTTCCAATCTAATATTACAACATAGTATTACAGTTCCTTTTTCCGCCTTTATACTACAGGTAAGATCTGTCACACTTTTAATATAAATGAGTGTATAATATATCAATTAAAAGGAGCAGTGTATTTCTTTTATTGTAAAAACCAATTGAATGAATTTTAAACTCCCCAGGTGCGGTAGTTAGAAACAAGTATGTTTCCTTCAAGTAAATTTTAGATTAGTCAAAATCAATATATGACAGTGATAATGAATGAACTTAAGCTTTTTTTGCACTATAACCAAACTCTGAGAGACATTATGTTAATGTGACTGATCTGTATACTCTGCCACTACCTTGGTGCTATGTGACAGGTCATTGATCTGTCAGTGTCCCTGTGTTCATTGAATTAGTGTCCAAAATCCAATTCACTCGCAAGTGATTCACCTCCTACTAAGGTAGTGTGCAATTTCAGCCCCCCCCCTCCACCCCCCGATCTCTCATGATCTGATAACCCTGATGTTTTACAGCATGTGGAGCTGTCTGACATGTAATTTCCCTCACAGTGCAGTTTCCCCAAAAAGCTGCGCTTTCACTCAGGTGATTCATACTGCTTTCAGTCCGACACCTGCCACCCCTTAATGTGTGCACGTGTATATAGAGAATTACTACAGAGCTGCTATAAGTCGACCACATCAGCTGCTGTCTTCAATATGCTGGTGTCAGTGAGACTTGGTTTGTGTGTGTGTGAAAGTGGCATTACAGAGTGGGTGGAGTTGGTGGTGGACATAGACTCATGTGGCTTGATTTAGTCAGTGGGTGTTAATGGCAGATCTGCAGTCAGCTAATTTGTATACCACAGAAAATGTATGAAAGTGACATAATACACTTTGATCACTAGATTCCCCTGTTAGTTTAAATTTTTATTAACATGCACCATAAATATTAAATGGTGCATTCATGCATGCATTTATTCATATTCATTTTTCTTTTGACCTCTCCTCACCTGGCAAGCTGAACCATCATTTGTTCAAGTACTGAAGACAGGCAGATAGAGAGAAATCATCTCTCAGATATGTATTCCATCCTTGTTCTGCTTGTTGTTCACACAGTATGAACTTGCTCGCAGCAAGGACAGAATTGATCTGTCAGTTTGCCCAATCATCTTGGAAATAACCCTCCTAAATAAGAGCACAGGATTTGAATTCAAGAGGTGGCTGCGGATATCTGCTCAGCTCTGGGAGTGACACGAGATATCAATGAACTGACCTGCAGTTTGCTTGAGGGGGTGCTCCGTCGCATCAAAAGCAACCTGTCCATTATCTCCTACATCAGTTGGATCGCAGACTTTCTCACTTGAGAGTTCGGACTTGAAGAGGCTAAGAGCATTAACGAAATGTCTGACCTGCCTTTTACAGCATGGGAACACTGCACATTTCTGTATTTATCCAGATCTTTGATTCACTGATTTTTAATGTATGGCTTATCAAAGTGCATCTGTGCCAGCTGAATGCAGATTTCCTCATCCTTTCCTCTAAGCATGAGGTGTAGAAAATCACTTCAGTTGTCGTTTTTATCTAGAAACAAATAAGATGGATATGTTCAGCTCCAGAGGGGTTACATGCTTTTGTATTGTGCATCAATCGTGACTGTCCACTGGTCCCACTTGTTACCTTCCAGTTAAAGTTGGCCCACTGCATTTGATTCATTCTTTATGAAATGGACTATTGAGCTGAGGCAGCATGATGAAGCCCAGTTGGACTGCATTTCCATCGCACCCAGCAAGTCCAGACTCTGAGGGCTCCCAGTGAGGGAGTGGGCTAGCTGGTGTTTGACCCTTGTGGCTTTTAATGGCCACCTTACCTCTGAAAGTCTGTCATCTGACAACCCTCTCACTACCCTCCATCTCTTGCCAGAGAGCCAATCGGCAACTTTTCTATTTGCCTCCTCTGACCACAGACAGGCTGTTATTAGGTGATTGAACCTCCTGAAATAGTGTTTTTACACTGGTTAACGTCCATCACTCTGGGAGCTCCTGTGCCACTTAATGTGCCCTACCACTAGCTTTAGTGCAGCTACAACAATCTTACCTGCAAAACTACCTAGCTGTAAAGCCTGTGATGATTTGTTCCTTCTTTGTGTGTCACTTTACTTTCAGCTGTTCTTTTTAGTTGACATCTCAGGTTCCCCTTTTATATATCTGGGTAGGAGTTTCATAAGAAAAATAGCCACCAAAATGAAATGGATATGCTTTGGAAATATGATTATAATGATTATAAGATGAGTTAATAGGACCTCTCATATCATGTGCATGGCATACCTCCATAAAACATATGTATATGTGTTTGGGTGCACATGTTTGACTAGGAGGATGGAAGAAAAGCTCAACCAGCAGGAGGTGGAATGGCAGCAGGTCCAAGAAAGTCTGAACAGACGTAACATCAAAAGACTTTCAAAGGAAAACAGTGGGACTCCCCATCAACAGAGAGCAGAAGTGGAGGTACCGGAGGCAGAGATGGAGGAGACTGGCAATGGGTAAGTCAGGGGGCGGCGAACTGTGCTATCTGTGGTGATGTTAATGAATCTGTTGTTTGCCTACCACTCTTGTTCACTCACTCCACAGCAAGAACAGCATAAACCTCAGCATGTGAGCAATGAGTGTGACTGTAAGAAATGGTATCCAGAAAAATTTGGTCAGCCTCTTAGACTGGGAATCCCAGATCAGTGTTCCTCCATTTATTCATGTGAGTAGACAAGCAACGCTGAGTACAGGACATCCTCGGTACTGATCCTCAGGATCTGCAAAAATCCTTTAATCGTCACGAGGACCTGCACTGTGTTTCTCTTGTTGATGTTGTCAATGCTTTAGCGCTCCTGCTTTTCCCCCCTTGTCAACCTGCCGCAACACACAAAGCTCAGCCAAAGCCTCTGTTTACTGTCAGAAATCATTCTGAGCTGTATATTTGGTTTCTGCTCCCCCCTCTAGAGTGCTGAGTATTGTATGTAAATCCTCAAATCAACATGCACAGATTCTATTTAATTTCACAGCTAGTAGAGTGGCTCTAATCTCATCCAGCCATTTGGGCTGTTTGCTTTTCAAATCTAATGGATGGTTTTTGTGAAGGGGGGGGTCGGTCGGTCGGGGGTTATTGCAGTCTTGTCTTTTGCCTGCAAACAGTTTGAAGTCTCCAGTGTCACACCACAGCAAATAATTGAATTGGCTTTTGAAAACAAAGAGCCTGGCAGCATATATAAGCATATAAACACAGCTGTATTGTGCCCATGCCGCCTCATATCAAGACACAATTTGTTTTTTGATAGAATATGAAATGTATTATCTCATTCTTGTATCTTCACTCTCCTGTTTTTCAGCTGGATGGATGTGCTGGCTGCAAAGATTGCCCAGTCCAGAGTCTCAAGGAACTGTTTCACTTCTGCCACAACCGAGAAGCTCATGACTACAGTATGTATTCTCACTTTTTTGTAAAGTTTCAAAACACGCTCTTGATTATTATAAAAATATGCATGTAATCCTCCTTGGTATTTTTTGCATGGAGTTTAAAAATGACTTTTAATTTGTTTGTAAGAGATTACATTAAGCTAAAACCCAGTGTGCAAATCAGGAGACTTTGTTCTGCACTTTTTGTTTATCAAGACCCTATATTGCCACTGTATAACTGAAGAAATAGTCCCTTTTGTCTTTGCAAAGCAGAGCAAGTGTCAATACGTACTCCCCCACTTCAGCCAGACCCAATACAGATTTTTATGAGGCATGAAATACTTTTTCCCTTGGCTTGTTGTGTTTGTTTATTATGCACATATTTAAACCCTATTACACTTTCCTGTAGGGGCTTCAAAGAAAATGACACTCATTTTGTGAAACCATATTGCAATGAGAACTCTTTTGAAATATCTCTGTTTATACATGCACCTTGTTATTCTTCACTCTTGTGCATGTATTTATGCATTCAAATATAATTGAATACATAAATAAATATGTTTTAAAGGGGGCTGGGTGAAATACTTATTAGAATTCCTTCAGTAGTGACAGTAGTTATTTTGTAGTAAATTGCATGAAACAGGATTTTTAAATTGATTTTTATATTTCTTCTCATTGTTTCTCCTTTCCTCCACCTGCACAAAATAAATTAGGCCATACCAAGAAAATATCCTGTCACTCACACTAGCTTTAAGTTGGATGGAGACACACTGCAGGGTGGGGTAAGCACCAGGGATGGCCAGGAGCAGGAGAGGGACTCATGTCATAAATCAGAGCAAGGGCTGATGTCTGAGTGGCCGTGGAGGAAAGCTCAGAGTGTGGCTAGAGTTGCAAGTTGTAAGGGAGAGGAGGTTTGGTCAGGGGATGCCAGCCTGCAGCAGACAAGTGTCCTGGGCCCAGGTGATGGATGTGGCATGGAGCCAGAGGGGAATCCTAACGAGATCCAAGGTGTCGTGGCTGACTGCTACAAGGGGAGACCTGCCTCTGGTGGGAGCTCATTAGGCAGCATGTCCCACCTGCAGAGGCGCAGAGGAACTAGCCCCAAGTCTGTCCTCCCACAGACCAGCTTTCATTCTGAGCTAGACGAAAAGCCTCTGAGCAGTGAGACAGCCTGCTGTCCACCCGAGGAAACTACCTTCGAGGGCCGGTTTGACTGTGGAGAGGTGGATGAATCGGGAGATTTGGAGGAGGTCTCAGGAGTATGTGTGACAAAGACTGCAGAAGTTCAAAAATCAGGGCTGGGCTCTTTGGTCAGCAGAGTTTCTTGGATTGTCCAGGATGCAGGGCGTCTCCTTTGGAGCTCTCCCACAGTATTGCAGCAAGTCAGGGAAGAGGGTCTTCAACTTGTTGGGGCACGCTGGTCAAGTCATGTTGTTTCTCTGGTAAGGGAAAGTAATGTTTTGTCTGTAGTAAAGGACAGCCAAGTCTTCTCCATGGTTAGAGGAAGCTTTGTCTTTTCTCTGTTCAAGGATAGTCACATTTTTTCCATGGTGAAAGAACTACCTCTCATACAGCACTTCCAGATGGAGATAACTCAAAACCTGCAGCCCGAGGAGGCAGCTCAGATGATTCACGACTGCATTAATCCAGATGCCACACAACTCCCAGTCCTGACACCAACACAAACCTTTAGCAAGACAGAGGAATTACCAGATGATGTGTCCCTCTTCCCATATGATATCTGCACAAGGAATACGAGTATAAGGGAGCTGCAGTTACCCCAAGAGCAAAAGGACAAAGACTGGGCAGTAAAGAACTTGGGGATGGTGCAGAACAAATCACACATCCAGATCTTTCGTCAAACATTGATAGAATTTCCTAATTGCCTATTGAACCTGCAAACTTTGCCATCGCAAGATCTGATGGGCACTTTACAGTCAGTCATCTCCAATACAGTGCTCACTTCCCAAAAGATTGTAGCTCTCCACTGGCTGAATGTTGCTAAATGCAGCCACCCTGAACCCTGTCCTGCTGTCCTGATCCTGGCGGAGACTGGCCTCTACACCCTGACGAGTGAATCTGGCCTTTTGGTTTTCTTCCATTACCTTCCTTTGTTGCATCTGAAGGAGATACAAATAAACTTAGCGGGCCACAGTCTGCGTTTAATGGGCACTACGGAGGAGAGCATCCTGGGTGTATATACCCATAGTCAGGAGCATACCAAAGTGTTGTGCTGGGCAATACTTGGTATAATTTGCCCAGGGGATGACAGGGTTTCTCAGCACCCTCTGCTCAATGGAGACTTGATGAAGATGTCTTTAGCTTGGCAGATCTCTATACCTGACCTGCTGCTGGATGCTGGTTTGAGGGTTAGCTGCCGGTTTCAGAAGAGTCTTGCCGATCTGGTTTACCTTCTTCACTGTAACATGGATCTAGAAACAGTCACACTGGGAGAGGTGCAGCTACTACTTTACACAAGTGTAAGGGTGTGCATCAGCCCCAGTACCTACGCTAAGACTCTGGCCCAGCTTGTACTTACTGATACCCACATTGGCCTGGTGCAAGAGGATGCTGTCTGTCACCCAGCTCCACGCTCTGTCACCACATCGGCCTGCCGTCCCCAGTTCCATGACTTAACTCTTCGTCAGCGTTCAGATGTGCGCTGCGTGCTGGTGCATGATGAAGACAAGCGCCGAGCTGTCAGACTGGATGTAATCCTAGCAAATGTGAGGGGCAGGGGTCACCCTGAAAGCGTGACTAAGACAGCTACCCCGCCTGCACATGCTTCAAATTCATCTCCGCATGCAGAAGTGTGGAAATTAACTTTCAGTTGCTCCTCTGAGGCCGCCTGCCTGATTAATCACTTGTCAAATGTCTGATCAAGGACTGAACAGCCAGTAATGAACAGCCCAGCTTGAAAACTCTCACTCACAGGGAGCAATGGCAAAAGTGCATCCCAAGTAGACAGTGCAAAGGACGGCTTCATTGCTAAGTGACAGTGAAAACTATGACCTATTTTGAGGTTTCTGTCTTTTTCTAAAACTTTTTGTCATTTTAGCATTGCATTGCTTTTTGCACTTGAATCTTTTATCTTGAAAAGACTTGATTTTTTTTTTTTTTGTTCTTGCATTGTTATTGTTCTCCAGACACCATGGTTCCATTATTTTTGTCAGAGCGTTTGAGTTCAATGTGGGATGTTTTAAATAATTAGTGGTTAAAGGTTCAAGGTTGAACATTAAATACATGTTTGTATCATTTTCATTTCATTTAATTTTTTGTTTCATGGGCATTGTAATATTTTTAAATGATTTTTAGATCACCATTCTGACCAAATTCTGTGTCATAGTTACTTAAATTGGACATACGATTGTCATGTTGTTGCCAAAATCAAATGTGTTATTTAAAAAAAATCTATTAAAATGTGTGAATATGTTTGTAAAAATAAAAGGAATGTAAATCCACTGCTGCTCTGGAGTTTTGTTTATTGCTTGTAGATAAGCACTGAGAGTTGAGCTGTTTAACTTAGGAAAACAGAATTCAGAGTCTGATGCATTTGACTGCTTTTTTAAAATGTCTAATATTTTGTCTTCTATCATCTGTCAGGCTTATTTTGTCTCTTCCCACCTTTCTGATATTAGTTTTGGCATATGCTCTGTTTTACTCTATGAATCTGTATTCCACTCTTGTCACCAAACTCACCTATGGATAGATATCAGTGTCTTAAGTCAAAGTGATCTTCCACTACACAGTTGCTACCTGCACAATTGCTCATTGCAGCCCGTCAACATATTATCCACTCCAGGACAAGACTTATTCATTGTATGAGACCTGCTTTAAATTTTGGATTGGTTGACTGTGCTGCATCTCTGAGAAAGGACCTCGAGTCTGATTCACATCTCGGGAGTCAGAGCCAAATACTGTCTGCTCCTTTTCTTGACTGAGTGACCCCATCCAGCATGGAAAATTACAGGGGCAATATAGTGCAATCAGTCCTCTTGTCTGCTCCAGCATGAAGGATGGAGATTTGGCCTCGAATGAAGAAAACCCATCACACCTCGTAGCGGTGAGGTTTGAGCCAGGATGAAAGCTCAGGGATGTGAAAGGGTTGTTTTTCTCTCTTTGCTCGAGACAGTTAATTAGCATTCAAACCGCCTACTGTGTATCATGCCTTTCTGTGAATAAAACACAAAAGCCAGACAAATAATAACCTGATATATTGATGGGAGGCTAGTTTAATATAAAATGTAAAAAGAGACCGTGCTGCATACAACAAATGGGGGCCCAATTTGGGAAGGTGGCAGGTTCAGCTGGGCGTCCAGAGTCATTAAACACTGATGGTTAGTGATCCAACCGTGAGACATTGAATGTGGACTCATGAGTGTGTTCCTTTTTGAGGCATTTGGCTAACATCTCAAACACCCCTCTGCCTCTGCTGTAGCATTTGTAATGCTTTCAGTGTGTTGTTTGGTAAAACAGTAATAAGGGAATGCAAATTTTAAAGTTTTGAGTAATCTTTAATGCCACAATTGAATTATTTCTCAACAGTTGTCTAAGAGAATTTAAACATGTATATCCAAGTTCTTCTCAAATGGCAAAAAAACTGCTATCTGCTTATCCTATGACTGGTTTTAGTGTGAAATAGACATGAGCTCTTGTTGGGCACAGTCTGGTTAAGGGGAAGTGCTCACTCCCTGACAGCAGAAAACCATACCCACCGGCAGGCTCCGAATCTCTAATCATTACTCTGCGTGATTTCCCACTGGGCTCTCCGGGCCTAATACGGCCGTCATTGACAGCACATAACAGGATAATTTGTTTACCTCCTCCTTTGGAAGCATGTGAACGTGATCTAGTCAGTTCTCTCATTGCTTAGCTGTTGATGGGCTAAACCTTTTTTCACGATGATCCTGATCATTCCACCTGCCCATACTAGCCACATAAATTCAATGATTTACTTACAATTTTCTTCAGAGGTTTCTGAAGGCTGATCCATGACCAGGTGTAAAATGGTCCTGATGGTGTTTGTAATATGTTTTCTAATTATCAGTTTTGGACCAGCAAACTAAAAACGACCACATTTACTTTGGTTTGTTTTGCCTGGAAAGTGAGTTTCCTGTTTACAAATGAGACTTTGCACTAGAATAAAAAAACATCTTGTTAAGACAAAAACTAATCTTTCAAAGACTGGCTTCCCAATTTAACCTGGTATTAATACAAGGCCTTTGGAAAAGGGGCCAGCAGATCAGCAAAGGACATTTATAATGCTGCTGGTGGTTTGCCCTATATTGCAAAGACAAACCCATGAGGATAAAAGCAATTTGTAAAACCTTGGACCAAGTACTGAAGTGCAGTGTCTGTAATTTAAAATACACTTTTAAGTTTGAAAACCAACAATTTAGAGCTTAATGGAACCTGAACAAACAGCTTTATTCTGATATCTTGTGTGTAAACATGTTGCTTATATAAATTTTTAGCGTCTTGTTGTTTAACTCATAATAATGCAAAATGGAGCCACTAGATTGAAATTTGAATAAACACTTTCACACTCATGAATGGAGTGCAGTCAGTCTGCAAGCTAGTTCATGCAGATTTGCACTGATGCACTCACATGACTTATTCCACAAACTGCAACTTATATTTAACACATCTTTCATAAACAGACCGTGTACTTAAGCCACTCTTCTCAGCCAAGCTGGCTGTCCTCATATCTGCGAACTCTGCAGAAACTGCTAAGATCTCCTGCTGCTATTAGCATGCTTGGCTGCCAACAGTCCAATCATGTTGTGGAGGAGATTTGTGTTTTAGCTACCTGCCCAGCAGCTGCTCCAGGTGTTATGCCTGCCATTCAACAGATCACCTTCAGGCCACAAATGCACTTTGGGAGCAGAAATTTTGTGATGTGTGACCACAGCTGTATTTTTTTCACTGCTGTGATGCCGGGGGGACCGCTGCATCACTTTAGCCGTCCAAGTACTTGCAGCTTGCGCCAACATGTTTGTACTTGGCTCGGTGGTGCTGGTGTGCTACAGCGCTGACTGTTATCAGTGTGCTTGCGGTGCTTGTAGCCAGATATTTCAAAGCTAATATTTTTCACAGTGTTAATGAGCCTCTCTTGGCATTTTCATATCTTCTAATTTGAATGACAAAAGTTTTCTCAGTAATTTTTTTTTTTTTACTACACAATCATGACCATACAGGATGGTCATGTTTTGATGATTTCCAACCTTTTTGGTTTTGTCATCCCAGAAAAAAGAGGAAAGATGTGAGGAAGAATTCTTGAAGACAACCGCTATGCTAAGTAAATCCAAATCCACTTACAGGGATTTGCAGGGATTGTGGGATGGCATTATCTCCTTTCTTTTTGTAAAGTATGGTCCAGTGTATCATACGCTGAAGGAGATGCCAAAGCATTAAAGCACCTTTCCTTAGTATTTAGAGATTTCAACCAACACTTATTGTGGCTGTTTTCACTCCGTGAGGAAGAATGATTATTACACCACAAACCAGACATACAGAATAACATTAATGATGTCTCAATTCAATGAAGTGACACAGTAAGTCATGCAAGTAAGTTGTTATACACAATAGGAAGTTCGGAACAGGATTATTTGAATAAAAAGAAATATTTACTAATGCTATTAATTAGACCTTTGCTTTTCTTGGTCTGACATGTCAAATTGTCTGCCTTGAAATAGGTCCATTGTTGTTTTTGTCGGAAATAAATATCCTGTTGGTTACAACATCATAATATCATTCACTTAGCAACATTTTGTGGGGTTTGGAGGCTTTGGTGCAATCTGAGATCTCCAGTAGAGGATATCATTGTATGCAAATATGTAAACATTGTTTTCTTGCACATCTGCCATCCACATGACTTTCCTGTACTGGTTACATGGTAGTAAGTCGTTATGGATTTGGTCAAACTCTCTCATGGTTGGTAATCTCATTCAAATTTCTCTCTACAAACCTTAATTACATCTAAACTGCTGAGTTCCTGTTCTATGGTCTGTGCTGCTGCTTCAATCAGTTGCTCCACTTACCAAATTAAGCTCATATACCCATGTACTCATATTCATCTGCTTATCACAGTACATTACATTTCATAAAGAGAGATTACCTGAACCAGCCCATGAATTTTATGATTTTTATATGTGGATGTAAACACTGTAAGTGTCTGCTGATGTGCTTTGCATATCAGATGGATTGTGTGTTAGTAAATGGTGCATTCACCTCATGATCAGTGGTGCCTAGCAGGAATATAGCCACACCCAGACTTAGTAGACACAATGTAATGGCTGTAGGGGCTGTGCATCTGGTTAGATGTAATCACACACCTCAGTTTCTGCTGTACTGAAAGTGGTGCTTCCATGTGGGGAGTAACGAGGTCAGAGCAAATATCTACTTCATACATCGAGCACGCAGATGACGATTTCTGTCATTTGATGATGGATATACATTAAATTTTGGGTGCACTTGTTTCAGTTTTACTATTCTGCATTTTTATTTGTAGAAATTAATCATTTTTTCAAGAAAAAAGAAAGCAAATCAAAATAAAACATTGGTGTTACTCACTGAAGAGTGCAGTTTGTGCATAAGTAATAAGAAGTAGGGCTTCTGGATAAGACCATTAGTACTCGTCTCACCTTAGTACCCTCTTTTTAAAGGCTTTCATGTCAAGGGCACTTTTTCAAGTTAAATTCCAGCTGAGTAGAGGTCTTTTTAAATGTCCAGTATGTGCACCCACACTGTTCAAAAATCATTTCACTCAAAAACAGCAGAACATAATTAACTTCATCACTATATTCCCATCTAATGAAGGCTAGTATTTGCCAGCAATGGCAGGTTTTTTCCAGGCCTCTGATGGAACGTGTTGGGGTGAGTCTCAAAGGAGACGGACACAATGGCGACCTGAATGTCACTGGCATCTCTGAGCAGCGCTCATTTGTGAATGTCTGTCCGCGGGCCAGAGAAAACTCTCTGCCCTCTAGAAGGATGAGTTTGTCACACAGTGTCATTTTTAAATTGGACTCCATTTCTCCCTGCCCACCCCTGCTCGGTTTTGGACCTCACATGAGCTTCATTAGCATTTGCAGGAACTGCGAGACATTTACCACCATGGATTGTGACAGATTTTCACAAGCTCAATTTTACTGTTGCCCTAAGGGGGGAAGAGGCAGTGCTCACCATCTGTTGATTGTGACTGTACCCGGCACTTCCATAAGAGGCTGTCTTTCTGCCATTGCTGACAGTCCTATGACAATTCTGGTATCCACACACGATATAAATACTTCGATTGAGACTTGATTGTTCTAAAAGTTGGGGTGAATAAATAAGTATTTTCACTTTTATTTTCATTTTTTTCAAATATATTTCAAAGTTATTTGACGTCAAAGTTAGCATTCACATTTTTTAGTTTCACATCAACCTCCGATCTTCAGATCATTTCCAGTCCTCACTGGATTGTCTGATCTTTGTTGTTCAAGCCTTCGTGTTGTGCTGCAGAACTTTCTATGAGAAGATTTTATTTCATTTTGATTCCTGTGAAATGTCTGTGGGACGTTGTTTGTCAGTGTGTGGATGGAGTCCTGCTGCAGGTGGAGGTGATTGTGTTGATGTTACATGTGAGCTAAGGATTGGTCAGATAAAAAGTCTACTATGTAATGACTGGCTCCTGTGGGTGAGAGAAATTAAAGTTTTAAGCTTACCTAATTTGATGATATGAAGACGGTCTGAGGGGGAGATGGAAAAGTATATAAATAGATTGGAGCTTAAGAAGAAATGATTCATGAGTATTCCTCATAACAGAACTTTGACTAAGTTTAGTTAAGATATTCAACCATATCAGTGTTTTACGTTGCTCGGGGGGCCCAGCTCAGTTAGTTACCTCATTTTGTTATAAAAACTCACATAAAAGTTTGTTTCAGTGACGCTCGCTGCTAATTAGCTTTAAACTTGCCTGTGTGGCTGCTTTTGTGTAATTCTTTTATTCATAAATTGAATGTGCAACACTTTGAAGGGAAGCTGCCGAGTTCATATTTATGCTACTGGCAGGGCACCGCAGCCCCGGGAGACCTCAAGTATTTCTGATTATGTTGTAATAAAATGAGATAGGGGTGCAGTGCAGCAGGTTGCACAGATGAGTAGCTGAGTGCGTATGCTTTTACATGATTTTCTTAAGTCTCCCATAAAAGTTGGAGAAAGAGATGGATCCTCAAATATTCATGAGTAGAGCTTAACTGAAAAGCTTTCCTCATATTCCTCAAAATAACCTTGTAAAAGAGTTTAAGACTGCATATCCTGTAAATAAAAACTGTACAATGTTTGGTATACTGAATAATATTGATTTACAACAATCACATAATGCTTTACAAAAACATCTTTGAGGTGTTAATTTGATTGACTTCTTGTAGGATGTGCTTTTTGTTATTTTGTTGGTACCGACATAAATTTAACTTTAGCATAATCAACATTTTGTAGTTGTTTACGCCTCAGTAAACCTCAGACCCCTGACTGTTATGTATGGGTTTGCAGTCAAAATGTTAGCTCAGTGTGACTAATAGGTGATAAGTCTGGTTGATGTTGCTGATTGTTGTTGTTGTTGCTGTATACGAAAGTTAACATGGTTCATTTAGAAAGACTCCAGCATGCATTTTAGTGGCAGCCGGGTTTCAGTTTCTCACTTCACTCACAAGCAAGTGATTGTGCCGTCAGCATGTTATTGCTGATTCAATCTGAGCTAAAATCAGTTTGTGTGATTAATACTATGAAAATCACCAAAAGTGAACTACCCACTGTAAAAATGTGGTTGTAAAGAGGAACATCAGTGAGCAGAGTTGTTGTCTGAAATCTTCACAGTTATGTGATTTACATCAGATACTGTCTGTTCAGGCGTGTGCCTGAGCAGTACAAGTATAATCATTTAAGTCATCAACTAATCAACCAACCAACAAATTGACTCAATGCTAAACAAAATCTGCCATGACTTATAGATGCCTTTAATAGAAACAAATAATATAACCATATATTCACCACAGACACGAATGAACTACCTAATTGGAGACCCAACAGAAACACAAGAAATGTATCACAAATGGATTTCACTTTAATAATAGTGCTTTGTCATTTAGCCAAACAAAATGCCTCGTGGTGTGGATTGTACTGTAGCAGTGTCCTCCATCACTGAGTAGCTGAATTGGTTGGAACTTTTGCACTAAAACAGAGGTACAGTGTGACCTGTGAGAGCTGGAGAGTTCATATTTCATCATTCATAATTGCTATTGATAAACACGATCAAGTCTCTGCTGATAAAGAATGGTCATTTGTGCAGGAAGACTGAAGTTGTAGACGATTATCTGTGAGCAACTGAGACTATAAGCAAATGATTATCACCTTGTGGTGAAACAAATTTGCACTACATGAAACAACCCTTCGCTGTAAGTGTGGTTGGCACCAGCAGATGAAGTGCCATGGTGGTGATGAGTGCTATCACCAAAGCTTTCTCCTCTGGGGCTTGACAAACACGATATTTACAACAAGCCCCCTGACAAACAGGACAAGGCTGTTTTCCAAACCTGCTGCATTTTACTTTTATGGGAAGCGGGTGAGAGCAGTGACAGAAGGAGCTGGTCCAGACTGCTGATGCTGGTGCTGTGAGCTCCGACTCCACACCTCCTATTTCTAGGCTTCCAGCTTCCAGCATGGTGCCATTAATCAAGCTACAGAAGTTAAGTGTTACTGGAGACATTGCTGTGTTATAAACTGCATGGGAAATGTATAATTAGTTATCAGCAAATCTATTTTTCAGTTGCACTGTATTCAGCTTGGGATGCGTTTTATTGCAATTGCTGTTCTGCAGTGACGATGATCACTGCTTCACCTGATGCAAGTGAGAGAGAGTCACGGATAAAGCTATGAAATAGGATAAGACGTCTGACCATTCATCTTCTCTTTATCCTTTATGTGTGTAAATAAGTGTATCATGTAGAACAGGAAGGATGTTCCCACCGCTGTGATTCCCACTTGGCAGGAGGTTGTAGGGATGTTTTTCCCTGCTCTTCTTTGTTAGTGTCACAAAGCCAAATTCAGCTGACTCCCGGCCAACAAAAGCAATTTTCTCTAGGTCATACACACACACACACACACACACACACACACACTCATACTCTGAGTTTCTTGATAACCTTCTGATTCCCTTCATAACTTGACAATCTGTGTCCACCTTCAAAGTTTTGTATTTCCATGCAGGTTCACAAAGTTCTTTGTTCCATATTTCATCTGTGCGCTCTGTTGCCTGTTCTGCTTAAAGCAAAAAGATGAATAGTACTCGCTCATTATTCCTTAGGTCTTTAGCCCATCCTCGGGACCTTAACCCAGGCAGGGCTATTTCCATGTAATTGGTGCAGATGTTGCTCCTGTTGCCATTTAGTATTTTTGGCCCCGCTTCCTGAATGGTAGAAACAGGGTGCAGAGTGTCCCTCACTACAGGCGGCAAATTACTCCTCACAACTCCACTAACACCCCTGAGCAGTGCAGAGCTGCCGTAAAGGCAAAACAATTTGTCCAACATGAATAGGCTCCCTGGAGACTGTCTTAAGTGTTAAATGACCTGGGTGAACCCAATACTAATCCACGAATGGGAGTTATTCAGGCTTGGACGGCTAACACTTATACCCTCTGCGCAGCCATTTGAAGACTGTTTATGCAAATTCAAGGTGATCTGATTTTTCTCATGGCTTAGTTTACTGTCTCTCTCAGCCCCCTGGAGACTCCTGCAGTCACTCCAATCGCTCTAACTCCCTCGCCTGCACAGACATGTCCGTGTGAGTGGGCATGAATGCATTGTACAGGTGGTTTACATAATGAAACGGCTGGAAGTGACAGATTTAAACATTTCGGGGGTTTTATAGCCATTTTAAAAATCTCAAGAAAGTGTCAGACTAACAGAGCAAACATCAGACCTCTGAGTGTGTTAGTCCAAGGGATATTGTAACTATGCATATTCTCTGAGTGTGTATTTTGTTCACACAAAGAAAAAGTGTCAACATGTTTGCACGGGGAAAAATCAGACAGATCCCTATCAGACCTTAGACTATCAGACAACTGCAGAGAGAAACCCGCACTTTTTGTCTGGATGACAGGATTAAAGGTTCTTTGAGGAGAAACCGGTGTAGTGCCTTGTGTGTAGAGTGTTATTGTTAGCACAGCAGGGGGCAGCAGTGAGCCATGGGTGGCACATCAGGTTTGCCTTCCTACCTTTGTCTTCTCCCTCTCTCTTTGCTCATAAACAGGATTGTGGTCTGCCCTCCAGACATCTGCTGGGTTGTAAAGGGAATGAATAAATAAAGACAAAGGCCTATGAATGACGCTCCAAGAATTTATGTTCCATGCGAACATATATTCTGTTTCAATATTATAATCCTTATTGGTACATTTATTGTTTGTGTCAGCGCTTATGTTTAAGTGCATCCCTGTTGTTGGGTTATGTCTTTGTAAAATGAAAAGAGGACGTACAGGAGGCCTCAGGAGAGTCAAGCAAGCGAGGATGGAGTGAAGTTAGGAGAGAAAGTATAGCGTGACAGACAGTCGCTGTACAATGCAGAGAACAGATCATTAATTAATGGTGCTGAGGGTGTGAAGTGAATCGATTCGCCCCCTGAGCACGACATGCACTAACACCCCCATCTAACAGGCATAGTGGGGGGTAGCTGAGGGTGGAGGGTGGGGGAATCCACACTCCCCTTGTCAGTTCACCTCCGTTTTAATCACTTCTAATTGTTTCCAATGGCACGCAGTAAATATCCGGCGGGATGAATGCAATACACTCACACCCCCTGGTTCTTCTCATCAGGTCCCTTTCTGTCTTTCATGCTGTGTTTTTGGCCCATTCCCTCCCTCCCCCAGTGAGTGCTGGATGCCTTGATTAAACTAGTTGTTTCATAAGTGGCTTTTTTTTTGTTATGCTTCTGTTTTTGTGTGTTCACTGAGCCCGTGTTATCAGTACACATGGAGGAGTGTGTGTGTTCCTGTCAGGGGGTGACAGCTGGCTCTCTCTGCCCCCTGTCACAAAGAGGCTGTGACTGCTGGAGTGTGACCAGCCTCTCGCCCGCCTGCCCGCCTTACACCCCCCTTTCCTCATCTCCTCCACCCCTGCAGCCTGGCCTGCCCTGCTACTTTGCTTGTGGCCCTTTCTCTCTCTCTCTCTCTCTCTCTTTAGATCCGCACTGCATATGGGTCTGGTCAGCCATGGAAACCTGCTCAGCCCAATTAGAAGCAGCCGCCAGCTGGGCATCCCCTCCATTCTTCCATCCCTCCTCCCGGGCCCTGCCACGTCCCCCTCTGTTCCTCTCCAGTGGTTTCACGCTCCAGCATCCCACAATCAGAGCCTCTCTCACGCCCATAATCATGCCAAGCTGATGGGCACACTGTCCCTGGCGTTTGGATGGAAGCAGCGATTTGTGACTCGTCTTCTCGCTGTGGGCACCACGAACGCACATCCATGCTATTTCATCAACACATACCAAGACAGGCAGACGCACACATAGATGCTGTGGCAAGGGGTCCATAGTCTCCCTTGCCAGATGCTGTGTTTTGTCTCTGGCCTGACCAGCTGGTTTGGACCAAATGGCTGGAGAAAATAAAGCAGTGTGTTATTGAGTTCATATCTCAGTGGCTGGACTATAGTGAGGACAGCTCTGCCTAAATCTCACCCCCTCAAAGCACATTTTGGCTTTATAGACAAGGTGGCTGGAGGAAAGGGATATCATTTAAAATGTGTGGAGCAATCAGGGCTTGCTAGAACTGTGAACTAGGATATTCACTTCGGCAATATGGATTTCCTGCATTATTGAAATGATTCTGAATTCTGGCTTCATATTCACTTAGCATTCATTGTCACTCACAAGAATATGATATAGAAAAGTCTTTCAGTAAATAGTGACAGCCCAGAGTCATTTTGTGAGTTTGAGGGATTCAGCCAGGATGATAAGTGATTTGAAGTCATTTTAGTTTATTTCAACACCTCACCTGCAGTTCAGGAACATCAGTTCAGTGACATGAGGTTTTTATATAATGCAAAACTGAGAATTTCCATATCGTATGAAAAAGCACTCAAATAAAACGTCAGACTCTGCTCCAGATGTTTGGCTGTATGTCTTCAACACTAAGTCGAAGAAACAGAGATAGGGGTTACATTTGTGACAGAAAATAATTCTCAGAGTATATCTGCTACAGCTAAAATTAAATCATTAATCATATGACTGGTTAAGTCAGAGAAACAAGTCAAACACATTTAACACAACTGAATTATTTCTCTTGTGCCAGTTTGTTACATTTATACCTCTATAGTATCAGTTTATTGTACAACTCACTTGCTTAAATCTCAAAAAGTTGGATTCTCCATTGTACTTTTAGAGATTCTAAATGGCACTGGCTTTGTAAAGGTTGCTCCTCAAAATGGTGTCACTTTTCTGCCATCCCTACTTCTCTGCTGTCTTTCCTCATATTCCACTTTGTGGACATCAATCACTGATGTAGGCCTGATTGCACATGAAGTGGCTGGATCCCATTTTGAGGTGTGACAGGGGCCTATTTTGTGCTGGTGGCAGTGATGGCTCCGTGTCAGAGCTCGTGACAGGATGCTCTCCGCCCCGTCTCCTGAGGTTTGGGAGTTTGAGGGGCCACCGGCCCCTTTTGTCCTCCTTTTGTAGATGGTCTCCGACACGGCTTGTTTTAGGCAGAGGCAAAGGCAGTAATTGATTTCTCTCTCCTCTCTGATTTCACCGTTGGCTCTCAGGCGCTGGCTGCATCTCTGCTCCGAGAAACAGATGAATAAAAAGACAGAGCGTGAAGTTTATAGGCAACAGTCACAGCGCTGACAGATGGTCAAACCTCACGTTATCAGGGCCTGATAGAAGTCCGGAATGTGGTGGTTAGCTTCTGAATTGGCTTCTGAAAGGATCGGTCATATATATTAGAGCAGAGAGTACTGAGCTGTGAAGAGCTAGAGAGATGGGCGATATCGAGGCGCACAGATGCTGAAGGTGAGAAGGACCTAAGCTCAGATCTGACAGGCTACATTAATAGATTGGTGAACTGATAGATGCACAGTGGAATGGTGCCATGAATAAACTGATTCAGCCCCAGAAATTGAATTTTCATTCCTTCTCCTGCAGCCACTGGGAAAAGTTGTTGCAATGTTCAGCGACGTCTTTGAGATTCATCCAAGTGAATGTCACAGAAATTAATTTTTGAATTCGCTGTGAACCAACAGCAGAATTATTGCTGACCAATTTAATTATACGCTCAGCAAAAAAACAGTTCTTCCTTTTTCCCCTCTTCTCCATAATATCAAAAGAATCAACAGAGCATTCATCATAATTGTGACCTTGTGTCTTCCTGTCAGCAAGACTGACTTAATCAATTGCAGAAGTTGTCAGCTGTGACAAGAGACGTTTAGCCTGGAGACAAGAGGGACGGGTGGCATGGACTGTCTGCAGACGCTCTAGCCTCTCTCCATTAATGTCAGTGTCTGTTCCAATTCAGACAGCTTGCCTCAGACATGCTCCAAAACTTTGTTAGCCAAGTTTGCTTAATCTCTGCTCTCTTTTTTTCGCACTGCACACAGGAATAAATGAGCCAATTAACAGCGCATGAGGAAAAAAATCCCTGTATGTTGCAGTATGAGGTGTCTTGTGAGATGCATCTTGCAGAGAAGCTGTGGCGTTCTGTGACAGGAAAGCCGCAAAAGTCGTGTTTGGTGTCATTTAAATTGTCTCCATCAGCTCGTTTGAATTATTAGCACCTCTCAGGCAGGCTCAGGCAAATTGAGAATGATGCTAAATTAGTCATATTTATCAATGAAGTTCATACAGCTATGCATCATCAAACTAAATCAGCATCGATGTTTTGCATTCTGAATTGTTTTCTCATTACTGTCATAGTCAACAATAACTGGAAATCCTCTGTTTTAATGAATTGTGAGGAATATATTGTGAGTTATTCAGCTTAATGAGAATGAATGGTACAAAGAGGACGAAGGGACTGATGAGAGTCAAACAATGACAGGGACAGTGACAACATGTTGTCCTTTACCCTCTACCTGCCCTACAGTAGCGTGCAGAGATGACTAGCGTGTCTCTCTGGAACCATCCACACCTCATCGCTGAATGATTGGTTGCAAAATGGCACATTTAAATTGCATGCTGTGTTGAAGTGATTTTCCTGCCTACCTTGATGCCTATTTTGTTATGGAAATTCATGATACATTATCATAACCAGCAGGAGTCCGGAACAGAAAATAATGAATCCTGGTGGGAAGGCACAGCGCTCTCCACCCTTATCTGTGAATTAATAAATACACATACAGTATGCCCCTAAGGGTCACACCATGTACTCTCCAACAAATGCTCACCACCCTTGATGGCCGTTCCTCAACTGGAGGCTTCCCCAAGTGAGGATAATGGCTCTTGTGTAATGTGGAAAGGTGGTCTGCAGACAGGAGCATGTTAACTCACCACCTAATGGTCTCATATTCTTATTGTGCCCTTCTCTACAGGCGAATCAGCATAGTTAATAAAATAGTTATAAGACCACCGACCAGCAGCAACCATTACCAGGATCAGTTTGCAGATCATTACTGCACTTTAGCTCACCTGTGAAATGCGAAATGTTTGGAGTCGACCATTACAGCTGCTTTTTTTATCTAATGCTGTAAAAATGTTTTTGTTTTTTTTTTACTAAATCAGCTCATCACACATTTTCTCAGCAAATGGTCTGAGTTACATTGGACACAGTGGTTGGGATGGACCATTCACTTTTCTCTGTCCAGTGGCTACACTCACCTGATTCTGGATGCACTCATGGCCTCAATCACTCCGGCTTGTTGCTACAGCAACAGTTCTCAGAAGCACTGGAGGACCGTGAAGGCTCTGTCAGCGCCGACAGGCATGATGCTGAAATGCAAAAGTAATCAGGCTTATCTGTTGTCTCGTGAAGATGTGATCTCAAATTTGTTTGGGAAAATAATCAAGGAAATGTAATTCTTCGTTGTCAACAATCAACAACAAGCTACCAGTGGATTTTGTGCAGCACAGCACGCAGGAATTTCTCACTATAAGTTTGTGGCAACTTTTGTTGGCAACAGTGATTAGTGACATTGGCCAAGAAGTTGCTCAGAGTGGTTAGGTTAATCACACAGGCAGAGGCTGCTGCCAGGATTAATCTGAATAGCTCTTAAGACACAGAGTCATTTTGTTGATTAGTGTTGTGAGTTTGTCTGTCTGCAACAAGACACATCATATTAACACCAAGCTGATGCTATTTTCACTCTTTCGAACCAACTCATTTCACATTGCCACTCCGCTCAGAATTGTGCATCACAAGGTTTTCAGAGGAATCATTACAACAGTTTAATGCAGTATATTAAAATATGCTGATGATTCTGCAAAAAACAATTTAATTTAAAATACTTTTCATGGAGCTCGGGAAAAACACGAGCCATTCCCTAAAGGTCCCTGGCAAATTCTGGAGCTTTGGCAAATATATGATCCATTAAAATCCTTTTATGTTTTAAACTTGTGACAGTTAAGAAAAACTAAGTGGGATGTAGTGTTGCCAACTTGATGGCATTAAACTGCCATAATGCCTGGGGTACCTCTGGTTTTGATTTGCCTATAAAACAAAGCAGCAATCAGGGGAACCAAAACTCACATGTACTGCATCTTGTATGTGGCCAACGTCTCTCTTTAGCTTTCATTTTTCCACAACTCACCAATTTACATATGGCCACAAATGCAGTGTTGGGATGATAAATTCAGTTGGTCAATGTGATTCAGGTCTGGGGCCTTGTTGTTGACTGATTCAAGGAGTCCTGGAGGCAGCACAGACTTGGTTGGCCAGTGTTGGACTGTCACTGTGAATTATGTAACACAGTATAAACAGTGATGAAAAAGGCCGGCATTCATAATACGTTTACTCCCCGGGAAAGAGGGTCATACTCCTCCCAGGATTAAGATGTTAACTTGAATCGCCCTCTGTGTTCGCAGAGACCTGTGAGAGACTGAAACCTGTGAGAGTCAATAAAATCCAAGTTACATATTTTAACTGCAGCCCTGTGGTCACAGGTGACACCCTCGGTTGAGTCACTCTGCCACACAACTGACTGAGTGGATGAGGAGTGGTGCTGCTGCTGTCCTTTGACAGAGACAGACAGGAGCATGTCAGTGTACTCATACATATCAGATATTTGCATACAGTGTCAAATAGAATAAAACAGTTTTAGCCAGCTAATGGAGTTAACTTGTGCCACGCAGTTTGATTAGCTAGCACTGACACTGTAACGCTGAACATATTTTCAGCATGCACAGGAAAACGTATAGCTTCATGGCAGATTGCAAACGTTGGCCTATAACTTCCTTCCTAATTAGGAGACCTGTCAATTAACCTTTTCTCAAGTGGTAACATAACCAAACTGTTGGCATGTCTTTCAACAATGCATCATGATTGTGTGAGAGTCAGAGAACCACTGGGGAAGAGCATACTGTTCTTATCTGGAGGTTTGTTACAAATAATTAGGCACCATCTGACAGCTCATAGTGATCCAATTAAAATAATACTTGGCAATACAGTATTTCAAAAATGATCTTAAAAGTACATATTCAATTTTATCATTTTGCTCAAATCTTTCTCTTTTTCTCTATATATCTATTTTGTTATATCTATATGTATGTATGTATGTATGTATCTATCTATCTTTATACTTATAAAAGAGTGCCATTTATTTTATTTTTTTTTAAAAAGAGTCTCCTACTGATTTTATAAAAATTGAAAAACATTTTTACATTTGACCCCAGCTTCCCTACTGCTCTGCTGGTTTCCTATCCTGTTCGGGATTTTCACTTAAGTGCACTCACATTAGATGGCTGGGGTGAGAAGCAGCAGGGCTCCAGGAGAAACCCTGCACTACCCTCAGCTTGACTCCAGAGTTTGTGATCTTTAAATGCATTGCTGATTCACTCTCCGGATCTCTCTGAATCGAAGATCCAGGTGACATTTTGTTTAATGAGTTAGGAAACATCAGCACAAACCAAACAACTCACAAAGTTACAACTAAATAAGGCTAATGCATTTATTAATGTTCAATTTAATTACTGAGCATTTTAGAGCTGCTGCTTTTCATTTTCTTTCATTAGTCTTTCTGGGTGGGATTTTTTTTCCTGTTGGAAAAACAGAAACAGAACATTTTTAATGACTTCTGAAGTAAAATTCGTTAACAAGGAGAGCAACACGTTGAGTCATCATTCTTTTCTCTAACTACACACAGTTTATTAGTGTTCTATAAAGAGATGTTAGCATTTAAATCTCTTGTTTCAATTTATCTCAACCTAAAAAGGGGATACTGCACAAAAACACACTGGAGACGTTTATTTAGTTGTAATCCAAATGGAGGCTTGTTCACCAACATAAAAGCTTTGACCTACTGAATAATGAGGACAATTCAGAGCTAATGATGCCAATTTAACTCAGGTTTATCAACACATATTGTTGATGGGTCTCCTATTAAATTAAATACAGGACCGTATATTGGTCCCAGCTGCTCTTTCTCCGTTTTGGTGGTAAGCAGATCAACCCATAGAGTGGCAAAATAGGTTTACTGCTACACAGCCACTGCGTACACATTAGTTTCATGACCCACTGAAACTTCTTATTTTTACACTAAACCGAGCTGTGTTTTGTTTTGAAAACAGCAGTGAAATGAATTCAGGTGTTGATGTTGCTCTTGTGAATTTCACTAAGTTGTTATTCTGTGCAAGCTGATGGGAAAAAGCATGAGACAGCTGCTCTGCTCAGCTCTGATTCACTGTTCAGTGACTTTAAAAAGCAGGAAATAAAAGATGCAGACTTTGACTTGGAAAGATGACTTTATACTGTATGTTCACACAAAACAGTTTCAGTCAAGCCTTATCTGCACTATAGGCCTTATAGCTTCAATAATGGTAGGCATTTGCCATATTACCTGAATAAGCACATTATCAGGTTGATAATTAGAACAACAACAGAGAGCGAGAGAGATAGAATTAGTTTATTAATCCTCATTGTCTTCTGTTCTCTTGTCACGAGGGGCCATCAGCATGAGACGTGCTTTTTGAGTCAGACAACAAATGTAATCTGCATAACCGTCTTGTGCTGGTGGAGTTTAATCGACGTATTCTCACTTGTTCAAAGCAAACCAGCAATGCTCCAAGTCAATTTCCTTTCAACATTTCAGTGGCTCTCGCTGCCTTTGAAGACAGGCATCCATAATGAATGGCGTCAATTTTCATCCCAATTAGAGTGTTTATCTCGGCTTAGTTCACCTATAGTGTTGCCTTTGCCTCTTGTGGGGGCGATGAATTTTCATGAAGGACAAACACTGTACTTCAGATAAAAACAGCTTATCTAGTGCTGGGATTTAAAGCTTCAGAGCTGGAATTATTTCTCTCCAATTTGTTTGTGGTGTGTTAACAGCCAGTGCGGCGCCGGGTCGTGGCAGAGTGGCGGGAGGTTGGAAGAAAGTGGGAGGAGCTGGCATCAGGAGAGTAGTGGGAAAGCTGAATGAAGGAAGGAGAACACGATAATGCATGTTTATATAAGAAGAGCTTTCATCTGGAAAATGGAATTACAGCGGCTTGATATGACCTGTCACACAGAGACTGACAAAAACATTGCAACTTCACAGGTCAATCAGCTGACACATGTATAAATACTCTATCACGTGTTTATGGTTTACTTTAATGTGTAGATACTGATATGGTGCCTGTGAGATGGTTTTTGCAGCATTGTTAACGATGTCAGTGTACAACTCACAGCTCTGATGTAAGCCAGAAAAATCCAACATTGTTAGGTGTAAACTGGGACGGCAGGCTGTTTTTGTGGAAGAGGCGGTTTGTTATTTTGGCCCTGAAGTGTTTTGTATGCCAAGGAGGCAGTGCGTAGCAGCAAGCCTGTGCGATGAAGCTGTTTCCCTTGACATTACCTACTGCTCAAGTTCAGGGAACCCTCCGCTCTGACATGCAACATTTAAATGAAGTCATTAAAATTTAAACCGTCTCTGTTCCAGGGACAATCACTCCTGACATCCACTTGGCATGCGACAAGTTAATGGATCGTAAACATGGTTGCTGCTAAAGTGATGTGAAACTGTTTTTCAGGGTTTTTTTTTCACATCAACAGATGAGAAACCTGTTGTTGATGCTTTTTGTGCTGTTATGTTACGAATAAAGGGTAAAAACAGCTGAATATTGTTCTTTTTAACGCAATAATAAACAACTTTCCTGACAGGATAATATTTAAACCACTGCATTTCTGTATTTAATTGACGCCTCTCCTGAAAAAAGCAGGATACTTATTGCTAGTTTTCTGGCATTAGGACGAACAGCAACATGTTTAGAATTGCTGTTTTTTTTCTCAATTGTACTACATTACAAGTCTGGTCCTGGTAGGTCTATGGTTAATACACACATCATCAAATCATAACATCCCCAGTTTGATTCCAGTCAGGGTCCATGTTGCATGTCACATCTCTTTGTCTCTCTACCCTTGGTATCTGTCCACCTCTACACTGTAAGATATCATGTAAAAGCAGAAGCGCAGAAACGAATAAACTGACTCAACTGAAGCATTTGAAGCAGCATTGGTTGGGGCTAAGCACTACAAGTTTGAATATGACGAGATCTGTAGTTACAGTTTCTGCAGTTACAAAGAAGCTGCTGTTTGCACCTGATTCACTGACATAATGAGTTGCATTATGGGAAATGCAGGTGCCAGGTTTTCACAATGCAAAACAGTGCGCTGACTAAAATGGAAGATATCTGCTGCATCGATTTTTATCATTGCGTTTTGATCTGTCCATCTGACACTGTTATAGGAGTGCAGCGTTGAGTGTTCTGTCTCACTGGACTGGCAAACTGGACTCCTTGAGTTGCCCTGCAGCAGACTCGGAAATTCCAAGAGACTCTAGGATTTTCACAGGGAATGATTTTTGAACACATAAGAAATAAATAGGATTTGGAGGTGACAACTGTTCACACCAAGTCTGTTCATGTTAGGGTCATCATGTGTTTTTAATTAAAAAGCGTGCAGCATGTGATACTGAAGGTTTCTGTTCATTTCCAGTCAGATCTAGTTGCTCAATATAATGTGATATTTACTGTTAACAACTTCATAATACATTTTAGTTACTAGGGAACAAATTAATATGTGATTCTATCACATAGTTATAAATGATACTAGTCCTTTATTACTTCATCACCTGTCCGTTGTAGCTATTCTTTAGTAACTCATTATCATCTATTATATATTTGGAATCTCTTCCTAAATTCATTGGGAATGGATTTTTTTGGGAAAGTACTTTTTAATAAGTCCTTTCTGATCTGTCTCTCTCCTTTTGTTAACTAATCGCTTTCTATTTAATAAATCTCAAAACATAACTGGATGAAAGCTGAAAAACAAATGACAAGCTACAGTGATGTGAGGTGAGTTAAAGAGTAGCCATTATCATATAATCCACTTCAGGTGTTGGTGTTGAGCCTCTGCTCACCTGAAGTTTACCTCACCCTCAGCTGTCTGTACAGCCAGTCTTTACCCATTGGTCTGTCTTCCATCTCATCCAAATTTGATGTTTTTCCTCACTTTTGTTCACATTTCTACTTGGACGGCAATGTCATTTACAAGGTAAACTACTACTGATAAAAGCACGTTTGTTCTTGGTAAAGGAACATGTAATTTTTGTGTGTCCTCGCAGGGTATCAGTGGCTGCCTAGCAACATGGCAGTAATCATAGACTACACACATATGGCCCAGTGTGTTGCCTCATTACGTACATCAGACGTTTACTATTCACTCAAAATTTGTCAGGTGCTGTGACAAGTTGTTATATGTAGTTTGTCTTTATGGATTTTTATTTAATGCCACGCTGGGATCAATCGTGAAAGTCATCACTTTTTGATTTCTATATATCAACTTTAATGTTAAAATATGCGTGGTAGCCTGCTAATGCAGCGTGAACATGGATAAACTTTTACTAAAAATTCAAAACTCTGCAAGACTAACATTTTGTTTACAGAGGAATGAAGTGATTGATGGAGAAGTTCTGCTCTGCAGCGCTGCAGGGTCTTTGATAATAAACTCCTTGTGAGGTCTCTGGCCATTAGTGGGTTTCTCATAAGGAGGGAAGGCTCTAGGGTGAGAGGGTCAGTCAGATATCTCTTCTCATTTGGTACAGGAGAGAGCCTGAGGGCTGAGCGGCAGCGAGCTGGAGATCACAGGAACAGACTAATTGTTTCTGTCCAAGAGACACATGACTGATCACTCTGTTACAGTTGTTCAATTTCACACGTATGAACGGCACCAGCTGCAAGTAGAATTACATGCAACATTTTCCACTGTCACAACAGAGGTTAAAACAAGATACATGACAAGGTACATTAAAAGCTGAGACATGGCTTCCACCTTAATCTTTATTAGTTGTTTCTGTTATAGTTTAGCAAAGCAAACATCAAAGTATGAAGGCATCTTTTGATAGAACTGATCTGATCTTTAGTATGGCACCACTGAAAGTAATTAATGAATCATACCAACGTTTGAAAAGAAATAAAAACCAACATTGTTTTAAATCAACTGAGGAGAAATCAAGAAACCATTAACAACAGGTATTAGCCATTATAGGATATACTTGAAATTACAAATCATCTGCAAGCATTACACAACCAAGAATTCATACTTGGACCACCTCCTTGTGATTTTGTAGTTTGATATGAAATAAGGCAGATTCCTTCAATACAATTAGAGACAATCTGGTAAGGAGACAAGCGAAAGCGAAGAGGACATTAATTCCTGTTGGTGAAGTTCAAAGCAATTTTCTGGCATGCACTGGAAATGGCAACGAAAAAAAAAGGGGCAAAGAACTAATTGATTTGTTAAAAGACACTCACATCCTCTTTAGTGCGTGTGGGCGTTGATGAACAGTTTCCTGGTGTTACGAGTTAAGCTGCAGCTGCAGCAGTGACGGGGATCAGACATGATGTTCAAAGATAAAAGGCCAGGAGTGACACGCCGCCTTACAGACAACGGTCTGAATCCAGGTATTGGTTGATTTGACTAAACAATGGCGCTCGAGCTGCAGAGATGTGTGAGGAGACATGGCAGGTGTCAGTGTGTTGCACTCCAAAGAGGCTCTACAAATGTTGAATGTCAGCATGGCTGTGGCGGTGGTATTTGGGTTGTAAGAACAAAAGGATGGCAGATGTTAAGCATCACCCAACCTGGAGTGTCAACATGTAGGAGCTGTGGCTGTTGTCCTCTGACAGCTTCACCATGCTCTCACAGTGGGTATATATCAAATAGAGAGACTTGAACCTGGTTTATCTCATTGCACCCAGCTGGCAACACGATGTATGACTTTAACACACAGTGAGGTATGGCTCATCTTTTCTGGTTGATATGTTCAAGTCCTATAATAAGGTTTTGTACATACATACATATACATACAGTACATACATACTTCAGGGATGAGTAGTTTCTTAACAAAGAGGGAAAAGGCTAAATAAAGGAGGGAATGTGAGCATCTTGTGAGTAACTGGTTGTCCTGGGCCAGTGTCAGAGCCCATACTGACATGGGCCAGGCTGACACCAGTGTGGTTGGCTTCGCACAGTTTGCTGGCTGTCAGATGAGGTTGATTGTCCGTCCCTCAGCTGGTCATTCCTTCTTCTCAACAGTGTCTGGATGGAAAACAAATATAGTCTGAATGTTCTGCAGGGCCAAATTGCTGTACTGCATCTGTAATGTTGACTGTTTACTGCTGGCTTTCTTGCTGTATATTTCTTCAGCAGAGGAAATTTTCACAAACAATCTGCGCGAGGCTGAAATGATAATTGCACACCATGAAATGAAAGGGTTGTGAAGGGGACTAGAGCTAAAACTATTACTCAATCTAACTCTTTAGTCGATTAATGGAAACAATTGTCCAATCATCAAAATCACTGGATTTTTGAGTCATTTTCAAGCAAAAACACCAAAAAGTCCCACTTCTTAATTGTGAAAAATTGCTCCTTTTTAGCCAAGAGTACTGAAAAAAAAACATCTAAAATGTTTGGGCTGTGGGTTGGACTTCATGTTTTATCTTTAGGAAGTTTTTGTGGACATTTAAGAGATCAGTGGAATAATCAATGTATCATGTAAATTATGGCTATATAAATGAATGTAAGTTGTAGTCCTTGAAGAAACGCTTGCTCTTTCCGGAGCCTTACTGGTCATGCTGTTGAAACGTAGAGTTTCTCCTTTTACTGGTAATAAATCAAACAGGAATTTTCTTATTGAGGGCATGAACATGATCATGATAGTTCACAGAAGTCTGTTTATGGATTAGGAAATGTGCAGCGTTTTGCCTGAGGGTGGTGTTTGGAAGGAAGTTCAGGAGTAAATCACAAAACTTAAGTGGCTGATTTTAAGTATACTTTGTCATGGACTAAAAGTGGATAAACAGGAAAATTTGACCTTATGGTGGCAACGAGGGGCAGGGGGGCCTCCCAAATTCATTAGGAGACTTTCTCTGGGGACCAGGACTATGTTTGCACAATTTAATGGCAAACTAATCAGTTGATATTTGGTCCAAAGCAAGATAACTTGTTCTGGCAATAACAACAGGGCAGTCTGTTACGATTGCCCCATGCCATGTGTTTTGATACGGCACTCTGGCTAATTTTAACTGCACAGTATGTGCTACCCAGCTCCCTTATACACCATCCCACCCTGATCCACACGCTTGTTCGACAACAAGCTTTTTCTTCTCTGGCGCTTTGTCTGGCATTGTTTAAGCGCTCCCCTTTTTTACACCAACCCGTTCGTCTCTGCCAAGTTATTTCATATGCTGCTAGCCTGTCCTATTTATCCAACCCTGACAATCTGTTCACAACAGTTGCTTAATGAATTTTTTTTTCTACCTGGAAAATGTTCGATGCCCAAATCTGAATCCTATTCGTTGGCTCGATAACTGTAGAGCTGCACACATAACAAATGCAGACATAGAAATTCATAGCACTCTCCACAGATGTCTACATTCAAATTACATGCTGTCTTATTAAACCGAATCTCAAAGGGGACCTGAGAATAACAACAGTGTGGTATCCTTATCACATATGATTTATTGGCATGATTATTGCCCCCACAGTTTGTGTTGCCTGCATGTTAAAATAATATGCATTGCACACTTGATTTATTAAATGTCTGATAGTGGAGTTTGCAGGTAATTCATCACACTCAATCTCCAAAGACACGCTGACACGTTTATACCTAAATATCAGGGTCATAGCCGCGGACTTGAAATGGGTAGAGAGGATTTACAAATGCATTTGGCCCTGGAGGAGCACGTACAAACTGCCTGCCTGCTGCCTGCCCCTACAGAGGGAAGGAGATGGAGACAGACGAGGGGAAAAATGGAGACAAGGAGGGTGAAGCCGGGTAACACTCGGCTGCGCAGCGCTGAGGATTCTCTGGGTGAAGTGAATTTTAATTCAGCAGCTGTGGCCACTAATAAGAATCCGCTTATAAATAGAGACGTGTGCGAGATAAGAGTGTGTCAGTGAGTGAGTGCGAGTGCTTCTCCCACGCCCTTACCTTTGGACTGAATGCTGTCGGTTAGAATTGAATCAGGGTCTTCGGAGCTCTCGACAAGATCTTTCGTCTCTTCTAGACAAGAGTAGGGGAGAGAAGTGAAAAGAATAGAAAGGGACAGAGTAGAAAATTTGAGAAGAAGCTATGATAACCGAGCAATCTGTTGCCCCTCATCCTGTGCAGAAAAGCATCCATTTACCCATAACAATCTCTCTGCCCTGCCAAGCCTGGGACTCAAGCTGAGCAGGTTTGTAGTTACAATGTAGCTAAATAGAACCTTCTGACGTCAGGACTGAACAAGATGTGCACAAATCACGTCCAAGTACATCCAACATGTAATGAGAACGCTGATGAGTCTCATGATATTTTATGATTGTAGGCAGGTCTGTTGTCAGAAATATACACCGTTGTGCAGCAAGAAAGTAAAAATTGGAGCGAGGAAGGTGGGCGACAGACGGCAGGACAGTTTCTGTTGAGTGGCAGGACTTCAACAAAGCGTCACAGCACTCAGAGAGGTGGTAGTTCAGGGGGGGAAAGCGTGACGTTCACTCACCTCCATTGCTGGTGCCAGTGTCGTTGATCTCAGAGACATCTGTAATGTAAAGCACATTTAGAGCAGGGGGTGTTACTTACTTTAAATGTCATTGCATGCATGCAGATGCGGCTGAGAAAAATCTCTGTTATTAATATCAGTAATCATTTTTGCATGTTATTCTGCTTTTTTTCCCCAAAGTCTACTCTTGATAGTTTCTTCAAATTACTTTCTGACCAAAAAAGTAGATCATCCAAAAACCCATCCAGGAATTTAAAACAGCTTCACGCTCATGGCCTCACATTTACATTTGCAGTGATGTTTAACAGTCTCTCATGCCTGGAAATTCAGTGTCTTCCTAAAGAGTTATTCTTTAAAAAATAACAAAACAAATGCGAGAGGGGAAAGAGGCGCATGCAAAATTAATTACAGACTGCCATCCCTGTAAGGCAGCCCGAGACGACCCCCCCACACACACACACCCTTCTCCCCCTCTATCCTCCCTGTTACATCTGTAGTCACACAACTCCTTCTTTGTCACTCCCTGAGCAAACCTTGCTGCTTCCCCCTTTGCAACAACAATCATCCAAACAAAGCACACCATAAAAATAACCGTCCTCCCCAGGCAGTCCAGCAATGATGTAAACAAATACAACTGCTTAGGCTAGATAGAAGAACGTGTCGACTCCAAAGTGGCTTCGATGTTCTGTACGTTTACAGTAACAAGTCTGCCGTCAAGGTCGTTTAATCCCCTGGTTGTAATTGCAGGTTTGGTTACACGTGCCAGGTTGCGACATGTGGACAGCTTGGACATGACACACTGCCTTTGCTTTGCAGGCAACCTGTAAGCCGCCTGCTATTGACAACATGCATTATGCTGCTTTTTCAAAATGAAGTTTGATTTAATCTGTTGCAACATTTCCGAATGAAATCTCTCCTTCCTGAGACACCAACGGGACTCAAGGACTGTTGAAAAGCAGGAAGGATGAAGCAACAATCTCAACCCCTTTTTTTATTTACTTTTTGATGTGAGGCTCAGAACGGTCCAGGGGATAAAATAACATGTTGTTTTACACAAAAACTCTTTAAAGGATAACTCTAGATATTTACAGCTTGGATCATATATTCGTTGCTTTCGTTTTCTGGGAACGTGGTAACTGATGGAACAAGAAACACTAAAAACACCATGTAAACATCAGTCATAGTACTGAGACCTACCATACACGCAGTTTGGTGTGTTTGCTGTTGGATTCACTTGGCCTGGCCCAAATTATTTCCCTGAACAAGCTGACCGCGTCCGTTCTTCTGAACATTTTGTGTTTCCTGCCCTGCTTTTGAGGCAATGTCATTATGTTCCCAGATCACAAAAACAACGGCAGCTTGGAATAACCCGCAATTATTTCTTAATATTTTCTGCTTTAATATAAAGTAATTAAGGAAGCAGATTTATCACCTGACTCAAATCCTCTCTATGATGGAATAAATTGACAGGAAGCGTGCACACACACACGTTAGCACATGTGTTTTCAAAAGACAGGCGTACGGCGTCCGTATGGTTGCAATGAATTGCTATGCACATACATGAAATTAAATGCCACGCATTGCCCACATGACACGTGACATGTGCCCCATGTGACATGTTGTGACTTGTGTTGGAACAGAGTCTCATTCATCTCTGCCTTTTTCTACCAGCTAGAGTATCATGCCTGCATGCAGCAGCAGGAGCTCACTGAAACCTCATCGCAGATGCGTCCTTCTTCCTCTCGCTCAGGTAATAACAACACAGTCTGGGTGCTAGAGTAGCATCATCTTCCTCTAATATACAGCACTGATCAAGACAAAGCAAAAAGCTCAGAATTTCAATTGATTGCGGCCCCAGTCTCCCCTGCCTGCCTGCAGCTTGGAGGGAACAGCAACGCTGGTCTGTCTCGCGCTCTAATTTGACTCCTGTGTGCTGACAGTAGAGGGGCTATCATTTAGGGGGGGATGTGAGTGTGCTGTGGTAAACACATAAACAAGATGGGGGAGAGAGAAAAACGGGCCTCTGTCAAGGTTCTAGTGAAGGAGAGGAACAGTCCACAGAGGGCTGTTAAGGAAAAGGGAAAAACAGTGGACCGAACTGACTCCCTCAGCAGGAAACCAGACAGCTTACACCAGTTGTTCACAAAGCTAGGACCACAGACCCCTCAGGGTGCCTGACAGTGTGTCTCATCCTCCATTTTGGAATGTTAATTACCAGTATGCATGGTGACCTAATTTGTATACTGTATTGGTTATTGTAGGTGGTCCAAAGAAGGAGGGCGTAAAATACTTTTCTATAACCTTCTGTAACCTTTTCTATATCTCCTGGCTCACACTATATATGGGTGACATTTCTGCATGAAGATAGGCGACTTCAGCAAGGGTTTAAAAGGGTATCAGATCTGCATTTTTTTTCCACATATTAAAGCTGAAATCTGTTTATCTTTTCATTATTGTGATGTTTCAGTGAAGGTTTCATGACAGATTAATTTACGAGTGAGCACAGGTCACGCAGGAGATCAAAAACATTTAAAACACTCGCCAAACTTCTTTAACTTTTCTTGTCACTTCAGCCTCCCAGAAGTTCAGAGAGAAACCCTCAGCAGCTCAAGCAGGAAGGCGAGAATATACGTGTCTGTGTGTGTGTGTGTGTGTGTGTGTGTGTGTGTATGTGTGCTCACATCTGCACACATAAGAGAAGCGAGAGGAAGGAAGAGAGTTGGGCATAAGTCACCCTCGTATGCAGACAAGCAGAAAATTACATCCCCCCACCTTGCATTCATTTATTAGACAAGCGGTAGTTAGCGTTTTGTTGGTCAGCATTAGTGTACTGCACCACAATATTCAACCACGACAGAAACTGTGTTTGAACTGGACTGCGACGCAAAGTTAATATTCTAATGCATCCTATAAATAAATGAAATAGATATTTGATTATCTGTAACTTTGATATGATACATTTTCTCATTATTTTGCATCATCCTCAAAGATGTTTGTCACGATCAGCAGCAGTTCTGCTTCCGCACTTTTAATGGTCTTGTCATTCTAGCTCAGTCAGCCCACCAGGGAGGCAGTCCCTGCGGGTCACCCACACGGCAGCATGGGAACCGTCTCTGCTTAATGTTCCAGACAGGAGCCTTGGGCAGAACAGGAGGTTCCGTTTGTCCCTCAGCCACAGGACATCTCACTGTCTTTTATTCAACTCCTCTTTTCCCGAGCAGTGAAAGAATAAAAATCAATGGAGGTGTGGAGGTGTAGAAGTGTCTGTGCCCTACGGTGTCAGTTCCCCAGGAGAATTTCTTCTGTTCATTTGATCCCCAGACCGTGGCGTGGTCAGCTGCTCTACTGTGTCTGAGCAGGTCCTAGAGCTTTGATCCCAGCCAGCTCACACAGGTGTCCAGCTGCCCCACTCAGACCATGGACATGACCCATCGAATCAGTCTGGAAGCTACTGAAAGCCATTGAAACCATTATTTCACTTCCTAACAGTTGCTGAGTATCATTTGCTAAAGAGACACTGAAGTATGCCCAAATTAAGCACAACTGAAAACCATTTACTGACTAAATCACTTTCACAGATTGCATTTCTATTTTGCTTGAGCTGATCAAATATCTGGTGAAGGGTTTTGGTTTCTGCGGCTTTTATGAAGCAGGCGGAGGGCTGATGCCTGCTCAATAGCATTTCATCTTGAGAGAAGGGGATAAGAAAATGTCAAGGTCAGTACCAGTATCTATTGAGAGGCTCCGTTCCTTTCAGGAGATGAGAGCAGAATTAATTTCAGTATGTAAACTGGGTGGTCTATGAGGGACTCGGACCAGGTCTGCATTGGGCCATGTATTTTAAGTATCAAAGTGCCGCTCATTGAGCTTTGCATGGGCTAATAGCTTTGGGGCTGATATGTCTACTGCAAAGATAATTAAAGACATCTCCCTGCTCAAGCAAAACAAGAGTGGGTGGACCTCAACAAGTGCCCAACCAAAAGAACTAATGAGCTGGTAAATGTGGAAAGCAGCCTATTTTCATATGTTAATGTTACGTTTCTAGTGCAGGCTTGTGAAAATAGCTTAGTTGCATGACACGCCACTCTCAAAACAGGAAAAAAGGGATTTTGTTAGGAAGGGGAAGGAGAAGGGAGGGGGTCAGCGTTTGATAGCCGGAGTTTTCTTTGCTATGAGATGGAACACTGTCTGACAATCTGAGCCAATTAAAGAGCACTGAGCTGTGACCTGCAGGCTAGGGAGACGAAAACAAGCCTGCTCAATAAACACTGTAACCGCCCCTCTCTGCTGCTATCCCCCCGAAAAGCCAAGAGTCTTCATTAATATTCCGCCTTTCTTCTCCTTAAGAAAAGGCCGTGGGGTTGTGGACACTAAGTAGCATTGTGCTCCCCTGCGGGTTTGGGTAACCTTGCAGTGGTGGCTGTGGTGGGGCGGCACCAAGTTGGGTCAGGGTCCTCTAAACAGACTGAAAAGGCCCAAGCTCATTACACAGGCCTGGGCCATGCTTGACAAGACGAGAAAACACAGTGTTCTGAGTGACTGAAAAGCGAACAGGACACCATCTGCTTTGGGGTTCAGCTACGACTCAGAGAAACTGAAGATGATTAAAAGGCGGAGGGAGATGGCAGGAGAAAAGAGGGGGCACAGTTGACAACATATGTTGCAGAAAGTGAAGGCAAAATGACCACTGGCAAACCTTTGATAAGACACAGGGAGGGTTCAAAAGGAACGGGAAAGCCAGTAAAAACGCTGTCTCCACTGCCAATGTCTCACTCCTGATCTCTCTTTTTTTCTTTCCCCCACTTTGTCCGAGGCAGTATGAGACAGTCACAGTGGTCTGTCAAAAGACAAAGAAAGGAGATAAAAAAGAAGAGCGAGAACACAGAGATATCCTGAGATGAAAGGAGTAAGTGAATAACTGATTAAGTGAAGACGTGAGAGAGGGAGACAACACAAAAATAGACATAGAAGGGGAAAAAATGCAAAAGAGGCCTCCCCCTGTGTGACCTACATACCTGCTAAACCTGCTGTCAGTGGTGGCCTGCTCCTCTCTCATCACTCGCTGAATTACTTTACATAATCTTTAGACTCTCCCCGCACTGCTAGCAGGCCTGCTGCAGGAAGCTGCTCACCTCTGTCTTCAATACCTATTGTGGTTTACTATATCAAAGCACAGACAGACTCTCTTGCAGGGGACTGGTAAATCTGACATCTGAGGTGATGTGGCTAACCCCCGCGATACATTAAAATGGGACACGCCACAGCTGAGGGAGGTGTAGGAGCAGCATGTTTGTAGAAGGAGGCTTGAATGTTTGTGTGTCACCAAAGACGCGGCTCGCACCAAAGGACTGATTTGCAGTTATGAAGTGATGTCTCTTCTGGGCAGCTCAAGGATTTCCACAGGAGATCATGGATTGGACTGGTCAATATAATCAAAATGCTCGTCTAGACGGCAGTGAGAACCCTGGCAGAGCAGCTGTCTATCATGGAAAGGTCAGCGACAGAGCAGCTTCATTGGTGGACCTCAGTAGAAGCACCAAGCATATACGGTATATATGTGTGTGAGTGAGTGTGTGTGTGTGTGTGTGTGTGTGTGTGTGTGTGTGTCTTCAGCATAATGAGGCACTGATAGAGATAGAATCACAGCATATAAAGATGTTGCATCAGGTATTGTGACTTTTTAATGATAGCATAATCATCGCGTGATACAATATTTTCCAACTGTTTGGTCAATGAATATAATTGTTTTCAGCTAATTGTTGCACCTTCAGTATTATTTTACAACGTCATGCCTTGTGTGCACTCCAAGTGAACTTGAAGACGACAGAAAGGTGAGTGAAGCACACAGTGACATTCTTAATCCAAAGGGTAAAGACTTTAAATCCCAACTGTCATGTTCGAGTCTCAAAGACCATTGTTGTCAGTATCTCACTTGGGTTTTCTCTTGTTTCTAACTGAAGTAGCTCTAACATCAAATCTTCCTCCCTGCCTCCAGGAGACTGGCAACCCATGCAGAGATCACTCAAACAGTGTCTTTATGTGTGTGAGTGTGGGTTTTTTTTTATTTTTTTTTGAAGGATCTGTGTGCGACACAGAGCAAAATACGTTATGGCATCTCTGCAGGTTGACAAATTCTCACTCTGCTCCGAGTTGATTCATTTGCCATTTTTGTGAAGCAAACAGAGGGGTGGAGATGGGATAAGAGAGCTGATCAAAAGAGGAGCTTCAAAGGAGGACAGAAAAAGTGTGTCCCTTGCAGCCGGTTAGATGAGGCCCCCCTCTCTTTGAAGCTGGCTTCTGGGCCAGAGGTGACCAACATAATGGACATTGTGCACATTGTTGGTCTGTTCTCCATCTCCAGCTAAATGACCACAGACCTGAATTTCTCAACAATCAGAGGATACTACAAAGTGATGGAGGATGCTGTTGTACTGAGGAATAGTGGCAAAGAGCCAACTCCACACAGACACAGAGTGATCAACAGACTGTGAAAAAATGTCATTATTTTGAAAAATGAAACTTTTCCATATTGAAATCACCAGGAAACAGGCTGGGTTTGATATCCAGTGACCTAAAATTAACAAAGCAAATCAAAACAAGGAGTCATATGGAGTTTAAGAATGAGGAGCAAAGCCAAATGCAATTTAATGATAAAAGCTGTGGTAATCCGGATAAAGATAAGACTCTGGGTAGTCTCCTCACGGCACTCACACACAATGCCTCAGCAGGGCTGTGATTGGTGTAGCTGCTGTTCCTGGACTTTCACAGTCAATGTGGAAAGCTATAAAACACAAGCATAGCCTAATGTCTTCAGCCAGTGGCAGCTTGCTCCCTGAGGAGCCACTCAGTGTTGCAGTATACAATGTTATGCCAAAAGTTAATTGTGTGCTGACAACTCTTAGCCACAGGAAAGACCGCATTGCTCTCCAGAATTAGATTTACATCGCCAGTATCCCATTGTTCACAAAAGACCAAGACAAAAGGGCACAAAACAACCAATTAAGCAAAGCTTCAAATCCTTTTTGCTATTGTAAGACGAGGGAACATAAATGCAAAGCGCACTTTGGCAACAACAGATTCTGAGAGGAATATACCAATGAATTCAGGGATAAATTATTCAAGCTGCTAAAAAGAGGAAGGAGAAAACTCTCTTTTGATTTGCAATGGATTACTCAGAATTCCACTCTTTGTACTTGATGTTTTAAAATAAAAGAGCGACCACACAGGGTCACTGTGCTGTGATTGTTTTGTGTGTACCTTCATATTGCCAATGGCAAGTCTGCTGGATTTCAGTGGAGCCATTTGTGTTGGTTTGTTGTTTTCTTACACTCAAGCTGTACCACTGGGGGAGTAAAATACATAGAAATCAATAACATCCCCCAAATAACACTTGCAAACAAGAGAATAAAATCAATTCTCATGACAGTTTTTAGAGAGGATTTGTTGCGCCTCCATTTTTTTTTTTTTGTTTGTGGATCTTACGAGAGAGAGAGTTTTTGGGCACCATATGGCACTTGTGGATGCAGCTGGGCTTTTTACTCAGAGCCACACACACAGTGAGCTGCGAGCGTTTGTGGCAGAGCCACAGGCCTAAATAAAGTGGCCATAGACATCTCTGCTTCATGTATCCTGGCTGCCACAGCAAAAAAAACATTTGGAGACAGAAAGTCATAAAATTAAGAAAATAAAGTGACCATAAACAAGTGAAAACTTGGGATAATGAGGTTGAACTGGAGTTTACTTGAGTTGCTGTGATGTTTTTTTAACAACACAACAGGTCTGAGGAGGGAAAAGGAAACAAAGAGAAATCAAAGGAGAGATGAGCAGTGGGAATGTCAGCTCCGACAGCCTCTGGGCTGATGTAATGGTGCCTTGTCTCTCTGCTGTGTTGAGACTTGAGATTGTTGTGATGGCCTGCTGGGTCTGTCTGTCTCACCATCCTCTTTCTCTCCATCTCCCCCGCAGGATCCCTCCTGCCTGACTTTAATATGCCATTACAGCATGTCCCCTTCTTGCCCGTCTTGTCTGCACCCAGCCACGCTCAGGTACAGACCACCCCTCTAAAGTATTCTGTGTAGTTTCCATAGTCAAGGAGCCACTTTCATCCCACAGTCAGTCTCTAGCAGAGGCCAGTTTTATCAAAGGCAGGAAAATATAAGGGACATTGATATATTAAAGATTCAGTCTCCCTCAATTGCAAGGTTGTCTGTGCTTTATATTCAGGGATATATTCAAGAGTTGAATTATAGGAACAGCACTTTTAAAAAAGGCTGTTGATAATAGGCACTTACTAAAATGACTGGCCGTGTAATAGGAAATACTATCAAAGAGCAGCCTTGCACACAACAAACCTTATAGAGGTTTGTGTCTGTGCATTGCATGACATGCTAATGTTTTACAGGCAAAACTTGCTCAAAGTTTGATTGGGAAGAGGGATGGGCTGCTGTTTACTCAGTGGCATTGAATCTGTGCAGCCATTAAATCTTACCTTTGGAGCTAAGACAATAGCTATCGACTCCTGTAGGAGAATCACACTGCATGAAGGAAAAACAATTTCTGTTCACAACTCAGATTTATTTATTCCTAGCTTTAGGCAAAGACAGTCTTATTTTAATTTATGGGTGTTCCGTGAGCTTACTGGAGCGGGTGCCCACTCTCACAAGTCACCAGAACAAGGCTTGTTGGATAGATATTTCAAACACAATAACAATATAGCCTCCATTTCCATTTTAAAGTGTGTTATGAATATTCATAAATAAAGGCTGCTTGGATTCTGATTCAATTTGCGGGGGGGCTTTATAACATCCCAAATATCAGACTCAGAATCTCATTGCCTGTGCAGGAAGATATCTAATACATATGATTTATATAGCGGAACACACAGCTTGATTTAAAATACAAAATCTCTCCTCTGCCTACCACCTTACATATCTTGACTCCATACAGAAATTATAAAGAGAGAAATAAAATCCCCAGTATATAATATCTGGTACATATTATTTGGATCTTGATCTTACTATATTACATTAAGCTGAAGTCATTGAGAAAGCTCAGACCAGCAGGACTAAATGCTTAAACATAGCTGCGCATTTATATGAATAGACCTGAAATGTAAACAACAGCTGGCACAGTTTGGTAATATGAACTGATAAGAGATCAGCAAGTGACCTGTGCAGAATCCTACATCCTTATCGAATTGAGGGAATGTGTGTAGACTGAATAAATTATTGCCTTAACAAGTTATAATGATGACAAGAGTGAAAATGAATAAAACACGAGGCTGTTTGCTTTAGCTTTGTATTATTTAGTGTGACTGAGCTGGGACTGAGATGCTTAGCTGTGATACACACTTCTATATGTGCAATATTGAGCTATGTGAGAACAGCGGGGTGTCAACAGACACTGCTGACAACTGGGAGCACGTGGATATAAATGTGCAGATGCAAAGGATGGTATCTGAGAATGCTGTAGCAACAATGTATCTTGCAATGATCATTAATATTAAGAGTTTGAGGAACTTCCTACTGTGACAATATCATAGGGCTTGAAGGTATCATGCTGGACCTTTTGAAATCAAATGCATCGACAGCCAGAGGGGCAGTAGAGCTGGTTCTGGTTTGATGTCAGGTACAGTACTGTGGATGCTGTTCAACAGGCATCACTGTACATGATGGAACAATTAACGCAACAACACATTAAAAAGCATTACTCTAAAAGCATTAACTGCAGGATCAAAGGAAGAAGACTGCAAGAGGCAGTGAATTTCATCTTTCTAAATTGCTTTTCCTTGTTCTGGTGTTCAAGAGTATAAGAGAGATTTAAATTTATTTTTGGCAACTGCAAGCAAGTTGGAAATGATGGCTCATTTTTAAAATGGTGATGTTGGTGTTGCAACATAGCTCACCTTGACATAGATGGGACACTGTAACATTAAAGATTTATAATTATATAGGACAAGTGAATAAAGGCTGCTGCAATACAGTGGATATAAACAGCATACACACCTAATGTAACTGTAGGTTTTTGAAATGAAATAATTTTTTTTTAAAAACTACAACAATGTGATTGTATAAAAACTGCACCCTCTTTCATTACAGGGGCTTTAGCTGTATACAAAGTTAACTAACAGCATATTATGCCCGAAAGTAAATAGCATCAACCTGTTATCAAAGAAAGAGATTCAGGTTCAAACCCGATTAAAGTCAGTCAGTTGCTGTAGGATTTGACTGAATGTTTGAGGCTGCATCCTGCTGGGAGAGCCATGTTGAAAAGTAACACTCAGGAGAGGGCTATAAAAGAATATGAAAGGGTTTGGCTGGGTCATGGAGCTCTGTCAAAACCATCATCAATAAGTAGAGAACATGTGGCACCGCAGAGACATTGTAAAGATCAGGACGACCCTACAAACTTAATGTGACCATGAGGAGAAAACCTATTAGTGAGGCTACAAAGAGTGCTACAGCACTACAACACTACAGGGTTATCTGGCAGGTACTGGACAATACTCGCACAAGCCATCTCCTGTGTTCTGCACGTCTGCGCTGTGAGATAGTGTAGCAAAAAGAACATTTAAGCCTGTCTGAATTATACCAAAAGATGCATTCTTTTACCCCAAATAATCATCCAATGAACAAGCGTGGTGGTGGCGGTGGATGCTTCACGTTTTGGGGCTGTATTTCTTCATCTTGGTCAGAAGCTCTTGTAAAGATAAAGGGATGATAAATAGCTACAAATATAAACATATGTTGCCTCAAAACCTGCTGGCCTCTGTCAGGAAGATGAAAATGAAGATCACAGTGACCAAAGCTTCAGAAAAGAATGACTCAGTTGGAGTCCAACCTAAATCTCTTAAAAATGATCTAAAGAGAACTGAACACAGATGATCCACTCACAATTTGAAGCAACTTGAGCGTGTTTGCAAAGTAGAGTAGGATAAAATTCTGAAGTCCAGATGTGCAAAGATAATAGAGATTGCAGCTGTAATGATGAGGGTGTGAATACTGTTCATTTGATGAGCAAGATTTTGCTCAAAAGTGGGAATGTGTTTAATAAATGTACACATTTTCCACATAGCTTAATAATTCACTATCCTGTCTGCAATCAGTATGAACTGCTCTTGTGTCTCTATCTATACATCAGGCAGCCAGCAGGGTGTGTGGGACTGAATACAAAACATATTATATCACCATTTCTGCATTATTTCTGCACAACATGATTTATACTTAGAAGAATATAAAAAAGATTTTACATCAAAAACAGAAAAAGTAAGGTAGTAACACATACACACAATCAGTCTGACTCATAAGTAGGTGTATGCACACAGTGTGTGTGTGTGTGTGTGTGTGTGTGTGTGTGTGTGTGTGTGTGTGCGTGCGTGCGTGCGTGCAGCAACCTCATATTCAGCTGTCCTCAAATTGTTTGATTCATTACTCATTCCTCCCATCATTATGAGCCATTTTATTACTCCTTTCAATGAAGCAGATTTAACCTCTGTGGTCATGAGCAGGTAGTCTGATTACAGTTATTATTTTTAATAAAGGGTATTAGCTCGGGAATCATTCGGTCTTGTCCTGTGAATAGCTGGTTACGCATGGATAAGCCAGGCTGTATTGGCCTGCATGAGATTCAATATCCGAGACAGTTTGGGTCTGCACTCTGTCCAGGGCCTTGCTCCTCTGTACAAAATGCAATCTGCCTGCAATCAGGAATGACACCACTGTTTACTGCTTGACAGTGCCACCACACAGCACACAGCCCATGGTTACCCTAGACAGTGACAGACACTGGCGGGGCTCAGGCAAGACACAATCAACAGGCTGGAGTGAAGCTTTCCAGTGATGGAAAGCCTGTAGTGTTTGTAGGACGTATTCCAATGGCTTTTCAGAAAGGATGGAGGAGGCTATCTCAGATAGATCTATCTGGAATGTTCACTCTCACCTTAAATTAATTGAATGTCAGTCAAAGAGAAAGTGAAATGGAGGTGAGAGAGTGACTCAGACCTTTGTGTTAGTGCAGCAGTGGGAGAGGGGTGCCTGGGGTTCCCAAATTGAACCCACAAACTCAAAGAATACCCTTAATCAGTGAAAATTTTAGTCAGAGAAAAATGGGAGTAAATAAAGATAGAGTATCCCATGTGGGCAACAAAAGAGTGAGAGAAGTGTGATCCAAGCAAAATGCTTGGCCTCATCATGAAGCTCTGCTGGAGTTGCCAAATGCAAATAAAGACTTAAAACATGACAACCAAATGTTTGAGCAGAGAGAATCGAAAAGAGCTGTAAAGTGCAACTTAATCTAAAGTTGTGCATTTAGTTTCCCTGAATACTGTCTTTTCTTGAGTCTAAATCTTTAGGTAGTATTGCCAACAAGACCAAAACCGACAACATGTATGTCAGACTCTCAGTACTCTCTGACTTGTCTGATTGTCTGTAGCACTGAGCCTCGAGCCACTTTGCTCCCAATGATGATGAAAATCATTAAAAAACAGGTCACAAATCTATAGTGACCTTTTTTGAAAAAGGCAAAGTAATTTACTGAATCACCTCAGCACTTTAGTTTTTAACAAATACCAGTCAAAAAGCTGTAAATAGTGTTTTTTTTGGTTTGAGACTATTTTCAGTCGCAGCTTTATGCAGCTTTGATGTAGTTGTGTGGCTTATATATGTTTTTTGAATATTAAACACCTTTTAAGGGATTAGTTGAGAATAAACTTTGTGGTCAGGTACACAGGTACATACGTTGTACCTGTGACCACACAGTAGTGTATTAGTGTACTAGTGTATCCCCAAGAAGTGGGAAACCAAGACAATAATCTGCTGTTCATCAGATCCTGAACAAGTTGAGACCTAAATGGAAAACTGTTTATTTCACATGGCATACCATGATCTTTTCCCAGTTGAAACCTGCTTATAAAAGAACAATACCTATTCTGTGTAGTGTTAATTTTGCATCTGCTGGTACTGGTGGTTCTCAGCACCTCCACCCTGGCTTCCAGAGAAGTGTTATTCTACCTGAGGTTAAATGTTATGCCTAGTACATCCTATACAAAGTGATGTTTCACAGGCGACACAGTAGATTTTATATGGCTGAGATTGATTCTGCAAGAAAACTAGTTTGACAAACAGAAGACAATATAAACATTGCAATCTAACTAATTCAATACACAAGTACACCGATACACCAGCCTGGACAAGAAAATCACATTCACAGAAAGCCGGCGAGTGAGACTCTCAGTCAGGTCAAATCAAATCATATCAAATCCAAGAAAATCAGATCTTACCTTCCATCTCCACGTTGGATGTAGCTGTGTCATCGTCTTCTGTCTTCATGGCAGCAGACTCCTCTTCCACTGTGGGATGAAGATGGTTACACTACACATACACAAGACACAAAAACGGTGTCTTTGCAGACAGGTGATCACATCAATGCATCTGCAAAAAGAACCTTGAGCTGTCATGTCTTCAATCAGATGAGCTTGGTTGATGGGTGTATGTGTTAGTATGGTTTCCTCAGTGTGTGGACGTGCTGCGGCCTGTGAGGATCCAGTTGTAAATTGTTCTATGCCCACTATATAATACTGCATATAACCTGAACACCAGTTCCTCCTCAGTTGGGTTTGCTTATTCTGTCCTGAGAGATACATTTACATGAATTCAAACACAGACAAGAAGAAATAAAAACAACACTCGAGCGTGGAGCACCCATAGTGTGCATTTTTAGTGTTCCATCTCCCAACCATGTAATTTCATATTGCCGATAAACCAAAAATGTAAACATCTATGCTTCCATTTTGTTATGCTGTCATTATGTCAGCCATCAGGGTTTCATGCATTGAACTGACTTATTCATACAGTATCTGTCTGCCTCAGTGCCCTGTGGACTTTTTGCTGCATGCAGTGATAAAACACAATTACTATCAGACTATCACCTGAAGCTTTTTCAGTCTGGTATTACTATTTGCAACAAACAAACAGGATAAAAAGACATGCAGGTACTCTTATGTGCTCACCTTTGTCTTCATCTTTATCATTGATGTCTTTGTCTTCATCTTTATCTTTATCACTGATGTCTTTGTCTTTGTCTTCATCTTTTTCTTTATCGTTGTTGATGCCTTTGTCTTCATCTTTGTCCTTGTCCTTGTCAACTACATCTTCTTTGTTTTGCTTTTCAACTTCGACGTGATCCTTTTCTTCATTTGGCTCCTCGCTTCCTGAATTTTCATCTGGAGGCAAACAAACATTTAAATATAAAAGGAAGTACGTTTTGAAAGATTAATTCAGGCATACAGAGTCCAAACCTTCACATTAAATCCAATAACACATGGCAGAAAACAAGCCTATTCGTCATTACTTCTGACAGAAATCTTCACATCAACAGGCTCCTCTTTTCCAGTTTGAAAGGTGGGGGGTTGACAGGAAAGAAGGAAAAACTGTCAGAAAATTAAAAAAAGCGACATCTCTGTAGAAAAAGTGCTTGCTTAAGGCACTATAAGATAGTTTACATGTAAATTTAAACAGTTGATTTAAGCAGCTCAGGATATAAGGCTTTGGCTTCCCACGATTGTTAGTTTTTACTGGGGTGTGTTTTCTAAAGTTTGCAGGAAAAGTCCTGGTACAAGTGCAAAAATATGTGTAGAATTAGTAGTTAAGGAAAAAAATTGTGTGTAACTGTTGAATAACGCAAATTAAAATGGAGGAGTAGAGTACCCGTGGTAAATAAACAGGCTAATAAAGGTCTGTGCACAGAGGTTATATTTTACAAAGTAACCAAGACCACATAATTGAACAACGTATTGATCTTTGGTCTCTAGTCCACCTGCAAAACACACAAACACAAATTTATGAGAATGATGTAACTGCTGCATTTTTGGCTGAATTAGCCTGCAGGTGTTGTTTTAAACTGTATAGCACTGCTCCTCCTAGCTCCTACCTCTCTGTTTGTGTCTCCTGAGGAAGTAATTACATATCCCAGGTCTTGGATAGCATCCCAGGGCTGAATTTGCTATAACTCTCTCATAGAATATCTACAAAATTCATGTTCAGAGAGGCTCTATCTGTCAAATCTTTGTCAATGGGATGGGATTTGAATAAAACAAAAACAGAAGAGAGGCGAGGAGCTGCTCGCTGCCAGTATGCAAATGCAGAATCTTAATTATATACCAGCAGCACAGAGGATATTCGGAGAAAGAGAAATGGTTCTTGCTCAAAGTTAATGGTTGCCCCTTTGCAACACACACACACACGCACACACATAAAAAAATTCACTTAAGGCTCTCGCTGTGAGCAAAACAAAACACATCAGAGTCTCAGGATCTGTTCATCCAGCCTGCACAGATGCATTTAGAGCTTTGTATGCTAGTTACTCCTCCATCGCTAACAATACTGAACAGGTCAGATGTTTAATCAAACCGAACTGACGTGAAAACCAGAGCAATGAGCTGCACGTCGGTCAGCCCTTACAATTCCCATCTCCTTTAGAGATAAGAGTCAGATCAATGTGCGCTCCTTCCCGCACACTGACAATAACACGTAATCACACACCCGCCCACATACTGGAGCCGTGACTTGTAACTGTACCATACCTGGGTTTTGACTCGCCATCTCCACGTCTTCATTTCCTGCAGCATCTAGAAACAGAAGAAGAATTCAAAAGAGTGGAAAACATTTGAGTTCAGTGCTAGTGCCTGGAGTTGAATTGACTTGGCTTTCGATATCACCTCAAACAGCCTTTCATTCCATCTCTTTGTGTAGCTTTGTCTTTGTACTGCAGTATGAGAGCAATGGAACCACAAAGACACGCATAAATTAAGTGACAAAAAAGAAGGGAAGAAGAATGTCACTTCTGAAGCCATACATAATTGAGGGATTTCTTTGTTCCGTGCTTCTGTGATAAGAGAACTTTTTTTGTAAGAGTGGTGGCACACGGGATGGAAAGACTGAACTGGAGCAAATAGAAAATTCAATTTTTGATGACAAATGACATCAAGAAGCACTGGTAGAGCCGAGGGGCTCAGAACATGTGTTAATGGTCCGTGGAGCTACATTACCATTGTCACCCTCCTCTTCATCACCTGTTTCCTCTTTACCTGAAAGGGCAGGGAGAGGAATCATCAGGAAAGCACATACATGGATGGGAATAATGTCAGTCGTTTATTTTGAAAGACAAAGCCTACGGTCATACAAATTATCATAAACTGTTCATCTCTAGGCAAATGATTCATCTTGTGAGATCTGGCATCCCATTTTAAAACTTCCCGTCTAGCTCAGGTTTTCACCCGCAGGTTTGATAATGGGGTTTTCTGTCTTATGTTGAATGCAAGTTGGTAAACCTTCTACTGCACTTAATAATAACATCCGAACACATCCTTAATGTGTTAATTTGTTAGCTTTGCTAGCCTTAAGCATAGCCAGTTTTAAGCTTGAACATATCATTGTCACAGCATATATTTGTTAGAATAAGGAGGGTTTGTGGAGCAGAGGGCACCTATAGAACCAAACCAATAGCATAGAGCCATGCTAGCAGCTTTGTCAGGCTGTAATTATGCACAGTGGTGCTTTGAGCTAAATGATAACTTTAGCTTGGCTACAAAGAGTGAAAAAGTCTAACATGATATCAGGTTAAATGACAATGTTTTTCATGTTCACAGTTATTTGATCATAAAACAAAGTACTGACAAATTAAATTTGTTTCCAGCATGGTTGGAAAAATATGGCTAGTTCACTGTGACAGTTTAGTGAACAGTTTTACTCTGATGCTGTGATGCACGATACAAGAAATTTTTTTTTCATCTTATCAGGTTTTAAAGCAGAAAAAACTGCACATCACATGGTTCATACAGACATCATACTTGCTACTATCAGCCTCACATTCAGATTCATTTAAGCATCTGCTTAACTACAGCTCCCCCACGCCTACAACATGTTCACAATTTAGTATGCACAAAAGGCAGATTTATAAGTGACATAATACAACTTTAATCCCTGAATCATATCTGTTACCCCCACCCTCCATACTGCTTTTTTTTTTGCTTGCACACATTCTTATGCATACACAGACACACACATAAACCAATGACATTTGGGACAAATTGAGTAAATGAAAGCCATGACACCAATAAGAGAACATGCTCCACAATGGCTATTGTGCAGCTTCTATAATTGCTTTTTTAACAAGCTGTAGAGAGAAACCATTTTTTCATATCTATGCAATTTTGCCCTGCACTCAGAACAATAAAAATGCCAGCCTCTATTAAATGGGGAAAAGGCCAGTTCTACCAGTGCTGCACGTTTGTCTCAAGTACCTCTGTCCATCACGCAGAATACTGGTGACACACAGTAGATGGCAATCCTTTCTATTAATCATGACTGGCATTTTGAGATGGAGCCCCAGACAGGCGGCTGAAAAGAATACTTCATTGGGAAAAACAGGTTAAGATGAATCCTTCAATGGCCGTGAGGTCACCCTAAACCTTTCTTCTGCACTGAAAAAATTATGCATGGCAGTTGTATGCGTCTAAAGTGATCCCAAACAACAATATATCAGATACGACAAAAGGCTGAATGTAATTTCCTCCCTGTTATTTGATCATTCATATTTGGCTTATTGAATGGAACAGTATTCAATTTGTGATAAAGGATACTAAGGAACAGATTGAGGATAAACACACACACACTCACACACACGCACACATGCATGCACCAAACTAGACAACAAAAGATTCTATGTAGGGCAGATGTGATTTATAATGGCTCCAAGTTAAGTTCAATTAGAGCACTGTCTGTTCTCACAGTAAAAACCCATCCAGCACCACCAGCTCACTCATGTGCTCCAACAGCAGGTGGCAGCATTGTCACAGCTTTCCTCTGCTCAACTGTCCTCACTGTGAATCAGGGTCTGCCATACGTCACACAGGAGGGCTCCGGCCAGAGTCCACACCTGAAGACTTTTAGTGTCAATACTCCCATGAATTCCTCTTTCAGAAACCCAGTGACTAAAAAGCAATTTTAAGCACTCGCCTAAACTTGTGCTGAATGAGAAACAGCATTGTTGTGTGTGTATTTTTTTTAAAAATAAAACGCTCATGCACACTTACATGATTTATTTATGTCAACTTCATATGGAGGATACAATATCACAAGGGCATAAACAATTTAGTTGCTGATATGCAACCTTCTCAGTGTGTCCTACTTGCACATGGAAATGTGAACAAGTTAACTCGCACATACACTCACATGCGCCCCAGCTACGCTCTGTCTCCTTCCTCATCCCTGTCTCTTATTGCTTCCATTAAAGCCAACTGGAGCAAAGGACAAAAAAGATTAAAAAAGGGGGGACTTGAAAAATTCATGAGACATGTGTAAAGGAAAAGGGGCTCTGAGATGACCAAGAGCTATCAATCAAAGACCTTTTGCATGTGAAATGTGTGTGTGCAAGCAAAGTGCAAGTGAGCGATGCTTGACGGGGTGCCACAGTGTAAAAGATGGCATCCCGTGGAGAGGCTTACTGTCTGTCCACACACTGTGTTATTAATCTGCATGTCCATCCATGCTCGGTGCCATCTCTCAACATCTCCCCCTCTCGTCCTCGGGTCTTTTCCAGAAAGCTCAAGCATGCCAGGCAAACAGATCCAGCCAGGCATTGATTTCTGGCTCAATGTTCACGTTTTACTGTGCCCTGTGACATCCACTAATCTCGCTAATACCAATCTGATATCAAATAATAGACACTGTGGGGCTGCTTGCCAAGTCAGGTGTGCTCTAAAGAGGCTATACTTCGCCCTGGACCTCTGTGCCAGCGTTCGCCTCTGTGTATCACATCCCACCACCCCTCTCCCACTCTGTCTCTTTTTCCTTCTACAGCTTGCAGCATCTGCACACTGTGCTTCTGTTTCATCTGGATTACATCACAACATAGCTCATCTCACACACATACATACGCACACAAAGTTAATCTGTGACCCTTTTTTGCAAATACACTTCGGGGTTATTTGTAGTCGACGAGGGATCGTGTGTTGGCTTCTTTTGAAGAAGACTTGAAATACTACTGCTTATCAAATCTAAGCAACTCTCTTGTTGCATTGATCTCAAAGTAAATATAATTAGAAATTATTATTTTTTATTATTTTTTATTTATATAGCACTTAATTAACAAGCCTAATGAAAGTAGGGCATGCGATAGGAATATATTAAGGGTTTAGAAAAGCAAACAACAAAAATCAATCAATAGTGAATTAACATTTAAAAAGAGATAAAAATAAATATTAAATCATCACACACAGCAACATACAATATAATCTGTGTTGTTGCCTGATGTTCAGGAGAAGATAGAGAAGCTGTGTCATTGGAATGATTAGTTGTACCACAAGTTGTGCACTTTTATTACAGCTGAGTGTTTGTGTTCATTGTGTGCTTTTAATGTTTCCTTCCTTTAGTCCACCGCAGCTAAAAACGAGCATGCTCGTGTGGTGACAAAACAACTGTAAATGTAGCAGTTGTTGTGTGTGGGACAGAGCAGCCCTATAATTACCTTCAGTCCACTAACCAGTGTATTTATCATGGAAAAACAGTGGAGAAAGCCTTAATGTTTTCTCTTCATTGGTGCCGTGGCTAAAAGCCCTTCATGCCTGACCCATGGACTGGGGAGAGTGAATCCCCTGAGGAGTGTGATGGATGTGATGGATCACGCTGAGGCATATTGACAGACACACTCCACCAACTCTGCCGCAGAGTGTAATTTATTCTAAAATGTGCTCCACATATTGACTATACCACATAGGTGACCTGCTTCGCTGGCTCTATAGACAAGATGGTGAAATATAGTGTGTTTGTGTTGAATGAAGATCTTACACAGGTGTGCAGAGGTGGTATGAGACTCTCAAGCATCTTATAATGTCTGTCTCACATAGCTGACAGTCGGTTTTTGCAGCTCGCATTTCCTCCGCTTCGTGCTATCTTGACATCTGAGTGTTTCTATGATTAATCCCTCCTATGTGCTACATCGAACCAGACCTAACCTTTACAGTGCAGGCAGCACAAAATCATTTCATTCCTTTCCTGTGAGAGAGGTTGTCTCAAGGACTGACTGTTCCCATGCTAGAAAGCTGTGCCAAGGCCTTTTGTGAATGGATTAGTTACTATTAAGCTGCCGGGCCTGATAAATTAGGATTTATAAAGATTATTACAAAATACTTATGCCCTCCTAATGCTGCTGATTGAATTTGTGAATCATATTGAATTACTGCTGTGGATTATGGAAAGGTATGTTGAATAGGAGGGGAAGAAATGACTTATTGTGCTTTGTTTAACAACACAAAATGTATTGACGCCCTTGAAGTGTCTGCGCTATCTAGTCAGCGAGAGGAACCGTTTCCCCAAAGAAAACAACCATGTCTGCTATCTTCAGAAATTCCCCGCAACCTTAAGGCTTGAAGACAAATGGATGGTGTACGATTTTAATTGCCTACTAACACCCTCCAGTGTAAGAATCTAATTATCTTTGGTCCATCGTATCGGAGAAGCCTATAACTGTTTCAATATTACACATCCAAAGGGGCTGAAACTGCAGAATAGCCAGATAATGGCTTCTTAAACAAGTTTGCCTCTAAGAAAACATTCGTTTAAAAAAGACCAAGCTTCATCTTGTATTCATTTCCCCAAAGAGGAACTTGGCACCAGAGAGCAAGAGATTACTGACCAAGAACACACTCCATTACTTCATACACACAAAACAAATTGTTATGTAAACACATATCAATGCACAATGTTTCTTCTACCACTAATGTTACTTGGCATGTCAGAAACATGCAGTCATCATTAATAAAATCAAGATTAAGAACAAATACACATGCATGCAAACACACACACACAGTCACAAATAAACATACCTCTGTTGCTGTCTTCACTTTCTTCCTTGGTTGTGGATTTGGTAGATGGTGGTGTGTTATCTACAAATGAACGAAAGTAAATGGTGATTTACAGACGTGGGAGTGACACATCGTTATCCCCCCGACACCATCAGGATAACAAGGGCGTGACATCTTGTCAATTTGAACTGTTAGATGTGAGACGGTGTGAGTAAAGATGGCTTTTGGCAAGCTTAACTCATCACAGAAGTGATTATTCAAACTTGGCTGTTCTGTCTCGGCTGACCACTCCATAAGAGCCCGTGACAGAACTCAATGGCTCTTACAAGGTTTTGTTTTATACCTGCCTGACAAAAAAAATGTCTCCTGCGGGAGAGCAGGGAAGAATGCGAGGCTTTGAGACGAACTCCAGAGCACAGTGTGGGACAAAAGCACCATTCCATGTGAGAATAGCAGTCATTCGAACCTTTGAATAGGCTCCAGCCTGCACTGATTCAAACTCTGGCCGATGCAGCAGAATAAAAGGCCAGTCCTTGGCACCGCCACAGAGGCCCATCAAATGAGGCCAAACTGGACCCGGGCAGGACTGGCATGATGATACAACAGAGCTAGGAATTATCAGGGGTTATTTCAGTTGGCTGGATGTGGTCTGGTGCTATGTTATTATACAGTATGCAGTGTAAAATAGCTGGTGAGGAACGCGACGGAAAACAGCGTAGTCGCTCAGGCGCTAACAATGGGACAAACTCTCAAATGCAGCCCCTCGCAGCCAACTCTTTATGATTTAGCCATTACGTGCACACTGTTTCACTCTGGAATATCACATTTTTACAGTACACTTATAAAACAGCCCTTTTATGTTCACCCAAAATGGAATCTCATTGAAAACACAGATGCGTGTAATTGGCAAATCATGGGGGTGACTTTGGGAGGAAAAACATTTTGATAGCACCCTGGGTTTTACATCTGCGGTAACTTGAACACTTCCTTCGACAGACAGTAAAACTAACATTGTTCTCCGCTTAGTTGGTTGCACGTGTACAATGACGTCTTTCGAGGGACACGGCACTTAGACCTGGCACAACGCACATACTTGTAACGAAAAGTTGCCATCGGGTGCTTTCTTAGACCCACTGTTCCTTGGGGAAAACTGCTAGAGGCAGTGCATTTCATCAAACATTTTGTAAAATGTTTTTTATTTTTTTTGCTAACCAAGGAGAAAAACAATAAGTGCTGCTAAACTCCATTGTTCCTGATGTTCGAACAATATTCACACTTCGGTGAGGCTTTCTGTTCGAGCTTATTCAGGACATCAGTGCACAGACAAATGTCAATAGTTTATCCTGATAAGCTGTATCTGGGAGTTTCAGGCCGTGTGCCAAGATGGTGCTGTGATAAAAGCATTATGCGCTGACAGTTGTGTTTGTGCTATCGCCTGGCGCACGGTGCGAAGGGATGTTGCTCTGCTGTTCCTTTGTCACTTGCTTTAGGTGGTCTGAAGGCATTGTGCCCGTAAGCCGGATGAAGAGAATGGTGTTGGGAATTAGCCGCGGATATAAGCTCGTGTAATGTAATGTACCTGACATGAAGTATTTTTAACTGCGATGTGTCAGGCCTGGGATTCAACTTGTCACCAAATGAATAAACATTCAATTTCATCTGCTGCATAAAAACTAGCAAATCACTGTCACGAGTTGAAGCTACGCCACTCACTCAGCCTCTGTGTGCTTTAATGGAGGTGTTAGGTGAAAAGGCAACCATGAAATATTCTGTCACTCACCTCCCTTCAGCTGCTCCTCTGTAACCTCCATGTCATTGTCTGGCAGAGGGGGGAAAAGACAGCATGTCAAACCATGAGATGTTATAATGTACGATACAGCGAGTCATCTCCTTGATTGTAATATTAGAGCACAGTATTTGTTGCCGCACTGCTTCATGCTCTATCTGCTTTAACAAGTCAACCAATGAAACTCAAACATGTTTACTTTACGAATGTAACTAAAACATGACGATTTTGGTACAAAAACAAAAAACCTATCCCATTCATATGTCCGAAAGCTGGCCATTGAAACTCTTTCACCTCCTCCTTCCACACCAGCTGCCAAGCTCTGAAATCTTACCAACACCCCTTCACAGTTTCCCTCAATTCCCCCACCAGACGGCCTTGGATCTAGTGAGTTATTACACCAAATGACTGCGTGTGTGTGTGGTTGTGTGCGTGTGAGAGAGAACGAGAGACTGTGTGGGGGGTGTTCACATCCATGAGACATTCTTTTTCAATTAAATCTATACTAGTAGGCTCAGCATAAATGAGACAAAAACCTCCCATTTCCTCAAATTACAAGGACTGCAAGCTCGGGTGGACAACTGCGCCTTAAAAAAAAAAAAAAACCTTTGATTTTCTTTTCTCTATACTTCTATTGTGTGAGACAGCCTGAGTGAACTAAGGGTGTTTCTGGGTGGATGAGTTGAGTTGCACGGTAGGAGATGAGAAAGAGGCGTTGGATGCTGCTTCGGGAAGAAATGAAGAGTGCGAGATGGGGAGAGAGGAACTGAGGATGCCTTCTCACAGCTCCCATGCAAGCATGTGTGTACTTGTGTGTTAATGTGCATGAGTCACATGAATGGATTGCACTTTAAATGTGAGGGCATGTGTATGTCTATACACATACATGTATGCGTGTGTATGGCTGTGCATGAGTCTGAGCGATGATTGCGCTGTGGTTAACAAGCAAAAGTGAGCGTTAGCTTTGATGAAAGGCTGTTGTCATCTGTTCTGTAGAAGTGTAACCATCAGAGCTCCCTGTGGATCCAGCGACAGACTGTTCTTTTGTATAACACTGAATCTAAGGGTACAGTGCATTAATCTAACCCTGCTTGGGGAAACAAAGGATGGCCCACTGATACTGTATAACAATTGTGCAAGAACGGAAGCACTGGGTGTCTCAGCTACTGCCACATGGTATAACATTATTACCCCTGCTCAACACTGCTGTCAACACAGGAACACAGTGACTTAGTCTAGAATAACATTTCTCTCCTCTCTTTTTAGGGATAAAGACAATACAGTCACGCGGATAGATTCTCTCAAGGATTTCTTGCTAGATGGCTTGCGCGATCTTTAAATGAACAATTATGATACGAAACAAAGGAGAAACTAACAACTGTTCAATAGTTTGACATTTGGATAAATACAAGCATTTGCTTTCTTTCTGAGGGTTGAGTGAATGGATCAATGACACTCTCATTTCTGCGCCAGGCTGGTTATATTAGTTTAGCTTTAGCGAGGATTGTATGCAATGAGGAAACAGGTAGCCTGGTTGCTTCCAAAGAAAAGAAATAAATCAACCTTCCAGAGGTTCAAAAGCTAACATATTAACATGTTATATTACCTGACATACTATATGACCTGGCTTAGGTTGTGGGGCAGCCTTTACCTACCTCCAGGAAGTTACAATGCCTCAGGTGATCTGAAGGCATTACGCCTGCAAGAAATGGTCTAGTGCTGAACAAACTACAAGTTGTTTTTATATTCTTGTTTATGAAAGATGTATTGATCTTTTCCTGACACGAAAGTGGAGGAACTATTCATCTAGGTTACATTTTTCACTCACATGTTGGACGATTTGGTTGGAGACACAGTTGGATTTAAAGATTTAAACTGAACTGTATTACATTCAAGTGAGTTCAGAACCTTAAAATGAAAGTAACCATGTCCTGTCACCACTGTACATGTTGATATGAGCGCACTCAGAATATGTACTTGTACCTTTTTAACATGTGTGTGATTTATGCATCAACATGTAAAACATTTTACACATGACAAGCTAAAATGAATCCTCATATCTGAGCCACTGTGCTTCCTGGCAATCACATCAGTAACATACCATGGTCTCCTCATGTCTCTGCCCCGAGGGACAGCCTTGTGAAACCAACACAGACTTCATTTTCACCCCTCACAGGGTTCCTGTAGTCCTTCATATCATCTGTACACAAATTACATGTGTGTGACAGAAGTGTGCGCATCACAGCTTTACTTCTTTCAAAGCAGTTGGGCGTTGAAGGGATGCTTCTATTATGGGCATTTGTGTGGTAGGCGTGTGGGGATGTGGGGTTGGGAGTATGGAGTGTATTAAGAGCCATGTAAATAAATGTCAATTGGAAAGTCAGTCAAACAGTTGGCAGAGAATGCAGCAGCCCCTGCAGATCTGTGGGCTGTGTTAATATTGTCAGCACTGTGGCTGATTGAGGAGAAGAAGAGATGGAGCCCAGCTTGTGGGCAGCCACCCGGATCATATTAGTGGCGGAGTGTACCCAGAATCAATTTCAACATGCTTTTACTCTCTACAACCACAGCTGCCTGACTGCTTCCATGCGCGCAAATAATATGTGCCAAGGCAAGCATGTGGTCAATCAAGATCTATGAACCAGTCTGAATGCTTAATAGAATCATCTTATGTGATTAATTACATTGATTATGTTCCATATGTTAATCAATTAATGGTTCTACTTATTTTTCTAAAAATACAACAGCAATCATTTCTGATTGCTCACTTCTGGGTCTGTGTGTGTCTCCCTTTTAACAGTGTTAACAGTGATGGGCATGTTGACCAAACACCAAGACTGTCAAAGGACTTTGGGGATGTTTATGGACAGTTCAAATAAGTAAATCAGTCATTATGTCACTGACTATGAATTCAAATATGAAGGTGAGTAATGGATGGTGAATGGTACAACGAAATAAGCTTTACCTTCGGTTGCTGTCTGTATTAGCTTGGTTGTCCATTTGCATATTTCAGTATTTGTGTGTTTAAGAGACCTTCTTCACAAAACATACAACCCTAAACAACTGGAGTGCTCATTGAGCAGGCACTACGTAAAAAAGACCTTTGTCTGTTTGTGAGAACTCATCAATCGTCACTCATCAAACAGCAGCTCTTCTGGTGAGCCTGTCTGAACGCCGGGCACATACCACTGCAAAGGAAATCTGCAGTCATTTGTTCTAATGTTTCAATGTGATGTCAATGTTCTAATATTCAATACTCAACGAGGTGCAACGACCTGTTTTGCATGTATGCGTTTGTGTGCCGAGGCTGATGTGCCTGCATGCAGGTGTGCATCTCGTCAGCGAAGGCTATTTTTCGGTTTCCTCCTTCTGCAGAGATGTAACCATATTTTGGCTCTTGCACAGTGACAGCTTGTGGGAATGCACATTGTAATAAAGCAATTTCCTGTATGCAAATGTCCTGTTTACACGTTCCTGCTCCAGTCATTGTCACTTGACAGATTGCTTGAATATGAGGAAAGCAGCTATACGATGAAAAATGAGAATAGTAAGACTTCAATAAAAAAATCTATTGTGCCTGCTCTCAGCTCTAGACATGCTTGAAACTGATGTCACACGGACGATCCCGAGTTTCACACACGCACACAAATACAAATTACAGATAGATCAAGGCCACTATTCACAACAGCTCCATAACAGTTTGCTGATAGAGGAGGCAGTGGAGAAGCAGCTCCTTGATATAATGAGGAAGAATAATAGAAAGTGGAGGGATGAGGTATTGGGCAAGTAGCATGGGAACAAGAAGAGGTGTAAGTGAGAATTAGTGAGGAAGAGTGGGAGAGAGAATAGGGAGGGTCGACATGACATGAGGGTTATTGAAAGCGAGAGGATGTTGCAGGAGACAGAATGGTTTCAGGCCTCAGTGTGATGCATTCAGTGTTGCCGCAAGATCTACCTGACTGTCTGTCTCTGGCAGTGAGGATGATGGGATGTTCTGAAAGCGCTCGAGCACACCTGCAGAGCTAATTCACAGCCTCTGATTCACTACTGCCGTTCTGCGCAGGCTAAATGCAAGTCTTTTCACACTACGGGGTTATGCATTCCCTACATGGTGCAATCATACCAATCAGCATTTCTTTCTTTAAAGCACACTTATCAACTAGTGTCAAACACATCTACATGGTGCAGCGTGGCTGGGTAAAACATTTGCATTCACTCTCTTACATGAATGTCTAGTCTACAATCACAGCACCAGTAATTATGTTATCTTTGAGTTCCTCCATGTGGAACGTCTTAAAAGAGATATTGTTTTCATAGAGAGTACGGTAAAAGCTTTGAACAAGCACATGGCTTGAAAGATTGGAGCAGGTGTTGGCGAGTGTGGCGTAAAAGGAAAAAAAAGAAAAACATGTCTGCCTCACTCCAGATGTCGATGACCCTGAGAGGGAATGTCACACTTATTTAGCCACTTGGTCTAAAATGGAATTAGTATCCTCTCTGGCCCAGACATACACAAAGAGCAGTGATAAAGGTGGCGCTGACCCCGATGTCAAAGGGCACATGACAGGTGAGATGCTGTGATGAGAAGAAGTGCTTTGATTTGCATCCCAGTATGTGTTAAGGTGGTCTTCAGGAACGACCCCATATTTAATCCAAGATTGACCTCAGGCTCCATCATTTGCAAGTCAATGCATGGCGGTAAACTTCAGTGTTTAAAGATTTATGTTCTAATAGTGTAGCTCTCAAAACTTTTCTGATTATGCCTTGTGACATGTGCAGAGGCTGTTGTTTAGTTTCGTCTCTGTTCCTAGTCATGGAGAGATACAGGGCATTTATCCACTGACAGCACTTGTAAATGGCGAGAGTGATAACTGGAGAACAACAGCTCCAGATTCTCATCTCAGAGCACTAATATGATGAGACGGGTGCTGGGTGCATGGGGGCAGGCAATATAATTAAGGTCTCTCCCCAGAATGTAATCTTTCAGGGAAGAGCCTGGGCGGGGAGCGGGACAGATGACGGGAGCGCACGGGGAACAAAACACTCTCCATCTGGGAGCAGCGAGATGAAGGCCTGAGAGCCAGTATTCCATTGGGGAGGTGGGGAGGGAAAAGTGAGGTAAAAGGGAGGTAATGCTAGGCTGGTGAAGCCAGCCAGCCTCTTTTAGCTCCCCAGCTATTAAACTCAATCCTCCGTGGAGCCCCCATCAGAGCTGGTGACTGCTCCTGCCCCCCCCAAAAAAAAGATGATGGCACGAAAGGGGGGAGGGAATTGAAAGAGAGACAGAAAAGAGAGAGTGGGAGCAGAAGATAATGGATGTTTGTTTATTTCACATCCAGAATTGAGGAGCAGTAACCAAGGACGATCAGTGGTTGCTATGCATCCCTGAATTTTTTAGTTCTTCTGGGAGACGTTCAGTGCTGAGGACCGTTATTACAGTCAATCAAATCTGACATTAAAGTCTCATCAGAATATCAACAATTATGTAAAATATCAGCCTGCTGGTTCACTGACAAGAAGTCTAACTATTCCAATCCTATTAAGACTATCCACAGAGAGCCTGACACTTGTTTTACCAACTGTCGGCATAAATTCTCACTGTTAATCTCCCAAATGGCCGAGCAGGTGCATTGCATTTGTTTACATTTGAAGGTGTCACCCAAGCCTGACAGGTACTTATACTACTGCTTCCAGGAACAACATATCTCTTGCTGCAGATGTTTCCTGGGGTATGCAGGGTAGCAGAAATGCTTAGGTCTATGCAGATGGTCAATTAGGTAGTTAGTGACATCACATATTACACAAAATCTTTGAAATGAGAACATAGAATATTAATCACTCATCAGTTCATTAGCTGGTTCAAAAAAAGCAATGGGCAAAAAATGAAAAGTAATGATTTCATATTAATGCCATGCAGATCAGTTGATTGGCAGTAAACACACATACCTTGGAAAATGAGAGACATTTTCTTCTTGTAGATGGCAAAATCGGTATCGAGGAAGACACAGAAAATGACCCGTGTGATCTGCACAGAAAGAAAAAGAGATAGAAGAGTAATAAATTAACTCTGGTGATTTACATGACAGGAAAACCAACTGGACAAGTTTAGGTCTGACGATAGCAGTCTGAATCAGCAGGAGACCGTCATAGCCATTCAGAAACCTAATTAGTTACCCTAACAATCAGGGCCACCCAAACTAGACCCTCTGAGACAGAGAATATTACAGCACATTACATCAGAATAAGCATTACTGAATGGGTGCATTGGTTAGAGCAGAGCAATACGCCTCAGTATCACACAAAGTGTGTGTGATGAAATTGCAACATCAGAGATGAGCAATGGAGAATTCTTTCAGCCAAATTGAAAATTACAGGAGAAAACGGCAAATGAGTTATTTCACTCTACTACTCAGGATCATAAAGCCACAATTAAATGCTGAAAAGAAAAACAACATGGGATAAGTGCATTGAAATTGAAACCTCAAACAAATGTCATGAAAAGACACTTTGTGGAATTGGAAAACCTTTAATAGAAAACATTAAATTGCTATTGTAATAATTTGATTGGAGATTCAGAAAATGCAAACAATACATAAATCATGACCAACAGCCAATCTTTTCTTTCTCTTACCCTGGATTTCAATTTTTACAGCTGCTGTGTGCCTGTAAGTTATGCCAATGACAACTTTGCAACAGTTTAGTGTTCGGCTCTAAACAACGACTCTAATGTGTTATATGTTGATCACAGGTAGACGCAGAGGTGACAAAGGATTCACTTAAACAGAATGGAAAAGAAATCTATGTACTGTATACGATGGCTGTGAAGACAAAGAAAAAGTCTGGCTGCAACAAAATGTTTGTGATAATCTCTTTTGAAATCAGTGATATATCAGAACTGATTGGGTATAACACTTCTGTTTCCTCAATGCCCTCAGAGATTTTACACTTTCTAATGACTATAGATATCCTGGCTTTCTGTATTTGCTCTCGATGCTCTGAGACACCTTAAACTACCAACTGTGCACTCAACACGTACTCTCACGGGTGTATCTCCACATCGTTGAAACACTGTTTCAGAGTTAGCGTTATAGCATTATATAATATATACATATATTGTAATTGTATGTTAACTGTAAAATGTCTAAGCATGCCACTTATTCAATCAACAATTTGACTGTAAGCAAATGGTGCAGATTGCATTCAAAAAACTCTGTGTTATCAGTTATACTATAAATGGCGGACTACTTTTGGTTCATAAACCCTGATATCATCCACAGCCTATGTGCACTTTCCATACTGCGATAATGTGTCTGAAACAAGTCATATGTGGAGCTGTTAAAAGATTGCTGAGAAAGAGGTCACCTCTTTCACTTTCACCCTTCTCCACTGGAGCCTCAGATGTGGAGGCTCCAGTCACAGTCACAGAGATGCATTACGCATCGCAGCAGCAGATAATCGCTTGACTGAATAATGGCAATTTTACACAACAGCCATAATGGTGGCTATCCACCCCCTATCCTCCTCCATGCAGGATAGTGATGTTATGGGGGAATAAAGGGATCTTACCACCCTTAGCCCCATTCCTGACCCTCCCAACACAAGGATCCGATTCAAAGAGGCACCCTTCTGGTGCTCATACAGACATATATCTATTAATAGTTTATGATCCTTGCTTTGGAGTAAATGTTAGGAGCTGCATCCAGGACGGTAACATTTTATTTTGCTAGATGTCTTGGGGGGGCTTTGTTCATAAAATGTAGACTCACTCTCTCAACCCCTCAACCCCGACAGAAAATGAAAGAAAGCTTTAAGTCTGCTTTGAAGTTGTGGGCTCACTGACAAACAGATTGTGCGAAAAGTGATAATACGCCAAGATAGTGCATACCACTGGGTGCTGGAAGGCCACAGGACAGCAGCTCCCCAGGAATTTCCATTACTCTTTTATGGAGCTCCATTCTAAAACTGACTGCCCACTGTGAAACAGGATGAATCATGAATTCATGCATTGAAACACACAAAAAATTCTGCTACGCTCACACACACACACACACACACACACACACACGCATGGAGACACCCATACATGCATGGAGACACCACTGATGGTGATTACATTTTTTCTAGGGTGTGTTTGATGTGATAAAGGAAAGGAGAAATATTACTCTGAGCTGTGCTAAAACAAAACCAAACAAAATGGAAAATCTTAGTATCCATGTCATGTAGAAGCTTCTCTCTGGCGCTTCCCTCTCCCTCTCTGTCAATCTCTTTGTGTAGTTTCTGTTATAGCATGTCCACATTCTGCAGAAGGCTTGGGCGAGTTCTTTTATGCTACAGATCAGAAACACATCGTATGGTCTTTGACAGATATCAGCCAGACCAGGGTGCCAAATAAAAACCAGAAATGCCAGTGTGGAACATCGACATTCTGTCTGTATCCAAACAAACACTGTTGGCCAAGGATTCTTACCACTATAAAATAAATCAAATACAACAGAGAAGGTGATCTGTGACTTTCTTTGGAAAAGTAAATTCCACCAGTCTGCACTTATAACAGCTTGTTCTTTCAAAGTCAACCAGTGACGGCTTATCTCCAGCATGCACACATACAGCACTGACTGGTCATAGAAGTAGAACCCATGAATAGTTCAAGTGCCTTTTCATATACAGTAGCCTGTGTTCAAATTACATGCACGCATTTTTAATCACATACATTTTTACATTCCCTGTTTGCTGTAACATGGATTACAGTATAAAATCACTATCTTTCACACCAACTTTACATTGATTTCTTTTTGCATTTGATTCCACAGACAAAACTACAGAAAATATGATAGAGAAAGTGCCATTAAAATATGTGTGTATTTATATTTAAAGATGTCATGTATAAACTGGCACCACAGCAAAACAAGCTCTTTTGGCCAGTCAGGATGAAATTAAGCATGATTTAAATGAGCACTGCGCAGTAGAATCATTACTAAATACTTCATTTAAGAATTAAGATTTTGGAGAAGAGGCCCAATATTTTGGTCCGAGGCTGTTAGGTGTGTGTGTATGTCTGTGTGTGTGAGTGTGTGTAGTGCACCCCACAGCCGCCAAGGTTGAAAAAGTTAATGGAAGACTAATTAGAAAGCTGGGATCACGGCATGCTAGCCTGCCTAGTCATTACTCATCCCTGATTGGAGGGCCTTTGCCAAAGGGTGAGCACAATATGATTGGGTCCCCTGGTTGCATATGGGAGGGATGGTTCTTCTGACAGAAATATGGTCCGAACAATAAGGTGTGAGACTGTGTAGTTGGTTTGACCTGTCGCTCTTTGAGCTGTACTTAGTGAAGACCCAGCCAGCCTGGGTAAAAGTTAAGTATTCAATGGACTCGTGGGCTTTTGACATAACCCATGTGTTGCCACAAAAAGGAAGCATAAATAGCATTTTCAGACAATCTTTTAATTAAGTACAAATCAAAGTGAGTCTGAAGCATTTCCAATTCATTATTTCATCCCTGATGAGTGCTGGTAGTTTCATCAGTGTTGCGAGGACATACTTTATTTTCTATTGCACCATAAAGACACTCATTTATGGTGCAGACATTATTTGTCAACGCTATTGCTGTGCTGTGTAATATTGAACGATGCAGGTTAAAGATCTCATTTCAATTATTTCATTTAAACCCTCTGCAGAACACTTTGTTCATCTACTCTAATCAATTCAAAACCAATGCCTTTTAGTTGTAATTGAATTCTGAATGTATGATAAGATGAGACTAATTAAAATGATGATTCCAGAGGTGCAACCTACGCCTTTGCAACTCATTTGCAAGGCACATGAAATTCAGAGAAGTGGCTACCTCTGTCGGCTTGTGGCAGACGCATGTGCCTTAGTAAGTGAGTAGCATGAAACAATATGAAAGCATCCTTCACTCAAATCTGTTGTGTCATGAAATACAGTATGTGATTTTTAATTTTTGTGTATCTGTGGCTCATCATTTTGGTCCAGGGCGCGCCAGGTGCCCCAGACTCCTACTGGCTGGCTAACAGATGAGCTGTCATAGCTGGCCACCCATGCCCATAATTACATTGGGGGCACTGCCAGCAGAATCTGACGTGCAGGCACAATGCACGCACTTTTGCTACTTGCATTTCCTTCTTGATTCTGTCACAAACAATAATAGGGACAGGTTGCCCTAGCATGTCTGCTCCAGCTGGAGCCCAGACCCAAGGGAGGTCTGTGTCTATGTGTCTTGTGCTGCCTTGTTACCGAGGCACTGGCTCATGCAGGATCCTAAATGGTTGCAGCCAGATGGACAGTGGTGACAGGAGACTGATATACAGTATTAACACTGGCTGAAATAATTCATTTATTGGCCTTAGTTGCTTATGTTCAGTCCCTTAAAATTATCCACCAATATTCCCCTCAATATATACACATATATCTCAGGAGCCCTTGACTGGTCACAGTTACGGTATTGAACATAGGCGAATAGAGCAAATGAATGTTCAGTTTCCTATTGCTGTTGTCCATCTGGATACAACCATGCAACCATTCAGAATCCTGCGGGAAAATGTCTCTATACACATACATACACATACACAGTTAATATTAAATACATTGTGTTTGTTTTGCTTATGATTTATTCATCTCTGACATGACATATGAGTGTTGTACGTATGATCATACACTGTGATAGTACATGTCATTGTTTGAGAGATTGAATAATTCCAGCGAATTATTCCTGAGCCAGAAATATCTCCTCATAAAACACAGGCTTCTAGCTGCATCATCAAAGCCATAATCAGTGAGCGCTTGTCTCCTTTGTTGTCAGCAGCGCTGGATTGGATAGAGGCTTCACTTTGAGGCAGGTGGACTACATCCAGGCCTTATTACTGATGTAATTACACACACCTGCGTCCCCCATACCACTAGTACACAGAGCGTGCAGCTTGGTAAAGCATTGAAAAACTCAGCTTGGATAATGACAGGCATCTATAGTCAGTGCTGTGTAAACAGCCAAACACACATAAACACTCCCAGATCCTTCATGACCATGACAGCACAACTACTCAGTCGACATTGCTGCTTAAAATCTGCACGTCGCAGAGACATCCCTCGTGTCCACTCCCTTCACCAGCGGTAGGGATTATGTTGGTGGCAGAGCTGACAGCAGCAGCCAGGCACTGGCACCGGCTACTCGGGTGAAGCTGTGAGCAGCTCCTCCATTTGACTTTGATTGACCCTGTCTGCCGAGAGAGCTGCAGCTCCACCTGCAGCAAGCTGGTGAATTATCATTTCAAAGAAGTGCCCAGAAAAGGTTATCCCTTTGAACAAAACGCCTCCATCCATACATCAAAGGAGCAGCCTGACATTGGGCTTTGAGAAGGCATGGTTACAACCAAAGCCTGGAAGAAAGTGCTGAGCTCAAATTCTTACTTTCCAAAGCCACTCGATATGAGATCCCCACTATATCATGATAAGGGCAATATGGTAGTCAATGGAGTTAGCTTAATATTGCTAAACAGACGACAGATTTTAGTAAATGTTTATGTACACAATTATGCATGAGAGCTCAGCACAGTGTGACTAAATAGAAGTGATAACAGTCTGGTAAGCTGCCTGGTTGTTTCATCAGTGTAAAACATCACCATGCTGCTTCTACGGCCATATGCAGTGCAGAATATAAAACATTTTGACAGGAAAATGCTGCCTTGCTAGATTTGGAAAAATCCATGAGATAATATATCAGCAATTTGTATGTTAATTCAACAAATGCTGTGTGTGCTGCACATTTTTTACACATTAGAGCTGAACAAATAGTTCCTACTGTATTATTCAGTCTTCATTGCCGCATGGCAATGTAGACAAAAATTGGAGTACAGCATGCTTGAGGCATCTAGCATTTTAGCTCACATTTTCAAAAATTGTTCTCTCAAAGTGAAAGAGACAGCATTTGACTTTCACAGGCTTTGAGCTGTTCCTGCCAGCTCCCGCTGCCAGCAGCAGAGGCACTGTGCTATCTGATTTTAAAAAAAAAAGGCAGACACAATTTCAGCAGGAAAAACTCACAATTCATCCCTGTATTTCACTTTATATTATTTTCATATTTAATCTCTCTGAAAGAGGAGGGCAAGCTTTATGGATTTTAGAAACCCCCAGTAAATTTTGCCAATAAGAGCACCAAACATGGCACAGCTGAAAATATTCTAAAGTGGCTATTTTACCTTTGTGAGCTTGTTCCACTGGAATAAAATAAAATGTCAATAACCTCCCACAGGAACAGTAACAGACATCACATGACTGCAACTAAATGTTTAGTAGTACGTGACACTAAGACACTAATGGAAAATCCTTTCCCACCAACAAGAGAATTTGTAAGTACCTTAGAGCAGATCTAAGGGATCCACCAGTGCCTTCGGAGATTTGAGGTTCATAATACTTCAGCATCTTTTTGGCATGTGACCAATGCTGCAATAAGACTCCACTAACAAATCTGTCAATTAATATGGATGGTCAAATAATTATAATGATGGAGTATGTGCGTTGAGTCTACAGGGAATAGTGTGAGTGTGAAGGATTGGGCCATTTTCTAATCATAAAGATGAGAAGTAGTGCAGCTGCGGACGAGGTCAAAGGGGAATGATGAAGGAAGGACTAATATGAGGGCTGTATCTATGATCCATGGCTGCATTGGTAATGATCTGACCTCTGAACAGCCAATGGCCTACAACAACCTTTACTGATGAGGCAGAGTGTGTGTGTGTATGTGTGTGTGTGTGTGTGTGCATGTGAAGATAGAGGAAGTCTTCCTGTGATAACTCATTCAAATGTAAAGGAAATGTTTAAAGTCCAAACTTAGCATCTGGCTTAAAATAAATGTATAGAATTTTGCTCGAGGCTCAAAGTCAGATAAACTAAGAGATGTGTACGTACGTCCCTGTGAGCACAGTGAATGCCAAGCTTAATTGACTTATCTCTCAACTGCTCACTTATTGGATGTCTGTAGAACGATGAGCAAAAATCCAGAAATAGCAGACCGCAAGTTGTAGAGAAATGTGAGATGAGATATGAGATAACTTGCTGCATGATCGCATCAATTGCCTAGTACCTGATCTATGCTGTTATCAGCTTGTGCCTCTTAACATACAGTGTATATAGAAAACAAGGTACATGTTCTCAGGAACTCAAGTCTAGAAACATGTGGATCTCCAAAATAAATTGTAATCATAGCAGAGGCGGTATAAGCCATTGGCCTGCAACTGTTTCCTAGGATCTCGCAATCTTCCCCTGCACGAGTGCGTTCCTCCTGTTGAGCTCCTTTAAAGCAACGCCTGGCCTTTGACACCTTTGCTGTGCTCCCAATTCCCATATTGACCACCAACAGGCAGTATTACATGTCAGGCTGAAGGACTAGAGGTCCGTGCGGATGTGTCAGCCTCTGTGTCTGCTCATCTGCTCTCCAGGACCACGCAGGGGTTATCCTGCTTGGCTGTCAGATCCACTAATATTTTCATTGTTCCTGTTTCTATTTAGTCAATACCTGTTCACTCTCTGGGAGGAGGCCAATAAGAGCCAACTCAGCCCCCTCTGACGGACGCTGGTGTGTGCAGCCAGGTATAGACATTCTCTAAGCTGAGCTCGTTACGCCCAGTCAGATGGAAACAGTTTTCACACAACACGGGCAGACCCTTTGAGGTCCAGCAGCACAGCAGACACTGCATAGGGAAAAAGACAGTCTCAGACAAATGAAATCCACTGATGTGCACTAAGGAAAATGGAACAATACAAATGTCTCCTTTCTGTTTCTCAGATAAATCATTTTTGATGTTTCCCACTAGTGTAGACAGGATTTGGAGTACTCAGTGTGTGTCTCTGTGTGCTTATTTGGCACATCAGGCTTCTCCCTTTCAGCCACATGTTTGCCCTGTCCGGGCCTGACTGGTTCTGAGGGGGTTTCCTGGGAGGAAATATGTGCTGTGCTCCAGCCAGGTCCTCTCCAGTTTGAGTATTACACAAAAGCTGCCAGACGAATGGGAATCCAATCACCGCTCCCTATGGCAAAATTGCCTCAACTGCATACAAGCCTGAATCTGGAGAGGCACAGAAGAGGCACCACTGACCTGTAAATTATCTTACAAACATGTCAGGGTTTCTTTGACAAAAACGCACGTGCTCTAGCTGCTAGCAGTCAAGCTTCAACTCTGCATTCTTACTAATAATGCTCTTCTGCCTTCTAACTCAGTCAGTACTTGAACATGATAATGCAGATGAGTGAGGGAGTGTGTGGGCTGCACACGGAAATGCTAATAACTTTGCCAGTTCTCCAAGGTCTAACCCACATGTGGTGTTTTTTTTTCCTGTCGAGGGTAATGCCATAAGGTCACGAGGAACACTCATTAGATAGTACTCAGCTTCACATACACTTTCTTCCAACGAAAGCTATTACCCCTTTGTTACTTTTATAACAGAGCCCATACAAGATGCCAGCACAATGTTCGGGCACTGATATTCATATTTTTTTTCTTTTTCCTCTGGCTTGTCCACCGTCTGCATTAAACCTGGCACTGAACCCATGAAGAAAAGGTTCATTAATGCCCTTTTTGCTTTCAAATCCAACCGTTGACACAATCACCTGAGTAGTACTCATTATCTCAAGTTTAGAGATGGACTTTATTTTCTTTCTTCCATTTGCCGCCCATGCAGAGACACAATTCTAAATCCTCTCATTATACTACTAAAAAACATCCTGCAATAACTTGAATAGTTAGTGGAGGTTTCAAATGTCTATAGGCATCATACACAATTCTAAAAAAGTATAAAGTAATACTCCCCGAAAAGTGTAAGTGAACATGTGTTACAATGAGAAGGTGATCCTTTTTGCATTAAAATGCCACAATAGCCACTGTGAGGTTGTGGCAGATTTACACACTGCTGAATGGAACACAGGATGAGTGTCTAATGGCAGGAAATAAAAAACAGAAAAACTGATGCTGAGAGCGATACCATATGGCTGTGTGGGCGACATCAAACAGGAAAGTGAGCCTCAAAGCAGAGGTGCTGTTTGACATAACTTACAAAGTGGAATGAAGATCTGATCTGGACTTTGTCAGATGCGTCAAGCAAATTTACAACCTCTCATTCAATGTGAATTGTAGAGCGCATTGGGGCTATTTATTAACAGTGACAGAATAGCAGAAGGTAAAATGCTGTTTGAGGGGCCAGTGGATTAGGATTACTATGAAAGTAGAGAAAACAGCTAAACATTACAGGGTACATTAATCATTAATAAATAGAGACAACATAGCAGAATATTTTATATTACCACTTACTGTTTGATGCTACAGTAACAGAACCAGCACATAGTAAGTAAAAGTAAAGGCAGAAACATTATAAAGACCATGTCACAAGCCAAAGTGGACATTTACAGATGTTAATGTGCAACTGTGTTGTAAATAAAATGTAGTTCTCACAGAGAACACCCAAACCAGAGTCTTTGCATGCAGTGATTATAATAAAATTGTCTGGTTTTGATTTCCTCTGTGTTGCTATAACTGGCAGCAGCCGACTGATAGAAGGCGCCTGAAGGTGTTTGCTCTGGAGATGGGAGGCTGATTAGATATTGTACATGTAAGTGGCTCACAAGGTTTACAGCAGGTTAATCAACTAAAGGAGACTTAAACCATGGGGATTTGTGTAAATGAGTGTCACCCACTGTAGTCTGTGCTTTTTTTTGATGACAAACAGCTGTGTAATAGTAGATCTAGTCACTCTGTGGCCGAGTTGCAGGCTGTTATATCATCATGACCAATGGTGACCTTTACAGCTGGCCTTAACATGCACATCTCACATCTGGATATCTGGACCACATTTATAGTAAATCTGAAATAAAAATTATATTCCAGTATACACAAATATCTGATATATCTCCCTTAATAAAGCACAGACTCCTGAAATTGCTCCGCTATTTATTGTTTATGTCGTTTTTGCTTCTTTCATATCGCTGTGTTTCCCAGCTTGACAAGTTTGTTTGATTTATGTGTGAAAACAATTGTGTTTACACATCTGCTATTAAATGTAATTTGAAGATTGTTGTCATTTTCAGTCGTCTTAATATAACCAAATGTATCATTGGCAGCCCTTAGAGTAACCTTTATTTCATTCAAAATTGGATTTGCTGGGTTTTTGCTCTATCCAAACATAATCTGATTACCTTTTTTGGTGTTGATGCTAGATGCAACTAGGAACAAAAATCTCATATAAGGGAGATCAGAAAATCAGGATTAGGGTCTGCAGTGGGGAGAAGACTTCTAATTAGCTGAGCCCTGCAATGTGAGCAGACCAGAGTGCTGTTAAGATGAATTCCTAACTACTTATAAAAGAAGAATAAGTCAAAAAAGCTTTCAATTTGGTGAAACTAATAGGAACAAAACACTCATTGAATACATGACCTTGGATTTGGACTAGACATTTATCTTATTTTTCTTAGAAATAACCTATGACTAAATCTGTGATGACGCTAAAATGAAGGCACGATTTTGTCATTATGAACAGCCAGGCACAGTTGTATCAGTGCAGAGGGTGAACGGAGAGAAGCTCAGTCTGACAGGTCTCACTGATTTGCATGATTTTTCTCAGAGAGACTGTAATATATCCATATTAGTGTCAGTGTCCATACACACATTCGCTGTACTGCACCTCAGGACACAGCCACATGCTACTCACCCACAAGCCACTCAAAAACATGGAGGGAGCTCTATAAGGGTCTTAGAGACCATTGATGTTAGAGACACAATTCAGTCTGACTGATCAGAGAGCTCATAAGAGAGAAGTGTTACTAAAATGGGCAGCAATGTGCTATTCAAACAGCAAGCCACAAAAACAAAAAAAACATTCAAAAGATCCCCAGAGTAACAATAAAATTGCTAAAGTGGGTCTAATTAGCATGATTAGTGGGGAAAGCTCTGTTCTCAACTCCTGGGTATGAATCAAAATGTTTCACTTGCTGGCAGATCAAATAAAATCATCTTCATGAACAACAGTATAGCAAGGTGCTTTTACTAGGGGGAAACAAGCTGTGGAGCAGAGGTTGGTTTATGTCTATGCAGCAACCACATTAGCGCAGGGTGCTGAGGTAGTCTGTGTCATGCATGATGGACGGTCATACCGCACAGCTCTATAGACTAATGTTTCCAGCCTCCAAACTCTCCTACAGTTTTCTAGAACTATCCCAAGGAAGTCTCCAATCAATACAGTAGCTGTTTCGATCTAACTGTGGTTTAGGAAATCAATGACCTGCCCATTTCTAGCACTGTTTTCCACACTGTGTCTTGTAAGGTTCCTTAAACTTGACTGGAACCAAAGCGAGAGCGAGTTATCTCCCAGCCTCGTACCGCTGTGGCTGTCCGCAAGAGACGGGTGACACTTAGTTAATGCGACAACTGTGTAACACATGGGACGGGGTGCTTCTGTAATTAATAATGCTAATCCAACATCACTTTATATGTGCACTTAGAAAAAGACAAACAAGGATAAATAGGGGAAGAAAACACACTGCAAAAGGGCATGATGAATGAACAGGCTGACTAAGTGACTAATACCAGGGGATAAGAGAGAGTATTTCCCCCCTGTTGTTAATACTTTAATAAACAAGGGCATCCACTATTTTCATAGTAATATATCCAGCATAGGTACTAATTAATGTTCCTGATAAATACGGACCGTTAAAGATGTGTCGAGGGACTAATTAGATCAGTGGAAGAAGAGTCGCTAAGCATGCAGTCATATCACATGGGACTGTGGAGTAAAGAGGGAGAGCACCCACTCTGTCATGTGGCGGAAACCCAGCCGGCACAGTCTTAAGGAAATCCTCCCTGCTCCATCAAGAGGAAACTACGGGCAAATATAATACCTCGAGATCCATAAGTAACAGCCAATGGATAAGCCAGTAGCATAATAATGAAATGTGATTTGTCTTTAAATGGCAAATGGGCATTTAAAACAGCATCAGGATGGAGAGAGAGTGAAGAAGAGCATCAGGGTGGTGTGTTGGGACAGACTAGTCCCCAGTAAGCCTGTCTTAACCACGCCTCTAACCAGGTCCAGGTGGACACCCTCTCTCTCTCTCCTTATTGCCAGATTCTGAGAAGTGGGTCAACCCAGCAACACCGAAGAAACTCTCAAGCGGGTACAATTGAATGCAATCAACAACTGTGCTGTGCAACATACCACCGGCAAACACTGCTTAAATGCATCTTTAAAGTCTTAACATACTCCCCAAAGCCATTTCTCTGGGAGGAGAGGCGCAAGGAGGAATAAAGCCCACACTGACCCTGTGACTTCTGGAAGCGCACTCCTATATTGCTATTCTGCATGCCTGTGCTCTGACCTTTTCAAATCCCTCTTTAAAGGTTGCATGTTCCTGTGTCTGTGGGCTGCGCAGGCTCTGCAGGAGCAGCCGGCTGAGTGAGCGCACCTCAGCTCTCCACAGAGTGACCTACAAAGCTATTGTATTAAAAGAACCATATTTATCACTGCTCTCCACACCAATCTGTTCTACCTGCTGCACGAAGAACATGACCCTTCCTCAAACTCAAGTGCTCCTCCACTCAGCACTTTGAAAAGCTTTTTAGGCACGATTGGCCAGTGGGATCTCCGGAAAGGAAGCCTATCGCTTGGCTGCTTTGAGAGGTGAAAATGGTATTCAGGAGCCGCTGAAAGTTTAATCAGGCTGTGATACGTCTGTGCTGGGCCATTTGAAACACAGTACTGAGCCAGCATGGGGCAAGACTGGTCACTGATTACAGCAGAGCAGATCTTTTTTGTTAACCAATACTCAAAATATCTACATTTATAATTATTTCTCTGTAAAATTCATGAACAGAAATGAGGAATCTGTGAAACTATTTGTGACAGATCTCTTGCATTAAGAATATATAAAAACAGTGTAATCTGGTAAAAAAAAATTACACCTTCCTACTCTCGAGGTACATACCTTAAAACCTGCATGAAAGAAAAACCGACAGAGTGCTGACATTAAGGTTACTCAAGCCAGACTGAAGGCCTGAGAATGAAGGGATAACCTGAGGGTCCACACTAGGCACATGACCTTTGAGCCTTCAGTTTATTCATCTTTTCACAAGCTGTCAAAACGGCAGATGATGAGGGCCTTTGTAATAACAGGTTCCAGAGAAAAGGTTGTAGAACGGAGACAAGGAATTGTTAACTATACAGGCTAGAATAATCTATTCTGACATGTGCTGTAATCATCTCTGCTGTTTGCCACCAAACTGAGATCCTGGTGTGCTTTGAATAAATATGGCTTTCTGTCAATTTTTCATCCAGTGCAGTTCATGCTTAGTGTCCATGTCTCACAATACTCCATTTATAATGACTAACACTTTCATATATGAAAATAAAACAGCTAAAATAGAAACAAATGTTTTGTTTCTCAAGCCACAGTTGACCACAGAAGAGACGATATCATATCAGGCAGCTCTGATTTAGCAACAAAACAAACCAATTAGATGGAAACACTCTGTGACCAAGAGTAAAGAAGCCCAAGGCTAACAGAGCCACAAGTTCTCCATAATTCCTCCAATAATCTAATTAAGATACTTACTGGAACCATGGCAAGCTAATGAGAGGGCTATGACACATTTGTACTCTAAACACTGTCTCGCTTTATCTTGCTGGGAAAATGGAATTATTTCCACAACTGCATCTCAAGTCTGATATCCTTTCTCTCCTGGAATGGTTTTGTTTTGCCGGCTCTATCTCATCTGTGCATCTCCACTCCAATCTTATTGTTAATTCTTTCAAGACAGGGACACAATGCAATTCCTTTTTAATGATTAAAAATAGAGGTTTCTAGAAAACATAAGTGCGTTAAATAAACAGTGGGACTCCGACAGGCATAAAATGACGGCAGCACGGCTCTTTATCAGATATTCATAGCTCAGAGTAATGGTGGTGTGCTGTGATACAACTCTCTCCACAGGGATGTGGCTGTGGCTCTGTTCTGACATACAGTGTATCAGTGTCCTACTGTCTTTGCGACCTAAACATACAGAAGCACATGTTGACAATGGTGCACACACAGCGGTAACATGCTGTCCTGTGTCCTGAAACTGAATCTTTAATTCATGTGCTGTGTTCTGAGCCGGGCCCTCGCCTTGTTTTGGCCGACGGCTGCCGATCTGACAGGGAGAGTTCGAGGGGTGGGGGAGTTGATATAGGGGTGTAAAGTGGGGCTGGGTGGGGTTAGGTGCATTTACAAATCGAGGCAGATGGCAGGATGTGAGAATTTCGAATGGAGATTTTGCATTCTGCGGGTCAGTGGGGTCAACAGCCAGATTCGCAGTCGCAGCCCATGCCGTGCACACAGGAAGAGAGTGGGTCACTCTTTTATCACCGAGAGATATTGAAAAAGCAGCTGAGGAAAGATCACAGCAGCACTGGGGAAACGCACACCCAAGAGGTATATCGCTCCTGCTTTCACTTACTCAGATAAGGCGCTGAGCCTGACAGCACTTTCATTTTTGCCACTTGCTTATTTCATGTGATTGAGCTTTAATGGGTTTTTGCGGATAACATCCCTTTGTTTTTCACCGTATTGTTTCTAATTAAGATTCAGTATGAAATGTTGAAATCCTCCTGTTTTTGTAGCAACGGTCTATTGCAAAATGAAACTGAGCTTTAGTGAACAGGAGGGTAACCATCAGGAAGGAATTTAGTTTCTCGTTGATCTTAAAAACTACAAACACACTGTCTCACTTCTTCCTCTGTACTGCTCAGCAGAGGTTCAGAAATCCTTGTCTTTCGTCAAATATTCACTTTGAAGAAGTAAAACACCCAGGAAACACGCAAAGTTTACAAAAACGTGGATGAGGTGGTGTTACAAAACCAGGAGGAAAGGAATAAAAGTAACCTATGCCATGCTATTGTATAGTTGTCGTGTGTGTGTGTGTGTGGGGGGGGCTGCATGTGAAACCTGAAACACTGGGGGAACAAAACTGTCATTAACATGAAAATGCATTAGTGTTGAAGCAGTAAAATTGTCACTATCTAGAATCATAACAGATTTACATTTACATTACATTATTTTTTCTTATTGAAATTCATCTTTTCTCAGTTGTATGTTATAATTGACACAGTTTAGTAATCTGTGGCAACTATATGAATATGAATGAATGAAGCTCCTTTGGATATAATATATTTTAAATCAGCAGGCACATCTCTCTTTCAGCACGCCCCAATTAAATTTGACATTCTGTATGAGGCAGCGATGAGCAGTCAGTGGTGTGTGTTTATGAATATGTATTCCTTTTATGGTGTCAATTAAGCATTGGATAAACGTCCATGATATGCTTTTCACGAGCTTAAGTGTAGTCAAACTAATTCTAATTAGCTGGTTTATATGAGAGGCTCAGATTAAGTGTAAAGAGCTGTGGATGTCCCATCGGCACAAGGCTACGAGCCCATATGTGAGACTGTGTGTGTGTTTTGTAGGAATAATAAATCGTCTCACATGCTTTACACTTCAGAGTTGTTCAGCCTGGGTGCTTAGTGGCTTTTCTTGCCAACATTCCCCAGGAAAAAAAAAATCACACATCTGTAAGACATTTTCAAAGTCGATGGTTGATGTGCTTTGGACAGTGTCATTAAAACATCCCAGGTTATGGCCTGTTATAAAAATGCCCAGCTTTCCAGGTGTCAGGAGACATTTGCTGGACTCCCACAGGCTTTGGGAAGGAAAAGAGGATTTGGAAGTTTCATGAAAAGACAAGAAAACGTGCACGAAAACCTCCTCACCTAAAACTGCAGGAAAGCTTCCAGAATGAGGATTAAGGTTCAACTTCCATCTGTGTGACGGACAGACGAGTACTTAACAGACAATTATAATCCGTTAAAAGCTAATAAAAGCACCATCGTGCTGTTTCAGCATGAGGTGAGCAAGGCTGAGGCTGATGCCAGCTCTCTCCCTATGATTGGCTGTCTGCTGATGAGAGGTAGACATCCTATCTACAGCCCCCATCCCCACAACAGCCTCAGGCTTAAGGGGGTCAGAGGTCAGACTCAGGAACACATCAATCACACATCCACTGTGAACCCCACATGGGTTAATTTGGTGACTAATTTATCATAGATGGGCTCCTATATGCTTCATATCAGTTTGTATGCCTCACAGATGTAACATAGGTCTTCATGGCTCTGTTGAGGAGAGGGTAACTCCCACGTGCCTGCTTTAGCAACTCACTGCAGTGGGCACGGGATCAAAATGGGGCTACTTTTTGATGTTTCTCTACAATCTGAGGAAAAGAAATACTAATAATTTGAGCATCCCTCAATATGCAGAGAACTGAAATATAAGACTCTGCCAGTTTGAACTTGGGTATGTGCCACCGCAGGACAACCTGAGGTGTGTCAACACTTTCATCTGCTTGGACCCAAGTACATCAGGGAACTCATTAGTTCGACACTCTTTCAAACCAAAAACTCAGCATCCCTGTTATCCAGTCAGGGAAACATCTGTGTGATACCCATCCCTCCCCTAAACCTAACCCTGACAAACCAAGTTACTAGGTTAATTGGTATGCAAGGCACTGTATGACTTCTGATGTAATGAATTGATATTGAGGTGTGTTTTGTAAGATCCTCTATAAATCAAATATCTGTCTGCTTGGTTCACAGATAAGTGCAAAAATACAGTATTTACTGAGTTCTGTTTATTTCTTTGATTAATGGATGTCATTCTGAAGCTTTTGGCGCAGACACACTGAGGATGCATTGGTTACAAAGCTACCAGACACCTCCATAGCCATGAATACCATTGAAAGGTAAACGGAAATGAGACGTCTTATCACTGTTCTCCAGTGGGGAGTGGGGAGAGGGCGACAATGAGTCAAAGGTCCAAGATGTATTTAGAAAGTGCCAAATGCAAGTTTGTTGTATTATCAGTTTTCGTCTGAAGCCATGGAAACCTTCATCACAAATGTTGTGCCTTTATCTCTACTGTTTGGATATACATGTGAGCCCAGAGGATGAAAATATTTATTCTCTTGCAAGCAATAGGAGGTACCCTTGAGCCAATGGGTTTTCAGGAGGAGTACAAAGACACAGATTGGAGGTGAATCAATACTGATGATAACATGAGCTGGATGCAGTGAATCAGCCTGGGCCTGGGCTTTGTGACCTGTCACATTCAGACATAAACCAGTGACTCCAAAGATTAAGGGAAGATTCTGGCTCTGCCTCTGTTCTCAGCCTATAACTGAAATGTTTTAGTTGTCCTTTAGATCCCTCCTGTATGCCACGAATCACAAACCAGTTCCTTGAGAGATTGCCGCGAGCTCAGTCCTTAGAAGTGGATTGTGGGGAAACCTGATGTAAATACGTGCAGCTGGCAGCTCATGTGGTTTTGTTCATTCAGCTCAGCTCGCAAGTCTTGTGCTGAGGGGTACAGTATGGATTTCTATGAAAATAACCTTGACTTACAGTTTTTTTTAAGTTAACCTCTTGAAAAGTGCATTCGCCATCTGAAAAACATTTCAATAAGTGCTCTCTGTATGAACTCTAAGTGCTCTTTGACAAAATGAAGTGACTGAAATGGTGCAGGGTGTCACCACGTAAGACTTGAATAATTACAACCTATATTTGGTGTCCGAATGTAACAGTTAATCCTGTGTGACCGGTCGCACTATATCCAACAATCTAGACTACTTGAAAACTCTGAGTGACACTCTTGACACCACAGAATCTGCCAACATTAACGAATACTGTAGGGTACAATATAAGGCTGCTGTAATGGAAAAGAATAAACACCTTTCTTCATGGAAGCTGAGTCCATGGTCTCTCCAGGTTAAAGCAACTGTGCCAATTTAAAAATAACAAATACAGACAGACAGAGAGCCTACAGGGACGCAAAGCTTTTACTGTAAACTGCAACAGCCAGAGCAGCTGATAGATACTGCCAAATAAGATATGAGACATGGGTTCTCTTGTGTGTTACCTCATAACCTTTCAATTATATATCCTGATAACATTTTGACTTTTATTGTCAGATATGATGTTGATAAATGTCACATAAACCGCAAAGAGCATAATGCAGTCACTTGGGCTTTGCTGCAACAACAGAGCATCCTGACAAGATGAGATGGTGCCAGAGCGCAAGTTAACTGAAGCACTGCTACATGCGTTTTTACAATCCACAGTTTAAACCCATATATTTTTAATGACCACATCAGTGTTTCTCTGAATATAAATTATGCATAGGGCCAATGCTATCTAGTTCACACTACTTTGACTCTTTCAATGCCTGTTTTCCGTTAGATTCCAGTCTGGGATAGTCGGTGCGGAGATGAATTCTAATGAATAAGACACACTTACATCTAGGCTATTCCATCCACTTTATGCTTTTGAAATTACGTTAACCTTTTTAGATACAATTTTCAGAGGATTTTGAAGGCGGCTAAGTATTGCATCACTAATTGACTGCTTAGTAGAGGAAATGTGGCGGAAAATGACAAGATTATTAGATACAGAGTGAGAATGTAATGGAGTGCCAAAGAAAGGGCTCGCTGATAACACCTTCAAAAATGCCAACAAATAACAGGAACACTGCAGCGGAAAGCCTTCTGCATGAGAGGAAAAACACAAACTTTGCTAACATATGCTCACACACATTCACTCAAGGACAAAGTCATAAGTGCACACCCACACGAAGTAAGTCACGTTTTGCATGAAAATGTGAACAAAGATGACTATCTCAGTTGTGCAGCTCCATCCACACTCACGCAGGCCGTTAATGTTGCCCCTACCATAAACATGTTAAATTCAATAAAAGCTTGATACTATTTTAATAAGAGGAAAGGCTTGCGGCTTAAATAACTTTGTTTTTCTTCCACAGAGCTCCTCGTATCATATTTCTCAATTTCAGGCTTTTTCTAATATCCCCCCATCCCCTGCAGGGACACTTGTATGTTTCAGTCAGTCAGTGTTCAGTAGGCTGCACGGGTTCACTTCTTTAACTCTTACCACATGTGCACTGACTGGGGTCACACTGCACTGCCAGATAAAGCCTCGGAAAAACACAGCCGCGCTTATCTCCTCATTCAATTCTCCCAATTATTACCAAATGAAAGATCAATCCCAAAAAGTATTACTGACATGCTATATGACAGCCCTGACACAACATACTCGCACAACTTTAAAGAGAAACTTAATCAATTTAGATGAAGTATTGATAAGGTTTGGTTGGAGGGGGAAAAAAGGAGGTGACTGATATACAGAGGGCATAAGAAAGTATTGCAGTACATGATGAAGAGGAGATGTTTTTCATCCTGTGGCACAAAGGACTCTATGAAAGTCTGCCGCGCCACGTGACTGCTGTCATGCAGACAGAACGATCTAGCAGCACAGCAGCACATGAATTCTTTACGAAGAAATTAAGTGTTTCTGTCTCAGGGATCTGATGTGCTGGATGCCACACATTCCTTCCTACTATATTTATTCTATTACTATTTACTTTAAGTCCTAATAATAATTTGAATTCAATTTACTGGTCATTTTCTCACTCTTTTGATAAAGTATAGTTTATTCTTATTAAATTAAAGCTTCATTTCCTCTAGTAGAATATCACTGAGGCTCCCCAAATGTTACACAATAAAACAACGAGGAATGAGTGTAATTACAACTGCTCACTGCGCCAGCCTTAATGTTTTACATGGTACACTGCACAAAAACACAGCGCTATTACACAGTACAACACTGCTGCAAGTGTAGATTGGCTTGAACATATAAAGATGCACTAATTCTGAAATGGGCCATGAAATACACAGGACCGTAGATTATTGCTGGTCACAGAGAGGAGCTAATCAGCTTGCCAAATGAATGATGAGGAGAGCTGAAGAGAGGACTCTCACTCGCTCTCCCCATTATCTGGCGACATGCAGAGAGGCTACCTGGTGTGAACACACAGACTTCATGCCTATGCAGTGGGCAGTAGCTCACGCTGGGCGTCCCGCACGCATCAGATAATTGGTAGAGCACCGCCATGTGAAGCAGTGCGCCAAGGGGACGGCATGCAGAGAAAAACACACAACTTCAGCAGATGGTTTGTCTGATGAACAAACAGCATGCGGACAGAGTGGGAGAGGTAGAAAGAATCGAGAGCATCCTGAAAATATAAGAACAGAGGCAGAGTCAGAGCGAGAAAGAGCGAATGTGTGTTCTTGTGTGCATGTCAGTGTCTGCTCACAGCCTGACTGACATAAAACACGACAATAGTGGAAAGATCTAACGCTGATTGACAGCAGATTCGTTCATTATCACACAACATTGGTTTCTATCAGTATTTCCTAACAATCCCAGGTGTCAGAAAATCAAAAGGCAGTTGAGCAGCCATGCAGGGAGGAGAAAATCAAATATGTCACAGTAATAACAAAACACCATATATTGGGGTTTTGACGACACAATAAACAAGTGCACTGAGCAAAAGCGAGTGTAGACACTGCAAAAATAGCAAAAAGGATATTATTACAGCCCTTCAGTCGCTTTATTCGACAGTATGGGTCAGGAGAAACAAGCTAACAGAGCTGAATCAATGTGACAGGGTTAATGACTGTTTCTTCTCTTCTAAACTCCGGCTGTGGAGCAGCTGGGCCTCAGGGAACCAAGGTGACAGTTAGACTTTCTGTCATATCCGCCCAGTCACACTCCATTTCTTCACCTCACTTCACCACCATGATGCCATGACGCTTCCTCCCCTGACACCAGCACTCAACCACATCCTCACCTGCGGGCCTCACAGGACCTCAGGTTGATTATTTACACCCATGTCGCTTTGTTAGTAAAGAGACAATCTGTGACTCACAAATATTTTGGCTTGTTTGATCCCACGTATGTGGCAAATGGACGACGCTAAACACACAGCACGATGCTACAAAAATGTCTGGGAAACTTTTGACTCATAATTCACAGTTGTATCTGAAAGATTATTTCATATTCCTCTTTGTGATTCACTCATTACTTTGTCACCATCACACATCCTGGGGTAAATCTGTACTCCATGCCGGTTAAAAAAAAGATTGTTAATTCTTTTTATTCCCTTTTCTGCCTATTACTGTGCCTACAATGTACAGTTTATGTTTTTCTTGCCATGAAAATTTGCCTTAAAACATTAATGCTAATGTAATACTTACATCATACATATTTATATTTTTCTTTTCCAATTTTTTTAACTTTTATTTTAATTATTCTTCTTGCATATTAACCTTTTAGCACATCTTCTTAATCACCTCAATATTTTCATGCACATCTTGTAATGAAACAAAGAAATTACTGAATCTTCACCATAATGATGAATATAGTTGATAAGAATATCTCTGATTTTAATACTGCATCACCAACAGTCATGTGCTGAAGTGGCTCACATGCATAAACCATGTGTGAGGTGTCCGGATTTTAATTTGATTTTAATCTTAAGAAATTTAGCCAACGCCTGGAAACATCTGAGGAATGTTGTTGAAACTCATTTGAAAAAAGTTAAATCATGAATAATTTTTTCAAACTCCACAACTAGAAATTTTAAACTAAAAACGTGATTTGTCATTTTAATTAATTAACTCCTAAATACTCTAAATCTTAGATATTTAAATATAACACTCTGCTAATACGGCCAAATAAAAACTGTGACTGTGTTTGTGATTACGCAATTATGATGAGCCTCAGAAAGGCAATGGCTGTAATGTTGTGTTAATGTCAGTGTGTGTGCATGTAAGTGTATGGCTGAACATGACGTTGAGGGAACAAAGTGTAAATGGGTTAATGTGTGAATCAACTGCATGTGTGAGTGTTTGACCACACTTTGGTAAAGTTGCTGATTTAGTGCAAAAGGCCATCTGTGCCATTTTCCCTGACCTTCATGGGGCTGTGACTGTGACAGCGTGCAATTCCCTCTCTGCAGGATGGCTGTGTTTTTATGTGTGCATCTGTGTGTGTATGTGAATGAGACAAAGGATCAAAACACGTTGAGTGTACACACTTCACAATGATTTGATTTTCTATTTGTCTGCAGGCTGTGATCTTTCTTCCACTTTGTACAAGAGGCCAAACACAACAACTACCACATATAAGCTGGGTATATCAAGAAAATTACCGCTGAATTGAACACGCCCAAAAAAGGCTCATCATACTGTGAATTCCCCCCACTCGGCAGTGGTCTCATGTCCCCTCACAGTGAGGGTGACCTCCTGATTTACTCCTTTTTGCCCTGATCGCGGCACTTTGTCAATACAGCGTCCACCATTCAGGAACACATCAACATCCAAGGGCAGTCCACAGGCCTGGCTGGTCAGCCTGAACAAAATCCAAACAAATAACCTTCCCTGCTGTCACAGATTTACAACCCTCTGACAGGACTGCCCGCCAGAGGACGACAACAACACAGCACAACAGGAATGAATCATCCCTACCTTTTCCTTCTCACCTTTGGATCGGTGAAGTGGTGATGAGAGCATTGTGATTTCACAGAGCCGGAGCTAGACAGGCTCAGCCTGATGTCTCTGGCAGACTACTTCACAAATTGGTATTGAATACCTGCCGTTTTATTCATTTGGTTATTCGAGTTATTGTCCCGGCACAGAGAGGCGATCAGCACTGCAGAAGATTAAAGACATTAGTAGGCAGAGTGACTCTTGCAGATGTGACCAAGTTGCCCCACTTTCTACCACATGCTCCACAGAGCTTATCCTGCCTGAGGAGCCTCTTTCTTTTCACTGCTTCCCTTCTGAGGGTGAGGACGGTGCCAGCCACTAGTATGGGTTGTCCAGGGGACGGCAGACTGGTTCCCAGCTGGGCTCCTGCTGCTGAAGGGGTTTGTCATCGCTGCCATGCCGCCCTGAGCACCGCAGCAGGACTGAGTTGCTGGTGCTTTGATCACTGTGGTAAAAGCTCATCTGTAACTGTGTTTGGGCCAAAGAGGCAACTCATGCCTAACCGCTAACATGGGAGGGGGCCAGAGAAGACAGGGTTTATCTCTGACATTAGCCAGTAAAGGAAACAGGACATTTAAACATGTCTGCAGCTCATACCCTGTATCTCTTATTACTTTAAACAGGTACCTAAAGCATGCCTTGTTTTCTGCCATATAATGCTGGAATCAGTTAATGCAGCAAAAATATTCTGTAGATTTGCACATTATTTTATGAACAAAACCCCTAAAATTTTCTTGTTTAAACATTTTATAAGCCTGAAACATTCAGTCAGACAACCCTAAACAACACACATTCATCTATGCTCTCTACTCACGAGAATATTAGGTTTGAACTGGAGACACTGCTTGTAAATGTCTTGTAGCTGAATTACTGCTCTGGGTCAGCTCCAATGATACTGAAATGCTGTTAGAGTTACATAACAATTCTCAGTTAAAAGCTTATTCTCTTCTTCATTGTTTCTAATATATCTATGGTTTATGTAACAAGAACAGACCCTTAGCAATGGCTATATATTATGTTTTTTACAGTCAGTTAAATTAGGTTTGTTTTATACTGAATTTAGCAGTTGAGGTTTAGATTACAAAGGACGATTACATATTCCGGAAATTTACATTTCAGATTTCTGTCTTTAGAGATCTCTTCTCTTCTTATCTGTAAGTAAAACTCACATAACAACACTTTCTTGGAAATGCACCAAATTCTAAGACTTATGAAAACACTAGAAATCCTAAGATGCCTCCTCCAAAGACATTTTCTGGTCAAGGTTAGCCTAGTGTACCTCTACATTTTACCATGGCTGTTGAGCCAGAAGAAAGCATCTTATTGCATTGGGTTTGCCTGGGATTTACTTGGACAAAAAAATGTTCTTCAACAATGTCAGGAAGCACCAAAGTGTTTTAGTTGATGTTTTTGGCAGTTATTATTTCAGATGGTAAGGGAAAAACAACTGTATCCTGTCAGTTACAGCAGATGAGACTCGTCTACTCTATATCAGACTTTGTGTAGCTATAAAGGGGGCAGTGAAAGATGTCGTCTGTCACTCTATCTCTGATATTGCCGTGATTAAGCAGTTCTTGTGGCTCTGATACAGTTATCAGCAGTAATGCTGGGAGCTGACTGAACAGACTCTCCAGCTCAGGGAGGAATGTGCTGGCTGATTGAGTGGCTCAGCTCCCAAGGCAGATGAACTGACATTACATTAACAGTCCGTGCCAAGGCACAGAGAGCGGCAGGGTGGAAAACAACAACAGTGCAGAATGCATCACTTTGGTCAAGTCACATGGTGCAAAAGGCAAACTTTGGGAACAAAATGACATTCACGGGAAAAAGCATTTACTGTGATGAAAGCGGGAGATGATATTTTAAATCACATTTGTCACTCTTGACATTCAACTCAATGACTGCCTTTTATACAGTATGTATTCCATTTTGCCCAATTTGCCCATCAAATGAAGTGAAGGTGGAATGAAAATCAGGCTGGCTTCTTGTCAAAGCGGCTTTATAAAATGACATCACTGCAAACACATGTCTACAGGCATGTTCTGTTCATATTCAAAGTGACTGCTAAACCAGTTCAAAATATCATGAGCGCATATACAAGAGCTGCAGTAATGTAGCGTATGCTGTATTCTAAACAGGACTTAACATACACACACCATGCTTTGCAGGGCAACATGACTGCAAATCCAATTCATCATACCGTAGGTTGCCACATTCACCTCAAAATGATTTCTTTTTATCATGGTTGTGCAAATACTGCATTTACAGCTACTGTTATTATATTACATTATTAAATATGCACTAGCAACGAGTGTTTTCGTACATTTAAGAACTCTGTTAAACGTGTATCAAAATATTTTCTGAAATGGAAATTTATTTTCAAAAAACAAATATTATTAAAGTATTTGTCAGCCTCTGCTTTAATCGTTGTTGCAGACCTATAATTTTCAGTGACCTTGTATTTTAAGCAGAGGATCTAATTGCTTTTTTTGTGTTGCTCATTAAGTTTTAACTGCACCTTAGTCTGTGTTTTTTTAGATGTACAGAAAAAAAGATTCATAACAATCAAAGAAGATTCTTTTTTTGGATACCAGGTCTATTATTTTCAAATCAGTCATTATCCTTGAGTAAACAGTGAATAGCAAGGCAGGTCTTAATTTATACAGTCAATAAGACTGTGGTTATGAAGCTGTTTTGAATGAAGCACCAAGGCCAGATGAGGTGAGGAGGATGTGCACTAACTGGAGTGCAGTTTAAGGTGAAGGGACGCTCTTAACAAACAGTTGGTTTGGTGAGAAATTTGTGTTGTCTGTTTAGTTTCAGCTTGTTGCTCCAGGTGTGTTCTGCATACGATGTAAGCTAACAGCATTCAGGTATCATTATTCTATACTCGGTGCTGGAGACAGTACGAGTAACAGTAAAGGACAGGACAAGAGCAGGCCTGCAGGTCTTGCTGTCATGGTAGCCATCCTCTCTTTATCTCAGCCTCACCTGTGTCCTGGACAATTTAATCCATCCAGCTCCTTGTGGCTTTGCAGAGTGACATTCGATTAGTGGCCCAATTAGAAACAGCATTGCTTCAAGGCCTCCTTTTCCCCCTGTGTCGGGGGTGAGAGACCAAGATGTAGTCTGAGCAAGTTTAAAGCTAGTGAAAAGACAACAAGTAAGTTGATCATGTAATTAATGTGTACATACCGGCACACAAACATGCTCTATACTTTTAGAGACAGACATGAAAATGACCTTGGTCAGCTGTTGTTCTCTCTACACACACAGGAGATGTCATGGGATGATTCAAACCAAACGCTAGTTCAAAACAATCGCTGGTAAATGAGTCATTAGCAGCTGTTGTTCAGTCCTTGGAGAGTCTATACACAGATGCTTCTGCTAAAACACAGAGAACAAAAATCGCTGATGCCACATTATTGATGAAAGACATGTTTGCTTTAACCCATTTCCTCTGATAGTTGTATAGATTTTCTTCAAAGAGGGGTTAATGCTTATGCTGGCTGGATCCTTGCCTTTTAACAATGCAATTAGCGAGGCAAAGGTAGCAACAAATCACTTTCATTTGCGTTAATTGATTTCTAGTTGTTGTAATTATGACTATCAATTGTGAGTCACATCAAGAAGGGCACTCGGCCCTGGCTCCGGTTTTAATTTAGTCACATTAAGTGGGTAGCCGTCACAATGGAAAAAGGACCAACACAAGATCTTTCTTTCTCATATGTGTACGCACACACACACACACACACACACACACACACACACCTCCTGAGTGGTTCAGTTTCTCACCAAATTTGCAGGGATGTGATTTGGCATATGTTCCTGTGACGGCCAGGCGTGTGAACAGGTGGAGCAGAGGATGGTGTGAATGGCTAGATACACAGCAAGGCAGTGGAAGCACCTTCTGTCACAATCTTGTGACTAACTCAGGTCTGATCAGCCCCAGGGCCACTGGTGACTTTCTGGGTCATATTGATGACAAGCTGGGATTTGTTAATCGCACAGCTTTCACTGGCAGCTTGAGATCCAACGTCTCTTTCGCAGCTTCGTCTTCGATGTGAAGAAAAGCTGAGCAGAGAGGGCTGCTAATGTCACGCTAATGCAGCTATTCAATTGGAAAAGACAGACTAGTTGATGCCAACACTGTGCCTTTCCTGTGACTTTCCTCTTTTGGAAGAATGATTTAATTGTGAAGTGATGAAACCATTGCCCTCTGTCGTTAGCATCATTTCTGATATTAAACAGACTCTAAATGAGCAGGTGGAAATCACTTCGAATGAGGGAACATATAAATTAAAGCAGTGCTCAGGGTAGTAATCACCCATGAGGACTTTCCTCCATCCAGCTTTCCAGTGACATGGTGAAAGACCTGTAAGACGCATTGATCTTTTCCTTCCATGGGCAACAGTAGCCATCTCTAATTGTCTACCAGAGCAGAGAAGGCCTTGGTGGAGGCCTTGGTGGAGGCTCCACGTGGGGAGCCCCCTGTGCTCTGTGGGAGAGCACCCTGGGCCCTCGTGGAGTGACAGGAGCTAACACATACTTATGCAGCATGCTCTGAATAATGCAAATCATGTCAGCCCTCACACAACTCTACCTAACAAGACTCTGGTGGTTTCACACAGCATCATCTGTAACAGTGACAAATCCCAGCGTGATGCAAATTAAAACAGTGTATGAGATTATTTTCACTATAGTGTACCTCCTCCATTGAATTATGAACCAATAAATGTAGCTTTACAGAAACAGCTCCGAGCTACTGTACGCATAGATACTTGGGGAGCCGCCCGTTAATAGGGTTGCTGGTCTAATAGCAAACATTACCACACATTTTCTGATACTCCATCACACATAAGTGACATCCTGATTTGAATTTACAAACATGGGCGCACACTCACATGCACGCATTTCATACATTTTTAGGCCAGTCCCAGAATCCCAGCAGCAGGTCCAAAGCAACGACTCTGGTCTTGGTCACTACTGAGGTCTGGGGCCCCCAGGCCTCATTCATCACAGCTGCTTCAGTCGGAAGCTCTGGATCACAGCAGGGCCCTTTTTCTGCCGACTCTGCATTTTAAGGTGCCCAAGGGGAGGAGAGGCGATGATGGACGCACCAGTCAGGGCATCTGCGGCAAACACACTGCGAGCCATCCAGTCAGGGTTAGTCTCCCTGACAGCACCACTCTGACACAGAAACTCTGACGAATACACAGTGCCCATCTGGCTGTTGTGAGCGGCACAGAGAGCAGCGCCAGAGGGGCCAGTCACACTTCTATTCCAAGACTGATATATGTGTACCACTGGTATTGTTCCTGCTCGAGAAAAAATTGGCTTGGCCAAAGACTGTCAAATAAATATCGAAGTGTAATTCTATCTCGTACAGCTACCTTTAAAAGAACTCCTTGCCATAAATTCTTTGCAGTGACAGATATGTCCAAAAATATCCCATTATACTCCTGAACGTGAGGCTGGCTTGTCCCTAAAAACGTACGCACTGGTTGTGGCTGATAGGTAAACATAACAAGATGATGTATTGTGTTGGACAGTAATTCTAGTTCCTCTCCATCTCCCCTGGGGCAAATGGGAAGTCTCAGCCTCACTGCTGTGACTCACCCAAGGCCATTTTTACACCTCGACACCTTGGCCTGATGAGACAAACCATGCATGATAATTACGTGTGACTCAACAAGCTGCAGGGACACTGTTAAGTAAGCATGGCGCTTATGCATGCGTGTTGGTGCGTCCATGTTGATGTGTCTGTCATTACTCAATTCCCATTTAGCTGGCCATTGACATCTTTGACCCCTGAAACAGGCATAGCAATGACAAACTGGGTGGCACTGGCAGTAATAAAGTATGGAAAAGGCAGCGTTTGAATCTAATTATTAGTCTAATGCATTAGATGTGATCACACAGGCTCTTCAGTGATGCGGAAATCATCTCCCATAAGACTCCACACTGATAATTACAATAACATTAACCTTTGCCTTGTTAATTTAGGCCCTCGTAGCAATTCATCTCAGGTCAGAGACCTCTTAGAACATTTCTTCACACTAGTTTTGCAGAGTGTGAATAAAGTGATGCGGTGTGGACAGAAATCAACCTGTAACAAACGCACATTGTTTCATTGAAATGAATAAATGTGGAGCGCTGTTTCTGTCCCTCCGGGAGCATATTGGGTTCTTGTTACCCTGTCAGTTGTGGTTGAGTGCACGTGGCATAACCTCGCCAGTGGGCCATGTCAATAATGGAAACGCAAATGCCAACAAAAAAGTTAGTTACTGTAATAAAGTAAGTAAACTGGACGGTAGTAAAAATGCCAAAAGCCAAGTTAAAGCAAAAGGGTCAGCGGGCACTGGCAGGCAGGATGAAGCATCTTGACTGGCCATTGCAATACAGCCCCTCTAAGATCTTAAGGTTACACAGGTAAATACAATGACTGATGCTGCTCGTACACACAAAAGCTGGCAGGGCAGGGGTTTAGAGTGAGGACAGGTTTCAAACCAGCACTATAATTAGAATATCACAGCGGCGAAAAGAATGACTCATTAATCCATTCATGTCTCGAACTTAATGACTGTCTACTCTGCAACTCATGTTGTGCTGTTTGGATGTTTCTAATGATGTGTGTGTGTTGTAAGCAGACAGAGCTTGATCTAAGGACGATACCCACTTCTACGTCCAACCTGTCAACCTCTCTCTCTCTCTCTTTCTCTTGCACACACACACATGCACACACAAATTACTGCGCCTTCTCACTCTCCTGCCACAAACTCAATCACAAATGCACTGCAATAAAAGCTACCAAAAATTAATATGGATATAGCAGACAGTAAACACTTGATAAGGTAGAAAAGCAAATTAAAAAAACACACACACACGCACACACACTATGATACAGATCACACAATAAACACTTATTCAGGTAACACGGCGACTATATTAGACTGTGAACAGTGGAGAGGTCTCAAAGGTCCCGGGTTTCTGTCCCCTAGACTGCATTATTGGACCTGGATCAGGGAAATCAATTACTTTGCTCTTCATTACAAGACTTCCCATAAAAGTCTAAAAGTATCAAATTAAAGTTTTAAAATACAGCATGCTGTCTCTTTTTTGTGATCAGAGTGTTGTTCAATATTGCTGTTAACAGTCTACTATCAACATGTTGCTCGAGATACATTGTTTTTTACTGATGTAGAAGCTGAAAACGTGTCTCTTGGTTCACAAGCTGTAACGTAACGGAAAAGGAACATATTGTTATGTGAGAAAAATGCATTGAAACAGAGCTGGTGTTTCAAAGCTGGAACATATACCATGGTGCAAGTATCTTATTATCCATTAGGCAGGCAGAAAAATCTCATTGTGAAACAGTGGGAAAAAGATGCACTTGTCAAAATAATCAGTCACATTTGGGAATGACACAACTGCATGAGTTGGCACGGGGAGTTATTACTTGCCAATCACACTTGGCTGCTTTGGTGGGTTTTGTTCATTCTTCATGGCACTGCGCAATCATGGATCTCTTAACCAATGATGTGCACGCATTTTGTGTCTTTTAAGAAATCAAAATTATCTTCATGTCTGTCCATACACACTGTACTTATGCTGTATTTGAGCTAAAGAAGACTAAAGCTGATATTTTGCATGTTATGCGATGAGCATAAAGAAAACATGCATATAGTAGACATGGCAACTTTGGAGCCACTACTCATGGAATGCTTGTTTTGAATGAAACACAATGTAAGTATTGTTCAGGTAATATGTTACATCTCTTGAACTGGTTATATCTGTATTTTGGAACTGGCAAATTTAATATACAGCCTATTGTTAGTGGAGTTGAACTTAGGTTGATGAGGTAAAATCATTGTCATCACTAGAAGCAGAAGAGGGACAAACAAAATACGTAACTCTTAGAATATTTACCATTATGGAGATGTGGGCTGATAAACATGTAAACCCAAAGACACAGAAAATTACAGACAGAATGTTTAAATGAACACCACTTAACATGGAAGTGGGAAAGAAAAATAAAACATTAGCATAAAAAAGTGATTATTAACATCTGCAATTTAAGTCTTAATTAGCACTATGATGTTTGATCTCTTGGCAATAGGATAAATGGGTTTTGAATATATGTCTGTGTAGGCAAGCATATGCTTTATTACTTTTTGTTTGCAACAAAAATTAAAAAATGATGCATCCCTGCTAGTAAGACCTCATATGCACATAGCGCTTTGTGCCCTCTGACTTTCCCTGATTTGCATCTAGATAGCTTTAATTATGAATAAAAGTCAAGTTACTCGATTGGATGGGATAGTGGAGAATCGATTGGGAAGCGTGAATAATGACAAAAGGCACAACGCCACGTCTTATCACAGCTCGATAAACCATATCAATCTCAATATGTGACGTAGCAAATGACCACTTCATTGCGGCACATGCTGGAACACTGTACTCACTTTTATCCTTATAATATTTGCTGAAATGTATTTGCGATGATAAACGCAGGCAATGAGAGATCATTTTTGAATCTGGAAGTATATCCCATGATGTGATATAGTCTCAAGTCATTCTACTGAAGAGGAAAATATGTTTTAATGTGAAACAAAAACCATAAGTTGGCTCCACAGCACAAACAGTGAGGGGGCAAAATCTGGGAGATTCAAAGACCAGAGTCCAAACACGTTTGATTTAAAATGTTTTAAGGCATGTTTTGCACCCAAGGACGCATCATGTGGAAGAGCTGTTTTCTAAAAGCTCACCAAATTATTGCTGCTCTGGTATGTCCAATAAAATATCAACTCTTTAGGCTCAGTGTCAAATGCAAAGTAAATATTTGTATCTTAAAAGCGCTCCAAACACCCACAGTGAGAGTGCCGTTGCAGAAGCTTACAGTTAAAAGTGAGCTGTTTAGTAAGCCTGAAAATGGGATTATAATATTATAATAACAATTCAGTGAAAATATTACTGATGATATTAAAAACCCCGGTTGATATTTTAGTAATGTTGCTGCATAAATACATTTCTTAGGTTTCACAGCCTTTCAAAAGGTGAGTTTTATACATGGTTGCAGTAGTAAAGTAGATCTATATAATGCAATGAGCACTAAGTGGTGCTTAGTACAGTATATAAATACAAATGATTTATTGCTGTAAAGTTTGTTGATGAACAATTGCTGATTATTTTATTTTCATTCAGACAGAATTAATCTGAATATCCATGGAAAAAGCCAAACAAGGCAAAGCTTGTTTCTTTTTGGCTCTTTAGAGCCAAGATATTTCACTATCATTGCTAAACACTGGAGTATGGAGACTTTAACACAGTTGATGTGCCAGTGGAAATAAAAGAAGAAAGAAAGAAAAAAAGAAAAATGCAATTTCTCTTGACAGGCTTGACCAGAATTTCTTTTCTCTTTCATAACTTAAAATAAATTGGAACAAGGGATGAGTAGTCCCATCTGGTCTACTTCAGTTCATGGCCATACAATAAGTAAGCACACACACATCTAAGCCACCTTTAGTAGAAGAGCTGCAATAAATTAATAGGTTATAAAGGTTACATGCATGCATATACACACCCTTATTAAAATAGCTGCAGAATGATCGCGAGGTGAGAATACTTGCTTTGAGTCATCACACCGACTGCTTTATCCTTTCCCGTGTGACCTGAATAAAACACAGCCTTTATTATTACACCTCCTTAATTATTGAGCCCTAAAACAAAAAAAGAAACGGCTGTGTGTCGTAACTCGTGCTGGCAAGACGGCGTGCGTCGTCTTAAGCTTTTTGAAGTTTGCCGTACTTATCTATTGGAATCAGAGGACAGAGTCAAACATGTTGAATGCACATCCAAACCACAACATGCAACAAAGGAGATTCACGCACAGGCTGTCTGCTGAGACAGGAGCTGCATGAATAAAACAAAGAATGTATTTAGCTTTTTACTGCAGGCAGTAAGAGTGTGCTGGCCCACACAGAGCTCCAGATCAGAGCAGGAGATCAGGCTGTGCACAGAGGTGGGGATGCAGAAAATGACTTGTACAGTAAATAGATGGAGGGTGGCTTCGATGTCATCACTAAACATAGCCCTGCATTTCAGCACTTGCATAAACAAATTCACCACATCATCAGCATTTGTAGTACACGGCTCCTTTTTCCTCTTCATAAAGGATTATATAAACGCTTTCTCCTGAGGAGCAGCAGGAACTGAGGCCACTCCTTTCCATTTTGTCCATCTGCACTGTTATCTACCTCTGCTCATAACTACATCACACACTAAAATATTGTTTTACAGTTAGAGGCGGTGCGCCACTGAGGACTGCGTTTAGCTGCTCTCTTCTCTCTGTGTTTTCGAGCTACTGTTAAACAGTATTGTGTCTTTTTCACTCATACAGATGATTCACCGTGGTCCTCTACCATTGACAATTTTCCAGTAAAAACATTGTAATGATGCAAATAGCTTGACACAGACCACTCTGAGGCCATGCCTCATTTTGCAGGCAGAGAAACTGGACAGTTTTCTAAGCACAGTATTTATTTTTCTGTCCCAGCTGTGGGCTTTTTGATCTCCCAAATGCCACACTGGGCAGTTTGTGGGCAATTTTTCTCCATCTCTAACTGGGCTGTAGCATCATCACGAGGGCCTGATTGTACTTTGATTGTTTCCAGCCCACTTCATGAGCGTATGGTGTGCCTGCCAGTCCTGGTGGACTGAATCAGGACATAATGGGTTCATTAAAAATCGCCAAGACTGCTGGCATTGGGAGGAATGATTAGTGAGATAAGCAGGGGATATGAGCTTAATGGAACAAGAGGTGGCTCCAAGATTAAAAGCCTTTTCCACATCACTGCCATTTTCCCTCCAATTCAGCAAATCACTTAATTGAAATTCTTTTAATTTTCTTTTTAATTTTCTCCCTAAACTCCTCCTGGAATTGTAACCCTAAGATGAATGGTAGACTGAGGTATGACTGTGAGACGGATTCAGTGTGTCATCTTAGAGCCATTTTGTGACATGATTAATGGTGGACTAAGAAACAGTTTTAACAAATCCAGTGTTTGGTCTGAAATGTAAGACTCTGATACTCACATCAGGTAAGGATTAGTGGATCTGTGCCTATGAAATCATACCATGTGAATGTAAAATAGGTAGAGTTTTCAAAATTTGGTTTCTATTTATGTACATAAAAACATTAGAAGAAAACTAAAATCAAAATCAAACAGAGAAATATCCCATGCTGATCCACAGAGTCATTAGTAAATTCAAGGGCACAGGCGGAAACATTAGTCCCCACTAGTTACACACTCATAATAAACCATAAGATTCCTACATCAAACATGTCAAGAAACCTGCTCACAGCCAGATTTCACAGCGGCAGAGACTCGGAAATCGGAGGTTGGCTGCTGCCAGTCAAAAATGAGTGTGAGGGCTTTGTAGTGTGATACCCTGTCAAGAGCTGTGCAGTCTCTGTGGTTTGTAGCATGGGCCTTCAGAGAAGCTGCACAGAGGATGAGAGACATAAATAAGTCTACTCTGTCAGAAGAAACCACAACGCTGTCAGATGATGCAGCCCTCTCAGACCGTACAATAGAAGGCCCGGCAAGTAACAAAAAAAGAGAATATTATCCGTATGATTCAAATTGACACTATGCTAGGTTGAACCTATTTAGAATAGACTCCGATTGCAAATGGATGTGAATAAATGCCAAGTAATGCAATACAGCAGTATCCTGCTTTACTGTACATAAACAAGCATTAAGGCACACAAATATGCACATACTCATGCACGCCCTGTACATGCAGACACAGGCCATACTTATACCTAACCTTGAAAGATTATCTTTGTTTGCTCGACTTTAGAAATCATCTCCCTGCTATAGCTAGACCACAAGCTGCCACTGAGCCCTCTGTCAGCAGCATGTTTAGACAATGGCACGTCTCAAGCCTCAGTGATGATGTGACAGGCTGAACTTGGTTGTGGTCCAACCCCTGGCTGGCTGATGAAGGGAGAGAGGATGAATGGGGTCTTATCAGGTCGTGTTGAGAGAACTCAAACAGCAAAAAAGCTCAAAGCCTTCCAGAGATCCTCTCTCAATCTGTCTGTCAGATGAGAGATGAAAAGTGCCTATGCTGAAGCTACCCAGTGCTCATACTTTAATGTCATTCAGTTTGCATTGACAGCGGCAGACAAAAAGTGGGTAATTATTTCGCATTGTAGTTTTTTTAAACAGGGCTTGTGTAAATTGTTTCTCTACAGTCTGGAGCCAGCGTTACATAAACAGTGTGCTATGAAAACATCTGAGGATGCTAGACGCAAAGAGGATGTGTCAGAGACGGAGAGAAGAACTCTTCTAAACACAGTGTTTGGAGAGTGAAGCGAGCTCAAGTGTGCTCTATGTGTTCTGAAGGTCACGGCTCAGACAGTGCGTCTATCTTCATTAGATCTCATCTTGTTTTATGATATACAGGACAACATTTCAGACCAAGAGCTTGGCTGTGAGTGCGAGAGCCAAGCTGACAGCATATTTAATGATGCTACGCTTTGAACTACTGCACAGGCTGCATTCAGACTCCCTGCCAGAAGCCAGACTAAGCTAAACCTCATCCACTATTTCATGCGTTTGCATTAAAAAGTCATTAGACCTGGTTGTTCACAAAGAGCAAAATAACAGCACAGGTGTTGATAAGTACCTTCACTACACTGTGCATATGGCTGATTACTATTCTCTGCAATGATATCCGTCACATTGTAATGCAGCCATGATAACTAGTGGAACTTTAGCAGCACACCAGCTTCACAATAGTTTTTACCTTCTGACTATTGACACCAATGAAGTCACCAATGAATAAACAGTCACCAATGAATAAACTATTTCAATTCTCAGTATTAGCATGATATAACAAACATGTCTTATTATCCCATTTCACCTAGTAGAGTCTATTTAGTTCAGCTGTCACTGTTTCTCATGATGAACCTGTTTTAACAGCCTGTTATTCTGTTCTTGCAGTGCACAATGCTGTCTCTGAACAGTCGATCAAGTCACAGCAAAACAATGATCACAAAATATGTTGATTTCTACCGCAACCCTTTTACTAGTCCTCATAAAACACATTATTAAATTTATATTGAGTATTATTTATGGTTATGTCATCATTAAACAAATCATAATTAAGAATGAAATCTCAATCCATGATTGAGACAAAGCATCTTTAGGAATTCTGATGGGACATATGTAAATACACATTCAAACACTGTTAAAAGCTTCCACAATGTAACTGCCATCTTCCCAAAGGTTGCGATTTCTCACATTTAAAGGGCCTTTTTATCCACTTTCATGCAGCTGAGGAGCATTACTCTCATTTACATTCTATTTTTTCTGACATTTTCAAAATTTATTAGACAGACAAAATATGGTTACGTGCCATCTTGCATTAATGGTCCCTTTGTAAAAGGAAAAAGACATTTAACATTAAATTTAAAACAAGAATTCTCTGAGTTTTACAGGCAAGGACAAACTCTGAAACTCTGGCATGAAAGTGATAAAAACTCCCGTAGCTAGACAGACATGTGAGATAATCAATAGTTCCCATTGGAGAATGAATGTCTGCAGCATAACCTCATTCTTTGAGAAAATCCTGTCTGCTCAGTTTGAGGTTTGCCCTCTTCAGATGAGAAAGCAGAATTACTGTGCATCAAAGGCAGAAAATCGTACCAGATTTGCCAGAATACTTTGGCTCTGTATCCTACAGATTAGATTTGATGTCCATCAAAGCTTTTATGAAAAACTCTATCTGTGGTGTTCACATTACACAGCGAGAGTGCTTTTTATCCCATAACTGTGAACAAATCTAATCCGATGACTTCATGAAGGGGTACATTTTCATTTCAGCACTCAGGAGAGACGGTTAACAGTGATTAAAAAACAGGCACAAATCCCATTGATTTGTTTCAGTTGAGGAAGCAATCTGGTACTGGACATCAGATTTAAAGATTGTCCAAGGTTTGAAAAGAACTGGGAGAAAGTTGAGAGTGTGTCAAAAATAGCTTTGTTTTTTTTTTTGTTTTGTCTTCATTGCGCAGTTCCTGCAACCCACAGCCTCTGATAAGCATACAGCTTTCATAGACTTTACTGTACACCACTCCACTCCGGCCTACCTTTTGCAGTCACAAAAGCAGAAGACAAGTAAAACTTCATAGGAACACAGCTTTAGTTATGCTGGTTGAGCAGGGACAGACTCTGGTGTACTGTCAAAGTTCAGCACATAAATAGTAATTCAGTGCTCTAGGCGAGGAAAACACAGGAGCGTACTAGGGACCACTCTACAGGACGACAGCTTCTTAACAGCCACCGCTGAATAAAAAATAGGAAACACAGAGAATATAGAGCGATAGGAGAGGCTGGGTGCATCAAATGCTCTCTTTAACGTGTCTGGGATAAGGAGAAAGAAAGTTTTGTCAGTCTATTAACTGAGAAAGAGGAATTTAGGCCTTTACAGATCGAAGAACCTTGAGCCCTGCACTGCAGTGAGCCTGTAATGAGAAAGCAGGTGAATGCACAAGATTTATGTTGACTTGTTTATCGATTTAAAATTGGAATACAGTTTATTACCCCATTACAATATTTTACACTGAAATACAGGCCTAACAATAAATATGTAACATAGGTATGGCTCACAGTTATTTGGAACAAAATGAGCAGCGCAGTTCCACAGTCTTCAATACATTACTGACATCGTAGTGCCCAAATTCGGTTAGGTTCACACTGATTAAGGTCCAGCAAGGGAAACCCAGCAATATGGAATCCACCACTGCAAACAACTGAAATAAACAGCATTACGGAGGAGCAGAGAGGCAATATCAGAGATTGCCCTGAGAGAGTGTAATGGAAAAGGACTTGTTCTGTCACAGCCTCTCATGGTGATAGAATGCCACATGCTCCCTTCTGACAGTGTGATATTGGCTTGGCACGAGCTTGATGAATGTATCAGCCATAAGTCAGACAAACCCCTGCCCTTCCTGGAACAGCACCTTCTAAGATGTTTATGCCTGGGTATAGAGACAGACATTGTGTAATAGGAATGGGACCATTGTCTGAAATAGGTTTATGGAAAGCGGGCAGGGCCAATTCCAATGCCAGCTATTATTTCAAATGGAATGTTATTACTCTTTGAGGTTAGATGCATTGCTGCTTGGAAAATGAGACGGGCATTTGGCTGCGGTGACTTTGCAGCAGCTCTTGAGAGAATGGACCGTAACTTCCTGGTACTCTGTTGTGGCAGAGGGTGAAGGGAAAGAAAGGAGGTGCGGATGGACAATGAGAGGATGAGGTGTGACCTTTCCCCGGGCAGGTGATGACCCATCCCAGACCACCTGGCTTCCTGCCAGGGTCAAGCAATTAATGCTGCCCTCCTTTGATTACTTCAGACAGCCTGGGGGATACAGCAGGCCAGCAGATAGTGTCCGGTCTGGGTACGTTGCACAAGGCAAAGAGGAGACAGCTCTGACGAAGGTTCAACCTTGGGTCACACTGTTAACACACACACAGCCGTTATAAACATCAGAAAAAGTAAGCCGCTTTGCTTAATTATTTTTGCATTTGCATAGTAATGCGACGTAAACACACATGGATGTCTCTAGGCCGTGTCACTCCTGCCTGCAGCTTCAGCAACCTGAGCTCATCTTTACAATTATTACAATTCACAGAGATGAAAAGGGTCCTAAAACTTTTCATAGAGCAGGTCACATCATGAGTCAGGATGGAAGGATGTGGATTATTTATTAAATTATTTTTTACTGTACGAATGTACAAGGTTAGACTGAGAGAATGGTGATTAGAGGTGTCACACACTAAAGCGCCTGCTATCCAAATTCTGTTCTTAAAGCCTGCACACAGTGAGCGCCTCCTGTTCCATCCATCTCCACGTAGCTGACCTCAGTGCCCAGCCTTATCTCTGAAGCCCCGTTGAGTTACAACATGTACGACTCCTACTGTGCTAGCTTTGCTACCTATGTCCAACAGAGAAAAATGCCCTTGTCAATCAGCACTGTGAAGATCATTCATCAGTAAAGGTAGCAGTCAAACAGTGACATATTTAAAGGTGTGCCAGACTTACTGGTGGTTAGGCAAAGGCAAAGGAGAGATAACCTTATATCTGGCCACAATCACACCTGGTAATGACGAACACTGGCCCACAGCTTTAAACATCTCTATTCCTGCAGCTCAATTCGAAAAAAGCAAACTGCATGGGGGATTAGCTCTTAGAACTCAGCATGACTCGAAACTGAACCACGGCTTCAACCTTTAACACAACTTTGAAGAGCATTTATATCCTTTTATGGTTCACTGAATCAATTGGGCCTCACTGGAAATATGAGCATCTTCATCTATTCTGTCATGAATAGCTTTCAGTTTACTGCTGGTTTCTACAAAGACTATGCATAAGTTTTCCAGCTTTTTATATAGTTTAACGGAGATTTGTGAATGGATTTTCTAAGGAAAGGCACAGAGGTGACCAAAAGCACATGTAAAATATGTGTGTGTGTGTGTGTGTGTGTGTGTGTGTGTGTGTGTGTCAGTAATTCTGGCCAATTTTTAAAATTCATGCAGATAAAAAAAAAAATGACTTGATAGGAACATGTGTGACATGACATATGCAAACACTTTTCACCCCTCTAACTGTGGCAACCCTTACTTCTGAATACAACCTTGGGCAAAAAAAATGCCCTGATCAAGTAATTTATGCTTAGAAATAAAACATTGACTTTCAAATGCACCACCGCCCGAAGCCAGGCTTTGAGGCTGATTTGATCCCCCTTTGAGATGGTGAGAGATATGGCCCATTCCCCCTAATCACATGCCAGAGATCGTGCAATCACACAGCAACAGCTAAAGTAATCACCGTGGTGGTCTCCACCCCTCCTCCCTGAACCGAGCCTCAACCCTTCAGCATCGGTAGCCCCGGTAGAGCTGCATATGTGCTCCACATACAGAAATGCAGTTACACACTGTACTTGTAACACTGGAGCCCAATATTCACATCGTAAGCAAGTTTGTTGACAGGGTGGCTGATAATGACCAACTGTGAATGGTAAAAGAGGCTATCACTGCGTGAGTAGTGACCTCATGCAGCTACAAATATTTGAACAGGGAGGTCAAGCATTTTGTTGCTGCTTAGGTATTGCCTTTTCATTGTGTTACAGTACATTACCTCTCAAAGTATGTTGCCCATATGGTGGATGCAACCTATCTTCAATGTTATGTTTGAGACATTCCTTCCTGTAAATATTGAAATAAAACTTGCAGAGAACTACTGGGACAGTGTTCAACCTCTCATTTATTTTGTAGGTGCATAATAATAATAATGATCTCACCAGCTACATCTGCGTTACATTTTGACTGCGAAGTGGTTTTGTTTTGTTCTCCCCATGGCTTCATACCCCACCTGGGACATTTCATAAGCAGAACTTTGCCAGCCAGATGTTGTTGACTTGCTCAGATTAGGTTGATTTGGTCACCTTTTCCCTGATTGTTTGACTAAGGGAAGGCAGGCTATGTCGTTGAAATGTTCGTCTTTTTTTCGCATTTTACAATCAGGTTTCTGAACAGGATGTTTTATTTCGAAAATTGAGCCAATTCTCTGTGAAAGTCCTGTGTTGATCTATTTGCGTCATGTCATTTGGAATCACAGGTACTGGCTATAACCACCAGCAGCTGTGACGTAGCCTGAGGTCCAAAGGGGTCATGACATACATGACGAGCAGTAGAGTACAAGCAACAGGTGTAACAAACAAACACGAGATTGATGTTGTAAATAGGTGGCAGATCAGGTTAAAATAAGTACGAGTGTTACATAAATTCTTGTGTTTAATCTCGTGTGAGTTAACTTACAATAATTAAAGATTGGCCAATACTGACTTGTCACATGAGACATAACTGTGAATCTCTGGCTGAAACTCTTTATACTATTGGTGTAACTTTTGTCACTTAAAACTAAACATACCTTCAAAAAAGATTCAGCTAATTGCTACTGAAAACCAACTTTTTACGTTTTTCCTGTATGGGAGACATGGTTTACTTAACTGCACATATTCACTACACAAACAACTGTGAACAGTCATCCTCTGTCAATAAGGTTATTTGTGTGTCCCAGACTTTATGGCTTGATATGAGCTCAAGTGATTGAGAGTTCAGTGGAGTGGTCATAATGTTTTCTATCCACTATCTGTTCCTGCAGGCCATAGATAGACTACATAATTAATGGCTTTGATGAGCGTTCTTGTGACTATACGACAGAGTTTTGTGTGTGTGCTGTCTGTGTGCGTGTGTGTTGTCTTAAAATCAGTTTCCCGGGTCAAGCCCCGTACTGACATAAGCATCTACGAAACAGGTCTGAACACACACACACACACACATACACATAACACCTCTGCAGTAAAGGTCTCCACGCTTCAGTGTGGGGTACTGCAGTGTAAAATTGTGTTCAAACAGAGTGAATGAGCTTGTTGGAGTTTGATGAGTCTCCTGTCCTCTTCTGAACCAGTAGCTCGACCCACTCTTGCTTTATCACGGTGTGCCAGCCTACTGCTATCTGTGCTACAGTAAATCAATTAGCATGTCATTAAGATAGCTTGTTCCAGCACAGTAAGCATGGAGGTGGGACTACAGTAACTGCACGAACGGAGAGAGCTGAACTCGTAGGGCATCATATCTCAGTGTTCATGTGTTAGAGTGAAGTGGGCCGTATTTATTGGTGGCCTCAGTGTGTACTCAGTGTACAAGAGCACCTGGATATTGAGGAGATATCAGACCCTAACAACAAAACATCCCCATAAAAAAGAAGTTTTACTCAGTCCAAAAGAAGTACTGACTATCTGTATTTACCCATACAGACACAATATGCATACCTGAATTGTTAGGCTGTTTCTTTATCGTTAGTTGGCTGTGTAATCCTCAATAACAACCATAGCCATTACGTTTAAATCTTTATTTTAGTACTCTACCATGTTATCAAAATAGATTTTTAGTTATTCATTTATTTTGGAGGGAAAGATGTAATCAAGAGATGTACTTACTTCCTCATTTATTCTTGTCATTATAAGTAGGGACAGAGTATTAACAGAATATGCAATTCAGACTCAAAGTCACCTTACATCAGAGAATAGGGTGATCATTCTGCAATTACCAGGAGTAAGGCAACACCTTGGTCTCAGGACAAGATAGAGAGATGATAGGCTTAATCCTCATTCGTGCAGAGAGGATTTTACTCTAAAGGCAAGAGCTCAATCAAACTATTCAGATAAACATTGGAAATACTGTAGCATTTGCTGCTCATGATAAACTTTTCTTTATCTATGACAGCACGGGCGCTTAATCAAAACTGCTTTTTCCTCTGCAGATAACATAAAGTACAAAAAGTAAAACATTTAAGAAATAACTTCCACTAGTGTCAATTCAGAAATTGGATCCATATCATCTTAAATCTATTTAAACACTGAAACTAGTAGTATTTAACGACACCAACCTGAGGTCAGGGGAATCAAAGAGCACACATCATATTATCCAGAGTGAGCCAGATAATAAAATCCTCAGATCATAAAAGCCATAAAATCCCCATTCTACTGCCTTGGGCCAAATGGCTGCTACTAATGTATTAGACTACATGGCATGCATTAACTCCGGTGCCAGAAAAGTAATTCTCTGACAGAGAAAACTAATAAGGCATTCACGCACTCTCGCTAATGCACTTCTATAGCCAAATGTGCAGGTGTTCGACAGGGAGGCTGAAGGGAGAATGCAGTCCTTTCAGGTCAAAGTGTGCGTCTCCATCCACACGAGACAGTACAGTATGTGGAGAGGCAGAGTCGAGTGTTTAGTCATACTCTCAGCTCCTGATCAGGCCATATCTCCCTGATGCTTTCAGTCACAGCAAACGATTCAAAGGGGCTAGACACTGACTTCAAAAGCCCAGTGCTGGCTTTGAACACCATGCCAGTTGCACAAACCATCAGCAGCACATCAGCGTCCTCGAGGCATGCACGGAGCAAATTTGTGCCTCCCTCGGCTGCAGATGCGACACTTGGCAAAGTCTTTTCACTGGATACTAGACAATAAAAACACCATGAAGGGGTAATGCAGCAGCAGAGAGCTTAAGTAACAGCCCACTTAGTGTTGGTGTGTGTTACAGTAGCTTCGGACTCTCTTTCATCAGTCTAAGTTGACTTAACTGAGGGTTGAAGTCCATACTCTAATGTCAGTGGCTATCTACCACTGTACTGGACTGTAAGATTTACAACAACAACATAAAGCAACGATTTTTGTGAGATGCTTTTTTCTCAGCAGTATTTTCTTTGCACTTATTATATCATGTTATGGAACAAAATAACTTGCAGATAAATCGGCAATGAAAATAATCCTTAGTTGCAGTCGTATGGGTCCCACAGTTCTGAAAACATACAGCAGACCAGATACAACGGTTTCTATGGGTCATTAGATTATTATTATTGTTTAATAAAAACATCTGTTGAGCTTAATCAAACATATGGCCTGGGGCAGCCCTGTTATAGATCCTTTCACCAGGCTACATGCCTTAGTCTGAAATTTGTTTAAGACCTTCTTCGTCTTCTTACCCTTTAGAGCTGAAGCAAAAGCCCAACCTGTAATAGCACTTGTTAAAGTTCGCAGCCATTCATTCGAGAAAGGTGTTTATGTTGCAGTGCAATAGATTATGCAGAGAACTGAAAAGTGTGTGGTGACTCATCATTAATGCCCAGCACACATCTTAGCCTGCAGCTGATAGGAGCAGTAAAAGATTTTGTCTAACTGTGTAAGGGATTCTGTGCATGAGGACATGCTGAAACCTGAGTGGGCTGTTAACTTGCATCTTCCCAGCCTGCCTACCCACTGTGGTGCCCAGCTTCCATGTTTCTATTAAAACCTTATGAGCGACGTTGTTGAATACTGACAAAACAGTCACTTTTATTCATAAAGTGCATTATCATGTTTAGAAAGACTGATGAAAGACTGATGAAAGAAAGCCTCTATTGAAAAGACACTGTTTGAATGGGACTAATGGAACAGAGGCTGGGTGGAAAAAGGAACGGGACTGTATTCTGTATGTGTTCTCTGATGCAATTCATCATTATTTTAACCATCATGTATAGTAGGTGATAAACAAGCACAGGGAACACATACATATGTGGTTTACTGTCTGCTTACCATGCCTCTTAGATAAAGCAGGTCACAATACTGAGAAATGTAATTCACATTTGTTAAAGGTGAACAGCACAATATAGCCAGGATAACAGCAACCATCCATCTTATTCAGCCGAATGACAATGAATGCCTCAGTATTGTCATGTTATAGCTCCATCTGCCAAAACCCAGACAGCCTCCTAAACTGATATCCATTCAGACAGAAAAACACAATCATACAAATCATACACCATACTGTATTTATTCCTAATAGCCACTTGACATTTGTCACAAAACACTGTTAAGTCTCCAGCCCTGGCTTGAAATGGAATTTATTATCAGGTGTCTTAAATGACAAAAGCTACTAAGGTAAACAGATCACTCACAAAAAAGGGAAAAGGGATGTAAACACCTGTTTTGGGAGCGTCATTGGCACAGTGCAGTGCTTAATGTGAAAGCCCAAACCGGAGTGATGTTGAAAGGTGAAATCTCTACACATCAATTCTGTCCTGAGCAGCGCAGCGCAGCAGAGCTTATTACAGACTCCCAATCTGTCTCAAGTGTTCAGACTGTGTCAGTAATACTGGGCTGCTGGGCCCTTGAAAAGCTTCATTAAAAAGCTTGGCCATCCAGAGCACATCCGTGGCAGCCAAATAAAGTGTCAGACCGCATTTTTCATCTGCAGATTAAACCTATGTAAGCCTGAATTAAACCAAATTAGATCTGAAAATGAGAAATAAACCAAAGCCAGATGAGTGGAGGGGCGTGTGTGCTGTAAGCTGGAGGAAACTACTCCAATACCATATGGAGAACTGCTTGTGTTAGGTTGTCACTGCCTCTGTGTCTGCACCCCCTTGAAGAGACTGGAGCCTTCTAGTTTTGTTTACACATACCCACATATTCTATTTCATTTATTTGTGTGGATACATGGAAGCAGAGGCTGACCTCCCTTATTCTTTCATCTTTTGTGATCTGAAGGATCATTCCTGCACTCACGTCTCTCTAGATTAAAGGATCTGCTCTTCCTGACCACGGCGAAGCTGTTTATTCTTCCACAATGGAAGTCTAGGTGCTTTTAAGAGTGAATTTCACACTGGCATTGGGGCCCTTTGTGTGTGGGTGAGTGCATCAGGGCTACAGTCTGCTGGCCTGGGAGATAAACTCAGTGCTAATCAATCACGCAGTATCCTCCTTTTTTAAAAAAAATCTGTCCTCTCTCCCTGTCTTGCACACACACACACACACACACACACACACACACACACACAGACCTCTGCTATTTGATGTAACAGTGTCCTCAGACTCCTCTTACGTTCACATTTCAATCAGTGGACAACTACAGTCCTTTTGCTGTGTTTGTGACTACAACCTGCCCAATTCACATGCTGAAGTACTTTTATTTAAGTAAAAGTAGCGATACTATTATACAGCAGCTAACAGAGACTGTTTGATTAAACAACACTGGTATGTAGCTTTAGTGATGCAGTCGGTAAAGGTGGGGCCCATTTTAATTGCTTTATATACTGATTGTGAAAGAGCTTGTGAAATCAATAAAGTCTTATTTTAACCTATATTAATACTTCATAATGACTTGTTGATTATAGTTCATGTTATTAATCTGCAAGGTAACCATTCACTAAAGTTATAAAATAAATGTGGTGGAGTAAAAAACATTAAAGTATTAAGCAGCAGAAAATTAAAAGTACTTGTACATAACTTGAGTAAAATGTACTTATTTACTTTACATCGCTGTGTGTAACATACATGCACACACGAAAACAGCTGGACATACACAGACAATAATATCAAGTCAGAGTGTGTGTGCCTGTGGAGGGGGTTGCAGTGAGGGCCTGTTGCCTGTACTCTGTCACCCCAGTGTGTAAGATCCTCAGCCAGCCCATTGTGCTGAAATTCAGCCACAATAGCGCAGTATCTTCCCCAAAGCAGAGCCCTTATCATGGCCCTGAAATGACACGTCTCTGTGGACGCCCACAACACAGGCGTCTCGGGGCCGGTGCACAGAGCTGGAGGTGAGCGAGCCGAGCAATCTAGTCCTATTGTTCCACACACGATAAACAGGGATTCAAACCTTTCATTCATGCTCCGTCTTTGGAAAGCTGCATGCAATCTGTGATATGAGCTACTGTAGCAAAGCTGAACTTCTGCAAGCCTTTTGATTGTATAGCAATCACTTTGACTGCCGTCGAGGAGGAACTGAGAAAGAATAAAACAACAATGTGCATGACAGCCTGCACAATACTGCATAGTATATTCAAGGCTTCTCTTCGCAATGTCTTTATTGACTGTAAGCTCTATATAAGATGTACAGTAAACATTTGTCAGCTCGTAATTTTCTTATGAGTTGATGCAAAGCCTGAAACCCAACCGTGTCAGTGATCAATCATGTTGACAGTGGGTGTGTCAGCTGGGTAACTGCTGCACTGATAAACTGCATTTCTAAATATATCAGACAAACCAAGAGGCATTCATGTCAGCATTTAATATGTAACAAAACACTAACAAAGCTAACAGGAAAGGCATGATGATAGCTCTTCAGGCATTCAGGAAATTCCATCACAGACAGTATATTTAAGGTCTGCTTAAATTTCTGTTTAGTAAAATCTAAACTGGCACAATTACTTGGAAAAAAAGGAGTATTTGAATTTTACATCATGTATCCTTTTTTTAAAAACAGCTGTTTCAGGATGCACGAAGACTAACTAAACACCAGGCAGTGGTGAATGAACCTAAACTGTAGGGAAGACCTCCTGCTTCAGTGCATGTTGTTCTGTGGCTTGATTGGAAGACTTTCCAATGTAAGGGAAATACTGCTGTGCTTCTGGGTAAAACGTATCACTTTATTCTCTCTGATCTCGTTAAAAGCTTACTCACTCTTGGTCTAGTTAGAGTTGAGGATCCACGGCTTGTGCTCGTGGAGCTTTGCCAAACAGTGTTCAGGGAAGCCTCTGTAGACATCTGCCCCTCTCTCCATGAATTGTAATATTTTCCACTTGATCTACCCACACCACAGATAGCTATCAGTCAATGCATCGCAAATTTGTCTCTGATGTGCAACAGTGCAGTCTCCGTACAGCAAGTAGCAATCCTGAATGTGGAACAACACGACCACAAAAGTCAGCTTTGCACATTAGCTCGTTATTTACAGTCAGCAATAAGCTATATAAAACCTTCTTTACGCCGGAGCGTTGATGGATTCCCCAAGTACAGGTTAAAGCAATCAGCAGGCAGAGAACAAGCGCCACAAACACAGCACATCAACTGCAAAGTCATCCAGCAGCTCGGCATCATTTGGCTGTCTGTTCACAACATCCATAACACCAGCTGAGGGATGCTGTAGCACATCAAGCTGTGAGCTTTATAAAACACCTCAATCCACAGTGACACAAATAAACAGTGGCACAGTAAACAGAGATGACCCCCGAAGGTTACCATCGCTCACTGACTCAGAAACTGATAAATGCTCTGTACAGCCTTAAACAGCCTCCTGACAGCTGGACACAGTTCATCATCATCATGAACTTTGAATCAAAACATACAGAGTTGATAAATACCCTATTGAATACATGTCACATGTAATAATGCCACTGTGAAGGCCTTCTGTAACGCGTCACAATCGTCTGTATTAAAATTAATCTTAGGCTTAATAATGATCAGATTCACATGGAGATTGATCTGATTGATTCGTTCTGACACATTACCAGACAGTTGCATGTAAAAGGTATTGACACTTGGTGAAACAAACAAACAATCACATCGTCACAGAGAAACACTTGATGATCTGACATCAAGTCCATTAGATTTGTAAACTGGCACACTGGTGTTTGTTTTTCTCACTGTCTGGATAAAGAGACAGTAATGTTGGCTTCTCTGTGGCAAAGATTCTTACTGCATGCGACTCAGGCTTCCTCAAAATGGGCTTCGAAATTAAAACGTCCACATCCATTTCAGTTTGCCACTGGGAAGATAGAGCTATTACTGTATGTCTCTTTGTGATTGTTATTTCAAATAACGACTACTGCTTCTCACCTAATAACTAAAATTGAAGATGATCATCTGTTTGTCAGATTATGCCATGCTGCCAAGATGACTGTTTTGTGTGTTTTCAACCAAATACACTGTGGTGTTATGATGGATCACATCAGGAGTGACTGGGTTTTTCCAGATGATTTAAGTCTTCAATCACTGGAAGGCATAATTATAATATATCTAATACAGAAGTCAACTTCAGATTATTTATTCAGATGTGCTTATGTTCTTCTGGCCTTAATAGCTCTCCAAAGCATAGACCAATTAAACAGTCAACAGAACATTTAAGGCCTGATTAGTCTCAGACTGGCTTTTAATTTGATGTGCATGCAGACCACAAACTAAACGGCTGATCAAGAGGGTAAGGTGGATAAGATGTCTGTCTGATACAGATGCATGGGAATTAGTGTTCTGTGTTGGTTCAATCATCTTCACTCGCAGCACAGCAAGACAAGTATGAAATACACAGGTCCTGCGAAATGCATAGCTGTTTTCATATGGACAGTTATTTGTTTTGAATATACAATAACCTGGCATGTCCTACCTTATCAGGATTCTCTTCGATCCAGCGCTTAACTGTTTTCAGAGCAATGTCAGCTGCAGGCTCATTGGGAAAGCCTAGGAGGGAAAAAAAACAGTGTCAATACCATTTGTATCCAACATGCAGATGCAAGATACAAAAACAGACAGGTAAACAGACAGACAAACCAATATCTCCACAGGTAACAGCATTTCTCCGAAATCAATGAAACGAAGCACAAGCTGCTTGGCTCTGGTAGATGAGACCAGCTGTCTGATAAAATGTTGTAGATGTCTTCTACCAGATGCACAGGGATGGGAATATTTCTGGGGTACAAAAAGAAGGTGTACAAAGTACACACACATCTGTAACTGCCTCATAATTGCAGTTACACACATCTGTAATCTGAGCACATTTGTAATCACACCATCACTCATTGCCACCTCAAACAGAACTGATACATGTCTTGTATTTAGGGAGAAAATTAGACTTGAATGTGTAATCATTTACCCCAGCTTATTTTATTAAAGCTGTAAAGATTGTGTGGCTAAGAAGCAATGTGACTAACTACCACATTAACCACAATGGTTGTTTCTGCTCGGGAACCCAAACACTGCTTTAAAACAAAGAATCAATTGCAAACACACAGACTGCTATGTGGTTAATTTTTAATGAGGCCAGGTAAGGGAAGACTCCACTGGATGCTGATTTCAAGATCACTCGCTGCCATTGTAAAGAACCTCCCAAGACCCAACATTTGGAGTGAGCTATTGACTCTAAAAGCCCTTGGGCCGGCCACGCTCCAGCTGAGGAGTACATATGCCATTACTAAAAGCGCTGACAATTTGCTACTCTGTCACAGAGTAGTGTTTCAGCTGTCTTCATTTCAAAGTAATTATATTTGAGTTTGGTCTTCTGGGCTTTTCACAAAACTTGACTGAAGTATTTTACTCTAAAGTGGCTGTATAAATCCTAGAGCAAGTGTGAAGTTACCTTGCAATTACAACCAACTGTATGCCCTATTCGAAGTTAAGACCAGAAGCCAACAAACAAACACAGCCCATTTTTACAGTCCCAAGTGACCCAGCTAAGGATTTAAAAGTAGACGCTCTTCCATATTATAACCCCTCACCTCCATAAGGGACCACAGGTTGCAGCGGTCTTCCTCTAACGACAGAGGTCAAGACCTCAATTTCAACCCACATCAACTGATACAAGGGCCATGCCACAATTGTAACCTGTTGGTTATTGCATGGGTCACATTCTCAAATATTTTTCTTTTCCTGGGTCATTGCCACAACTATAACATTCTACGACCTATGAAACAGGCTTACAAGAAGTGCAGCGACCTCAAGTCGGATGTAAAGAAAAATGAAAGCTCCGTGTTTCCTGAATTCTCTCATCTCATGCTCAGACCACCTGCTGTCAAAATGTCTCAATAACTGTTCTGTAAATGCCCCAAATAAACGTCCAGTGAAGATATATACTGTATGTATTATCCCCACCGCTCTCACCCATCTGACGACTGCTGATGTCTCTCTCTTTCTTTCTGTTTTTCTTCTCCTCCCCTCTCTCATCCTGACAGGAGTGGCTGAGTTACACTGAGAGGAGGAGAGGGCCTGAAGTGCTGCTGAGCCTTAGTTGAGCTCCTGTTCAAGCCCTGGGTGGAGCGAGATGTGAGCTGCATACCAGCCAGCAGTGACAGCCAGACTGCTCCTATGGCTCTGTTAGGCACTGTCTGCAGACAGCGCATGGCCCGTTCACAGCTCCTGCCCTTCAAAAGCTGCCCCCAGAGCTGTGCGCTCAGAACCTAATCCAGCATGCCAAATCAGTTTGCAGGTCACCTGACTGTCTCCCAAACACACTTAACCTTTTCAGTGATATCACTTTGTCTGGTGATGTTTCCTTTTTGAAATACGTTTCCCCACATCTGCAGGTGTACTGACACTCCAACTCACACATCAAGTGAAGTAGGCAAACAGATGTGCTGAAGACGAGAAAGCTGAGAAAAATAGATTCACGGAGATAGGGCCAGCTGTTTAGGAAGAGCGCACACAACGGGAGAGGTGTCAGAGAAGTAAGCACATAAACAAAATAAATTAGTAAATTATTATAAGACGTGGGTGCCCGCCTCTGTGCTCTGACTGAGTCACCTCAGAAGACATGAAGAGAGACCCATTTAATTTCAAACTAAAAACAGGTCTTTATCATAATAAGTGGACATTGTGGTCATTCTGGTCACCAGCAGAGAGTAGATTTAATCTATTCAGTGAGGAGTTTCTACAAATGCTCTATTGATTTGAGAGCTATACCTATTAATCATAGAAGAGCTGAAGGTAAGAGACAGAGGTAAAAAGAGGTGAGCTATTGAAGCCATGAGAAAGATAACGACATGTAAACAAACATTGGAGAATGACAGAAAGAATGTTAGATGGAAGGCTGGAAAAAAGGGGTCAGTGCAGCTGGGGGCAGACCGCCAGAGGAACTCTGCTCAGCAGCAACATCGACGGCTCAAGGTCAACAGCAGCAGTTCGAGTGCATCGGCAGCTCTCTCTCATCATTTGTCTCCTTCACAGTATCCACTACCTTTACCTCTCCTCACCTTTACTCTCTTTGCAACTCAGTCCCCATCAGCTTGGCCAAGTATGGTTTTATGCTTAAAGTCAGATACAAAAAAATGGCCTCACTCATCTCACTTCCGTCACCTCTCTCGGCCACAGAGAGCAATGTGGGTAGCACAGTTGACAAAATCCACTTACAGGTGTTCAAAAAAAATGATGTTCAGTGAGGATTGAGTGAACTGACTCTTTTATATGCTCAAGTGCACACAAAATGAAAAAGTTCAGTGTTTTACTTCTCCACCTTCTCCACTCAACACCTCATTCTCTTTTGCTCCATTTGCTGTGTGGAGGGTTCAGTGAAAGCTAATCTGTCAGGAGGTGGAGAGCTGGCGTCAGGCGCAGTGATGGTGGGCCCTCCAGGGTCCCTGCGCTGCTTGGCTCTGCTCGTCTCTACTCTATGCAGGGAATATGGCCGGCTCAGGGAGATTTGTCTTAGTGAGGCGCACTGATGGGATATGTGCAGCGCAGCGCCGCTGATGAGGACTCAGGTGGTGCAGTGTTATTTCTGCTGAAGGCTCCTCTACTTCATCACCAGGCAGAGCGCAGCATCCAGACAGAGAGAGGGGAAGAGAGACTATGGCATGTGCCACGTGAGCAAAGAGTTACGGTGGCACAGTGCACTTACATAACATTTGCATAGTACATCCAATGGTGTTGGTGGCAGTGGTAGTTATAGGTTCAGTGACCACAACTAATTTGGACTTTTGACCAGATTAATATAAATAATCCCTGATCTGACGTGAGAAGACTGCAAAGCAGCTGACTAATTTTAACAGTTTAACAAACATTAGAGAAAGACTTTTAATTTTAATTTAATTTAATTTTAAATTTAATTTTCTTTTACGTGAAAGGTATAGTTTCATTCATGTTTCCACATCAGCCCAGTGTGTTACGCCAACGGGAAGATTCATCTTAAAACAGAATTCACATATTTTATTCCTATGATCTTCAGCATGTAGGACCTTTGTTAATATGAAGAAAAAGAGAGCCCCCTCTGATGCAACCCAAAGACAGAGTCTCTGGCCGTCTCTTAGGCATATGTAAAATACCTTTATGAACACTTGTACAGGGCCCTGGGTGACTTTTAAGGAATATGGTTTTATGTATTTTATAGAAAACTTGAAACCAGAGGAAAGCCACTGTGTTGAATGTTAAAGCTTAGTAATACAGCTCAAAGTTTACATTTGAAACAACTCAGTCTTACTCTGAAAGTTGTGAAGAAAAGTTCTCGTTCAAAAATATCCACTGAACTGGAACATAGGGAAAATAATACAAATGTGCACTCTGCCTTTGGGGGGATTTTGGCTTTTACAACAAGCAAACCATTGCTCTCTTTTGCTAGCATGGCAACTCTTTTATATCCTGAATTTACAGAGTTAACTTTCACAACAAACTTGTGTAGCTAAGGTGTTTTTCTCTGGTGAGGAGGAGTGAGAAGTAGCTGCATCACCTGATAAAGCGAGTAGAGGTAAGTCGAATGTGTGTCTGTGCTATGATACATCCCCATTCTTTATTTGCAAATATATGGGGAGGCACATACTGCAGACCACACCAGTTTTGTTTTTCCTGAGTGAGCTTATAATGTAACAAGGATACCGCAACCTGCTTTTTTTTTTAGGGCTGTATATTTTCTAGTGTTTTCTTTTTTGTGAGCACATTCTGATATTTTGCAAAGATATGTGGCCCACGTTTGCTAAACATATGCTGACTGAATTCTTGAAAAATACAAAGTGCAGCGTTTCTCCCCATGAGGCAAGAATTGTAGCGTTGGTCCCACTTGGTTTTCCCTCAGTTGTAGCTGGTCAAGTTCACCGTCGCAACACTTGTCATTCATTTTGATGAGCTGTCTGCCTTGAAGCAGCCTATAGCCTGAGGCTCAGGTATCTGGCACTCGTAAATTCACCCCAGGTGTTGAACTGGTGGTAAACATAGGAAATCTACTACAGAAAAAAAAACCCAACAAACATGGCTATGTTCATCTGTTTTTTTTAAAGGTTTTTAATAGACATTTAACTAAGATACGAATTTTTCAAATATATTGACGCTTGGTTAGAAACAGCCTTAAAATATTTTTTTAAAGACATGTTTCTTGTAAGAAATGTAGTGCTTTTTTCTTTATAAATAAAATAGGGCACAGAGAATCTGACTTCTACCTCTAAAGACCCTTGTTATAATAGACAGGCAGGGTGGAATCATTTAAGCACGACATAATACAAAGTAGATTAGTTGATTGTGGTTTGGGGAGCAGGGGGAAATCATTAAGTGCGGCACAGTTAAGGGCTGCTCTAGTTGAGGGCAGCAGTCCTGTGTGTTCATCTGGAAAGAGAGGCGCAGGAGAGGGTTGTCACCCCATCAGGGCCCAGAGGAGAGGTGAGGTGACCTGGGGTGGAGGACAGAGTAGCGCCCCAGGACTCTAGACGCCAAAGCGTGGGTGTCAAATGGCCCGGAGCTCCTCTCTACACCAACACTGGGACACGGCAGGGCTGTGACCATGACCGACTTTGCAGCCCACAGAAGGAGACAGAGACAAAGAGGGATGGGAGGGTGCTATGTGAGGAAGACAAGCAGAAAAAGAGCTAGGAAGAAAGAGAGCAGCCTCCGTGGCACAACAGATGATGACCTTCCTTGGAAACATTCCATATAGGTGATGCCACGCTTTGTCCTACATGCTAAAATTAACACCTGACATTTTGCTTTTTAAAAACATTCTGAAGAGTGTATGATATGCAAAAGTTTAATGCTCAACCAAGTTTCTCAAAGGCCTAAATCTATTGTCCTGTGGGTGGGAAGTATTTTTACATTTGGCTTATCATCCATGAAAATGGTAGAGCAAGGCTACTGTTGAGTACAATGCACACTGTGTGACTCAGTTAAATGGGCTACGAAGCTACTGTTCCCTCTGAGCACACACTCTGCTACCCACTGATACAGCACGTTGCGCCTATGTACCTTGAAATTCCCAACCCAGCTGGGCTAAGCTCCCTGTAGTAAACCCTGGGTTTTAAGAGAAGGGGGAACTTGCCCAGGCCATCTCTGGCAAGCTAGCAGCAAGCCATCACTGCTGAGAGATAAGGTGCCATGAATGTCTCCAACCTTCCTAATCCCAGACAGGGATGAAGAGAGCCAGAGCATGATGCTGGCTGAAGGAAAAAATTCTTAGCTGCTTGACACCTTTGATCTGGACAGTACAGTAGAAAAGCAGCGTGGACATACCAGAAGAGCTTGGGTGGATTACATCCGCATATCTCCCACAGCCTCCAGTCGGAGCTAAAACTCCTCTGTCAACAATCCTCAGATCAGTCACAAAGACAGATGAGCCAAAGGTGGAGGGTGAGCAGTAAACAGGGAGATATTTGTCCCTAAGAAGAGGGCCTCTGATTGTTTTGATAGGGTTAGAAATGGCATCCGTCAGGTTAGTAGTAGACTTAATGTCCATGTCCTTGCTTTCTGCATTGTGCCACTAAGTCCTCTGCTGTGTGCAAAGATCAATCATAGCGGGTGTCTCCTAAACTGTACAGCTCAGTACAAGGCTGTTAGAAAGTGCTCTTTCAGCTAAGATATGATCTTCGCAAGGCTAAATTGTCCCCAATGCATCTTGAAATGGGATTTTTATGTATGTAGTGTCGCTTGAACTAGTATCTCTGCCTGTGTGCAAGCATGCAGGTCGGTTTCTTTGTGTAAGAACGACTTGTGAAGGAGAAGAAGGGCTTCAAGAGAACATATCGGCGGGAAGACAAGAGAGCGAGGGATACAAAAAAAGAAAATGACCTCTCTAAGTCTGGGTAGTTGGACTCTTGGCACTGATCTTGTGAGACATTGAGAGGTGTCTCCTCCTTGGAAGGAATAATCCATTTAAACCCGGGTCGCATGGCTGTGATTGATGTGCAAACAGGAGCAGCACTTAATAACCTCTATCATGCTGGGTGACCTCGTGGCCCACGGTGGGCACCAGTTTGTTTATGGGTGGTACCTCCGACACACTCTCCGTGCAGAAATTCTGTTGTGGCTAATGGGCCGGACTGAGGGATTGGACTGTCAGCACAGTGTGAGCCCTCATTTTTCTTTCCAAGCGTCTAAGGTACCCCCTGCGCACCCCTGCTACACCCAACCTCCCTGTTCTGCCATCATCTGTCAATGGTGACTGAGTCTCCTGGAATATGGAGGCGTGAAAGAGAGTGTCAATTAGCATTAGCTTTCCTGACAAATCTGTTTTTCTCACCACAAAGGCCTTGGATAACTTGTTCCTGATTCCTCTCTGTCACAATGTTGGCTGCACAGGATTTGTTTTTTGACAACAATTCAAGTGTGAAAATGGGTCAAGCACATGTGCATAAGTTTAGTACCTGGGTGCATGACCGTGTGCACATATATAAAAATTATGGCTGTATCTCTGTGTACTCTACAGAGACATGGAGAAGTAGGAAGAGATGAGCACATAGAGACAGATAGAGAGAAAGAGAAAGATTGGGAAGATGTGCCTCTCACACTAAAAAGCTTTTGTTTACGTTGCTGAAATGGAAGTTGACCTTAAAGGTTATCTAAAATGTACAGAAAGTGTCAAAATGCCTGACAAGAGAGCAGAGCCTTTTTCAGAACATGGCAGTACTCCTGGGGCACTGGGAGGAGTCTTAGAGAATAACATCACAGCACTGTACTGTACTGTAGTTGCTTTTAAGGTCCCTCCTCTATTTGCCCTCTGCTGTGTGAAGATCTTCAGTCTTAATCAGCTGTATTGTTCTATGGAGATGCAGTTATGGGAAGAGCTAAGCTGTTTATTTATTGAATAGGCTGTTTAATTCCCCCCCTCCGCGGCACGCTTGGCTGTGCACAGCCTACCCCTTTGATGTGAGGGTGCTGCTAGTGGAGAGCTATGACGGGCTCCTCCTGCCAGTGCAGCACATGGCACCACAGTCAAGAGCAATGAGCAGTGCCTTGAGCGGTGCCTTCGTCAGCAGCATACAGTACACTGCCCCCCCACCCCCACCCCACCATGCATTCGACCTGCCTTTGTGTCGCTACAATAGAGCTGTTTGCTGCAAAATGCCACATATCCATTTAGAAAATACACCTGCATGCATCTCTTTCCTGCCACTCTTCATTTTGTTTCTTTAATTCAACCTTTAAAAGCATTATAATTGTCACAAATTCAGATTTAGTTTGTTTTAAAAGAAACAATTTGGATTTTTTTGTGGACATAATTTCACTTAATTTACTGAGGATTTGCTAAGTTGTTAATGAGTCAGGGCACTAATGAATCAGGCACTAACAAATCTGCTGTGGATTTAAGGTATTTTTTGGCACTAATGAATAACTAACACATTCACACAATTACTTTGGGGTCACACTAAAGTTTTGTGTTGGAAAAATAATACAAACGTGTTAGACAGCATAATGGACATTTATATGCAGAATGTGCTGAAGGACTTTCCTACTCTAGACAAGAAAATATGTGAAGAGGGAATGAATTTTACAGAAATGACTGCTGGACTTATCATCACTGACTGTAAAATGTGCAGTGAAATAAGCAGTGAGGGAGGGAGGGAGAGAACGAGAGAGGAATTTTACAACTTTAGCCCTTCTTATCATTAACACTTCAGTAATAGCCACTTTGAGATGCGTGCATAGACAGGTGGCAGAAAACAGACAATACTGCAGAGAGAGATGGTGAGAGGAAATGATGAGGACTTGTGGTGCAATAAACTGTGCGAATCGCAGAAGTGATGGGTGGAAAATGTTCAGTATCCCAAGAGGGAAGAGTTCTAACCAGCGTGGAGTATAATTATAAACATTTAGTGATTTATAAGCATGAAGCCTCTCTTCAGTATTCACACTATGCTTCAATAACTAGTGGATGTTATGCTGCATACCAGGATGCTTGACTCTTGCACCCCTTGTATCCATTCAGATTTAGCCTTGTCAACTGGACTTTCATACAGACCTGCAGCTCTATGATTTATCATTTCAGTTGGATAAATGGGCACCTTGTTAAAATGCTAACAACTGCACCATAGTTAAATATCCACTTTTTTTTTAATCCAGCCTCTCAGCTGCGACTCCAATTGCAATGAAATCAAATCAGATCAGCACCCTGGATTTCAATAATGTGGTGGATGCTTTTTGCCCAGAAAGTAATTCAGAAAGAAAAGAAAAAAACTACTTTCAGGAAAGTTACAGTTACTGTCTGTTTATGACTATAATTATGAACAGTTTATCGGGCTCTGTAATCACTGACTTGCACTTAGTATCTGGATGTTTAGTATTTCAGTGTGCAACTTGGTGATGGCTGCCAGTTAGACAGAATACAGGGTTGATAACGGAGAGATGGCTTCCGGATGGATTGCATCATGTTGTTGTAACTTTTTAGAGGAACAGACAAAGTAACAGTATTCATTAATTCAACCATGCTCAACCACACTTTTTAAAAATTTCCCTGTGGCAGATAAATAAAAGCATTTCTTAAATTCTGTACACCCAGTTATAAATTAGTTAAACCTACATAAGACACCAAGTATTATGATATGCCATTTTTCATGGCTGTTTTTGAATATATAAAACCTGTTTGTTCACAATTGTGTTATTATTCTTCATTCTATTCATTTTAGCTGAAAGCCTTGTTTAAATGGACTGCATTTATGTAGTGTTTTTCTACGTCAGTGGAAAAAGCCATTTACAAGTGATTCACGCATTCAAACTCATATCCACACAGTGATGGGAGCAGAATAGCCATGTGAGATGCTGCACATCAAGAGCAGCTTGGGGTTCAGTGTCATCCTCAAGGATACTTTGACACATGGGCGGGAGGAGCCAGAGATCGAACCTCCAACCCTGCAGGTTTATGTCCTGAGTCACACACAAAGCCATTTTACTTACTTCTCTGGGGAACATGACTTCAATTTTTCATTTCCAAAATATGATATTGACTTCTTAAACCAATGTTTCCTGTTTGGCAGTAGAACACTTACAGTTTTCAAAAAAATCAAATGGAAATCAATGATGGGTGCTGCTTCACTTGCATTTTGTAAATAGGCTGTAAATGCGCGCATGTTCAATTCAACAGCCCAGCATCAGATCTCAATTAGTAGCAGTGCATCCAAGTAACTCAACTGCGGCTGTGCTCATTTACACCGTCAGTGTTGGAGAGTGTCCCACTAAACCGAGGCCATGCAGTGATGCAGCAATTTGCAGCCGTGACAGTAATCTGCAGCAGGTTTAATAAATGAACTCCAAGACATTCATTTTTTTAAATAGTTGCCAACTAACACAATTATACAAGCTCAGGTAATCACGAATTATACATCTGACGTGAAGCTTCTGTAGAGGATATATAGCACAGAGAATATAGCCCAGAAACAAACACAGACAGAAACATTTTACAGTGTATGAATTGTCAGCCATCTTTGCAGAATAAAAGCCTGCTTTTTTCATCAGAACAGCTTCAGTCCTCCTTGATTTCTGTCCTGACAAGTTATTAGATGTAGATTACATCATTTTTTCTAAAGAAAAGCCTCCAGCTCTTTCAGTGGTGGTGGAGATATAAACCCATAAAGGATTAATGTTTATATTTGGTGACTCGAGAGGCTGTGGATGGGTTACGAGTTCACTTTGGTGAGTTCACTTTACATCCGCCCCAGAGGCATTATTATCGTATAGGAACATCATGTGGGATCAGTGCTTACACCATTGGGAGCACCTGATCTTCTGAAATGGTCTTAATTTCCTTGGCTGTTATGTGATCATAAAGAGTGATCAGAGCTCCTAATGGCTCTCAGGAGATCACTGCCTAAACAATTACAGATCCCTGTTCATGTGTATCAGTTAATGTGCTCATGTTGGTCTTTATTTAAACAGTGGCAACCGCTCTATGGTACACAACAGAGGCATCTTAGTCATTTGAAATAATTCACAAGTTTGCCAGAGTTGTGACTGCTTTGATAGAACCACATTGCTGCTGACTTGTTATTAGGGACAGTAAATGAAAATTAGCATGTTAATTAATCCTTAAATATTTTGGAAGCCACTGGGATTATTAGAGCCTTTGTGCAAATTCAGTGGAAGCCATATACTGTATACAGTCTATCAGAACAAGGAGACAGTGATTATTTCTTCTCAGCAGGGGGAATGAACTTTTCTATACTGTATAAACACCAGTGGTTTCCCACATCTAACATCTTTTACGTCAAAGGCCTGTTTACATCAACAAGTTTAGCATGTTTTCAATGTGACTTTCTTTAAGTGTAATGAGCACACTCGCTCTTTGCCAGCAATGTCTTACTGCATATCGGGCCTGGTCCCATAAGGGAGCACGAGCCTTGTTCAGGGTCTACATTTTGTTCACCTTATACTAGGTTGTGTCTTTGTGCAACATGGTGTAAGGTGAACTTGTTGGTATGCTCCAACTGTATTCTTCTTCAAAGACAAAGCCTTATATAGAAATATAGTATTATTAGAGTAGTTGCATAATAATATGAGCCAGGTACATGGTGTTAATGTATGCAGATTATTATGATAAAAACTCTATTTAAAGCAGTAAATAAAATAAATAAATAGAAGGCTTAGGTCAGTGAAACAAAACAAGAGGTGTTCAGCTTACCATAGATGCCTGTGGATATACATGGGAAGGCCTGTGAGACAAAGACAAGAGAGAGAGAAACAAAATCAAAACATGTAAACATGTAAACGGCACAGCACACTAACTTTTGTCAGTTTAAAATCCAGTTAACTCTTTTGTCACAGCTTTTCTTCATTTCCTTACATTGCCACACACACACACAATAAACCTACTTATGTAAAAAAACTACAGCAGAGGAATTAAAACATCAACAGCTTAAAGTAAATATTGCATGATCGTGTAGATTTGCATTAAAACGGAGCCATCGTTATGTTTACCTTTGTATGTTTGTTGTTTACCTTCACTGCTTCACTTGCTCAGTCCCAAGAGGAGCAATTTACTGTACCATTTGCTCAAATCTCTGCAGTGCTAATGCAGAACTGTACTGTAATCCACACTCCTGCTCCAATGCACAAACACACACACAGGCACACACACCAACACTTATACAGAATACTTTTCTCTTGATATCAAAAAACAGGCATATTAACTTCCTCCAAGACTTGAGCAGCCCCATTCACACTCATGCATACAGCGTATTAGTGTGTGCTGTAGTAAAGAAGCAATCAGGTACTGTTGCACCAACGATCGTGACAGCCTGTTAGAACTCAGTGCTCATACTTAATGTCCAAAACAGCCGTTGCTTGCATATGTAGCTTGAGGGAACGGTGGATCAGCCTCTGGTGAATTCATAGGTACACGGAGACCTTGCTGCTTAATAATCTTCAGCACGTGAATACCCAAATGAGGTCAATTGATCATGTCTATTGCCTACAGTCCATACTTACACACAGACTGTCTCTTCCATTGATGTTTGTGGAACCTAACCAAGAACTGACACTGCCACGCAAATAAAAATTAGTTTTAGCCCACTGATGTCTTCAGTTAAAAGAATTTAGATAGTGGGATAGACGGACAGACAGACAGATTTAATTCTGTGTAAAGTTGATGCAAACTGCCAACAGTGACCCAGCTGTGTCTAACTAACAACAAAGACATCACAGCAAGAAGCTTTTCAGCACGTTTGCTTTAAAACTAAAAACAAAATCACAAAGTCATTGTTGCCACATTTGGATCAATAAGAAGAATCAATAATAACCCACCAACCACTTAAGTGTAGGAACAAAACAAAACAGACATGTGAGGAATCAGAATACATATTATGAATATTTTTATAGGCTAAAGAGTAAAAACCTGCATATATTTATGGCTGTCTTTTCCAAAAAGATTATAAAAAGTAACCACCTTGTAATAGTTCTTGCTTTGTAGCACTTTGCAACAGACATATTATTCAAGCATGGCTTTATAGCTGAAAATAGTTTCATTATTCTTTACTTCTGCGAGCAAATATATTATGATACATAGGCCTCGCAGTAAGCTTCCCTATTTCACATTCATCTTTTTAAGTATATTAATAAACAGTAAAGAGAAAGGATTTTTTCCAAAGGTCCCATTTGTCCTCAAAAGCAGCTGAATACGTGGTTTAGTTCCTGCATTCATCAAAAGGTGTGGCCACAACATTAATATCATAACATGACAAAAGAAAAAAAAAAGGAAAACATTTCCACTAGCAGCTCACAACTGGATGAATATAGCACAACAAAACACTACAGAGATTCATCAAAGAGTAACACCCATATGTCAAATTATCCCAGTGCTCAAACTAAACCCAACAGTTTGTTTTGCCACACTGACCCTGTCAAGTTGTATTTAGAAACACGCTGTTGCTAGCAGCCGTGCCAAGATCACTTCATTTCAGAGCTAAGAAACACAATTAATAGATCTGAAAGAGAAGGATAGCAAATGAATGTCTCCTCATATGATGGTTATACAAACAAGTAGTCAGGGTACTAATCTTAGCAGTGTTTTGAACACAGAGATGAAATGAACAAAATTCACACATTGAGAAAGGAAATAATTGATTAAAAAGACTTTTTTTCTCTAAAGCATCACAACCTATGACACCTGCTTTGAAATGCAATGGTCCGTTTGTCCTTCCTTTAAACGAAAGGAATGAGTCTCTGTTTGTGTTCTTATTTACCAGTTTTCAGGTTCCGCCTGTCAAGGTGAATCTTTCTTCTGTGGGGTGATTTAAATCTTTTACCGAAGCGCTGACCTTTCCAGATGACTGTCTGGGCCTGACACAAACCACAGATGATGAAGCGTGGAAAAGCATGGCCATTTTTAGTCCTGTGCCAAGCTCTGCCCCCTGGCACTTACAGAGGCATATTGAGATTGAGGACACCAAAATGATCAAATGTCCAAAACAGACCAATGATATCAGAAAAGAACGACAACTCTGTGTAAACTGGATGATTCAAATTAATTTGCCGTTTTGTATTTGAAGACACCAGCACTTGTCTAACCGACTACACAAATGAAATGTGGTGCTTCATATAGGTGTACTTATGATCCTCTCATTGGAAGCATCTTGGCATTTAGACCTGTGAGAACCTCAATGTTTAAGCTACTCTAAATTATGCCAGTGCCACCTGAGGCAACGGTCAATACAAACAGGAATCAATATTTAAATCTGCATGAGGAATTACTGAAGCTGTGTAATAATAAGGAGAAAGTAAAATGAATTCAGCCTTCAGACAAGATGAGCATTATTTCCTGTCAATGCCTCCAGCTAGTCTCAGCTGCCAAACTGATCTTGAGCCAGAAGCCTTGTTATTCTTTCTTAGCTGAAAGGCCGTGATGTCAGCCTCTTCAACCTGAACTTCTGCTCTGACGGCAACTAAACCCTAACACATCACAGGCTGTGGTGAAGACATGCCATCAGCATAATCAATTAAAATCTTTTTTTATTAGTTCCCTGGCTGATCCATTAAACGGTATTGATCTTTGCAGTGTGAAAATGCAGCGAGTAATCACTTAACGGGACGCTTTAAAGATCTGACACCTTTGTTGCACATGAAGACGTCACTTACTTGTTTAAAGGACGGTTATTGCAAAAAGTAAAGAGAAGTATATATCCAATAAAATTGTAAAGCCTGGAGAGCATTTTGGCAGACACATCTCTTTTCCATCTATAAATCAGCTGTATTGTGAGCAATAAATTACACAGAGGTGTGCTCAAATGATAACTCTTACTGATAATCAATATCTGTAAACGCCAACATGCTCAATATTGGTCATAAGCTTTAAGTGTTGTGTTAAAATCAGTGAAAGCTTTAGCTGTCCTCACGTAAAGGCAAGCAGCAATCTTCCACATGCAGAGTAGATGCGTGGTGACGGTCAGTGCTAATGGAACTGTTCATTATCAAATCGAGACAGAATACAAATGATTGCCAGTGTCCTATAATTTGTCAGAACAGCATGTAAACCAAGACTATGACAACCGAATGTAACAAACAGCTATAGTAGATGTCAGAACAGCCTGCAGTGCTGAAAGTGTAACAAAGCATAGCCGATTTTTCCTTTTCTTTCCCATCAACACTGGGCCACCGTAGCAGCTATTTTGATAGTTGTTATCGTACATGCTATATAACTGCTTACATCGCATCAGGTCCAGTGTTAATTAGGACAGTCAGCGGTATATAAGCAGTCATGACCTATGATTCCTGGTTTGTGTTATTATTTCTATCTCTGGCTGCTCATTAGAAGTGAGTCAGCATGTTGGCCTGCTCCCTGGCATGAGGCTGTGCCTGACATGTTGGCTTGTTGGTGATTTTCTTTGCTTAGGGAGTGTTCAGAAATTGGTCACCAGGGAAATTATTCTGTTGCTGGGGCTCCTCCCTAATCTATCACATCACTTTAAAGTGGAGCACCTTACCTCTCAGCATCTCTCCACACTTATTCAGCTCACAGTGCATTAAGAACAGCACAGAGTGGCTGCAGTGATTATTGTTGGAAAAACTATTTGTGTTACATTAATGTAAAATTTACATGTGCTTACTGCAATATTTACATTAAGGAACTGGACTTTAATTGTTTAAATTGACACAACCACAGCTTATTAAAACAATGATTCATTAACTTCAAAGTGTGACTAGAGTTTTGCAAAGACAGTGCTCATAAAACTAAGTCACTATTATTCCACTGAGCGCATGATAGCCTGCAGCTTTTAGTCATTTGTTAAGCAGCAGGAAATGACAAAGTAAAGATGGCTCAACCTGTGGCAAAATGCAGCTGCCCCGTTGTAGCTGTCACCTTCCCATGCTGTAGGCACTGCAGAGTAGCCACAAGCAGACAGGTTAAGGTAAGAAAACCATGCATGGGCACAGTGACTGCAGGATCCTGCCGGGGGAGCACCTCGTCTCGGCTGGCTGAGTAAATAGCACTGGACCCAGGGTGCTGCCCCCGTAGCTTGAAGCCTCCTAGCCTGTTTGCAGATGGAAGCTATGCTTATAAATCACAGCGGCAAGGGGAGACCTTGTGCAAATGCGACCACAAGTATGTTATTATTCACCACTGTTGCCACAGTGTGGGCTTACATCACAGTATCAGAACATGAATCCATGAGAATCCTCTTTGTTGACTGCTGTAATTCTTTAAGCATGTAGGTCATGCCTGGTCTCTCGGTCTAAATCAGCTACCTGCTGCTGCTGCTGCTGGGAAGAGCACGTCACGGTTACAGATCAGGATATTCAAATATGACACATTAACACCCTTTTATTCTGCATAATACCACACTCCATATTCTAATGTTAGTGCTGATTGTTTGAGAGTCATTATGTTAAATGGAGGATGGAGAAATGTAGAGGGTGAGAAACCTAGAGCCTAATGGCCCGAGTCCCAACACCCATTTTTATATCTGCCGTGATTAAGTGTAACTATTATCACAATAATATCTGAGTGTCCATTAAGGAGTCAGCATCGGTGGCTATGTTTACATGCAGGGAGTAACTTACGGGCCATGATATTCTGGAAAACAGCTTATTAAGGATAAGCTGTTTGCATGCACTGTCTCTATCCTGTGATGGAGAATCCGTGTTGTTATGAATAAACCAGAACAGAACATTCCTGTCCTCCTCTAGGGTCCTGCCAGCAATAAAGTATGAAAATGTGCCACCACCAAGTAAATCCTTTCCCTAAGCAGCAGTAGGTAATGTCTGATACAGAGGAGCGAAATGACAAACCAGACTACAGAAACTGTAAATAGTGCTTACCACAATGGTTTTGTTGACATCAACATGAATCTATCGTGCTGTGTGAGTGTGAGTCTGTAGCAGCAATGAAAACAAACAGTGGAAGTGTTAAGATGATCCCACCTTACAGTAAAACATTTAATACTGAAATATGCTGGCAATCTTAAACTGTTCGTTTAAATGCACAGTGTGAGGTTGGTATGAATCACTTTAATGCAAGATTATTTAAATAGTTTGACCAAGATTGCGCATGTGACAAAAACAATTAACAAAGGTCCGATGATGTGCTCAGCTATAGTAGCGTGTACTGATTTGGGTTTTTTTGCTGGTTATTCAGGTTGTCACTCTTTCTATCTTTTGTATTTTCCACTTTATTTTACAGTATAATGTTATAAACTAGGTTATTCTGTAAGCAGCTGCATTTATATGGTGCATTTATCTGAAACTCTTTACAGTTTTTGCTTCACACAGTGTCACACCAATGGCAGTGAGATACCATTTGAGGCAGCTGGCCTGACCAATCTACCTGTCAACATTTTTTCCACCACCCGTGTCATTAGTGGACCTCCTGTCACAGCACGTCAAGTAGTCCGAGGCACTTCATAAGGAAGATGTGCGTATAGAGCCAAAAAAGTTCACCAGAGAGCTCTTAAACACTTACCACTTCTACTGTGGGACAACGCTGACAATGCTTACTTATCAGAAATGCAAAATTGTGAGTCCACACGGGCAGATTTTGGGATGGGACCAAAGACAGATGGAATACCAGGACTCTCTATGGCCATAACAATGCTCAGGGTGCTCCATCATTGCGTTGATCACACCCAATTCCGCAGCACTGGTCACATATGCGCATGCAGTGATATCATGAATGCAGTGTTGCAGGGGAAGAAAGACAGGCTGCACCATGTCTGTCAGCCAGACACATGGCAGAGGTGAGATAAATGAGCAAAAAAAAAAGGTGTAAATGCCGCAGCCTGTGGATAGGGCAGAGCAGTGGAGCAAATACAAGCAGATACCAAACTGATGGCTGCTTGATTCATTGGTCCATGACCAACTGTATGGTTGATCAAGCACAGTTTACCCTGAAGCCCAAAGCTACAGTGCACAGGTACACTAAGAAGCTTTTTTTAATACAATGTGGTCATAATAGTAGGAAAAAGAAAGCTACTTTAAACATATTAAAAACTATAAAGAACCGGAAAAACATTACATACAAACTAAACTATAGTATATTTTGCAAACTGGGGCATAGAATGTACAAATACCGTCCAGTTCTGGAAGGACATTGTCTCTTTTATTATTCATATCTCCGTGATTTCCCATAGAGGTCCCCCCGTGACACTGATTCCCTCAGTGTTAAAGAGGGAGCATTTAGAGCGGCATAAAAATGATACTACTCTGAACTGAGGGCACATGCAACCAGACGTCTGCTCATATTTATGTATGAGGACTCCTGCTCAGTATCAGTTGAAATTATATCACTGACCACTGAGCACGAGAGAGGCAAAGACAAAAGAAAGAAATTCACATCGGTGAGACAAACTGCCTGACCTTTTTGTGACCCGCACATGATTGACAGAATTCAAATAAGTAGGCGAGGTGCATGTCAGGTAAACTCAATAGCAAAATGCATCCCCACTATTGGACTATACCAGTACTCTGTATAGCTGGAGGCAAACTTCTTGTCAGATATTTTCTGTTTTTTAAAATATAACTTATTGATTAGATTAGCATGCTTGTGGTGGGTGAAATCGAGACTTGTCTACAGGCTAATGTGAAATGCTGTGGAGTGGAGAGAGTCTCAGACTGACAGAGTAATAGACCTGTGGCTTTGTTGTCTGAGGAGGAATCATAATGAAAAACAGTAAAATCTGAATAATAGCAGCCAGGGCCTTTATTTACCACAACTGAAGGGAGAACCAGGACTTTATTGGAGACAGTTGTTTATTAGAGACAGACCTTTATGTCTAATTTCACATTTTAGCAAGAAAACTCTGTTTTTGATCTTTCTTCTGTTTGCTGTGGTTATTTGCTTGAAATGGAAAGTCAAAATTGTATCTATTGATCAAGGGCAATATTTCTGCTAAAAACGTGTGCAGTATAGCATGACCATGTTGTTGCACTGCTACAAAATGTCTCATATTCCACATATCTTTCAAACATACTATACGGGCTATTATAGAACAGGTAATTTATCCTTTTTTCCTTTACAGTATGCAGTACAGTGCAGTGCAGTATAGCTATGTCAGTGAACAGACTGTATTGATTCCTAACAGAACTCAGCCTCTGCCATTTGATTGGTTTTTATTTCACAATTTATAAAATCTAACATCAGCCCGTTTTAAAGCCTTGAACTTTACTTTGATTATGATTCTCACCCTGACATGACCATAACTGTATTATTAAAATTTTATTGTATTTAGCACAAGAGCCATGACATTATAAACTGATGGAGGCATTTTGATTGGATCCTGAGATGGAAGCAAAGAAAGCAGTAAATGAAGGGAAAATGTATCGATGGTCTAAGAAAAATGTACTTATTTGAATACTTGACCCTCAACATCCAGTGTAGAAGATATCATTGAATATGCCTGAGGGCCTTTAAAGCTTCTGATTATTCCAATGAGTGCTTAAGAAATGTAGATCATGGTGTGCTTGGTGTGTAGCACATCAACTCATTTGCATTTCGGAGGCCTAAATTACAGGTGGGCATAAAGAAAATGATCAAAGAAGGGAACGGGAGGATTCTGTCTGAATTTATCAAACTGCTGTTTTGTGAGGCATCTCAAAGTGAGAAAGCCTCTGAAAAATGCTGGAGATAAAATGGAGCAGAAGAGACAAGACGAGCCATATATCCCTCGATGGAGAGTAAAACCAGGGCATATGTGGATTCTCAAATATCCATACCCCATGTCAATCTGTCTCTGTAGAAATTAGCAGCATATGGAGCTTGGAGGTTAAAATTATCAGTAATCCTAAAATATAGCTCATGATTTGTACCATGAGAGCAGATGATTCCCAAGTGGCTGATCTAAATGAATAGTAAAATAATAATTAGGGAGCATTTTTCATGAGACATTTCTTTAATTTCCATTCATAAATCAACTTCAACAGCACATTTAATCAGAGAAGGGAAAAAAAGGGGTTTCTGGTCTTGCCATGTGAAAGCCAGCCTATGGTACCCTTCCATCGTAAGGCTACTAATTAAACATTTTTTTTCCTTTCAAGGCGTCCTTCAACATTTCAAAAGCACCATATCAAAGGGGCTTCAAAGTCAAAACCCCACTCTGAATTTTGAGGTGACAGAACAGCATACATATGAAGACAAGTGACTCGCTGTATGGCCCCTGTCTTTGTGGCAGGACCAATGCGAGACAAAAATCAGGTCTGCATGCTGCATACTAATGGCCGCCACCTGAAAACGTGAAAAATACAGCGCTGACTTTACTCAGGCTGAATTCACTGACAAAAGCCTTGGTGGCATCCACAAATTGGCCAGAATGGTTTCTACCAAGCTACAAAGCATTGTCCTGCATTATTTATAGCATTAAAGAATTACTAGTGAGCCGCATTGTGGTTAGGCGTGTGCTAATATTTCGGCACTACATGCAATGGGATAGGAGCTATTCTGCGGGGGCAATAAAGGAGTCAGCGTGACAAGGTAAAACACAGAAAGGGCAGCACAGTAGCATGTGGTCAGCAGGGTGGCTCGAATTAATATGCTTGATGTGAAGGTAGGCATTATTCTTAGCTGCAGCCTAATGGACACCAGAAATAAAGGACATGCACAAATCCCAACAGATATTAACTCCCTATAGCCTCCAGGCCATTCCCCTTGTCTCAAATGCACACATCCTTCGGAGACAGGGTGACTGATTGCACGGTGACAAAGTCAGGTTTTGTTAGCACAGCAGCCACATATGACACGGCAAGTATTAAAATAATGTTAAGGAATTAAACAAAGTCGCTCATTTAACATTATAACTAATAAAGAGACTTTTTCATTTGGTGTTTAATCTTACAAAATGGAAAGCTAAGTTATATATTACCCAAATGAATGGAGCTCTGCACAGAGTCATAACGAATGATAAAATAGGCCATAACCACATTTCCCAAAGCACTGCATACAAAATAAAAACTAACATTCGTTAAGAGACCCAACCTCATTAAGTGCAAATCGAATTGAGCTCTCTGTACTGGTGCAGCAGTGACCCTTTGGAAGCATGGTAAGTACATAATTATTATTGAATCATAGGAACACATTTTCCAATTAGAAGAGTGAATGTTTGTCTTTTTCCTGTGTACTGTATGGCAAAACATACAATATACCACTGGGCGAGTCTGTTTCTTCTGATTTCTTCATCGGCCTTGTGCTTTAGGAATAATTACTCCAAGACTTGAAGCTTGGGATGTTTTTGTCAACTGGGAATTTAATGGACTTAATGAACTCTTTGTTAACGGAAGCTCAGGGTGCTCTGCGATTGCCTTCACTGCACTCAGTTCCGCAACACTGATGATAACTCATCCCATTTGCACAACTCCAGTGATACATGTGAACTCCTATGATGCAATGTTGTGGGTGAATAAAAGGCAGGCTGCAGCATGTTTATGAGCCAAGGTAGACTGGGGAGAGATGAATGGGCATGAGAAAAAAATAGTTCTGCTACTGTAGGCAGACAGATAACCCTGGATAACTGGAAGGCTTTTTCTTCCCTGTTTGAGGCTGGCTATTTCCTTCTGCTGCCAGTGTTTGTGCTAAGGTAGGCTAAACATGTGACTGATGTATCTGTGTACTGAATGTGCAGGGCCGAAATTGATATTGATCCTCTTACATAATACTTGGTAAGGCAGCAAATAATCCAAAAATGTCCAAGTGCCCCTCTGAAGTTTGTATGAAACATTCTATAGGTCATAATATATTTTAATAGGGGTGTCTTAGGTGGCAAAATACAGCACAAAGTGTCAAACAATAGCATACGACTAGCTAATGTGTATCATTTATATTATTATTACTGCTTTCTTTTTATTGTTGGTAGACTTCAGTTTCACACAGCACAAACATATGCAGTTAAAAAATCTGCATGTATACCAGAGCTTTGATTCAGAGTATGAAAGCCCGTTTATCCATGTAGTCCGTGGGCAGACCAGGCCCCAGCAGAACACTTTCACTTTAAAGCTCCCCACAACATAAAGCCATAAATCTGAGCTTGCCCAGAGGTAAGAGCAACCAACGCTAATTAACAGTAGCTGGATGAGAGGTCAAGGCCTGTGTCGTATTAGCGTGAGAAAACACTATTTTTCAATTTACCATATATACTGGTCTGTTGCGCTTTAAGTAATAAAGATCTAAGCTTGCAGTTATATAGGCATGAATAAAAATATGTTTACTGTACACAAAATGCAAGTTTCCAACCTCAGTTCAGCTTTCAAATGAGATGACTTAATTGTCTTTACAAAACTGACACATCAGATACGATGACTGCCTCAGGGAATGTCCACAAAGCAAGACCGCTGATCCAAAGTAAAGCTCAATTTAGGCACACTGCACAGAATCGGTTTTCAATGAATATGTCTACCCCTTAAAAGGACTTTAGTCCAAGGACATAGTAAGCTCTGAGGAGGTCAGCCCTCCCTCTGTGCAGACCTGTGGGCCATTCTCTCCCACTTTGATCTGAGCTCTGATGATGGTGTGGCAAGCACAGACTCAGGAGTGGAAGGATTAGGGACAGGAGGGACACGGGGAGTGACAGCTTCCTTTGTATTCGTTTTATCCTCATTTCAGGCATAACGGTAGACAGCATGCAAACCAATAACTTCTCTAAGGTGTTTCTTTCTTTGGGTGTAAAATCCTCAACTCTTAAAAGAGAGATCAAAGGCGAAGCAGGCTCATTGATAACTGTATAATGGCTCGCTTAAAGAGAACAGGCATTTTGCTGAGATGGGCGCGTGGTTCAAACTGCAAGCTATTAGTCATGCTGTCGTCTCATTTCCATATGTGTTTTATTGTCTCATGGGCAAAGGCTACTGCACCTACTTGCATTTATTGCACTCATGGTAGATCTAATGATATTCACACCTACGGCAAAAACAAAGGGGCTGTGTATCTCTTTGTCTCCGTATGAAAAGGTTCTTGAAAGGTGACAATGTCGATGCACATTTCAGTTTTGTGCACCTTCCTTTGATGATCTTAGCCTTGCTTGTCTGAAACTGTATGAGGCTACATAAAAGCACAGCTGTCTCAGATATCATAATTAGTACAGACTGAAAATGAATTCAGGTCTGCGGACATGTTTTATGTAAGGTGACAAAGAATGTCACAAAAGCAAATTCTAAAACAGTACTGCACTTCAGCAATGTAAAAAAAACCAAACAATTATTTTTATTTAGTAATTATTAAAACTATTATTCAGATAATCGTGAAAATTACATAGTTACATACAAATTACATAATGTAGTTCCTAATGCCTGGCTGGCCAGCAATGGAAAATTCATGTTACATGTAGCATTGGCTATCTAGCTATTATGTATGTGGGATGTGCCTTTATTTGTGTCAACTTGAGCAACGACACATTAATATCCCAGTTTACAGTCTCATTCTGGTTCTCATTTGCAATACAGCGTTTACATGAAAGATGAGAAACATGATTATTACACCACAAAACTAATAAAAACAGTATCCATTCAGTTATTTGAAACAAAGACACCTCGACAGTTGAGGGTGAATGCAGTTTGGCTTTCTGGCTGTCCGAACTCTTTTGCATTTAGCCTCTCCATCTAATCACTGCTAATGGAAAACAAGAGCGACAGTACAATTTATGACCTGCGTTACTGAACTCAGGCTTATTTATTTTATACCATTTTGATTATCATTTTTACTGGCTCACTACAATCTAACTTGAGTTGATGACATACCTGCAGGCATAGCAGAGATTGATCAGACCTGTTTATATGATGTAATATTTGACTTTATACTGTACTATAGGTTTCACAAAACAGCTAGAAGGGCTTCTCCAGGATTCCGAAAATGGCCAGTTCGCTTATTAATTGGTATATTTAGCTTTATTTCCTGACAACAGGAAACAAAGATTAGCAAGCTGACCAAAGCTTTGTTGCACCTGTCATATGTAGCTTTCTGTATTAGAAAACTTCATCCTTTGGTTTATCTAAAAAAAAAAATTAAATTGGAGATACATAGTTTTCACAGAACAGCGAACAAATGTGTGTTAAAGCTAATTATATTCTATAATATCAGGATATTTATGAAATTACACAGAAATACACACGTGCTGGCACAGACAGAGGGTGTTTGTTTGTTTAGGCTGCAGTATATATGCGTATTGTTTGTAAAATTGAACAATGTATCAAATGTTTTTGTTGTCGTGGTTACACGTTAATATTTCTGCAACAGAAATATCACATAGGTGGCAGCGTGGCCTTGCTCACTCCTGCTCTTAATCCACACTGTTTGAGTGCCGGGCTCCTGGTGGCCACTGGATGTAAACAGTGTATAAAGGTAATTACAATGGGATGAACGGCAGCGAGGATGCCCTGGGAGACCTAATTTTGTGCCTTGTTCCCATATTTTCACTCATCTGAAGAACGGCACACACCAGGCCCAGCAGCTGGCATCTGAACCTCATGGTCTCTTTTTGCGAACCTCAAGGGTAGAGTATATAATACACCTGCCTCGTCACGTAGCAAACCTCCGTTATTCATGGCAGGTACAGGGATATGGAGGATCAACAGATGTGAAAGTGGTGGTAAGAGTGCTCCCCAAGGCTTGTTGCCATCTTCAAGTAGTCCTGTCACTTTTACACCACAGTGCAGGATATGGATATAAAGTATGAGGCTGTAAAAGCAGTGTTTTGAAACATCGGGGCGTTAGTGGATTTATTGAGTTTAAAAGCCTTTTGAAGGATTGCCTGTTCAAAGTATACACCTTTAAATCCCGAAGGAGATTTATTTCACCAAGTGTCCAGACCTAATCAAAATCTCCCCTCAGACACTAGCTGGATAGAAAGTTAGACTTCTTTGTGCTAGGATGGTGGAAGAGAAAACTCAAGCTCTTGTTCAGTGTACACTCCCATACATTCGTCATTTAAAATACACACAGAGATATAAAGAGGTAAGGGTCTACTGTGTGAGTGCATGAGGCTGTGGTCATCGTTAAGGTGCTTAATAGACCATGTCGCCTGTAGGACCTGACAGGCAAGCTGGGCAGAGTGGAGGAACCAGGGAGAGGGTCACCTTCATGTAGAGACAGCTCTGTCACACTGGGGCCATGATGGGAACCACTCTGCCACCCCGGCCTGGCCCAGACAATACATGTCTATGGCCAACCAAGCAGAACAACAACCCCCCCAACCCCCACCCACCTCCTCTAGATTTCAACAAAAAACACAAAAAGGAAACCAACTCAGAGAGGATCCGCCCTCTAGATGGAATAGCAATTCCAAGCTGCTTCATGAGTCAGCTGTATAATTGCTTCTCTTGCATGACAATAACATTAATTTTCAAGAGTATATTAATAATTATGAGGAACACAATTATGAGTTTTGATCTTAACATGTAACCACCTACTGCAAAAAACAACAGACAGTAAGCAAAATATGAGAAACTGGAGATATTGGCAAAGCATGTAGGTGCCGCCTTTTTAATCTCTACTTTTACTGATATAAAAAGGCTATTTGAAGACCCACAGAAAATGGTGCATAAATATATGCAACAGAAGGCAGAAGCAACAAAAAGAACATACAGGGCCTGCCTGCTACAGTCTGTGGATGTGCGATTTTTGTTAAATGCAGTCAAATCCCAGAGTAGCATTGCAAAGTGGTACTATGTTGATCTGAGCACAGGTGCATCATTAAATGAGGAGGAATGAGGAGGGACCGAAAGCCCATCGACATCCCAAATGTAAGAGGGGGGACATGCCACTCAAGGTCATGGTGAATTGCAGGAGCACTGGCACTGCAGATTGATTGGACGTACAGGGAGCAGCTGGCTGAGCGGAAACAGGAAGGTGACTGAGGGAATCACCAGGTGGCTCCTGTGAATTATGATACTGTCCATTCAGCCTCTTCTATCTTCCATGCAGACTAAATGCTGGTTTGAAGTGGTCCCTGTCATGTGCAGTTTGCCTCTGGAACGACATCTGATTTCCATGCAAGGTAACGTGTAACTGGAGAGCACAGCATTCGGTCAGAAACTAGAGTTGTTGCTGTGGTTTGATTGGAACTATATGGATAACTTTTTCACAAATGGCCAGAGGATAATACAGCTAATTACAGTTTTCTAAATGTGGAGTCCATCATGAATATTGATAAAGCATTAATTAGTTACTAAAACTGGAAAACCATTTTCTCTGCACCAAATACATCACATGTTTTTAGAGCAAAAACGTACTGCATCACTTTAGGGGAACGAGGATTCATATTCTACTTCAATAAATAATGTAACCAAACAATTCCGTCAGTAAGGAAATGTCATTTCTTTGGGAAAAACAAAACACTGGAGAAGGCTATAGTATGTTTTTCTATAACATCTCCTTAATATAAAATCAATAATGTAATACCAGGATAGAACAACCCAGAGAAGCCTGATTAGTCTTTAGTGTGGATCATAATTATGCTTGGATAAGAGACCATCATTTGGGTCATCATCCTTATCCCTGATGGAGCTCTATGCCAAACACATACACATTTCCTTATGAGTCAGCCTCCTTCAGGAGAGCCAAGGACTCTTGCAGGACTGGGCTCAGGTGGGGAGCCAAAAATTCCTCATGTCAGGAATATGGAGCCAGAATGGCCCTGATTAAGCCAAAGTGATCTGATGTGTATATTTATCTCAAATTGCTTCTCTACAATTTCTTGACAGAGCCTCTTCACTGCGTCACTGAATGAGAAATACTGTAGTGCCCTTTTAACAGCCTCAAAAGAAAACGCCCAATCCAATCCATCCAAAAGAAAGGCTTTTGGATTTGGGCGCTCTACTACAAATGGATGTGTGTGCACTTATTTTGTTCCATGTTCTTCATCTCATGCTATTTGCTCTCCTGTGAGGGGGCTAACACCTTAACAATTCCATGCATATTGTCATTAACAGGGGTTTATGGATGTGACATTAGATCTTAAGCTGAGTGAGATTTGGAGGTTATCTGGCATTCCAAGCTGTGTAGAAAAAGTCAAACCATGAAACAAGATTCACCCCCGCATTTGCTCCGGCAGGCACTTCATTCAGCATGTGGCATGGTGACTAAACCTTTGGGCTTTCTAGATTCATCTGTATGTGAAATGTAAAAAGGTGGATATAGGTACAGTAATAGCTGATTTAAATTTAAATCTGTTCTGTGGTCCTGACAGTTGTGGCATCATTCATAAAAGGCTAGTGTGACATTTACGATATCAAGGTCACTGGTTGACAATGAAAGAAATGTTTAATCTGCTAAATTACCCCATGAAATGATTACTTCAGTAGGCCTACTTCATAATGATTTAATGCTAACATGTCGTATAATTTTTAATTAACTTGGAACAGGAGAGAATGTGGAAGGTGGGGGTGCAACTCAAGGACTGGCAGCACAATTCAAAATCTTGAGTCCGATATTCAGCTGCTAACTGCTTTTTCTATCACAAATTAAATCACGGAAATAATAATAAAAAACTTGCCCACAGAGGAATGGCCTCTGCCTCCACACTGCTGATAATTCAGGCAAGTGTTAAGCACAGGGTCAACAACACATTTTTTTTAAATATTATTAAAGCAAAGTAGTAAAATAAGTCAAATAATAAAACATTTGCCGGGGAAGAAAATACGTATCTTACAACTCTGTGTCAATCTCCAGCATCAAAACAAGACAATCCTGCAGTGTTAGAGCTAATATATTTCGCTCATAAACCTGTGCAAGGTGCTGCATTGCCTCCTGAATTGCTGAGTAGGCCTAGATTGAGCCAGTTTAAAATTGTGAGTCAATCAGCTTTGGCCAGGCACTGTGCGTCAGTCCTCGTTAGCTGTGACCTTGGGAGATAATAATGGCACTAAACTGAGTGTATGTGTGGGGTAATAGTGCCGTGATTAAAGAATTATGTAGGAGAGCATAAACATTGGCGTGTCTGCCAATGCACACAATCACTCACCTGAGCCTGCGGGAACACTGTGGTGGTTTTGATAACAAAATGATGAGGAGGCCAGACTTCAGACTCCATATATACCTTGAGTCTTAAGGATGTTCTTGTGAGTCTTTACTGGTGTCCTTATAAATATGCATAAATATATGCGCTGGCCAATTGGTCAACAACACAACATGCACTGTTCCCAGTTTGCTGTCATCAAACCAAACAAAGCTGATCATAAATGTGTGCCAAGCAGATGGGGACTATTATAAATATTCATTTCTGACTTTATACATATCCTGGATGTAGACATGCAGTTGTGCACTTCTGAACCACACAAAGATCTACAAACATTCCCAAGGCTCCCAATAGCTGTCAGCTCTCTGCCTTATGCATTCTCTTTGATAAAACACACAGGAACCCATGCATTAACAAAACACAGGAAAGAGTTGAGCACAGTATGTTTTAAGGTTAGAAAAAGGCTTGCTATGAAAAGTCTGAAGACAACTTGCAGTGAATAACTGTAAATAATCTCAAAGCAGAGACAACAACTAGCTGTATAGCATTTGAATTCAAGTCCCAGTCTGTGCTTGACAGAAAAAAAAGAAAATAAGAAAAATTAAACCAAAAATAAGCTAGAAACAAGAGTACAGGATAGAGTTTAGGACGATTACAACATATTTATGATAGTATGCTTGTACAAAATGTTACGTTCTCATTTTCAACAAAGACACAGCCCCCCACCACTTTAAAATTAAATCATTCCCTCATTACTCAAGACTAACAAAATATAATTCATGAACCAGTTCTGTCCTCTGCAGACTTTTTAAAGTCATATTTAAGCAATAACTACCTTGCATTAATTTGAAAAGAGCATTTAATATCACTGCATATAGTAAAGAGCTGATTTCACAGTTTTTATTCCCTTGCATGTCTATTGCATAAACAAAACATTAGAAGGAAAGAGAAGAGCAACTTAGTCAAGAGGGGAGCAGTTAGCACACCCTTTAGCAGCCCGCCAGACGACTAATCTGTATGTCAAAAGGTGTTGATGTAATGTACTGTACTGTGCTGTATCCTCATGTTTGGTGCCATTCTTATAATTGCTATTTGTTCAGTGTAAAAAGCCACAAATAACCAAACAAACAATTCTGAGGTGACATTCATCTTTATCTGAGATCCCATCTGATTTTTCCCCTCGAAAATGTTTCATGCGTACAGCTAGATTGAGAGAGAATGTCCCCTGTGTGTCAAACCACAATAGAGAGACCTTGTACTTCGACCAAACACATCTGTAAGACCGGAGACTATGATTGAAGGATAATTGGGTGCAAGCTTGTTGAAATGGAACCCTGTCATAGACCAGGAAATTCCAGTTTCATGGACACGGCCCTGGCAAGGTCGCGACTAGGTTCAACACCTGGCTTCATAAAAGCCACAAATGAAAGACTGTGAGGAAGAGTTCTGAGGCCAAGGAAGTGGATTCAACACTGGAGTGCAACTAAGACTCACATCATTGTGGAGCTACGAACCTGATTAGTACTAATACATCATGTTCACGATGGCTGCTTCCTTTATCATGCTTCTTTCTTGATACATAACCGTCCGAGAAGCTTATTTTCTGATGCAGAGTCATGTTAAACGTCTCGCCTTGTAACTTTAATTAAATGCATTAAGAGCAACGCGCAGCTTCAGCGTTCTCATTACTATTCACTCAATAATAATTAAAATATCCATCTGTGAGTGGTAAATTGAAAATGTCGCCATGCATATCACAATTGCAGCATAATGTGTCACTAGGATTTGTGGACCAATTGGAGATAGAAGATGACTGGATGAGATGTACATGATGAGATATAAAGGGTCTCCCTGTTTATTCATTTATATGCAGTGTTTGGATAGTCCCATCCAATGATACAGACTCAAAGGGATATGCCCAAATATACTGGAGCAGCAAGAGACTTTTCTTTAGGATAGTGCTGCATTAGTAATGAGATGACTGAAAGAGTGACAGCTCTGCCCAGCTTCACTGCCACACACGCATATATAGTCATGCACAGTACAGGCGCTGTTGGCTGGACTGATTCTGCATGGTAATTAACTATAATGATGTAAACAAGAACTCATTCCACTAAGGTCCGCCACTGATGAACAGCAATCTGTTACAGTATCTGTGAGATTGCTGAGATTTACACAGTTGAGGAGCAACTGTCAGGCTACAGGAGCAGCCTGCTTTGCACGTAATGTATTTTGCATCCTCCTTTCCTGCTCAGCTACTTTGATCAAAGGGGAAGCATTTATCAAGTGGTGGAGGATATGTTTGATGACACTAGTGTTTCAGACTCAAGCACAACTCTAAACAGATGGGGAGCCTGCGGGAGGAAAAAACAATCTTTCAGGTGTACAGCAAGGACTAGGTTATTTTTGTCAAGTTTCCGTATGTACTGGTTTAGTTGAGGAAGCTTCAAAAGCAAACATGATGCGACTGTCCATTGTATCAACTCTACTCAAGTTATTCTCTTGTCAGAAACAGTGTGAGTCATAAGTAGCCTTCTGCAGGCAAGTGACTTGAGACATACTTATATGAATGAGATGCTGCTAATCAGAATGAACTATGGTACACTTTCCTTGGCTAGATCCCTTTGTATTCTCCTCAAGTCAAACCAGAGCTAAGAAAGTTCCTGTTGTGAGGCAGAGACAAAGACAGACAGAAATCCTTTTTGTTCTCCTGTATTGCCCACAATCTTCAGGTATGTTTAATTAATGCATGCTTATTATGGTGTTCCTGTCTCATGACGAATGGGAGAAACGGCATCTGTTTAATCAACAACTTCCTCTGACAGTCCCTCAGTTGGGTACGAGCTGTCGCTTCTATTCTCAGATGGTTCCGCAGAGGGATATGAGCCTCATAGAAATTCAGGAGACCGTCTCCAGGAGCTCCTCACAGCCAGGTACAGCAGCAGAGAAAAACACAAAGTGAAACCAGCCTGAGTGCTGAGTCTTATACTGCTTGACTGTGCTTTAGTACTTAAATTATTTGAAGAGCCTTTATTATTGTCAGAGCACATTAATCTAGAGCTGTTCTGCTGCCATTTCCCTCACAGAACATCCAGGTGGAGTAGCCTTTGTAGGAGACAGGGTTTAGTCTTGCCGATGATTGCCATGGGTTTCCTGCGCTTGTAATCAAGACACTAGCATGTTCACATCAACTCACTCCACACAGACACTCTGGAGATTACCTCTTCACTCCCCATCAACTGTGATTACCCCTCTCGAGATGTGTGGAAATGTCACATTTTACATATCCTAATATTTCACCTCACATAAAGTTGTGCAGTCTTCCCTGGAGTAAAGGGAATGTCAAGGGAAGGTGATGTGACAGGACTTTCCTCTTTACCCAGACCTGTAGCTCCTCCTGCTGTGGTCTCAGTCTTTTGAATCAGGGCGTTGAGGTAATTGGGGTTCCAATGGCTATTAACTTAAACTAGGTGGCAGACCACCACAACCATTATCAGTGTAATTGGATCTAATTGGCCCAGTGTTGCCAATGATTCGGATCAGACAAATAGCAATGGCTAATTTAAATGGCGGCATGACCTTTTCAAACTTCAGACTAATTAACCTTTGGAGATGCATTCAGGTACTGTATGTGAAAATGGGCTAAGAGCAACAACTGGATGCAGACAGGGCTGTGTTATAATCTCATACTGTAGCTAATCGCTGATGAGGGACAACCTGTTTAAATCTTTGCATCACATGATGCTGGATTTTGTTTTTTCACATTTGAGCTTGGTGCCTGGTTCTACTTGAGATATATTAAACTGGATTAACGCTGTGATAAGCAGTGCTATAATTCTACATTTTGACAGATGGAACCAAAACAAATCTAAGGAAAAAAGCATAGTATCCAGGTAGAACAGAATAAAAATAATAGAAATCAGCAAAGCCAAATTTAAGAATTAAAAAATTCACCTATCATTAGAAGCATTTAGTGTTAGTGTCATCAGTTTCTTTTATGTCATATTGGGTTTTATCGTTTGTCATATAGTGCAGCAGTCTAAGGTATATGGCAGAATTGCACAGACAGCTAAAACCTGACATTTGAGAGAATCTTGGGTATACATACATAGAATAAAAATAAGGGGTAGACATGGTCTGTGGGGAGCGTCAGACAAATAACCTTTTGTAACTTCACTATGGAAATTTTGCCACATAATTGAAACTGGCTGTGAAGGTCCGTTTAGAGTGAACAGCTCATCTGCAAATTAAGTTCTCCAAATATCATCAAAGAAAGTGAGCTTGGATTCTGTTTGCAGAGGAATTCAAAGTATGAACTAAATGGAATACTGGCTGATATAGACACAAATACCAAAGGCGGTGTTACGCAGATCAGCAGTAAACCTTTTATTCTTCTATCCCAATTAATGGCACAGTTTACTTTGCTATGATCAGAAGCCAAGTATGTGCACAATCAAGCCTCTATACTTCTGTCGGCCATTATATAATTAAATCTGGAGTTGCTTCCAGTTGCGGACAATAATTTACGAGAAAGGGTAGAGAAGCGCATAGAGGAAAAGTTTGTGCACAATTTGTTCAGTGCATAAATGAAAATTAATGAATCACTTGGGGAGTCGGCATAGCAAAATGGAATAGGGTGGAGTACAAAGTCATTAAGTTTGATATGGTAGCATTTGGAAACATAAATAATGACAAAGACCCTCCAGCGCACTTAAATACAGCAGTAAAAAACACATTTCCAAATATCACCAGTGACCTACATTAATAAAGGTGCGGCGGTAAAAGTTATTTACACCACATTTCACATTATTCCCGAGAACCGAGAACAGACTTTTAAAACTGGTCGGCCAAAACAGAACAATGAGGTTAAAGTTGACCTGTTCTCTAAACCCCAGAGTGCTGTCTGTCTCAAAGACATCTTTGGGGCATGGTCATCCCACTGATACAGTGTTTGTTTGCTCTTCACTTGATGCCTCTTGTCATGTGAAACAGATTATCTAATGGAGGCTATCAGCTGTCATCTTAAGGCAGAGCATGCATACCGATGTGTCACTATAAGATATCATTTACAGGAATGCATTTCGGGAAAAATGAATGGGAGTTAATGCTCCTAGCAGCCTTGGAATGAGCCCATAGAGAAGGGTGGCTAATCCTATCATTCTACACCATTCATCTCCAATCCACTTGGCTTTCAGCATTTTTCTCAACGGGCAATTTGTGGCTTCCCTGTTGGATCTCCTCGAAGCCAGTGTGTTATGACTACAAAACACGTCCAGGGCCGCCTGGGAGTCAGAGAGGAGGCCACTAAATGCAGTCTGGGACCCTGTCACTGTCCACACTGACAGCTGCCAGCCCACTGCACGCTGCCAGAAATAGCTTAATGACAGATACTTTCGGAAAACATCAAATTGTGGCCTGTCAGCGTCAAATTAGGAACAAAAAGGAGGCTCAGTTGCCCACGAGATCATTAGTCAACAGCTAAAATGCTTGCTGTATCTTTATGCCACATACCCTCAAGAAATCCTATTTATTTTGTCTCAACAGAACACTCCCCAAAGACTGAAAAGGAAAGCTAAATTAAATGAAACAATAATGATGTTTTGGGTAAACATGGCTATTCTTTTATTCTAAAGGTCACAGTCTAAGGGGTGTTTAATATGTTTCTAAAACAAAACAGAGTCTAAGGCTGAATGGCTTCCAGATGGTGGCGTCCCCCTCCACACAGTCTGTCTGTTTCTGCCTGACAGATGCTGCTCTTGCTTCCAGGGAAGAATCTAAGCAGCCTTCCATGACTAACCAAGACAGGGGACCTGCATTAGCCGTCTCCTCAGTTCCATGTACTGTATGGCTTTCCAGCTCTTTGGAGAGGAGGGCCCCCCAGGGTCTGACTGTACACAGATACAGTACACACATACCCAAGAGTGCATCACTAAAAAGTGCATACACAAAGGTAAGTAAGTCTCATCAGATAAAAAAAACTAGTCTTGATTGTGAGAAATGAATCTTTCAATTAGATTGTAATGTGACTGGCTTGGCACAGTCAGTGGTTAAAGATCTGCATGTCAACTTAACATACAAACAAATTATAGAAAATCTTTCATTATGCCTCCAGAAAATTCTGTGAATGCAATAATGTGGTACTGCTAAATAACAGTTTCTCCAACGATCTCAGCTGTTTCCAAACAGGCCATAATAACAGGACATGCTCTGTATTTCAGGGCAGCCACGCTAAGACCTATTAAATATCTCCTGGCTCAAGCAAATATTAATAACATGCTGGAGCATCTTCAGTCCTGTTGACCAGTAAAGCAATGTTATTATCGCAATTCATGTCCAGAATCAATCCACCAAAAATCTGTATTTCTAGCTATATTTCCTCGTTGGCTTCTCACCTGAGCCTCCTTTGAAAGCAAACAACATACTGTAGTGTAACAAGCATCGAGCAGAGGAGGGGGCTGTTTCACAGTGTGCTGCTCATCAACCCAGAGCTGCAACTCTACTCACAGGCTGCACAGCTCCCACGGCTCCCCTGTGTGATGTTGTAGAGCCCAGCCGGCAACGCTGGCATCCTGACTGTGGGCTGTGGTCAGTCAGAGCCCAGGGAGCTGTGACAGCCTGCTGCTCTTTCAGCCGCAGCAAAACATGGGGAAAAAAACCACTGAAGCATAAGAGTCTTCTCAGCAGAGAAGGAATGAGCAAAGAACGATGCAGCAACACAGGGACATTCACACATGCCCCAGGAAGATGCAAGTTGTGAAGGACATAGTGCATGTATGCAGCAGGGCATTAATACATGCTATCACTTTCCAGAACGCACTGCAGCCAAATGATTGACAAATAGAACTCAATAGGCCATCCAGCCCTCAGACATTTATCCAGAGAAGAAGACAGAGTGAGGGTGCTAAAGCCTGACCTGTTCTAGATAGTACCCGACCTCAGGCAAAGGGTTAAACGGTAGGTTTCTTGGCTCAGGTTAATTGTCATTTTTCATCTGGGGACCATTAGTAAAACCTAGGACTGCATCTTATACTTACAGTTTGTCTTTGGTCAAGGCTAGTCATATAATCACAATGCATATGCCTGGCTTTACATTTCAGCCTTATATGGGTTACAGGAGTTTTATGTCTTGTGCAGAAACAATTATTGTATCTGCACAAAACTTAATAACAAATACCTTATGCATTATAAAAAAAAAATTACAATAATAAAAATGTATTTAAATGGCCTGGGACATTATATATAACTCTGCAAATGTACCCAATTATCTCTGAAAACTAAAACAAAGAAACAAGGATCTGCTTTTAATGCCCTCATGATCCATCGTCTGAGCTGCCCCACAAGGTAGATTTTATGATTTCAAGGACTTAAGGATATTCATTCTGACTGTAACTGTCTGAATTAGTTTTATTTTATAGTAATGATAAGAATACAACCCAGAAACTCAGAAACATCACTTAAATTCAACCAGGAATTGCCTTAGGTTGTCTAAAAGTCAGATTTCCCATCTTCCCCACTTCCGTCCCAGCAGAGCAGTAAATCAGTGCAACACTGATCACTCAGGGACAGGAAACGCTCTTCTGTCTAATTTTTGACTTTTGTCTGGGGATACTATTGTAGTAAATGTTCAGTCATACACACTGAGCTGCCCTAAGGTAAAGGAAATGCATTTTCACTCCGGAAATTCAGTGGTACTCCCTGTAAACTCCCTGTCTTGACATGCTACAGTCACAGTCACAAAGATTCGGATGAGACAACTGTGGTTGCTGTGCTGTTTCGTAGCCTAAAGGGTGGCTTTGAGCTCTAAGAAACAGGGATTAACGACCAAGCTCTGCTTCTTTTTAATCTTTCATGCTCAAGTTTATTTTGTGTTGGGCTTTGTTTTGACTCCTATTCCTTTGTAATGCCCTGGAATCCCCATTAGGGAGCCAGCCATCTAGGATTCCCAAATGTAGCCCCCCCCCCCCTTTACCCACTTTGCAGACCCACTTGGCAGGGTGCCCGTTTTCGGTGGGATCTCTTGTTTCTCTCACACAGCAAAGCTCATAGTGAGACCCTTTCAGATGAGTCAAAATGGGCTTAGTGCTGATCAGCTAACCAAAAACTTGGACTCATTGTGCTCTGCACCAAGCAAGACTGTCTGTTAACAAAGAATTAGGACCAGAGAACCCTTAGAGCCTCTCTTCAAGTAAGTCTTGCATATCAAGGCGGGCTGGAGTAAAACTAAATCAAGGCCACATCCTTGCTTGAAGAAACAGCTATTTCCCTTTTGCTTTCAGTAAAAAGGCTTTCTGTTGTCCTTGCAGCAAGGAGAGACGAAATGGACTGTGGCTAAGATAATGTAATGACTAGGCTCATCCTACAAGGCCAGTCAATCACAGAACACCACTGTTTTCACTGAAGGCCTGCTCAACGCGAAGCAGCTGTCTAAATACATTAGACAGGATCCAGGCAGCTCCCAGTAAAAACAGAAACTCTGTTTCTTATAAATATATGGATTATTGGATAAATAAATCAAGAGATAGGCCCAAGCTAAATAAATCTTTGGAATGTGCCAGAGACAAAGAAAGGATTGGAGCATTTGTGGATGAAAACAGACAAGCCGGTGGTGGCCCAGGCAATGCGGCCCTGAGGGGCGCAGCGCTTAAGAGCATGCCTTTTTTCTGCCCATGAAGCCTCGAGCCCATCAGACCAAATTACTCTATTGTGTAAATGACATTCTAATGTAATGCCATGCTTGTGGCTCATCATATCTTAGTGGATGCTGTTATTAGGGAAGTTTAAAGATGAGCAGGCATGCTGCTGATTTTGATAGAACTTCAAAACACTTACCATAACAACTTCAGTCATTTGGCTTCACAATCCATTTAATTGCTACCTTGAGGTGTCTGTTGCACTCACAATAAGTCATCAACAGAGCAGGAATTTGTCACAATCATCTTTAATGAAACTGGCACTCATCTATGTCTCCTCTCTCTGTTGGTAAGTACTCTCATTGATTGGCCTCTGATGAGGCTGCAGGGCAGTACGTAGGTGCAGAAAATGTGATTTGTGGCTATTTGGTGTGATACTGATTTGTTTACCCTCTGTGGGCAGGGCAAATCCATAAATCACGTGGACTAGACTGAAACATACAGTCCACAACAGGCTAGAAACTGGGTGAATGATCAGCTGCTGCCAGCTGTGGATTGTGTGGGCATTGTTTCATCTAAAACCCTCACGATTAAGACACACTGAGGACACTAAACCTTGTGCTTTTCCAGTGGCACGGACATGGGAAGAAACCCTTTGGGGGTTTGGACATTTAATTTCTTGGAAACAAAAATGTAAAAATCACAAACCTACAACAAAACCCTTTTGAGAATTTAATAAAGGGCACAGTTTTCTAACCTAAAAGTGGCTTCCCAAAAAGTGAAAAAGGAAAAACAGTTATTCACAGAGGCAATATGGTGAGGTGCACACAAAGGCCTGCCTTTCATTTTATCACAAGCCAAAGTAGTCTACATGAAAAGCCCTCATTTGACAAACATGAAACATTACCATTTTGTTGTGTTCTCTGTTGCTTTTGTTTAAATAAAGAAGATTAAGGCTTTTCAGAACTGTATCTAAAATGAAAGATGCTAAATCCTTTTGTTCTTGTACCTTTTCCAAATTTCCTAAAATTTTCAAACACAGCTTTTCTCACTGAAGGCTTACTCACTGTCAAACAGAAACACAGAAGCATATAATTTCTTTCTTTCAAGCTGCGCAGAACAGAGACAAATTTCTCCTCAGATGAATGTGAACGTGGCGGCGTACTGTACTCACCACAGTGCTCAAGCCATGTTCCTTCATCAGCCTGAGGGAGTTCTGGTAGCAAGAGGTGAGGTCATTGGTCTCGGTAGGGCCCACATGACCTCTGGCCACCGGGCCCACGGTGTGGATCACATCTGTCAGAGGGGGACAGCACACAAAGCTCAGTTCAGCACAGCCTACTTCTAGCAAGGTTATATGGTTGGCAGTATTTCAAGTAGTGCCATGTAGTGCAAGGAAAAGTAGAACCTTTTAGCTGCCTGGCATGCAGCTAAGCAGCGGAGCAAAAGTTTTTTAGAATCTGCAAAATCATCATCAAATACAAAATACAATAAAGTTTGCGTTCACAATGAGACAATGGGGCCAGCATGAAAAACCCACTGCCTGGAATGAATGCATTTATTCAGTAAATGAAACGGCAGCTTAGATAGAAAATCAATTACAAGATTCTTTTATGCCATCTACTCAAATATTCATATCTCTCCCTGTACTCTCTTTCCCTTCGCATAGTAATGTCTTTACCTGTCAGTCATAGGTCTCCTTGTCTGGCCTGCCCAGACCAGGGAATGCAGCTTCTTAATTGAATCATAGGAGTGATGACAGGAAAATAAGAGAATCCAAGCAGTGACCTGACAGAAACATAATCTCCTGCATTCTGCCTGACTACCCTTGGCCTTCTCAATGTTGGACAGGACAGGTCAACATCAATATACAAGAAGGAACTCTGCATCACCCACAGAGCGTTCCAGAGAGGTGCATCGCAGGTGTCGAATTCATGCGGACTGCAAGGATGACAACGACACTCTAAAAAGTAATTAATTAATCATAACAAGACTTCTCTGTGTGTATCAAAAAAATGCTACATACTCGGTTCCTCAAAAAAGGTCATCAAGGTTTTAAATCAAGAAACCATCCATGATTGATGAATGTTTTTTCAGTTTAGCAGACTGTTTCAATGCGGAAAATAGCAGTCCTCTACTTCATTCAGCAGTATTGGCTGGTAAATCTCAATTCATGGCCCATTAAATATGGATCAACTATGACTCATACATTTGCAATTTAACGCATCAAGACCCCATTTCTCTGCACTGAAATATTAAACTCTGTTTAAGTATGAATACTGAAAATTCAGACCTGGTTCAGGTGAGGGCGTGCAAGGAGAACACAGCATCAGCCTGTGTTTTAAAATGCAGTCACCTCATGTGTTTTCTTACACCTAACCTCCCCGTTTACTTCTAATATAAAACATTTAGCCTCACTTTCTCACTGAAAAAAATGTACGCTATATTACAGCTCGACTTGAACATTAATCATTTATAGATTAAATTTAGTTCTCAGTTGTATGTCTGCTTGCTTAATAGGTCAGGATGATAAAATGCGTGGGGAACCACTATAATCAAGTGGCTTTCACCGGTGTTGCTTAAGAGGTGATATTTTGTGTTTGGGAGAGGTAAGAAACAAGGGATTTCGGTGATCCCCAGCTAAGCTGAGGTTGGGCTGTAATGAGAATGGAGTTGTCTGAAGTATTGTCTTTTTCCAGAATAGCAGGCTGAAAATTGCATAGCACAATGTGGTTATAATGGGACACGTGGTAAGTTGTTTTTTGTGCATAATTCATGAAGTTCTTCACTACAAGAACAGCAACGTGCCAATTAGAGTGTGGGCAAGCGCCAAAAACCAGACTACTGGTGAATTCATGAAAATTTAAACAGTTCTTATCTCACCAGTACCAATGTCTCCGCCCGTATCCTCAACACTTCCACATCAAATAAATATTTATACAGCGGTGTTTCTGTAAGGTGAAAGACATATTTCGCTTTGTAACTAAGGAGCGATATTACAGGAAGGATAGTTAGTTGCTGTAGAGCTCCAAAACACTCAGGCAGCTGCTTCACTATCTCTAAAAACACAAATGACCTCTCTACCGTTGGTCTTGGAGGACCTGGGGTTTTTTGTTTAGCTTCAAGGAAAAAAGGCCCTGTCATTCTCTAAATCCAACAAAATCCAGTGACTTTAATTGCAATGAAGCGGTATGGGACATTAAGCTGCAAAAAGAGTCCAGTACTCTGCATACACACTGAAATACAAACAATATATGTAATCAGCTGAGTATTATTAATAAATATAGGCATGTCATTGCAGAGCATTAGCAGTGGGCAATTTAACCATGAAGATACTCTTGACTAAAGGTTAGCACCTCTAAGCCTATATTTTATATGAATGGCTTAGGAGATGGTAATTTATGACTGTAGTGGTTTTCAATTCATAAATTATACAAGGACGATCTTTGCAATTAGAGTTTGAAAAACTCTGGCATATAATCCATCCAACAATCTTTATAATCATTGGTGGTTCTCTCCTGGTGAAACCCTGAGCTTTTATAATTATTTGTATCCATTAGCTGACAGACACATTTCAGTATATCAGTGCCTTGTTCAGCAATACATCCCAACACATGTACACCATTATCTCTTGGTAACCTTCGTACAAATGGCACATTAAGAGATTAATGTATCTTAGTGTGTTTGACAAGATGCTCTTGGACATCGGGAGGTTGGGCTTGATTGGGAGCTTTTGATAACAGATGCAAAAAACATACAGCGATAGGAGAGATATGTCCTAATGATATACATTAATGGGATTCTCTTGTTTACTATGCAGAAAGAGAAATGATTCAGTCAAAACCAAAACATTTAAATCTTCACACCAACAGTAAAGCTCTGCAGCACTGACCTGTTAAAAACAGATGAATTTATTTTAATAAAAGCCAAATGATTTCAAAACTTACCTGTAGTGAAACAGAACAGAACTACAGAGGCTAAATTACTAGACACAGCTGAGCATAGTTTGCTCAGAGAATACAAAATAAGTCATTAAGGAATTTAACGGAAGTCTTCCTTATCACACAGCACAAAATCCCCACTGCACACACCTCCTTCAAGACCCTCGCCTTGCCAATTCCACAAGTAGTTAATGAGCTTCCCTTCCCAGCTATGTTTTTTTAGTAGTCTTTCCTCACAATATCTCAACTGGAATTGTTCATTGCAGTCTCTTGCTTGGGGCTACAAGGTCAGTAACACAATTGAACCAGCAAAGACTGATGATTGCCATTCAACCCATGCTTTCTGTCCACATGAGCCCACAGGCTCTGCGAAGAAACAAAAAACAAAAAGAACAACAAAACAAAATAAAACAGACAGGTTTATTCTTTTTTATTATTATTAAGAGGATAATTGTGTTAACCTCCAAACGGATAAGGGCCAAAATAAATACCTCAACGAGTCTGATATTGACTGATGATAATCTATAAGAATACACACTTATCGTATTCCGCCGTCTACAAGTGCAACATGAACAATTTATTTACCTCAGTGTACGTTTGAATGTTTATCCTGCCTGTTTCTGTGACCACTCAGTACTGGCGAGTTTTCTACCAGCTACAAACTTCTTCTTCGGGGATGCAGTGCCGTTTTTAAAATTGTTTTCAATCTGGTCAGTTGTTTACTGAAATTTACAGAGGAAATGCTCTAGACTTGCAATGCCTCATGATTAGCTAACATTTCTCACATCAATTCTTCTTCTTCACCGAATATTGTGCCAACAAATTATTTTGGCTAGGTTTACACAAATTCTAGTCAAGCAAAAGAAAAAAAAGAGCTACATGCATACACGTGGAAGTTACTTATACAGACTACTGATGGTGTTTCTAATGCTGTTAAAAAATGGATACCATTATGTGGGTAGCCTTCATCTGTATACCGTTAGCACCAGAATGTGTCTTATCTTTTTCTTTAGTTTGTCAGGTAGTGTCATGTTTCTGTAACAGCCGGGATTCCTGGAGATCAATGGGGTAAGCATAAAAGTGAGAAATGTTTACCCCTCAGATACATGGTGCAATTATAACAGGATAAGTGGAAGTGGAAGGCATAATTCTCAAGTGCACTTTTCAGACTGAACTTTAGCTTTTTGTAAACCATAACCTCAGGAACTGATAAACCTGAAAATAGAAAATTGTTTCATGCGAGAAATCAGCACATACAGTCACATCAGTGACTGTAAGAAAGAGTAATATTTAAACAGTTATGTGTTGCGATTTACATAGAAATGATATATCATCTAAATACAGAGTACTTAACCATGGAAGCTGCTGGAACTCTAATGTTAAGAATACCTCAAAGAAAATTTGACGTCCAATACAAGCCAGGTCTTCAATAAGCAGTTTTCATAAATGTTCCTGCACATGGCTCCCAATAAAAAAAACTGTAACCTATGGTCAATTCAGAAGTCCGTCAATCTATATTTTTCTTTTTTTTCCTTTTTACTGTCAGTCCATTTCAAGGGGTGTCTCGGCAGACATTCAATGGTTCTGATAATGTTTGATCTGTTTTGAGTGAGCCATCATCAATTTTAGTTAAGATGCACCAACAAACAAAGCGACAAAGCAAGCATAACTGCTTTGATTGAAAAAGAATTCTCTCTATTTCAGCTCTTGCAAAATTGTGCATCTCAAAGTGCCACTGTTGGTTTAAAACTGGTTTAAAACACTACAGGAAAGTGTTCACTGTGATGGAGGATAGATTTTCTTAATGCGGACCTATTCAGATCTCAAACATAACTCGACATATTCCTCTATATTGCATGGGCTTTTCTGTGCACTGTGCAGCTGCATTACATAAGAAAGTATAAATATCAGATGGGAACTCAATATCTCCACATTTCTGGTACATTCTCAGATCACAAGCAAAAAAACACGAAACACATAAATCCCAATCAATATATTTCTCGTGGCAGGCGATTTTCGGTGAGCCTGGTCTGCTCAGGACTGACTGGACACAAAATGACCCGGGAACACACCAGCTATGGAGCGCATGTGTGTGTGAACATCTTAAAGACAAGTCTGCTAAAATATTCCTCAGCTGAGTAACTACCATGGGGACATGCTCACTTCAAAGAAGCCACTTTCTTAGCAACTACAAAATCTTTTGAAATATCTAGACTTCATTTAGAAGAGAAGTGCTGTGCTGTTTCAGAGAGGGACCTGCACTTCACAGCCTAATCAATCTTTCATTTTTACTTGCCTTTGCTGACTTTTAGGCTGCTTTACCATTCCACCTAATAATACACTACTCACAATAAGTTAGGGATCTTGTGAGAGACTCAGTGGATGTCATACATACGGTGTTTGTTTCACTTCAGAGATTTTTGGGATAGGGAGGCAATTGTATTGGGGTGATAGACACACCTCATTTTGTGTTTTCCACGTAATGGTCTCACTGTGTACAGTGTGCCTTACATATTGGGGCCAATACCAAAAAAAAGACAACCCTTTTCAATGTGGCATCAATTTCAACATTCTGTGGGTATAAAAAGCTGGTATTGTCAGTAAGTCATTCCAAGTTCATCATTCAAACAGCCATGAACACACGACGTCACTTAACGGACGAGCAGCGCCACCTGGCCATAGCGCGCCTTCGGGTCGGTGGCAGGCAGTCAGATGTTGCTCGTGAACTTGGTGGGTCTCAAAGTGTCATCAGCAGACTTGCATCAAGACACAGAACTACTGGCAGAGTTCGTGACAGACCCAGGAGTGGAGCCCCACGAGTGACAGACCGCAACAATGACCAGTACCTAAGGACCTATGCACTCAGACATCATTATGCAACTGCCACACAGCTGCAGGCCTGTTTACGAGATGTGAGTACTAGGGTACTAGGGTTTCCAGACAAACCATTCGCAACCGACTCCACCGCTTTGGCTTGAATGCCAGACGACCGTTGCAGGTGACTCCACTGACACCAAGACACCGCCGTGAACGTTTGCAGTGGGCACAAGACCATGTGACCTGGACAATGAGTGTCGGGTCAACTTGCACAGAAATGATGGTCGTCAGCGTTGCTGGAGAAGGCGAGGTGAGCGATACGCCGAGGTCAACATGGTCCCCAGGGTTCGCTTTGGTGGAGGAGGTGCAACAGTCTGGGCAGGCATCACCAGTCAGCGCAAAACAGATTTGGTTATTGTAGATGGCTAAGTCACTGCACGTTCTTACCTCAGAGACATCATAGAACCCATCATCATCCCCCAATTCCGCCAGCACACCCCCAACTTTCTGTTCATGGATGATAATGCTCCACCACATCGTGCCAGAATTGTTACAGCTCGACTTCAGGAAGTCGGAGTGCCTCATATGGTATGGCCAGCAATGTCCCCTGACCTGAACCCCATAGAGCATGTCTGGGACCAGCTGAAGCAGAGACTGGATGATCGTACCCCACCCCCACGTGACCTGGCAGAACTGTGTGTAGCACTTGTTGAAGAGTGGAACGCATTGCCTCAGAACAACATCATGAGGCTAGTGAGGAGCATGAGACGTCGCTGTCAAGCTGTCATTGCGGCAAATGGTGGAAACACCCGCTACTGACATTGTCAATTTTTGTTATTTGGGGCTATCCTTGTTATTGTCTAAATTTTTGGGGTAATAAATATTAAACTAATGAAAATGGTGTTTCTTCTCATTCATTATTAGTAATATCAAAGGGAACTTTCACTTATTTCATTAAAATTCAGACCAAATAGGAAAAGCACTCATGTAAATAACAATATCCCTAACTTATTGTGAGTAGTGTAATTCCAAAGGTCTGAAAATGAAAGAAAAGCGCCTTTACTGTAGTGTCACTGCTCCTGAATGGTCCTATTCTTGCCAACAACCGTTACAACTGTTAGTACCGAAGAGATATGCGGATAAGGGAGCCTCATTTAGATCTATTATAAGTCACAAGAGCCAAGCAGACAATAATCAAACTGCTTCCACACTGCCCATGGCAATTATTTTCCACACTTAAGAATCAACAAAGCACATAATGACTTACAGTCCATTAAGAAATTCAGCCAAAACTGAATTTAAATGCACTCACTATTTTTTTACGAGTTGAGTCAGATTTTGCACAAAGAGTGGACTGTGGATCTATTAGTTCATGAGAGCCTTGCTAGTACGATTAAGTATCTCTATAAAGTTCAATGACTGATGCTGAAAATCAGCGACTGCATTTTATATACTGCACTCTTGATTTCACTGAGGACACTGAGCTGTTTTCAAATGATTTTAAAGTCAAGAGGTAGCTCAGTCAGTCACTGACTAAGAGTCAGTGTAATTTAAATTTATTGATACCTATAGTTTCTTAATTAAGAAAAAAGTTATGTGCATAATAATATCAGTAAAAGCATCATCACAAAGAATGCAAAGTCTGTTATGAAAATTGTCCCTGAGGAAAGTGAATCGCAGCTGCATAGCATGAAAACGTGTGAGAGAAGGAGCTTTGCGTTGTGAAACAGCTGCTTGTCTTCTGTTATAACACTTGATTTAGACAGACCTTACAGTTTAATGCATCAAAGCAAATTGAAGATAGAAGATCAATAAAGTAACTCAGCACTCAGTGAAATCACCCATCTATGTGCCATGAATATTGAATTTCTTTTGTTTTTTCCCCCAGAAATCATACACAAAATAAAAAGGAAAACAAAACACAGGAGAGCAGAAGAGGGAGCATCATTTAAGGGGTAATTCAACAGTGAAGTGCATAGGGTAGAAATCTATAGCTAACTGCTCGCTACGGGATCGAACTCTACACGTTTCAAGTTGTTTTATTTCCAGCCACACCTTAATCTGTGATGTCTAAGCTGGTATTTACTCTTCAAACAGAGCACGGACAACACATATGAGTTCTCTGTCAGTTCACTTCAGAAAATACACTCCCACAGAGAGCGCATTTATTTAACTGTTAACTTCAGACAGCATAAAGCACATTTATCGTGATTAGTTTTGTTATTATTTTCATAATGGTTACTATTGTTAGTGGTAGTACTAGTAGTAGCAACAGTAGTATAATATTAAACTTCTATCAATGCCATACACACACAGTAAACTCAGCACTGTATAATTTCATGTTCTTGTTAAACATTGTGTAGCATTGCTAACCAGTCAAAATAAAGCATCAATCCTTTAACGTTTCTATGCATGCTGGTTTGAATTAATGACTGCCTCCACACATCTTAACATGACAGCAAATAAGTGCCAGTCATTGTGAACTGAGAGGACAAGTCTATCTTTTGTCAATCAAGAAGCTGTCTCTTCAAAGCGTTCAATGGCCCATGAAAAAAAGAAAAGAGAGAGAGAAAGAGAGATGGCATCTAGCTTGAAAAGGCTCTTCAGCATTTCCCATTCCTTCATCTCTACGTGTAACTCACTGTCAGTGTGTCAGAGCGGTACACTGCATGTTACCGGGTTTGGCAGGTGAGGATCCACCTGCGTAAACACAGGAGCTAGAACCATGGTGTAGATTTACAGAGCAATTCTGCCCCCCAGTTAAAGTTTCTCTCAACCTGCTGTGAAATTTAAAAATATAAGACTGTATGAACGCCCAGGGAGAGTAAGGGCAGATGTGGTTGGGGAGGGTGACTGAGTGGTAACATTTTCTTTTTACCATATGTTTTTACCACTGAAAGATAAATAGGTTTCTGGCTCAAATGTTGACAAAAAGATAAGATAGGGAGAGAGGGGCTTCAGTGTGAAGAGAGCATGAGTGTGTGTGGGTCACAGAGTTGAACTCTCTACACTTAAGGCAAGTTAACATGGCTCCCTGACGGTCCGGGGATGGCTCACTGATGATAGATTTCATTAATCAGGTGATTATATTTCTCATCTGCAACATATCTCAGCGGACATGCTGTTCCTTGTACCAACTGCACAAGGCAAACAACAACCAGTATGAGTGCACAAAGTCTGATAAATACCAAATTACTTCCCAATGAAACTGCATGTACTGTATACAGTAGAAGCGAGTCACTGCCATTTGAATACCCACAAGAGTGACCACATTTCCAGTAATTAAGTGTATTTTGGCGTGATTGCAAGCCTGGACCCTCTCAGCATGCACACAGCTGTTCCCGTGTTGGTCGCTGAGGATTACTAAATGAAGTGTGTACACCCACTCGGACATGGAACTGGCGTTGTCATGGTGACAGGGAGTGCAGAGTGATCCCCTAACGCTCGCTGAAGCTCCAGTCTGAAAGAGGAGGCTTTTTGCAGACCTGGAATCATCTGCCGCATGCCGAGCAGATACAGTTGTTAGTGCATTAATATTCCCTTCTTTAAAAATGGATTAAGGGTGTCTCAGTGATTATTCATACACTTGGCTTTCAAAGAGCTTTTCCATTGTGAGTGTCATTGAGATTCTGTCACACTTAAACAGACTAAGGGGTAAAGAGCAAGAGACGAGCAGTTACAAAGGATGATGACAGAGCATCATGCACACGTGCAATATCACAGGGACGTTTTTGATGATTGTGAAACAATAATTATTTCATACAAAGTTCATAGAGACCAAGAATAGCTAAAATTTCACTGACATGTTTCATGCATGGATTTTACTGTAGGTTACATAAATGAATAGCTTGTGATGCACAGGATGCTGAGGCCTCTTCAGCAGCAGTTTTTCCACAGTGACTGTCAGTGACGCTCTGAGTGACTCCAGAGCATGGCATTTTCATGAAGCACTGATCAGTGCTTCCCCATGCTGTCAATCATTACACCCCGCATGAAGTTACAATGAAATTTTTCAATCTGCCAGAGTCACACTACTGACATGCACACACACACACGGAGCACAGTACAATACAGTCAACACTGCCTTCAAATGTCAAAAACCTCTTGGAGGGAGTGAAAAGACCACTTAATTGGAAAGCCATCTTTCGGCCTGCTGGCACACATTTTTACTGCTTTACTGTGCTGAACAGAAGGTGAGGCGTGTGTCTGAGAGAGAGTATGCATTGGCACTATACTGGAGGACAAGAACGTCAGTGGGGGTGGTGACTGTTTTGCTGTACACATGCTGTAAGAATGGCCCTGGTAGTGTCTACTGGGACGACGGGCCCAGAGTAAAGACAGGGAGAAAGTCACTGAGCAGCTCTGCCAGCTGTTTCCACTGCTCTGGGCTTTCTATAACATTCCTCCAAGCTTGAATGAGTTGCCAGGTGACACTGCTCTCAACAGCTCTCACTAGTTCTGCCGCTTGCTCTTTCTCCAGTTTTTCAAAGGACTTTCTGAATGTTTGGATTAAAACGTGAACAGAGTGGCTTTGTCATGCATGAAGTGAGGGTGAAGTTTGACAATGAATATTCAGAGACTTAAAGACTTTGCAAAGACAATGCATTGTGGCATGTAGCGATGTACAAGGTGAATTCATATATTTTATGAGTCAATATGGATGTCAGAGAATACTGAGATTCACACTGTGTCTAAAGGAAAAATTTGCACACCACCCACAAAGTTTATGACTGACACGTATATATTAGAAGGAAGGAACATTAGAAGGAAGTGAAGGATATTTGTCACAGCTTCTGTCGAACAAATTGTGAGTCGGTGAAAGAAACTACTAGTCCAATCTTAGCTATGCTGTTACATCAGCTACAACTACAGTGTCTCACATCCACTGGTCTCAGTTTGTTTGTAGTCTCTCTGCAGGTGTAACATGGTTCTGTGGTAATGTAGCTCAGAGCCAGCGTGCACTGACACCGTAGTGTGTAAGAGGAGGCAGCCCTGCTGGGCAACATCAACCACATTCATGTTGTGAGGAAAAATACAATTTTGATTTTGAAACACCATTGAGATGTGCTGTTGATGACTGCGATGGGGCTGGTAAACTACAGGCAGGCCACCTAAATTTGAATTCAAAGGGCATATGTCACCTATATGATCACATACAGCAGGGATCTGCAATATTTATCGTTCACTTGGCGGTTCCCCTGCAACAATGTTCCCTGCTCTGGCAGAGCTTTAAAAAGCAGCCTGCTTTGGGGGAAAAAAAAGCAAAGTAACTTGCTTTTAAAGCTCTGTTTGTTTTGTATTAAATGTACAAAACAAGCCCGATGCAGCTTCAGTATAGCCTTTCATCTCTGCCACGAAACATTAGACTGTGATGTTTTTACCTGACTTCGACTGCATCTCATCATTTCTCTGATTAGGGCAGCAAACAGCCGGGGCAGTGCATCATAATTCTACGGGGGTCTGTGCAAGCAGGCCCATGAGCTGGTGAGTTGAGCTTCATGAATCTTTCAAATGTCAGTAAGGTTTACACATACGTACACACAGTTGCACACACACACACACACACACACACACACACACACAGTAGTGGAGGCACAGCTGCGAGGAGACCAAAAGTGATGTGGCCTTCACAGATGCTATTACCCGTCATTTCAATTAAGACATATGCGCCCGACGTGGATTTGATGGAGAAAGACACTGCGGGTGGAGAGATTAAGCACGCTCTCATTCCAGCAACATGTGCCACGCACTCTCCAAATTATACTAATGACATTAATTACAAAGCCACATTCAAGTCTCTGTTTGCGTAAGTAAGGGTTAGGAAATGAGAATAAATAGTGTTGTGCGGCATCGCTGTGTTTCACCCAGCAAACATGGGAACAACAAACAATAAAGATGTGAGTTTTGTTAATTTACTGAGGATTGAATTCTCCTCCAGTGCCACGCAGTCCCTGTTACTGTCCATAAGAATCACTGTACAGCATATATAATCCAATACTTACTGATAATACTGATAATTCAATACTGCCATGATTTATATGCTCAGAGGGCCCATCCCGTTTGTTTTTCAAAACCAAGTGTTGAAATTAAATTTGAGGTAATATGCCAAGCAAACCAAACAAAACTATTATCTAAGCCACAGCGTGTGTGTAGCTACATGGGTTAATAGCTACTTGAAATGATCTGGTGTATTTTCTAAAGACAAACTTGCTTGTTCACAAATGCCAAGAAATGGATCTTAAATTGAGAAGAATGATGCTTTTAGTGTCTTTATCATGCTGCCTCAAAGCTCCCTTTTGTTTCTTAAAGACTTGAGAACAAGGGAATTCTTTTATATTATAGCCCCAAGCAAAATAAATATTTTTGTTAATCAGATAATAACTTTTGGCCTTCTGCTCTTTCAAATGATTGATGAACTCTACAATCTTTGCAAGTGTAGACGTAAGCGTGGCCCTGAAGCACTGAGAAGGAGGACATTTTTTCCTTTTTCGCTCTCTTATTTTTAGAGTTCAAAGTAATATGATAATGCCACAAGGCCTTTGAAAATCTTGTTACTACATATCAAAAAAATTGTCAGACAGTTGCTAACATGCTGACATTCACAAGGCTGCAATATAAAAAAAACTGCAGGGGGCTGCATCATCTCATGCTGAAAGAGCCGCTCTCTCCCTGGGGCAGGACTGAGGCCTGTCTTCATGTGAATGTGAAATGGTTATTCAATCCGGCCATTTTCCGGGAAAGCACTTGAGCGTCTTCTCTGTATAAATAACAATGCCTTTTATACTTTATACTAGTTTTGTGTGAATCAGCAGAGAGAAGAGGGAGGCACATTACAAATATGTTTGCCATTCTCTCTTCCATTGCCTCTTTAGTCTCGATTGATATTAATGATAAAATGTGTCCTTTCCACAATAAAACAACACTGATGAGTGGGGATGTAACAGAAGTAGCGGGCAGTGACCTTCTCAAGCAACGCTGTCAAAAGCAGTCAAAGTGATATGGGTCAGTTGTTTTCCTATTCCCTGCACTCTGTCTGGCAGGAACGGGCAACACTTAGATTCCTCCAAGCCCAAAGCTCCAACAAATAGACAGCCCACTTATCAACTCCTTTCACATTCAGGGTGCCACTCATTACTCATGTATTCATAGCCTGTGCAGTTTAATTACAAGACTAATCACAACAAACTATCTCCTTCACGACTGAACCAGCTGCCTGGGTAATGTGGGCCTCAGGGATTCAATGCAGCTAATCAGTTCAATGTTCGCTGTTTTATTCAAGATTACCACTGCAGCTACGTGGTGTTTTGTATGCATTATCTAATTTTGGCTAACAATTCCACGTTAAGAGACGCAGAACCATTTTGGGCATTTTCAGAGACAAAATCTTCTTGTTGTCAACCTCTCACCAGTTAGTTTTCACAGCGCCGGGCTCTTTAAATGATATGAGAAATAAAATGAAGGAATAGAAGAAGAAATGACAACATTACAGACTCTCCTTTGTGGTAAAGCATCATATTGAGCCATTGAAACGCTATTGCTAGCGCACCACAATAGCAGCATTCAGAAATATTTTTTTCTGCATCATCCGTGGGCACTTTGCTAGTTCAGACTACGACCTACCTGAAATGACAGAAGAATGACTATGGAGGCCTTTTTTTCCCAGAGACTTGAGACGGTGGAACTGGGGTATGGCCCCATTACAGCTCCATCTGTGAGGTCCACCAGAGCATGCTCTTATCTGTGCCTGTTTCAGGTGCCTCCACTGAAAGAGCTGTGACAAGGACCCATCGAGACACTGCAGTCTCACAGGACCCCGGTCCTATAAGATACACTCTGCCATGCACTCACACACATACAAAGGCAGATTACCTACGACAGTGTCAAAACTTGCCCATCAGTGTGAGGCACCACCGACAAGTTCTGTGAGAGAGGGTCCCCATCGAAATAAATAGAGGTCATTCTCACACTCCTCTCTTCTCTCAACCCTACTCACCCCTCCCTCCAAACACCCACTGAGACAGTTTTAGCACCCCATGTGGAAGGGATGTGAAGAAGAGCTGTGACCAAACTCCTCCAGGGAGGACGACTCAACAAAAAGAAGGCACCTACCCAGCAGTGGCACACCTGCCACATAATACTTCAAAGGGACAGAGAACACACATACACGGTGTGCTGAGTGCGTGTTTGTGCAACGCAACTGAAAGCTATAAGAAACATGCTCTTATGGGAATACATTACTCATGGTACTGAATAAAACGCGGCCACATGGCACAGCACAGATCAAATATGTTGGAATACAGTTGAAGCTACCACACAGTGAGTGCTGTACGTGTGCTGGGTGCTGATGCTTTGGATTGATGGTATAGTAAAATCTCATTAGGTGCTGTGTTGGAACCTGGCCCAGTGCTGCCTCTTTTTCAATTCTCCGTCTTTTTTGTCTTTTTCTCTTTGCCTCTGTCAGTCGCTCTCTGCCTATAATTCTTCCTGTATCTCTCTGTCTGTCTGTCTCTCAGCGGTGTTGTAAATGAAGTCTGCCGAACTGCTGAATTTAGCAAAGGTTTATGTCTCGGAAAACACAAGGTCATGCGTAGCATCGGTCGGCTCCCCACCTGCTTTACTGCAATTTGTTTGCAGTGTGTATTTATCACAGATGCAGCCATTTCTGCACTGAGGGCTGTGCCACGCTGTGCATACGCTCACTTTGTTACCCCCGACAGAAATGCCTCACCAGGGAGAAGCCTTTAGTAGAGCACATATAAACTCTTGCCTTTTAGTGGCATGGGAAATGCTGAAATACATACATTTATGGGGTCTGTTTCTGAGCGCTATACTAAACTCAGAGTTTGACCTTGCCACTGCTTTGTACAGGCATCTCAAAAAAATGCTGAAGTGACTGCTTTAAACAATAGATAATTAATGTTCTTTTTCTCCACACGTAGGAGTGGCTTGGATATCTGGTCATGTCATCAGACAGGGTACATTGAGAAATGTAAAAAAATATAACTTTCACATCGTACAAAAGGGGTGTTTGGATGAAGGTTTAAATGTAAAATGGAAACATTTGCTGGAGGGGTCTCATCTTTGGTTAAGAGAAGCAGACCGGCAACTTGATGGCCTTCCTGCTGTACCGGTCAGAGTCATCAGATAATGAAAGCAAACAGGAGATAACAGAGTGCCGCCAGATCTCTCAGCAGGCCGGCATTAATGCTACTAATGGCGCAGAGCACTTTAGGGTGAGCTTTTGATGACACAGGCTGATGTTTCCATATGTTCAACAAACACGGGAGGCCCTGCATAGCTGGGTCAAACACAAGTACTGTGAGCAGGCCTGAGCGCAGCAGCATGATGGACGGGAGGCTATCCCTGTACCCTCCCCCTCACCCGTAATTCATAGCAGTCCAGCCTTTTGCACAACAGTCTCTTGTTCTTCAGAGTATTTTGGCAATTAGAGCCACATGCTGCAAGAACATTTATCTTACTTTCACAAAAATGTGGGCTTAATGAGATAATTTGGGGTACTATGCTAGATTGATGTGGCAGAAGAGCTTCAATGTGTGGTCTCTGCACAAGCAGAGTCCAGGGCAGGGGTATGAGAATGTTAGTTGTGTGCAATAAATGGCACAGGCTGGCTCTTTTAGCTGACGCATACACTGGAGAGTAAGAGAAATTACCGTGGGACCTTAGTGCTGGATGGGAGACATGAGGCTAAGGAGAAATGTTTCTTACCTCCAAGCTGCACAAGGTGAGCTGAGCAATCAGCCATCAGTTTCACCACAGCTAAGAGAAATCATTTAGCCTAGAGCCTGGAAGCACAAGCAGGTCTCCCTTTCTGCCAGATCCAGCAGATGCCTACTACTACCATAGTGACCTTTAAAATATGCCTCGCCATCTGATTTCAGTTTTAAGCCTGACGTTAGGAGCCATCAGAGGAGAGGAGTGCAGAGGAATGAAAGAGACACAAAAATGATAGAGATGCATAAAACTCACAAAATAATCCAGGTTGTACAGATAGACATAGCAGTCACTACTTTAGTTATCCATTGAGAATCAATTGAAATTCATGTTATCAAAAACTTTTCCTGCCAAACAGTACCACAGAAGTTTATAAAAACCGTTATTTTGTTTCAGGTATCAAAGAACAGGTGAACAAACACTGTTTTCCATTCAGGTACGTCTGGGCAGTCGGACCGTGTGGAACAGAAGGCTGGTAAAAGCCGAGAGGATTCTCTTTTAGCAGGGAGACAAAAAATAAAAACAACCTCTTAAATCCACCCAAAAGCAGCCAAAAACACACAGACACATCAGCCAGATAGCACTTCTTCAAAGCAAACCCGCTCAGGATATGAAATGAAATGATGAAGAGCAGGTGAAAAACATTGCACACATCAGTGCTGCCGCTCAGACAGAGCTGAAAATAGTTCTCCACACCTGACTGGAGAGACAGAGAGAATCTAAAGGATGGACAGCTATTGGAGGCTGCTGTCGGTCTGCCTCTGCACTTCAGGATAAATGATAGAAACAGATGAGTTTTACACGCCAAAGCCCCACAGCTGACAATTATATAACTCGGTAAGGTGAGGTAAAAATGATGCAAGCAGTAAGATATGGATACATTTAGAACTTCATTAAACTCTAAGAGTTACTGGCACTGTAAACTGTCTGTGGGATATCTGAAGCATATCCCAAAGCTCAGGCTGTTGGAGCATCTGTCTACCTAGGAGGAATATTTGGGGTTTTCTGTAGTCTGCCACATGTTTCACTTACTTGCTTTTCCTCACTGTGTTTTATGGTTCTGCACAAATTACGCGTTCTTGTTGCCATCAGTGAGCTTAGCGTTGTATTGTTATAATAAAAGAAGAAGTCAAGGGAGAAGAAGATGATCTTTATCTATAGATCTATAGCAAATGAAATCCAAAGCATAAGACAAAATGTAAGCAACTACAACAAACACCAGGATTAAGAAAAAAGCATAAGATGATTGGACAGGAGTTTCTCAGCAGAGGGAACCAGACAGCGAATGTCTGGCCTGACCTGAACGGCTTTAAGGGTGATTAGTAAAATCCTCAAATCAATAAAAAGGAACCAGTAAAGGATGACAAGGATGGGTGTGATGTGGTCACTTCAATTAGTGTGAATCAAATAAGTTGCAGTCTTGGGATGTTTGGCGCGAGACTGACCCATGCAGGAACCTTTTCCCTTTTCTAGATCTACAAATACGGCAGATCTCCAAAGAGACATGCATATTGTGTTTCCGCATGCATCACTAAAATACCGTGGAGGTATTTTAACGAAGGCACTTTTGACAGTGCACTGCCTTTAAAAAATGCACCATAAACAATGAAGATAAATCTGCAAAAACCCTTCATTGGTAAGTATAGAAGCAGCTGGAGAGGCTGTTTCCTGCACTGCCATTACTTATCTCAAGTATCAAACCAATCACAGTTAATAATGTGGATATGTACAACCAGAAAAATAGTACATGTCAGTGTATACCTGCTTAGCATTAAACTGCATGATCTATCTCGCACTGATTACCATGTTGTCATAGAAACAGTGGCCACAGAAATCACAGCCTGTCAACATACGGCGTAGAATGAAATTCATACCTCTTGTGCGCTGCTGCACAATGCAGCTAGATAATTAATTTAAAATTGTATGTAGCTGCAAAGCCGCAACTGTACACATGTAATCATGTGCATTGTGCATTAATACTGTATGAATTGTACCAAATGCAGGTGGAGCAACAATAAACATAATTTCTGCTACTATGCAGAGTCTGATATAGTAGACAATAACAAATGAGGGATTACGGCCCTATGTAGATCTAATCTTATTGGCTGTTTACAAAGTACTGCTCCTCTGAGACACTTGATCAAAGACTACGTCTTCTGCACTGGCAGTGACATCATGTGTAAACAGTAAGTGCTGCAGTGGGTGTGTGTAGGTGTTTGTGTATGAGCATGTGTGAGAAAAGACTAGAGGCAGGGGCCTTTCTCCCATGTTGAGACTTGGATGAAAATTTTGTGCGAATACAGCAAAAAGCTTGTGACAGCGTGCTTAATTATTTTTGGCTGTAGCAGGCCCTGCCACAGCCTGGTTTTGCCCAGCAGTGCTTGCCTCTCAGGGGGCAGAGATGTGCTGCCATCTGGGGGTGTGTCTACCCCGGCCTTGTTAGCATAAAACTAACTACAGATTCATGAAATTACCTCTGAGACGTCTTCAAAATACACACAGATCTGTGGCTATGGTAAATACGTTGCCCTTACTGCAGTACTCATAAATAAACAGATAACATACCATTTTCACCTTGCAGTATCTGCAGCGGAGAAGAAAATGGAAAGGTAACCTCAGTGGACGTGAAAATGAAATATGAGAGTGTAAAATGGGGGTAAATGCGCTTGCTGGTGTTTTCTTTAAGCATCTGCTAAGGTGGGGTGTGACATTGCTGAGGTAGGCTACTGGAAGGGCACAATGTCTCCCAGATGACTTAAGGAGGAAGTTTCTCTCACTTGCACATTGCTCTCTGCACAATCGCAAAAGAGCAATGGGAAACAATATGTTTCCTAGAACTTTCGTCACCTCTCAAATTCTATCTCAAGACAGAAATTGTTTGTTTTCCTAAGCCTGCTCTCACCGGAAGTCACAGGCCCAAATGAGGAGAAAGGAGAAAACAAAGGTTATTGGTTTAGGTTTTCTTGTCTTACACTAAGTAAACCCCAGCCCCCAATCCTCCTCTCCGCTGGCCTCCCACTGTGCCAAGAGAAGGAGCAGGTTGCCTGATGATGGCAGGTGACCACCACTGACCTGGGAAATAAATCCTTTAACAGGTGGCTAGCATGGAGGGGAAGAGCTAAATCAGCAGCACACCTTCCTGCTGCCGGGGAGGCTGGCTGCTTTCTGCGCCTTAATTACACAGTCCTCCTAAACCTTCACCCACTGCCCTTGATTCACCCTCTGACTCCAAGGAGCAGCACACGTACACAAATGCAGTCAAGCACACGCTTGCTTCCCACCATCTATGCACTCATTTCAATTCGAATGCCAGGTGTTGGGTTAATACACTGTAACATGGAGGTGTTAGGGGGTTGCTGGTATGTCAACTACGGAGCATATCCAACATGATGTTTGTAATATCCATATTGAAATTTCACACACAGCTGGAGAAGGCTGCGTTGTGACAACGATTCCTGTGTGCTTCTATTCATTGATACAGTTTCTGAATGATACCACCAGTTTTTGGCCCTTGGCTCCATGGGGAGATCAGCCATGTGTAGTTTTGTCAGTCTCTGTAGCTAAGCAACTGAGCATTACAGTGAAAGAGACCAGCGCTTGCGGCGGTTGCTAGGGAACTGCTAGAAAGTGTTACCACTTGTGAACGGCGCTCCGATAGATCAGCCTCTAATGGTTCAGGTCTGATGGAGCTTCGCCTAGAAGGAGATGAGGGATCAGCAAGCAGGCAGCATGCTCCATCTCACCAGCTATACCATATGTCACAGCCGACAAGTCTCCGGAGTCCTACGCATCAGCACACATAACAACCAGATGAAAATGATGGCAGGTTTTTCCTCAATAGGAAACCATTTGCATAGAAGTGGAGACTGAATAATTGAGAGGTGTGGGAGAGAGCAGGGTGGCTGAATTGGGATGAAGGGATGTATGCCTGCCAGCCAAATCCATTAGCCAGGCCTTGCTTGGCTGAGGCAGGCAGCTGATGGGAAGGCTCTGTTATCGGACACTAAAGGACACTAGGGCTGGCCATCACCACGCCTGCCCTCTCTACTCTTTGCCGCAGGGGGAGAGAGAGAAAGACAGAGAGGGAAAGGACAGGAGGAAAATGACAGAGACAAAAAGAGAAACTGAGGGTGAGACCAGAGAGGTTCAATAACAGAAGACTAAGGAGGTGTTGCCCTGTTACAGCTTTATAATTGGCCTGCAAGGGCGGTCAAATGAGAGGCTACTTATCGCACATAGCAGTTCCACAAGAATACTTGTCCATCTCTACAGCCAGAGCCCATTTAAAAGAGCATTAGGACAAATGAAGCGTTGAAAAAGAGGACACCATCTCTCTATTTAAGCCAGGATAAAAAAAAGGGGGAAGTGTTAGACAATTGTATCCCATGCAAAAAAGTAGCTCTGTTAGGTTCTGCTGGGAGCCTAATTGCCCAGGAGAATAGCTCTCATGGACAAGCCCAGAGTAGCCTTCACAGAGGACATCTCTGTGAGACAAAATCCGCTATAGTCACTGTAGCACACACAATCCAGGGTCTAAAGATAGAGGATGCCATATGTTGTACAGGCTGTAAAGCCCTTCATGGCAAATTAGTGATTTTGGCCTATATATAATAAATTTAAGGAACTGCAGTTAAAGAGGCATCTGAGCAGAACTGGAAGTGTGACTGAGGAGGTGAGGGTAAATACAGATGAATACAAATTAATTACCTGCTGCACTAAATTTTTACTTTTGTGCTGACAAAACTGAAATTTTGGTTAAAACCATGTTCTCGTGGTTAATGCAGATCGTTTCTAATTCTGACCTTTTGGGTCTGTGAACAGACTGAGTAAGTGTGGATGTTGCCTCACGCGCTCGAAAAAAAAAAAGTTAATATTCAATGTTTGACTACACTGTTTTCAAAGAATCCCCACTAATACTAACATCTCTTCGCATCTCTTTCCTCACTTTTGCCATTTCAGTGTGTCTCTGTTAGCAGTTTGCACTTAGTATCTCTGCGTGAAAGAAAAACACATTGCCGCAGTGATGCATTGCCAATCAGATTTATGCTGCACAGTCTGGTGATCCTGGAGAGGGAGACATCCAAACAAAGAGGAAGAGACAGAGACGAGCATTAGCCCTAAAACTGAGGCTGCTTGTACAGAATCCAGTACAGCATGACCAAGTCCTGGTGCTGAAGAAACACAGAGAGACACAATGAAAAATAATGAGCAAACAATAACCACTGACTGGGCATTTCAATGGGAGACACTGATTTGCAGGTCTTGGGCTAGTCTTTTCTCCCTTGGCACAGGGGATTTAAGAAGAAACAAAAAAAATTAAGGAAAACAAAAACCAAAACACATACTAATCACGTTCAGCAATCAGCGATGATCACAACGATGGTGTACAAAGGATGTTTCCCCCTCAACCAAACAAAATACAGTAAACAGGAAACAGGGAAAGAAAGAGACAGAAGGGGGGCAAGGAAAAGAGGAAACTGTGGAACATAACTAATAACTGCTGTTTGAGCCCTGAGTTTCATTGCCCCCTATCATGACAGAAGTACATGATAGCTTACACACAGAGAAGAAGAGGGGACAGCCACAGGGCCTGCTTTAAGAGGATGCAGCTGTATGTGTTTACAAAGCTCGTGTCTCCTGAAGCTCTCTCTCCCGCTCCTTCCCTCTTTCTCTCAAACACACATTGAAAATCAAGCATGAACAGATATGCACAATTAAATTAGCTCCAAGCTCTGTTTAACCGCATCTGCCAAATAAAGGGCATTACAAAACACAACCCGTAAAATTTCAACTTTGCGTCTTCCTGTCCCCTTAAGATCACTGAATAGGAAATTTGGTTCAAGGACATGCTGCTCTTTAATGTTAAGAATAGTACTATAGGAGTGATCATATCGGGTGTTTATCTGTGGGAAAGCCTACACTGTGAATACTTGCACAATCTCATATGCAATTTGGTGGATGGCCTTGCTTAAGTAAATAAACACGCATGGACACAGCAGGAATCAAGCTGCAACACTACCTTCAACACTATGTAGTATACAGTGTATGGGACACATGCTGTCCCCTCAAACCACAGTAAACTTTCTTTTTTCTTTGAACTACGATCACATTTCAATTATAACGGCAGTTTAAACCCTTTTATGCTTTAACACTGCCTTGTTGTCTCAGAAAAAGCAGGTCTGGAGATCTCAGTACATACATTCTGCAAGAATAAATAGCAGCTATCACATACTAGTGGCACTGCATCTCAATGAGCTTGTTATTGCACTGCTACAGGAAGTGCAAAGCATTGACGCCTCATTTGCATGTTTTCATACTTAATTCTGGACAGCAGAGACAGGTCTTGATGTGGCCTAATGTGACGCCTGACATTGCCTAAGCCCTGTAATTATTTTCCTGACCTGCCCAACAATCATCTTTCCTCCAGTTAATTGCTAACATAAACAAATCCTCAGGTGGCCCAAGTTCATCTGAGTGTTTTGCATGCATAACAGCATAGCAAAGACACAGCAACAAATTCTCCCAAGACTCATCACACCTCGTTCCATCGCTGCTTTATGAAGTGCTAAATTACAGTTTCTCTGAAACAGAATGATTGAAAGACTGATTAATAATGATAATTGTGGGAGCTATGATGGCAAATATGTGATCCTTTCCAAGCAGACACTGAGAAAGCACTCTGAATAAAAAAATTAACCAATAAGTTCAGGATGAATAATTAATATAATTTTGACTTGTATTATCAAGCTTACTAAGCTATGCATTGTTGCTGACTGCTCGATATTTCAAAAGGCACAGGAATGAGGTAAATGTCTTTTTCCTTCCTGGCTTTATGTTCTGTTCAGATATGTGTGGTGGCACTTTTATTGTGCTTCTTTTGTGTCTTGTCTGTCTGTGCTTAATGTTTGGTGTGTTGTGGCTGTGAGTGAATATTTAATGAAGCCATGGCAAGCTCTCCACTGCTGTTCATCTGGGCATCGAGTCAGCGGAAAAACTCTCTCTCTGGTTCTGCCATCTGTTGGAATCAATAAGGAGGGGGGGGCTTGAAACCCCCAGCCACCATTCAAGGCTCCAGCATGCTGACGATTAAAGCTAACCCCTCTCTCTGTTCCTGCAAGCCCTGCTCACCACCAGCAAGGTTAAATGGCAGGTGCTGAAAGAAGTATATTATACCCTGCACAGTAATGCTAATCCCTCAATTAAATTATACCCCCTAAGCAGACAGGCCTTTTCTGGCGCTGCAGCTCCGAAAGCAAAGCCCCGCGACATGTTTGCGCACTACAGTCCGCACTTCATGCTGGGGCTTTGGATGGATTTATGGAGGGAATGATACTCTGCAGAAAGACAACAGTACAGAATGTGTTTGCGCAGTGTAACTAGACATTAAAAGCTTTGGGATGTGTTTGTTTAGCATGGCAGAAGCATTATGAAGCGTTCAAACAACAGGAACACTCAAAAATCCTCTTTGTCCTGTTTGTCTTTGTCTGATGTTTACAGTATGCGGCTGTCATGAGTGCACAGTAATAATGTCTGTCTGCAGCAGATGGGAAAAGACTGAAGCTATGTCCTTCTTCTTCAGCCCAGAGGGGTGCTCCTCCTCTAATGGGGAAAAATAAGGTTGTTTAATTGTAGTTTATTTCAGAGCCTGATTGCTTTTATTGAGCTCCATTATTCTTGTTAATGAGCCTGTAATGTGAATGCTGATAATGTGAGAGCGAGTCTTTTCCTCACAACATGAGATCCTGGTGTTTTCTGGTCACTAAATCCTTGACTGCTTTTCTTGACCAAGCATCTGTTTTCTGCTCCCTGCACTGCTGTCGTTGACCTGGCATTCAGTCAGGAGTGAAACTTTATGTCCCGTGCTTAACATTTCTTAGTTGGAAACTGCTGCAGATGGAGAGAAAAGTACTGATGGTGCTGCCTCACATCAAGGAATGCATAAAGATAAATTAAACTGGACAGTTTATAGTGAAGGTGATGTTTACGTCTGCTGTTTATGGATATTTACTTGAAGGTTTTTGGTCTTTTTCCTATCAGGGACACACAAAAAATACAGCACAAACGCAGACATACGGATTCATGTTATGAACAACAATTTCTTTCGCAAGAGAGCAACAACATTTTGACTGGCACTGAATGTTGGGCATGTAGACTGGCATTAAATTGGGTTACACAGTGACAAGTGTGCTAAGATGTCATTGGCATTTGGAACAGGGAGAAGGCATTAGCATTACACAAAGAGTGCATTATGAGTGAATAATGCACTGCACTACCAGTTTGGACACGCAGCAAAGTGAATGTCAAAACTCATTCAAACACACATTCTTCAGCCCTTGCAGCCACATATCATGCTTAAACAAGGATACAAGGAATCCTATCTCCAGCTCATTCCTTCATTATGATAACCACACAAACAGAACAGGAGGAGGGAGACGCAAATGCCAGAAATGCAGATATAGATGATAGCAGGCAGCGAGCATGGCGGCGACTCCCTCGTCAAGGGTCATAGGAGGACTGAAGCCAACCTCAGTGTGAAAGTGAAAGACGGGAAAACACCCCGTTCATCACAAGCACGAAGACAAAAAAAACCCCAAAATCCAGGACTTTCTCGCTGCGATCGTGCACACATACCCTGATGTCACACGCAATCTTCCAGTATGCAGAGACGTTCAACCATCTGGCTACTGCAAAGGGAACAGTGCTTTGACAACTAACTAATGACATCAGATCTCAATAAGATTAATTGCTGCTGACAACATCTGATCCATCTAAAACTGGTCAGAGCAAAATGCAACACTCATCTGTGCAGTTCAGTGATGCAATGTTTGCCCACTCTATTCCACACAGTGTTGTGTGTGGTGGAATACAGGGCAACATGGTGGATCATATCATTGGACAGTTGCTTAGGAAACCTGCCAACTGATAATGGCTTGGTAATGTAATTACAGTCCTATCAGGGCAGTTATTTCACAGACTTATGAGAACACATTTTGCTTCAAAAGGATCCTGTTCCATTCTCTGAATAAGCCATTAAACAGGCTTCAGACTGTCAGACCCATCAAGCTTAAACCCTCAAAATTATAATGATTAACTTGTCCTTGCAAACTATCAGAGAACACATAACACTAATACTACACTGATACATTTAGAGTGAAGGAGGATAAATGAAAGACATAGAAAATTAAGACTAACAAACTAAAAGAATTACTAAACTATTTTAATCCCGTCACTTCCATATAAACCAACTCTTTTTATGTGGCTTTCCCATTTGCTGTTACTACTGCTGTGAAGACCAAGACTGCACAAAAACGCCCTTACAGACACACTCACAGCCTGCAAAAAAGAAGGCACTTCTCTTTTGTGCAGAGGCCTCTATGACTTCTGAGAAAATGTAATAGCTGATATTATCTCACGTTGCCTCTGTAGCAGGAAATAATAGGGTCCTCTCCATTAAAGACCATATCCACATGCTTCAGCATTTCTTGTTAATGTATGTTTTAGAAACACATGAGAGGAGAGAAGTAATCAGTGCCACCACATGAAAACACTCTAAATCTGAGATTTTTTGCTCTGATCTTGCCCCTACCAAATTATCTGTTTTCCCTGTGAACTGGACTGTATTGGTTCTCACAGAGGGTTTATCAGTGATGACATGCTGTGTTGACAGAATGGAGAATTGTTGCTCTGCACGAGGCCAACGGGGTATGGCCATGCCCAGGCTGGCTGCCTCCAAGCCCAGGAGAGAAAAAAAACAACTTTTCTTTCCCCTTTTCTTATCCCTTTCTTCACTCCCTGTCTCTCAACTGTACATGTTTAATGAGCTGGCATCTTTTCTTTCAGTTTTACCCCCTCTCCCCACCCACACACACACACACACACACACACACACACACACACACACACAAAACACTCCTCCACTCCATCACTTCCCCTCCATGCCCACACTCGCTTTTTCTTGTTTCTCTTTTTATTCTTCATCCAATGTTCTTCCTGCTGGCATTCACAGTGCTCCAGACGGGACTGAGGAAAAGTACCATGCTTTGCTAGCAAGAAATGTTTTCTACCACAGTCCTGCACATTTTTCGGTGGTAACATTCAGTATCCCATATTCTATGCCAAGGGTACGAGATGTGCAAGAAAAAAAATACATTGTTGCTGAAGTAACAATGGAGTGAATAAAAGAACTTCACTTAAGTTGGGGTTCAAAGACCTGTGTGCGAGTAAAAATGGTAATCATATAAAAAAAAAAAGCATATCTTGCATTTCAATTTAAGTACACGAATAGTTTTAATCAGGAACCATCATCATTTAAAATGAATTCTTTGTGTTGAAGAACTGTAAGGCAAATGGAGAGAAAGGCATTAATAAAAAAGCCTATCTTTCCTGGACAATTGGGTTTTTCCATTTTGCGACTTCTTGTCAAAAGCATCACTCCATAAAACAGGACAAATGAGATTCCATGAATAGATGAATGGCTTCTTCATACATGTTCAATCTAAATCAATCATTAATGAGTTAATTTGTCGAGGGGATAGGATAAAGCTCCATCACGAAGACCACAACGACTCCATTTCTTTGTCAGGGAGAGAAGGCATTGGGGAATGGCTGGCTGACTACTTCTTCATGTGTGTGAGAGGGTTCGGCAGCCTCAGCGTCTAAGAAGCGCATGTGGAGCACTTCAAGAGACATGCTGACACCAGGACTGTGAACCTCGCTTAGTAATTAACTGCATCCTGCTTCCCATGCACAGGCCAAAGCAGAGCTGTTACAGTCATTTTTTTCGTTCTGATCTCACAGAGATGTTGGTCTGTCTGCCACAACAGACCAGTCACACTGATTATATTTTTTAGCAAATTGTGAACAAATTTAGGGTAATAAAGTCTAAGGGCATTTTTTTAATAAATGAGATCAGGCATGGCCATTGTAGCTCTCTCAACACAATATCTTGTGTTATTAACTGCAATATAAACAGTGCAGAGCAAAAAAACAAAAACAAAAAACCTTTTAAAACTGCAGACTTTAATCACATGTGGTAGGAAAATGAAAATCTGCCAGTCAGAGGTGATGAGGGGAGGAGATAAACAGGAGGACAGGAAAAGGAATGAAAGTTGTTGGAGAGAAGGATCTGATTTATCTGCAGTGGTTCACATGTGAATGGCGGAGGAGGCCAGAGTGTTCTAACAGGCTGTGGCTGTCTGAGGAGGCCTTGGACAGTGATTTATGGGTCAGTGCTGGATGTGTTAATGGACTGGGCCTATGGAGCATATCCATCCCAGGTATACAGCCCCATACCTAGGATGGATATGCTCCATGGCAACGTCTCAGAGCACAACACATCATCACAGTGACTGACAGCGTTTTGGATGTATATAAACACAGGGCCTTGTGTCAGCTCCTGTTAAAGGATGAATAGGCCACTGGTGATGCAGGTAACAAACAGAGACATTAATACAGAACAATGTGAGAACAGGGATCCAAGACAGGTGAGAAAGGTTAAGAACAGTGTGTGTGTGTGTGTGTGTGTGTGTGTGTGTGTGTGTATGTGTTTTACCATTTTACTCCCAAAATAGACACATTAACTCTGAGAAATGATTAAACCAGTCCAGTACTGTATTGCAACCATACTAGAAATTATGAGAGCTGCAAAACCTCAAGGAATGAACATTGAGCCAGTATGACTTACTGATACCAGATCATCAGGCGTCACTTGCATAAAACAGACACTGACTGGGACAAAATGAGAAGCGGGACAGACATGAAGTAGCATTGCATTCAACAAAGCCTGAAGACATGAACAAACCTGGCCTGGTTTAAAAGCAGGATTGCTCTGCCTGACCAAATCAAGAGGAATTCAAAGGATACTTGGATTGTTTGTGGACATGTTTGTAAACATTCTGATAATGCCTTATTCCACAGATTTATTCGACAATAAACAGTGTTTCCATATTTTGGCTCAATACGGAGGTCATTTATCATATTTGGCCATTCGTCTAAAGAAATACTGCATTGATATATATGACCCATAGCATGTGTTTCAATTGCGGGTGTCCATTAAACCAGCAAAAATACCCAAATAGCGAGGACACTCTTGCATAGAGTAAGTGACTAACCAGAGCCTGAAGCAATGACAGCACATATGTGTACGCCTGCTGCCTTGGAACCTGCTGCAGAGGTCCTCTCTGCCTTGACGAAACACAATGAAGACAGTACACAAACATGTCTTTGGTCATCCTACCTCTCTCTTTTTTGACTACTTAGAATGGTTGTTAGTCACTGTGCAGCTGTAGCACACCGTCAAATGTATTTACACATACAATGAAGATGAAGACCCTCATTTTGTTGGATCACATCAGCATAGATGCATTAGATGTATTAGGTTTTTTTTTATTAACTCAAAGCTAACCATGTCCGACAAAACAAACAAACAAAAGAAAAAAAACCCTTAATTACTAATAATTAGTCCCTTACAAATACAACACACATGACACAGTGTGCAATTCCAAGGGGAGACTGGAACCTTTTTGCTGTCAGTTTAACAAGCAAATAACACGCCTCCATGGGAACACAAATGAGAATAGATCGTGGAAGAACATATTGTAACTCATCACACCCCCACTTTAACATACCACAGCCTCCTCGCTGCTCTGTCTTGGCTGCAACCTCTCCCAAACTGCGCAATATGTGAATAATTGCTATGTTTCATCAAGGCATAAAACAGGTTTGAAGAAAGTTAAGCGCCAGATTGCGAAGGCTCAGCAGCACCAGTCGTGTGTCTCTAACAGAATGTTTGCATTAATCCGAAGCTAGTAAACACCATTAAAACATCAGGACCTATAAAACACTTTTATGAAGTAAAGAGGCAACTTTACAGGTTTGTAACTGCACCTTCTAAAATGTATGCTGCCGCCTGCATGACAACAACTGGGAGAAAAGGCTGGGACAACCTTCAGTCACAGCAGAAGTCTGTTTGCAGTGGAGAGTGGGGACACAGTAATTGCTGATCACATCTATATAATGTCATAGATCTGTGTAGTAAAGTGAAAATGCTTATATGTGTGTAGCAATGTCGCTGCCTCTCTGCTTATAGTTATCATTCTGTTCACTGTGAGGCGCAGCAGTTTAACACAGTGTCTCCACGCTCTACATTTTGATGTAATAACTCTGGAGGAGTTTGCCAGGTGGCGCAGAGGGTCACTGTTTACACGTTACCAGCGCTGTTAGAGGCACTCTGATGGAAGCCAATATCCATTTGTAGGAGACCTATCACATGGGGTGAGTGTCCTTCGCTGCAGATTTCTCTCCTCCTCTCCTTTTCCCATACGGTAGCCTCCTAATCAGACTGGTCAAAAACGGCCCCAATTTCAGTGAATATATAAATAAATAAAGCTGAGGAAATCACTTATACTGTATTTTGGAGCTAACATTCATCATTGTCAGCGAGCATATACAGTTCATATGCCCCTAACACGTCCCATTTCCCCACCACTAGCCATCCCGCCTGTTTGATAGGACAGCATACTCGCTCATTTATGGAAGCGCCTGTCAGTTTTGTGCTATTTACTAATGTAAATGTCCCCTGGATGAAGCCATCGGCAGGAATACCCTTGCTGTGACAGGAAAACAGGTGAGCCATTTTGAGTCATATTGGTATCCATGCTGCATAGATTTGAATACCTGCTGTGCAAAAGTAGTTGAAGGTCATGACGACCTCCAGACAATATACACTACAGTTTTTAACTTACCTCATGAGGAAAAACTCCTATCACAAGTTCAGGTGGAGCAGCACAAAGATAGGCTTAACAGCAGATAAGTTGTCCAGGAGCAGTGAAGCCTTTTTGCAGACTATGAAAACAGCCAGTGTAGAGTCTAACATTTCATTCATGCCTAATCTAATAAGCTGAGTTAGGGGAAATATTCCTGTGCTGCCTTACAAGTTTTAGAGTCAAGAGACTGGAAATTGTACTGTATACACAGGCTATAAAAACATTAGCTCAACAACAACAGTCTAATGGTTTACATACATAAACAGAGTACCTTTCCACTAGCAGAAGAAGAAGTGACTGTTGAGCCAAGCAGCTGAGGTTACCACCCAAATCCCCACAGAGAGAGGACTTTCCTTTTGTTTACAACGAAAATTCTCTAAAAGCCATCATATCTGCTGGGTTCCTATTGAGTTACAGGACAAATGAATTACTGGGCATTTAGTGTGGCAAACAGCAGCGTCTCTTAAAGCCGAGGGGGATCTCAGGACTGAGCCGGAGAGAAATGCCACTGCTGAGATCCATTTCCAGCTACGTAGGAGGGGAACTAAACAGTCCTCTTCCCCTCTCTACTGCTCTTTCAATTTATTCTCTGTTTGAATGTTCACTGTGGTCTGCCCACTTGTTTCTGAGGCTGATAATCGGCTCAGGAAAATTAGCTTATCTACATTTAGCATTCAGGACGACAGAAGCGTCTCATAAACATAAATAAATGTAATACTGCACTGTATGTGTGTGTGTGTGTGTGTGTGTGTGTGTGTGTGTGTGTCATAGAAAGACAGAGATAGCATGCTCTTGTGTTCTTGCATTACAGCAAACAGGAGCGAGGGGGGGTCTCCAGAGGCCTTTTTTTAATACTAGAGATTTTAAAATTGGCTGATTGACATTCATTCCTCTGTGTGTAGAAACAGCCATGTCCCGAGGGCAGGAAAGCCCTCTATGGTTTCAAGTGTTCAGTGAGCTGCGCCTGTTTATTCTGGCTGTACCTCAACATCAGTACATCTCCCTGTCAGTCAAACATCTGACGCCATGAAGGAAGGAGTCAGCTCTCTGCTGGGCGTCTGCAGGTGAATTACAGGGAGGGCAGGGTGCTACTTGGCCCTGCACCCACTCATAAGAGCCTGTGACCCATGCAGTTGAAGCACTGAGCACTATTTAGGAACATGTTTCCTTCAGTTTGATTGGCAGGCTGTTAGAAGACGCCACAGGCACACACAATGAAACCTAGCACATTCCAGTTTTACAGCTTTCAACAGCATCTGACTTCTACCTGTGGCAGAACAGTTTGAGCCACACTTGCACCATTCTGAATAATGAGTGGGAGGCAGGCATTTTGGGGGTTTATAGAGCTCACTCGATAGTTTTTCTTTCCTCCTGGGAGCTTACATGCCTTCATATTAGGTTCCTCACTAGAAAGAGAGTGTCACATCACATTCAAGAATGGACGGACATCTAACAAAGAGGCTGTTGGTGCTACAATAAAGACAGGCGTAGGCAGTCAGCAGACACTGTAACCTCCCTTGGGCCAAATCACCAGCACATACATAGACAGACCCAAGCTGTCACAAGTAATAAGATGCTTTCATGACAACAAACATTGTCAGCCCATCCCTGTCTGAAAAAGGGCAACAAGACTACTTGTATACAAAGAAAACAAAGAAGATAAGGAAGCATGGACAAGTGAGGGATTTCCATGTTAACTGTTATCTGAACTCTCACAGGCAGCTCTCTTATAAGACAGAGTAACCCTTTGGTTAAAATGGCCATACCTATCAAATATCAAATACATAAATCCCTCATGATGGCTAATGCACAAAATCCATTTAGGCAATTTCCACACCAGGCTGATGATTTCCTCTGACATAATAACAGGCAATAATCCCAGATGAGCCCTTGAACAAACACAGTTTTATTTTGCCAGGCAAATTGCCACCCCTGCAACAGGGCTAACTGACATCATTGAGCTAAGTCAATGCACTAAGTGTGTGAGTGAAATTAAATCTGCCTTAGTAGGTAAAGTAGGAGTGATAACTGCACCTAAATTGAACCCAGCACCTCATACCTGCAATGTCCATCTAAAAAGGACGACCACAGTGAGGTCACCGCAAAATAATGGCTCCAATGAAAAAACTTCATAGGTGTTTTATGAATCTTGTCGAGAAGTGCTATTAAAGCCATGAGCTTGACAGCGGGAGGGTTTAAGAGGGGAGCCTTGAGGAGCTATTACCTCACCTGTGGGTGATATCTCAATAAGAAGCCTGTCCTACACAATAGAGGAGGGTACATCAGTGTCTTGACCTATCCAGCTTCTTGACATGGATTAAGACCTGTGCAGTGAATCAAAACAGCCACTCCGGATCATTTTCATCCTAAAAAGAGATCAAGGAAAGGGCATCCTGTACCTTATCTCAAGTGTCTCAGGTAGGGGTGGTACAAATACAAAGCACTACTCTTCTTTTCATGAGACATGCTGTCAGTACAAAGGCTTCTGCATGCGAAAGTAATTTCTTATAATGATATAGTGCAATGGCAAATTCCTCATCAAATGGAAAAATTTGAAATGGTGTCAAAAGGTTTTAAAAAAGTTACATTTTCACAGTTTTAAGCAGAAGTGCCACACCGGCAATACCGTCATCTACAGCAGGGACTGTCAGCACTGAAGTATGTTAATGGTAAATACTGTTATCTACAGCAGGTGAGTTGTACTGATGGAAAAGCAGATGGAAAACAGATCATGTCAGTTTACGGAGCTGATTGAAATTATACACCAGGAGCCGTCCGATACCTCCAGATTAAACACATACACAATCACACCCCCTGGACACAGTTATATCTCCAGCTGATACTAAATCCTATTACAGTGACAGATATTTGTGAGAATCCTTCCTTGGTAAAATGGCTGAGACTTGCCTTCTGAATTCGGTTTTAGAGTATAAGAGAATCCAACAAAAGATTTCTCCCAGAAAATGAATGTCTGAGCATAAAACAGCTACTTCACAGATACACTTTACTGGCATTTAGCCACAGTTTTTGTCCACTGGAATGTGCCATTTCCAGTGGATCTTTAACTGAAAACTATGTCCCCACTATTCTGCATATTTCCTCTGATTAAAATCAACATTGTATGCTAATGAAATCTGGTCACCTTCACTTTTCTTTACTTATAGTCATAATGGGATTTCTTTAGTGCTTCACATTCTAATACCACTTCGGATAAGTGTGAGATTTTTCAGATATGGAAATTTTAACAACTGCATTTTAAATGGCACCTTTTTATTAAACTCTGCATGAGAGATTTTTGAGTACTATCTAGTTTCTGAATAGCCCTATATATATATATATATATACAGTATAATACTTCATTAACAGCCACAATCGCGCTACAAGTCTCATGAATTGCATGGCATTCAGAACACAGAAAAGAGGTAGGTGTCTAGACAATACAAAAGAGGGGGAAGATGTACTGACAGGGTTAAGGTGAGGTTGATCTGTGGTAGGACAGACATGAGGGGCACAAGCTCCACACTTGGCAGCTCTGATCCTTCACCTTGGACTGAAGAATTAAACTGCAGTCTGACAGACTCTGACTCAGTTCACCGTTTCAGTGGGGGGGGGGGGGCAAACGCTTGCATAACCAGTCCTTTGACTGGGATTCAAGAATGATGACAACGAAAGCATCCCCGCACATTCAGCAGATGGCAGATTCATTCACGCAAGCCAAACTACCACTGCAATGGAGTCAAAAATGTACTGCAAATGTCCAATGTTAAAGCAACCACAGCTCAATAAAACCTATTTACCATTAGATAGTGTGGACCACATGAGCAGAGAAAGAGTGATGCGTGTGACATTTGCAGCTGTCACTGCAGCAGCATCACCTTTTTTTATCCTTCCTTGTGTTTGAGAATGGACACGCCATAAAATTAATTTGTTGCCTTTTTGAAATTAAACGTGTATGAAGAAAACGTCTGTATATCGTCTCCTGCTGAACAGTTTTTGTGGAACTTCTCCCTCAGCAGAGTGGGGAATGGTAGTAAACACAAAAGCATAAGTTCATTTAGGTAAACAGGCAGAGTGAGAGCAATTTATGTGATCTTTACTGGTCCATCTGCACAACTCAATTATAGCAAGATGTGTGCTACTGTCTTGGAATGAAAACATCTCACTGGTATCAGCATGAATCACACTTTAATTGACCCACTTTTATCAAGTAAAATGTTCTTGTTTTAGAAAGCTTGGGTATTTACTAGGAAGCATCTGACAGCCTGTTGTTACCTCTGCAGTGACCAAGCAGACACTGAAAACAACCACATGAGGTGTTGGGTGGTGATGTGTCATAAAGAGACATACTGGTGCCTAGGGGCCAGTGTTTTTTCTACCCATTGCATTTTATCACCTTCTCACATGTAAAGAGATTGGGAAACTGATGTCAAAGCTTGTAGCAAGGAGAAGCAATGCTTCAAATGCTGGAGAGAACATATGATATATTGAAGATACTGTTTAATGTATGCAGCAAAGACAGCTGGGGCATATTTTGGCCAGGAAAAACACATCAAAGTAATCCTCCAGTGTGCATGCCATACAAGAGTAACAGTGGGAACCAGATGAGTCCCAAAAGGGAAAAAAAAAATCCTGTCCCTTGTTGGATTCTTAACATCCAAGGAACTGTCTCTAATCAGTGACAAGGCTGCTCCCAGGGAGATGATGAGAAATATTTGCGTTTGATTATTTTGGCATAAAAATGAATGGCAGAAAAGAGAAAAGGAAGAAGAAGACTTAATGGAGTTTGGAAATCAAGCAGTACAGAACCACTTGGACAAGTTGGGAAGAGTTTTTGAGCACCCCACTCAGGGTCCTCTCACTCTTTCTGTCATGTTTGTATTGCTTTTGGACTGAATCCTGGTTTCTCAGGCCAGACTAGTGGAGCACCTACCAGTGGAGGGAATAAACAGATGCTAGTCCTAACTAAGCAATTCTTCACACCCATGCCTCCCTCCAAATCCAAAAAGTTATGGGGGAAAGAAAAACAAGATTATATTTTCTGCATCCCTTTAAAACCATTCTAAAGCGCTGTCGGATTGAATATCATTAAACCTTTTTTATTTCTTTTCATTTCTCTATTCTTCTGTCGACAGCTAGTTGTCATAAACCGCCACCAAACCCCCACGAGGCCCCCTAGTGCAGTCAGACGGAGTACAAAGCAATCATATCTGCTGATTAAAGCTCTAATGCATTCAGCTGCGTGGGGCTGGGCCCTGCATCATTAATGAAGAGCAGATATTATATCCTGTTTACAGGGAGAAGGGAGGCAGCTCATATTAAGCATTAGCACTCCCCTTGCACTACTTCCACCCACACGCTGAGAGGGCAGCATGCCCCTGGCTCAGCAGCGACCTGCAGACTTTGGCTAACAGTAGGCTGTAGTAGGTGGAACAAGAATGACGCATACTAAAGAGGCTGTATCTCAGAGGATGCATCATGACATCAGTGAGTAAATGCTGCTGGGCAAAATCTGAAGCCTGCTTCACTGAATATGTGCATTTTTGTGGGCATATGTCTGCATATTTTTGCACCTATGGACTTTTATAGAGGTCACCCACAAGGTTATATGACATATCTGAAACTCGAGGTTACCTCTCATCTTACATTCCCATTATTTGCCGCTTTCTCCCTCTTCCTCTGTCTCTCCTGGCATTGGCCCAGTGGATGTGGGGCCAAGCGGTCAGTCTCTGAGGAGGGACACCCGCTCGGCATGGTGCTCGGGACAAACACTGCAGCAGCGTTTCCTCTGCTCTACCCATCTGTTGGTTTTGGCCCAGTACTCTGGACCACAGCGCAGATCTGGCCAGGTTTTAGCAAACACGCTTGTACAGCAGCCAGACCACTTTACACAGGACTTTTCTGTAAGTACTGTCGGCAGCAGTTAAATGTGGGAATGGAACCGAAATGGGGGGCTTTGGACAGTGAGATGGTTAAGACATTGAGATCATTCCCACGATATTCAACATCCCATAAATTCGTTTTCTGACTGTCCCCTGGAAAACTGTGCTTCTGATGATCTTCTAAAATAATAAAACATGAGTGCAAATGCGCAAGTAAGGACATTTAGTTGATTGTGAGGGAAATAAGAGAAGTTGGGTCATACTTCTCAAAATGATGCACATCCCTTCATATCATAGAGATATGTTTTGCGTCCCACTGGCAATCAGTCTAAGAACTGGAGTGCCATTGTGCCAGCAACTGATTAATATACAGTGAGTTAATCATTATTGGATACTCTAATTGGATTATCTTCCAAGAACACAAAAAGGACTAATTATTCATCAGGAGCACTCTTGTGTAAACACTGTTTATTTTTCTGTGATTTGCACTTCCCCAAAGCCTTTCTTACCTCCTGAGCCACAACACTGTCACATCAACATAGTCAAAGTCAAGTAAACAGTGACAATGAAATCATGAGACAAATCATTTGACTCATCTGAATATAAAACAGTGGCAAGCCCAAGAGCAGTCTGTGCTATGACAATCTAATTACGAAACTTCACTGGAGCAGAAAAGAGGAGAGGAGAGGAGAGGAGAGGAGAGATGAGGAGAGGAGAGGAGAGGAGAGATGAGGAGAGATGAGGAGAGGAGAGCAGAGGAGAGGAGAGGAGAGGAGAAGAAAAGAGGACTCTTTCAAATTCCGAGCAGCTCTTTTTCCTCTGCAATTGCATTACTTTAAAAAGCCCAGCCTTTAATTTATCTGTATCTTCTAGCACAGGTAATTTCTGAGTGCAGAGCAGGGAATCATACAGACACTCAATCGATAAAAAAGGAGCCACAAGGAGGCAACAGAAGTGATTGCTTCAACCTGCTAAAGACAGCTAGAGGATATGAGCTGTTCCTCAGATGATTTTCATGTGAAATTAAAAACACAGTAACAGACCAAAACAGACTTACCTGTACGATGTTACACCAGGCACAGTTGATTGGGCCAAATGGATGACGGCATGAAAGAAAAAAAAGAGAAGGACAGACGTGAGTGACACTGAAGAAGAACGTGGAGGAGGGTGTTTTTCTCCTGAAATGGTTCTTTGTTGTCTCTTTACTATAACACAAGGAAAGGTGGGCTGTGGGTGGTTATTAGGAGAATGTGTGAACCATACTGAACACTGCAGCAATGTTTTAAACAAGCTCAGGAGCGAAACATTTCAGCATTTACTGTACAGGTTGTTTTTTTAGGACACAACTGGCCGGATAAGTGCACTGAATGATGATCCACATTCCAGCCACAATTTGGTCCAAACTCTTCTGAAAATTGGCACCAGATGCCCGGGGGAGGAAAAACAAATCCCAAAATGAGCCTATCTGATTGAGTACCATCTACTCCACTATGTCTGGCCTGCACAGACACTGAGATCAACGTCCACAGTGATAAGCGTTAAATTCAACACAGATGGAGGAATAATCAGACTTTTTGCCCTTAATTTCCGATAGTTTCCTGTCACATGAGACTGGCCTTGGTTTTAAACAGGGACTGGGAACTTCATACACCCTGATTTTTACATTGTACTGGCAAAAGCATTTAATGGCAAATATCAATTATTATGTGTTAAAATGTGATCAGGGATAATGTAACAGTTCAAACAATGGCACTGGATAGCTGTGCAGGGTAGAAAGCACCTTACATGTACATGTGTGATGCATAATGCATTCAACATAGGTTACTCTATGTTTTGTGAAAACCCGTTAATACATGTTATTAATGTATGAAAACAACTATATGTAAAAATTAGGAAATAAAGCTGGGATGGGAAGACTAACCAGACTGTGTACTTTAAAATATATAAAAAAGAATAGCTGAGATCAGGTTTAAACACATACACCCATACTATTGGTCAGCCATACCAGTAGCAGGTTCATATAAAAAGCTTTTTCATTTACAGTTAAGTGAATGTTTAAGACTAATATCAGATCCTTCAGCCACTGTAATAGTTTATCTAAAATCACTGTGTACCAGACAGCATGTAACAGTATTTAATTCTTATAAGCCTTCCTGAGATAATCAACATTTGTGTCTCTAGTTCTCTTAGGGACAAATTAAGTCTTGAATATATTTTGCAGGCACACTCGAGGAGTGTGTCTTTTGTTTATTTAGCTCTCCCTTCTGGAAACATGCAAGAAAAAAGACCATACCAGGAAGACAGGTGTGAGAGCTACCCCTCAGCTCTGGCCAAGGGCAAGTTTTGTTTTCTGAGGATGTAGTGGTTACGCTTTGGAATGGATTAAGACAATGTGATCCAGGACTACAGTAGGGCTCGGAGGTATCTTTTCTCAAGAGTGTGGTCTCACAGCCTGAGGAGAGCTAGATACTGTTGCCTGTGATAAAGTACGGTTGGTGTGCACATTGTAACTGGATTAGGCCCTCTGGCCACACGGTATTCTCTGGAGGTCAGCATGCAGAGAATACATTGCCACAGAAATATGAGTCAAAGCTGTGAGGCACTTGGCATGGTACTGCCAAGGATGTTTTACACCTTTAACAAAAACATCTGAAGGTGGCGATTAGAGAGTTTTGCACTAATTATTTAAAGTCAGATGCTGTTCTTGGCAGATGAGGTTAGAAAACAGATGCAAATGCCTCAACCGCCAATTAACACACTCTATTTTAAAGTCTTGACTTTGTCAAACAATATGGTAGCTTTTAACAACTACTAGTAATTTACATCCGGTTGATGACAAAACACACTATAAAAGATACAATCGGAACCATATTTGTGTCCAGGTTAAATTCATAGTTGTGTAGTTATTCCTACAGATATCCATTGTTGTTGTTGATCTGTATCTTTGGAGACAGAAGTGTTGTTGTCTTGGACACATAGAGAAAATGCTACTTCCATTTGGTCAACCAGCAGGAGAGGAGAAGTAGCAATACAGATTCCAGTATGTCAGGACAACTGCATAGGAGGACTTTGCTTAGCTCTGCTGGACAATACAAAAGTCTGCTACTGCTGTTTCCACTGATTGTACAGTGCAGAGACTGACTTCTTAACACTATTCTTCTGATAAGTCCCATACAATTGCTATCTTAATTGGATATCAAGCGCTTGATAGATCATCCATTTAATAAATGTGAGGGATGTTGATAAGAGATAGACTAATTGTCATGCACTGGCACTAAAATAGTGAAGTTTAGGATAATGTGGAGACATTTTCTGATAGAATGACTTTGAATAACTCGCAAATGTATTGCTAATGTGATTTTTAAAAAAATCTGAAATGTGGATGAAGAATCACTTTTTCTAAAAAAAAAAAAGTAATCATGAGGGATGTCTTTTTTACTTTCACACAGTTCACCACAGGACTGACACATGCCTTAATCCTGACAGCCAACAGAAAAAAACAGCACATGTGCTACCAGTTGGTTGGGCTAAATCTATTCTTTCTAATGGCCATGCAAGCAGCAGCTCAAGAGATGCAAGCCCTGTCCGTCCCTGGGAGAGATAGTGAAACGCCAGAGGTAATTAACAGCAGCTGAGGGTGCTGAAGGTCTGCATGACATCCAGCACCAGATAGCATGTTCCTCTCCTCTGTCTTTTGTTAATTAGTAGCATTAAACTAATCCTAGCCTCATCCTTTCTTTTCCACCATCAAAGTCCACCAGGGTAATGCAATGGCACAGTGAAGCAGAGCAGACTAAAATGAGGAACTGTAACAATACCAATTTGCCACAGCTCTGAACACTGCAGCATTTCCTAAATATATGTGCTTGCGCTCGTCTCCTTTTTTTTTGTGGCTGATGCTTTGATAGTGTCCTCCGTGTAAGCCTGAGTGCTGCAGGGTAGAGGATTGGAGTGAAATGAAAGAGATCATAGGGAGCTGGGGCTTGCTACATAGGTGTGTCTGTATCAACACTGGTGTTGTTATACCCCCGCCTGTGGCACGATGCTGTAGACTGCTATGTGATTTATTAGCCTGCACAGATAGTAGCAAGAGAGCATGGGAATAACAGATGCCAGTAATGTAGACTATAGATGTATAATAATAGCCTCCAAAAGGCTCTCTGCAACAGTCCAACAAACCGGCAATATGTTTATTAAATCTGTATATCGAAAGTAATTACTTGGATAATGGAGTCATCACTACTATTGCATCATTAGGAAACTGGCTGCAGCATACAAAATGCTGATTAAGTTTGTACAAGCGTTTCTCCCATGATGACACTTCAGTGCCACCTAACTGCGAATCACGACGACCCTAACTTAAATGTCAAGATGTAGAATTTAAATCTTGCCAACATGATCGATCAATTCATGAATCAGATAATCCGGAGATTCAGTTGGGACCACGCGAAAACGCGCTTGTGCCGGTTAGAGATACTGTGAGTCTCAGGTGTCTCAGACGCATACAGAAATACGCAGGCTGCATACAGCCCAGACAGTGCCTTCAGAATCTTCCAGTATATGCAGGAGACATGACCCCTACTCCCTGACTAGTTAAATTATTTACAGGTGTTCTCCTCCTGACAAACCTCTTACTGTCCTCACCTTCTGACACAGAGGCACTCAGCCCCTCAGCTGAATACAAACCACCACCATGTGAGCGCTTGATGGTCAGACAGAATTCAAGCTGGACTATGTGCTGGAGCTGTGTGCAGTGCTCACATTTATATTGCTAGATTTGAGGGGAAAAAAGTCATATGTGGACCTCTATTCAAATAAGCACAGTTCTGTTAAGAGATACCAAATACTAAATAAAACACATGCTATGCCGCTGGTAAAAATCCATAGTTTTTTACATTGGTGGATGAGAGAGGCAGAGAGGCTTAGTGATGAAAAGTGAACTTGCACTGACCACAAAGAGAATGAACTTGCACTCTCTCACAAAGAAAAAGGATGGCTGAAAAAATAGGGGAAAATCACTCCCTTATCTTTTCCCAACCTCTGTGTTTTATGCTTTGAATCCGACTTCAAAGCAACACGGGGCTGAAAGTCACCCTGTTGTGTGGGTGGGAAGCTTTTACTTTCTTTGTTGGTAATACTGCAGTACACTGCACACCTGTTAGAACAAGACAAAAATGCTAATCAGTCAGAGCATTCTGGTTTTTAGCGTGATGCTGTAAAAACAAACTAGCAGGAACACAACATCTGTAGATGTGAGTGTTATGGATGATATGACATGCTCTGGGATGTTGACAGCAGCATGTATGTAAGGCTGTATGTAACTGTCAAGGTAATGCTGTTCTTGTCATGCATTGTGGTTGCAATGATGCACTGTTAAAGCACTGCATTTCTTTTATTACATTCGAAATATAATCAATCCCCACTTGACATAAAGGTAATTGATGATCTGATCCAGTGACTGTGATTGGCCAAATAACACTCGCTCTTCCAAAAAAAAGGAAATAAAAAGAGCTACTTTATCAGCCAAAGCTCTTCTGACAACTGGCACTTTCACGGACGTGCATGAGTTTGGGTGTTTCATGTCACTGTCAAACCACAATGTTTTCTTTATTGATTTTCCTGTCTGATCTCATCACTGCCACAGAGGAAGGGAGGCAGGGTGGACACATTAGAAAGAAAACATCAGAAAAAGCGTAATGTAATACTGGAAGTGTTGAGGCTCAATGAAGCAATTCTGTTAGTGTCGAGAGTAGGATGATTGCTTTATAAAGCTCTCTTATCCCAGTCAGCTCTGTCAGTATGTTAATGAAGGTGCTGCAGCAGTAGGAGGCAGCGTTGGCTGGCATCTGGCTGGGAAGGAGCCTCTCTTGGGGACTCATATCCCTCCACCAGGACATGTGGCAGAGGGATGGGAGGGGGGCCTGTTTGTGAGCTCCATTGGGTGCCAGAAAGATCACAGCAACCTGCTCCAGGAGCGTGCGTCCCACTGACAGAACTCCTGAAGCCAAAATAGACTCTTCAATCAGCGTCTGCAGCGGACTGCAGGCGATGTCATTACTATCACCAGTCTTGTATTTTTCTCAAAAGAAAACCACATCAAAAGTGCATCTTGTATGTGCCTTGCAGGAAGTACAGGGATTCTCTGATGAAACACACCTCTATTAGGCAGGCTGTGACTGAAGACTGCTGCAAACTGACCTTCAGAAGATATAAAGGTTTTCTGCATGATCCTTCATCATTACAGAAAAAACAGGGTGCATAATAAACAAAGACATCTGTAGAGTTGGAATGAGCAAGACGGCAATAGGGCTACACTAGATATCCAAAGTTTTATTGAAAGAAGTGTGCGTGCTCATCTGCTTCTGTTGCATCTGTTTTCTCCTTCATAAAAAGTTTATGGTATTGTGCAACGTTCTTCTGAAATGAAATGGCTTTATTAAACTGGGACATTTATTCAGTGCCATGCTTCTCCTTTAAACCACCACATTACTATATGGTATGTTTAACAGTGTAACATCAATTTCTGCAATATTTAGCATTAAGTATTTTAATTGTGCAGTTAGACAGATTTTCCAAATGTTTTGTCTTAACCATGGCTTATTATTATGTCAATCAGGATTAAATGCAAAACACATCTTAACAAGCCACTTAATGCAATATTCTGCCATTAAACCAATTTGCCCCCAAGATAAGAGATTTATTTTCCAGTGTGGTGAATTAATTACACTAGTTCCCAGTTTTGCAGGATAAAAGAATGTTTAAAAAATGAAGCAAACAAATGAAAAATTCTTGAAGCAGGACAGGAAAAAGTACATTCCTGCACTCACATTAAGAAAATGACATTTTAGTCTTTAGAACTGTCAAAACTGCTTCATTTGTAATGAAAACAGATACAACTATCATTTCCACCCAATGCCAGATTTATCGACGGTTAAGAAAATATACTTTTGGAAGTAGAAAGTAGTCTTATTGTAAATGACCGTTAAAAAATATATAGTTTTTTTTTTTGCTCTGTTCCAGGAGAACATCCACAATGACTGCACCCCCTGGTATTCAGCAGAGTGCAAGTGTTACCATTTAGTCTGACTGAGCAAGTGCTTTTTAAGGCTGCTTTGAAAAGAACTGCATTTCTATTCTCAGACTCTTTTTCAAAGCGCAACTTTAACGTGAATGAACAATATGAGGAGCCTCAGGACAGTTTAGTGATTTGAATATTAAAATGGAACTTCATATCTGGACTACAGGGCTCAATTAGTTCACACAGGTTTTTGAGAAGACTTACAATAATTGAAAGCTTTTGATCCTTGAGCCTACACTGCAAAGGACAGGACTGAAGCACTAATGAATGACAGTTCGTATGCAACATTGTTTTTTTTGCACTGAGGAAAAATATTCGAAATACAGTCCCATAGAAAAGGAAACTAAAGGAGAAAACTGTAACGGTTTTTACCCTATATTCTTCCCTGCACGCTAGCTCCTTTATCATGTGGATATGAGCTTCTTTTCCACCTTACTGCAACTCTATCAAGAAAAATGATTAATATGTTGGGCCAGAACCCAGGTCCATAGCACAGGCAGATAATTGAGTTCTAATCTTCACACTGTGGTGATATCATTAACTAACTCACCCCAACAGCTCCATAAAGAGGCAGAAACCAATTGACAGTTTGGTGGGCATAGGTGCAAAAGCCACATTAAAATGAGACCTGGGAAAAGCAGGTTTTCATATGGCTATTGCCTGAATCGATAAAGGCTATTAGGTCCAAGTCCCTCGGGCACATCTGACAGAATTCAGGGCCAGGCGAGACTAAAGAGGCCAAAAAAAAAAAAAAAATAGATAGATAATTCATTCAGAGTCAACACTGGATAAATAATAACAGACACATATTAATCGTCTTGCTCCTGTCATAGTGCTACTAATTCCATAGCAACAGAGTCTGTTTCTCTTCTCGTCCTTTTTTTCTTTTACTACTGAACAAACTGCTGACAGCAGCCAAACATAAATGTAAACATGGTGTTGTGAAATTTTAATAAGAATTTTGTAATGAAGTGGAACAAAGAGAGAGAAATGACATTGTAGTATATAGTACATACACAGCAGTTGGTTTTACACGCCAATCCCGGTTTTGATGGTAAAAACTGGTAAAAGCTTTTCCACTCCTTTGTTTAAGACACATGATGGTGTGGTGCACTGTACGACTACTCACAATGCTATTTATAAGCCCTGTCAAATAATGTATTCTGATCACAGGTGTTCCTATAATCAGCTGTCTCATCTGCACCTCACTCCTCCGCTGTCTCACCATCACAAGGTGATTTGTTTTGCATCACTGTGAGATTGACAACTTCCTAATGTGGACAGCTAATGCCAACAGCATCCACGGGCAGTGAGACAAGGCAGCCAACACTGAAATATCTTCAGTGACAATCCCTTAGCCTATCTACTGTTCCTCTGCTCTTTATCTTTATTCATCCATTTTCTTTGGTTCTACAGCTGAGAAAAGACATCCAGATAGATATGCATGTCTAGACATACAGGATGTAGTGATATGGAGAGAATATGGGATCCAGGTTAATTCCACACAACTTGCAAGTTCATCAAACATTTTAAATGTGTTTTATTTCAAAAACTGCAAACCTGATCTACAACCACAGCCAGTCCTGGAGCAACTCATTGTGCCTTAGGCTACTTTAAGACCTGAAACACAGTTAAGCATAGTGTGAACAGACACGCACGTGTGCGCACTGAAATCAACAAAGAAACATTATAAGATTACTAAATACGTTTCAGATTTACCTTAAAGACTTTACCTTGGTTCAAGCATATTAAGTTTGACACATGGTGCTCATAAACATTCATTCGTTATGTCTGCTTAAATGGGGCCAGGTGTTCACTTGTGCAACTTGTCAAACTACCTTTTAAACAGAACAGGAACTTCAATTAAGTGTCCAACACCACTTAATGAAGTGCTGATTGTGAGAACAGAACAGTGTCCAGAAACATAATGAAGTCATTAATGCTAATTTATACAAAGTCTAACATTTGAGCCCTTTGTTTATTTGTGAGAAGCCAGAAAACATCCTATGGGTTCATTATGATCTGGAGAGCTTCCTCTAGTTGTGTGTTGGACATGGGGGTCAGGACAGGCATGCAATCAGCCAAGTGCCTCATCTAGCGTATGCAGAGCCATTCCTGTTCTATGCTAATGTCATCTCTGTGGGCAGAAATGAGAAAGTAGTGATGCAAGATAATTACCAGGGCACACCAGAGACAGGTGGTGCCCTAACTGTGGTGATTTAGCATTTTGAATTCCTCATTCTCATTAGGCCTGTACTATTCCTCAGTCAGGAAGTAAACTTTGTGGCACGAGGCACTAAATCGTCACACGGAGCCTCAGAGGAACGTCGGATCCCAAATGCATTCAGAACATGTTAATGGTCGTGACTAATACAAAGAGTCACAAACAAACCTGGTGTTTACCTGCAGTCAAGGTCAGCTTGCAGGTTATCAGTGCTCCTGTATGGCAGACTCATTTCTCAAGGCTATCCCTGTACACAGTTTCAAAAGGTCAGTCATTAACCATGCCATAGGAACAGAACACTGCTTAAGTGCCCCTTCTTCACTGTTGGGTAAAGACCCATTTATGTCACTTCAAGTGGTGAAGCTCCTAAAAAGCTGAAGCACACAATGGAAGCACTGCTATTAAACTGCCTTCTTAAGGGGTTAATTTTGTACTACCCAGGTTGAACCAGGTCGACATGATGCGCCTTCATGATTCATGACCCCTGCTGATGCTTAGTCGAACCACTAATTGTCTGCTTATCACCAGAACTACGTGGAACAATGGGTGGCCGCTGCACCAAGGCAGAAACACCCGCTTTGGGTTCAGGTTGAAGTTTCTCTAATGACTCACTATTAGCCGCCTGACTTATACCGTTGAGTTATACCTGTTTAGCTCAATAGGAACTGTCTGGAGCTGCAGACAAAATGGACTGTCACGGGGCAGAGAGCGCTTTGGTTCCTGCCTTGAAACAAATGGATTTCACACTCCACCTGCGGGGATGCTGGGGAAAGGTGTGAATGGGCACTGAAGAACAGCCACAGGACAGGAATCGACAAACTATGGAGCGAGCCAATTAGACGTGGATCTGCAGGGAAGCTCGCACTCTCTCCACTGCACCAGAAAAACAGTATTGACACCACATGGCACTCCATTTTGTAGCCTATATTAAAAATACTATTTCCGTACTATCAATGAATGATGTACAGCTGCAGAAACAGGGAAGGAAAGTGGGTCTCTGGGCTTTTAATGATGGACAGGAAAGTGTCAGCAGCTGAACCAAGCTGAGGTGAAAAGAGAGAGCAGCAGAATGTTTTCTCACTATTACACATTACCAGCAGGGGCCATTTGTTTCTGGTGCCAAGCAAGTCCTATTGTGCAAACACAATACTAACAGCCAGAGCCTATATTAAGACTCTGGTCTACAGATAGGCAGGACAGCTTCTGTAAAGACTTTAATCATAATAATGCTTCCATGCCTGCCATCTTCCAAATCCCTCCATGTCCATTCTTGGTGACAGTAGAAACTTGAACTCTTTCCAATTTGCAGTGAGCAATTAGATAAAATGACACTAAAAACTGGAAGTGACTCAACATTTTATGACATGCCTCATTTTGCCCATCAAATGCCATTAAAGATAATTGATATGTGACTACAAAAAGGCATAACCCTGTAAGAGAAGAAAAGGAAAGGAAAGTGAAGAGTGAAGGGGTAGGCAGGAGAAAATTCCTGTTGTCACATGGCAGCAGAATGGATGAATTTAAGCTGTCAAGGAATGGAGGTATTGTCAGCTAAGATGGTTAAAAGCCAGGGACTCTCGAAATCCTGACACTAAGATGCTGTCAAGCTGCCTAGAGGAATGAGAGTGACATTAACGTGAAACAAAGAATTCTCACGTGTATGCAGCTGCTAACTAGCACAAACGCATTGCAGAGGAAAAAACAGTGCTTAATTCAATCAAGGGAGTATTTGAATATCGATGATAATCAGAAATACTCAAATTTAGGTAAGGTCTTTATACAAGATGGATCATTTTAATCTCTCAATATAAGAACTCAGTAAATGAAAAAAACAAGACCTATATATTCAGCCCACGTACATCATACTGGTAATATCTAAATCCTGAGAGGGTTTGTGAAATTCCCTATAAAATTTTATTATATACAGTATGAAAAGACCCTACCTATTGGCAACACAAGATTAACATACGATTTACTCATCGTGCTGTGTCTCTTTTATTACTATACTACTGTATAAGAAACCATCTCCTGCCTAAGCTTTACCATCACCTGACTAAATAAATCATTTTATTGACAAGAGGGAGTTTTTTCTGTTCACTGCAAAGCTAAGTCTAAGGAAGGCAAATTCCTGTTTCTCCAACATAAACAGAATGTGGTGTTTTGTATTTTCTTATAAAGATCAAAATATGGGGGAGGTTGGTTTTGTGTGTAGATATTATGATGTAAATAGCATTTAATTTATCATGTTGTAAAACGTGTTATCTTAAACAATTTAGCCACAGATATGACCAGAAGCAAGAGCTGTGTGCTATGTGGCAGCAAAGTGAATTTTGTTTACTCTTGTCTTTGTGAGGCTGATGCTGTTTAAATTAATACAGTTCTGTTAATTTCATAATGTTTAAATGGCAAACACTTTTAGATTCTTTACATGTCTAAACCTGTCTTCTACTCAGATTTAGTTTTGCTTGATGAAGAGTACTCATCATGAGTGAGACTGCAGCCGCCATGTTGACCTGCATACGGTATCTATGGTTCTGTAGACAGACTTCAGAGACAACTGGGTTGACACTCCAGGGCCTTCCCCACTGTCACCGTGCTGCTGCATAGAGATGGGTATATGCGTGTGTTATGAGGGGGTGGGGTTGATACTGCTGCCCGCAAGTCCCCTCCTCTCATCATTAGGCCTCGCTGGCTGCTTCCCCTTTGGGCCCCAGGTTCCTGACTGGACTCCTCTGTGGCAAAAACAAATCTAAGGGACAGCCTGGGTATCGCTTCAGGCTACAGAAAACAGGGTCATTGGAAGAGGCAAATGACAACACAGTTGTATACCTGACATATTGCTGGCTGAGCAGTAAAAACTACACCGACTTCCTTCAAACAAAAGTGTGATTTGCACTAAATGAACCAGGACTCAGTCACCATACTGCACATACAGCATATCAAATCACCTCTCTAGCATGCAGCTGGAAGCATCACAGAGTGACGAGCACATAAGGCAATAATTCAACCAGAAGGAAAGTCTTCTTTCAGGGCATATTGAGTCTGCTTGTTGTGCTGAATTAGGAAATTAAGAAATAACTGTGCTATTCTGTGCATATGTGAAGACTCCTGTGTTGCTTCTTTCTTCTGGTAATTGCACAGCTTGAGTCCTCTTGCCCTCCCCCTCTCCAGGATTATTGCTGAATACACACTCAACCCCCTCTTTGCCCATGTATCTTGTTGCAAAGTGTTACGTCCAATTGCAAATGGAATTACCCGACTCTTTTATTGTGTGCACAGCTTTTCGTTTCTCCACATGCCTAAACCATATGCTGGTCCGACAGTGGGCTTTAGAAAATGTGCCCCATGGTCCAATGAAGTCCTTGGCCCAGGGGGCACTTAAGTACATTTACCTTTAATCATGCCTCTGTGGAGAAAAAGCCCACATGTGAATTGCTCATAATCAGGCTCCTCTGTTAAATGCAGTAGACTCCACAACCATATTAGGGACATCAAAGAAGCTGGTTTAGCTGCATTGATATCTACATTTCAAAACATACTGTAATTGGTTTTCACCAGGTAATAAGCACTTTTATTACCCCCCTCACTTTTTTCTTACAGAATCCCATTTGCAAAGATAGACATACTGCAGTGCCACTCAATTGTACTCAGATTCCTCATATTTAACATTTGAGGTTCTCTGGCTTAAATGTAACATGAGGGAGTAAGGATTCAGGTCCCAGCAGACAGTGAGACGGTTACACCAGAGCAGGAATCCAAGAGGAAAATTGCAGCAGGGACACATTCAAATTATTTCTGTGCAAAACCAACTTTATACGGCCGGTGCATGACATCATTGTTGATGTGATTTAGCTCAGCCATGTCCAAATATGCTCTATGGCTATGGCTCAGGAAGGACTTCTGGCAATTTATTCAAGGTCCACCGTGTTTTCATTAACATGTGACTGAGGCCTCAGTGTGTGATTTTCCTTATGGAAACCAATGGTCAATAAAACAAAATGAATGACTTTAAGCCAGCACCCCTCTACTCATTACAGAGGCCACCAAGATGGATTTGACATTTCCAATACGCTGAGTGATTCCAGAAAAAGACCTCATTGATTGAGGCCAGGACACTGCACTGAGACAAAATATTAATTTTTTTAATAGCATTGTGTTTTTGCAAGAGCAGAGGCGTGCATATTTAAACAAAAAGCCCATATGAATATCCTATATGTGTAAGCTAAATATTTATTTCAGTTTGTCAGTACTGTAAGTATTTTTTAAATTTTATTTTCTAGTAAGAAGATGGTAGAGGCGATTGAGACAAACATCTAAAGTGAACACCTTATTCTTTGTCACTGGAGACAGGCCTAATAATACATTTCATTAGATGTCAGCTCCTACAAATTATTTACAAAATGACAGCTCTCTCAAGCTGCAGTCCAAAATTTCCACTCACTCTGCTGGCACTCTGAGAGTCAATATCTGCTCATGATGAACAGGATTCGTGAGAAACCTCATAAATCTGCACCTGCAAAAGGCAAGAAGGTTGTCATTCAAAGGTTAGACTGGGTAATGCAGACCCTCCCTTTACTCTGCAACACATAAAAATGTCACTGATACATAAATGTAATCACTGTTAAAAAACTGCTATTTGCATGGTTACTCTGACTGAGAGAGAGAGAGAGAAAGAAAAGACAAACTTTTCCATTAAAGCCAGATCCATAAATTGACAGAGCATTAGATCATGCTGCCAGTCTATCTTCCTTTCTCTGACAGCATTCAATCACACCCCCATTCATCCCTTTCACTTAAGAGCATTTTCGGGTTGCTCAAAAGGCCTCTGCAACTGTCACATGACAACAATGTTGCTTCAAAGGTGCTCTCTGTTGTCCGTGCTGATGTTTCTTTTAAGCAAAGGCAGTTGGTGTCCATCAGTCACACATATGCTGTTTGTAATGATGTCTTTGTAATGCTGCTTAGTGCTGAGTGCTGTGGTCAGCAGTGTCCCACAGGGTTAGCAATGGGAGGTCGATCATTTCCTGTTCCTGCTGAACTGAGCCAGAGGTAAGTGGGATGTACAAATTAGCGCATGAATGAGAAACACAACCACAGCAGAGCCGATCAGACAATGGGCTGTCCTTCATTTTCATTGTTTAAAGGAGGTTACAAGTGAAACAAATATTAACTGGGGACTTTTTGAACTTCCGCCTGCTGTTCTCTCTCTTCCCATTTTGCCATTCATGTGTCCTATTCAGCATGAAACCACATCGATTTAAACTCACCAGGAAGAAGGAGGGATATAGGATTTATCTGAAGACCATATTCAGTATAATGTAGTGCAGTTGGAGACACCATGGGGGGTATAGCTAAGGCTATGTAGCATGACCAAATGGCTTGACTCTGAGGTGATTGATACAGGGAAAGAGAAATGATAAGCCCCTGGGAGAGAGCAGCTGAGCAAGGCGTCCTCTGTCATCAGTTACACTAGATTAGGAAGTTCCATGCCAATGTAGCAATAAAGAACAATCTGTGGATCTCCAACCCATCAGCCCACTGCACTATACTGAAGGCCCATCTGTTCCAGCAGCCTCACAAGTAACATACATCATCACCTTTCTGGCCCTTTATGTCAGCTCCTATGTCAGCTCCTGACCCTCTATCCAGCTCCAGGGTTAAGTGAGCAGCAAGAAAAGAACGTCTCTGGTCGACTAAAAAACAAAGTCCAGTTGCATCATTTTCACACAATGTAAGCTGACTCCAGATAATCATATTTAAAAAATTCCCTGTCAGAAATAGGTTATTGTTGCCATTACATGAATATTTATATCAAAGCCTATGACATATCTTTCCTCATCCCAGCCACAGTCATTTCCAGCAGCTGTAGGTGTACCTTTGTTCATTTACAGCTGCGGCATACCTAGAGCATATTGGTGATGTCTCCTACATGCAGTTATGCACAGGATTTCAGCAATCTGTGCAAAAATATGTAAAACTGGTGTAAAATAAAAGCAAACAAGTAAACATTTTACAGTTGTAGAGTCAGCTAGTCAGCCAGATGAAAAATATTCCCAACTATGGGTTTATGACAACTTTGTATCATGACCAAAAGTAAAAACAACAGAGATTTGATTTTAGAGACATGACTAATGCTATTGAATTTACATTTTCTGAAGATTATTTTCATTGCATGTTGCCTTGGCTAGCTGACAGTGGCAAGGGACAGGAAATATGGAGAGAGAGTGGTATGACATATGCCAAAGGTTTATCACCTCATTCAAACTCTCCACCTCACTGTGACATGGACTGCACCTCGGACTGTGATGCACACAGTACGTCCCAGATTCGTAGCATTTGACAGATGGAGTAAACCATCCTCTCTGAAAAATACACATATTGCAAGTGGCTTTGCTCCATAATGACGCCATTTCAACCATGTACACCATGTGCATAATTGTACTGAGTGTGAAATTATATCAGCCAAAGTCAAATAACACTGGGAAACTGCTCCATATTCTTTTCCAAGCAAGCTCCCAATCAAATCAGGATGACAAATGTGAGCAGTGTTTGTTTTGTTACCTATATAGTGTCAGCAGCAATAAAACAAACATATTGTACCTATAAAATGATCTACTGTAAACTATATAAATCACATCTTATTAGTGGAATGAATCGCAGTGATTTGCCCAAATGCAACAGTTAAGTGCATTCATAATGAAGTTACATACTTAACTGCTCATTTTTATGAACAAATGCAATTGAGCCCATAGAAACAGAAAAATGTAAACAGCTTGCTGCTAAACTCAAGTATTGTAAAATTGTGCTTTATGAACCAAATCCAATTCAAAGTGCCACACTGTATGCCTGTCAACAAACTGACAGAGGATTATTCTACCTGCTGGTGACATTGAGAGAGACTGAAACACATCTATCTAGATGTTTATAGTGATTGTGCACAGTGAAAAGACCTCCTGTGGGAGGCTAAAAGAAGTGCATCTTAAGGCTGATTTAATGAAGTTGTAACAGTGGTTCCCTTGATGATAGAACAATATTACTCCATATGTGTGTATAGAACACATGCACACAAGCAAATGTTCCATAATTTCACAGACAGAGAATATGTGTTTGTGTTAGTTGTGGATTTTCAGATAGTAATATCCATAAACTAACCTAAACTTACTCCTCCTTGGCAGAATAGGCAAAGTGCTGATTGCTTAACCTTGGTTATGTTTCTAATTTTGAAAGGCAAATGATGGAGGAAAAAAAATACAGGAGGTGGGAAATCTGGTCTAAAGTCCCATGGGTCTGTGCTATGTTTATAACACAAGAGGAGATGGCCCTGTTCAAGCCTGCCAAGATTGTGAATTAGCTGTCCGCTGTATTTCTGTGTAGACATTTGATAGCAGCAAAAGCTGAACATTGTTTAGGTTTATGATGAGACAGACACATAGAACACAGAAGCAATGCAGGTTCTGAAGGCTTCCACGCGTTATAACACACGAAGATACATTATTCATTGATACTAACACTTTTAAAATCGTAAGTGCAAGATTATCTCTATAGTGCTATCCGTGCCTTTAAATAAGAAACTTTTAATTGCAATTGGAAGATTTCTGAGAGCAATTTTTTGCTTTTACCTGCATAATCATTTATATTTCATGAGCTACTAATTGACTCCTTCATATTATCTATGTCTTCCGGCATGCTAATCCTTAGGAGAGATCAGCACAGATGCATAGGGGTGGGTATGCCTGAATCACCATGGTCTGCTATTGATCCCTGTTTCTCATTGAAAAACAACTTAATGAACATTCGCCAAGGCGTCACACAATGCATCAGCGTGTTCCAGCAGATAAGTGTTCTCGTGGATTGACAAGAGGAAAAATAAGAGGCCAGTGGACACCAGAGTCCAGTCAGGGCAGGATCCATTGATTTATTGATCCTATCTCTAAGATAAGAGATGCGAGAATAATGATGCTCTGAACGCTTGAGCTGGGATGGTCCGAACCCTGGGAGACAGGGCAAGGAAAGCATAGCAAGAAGGGGGAGTTCAGGACTGGGTTAGAAGTTGAAAAGCCAATTTGTGGACTCCTCTCCTGATGCTTGGACGTCATTAGTATTGAACACTGTTGACATCCACCGAGACCCCATACAGCCTCTCAAGAAGGGTCTCTGCATCTTGACCAGATATATGTAAAGGTACAGCTCTCTTCACAGTGCAAGCATTCATTAACAAGTGAAAGATGAAACTTCAATTGATGACCTTTGCAACCACACAAATGCAACTCCCCCAAGGAATATCTAAAAAAAGAATGAAAAAATAAGCATCTTTACCTAACTATTTCAGAGCACTTGGCTCTCCCCAGCTCCAGCCCTAAAGGCCAGGAGAGTTATCCTCTGTTCCCTCTAAAGTACACTTTGTCCCAGTTTCTTCACCAGATGGGCACACTTTTTAACTACTGAGGCTTCTTTGCAATGATTATCATAGGCACAGCAAAACTAAGCGTAATGGAAGTTTGCTGCATCCTTTCTTTATCTATATCTGTAAAACTCAATGTGTCTAAACGTGTCTAACATGGGGGTTAAGGACTCCCAACACTAACTGATGGCAGAAGTATACTTATTATTATTATTCACTTGCAGGTAAGTTCAAAGGAATCTTGACATGACTGTAATGAGAGCCTTTTAGATCCCCCATATCTCGCTGTCAGCACAAGGCTATATTAATCATGATAAGCCAACTGACTTGTCAAACTGATGGAATTGATCCCCACATTCTGTAATCCTTGTGAAGGTCACATTCACTGGTGGTCAGTAATCTTCCTACAAACATGGACATGAGAACTATAACAGCATGGTCCACAACGCTGCAATAATCCATGCTATGCTCTGCACATTTGCAAAGAATCTATATCTCATTTGCTGTGAAGTGCCCTTTGTCTTTCTGTGTGCCTGAGTTGTCCAAAGGTCACATGGTGCAAAGCAGAGGGAACACAAGGAAATCATCAATGGAGATCAATAGAGTCCAACCCCTGTGAGTAACTGGGTGAGATGGTTGTCATATTCAAATATCAGCAGACTGTAGACAGCAGTCAAATCAGAAAGGCAGGAATTTATCTCCTGAAGCCTCCACAGTGGTCTTTGTGAGCTCCTTTTGTTCTTCTCAGTGTGTTTCCCACCCTTGTACATTCAGAAGCGTATCAAATGACTTTGACTCTGAACCATTAACGCACGCTTTGGTTTCACATTTTGACAATTACTTCACATCAAAAATGTGAAGCTTAATAAATAAGCAAATACATTTTTTCCTCAGTTATTATGGAAAACAATGTATAAATGGATATTAATTAAAACCCAAGTGTGAAATTAGGACTTGTGTGTATGTGTGTCAGCTTTCAAAGTTCACTGGCCAGCATCCCTCTGGTAAGGGCTCATCACTTTTCAATTACCAAGGGGTATTACTTTGCATTGAATCATTTTATTCTCCTGATGTGCCCGCCTGTGTTTAAAGCCTCCTCTTTAAAGGGAACGAAGTAGTCGACAGAATTCGGAGGCATGCTCGAAAAAAAGGACTAACCACAGTACAGCAGCACACAGAGCCGCTCAATGTGGAGTACGCAGGGGGGTGATATCTAAGCTCAACAGTAAACACCGGCATCTCCCCGCTAAACCGTCAACATCTTCTCCGGTAGGGCAGATCAAAGACGCATGCACTCACAAACTCTTATCGACACACAAAAGCACAAGTGCTGCACTGTGGAGAACTCGGCTGTAAAGGGGATTGCTGCTTTTCAGAAGCAAGTGTTTCGAGTGAGGAAAAAAAATGCGAATAATTTTCAATACAAACATGTGGCTGTTAGAGATATCAGAAGACGAGAAAAGACTTGCATTACATTTGCCTTCCCTCTCCTCAGAAATCCACAAGGGTGAAAGGATACTTTACTTCCTCCACCAAACTCCATCGCTGAGCACTTTAAGTCCAGGAATGTTGACATTTGGCGTTAGCACATAAACAACCTGCAGACACACACCTGTGTCTCTCTGTAACACTGGAAAAATACTTCTTAAAACAAGGTAATTGTCCCCTGACAGGTTTAACTGTTGTATGACCTAATCTTAACGTAAACAATCAATATCAGCCCTGATCGATGTCTCTCTAAATCTGAACTCCAGTTTCAGCACAAAAATGTGATAGTGAGACACAAGTCAGTGTTTCTCACAATATAAATACTAAGAGAAAATTACGATATCATAAAACAAGTGTTTTTTTTTCACCAGTCCTCTGGTGGAAAATTAGACTCAGCATAGCCATTAATACAAAATCACAAGAACAAATATATAAATTTCTCACATTTCAGCAGCAGAGGAATTAAGCTCATTTCTTTTAACAGTTTCAGACAGAGTCCAAGTATCCGTTTTGTTGTTAACTCTGGAGACTGCTGCTTTTGGCACACAGAGCCTTTATCTGGATACTGTCGCTCCAAGGATCCCATTCCTATTTTAATTGACTGTCACTCATAGCGTGCGGTCAACAATAACACTAGGATTTTGCAGATTCCTTTATAATATTCTTGACAACAAATCAATAAACAAGAGCCTGAGCAGTGGGAGAGATTTCCTGTTATTAACAGTAGCTGTCAATCTGTCTCTTCTTAGAATGAGTCGTGTTCATGATTCCTCCTGCTGGCAGTGGCAACAAAACACATTTTGTTGTAGAATCCTCAGTCTTTCAACTTCCTGCTTGAACTTCTCAACATGCAAAAATAATCACAATGAGCTACTTAAGGTAATTAAAAGTTTGCTGCGTTTTTCCCATATATTTTATTATATTAGGTATATTTTACTTTGCTGAACACACTGTGCTTAAAACAACTATCTCAGGGCCAAATCAGATATCTTTGGGGTGTTTTTTGTTGTTTTTGTTTTTTTTAAGAAAGACAGAGCAAGACCTCCTAGAATAATCTTAGCCAATGCAGTGCTGATGTCTTGCCCTGGTGCTGAGGAAAATTGATGAAAAAATTGCATTGAAAACAACAGCCGCTGGGACACAAATAAAAAGTAATCTGTTATTCAGGAATAACTAGAAGTAAAACTTAAAAAAGGGTGGCAGACACACACCATCACCACTTTATCGTCTTCTATAATATATTTTAAACTACTGGACATGACTGAAAAACAGCTGGAAATCCAGTGCAACACATACATTTTCCACAAAGCATTGCATCATGTTAGATGCAAAGAAGCACGCCAACATACAGACACGCAGTGCACATTTGCACATGGCTACACACTGCACTGTCACAGATTCAGCACATTGTCTTAATATCCATTTTACTCCACAATGTGATGGACAAGAACCACTCAGATGATCAAATAAATACCTCCAGGCTGTTTTCACTCTAATGACAAGCTGTTACCGATGTTAACTATGGTTTCTTCCTCTCTGTGCAAGGCTGCTGTGTGCAAAGCAGTAGCAGCATAAAGAACATGTCCACAGGCACCCTATGTCAGCCGGCTGACCTACTTTATTCTCTGTAAGGTCTCGCAGCTCCCTCAAGAACCCCTCCACAACAAAGACACCATTTTGTCTTCATTAGATCCAGAAAATGTCATTGCATGCAGTTTGCCTCCAAATGATATTAGCTTTGTTTACAATGTGTTTACCACCTTAATTCCAAATGAGCTACACAAATAAACAAATGAGGAGTGATGAAACGAGCTTTTGCTAATGAGTATTGCCGTCTTTGAAACAGAGGTAATGCCATGCGCAGGACTACCTGCACATGTAATTGGAATAGTCTGCTGGTAACAGAGAGGGTGAGCCCCATGAGATGTTGCCACTGACACTTTGTATCACTCTGCTGGTCCCCATCCCCATTAACATTCACACCATGCAGCTGCGGCTTTTAATCATTAATACATTTCAAATTAAATACAATTACAAACCATGATCAATGATGGAGTTTTAATTAGTGCTAATAACTGACCATCTGCCTGGTGGCCGAGGGGTAAGAAAGAGGCACCAAGATGAACCCTGAACAGTGCACCCGAAATGTTACGCAGAGCAATGAAATGCCTGTGTTAATTAAAAAGTCACATTAAACAGGCCCACCCACGCCAAGGGGCTAGGGAAGTGTCAGGATGGTAATTGTGACCCTTTGACAAAGGAATATCTTAGCTTGGCCCCGAGTGACATGTGGAGGATCTGTTGATGTGCTTCATCTTTCCCTGATGAAAAAAAAAAAAAAAAAAAAAATCAAGTCAGCCAATATGAGCTCAAACATTGTATTTTCCACGGATTAGAACTCAATTATGTCTTATTCATTATAGCTGTTGTTATAACTGGTTATTTCTTTTTGTCCATATCTGTGAAATAACTTATGACAAAGGCACCAAAGCCCCTCTGGCTGGGAGGGCATCGGTCCTCACTGCCTATGCACTTTAACCTCTTGGAGGATTGTTGTCATTTTTGTGCACAATTACTGTAGTGTTTTCTAGAGACCCACTTCTGTCGGGGAAATTTAAAAGCATGTGTTTGTCTGTGGTTTAAAGTAATTTAGACAGACCCCTTGCTGTTTGCTTGTGTTGTCACTGTATATGTATCTGCAGACACGATGTTGCTAAATCACAGATAAGGATGCTATAAAAACTGGAGCAGCAGCAGACGCAGAGAAGAAGAAATCGACTAGTTTCAGCCCACACTGCTGACGACGGCTGTACACTGAAATGTGTTAATTTGTACCGTCGTGTTGCTAAGGCATTAAACATGATTGTAAACTAGAACATGGGTGAATGGTGGCGTCTCCTTCTAAGTCTGCCTTCATCAAGGCTGCGCACTAGGTGGGAGACCGGTTGGCTAAGTTTGTAGCTGTGTGCCATAATTACCTTGTCTAAACACTACAGCAGCAACCATAACAACCATCTGCACAAACGCTTTGGACCAGTTCATAAGGCCAGAGCTGAAGGAGTCATAATGATGTTGTTTACTTCAACTCTCTCCCTCCGTCTCTCACTGATGCTCATTTTATGTTTCTTTTTCACTCCTTATTGCATACACAGTCATTCCCTTTGCATTTTTCCTCCTTATTTTCAAACATTCAAGTGGAAGACAGCGGCTATGGCTCCATCAAGATACCAGGGGGCTGAAGCAGCGGGGGACATGCCAGAGGGTACGTTACTGAAACATGTCTTTACGACTAAGGCCAGATTGGGCTCAGGGGGGGAAAGGAGATGGTTGCTCTTTGAAAGCCTCCACAGTGTCTGGAGATGTGGTCCTCACGGCTGTGGAGCTTGTTATCCATGGAAAAAAACACAACTCAGATGGGGCTACATGCCTCTTTCTGAACCCACGCACACTTCTGCTTGAATGGGCTCTGTTCATCCTCCCATGTGACTTCCACTGGAAACTTAGGATGAAATGCACATTAAAAATTTGGTTGCCATCCATTAGTTCATCCTCATTTAAACGTATAATGTTTTCCAAAATGTAGCATCATTTTAAAAGCCTTTTAGGACCAAAGTTTTATTCCAGAAACTAACGAATCATCACAGCACCTGATTGACCACACAGGCAAAAAAAAAAGAAAAGAAAAGAAAAAGGCATAAATGGATTCATATTTTCATTTTGTGTAAAAGCTGAAACTTTTTGGTGATGCACGATATTAACAGCTATTCAATTGAACTCATCCTGCTCAGACAGCTGAAATTCCCAAGGGGTTTGGATTAGAGCATTTCTATGTTAATGAATTAGAGATGACACAGGGAATATCATGAACTGTGCGACTTATCCTGCCAAGTTATTAGTACTTGTGACACAAGTGCATTCAAATATGCCAGGCAAATGGTTCTGTGATGATGATGATGATGATGATGCTGATGAGGATAATAAATTCTTGAGTGAATATGCAGCTCCTGACATTAAACTGTGGTACATGCTTTTCCAAAACGATCTTTTGCTTACAAATTTAGGTAAACATTTCTCAGCCTCACTCTGCATTACAAAAGACAGATAGTGATTGACTATGATGATGGTATGATAACGCTGACCTGGCACAAATGATTACATCTATCAGCATCAGCGATTTTGACAATTCTTTCATGGATAATTGTCCTGACGTCCATCAAACAAACGACTGCAGTAAAGTGGGGAATCTAGGGCACCCTCTGAGGAAACCTACAGCACGAATCCTCTTGCATACAATGCACAGACATTTATCCCTTTGCCACCTTCGCACTGAAATATGGCTTCAGAGACAAATGTACATACCTGGAGGTCCCATTGATGTGACACAGAAAATCACACATTGCTGGGGTGATATTTTTAGACCCGTGCTCCTCTGCTGGGCCAAACACAGAGGGATTTCTGAGTGATTGCCCATCTAAATAATGCAAAGTGTGTTCTCCTGCACACCCAAGAGGCCCCGATGCAAAATGACTTAGATGACAGGGAACAGCTGATGAGATGTTTTGCCACAAAAGTCTTTCCGTGTTTCCTTTTTCACATTGTGTTTTAGTGGTCTCTGAGTGAGGTGTTGAGGAGGTCTGTGTTTTCCATAGAAACAGAGGAGCAAACAGCTGCTTACTTGGTACATATTTGTTATAAAATGCAATATTTAATAAAATGGCATATACTGTAGGATGCGCAACTATTAGCCAGCTCTTTATTCGTGAATTGCTTTAGCCCCTTCACTCAAATAGTCAGGAAAATATCTATGGGATTGAAAATCTCACCCCCAAATAACAGTTGTTGTTGTGAACAAGGAGGTCCAAATAAATTTTAATTAATTTGGTAATATAAAAAGGCATATTCCTATTTAAAACACAAATGTGAAAATAAAAGTTATATCAATAATCCATGTGAGGGACAAAAGAAGAAGTAAAAGCGTGTTAAGCCTTTGAAAAATAGGATCAAAAAGTCTTATCTACACAGAAGGTAAACAGGCTAAACAAGGTAACACTGCAAGCAAAATAAAAAAAAAAAAAATCCAAATCCTCATTTGTCTGAATAATGAGAGGATCCTGACTGTAGCAGGATGCGTGAATCAAACAGAAAGTTCTCATCTGTGATTAAAAACAGAGGCTTATGCATTGATTTTCTAAATAACTTTTGAAGCACATGAGATTATGGAGATGCAGCAACAGAAGTGTTTTGTTTCTACACAACTTCTATCAAAGAGATCCTCTTATCCAAATGCGCCTATTCTAGTTAACCAGTCATTGATTTGAACATTTACACAGTATATTGAATTGAATTACATTCCAGTTGTATGGACAGTGTAAAAAAAATTGGACATACAGAATACATTGTGGTTGATTAGTGTTTCATCACATTGCTGTGCAGTGTGCAGTGGTTGTGGTCCTCAGTATGATACTGTATATACACTTCAATCAATGATAGTGACCAGAGAAGGAGAATATGAATTCATTTCAGGATGAGGCTCTATTGAGAGACATCAGAGTGCCACTCTAAAATAAGCGCCAAGTTGACAGTAGTTAATGAATCTTTAATGTTTCTGCTTAAGTTGTCAGGGAGAGAGAAAATGGCTTCGCTTGTTCTCCTCATTCTAAAGCCGTAATATAGCCTCTCTCTGCAGGAAGCTTGTTCCCCTCATCCTGAACCCAGCAACCAATCAGACGCTTGCCCTAAATTTCCTGCAGGACACTGTGAGCACACGACCAGTATGCATTCTGGCTGAACTGGTCTCTTCTCTTCCTGAAGTCCTTAGTAATCATGACTTGATGACAGGGTTGTGCAGAAAATTAAAGTTTGCTGGATAGAGTTCCAGTTTAAATAGCGCTAAGTTAAATAAAACAAAAAATAGATGACTTCCATGGGAAAACCTCTATTAGCATTTACATAATTTCACAGGTCACATGCAAAATAAACAGGTAGGTATAAGCATGTATAGTAACCCAATCAGGACTACAGATTGCCGATATCCAACAAAAATGCAGCTCCACGGAAAACCTGAACATTCTCCTGACAGTTTTCCCATGGGAGGCAGCCCCAGCTTGCAGGAGGAACGTTTCAAAGGGGACTGAGGAAAGGATTGAGTTCAACCATGAGGGGAAGTCTAGTGAGAGTCTGTCTCTGAGCTGCCACAAACAATGTTCTCTGACATGACAGCCTTGATACTATGCACGCCTAACCTGACTGCCCATTATGTCCAGCCACAGGGTTGTCAGGAAATTTAGTATCTAAAAACAAACCATCACATCGTGTCTGACCAACTAACTTATCATATTTCTAAACGATACATGTAATTAGATAAATGCTGTTTTGAAGGCTTAAACACACTCAAACCACATGCATGTATCAAATGGAAACATAAAAAGAAAACTGTTCTTTATTTTACACTATAAAATAGCATTTTTGCGAGAAAAATGTGCTCAAATGAATGCCAATTACTATTTCCATTGATAATACCTGAATGCTGTGCAGAGCGTTGGTCACTCTCAGGGAGACAGTACATATTTATCTTGAGTGTGCAACTCAGATTATGAACCTAAGGATCGATTGGTTCTCACTGAGGACTGATAGAGAATAAAAGGCAGGTGACAAAACATGAAAATCTTAGTGGATTACCTGGACTCATAAAGTGGTTTCTCATAGGATTGCTTTATAATGGTGCGTCACTCTGACTGATGTGCTTCTAAAGTGCTGGTTCAATTATGTTTGTTTTCCACTCATTAGTAAAGTGTAAAGATTGATCACATCAGCGCACAGGCAGCTGGGAAATAAAATTCATAAATTGGCTTGTTGTGATTACAGTTTGCTGCAATTATTGAAAACACGGAGCACAAATTCAACAAACTGTGTACCAACAGTTAAGTGGAGCAAACAAAATCTAAAAACTCTCCTTTTCATTTGTTGTCAATATTTCCTTATACTTAGAGTACTGTACTTGTTTTATAATTAAAGTTTTGTTTGTAGGGACATATTTGATGTGTGTTTAACAGAGATTTCCACCAACTCAAATTAAATAAATTTTATTCTGCATTGTCAGTGGCAGATATATATGTCAACTATGAAAACAACCTGAAGTTTTTTTTGTCAGGTCTGAGTTGGCCTAATTATTGTCCTCTTCAACATCTAAGAGAGGAATATTGGCATCTTTGCTGTATTTAGGTCAGTTGAGGCAAAAGGCAGTGGGCTGGATTTAAACTTGCTTTTGATTAGCTTATGGGTGTAACTGATTAACGCTGTCATTGGTTCACATTTGAACACTCTTTTGCATTTATACCTCAACCATAAAGCTAATCACCATATGTAACCATAGCAACATGATAAAACAGCAAATGGATGGGAGGGTTCCTGCCGTTTCCACGTAACACAAATCAGAGGTGGTTTAGCCTCTATAAGTAAGGGGACACTGAGTGTAAATGCAAGTTAAAATGTCCCTTGTAAGATCTTTGCATTGTAAAGGAACAGAGTCTCTTTTTGGTCAATTTTATTTTTTTTAATTTACTTATTTAATTTGTTGGGTTTTTTTTTTTACCCTTTTCCTACAGCTTGTGCCTATGATTAGCAATGTGATAATGTGTTCATAGTGATGGAAATAAAAAAGCAATTATGAAAAGAGGAAAGAACAGTCACATTTAATGCTGTGGAATCAGGAGCTTTTGATTCGCATCCTTCTGAGTTTTAAAATGTTCAACAAAAATAAGTGAAGGTTCTTATTTTTGACCAAGCGACCAGGGTGTAAGCAGGATTATCCATTCTGAGACATGTGTTGAAGGATTATACAATGCACTCATCGATGCAATGCTGTATAGCACACTCAAAGAACCACACTCTGCTTCACGCTGGATGATTTTTGCCTCTTTGCATTGTGCATTCAATGTAAATCTTGCTGTGGATTATGCCTGTCTTAAAGCAATAATACATGTCCAAAGTTCTAAGTCAGATCTTGGCCAAAACACAACAAAATTGAAAAAATAACTAAAACTACATGCACAATCAGATGCACTGCTGCTTCAAATAACGTCTGTACTTCACCTGCGGTGGAAACAGCCTCTACATGGATGCCAGCTGGAGAGACAGGAAATGAATAAAAACAGAAAATGTCAAAGAGCAAGCTGTGCGTGTTATGTCTATGGTACACCGTGCGTCCCTCTGTTAGCCAGGTGAGCACAACATGCTAATGCCCTGATGAAAACACTTAGAGAGGGACGCATGTGTGAAAGAATAAAAAAGTCAATATCTGGAAGCCACATTGTAAAACAACACAACTGCACGTGGCTATGGGCACGCTAACAATGGAGAGACACGAAAACTGAAGCACAAAGTAATTAAAATTCAGTGGAAATATAAATATCAAAAGCTGAGCTGTCAGAACAGGCTCTGACGGCTGCCTGCTGAGGAAAAAAAAGTAGGGCCATGTTGGCAATAGTTGACAACCCTGGTAGAGCTTCACATTTGGACGTGTAGAAGAGGAGGTGGTAGTGTGTATGGGTTTCTGTGTGTGTGTGTGTGTGTGTGTGTGTGTGTGTGTGTGTGTGTGTGTATGGAGTGGGGGTGCTTTGTGCTGTCAAAGCTGTGGAAGCTTGGGATGAAAAAAGCATATAACCACTGCCAGCAGATAATGTCACTCAGTCTTTGTATTTAAGAGCGGGTGTTTCAGGGCTGGCTAAAATATATGAATATGGTGCATAAAAGCACTGCAGTGTGGAGTGAAGGAATAATGTCCATGAGTTGTCCATTATGTGTCCTTTCTATAATAAGCAGGAACAATAAAACCAGTCACTGCTGTGCACTGAAAAGACACAGTCCATTAGAAGCCTCTAAATGTTTTCGGTACCATACCAAAGCTTTTGATTCTCTGATCATTCCTTTGATCCAAATCAGAGATCTAGACAAAGGACAGTAGATAATACTTCAGAATCCATGAAGATCATTCTCATATGAAACAGACATGAGACGTATTACTGTGAGGACAACATTAGGAGAGGTAATGGTCAGGACCAGGTCTTATCTCACTGACCAAATTCCACTGAGAATTTACAATAAGAGAGAAACTTTCACAGCAAGACCTGGGTCAATCCATGTTTCTAAGCTTTGATTCACTCTCTGCGTCATATGACACAGAGGGCAACGCAATACCAAACAAAGAGCAAATGTTTAAAGAAGACCAATAAAATATATCAAAATCAATATATAGTAGTGTATTTGCTGGCAACTCAAAAAAACAAAACAACACAAACTGTACTGTCTTGACTGTCACAATCTAAAAAGATGGATAAACGGCATTACAATTAGACACAGTCTGTGCACATAATATGATGCAAGTAAATATAGCAATCACCGAGCAGATGTCCAGAAGGCTTTAGGATGTTTTTTCGTTTCTTTCAACGCTCATCAAAAACTCAAGTACCAATTAGTGGATGGAGATGTTGACAAGGATAAGACACATTATTGGATTTTCACCTGTGACTGAGATCAATTGCAGAATTTCCAATAACTTCCTGTTCATAATCAGCAGTTTAGATCACTGGGACATGGGCTGTCATCTTAGCCGCTTTATAGAAAGGACACGCTAAGCACAGAACTTAATCTTTTAGGAGAGTGGGATTTATGTATTATGAAATTTAACAGGCAGTACTTTATATATATAAAACACACACACGTGCGCGCGCACACACACATTTTAGTACACTTTATATTAAAAATGTCTCAAAGACAGAAGCTGTTAATGGATGAAAGTCAAATAACTCAAGCAAAAGTTTTCTTGTGGATGTGAAGTTATCTTGAAGAAAATCTGGTTCTATATATTATAGCTGTCTGATGACTCTAATGTTTGCCATAATTTATATAATTGTCTCTAAAACAATGAACCACATCTCTGACAGTCTTTAACTTCATAAAAAAAAAACATTCAGACGATGCTCTAAATATATGATAAATGGGAACTAGATGTAGTAATTCAAGCAGCATAACTGAAAGACTAAATGAAACTCTAAAAAGATTAACAACTAATAATTATGCAAATATTTGTTTTGTGTTAATTTAAAGAACCCCCAAAAAATCCTGGAGTGATTGCGCTTTCTTCTCTGCAAGCTGTTCAAATTACATAAACAGCACCATAACAGAATATATGTATGAGGCTTCCTACAGTGCAGAGTGTGCATGTGCCATTCATTATAGATGTTCTTTATGTATGTGGGTGAACGGCACAGTATCATGTGACACACTAGGGTGCCAAATGAAACTAGCAATAGCACAGGTGCTACCATAAACGCAGCCTTCCATGTATTTAACCGCAAGGGTCACTCACGGAGAGGATTCCCATCGCCTAAATAAAACAGAAAATGAGTGTTGAGAACGTAATTGAGCTGCCATGTAAGCTTATCATCACTGTCAAAACATAACCAGGTGCCCTGAGAACCTAAGAGATGGCCATTTCTTCCCTTCTTTATGAAAATTAATCGTTTCACAGCCACAGTAAATGACATGTCACATTTGTTTATGGGCATGGAGTGAATTGATAGTGAAGAAAACATGTATGGGGAGGAGGGAATGTGGCTACTGACCCATGCTAGTCTTGCACTGCATTTGCATTCATTAGTACAATCAGGGAGCCTTCCTAACTCTCTCCATCATAAATGATAGATGACTGAGGAGGCTGAATAGCCACTGAGATCACCGAGACCCACAGAATAGATATATTTTACTGATATAAATTATTCATATGACTCTCATGCTGAAAAACAACATCTGATTGGTTCTTAAGGAGTAGCTTGGATAAAGATTATGCAAATGTTGATCACCCATAATTGAGCATAATTGCATTGCATATGTTTGTGAAGCTCTTAACAGCCATTGCCCCCCCCTCAAAATTTGTTCTAGCACACAAGAGGGGTGAGTCACTCACTGGCACCTGTTCGAGGCACAAGAGGGAGGAGCAGCATAAATGTAGTGGATGATGTCTTTGTCCAGCTCTCTCTCCTGGAAGCAGCAGCCAGGTTAAACTTGGGGAAGAACAGACACAGGAGAAGATGTGAAGTGCTCACTGTGGATTTTTTTTTTTGGCTTTCCCAGAAAACAACAGGGATCATAAATGTTTCAGAAGAGCCTAATTGGTGCTCTCCGATGTGCCGCTGTGGTTTCACTGTCCTTTCTGTCAGCTGTCACCCACCCGCCCAAGGTTCTTTGACAGAGGCAGAATGCAGTCAGGCCATGGAGTTCAGCACAGGCACAACAGTGTGACAGCAACTCAATTACTATGATACCAGTCATAATCATCAGGGCTGCAGGGAATATCGGCATCTGTTCAGCACAGACGGACAAGGCATTGCTATCAATGCACAATATTCCATACAGGTTACAGCAATTACAACAAATGTTTAAGTAATTTGACTCACTGATCGTGGTTTGAGATGGAAAGACTGTAGGCAACTGTGTGACACCTCTGCATATTGTATATACTAGTCTCACACACATCTCATTTATAAAACACTTAAGTACTATTCGGAATTTGTACTTGCTAATCCACCAGACTTGGATAACTCTAAACAATAATATGAGCATCAGGTCACTAGTTTTAGCCTGACTGCCACAGTTACAGTGTAATCAATAGTCTTAATATAGAATTGAATAATGATACCGAGCCTGGGCTGCTGAATCCCAAAGCGTAAAGGGAGAGACATGGCCCGAGGTGCAAAAACACAGAATAAAACACAGCACCAATCAATCTCTGAGCTTCCAAATCAGACATGGCTGATTATCTCTGCTGCACTAACACGCAAAAGAACGCGATAAGAGTTAACAAGGTCATATATTTAACACTCAACAAAGTCACATATTGCATGTGTCTGTGATAGTCACAAGCACACTGAAAACACACGCTTCATACAGTTAATTCAAACACATAAAAAGAAGAAAAACTGAATCATCAAATTTTCCACACAATGTAACATTTGTCCATTAAAAATGCTAATGAGCCTTTCTTTGAAGCATCCTTATTTGCATAACAAACATTGCTCCCAAACTCTGAGAAAAAGAGTGAGGAAGCAAGAGAGAAACCCAACCTTCTGTTCTTCATCCATCAGAGATGCTCAGCAGTCGAGACTGTGTTTGCCAAGAAGTGCAATGCAAGACACCTGCTAGAAAAATGCTGCATTACAGCCAGACTTCACCTTTCTATTCAGTGTCACGTTCAGATGCTGGTTCTGATCATGAAAAGGCAGATCCCCTCAGGAATATGTTTCAGTGGCTCTACAAAAGATAAGAGTAATCCCAACTGAACAGCTATACATATTCAAAAAGTCCTTGTTCTGTTGGCTTTGTTGAGCAGTGTGGTATACCCAGAAGATCTCTCAACCTCACAGAATCACCAGGAGTTCACAAAATAATCACTGTTTTACAATATGTTTAACTCACTGTGAACAAGGAAGTCTTCAGCATAATAGAGACACGGCAAGGTAGGTTGAAGAGGGATGGGTCCCAAGACAAAATGAATTCAAACTGCAGCCTAACTAGGCTATCTACCAGCCTGGGGAGATTTATGATTTTATCATTAGGGTATGCTGGATACATTTGATATACATAGCCTGTCTGCTGTGATTTTGATGTTTCAGTGCCTTTGCAGTGAGAGGTATAAGAGATAAAAATGCTGGCTTCTTGCCACAGTTGATCAGTGTGGTGAAAAGTGTCTTGTTAAACCAAAATACATGTTCATTCTTTGCTCCTCTGATTCCACAGTACTCCTGAAAATCAAAAGAAGAGAACACTCTCTGCAAACAAGCTGACAGGGCTGGATGTACTTACTATAAGTTTCAATCACAACTTTAAATGTTTATATAATAAAATTATCTGAAATAAATGAGTTAAATGTGTGAGAAAACAGCAAAACAATGGCATGTAATGCATCAAATACATTATGGGATGTCTAAAAAGTGAGGCATCATGTCAGATGACATTTACGGCCCCTCTGTCTACTGAAATAAATGATAGAAATGGAAAATTTCAGTAATCGTGCAATTTTTTTGTAACAACAGTGTGTAATAATGTTAAGGGTGGGCAGCGCGCTCAAAATAAAATGGCTCCTCTGTGCCAAAATATTCTTGCCAAAATTGATATGAGAGGTTTGAACACAAGCCTGCATTTTGATCACTCTGTCTTTCAACATCAATCCACAATAGCACAGACAACCTGTGAAGTATTTACTATGGTCCAGCTGCTTTTGTTGAATGGGGAAAAAAAAACCCTGAGTTATCATATCCATATGAAAGAGTATTACTCACTGTCTTTCAAGAGTGTCGAGCCATAAAACTGAAAAATGATCTATCTGGAGGGGCTCACATTCTCTTTCAATCAGAGATGAAGACATAACATTTTTTAGGCAGTGCAGAGAGGTCAACTCTGACCACCTGTCGCAGCCAAGCAAGCAGCTAGCAAAAGTCCACCCCAATTCACCTCATGTGTCTGCAAAAACATTCACGTTATCACCAGAGAAAAAGAGTTAAACTAAACGATGATTGTAGGAAAATGAGATGAGCTGTTAAAAAAAAAAACAATACCCAAGGACGAACACAATACAGAAGCACTCTGAAGCCCTGACACTGGAATAATATCTGTGTGCTGTAGGCTTCACGCTGGCAGGAGCTGTCAGATCACTTTGACACAGAAGCACCCTTAAAGCTCACAGAAGTACACTCATATTCTTGGAGACACATTCAGTGGAGTCGTACTTGTTTGGATGTTGAATGTTTTTGTTTTTTTTAAAGGCTTTCTCTAAAGTGCTAGTACTGAGGACTTTCTCATGCATTGATAATCCAATGGCCCCTCAATGATTCAGCAAGCAGTGTGGGGAGAGGCAGCCAAGAGCTCGAGCTCTTTGGGCCTTTTTAAAATTTCAGCAAACTGAAGCAGGATCAGGAGCAGTGGGGCCTTTGCAGACACTCACGGTGTTCACCTCCTCGACCTGATCTCCTGAAACAAGCCACAGTATTCGAATTCATTCAAATTACTGATAAGGGAGCAAGACATGGATGTCAGTTTACCAACTACCAAGCATGTGTATGCATGCAGTGTCAGGCATGTGGGCGCCACAAGGAAGAGCCGGAAATTTTTTTGGCAGAAAGATGGTTACATAACATTTTTCATGAGATGAAAATCAAAAGATAATTTAATAAATCATGATCCACAGAGTTTTCTGACAGCCAGAGACATCGAATGTGGTTCATCTTTTGATCACTCTGTCAATGGTTTCAAAGTTGCTCTGTTTGACTGATATACTAAGTAACTGTGGTGGACGTTTCAGGGTTCAAATATTTCTTCATTCCTTAATTTAGTAACAAGTGCTGCCTTTGTGAAAAAAATGGCTGGCACAGATAAAAGGACTCCTGATGAATGGACTGTAATCAGTTGGCTGTTTTGTGAGATTGCCTGTTTTTCTAAATGGGGTAAGTTTCATACGGTTTAAAATGCCAAGACTGCTCTTGTAATGTAATTAAGTGGCAATAATTTGAGAATATTTTCTGTTCTTTGAGTGGGACAGAGTGGATCGGGACATAGTATTTTTCAAAGAGAGGCCACCGTCATCTCAAGGGGAGTGCGACAGATACAGTGTGTGACAAAAAATTAAAACTGATCAGAAACCTTCCATTGTGGGACATTTCGTATTCCACTGCTAAAATAATGGAAGCAGAGGGCCAATTAATCAGGCACTTGTTTACCATTCTCAAGGCTCTCCGTGTTCATTAGTCTGCTGAAGCTGCGCTCTATGGGGCTGGAGACAACCACAGGAGAGGAGATCCATCTACACGCCGCGGGTGACATCCAGAGATTTACGAGCCAGTGCCTGCCACACGCCACATTTCCCATCCCCATAAGACAATAAACGCTTCATTATCATTTTAAATTGCTCCTTTTGTTTCTGGTAACGAACAGCAGCGGCAGCAGCATAACTGAAAAGTAAACCGTGGTTCCATAACGCCCTCAAAACCACCGTCCAATCACCAGCTATGGGATCTGGCTCTAAATACGATAAAGAGGATGTATATTCATGTGGAATTTCTCATGAAGCGCTGGAGGGAAAAACCCAGGAGAGCAACAGAATGCATGATATTATAAGAGAGAGTAACTAAATAATTAGTATTTCACAAGGCAGGCGGTATTTATTTATTATTATTACTTTATGTAATAATTCATGAAACTATTAATGAATGGTACAGTTCTTGAATAAGATATGAAACATGGTAACTATTAAAGTCTGGACTGTGAATAGAGAGAACACGTATAATTTGATGAAAAAAGGCAGAAAAAACATTAAATCTTTAGAAATCTAAACAATTGTAGAGGGAAGCATGTAATGAATAAAGAGCACAATGAATCGCACAAGGCTTGAATGGATGTTCCTTTTCTTGAGAACAGAAGAGAAAATGCTCCTTTCTTGTCAGCAGGCCAGCTGCATTGATGATTATTTTCCACAGCCCATTTCCCCACTTAGTCATCTGAACAGCACAAAGAAGCAGCAGAAGGTGTGAATTATCAAAGAGAAGTAAAGAAGTGCAGTGAGACCGGGACAGCCAAAACTGCTACCTCACTCTTAAGTAAGCCTTCCTGTTTGTCTTGCAGAACAGGACATTTTCCTCTGACTAAATAGAGTTCAGCATGGGCTAAAGTCTGTGTGTGAATAATGAATAATTCAGGTTGGAGGTGAGTGGGATCAGTTCCTAGTATGCAGGGGGAGATTAGCCACTGGTGGCCCCTGACAGATGGAGGCCTTACAGCCCGGTGCAACACAGACCCAAGAGAATATCAGGTGTCACCTCATTACACACTTCATAGACTTTTTCAACTTCCAGTGCTACCCTCACTGATTGGAACAACCAGGGCAACTCCAAAACAACCTAAAAACATTGCTTTTGTGTAATACAAACGTCATCATCCATACACACAAATATATATATATATATATATATATATATATATATATATATATATAGTTGTTGTTATATATATATATATATATATATATATATATATATAATCTCTTAAATATAAAATCTTTTTAAAGGGGATAGTAAGCCCCCTCCAAAAATAAAGCAATAGTAGTGTCTTATTTATGGATTTATTTACTTTTAGATGTTATCAACAAGGCGTCGCTCAATTTTCAGTGCACACTGCAGTGAATGGGAAAAATGGTTTTGAAGGGTTTGGTTTTATCTGCTATTAAATGGGTTGCCTTTTCCATAAAAAACACTTGGTAGAATTGTCTAGTTTAAAAGGGGGAGTAATTTACTCAAAGTGAAGAGTGAAAAGGATTTTATTCATTGAGAAATCTTTTCATCAGGCTCAACTGACATCTCATGGACAATTGCAGCCCATGAATAGGATAAAGCTTCATTTTCCTTGGTACACGGCAGGGCGATTTCTTCAAACTGCATCAATATGTTTTTGTATAGGTACAATTTTTTTTCTCATCACATATGCACTGGTTAAATTGTTTTTGTTTTCTTAAACAACTGTGAGCCATGATTCACTTACTAACCCTCTCTCCTGCTATTATTATCGCTCTCTCCACCCTCCTCCTTGCAGAGCCTCAAACTACATGACTATGGCCTGGTAACCCAGAAAAGATAACAATTTAAATGTAATAACTTACGTATCGATATTTACAGTTTACTTTGTCTCTTGTGACTGAAATCATTCCCAATTTCCGCCTCATTTCCCTACATATGACTTGATCATGTTTATTGCATTTATGAATTTAGTCAGTGACTTAACTGTAATACATAATTACAGTGGGTGTACTGAAAAGCAACAGTGATTACAGCTTAGTCACAAATATATGAACCTTTATAGTCACTTACTACATTTTGCACACTTGTAGTGTGACTAAAAACACCAGGACAATGAAGCCCAGACTGAAACTACCAAGAGTCATTCTCAACAGTTGTCCTTACAACACTGTGGGTCTGATCGTGTCTGTGTGACAGCTATTTGCACGTATGGACTGTAATGCTATTTGTAACGATGTTTCAGCAAAACATGTTTTGTATATGTTTTTCTTGACTACCACCTGGACTGGAGTGGTTGCCTCACTTTACTTTCAGGTTTTGGAAAATCAAAGACAGCACCAGTCAGTCTTGATGGCAATTGACGCTGACATCCATAAATTGGTAAGAGACCAATTAAATGTCAGTTTAACTTCCACATTAATTGTTTCAGAGGGATAAGAAGTGTCCTGAGTGATCGACAGCCAATGTGACGGGGAGCCTGCATTAAATCAAGTGCCTGAATGAGGATCGAGTGAGAAATACTTCGCCTCAGCTGAATAACATCTCCTGGGTAGACAATCTGGGTTGAAAAGGACATTCTGCTTTATGCAACCATCTTATCCTTAAAAAAAGGGACACTTCTTAAGTGTGCATAAGAGGCTGCAGTGTCTGATATGGCAGAAGATTGAGCCTGATCCGTTAATTGTAGTTTAGTACATACATCAGCCAAACACCCAGTGGTCATAACAGAGCCAGGTTTAGCTAAATTGATGGCCAGGTGACTGGAAACTGGCCCATTATTTTCCAAGGTCGCATGGTTGTCTCTTGCTGGCCACACAACCACATAACCATGGAGACTAGAGAGGCTATTAAATCACTTATTCCATGAAATGAACGCATTTTAAGTCATAAAGTTAATTTGTAATGGAGCAAATCCTGCATCTCTTCTGAAGCAGATTAGTTCAAATTATATTTCAGGTTTCCATTAAATGCTGGCAGGTCCAAATTCTGGCTGTGGCACAGAAAGACTCATGCAAAATCGGGTCATGTGTGAAGTCTCGCTTGTGCACATGAAAAGCTGTAACACACATCATTTCATACTAATACTCTCTGAATCCATGCTTTGAGAACAAACTCAAACCAACTGAAACAAAAGGGACCAGAGGTGATTTACATTAATAAGGTGGGTACTGCTGGGTATTAAAATGCATTTATAATGAAGTAGAATATTCTGGTATACTGCATTCCCGATACTTAACACATACATGCAAGTGTGGGAGAAAAACGGAGAACAGAGAAGACCAGGACAAAGTCATTGCAGATCCTCTTTAGGAGAATAGTGAACTATGCCTCTCATGTAGATTACACTGATAGGCTCAAAAAAACCAGCTATTGTATCAGAGTTCCTCTTAGCAACAGCCTGTGAGGAAAAAATACACAAATGGTCTACTTGTTACAAACATGGTGATAGCTGCTGGTTCTTTCTAATTCCAATGGAAATCAGCCACTTCAACAAGCTTATCAGGCCACCGGCAGCACTTAATTGCCCCAGGTTTGTTTTATCCAGGCCTCTCTTTGTGTTTTGTCTCTTCCGACTTTCCTGATGGAAACAACCTGAATCAATTTACCATCTGGCATGGTTTCAAGCTAGCAGACAAAAAAATCCTGAGTGTTTTATGTGCTGCTAGGTGGGTTAGGGTGAGAGACATTAAAGAGAAAAAAAAAACAAAAAACTTGATCCTAACAGGACTGATGTTCGGCCTGCGCTCAGTTTAAATAATTAAGGGCACAACGAGGGCAAATGCACTGTGAAATTCATTAAGCCTTCTGCTATCTAAACATGGCATTAATCAGAGGCATATTATAAAACTAATAGAAATCCGTTCAAGAGTTTTATCTTTAGAAAGTTAATGAAAGATATGCATGAGAAAAGAGAAGGAAAACCTGCATCCATCACCAGGCATCTGCAATCCTCTTTTTGAACCTGCTGGTAAACTGTAAATGACCTCAGAGTGATGACAGCGGGTAAGCCGAGAACAATATGGCTGCCATGTTTACCTGCCTGTCTTTTTTTCTGCCGTGTCAAGCCGTGAGCTCCCGCTGAAGGCCTGACTGACAAAGGCCCCGCAGGGTGGAGCAGGCTGGGGTGCGATGGTGGAGGGGGGCTAGGCTGAGCGATGGATGCCCTATCCATCATGGCGGCCCTTGGTGGTGGGCTAAGGAGCCGACATGAGGTGGTGAGGGAGAGGTGGTCAGTGAGGAGTCAGCACTCTTTGACTACTCCAGATCCATCATCCCGACAACAGCAGCACAGAATCTGTCTGTGTGGTGACAGCCGGCAGAATGGCTTCTTCCACTCTGGGCAACGAGCAATGTGCTGACCAGGAGAAAAAGGCTGTGAAAGGGCTGGTCGGGATGATATCGTTTAGAGGATTTGGGGGAATCAACACTATCAAAGAGAGGGTTTTGGAGCAAGATCTTGTGTTGCCAGATTGTAAGAATAATCCAGTTTAGGAGATATGAGTCTTGGGATTATTTGTATTTTGACAGGAGAAGCATCAATGAACTACAAAACACATTATTAAATGAAAGTTGAATCATATTTTTCTTTCATTCATCGATTGAGAGTGTACTATATCATTGTTAAGTTAAACCCATGGAGCTTATTTATGCATATACAGGTAAGAGTTCAATAGCACACTTGGTAAAAACTTACCAGTTCATCAACAACATAACACAATCCACCCATAGACAAGCTTGATGGAGCAATAGAAAGATGGCGCTACATACCACGTTAAAGAAAAAAATCAATCCAGAGAGATGGGTAGAGAGATGAACAAGGGGAGAGCACAGCAGAGGGCACATGCAACGGCAAAACTCACATGCATGAGAGAGTTCACAGTGGGTACCAACCTCCTGTAGATCTGAAGAATTAGAGTCATAGGGAAAAATCAGCAGGAGCACAAACACTGGTCTCATTGTTTAATATATCACCACTCGGTAAAGGAAGAAAGAAAATGTTTGTTCTTGCCAGTTCAGGTGGAGTGTGACAACTCAAGTCATGTTGTTGTTTTGCTACAGCTCAGTAAAGGAACAATGCTTTATTCCACAAAACCTGTGGACTGCATAGGTGAACTCAAAACCTCCAAAGACACTTTGAAACAGTTGTCTTTCAGTCTTTATATCATTACGGGAGCAGTGCCTTGTCATCAGCTATTTTCAGAGTAATCTGCAAGCGTCTAATCTCTTCACACTGATGTAGTTGGTGACCCTGCAGCGCTCCGACAGAGCACTCTGTCTTTTTAAGTGCACTGGCTTTTTGGCTCTGGAGGTGGATTTCTTGGCCAACATGTAGGGAATGCTAAACACACCAAAACTCTGAGGTCAAGTCGCAGAGAAGACCCATTAGGACATGAGCTAGTTAAACTCTGACACTCTGCCCTTTAGCCATGACCTCCACTGGCAGGATGCTTCTGATAAGACTAGTTTAGGAGCACTCTACACATTGTTAAGGGAAGGGAGCAGGGAAGGAAGGAAAACAGCTATATTGGGAGTTTAGTGGATGTGAGTTTTATAGGAGCAGCTGCATAAAGCAAAAGTATCTGTGGGTCTTGTTATTATCTGTTACCCATCCAAACTGAACCAAACATCCACACACTGTTAAACTCTGGATTTCTTCTAAAAGAGAGGCAAATAATCTGTTACTGAGATGTCTGCTTTGCTAAAAACGTCACCTATCTGAGACCAACACCGGTGTCAGCTCATTAGACGGAGCGAGCGGCTTGCACAGACAGGTATTTTATAGGCAATCCTCTCCTGCAAAAGAACAGAGACCACAGAGAATACAAACCTAATTGCATCACTCCAACGTGACAAGAGGCAGATATAGAAGCCTGCAGTCATACAACTCATCAGAGGAGAAAGAGAGAGGAAAAATGGAGAATGAAATCATTTTTATGCACATGACGCAAGGGGATCCAGCATTCATGAACAGGGATTACCTTATGCTCTGTCATTGTTGAGCGATAACAGGAGAGATGTGCTTTCATTTTTCAGTGCAGGGAGCGGACAGGGATGAGACAACCACTGGGATGCTGCTTGTATTTTGCAGACACAGATACAGGCCGTACACTGCACCCTTTGACAAAATGAATCACCGAAAAACACCCCCAAAAGCACCTGTATCCAGTACAGCCAAACATGGCTGGATGCCAGGTTCACAAAGCCAGGGTGCATAATGCATGTTGTTTCAAACATGCACGCGCAAAAACATGCACACTTACAGCCTAAGTACAAAATAAAAAAACACAAAAAGAGGAGGAAGTTTCTGGAAAAGCTAATCGATGAAACAGGATGAGGGCAGGACAAGCGAATGCAGAGATGAAAATGTTAGTCATACTGTACCGTTTTATTTTCATTTCACACTGGGTGGAGCTGGATGTATGTGACTGAATGTGTTTGGCTGCAAGTGTGTGTGTGTGTGCATCTGTAGTCTGAACCTTAGTATTAGTCTAATCTAAATAAACAGATCCAATCATGCTGCAGGTATCATTTACCACTGAGGGCATTGTGCCTTTGAGATGTGCAATCTTCTGTTGATTGGAACGCTATAAAAAGTGGGTGCAGAGTTGCTCACATTCGCAGAGAAACGCCCCAACTGCCTAAACCGAAAAGTCAGAGATACGCTGCTGCAATTTTTTCCACTTCAGAACAAAAGATTAGATGCTTTGCAGACCAGTGATGAGTCACATCAGACTGTGACGATTGCTAACCGAGTGACAATTACAGAAGAGACTGTCTCCATTGGTCATTTCTCAGAGTACAATTAAGAATCAGAATCATTTTCCTCCGTGTTAGTACATCATGCACTGCAATGACTGACTGTATTTGTAGTAAAGGATTTTCATAGCAGTCCAGTCTAACAGCACGCTCGTATTCCTATGTTAGAGAATGTATTGAGGCAGAAAAAGGAAAGAGCAGAAGTGTGCCAATTTCAGCGTTGACGCTAACACAGCTAGCACATCAGCAAATAGATTAAACTGCTTTGTTAAATCCACCATTTTTTTGCAGGACGGATAATTATATTGTGGTGATGTTTGAATAAAATCTGTGTTTTGTTCAGTGCTGACTTTGACAGCATTTCATTGTATCATTTCCTGTTTGTACAAAATTGCAGGTTATAGATTCATTTCTTGGATACTAACTGCAAAAACAGAGATAAGCACAAAGTATGATGGCTCTTTATAGTATTAGTTTATAACATGGAGTTGGGACACACTCATTGTCTTCTTACACCAGAGTTGTAGCCTTTTGTTCTCTTTTTTTTAATAAGCGACTTACACAAAGAAAAGAACCTCAGGCTAAACCTGCAAATAAATGAGTTGGCTCCCACTAATTGAGCAGTAATCGCGATGTGCCGTTTGTTTCTGTTGAAGAAACATCATTTGCTGATAAACATTTTTCTAATCACAGCTGCTGCAGGCACTGCTTCCCTGTTTAGTGCCAAGGTGACCCGAACAAAACACGAAATAATGTGACATGAAATAGGGACGCTGCCAGGAGCAAAATGGCCTGTCACGCTTCCTCAATATGAGGAAATGATGAGTGCTATTTTGCAAATAAATCTGGCACCACTACCATTAAAAAGGTGGAAAACAATCAATAGTTTTCCTGCATTTGTGTCACTGCTAACTAGCAACTGGTCTCTGAATAGATGAGTGAGCAGATGCAAACTGTTTCCCGTTGTGATTATGAGGTGAGCACATCTCATAAAACTTGTCTTGACAACCTAATTGATCACAGCAGGAGGCGTAATAAATGCTTTACACAAACTGAGAAGTATATCAAGGGACCTTTGCATTGGAGCTTAATTTAATTACAAAGTATAATCAAATTAGACCTGAAAAAGTAACTGATCTTATTACAATGTCTGTCTTCTTACTTTTGGTCATGCAACTTGGCTAATGAAGTTCTCAAAGTGTCCCCCTGGGTGACAATAAACTTCACTGACTCCTCAGAAAGCAAGCTGACTTTACTTATTATGCAAAAAATGGATTGCTAGCACAACAAAGGCAGCCACATGTAAAGACAGCTTCATCTACTTCACAATACCCTTCATGCAATCTGAGGTTCATTGTTTCCAGCACAAAGACTCTGTCTCTAGCCATCCACCTGCCGTGTAGATGATTTTGACTAATGTTTTAATTCAGTGTGAGTGAAGGAGAGATTATTGGCCAGATTTCTGTCCATGTCAGTGAGAGGAAAAGCTAGTCAGAACTCAGTCAACAGACGCCTCATTTGCGGAAGTGATCTGGGCCTCCAGATCCCCAGGCTCCGAGCAGCCGTGGCTTTGCTAGAAGCCAAATGAGAAATGTCATTAAGTGGGTCTCATCATCAAGTGATGCCATTCTCTCTCTCTTACACTCACAACTCAAACACACACGTACCCACACACACACACAAGCCCATAGACTTTACTGCCCCTAACAGGATGCACTTCGACAGACAGTAATGAAAGTGTCTCATTCGCGATTCCAATCAAAAGCTCATCAATCACAACTTGCATCTAAAAAAGCCTCACGCACTCGCCTCTCTCAGTGAAAAAGGTGAAAGGAGGGAGACTTGGAGCAAACCTGAGCTAAATTTAATCATGTGCTATCAAAAATAAGCAGGCTGCCAGGATAAAGACAGCTCCACAGAACAGCTATAGTTCACTAAACCTCATCACTGTATTCACTGAAATGAAGCTGGTTACATGGAAGCAGACTAAGGCAGGAGATTGAAATGAGCAAATGAATCTTACCTTTCTATATTTCTAGTTCATTTGTAGCGATAAAGCACTGAATAAGAAAATAAAAGCTAATGAAGATTATGGCCAAATCAACAAAAAACAAACAAATATAAAATTACAAGCCAAGACCCAACTAGAGAATTAAATCTAGAAGCCTAAACATGAAAACATGGGACAACAATTGTACGTGCATCCATGTGTGTTTGCGTTCTGGCTATGAAAAGCACAAATGCTGCCACATATAACTTTGTGACAGCAGCTTTGTTTTGGTTACTCCTTCACACTTCACACCCACGGAGGTGTGTGGCCACAAGAAATAAGAAACAGAAATAGAAGAATACAAGTCAGGATTTTTGAGGACGACTAGAAGATAAAAAGGGCAATGAACCAGAATATGATAGAAGATGCTTGTGTGTTCAAACAGAATCAGTTGTGTCATGGTTTTAACTTGGCAGTGTTAGCCACACAGTGGGGATTTTTAAAAAAAAGCCCTTTAAGGCATTTCATTTGATTAAACACATTCTCACAGCAGCAATGTCCATTTTGCTGTGTGTCATCAGTCAGGTGGGTGAAGCAGAGGCGTATACAGCAAGTCAGTGCCACAGCATGTTCTGCAGATTCAGTAAAGTAACTGGTTTATATTTTACAGTCAAACTCTTGCAAGGCTGTTCAATAATATTACGTATATACGTTTTTGTTGACATTTGAGGTGTTAATTAAACTGCACCATTTTGAACATCATAGTTTAGTATCATGGTTCACGGTGCTGTTGAACTGGGCTGCCATGATCTGAGAATTGCTTTAATATTTTGTCTGTCCTACGAACATGATGCTGCAATCCAGTGAATCACATATATTTATCAAAAATAAATGATTACTTGAATTTAATTGTATTGGAGTGCATTAGATTGTGCGGGTATGACAGTGAAGTGAACGCTGAGTAAACTGCTGATGGTGAATGTAGTCAACATTTTTTACTGAGGCAGTGCAGATCATTTTCTGCATGTATGATTTCTGATTTCCATTTATGTAGAAGAAGGCAGAATATTTAGCTGATGAGAAAGTAGTTCAGTACTACTGTTGCTCAAAGTGGCTATTATAGCAATTATCATCTCTAAAGCTCCAATCTGAAGGAGATTGGAGGCAAGCCCAGGCAAAGGTCTGCAATAATGGCTTAGACAAGAGCACTGTATGACTGTCTTTCTGCCCCTCTCATTCTCAACATGTGAAAACACATATTGTGGGCAGCACTTTCTCTATTTTAATGTCTGTTCTTCTACAATGGAGGTAACGGCAAAAAGAAAAAAAAAAAACAGTGGACAGCAAAAAAGGAATTGCAAAGTCCACTCTGCCTCTCACAGTGGGCAATAGAGAAAGGATTGTGTATTTTGAAACATCATCCATGAAAAGCACCATTATTCCACACTGTGCCCCCAGAACCCTGAAGCCAAGTTAACCCTGCACCGATAAATCCCTCTGGCATCAGAACAACCTGTGATGGCGAGGGCCAAAGTTTGTCTAACACATCATGGGCAAGGTTGGACACTGGACAACAGGCTTTACTGTTTACCAGCCCATTAAAAGAGGAGGAAAGGCTCATCCCTTGGTGTGAAAATGTGCGTTAGAGGTTTTAGACTGCTTGTTTGATGACAGAGCAATCAGCGATATAATGTGATGACAAGCTAACGAAAGATAAGAATGAGAAAATACAGCAAAGGTGCAAAAAACTGTTCCGCTGGTAAAAATCTGCTGTATCTTATTATTACCATTATCAGTACTACTAAAGATATATCCTTTATGCTAATTCCACTTGAAAATTGCAGAAACACGCAATAATAATTGGGTGAACATTCAAAAAATTTTATATATGCCCTACAATAAAAACTAAAAAGTTGGGTATTAATCTGTAGTACTTGAATAATGAACACATGATGTGTTCATTACACAGGATATCAAAAACCATCTGTTGGCAACAAATGCTTTTATTTTCTTTTTTCAATTTTTCTTTGATCATATATTTTCTGATTTTACCAAATCCTGTGATAAAGTACTAGAAAGTCAAATGCCATACGTAATATAACTGTGCCATGTATGGAATGAGATAAGATGTACTCATATATAGGACGGTTACCATACATATTACATTCACTTCACCATCATACAGTACATATAAGGATTTCATATACATCCCTGTAAAGACTAAAAGGTTAAAGGCATCAAAGTCTTACTGTAAAACCTTTTCCCTTGCTTTTCAGCTCAGAAATGATATGAATGAAATTACATGAGATACAAAAGGGGGAGGAGAGGAATGGCAGCTTGTAAGGGATAAGGTCAGTGGCAGAAATACCCACACCGAGTCTCCAGGGACAACCACAGAAACATTCAAATCTTCAAATCTCAAATAAACACCTCTCTGGGGTAGTGGGGTATTTTTTTTTCCATCTCATTGCATTCAGTAGGCCTCCACCCATGGTTATTATTCACTGCTCATTATCACTGCTCTGATTAATAAGAGCAATTTCAGGGTCCCCTGGTATTAGAGTGAAAAAAAAGAGTGGTGTGTTTTCTGTTATAAACACAGTGAGTGTGCTACTTAGAATAGAAAGAGGGAGGGAAAGCAGCAGGTGATATTTGCCTAAGCTCCATATCAGAGCGCCTGCAGCTTAAGGGAGCAAGAACTTCACAATAATTTCTCAATAAATATGAAAACATATCCCAGTGGACAGAACTGGTCAGAACCAACCTGTACTTGACAATACATTCAACCCCATGTGTGATCTTTCACTCAGATGTGAGAAGCTTCACAAAATGGCTACATCTCTTCACACGGCCCCTGAGTATAACAATTTATTCAACTTTTAAACTATTTTTGGAGATGGTGCATGGGAGCACCAGTGCGGCTCTCAAATATGTCCCCATTTTTCTATACCCCTTTAATCTCTCAATTATTAATTACCAGAAGGGAAAGATCCAGCTTGCCTGTTTAGAGGAGAGTGTGTCTGAGTGTGTAGAGCTACAGTATCACAACGTTTAAGGATATAACAGCACCTATTATACATAGTGTGCAGACAGACTTCTACCTGTTACCAGTGACTGACAGTTAGTGTGGTCAGTGCTCTCAAACACTCTCTTTCTCACGTAGTCCTGTGGTGACAATAAAATGAACTGTCGAAACTCTCTCAGAAAAAAAACACACAACTCTCCTGTGCCAAAGCAATCCCAAAATTCTGATGTGCAGGCCAGTTCAGGTCAGCAGACAGCAGCAGATGATGCCGGCAAAGACTAAACACTATTATTCCCAGCAGCAACGGCTCACACAGTTTATTTGGCTGTAGGCTATATACTGTTCTAACTGTGGTCAAACATTCATGTGGGAAGTGAGGTTTTCTGGTTTGACCGTGACCAAAACAGTGTACACACAAAGCAACCTTTATCACAACAATCAATCATATGCACGGTTTTTAGTCTGCATGTGAGTCAGATTTACAGCAATAACTCTTACTGTTTGTATTATGTTGCTGATATGTTCATAAATGTAACCTGGTGCACCAAAGTCTTTCGTAGCTTTAAGCGCCATATTGTTCGAGTCTCAAACAATAATGATTTACCAATAAGCCAGAAGAAAAGTCCCAAAGCATAGGCTCAGTTTTTAAATGTTGCATCTATGGATCTTTTCCTGCACCTTGTAGTAAATCAAGATTGGTTAAGATAGTGTGTGTTAAAGGTGCTGAGGCACATTAAACTGGATACTGGCAGACAAAAATCAAGTTCAATAGCAATAAAAGCATCACAGATTTGCACAACTCCAGTACATACCCCTAACAGACCTCTGTGTTTCAAAGACATCGATGCAATTCGTTTTTTCCAAGGCCTCATTCTCATAGCTTGATGTAGCGACAAAAGCAGCAACGTTCATGCTGCCCTTGTTTAAGGCGTCATTTGATTTTTCTTATAGGCATTTGTGAGGTGTAAAAAGAAAACTTGCTGTGAAGTCACCTTCAAAGAAATGCCCTGGTGCCAAGGAATTACAAAGCTAAAATAGTTTCTCGGGGAGGAGGCAGCGATTCTATTATTCTTTAAAATGCAGCGCAATGGCTTTTATGAGAGTGTGGAAAAGCCATCTGAGAAGCAGGTCAGGGGAGTGAGCGGCTTGGCCCTGAGCACATTGTGTCTTATCCCTCTCCATTTCCACCACCTTGTCCCTGAATAATGGGCAGACCTCGTCGCTGCCCCCGGAGGCTAATGGCTTCTCATGGAGGAGAAATCAACACAGAAATACCTCCACGGGTAATCCGCCTCTTTAACCAGCAACATGCCACGTGTCCAATCCTACTGTGTTCAAAATAGCATCAGAGAAATAAGCGATTCCATCCCTCTAGGATACTGCCTTAATATGCTCCATGAGAGCTCCTGATGAAAAATATATAATCTTCACGGCAATCTAGCGGAAATATAGCTCACTGAATACCTTTTCCTACTGGTGATGATATCAGACTATGATGATCTGTTATGTAACTTTAAAAGTGATCCAGGCGAAAAGAAAAAAAAAAAAAAACCTTCAGAACTGAAAATTTTGAGAAATTGCCACGGCCAAACATGAACCAAAAAAACTGGAAAATATAATGTGGAGCAGTTGAGTGTTGGACTCAGACTCAAAGAGACAGCTAATTTAAAACTCACTACAATGACAAATACAAAGCTGGCCAAATGTATTGTTTTCATCTTTGTTCACACTCTAATAAAAGGCAACAAAATAAATCCAATCAATATTGTAAAAAAAAGCTTGTTAAGAGTAGCCACCAAACTAAACTTGGAGAGAAATGTGAAAAATGGAAGTGATGGAACAATAGCAAACTCTTATTCATAAATAAATAAATAAATAAATCATAGATATCTCACATGAAATCAATCTTTAAAATCACATGGGCTCTGCATCCGTATTATGCAGTTACTGTAGAAGCACACACACAAGCAGGTATGCAGACACAAACAAATAAATATAAAGCGAACATGAATGCTCTCTAAATGAAAATATAACCCTGCTTCAGGCACACAACAGATGATGAATTATTAAATCAGTCCCTAGAACTGTTGGTGAAAGTCCCATAACAAAGGTTTGTGTGTATGAATGTGCTTTTACAACAGCAGCTTCACTGCTGACACGAAAGCTGTAATGATATTGTTAATGCCACACCAACCACTTGAGGTAAAATGTTTAATTTCAGGGATTAATGAAAGGTCAACACCATCTCATTAGGCTGATAAATATCACATGCAATCAACACAGAAGAAACACATCCACACCCCCTGTTCTCTCCTGTGACCGTAGACACTGATTTCACTGCACAAATTCCACATTAATCCACCTGTGCTATCTTGAAACACTGACACCTCAATTTAAAGAGCTACTAATATCTAAAAGAGAGAGCGTGTGCGATAGTGATGTATGTCAACAACAATAACCAGTGACAACAGGGATATTTGACTGCAGTGCATTGATCACTCTGACCAGCTTCAAAGGCCTCTAGACTGAAGACCTTTTACGTACAGAGGAGAAGTCGCAGATGAGACAGTATTCCTTTAATTCCACTTAGAAGGTACTTCAAACGTGTAATCAAGTCATCTACCATCTGCCAATCCAGATTGAGGCTGTCTGCTAATACATGAAAGAAATCCATTTGATGTCAGTTTTGTCTGCGACAGATAGAGTAGTTCTACCTTGAGCCCCTGCAACAAAACGCCAGAAAACAAAGGCAACCAGGCCAGGGTCAATGAGCAGCTGTTTCTTTGGCCTTTCTAGTGAGGCACAAACAGCTATTCTGAACAAGGACAGTTCTGCTCTGACATGCTCATTCCTTTACGCCTCAACATGGGATTGATTTTGGTCATAAATAAGCATATACTATGAGAGTGACTGGGAAAATTAATTATTGGCACATCTCCACTCCTGCTCTTTTTGATGAAATTTTAGCAGCTTACAATTGTCTCATTAATGGAGGTAATTGAAAAACAATGCATCAGAGATGAGCCTGTGAAAGAGGAGAGGCTGGGAAAAAAAAATATATAATCCAAAAATAAACAGATGGGAAAAAAGAAAAAAAGTCTAACCAAACAAACCTTTCTGATGATAGCAATCCCAAAACAATGATAAGGTAAGGGTAAAGTGGATGTGTTGAGTCAGACACTGAAACTAAACAGCTAATTTTGTTGTCAACGAAAACACTCTGGTTGAAGTTGGCTGAGGTGGGTGGCCACTCCATTTCTCTAGGGGCAAATAATCCATACTGAGCTCCCAGGGGCTGAGGTCAATTTCACACTCATGCCTGCCCCTAATGTCCACTAACACATACAAATATATTCTGCATGTGTGCACATGGAGGAAGCACACACAGCACAGCATGCCTGCTGACTTGAGGCGAAACAGGTGGGTTTAATGCCAGAATCTCATCTTTCACAAAGACCGCACAAGGAGTCAGGGAGAGATATTGCTTTCATATAATTCCATCGATAACGCAATAAAACTGAACGGAAATGAAATAAAAGTTCTTGAGAAGTGCTTTGACCAGCAATAATGTTGATCTCCATCCAGCCAGTTTACTAAAGGGGGTAATGTTGTCAGCGCTAAATACGTGACAACCTGATGGCCGCCAGGAGTATTTCACCTCAGAGCGATTCCTCTAAAGTGGCTGCCGGCCAGTTCAGTGGCACGAAAGATCTACTCGGATGATTTCACATGTAAAAATAGTCTTTTGTTAAAATCCATACAGAGTATCGGTTTGCTATTTTATTATCTTTTAAATAGGACTCTTAAATACAAAGCTGACATTGAAAACATGCCTGAAGTGATTTGCTGAATGGAAAAGCATTGGCGTATCCTCAAAAGGCACCAGCCTGGCACAAAACTGCACAATATTGTGAAATGAATACACCAAAATACAATACATCGTGACCTTTTGATGTGAAGATTTTTGTTTTTTACAAACTCCAACCTGCAAAGACTGCTACTTCATTCCACTGTGTTCTTTGTGCTTTCAATTACTTTTCTTGTAAAGCCAGGCTCGACATTATGCATCACTGAGTCACTATGACTGCACAAGTGCAACTCTAACATTTATGACTTGATTTGTTATGTTAATTTCATCCTCAGGTGCTGGGATATGAGCAACCCTGACTGTAAATAGTCACCAGTACTGTAAGACTAATTACGTGCACTGTGCACATCTATTCTCTGGCTTTGAGTTACTTCTTCGCTCATTCAAAAAGAACGTATGATCTGCCTGAGTGAGATAGTTATGGGGGCCCTGGTGCATTTCACATCAGTAGATTCACTGAAATGACATAGCTAGTCGGAGACCAGACATCATCTAACATCAAAGTGTCTCGTTGCTAAGGGACCATCTGTTTCATAATGTACTCCACTGAATTGGAAGTCTGTTGCATATGCAACAGAATTATAAAGCTGCCCGAATCTGGGCGCTCAGCTTTAAATATTTCAAGTGTTAATCAAAAATAATGCACTGGGGTTTTGTCAAATGCAAAAATGAAACAAAAATAAGCAAATAGATTGTGAATGCAACGAACCTCCTTCCAACTAGGATGATTATTTTTCTTGTTTGGTGTTTTTCCTACAGCAGATGGATCGCATGCACTGGTTTATAGCAAAGTGTTGTGTAGTGTGTTACCTCCCTTTAAACATAACAGAGCAAGCTGGGCTGCTGTTTTTCATTCATCTGAAGTGCAATATCGTTGCCTGTGTTTTGCACATATTCATCTATGCACACTACTAACTTCTGCATTTCCTTCAGATTTCTTTGGTATACAGTGCAAACAGGTGTCGCAAATGGTTAAGTGGAGACATGGCAACGTCCATTTTTTAAAATAAAATATAATAGAAATTAAAATTATTTCGTATTTCATTTTAAAGAGTTTGCAAATATACTCTATGTTTAAAAGAAAAATATTTCTTGCAGTAATTTCTCTGGACATTTCACACCTATATGGTTAAAAACCATATCAGTGGAGTACATATCAGTGGAGTACATGGTTAAAAACCATATAGGTGTGAAATGTGGTTCAAAAGTGAAAAGTGAAAAGTTAAAAAAAGATGCTTGTTTATGTAATGATAATTACATAATGAACTATGATTACATGGTGAACATTACTCATACTGTTCAATGTGACGGTCTACAGTGTTACACATGACAGTTGGTTTTTATGCATTGATTGCATTTGGTCCCAGGTTGTATCCACCACTCTGCTGAAAATGCTAATGGAGTCATTACTTGCAGTCTGACAGAAACAGTGTTCCAGGGATGATGAATTAAACAATGTCTTCTCTTGTAGAGGGACTTCAATGACCTCTGAAGCGTTAGAAACACAGTCTTGGGTCAAATGTTCATCTAATTTCAGATTTACCAATTTATTTCAAAGAAAGAGGCGAGCGAACAGTTAAAAAGTCTTCTGTCTCAATCTGAATTAAACGGGACCTGGTTAGTGTGGCTTTGTGAATGTCTTTGTGGTTGGTTTTAATTGTAGTTTTTGAAAGACAACCTGGTCATTACTGGCTCACAGGCATTTGCTCAAGAATTCTCACAGCTTTGTTTCAAGATCTTACATTGATTTCTGGTAATCAGTTGATCTTTGAAAATCATTCATTTTAATCTCATCTCGTTTTATGAAAGCCCTCAGTCATTACTCTTGTCATTCTTAATGAATGGTATTATATATCAACCCACAAAATATTCACATTCAAAGAATGGTATGTACTTTCTCTTGACATTTTCAAATTGTAGATGCTTTACAATCTCCAAGTGTGTAGCTGGAGTTTGAAGCATTCATTCAAATGGAGCTGGGAAATTAATCTATTGAAATATACATAGATATTACATAGAATAAAATAACCTTAACCTCACCAAATGATGTTTTTTTTTTGTGTGTGTATGTGGTCTATTTCATTATGAGGTCAAAGTCAGAGGAGATATGGAATACGTGGAAACCCTTGCTTTTGTGTATCAAATATAAATTTCTATTTCTGTTTTTCACGATTTAAAATGAATAAATAAATAACTGGGGATGTTATTATGAGATTGGCAGACGTAGTAACTAGAGATGAAAAGGTGGCATCAAACCCTCAGCACGACATCCTGCTATGATCAGTCTGTTATTGAATCCAAATGAATATTTAAGTAGCGAAAGCTTTGCCAAGTAGCTAAAATCCCTGCACTGCATGCATTTAACCCCAAAGTCTTTAACACTGTTTACTATAAACAGTTTTATCTTCCCACTGCCTTCAGTAGTCTCCACCACCACCAACATGTGCAGTCATATGCCTTATTCAATGTCTGTGTGTGTGTGTGTGTGTTTCCTCTATGTTGATCTATGGGGGCTGATAGGGAGTATCCAATGACAGATAGGAGACTTTGTGACCCTGCTGCAGCAGCTGTTCAACAACCATCACCATCAGGTGAGCACAGAGCAGCACATGAATGAGAGGCTAAAGAAACACTGATCTTAAAACAAACAAAAGGCCTTTTTAACCAAACCTTAAATAAGGTCAGCATACCAAAAATAATGTAATATGGGAAAACATTAATCCAATCAGCGCAGGGTGTGCTGAAAGATAAGTACAGAGAGTGTTTTTTTAATTGATAATAGACAGAAAATAATAATACGATAACAAGACAGGGAGATAGCAGCACTAAGGTGGAAGTGTCCCTGGTCTTTGGATCTCATCTCGGAGAACCATTACCCATTCCTTGTTCATCCTCTGAGGCTCCGAGGACCGACCAGGCACACCGGGGTGACAGAATCAGGAGCAAAATGAGAAAAATAATTGGAAGGTCAGATTTGATAATGGCCACTCCAGTGAAAAACAAGCTCTTAATTGGTTTAAGGGCCATTTGGTGAGTTTTCAAGGTAAAATGTGAAAGCACTCATTATCCTTTCCGTCTCGCAGAAGCTGCCGCTGCCTCGCGGGCCATGGCAGAGATAGCTTCCGCCTTCGTTCACAGTGTTGAGCCGTGATACAAGGCTTCCTGGCTTTTTGTTGGACCCAGGCTCCACTCTAATGAGCCATTGAAAAATCATTACAGCATGTTGGAGGGAAATATTTTAGGTGAGAAGTAAAGTTGTGTTTGAGAATAGCAGGTGTCAAAGTAATTGCATCTCCTTTTTTCCGCTTTTCAAGTAACAAGTTGAAATGTCACCTCCTTGAGTTAACTTTTCTCCACTTCTCTGTATCTCTCTTGTTAAACTCATCAGGTTGCAGCATGGGTACATGGCTGTACAGAGGGATTGAGAACATGAAGCTCTCTTTCTCTGACTGTGAATCCCACTAAAGCCCTAGTATCACCTGTGAGAGCTGGGAACTTGGCTTCGGGAGCCGTAGTGAGTGTTGCATGGCAGAATGAGTGTCACCCTGCAGGACGAGTCCTTTCATCAAGCTTCCCTCTTACTCTGACCCTGCCATCTGGGAAAACAGATGATACTAATGAGGGATGGCTCCTTGTCTCCTGGCACCAAACACACACACACTGCTCCCATTGTGCTACACTGTCCCTGCTGCCCCCTGGAAGTCACAGACACCGCTCATTATGCAAACATACACGCAGTGATAGACACAGACAGGTACGCCATGACATGGGACAGTTGGACAGCTTAACAACACGACAGAAGTTTTGATGCTCTACCATGAGAAGCAAGAAGCATTAAAAACTTTCAACAAGTTGTAAAGCAGAAAACAATGGTGGGGTAGACTTTTCTTTTATAAAAAAGAAAAAAAAGATGACAGTGACGGTGGCTGGGTGTTGGGTAGGCAGTGGGGGGTTACTTGGCTTTGGATTGCTTCTGCAGAAACTGGAAAGGAGCGACCTCTCTGAGACGCAAGGGTCAGACAGGGCTAATTAGTCTGCAGCGGCCCCTCAAATTTCTGCCCTGGGATATTAATGAAGTGATCCATAGGAAAGCAGCTGCTCGCCGCACAGCCCCACCACCCTCGCCACTACCACTCCCACCACACTCCCACCTCAACAACCCACTACAACCTCCATTCCCCGAGCCCCCCTGCCGCTCTGCAACTCTACCTAAGAAGGGCAGCGCTGTGCCAGGGAAGAAGCCCATACAACCCCCTGAGAGCATGACAGCTCCCGATCGATGGCCCAGGAGCAGGAGGCGGATGAGCAGAGGGGTGGGGTGTGCAGCTGTGCATGTGTCGCCATGCCAGGAGAGGGTGACAACAGCCTGGCTCTGTGTCCTACATCAACAGAAAAATAATGTTTCCGCAGGAGTGAGCACAATGGTTTGAGGAATGGTTGTCTTGTCTCCATATTTTAGCTATTTCTGCCTTCCTGTGGTGTGTCTGAGCCTTGCTGTCATGAGTAACTACTGAAGTAAAGCTTATTAGAGTCTTCACTGGTGGATCTACTCAGAAGCTTCCTTCACAGGCAGGATGTTTTCCTGTCATTTCTTCCATGCACACCACACAGTCCATGCGGTAAATGTCACACCGACTAAAGTATGTGTCTTTCACATATCTATGAAAATACCGGCTGGAGACATTCTAAATATCACAGAGAAGTTTTCAGACACACGGACAGATAAAAATATGCCTGCCTTGTTACGATTCATACAACATGCTGTCTCAAAATCAAACAGGACAAACCTTGTAAGTCAGAGAATAAACAGGCTGACAGTCAATTTCATTTTGAAAAATTCACACCAACATCAGCTCTTGCCCACATCAAAATTTCCATATCAGTGAGTGCAAATCAAAAGACAAACCTCTGATCCTAACATCCAACAGACCAATGTCAAAAGAGGACAAAGAATTATTTCGCTTGGCTTGACAGATGATAAAAAATCCATGTGGTGATTGTGGGTTTTTTTGTTTTTTTTTACTAATTGCACTGACTAAAGGTCACTTTTAAGGTTTAAGCTAGGATGATCAAATTTACAAGTTGACCACTCTTTTTATTTTTGTTTTTAAGCTTCTGTATAGCTGTCCACATGGTCCACATACTGAAAATCACAAAGACACTTTCGCGGTGTCCAGCAGCATTAAATCAAAGCACCAGTGACAAATGTTTTCTTTCTAACCCATCTCCTTGTCATGGCACTGTAAAAGTCCGGGTCCTCTAACTCATCAAACTAAAGCGTTTATTGGACAGTTCATTGCACAGAACCCCTCTGCCCAGATTTGACACTTCCTCTAAGGCTGTGTGCCGCCTCAACAAGTCAACAACTTGGGAGTACGAGTTGCCGGAGAGGTTTAATTCAGGGCAACAAGGTCCTCAACATGCCCGGCGAACGGAAAGCACAGAGGCACAATGGGCAAGATGGGATGATAGCGTGACAAACACCAAAACAAGTGATGAGATTAAAAATACTGTTTACACTTTATCCATTAAAACACTTACACACATATGCAATTATCCATTTTAAATTAACACATTGCATTAATACAATTCATTAACCTAATTAATAATATAATTGGTGTCAACAGGCTGTCGTTCGGAAAATAAAAACAGGCTATTTTTTAAAATCTGTGCAACTGTTGCGTCTTTCATAACAGCAGGAACCTTTTAATATAAACTGAATGCATTCATTTGCATTCCTCATTTCCATTATCACTTATGTCTGATGACGTTAGCACACTTTGAATGAATTTTTCACTTAAACAAATGTCCTTGAATGAGGTGCAGGGGGGTTAATATTCCCAGTGTGGAGTTTTCCCCTAAAGGCAGAGGCATCATTTAGCTCTAGCAGGCCGAGGTCTTCAGAGATGCATTTAGCAGAGCTAAATCTCTGTCTTGTTACGGCTCTGACAGCTTATTCTGCACACATCTAGTATGACTGCAAGGAGACCTGAGACTGAGCTGAAGGACAGTAGGCCGGTGTGAATGAGAGCACCTCTGCAATTGAAGGTGAGTTGTTGCGAGAGGTCACTGTATGAATACTGAATGAGTCACCTGGGTCCACAAGTACTGTATCAATGCGTCTTTCGCAACCACGATGATGGAAAAGAAAAACAGATATGCAAAGAAACTGCAAATCAACAGGGAATAGAAAAACAAACAAACAAAAAAAAAATAATGAGCCTAAAATTCATAGCTGTTAAATAATATTTTAAAAGCAATACAGATGGTGTTGGTTCTCTTGAGCGCTCATGCCGGCTGCATTACATGAATTTTTCCTCTGTCTCATGTCATAACAAAATGTCTTGTGAGATGACTGTGGTGGATAAGCTTGCTACTGTGAACAATATGGGGTTCTTTTGATCATCTGCTGAGCTCCAATCTGTGGGTAAACAATTGCCAGTGGCATCTCGTAATGACACATTTTACAGATGTCATGTACTGCCTTCCCAGAAGCACCTCCATTACAGCAGGATGTCAAAAAATGTGACCCCTACTCTCTTTCATCTTCACACCCTTTAATGAACAGTCACACTCCCTGAACTCTTTCCTCCTGATTGACTTGTACCTTTGCTCAGCCTCTGTTCAGTGCCGTGATGGAAGTGGTGGTTTGGGTTTGGGTGCTGAAGTCAAATCCCTGATGAGAGAGTTAACCATTGGTTGGTTCTGATTTCCTAGTAAACAGTGCTGTGTCGTGCTTCATGAGTAATTGAACACTATTGATTCAAGGGTCTGGGGGTGACAATAATGAGGTCACATATCAGGCGACAGCAAACACAAGCTGCGAAGACAGCTTACTTCTCGATGACACACACACACACACACACACACAAATGCTTTTCACCTATGGCTCCATGATAGCATCACGATCCACAGTCTTTGGCAGCACTTGCTTTTGCTCTCCTTATCTGCCTTGCTGTCAATACAGACAACCCTCTGCTCCACTGGGGGCATGAGGCAGTATTGACATTCAGCTCAAACCCACAGCTCTGAGTGGAGTCCAGGGTGTTGCGCATGAATTATGCATGCCTTGACGCCAGGGTGCTGAGCAACACCAGTGCCATCATAATTGAAACAATTGAAAAGACAATACCAGATGGGTCAATAATTAGACAGCAGGAGGGGGAAACTTGATCCGGACGCTCCCCTGCTTGCCCTGCCAACCGAACCACCATGCACATGGAGGGGACCTTTCCCGACACGTCCTGGTCTCCTACAGCGCACAGCCACGTGCTGCATAACAGGCTGAATTGAGTGTGTATGTGTGCCTGTTAATTATAAACGAGACTCAAAATTTTAATAGAGACATAACTTCTCGAGCAATGCTGCAGTATCAGTGTCTCGTTCCCAATTAAAAATTCACCGTTTCATGGTTTGGACTTTTAGAAGTCCCAAGAAGTGTGTATAAGTAAACTTTGTGGATCAGAAGCAACTGCCAAGAACAGTCTCTGTGTATTGTTTGTCAAAAACTTGTCGCCTTGGATTAGCTCTTTGGCGTTATTCATTGTGTCTCTTGGTCTGTGGAAAACAGAGGCAGGTGACCGATCCTTCCCTCCAGCAGTGCACTTTCATAAATCCATACTCAGGGCTCCCAGCAGATCCATTACACTCACTGGTCTCCTGGCCACAGAAAGGACTCAAGGTGATCACCATAAAGCTACTTGTCACAGAGCCATTTCTCACCTTGCAATGCCTTTAAAACAACCTGGGAAACAGAGGCACCATGACGGCAAGAACACTAGCACCTCAAGGCAACATATGTCATAAAAACATAAGAAAACATGTCTTGAATGACCATTCACATGTTTGACTGAACAGAAGCAATTTCAAAAAATGTCTATTTTCTGTATTTTCTCCAGTGTGTTTAAATAGCCTATCTTTCTGAGTGATTTAATATTGCTGGATATCACATGTAATGTATTTTAAAAATAAAACCTGTATGATATCACGCCTTCACAGTGGAAAGTCAAATGGTAAAACCTCCTCACGGAGCTTCATTAGTTTCCCCACACAGATTTGTAGTAAGGCACAGCACTGAATTATTACAGAGCAGAATTACTTAATTACTACGAACACCAAACTGCTTCAAGACATAAAGCTGTATGGATGTAAAGGGTTTTATTTAGTGTGGTGTGAACAATAATAGAGGTCAGGGAAATAAAAAGAAATGAATTAAAGGTCAGAAATTCAACCAGCATTGGGCCATAAAGTCTACACACAGATATACAAACTTTAATTTCCTGGGAACATATTGACTGAGACAGCACTTAGGCCAGGGTACACACAAATCTGGGTACCCCTCCCCACCAACACACCATAATGTTATCAAAAAGAAGTTTTATTTGCCTTTTTATGGAGTCTCATTTCCGAATTTCTCAAAAACGGTGCCCCTGAAAGCACACATGGGCTCTTGTGTATTGGTCTCGCTCCCCATTAGGGTTTATAGAGAGCCATATGCACTTTTATGGGAAGGTTAATGGTTTTTAAGGACCGCTGTGCAGGTCTAAATCCACAGCATTAAACCCAAGAATGGCAACCCGGGATATACACACGGGTCACATGAATTTAATTTAAGAACAAAGTAGCATATGCAATATTTTATTACAGAACTGGCTACCAATGCCTTCATCCCCTCATCTCCAGCAGACAGACTGGGGGATGTGAAGTGAAAAAAAAAAAAGAAGAAGACGACAAAACCTGTCAACGTTTACAATCTTAAAAGCCTAATGAGCGGAAGTAACCATAGCAATTTAGTGAAAAGAACATCAAAGACTAGGGAGCAACTATTTAGGCAGGCTGTATTCATGCATAATTAGCTGTGAAAATGGCACTACAGGAGTCTGTTACTCCCTGTTCTTAATTAGTTTTTATCCTTAGTCTTGGATGAGAGGTAAACAAAGCCATCAGATTAAAACTTTGCTTTTCTTCCAGAAACAACAGCACTGTCAACGGTGGAAACGTGCTAGTGTTACCCATAAACTGTGCACTGTCCCTGGGGAATGAGTGGCAATGTTCTGTGCTGGTCTTAGTCACACTATCAGGAAGCCTGAAGCCCTGTTTAACACCACAATGCTGTTGTTTTTGCAGAACAGTCAATCTCTAAAATGGAGCATATAATTAAAATTTGAATAAAGACAGCTTGATATTAAAGGGGATTGGTGTAGTGCTCCACAGAAATAAAAATTCCCCACCTACCAAGGAGAATAATTGCTTTGTTCAGCCTCACTCTGCATCCGCCTATACTGAATATACTGTGCAGTCACATGGGTTTGAATATTGACGTGCAGCATCAGATCATGGTTCCTTACTCAGCAGCCGTTTGTGAAAGACTTTATTATTGATCGATTTAAGGTCAAATTCACAGGAGCTGCTAGGAGGCTATAAACAGCAGCAAAATGTCGAATGAGACTGGAATATTGCTTTGTGGTCAAAGTGCACACACCGTTTTATTTTGTCTAATTTGGTGTAATAAACAGACATAATGACATAAAATGTTCTTATCAGTGAATCCGTGCAGTATTTAATATCTGTTCAGAATGGCAAAGTATCAAGAAAAGTACAGGTATATACTCTTAAACATATCAAATGAATAAAATAAGAGGATTTCAATTGTAAAATTACAAGAAGAAAATAATAAGATATCATTGTGGGTATTTTTTTTTTAAGTTCTTAGAAGCATTTTTATCATGAGCAGCCGTTAGACTTAATTCTTCTGCCTCATTTGACCTAATCCAAACACATGTCTACGCGAGACATCGCTCTTGTTAGGACTCGCAGTTTATAGGAAGGCTCTATTCAGAACCCCTGAACCCCCAAAATGGTTCACCTGATGATGCAAACATGGGCAGCAGGAAGAAAGACCCATTTCAGTCATTCTCTTTACAAAAATAAAACTGTGAGACTTTGAAACATTGGAGACAAGAAAAGTTACTCGGAAGTTTACTCTAGTTTACTCTAACTTCGTCTAGACACTCCAGCCAAGAAGGGAATGACTATGTTATTGTCTCTCTTCTGTTTCCCCACTTTCCCTGTTGCTCTTGTGTTGCTACAAGATTTTCTGCCTGACAAAAATTTGTGTCTTGTTGCTTTCTGCTTCTTATTGGACTATGACTATCACCAATTTTATGATTTGGAGGCAGGTAAAGTGGAAAATCGTTTTAAAAATTGTCAAGTCACATCTGATGAATAACAGATTCTCATATTCGTATTTAATAACAAATCTATTGTTATTAATGAGTAGCAATGATGATATGTATGGATAAAAGCTGGATTTTGTGATCTCCAACACAAAAAGTGATGAAATAAAATGGGACTATTATTATTCCACTTTGTATCTAAATTTCTGGCAACAGCAACACTTCGGCAGTGATGTTTCTGTGTTTCTGTCTGTGTGTGCAAGAATGCGTAAATGTGCCACCACTGGGTGATGAGCCCTTTATAACGACAGCCTTCATTAGGCCAGGCTTACTCATGGACAGATGGGAAGGCAGGACTGCATTAGAGCTGCTGCCACATTCCACTTCAAACCTGACCTTCCAGTGGACCCACTTCATCTGCCACCCACAAGCCCCCTCCTGATGCATCACTGTCACTGTCTGGGGCTCAAGCAAGCCTTGCTGCCCCCCGTCTCAGCCAAACCACCACCCTGCCACACAGGCTGTAGCTGCTCCTGCACCCCATTACTCCAAAGGCCTCTCACCTCCTATTTTCGGCCATTTTTTTGGGTGAGACCACCACACTTTCTTTCTGCTTATGTTTACCCGATCAGTCAAGATGCCAAAGCCCCCCCTTCTAGTTTCCTGGTGATGAATGACCGTTGGCCGTCTCACTGACAGCTAGGCAGCTGATGCCACATAATTACAGTATCACCGTTTAGGCAAAATTACCAAATTACTCCAGTCCTCAAGAGGCCTGGAAGACTGACAGGCCAGCCAACAAAGGAAACACAAATATCTGAAAAGAGAAGGACTTAGAGGACTACTTGGGCTTTTACAGACGAGCAGTGAAATTAGGTTTGTTCTGTTTCTTGAGAGTGTACCCATTACAGCCAGAGAGAAGCCACAGATTGAGTTGATTAGTCTTGAGAAGCAGGGGCACTTTTTCTCTCATAAATAATGCTAAAAAACATCTGGCCTCTCCTTGATATCCGAGCTTCCTTTTCATACTCAATTTATTCAATCATTAATTCATCTTGAAATTTGGGAGATTATTATCAAACACAGCTTAAAATTCCATCCCAACAGCAAGGTCTGACCATTATCTTTTATGCATCACAAGTTTATCTCAGAAATGTTGCTTACCTTTCCTTGGTTTAATTCTTTCTTTTGCTCTTTGGTTTGCACTTTTAATAACAAAGATGAAGCATTATCGTTACTTTTATTAATCTTATATTATCAGTACTTCTGCTAGCAATACATCAAAAAGTGCAGCTTTGAAATTTAAAACTATCATAACTTAATACCATAACAGCTGACGGACGTGTATATTTGAAACTATTTTACTTTTTACCATAACAACTGACAGAGTGAGTGACCGAGGTAGCAGACAAAAACACTGAAACAATCAAAACTGTCTGAGAGAGTCCGAGGTAGACGCCGTCTGGTAAACCAAGTGTGCTTGAAGAGATGAAGTGACATTTATGATGTGAGTGCTAACAGTGAGCAGTAGAGAAGATGTTGACTTAGCACTGTGTCTGGTTGGAACTGTGATGGCCACCGGGGTTGAGTTAAGCCCCCTAATTTATCTACTGCAACAAAGGATTTCTTTCACTCTGGCCTCGAATATAAAATGAGAAGAAAAAACCCACCTTGAAACAGTCACACTGCGTCTATTTCATCCATTATACAGAGATAAAGTACAGTCTGTTCAGCCGTCTGCCATGTTAGCCATTTCATGTGTGAAAAGCAAGGCTAACAATATTAACGATGCACTGCTGTTGCATAAAAATCTCTTAAAATGTGTTATTTTTATATTTCAGCTGAGAGGGATTACAGCCCTTCTGTGGCCTGAGAAAATTGAATGAACCCCCCGGGGATCACGGGACAACTCAAAAAGCTGGAGGAAAAAATAAAAGATGCATCCTGGTCAATCTGAAGACAATGTGTTTTGATAAGTTCTAAAATCTTGAAGTAAGAAGTATGAGAGTTAGCAGTCAGAAGCAGAACAAGCTCCGGTCACCGTCACCTTTAAGTATTTACTATGACATATCTATTGCTTGAGGCATCGCAGTGAAACATGTTGATCAAAGCAGCTCCTCAACACGACTAAATCCTTCCTAGTAAACAGCAAGTTGTACCCAAATTAACAAATTATGGGCTGTCCAATGGCTCTTTGAAAATGTCTGCCCCGCCGTATGTGACGGGGGCAGAGATTGCCTCGATAAACAAGCCTGGCAGAATGATAATGTTTTAGGGGGTAATTTAATCAGAATGGGCTATGTGTCACTTACTAATAGTGGGTACTTTGCTGTGATTTATCTGTGTTTGTTGAGTGGAGGGAGACGGAACAGACGGCCTGGTCTTCCAGATTAAATAGGGCACGGGAAAGATTCCTCACGCTATCTGGGAGCAGAATTTATCACTGGCTGATGATTAGTATTATTAGCACAGGTGCAGTTACAGTAAACACCAGAGACTCCCATTTTGTACTGAAAGAGAGCAGTAGATAAAGAAGGAGCTGTACTCAACTGGGGTGCGTCTCCCAAAGGTGTTTTGTCTAACTATGGTACTAGAAGTTCCACCGCAGCTCGCAACCAGAAATACAGTTTCTGAGTATCGAAAGCTGAAAGGAACAGTCAGAGTCATTGTGGCAACAGCAGCTCCAGGTCTCAGGACTGTTTGATGCCTGTAAATAGATGTCACACTTATTCTAACCTGACTGAGTGATTATTCAATTTTGTCATCAGGTTGATTAGCTACTGTCTTTTCTGTGGCAATAATTCATAAATCAGAAAATTAGGGAATAGAAATAGCAAAAAAAAAAAAAGGTTTGCCCTTTAGCTGTTCATTTAGTTCAAGAGTTATAAGTAATGCTGTCTAAAGATTCTTATCCTTGGAAATGTTAAGCAGGTGGCTGCTCAATGAAAATAATGAAAATAAACCAGAAAAATCTAATGACATAAGTCTCATGATACTCATTCCTTAATACATCCTTTGCTATGACCTTGACTGGTTACACCGATAACCTTCATTTGAGCTTTGTAAGACTCACAAATGCTGTAGTCATGAGCAAAAGATTCAGCCGCTTTTGTGAAATATCACAAGAAAAGTCAGGCTGGAATAAAAATGGCACATATACTGTGGAACAGTATATGTGCCATTTTTATTATTCATCAGCACATATACTGTGGAACAGTATATGTGCTGATGAATAACAGACTCTCATATAAAGGAATTACACCCCTGGATATAATAGAAGTTATGGACAGTGTATAGATTCACTGGATACAAAAGCCAGCAAGAGCATGTGTGAGCAAGCAAAAAATAAATTAATGGCAGAGCTGTGTGTTGTTCTTTCAAGGCTTGAGTGCATATTGGAGAAGTGCGGACAAGTGGCCAGTCGTTGTAGAGAAGGAGAGCTGGCTGAGTGTGCTCAAAACAGTTAGCATCCAGTTTTAGATTAGAGTGTAATCAAAGGTCTGCCAGCATCTCAATGCTGCATGGATAAGGTTGTGTCTCTACACTATCAGAGTGAGCTGGGTGGATGTGATACTCCAAAGGCTGAAATCTATAACTGATAAGTCAAAGTGAAAAGCAATTCTCTATGGACCCCAGTGAGCGCTATTTCTCTGGAGGGACCAGTTTGCAAAAAAGCACCAAAGTGTTAGCGCTCAATGAGATTAGACTCATTTTTTTAGATAAAATGAGTACTCATACAGCGCATGCTTCACAAATTGGTTCATAAATGTGAAAGTAGAGTTGATTCCTGCTCTTTAGTGTATGGTTGAGGCTCAAGAAACATTTTTGTTCTTATATAATTAACAAAGATTAAAACAGAAAGAGGACACTGTTTTGACAGCGAGACGATAAAACAAAATGTTGGCCTTTCTTTTTTGTATCCAAATAAGATTCATTATTTAAAGCATACACTTAGAGCTCAGAGAATAATGGGTAGGGGGAAAAGCAAAACAATAAACAATACAAACGTTTTGAACTGTCAATCTAATGTAGCCCAAGGGAGGAAAACAAAACTGGGTAAAAGATTTCAGATGAAACTGGAGAGTGAAAACACCAGACGTCTATCTAAAAGTTCCTTTGGGACATTAACTTTCTCATGCAGACCTCTGGTTTGAACTCTAAATACCTTCTAGGTCTACTGTGACAGCTAGGGCTGAAATGTGCAAGTGCAGATTAACCCGCGAGGTCTTTGCTAAACGTTATTAGTGTGAACCTGTGGACCAGCATAATAACGATAAGATTCAGACAGCTCTGTTGTAGAATCCAGTCACTGCAGATCGTCCTCAGATGTGTCACACATTTAAATTACAATAACACCTTGTCGCACAGGGTAAATAGGGCGTTTTACAGTTAGACAGCAAACAAGATCAACAAGAATACAAATGCAAATCATTTTCGTTCAGACACTATTATTTATAGAGGAAACTGAGTTATTAGGTTCTTGTTAATTTTCATGAACATATTCAAATCAGCTTCTGCCTAAACACTCAAACTATATTTGCCTGCAAGTAGCAGATTTAAGCAAGAAGCAATCCTCATAAATTAAGAGATATAAAATGAAGCTTTTTAATTAAAAGGTAAAATTAAAATAAATACAGTGTAAAAGTTAAGCGCTGTCTTTAGTATCTTTAAGTAAGTACTGACGTTTCTAGTCATTATCCACCAAATCAATTTTAATATTGAGGATGATTTAGTGAGAAAATCTCCATTTGGTTCTTTTGATTCTACTTTTCTTTCCTGTCAGAAAAATACTGGATGAAGCGATATCACACTATCATCAGTATTCTTGGTGCCCACTCTGTTTGTTTCTTAAATGTATGGCCAGAAAGCACAGATTAGAAATGCCACACATTAAAAGCAACACTCATAATTTTTTTTTGCTCACAGATAAAAGTACCTGAGCCAGCAAAGTCACCATAGCAGGCAAATCTTCCCACATTCGTTGCACCTCATCAAGCTAGAGTTATAGAAATGCTTATTTTGAACCATTGGATACCTTTTTATCAGACGCAGAACTGTGCACAATGCACTTTCCAAAAACTTTCAAAACTGAAGCAAGCATTCACAGATGACTTAATGATGTCTGAATCTACAAGGACACGCAGCATAATGAGCACCATTACTGTGTAAAGATTTCAGCAGCTGAAGTGATATAAAACAACCGCTTGTGGTAAAGTGACAAGCATATGTGCTGTAGATGGCCTTTTAGATTTGGGGAGTATTCTGCTCACCCATAGATGGAAAATCAAGTACATACAGTGTAGTCAAGCTGCAGTGAGCAAAGTCATTCTGAATAAAACCCACAATTTGTTTGTTACATTTCAGACTTTCGAAGGATCTTATCTGGACAGCTTAAGTGGACCAAACTTAACTATTACTTATCTTGTGGCCCAAGTGCCATATTTACTGGCCAGCGTAATTTCCACTCAGTGTTTCTGTTTGGTGGTTAAATCCCACTGAAACATAATATTGTGATGAGTTTGTAGGCATGATGCACACTTCAACTTGAATGCCAATTATTAGACAATCATGGACAATGTTGCAACGTATATTGAGAAATATGTGATTAAGCCTGTTACACTTGACATTGTGTTTTCATTCGATTATTAATCTATGAGCAGATGAGTTACTTGTCTAACATGGGGGCAAATAGACAATTTCCTTGTCATATTGATATAACAGATGAGTTTTTTTGGAGTCTTTCCACCATGGTAGGTGGGTAATTACTGTCATTGATTAATAATCCTGGGCCGGCCCCATAATAATCAGTCCCACATGTGCTTGGCCCTTTAAAGGAAAGGCTCATTTGCCACTGGGATTCACGGCCTAAACTGCTTAGCAGAATGTAATGGAGAGCAATTTTCTTGTCTTGAGAAAAAAAATAAAAAAAGGCTGAGATGGTGCGGGTTAGCCCGGTCATTTTCCATTGCCTCAGCACATCAAATCACCAAACAAGGACAACTCTGATTTCAGATCAACTGCTCTTCTCCCTGTGGGAAATAAGTAGTTCTCCAGGACACAAGGAAGCATTTTATTGCTTTAAGTTATTTTGAGTACAACGGTTGAATTGCGATTCCTCTATTTCTTACAAAAATGACTAAATTGACCAGCGCAATCTTTTGGTGAATGAAATACAATACATTGAGAGTGATATCTTAAAATAATGCTTAAGACTCCAAAAATGCTATGAGATCAAGGGAAAAGGCTAAATTTGCGGTATGATGAAGGGCTTGTTTCCGTGCATTGTTGGCAAAGTCATGAGATGACTGCTGGGGGTTCAGTAAGAAGCCAAGCCTAAATCCCTAAAAATTTAATTAAAAGCAAAGTGATTTACAGTTTGTTCTGCATTATTCAGGGTTTAGATTTACTTATTTCCAATTATATGCAGTAGAATGGATTTCAGAGAGGGGGTCCCCAAAGAACAGTGAAATCCTCTGAGAGATTTATGTGTTTATAGAAAATTGTGAGAAGCAGCCGAATGTTCAGGCAAAACTGGGAAGAGAATGCCCAAGTTGGAAATACTGGGCTTTGCCAAGATGTAAACGGTAAATGGTCCATCTGTCCGTGTTCTTCTCACTCTTGGAAGGCTAGACGAGCCACCATCTGCAGATATGCGTCAGCAGAAGCAATTCCGCACGCAATGAGAATACAGAGTCCACATGTGTACAGTGCACGGAAGACTGCAGACACGCATGCATTTAATGCGGTTGATATATGAAAACATATTTATCATTTATAGTGTTGAAAAGATAAAAAAGTATGAATGAAATTATACAAACTATTCAAATAACCAGAAATAAACAGCAAGTGTGTGTGCTCACACTCTTGTTTTCAATGAAAGGTTGCGCTAACATCTCTTGGACAAAAACAATTTCACAAATTGAATCCTGACACTTCAGTGTCAGATAGTATGGTTTAACAACTTAAAAGTCTTTGCGTTTGACGTCAGAAATCAATCTGTGAAAGCACTAACAACATCACCAAATACTTTGTTTTCCAAACACCCACTATGACCACTACAATATTTCAGCTGTCCAACTCTTTTGACAGACCTGACAATGAGATGTGAAGACTAACTCCACCAACAGCTCCTTGATGTAGGTCTGGTTTAGACTGACTTTCGCTGAAAACATATTCAGCTTCTGTGAGGAAAAGGTGCCATTTAACTTTTAAATTGCTTATTGTGACTAGAACAGTAGTTTTGTGTCGTTTCAACAGCCACATCTGTCAATCCTCCTGGTGATCCATCTACTCTGAGTATGACATGATGCTGTTTCGTGAAGTTAATCATTTGATTATACAAATATTAAAATTAATTCTGCCATTTTTAATCATTGTATGCATTTGTCTTTAGCCACAGTGGCCATTAGCATGACATTAACTTTCAATTAATCTAATGCTTCTGCTATGCCTACAGCCCAGAATTTAGGAAAATTCAAAACTGTGAAAACTATGAGTTGTCTTGTTTGTTTACTTTTTTCAGTGGTGCGGGGGTGGACAGACTATTATTTGAGATTTCATAAACCGAATAGATTGTTGTTTGCAGTCACGGCAGCTTTATAATGTGTGTGTAGGTGGAACAAATAAGTCAGAGACGGAAATTAATGGAAAAAGAACAAAATCCAAACAGTGTAGACTTTGGAAACGAGTGAGATCTCTTGTCAGAGCTGAGCACTCACAGAGAAAAGTCAAGCGGCTGTCAGTTTCCGAGAGCAGACGAGAAAGACAACGCTGATGGTGACAGTGATCAGACTTGGAAGATAAGACGTTGATAGCGGCTGGAGGTAAAGATAGCTCTAATATGAAATAACATCACGTTCAAAAAAGAACTCACTGTTCCTGGTAAAGAACTACACAATCTATTAGGAGTTATCAGCACAGAGAAGGTGTTTTGCCCAGAGATAATTACAATAACAGTACCCAGTGGCAGTGTGATTGCTCCTAGGTGACATTGCAGGTTATTAAATTGTCACGGTGCACCCTGTTTTGGCCGTGCACACACTTGAACTGGCTGCCCACAAGACTGACTCACAGTTTATCTGCTCCATTTGTTTGACATCTTTACGACATACCGTATTAACACAACCTAATTTCATCTGGGCCTCAATGTCTTCTCTTGACTGTCTCATGGAAATCCTTCAGGGTTAGGTTAGGACTGCTGGGACGTTTGTCTCGACCGAATTACACCAAGTGACATTTCTTCCAGCCTTTCGTGTTATCCATTTCAAGTTTGCAAGAGAAGAAGCTTGAGACAAACTTTAAAAGTGACACACGTGTTACTGACAAGTATCAAAAGAAATTTGTTCAGAAATTCTTATTAAAACAGTTGCTCTGTTCTGAGAGGAGGTGGCACACATGGAGGCACACCACAAACTTTCAGAGACTGGTATCCAAAAAATTACATCACTGATAAAAACAAAAACGAAGAAAACAGTGCAGCGCCTCCACTGATCACTTATGACGCGACAGTAAGAGTTATGTGATTCGTTAACAGAATAAATCAGGGATGAAAAATCAATCAAATTAAGCAACTAATAGCTCCCTTAATGTCTTTGTTTGTGTGCAGATGACACTCCCATTCAGCCATACAACAAGCACCAATCATATTAATTATCCTCCAAATAACAACTCCCCATTTATTACAAATGAGTTTTCAAAACTAATAAATTATCATTAAAATGTTTTTATTTTGGTCATTGAAAGCATCTTACTCTGCTTTTGGTTTGGACGGTAATAAGCCAAGCCATTATGTGCAGGTATGCATGTGGGCATGTATGAGTGGCCATGTGTGTGTGTGTGTAATGTTGAGTTTCATTAGCTATGCATAAACAATATTTTTTTCTGGATTTTCTGCATCAGTATAATGCCAGTACAGTCCACCAGCTGGTGGCAAGCCTTAGGTTTGAATAAATGGGCCTCTTTTATAAAAACAATATAGATTAATGCTGGATTGTACGGTGTTTCACTCTTCTAATGTTTACCACTAAATCTTAATGTTCGCCAACTGTCAGGTGATGTAGCTCTCAATGACAGCAATTATGATTAGACAATATTCCTGCAAGGCACCAGTGCACGCATTACAGAACAAAGGAAAAAACATTTTAATTACTTATACTCACATTTTGCAGGGAGATCATAGCCGCAGGTGATCTTGGCTTTACCGGTTTCACAGCCATTTAGTGAGTGGCACTCATCATAGAGACAGGACCCTGCCGCTTTGTGTATGCAGCCATCGACTGAAATACAAACACACGTACAAAGAGTGTAAGGCCTACCTGAGGAGAAGCATTCGAAAGCAGACACATGACATGTCTAAAGCCAGCTGCGCTAATTAGCAGTTCGTGTGCTCTATCGTGTCAAAACAAACAAGTGTGTACAGGAAAAGGACCAGGACCAGACAGAAAATTATGTTCATGAGTTCAAGATTCTGGTTACTGAATCTTTACATTCTCCAATTAGCTCTGTGGCTCTGTATCTCTTCTCTGTAGGGAGACTGGGTCTGCCATAGTGTGCTGTGCCTGTTGCTGGTAAGTATTGACGAGCTTAGGAATGAAATTAGCTGGGCTCGGATCTAATAACGCCTCCACACACAGTGAAAATGAGACTGTTCTTCCCGTAATCCCTCTCCACTGTCAACAGCGATATACAGTCAGATCATTAACTGTATTTTCTGCCCTGTGGTGGGAATCTTATATCTGTCCTTTTCTCTGCGGTGAGCCTGTTATGATGTGGATCTGTGTTCTGATTCTGTCGCGCTCCCTGTTGATGTGTGTGTCCTGGTTCTACGGAGACCCCGGGCCCCCCGCCCCCCTAAGGTTTTAATTTTACCGGGTTAAGGCCGCGATACACTTGATTGATGGCATGTCTTACACAAGAAGGCAGAGAGATAGAAATCCACATTATCCGTCTCTGAAAGCCTGACATCCCTTCAAGAGCGTGTTATCAATCACACTGAAACATCATAAAATCCTCCTCAAGTTGTCCTGTAAAGATCCTCACAAGACATTAGAGGATAACAGTAGCAGTAGCAGTTGGACAAGCAGATGTGTCTTTTCTTTGGTTTCTCTTTGTAGAGACTTGGCCAGTGGAGAGAACAAGTCCCTTAGACTAGCTTTATTCATCAAAGCTAAAACGACTGAGAGTTAAGATAGCCTCCAGGATAACCAATGTTTACATATTCTGAACTGATGAAGAAAAAAAAGCTGAGGAACAGATGAAACGGAAAGAAATCCAAACTTATATTCCTGATAAAAGGCAAAATGTGACTCTAATCACTATCTTCATCTGTAATGTAATAATTATTCACGTACAGTGCCAGGGAAAAAAAAAAAAAAAAAAGGCTGAAGATTAGTTATATGCTATCTTCAAAAATGTACTTTGCTTCACATCGTCAACACAGACAAAAGGTCTTTTGATGAGCGATGGTCCTTTTCTGAGCTCCTTTCAATTTCTCAGGGATGAGTCAACGACAACAGCTGGGCGGAAGATTTTCCAGCTCTATCAATCATCTTTAATGGACTGAGGGACAGGCAGTTGACAGAGACGAATCCTGATGGCTTTTCGAAAAAGTAACATGAGTCTGACAGTGATGTGGATATGAGGAGGTATCGCTCTGGTGACAATGAAAGCTACTTAACACAGCACAGAGCGGTTGTTGCGCTGGCTATAGGCTTGGCATTTTTATAATATCCACTGTGCAAACAAGATTGTCCATGATCATCAGCCACACTCATTTGCATCATAATTGCTTCTCAACATCTCACAAACAAGAACTGCTAAATGCACAGGATGAATTGAAAGCTCTATAAGCGTGCTTCTCATTTCCGTACACATAAAGTCACACTCCCATATAACACGACATTGCCTTTTTCTATTGTGTTTCGTTACAGCACTGAATTAATAAGATTTATGTAACCAGATGTGTTCACCTGATGTTGCCTCTGCAGTACTGACTGGCCAGTCAATATTTTTTAATGCCTCTATTCCTACTGACAGTGTTCAGTGTTATGAGGGTGAATTGATCAAGGCTTCAGTGTTATTAATGTTTTATGACCCTTCACATGAAGTCCGGCTGAATTTTAATCTTCAATACTTCATCAATACTTTGACTCCTTGATGTCTTGTTTTATACATATAGTCTAGCATTAGTGGTTATCATGTAATGTATGCATTAAAACTGTTTCGATTTGAGCTTTTCATCCTTCTGGATTTATCATCCAAATGCGGTTTTCGCTTTGAACTGTGATATGGAACAATAAAAAAAGAGTCCAAAGGCACTAACAGAAAGGTCACAAAGGGACTATGATGCAGCCATAACGTGTTCTGTGGATTTTTCCAGTTTTAAGACGTTTTGGTACCTTGTTTTGGTCAAGCAAAAAAGATGACTGCAGTCTGGTCAATACAAAGAATATTCATGGTAGTACTTATTTATTAAAATGCAATGTATTAGCGCTGTTGCCTTGAATTTAAACAATATATTGTTACAGCTTGAAATGAGGAAGGAAAGACTGTTCAAGAGCAGGAAAATATTCTCTGTGCTTCCCTGGAACAGGTGTAAAGTACACTATGTCTATTTTTTCATGGTCATATAAAGCCAGCCAGGTTAAATTTAATAACGCCCTTCTCCAGTTTGCAGCGTTCCCGTAGGAGTCCACTTTCCCCCGACACTTCCTTCTCATCACTAGGCATGGCTGATCTCTTACCTATGAGTACCTTGGGAACCCAGCAAGCAACAGCATGCACGGTTCTGTGTTTCATCTCAGTAGCTGAAGAATAAGATTGCAGATAATAGTTTCAGCTTCCATTTCGCTACTCCTCCGGTTCATGGTTGCATACGCTACAGTGAGTGTGAAACTCTTTTTCTAATGCAGCTGACTGTGTGACTGCGCATCTAGTGTCAGTGACTCCCTGCAAGCCTGGAGATTTGTTCATTGTGCTCGTAACTGTAGAAGAAGATGCTGAACAGATGTGGCTGATTGCCAGGATCACCAGTGCTACTGCTACAGATTTAATTTACCTGCTTTACTCAGACCACTTCACGGAATGGGTGGAGTACCGTAGATACATCATGGTTAGTAAGAGATGTGTGTATTTGTGTGTTTGAGAAAGAGATATATAGAGAGGGGGAAACACAGACACAGAGAGCGGTTTCAAAATGTACTTTGTAATTTAAAATTTAATTGCATTTTGACTGTTTAACATTTTCTGCGTCTGTTATTTAGGAAACTAAAAGCAGATCTGGGTTTCCATAAGTGGCGATATGACCCACATGCAATTTGGCCATTAATTTATTTTCTCATTCAAAAGGGATTTCAGCATTATTCCCTATAGATTTCTACATTATGGATGCCTGCAACAGTACAAAGGCAGCCTCAGATTCTCATTAACTAAGAATGGCATTTACATTCAGTTCAGAAAAGAGGACACGTCACTGCCTCACTCTCCTGTTAAGACACAAAGGCTTCAACAGTCACAAACAATTCAGTTTTTTGCACATGTTAAATACAAGTTTCACAGTTTATTTATCCGTTTATCTGCATGTTTAATTCAATCATCATGTAAATATTATTTGATGGAAATTGAACCTCATAGTAGGCAAACTGTCTGTGTATCTAATGAAGTTTTGTTACCATCTGTAGGCCCAGGCGTCTGAGTAGTTTCAGTAAGGACACCTGAATGCCATTATGTCTGTGTCCCTCTTTTCACTCTAGTTAGACAAAATAATCATATTCAAATTCTAAAAGAGAAAAAGTACTGGCCCCATCCTGATGATGCACCTGAATCACAGCACTGAGAGGTGATCAAAGCAACCCCTCTGTCTCTCTCTCTCATCTCCCAGCTGAGGCAGAGGCAAGATGAACATGTGCTGGCTATGTGATGCACAATCAGTGGTGCCCAGTGCTATATTTCAACTCCTGTTAAGACTTCTTTATGGAGGACATTTCATTTAACAGGCTAAATATTCAGGTGGCAGCATCTGCTTCTGTCCACCCCACTGCTGGGCTTCCTCAGCCCCCGTTGAAAAATATAACAGTTAATACCTCATCTATCTCTCCGTGCAGCCTGCCACTGCTTTAGGCTGGGCCTATGTGGGACAAAACATTTATTCATCTTCTCTGAGTGCCTTGCTCAGAGAAAGCTTCCCCGAGCAGCCACTCCAGCAAGTCCGTACAGCTAATGAAGATAACTTTGAGCGGTGGCTGGACGGCATCCCTCTGAACTCATAATGGGAACAAGGAGAGAGCAAGAGACAGAGGGGGAGCCATATTGAGAGAGACAAAGGAGACGAGTGTGTGTGCATGTGAGTGTGTGTGTCAGTCTAGAGCAGTTTGAATTAGTTACTCAGCTGTAACCTTGGCTCCTGCCATTGTTGAAGACACCTCTGCCTCGTCCTCTCAAGGCTCCGTTCCCACATGCATTAAGGGACTCAGCAAAGCTCTGCTTACTCTCCCTGGGCTTCTCCCAGGCAGCCCGAAAACCAAGGGCTTTCAATCGCTCGCTCAGACACAATGAATACCTGCTCTGCTCTCATTACAATACCCTGCTTTTCAGAAATAGTGTCAGCTGCAATTTTCTCTCCTAATTATTTTCCGCTCCTCTGAGGGTTAGGTTCAGGACTGGAGCCAGAGGAGGCAGCATGGGGTGGGCAGGAGGGAGGGGAGGGGGCGAGCTGGATTCTACCTGGCAGGATATGGTGGAGTCTGAATATCAGTCCATAATCTAACAGAGGGGAACCGAGACAAGGTAGGCCTAAACTTCAACCTCTGCCTGTGAGGGCATTACCTGCTGATCCACTGAGAGCTCAGATGGCAACACTTCTGTGGGCAGGTCGAGTGATAGAAAGTGAAACTTTTATCAATACTTTCTCACACCAGGAGTTGCAGTCTCCGCATGGAAGCAAACATATTCCAGGAACTATTAAGCCATATAGTCCCTCTCACCTATTTTTTTTTTTTTTGTAGTATCCATGGCAACAACAGATTTCCTCTCTCCTCACTGCACTTTTCAGAGCTGTACACTGATCAAAGCCCCTGCACAATTCCACCTCTGTGATTTACGACACCATTTTCTACTCAACTAATTTCACTGAAGGAGATAATGACATGGATTAGTTGCTAATCAAGTGCCAATCAGAGATCTGGCTGAACTAAATGTCAGGTGGAATATGTTCAAGCCATTGTGGTTACACCCTTGTGATGCTGGATTATGTGTCCTAATCACAGCAATTTTGGATGCAACAGGAGCCAGAGATCGCTCTCTACTGTAACAAAGTTCCCAGGAAAGGGATAATAATCTCCATTTTACCTATAATACCCAGGTAAACAGGGGATTTGGACTAATAGAATGCCAGGCAGATAGTCACAGATGTTGCTCTCCAAAGTGACATAAAATACCTCAGGCTTACATGACTCACAATTCCCCTGACACTGCTATGTAAGCAGGAACCAAGAATAAATGACACAACAATCACGGGTTTCACTACAACGCAGTGGAAACCCCGTTGTTATTGTTCGTACAGTTCAGGCCAAGTTGACAAATATGTCACTAAAGATTGGAAGTGCTTTCTCTGAAGTGGCATAAAGAAATCTAGTAGGTCACAGTGTCAGCCTGAACTATTATAACTTACTGCCACAACATGGCCACAACAGCAGTTTGAAGCATATTAAGAAATCTGGACATGTGGCCGAAAGTTTGCTATTTTAATAACACACACAAGCACTGTGTGTCTGAAAGATGTCTGACAGGGTGAAGGAAAGCTGCCCTTAAGCAAGACACTTCAACCTGACGCCCAGAGGATGGTACTGCACACCCCACAGCTGTAAATGTGTTTATGTTTATGAATGACAATTATTTTCCTAATGAAGAAAAAATGTGTGTGCTTCAAATGAATGATTAGTAGATCAACTATTTATTGACAGGAACATCAGCTCTCAAAGGTTACTGAAAGTAGGTTGCATTCCACCACTTTAAAAGTACCAAAACAAACAAACAAACTCTAAAACAACATTATGTTCACTGAGCAGATCTAAACTGCTTTGTCACAACCCGCTCTTCTTCTGTTCTATTTTAAATCGTTGATATATAAGACGAACATGGCGAGGCTTATTGCAGTTGCACGTTCACAGCACCTTTCCACCTCCTGCTGACAGTGTAATACTCGGATCATGTGTTAGTCAGAGTTTATTTCAGTGTATCATAACACACACACACACACACACACACACACACACACACTTATGGTTGTTTCCAACAGCTTAAAACATAGCTACGCTAGTGTTACCATGGTACCCATTTAACCTTTATATTTTATTCCATATGTTGACCTGTTGATGCTGAGATTAAGCCTGCAGCTATGTGCAAAAAAAATAATTATTCTGCAAAATGTAATTAATACATATAGTATAAAGAATAATATTAATTTAGACAGAGAAGTTTGAAATATTGATGTACTACATTCATGGCTGTATTCAGTCTACACATAATGTAGTATACATTAGGAAAAAAGGAGTCGAGTTGAGGAGCACACACTCTTCATGCTGTTGTTCCCAAGGCCATAAAGGAATGCCAGGTTAAGTTACCACAGCTCATGTGACACTGTCGTTGGAAACCTGGAGTCTGACAGCTGCGGACAACTCGGTGCCAAACCCCAGCCGTGCTGAACTCTCTGGGACAACAGTGACGGCACCGACCCTCACATTTAAAGGTGTTGTTTTAAGTCTTCTGTCTTGTTGTTACAGCTTTCCCTGTCTGAGGTTGCGGAGTCACTCTGTCCTAAAGAAACTGAACTACACTGTCTGCATTCTTTACATGACAGGGGTACTGCTTCTTCTTAGCAGAAACTCTGGGTTGGCAGCCCTTTATATGGATAGTCCAGGTCTAAGACGCCTGTGCTGTGGCTATCACATAAATGCTTGAAAAGGTTTTTGTTTTTTTTCAATATGATAAATAATAAACTTGCTGCATTTTGAATCTTAAATCCATCCCTAAAATTAGCTCAACGTGAACTATCAACAGACACAATTCTCATTTTAAACTTCACAGAGTTGATAGGACATGGAGTATCAACAAAGGATTATCCAAATGAGATGTGACAAGCTGCCCAGTGTGGTTTCCAGGTCTCTTTTGTAGTTTGCATGCCGATGCTATAATGATTTGTATTTCCTCTCAGCACTGGGAAACTGGACAGACCTAAATGGACATGCTCGGATGATTTTCTCTGATTTAAACTGAACTGCACTGTTGTTATAGTGAAATGCTTGGCTCACTGTCTGTGGACATGCAGGTGTCTGGCAAAGGCACCACTGTAAGCAACGTCTTTGAAGACACCAGTCCAGTCATTTGGAACCATGGTCGAGATCGCCCCCATATCACAGACTGTGACCGCAGCTGCTTACAGGACGGTATCCTCGCTGATGGAGATCTACCATTTGTGTCTTCTTCCACTCTAGCTATGTCTCAAAACCCCCTTTCATTTCTGGGTGTGAGCTGCCCTAATAATCACAGATAAACACAAACCTCCTCTTACAGCTTCCTCTCCCTCCTTCAATATCACACTCATTTTTCACCTTTGACTCCTCATCCAGTCTCTTATTATAAACAAGCACTCTGTCAATGTGGCTATTATCGCCTCGTCTCCTAGGCTAGATTACCTTTGGCACCCCAGTTTTACTATTACTGCCACAGGAAAGAGAGACGGTGAAGCAGAGAGTCAGTAGACAGTATGGTAGGGGAGACTCTCAGGTTTTCTCTTCCAGCAAAACCACGCTGTAGTACAATGTCTGTGTAAGTGTTACTGTGTGTTTGTGTGTAAGTTAGTGCATACACTCACATGTGCCTGTGCATCTGCATAATTTATAGGTGCTACGGAATAACCTGTAAACGAAGCTACACACTACAATGTAAATAAATATGTCCATTTCTTATTCACGTCTTTCATGTAATAATTGCCGGCGAGTTAAATTGGTTATAAAATTAAACACACTGATTCTTTGGGTTCCTGGGAGGAATCAAAGCATTTCTGAACAACTTGAAGCATTATTAACAAGAACAACATGACATGTAGTTAATTCCTCCCTGTAAGGCATTCTGACATCAAAGAGCTCTCATAGCGGGGGTTACCAGAGCTGTACATCTCTGGTACAAAGGTAGTCAACATGGAACCCACCAACACCACGAAGCATCTCCTATCAATAAGCTTGCCACCTATCTCAGTGGGTGAGGAGTAAATCAGCTGCCAGAGAAGATAACATGAAATATGCTTTTTCCTAATTTCAAAGTATAGCCCCGCTGATGACCAGTAAGGGCTCCCCCTGAACGAGATCAAGAGTCAGAACCAGATGTGAATTATTGATTAGATACATCATGTTTTTACTTAACATTAGTGAAGACCCACCACTTCCAGCACCATTGCCTCATGGAGTGCTTCATGTTTTTCATGTGTTTTTAGCAATATCATATTAATAATAGGATGTTGTATCAGACAGCCACATATTTTGTTCCTTAATAAAATACTGCCAGCTCTCCACAGAGGAGGGACTATTAGGAATCAATACAACACACACACACATTTTCATTCAGGCATAATTAAATGTCGCCTCCTGAAGAAATTGCCCTCTTTGAGAAGCTGGGCTAATAAGGGACACAGTAATGTTGAGAAAACATGGCTAGAAAAAACAACCCCCAGAGCGGATCCTGGACAATTTCATCATAAATTACTTCCCTGCACAAAGTTCATCTTCGAGTCACCCAGGAGAGCCTGCTGCATGATAGTAAAGGATGGCTTTTCTGAGAACAAACTGGCTAGAGGTGAAAGTTGGAACAGAAGCACTTTGTTCGATGCATACACTGCTCTCAGAAGCAACAACAGCAGACAGGACTAGACAAATGCATGTAATTATTGAGCAATCTGAATAGCGGGTGTTAAGGTTGGTGAAGAGAGAAAGCAAGCATGGCTGCTGCTTCAGCCTCTTGGATCTTCAAGCCAAACTCTCTGGCAAGTCTGTAATTGCGGAAATGAAGAAAGATGGAGCCATTCAATGAAAGGCCACTGCTTTGGATTAAAATGCATGAACAGCTGTTGCTATTATGCATGGTTCTTTGGGTTTGCTGGTGCAAGGCGCTTCTTCAGCAAAGCCTACAGCCTAGTACAATACATTAACATTTGCAAAGTAGCACACAAGGCATGTCAAAGCCACAGAGTACTATAGAATTAAAAGGTCATCATAGTTTTGTATTTCATTATCATTAACCTTATTTTACTGGTGAAAACAAAAACTGTGTTTGAATTCATGCTCAAGTGAAGCAAATAAAAAACTATGAAAATAAGATACAGGACTACAGAACCAGGAACATCATGGATAATATCAGAAACTCTGATTCTAGGCATTTTAGTGCCATTTCTGTTGCTGTTAAACCAGGAGCAATAAACATTTGGGTGACAGTAAAACCAAATAGCATTTTTATAACAATGCTGTTTGCTCTTGACTTGTTGGCACTCAAACTAAGTGCAGAGTAGCCTCCAGCTTGAATATCCAAGCTTATATTCCAGTTATTCTCCTCACTGGTTACCACCAACAACTTGCTTCGTTATCATATACATATGCATAACATATAACATCTAGCGTGTAAATCTGACCCAGTATTATATGCTTCACAAAAACAATAGTGTTACGGTCACAGCAGACACCCAACCCCATGCATATAACCATCGTTGTAGTGTTCTTGATATGTATGCTGACTTGGATGTGTGGCCCACTGTATAAAATTGGTTCCAGCTGCTGGGCTATTAGCCATCCTCACTTCCCATTTCCTGTCTGGCGAGCTAAGGGTTCTGATTGGTGCAGCATTTGCTCCAGCTCTCCAATCAGAAAGATGCAATTTGAGGACAAAGAGGTTACAAATGCCAGTGCGGCTGGGATCTTCAGCTTGCCGACTTACCTCACGCTGTTGTATCAGACAGTTAGATGTCAATTGGTGTCCAACCTCTGTAAACTAGTATTGAAGCACTCTTAACTATCCGGGGCCTGGGCCAGGTATAGATTCAAAAAGTGATTGCACACAGTCAGTGGTGTTGATTTGATGGTTTGTGTTCTTTGTCAGTAAGGTGAAAAAGGGAGGCTTTCATTCCATTTTTGGTTGCTTTTTGTAAAAGTAGCCCTTACTCTGACAGTCTTCTTTTTGTTATTTTGTTTCTCTGATTTTCAACAGCACCCACAAGCCCTTTTACAATTATAATTTTCCACTTGCTTGTTTGGTGCCAATTCTACCAGTTTAACAAGTTGAGCGGTGACAATAAGGGAGGATAAGCTGAAACTAACATGGTGATACAGTGCTGACTGACACAGCTGATACAGCTTTTACATGTCATATAATGCCAGTGTAGACAACATTGGTTTACGGTTTCAGATTTATCAGAAGTTACAGTTTTGGTAATATCCACTAGGTTCTTGCTGAACTGTGCATGCTATGGTAAGTAAGTGTTATTTACTGAAACAGTGGAAGCCATTTTTCAAAGTAGCTGAAAACTGGTGTTTTGGTTGAGTTGTCCTTGTTTGTTTTATTAATGTTTACATCCATTTTTTTCAATGTTTCCTATTACTTCTTTCCACTGCTGTTGTTTCAGCCCAATTTTCCAAGAAAGTACTCCTCTTGTACTCCTGGACAACGGGTTAGTTGGCTGCTTTTATTGAATCCCTAAATTGCCGGGTTACCTGCAGCTCAAGAGTTTATTGTAACAGGACACTGCAAAGTCAGGCCAATATACCTATGATGTATGTCTATGTATATGTCTATGATAAGAGCTAATTGGAAGAGCAACGCAAATTTGTGTCTGCAAAGTTAAATAACTCATCAGTGTTGAACATTTTAAGATATAAGAGAGACACTTACATACATTATAACATAACACACCATACAGAGAAAAAGTGATAAGTCATATTGTGCAGCAAACAATAAAACCCTTCATGTAAAAATGGCAAAAAAAAGTCATAGTGAAATGTAATGCATTACCAAAGGCAATCAGAGATTCAAATATGCAACATGTACATCAAGCTGTGTACTAATCTGTTCCTGTATTTTTGTATGTATATAAATACACAGGATGTGTGCAGGATGTCTTCAGGAAGAAGCGTGAAAAATTAAGGTTAAACCCCAAAATCAATACTATCATAGGTAAGTGTTTTTCTTTTCTTTCAAAAAGAGATTAGCAGGGTTCTCCTGATGATTATCCATTTTCCATTATGGTGAAAATGTAAACAAGATGATTAAAAGGAGTGAAATTGAATGAAATCAGTGAAAACTGCTGGTGTGTTATAAATGGGTTTTTTTTTTTTGATCTTCAAGTAAAGTATTTCAGGAGTGAGTGGATTTTGTGATGTCCACAGATTTATATGTTGACTTTGGAGGTATGAAGTCTAAAATTACTGTATTAAAGTTTGAATCCAAAATGTATTAAAGTGTTTCTCAACAATTATACTGATCAAGAAATCAAAAACAAATACATAATTACGGAGACTCCCTTCACTGTAACCCATAATTCAGGGTAATCAAAGCTCTTGTCAAAAAAAGCCCCAGTGTGCCTTGCTGCTATAAAATCATTACCCTTCCATAGCTCAAAGTAAGCAAACAAAGAGAAACAGGCCTCCGAGGCCAAAGCTTGCGATAGCCAGCGTGGAATCCTCTCCAGTGATTTATCTGACGGGGCCCTGACAACTTTCTTGCAGAATCCCAAAGTGTGCTATCTACTAATTGAGCCTGTGTCAGCGCTGGGGAGATTAAGCGTCCGCAGCTGCCCACTGAAACGTCTTCCCCAGGCCCAGCTGTGAGACACAAATCAAAGGCCCCGGCACTGAGACGAACCGGCGCACCACAGAGCCCATCTCCACACAAACACAAAGCTCAGCACAAATATCCTGCCATGATTACTAGTTTGGTAAACATCGCCAGCAGATCATCAGATCATGACTTGCTTTTCAAATGCGATCAATTTTGACATTTCACTGATAATTCAGATCAGTTCTACCGCACTGGGTGATAAACGAGAAAAATAGCTTTGCTTTGAAAATCAACAACAACTGCAGCTCTGCTCCAGCTCTGCTCCCCTATTGGTCAAACAATGCACCATTGCTTGGCACAGTATTCATACAGTTTACTTATAAACATGCCTATGATTTGCCTCTTGACTCCTTGTCCTTCATAAATGGTCTTGCTGTGCTTTTCTCCCCAGGCTCTGTTGCAGTAAAAAGCCTCTAGAAAACCTCTGGGCTCACTCTCAGCTCCCCACATCCTCAGTTAAAGGCATGTCGTCCTCCCACTGCCTCTACTTGTAAAAGCCCTGTGTGGTCTTAGCGCTTAACTAGTGGCCATGGCCTGGCTCCACCATGTGAGGCTCCTTGCTGCAGAGCCAAGGATTAACAGAAATGGGTCTTTTATAATTATACCGTCATGATTCCAGGCCTTTCCTGCTGGTCCTTTTAATTAAGTAGATAATTTTTCTCAGGGGAAGACCAGCTTTAACATACTTACCGGCTATTTCAAAAGGGGACTTTTCTCAGAACTGTGGCAAAGATCTTTTTAATCAAAACTATTATTTGGTTATGAAATAATACCTTAAATTACATTTGTGTGTGTGCCAGAATGTGATAGGAACAAACATTTATGTGGTGGGGGTATGTGAATGTGACCACTGAAGCGTTTCATTTTCACCCCCCACCTCAGTGATGACCATAAAAGCTGCCCTACCTCTGAAGGATGGAGGTGAATCTTGGAGGGTAATAGGGTCTCGTGTCACTCACGCCTGTGTGAGTGACAGTGACACGTCTAATAACGAGGGAAATGCCTGGTCGCCCTTCCATTCAACCATTTCACTGACGGGACCTATCTCTGCTATCCGGTGGGCTGTCATGCACCCGTGCAGCACCCACCTTGCTCTGGGGAGGTTTTATAATTCAAATGGAACACTATAATGGCCTCTACAGTGACAGCATTCAGATAGCTGCTTGTTCACAGCTTGGCTTACTGCCCATTAATTTTAAACACTCCGCCTACGCGACCCAAAACTGTTTTATGATGCACACCAGCAAGAACAGAAAAAGCAGTGGATCATTTGAAGACAAAAGGTATTAAAAACAAATAAATAAAAGCATGAGTTGACATAATTTCCGATTTTTCATTCAGTTTGAGTACAAATACCTTCTTAATATCTATCTACAGAAGTGCAAAACTAATAAAATATAAAACTGAATGGACTACATGAGTTATTGCTGTGGTTTAACATTAGCCACTTTAGTGGGGAAAAACAAAAACCCTCACACACCACTTTCTGTATCACAAACTGGCAGAGCGCTACATATCAGTAGGCTATGATGGAAGCCATTGACCTTCCTGAGATGATATGTGGACTTACAATACAGTGCACTGTCACCTCTGAGAATATTAGTTATCAATTCTGACTTTAAATCTCACAGGTCAGCATATATGTCATCTAAGCGGTGGAGCAGAAGTGATGGATGTTAAAAGAATAGCGGGCCACGTTCTTTGTTTTGGAGCTAATCTGATGATTTTCTTACAGCCTCTTAAGCAGGTTATGATCCATTTTTCATGTCTTATACTAAGACAGGATATATTAAATCCATTTGTGCATAATTGCTGATTCCATTAAAGAAGAGATTATGATATTATTAAAATCAGATTATTTTGCATATCAAGGCTGACTGTACCTCAAAAATAAGACACACAGGGGATAGAAAAGGGGAAACTGAAAGCACAGATGAGCTATGTTTTCTCAGTGTGCATGCAGATGGTTGCATTTCTTTTTTTTTTTTTTCTTTGCAGGAAAATGCCTAATTCTATAAGATACATGGTATGTTATTTGGTTGGAAAGTTGCCCCAGTGAAGAGGTTTTTGGTCACAAGATCTATGGTCAGTGTGGTGTGACTGACCAGAAGCCAGAATTCACAGCTGCTGATGTATTTCCTCAATGTATGCCCTGGGGGGCATAAAAATAGGTTTGGTGCCATTTAGATTTGGCATTGAAACACAGTCTATTTCCAAATGCACTGTTTGGCCAATGATCAACTCATGATCATCTCTGTGCATGAACATTTGATATTATGTATTTGCTACTGTTTCAATGTGATCTGAAGCTCAAATTGGGCCTGGTCATGCTTAACTAAGACTTGGGCAGGTAGATGGTGAGGAAGAACAGGCCACATTGATAGATAAAGTGACCGCCCGGACATGGGACACAAGAATCTGTCCACCATGTACTTACTTCAAAAACAAGCAGGAAAAATATTACTCATGGCTTTTTCTATTGTAAGAAACATACGCACAATAACAAAAGCTAGTGGGAGAAACTTGTGTTAGATTTATTCTGTACACAGTAGCTGAGTGGATGGCGAACTTCAAAATGACTCATGATATTTTCTGCACAAAGACAAACACGCTGCAGCTGGCAGGTATTCTGGTGCTATGTAAACCAGACAAAGTGAATAATATTCAGATTGCACAGGCTTTATCCTGTGCATTAACACTAATGTTTTCTTCTGCAGATATAACAAATATTTTATCACAGAAAACAATCAAGTGTTTAATGCACTGTACATACCATACAACAAAGATGTAACAGTTCTACCCAGCTCCATTTGGAAAGCACTAGATTTGAAACTTACAACTATACTGCAATGTATCCCGCTGTAGCATATAAACTCCTGCTTACTACTCTGTAGCATAGTGCAGTGCTCCTCCTAATGCAAAGGCAATGAGGCTTTCCAGTGGTCAATCTTGGCATTTAGCACTGCAACTGGGGATTTATTCAACAGAGCGAGGGACAAACACATAGCTGGCCAGCACAGATACCTGGCACAACCTTGGTAAACACCAATCAGATAAGAAGTGCCAGTATTGCTCACAATGAAAGAGCAAAGGTTTGCCTCTTTTCACTCTCTCTTGGGATGCTAGTTTGAGTAGGCTCACAATAGTCTCCTATTCACAGATAAATTGAAAACCTTTGGTTTACTAAACTGTTGTTCTGATATAATAAGCACTAAAAACTGAAAAACTGAAAGGTCAGACACCACTGACATTACAGGTCCTATTCTTACAATGGCCCAGGTGAAAGACAGTTGAGCTGTTATTTAGTTAGACACAAGTGATTTTTTTTTTTCTCATCTGTATCCATTAACACTTTTTTGGGTTCGCCTTGACTGAGAATAGGTGGTGAGAGCAGCTGAGGGGAGTGTTAATACAAGGAGGTGAACTGCCTGCTTTTAAGGGGAATGGCAGGATGTAATTTGATTGGTCTTAATTGATGCTTGGTACTATGACCAAATGACATTTTATTCCTGCTTATCCAACCTCTCCTTCAACAGCACTGCAGGTGCTCTCAGACCACAAAAAACACCTTTCATCACATAATCCATTTAAATCTGTTGGTCACATCCAAATGAGTCTGCACTATGAAATTCTACAACCATTTCTGCATTTGCATGAAAGGCCATATGAACTACAACATGAACAACCATGATAGTAACATGATAGTTCCTCAACAAAAAGAAACATGGGCAAATATTTGGATGAACCTTGATCCTTTGCTGGGACATTAAAGGTTGAACTGCTTTACTTTTCCACACATCATGAGCTGTCTCAGTCTCACTCAATTCACCACGGCCAGACTTCAGAGATGTCAGCTGTAAAGTTAATTAGTCAGTGTGAAAGAGAGCCCAACAATAGCACTTTGCAGTAGCACCAGAATGCAGATATTAAGCTTCTCTGCTGTTACGTTAGGACTTGCCTTCTGGTAATCACAACCCATTCAAGGCAATGTGCATACCAAAGCAAGACACTTCGGCTGGCTTAGTCCGTGAAATTAGACAGAAAATAAACCTCAATTTTACACAGTTATGGCTCATAATTAGTGCAGTTTTTGTCACTGGGAGCAATTTCCAGTATTTTTCCAGTGATATTTCAAAATGTTTATTTATGTAAAACAACAGATAAAAATAGAAAAACAAAAAGGAAAAACCTCTTAACATAAAAAGAAAGGTTTTTATCTAACTAGTGTGGAAACTAAAACGTGTGTCATATTGAAAATCATATGAACATTTTTAAAATAGAGAGTTTCATCTCTCTGAAGTAAATCCTTGCAGCTGCTGCTGAGATCACCAGCACATCCATTATGTTGTTTTCTTGCTTATTTTTTCAGTACATTTATAAACTAAGTTACTTATCACCACCTGATTATATTGTATATATCTATATATATGTGTGTGTGTGTGTGTGTGTGTGTGTGTGTGTGTGTGTGTGTGTGTGTGTGTGCGTGTGTGTGTGTGCGTGCATGCGCACATTTATGCTGCTGAAAATACGAATAGCAGAATAACATCTCAACACACACACACACACAAAACACCCACAAGGATCACTACAAGCAATGTTCTATAATGCTCTTTCTATGGCTCCACCACAGGTAAACAGTGCACTGGGTCATACAGTGAGAACAGCCAGACCAAGACATCAGCTATACACATGTAAAGTGAGTGGGTTGTCTTTTTGGCATTAAATCTGATGTCAGAGCCAGCCCAGTATAGAAAGCGTACATTCTGTATGCTCAACAGCTGCTGAACACCAGCACTGTCACGTCATATTGAAAAAAACAAAACAAAATAGAAAAAAAAAAAGATTAATTATGACATTTGCAAAGATGTTTTGTGAAAAACAAGTATTAAACCACCCAGACAAATCATCTGCAATATAACACTCATATCTCAGCCCACCTACTATGATAATGGTAAGAGAACTACTTGTTATATGAGTATAAACTTTTTAATGACTATTCAATGAGGATCTCCACTCATTGGCCTTTTAAATTTAGTGCCCTGACTGTCAGATATGCCTGAGGTGCTAAAATTCCTGTTTGTTATCTCAGTTATAGCTCAACTTGTGCAAAGGAATAAGAAATAACAATTAAAAAAAATTGCTTAAAAATAACATGAAAATAACCCTTTCAAGTCTCAGGACTCAAAGATGACAGCATGCTTTACTTGCTCAAAAATGTAAACAAAGCATTTCAAGTCACCGTTTTTAAATTGCCTAATATTCTTTTGTATTTCCAGCTTTTTCCCACTTTTTTCTGTCACAGTGAAACAAATGGGAGCCAGGCAGTACTTATTATTACACAAACATACTGATAAAATGTCTATTGTAGTTGGACAAAAATCTATATACCTGTACATCACTGGGTACTATTATCAGAATTTTGTTTATATTTTAGAGCAGGTTCTCTTTAAGTATGCAGGGCATTACAATTCTGAATTAAGTGTAGCAGGAAACACTAACACAAGAATACTCATTACATAGTCCATTGCTTCACCGCAGTTCCATATCGGAAGACGGATGAAATAATGTCAGGTTGGAAACTGCTCCATGAATATCTGAAATATACAGTATATATATATAATATATATAATATATAATATTGAAATGTCCTCATTCTTGTATTCATTCTTTTACTGCACACTGACTATAGATACTGCAGATCAAACCATGAATTCCCCCAGGATACATGCCTACCTGCCCTTCGCACTCCTCCTCAGCTGGCCTCCTCTACCCCTATGACCTGTATGAGTGCAGTCGGGTTATAACTCCATAACCCCTGGCTCTAGAAAGCCTACTCCACACAAGCCAAACCTAGACAAGTCTGCAGAAAACAAATTCTTTTTTATCATAAGCTATAAATATTATGTTTTGTTCTTTCCTACACTTTGTAAATTTCCAACTTAGTCAGTCATGTTTCGACACTGTAAATATATTGTATGTATAAAAACAAGTTGAACTGTCAAATTGTGGTCATTAATAACGCAATCCCCCACATAACTTTGTCTTTACAGAGAAAACTCAAGCAACTACAGCAAAATGGTTGCTGTGAGACAAAAAGCCAAACATGAGAGAACTAATGTCAGCGGCTGGTCAGCAGGCCATTTATCTGCGAGATGCCGTAACTGATGCACTTCACTTGAGGCTGCCTAAAATGTTTGTCTGGTGGCCAGGTATACTGGCACTCCCATATTAATGAAAGGGTTAGCAACATACTGGGCCTCTAGCCAGGGCTTATGCTGGGTTTAAGACAGCGACAGCCTGGAAAGCTAGCCAGGTCTTTTCCAAGTCTATGCAATCTGCAATGCAAATCAATCAGCAGTGTGTGGCCAGTGAAGGAGCACTGCAGAACAGCCTGACTGTGAGCAGTCAGTGTTGAAATGATCTCTTTTTTCCTGAGTAGCCATCCCTCTCTGTCAGGTGCCATGGCCATCTCATCGCCATCGCTCTAATTAGATGGGAATCCCCAGAGCAGGCAGAGTGATGGAAGACAGGAACACAAATATAACAGTTCATCTCAATCAGAGAAAAGGAGGATGTTGAAAACCAGGATTTCTTTTTATTTTTTGAGTGTTGACTACCTTGGACAGTTTAATAAAGGTATAATATGGTGAAGACTAAACATCCAGCCACAAGGATCGTGCCAAGACCTACGTTTAATAATAATCTACGGATATGTACAAACATTTCTTTATGTCTTGCATCCAGGCAAGTCTGTAATGGAGCGAAGTGACATGATAATTTTCCAACCAACTTTTTTGGCAACGTGATTTTACTGGAGCAGATTTTTGGACAGCCTAACATTCATTTCATTTCGTCACTTTATTTAAAGCTGATATTGTCTTTCTGGCTTAGATTAGTTGTCTTGCTATCATCAATATACAGTGCTTGTAAAAGGCTTATTTGGTGATATTAGTGACAGACTTGTTAGCGATAGAGCTGGTAGAAAGAATATTTTATACATCTTTGGAGCAACTGCTGATAAGTGCTTATACAGATTACAACTACTCAACATTCTTACACTGCTGTAGTCAATGCAACACACGAGTGTTTTCTCAATATGTGGCATCGCTCAATAAGACACAAATATTTATGTGTGTATCATGATATGAATAAATATCCATGCTTGAATAAAATGTACATTATTCACTACAGAGCACAGTACTGTTAGAGAACTGACTGTTACCACACTGTGGTGCAGCAGGGGAGTCAGGAGAACAACAAATGCTCATATCCAGCATGTTGCTCTTCAAGACTGAACAATGTTGATATTTCAGCGCTTTAGATAGTGAACTTTGGAAAATCTAGCCTCTCATGAACACGTCATTCATGCATCATGGGAGGTTATGTGCGCCTGCCACTCAAATAATATGCACAGGATCTCAGCTAAGGTAAAGCTGCCATTGAACCCCCAGTGTGGAATCTTTTTATCCTCAGCAATGATGTGCATATCCCTCTCAATCTCAGGAGAGCAAAAGATGAGCCAGGCATCCTGGTTACAGACTAAATGGTAATCATTCCTCTTTCCACTCACATTGCATTTACTAAAACCAGGTATGAGGCAAGCGATTCATTTCTCCTTCTCTCCTATCAGTCTCTCAGATCATTTCTGCTGAGGCTTGGCAGAGAGGAAATGGAGGAATGGAGCAAAGCAGATGATCAAATCCGAGGGTGATTCTTGTGTCGTTTCACTAAGTAGTAGATTTATCCTGGTCCTGTTGCTATGGTTGCAGTGCAGTAGGAAAAAAAAATGGGAGGCAAAGTGTAAATCCCTTCATTGATCACTTGGTTATACTTTCATCATATCTGGTGGTTAAGGTGAAACGTGTTATTGGATTGGTGGCCTCACAACAAGCTAGATTAAAAGCTTCAATAAGAATGGTGACAGTCACAGCTTCCCATGTCCTTATAAAGGCTCAAATGTGTTAATCAGTGGAATAAAGCATACACAAGAGAAGACAACAAAAAAGAAGAAGAGAAAAAAAACATTTAGTAACCTATTTATTAAATAAATGTAATATTGGAGTATATTTGTGACAGGACTGGAGGGCAGGCATAATGAATGGGTTCTCTGAAGTCATTTAGAACAGATAAAAACTAGTTTAGTTTAATTAGATTTTCAAATGGGTGGGGGTGTTGTCCCAGTTCTGAAACAGAGCAGTCTTTGTGAAGTTGCATTTAAAAGCTTGGGTGCATAGGCTACTCTAAAATACATGGTAATTGTGCATTTTAATAAGCTTGAGAAGTGTAAGCCAAAACAAGCTGAAACCCATCTGCATGAGCAATGAGACACACCAGCCATATCCTTTGTAATGTCATGCTGAAACTGCGATGCCTTGCACATTATGGTATAGTATCTAGTATCTATCTAGGTTATTAAATCATATCTTTTTATAGTTAGTGTGTGAAAACATGAAAGCCCTTTACCAGATTTTGGGGGATAACAGTTGTCTTAAAACCTTTATCCTGCATACTATTCTTAATGAGCTGATAGCTTATGTTACGATGGCATCTGTTTAAGAGTGGACGTTGTCAGGATGTACTCGGGTTCTTAATTCTGTGGTGTTAACAATCATGAATAAAAATCCATAATTTATGAGTATTGTAGCATTGTTGTTTTCCAAAAAAGATTGAGCTGAGTGCACAAAAATACAGACCATGCTTCCTGTTTGTTTGTTGTTTTTTTAAGTCCTAATATGTGCTCCAGTGAAGGGTACAATAACAGGTTGTGCCTCCACCATGGCCTGTAAATCGAGTGGATGATTGGAAATCACTCCAAAGTGATGCCAGACAACTGCTCACTTGCACTGAAGAAAGTATCGCAGCCAGGATATGGAATCTAATAGTAGGCTAACAACACACAGAATAGATGAGTGCGTCCTCATATCTGGTAGTGATTGACCCCTCCCACCTGCCTTTGAGCACACTTTTTTTAAGCACCTATGTTACAAGCCTTTACATCAGAGCTGACAACAGAATGACTGTTAGTCGAGATGAGAAAACAACCCTGTCATTGTTTGGCGCGCACTGGACACTTAGTTGAACTACATGCCAATCAATGAACACAATTAATGTTCCAATGAACACCCGGCACTGATTCAGCGGCAGATGCTTTAATTGGATAGAAGTAAAGAGGGAGAGAGGATGACCCTTTCCATGACCCTTATCAATGGAGCCGTGCCAGGAGCACAACCTTATGAGTGACCCCGGTGTCAGAGGTTGATCAGAACAACCCTGCTTAACCCTTGGACACATCAGCTCATGAGGCCATTTAAGCATCATTTGAAATGGTGTCACAGAACTGCTAGCATCTGGCAAGCATTTTTTCAAATGAGATTAAAATGAGAAAAAAATAAGCCATGACAAGCAGATTGGTGTTTCTGTCACCTACAAGGGCATTCTGTGATCGCCTAAAACTTGCCCCATCAGGAGAGGTAGGTGCATGCAAACAGGAATCCTCATTCACATAAACTGAGCAGCTGAAGTGCTTAAATGTTCTGCAAGGAGTTTCGAACTGGTTAGGAAACAGTCTCAATACTGCCTCAAAACCGCTTTATGACCTAGATGAACAAACCATCAGGCAGAAGACTGGGTAAATCTATATGGTTAGTTTTATTGCTTGCCATTGAGTAATGGTAACCAGGTACAAGAAAGCAGGAGGAGATTTTCATTTTTGATATTATATCTTATAGCAATGGCTGATACTGGAGCAAGATCGGTGAAGAGAAACGTGACAGACAAAAACACGAGTCAACCTTGATCAATCATTCAACAGATGGAGAGAACTGCACAATTCAAAAGGATTTAAAAATTATCCTGATTTGCCCCTGTTCCTCCTTGAGAAGAATGCAATATGCAGAATGTTGAAAACTTCAGCTTTATCAGCAAAATTACAACTGAGCAACTGAATCTGTTAGAGGCTCACATATAACAGATATAACTAGAACTAAAACATAGTTACATAGTTCTAGTATTTTGCATCACCACGTTACTGCTACTGTTAATCATCCAGAGCTACAAATAGAGACATCACTACATCCCTGTGCAAACGGCTGTGTTCAAAAAATTAAAATAGCATAAAAAATAGATGTATTTGTCACTCATCTCCTAAACAAAGGCACCTGCTTGCCACATTCAGATCTTTATGACATAAAGAGGTGGAAATACTTACACTTTTGTAAACAGGAGGCACCAACGTTGACACAAAAGTATCAGTTTTGAAGATATAGCATGTACAAATGTTTAAATATGGTATCACTGTACCCTGCACTGCACAGTCATTTACACTGGCCACTTTTGTGAATGAAATCTTCCAGCAAGACCATAATGTAACTCTGAAATTCATTTTATGCTGTTGAATATTTGATCATATCTGTTATGATCAAAATGAGGGCAAGTTACCTCAAAAATTGGAGTTTCAACTGTTAAATTATCATTTAATGTCACTCAAAAGCTAAATTATGACAATAAAACAGTAATACTTACAACCAGCATTGCCAATGTAGTTAAAAAATGTCTGCTATCACGGCTGTGATGTTATCTTTCAATTGATAGAGATGCTGATTTGACAGGTACAAATCCCTAAGCTGTGCAGAGAGGAACACGTTCCACTAGTGTATTGCAAAAGAAAACAGTGAACAGGTCTACACAGCATCTCAGGTATCCTGTTCAGTGTTCATATTCAAACAGATACAAGCTGTAACAGCAGTAGATAGCATACCATAGAGAAAATGTTAAGATATATTGAACACTGAATTCAACTTCTACTAAAGTAGGTATTCAGTGTTTATGGAGGAAAACAAAATCAGAAGAAGTAGCAGCCTGAAGTCTGAGGCATTGTTTCATTTGAATGACTTTGCTAATGAATGAGAGAGAAAGTTAAGTCAGTAATCTTCTATGACCTAGCCAATTGCCTTAACAGGGAGTAAGAGGTCTTTGGGTTTAAACAGAGTGAGTAATTACATGCACAAAGTCAGACTGGCCTCAGAAAGTTTCAGGTTGACTTAGCAGGTGCTAATGGGATGTTTGAGAGCTTAGGCTTTGTGGAGTGGAAGCAACCATCTCAGACAGTGAGCTGACTGGAGCACGAAAAGACACCCGGCCACTCACTGATGCTGCGACTGACATGAGCTGACAGTCAGCTACAGACTGGCCACTCAGCCTGCTGAACAGAACATCACTCTGGAGGTAAAATAAAAAACACATGCGACTGAAAGACAGAGAGAAAGACAGCAACTTTTTTTTAAACAGCGGAGAGACAAGACTTGTCTAGCATGTGACATCCTCCTCCAACAGAGACAGAAGAAAGCTACAGTTCTTTTGTGCTACAGTTGTAATTTCAGAGTCGTTAATTACTATCCAGAGAACTGAAATCCATGCCAGGATGCTGGTACCATCTGATGATTTCTTTCAGTTACAGGATATGTCGTTGGCACAAGTAATTGAGTGCCATTGTAGAATTTTGACAGGATAAGCTGAAAAAAAAAAGTGTTGTAGATCACACTGTGTACAGCCCTATCAAAGGAAATGAATCACTTCTGACGTCTAGGACCCCTCCCCTGTTTCTGGTGTGTTGATATGACCAGATATGGCATTCTTTGTAGTGTTGTGATTATTCAACCAGCCATGAGCTGCTGTGACTCATGATGTCTCTCTGCGTACTTGAAAACACATTTTTTTAGTCATCCTGTCGTCAATCAATGCTGTTCATACAATGCTCGTCCAGAGGTAGTGAAAAATGTAATTTCTAGACTCTGGAGTGATGATGGCTGCAATATCCACTTGTCAGAGACCGTTTGCAAAAGTGTCACATATGAAAACAGGGAGGAGAATAAGAAAAACACAGTTTAGGTTAATATGGAAGCCTCAAGTAAAATACTCAGCCCTGCAGCTGCAGAGGGAGGGGAGAGGTATGGCACCACCGTGCTCAAGGGATTATTATTTATCTGCTCAGTTAAAATAACAAATATTGTGATGTAATTCAACCTATGATCTTTCCATGGTGGATACACCATGAAAGTCTGTTTTTGGTAGCCCCGACATTGTCAGAGAAATATTTCAGTTACAGGATCAAGGTGTCAGTCTTTCCATTATGTTGTTGTTAAAGGTAGTTAAATGTCTTAAGCATTTATAGAGAGGTAAACATACTGAATGGGCCGGCCTATAATCTCCAGTTTATCATATCAAACAGGTATTTTGAGCCAATTATTTGACTTGGCTTTGCATTTACAGGTCCGCCATATTTTTTTCTGAAGGAGATCAGAGGCCGTAACCTTTTTATTGTTTTTATTTTTATATAAATGATGAAAATCTGTCTATTTCAAGACAAGATAGACGAAGGTGAAATGCTGTTACTACCAGGAAAAAGCTACTGATTTTCTTTCTTACACTCTTTTTCTTACATTAGGCATCACTGCTGACTGTGTGATAATCTTCACGTGTCTACCTGTCTCTGATGTTTGTGATATCAAGCAGGACCTCATGTTCTCTGACACATGTGTTGTTATTAAGCTTTAAATGGCCTGAAAACAAAAATGATGAACGGGGATGTAGATACAGATACTCTATCAAGCTGTTGCGGTGGCCATTATGCACAGAGTATGCCATGTGTTTCTCTACCAGAAGAAACCTGAGTGCTTAGATGAGGGAACAAATTGCCTGTATCAATATGCATAAAGCACAGCGAAAGGGAGAATGGCGATGTTAATTATTTACTGAGGAAAATGTTGCCCTGTTGCTTTCACTGACAGGTCAGACTTCAAATGCTGAGACACTTAACGTATGCTGCTGAAAAGACCATTAGTGCCTCATCCCTGCTGCTCAATTAAAACCTCAGTATAACAACATCCCTACCAAAAAAAAAAAAGAAAAGACACCTTACTTTTGGACAAGAGATATTTAAGACTGTTTTTTGTAACACACATCATCACTTAGTAGAGCCAGCTGCTGCTAATTTTCAGTAAAACATGTACTCGTGCTGGCATTAATAGCAGGCTCATAAAAAGGGGCTTAAAAGCACCGGAAAGCACCTTCTTCTCAGCATGGCAGGCAGGCAGCAGTCTCAAGGTTAGAGGAACTGTTAGTGGAACTGTATTATGACATCTTCTGACTGACTGGGAACGACCAGCAGCAGAGGAATGGCATTTTATTGGTTTGTTACATGACTGCTATTGGGAGGGTGCTTGGATTTCCGAAAGTGCATGCTGTATATTTATTTCACACCTTGCCTTCTCTGAGAATCAAAAACCAAGCTGTAGATGTGAAGCTAGTTCTGCTCAGTCACATTACCGGGCCTCATTAGGAAAATACATAGGTTAATACAGCTTTCAAACTCCAGTGCCTAATATTTTACCACTTGAAGGCAGCACAAACAAGCTGTGGATATAACGTTCATATAATATCAGCATTAAGTTGATGTGGCAAAGTACGTTGTTTACACATCCAGCAGCTACATGAACAACAGTTCACGTTTTCAGTCCAATGTTAACTTTCCTTCAGTTCCACTGTTTTTTGTCTCAACTAACTCTAGAGCAGTATCTTAAACTGTGCAATACTCCACAGTGGTCACCAGTTAGTGTTTGGTACTGCGCAGGCAGTGTACAGTCGTTTTTAGAGTGTTCTCTCTGAAAATAACTGCTCCAGCTGGAAACAGCACTACAGTGTGAGGGGTCAGAGAGAACCAAAACAGTAAAGCTGCAGGCTTGACAGCAAACAATGTGTTAATAAATTGGTTAGAAAGGTTAGCAGAGCAGAGTGGAGCTGCAGATTCATCTGATTATTTTCCATAGCTACAACACCACAAGCGACTTTCTCGTATTAATATATTAATGTGCAAAAACTGTGGCTGGAGATCAAGATGTAGATCAGGTTCAAAGTTTTCCAAATAGAAATAAGATCCTTTTTTCGTTACTTCTGTTCAGTGAAAAGCAACTAAGCTGCTATGTAGCTTGAAATTGTTACCTGCAGACGTCTCTTATATAACCCACTTTAGTCCACCTCCCTCCAGTTTCAACTATCTGACTGGCTGTTGTTGAAATTTTTTGTGAAGGATTTAGAGAGACATGGTGTAATGGTTTTTGTATTGCTTCCTGCAAATTGCCATGTGCTGAGGTTGAATTGCATAGTTTTTGTCTATTTCTTTCTCACTTTGGTGTAACCTGTTGTGTGTGCCCAAACTTGTTCCAATAAATAGCCTCCTCTGCTCTGCAGGAGTGGAGAAATCATTTATTTTATAGATTTCCTGCTTTACCATCAAGGATTACCCTCTTAACCTTAGCCTCTTGCTTCCTTATTGGCTTAGCTATTGATTGCCCTCTATCCACTCTTCAGCCTTCAAGGTGACCCATAACTAATAAACACTCCTGGAAAAGTGTGCCACGCAGCAACCTTAAAATACGTCTCTGTTTGCTGTGATCCGTGTCTGTGACTGTTTATGTTTATGCTTATGTTATTGAATGTCCATCGAGCTGTGGGGATACTTTTCATTTAAATAAACAAACAAAGGCTGATTGATGAATTCAAATTTGCACAGTCAGACATTTTCAGGTCTTCTTCAGTCTTGTTGGAAAATATAAACAACTACATCAGGTTAAAGTTTCCACATGTAAACAGCATTTTAGTGCAAAAGGATTGACAACAGCCTAGCTGGTTTAAGTGATCTTAGGCTCTGTGTCCCTCCCTTTGCTTCCTAAGAGGGTCACACTGAGGAGTGTGATGAAGAGGGAACATCTGTGTCTAAAGTGTTCCTCCATTATCCACCCATTGTGAAGGATCGGCACCTGAGCAAACAAAGAGCTTCCATTATGCCATATTCAACCAAAATCTCTACAGCACCTTTACAAGCTGAGAGTGTGCGACTGAGAGAGGGAAGAGAGTGAAAGAAGAAAGGGCAATATTGTATGGGAACTCTACATGTTTCAGTCTAGTGTGCTTCTAAAACAAAACTTACAATGACCATTAGTTACAAGAAACCTTTTGCTCACCGTCATTCCAGTTAAAATGTCTTGCTCCTAAATGGCTCTCAAAGCCGAGAATTAGGAAGACATGGCTGTTTGTGTTGTTTTGTACAACTCTACCGATTCCCCCCTTTTAAAATGAGCACTTGACCTGCTTCCACACATTGGAGTGTCCTTTCCAGGGTAATGGTATTTTGCATAATGCCATTACTAAGCTGAAAGCATGAAATCGCTCTGCTTCAGTCCAGTTTTGTAGGGGTGTGTGTGTGTGTGTGTGTGTGTGTGGAGGGGGATGGGTGTGGACTGGGCACGGAAGTTGGTCTAGCAGATTCTCCTATTTCATCTCCTCTGACAAACACATATTGGTTAATGGGGGGGGGGGGGTGTCACATTATTTGGGAATTACCCACACTAAGCCTGCAAACAAATTTATGTTAAATTGTTTATTTGCAAGCCAAGACATTTTGGCGTCATCTGTGTTGTTCATGAGTTAACATTTGTAGCTAACACTTGATAGCTAGATGGATCCAGAAATGTCAAACAGGGTAGTTGGCTTTATCAGGCCCTGATTGACGACTTAACCCTGGCTGTCAGGAAGAAGAGTGATTCCAGAGTGTCCTATCTTTCCCAAAACACACCACAGGGAGCCCGGGAGAAGACCCTGACCTCACCCCCCGTCTGGCCCTCTGTGCCCTGAGCTGGGATCTCTCAGACCAGCTGCAACATTGATCTTCCAGGCTAAAATTTCAAGGGCTGAAAAACAATCTTCCTGTTGGCAAATGGATGGCATAGCACCCGGCACTGGGGTCGTCAGTTCAGTCGGAGCCCAGAGGATGTGTGGACCGGTGGTGAAGGGCAGGAATGTTGAACAGACACAGGAGATAGAGATGTGTCCAGCAGGCTTACCCTAAAGAGATCTAATGGCTCTGTCTCTGGTCAGGTGAAGAGGTCATCGTCACTCTCACGCCCTCTAACACTTCCTCGCTTTGAACACTCTATATACAGTAACTTGGGACAAGTGGGACTGTCCTAAATTACTGTACATATCAGTATACCAGCCAATTCCACAACAAAGCATACTGATATGTTCTAACAAATGTATTAGACAAGTAGCCCTAAACCTTTTTGTTTATAGAAAGTCATAACTGTTTTGATAACACAGCGTGGGAATAGGACTGCTCACAACAAGGAGTAAGTCACATCAATGAATGCACTGAAATTCTTAGTTAAGTTTTAGGATAACTTTTGAACATTCAGGGACACAGGGAGAAATGAAACTGGTGACTCTGTAAAGCTGATTTTATCCATTTGTAACTTTGTCCTGCTCTGATCTGAAAGTCCTGTCAAAATGATTTCCCTGTCATTAACTCAGTGGGGTGAAGTGGTTACATAACATCTCTGCTGCTTGGTAGCAAGCTTTTCACAAATGGGTACAAAGTTTAGATTATGAAAACCTCTATCCTTGGCCATTAGTTTTGGTATATAAATGCTTTACAGCACTTTAATATACTTGCAGTCCACAGTTATTGAATGAAAGCGCAGTATGTTTGATAACAGCTTTTCCCAAGATTTTCATGTAACTCTCTTTATATTGGTGTAGTAGCACATACACATAAAAACACATAATACGGTATAATGTGTGTCCAATACAGGATATGGTGGTTTACTGCTTGTCTTTATATTTGTAATCTTGTAATCTCCATGCACATTTAAAATTCAGAATAATGTGCTAACTCCTTTCTCCAATCAAATTATGCAGGACCATTTGACAGTGATTTACGGCACCAATATAAAAGAATGTGTTCCTTTTGTTGGAACTGGGGAAATCACGGTGATGCTAAGTGAGAGCCTGAACATTTCATACAGCAGCCTATTGGTTTATCAAACCATCTTCAATTAGAAAATGCTTACAACCAAAGAATACTGTAACTTCTATGTCTGGTTAACAGTCAAATAATTTACAGTTCAAATGTAAGTAGGTATGGGTTACTGGACTTTGAGTATGTCTCTACATCAAGCTAAATGGAACTGCAATATTTTTTAATGGACTGTTATGCTAAAAAATAAACTTCTAAGATATTGAGAGGGAACGGAAGAATCAGGGATTAAAACTTTGTGTTTGTTGCCTCTGGCTTGGCTGGGTACAGTTATACAGTTGGCAGTATTTGTGGGTGGGAAGCCAGCACGGGATCGTGACACTGCACTGCATCTCACACTGGTTGGTCAGGGCTCCTGTGCAAAGTGCAGCGCAATCTTGAGAGGATAGGGTGAACCTCTGAACACAGTACGCCCCCCTGGTGAAACTCAAGCTGCTGGCAGCTCCGTGTGTACCAGAGGAAAACATGTGGCGGTCTTCATACTACACAGGCTAACAGTGGGAGTTGTTAGCAATAAGAACTGCGTTTCTAATTTGGAAAGTAAAATTAGGGCAAATACAAAACAAACCAAAAACACTGCTGTGTTTATCTGTTTATCTGTGTGGGTTGCGGCTTATATTCTCATGCACTAATAAATCTACCAATCAGGTACCTACTATCAACCTACTATCAAAATTACAAAAAGTCTTTTACAAGTAAACATCCTATGCAGGGCTATAGGCTGAAATTCATTTTAGTTTTGATGCTGTGGTCACTCATAAATAAAATTTATAGCACAGCGTGCTAGCAGGCTAGACTAGTACTTGAGAGACTGAAGAGCACTAAAATCTCATTTGTGGCGTCTGTCAATACAACTGAAGTCCACAGGACTGAAGCCCTGCCAGCTGCAGTGATGGTGAGCTGTGGATGAACTCTGGGTTAACACGTATGTATAGGGGGCTTTGTGTGTGTTGGGAAGATGTGCTAATCAAAACAAATATCCATTATTCAACAATGAAAAGTGTTTTTTAACTCTCACTTATCTTACATAGTGTTGTGATTTTGGAAGCCCATCACTGGCCACAGCCGAGTGTGGAGAAGAGAAAAAGCAGATCATCAGGTCAGCTTTCCAATCACAGAGCGGAGAATCAACAATGCAAAAAAAAAAAGGGCCAAGAAGATTCATTATGTCGGGTTGTTGAGAGTATTTTGAGTGTTCTTATTTCAGATAATTCTTTCATATTTTTCACAGCTAACCTTCTCTCAGTCCTCCTCTCTCCTTAATGCTTTCTCTCACCGTCTCCTTTCATTCTATTTCTCTTTGCTCTTCCTGAAAGACAGATCTATGGAGCGAGAGAGTTCTTGTCTGAGGCTGTCTTATCGCCTGTCTCAACCCTGCAGAGAGAAATTCCTCGCCATTTGTTGAATACAAGTGTGATGGTGTGCGTTAGTGGCTCATCTGTGGCTGCACTTCCTCACCTGGCACTCGTGTGATTAGATTTCATATCCCAGCCTGCAGCAGATAAACTCTATCTCCATCGGCCAGGCCCCTCAACATCAATCTGCCTTGCTGATGGCCTGTGTTGTGGCGGCGGTCTCATAAAACATGCCTACCACCCTGCTTATGCATAATAATAAAAACATTGATGTTCTATGCAGCAAGACATTTTAGATAAAGAAAAAAACATTTTATTATAATATGATGTATGTCTGTTTCCCAAGCAAGACAATCGAATCCTCTTAAAGGTTGAGCACCCTGCTGTGCTATCAGAACGCTAGCATTTTAGGGGTTTGGTGCATGCCTCCGGCTGTGAGTCATGACAAGATGCTGGACGCTTTGCATCCACCAAGCGGCTGGACAGAGGTGAGGTGGAGAAGGAAGTGGGAGAAAGGAGTGGAGCAGGACAGAGCAGGTCTGTTTATTTATTGTTCTCCTTCGCTTTAACGGCTCGTGACCAGCTAGCTTTATTAAACTGGGCTTTGAGCGCACACATAGCAGCACTAAAACTTCCTGATGGCTGAGAGGGGATCAATTCGTGCTGTTGCCTGCAGGAATTACTGCAAAGTAATGGTACTATCACACAGGTAGGCCTCGCTTGTGTTAGGGGTTAAATGGACCATTTAAATTCTTTAATCAACTTCAGTATTAGCTGCAAGAGGGGAGTGCTGCTCCTAACAGATATACGCTGCTGCAGACGTTTTCATGAATATCAAATAAGGAGTTAACATAAAGCCCTCACTAAAATGGTTCCTACGAAAAAGACAAAACAGACATGGTCAGTAATAAACTTCTGATAATATGTTGAAAATTATCTGTTCTCGCCACTGTAGCAAAACCTACAGTATGACCAATTTCACCTTTAATTAATGTTTCATCAGACAAATAACAGTTTGCATTTAAAATATACATATTTATACTGGTTATAATTATGATTCTAACAAAACACAAATTTAAAAAATGAACTACAACTATAGAGTTTCATGACAGAACATCTGGACCGTTTTCAGGAACATTAGTTAATTGCATTAACACTATTAAGTCCGTCTCCTTCTCATTTGATATTTATCTGTTACTTTACTTAATTACATTGGTTAAACAAAATCCATATATGGCATACTGTACATACCACTCACACAGCCTATGGGCATACAATCTATACAAAAGACCTGCAGTGAATATGACATATGTAAAACTTCAAACATCATGCAATGGAAAGGAATTTTACCATAAGGTATTTTCAAGGTGTTTCTTAAGTTTTCATTCAGTCTCATTTGCATATTTGATGGAAGAGAATATTAATAATGTTTACAATTTAGAGTCATGCAAAAGAGCACAGACACAAGCAGAAACCTTAAATAATGATCACATTGATAAATATCTTTATGACCATGTTTAAAAACAACTGGACAAACACAATTGGGTCAGATTTACAAAATGCCACTGATTGCAGTGCATTTGTATTGGACTGCTTGACAGATAACATGTTTCTCTGCAGTCCTATTTTAGTCTCCCTATCAGCAGCCGCTGCCATCCACGTTTGCAAATTGCTGATAATTACTTAATAATTATTGTCAAACAAGATCCAACAAGGGTACAACAAAGTTACTTTCCAGCACCACAAAACTTCCCTTTTCTGGGATCTGTTATATGAAAATAAGAACAGTTAAGAGTTTATGGTCCAAAAAGATTACTAACAATAATAATAATCTATTCTTAGTTTAAAGTTATTCCCTTAACACCAGAAAAAATGGGAAAAAGTGGTCATTTAAATCGATATTCTTTTAAATCAGATTACCACTGAAAGCAGAGAATCATCAGACTGCCGCACTGCATGTAAATGCTCTGACTGTGTCCTGTGTACACTCTGAACCCCCTCCCCCGGTTGCTTGTTGACATCATAGTCCCTCCGACCCCCTGCCACCTCTGTAAATTGTGTTTCACGGCTTGAAGGTTACAGAGAAAGGCTTGTGTTTGCCGAGGAGGCCAGATTAGTGCTCATCAGTCGTGGTGTTTGAGATCCCCGTACTGACCCTAGGGCCAAAAAGCCAAGCCGCTTTCACACTGCAGTACACGGGGACCCGACTGAGCCTACAGCAGCCTATTGTCACCACTCACCCAAAAGAAAAGACAGCAAATTGCCATGTCAGGAACTTTGGCCCCTATGCCAATATAATACACAGCCTTTGTCCCTCATCTAGCCTGTTAATATAAAAGGAGGAGCAAAGGGTAAAGTATATAGTGCAGCTCAATTCTGGCAACAAAATAACAACAATATGATTTGATGTAGGAGTTTGTGTGGGTGTTTGCTTCAGAACATTTCATTTGCTGCAGATTGAACTGCAATAAAGATTTGCATTTGATGTAAATGAATGCATATTCAATCAGGAGTGGGTTAAAGGAGGGAGGTACACATGTTTCCGCCTTTAGATGAGCAAGAATATAAATAGATGGTTACAAACTGTGGTTACAAACAGCATAAGCAAAATATTTTAAATAGCTTATTAAAAAAAAAAGAAAAGGTAACTGGATGTCTGAAAAGGAGAAACCAAGAAATTCTGCTTTGCCATGACACTCGGCACTAGATGAAAACAAATCTCTTTTATGTGCTGAGATAAACAGCTATGTTGAAGAAACCCAGTGGAAATACCAAGTATGATCCTAAAAGCAGCAAAATCCACAACTAAACCACAAACCCACCAGCTCAGTTTGCAGATAATACACAAATGGTTACAACTTCTATATCTCTTTTTTTTTTATCTCCTATAATAGTTTTACTCTCAAGCTTTCCACTTCTACACCTGCAGACCCAAACCATAATCGACTTTGAGGAGATTTGATCATTTGTTTCTTGCCTTACTGAGATAGCTGACGGAGGCTGGCGATTTACGTGCTGACCAGATGACATATATCATTAGGGTGGATTTCCTGTTCTACTCAATAGCCAATTGTGCAGAGTTAATTAGCCATTTTTTTTGTCCATGACGCAGACTGACACTAAGATTAACAAGCCTTTGGAGCACAGTTGACTGGAGGTGAGAGATCTGCCATTATCGCCTGGATGATAAACTAGGTTTTGTAGGGTTCGATGGCATTGAAACTGGCCCTCCTCAGAGCGACCACACTACTTCTCAAGACTTACATTAGGTGTGTACCTTAGAGACCTTTCAATGCCTATTGAGGAAAAAAGATGTTAAGAACACAAACTCAAGGATTTAGAGATACCTCCAGTAACCAATAAAATTTCATAGGCTAATCCTGCCGAACACCTACACCATTGTGCGCTCTGAGAGTAAAATGAACCGTACAAACGGGTAAGAGTTGGAATTAATGCAATATTACTGTGCGCATTGTTTTTCCATCAGATCTACTGGCACACTCACAAAATGCCTCTGCATGTTTCTAATCAGCATGGACGCCATCCTAAATGGCAGCAATAAAAGCACACAGATCTTGCAGGAATGTAAAAAGCTCCAGTAAAATAAAATGCATGATTTAATGACCATCTGTTGGGTGCCGGCGCAGACCTTGCTGTGACATGCTCTGTGAATGATCAAAGGCAGCGTCCGCATCGAGAGCGATTCACCTCAGGAGGCACGCCGGGGAATTAACAAGCCACCCAGCACAGATCCATTTTCCATGCAGTTTGGCCCTTTTGATTCCTTAACTGGTCTGCCTCAGTCTTACATGGAGGAAGCGAGGGAGTAAAACAATGCAATATACACAACAGTCCAGCCCTACAAACTGTGAAGCTCCTAGCTAAACAGCAACACACTTAAAAGTTTGAAAATCCATTTGTAGAATTGCCCAGTGGAACAATTCAAAAGAGTTGTGTATTATTAGGAATTTTTTTTTTCCTTTCAGACTAGCCGTGCCATCGGCTGCTTATGTTTATGGCCATCCTGAGTTGCTCTAAGAGTCCATTTAGGTGTTGGGGGACGGATGCCAAATAACCAATCAGCACTTAAAAGAAGCATACACACACGGAGAGGCATGCTGATGTCCTCAGACAGACATTCCAAAACACTCGGCTCTTATCTCATCAAGGCTCAGTAAATAAAACATTTAACAGCTGCGCCAGACTCAGGATTGCAGAGACAGTCCTGCCTGGTCCAGGAATAACACACAGAACACATAGACACGATCACCCATAGATAAGTCAGACACAAACTTGTGTTAATACTCGTGAGTTAATATGAAGTTATAAACAGGCCAAAAAAGACTCTCGAGACTCTCAGGGGGACGATGAAACAGAACAAGGATTCCTCCGGCGTAACTCACGCTTCAAAAATTTACCATAAGGCTTGACGAATCTCAGGTGGACTGCACGCAAATAACATACCCACACAAACACTTTCACACAAACACGGCAGCACTGGAACAATTAACATCCACATCCTTGGGCTGACATCGTCGTTACTGTTTTGTTTTGCTCTTTACCTTCTGTCTTTCTGCCGTGTCTTTTATCTCTCCTTAATTATTCTTCTTTCACTGTCTGCCTGCCTGTCAGTGAGACTGTGTGCAGTATTTAACATGCTGAGGGGACACATGTCCACCCTAAACGCCACAGAACAAATTCGCTACTTTGTTTGCGTTCACAGCTCATTTGGCCCAATCCATGTTTTGGCATTCTGTTATTGTCACGCTTGGTGAGGTTTTCTCCGCTGCCCACCGAGGGGGAGAAACACGTTCCAGGCGCTGTCAGCTGAGGCTCACATTCACACTCGATTCTGCAGTATTTCCTTCAGGCTTACGTTTTTATGTAGTGCACAGAACACTGTGTGTGAAAACAGCTACTGAGGAATAGTGTGTGTGCCTAATCTTTGGGGCACTGCCAGTGAATTTTAAAGAAGCTAATTTTCAGAAAGAAGTGAGGGCTACATTTCTAACAATCGACAAGGGAGGAGGCGAACTTGGTAGGTGAAGTTATGGTTGCAGAGAGAAATGGAAGTCAACTGTTTCCTCTTCTTTAGTCCTAACCAACCCAGATCTTGACCTTTCTGTGGGGGTCAAACACACACTTTAGATACAATCAGAGATCAGCACTGCAGCTGTGTGTACCTTGTCTTACATCCACCACCTACATAGTCACACGCCCACATGTGTACAGGCTCTCTATTTTATTTGAGCCATCGACCCCCACCCCCCAATACTCTGTTGACTGCATAGCTTTGGAGAAGTGTCAGTGTGGTGTTGATCACACCAGCGGCTGTGGAGGTTGAGGGGAAGGGACTGGGTCTTGTTTGCAATTTCACAAGTAGAGCTGACTGGTGGTGGGAATGTCCCAGCTGGTCTCAAAGGTCTAATCTCCCCCAGCTAGCAGCAGTCTATCCACCCACCGACTGTAAACACAATGGCTCCCTATGGTACTGAGCTGATTGCTGTTTCATCAGGGCCAGGACTAGAGTCAGTGGAGAGGAGCTCTGTCTCTCACTGTTTGATGAACTTGTTTATTTTTCCTGCACATGGGAGGCCCAGAACAAACTGATTGGCAAGCAGCGTGTTTATCAGAAGCTTAGAAATCATTCCCGATGATACCGGACAGTCAGTGCTACGGCAAAGCCACAGCAGAAAGCTTAATTAGAGCTTTCTGAAAATAATGTCTTGATACCACCCCCTATAATGCCCATTATTACTGCTAAGTATGCTCCTCCATCAATTATGGCATGTGCTAATGCGAGTCTCACAGTAGAGAGCCAACATGTTTCAGTGGGCTCAAATAGCTTTGCTGCACTCTCCCACTCAGAAATAAATCTTCTTCCCAGCAGACACCTCTTCACATGCAACAAAGAAAGGAACGCATATACCAGTGTTAATTGGTTTGTGTCAACTCAGACCTTAAATGGACATAATTTTGCACATAGACGGCACATTTTTATAAACAAAAGATGTGCTATTTTATTAATTGTAAAGCAATCTACATAACAGCCCATGTATTATAAAAGGGCAGTTTTTGTTCAAGACAGGACCTCTTTCTCCTTGACTCCTTTTCTGCTACTTGTTTCTGTAGTGAAAAAAGCATGAATATGCAAAAGAAAATGAGGAGACATTACACAAACTGTTTTCCTCCCACTACCACCCACTACGCCTGACATCTGTTCTCTACCGCCACCACGGTTTTTACTCCGCGTATACCTCTGTCATTCTTCATACCACCTTCCTACTCCCCCATTTTTCCTCACCTTTTTTCCAACTTCTTCAATACTCGTTCCTCTCTGTCTTTATACGAGATTCTGTGGCTATCCTCAGAGATCTTTCGGCACACACATACTGTGGCAGCAGTGTGCGGGTGATAATGAAGTGTCTGGGAAAAGAGGATTAGGTGGAGTGGTGGGCATCATCCCTGCGGTATAAACGCTCATCTCTCCCTAAGGAAGGACACATGGAGTGTCTTTCACCTCAGTCCAGCTGGCTGTCTCGATGTCACTCTCAGCTAGCATACCGGGATGGCTGCTGCGGCCCTCAGGAGGCAACAGCGAGGGGGTTAACGCAACGACGGGCCCGGCTCCTAGGGGACACTTGGCACTTCATCCTCTGACACCAGCCTGTTTATTCTGCACAGCCAGGCTGAGAGCATAACAGGCACTGGGAAAGTGAAGATCTGCACCAAGGGAACAGGCTGACACAGAGAGAAAGATAGATAGAGGGTGAGAGAGAGAGAGAGACAGAGGAAGACAGAGAGAGACAAACTCCTCCTCTTCCCTGTGGTCTGACAAAAAGATGACAGCTTTCCTCTGGAGCTTGCTCTGCCCTCCCTGGGCTGAAACCTCACTTGTAGGCAAGCGGCCTGTCAGACATAGCTAACTAGGCTGCCCCATGAGAGATGCAGAAAGCTTGACAGTTTGTTACTAGTTGGCAAAAGGCCACCGTAGCAGGTCAGTCTCTGCACAGTAGGTGTCAAAGAAGTGCCACTAATCACCGCCAACCAACTCTTTAGAATATGCACACATTAATATTCTCCTTCCTCCATGCCCACAGCTTGTTCAAAGACCCATTATTGTCAGTGCCGTGTCACTTACTCAAACCTCGGATCTATATGCCGCCTCAGCACTATACTGTACACATTAGGTGCTTGAGAGCAATCAGCTGCATGTGTCTGTTCATTTATGCTTTTGTGAAGCGCAGTGGTTAGTGAATTACGGCATGCAGTGTTTTGCAGCACGAAACCCAAAGAGCTTTGCAGTGTTCACATGCACCCCTGCTCTAAAGCCTTTAGTACAGTAAAGACTGTGAGTCAACTACAGTTAACATACCAGCAACTTGCATGGTACATTTACATCAAAATAGAGAGTAATTTAGTCATTGTTATGATTAAATAATGTGTTACCGCACCTATTTGGTGTTAACATTCAGTGTAGCTTCCCCTCCACCCATTGTGTGCGGTCTCATATGTTCAAAATTGCAGCTGGACACCAAAAGAGAACAATCATGTGCTAACTGAACCAATCTATACACACGCTCAGCACAAACACAACAGAGTACTACAGTAGGCACCTCTAGCACACTTTATTTAATAAATGAATAGTTACCTGTATGACTGTGTGCTGTATACAGTACTCCCACAGAAAAACACTTTTAGTTTGTCTAAACTAAATGGCTGGTAGGACAAGGTTATTCTGCCTGGCCTGGTGGCTGCTTATTGATTTAATGGCTTTGCTTAATGGCAATGTCCTGCTAATTTCTTTCATTGATCTGCACTGGCTCCTCAATTACCTTCACCACTGTTAGATGTTGAGAGTTGATGGCGTGGAGGGAAACTACGTGTTAAAGAATTAAATTCTAATACACTTCAAAGCAAACAGAACCAGTAGTTTTGATACTAAACATGTCCGTCTCTGTGCTCAGTTCAGGTTGTGCATCAGAAAACCTGATTTTGTTAAAATGTTTATTTCTCAATTTCTGTTTTTCTTTCCATCCCACCTGTCTGTTATTGAAAGTGTCCTGTCTTCCTAATATATACTTTGTAAGATTTCTCCAACGCGCAATCCAAGTAAATGGTTGGAAAATAATAGGGTTTCATGTGATTGGTGTACTGGCATGTCAACCGTCTCTGAATCATTTGAGAGCATGTGGCTAAGCTCACCGAGTCTCCCGCGATGTCCTTGTAGTAGCCTTGCCATGATTGGTGAGACTATGGGATGGGGTAGTGCCCTGCTAAGAACTGTCCCCGTCTGTCAGATCTCATCACTCCATCGTGCATTGCTGGGGGCAGCAGGACCAAAACTGACCACTGAGTCAACTGACAAGACAGCTCAGCATCCAGCTATCCCAGAATAAGAATCTCTCTCACACACACACACAGGCACACTAATACGCACTTGCAAATTCAGACAGACACACTGGCATGCAAATACGCAGTCACACAGACGCATACACATAATACACACAGACACATGCATGCAAAAGAAAATGGACAGACCGAGTGCAGGATCTGCCCCCAAAACAGCCACAATGAAGCCATGCAGGACACAAATGTGCTTTGACATTGGGGTTGGTAATGCTTTGAGATGTCTAAAAGCTCAACAACTGACCCAGAAATGCTGGTGCACAGAGGGGAGTTTGGGGTGCGGGGGGAGGTCGTGTGTGATGCAATGTGGAAGAGAACTAAATTGACACTTTCTTGCCCACTTCTCGAGCCCTGTGGTCATTTTCTCACTTCACATCCAACATGGGGAGACAGAATAAGGTGGACGGTCCTTAAACTGGGGTGCAAGTCCTTTGCTGTGCAAAAGCATGCGAATTAATTTGTGGTTGAAATATACATAAGAGGCACAATATGCTGCGGGATTGCAGAATGTCACTCTTCCTGTCCCCTGATTGAAGTCAAAGGCCACCTTCTTTCCTCTGAGAGCGAGCGAGGGAGAGAGCACAAAGCAGGGAGAGAGAGAGGCTGCAGAGGTCGAACACAAAGGAAAACAAGCAGCTGCAATATGTTTACAGCATCAACCCTGAGGGAAAGAGAGGACCCAACAACAATATCACATATATTTATTTTCAACTAAATGATTCTGAGATGTCAAGATAGCCTACTGTGTGCTTGTGTTGTTTCCTTGCAGGCAAATTCAAAAACATGTGCAGCGGCAGGAAAATGCTTCCATGGACGTACATATCAGAAGTTTCAAAACAACAAAAAAATGCTGATATGTTGTTGAGGCATTTCTCATTGTTTCGAAAGTTTCATGATAATTTTAAACACTTTGTACTTTGCCAAGACTGTAAGCCAAAGTGTAACAGCACTCAGAGACTCCCTAGCCTCAGCTGCCTCGAGGCTTGGCTACTGCCCCGAGGTTTTGAGCTGCAGCTGGCAGAGCTAGCATTTCAAACTGATAAGGCTCCAGACTTTCTCAGTCCCCTGGTTCAATATACGATGGGATAGATTCTAAGGGAGCGAAGTCCTCCACCTCGAATGACCCCTCAGTGGCGAAAAGCAGTGAGACTTGTCAGTGTGGAAATTATGCTGAAAATAGGTGAGTCGGGTGTTCTCTGGTGAAATTCTCATCACAAAGATACAACCCCACTTTCCCCTCAGTCTCTTCTATCCAGTCTCGATCTAATCCACTACAAGCTAAGAGAGGCTGAAAACTGCAATATTTAATACTCTCTAAGTCTTAAGGAAAAGAAAATAATTTGCATTTATCCTGTCAACAAAAGCCTAATTGTCAGCTTATGTTTTCAAAACTCAAAAGCACTTGGAATATACATTATCACGTATTCATTTAAATGATTGTGTTAAAAAAAAAACAGCTGTCAGGTCCAATCAACAACAAACTAAAATACAATATGCATTATGCAGACACCTTCTGATACACACATACACACGGTCTACACTATTCAATTTGATAGCAAAGTGCGACTGTGAGTGTCAGAGGAGAAACATCTCTCTGAGCCAGCGTGTCTCTGTGTGGTCCTGGTTAGCTCCACAAAGCTTGCCACTCCACAGCCACAGAAAGCTCCATACAGTTTGACATGCTGATATGTGTGCTGTTTAAAGTTAGGCCCTTTCCCTCACCCGCACTGCAGTGCCAGAGATCAAGTGATGCCGTCAACTAGCTAATGACATGACTGCCGTGGGCGACGGCCGGCAGCTTGATTTATACATGGGGACAGAGATGAATGATTCATAGGCTAAGAGAGGGATACCAGGACACGTGGCTGCTATATGCCCCCCTCTCGCTTGCTCTCATGCGCAGACACACACCTCTTCATAAATCCCTTGGAGCACTTTCTTATGTCTCATGAGCTTAGCATTACACAACTGACCAGTCTGGTTATCTCCGCTCTTGTTGTATATCTGAGGGGTTTTTTTTTTCTCTTCCTTTGTCTTTACATTTTTTATAACTCCTCTTAACGTTGTCCCTCTTCCCCTCTAGTGTTCACTGACTCCCTGAGCATTTCTTCTTCCCTTCCCATTATAATGCAAAGCTAATCCTAAATATGGAACCCACTGTTGTAGGCTAAAATGAATGGCCCAATCATTCTGCATCAATTAGTCCATCCATCACTGCTGATTGGAGGGGGAGGGAGGGGTGGGTGTTCATGGTGACTGTTCTCTGTGGTGGCAGGAGGGAGTCAGAGATGGCATTAGAGGGGGGCTTTCACGCTGAAATGCAATTTCCCTCACTATTTGGGTACGGCAAGCTGCAGTCCATACAATGACCTTGTCCTGCTAATTTCAATGGAATGCCCTCTAAATTACGTCATCTGTGTTATAAGTGGGTGAAATGATCTGACAGCATGGGGGCACTTCTCACATGATCATTTTTCAGTATAATGACTGATGTTTCCACCGAGATGTCACTGCGCTTGACATAATTTTATAATATGGTCACTTTTCACCACCTTCCATTAAAAATACTAAATACAAGATACAAGGACACAGATATTACAGACTGGCTCTCTGTTCTTCTTCTCTTTCTGTAAAAACAGAACAAATTTTGTTGCTACAAATAGATCTATTTTAAATGGGGTTAAGTGGAGTGTTGTGGTTTCCTTGCTTTTCACGGACTGGGTATACTTGGTTACATATTTAAATAAAGGCAAGACAGCACTTGGGTGGTATCATGCAGTACAGTGTAAATGCATAAACTCACTTAGAAGTGCATTACACATGGGATGTGTAGCGTAAAGTTGTTTTATAATTTTACTAAGTAAGTGCAATTTACAAAATGACTTCTCTGCTTATGCAACAATGTTGCCAATTCAAATAAGGTTTTTTTTTTATTTTAATTATTTAAATGAATATTACTGGCTCAAGCCTGTGCAAGAGGGCACTTCCATATTTGGATAGTGCTAAGAAAAGCAACCGCAAAGAGTCTGAATGCAAAGGCCTGTGCTGAACCTACCAAAATCAGAGGTATACTTTAAATCACACAGAGTGCGTATTAGTGTGCCTGTGTGTGTGTGTGTGTGAGAGAGATTCTTATTCTGGGATAGCTGGACAGACAAATGTCTTTATGCCCTGAGTTTACTCTGTAAATAGATCCTAACAGTAAGGCTAATCCTGAAGAGGAGGAAAGACATGTATTTATATCTGTCCAAACACATTTGGAACACCGCAGCACAAATACAAGGTGGACCTAGATCAGTCTGTTACTAACTGCCCACTAAATATGAGGAGATAAGTAAATCCCGAGGGTACCACGCTGACTGAGGAATCTTTGCATTCAATTTATCATTTTACATTATTTAGGCTACTCCATGGGGAAATACACTATCTCCGTCATAAGTTATGCTAATGGCTGTTACTACCATCTGTGAACCGAGGACCATCAGTCAAGCATAGTGTGCAATTTATGAGTTATGAGAATAATATGTCATCTTTGAGTGATTATTCATAAAGGGGATTTCTGGGGCTTCCAGAGAGCTGAAATGGTTCGATGCAGGGACGTAAAGGCCATCTAGCCTAAACCGTCACACAACACCAGGCTATATCCCGACCTGCACCCCTCCCCCTGCACAGATCACCATGCTCCGGTCCCCTCCAATCTACTCAATAAACAAGCCTCGGGCAGGACCCAGACAGAGGATAATGGTTCACCTGGAGGTGACAGGAAAAGAAAACAGAGCTCTTTGCATAACGAATGGAGATAGAGATAAGCACGGTGAAGCACTTAGGAATCTTGATAAAGGATTATCCAAACATGTCCGAAAGTTGATACATTTTCTTTTCTTAAGCGTACTGGAGCACTCTGTCGTAAGAGCCAGTCATGCAGTCACTGTGTAGTTCTGCGGAAATTTGCAGTGCTGATGCTGTGCTTCTGTGGTCAGATAATTTTATTGTAAGTTCTCAGATTTCCCCCAAAGGTCAGAGCTAGGACATTAGACTCCCTCTGTTAATTAGATTTGTAATTTACAGGCCTTTGTATGCACACCACTCTCTCAGCAGAGTCACTAAACATCGCCTTGTCAAGTCATTGTGAGTCTACATCCTATGACATCTTTAGCTGCAGAGAAGGGCCAAGAACCACATGAGCACCACCGCAGCCAGGCATAATCACAGCAAGCATAATTAATCCCATATATTAGAATGTGTTGGTACTTGCCATGACTCACACCACTGTTTAGGAAACTTCTAAAGGGAGGAGAGCTGGGGGCACACCGCACTACAGCCTATGTTATGTAAGCAATGACAAAGGCTGGTGAGTTCAGTGAGCGTTAGCAGCCCGTGGCCAAATTAGCCCGAGTCAGGACACACAAAACAACCATGCATGTGCCCCGCTGCTTGACTGGAGCAGAGAAAGGAGACCCAACCTGAGAAGAACGATTTGTTTGGGTGGTCTAGTTAAAGCCTTGTGCTAAATGGGCAATGGTTCTGGTAGGAATGCTAATGAGCCAATTCCCCTCCTGGATGGAGACATCAAAGGCAAGAGGAGCTCCCTCTTGCTGGCTACGCAGGGCTTCATGGTATCATTACATGGCTCAGTGTGTGCTTGCATCCAACATGTTTGTGTGTGTGTGTTTGCCGTTGTCCGTGGGTGTGTGAGAAATGGGGGGGGGTAGGAGGGTGTAAAGGAGAAATAGACAACATGATGTTTACATTAGGTCTGTTCTTTTGGGACTGTGCCAGCATCCAGCCATGCTGTGACACACATCACATGAGCAACCTGGTACCATTCATAATTACCCTCTATTCACAGAGGCCTCATTTAGTGTGCCATTATCAGAGATCATTGTTATTTCCCTCTATGTACGTATGGAATTCCAGTGAGACCAACATGTCTAACGTAGATAACAGTGCTATTTTGGTTAACCCCATTGTGTACATAATACTGAAGACATACAACCCAGAGAGAATTCCCATCAGTGATTTCTAAGGATTTAATAGAGCATCGGGGCAAAATCTTCTCTGGAGTTTTTTTGTCTCCATAACTAATGCTCGGAATATAATAATGTGTTTTTGGGTACAGAACCAATTCCACCAAGGGCTTTATTTTTACTTATTTCCACCCAATTCACACTGCTCTGGCTCTAAGCCAACAAAACAATCACCAGTATTAGGCTTTGCTGTGACCAGATATCACACTTGAATTAGTACAGAGAGGTAAAACCTTTCTATCAGATACCTCCACATAAAGGGGAAGAACAGAAATTGTTTAAAACAGCGCAAAGTCAGGAGAACGTCTAAAAGTGTGCAGGTGGTAATCTAACTTTTAGCACATAAAGTAAAGACTTTGTCCAGTTTTCACGTGGCGGGAGGCTCACCTCCAGAGCTGTGAGAACTAAACATGGCTCAGGTGTGTGAGGCCAACATGATGGATCATCCTGTTGTGAGACTGCCCCTCTGCAGGGCCCTGAGAAGACAGCTGGGAGATAAGGCCGGCCCTATATGAGAGCACATCTCCTCTTCACATCGATCCTCACCGCCACCAAGGCAGGAGGTCTTCACATGCCAAATGATAGAGGTAGAGGGAGGGCCAGGGTGAGAACAGTTTTGCAGGTTTAGCAGCCACCTTCTAGTGATAAAGACACTGGAAGATAAAACCCCTCATGGCCTTGAGGGGATAAAAGACAAACGGTGTAGAGCTTTGTTTTCAGTGGAAAAATAACATTTTCTGCTCTCTGGTAGATAATAGTCATCCCTCCCTGGTTATAATCATCACCTCAGTTAGTTTTAGCCATGGCTGAAATAACAACAACAAGTTTCACAAGAATGTACACATAAGAAATAATAAAATAACATAGCCTTGTAGTGGTCATTATGAGCACGAGAAAATGTGAGTCTTAGCATTTTACAGTTAATTGACCTTGTATCTTGTGCCAGTAACTTGGCAGGAATAGCAACGCTGGAAGTCAATTAAGAATGAAAGAAGGCTTTGCTCTCAAAAAATGGCACCAGCTACAATTAGAATTCCTCTGGAGTTAATAAGCACAGCTGCAGGTCACAATCAACTGAAATGTTTTCTTGCAAAGTATGGCATTAATTGACACATAAGATCTTACATTTTGGTGTTGACAACCACAGATTCGACTGCATTTTTGTTGCTGCTGTGTTGAAATGGAGCAATCTGTAATACCCTAACGCCTGTTATTAGTTGAAGAAGAACCTGGATCAATCAACAAGGCTGCGCATCCAGAGATTCGGGGAACTGTGAAAAGGTGATTTGCCGCAGAATAACAATAATGAAAACATAATAGCAAAGTAAATTGCCTCTATTGTTTCTCTGTACGTGGTAAATGAATACTGAGAGTTCACTGCAGCAGAGACAGACACCAATCAGGCGGACAGTATACCCTGTTTTATGGGGCTTGGCTGGTTATGGAGACACATGTTCGTGACCTCTGATCTCAATCACAGAAGTTCTTCAGATGGTTGTGCGCTGAGGGCCACTCCATGTCAACGATAGCGATTGTGACGCCGCACTGCTATGCAGCAATGGCTGCGAAGTTTGCAGTCTTAACCATGTATCAAACAAGATGAGGGCCACTCCAGGCTGTATGATTAGGTGTGAATAAGATTTCAACAGCTCTGTGTACACTCTAATGGACACCATGCGCACTGAGCAGTTAACTGCTGTGACTTTGATGTTGCTTTGTGCACATCGCTTGCCTCTGATGACTCATATTTCATGCCAGGTGTTCAAATCCTAATGAATAAATAAACACAGAAAGAAGTGCAGTCCTGCAGAGCTTTGTTTTGTAGAACCAATTTCTAAAACTATTCCATAGAAGAACTATGTAATTTAGAGAAAATGTTTGAAAGGTGAAATTATATAATTTCAACAAGTCACACAAATCATTATCTATTTTTTGGGTCCATGATTACAAGAATCACAACAGTAGCTCTATTAATATAGCATGTAAACACACATAATGTGAATAAAGAGGGAATATAATATAGTGAATATCATACTGGCAGAATGTAAATGTCATTTAAGGTTTATTAGGTACATTAAAGAGAGCTCGAATATACCTTTTGTGATTAACTGATACAGACCTATAACATGCACATTATAATAATATTTTTATATACAGAATATATATTGAACATATAGATGTGATGTAGATGTACCAATGTCTAATGTCCTGGTTAGGATCATGACTGAAGGCTGTCAGACGACAGTGACACATTGGAAGTGACTGCCAGCGCAGATGGATAAACAGATAAGGCTGAAGCAGTGACCTTATTTCACTGTCACACCATTCCAACAGATCATCAAAAAATTGCCCTTCAGACTAAAAATTAACTGTCCACATCTAAATGGGTGCATTTTACCACGATCTCATCTTACTGTGGTGAAGAATGATTATTTCAATCATGTCACAGTAAAAGTCAAATTTCAGAAAAGAGGAACAGTGGGATTGGGCAGTAGCAGTCTACTGGAGTTCCCAACCCATTATTCCCACACCACGCTTGGCTGCCTCAGATTTCCTCCATTGCCTTGATGATAATGTTCTTCGGCAGGCCGGTAAAGTAATGACCATCTCTCAGTGTGGCACAGCGCTAGGTTGCACTGCACTATGCCCTAATGTTTTGGCCTTACATTCAGCCACATTTAACATAGACACTTGAAGCGAAATAGACACTAAAGTCTGTCATGAACTCACAGAAGAATACAGATGTGCCAATGTGCTGGATGAGTGCTGGATTTAATTGCTTTAATACCATAGGAACAAATAATGAGATGGTATAATGATAAACAAAGGTGTTCACTCACCTCCTCCCCCTCCCAGAAGACTGGAGTTTGCTGAAAAGAGAAACAAAAAAGAACTGAGTTATTAAACTACAAAGAGAAAGCAAATATGGATCATTCAATGCAGTCAGCAATAACTGAATACTAAAGTTTGGATTCTTTAACTGTACTGCAAGTGTGATTTTTTTTATCTAAACACCTGTCTCAACTCAATTATATCATCAAATGAACTGCAGTACAACTGAAATGAATTCACAACAGAATGATTAATGAAAATGTTCAGTTTATTTTCACGGGCCTTAAAAGAAAACTGTCTTGAATGATCATGTAGCGATGTGACATTATCTTTGTATCACTTTATCCGTAAAACCTGTAATCACACATTTGAATAGCTGTACCTGGCAATACATTTTTATGCATTTTCAGGGTAGCTTCAAAAAACATCACAGTCAGCCAAAGGTAACAAGTATTAAGAATGTCATCCAACAGTTTATCACATGTTTATCACATCTCCAACAGACAGGGATGATTATTGTGTGGAAGTGTTTTTCTTTGAACATTAAATTAGCCAGTTGGCAACAAACATGTGATTCGGGCAGCAGCTAATTTCGATATACGCTCCTTGGCAGATTTTCTTCCTTGGCAGCGTGTCAGAAGTTATGCTCAATAAAACATGTGGTTCATTAAAAGCAATTAACAGTGGCCTGGAGTTTGAGACAAATGTTGCAGGGAAATCCAGAGTTCACCATGGCATTGTGGGCTCTGTTTTTTTTTTCTCTACAGAAACGCATCAAGCAAATCACTGGACACGAGACGAGCTCTTCAGTGACTTGTGACTTAAAGAGCAAGGCATCGTTCTTACTTGTGACGAGGGCTGCCTACTGGAAAGAATCTGGTTCCTAATTTCAGGAATAATGTAAACAACACACCATTATATGGATAAAATCTGAAGAATTTTTAAAGAATTTTTCATGCATCAGAAAAGTGAGGTCTGTATCTTATTATCACCAGTCCATGTAACGTTAACAGAATGAATCATGCATGTCATGCAAGTAAAACCCCAGTGCACAGTGTTACCAATACAGTATTACAAAGCAAAATAATGAAATGCTAAAGTATATCTTTATTTTGTTCTGCCCCCACACAGCTATGTAGAGCACCCTCAGAGCAAAGCCTAGCTCACTTTCACTCTATTGTCAGCTTTAAGACCTGTTTAGATCACAAACACTCAAAGTATGGCTGAGCCCCATGTTGTTAATGTCAATCTCTGACATGAACCTTTAGTTTAGTGGTTCAACAGAAGGTAAGGTCAGAGTGCTATATAAGTGGAGAGTGTATCATTAAAATGAACTTTCATTTTGCTCTATCTGTCGCTTAGAGACATCCGTTGCACATGAGAGAAGAAAGATTAGAGGGGATTTAAAGTACATCTGTTAATTTGGGCGTTACTGAAAGTAGGTAGCCTATGCGTTTGAAGTCTAGTTCATACAGCGGGCAATAGAAGAATCATACACTGCAACATGCCTTTAATGATCTTCAGTTCCAGCTACAGCATTGGCTATCATTAGCAGTGAACACTACCCCATTAAAAGCTTATTATTTCACAAAAACGTTTTGGTGCACAAGCAACAGATAATGAACATGTGGTATAGAGGAGAGCTGTCCAATCACAGCGCAGTCCTGTGGTGGTTTTTTTTTTTTTGTTTTGTTTTTTTTTCCCGATTACGTGTAGAAGGGGACTTCTGGAGTTCACTCAGTTTCCACACCTTTCTGTGGCACCACTATGGCTTTGCATTGTTCTCATTTGAGCACCACACATATGAGTGGGCACAGGGACAAAGAAAGCTCTCCCACTGCAGAATTTGTTTCATCAAAGGGCTTTTGTTGTGTGTGCGTGTGTGTGTGTGTGTGTGTGTGTGTGCATGCATGTGTGCACAAGCGCTCATACAGTATGAGCATAACATACACACACAAGAAGCAGAAACTCCAAACAGGGATGTACTGACAATCCACTGTCATGTTTACAATAGCACCTCTCCAGGTTTTTCTGTGATGAAAAAGATGCTCCGCTCTCCCAGCCTCTGTTTAGCTCTGGAATCTGTCAGCTATCAGCAGCAAGCACACAACTCAAATGTGCATTTACAGAACAGAAACTTTTCTCTTTGTATTTCAAAAGCTTAAGTAAATGAACTAACGACAGTAAATGCTTTATCATCAGAGTTGCCCAGGATTTAAAGGTCAATGCTAAAAAAACAAATGGCATAAGCAATGCATGACAGTACGTGTAACTTCTATGATGTGAATGCGTTAGGCCTGTTGTCGTTTTATCTATTATAAGTACAACGAAAGTAACAGTTTCAGTGCCAGTTAAAACCAAGCTAATAGTATGCTAGTTTTCAGCAAAGTCTATCATCATTGTCTACTCTCCTGGGGAGTCTTCCTATTCCTGAGCTATTAAAACACTGGGGTTTAATTACCTGACATTATGGAAATGCATACCTGAGGGGGGTGCTTCATTTACTCCACACCTAATCAGAGATTGGAGATGTGGTTGCTAATCAGTCTGACACAACTCTCTTGTGGGTCGGTGTGTGTGTGCGCGTGTGTGAGGTGGGGTAGTGGTAGTAGTGAATGGAGAAGTCTCAGGGTTGAGATGTTAGATGCTTTCTAACCGCATGTGACTTGATGTGATCATGGCAATAGCCCACTGGGAGATGAAGAGCGTTCGACAGGCATCTCATCTCTGTAGTGGGTTTGATAAATATGGAAGTAGGGAGGGGTAAAAATGCTGCTTTATGCCTTTTCATTTCCCCTCTCCCTGCATCTTCTCCTTTAATGATCAGAATGTCATGAAACATGTTTTGGCAGTTTATCTTAACCCACACTGTGCCGCCTGTGCACACAAAATATCTGTAACCTACAGAGTCAGTGAGCTCGGCCCACAGCGACGCATATCAAGGGAGACATTAAATCCTAAAATGGACGGGGAGTTGCTTTAACAATCTGTCTTCAAGCATGAGACAAATACAAAACAGCTGGTAGAGAAGCTAACCTACAGCAGAGCAGCCCTACTCTTGGCACTAAAGGCTGGGAGCTTGTCCCTTATTCAGTATGACTTGCCCGAGAAGTGCTTCAATTATCCTGAGTGAAAATCAAAGTAGAAATCCATATTTGGCCACATCCAACCCATAATGCATATTTTATAGTGTGTGTATTAATTATAAACTAGCTCTCCTTGCTGTTTGTGCCTGCCCTGGGCCCAGTCTGGCTATCTTGTGGTGGATCAACACATTTCTGCCTTTAGGGAAGCACTGGGAGAGCCAACAATTAGTACTGTCAGAAGACCATTATTACCATTATGTGTTTCTTCTACGGTGGCTGAGTGTGCACATGTGGTGTTGTCTCTCTGAATGTATGTTTAATGGGTTTTTGACTTTGTAGCGTCTGCTGGTGTGTGCCTCCCTGGACACTTTCATGGATCAATTTTTCTTCAAGGACAGAAACGATCACATCTTCACCTTTGAAACAACTACGAGGATCCGATCACATTAGACTAAATACTGCAGTGATCTCTGAGTTTGATATTTTAGAACAACCTGGATATTTCTTTTAGTAGTAAAGATAAACCTTGAATATTTGCAATGACCCAGTTAATGAGAAGAGTGAAGCCAAAGGAGTAGGTTATGACTTGGAGTTTGTCAGGAGCACTGCTGAGAGTCATCCCAGTAGTAACCACAACATGGGTCATAAATCTCAGTGGAGGGGCTCCCCAGACTGCCTGGAGATGGCAGGTCATTAGGAACTGCTGGTCCACGGCATTAGACTGGCCCATCAAACACATGCCTGAACTGTCACTGTGGGAGCACCCACTTCCCGTCTGCCCTTTGAACTCCTCACCCCCACAGCAGCCTCGTTTATACGTCAGCCAATGACAATGCAGTGGGGCCTGCTGCTGTGTGTTTTCACACCAAGGAAATATTGATAACAGAGCCCCAGCCGGAGAGTGTGACAGGCACAGTTTATGGATCGTGGCAGTGCGTCAGGAAGCCGGCACAGACACAAACACTGTGAAAAGGAATGGTGAAACCACCCTCTTGTCTCAGTGTGTCCATATATTTGCAGAGCATTCATAAAAATGGCTTGTGTGCACTTCAGTGTGAGAGACTTGTGTGTGCAGAGGGCAGTGAGGCGTGGATCTGGGTTTCATGTGTGGTGTGTCGTCAGCAGAGCCCTAGATCATGCTGTTAAATGGAAAGTGCTAGTGCATAACCACAAAACCTCAAGGCAGTAAACAGATCCACTGTATACATTCTGGTCTCCGCCACCTCAACTGAACCCTTTAAATATGCTCCATCGAATGCACACTCACCGTATCCACAGCAGCCTCTTGCACGTTTCTCAATAAGCTCAGAGGTTAATAGTGTACTCTGCTGTGACTCTGGGATAAAAGGTGGGGTACAGAAACTAATAAAAAAAGTTTTATGGTTCAGGTTAACCGCTCTGTTGCAAATAGATAGGTTGCTGAGTCAAAAAAAAAATCTTGGTGCAATTTTTCAACCCGGCCGCCGCTGCAATAGAATGCGGCCAGCCTATCTGTGTCTGCAAATCTTACAGGCTTTTTAGCTGTATTTTCAGTAAATATATCGGAGTCAAATTAAATGTGATATGGACGATCTATGCTGTGTTCTGTTGCTACGGTAGGCGGCTTCGTATCAGCAGATTTCAATATCACTCGCTGCTGCTTTCGAAGCGCGTCTTACCTGTCCACAGGAGAGGAATTCTGATTTTAGCAAATGTGATTCCAAACACACAAACTGTCCCAGATAAAAGCACAAACTAGGTCAACAGAGCTGCTCTTTGTAACGGGGAGTCACATCATTTTTTTCTCCACTCTTCTGCTTTAATTAGAAATCATATTCAAAGCTAATTTGACAGGCACAAATTAGCATCTACAGCACAAAGAACTGCAAATGGACGGCCCGCAATAATGAAGAAAATAGTTCATAGAAACAAAAAGCCGATCATTTGTCGACTTGGTTGACACTTAGATGGTGATTAGATGCTCTTCCTCATAGTGCTCTGATGTCTAACATGTCAGCTCTGACGGGCTGATGTTCACAGAGTCAGTGGAGTGAAGGACTTTAATTCTTTTTGAGGGGATAATGTGCTGCTCTACACACAGACACTTTTCCTCTTCAGCAACCTTCCTAACAGGCGCTACCACTGGCTCTACACACACACGGTCACGTGCAGAAGTACACACATTCATGTCCGTGCACTTATGAACTAACAGTACCCAACTCAACTGGAAATATTCAGACTAATGTCTAGAGCAGCCCATTTCATGTTTGTGGAGCTCTGTGTTGAATTGAAGCATTCAAACCTTTAATGATGAGGGCTCTTTTTTCTTTTTAGGAGCTGCCGAAATTCACACAAATAGAAATAAAACTTAAACGAGCCACCAGTTGTGGGATGAGAGAGGAGAGGCAACAGTGGTATTTCTTATTTGTGGCACATTAAAAATGCATGCTACACCACACATGCTGCCTCGCCTGATAATACTGGTTGGCATTTTTGTTCTTTATAGCTTCTAGTGGTCCCTGAGGAGCCTGAGTGAGCCAGACAAACTTGTGGTAGAGGTGGCACGATCCCAGCAGCACATTCACTCACAAAAAAAGCCCAGAGCCAGGCTCATGCTTCATGTGGAATAAAATGCAGGGCAGTCAAAATGATGCAACTGTGGGTGAAACAAGTAAGCAAGTTTCTGCGCCACACAAAAGTGTACAATCCGGAGAAGTTAATACCACAATACCTATCAAATACTATGTTGATACTGATGTGTCAAAGTATCCACTGAAATACCATCAGGCCAACGGCAGGACTGAGGTTTCAATGACAAGGGGAATGCTAAAAACAATAAGATACAAAAGAAAAACTTTGAGATGAATCTTTTGCACACATAACCTTGACAAAGTGTGAGAGCACAAATCTTAAAGTCTGTAACAAACAAACAGGATGTGGCATTTGGCATTTCAGCACTGATAAAAGCCAAAAATAAGCACTTTATTATTGTTGTATCTGCAGGGTGTGCAGGTTGGGAAAGCGACTTCACCTCTGAAATACGATTAGTTTAAATTTGCATAGCTTGATTTAATTGCATAGAGGTGTGCTAGTTTTTATCTACAGTACATTACAACATTCCTTGTTGTGAATCACTCGTACGTGGTGCCTGCCTCAGCTTTGACGCACAAACTTTTTCATGGAAAACGCAGGATTCAATATTATACTGTCAGCCTTACATCCCCCTTCTTCAATTCCAGCTTACAGAAACTTATGGGTTTTTGTGCCTTGTAAAATTTTAGAAGGACCTTGTTGCAGACCTTGTTTGTCATTCATTGGGTTGTTACATTAAATTGATTTGGTGCAGGTAACATAAAGCAGGTCTCATTTCTCATGAGTATTGATACTGTGTCAGCGTACAGCACAAACAAAATTTCCATTAAGTTAGACGATGGGCTGAACCTTCTGCTGCTCTGCAGTATTTTCACTTGAAGCTATTAAAAGCTCATCTGGCTCAAACAGGCAGTTTATGGCTGAGGGATTCCTTGGTTACCTTCACTGCTGCATACAATGCTCTATGTGTTACCATCTCAACCTCAGTGATGTGCATTTGTTGTTGTGTGAAGCAGCGCCTGACTCGTGTCTCTGGCTCTAGAAGAGATATATTTGTATGCCAACAACTAAGGCTTAACATTTCAAAATCACGGCAACAACAGTGTGAACTCTATTACAGGTTCTGCTTTACTTCAAAATACTCATTACGATATCAGGAGACTGTAGGTAGTTTCTTGAACTTCATATTCTTCGCAGTACTCGTCATAGCATTGATGGTTGAAATTATGTTGTTTTTGCAGTGTCTTTTCAGAACTACAGGAGTAGTGTTATGATGTCTGAATGTATCAATGTGACAACATGCTGGTGTCACAGTGATTAATCCCTTTCCTCCGCAGGCTTGTCACCTTCATAACAAAGCAACAATACCAGATGCCAAAGCCAGCCCACACGTCTATTGTTATAATTACCTGACCTTCAAATCCACATTAATGAGCCCAGGATGATCCCATTCTCTTTCATCATTTGGCTTCCGAGCCCTCCTTTTATCTAACAAGGTCACCTTTCACAACACTGCTTCTCCCTGAAATACACATCCCCCTCATAAATATACATCTACCTGCATCTGCTCAACCCCCCAATCCTGAGAAGGCAGCCAGGAGAAATTACAAGAAAATAAAGCTGTAGGTGGGCTCTGCAAAGCGCACGTTTGTATTTCTTCTGAAGTTGACACCAAGGGAAAGTCAATGCCACCAAAGTTAGACATAGAAAACAACTTTCTAACGATTGAAGTGTAACTTAATAATTGTTTTGAACACTAAAGAGAGCATATTAACATGAATGAGAAAGACCTACTGCATCGGCTCTGCAGGCACAACGCAGGAGGGCAGTGGAAAGGGCAAGGTTCATTAGACGATGTTGTTTTGATCCCTTCCCACTTTTTTAATCACAGATGCACTGTGGTTGTCACAACAACAGAAAAATGTCTGTGGTTTGTGAGAAACCACAAGCACAATCTCAGAAAGAAAAAAACATTCAATTATTCATTTGTTCTATTATATTTCAGCCACATTTTAAAGTAGGACTATGGTTGAATTTAGAACATTTGGAAAAGGTGAAACTGAGTTCCACATAATATTAATAAGGAAGAGCTGTTGAGAGCAGAGCAAGGGAATCTCTAATAACAGTACTGAATAACGTCTAGTCACACTGAAATACACAAATTAACACAGTTAATGGCACATGTAAATGTTTACAGAAGCGTATTCTCACATATCTTAACGTATGCCTTGACATCTCAGTGCTCCTCATTGCTCACAGCCTCAGGCGATCCTACAGAACACTAACAATACATGAAACATTTACAGTATATCGGATGACTAATGCATGCCAAAGAAAGTCCATAAAGAACTGATGCTGGCTAGGTACTCAACAGTAAAGTTTGCTCACTGGACAAAATCTAGTTTTAATATCCAAAAAGTTATATAATCCAGAAAGATATTTCAACTGATATTCACCAACTCTGTGCATGTGTGCCAACTTTAAAGAGGCACCATCATTTTCTAGTTGAGATGAAATAGGTTATCTGCAAACTTCACAGGACCCAGTGTCACTGCGGAGCTCTGGCAGGATTTGGGCCAGCAGCTGCATATTATGGATTTATCCAGTCACATTTCTGGATTTATCAGCCTCGCTTTAATGCAGCCTCTTCCTTACTGGTGATCAGGCCTGCTGGTATGGTAAAGACCCGCATGGCTCCTCAGGGCCTTCACAGTCCACTACCCCCAGCTAGGTACCCAGCAGGCAGCCAGACACTTCCCCTCACTATATCCAAAATAACATGGCTGGGATTTCTCCAGACGGAGGAGCCAGGACAGCATTAAATTGGAGATCCTCAGCTACTGAAGTGTGGTTTCTGCATCAACTTCCTTACATATCACTGCTTTCTCTTTGCAGAAAATAGAAGTCTGGAAATAAGGGCCTTGCCCTTGATAGCCAGGTCAAGCTACATACACTCAGAGATAGACTCTATATTGCTTAAGTGCAGAACATTGCATTAAGGAAGAGTGCATTGTCTTTTTTAACACTAAATGTATTTTAACATCTCTTACTTCCTTAGTAAAATGCACTTAACCGGCACTTAAGAGAATCCATTCCCACCGGTGTCTATTTGATCACAGTGGTGTAAGTGTTGAGGTGATGTGTGAAGTGAGCCCTGGCTCCAGAAGTACTCACTTTATGTCACGGAGACTCATCTCCCTGGAGGTTCAACAGCAACCAGGCTGGAGCAACTCAATCACAAGTCCAGTGGAGATACGCCATATTATTCATGTTGCCATGGTGAAACAAAACACTTCCACAAAGGCTCCTCCTTTTCTGCTCAGATAATTGAGCACTGAGACTAAAATGGGTTATGTTTTAATTAAAAGAGGCAGTTTATCACCACAGTGAAAATTGTCATACTTCCACAGTTTGGGTCGAACACAACATTGTAAATGGATGCAATTAGGGGAGACCCACTGATTTAGTCATGTACAATGACAAACAGCAATTCTACAGCATGTAACAGAAAACAGACTATATATTAAGTTATTAAATGACACAGTGCTGGAAATAGTAAGCTTTTACATCATAAAGCTGCCGCAAAAATATCAGACATTCCCTTTGACTAAATACACAGCACTTGTACAAACTGATGCGCCTAAATCAAGTGTAACAGAGTCTAAATGAAGACACGTCAGTTCGGTCTACTGAAGTACATGATGAAAGCTCTTACAAAGATAAGCCAATCCTTCTTGGATGAGAGATGGTCTCATAAATAATCATACCTGTATTAACATTAATAGCGACAGTTGTAATGGTTTGATCATAATGGGAGGTATTTACTTTGAGACGGTTATTTATTCCCCATACTTTGTATTGGAAATAAAACAGTTTTGCGCCTCAAAGACAATGTCTTCCATTGTGCCAGCTCAACTCACAGCTGTACCTATCACATGCCACATTTTTTGGCAAGAAAGCAGCAACTGAAACAGTTCAGCTCTACAAACAGGCTTTTGAATGCAAGCTGGATCTGTTAGGGTTATTACTTTCCTGCCCTACAATCATTATAGCTCAAAAAAGAAGAGACTGGACTGACAACTGTGCATTGATATCACACTCTGTTATCTCCCTGTTAGATATTCCAGCTTGTAAATACTACAGTGCTAACAGCAAAAGAGGGTTTTCACATACATAAATACCTCACAGTTCCTACCTTTTGAACATCAGAAATGTCATGGTCTGCAGCAATAATAGTGTAATATTGTTTTCAGCTTCTTTCTTTTGTAGCACCTATGGATCACACCATGTTCACTTCAGTGCATCTTCAAACAAGCATCTGTTTTTTTCCCCGACAAACACATTCACACAGAATCCCAACGGATAATTTCCTGCTCACTGGTATCTGCAGCCTTTTGTTACGACAAAACAAAAAGACAACCTGTTTCAAATGCTTATTCAAGAGGTTTTAAAAAAGCATCCTATGAAATAGTAAAACACAGTGCTGACACTATGAGAATTATACAATCAGGCAGGCAGCAGAGTGTTTTCCTCTTGGCAGTGTCACCAAATAAATCCGAGCTTGAATAAAACAGTGAATTGGCAAGATGAAGAGCGGAAAAGAGTTAAATGTTCTCTCGTTTTTGTTTCTTTCCACCATCTTGTCCAGTCATGAATGCTGTGGTTCTTTGTGTTCTGCTGAATTGATACAATCCATCAGTCTGCTCAAATCAAGTTTACAGTACTGTACCTCTCACTGGTCTGAAAACATCCTGCCTGTCTGACAATCACCCTGTTTTAGAATCTCTCTTTGTTTCATTATCCAGTCTAAAGCCATCCTTTGACTACCCTGTAGCGATATTTAAACAGAGGACACATTTGGCTTAATAGAACCTCTCCAACTCATCACGATATTAGCCACAGAATGATGGCCTTTATCCACATTTGCCTGTGCAACTGAAATCCTCTATTGTAAGTACTCATCAGACTCTAAGAAACTAGGCGTGACTAGGAAATGGCTAATTACACATCACGATCACTGAATACAGCAGGTAAACCGACCAGGACCCTTTTATGCACATATGGCATTTTCCTCGAGGTACGTACTGCCTGTATCTGTTGTTCTCGCACATCTCTCATACATACACATGAGAATGGGACACATAATCAACCACATCAAACTAAACAATTGACAGCCGTGTTGCAGGCTGAGAGACTGAAATAGTTATCATGGGGATACTTAACTAGGAGAATAGATTGACAATGGTTATATCTCTCTAAATGATATTGCCGTCCTCCTGCTGAACTTTGCAGTGCTGCTTAATTGCAGACGTTAATTGGCTTGCCTCCAAGCTCTTTATTTTATTGCTGAACCCCAACACACATGTATTGAAGCCATCTAAATGTAGGGTTATGTGCTAAAGCCAAGATTTACACAAGATTTTCTCCCACTGATGTACTGATGAAGGTACATACGGCATGACTGTGACTAGAGAATCCTGCTGCTTTTCAAAAACCCCAACGAGAGAGGTACTGGCTCTCCAACCATGAAGGTTTTAGTTAGGGTGCCAGCACTGACAGACGAGAGGAGTTTTCTCAATAAGGTGCAGTGCAGGACTCAAAGTATCCCGCTAAAATAGCACTAACTCAACAGTTCACATCAAATATTAGAGGTGAGTAGCCAAAGGATGTGGGTAAGAACGAGGAGCAAAACCTGTGGTACTTCCAGCCAAACCAGGCCAGTTTAACATGAGCCTGTCAGCTTTAGTGTTCCTGTGTTAGAGCCTCGACAATAGGAGGTGGGGCCGTGAACAGAGAGCTGCTTCACTTTGGCAGCTCCAAAACACCAATCAAATCACGCTAGCACACTAGTTACATTGTGAGGGGCCTGTCACTTCTGGAGAGCCAATTTATGTGGCTTTTACACATGCTGAAGAAAATGAAGGTTTTTTGAGGCACACATACTGAGACTTACAGTGAGGCTGACTGGTTGAGCTGAATGTTAAAGAAAAAGAAAACACAGGGGAGGCACCCCTCAAAGAGTTATTTAACTCACTACTCTTTATATTTCCTTTCCTTGCACTTAGTGTAATAGACAGAAAAGTGGCACAGTAAGCCACGTGAAATCAGCATGAATAACCCAACATTAACTCAACTGAATTTCAGTGGCTTTAAATGGACATTTCCTGTAGACACAGAACCCGGAATAAAAGCAGGTGGGAGCTTGGAGATGAAGGAAACCTGAATCAGGCCCAAAAATGTACAGATATAAGAAAGGATGAAGTGAAAGCTGCCAGCTGCCTGTAGAGAAATTCTGCATAAAATCAAACAAGAAGTGATAAAATAAAAGCTGGGAGAGGTGTACAGGATTTGTTTGTAATTCAGATTGGGAGGCCAAAAATGGAAGGAGAGGAACTGACAGAAGCAGAGGATTAATTCTCCTGTTTTGCAGAGAAGAACTCCACAAGAATAAAATAGAATGTGCCAAGTCTATTTTCTCTCTTAACAACTTACAGGGTAAGAAATAAAAAAAACCTTGTACGACACATAATTTTGCTATCCAACACACATACTCATTTTAATACTAAGAGATCAAAAAAGGCAGTGACATTTCACAGGCAGGTAAAACCAGCTTGGAGACAGCTAGAGTGAAATGAAAAAGGAGGTATATAGGGTATGATTATGTAATCTAAAGACTAACTTTTTGGTGGGCTGTGAGACATGTCAGGTACATAAAGGAAACACTGACACAATAATAATAACCAAGATCAATCACGCTAGATATTATTATGCCACTCAAACTGTTTCCCAGCGTCCTATATGGCTGAAGAAGCAGTTTGATCATCAGTGTCGTTTGTCACTGAATCAAGCAGCTTTAACCAACACTACGTTGATCTGCGAGCCCAAAGGCTGTTGTAGTGGCAGTCAAAACAAGCTGAGTCACTACGAAGAAATGATCATCGGAAAATTCATTTCAACAGTAATGTCAGAGGGCAGACAGTACTCCTGTGTAACCACACACTCCTCACGACTCAACGAGAGCTTTTCATTGTCACGCCTATTACCTTATAGTTACACAGGCTGTTTCTAGCAGGAGGAGTTGGCAGTGACCTTGCATCCCAAGGACACATCATTTGAAATGCATTGGGTGCCACAGTGCTGTGATATATCCTTTTCCCAGAATTAACCTCAGCTAGTCTTTCCTGTCAGCAACCAATCAGGGAGTATGAGTAGGGACAGGTCCCAAGTCCCGACGCACAACTACACAGCACCTCGCGCACCGCCTTTTGTATGTTTACATGCACATAGGGCACGAGGCAAACATGACAAATTGCTTGAAAGATCTTACAGGTCTTTCAGCCCCATGTTTGACAAATACAATCTAATTGTGAAACATTCGTTTGAGAAATCTTTTTCGGAAACATGAAGGACGGAAATGTCTCCGTGACCTCTATTACAGGCAGGGATCGATCTGTACTCCAAGGTTACCTCTACCACGAGGCTGTCCAGTCGGTGAGCAAAAGGGCTCCTGTCTATGTGTCTCCAAATAGTAAATGTGAATGTGTTGCGGAGAAGAGAGAGAAAAACCGAAGCCACAGATGGCTGAACGCACACATGATTAAAATGCAATTCAGTTAGGACGGCGAGATGGATGAATGACCTAAATAGAATCGGCAGCTGCACAGGTAGACTGACTCTGACTTAACTGGTGTCCATCAGTGACTTTCGATTGGTCTCAGAGTGTCATGGTTGCCACCAGTTAAAAAGCAGAAAAAAGTTAAGATGATGATAACACCAAGGATGCAATTACTGCTCATGGATTCCTCATTGTACATGAAGAATTCAGTTACAAATGGAAACTACAAAATATTAACAAACCCTGATAAGATTATGGAAAGCAGAGCCAAATTCTTTCAATCTTTTTAATTAAATGCCAAGACGGAGGCATCTCTTTACAGCATAATAAGCGTCACACTGCTAAATTCAGATTTGGCATCAGATTAGTGTCTTTGAGCTTTCTCCATGAATACACTGAAAGAATGTGACACTGTCTGGATTAAGGCACCACTTCAAAGACGAGGGACTTTGTGATCATTAATGGACGTTCTAATTACTGAGGAGCCACCAGTAAAGGACCAGTGCTAGCTCTCGCAGTGTTCATCATTTATGAAGCTGCACTACAGTTTCAGCTCTCCAAAGCATTTAATTGGCTTATCTCTGCTTCTGCTATACTGAAACACAAGAGAAACGCTACTCCCAACCCATACAGAAGAAGATGATCTAACAAACCCGCACAAGTCTGTGTCACACCGCAAAATCACTACAAAACCTACTAAATTCCTGGGCTCCTACAGTAAAGTCTGGCTAATAGTGTCCAGAGCATCTGTCAGCTTGAAATAACCCCTACAATGGTGTGGCAAACGAGCATTACTTTTGCCACTGCAGGAACAGCCTGTTCAATCTTATTTATGAGTTATACAAGGGAAGTGGATGCCTCCTGCCCAGTGCCGCAGTGTGCAAAAGAGGATGTGGTTTAATCTTCACTTCCATCTTTAATGAGATCTGATGCAGGATGAAGCAGGATCGCTAAAACACAATGCAGACCCGCCTAGCTGCACATACTAAAGCAATAGATGCTGTGTGATAAAGTGATATACACAAACCATTAGGACTGTAACAAATTGTTTTTTGTGGTTAGCTGTGTCAGTCCCTCAGACAAAGCCTCACAAGAGCCAGAACAGGAGAGCACTAACTCAAGAGCCAGACCACGAACAGAAACTCAAGAGCAATGCAGGTAGTGCAGGATTAACCTCGTCAGGCACTCTGTGCTTAAATGAACTGGATCGGCCTAAATGCACTGCCCCTGGTCATTGTTAGCTGTTGTGTTAGCATGTCCATTAGGTGTGTCAAGCATGTGTGCGTACTAGAAGTGTGTAACACAGGGTGGAGAGAGACGCACATCTGACTGATAGGATTGGACATCCCGACATGTTGCTTTTTTAAATCTAGTAACAGTGTAACAATGTTCTCTCTGTAACATCGAAGGATATACTGTATGCTCTTACAAAGTCTGACCTATTTCACTGAAGCCTTTGAGGTATAAAAACATATTCCTCCAGCTCTGTGGCAGGCTCTGGGAGCACTGATACCCTGTCAATGCTTCTCTTTGCCTTTCCTCCCCCTCCTCACTCAAAGAGAGGCAGCATTCATTCTTCAATTCGGCCTAATCAAGTTTGAATTGAGTTAACAGCCATATGTCAATCTTTTCCAGCACTCCGGTTGCAGATATGTCTCTATCTCCAGTGGTGTCTCCTGGGCATATTTAACTCATACATAAATACAGGGATTGTCTCCTGCAAATATATAATATGTCACTGCTAGCCAGACAGCAGGTACTAGGTTACAGCCACCCAGTCTAGACAGACGGCATTCTAGCTTTGAGAAAAACTACGTGTATTTATGTATTTTCTCTTTTATGGTGACATTTTGCAACAGAAATATGTTGGAATAAAGAATTGATTCCAATATGTTTTTAAAACAAACACATGTCGTCTCCTCCTGCCAACACACATACACATAAGGAGCTAATAGACAGGCTCTCTCTGCAGAACCTTTGGATACAACATGATAAGAGTTAAGTTGGTCTGTGAGGGCCAATGCTCCGTATGGGGGGCTGATTAAGCAGGAGGCTACATTCAAGCTAGCAGCCCAGAGGACGAGAAAAGGGAGGGGTCCCAATGTGGGAGCCCATTGGCCTGCAGTGTCTCCTGCTAGACTAATGTAATCTATGATCTCTCCCATCCCAATTAAAAGATGAAATGGCCTCAGAACAGCTGTAAAGGGAGGCCTCACAGGAGTGCACTAACCGCTGTTAATGTCAGAAGTCTCATTTAAAGAGCAGCATCTGTTTAGGCTGCACACAGGCCTCATGCCTCCAAGCCCGCTAACAGCAGATACAACCCTGCCCATCTGGAGCGTTATAGCAACACTCTGTCCCCTACTCACAAACTGACAGACACTCGTATTGTTTTGCTCAAGACAGGAGACACCTTTGACTTTACATGTTTATTGAACTTTGTTTGAGGTCAACAAGGCTGTTCAGAAGGTTACGTTCTATTGATTTCACCGTTAAAAGTTCCTCATTGTGATGTGATATATTATGTATCAAACTGAAATTGGAAATGCTTAACTCTAAAACCACAGGAGGTGCAAAGGGCTCAGCAAACATCAATATCTGGAAAAAAACAGCCACTGTTCTCATAACATTAAATTAAAGTGCTGTTATTCAGCAGCAATAATAAACATGTCTGGCTTGAAGCATTTCATTGTCTAAATCACAGTGAGGGCCACTTGAATTAGATGATTACAGTATTTTTTAAAGCTTTGGATGGTAATAACATGCACCATGGTGTATATAATAAATTGATTTTTACATATAAATAATATATGCTTGTAAAAATGCTGCAGCCACCGAAAGGGTAAGACACCTTAATTTAAACCAATGAAATGTGGTGGAATGACCAAACCACAAGCTAAAGTGTATTGTGTGTATGATTCCCAAAGCTATTAAAGTGAACTCAGCTATGATTTGATTTTGCTTGTTTAACCTCTAAGAACCAGTAGCCTGTAGCTTCCTTCAGATCTCTCAACAGTGGGTCCAACAGAAACACTCAGCTGTTCGTTCTGATTCAAGGAACAGGAAACAGCAGTGCATGCAGCCAGGAAATGGGCTGCCAAGTGAGAGAACAGGAGGTCCAGTAAAAAAAAAAAAAACAAGTGACAGTTATTTGTTTAGGAAGACAGCGGAAGGATGTTCACTTCAGCAAATCTGATCAGATAATTCCATAGTTCAGTGGCTTTCAGCGGGAAGTATGCCCATGCATGTTCATCTCTCCTGTCAAAATCAGCTGTAAACACTGATTATGTCATGTCTCAATGAGGTCATTTTCTAATCAAGTATCCAGCAATGTTGCCTTTGTGTTCTTGCAGGGCAGTTAAAGATGACTTTATTTAGAACCTCTATTTTTATGTATGAGGGCAATAAAAAGTATTTTCCTAATGCACTGTATATCTGGTAATATAATGATGAACTTGATAGAGCTGCTGATCAATACAAATGACAAATTATTACTTTGCCAGCTGCAGAGACTATTGGCTTTTTTTTAAACTCACTGTAAAACACTTATTCTGTTTTGGCACACTGCCTACAAATTGTATTTTCAAGACACTCGCAATTCCCCATCTACCTCCCAAAATCACCCAACTACTCTTTGATGCAGTGTGGTGCAAAGAGTTAGCGTCTGGTGTCCCAACACAACTGAGCACGCAATATGTTCTCAAGCCAACAAAAAAGAAAATGACACAGCAATATTGTTATTTGGGTATTTTGGATTGTGATACATTGCCTGTTCAATTCACTCTCTTAGGATCTGTCCTGTATTTAGCTAAAACACTAGCTGGCACAAAAAAAGTCACCAGTAAAGTTACACTAAATCAAAACCCAAAGTTGTGTTTTCTAATAGGTAACATGGCAGATTTGTAATGGAAAAAAAAAACATTCTATGGCTTTTAATCATCACAATATGTACAGACATCCACTAAGCAGTCAAATGTTCACACTACCATCACCTTCCAGGGCACCATTGTCTGCTGTTGGTTAGCAATTTCATGTGATTGGTTGCACTTTTTGCATGTGGGTTTGAGCTGCATTCTTTCCATGTAACTGCTTTTATATTATTTTCACCTTGGGCAGATGGAACTGCTGTGACACCATGATGAATCAATTTCAGCTGACTTGAAAAGAAATCCATCCTCTATCAGCTCCTTGAATGCACAAGAATCTACCACGTCTGTCTGTTTTGTCACATTCTGCCGTTTCATTTAAAAAGTAGCAAGAACAGTATAATGATGCATATTAGTAATTTGAGTTGCAAAAAAAAAATCTTCATTATAGTTCGAGTAAGTGGGTAAAGATGATTATCAAATGTATGGGCCTGATTTATCATGGCTGTACACATGCACCGACTCATCAAAAAACAACAACAGAAAGCAGCTGGTCAGTATGCACGCTCAGCAGCTTTCAGGTAGCCCAGATTAGGAAAGAAGTATAGGTAATCAAGCTTATCATGCATACAAACCTGCAATTTCCATATGTTTGGACTTGATTTACTGCCTACATATTTAACTCAAATACACAAAAATATAGGATTTAAAATACATTTTAGATGCAATCAAATAGATAGGACCTAGTCCTTTCATCATCATCATCATCATCCTCCTCCTCCTCCTCCTCCTCCTCAGGTTAGAAGCGGAACAAGTTGGGCATCTTTAGAGACCCATCAGTATTGTTGCCACTTGTGCTTCACACGTATACAGTACATATACATTATGTATGTGCATATACAGTGTGTATAAAATAAGAAATATGGCTCCACATGCTGGGGCTGAAATGTATTGTTATTCATACGTGACATAATCTACTCAACATCTCATGAATGTGATGGCCATGTACCACATACTGTATTTCTGTTTTTTTAAAGGGAAATTAAATAACTTTTAGCTTCTAGGAATTGGTTGAGCTAACACCGAGTCAATAATTACAGTGTGTAGAAACACACAAATCCTGAATATCAGCAGGTCATTAACTCTCTGCTAAACAATTTCTCGGATTGGTAAATTTGTGCTCATTAACAGCAGTAATAATTGAATAACTATTTACATGGAAACAAGCATCCTGTTGAGTTGGTACGATCACAGATGTACTCTGTTTTTCCCAGATTTTCAATGGTTTACAGGCTTACAATGAGATTCTGCACATCTGGCAGATAATCAAGGGTCATATCTATGTGGCTAACGTAGTAACATCACATCTCTGCACAGCATTTTACAGTTTTCAACAATCTCTATCTGCCCTCAGCAGGGCTCAGGTTAACAGTATGCATTGGCTCAACTAATGCATAGAAAGCAGGCCTGAACCAACCATGTGATGCAGAGTAACTATGTTTATGGAAAGCATTTTAGCAAAGGATAAGTGTCACAACTAAAGTTAGCAGTAACTCAGTAACTCTAAACCAACTTTTCTGCGTTACTAAATAATGTGTAATGGTCCTAGTCTACAATCCTCAATATGATAGACGTTATTGTTCCTTGCATCAAGATCTTATGATACTCTATGGAACGTCATGCCTCCAAACTAAAACAGCAACGCAGCAGCTTAAATACTACTAGTAGTAGTAGTAATTAAAACAAGAATAACATATGGTCAGTACGGTTCAATGAATTCTGGATGACCGCCAGATGTTATATCAGGCATTAAAACGGCTGAAAATAGCTGAAATACAAGGGCATGATCAAGATAAAAAAGGTGTTATGTAGCTCTTTTGTTTGTTTATAGATTTTGTAGCAAATGTGCTAATCTGAAACAAAAGAAATCATGTCACTTAATTTGATATCTTCTAATGGCCTCGGTTTTATTCAAGGATTTAAATAAATCAGCGAGATGCCTTCTGCTTTTGAAAAATGACATTTTCTTGCCTAATTAATGACTGTTCAAGCCATCAGCTTCCATGTTTACCCTACTCTGTTCAGCATTATCTCCAGCAAGCTGTGTCATCTTCCAAGTACCACTTGAGTATTTTGGGCAAAAACAAGCTCCATTATTTCTTCTGAGATTAATGGTCTTTTAAATTTGAGATGGAATTTTGTCGAAGTGGGTTACATTGGGGGTATTTTAACTGTCCTTTGCGTTCATCTCGTCTTGCTGCATTGGGTTCAATTGTTGAAATACACATTAGCTCCCGGTTTATTTGGAGATGGAGCAAGGTTTGTGCTTGAAAGCTTCAGAGTAAAATCCAACACAAATTGTTTTCCATGACAAGCACCTAGTAAGATGGAGAGAAGAGGTGCCTGTCTTTACTCTACTCATTGAGAGAAACGTAACTACTGCATCATATTATTGGCCCTCTATGGGATTCAGTTCTAAATATTTTGGAAATTGGGACTTGCCACATCCTAAATGCAAACAGGAAGAAAATTGAGTCTAGCCTGGTTGTTTATTTTATGTCATGTCTTTATTATAAAAAGGCAGAATGGTTGTTACTCTGGCAATAAGAAACCTCTATACCATTTTGAGAAAACAGTCCACAGCAGCTTTCTGTATGCATAAAGACATATTTGTTATTTGTTATTTGTTATGGCAAATTGTGGTAATGTACAATCTATCAACTTTGTTGTACCAGCAATAGTGTTGTTAGCAGTTAAAGCCAATGTTTCCCATGCAGTGATAAACATATCAGCTCTTGGATAAACAGTTGCAGGCACATTGTGTTTCCTATTCTTTCCGGATGAATGGGAATTTGATGGATGATGAAGATGTGATGTGGCACAACACATAATATGTAATCTGCTTCACAGAATACATATATTAATGTGTGTGTATGTATACACACACACACACACACACACACACATACACATATAAAAATGTATTCTTCATCAATCAATATTAGCCTTCATGCTGCCTAATTTCCTGTCTGTTGATAATGCACTTGCCACATCTCATTTTTAAAATGTGCTATTGATTTTTCAAAATGACCAGCTAATGACCAAATAACTTCTGCCATATTCTTTTGATTATCTGTGTGGCTAACAACTCTGCAGTCACCCACCCACATGCTCCATGTCCTTGTTTCTCAAATGATTACATTACATAAATAATGCTTTAGGCCAGATTGTGAATTAGTACAACAGGACGTTTGTTCCACCTCCAATATGAGCAGGCTATTTACAGCTCAGCTCATTGTAAGTGCATCACCTTCACTGTTTAAGTCCTTAACAGATGTGAAAATGTTACCAAAGCATAGTGACACTTTATGAAAACTAATGGCGCTCCTAACACAGGATTGAAATAAGAGCTCTTGGCACCAATAAAAGCTGTTGCAGTAAATGTACAAGACTCATTGAACAATCCAGATCAAAGAAAAAACAAAGAGTTAATAGCAACCATTAACAAATGAATGGCTGCTTTGTTACATCAAACAAAAATTTGTGTCACGAACCCTCCCAGTTGAACTTTTAAGAGTATCACTTTCCAAAGTGCCTAAATCTGAAACTGAATTCAAGAGAAGCAGCTCTAAACTCTGAGGAGCTATTGTGTGTCCTGCACTGCACTTTTCATTTTCAGATAGATAACAACACGCTGCATAATGACCCCACCCCTCAGTAAAGGAAGAGGTATTCCAAAAACACTCTGGTGTAGAAAGCAAACGTGAATGTGCAGGTTCTGAGTGGCTTAATCGCGCACTAAACAGGCAAGTGTAGAAGGACACCATGCCTGGCTGCAGCCCTAATCGTCCTGAAAGAACATCTATGTGTTGCTGTTAAATCCAATTTCTATTTAGCATTAGCGCCCTCTGAGAGGTCCTGACTTTCTGCTGCGAAGAATATTATAGCCGCAAAGACAAATCCAGAGCAGAGCGAGCGTGTGTGAGATACTGTTTGTTTATTTTCTTTTGTCCAAACATTACTAAACATTTGAATTTTACATTTACAGTACATACTTAATCATCATCAGTGTCAATAATAACTCACATATTACACATATTTGTGAGTATTCTATTTCTATTCAACATTTTTTTTTAAAATCTCTGCATAATTGGACACCCATCATGTGATAACATTTTTTTCCTCAAGGGATTTTAACACTGTGTAAGACTTTAAGTTGACTCTCCTACTGCATCCAATTTTTGCTCAATGCCACAAGGAGGATATGAATAATAACAAAATAACGTTAATTTCCTATTGCACTTTTTATACAAAACCATTAGTGCATGCCTATGTATTAATTCTCAAGAGACCTTACTTTTTTTCTTTTAACACTGAACATCTGAAAGAAACAGCCTGGGCAATGGTATTCTTATTTTAGGCATAAATACAACAGTTTTCATTCCTTCTTAATAATGGTGCTGCTACAGTAGAAGATGTAGGCAATTGTGTGAGACACATGCATGGGTTGTCTCATCACCATGTTTCACGGGTCTTTGCTCGAGAGGATTAAAAACTCCTTAAGATGCTGGTATTAGAGTTTTACAGTCCAACAGCTAAAGACTTAATGCTATTGGAAATGGTGACCGTTCCTAAAAAAGAGCAACAGGGACTTCATAGGGGGCTAAAGACAGGGTAGGACTGAGCCTCAGCTAATGATGCTATGCAAGCCCGAGTGTCCATCGGAAAAAAGAGAAGGCCTGATGGCTGACTGAGCGAGAGCTAAACTGGGTAAAGGGGGATTAGACCCTTGATTCAGGGAGATTCAACTTTGTGAGCTGAGGTGAAAGGAGTTAGAATAGTCACCCATGCCTACTCCAGCTCTGCTTTGTCCTTAGAGACAATAGGCTTAGCTACTCTGATCCACTGCTCTCTGGTTATGATCACAACCCATTGCTAATGCATTATCATTGCAGTTAAGACCGCAATTTACTGATTGCCATCACTTTCAGATGTTGAGACAGCGCCTTGAGTTGTCCATTTTGCAGAGGTTTGATATCATGTGATTGTGCTTGCAAGTGGAGACCCCACCCTCACCAGACTGCTCCTGATCCAAATGATGAAAAACTCTTACAGTAAGATGAAGTGAGGAGGAGAATAAATGAAGGTGGCTAAGGCCATTTCGTGTCAGGAATGAAGAGATAGTGCAACGCATTCCAACTGCTTCTGCTTCGGCTTTAAATGAAACGCTCAGCTTAAACGTTCTCTCTGGCATGGAACTTCATGCAAATCTCCAAGCTGACCTCTGACCGACAGACAATTGTGGGGTAGTACTTAGAGAGCCCTCCCAGAGATTCTCCCCTGGACTCCAATTAAGAGGGCTTCACATTACTATACACAACAGGCTAAATATGGGGCCAAAGCATCTTTAGCTCCTCTGTTTGTGCTGCGTAGCCTGCTGGTGCCATGGCAAATACAGCGAGGAAGGTGATTAAATATTGCAGAATGAGCCTTCTGAAAGTGCTGTTCACCATTACCACTACCACGGAAGGCACAGATAAAAGGAACAGTAATGGTCAAAGAAGACAGCGAGAGCATTGTTTATTAGACATGCAGTCGTTTGAATACATACACCACAGCACATTACGCCTCAAAGATTAAAGCCGGGGTGCCAATAAGTAAACGTGTATTGTTGTCTTCTCTTTTTTTGCCCCAGAGAAAGTGTTATCGCAACTGACCACTGTTCCATAAGAGGTGTAAAATTTGGCAGGTGCTCTGCATTTTAATAAACAGGATGCAGCAGTTACGATAAAACGCAGCCTGTTCCACACATAATCCTGAGGCGGAGTGTGAAACATACTGTATAGTGTGTGCACAAGCAATAAACCTGTACCACTACAATGATAAAGGACTGCATTTACCCCTATAGTAAATACAAGCCAGGGCACCTACAAATTAAGATTGTTGGTTTCTGAGGAGTAATGTGTGAACCCAGGGTAGAGAAAAAGCTTAGTAGTTGATACATGAGGAAAAGTCCCATAAAGCTTTCTGGTTATTAAATTATTAGCTGGACACAATCAACAGCACAGTGCCTCCTATATTTACCTTTGACACCAACACAGCAACTTTGAATCCAACTGTACTTTACTTTTCTATTCAGTCTGACAACTGCGTGCTGCTGCCTTTGATTGAAATTATTATCTTTGCCTGAAAAGTATAAATTAAAATCCATTCCAACAGAAAATTACCGTATGAGGCCAGTGGGGTCAGAACTGATGAAGTACCAGAGGTAGAGGAGTTGCTTATTTCATTTCTCTGTGCACCACCTTGTGAAGTACACAGTTGTGAAGTAGTCACTTAAATAAACAGAACACTTCATTTGAAAGGTCACAGGTGCTTATCAGACTGGGAGGGCTGCTTGCTCTGTAGCTGAGAAAATGCTCAGAGAGGCACCACAAATGAGAGGGACCATATGAAAGATGGGCAATGACAGCACAGCTACACAGAGCAAGAAATGCATAAAGATTTCACTTAAAGCTTGCCAAAGCACTTATCACCTGTCACTTTGACCGAGCAGCTGCTTGCCAATCCATTTGAGTGCTCAGGTAGGTTGTCTTTTCTCTCCATCTCATCAGAGATGCAATGAAATTCAATCGCTTGCATGGAATCAATGGGTTTGAGGAGAATTACCTGAGCAGATTAGAGCTGGAGGCAGCTGGAGAAAGCTATCGTCTGATCATTCCAGCTTTTCCTGCCCTGTTTGTTTTGCCCACACTTTAGCTAAATTAGTAATTACAGTCACACAGCCAATCTCACCATGGCCACCGTGAAGCCAAAGACACACCTGCAGAAGCGCCACAAACAAAGAGCTAGTTTAGTGGAGCACAAACTCCGACAAGATAACGAGAAAAACTGTCTCTTTTGTAATTTCCATGTTAAACCTGGTGGAATTAAAGCAGACAAGCCAAACAATCAAAAGTGTAAAACTGCAAAGATTGTCGCAAACACTAACTGGTCTGCCGCCATCGTCAGGCTGTATGTCTCAGAACGCGTCCAGCAAACTCAGTTTCTTATAGCAAAAGTCATCACATTGTCAATTGCTTCAGTACATTCAAAAGCTACAGGGGAAGTATAAGCTTTCGGCTTCAATAGCATCTTATCGAATCTGAATCCACTATTGAATCTGCTTATGAAATCTAAATCATTTCAGATCTCTTACTGAATCGATTTATATTTGTCTTCAAACATCATTAAATCAGAAAGTTATATCTAACTTAATATTAAAGTACAGGAAATTCTTCACATGGGATCAATGATCAGCTTTTTGTTGGCTGAGAAGGAAGAAACCCTGCAACATTTTAATGATTCAACCTGAGCAGTTTAAAATGCATAAAACGGATTAGCATATAACTATCTGATTCCTTTGCAGTTTTATAGAATCAATGTAGTCACTTTTGACACTACATATTTACATGACTTGACCTGTCACTGCAGGTTTGTTAGTAGGTTTGTCCACTTTTCTGCCAGTAAGGAAAAAACATTACATTATTTAATAATTCTTTTAGATATTTGTCATAACAAAGTGTCTGTGCTGTACTGACCACTGACCACTACGTGTTGTCCAAAACCTTTCAGTGAGCTAGTTTTAGAGAGGGGAAAACAGCAGGAGTCACGCTGACTGTAACCCCTTTCAGATGTGAAATCTGCAACATTTCTGGATGTTACAGTGCTGCATTGCTTACGTGATATGTGGCATCTACTGTGTGAGAGGGAGCTCTAAAGCCCTTTGTCTGATCTCCTGGTAGTAGCAGCACCGACGGAGAGCAGCAGAGAGTTGGAAAACAATGATATCAAAGAAGATGAAAGCTCTCAGTTCTCTCACCGGCTACACACGTCGCTGGATTTTAATACATATTTTGATCTGTTGCAGTAGATCTGTTTATCTCCATGATCAATGATTAATGTCAACACTGAAGAGTCCCAATCATAAAGAACCCCAAAAATGTTTTTCCTCAATTCATAATTTATTAGCTATGAAATGTGTAATTCTGCTGCTTATTTTACCAACACTGCTCAAGTTCCCAGTGCTGGGTTAATTTCTATATTTGCTCACATGCAGTGTGTAAAGGGCTTTGTTGAGCACCAGTTGTGAAAAAAATCCTTAATGAAAACACATTTTTAAGAACAGGTTCACCTGATGTGAGAAGGATGTCTCCTCCACAATTTAAAATTGGCTAATTTACAGTATTTCATGGTCTATTAATCTGCTTCACTTCCAAATGATAATAAATGAAAATCACAGTTCTGTGGCAAAAACGTAGTACTGGTCTGTTTAATATCTCTCTCTAATATGTGTCTTTAACCTTGTACTGCTGCAAGCTTTCCGGTAATGTGGCATCATTGAATTCAGGCTTGACCTGTGCATAACCTTTTTAAAATAGGTTCAAAGTCTTTCTTTTTTTTTTTTTTAAACATGGTGCAGACATATACTGTAAAATTGCACGCACATTTATGGTGTGAGGTGCATGCCTCAAGAGGGAATCAAACACAATTTATACCTACTGTGCCCTCATAGTTGCAGGGGTATTAGTAATGTAGATTTTGTCACGTGCACATGCCTACACAGGTCTGAAGTCCAAAATTTATGATCATACAAACCATACTTACCAAGAGAATGTGTAGTATTAAGGGAGCAGAGTGTGCATCCGCTGCCTGTGTTCATGTCCATTTTGGGATACATCAGGGCCTTTACACCGACAGTGTGCTGCCCTGACAGGTTCTCAGTCTCAGCTAACACCACTTTTGGCAGTGAGTGCACCAGCTCTGGAGAAACCCAGACTGCTGTGTGCTTCAGTATGACTGAAAAAGCCCACTAGCAATGGGTAAATAGAGGAGCCAGTGGGGCTTTAAATTCATAGTGTGACCTGTTTCATATTCCATGAGGCACTGTTCAAATGGCCAAAGAAATCCTGGCGAGAAGTAGCCACATTTCTAAGCAAACAGCTTGGCAATTGCTCACTGGGTGAACCATAAACACAACTGGCTTTCGCTATTCTTTCTCTCACAACAGAGCTGACCATGATATTGGTCTCCAGACAGCAATCAAAAGCAGAAGGATATCTCAAAGAGTGCTTGGTTCTGTTTGACTGTGCTATAAGGTTTTGATGTGTTTCATCCTCAGCACATCAAAACCATACCATGTCCCAAAAATATTGTGAAACTACAGGCTTTTGCTAAGCCAGCTAGGCCCTCTGAGGCCGCATGTCCATGCTGTGAGGGTGACTCAGCCTGGTCACCATGGGAACATGGCTGAGCGAACAAAGGCAGAGAGTTTGTTAAACATGGAAGGGGCAAGGTCAGCGGCCATGTGATGTGGGTGGTAGCAGCAGCAATCAGAGGTAAAGGGTGGAGGGCAGTCAACTTGCATGAAAGCGATAAAAGAACTTTTTTGACTCAATAACCCAGTGTTGCTTCTGCTGAATTTGAGCTGGAGAACCATAGCGAGAAAACTTTTTCTTTTGTTGTAGTTAACTGGCATCATGAGCCGAGCACCTAGCAGACCTTATGTGGCATAAACTGATACTTGACACTTGTATCCCCACAGTCATACACAGGTCTCACACTGACAAAAACAGACATAAAGAGTGGCTCAGGTAAACTGACGGCTGGATATGTGAGAAGCCTCAGATGCCTGTCAAGACTATGAGAAAAATCACACGCTGTGTCTCTGTGGAGGAGTCCATGTCACTGCATTCAGAAGAGGCAGACAGGGGTTCAGCAGCCTTAGCCTCAATTATAACCCAGCAGATGACTGCACATCATACAGAGCGCTGTTTCACTACAGTAAGGGGAAAAATGAGTAGTCTTCTATTAGTTCTGACACATTCAGCTTCAGATGTGACGAATGACATGACTGATCTCTGCCAACCCGCTGACAGATCTGGTGACAGAAAAGAACTGTTTCTTTCTGCACTTGCACTTGCAGGAATAAGAAACTCCTGCTGGCACAGCAAACAACAGTGAAAGCACTTTGACTATGTAACTGTAACTCACTTTTCCCAGGCATTAATTACTAACTCAATATTGTCTGAGATTACATTGGCATTTTAACAGGAACACTAAGATCAAGAGGAAACGTGCAGACAGATTCACACAGAATCAATTTTAACAACAGATCAGAAGATCAGAAATGAGCTGTTGAGTCTGTGCAGCTAGACAGAAGTGAGTAGGCTCTTGTGGATAAACAGAGGGGAGGAAAAGAGGCTTTCTCCAGGGAATGCTAGATAATTCCCAGTTGAGCTCACCGGCTCCCACCCACACACACATGCACACACAAACAGAAGAGACAAGAGTGAGAATATTCATTAGGAGGATACTGAACTCTAATTAAGCAGGGTGGAAGGAACACACGCAGGTGTGGGTTGCACCTGGTTTCTGAAAACCCTTGCTTCTTCACATTGCAACCACACTGGGATGCTAACACTCTCCCTTTCTGTGGCTGCAACGTCACTCTTAGCCCTCAACCCCTACTGCAACCGACCCGACACCCTAGGTTCCTCTGCTCCTCCTTCTGCACCTCTGAGGTGCCAGTGCAAGCGTGAAATTTGGCAGGCCGGGAACCCATCCACACAAGTGAACAGACGGCAATCCACACCAGGAGAAGACACTCTTCCTCCTTCCTCCTGCCAGATATATCCCTGTTGGTTGGCTCCAGCTCTTCAGCTCAGTCAGAAAGAAATGTACAAAGCAGAGTAACGGGGCCATATGTAAAAACACAGCTGCCTTTTCTCCCTCCTTCAGAATGAAAGACATTACCAGTCCTCTGATATTTTACTCCAGCACTCTCCAAAATCAACTCAGTGAGCAGGAACATCTAGCTACTGTATTCTGGCAGCAGGAGAAGCTGCTGGAGATAGGTATCATTCCACATTATGAACAGCTGTTAATGCACTCAAACTCAAAAGCCTAATGTCATTTTTACAAGAACTGTCCTGGAAACACACAATAAAGCCTCTATAGCTACGACTCCACTTGGGGCTTCACCTGTTGCTATGAAGTCAAATCGAAGTCTGCCGATGTGTCAGAGTGTGTGTGTGTGTGTGTGTGTGTGTGTGTGTGTGTGTGTGTGTGTGTGTGCGTGTGCTTTGCTGTGAGTTAGTGAGAGCATGTGTTTTATCAGTTGCTGGCGCTTGTTTGAACGGAGTCATGATGAAAGCCTAGACAAACACAAGGGAATGTCAACCGAGAACTAGAGTCAACAGACGGAGCCTCGACTCTGCAAGGGGACCCCTGTGAGAGAGGCCACGCCCTCCGACACAGCACTGGACTGTCTGTCCACACTGCTCCTCTCCACCAACCTCCAGACAGAAAGATACTCCAAACAGGGACAACTGTGTTCTCTAATACAGTATTAAGACATGTGGGGAGAATACGAATTATGAGACAGAGAGGAGGAGGACAGGTAGGAGACAAAAACAAGCTCATAAAGAAACACTGCCAGGCTCTTTTCCAAGCAGAGGCGAGTCAGCTCAGCATACAGGATTAAAGAAGCCAAGGGATAAACACTGTTCAAACACACCAGTGAGCCAGCATAACTAGAATATGTCCATTTCGGTACTCTCCTGGTATGAAAAACAACACACAATTAGAAATCTTCCTTCCATTTTAAGTGGACTAACTGATGCAGACAAAATATTCAAGGCAAGCTCCAAGTACCCACTCGGAATACGTTGTGGAGATTACGGCCTCGTATTTTTGGTCTGGTAATTTACTGTGAAGGCAGCGGAAGGGCAAATGGTAAAGCATGCTGGGCAAACATCTAGCCCTATTTAAGTCGGAGCTGAAGCTTTGCTTTTTTTCTCGTTGCCCGTTTTTGTGTGGGAAGCCAGTAGAGTGGGCCTGAGTCCCTATTGACTCAATGTGCTGAGACGTTTTCCCTTTTACTAATGCTAAAGTAGGCATGAGCACTAATCCTTAGGGGTTAAATGGAGCCTCCACTGGGGTTTCCCTATCCTGAGAGAGCTGGGGGCGGCTGCTGCAGCACACACAGATCTTTAATGTATTTGGCAGAATTTCGAGCTCAACTTTTACAAACTATGCAAAGAAATTCCCGCTCGAAACTCAGTAATGCTACACAGAGACAGTGTTGAAACAATTCATGTGGGGGGACATATCTGCTTAAATGTAAGGCTTCCCATGGCAGACACTCAGGTGATAGGCATGAATAAGAGAAATGCTACTGATGATGATAATGATAATGAAATTTTAATGATCACAGTGGGGAAATTGGGTCACTGGAGCAGCAGGGAGAAAGTTATAGATAAAAAGTACAGAGAATTAAATGCAAAACAATTCCATACAAGTACAATAAGAGAAAATGGCTGGATCACTGCAGTTGATAAAAATAATTCATCTGTAACCAACTGTCAGAGAGTACCGCACGTACCTATGTATGTATGTAGATGTTCATATTATAGTTACAGTGTATTGTGCAGAACTCTAAGCTGTGAAAAATGCATTATAAGCAGCACACATACGCATAAAAAGATGTGGAAATGTCTTTTGTAAACTACTTAAATGGGAATATAAATAATAGCTTTTGCAAATGATAACGTCAGAGTGACGAATGTTTTCCGAGTAGGAAACGCTGGCATTTTCTGCATTAACAGTGACCTTTACAAGGAGAAAAAGGGTTTTTTGAGATCCCATTGCAATGTTGTGCAGAAACTTGATGCAAGCAGCTACGATTCATTCACCAGAAGGACTGTTCACTAATAACACCAACCAGAGAAAGGGACCATTTCCATTTCGAATGGCAGCCATTTTCACACCAACAAGAGACAGCATCAGTGGCTGCCAAAGTCTGGCAGCTCCTGCCCCCAGTGTTTTTCCCTATCGCAGAGTATAAATTCACATCTCTGTTATTGCCTGTGTGATGGATGTTGGTTATAATGGTGCTACTTCTATTTACCCAACACACCAGCGATCTCCTCTATCAGTGATTTGCTGGTTGACTTCCTCTACCTTTTACTGGTTGTCTTTGATGGGTCAGCTTAAAGGAATTCTTACTGGTCTGTGAAATGTCACAGCTTTGTCTTTATTGTTCATTTGTGAAATTGTGGCAGAAAGGTATATTTTAAGCCTATGATTTGTAAGAAGAAAAGCATTGCTCCTGGGCCCAGAGCATACCCTAAAATATACCAACATTTTTTTCTACTTTTGTCTCTCTGTTAGGACAGACATACTTCAAAGACTTAAATTTAACATGGTCTTGTAATCACAAGCGGTACATTTTGTACATTTGAGTGATTATCGCTAAATTATACATAGTTTTATACTAAAATCACATCTATAAAAGCACACTTTTGGTCATGTTTAATTTATATAAAAGATGTTCTTTGGGTCATGCTGTGCAACAGGCACCTATCAGCCCTGAAGGAAAGTAAGATCTTGTGTGATCCTTTCCTAAGGTTTTTTCTGCTATTTGTCCACTGAAAGAGTTTTTGAAGAATTTTAATTTGTCAATTTTAGAAGGGCATTGAAAAGTGTTTCGTGAGTTTTGTCCTTATTGTTTATTTGCTATAAAAAAACCTAAAATATTTCTAAAAACTTAATTACATTTATTATGAATCCTTTGCATAGCAGGAAGAAACAGTTTGGGGTTTCTTGCTTTGCATTACTGGAACTGACAAAAATAAATATGTCTAAAGCTCCACTGATGTTATGCACATGTAGATGAAGAGCTTGTCGTTCGTCTGGTCGTTCCCAGTGAAATTCTCCCACCCCTCATCACCACCCATGTAATTCACACCGCCACACACATACACCTCTTACTGCAGATGGTTAACCTCAGAAACACCCCAGCAACAGAATGGGATAAAGACGGTCTTCTCCAGTTACTCCCGGTTTTATCTAAAACATGTCATTCACAACTCTACCACAAGCACCTCATACTTTTGCACTAATGGGGGGTGGGCACTCTACGAGTGCCTCTTTCAAGAAAGTCATAAAGGTCCCCTCAACTCAACCAGTCCTTTTATTCTCCCTTCATCACTTTCTTTAGGCTTCGTTTGAATGTGGCTACTGGCTACTGAGGAACAAGACATCTGATATTCAAGTCACTGTGGATGAGTGCCGAAGAACTGGTGTTAGACACTCAGGCGTAGACACCTCCCTGTTGTTAGGTTGGTTGAAGGTGTTATCCGGAAACACATCCAGGTGGAGTTGAATGCCAATTAAGTGGCTCCAGTTTCTCCTGTTCTTGCAATACCATAAACTGAAGTCACTTCTCATAATCACAATGAGATGATGTCAATTTAACTCTACCCAGCGTTGACAGGTAAGGACGTAATTATATAAACTGAATCATATCACTAGAGACAATAGTCTACAAGTGTGGAACAGGATAATGAGGAGGTATTTTAAGCAAATGATTGAAGCATCAGTTGAAAGTTGAGAGCACTGACGCCAGCAGGTTTGCTCAAGAAAACACACCATGAACATGTAAAAACCTAGCAGAGATTTGTTGTGTTCAGCCCGGAAGAAAAACAAAGGGCTGAGAAATCATTAAAAAGGGTAATTTTTAGATAACACTCATGACAGTAAACAAAGTCACTGACATCAGAGAGAAAACAAAGTCAGAGTTAGTGTTTGGCACAGATAAGTGAACACTTTGATCACGAGGATGGCAGCTCTGTGTGACGAGACGTCCTGTCTTTAGTGCTCCCCCTTCTCTGTACCCAAAATACTGTTGCCTAAGAACCACACTTCCTGTATGTGTTCCAATCAAGAGGGCTATTACAGACCTTGAGGTCTTATACGATCTATCTTATCTTATCTAAAATGGCAAGGACTTGGTTTGTTTCTCTAGATAACATTAGTCCTGACTTCCTTTACGTACAGCTCTAAACTCTGACTGACCCTTTCATAAGACACTCAAACACCTAATCTCAAAGGACTAAAGCACTAAATTGATCCATATACTGAAGGAATGCACTGCTGAGTTGAGGGATCAGAAAGCTGCCCGTTTGTCTTTAAGGTTCTGTCAGTGCTTACACAAGCACACAGAGTCCATTGTAAAGATAAATGCTACCGTTTAACTAAGGCTGGAGAAAAGATGCTAAGTTGGCTAATTACAGATTTAGTGCAGGAATAGTAAACCAGTTACAAAGCAGGAGAGACGGGCTTCAATTAGCTACATTAGGGATGTATGCTGGACTGTGAAAACACTGTATGCTAATTCTATCTTTTATCTCCTTTATTGTGCTGATTAGTGCAGTGGGGTGAGGGGGTGCTCTATCTAATCTGATCACAGAGCATTGTGTTTGGGGTCATTAACCTATGGGAGGTCTTAAGGTTGAAAAGTCAGCTCCTACCCCCCTCTACCTGTTCTATAGAACTCGCTCATGCCTGAGTTCCTCTGTCTCTGCAGACAACACAACAGCAACCACAAACAACCAAAGAAAACAAAAGACGAGGGGAAAAACAGCCGACGGAGCAATATGCATGGCTTGTCATTCTTCAACAAACACAAGGCCCAAATGACTACTGACCGAGGGCCCTGGACTTGCCAAAGTGGCAGGATGTCGGCCCCTTTAGTCTCTGTTGTTGTTGGCTCTTTTCTTTTACTGGGCTGCATCCTAGTCCTGAGAGATGAATGGGTCAACCTATCCCTTAACATCTGGAATCTGCATCAGAAAAGACTAGTACCTCACTACATGATCCAATAGCAGTCATGTCTGTGGTAAGGCCCTGCCTCGTGTAACTGACATCTGCACTCATATGCATAAAGATCCAGCAACCTCCATCCAAGCTGTATCCTGCCAAACATTTTGGGCAATGCCATGATGCCTACATTTAGATCTATACAAAGTCACACTAATGAAAACCAACATCTGTCTACATATTTACCCATTCACTATGGGTTTTTTTTTCATAAACCCTCTTTCGAACCCCGTCACACACATTACACCCTCTGTGAGTCAAAAATGTGAATACTCTAGCATAACCAGCAGCACCTCTCATCTACAAATCCTAGTTAAACTGTTGTGATACTGAAAAGCTGCCTGTCAGGATGGCAGAGTGGAGATGAAAGGCCCACAGCAAAGATCGCTGCTGATTGCCTGTAGAGGATGAATATGCAAATAAAGCAGAAGGTAAATGAAAAACAAAGCGGGGGTTTTGGCAGCAGCCTTTTGCATGTTCCCCTTTATTTGGCATTGGTTAAGAACACGGAAAGTCTATCAATAATGAATTCCAGTCAGAGCAAGGAAGGAGACATGAGGGGAAATCAGTCTCCATTTTTCCCCTGTGAGCCCCTGAGCAGTTTCGGGGCCTATTGTATTTCACACAAGCTTGTCAGTGAACACACACTAAGCTTAAGTGACAGATAAACGAAAAATTGAGGGAGATAAAATAATATCCATTAAAACTAGCTTACATAGCACCAATCAGACTGGGTCTGTGTGTTTTTGGCATATGGTCCAGAAACTGGGGCATCACAGCCTGCCAACTCCAAGCCCTATCTATTGACCACCAGAGCAACAAAGTAAATCAATTATCTGGTCGAATGTCTGTCATGACAGACAAAAACTGGGCTCAGGACAGTCTGATATAGAACAAGATCAAGTGCACACTTAGCAGTTGTTTTATTGCAACCAGAGCCAAAAGGCACTTAAGCTACCACTTAGCAAAATCAAGTGGCCTAATATAAATTTAGCTATCTTGAAAACACACCCAGCAGGGTAGGAAACAACCTGTCTGTTGTCTAAACACAGTGAAATTGGCCAGACAGACTAGAGTGCATCTTCAGGAGGGCAGCCAACCCCTTGAACAAAAGATGAACAGAGCAACAGATTTTCCCTGGTCTTGAGATAACAGTAACCCAACACCCTCGTCCTCCAGTGGGGCTCTTTGTATGTCTGAGAGAGGGTCAATCAACAGCCACTGACAGATGTGTCTGCAGTCGATTTAGGAGAGGAAGCCATGGTGAGGTCAGGCACAGGTTTCTCTGCTCTGTCCCCCTGGAGGGAAGACAAGGATCAAGTCAGGATGTCCAAGACTGACCTTTTCTCACCTCTCACCTGCACTAATATGATAAGATAGTTAAGCCCATTAACAAAGTGGCAGAATATTAAGCCTAAAAGTGCAAACTTCAGGAAAGAAGAACATGTGTATTTCATGCGGATTTGCCTCCAAATGAACAGCATACAAGCAGATAATTTATATTTGTCTAGAAATCCCATTGTGTTTCAAACAAAAGTGAGAGCCACTTTAGCTGGAAAGCAAACAAATCTGAAAAACTCCACTAGAGGTCTAAGTAGTTTTGGCAGATGCTCCAGGCTTAAGTATCTGTTCAATTAGGCACTCCAGTTAAGATGGCAATCATGGTTTAACCCTGTGCCAATGTGTTTAGGCCGGAGCTGGAATATGTTCTATCCTGACAAAATAACTGGGCATGAGATGTCAGCGGTGGTCACACACTTAGACAGTCACTCTTGTGTAGTGCGCACCATCCTAATGAGGCAATAACAATTGCGAGGAGTAGAGGTCCATATCAGCTCATGAGCACACAATGGGAGACCAGAGTACAGAAGCAGAAATGGACTGTAAATGGTGATATTAAATGAGTTGTGCCATTGTTTGTGTGTCAGAAGACTACACCCATGAACAGAATTTTATTTAAGCATGTTAAATATCACTTTGCAGAACAATGCAAAGTCACCCACTGCCTGTAAAATATTATTAGGTCTCTTAAGCTAGTTTACTGAAAAAATCTGTTCTTTTGCATTTCCAGTGGTCATTAATCACTACAGGGCAGCTGCTTTCTCTTGACAAACAGAAAACATGATAAATTCCTGCTACATATTTTAATATCCCCAGAACGGGTGAATAACACCTCTCTAACAAACCTGTTTGTTTACTGAAAATGAATGCAGGCCCTCCAGGCATCCACAACTGAATAGCATAATAGGCTTGAGGTAATTAACAAAAAGTAGTATTTAGTGAATGGCATGTAAGAGAGGAGTCTCCACATTACACAAACAGCTGCATACGTCACATGGATCGAATCGTTGAACCACTGGCATTGACAGGAGGCTGATATTTAACAACAGATGAACAGAGCTGCTCCATTGCAGCTCATTGCACCGGGCTGTGGTGTCTGCCTTGTCAGGTAGCCGGAGGGGGAGACACTGGAGATGACGCAGGGAAGGGGAGAGTGTTGGCTGGGTCAGCTTTGCTGTACAACCCTTTGACTAACAGGGTGACTCACTGCTGCTTTGGGCCTGGAAGGGAGCAAACCCACTGTTTGGCTCCATTTAAACATGAAACCAAAGGGGGTCAAACAGAAAGCAGCAGGGGCAAAAGTCAGAATGGTTCAGGTATGTCAGGGAGACTCACGTGTCAGTCCTATTTCAGCACACAGACGAACGCATACATGCTGAATGTACACATACCAGCACACTGCTACACACACATACGCACACAGAGGAAGATATTTTAGGAATTAACACAATCTTAAAGTCTTGTTGCAAATTATTCTGGTTCACTATGACAGCATCATCAAATACATTTATTACCTGTCAGTGTTTAAGAGCCTGTCCACTGTGTGCTTCACACAAAATAAAAGGCAACATTTTCATTGGCACTTGTGATTTTTGTATTAAAATTTTTGTAGATAGAAAATAGAAATTTTTTGTCTCTTTAAAAAAAAAACAAAAAAACCCCAAAACTTTACACTGTCTGAATAAAAAACAATACCTGCAGCAGAGATAACTGACTGGTCATTAATGAAGTCCCAAGGGCCAAAAAACTTAGTTATCCTGACAAATCTCAAACAAATATGCAAATGCAATTTAAATCCAGCTAACAAAACCACATGCTGCCTCGAACAAACCACTACAAGTAGAAGGTTCTGTGTGTCTCTCAGTGTCACTAACGTGCAGTGAACACAATATTTTCACATTTTTCTTCTCTTTTTCTGCCAGTGAGCGTTGCTTTCCAACCAGTGTCTTCTCGCCCCTTAAGTGCACACATCTCACAAGGGTGTGTGCCTTTCCCCTTTCCTCCACTCCCCCTAGTGTATCCATCCAACACTGCATCTTTACTATGCATCTCCCAAACACACACACACGCGCACACACAGCGAGAGAAAGAAAGAGAGAGAGAGAGAGAGAGAGAGAGAGAGAGAGAGAGAGAGAGAGAGAGAGAGTGACAGAGAGCGAGGCCCCGCCTCCAGATGACATCAGTGCTCTACTGGAGCTAGAGGCAAACACAACTCCACATTAGTATTGAGATCTGCCCGTGCACCCATTTCCTTACACAGCCTACAGATGTGTATGTGTGTGTGGGGGGGCAACAGTAAACATAGTAGTGCTGCTTCAGATAAACTCCAAATAGCTCTAGCCTTGAGAGTGAGAGGAGTTTTTTTGGGATCTGAATTCAAATCCTCATAGCCTGGATTGGATTATCATTTTTCCCCCGTTGTGAACCCCAATTTAAGAGGATACCTGTTACTTTCCATTTTTTGGTTGATTATAGAGGTAAGTGCGTTTTTGCTGGTACAGTCCTGTTGGGAATGCATCCTTTTCATCTTTTTGGATCTTCTTTCTGGCAAAAGGAATTCAAAGTCGTGCGGAATCCTCAGGAGTTGCTTGTATCTAATTAGTTGCCCTCTTTTTCCCCCTCTTCCTTTATTTTTTAATACTCGGCCCAGGCGAGAAATAGTGTTTCTCTCAGAGGTGGCTGTCTTTCCAGACGCTTTAAGCGACAGTAAAACAAAAAAAATCGTGAGTGCACTTTTCGTCCTAAAAGAATCAAATTAAGCTGTTCATTTAGTTTGCGCACTGCAACTCATTCTGCTAAGCCTGGCAGATACACATCAGACTTAAACAGATAAATTATCTATCTCGTCATCTCAAGCCTGCAACTTACTGCTTCGATCCCGTGCTGCGCCCCTCTTTATTCTGCATGTATCTAACAGAGACCAAGAACACCAGATCTCTGTGTTTTCCCCCCACTCTATCTGGAGAGATGGATTTCTTGTTGCGACACGCTGAATTTGCTTCTCGATCACATTCATACTCCGCCTCAGTACACTGGTCCAAACATGTGAAAAGCTCTTCAAGAGAGCAACAGGGACGCCTAAAATCTTTCCGTTCCTTATTTCTCTCCAGCAGTGGGAAAATAGTCAATGGTGAATACGCAAACTTGATAGGATTAGAGAACTGTGTGATTTAGTCTCGGTGTCGCAGCCCGAGAAGACACCCCGGCGTGCAGCTGAAATTGCAGTGCAGATCCCGCGGAGTTGGACATGAAGGGGGCAGCTGGAGAAACTCCGCTAAATGCGTCTCCGGCGTCACTGTCTGGACGACTCGGAGCGGCTCCTATTCATATCATACTCCATTGAAATTTACAGTGTGCAACTGTAAGCTTGTCTGAAGATAATACAGACGCCCCCCCACCCTCAAAAATCAGCCTTCGTTGTGAGAGCTTTAGGGCGCAGTCATGAAGGTCCCCTGAAAAAGCACAAAATAAAATGCTTTCAAGTTTCACACGCACCAGTTGGCACACGAGCTGCGGCTCATTTAACGCAGATAACATGCTGTAACGTTACATTTAACAGTGCCTCACAACAAATACCTGACATTTACGTGCAGTTCAGCTCTGATATCACTGTCGTATTAATAAGCCCGCAGAAACAAACGCGGTTCACAGTAAGCCAATACCGTCTGCTCGTATGGTCGACTGACGGCAGATTCTCCATTCTTATGTCATTCTGTGATGGTGATCAAAGTCCGCTGCCCGTTGCTCTCTCCATGCAAACCTCATATTTGTCGCGTTAGATCGATGCAATAAAGCGGGCGCCTTCAATTCTCATGCACTGTATTTAAGATAAACGCCTCATTGGCAACACCAGGACGTGGCCAGCTGTTAGTCCAATTTAACATAACCTTTTATCTTCAGACGATAAGGTCATCCCGGATTTAAACAAGAACTGGTGTAATATTTTTGCATAAGCTACAGCCTGATTCCAGCAAAACAGTGGGCATAAACTTGACTCCATTTGTCAAGCAATGTAATGAAGGCTCTTTGTTGTTCAGTGTTTGGGAGACAAAGAAATAAATAGCCTGTTAAACATGGTAGACATGAGGACAGACCCAATTGTCTTCAGTGATGACTGCCTGAGGCAAAAGTCCCCAGTCAATTGCTTTCAGAGGGAATTCACATCGCAGATTAACAACTAACCAGGTCAACACAGATGCAATCTTCTGTTCCCATAAAAGTTAAAGCATCAAATATGTATGACTGAGTTTGGGAGGGAAAAAGTAATAATTTGACTTCTTTAACCGCAAAGACATATTTCAGGTTGAACGCTGTACTCCGAGGAGGCCTAAATCAGTTCTTTTCATAATTTATTTAGCCACTAAGCAGTATTTTTTTCACCATCCATACAAAGCTTTAAAAGACAAATCATTTTACATCAGCTGCTAAAAGTAAAGGTGTAAACATGGCTGTAAAGCATTAATATTGCAGGAGAAAGCTTTGCAAATGATATGACTCAGGAAAAACTGTAGATGAGCCAGAAGAGAGGTTAACAAATCTCTGTAATGTAGGTAGGTGTCTGGCCTGTGCTGAGATGGGCGCCTGTGTGGAACTTAACATGAGTATTTAGTGTTTTGGTGTTTGCTTGTCACATTCAGACAGACACACACACACATTTCATTTTGCAGTGCCTACCACCCCCATGTGGGGAAAAACCACTGCAGCTGCTACAGATCTCTCCTTTCAGGCTGTTACAAAAGAGAGACCCCCGTCTGTCCCAGGCCTCTTCGTGCTCTTAATGGGCCAGCCAAAGTATCATCTGTTCAGCCCATCTAAAGACAGCACCAGGAGGCCACATACCAAACCTGTGGAACTATCACAGATTTTAGCCCATTTTCTCTTCGTCTGAAACGTGTTTCGTGTGCGTCTCTGTGAGTTAAGATGTGACCATGAACGTTCCATTGTGTCTCTGCACCACAACAGGCCACTGCCTGGTGTCTTGACATGCAACTTACTAATATGTAAAATAAAGGCAGACACAAGATTTCATAGCACATGAAAATGGACAAAAACTCAAACTAAGAGCAGTAAAAAAAAAAATAAAACGAGAAACTACAAATGGATTTGCTTTTCAGCGTGTATGCCTTGGAATTAATATTTATTTTTATACAATCATTAACAATTTATGCTTTTCAGTCATATTTGAGTGTTTGCTTTAAATCTATAAACTTACCAAGCAACGCTGCAAACAAAACACATTTTCAAGTCCAGAATCGGAAAAAAATATAACCCACAATAATGATATTGTGTGCAATCAATCATAATTCAAAACTATATTATAAATTAGAATGAATAATCAACAGCAGATACAAACAACATTGATTTCCCAATGGAGAGCTCTACTGTGGTTCAAAATTAATTTCAGGGCTCATGAATAATTTAACAGCCAGCCATTACTACTTCTACAGCTCTTTCCCCGTAAATGCAGCCTATGTAATATTATTCTGTATTTTACGGAACTAAAAGTCATTATAATCTGCAATACTTTTGACAGGCATGAAATTGTTTCTATTTGAGTTTTTCCAAAGCCTTTCTTGTGCAGTGTATGACTAGGGGGCACAAAGTCTTGGGCTCTGTTATTGCAGACTAATGTGCATTTATGCGTGTTGAGCTCACAATGGCTATCAGTGTCCAGCTTTGTGTGAGCCTCCCACGCTCTCCACTGAAAGGTAACTAGCTGTATACACACACACAATTTTACCAGGATGCTCAATTTAACTTTGCCAGTTCAGATTAAATGAAGCAGAAGCCACTTTGACTGCTAGAGAAATCTCCTGTCGGCAGGCAGAGCTTATTAGAACGATGGAGAAAGACATCCATCACTAAAACTCAGCCTCTGTTGCTCTCAAAATGATTGTGTGCCCATGAAATAGTATGTGTGGGTGTGGGTGCGTACATTTGCCTGAGTAGATGTTATTAGTAAATTCAATAGAAATGTCTCGCAAAATGGGTTGTGCGAATTAGAGGAATTTTCAAATTACTTGAATGAAATGTTTTAATACTTAAACCCCCTTGTTGAGACTAAGGTCCACATGCTTGCCTTGTAGCGAACAATAGAGAGGGGCCACTCTCCTGAAATCCGATGAGCGTGGAAAGAGAAAAGAGAAAAAAAAAAACAGCCAAGCATCAAGGCCTGACTATGCTCCTTGTAAAGTAAGCAAGATGTGCGGGTTTCAAAGCAGATGTCTGATAAATAATATATATATAATATCACTCTGCGGCCCATAATACATTATGCCACAGTATGTTGTTGTTCTTTCTGTCTATATGTATACCATCGTAAATGAATAACCATGTCCCTTGCCCCTTCTACTGGACACAGAGTCAGAGTCTGTTGTCTTGGCAGGTAACACAGATGCAGCGGCCAAAAAAAGGCAAACCAACTGGAAATGTCGCACCATATCATAAATTGGGCTATTTATGCAGAGAATAATCCGGTCTCGCAACCCTAAAAGCCTATTATTCTGAGTGCAGATAGGTTTTGCCGGGTTCTCTTGATAAGACAGAAATGCAGAGACTATTACTTTCTTTTATGTAATGCTAAGAATTCAAGGATTCAAATCAAGACTACATACTTAACAATATTCAGAGGATGAAGAACTTAACAAAATGAGGTGAAAAGGGCTATTTAAAATTGAAATAGCTTGACTAAGTGCTGCATTAAAAGTTCATTCCACCAGACAGACAGCACATATCCCTCTATCATCCCGCCATTTTCTAAAACTCCATTACTGAATTTCATCTTTTTTTTCCCTTGTCAGACTCCTTTATTCCAGAAGTTAGTAGAGGTCACATCTGGTGCTTTTTTCCCCAGACTCTAATCTACTACTAATGTAATACTGGACGGAGGGGCCGTGTTTAGATGTAACAGAAGGAACGGGGCATTATTATTAGACAGCATCTCAGGAGTTGTAATCGAGTTACAAGCCTCTCAATTCCCTAATCTTCTCCTTGTCATGGGCTACAACTGTTAAATGGCTGGGCCCCTTGTTCCTAATTTACCTTTACATGTTTTACAGCAAGTAGTGGCTGCCAGCAGGTCACATGGGCAGTTACATACAAGGACACAAAGCTATTGTGTTGCAAAAGGAAACGTAACATTTTCTTTGGCAAAGCAAATTCTATTTTTGCAAACACAAACAGCATCCACAGAAGGTTAACATAGGACGGGATGGGGGTAAGAGGTCATGGAGAGGAGTTGGGACTGACAGGGATGGATGCGACAGCCACCCTCTACTCCATACAAAATTCAAACGCGCCTCATTTGTCATGAGTACTTTTTAACAACAGGAGTATTTGAGCTTTGACTGGACCCCGTCTTCCTAATATGTGTGGAATTTGAACTAGCTTTGTTTTTAAAATAGGAAAGACTAAATTTTTTAATCGTAGGACAAGGTCTAGTGTAAAACACAGCTCAGCCAAGCAGTGAACTGGACTGCGAAGGCCAAAGTGGCTCCACCCTCAGCTATTGTGTTGAGGTCTACATCACGGTTGTCTTTCGTATGCTGCGACATTCTTTCTTGTTTCACCATAGAAAAGAAATGTGATCTGTTAGAGTAACAGGACACAAAAGGTCAACAGGCTAAATCATAGGCTAAAAGAAAGGGTATGTATAAAGAAAAGGGGGCTAGAGCTAATTATCAAAAACGTTCCTTAACTTAATTTTTTTTCATGACTTTTATCAATCTTTGAATAATCACGCTCTCATTACCCTTAACAGTAATTATATAATTACTGAATGTCGGCACTAAATATGTTTTGTTATTTTTCAGAGCACCATCCCAGGTGTGACGAGAGCACAGTATGAGTCAAGGTGCGGATTCTTGAGAGAGGCTGCGTCCAGAAGGATAAGCGCCTTGCCCTGTTTTGCTCCTTAGAGCAAAGGAGAACATTGGTTATCTGCTTCAGGAAAAGGGACCTGAGCCCTGGATTAATGTGTATACAGGCTCAACAAAGGAGCAGAGATTCTGGGTTACCTGAAGACCTGGAGTACACAAGTGAACAGGCCTGGATTGAGCCTGTGGCACAGGGGATTGGCATGGCTCAGACCAGCTTTGTGTCAACTCATCATGCTTGTCGGGCCTGATTGCAGAAAGGAGCCTTTGCTAAACCTCACCACGTCCTACACAGGGATCACTTTGCAACACCCAAAAAATCTAATTTACAGTTATGGCTGTTGAGCTCGACAATTTCAACAACCATTAGGATTTTTAATACTACCTGAGGGCGCATGCTTTGTCAATGAGAGGGGATGCTTTTTCTAAAGGCTTATCTGCCATGGTAAAGGCATTGAAAGCATGAGCCTCTGACAACACAGAGGAGGTCATCGTCCAAACAAGGATCGGCTCAGCAAACACTGACCAGGTCAGGATATCACAAGAAACCCCTCGGACAAACTTTTCCTTTCAGAAAGGATAAGAACAAATTCAAGAGGAAATCTTGATTGGATTTTTGGTGACTGGAAAGGATTTACCACATCGTATAAATCAGGTATGACAAATACAGATGGATGGATGCTTCTTTCCACTTCACTGACTAGACCACAATTTCTAATGAGACATGCAGGAAGAGAGGTCATGGTAGAAATGCGTAATTAAAGCAATAAATCAGTATTAGCCTAATTAAAAGGTAGCTACACATTGATTTTTAGAAGAGAGAGACAACCAGTTGGCACCTTCAGCTATGCGGTTCAGATTTGTTCATTTCAAGGCTATCTGCTGTGAGTTTAAGAATTGTAAAATTTAATATCCTATTTATTTTTAATTAAAATGTACTATATTTTGACATTTTTAATATACTACAACTACAGAAGCGATCAAAGTGCTGTGCAGGAATAAATCGATCACACAAATGTCATCTTGTAACTTTCTTGGATTTTAATGTCCTTAATACTTTTATTAGACCTTTTTTCCTGTCAGGAAAGGTGATTCTTCCTTACCTTGTAAGAGGCCAGTAAAACCCCAGAATCTGAATGGTGAAAGGCATGTGTAATGATCTAACAGGACTTAAAGTATGTCGGTTCCACAACAGTTCATTAACAAAGCCTGACTTTGTTCAGCCTTGTGGTCTGTAGCGATGAAAGGCAGCCTTGAGATACAGAAACGTGTAAAACAACTAGGGAATGCTATTACATTTCACAAGTCAAGGCCAAAAAGGAGAGGCACAGAGATTCAATTCACAGAGCCCACAAGTTGGGACATTTTTTTAAAAGAGCAAGAAAACAAAAAGCAGTTCTATTTGTAATGCAGGTTACGTTTTAAACTTCCAATCCCAGGAAATCTATAGATGATGTACAGCCCCCTTGAAGCAAACGGTTTATTGTGAAAGAAAAAAAGTTTCATTTTATTTTCACTGTCTGGCAATCTTAATGATCAATTCATATCAATTCAATGGGAGGATTTAAACTGATTCTTTCAGCAGTTGTTTAATCTAGAAAGTGCTGCAGGCAGCATTTCAAACACCCAGCAATTATGAGAACAGGAATTTGGCTCTCCTTTAAAGGCCTTGTGCATTAAATGTACCCTTGTGTCTTCTCCCCAGGGGCTCTTGAGTGATTAGACTGCCAGGCAACACAGCTTCAAGATGGTGCGTCAATGCAAGGCCTTTATCCTCTTCCTCATCAGGATCGGGCTGCTGCTGGGTCTTGCTAACCCCCTGGTGACCTCCGCCTCATGTCCCTCAGCCTGCCGCTGTGATGGGACCTTCATCTACTGTAATGACCGTGGCCTGACTTCCATCCCTACTGGTCTACCCCAGGATGCTACAGTGCTCTTTCTACAAAACAATCGCATCAAGAGTTCAGGCATTCCCGCAGAGCTCCGCAGGCTCACAAATGTGGAGAAGATCTACCTTTACTGCAACAATCTGGATGAGTTCCCTACAAACCTTCCTCTTGGGCTAAAAGAGCTTCACCTTCAGGAGAACAACATTCGGATGATTACCCATGCCTCTTTAGCTCAAATTCCCTACATTGAAGAACTGCATCTTGATGATAACTCTGTATCAGCCGTCAGCATAGAGGAGGGGGCCTTCAGGGACAGTAATCACCTCAGACTGCTTTTTCTCTCCAGAAACCACCTAAGTACCATACCTTCAGGCCTACCCATGAGCATTGAGGAACTGCGCTTTGATGACAACCGCATCTCCTCCATCTCAGAGCAGTCACTGCAAGATCTCATCAACCTGAAACGACTAATCCTGGATGGTAACCTGCTCAACAACCGTGGGATTGGGGAGATGGCTTTTATCAACCTGATCAACCTGACTGAGCTCTCGCTTGTGAGAAACTCCTTGACTTCACCGCCAGCCAACTTGCCAGGCACCAGTCTAGAGAAGCTGCAGCTACAAGATAATCACATTAATCGGGTCCCACCTGGGGCTTTTGCTTTCCTTAGGCAGCTGTATCGCCTGGACCTGTCTGGCAACAACCTGAGCAGCCTCCCTCAGGGTGTATTTGAAGATCTGGATAATCTCACACAGCTCCTGCTACGCAACAACCCCTGGCAATGCACTTGCAGGATGAAATGGGTGCGTGATTGGCTGCGGTCATTGCCATCTAAGGTGAATGTACGTGGTTTCATGTGCCAGGGTCCTGATAAGGTCAAAGGCATGGCAATTAAAGACCTAACTACAGACATGTTTGACTGCACAGATTCAGAACTCATTCCCACATATGAGACAAGCACAGTCTCCAACACTTTACGACCCTCACAGCCCCAGTGGCCCTTGTTTGTGACTAAAAGGCCGGCAGTAAAAGGGCCTGAATTTGGTAAGAATTATCACAGCACCACCACCTCTTCAGGCAGAAAGATCATCACCATCAGTGTGAAGTCAAGTAGTCCAGATACAATACACATATCATGGAGGGTGTCACAGCCCATGACTGCCCTACGCCTCAGCTGGCTGAAGCTGGGACACAGCCCTGCCTTTGGCTCCATCACTGAGACCATTGTGCAGGGGGAGAGGAAGGAGTACCTGCTCACTGCACTGGAGCCAGAGTCTTCCTATAGGATATGCATGGTTCCTATGGAGACCAGCAACATTTACCTGTCAGACGAAACCCCTGTTTGCATAGAGACTGAGACTGGCTCTTACAAATCCTACAACCCGACCACAACTTTAAACCGAGAGCAGGAGAAAGAGCCTTACAAAAATTCCAGTCTGCCTTTGGCTGCTATCATTGGAGGGGCTGTGGCTCTTTTGGCAATAATCATGTTGGCACTGGTTTGTTGGTATGTCCACAGGAACGGTTCACTTTTTTCCAGGAACTGCACCTACAACAAAGGCCGTCGGAGAAAGGATGACTATGCTGAGGCTGGCACTAAGAAGGACAACTCCATCCTAGAAATACGAGAGACTTCGTTTCAAATGATACCTATAAATCATCTGCCTGTGTCCAAGGAGGAGTTTGTGATACACACGATTTTCCCACCTAATGGCCTGAGTTTATACAAAAGCCCGCATAGCGAGAACAGTATTAACAACAGGAGCTACAGAGACAGTGGAATACCAGATTCAGACCATTCCCATTCATGATATTGCGCATGGCCATTCATGACAAGTGCGTGACTTAAACAGAGTGGCAAGACTTTTACAAAACACTGGATCTATAAGACTAAGGAAGCAATGTTCTGTACATTTGCCATATAATTTATATTTAAGGACATTTTATGAAGATGGAGAACGTTCCAGTTGCAGGCCATCACTGAACCATCAGTGGGTATTGTAACTAACTGCAATTCTATATTTTAGGGATTTGTAGTAATTTGTACTGTATTTCCTTTTGCTTAAGGTTATCGACCAACTAAAAGAAACTCTGTGTTCTACTGAGATATGATGACTTGTCAACTGTGAAAGTGGGTTTTCATTGCTGTGTTGAACAATCAGACCTTAGAAAACCTTGTAGTATAAGCACAGGTCATTCTTTTAACTTTGTGGCTGTCTGAAAAACAAAAAGGCAAAAAAATGACATAAAGTAAGGCACAGCTGATCAACTAATTCGCAAAGCAGGCATGTTGCCCTCTAAAAGAATGAGCAGTCAGTAGCTGTCTCTACATACTATGGTCCAAGAGTCTCGCTCAAGTATTCACCTGGTATGGAGTACAAATAACTAAAGATGAGGTGCCATGCTTTATTTCTCTGCTTTGTTCAGTGTGGTTTTTTTCTGTTTGCAAGAAGAGGAAACACAGCAAAGCAACCCAAGCAGGGTTCAAGTGTTTCTGATAGGATTGTAGGCCACAGCACAGGGCAGATAAAGCACACCGACCTTAAGGAGCTCTCTGCTCCTCAAAACAAGTAAACTGGACAGGCTGACACAGAGGACCCCCCCACCCCCACCCCCACCCCCACCCACTATCTCTATTTGTACAAGCCAACAATGGCTAAATGACAATGGCGGCATTCTTCAGTACCATGTACCATACGTCATTCTAGTCACCGGGCCAAAAAGACAAAACACGTTGGCATTCATTAGAATTACCACAGTGGCAGCAACTCCTTGTTATGAGTATTATTTTGTATTATTTTCCAACTGAACACACTTTTATGTTTTCACAATTTGAAGTTAACTGTTCTTAACAATTGAAAACCAAAGTGCATTGTATGCCCTTTGGCCAGTCTTGTATGTGCCTTGATCCAATGCTTATTGTATTTAGCTTTTTAAGAAAACCAGTGACTTTTTTTCATACACACTTGAATATGAAAAATATTGGTCATATTACAGAATAAAAGTGAACAAAAATAACATTGCGCTTCCTTACCTTGAGTACCACAAACCCGACTCAAAATAATGGTTTTTATTTGATTCAATTACTATTATCCAATGCTATGCTATACTTTTTCTGTGGCTGCACAATTTATTCTTTTACTCAGGCGAAATCTTTCTTTGGAAAAATGTGAACTGCCCTGGAGTAAAGAAGAAGGCTACAAGGGTTGTGTTTTATTCATTCACATCCCAATTTACTCTCTAGCCACACAATCAAAATGATTAGAGATGAAAACCTAATCTACTGTATTTTTATTTTTCTTCACTCATAGACTTAAAACCACATCTCCCCTTCCAAAACATAGTGAACTCTTTAACAAAAACTCTGATACTGTTCTTGAAACCCAGTTTTCCACTCCATGGGCAGTCGGCAGAGCAACATCTGCTTGAGGCTGCTGCTGTTCTTTCGTGTGGTGAAGCCATGTGTGACTTATCCGATTGGCCAGAGAGAGAAATGTCACAGTAGAGTAGAAATAGGACTGTGGAGAGATTGGACTCTAGGGTTTGATGAACCTCCCAGGCACCAGGGCAACAGAAAACTAATGACGAGCCACCATATGGAGGGGTGGTACAGGCAGACCCTGATGGGGATGCCCGTCCCTGCAGAGGACACAGTATATATACACTGCTCAGGGCACCAGTCAGCACACTTAATGACATGGTTGCAGCTAACCCTGGCAAGGGCCCATGAAAAGGTACACATGCAAAAGCAGTAAAATAGCCTGTTAGCCCATTTTACAAATGCATATAACAGACTATCTTGTGAAAACATAAAGTTAATGCATTTCAGATTATACTCTCTAGACTCTATCATCGAACATACTCTTACACAAAAGCATGTCAGTATGTATCACAAAAAATATCGCATACCCACATTCACACACCCACAAGCTCTTAACACAGTGAAAGCTTTAATTACAGTAAGGAGAGCCGCTAAAAGCTGCACAAGCTATCCAAACCTTAAGTATACACTAACCCTGCCCTTTACACTAAATATATATCACATTAACTTGGAATTAAAGTAAACAGGCAGCCTGCTTTTAGAATGCTGAATAGTAATAGTTTCCATATGAATGCTCTTTCTTGACTCTTCAGCCTTAGTCCTATATTATTTTTAAGAGTAAAGAAAAATTAAAATAACATGATTAAACCCTAGAGTGTTTTAATTCTAACACAAAAGTGACAATATAATGCTATGAGCTGGGGTTTTTTTGGTAGATTATATAAAAAGAGATTTTCTTATTTCTGTTACTGGACAAGCTAAAATGTGTAAGCAGAGATCTCAGCTGGTTTTACAGCATCAGCTTCTAGTTGATAAATGAGGTGGCTCAACAAATGTTGAGAAATGGAAAAGAGCTCAATTGCTTGAACAGAGTGTCCATATGTCTAGTAATTGCAAGAACCTCTTAAAATGTTTCAAGTGTTATTTTAAAGTTAGAAATACTTCAAACATAATGAACCTATGAGATCATTGAAATTTCTTTAGCCAGAGCAGCCATCTTTCATGTGTTATTGATTAGTTTTTTAAGTTAATTACTCACATGGGTTTGTAGTAACTGACCACTTGAAAGTTCAGAGAATAAGCAAGTCTCTCTCACACATTTTCTCTCACCTGTGTGATAAATTACAGTTTAGCCAAAAGGTGAAGGGAGCATGCTGTTGTCGTGACTTTAGCTGAAAATAATACATTAACCAGATCATCTTTGTGCATTTTGGCTGGACCAAGTATGAGGCAAAATTGATGAACCAGACTGCTGACGACCCTGTGTGACCTCACTTATCACTCGTGACCCTTGACCCATCTGTCCCTTTAAACAATTCCTTAATCACTCTCATGTTCTCACTGAGGTCAGACAAGTCTTCAAACAACACAAGATGCCACATGCATTTGTCTCCTGTGTGACACACACAGAAACTAATTATGTTTGTCTTTTATGTAACCCAGAGAATAAAACTAATGGGGGGCAGCTGCACTGTCTGCCCCAGGCTGCTGTTATTCCTATTGTGATGTACTGGTCAGGCAGCCGGTCACATTTGCATTCCTATAGATGCTCGTATCAAAGCGCCTCTGGATGACCTTACCATTGCCAATAGCTGGGCATGGTTCTTCTCTGTCAGCACCATTAGTAGGATCAAAAAAGCTCGGGCTATGTGACCCTATGACTGATTAGAGGTCAGCTGAGGTAAGGTCAGACTCAGTTCAAGGATCTCAAGAGATGAAAAATGGATGCATATCAGTGCTCGCAAAACACAGCCAGTCATCCGGGACTCTGATAGGCAACCTGTCCTGTCCACCATAGGGATGCTCTGCCCAGGAGAGACCTCCTGGCATTCATCACAGGGCATTTTTAGCAGGGACGCTAGAAATTATGGGAAAAAACACAGCGAACAAAAGGTCAGATGTTTACCTAATGGCTTAATTGCCCTCAAACCATACAAAGTCTCAAAGCATACGGGTAAGCCAAGCTGTTTAAGTTTGTTTTTTTATTTGTGATTTTCAAGTGAGATGGTTCATCAACATGATTAGGCACGCCAGGCCAGGGTGCCATAACAAACTCCAGAAAATGAGAGAAATTACCTGGATTCAACACAGGGGTAATACAAATAAACAGCCATGTGTCAGCATTATGGAACTGTCAAAGTTTAAATACTCGGTCACAATACGGTATCATACCACATAATGATAATAATGTATAGTTAAAGGGGATGTTTCAATGCCAAAGCATATTGAACTTTTTTTTTCCCAAAGGAGCTTCACAAAATAATAACCCCTTGTTTTTAAAGTCTTGTAAAAAGTGTGCTTCCTGGGCAAGTAAGCCAAAAACAACCCCACATACACAACAAAAATAAAAGAAGTGCTTGCTGTTCCCTCTCCTTCACATCCTGTTGCACACAGCTTGTACATCAAACAGACCTATGATTTAATGGCCTCTAAATACTGAGAGGAGTGGTGGTGAGGTCCAAAGCCAAACCAAGGCTCAGGGCCTCCCAGAAAGTCTGCACTTTTGCCAGTGCGTGTGTGTGTGTGTGTGTGTGGTTGCTAATGTTTATGAGGTTTAAAAAAGAAAATAAACTGTGACTGTTACTGCTCTAATGTAAAGTACCTTACTTGCTCTTTACATTCATCCAGAGTAACAAGAATCCATGGTTTTCCAGCAGAATTTGGCTATTTTTAAAGGTTTTTTATCTGCTGGTTCAGTAGACCTACTTTGCAAATTACTTGAATTATAGATCTATAAATTGCTATCTATATTTTAAATTACATACTTTATTCATACTCAGATCCTTAGCCTAGCCAACTCCAGATCAGCGTGCACACACAGAGGCAGCCACGCACACACGCACACACATAACGTACTGCACTGTTCTTCACCATTCAGCACAAGCACCACCTTTCTCTGGTATCAGGCTGGTTTTGATTGGCCAGATTGGGCAGGTTTAGTCACACAGAGCTTGCAAATGTGTATTTATCTTCTGGTACAGTACATGTGGTTCATTCGCACACATCTATATCTCTTTAGCTCTTAACATTAATCATTCAAATGCTGTTATTAATGCAAATGTGCATGCGAATGTCTCTGTGTGGTCGCACAGACATGTAAATGAGTGTCTATGATTGACCGGTGAGGAATCCTCGAAGACTTGTCAGCAAACATGAGACTTGACTGTCCTTTGACTGTTTCTGTACAATTTGCTATAAACTGAACTAAGTCTTAAACAAAAGGATTTTCAAGCAATCTCCATCACCCATTAATGATTATATCTGACAATAGGAGGCTAATGTGAATGAATGAATGCAGCTGCATGAATGAGTGTGCTTTGTCTATTTAAATGTAATTATGAATGTTACAGCAGTTATGATTACTTGTGCTTTCATGTGAACCAGAGCCCATTGTCACACATATCAGTAACACAAATAGAATATCGCTCGGATTGATATGTATGCAAGGAGAATAACCTAAAGCCATCAACTCCCCTTCTCACAGACTATCATGTGACTTTGTCGCTCTCAGTCACAAGCGCAGTCTGTTATCACTGTAAAAGAGTAGAGGGCCGAAAACAGCGTGTCCGGTGAGAGACATGTCACTGTGAGTGATGTGCTCCTGTGAGGGGGTGTTGTCCTCTCCACTCTGTCTCTGACCAGCTCCCCCCATCCTCCAGGCCAAGACCCTCTCCATCTCTTCACATTACTCAGTGACCTGAAACCACAGGGCCAAAAAACCTAACCAGCTCCTCCGTCTTCTTAATGAATCCAATTTTTTGCCTGAGAGCACAAGGCGTGCACATACATCCATCGCAACTCTAAATTATCTGACATTAATACAAATTAACAAGAGCCGCCGCCATCAAGACTGTGCCACCCCACAATGGCAGACATGACAACGCATCTATATCACTGCATGAAGACAGCAACTTATTCTATGGCCCAAAATACAGAGTCAATAATCTCATTTAAAACAGGCTATAACCAAAACAAAAGCAGAGGGGCTGATTGGTGTCGGTGCCATTACACTATGAATTATACACAATATGTTATGAAAATATCCATATAATTGACTCTGCTCTATGGCAGCCATTAATTCCTGTCCTCCATTAAGTGGTTTAAATGATCTTGTAAGAGGCCATACATCTCCTGATGCCCTTTATGAGATCAACACCACGTCCCCCTTAGAACTTAATCGACCCTCAGTCCCATTTGTCCATAAAGTCTGATGCAGGGGAATAATTATTTCATTCCTAAAGGTTCTGAGGGGTCCAACTTGTCCATTACCCCCAGCAGATCTGCAGCTCTGCAGTGGGACGCCAAAGCTCCTCTTCGATCCATTCTCTTCTCTCATTTATGTTAAGCCAGCTTTAAATGTCAGTTCAGTATTTGCATGCCAATGTGGCTCTGTCTGCAGCTCATTATTTTCAGATGTTGACAGCCTAATCGCATGCAAGTTTAGCCCACTTTGCTAACCTAATGCTTGCTACAGCCAAGTCATACTGAATAGCAAGCCAAGGTTTGTATCTGCATAGTTCGTCTGCAGCTGTCTTATTCACTTTAGCTTTCAGGGGGAAAGCACAGAAATGCAGAAACCTTGCATAATCAGTTCATCAGTAATAACAGGAAAAGTTCTATGCTGACTATCAAACACCAAGTCTACTAAATAACAATGAAATAAGAGGGTAAATGTAAAATCCATTATTTACATGCTTAGCTCTGTCCCGCTCATACATCTAACTTGGTTCTCCCAAGATGTTTGGGCCGAGCAGAACTGTACCTCAGCAGGTCTGATATTACCCTTTTGACAGTCTGACCTTCAGGCAAAAGCTTAGTCCGTCTCTCCAGAGAAGTCTATCGCGCCCCTCATTCACTCAGACAGCAGCTCCTCCACACCTCAGCTGGGGCTAACACATTTGCTCAAGGGTAGCAATGTTTTGGTACTTCTCCAAGAGGTGCAGAATTCAGCAGTGTCAGCACCTTTTAGGATTGTAAATATGACCTGTCACCATTCATCAGGGCACCAGAAGGAGAACGCAGACACTTCAAGGCCTCATTATTTTGCTGTCCTCAAGCACCTCGACATAAGATCACTGCACTGCAGTAAAGGTGTAACATCCCTGACCAGTGTAGGCCAACCACCACAAAGGGTTATTTCATACATACTTGGTGTACTCACACACTTTCAGTCACAGTTACCAAACTCTTGGAGACAGAGTTGGAGCTGACATCAGGGGCTTTAAACACGTGAACGCAGTTAGCGGGCTGTCTCCCGCATTCAGAAGTGTAGAAAAGTGACAGCAGTGTCATTCTGTAACTACACAAGTTATGCACACAACACTGTAGCTGGATGAGAGACTGCAGTGAGAGCCCCCATACCGCTACATCCAAACACACACAGTCAAACACACAGAAAAAAGTCTCGAGAAAAAAGTTCGGGGGAGAAGCCACCAATGGGCAAGGCAGGGTGGTGGGATGTGGGATTAATTAAAAGCTGCTGTCACTGTGGTGTGCTGGTGACACGCAGCCACACGATTACTGAGATCTCTGTGTGAGAGGAATCTGCTCCCACAACTCATTTCCTCCCCATTGAGGGGGGAGCAAAATGGGACCGTCTGTTGTACAAAAAACCAAGAAAGAGAGAATCATTTTTCATTTAAAGGAATTTGAGAATCTAAAAGGAAGGACAGGGCAGCGGGTGGGAGAAGAAGGATGAGGAGAAATTCTTTTGTTTTGAATAAAAGTCTGTTGAATCTATTTCAATTGAGTGATACACTGGGCCGGTGGGAGGGAGAGGTCAACGGATCTAAGCCACTGTAATCCTAAGCTTTCTGCTGCTTAAAACCTGCTCAAGTTAACAGGGCGATGTGTGTGTCTGTAGCCACTATAACACTCACGCAGCTTAAACTAACATCTGGCAATGCTACCATATCTAACTTTCCACTTATTTCTTTGTAATCCCTTTGTTAGGACCAATATACTGAAACTTTGGTCAAATCAAAACATTTAAAAATACAACAACCCTTGGACACAATTACTAATCAAGTGCTATAATGGTAAGTTCAAAATTTGTAAATTGACATTTTTAGTTATATAGTAAGCAAAAAGATTGTGGCTGAAGAAACATTTTCTGCTTACACAATCTGTGAAGACTGCTTTTCTTGCTTTTCAATCATCAAAACTGTTTTATCTTTGGATTTTGGATCATACGAAAAGGAGCTATTTAAAGTCATCTCCTTGCAAACAATTCATTAGTCTAAAACTACACAACAGATAAATTGATATTTGCAATAATCCTCAGTTGCAGCTGTACATTGATCCACAGCGTAAGCTACATATAATGTTGTATACACTACCTATGAAGCTATGCAATGCTATGCACGTAAATTTAACATTTTATCATATCTCAAGGTCCAACAAGGTAAAACATTAATTGTAGAGTTTGTATTTACTTTCCATTAGATTTTTTTTTAATAAAGACGTAATGTGAGATATTGCAGTGATTAGCATCGATCTTTATTCTCAGGTAATTTCAATGTGTTTTTCAACTGCTCCCAGGTTAAGTTGTCAAAATGGTTCATGGAGGTGTAGCATTATGGCGCTGAGCATTACAAGTTTCAATACTGAAAATTAAATACATTTTGGTAGTGAAAACTTTGTCACAGTATATGATCCTTGCATCCAACTATGATTAGGAATCTGTAAAAGGTGTTTAACATTCTCTTTACAGGCAGGCGGTGCAGCCAGCTGACATCTGTCTGCGTCAGCCATATGCAGCGTTGTCAGATTCTGGCACTTATGTCTGCACTTTCTGAGGATTTTAAGTGTGGATTTAGTGAATGCATTAACAGTAAGCTTGAAAAGTAAAATAAAAATGCCTTGGGAAATTCTGAAAGACATCCCACCTGTTCTTAGTGGTGTGAGAGCGAGACATACAGCAAGCTGGTAGGCGTGCTAAAGGTTACACCTTAACCACAGATGTCATTAACAACAATTCTTATTAAAAGGTGATATCTATGGTGAAAACAGGATATTGTAGATGAGGAAGACAGCAACAGGGCTTATTAATTCACACTTCACTGCCTTCCTATAAAAGACAAATAGATCTGAATACACTGTGGAAGCTTGGAAAATTGACAGCAGCTACATGTACTTGATCTCAGTTTGGCAGCTATTACATCTGGGGAAAATAATCATACTAAATACATGATATTCATCTTTTTTCACCTATAAGACTGATCCTCTTACCACCCAATAAGCCAAAGATTGTGCACACCTCACAGATTTAAACTCTACAGGAGTCCAATGAAAATTTAATATAATCAGAGGCTTTAAGGCGACTAATTATTCTTCTGCTTTAATATGCAGACATTTCATTTAAACAAAAACTTAGGCAGAAGAGGAAACTTTCCAGTTTCAGAAAACACTGCTGGGAATGCTGGCAGGCCCATTCTTCATTTTCTAATTATGGCGGATTATTATTAGCTACTGTAGAGACACAACTGACGAAGAAGACATACATTGATGGAAGTAGTGAACTAATGAAATCAGGAGATGCTGGGAAATGCACGCTGAGCAGATGATGTTAATATAAAGGGATTCTACTGTATGTGGTGCAGAGGCCAACCAAAAGCTTATAACATCAAAGGATAGTACAAGGAAACAGAAATAACACGTAGATGTAAGATGTTTGTAGATGTTTTCTTTTATGAATAATTCTGAGCTCGAGAAAGGACATGCCATGTATACATACATCTGCCCAGCACATATTGCCTGTGTTTGAGGCCCGCAGCATACGGCCAAATGTTCCCAGAGTGGTGCTAATGTGACAAGGGTGATGGCTTTTGTGTGGAGTCACCAGAAGTTGTCAATGGCACCACGAGCTCGGTCATTAATCACCCAGTCGCTTGGTTGTGTGCATACATGACACGAGGGCAGGGTCGCAATGGAAGGGGGTTGAGCCCTGTAACATGGACTCTTGCCCCAGGAACCCCAATGGACTTGAATGAAGAGGTCCCACACATTCATAGTTACCAGGTCACTAACCAAATTATGTTGATAGCCAGGAATAGCACACAGGACAACAGAATTCATTTAGTATCCCTCACCTCTATTGTCTCTCCGCCAGGGCATCACTGGGGTCTGGGATAAATAAGTAACCCCTCCTTTTCTTCTAAATTTATTTGAATCCCTTGAAATGAATAGCGTGCCTTGTGAGAGAGGCATGAATTAAACACAACAATGAGTGTAGGTAATTTGGAACTTCTGATGACATAGTTGTCACTGCAAGAAAAAACTATGCAAATGTGAATGCAAATCATCAGCAAGAGCCAGATGGTCATAGTTTTGGGCAAATTCACTTAGTCAGGCATAAGTAATGTCTCACATTACAAATATGGCCAATACATTATTAGACAACGCGTTTAAAAAAGGGGTGATGAGGTGAGAGCTGTCCATCAATCCCTGAAGGTGATCATTTGGTTACATGTCCCTTGAGGTGACTGAACACAACAACCTGGCACTATGTCAGACAGGACTCTGTGAGTGTGTGTGTGTGACCGCTTACACGTGTGTATGTCATTCATGCATACACCACAGCCCCAAAGGGATACAGTGCCTTTGCAGTGTACCATTTTAATTAATCCTGTGATGACAGACTGGATCTGGCAGGTTATGTATGTCTTAGGGCTGGGGTGAGGGGGTACTGAGGAGAAGGAACATGACAGTGGGGTTAATGCCAAACCCACCAAAAGGCATAACACAGCGAGCAGCAGGTCCACTCTTGGACAGGTGCTCCGTGTGGGGTCACCCGCCAACTCCCTAACCACACAAAGCCACCGTCTGTCACCACAAATCCAACCCACATGGCCAGAAATGAAGAAACACATGGCCTCAGTTGACTCTGGTAAATGTTATGAATTTGTAATGAGTGCGATAAAACCAAACATTTACTTATGTTTGAGCCTCTTCTATTAGAGAGTAAAAAATGTATGGTTGGCGTTTTGCTTAGATTGCCTGCTCATTTCCCTGACTCCTGGTCTTGTCCTGAGGTGCAGTTAATTTGAGCAGCTTTAATGTGTATTTGACAGAGCGTAGAAGATGTATTATCACCATGGGTTTCTTTGCTTTGTGAAATTTGTCATTTCAATGACCATTTGAGCTCACATTTCACACTAAGTGTGATTTGAATATAAAGTTGGTCATACATTTACACCATCTAAAGAAATCCTTGAGAAATGCAAATCTTCTTTGAGGGTGATTAATTGAAACCTTTAATGCGGTGGTCATTGTTTCATGCCCTGGAGTGGGCCAGGGTGGGTGACTGCACACATTGGCGGTGAAACTCAATGCGGGCCAACTTATCCATGCTTAATCATGCCCAGCCACTCAACACTGTGAAGGTGAACAGTGTGACCATGTCCCCATGAGAAGATTGTTTTTCAGAGTCAAAATATGAATTGCTTTAATCAATAAATGTTATAAATGCAAAAGAATTTGTCTTGGTGACATATTTATCGCTGTGAAGAAATGAGAAATCACAAAGTTTCACAGTACGGACACACACAATGTAAGGTCCACACCTGTGGACACCTCCGTACCTGCATAACAAGTATACATGGGGTCTATGGTCAGTCAAACAGTCAGACAAAATCCAACCTTTTTTTAGCAGTTATATATTTCTTATACATTTTCTGCCCATCAATAGCATTCTCACAGTTGAGTGCATGAATGCCATTCTGATTTTTCTGTTAACCAAAACTGGCAATAAAATGTATAACATCTGCCTCTCCAGCCCCCAAGGCTGCAGTCTATCTGTCTATTAGTCTGAGATTCAAATATACAAGGGTCATGTGTGATAAGACCAGTGATTAAAACAGAAAAATATATCAATATTACAGGGCACAAGGAAACACTGCTAAAGACTGCCAATCAACAGAACAAATGGCTGAAGTATTGACTGGATAGTCAACCAAGACAATGGGCCTCATTGGATGCCTGTCATTTAAGAGACAGCAATTAGCAGGTTTTATAGCAGATTGCAGAGGCTGCTGAAAAGGAGCAAGGTTCCTCACTTAGCTGTTGTGAAATGAGAGAGACATGGAGGAATGTCTGTGGTAAAGGGATCTTTTGTTCAGAGGCTCAAGTGCTTGCATTTACAATACAGTCAGAGTGCTTCTTTCTTGCTACCAGCACACGATCATGGTGGTGTTATAGACTACAGAAGAAAAAGGGAGAGGCAAAGCTAAAGATCTACAGAGAGGAGATTAAAAAGAAAATAAATAATTGTCAGCAAAAGACAACTGTCCTCAACTTGGTCTGTTTCACTTCAGGACATCAGGAAGCTCCTACCATCTGTTCAGCTCATTGCTCAGTATTTCTTAATACTTGTTTTTCTCCTTACTTCCAACACGTCCTCATTTTCTTATGATTCACACTATGATCTAAAACACACTTATAATTATTTTACAATCATCTTAAATCAGTGTACACTGTACACTGTATAAATCACTTTATACAGTGTATTTTCTTCACACAATCGTAATAATTTTCTTATTTTCCAGTTACTTCATTTATTACAATCAACATTTTCTCTTTATTATCAGTTAATCATTTATTTTCAGTGCTTATGTTGCAGTGCAGCTGTTTTTACAGTAGAGTCCTGTGTGTTCCTTCCTTCGGCTGGAAAACAAACGACTGTCCCTTATTGACCTTTAGAAAGTCCCTTGAATTTCTCCTTAGATACCGATGGCAGGGAGTGACTTTCAACCTTATTTGACAGGAGACAGTCAGAGTGACAGACCATCAAACACACAAAAAGACAGAGTGGAACCACAGAGGTGATGCTAACTTGTGCATAAGTAGTTAGGCTCTAGAGTTAAACAATTTCAGGAATACACATAATTGTAGTTTGCCCAACACCTATGTTGGGATTGCAAATGAGACTGTGACTTCTAATAAATGAAACACTAGACCTATATTGTTGCCTTACATAGGAATAACAACCTGCTGGGAAGTCACATCTACTTCACAAGCTCTAACAACCCATTCGATAATGATGTGACGCAATCAGCTCCGTCACAAAGACTCCCTACTTTGTTGGTCATGATGAAAGTCATTAGAACACAAATGTGACATACTGATATGTTTCTTGAGCCAACCGTCTTAGGTTGAGTGTAAACATTACAGATACAGACATGCAAACAGCATGCTAACTAAGAACTAAGGCAAAGAACAACACCTGAAAAAAAAGAAGACCTGGGTGTTAAAGTAGAGACAATTTAGTTTTACAACCCAGCAGCCACAGCCACCCCCCTCCTGACTCCACCTGTCAAGGGGAGAGACAGTGCACAACCTACCAATGGATGTTTGTGTACATGCATTTTGTCTGGTTGGGTTTGTGTAAACACACACTCTCAGTTAGTGTGAGAGGATGACCAAAGATGTTAACAGAAGAGAACAATCATGGAAACAGCAACACTCGGGAAGGGAAGAACAATATGGATACTTGTACAAACATAGGCCCCAGTGGAAAAAAAAACAAATAAACAAAACAGCATTAATATAAACTTGTGAGAGCGCACATGGTAATGAACCCGAGAAGCAAAGTGTGATACATGTGAAACAGGACCCTATGTCCCTAGTGATGGTCATTCTAGTTTCACCCTCCAGGCATACACACTTCAAAATGTTAAGCTGGCAAGACATTAAACTCCAGGGGTTTACCTTACCACTAGGAGTTCTCCTAAATGGCAAATTCCTAGTTTCCTCTTTTATCCCTTTATTATTCCTCTATGTTCTGACCTATTCAAGAAGCTGCTGAGATCAACTTTTACTAGGGAGTGAACAGAACTCTCAGCTAAGAGAAACAGTTGACCTTGTTTCTATGGATGACATTGTGCGTGAATGAAACTACTCATTTATTCCCTCAGTGAGTGATTCATAATTCATCATAATGATCGAAGTATAATGAAGCATATAATTAGTGCTACCATATTCACTATTAAGGTGATATTGTGTTATTCAATATCTGTAGAATCTATAGAAAAAGCAATGCAGTACCTATTATTTTTTAACTAAGTATGTCTTTTTGTTGAAGTGGGTTAATACTGCCGTTATATTCCAAGGCTCTGTTGCTCATTCAAAATGAAAAAAACCATGCTGTTGCAATGTCTACTGCTCTTTGATTTGATGCAAATTCATCATGTAAATTCCTCCCATAAATTTGTGCCAAGGAGTAATTTCTGAGTTATTCAACACCAGCAGCAGATTTAGTTCTCTGAATGATCTGAAGGCATTCACAGTTAACTTTGTAGTTGTAATTTTATAAATAGGCTTTAAGTTACAATATTCCATGTATTATTTTATATGTTCATTATGATTCTTACAATACTATGAATATCCTTGTGTAGTTTTGCATTAATGTTTTTTGACATTTGGGGTTTTTAAATAGCTATGGGTTTCATAATAAGGGATTTTTAATTTGTACTCTTTTAAAGTGACATAAGAAATGAAATCTCAATCCCTTATTCTGTCCCTGTATGAGTAACTGCAGCACTAGGCATTGGTGAAATAACATTAGTGATGTGAAGGTTGTTTTAACAGACTACTAGCATCACATGTATTAATGGCTTTGACAATCAGACTTGCAAGAAATCTTACATTTAGGACTCAAGCACAAATGCCTGTATGAAAATCAGTACAATTTATTATATGGGCACTCAGCACTCAGCCCACATTACATTTCTGAATGATGTTTTATATAAATTTCATTAGCCGTTATTTATATTCTCATTATTAATTATGTGTCCTGAAGATTTGATGGTATTCAAAAAATGAAAGTGAGACTGTGTCCAAATGAAGGTGCTAATGCTCTGATTGTGTTAAGATAATGTACCTGATGAGGCCATTTCACAGTCTGGCTTCATTTTAGCCGACAAGCTTCATTAGTCTCAGGCTCCAAAATGGCACTCCGACTCCATGGCCAAATGGTTATCAAGTGCTTAGAGCCATGCCGGGACCTGTACCACGCACCATAAACCTCTGATATTAATTAACATCAGTTGTTCACAGATTTTATTGGGTGATGCCTTTTTAATTGACACTTGCTACGACAGACGATTTCAGAAAGAACACCTCACTGTAGGAGGGCAAAAAAGACAAATTAAAGTCAATTAGTTTGAGGCAGATTGAATGAGGAGATGGCCATGCAGATGAGAGAGGAACGGCCAGGCCACAGGAGCTCAGGCTCAGACGGAAATCCAGACTATGGGGAGACCCAGTGTCTGCCAATGTGAGATAAGGGCAGCACAGACACTATGGCGCACTGCCCTGTACTGTTGCTTTAGAAAATGGAGTGGGGAGAAACGGCCGGGGTCAGGCCTGCAGCAGGATCAGTTTTAAGAAGGCTCTATTCCCGAAGAGGCCCTCTGATATGTGTAGAACAGGCAACTTTTGTTCTTTATTTACATTCTTGCTGGATTGGCTGGGATGAATTATGGAGTCTATTTTGGTTCGCAAAGGGGTTGATGAGGAGGTGGGCCAAGATGGAAGTGAAACCCCAGAAGCCTTGAGCCCCAGAAGCTATAGTTTGTGAGTGTGTTCTTCTGAAAGAGGCAAGAAGTCCCTGCCAACATGGAAAGCCGGGGTGAGTGTGTGTCTGGCCTCAGTGAGAGCATCAAGGCCAGCTGGAGAGGGGAGGAAGAAAGGATCCAGAGCAAAGCTTTACAGGTGTTCCCTCTAACTGTGGCTTCTTTTACGCATAGCATTTGCGTGTGGAGGAATAGCATGCATGCAGTTTTAACAGTAATAGTTAATACCCAGCCACAAAAGCTGTTCTAACAAATACAAAGAAGAGATTGTGCCAGTCTCTCAAGATGAAATCTCTGGCATGAGAACCGTGTCCTTAAAGCGCTCTTTGATGGACTCAAAAACCCTTGAATCATTTCTTCAGCTAAAGAGTGTATTACTCATCTGAAAGTATTGCTATCACACCAGTGAAGAATACAATAATAGTCCAGAGTCAGTGATAGGCACGTCAAACTCACAGACAAAGACATGCTCAGGGCTTTAAGTTGCCAAAAAGAAGGTTTCAGAATTTTTTTATATGGATAAAATCCAAAAGAGGCTTTGGCAGTAAGATCTGAAACAAGACAAAAATTTGTAAAATATCAGTAAATGACTAATCTATCACCATGGGATTAGGGGAATGGGCAAGAATGTCTTGTTCTGACATCTGTTAAACTGAAATATTTGGACCTGCTGGCAAAAGCACAGAAAAACCAACAGTAATCCTGCTTCTGTCAGGGATATAGTACAAAAATGTTAAAATCTCAAATGTCCAAGATTTTTTTCCTTCCTCTCCCTGCATTGCCTCATATAAACCTATATTTGGTTTTTAACTTCTAAATAAGCTCCTAACCTAAAAGATGATGGTATGCTATCAAAGGCAGAAAGTTTCTGCACAAAATCTAAGCACCAACTTTTCATCTTTATTTACAGATATGTGTGGATCCAACGTGCAGTATTAATTGCTTCTATTTTCCCATGAAATAATCATTTAGGAGGAGGTGCAACAGCTGGATCACAAAATTGTATCGTGAATCTAATACAGTATAATGACTGACTGATAATTCTGTAATTTAGTATAAAGTAATAATGTAATAATTTACACTATAAAGCCATTGTATAAAGAGTGGCGAGTTGGGGTGTTGAATATGTTATGTCATACTTTTTTATATTACTTTATCTTTGTAAACCATCAGATGTCAAATTAAGTTTGTCATATATGCAAAAATCTTGGACAAGCTGAATTAAAATCCTCCGTTATGCATGTGACACCTAGCCTTAATCAATCACCATCCTGATGAAAACTACACCCCAGTGGCTATATATTGTTTGAAATGAAGGATGAAAATTCAATACTTTGTCTGTGTTCAGCTTCATTTCTAAGTCGGGGACAATTAAAATCAATCGACATGACTTCAGAAACTGTGGTGGAGTCAAATGAGCAGAGTTTTGACAGTGAGTATTCATTAAAAAACAGTGACTGTAACAACTTCATAAGGAGTGTGGAATTAATGCAGTGGAAGGGGAATAGGTTGACGTATGAACCATGATAGGTTTTTATAGTTTCATGGTAATTGCGGGACCTATCTTGCCATCAGGAAAACATAAAAAAAATCTTATCACTGCAGTGATCCCTTGTTTCCCTTTCTGAGTCACTGCATTAGTCTCTCCAGGTAATAGCAAAAAACATCATTTACAAGGATACCATTCATATGCAGCTCCAAAACTAAACATCCCCTGGGTCTTACCAATGGTTTTAATGATTTGGCCTTTGTTTTCCTCAAAGAGCCTTTTTCCCTTCACAATCTCATATTAGAAGCCCAAGTATTAGAAGGAGACAACAACTGGGGAGCAGAGGCATTAGCACAGTGTGCCTCCTACAGTGTTTTATTGTGAGAGACATGGCATTTTCATATCTACAAGGACCATTAGGTAATTCAACAAAGCCTTTCATAATTCTGAAAATCCAGTTTTATCTAATAACAATCTGTTATATGCTGTAATGTGCATAATGAACTCATGGAAATGAGTGTGTGTCAAATCATTCTTGCATCATGGGGTGAGTGTCAGTTTGTGAAGCAGGACTGATGTAGTGATGTGTACGCAAGCATGTCAAAAGCAGGCGACAGCTGTTTGGGTTTCTCTCAGGCAGTCACAGGTAAAGGCTTCTGGCATATTTCATTTTTTAGCAGAGGACACAAAAACAAGCCATGCTAGTGGCTCAGTCAGTCTGTTCGGTATTGCTTTAATCTCTATATGATGTATATCATCAGCATGGGGACAATAATCCTCATGTTTTGCAGGTATATTATATACCATCTTATATAGAGTGTAAGCATTCTCAAATTTGTTGATATTTAGTCTAAAATGTAAAATGACAAGTTAAAGTTTTGAACAAATGAGAGTGTCTGACCAAAAGTGAGGGGACACATGGGGACATGTGATTGTCCAAACCAAATCCAGTGGAGATCGATCCATAAGTCAAGAAATTTCGCCAAATAACAAACATCTCAACCTGCTGGTGGTGCAAGGGTGACAGGAGATTACAGTTTGTCTACATTCGAATACATTCGATAGTCGTTCAGATATTTCAGCTTGGACCAAAGCAGTGGAGCAACTAACAACATTCACTATGTAGCGTTTTGTCCTGAGGGCAGCTGTTTCAGCAAATCCAGAGACATATGTGCATGACCTTTGTAGAACTGCATGTTAAATATAAAAATGAGCAATGCAGGCAAGGATATGTTTTGAAACATTAAATGACCCTTTTTGCCATTGAAATGTACTTATAAAAAGTGGTGTACAGTCCACAAACATACAATTCAATAATGAAGCTATGTTAATATTAAGATGATAGTAATTGGACATGGTGTGCTTTTAAACTATGGCATTTTATGCAGAACAAAGGTCCGACAAGCAGGAGGGCCCTGAGGACCAGGACCCAGAGCACAGAGAGAGGAAAGACACTCCTGGTCTGTTTCATAAAGTCATTAACCTTTCTCCAGCAGGGTAGGCCGCACACTTTCTTCTTTCATTCTATTCACACACTTCATTAACAAGCTCCCTTTCATAGACTAATTCCCGTTTCAAATTCTGTCTTTGTTAATTAGAAGCAGGTTTAACCTCACAAAGAGCTTCTATTGTGTTTACTTTTTAATAATATTGCCCCATGTAAATGAATTAGTACAAAAATACACTGTCCAAGGCAGGCACTTCAAAAATGTATTGGCAAGTAATTGAGTGTGGATGCAGACGCATCTGTGCTTTTTCAGTCTAAAATAAAAGCTGGTGTCTTGCCTTGGATTTCTCTTCTGTTGGTGTTCCTAATTAACTCCTGTTTTCAGGGGGGATTTAAAATAGGCCAATGAACAGACACGCTAAAGGGATGGTTAGAACGGCCTCCTCATCCAGTAAATTAACCTTGGCTGCCTTTTGCACCCAAAATGTAACAGGTTTCTAATCAATTTTTGGCTCAGGAACACTATTCACAAGCTTAGGAAAGATGCTCAACATGTATTGTGTCTTGAAAACAAAGTGGTTTAACACTTATCTACAGACCGCAAGACACTTTTCTCAGAAACACAACAGGATACACGTCCCCTGGCTCTGCCCCTGGAGTCGAATGACCCGATGGCTAAACCACAGCTGGCGTGCTGGCTGGACACATATGTAACAAGAAGAACAGCAAAAACATACAGTGTGTCCCATCTTAATGTGCGTGACTCAGTGCAGGAAGTGCACTTAACTACACATAAATGAGCTCAAACATGTCCACTTGAACCATCAGCACACAAAGTCCAAACAGAGTCATGCAAACAAACACAATCTTACATGCTACACTTCACACTTGCGTGCTCCTCAGAGGTGCTGACTGCAGCCTTGTCTGTCAATTAAGTGCAGATTTAGGACGACGGTATCCTTGAAAATACAGGCTTTGACTTTGAGGGAGCATGCATTATACAGATTGAGCAACGGGGATTTCACTTGCTCCCTCTTCTAATCACTAAGGTGTAATTAAACAAGACAATTAATCTCCAATCCAGAATTTCTCCTGTCGTCTAATATTCAAGGGTCAAAGATGTGTATGCAATGGCTGTGAACATGTTTATCTCTGCTGAAGTTCATTTGATGTTATTTGGCATTTAAATGCACATAAATGGAGTATAGATGATTAATTTTATGTTTAAAATGAAAGGGACGCTCTTCACAGCCACTTTCCCTCACATATAACCATGAATTGACACTCTACTGAGATCACACCAAAACACTGAACGTCTGATCTCCCCTGTCATACACAGTGGTAGAAATTACCATATTAAACACTATCCTTCCATTCAGCAGTCTAAATGAGTCAGTCTCATTTTGATGAGAAGGGAAGGGAATATGAGCCATTTCTACCACTGCTTAATTGGCAGTGTTTGACTAGCACTGCTGACACCAGGGGAGAACCGTCAGTGCTGTGACACATGAGTAGGACTGTCAAGGAGATCTGGCAAGTCTGTCGTGGGCATGAGTCACCCATCTTTTTGTCTTCCACACAAATGCTAATAAAATTAAAAAGCACGACTAGAAAATGCCACAGACCTGGCTTGTTTTAAGTGCAATTTCATGGCAAATTATCAAGCAGGGGGGAAAACACTCTGAAGTGCTTCTTGCTTCTGAGTCTAAATTACAGAAAATGTTGGAAAAAGAAAACTAATTTTCAAAGAAGGTATTACATGAGCCACACATGTCAAATGAGTGCAATAAAACAGTCGAGATTCAACATGAGACATACCTTCAAACAAGAGAAGCCTATTCCAGCTCCAACTCTGCTGCAATTAGAGGATACGCTGTTTAATTTATTAGTGGATCAACAAAAAATGAATCGTGAACTATTTTGATAATTGATTACTTGTTCAAGTGTAATATAACAAGATGACTATTCAATTAACTCTTGAGCCTAATTTAGAAGACTAGAGGAACACTGGCCACCAGCCCAACCTGTTTAACCCTTGCACACAAGGGGTACAGTTTGCATGTTTGTGAGATGATAGGATGCAACTAGCATGACTCCATGTGTATGTGTAACGGAGGAAGAATTTAGCCGTACCCAGGCAACCAGTGGAGTTCAAAGTGACAAGGCCTGCACTGTAGGGGACACTGGACATTGCTAAGAGAGAGAAAAAATTGTTGTGGAAAAATGCAAAAAAAGACATTTTATTCAAAAATATTCCAAGCAAGATTTTTGCTTCGAAACAAGAGTCATATCGTCAGCCACGAAGGAAAAACAATCTACTGACTCACACAGATGCTACATAGCCACTATTTTAAAAAAAATCCATCCCAGGTAAGTTTGTAAAAGATGAGTTCTTGATACTGGAGAATCTATTTTGAGAGAGCCATAAATAATCTGGCCACTGAGCATGAAAACTAAACCTATCAACAGCAACAGAGCGAAGAAAAACAAAAGTATTCTGTTGGCGTAGTAATGTTTTTTAAAGTGGTTTGTTTGCTTTCAATAAGCAAGATAAAGTTGTTAGAGAAAATTAATATAAGTGTGTGTGTGTGTGTGTGTGTGTGTGTAAAAGCAATAGCGAGAGCGAGATTGAAGAGTGATAAGTGTAAAGACTGAGTACAGTAAGTTGAGAAGCGTGCAGCCAGACAAACATTTCCCAATTACCTTCCATGCAGGGTTTTCATTAAGTACTTCCACATAAGAGTCTTACTGGCTGCTCTTTGTCTCCACAGCCGTCTGGAGCTAATCAAATTCACAGTCCGTCTCAGAAGCCATCTCAGCCTCCCATTATCATTAATCTGGATGGCCATCTCATCGGCACCGTGGTTAACGAACAATGTTAGGGCTAGAAATTCAATTTTCTACAGTTAGCAATTGAATTGGTGATCAATTGTAGCATCTCAGAGATGAAGGATTGTCAAAGCGGGGTCCTCCATTGTTCCATTATCGGAACGCTCAGATGAGCTCCTGAATCCCATTAATAAAGCGGCAGTACAGCAGCTGGGCATCACGGACCAGCCAACAGTGAAGCTGTTCCTCTCTGTTTTTTCCACTGTGGGTGAAAAGATGGGAATGACAAACCAAAACTACTTTTACAAGATGAAATGTAGCATATGGTGCTGCCTGCAGTATGCAATCCCCAAGGGAGGACGCCTACACCACAAACATTAATTAAAAATATATTATGAGAGGAATAAGTTGAATAAAAAATATAAAATCTCATGCTCTTTCATGGGAGTGAAAGGGAAGAGGGGGTAGGATTTATGTGTGCTGTGTTGATGAGACTTATTAGCAGAGAACAGGAGTAACATGACACAAAGTAGAACATGTAATTATGTAATTGCATTACTTTCGTGGAGTAGAATAATTAAAGGCATTACTGTTAAAATTTCAGTATAACAATCATGTTATAGTTAGAAAAACTAACATCAAAGCCCCATTATATGAACTGTGGAACAAAACTGAACACACTACTCATGCAATCATGCCATCAACATTGAAAAAAAATTCCTTTCATCTTATTCCTGTTTACACATGAATAAACAAGTGAGCGAGCAGAGAGGATGCATACACAACATGAGAGACAAAGACATGAAAAGGACAAGAAATGGCAAAGACAGGAGTTGTAACAACTGAAGGGCTGTTCATGTCTTTGTAAGGGGGTAAACTTACAAAATCAGTAGGGGTTGATCCCCCGCTGTAAGTGCAGGCAAATTTTCTGAATTTGCTCTAAGCAGGAACGAAAACAAAAGAGTCAAGAAACTAGCACTTTTCCCAAGGAGCAGTGCTTAATATAATCCAATTTATTACAGTTAAAGAGAAGTAATATATTATATGTGTAATGTTTTACTTAAATGACCTTGGCAGTGCTGTTTATCATGAAATTATACAAAAGTATGAAAAAGTAGTGCATTTAAAAACTGCAATGCTCTGAGTTGTGAGTGTGACAACATCCAGTAAGTGGGTCTAGTCTTATGAGCAGAGGGAATAAAATAGATGTTGTGTGTTAGCGGAGCACCAACCCTTTTCTCAATGCTGCATAAGCTACACTGTCTGACTGCAGTGGGGTCTATTGAGACAGAGTGCCTGCCAGAAGAGCATAAGACTAATAGCATGCTGCCATTTCTGCTTATATTGTTACACCTGTCCCAAAGGATAGCTATACTGCCTTGAAATTACACCACGAGATGTGCCATTGTGACATTTTGGCACAGTATGCAGCACAAACTGACATTAGCAACAAGTAGTGCATGCGTGCATTGTATTTTGTGTCTTTAAGTCTTTTAGAGTAACATTTTAAAATTACTCAATGCATCAATAACTAAACTGGGATTGTTTTGGGGTTTTGCTTTTTTTTTTTACTGTGACAAAAATCTACATTAGAATAATTTAAATATATAGTTTTATTAATAAAAATCTTCTACACACACTCAGCTAAAGTCAGATGAAAATGATATGCCTGATTTGGGAATAAAAATCCAAACCAAACCAGACTATAACACTTATAAAAGCATCACAGTTACCACATGAATTGAGTCACAGGAGCAACCACAAAATGCCACACATTGTCAGTGTTGTCACCCTCCCAAAGAAACAACACATTTCAGCATGATGAAGATGTTAACTCATTGAGTTTTGAAAAATGATGATTAACACTGAATAATAGTGGCAAGTGAATGGTGACAAAGATGTTAAACAGATAAACACAATTTCATAGACAACTTGATTTTATCATGACAGACGTGAAACTGGAGAGAGAAGACGAACACAGAGCCATCCAACAACACAATGTTCCTCACACTGGTTCCCCTATACGACCCAGTGACCCCCCACGCCCGCAACCCTGCTTTCCATTCAACCCCTCAACTGTCCCAAAGAGGAGGGGGATGGTAGATATGAAAGCACTTATTTGTTGGCCTTTGTGCAGCGAACTGCTCTGTCTGTGCGTGTGCTGGAGTTGCTCACCAGCTCGCCTGCATGCTTGTGGTTGTCAGTAGCCGTATCTTAGTAACAGCACAAGGAAAGTGACATTTGTGGAGGGTCATACTGTAGATATAACTGAGGACAACAAATCTAAAGAACAGAGCCTGCTGCCAATCTCAGAAAACAAAATTGTAAATAAAATGTAACAGGGCACAGGTGAAAACGTGAGATTTTGCCAAGTTTATGAATATGTTTGAGTGTGTTGAAGTTTCAGGTTTAAAACAATGGTGCTTTACAAAAAGGTGTACTTTCCTGGTTTATTTCTAGATGTGCGTGCTACATGAAGGGAGAATGGTTGCCCCACCTGGGTATACGTTTGCGTCAGCATTCCCTTTATTGTACACGCTCAGCGACTGTCTTGTTAAGTTCCACCCATTTCCCGAGCTTTTGTTTGGGTAGAGTTTGTCACAAAAGATATAAAAAGGTATGGATAAATATGAAAAGCAGATGTGGCAGCCGACAAAATGGCAACCCCGACTCCTGCAACATTTTTTCTTATGCCGGGACAGTGACAAAGACAAAACACAAAAGTTCCAGATGACAATAACACATGTATTCTCAGTCAGAGACAGGACAGGATGTTTAGTTTAACTACTAAAACTCCATACATACATGACAAGAAAATCACATTCTTTTTCAAAATACAAAGGGATAAAAATTGTAGTCATTACAGCAAAGTTTGTTTTTTTAATTCAGGAAGCATAAAAATCTGAAATATCCATAAAATGTTTTACCATACAACTGTAACTGATAAGTGGCAGATGAGACTAATATTGATTCTAAAGCCAAACCAGATTTGATTTTACACTGAACCTGAATGGGTGTCATAGTTGGTGAGTTGGACGCAGTGAAGAAGGGAAGAGGGAAGCAGATGTCATTAGGGTAAGAGGGGGATGTGGGCAGAGCCAACATCTACACAGGACAGTGGCGTCCTATCTCCTACTCTGTTGGACATAGACTAAGACCCCCTTCGAGGACACTGTGAACTGATCCTGATTATCCCAGTGGGCCTAATCCTCAGAGGCCGGCACTGCCTGGCCATTTCCCCCCAAAAAAGACTCACTTCAGTGGACAGAGAATCCCAGACACTGTGCCCCTAAACTGTGAAAACTCTCCTCACAATGGGGACTGAGGAGAAAAAGAGACCCCAAATCCTCCCTCTTCCCTCTTCCCCCCACACTCCCCATCGTCACACTTGGGAAAGCAAAGGAGCGCAGCCTCATCCTAGGAATCCTGCTCAATATCCTGGGATTAGCTGCGGCCCCTCTCAGCGCCCCTTCTCTCCCTCCTGCTAAGGCTAATTCAGACTGAACTCGTCTGGCCGGACCCATTGTAAGAACCCCACCACACAAGAGAAACAATCAAATATACTAAACTTTAATCTCTCATGAGCTCATATCTCAGTCTCCCCTGCCTGCACTCAAATCCCATTGAGGCAGAGAGGCCTGGGAGTTTGTTAAATACAAGAGGCCACATCCAGGTACACCCACACTCAGATGTCACACAGAAACACACAGACCCTGATGCAGCACAATTATTCAGTGGAATCAATGAGCAAGTCCAAGCTCAAATGTGTCCTTCTGGGTTGCACTGCCCAGCAATTTGAAATGTAACTAAATAACATATCCTATAGCCAGTTCTATAGCTATCGAAGATATGTTTCACATATGCGTATGCACACTTCAATTCAGTCAAAAGGCAGGAATTTTTTGTTTGATCATAATCTGCATTCAGCAATTAACTGTTAAAACAATGCACATTCAGCAGCTTTTTGAAGAGTGGCTTGGGCAAAAGATATTTCTTTGGTGAAACATGCAATTGTTTCCTCAACAGGCGCTTTGAAGTGTGCTTTAAAGAATCTATGGGAGCCATGGGATGTGGGTCCAGCTGTAAAAATATGAGTGCGCCAGGGACCACCACCCATGCAGCAGCAAGCATTGTGTGTTTGTGTGTCTGAGCGTTAGTCAAAGACTGATCCCATTGCGACCGTCCCATCTCCATATCCTGTCGCCGCCCCCCTCCTCTCCACTTCTGCATACAGATATACATTCACTCTGTGAGGTCTGACACCAAAGGCCGCAAACATCACTCATGCACTCATCTGGATACTAAGCGCTTCCCGTGAACACTCTGTCACAAACACAATGTATGCATGCTTATTTGGAGATCTCTGGCTCACCCTTTGAAAAGGTGCTCAGAGCTACCGGGACTCCAAAGAGATGAACAAAATTGATAGCTCCTTAGCGGAAATCACATTACCCTTTATGCTCTATCAAATTTTATTTTGCCTCAAAGGATGCCTCTTTGCCTCCCGGAAAGCCATCCTCCTTTTGAAATTATATTAGTCTCATGCAGTAGAGGTGAGAGGATCAAAACAACAATCTAGTGCAAATGCCTTTACAAGGCATTAGCAACAGAAAAGCTGATGTTGGTCATCTCCTGCACATTAAAATCATATTTAAACAGACCTTGCTGTAATGATCCACTAAGATTAATTTGATTTGTTTAGGTTTGGCTGTCAGATGAGATCTGCTGTGTGTGCACCTTGTACTTACTACAATCTATGATCTAGGATCAGTGCAAGTTTGTGAGGTTGCTCTTGGTAGTAACCTGGACTTTTCTGTTCCATTAAAGGCCTGTCAACTTTAGCTACTTTCAGACACACACAAAGCAGCTGTTAATTGGGGTTTTCCCAGGCAAGTGGCCAGGAGACATTCTCAGTCTAACACTGCACCTGTAAAAACTGTGTACTCACATTGCCTTACATCCTGTTTTGCTATTTGCTTGCAAGTCCCCTTCCTGTTATGGTGGCCATAGCAATACAGTCATGGATTGGCTTCTGATACAAAAACGTATAAATGCAAGTTCACACACAGTCTGCTACCCATAAGATAAATGTGTAGACGTGGGAAATGAAGGAGGAAAGGAAACAGACAGCTTAGTGGAATGAAAGACGCAGAGGTACAGGCCTCTCTCTCTCTCTCTCTCTCTCTCTGTCTCTCTCTCTCTCTCTCTGTCTCTCTCTCTCTCTCTGTCTCTCTCTCTCTCTCTCTCTGTCTCTCTGAAACTCAGAGAGTAGATTTTTGTACAGTGGCACGTATGCAAATCTGGCCATTGGGAATATGCTCTGGCTCTACTGCGCCCTATTCTGATGATGCAGTTCGAGGCAGTGGAGGAGGAAATTGAGTTTAGTCAGATAGAGAAGCTGAGTTAACATGTGGCCTGAAGGAAAAGAAGACGGAGTCACCTGGGTCCCGTGGGTGGAGAGGAAAAGTCCTCAAGAACCCCGGCTAAGGCATATAGCCCCTAGGAGACAGGGATATGGAGCTCAGTGGATCGGACCATAATGACATTCAAATGTATAGTCCACTGGGTTTGAGATGGTAGAAGAAATGAGGGACTTAAATCTTAAAGTATTGAAACTCTGAGGGTCATAGCATTTAAACCGAACAATTCTATTTTTCCTGATTTCCAACACCACCTTTCTGATGAGACTCCAAAACTGGCTTTTCTCACTGTTACTTCCCCTGATGGATGGCTATCCTTGGAGTCCTTTATCTGCTGAACTTTACTTTAATAGCTGCTAAAGGCAGACTGTCAGCTCACTCTGACCTGAATGTGTGGACTTTGTGAGGCCAAGCAACCAGAGAAGAGAAGAGGTGGAGTGGATGAAAATGCAGAAGAAAAGAGAGCCAGAGGAGGGGGTGGAGGGAGGTTGAGAAGAGAAGCCTAGAACTTCACTTCACTGTGAGTGTCTTCAATCTTCCCTTGGGCAGAGCGATTTAACTGAAGTCCGGCACATAGTAATGTGAAGTATTCGGCTCTACACTCTATTCATTTCCTCTGCTTGATGCATTACTACGTCGCCTTGACATAGAGAGTAGGTGAGAGCTCCTCTGCTATAGAGACCTCTTTAAGATTTGAAAACAAAGTCTAATAGTTTGAAATGGCCAGCTCAGAGATGATGAACCGGATATGACAGGGTTTTGGGACTGGTGCATAAAAATCTGAGTCTGCACAGTCAGTAACTACCAGAGTAAAGCCTTCAAGATGAATTCCTTACCCACTGTACCATGTTCCTCTTCATTTCTGTCTAACTGTAAAAAAATTTACCTTGTTTTGCGTTTGAATCACAATAGCACTTTGCACCGAAGAATCGTTGCAACATTACGATATTTTCATTAAGGCCAGTTAAAAAATGAAACCATCACTGGATAAATAGCTAAGATATTTGTCTGACCCTGACATGAACACACCCCCTCCCCTCCCCAAAAACAATGTGTAGCCGACAGCTTGTGGGCCTAATCAGTAATAAGGAGGTTGCCTTTGTTCTGATTGGAGTACGCCCCTTCTGAGCTGAGTAATCCTGCTTCGGTTGATATCATTCACTTGTGCCGCTCTCCCTGTGATGAATGAGTGGACACCAACTGTCACTGTCTGAACGCAAATTGTTTGCCAAGCAATTAGTCACACAATTCTAGTTCAGTTCGGTGTATCATAGCAGATAAAATCCTCCTTGTCCACTGACACCTTCTAGTTGGCTTTGAGATGTGTCTTGTTTGTTAGGTTAACAATAACAGGCATGAGGTGAGAAACAGATGACAAGAGTCGACTGATTCAGATGAGTAACACCCTGTGGAAAATAGTGATAAATATAAGGTAGAGAAAACAATTAAAAGTTGCCCTTTCCCTCAGTCTATGAATCACATTTTCAAAGGGTGTTTGACTTTCTTGATTGTTGGCTCTCTCGAAATGCATTAAATGGAACATTGGATTCACCAAACATCATAATAATCAAAGGCACCTTACGTTGAGTAAGGGAGTTGGAACTTTGAACTGTGTACTTAGAGGCTCAAGTATCCAAGTTATTTTTGGCAATCAATACTGTATTCATGGGAGATGATTAGGGACTTTGACTTGATTGTTACATAATCTTCAACATTCTGTCGGAAAATGCGTCTCTGATCCTTACATAAATACACAACTTTTTGTAGTTTGACTCGCGGGGGTATTATCTGGGCTGACTTTTGACTCTTATGAAAAAGGGGTGTTTCAGCCATGTTTCCTGTTTGCCTCTCCATGTTTAGTGAAGAGGAGAATTTCCTGCAAAGAGAGCAATGTGCATCCGAAACTGTTGTGGCAGTCGAAGGGTTTGGACTTTGGTTGAATTATGACTACTAAAATAGTTTGGAGGTGAGGCAAGAAAAAAACAATTGCTCACAATGTTTGTGCAGAGCCTAGGACAGTTTGATTAAGAGTAGAAGTGACAAACTATGTTCAACTGCTCACATGAGAGGGCCTTTCTATGTTACACTTTCATTTCTCTCTCTACCGATAGGCTGCTGATAGACATGGTAGCAAAAACTCACTCTATGACCTTTCAGTTGCCCAATAGTTATTTTTTGATGTAAACCCACACATCAGCAAATGGCAGGGCACATATTGGCACAGGTGGCCATGCCAAACTACAAAGGAACAAGAACAAACCATTTTCAGGTGTCAGTGCATCGGAAAAACAGGATTATTTTCAAACTTTTGCCACCACCAACCATATCAACTTCTTCTTTTGTCAGATGTTACATTATTTGCTAATCCTTGGTTACATATCCTCAATTGAAAGCAGTGCAAAGGCAATATATTTAATGTTTTACTGTATCAAATTCTTTTTTCTTAATATATGCTTATTCTTTTGCTGCAACACGATAAAAAAAATTTAAGACAAAATACGACATCCATATTTTTATCTCTGGAGTGAGACTATACAACCTGAGTTAAGACAAGACCGAAGACTGAGGACATTGTGGAAACAGGTGATAGTATCATGATTGGGTATGAAAGGGACATCCTCTAAAAGCTCAACAATCAAGAGAAATTAAGTAATTGGTAAAGGTCTAAAATCAAGCTTTACATGACCAACATGAGTGTATAAATGATAGTTATCCAACTACAGGGGCTTAGGAAACACTTGGAGAATGCCATTGTTGGTAAACCCCGCAGCACAAAAAACACATCAACAACATCCAAAAATGGTGCTCACTCATCTGGGACCAGGATCATCGAAGATGCATTGATGCAAACTGGTGCTAAGTGCACTGTGGTCTGATGAGTTTCAGCTTTGGAGTCAAAGTCAGAGGTACAAGTGCCTGAGTGGAAATAGGCTCTTGAAAAACTATTCATACTTCTCAGTTTATCAGAAAGCTTTCTGATTATGATATGGTGGTTTATGTCTTCCAACACCACAGCCACCGCAGTCACAGTGATTAAGAGACAATCTACAAGTCTTTCATGTCATGTTACTTAAAGGCTACATTGACACTGGCTGCCTGCCTTAGCTCGACCCAGACACTCATACCTAGCTTGTGGTTCCACTTTATGGTTTGTGTAAAGGCAGACCAAAACAACTCTGCCCATTCTTGCAATAAAAAAGGCCAGCAAACGTGAAAAGAAGAAGATCTTCTTGCCGGAAAGCGTGTGATTTATTCATGGCCTTTAGATTCACCCTTTCAGATGCTGGATCATGTGAAGCTGAGCATTAACATCACATGTGCAGGTGCTTTTATGGGCCCTCATCCATTACTCCTGATTTACATTCCTCAGCTAACACAGTGCTGTAACTAGAGATGTGCAGATGCCTGTTCTTCACCAGCAACCAATAATATGTGTGGGAAGGGGTTATTGTTTGTGCCAGGTCATTTACCTTTGCCATTATACATCTCTACCCCCCCCCACCCCCTGCCTGATTGTGGAAAAATCCTTTGGTAATACAACACAAGTCATTTTGCAACTGGGTACCAAAATAGATAAAGAGGAAATTTTGCAACTAAATAAAATATGATTAACACAGAAGAAATTCACATTGGAGCCCAAAGTCTGTGCTGAATTCTTACAGGGCGCCCATTTGAAACTTGTCTGCACTTCCCTACATTTCTACTGCATGGGTAAGCGGATATTTCGAGCTTGTATGAGGTCCATTTATGCATGTTTACTTATAAGAAACACTGGGGAGTAGGTGTTTTTGTGAGCAGAGTGTGGGTGGGGAAGCATCAAAAAGGCCAAATGAAGCACTTCCAGTACCAGTGAGAGATTAGATGGCAGACTCTAGCTTCAAGATATCACTATTGATTTCCCTTTCTTTCTCCCATTTCTCACTCTGTGGAAAAATAACTTCATTACTGTTCTAACTGACTCATCGCTGCACAGAGAGAAAGAGGCCATATATTTCCAAGACAACCCATCTGAGAAATGCCTTTTCACATGACATACAGCACATTGTCTAGCTAATAACCGCAACGCAGTTATTTGTTTCATGGCTGACTAGCCTTATGCATGTGTACATATGGTCCACAGAAAGCAGTGTAGTAACAATATGGTCAAAAAGAGAGTTGTTTTCAGATGTGGTATTATTCAACCGTATAACAATCTAGTTTATAACTTTTTACATTATTATTATCACTTTTTATAGGATAAAAAGGAAAGCTTCCTTTCTCGCCCACAATAGTTGTATTAAAATTTGGCTTTGGGAGGACAAATTGAGTTTTTATTTTTACTCCATTCATTCCTCACTCTAACCTTGAACTTAAACTTCTTATCAGGCCAAGTCAAATTTAATTATAGCTCACTCTTTCAAACCTGAAATTCATGGATGATTACATGGCCTCCCTCTTGGTCCATTTGTCTTGAACCATCTCGGACGTCTGTGCCTAGTAAGCACCAGATAACAAAGGAGAGGGCCCAGGGAAAGCTGGGCAATTCTGCTCCAACACGCACAACTACATTCAGATTTAATATTTCATAGATGGGAGTTCATGATTAATGGAGGGATTCGGAGGAGTCATGAGGGGGGACATTTAAATTGTTCTCTATCCCACAGCAGAGTCACCTACTCTTCCATCCCTCTATTATATAAGCTTTACATAACATGAGTGAAGGAGTGTTTGGAGATTCTTTTTCTTGAGTATTCTGACAAATCAAATGTGGCAGCTTGGGGAGAAAATGAGGAAAAACTGTCATCTAACTCACAGTTAGATTCAGTCCTGCCACTGAGTAACTTTTCTAACTTTCCTATCTAATAAATATGAAGATGGCAAAGAGGCACAGACTTGAAAAACAGGATCATCAAAGGTGCCATCTATAATAACAAGGAGCTAAATCATTTCTATGTGCAAAAAAATTTGTTTATTGTCAGATAATCCACAATGATTTAATTTTATTTTAAGCTAAACCAAAAGCTGAGCAAGTTATTAAGTTAATAATAAATATTATTTTCCTCATTAAGAAGTTACACCTGGGGTCACCTGCTTTTGAATTTAAGCATGGTAGGTGTTTTTCTATGCTGTATTCTTATTTGTATGTGATAATGAGTTGTTCTTTGCCATCATTAAAACATATGCCAGGTAAGTATTAGCAATCAGGTAAAAATTGGGGGTTACAGAAATACAGAAATCTGTAACAGGTTTAACAGGTGCCAGATATGCACAAGAAAGAAACTAATGATGACAGATGGTGTAAAACTTTAAGCTACAGGTTCGTCGGTTGTATTTTAACTGCAGGTTATTCTTACTCCTCTGCAGAGAAAATCAGACCTTTCAGACAAACAAGCAGTAGAATCAGGCTAGTATGTGGTAGTGCTCTACCTGCTGATTGAAGCTGATGTTAGCATGGAGTCAGGTAATAGGATCAGACTGCTCAGGCGTCAGAGAGTGCCTGCAATTTTCCTCCAGGGATTGTCAACAAAAGGCCTCCTACAATTACGGTGCTGAGAGGCAGAAGAGACAAGACACATTTCTGTCTCATTAACACCTGCTGTCTCCTTTTGCCTTTATTACCAAATGTGCCTTAAAACACTGTCTCCGGTCATACAAGTTCTTTCCAAGAAAAACTCCCAGACTGAAGATACCAATCTTTTTATACTGTGCTCAAGGCTGTAACCCATAATAGAGACAGTGCTACTGTAACTCATGGAAAAGGTTACTTTCAGACGTGTATACTTTTCCCATTTTGTTTCAGGTAAGCCATACGTCTCAGGATTTTATTTTTAGATGTTATGTCTCACTTGCTTCTTTTCTGTTGTGCGTATTGTGTACAGATGCATTACTAATGTTCGATTTCTTTTAATGGCTCTTAAAAAGTATGTTGGGGAATAAACTGGGGTCAGCAGAACTTTACTCATCCCGCAGTAAAACTTGTGAACGGACCATCTGCCTGTCTATCAAGCAAATGAAAAGAGCAAAAAGAGAGAACCTCCATAAATCTTAAGTTACAATCAATAAAAAGCAGCTGAAGTAAAGACTCTGTCACACAGGCAACTGCTCTGGAGTCAACATATACATACACATCAATTTAACTTGTAAATATACTAAGAACACATAATATCAGAAGTAAATCCTTAAATAAAGACCATTGAAAAAATGTGTTTTTAGAAAACACATTTTTCACTGTCACTTCAATATTTATAAGGTGGTATATTTACGCTTGTTTAGATAAGTCGTTCATTACAGTTAAAGCAACTTAAGGTAATTTGACTGCTTAATTTCTAAAATATCACAAAAAAATAAGTAAAATTAAAATCACATGGCTAGGAGCTTATCAACCTTAACTGCAATACAGCGGACATAACTGAACTTTGCATTTGTTATCCCTCCTCAGTCTCTATTTGTCAGACTCTCACATGCATATTTGCACTCTGCATGCACCCCACTATTATCCTCTCTTACATCTGTGTTGTTTCTATACCATAAGCCACAGGAGCCATCTTACTTTCAACCACAGCATCGCTTTAAACTGAACCCTGCAAATGGAACAAATAAAAATAAAATGTGAAATCAAGCAGTGATGTCAGATGGTTGTTCTTGTAATGGCGAGAAAATCAACTGAGAGTAAATATATATATTTCAGTCAGAGCATTTTAAATTGACCACTCAATACCAAAAGTATTGTAAACAAGATGACAAATGGAAGGTGGCAGCAGCACTAAAGTAACAAATACAATTACATGTTGAGGAGCCAAACTTCATATAAACATAATCACTTACAATTGCATTCAAATCATATATGCTGAATTACTTCATTTTCAGATGTAATCAAATAGGAATGGTCTCAAAGGTCCTTTTGTTTAAATCAAACACAAATCACAAGAACACATGTGTTGTTGCCCAAGGTTGTTGGCCCTCCACCGTGTAATTTAAAACAAGATGAAAAGATACACATGGCCAATAACAAAATAGATGGAAAGAAAATTAGTTTACTCACTATTTTGGTCCCAGCTGTTTTTGTACCAACTGGGCATGACACTCCGCTAGCCCAGGCAGTAATTTTGTCCTTTGTGTGATACACTGACTCCTGAGCGAGCCAATTTGACAGTGGACTTATCTGAGAAACAGCATGTGAGTGCAGGCTGCTCAGGACACCCAGGATGCCTTTAACTAAATCAAGTTGTAATGTATCACATCATATTTCATCACATCTCTCTAAGCAATAGCTGAATTGAAACTTATTGAGTCCTTACAAGTTTGCCTTTCCAGGTATCCATTTGAGAATACAAGCTGAGACACAAAGCGAGTCAATCTAATAATGTGTAATATACAGCAGAGTTTGTGTGGTCAAAAGACCAACAAAAATTGTTTAACTACTTCCTGCGCGACTGCAATAATAATACTTGCAGAGCATGGCATTAGAGCATATTCAGGTCATCAGCAGACACAGGAGTTACAGGTTCTGTCAACACTCAGCTATTGAATTAACCCGTGGTTCAATAAAGCAATGCTATTTCCCCTCAAATAGTTATTACGAGAATGTCTCTCAAATAGAGATAGAGTCCAGGCTAATATAAAAGACCTTTTAGTAAGCTGGAAGGTTTGTAATGAAAACCTCGTGGAGCTACATCAGTCAGGCAGGTCAATAAGACCTGTCTCAAGCTATTACACAATAAGAGCAAGATGTGTCAGGGTTCAATGTGGCCGGTTCAGTCTTATCCTTTGTCCCTTGTACAGGGGAAAAGACATGGAGATTAAATCCAGTATGAAAACCAAACTACAGTATGAGCTCATATGAAGCAATTTTACTTTCAATTTGATGTCACCATAAAACAGAATTAATGTTCTATTATATCTGATGAACAAACTTAGCATAGGGCAGAAGGTCAATTTATGTCATGCACATGAATGTTTCTGAGGCATTATGTCTTTGACCGTCTGGGGACATAAAGATGTCACACCTCTGACATTATTCTCGCAAAGTGCTTTGTCATGTTAAACAGATTTTTCCCCTTTGCATTTAGTTATTTCCAAGCCGTGATTACATTTGGCTGTGTCATTGGATACTGAAATTCAGGCACTTTTTAGCGCTCATGTAATTCAGAGTAAAGGTAAAAGGTTTCTCGTAAGTGTGCGTTCAGAAAAAACATTTCTCAGATTTTCACTCTCGGTAGTAAATGGTGGGAGCAGCATGTACAAAATGTCCTCAATGCTTTTGAATGTTCTGTCCTGGTTGAGCAGTCTTCTACCATCTAATTATGCATTCGGATATCAAACTTAAAAGACATTCCCAATCTAAGTGAACAACTTATATTACAGTTTTTTGTTAATGACACAGCTGCGTAAATTCCTTTTTAAAGATTAAACACAAGTAACAACACTGACACAACAACAGAACATACTTTGCACTGTAAGTATACCTAGCATTGACTCCAATACAAGTGTCCAGTGTCAAAATGTGGTATTTGACAATTTTATCTCCCCTTGACTTCAAAAAAGCATTCATTTTTTTGTTTGTGTATTGTAATAATGTATAAATTCCCTCTGAATAAGCAACAAAAAAAGAACATCCCTTTAACCAAAGTCGAGTCACAACATATACATGTTTACAAGTGGAGACCTAAAAAACATGCCACTAAAGTAACAGATTAAAGATTAGAATTCTCTGTGCATGTAAATATAGCTATTAATGATTAAAACTGTTTCTGGGGAGACTCAAGTAAGCAGAAAATGAGCACTCTCATCTGCACCTGCAGCAGATCTTATAATCACAGAGCAATCAGTATAAACCCTGTGTCAACCTCCCCCTCCCTGCCTTTATCACGGTCATGCCCATTCATCTGACTACTAGGGGACACAAAAAGGAGCTTTTTGGCATCAGCAGCACCAACCCATATACGTTCTTTACATATATGGTGGTGTGACTGCTCAGATTATTTTCATGCAATGATTTAGTTTAGCTTTTTGTAGCTTTTTATTCAGAGACCCTTAAGCAAAGCGAACGTTTGCTGTTATGAACAAAGGTCTCCCTACTCACTAGCCAACCGTTCTAGTTCTGTTAATTAGGTATTTTGACAAAAATTATGAATTATCTAATTAGCTCTCACCATTAAGAAAGTAAATTAATGGCTGATCTAAGTTTCCAAGAATAGAGCCTCGGAATTAAGGGGGAAAGAATAGGCTATAGACAGGCAATGTTTCAAACTAAATTGGGTCACAGAGCTCGAATTCCTCAGTAAAGGTGAGATGGCGCGTTCCTTAGAAGAAATGTGGATTAAAAAACGCCAGTATAAGCAAGATGGAGGAGGCTATTGGTGTGAGCACATAGCGTAAAGTTCAGTAGCATCTGTTTCTCTGTCATTTAATGAGTCACCAGTCCATATGGTACATGTAACCCCAGGTTCAGGAACATCATAGTTTCACATTAAAGTTTGAACCGCATAAACACCATTGGCAATTAGTAAATGAAGCAGTTCATTTCTTATGAGAGCCAAATCTCATATGATAAAACATAATAAATAAAGCTATTCAAAAAACAAAGACAGAATAAAACAAAATTAATTTTCAGTGCAACCATATTCCTCTTCCATGACCAAACTAGGATTTTAACTTGACTGACAGAGAAAAATACATTTTTAAACAGCAAAAAAAGACAGAGTAGAGAGATTTAATTTTCTCAAAACACCAAAAGATCTGAGATTAAAAGAAGAAAATTACATGGTAGAAGGACTATTTTGTTCCAAATCGAGGCACAGAGGAGAAAGACGCATGAGAGACACGGACACTGTAAATGCACCTCTAAGAGAAGGAGGCAAATTAACGTGTTTTAAAATGAATGCAAATATATGCAGATTCCTTCTATCAGCCTGTACTCTGTTTTTTTTTTTTTGTTTTTTTTTACTTAAACCTTTGGTCTTTTAAACCTGCAAGCTGTTTAAAATTCATGAAACATTTATTTAATTCACCGAGCAGGGACCTTTCCTGACAACCTTTTACTTTTCCCACTCGAGCTCTGCTAGTCTGACATTCGTCACGACCACATTGGACATGATGTATGTTCCATGACAGATTACTCTCCTGCATCATTCACATTGCTCTCCTGGGGTCTGCTTTGATCAGGGGGATAAGCATTAGCATCACCCATATCACACACACTGAACACTACTGACATAAGTGATGGACAAATTGAGATAGAGGGTACCACAAACTGAACAAACTAACAAACAAACCAGAGACCAACAAACATTTGCATGCATACACACAAACACATTTGTGATGATGGCAGCATAAAGCACGTTTGTGGCTACAAACAGCATGCAGACTTTCCAATATATTAAGATGAAATTCAGTGGCTTGCCTAAAAGTCACAGAACTTGTGACCAAATGGTAACTTTCCCAGACTAGAGCAATAAATCTGGGGAAGGATTGCCACTATAGTTCACTTAACACCCAGACTGCTCAGCCAGCAATGTGGTTTACTTTGCTGCTACCAGCAAACCTAGCCAGGCTAAATACAAGGGTGAAAAAATAATTTCAATTGATATTGAATTAATATTGTTTTCAATCGTTGCATGAGACCAGCTTGAGAATTGATTGAGTACATGCTGAAAGATACACAGTGTTTTACTGGAGGCCTAAGGCAGAGAGTTTGGTCTGTCATAACCCATCTTTGAAGGTCCAGGCCATAATCAAGGTTATTGACATACTAAAAGGTTCAACTGGGCTTAATGGCCATTTAAACATATCCTCTGACTCGTCTACTCATCTTCTTTTCATCCCTGTGCTGCAGCATGACTCGAACTCAGCCCATCACTTTCACAGCCCATCTCATTCCCAGCTACGGGCTGAGCCGAAGCCCAGCTGTCCATCGAGTTGCTCTGCTGTGTGAATGACAAGGAGATGCAGTGAGAGGCACTGAACCGCTCAGTGTGGAGGAGCTTCTTTGAAATCCTGTAGGTTCTTTTCTTTAAGCCCAGGCTGTGTAAAAGTCCATCTACGCCCTCTGTGACTTCCCTCCTCCCTTGTGCCCTAACCCCCTAAACTAGTTCCCATTCTGGCTCTCTGAGCTGCTCACCCTACCATGCTCCCCTCCTCTGTAAAGAAGAGCCGCTTTCCCACAATTCCCTCAAGATGTGGTCAGTGCTTTCTGCTCCAACAAGACTATGGGTGGTATTTATTCAGGGTACAGGGCATCCTCACACTTATTCTTGTGGCTTTAGTTCAGATGCTTCTCCCCGGCCATATGGCTCAGGGAACAAGGAGATGTGGAGGTAAATGCCAGGATTAACTTGAAGCAGCAAAGTATTTACCAACACCCAACTCATCTACAGTTTGACCCTCATGTCACTGGCTTTCTGTACAACACAAATACCACTTAGGGTACCTGAGGAAATAAAGAGGGTATTTAACCCCAAGAGTTGAGCAGATTTTAGCCATCTGTTTTTAACAGCTTAACCTCAGACAGTCCTCCACTGTCTGGATGTGTTTGGTGACAGGAAGAAAATCAAACAAGAGTGCTCACTCACGGAACAATGAGGCTTAGTGCATTTACTAGAGATGAGCCATATGTCTCAAAATTCCTGTTTCACTTTGTACTGAACAGGGATAGACAAGCCATCTGGAGTAGCGGGAGTCTCCTTGGTGAGTTACTCAACCTGAGGGGCTTCCACTAACTCTAGACTAGACCGAGACTAGAAAATACTTTTGAACATTGCAGTATTTAAATTAGGATCAACTTATAACTGGACTATTTGACAAAGCTGGCGTGTTCAAACTTACTTTGGTACGTTCTGCATTTTAAAATGTACACCACCAGAAAAAGGGCAGCACCTTAGGGGCAATGTAGTACAATGAGCGAGGACTTCAATCTACAAAATAAACAATATATCCAACTGTAAACAAAGAGGTAAATATGTTTTGAATTACTGGATATATGAATGTCTTCCCTTTCATTAAAATATATAGAAAAATAGGCTATATGTGCAATAGGACAGAGTGTCGGTATGATAAGCATCTGGGTCATATTTCTGGAAGTGTTATTTTATAATACTAATCACTGCTACCAACAATGGAAAGATGTGTAGAGAAAGGTAATTAAAGTACATGTTTATACTGTCCACCCTACGCTAATAGCTGTCCTAAAATGTAATTATTATTAAATATATCAAAAAAGTATTAATCATTACTGTCTCTGTCTTGTCTTACCATCTTATGTCACCACCCAAACAAAAGAAAAATCACAGCTGCATTCTGTCCACAGTGCTGTGTTTTGGCTACTGTTGACAGGTGTCAAAGGGATTGTGTGCCATGAATGGCAAATGTCGTGGTGAAATGAGGGATTACATTGTATTACTCTCCGAATAATTTTTTCAGAGGCAATAGCAGTATAGTGAAGGAGTAGTAATCTGCTGTGGCCAGACCCCATCTGGACTGACAGCAGCTTAGTTCCACAGAGTTTAGTCCCTGTACTGCCCAAAAGGAAAACTTGGCCTACCATGTCACAGTCCATCAGAGACCTGAAATTTGGCTATTCACCCCTGCTAATGACACCGGCTCCCTATCCACGCCACAGCACCTCTGGCCTGCGACCAAAGAAGACAGCAGTGTTCATTATGAGGGAGTGGAGGCACCCCAATGTCAAGACCTGCCATGCGAAAAGACAGCTGAGGCTAGCTGTAAGAGATGGGGAGTCTGCTATTTTTCCTCAATTTCAGAACTGTCTACAGCCTATGGACATAATAGCCATGTGTTTGATGTCCTTTTGCCAATTTTTTCTCTACCCATTCACATAAAAGAGAAACAGCATCACTGCTCTGTCTTGCTTTTATTTATTCCCCTGAACTATTGTACATGAATATTGCAACACTGATACACTGTTATGTTAGATCTGTAGTTTGTGGCCTGTAACTTTGACCAATGCTGTCCCATAACAACATTCAGCTCATAATGTTGGCAAAAAAGACGTTTCAGCTTATTCTGTCATTTTCCTCACTTTATGTTGCTCTGGCTATGTGTGACAGCTAAATGAAGATTATGTAAAATGCTCATTTTGCTGCTCTTCCACAATATATTATATTGATACTAACGGGTAAATGGAAGTCAAATTGGAGGGTCTGTCAATTTTAACACACTGTCCATTTTCTCAGCTTTCTGAGAGCAAATTGGTCATATAATGACAGTTATCTGTTAGCAGACATGGCAGATTAAAGAAAACTGATCATATAATTACACTAGATAGTATGAATGGCTGTTCTATTGACCAAACTGTCAGATCAGGCTGATAAATGGAAACCTAAATTGGCAGCTTTGGAAGGTGGAATATTGACTCTGGTCAAATGTGTCATTGATTATTTGATTATAGCACTCTGTTGTGATTAGTTGATAAGCACAGTGGGTACTGAGCACACAATCTGTGATCTTGGCTAATTGACTAGAAGACAGTGGATTCATCAGATTAGGTGAGTGGTTATGAACAGAGATTAAAAAAAGATCCTTCTGGTGTTAGGATGAGCCACTGGTTGATGAACTCTGGGATTTTTTTATCGAATCATTTTAACAGTTTGGAACATGATATAAAAAAATATACGGAGCTCACACCGCAACTGAGAATGACTGCAATAAAAACATTATCAGTGAAAGGAGCTCTCAGTGGTTTGTAATGAGGTTTCCTGGGTCTTAGACATCTCCTCTGTCCAGGCTTTCGATGCATGTTGACAGCCACAATATGAGTTGTAATAGCTAAGCATTCAGGGATCAAATTAATTCACCCCTCATGAAAACTTTATGAATACACTCTCAGGGACTGAATATAAATGTGCATATTCTGTAGAGGTAAAGCAGAGTAGAGGCAGACAGATGCATCAGAAAACAAATATTATTAGAACATTTGCGTCATTTCTGCACATTATCAAGCTATTAACATGATTACATCAGCTGATTTACTAAAGGAGTAAGCTGCAATTTTAATTGGTGTGACAATATGAAAGTGCATTGTTTAAACAAAGACAGAGAAATATGCCTGTCCCTGACGGGTACCCCACACATTTTATCTTTAATAAAGTAATAGCAAATTGTATTTTGCTTTGCTGTCCATGCCAAAGAAAGTAAGATTACTATAAAGGACAAAGAACTGTCTCAGATACAAAAGGACCATACCAGTCTATTTCTTCTACTTATCAGTCTATCATCATCACAAGATTTTCGATATCCACACATATTTTTCTTGGTCATGTGCACCAATAGTGGACAACTGCACTTTTTGTCTGAGTGGCACCACAGGGGGAAAATACTAGCAAATATGCAATATAACAGAAGCTTGGGTGGATGCATTCATATGCAAGGCAGAGTTTCGATAATATTTAGGATGCTCATGTATGCCAGCCATCACATCCTGTTTATAATAACCCAGTTAGGATCATTTCCCAGTTGCTAGAAGCCTAAACATTAGAGCTGGGTTATTATCTGGTATACTGAGGCGTGTAAACACTTTAGCACAGTTACAAGCTTATTTCCATGGTAATATTTAGACATCTTTGTTTAGTTATGTACAAGAATACAGAAAAGCTGCGTGTTTGAGATGAGTCATTACAGGCTATCCAATATACAGAGGTCAATAAAAAGGATAGCCACTAATGAAGGACATATGCTTTTTGTAAAATGTACCACTACTTGACTTTTGGAAACTCTCGGAAAACATACACATGACTTTTTTTGCCAAAAAAAAATAGAGCAGCTAAGCTAAGAATTTTACTAAAAATGCAAAATAGTTTCAATGAAAAACATGAATTTAGCAGGAGGGCAGCTTGTAATTTCTTCATTGCTGCTATATTACTGGGGGGAGAGGAGAGGAAAATGAGTTATGGTGCATTAACCTCTTCATTCACAATTATCCCTCTTTCCTTCCTCCCCTCTGTCTCGCTCATTCTCTGTTGGCCTGTCTCTCTCTCAGTCTTGTATTACACATTGCTTAATGGCACCAAACTGACCAATGCTCCCTGGAGGCCCCCCGTCAGCCAAGTGCCTGATTGTATTTTTTCACAACACCTCTCTCAATCCTAAGAGAGGAGTAAAGAAGCACCTTGATGATATCACTGATATTAGGTTTCAGAGAAGTCTTCTCTCACCATGTTAGGGGCAGGGGATGGAGGTGGATGAGGTGAGGGCGACTGGGCTGATAAGAATCTCTTTGCCTCAGAGTGATGACCTGCGCTGCCAGGTCAACATCCTGGGGAGCTAACTGGTGTGAGGCATTTTTTCAACCTTGGAAAGGTGTTGAGATTTTGAAGGCTAGTGTGGATAGTGCTATTGAGTTACTGTGATGGGGAGGGCTGGCGTGCATGTTTGCTTGATGGCCTGAGGCATTTGTAAGGCAATAAGAGGGCCAGCAGCTCTCGTCTTTCTCCCACCAGTGCCTGGTCTGTATCACAGGCGTGTGACACCTGCCCTCTCAACTGACTCTAGGACAACAGTCAAGGACTGATGCTGATCCAAATCTCAATCTTTACACGCAACACTACAACTGGCACTGGAAGACAGATGTTGGGCTGTGCAGCCAATGAGGTCCTAAAAGAACAAAAGAAAATAGCTAAATATTAAAGAGTCTAAGCCTTGAAGTACTACGTGCTTTGCTGCTACGGTAATACCATCAAACTAATTATGCTGTTATTGCACCACAGTCTCATAATATAGGAACTCTAAAGGCTCCACCTTCTTGGCCATCCAAGTCACTGTAATAAAACCTCTTTGCCAAAGTCGTTTCAGTTGCTGTCTCATAGCAGCCAACTAATTGGGAAAACTGATGAGGCCCGTTAGCTTCCAAGTAAGCCCTTTTGTTCTACCTGCTTGCTAATTCCTCGCAAGTCTCTATCTTTGTCCATTCAAAGCTAATTCAGCACTTCTCAGGCATATGAGCTCCTGATGACCTCCCAGTGGTAAGCAGAGAAATGTAGTGAAACCTTGTGATTTGGCAGGAGACTTGTGACCATGTCTTGTGTAACCTTTTAGGTATTTACTGCTTTGTTTCTAAGACAGAGGGTCAGGATCTGAAGTCAAATTAGGAAAAAAAAAAATATGTAAAAGGTTTTTAGGAGTTATTTTTAGAGTTATTTTGCATATCCAGCTAAGCAACACTTCTCGAAGACCTTAAGAAACGTTAGATTTTTTTAAAAACATTTTATTCATGATATATTTTCTACAAAAAGATGCTTTTTAAAAACACACCATCTTAAAAGCAGCTAACCACAATAGAATTTCATTAGTGCAGATTGACAGAGCTCCTCAGAGTTTTGTCTCAAGGCAGGCAAATGCAGTTTGTGTTTACAACCCTGACAAAAAAAAAAAGAAAAAAGAAAAAAAAAAAAAATCACAGGCAAAACAGCTCAGGGACAAAAATCTACATATTTGACATGCAAATAGCCAAATTAAAAGATTTCAATTACTTGCACAAAACTCAAACTCTGGCCAGTTTTGAATCTATTTTAAAAACAATTTTATTAGCGTCTCCATCTACAAACCAATGTGGTTGCTACTCCTCACTGGTCAATGCAATGTTAAGTCTGGAGAGGAGTGACAGGGTTGATAAATACAATATAAACAGAAAAGCACCAAGGCTCCAAATCATGAACATGTAAACAGCACTGACACCAGCATAACATTAAGAGTCCTGTGGGGAATGGAGCAGTTCGTAGACACCAGTAGGTATTTACTTGATCTTTTTACAGTAGTGCTCTCGCTTTAATTGCTGTCTGAATAATAGAGCACCGGAACATTCCTCGTGCTCTCTGATCACTCTGACATATTGGCTAATGAAATAAAAGCTTCAGCATTGTCTCAAGCTTTGTTGCCATCTCCTTTTGGGTTGTAAAAGAAAGTTGGTGAAATGTGCAATGATAAACACCCATAAAGCCCTGTCTCATTTTACTGAGAGGCCATTATGGTACCATCCTGAGAGGTGCTTTCATTCTCTGACAGTTAGTGAGGTTCTTCTCATCTATAAAACATGCAGGTTACGTTGAGAGGTAGCTGTAAACTGCCAGTTTGCTCATTTAGTAATGTCTGGGGAGTGTAGCTATCAGGTATTCATCTTCCGCCTCCTGGCCTCTTGCTGTGGCCCTGACTGGGAGGACGCAGCCTCACAATCATAAATGTACAAATGAATGGGTAAAATCTCCCGTCGCGTCCCCACTACGACAACAAATGGTTTTATTAGCACTGCCACCGCTGCAAATTCTTCATATTGAATTCTTGTTGCTTCCCATGCTCTGGAAGATTAAATAATTATGTCACATTTGTCAAAAACAGATTTGCCACCACGCTGCAGTCTCTTGAAGGACAAGGCGGTATATTAAATTATTCAGGCCTGAAGGTTGGTAATATAGAGAGTTGGTGAGTTTGGTACTAAAAACACCGGCAGAAACCACAAAATCCTCCATTTCAACTATCCAATCTTCATTTGTAACATTCAATGTGCTCTTAGTTAGGCTAATTGTTAATGAATTCAACTTCAAAACTTTTTCTCTATTCAGGTTGTCTGCTTCACGTATGCCCGTGGGACACATAGTCACAGACCCAGAAAACTTTACTAATTGAAAAAGTACACAGCGTCAAATTTGCAGCCATCTATCTTGCCTTTGTGCAATAACAATGCAATCAAAGGGTAAGTGCATGGACGAATATGTTTACCACTAATTGCAATTGAGTGCATTTCCCTAATGAAGCCCAGACTTGACCCTAATGTTTGTCTGTGCACAAAACATTGTGTGGGCATGTCTGATTCTGTGCAACTTGGCCTCTGAGACTGTAGGTGTGAGACACCAATATAGTCCTTATATTTTATTTTTAACATAACTTTAAACATTCAAAGCTGTTTTTACAAATGTTTTGGCAGGACAGAGGAATAGAGTGAATAAAACAAGCAGCCAAAGAAAGCAGGCAGGTGTGGCGCATTCTCCCGTGCACCATTTGGCAGTATAAAGCATAGGCCTGTTGTCTTTTATGATGATTAATCTCCAAGCACACAGGTTTTCAAGACCTCTCCATCAACCCTCTGCTTGCAAGAACTTGGGAATGAGTCTGAAAAACAATGTGTGCACATGTTTCTTCAACCCACACACACCTAACACCATACTATGAAAGAGGAACATGCCTCAGACGAGGACGAGGGTCTTGGCACATTCCTCACAGAGGAAAGGAGCAAACAGAGGTTTGTGAGGATGGGAAAAAGTGAAAACAAAATTCCATCCAGGCTTTTCCTGTACAAATCCTGCCTTACCTCTGAAAGCATCCCTGTACTCTTTGAGAAACACAATAGGGAAATAAACAAACCAGTTGCTGAACTAGTGTTTTAAATCATTTTAACTGAAAATTATCATAAATTACAAAACCATCCCCAAAGGTGACACCATCAGGGTTTCGCCAGCCATTGTGGGAGCTTTCGAGCAAATCAGGATATGAGATGTTTTAAATCCAACAACAGTATCACTGTAATCAGCATACTCAACGACAACATCAGATGACTTCTTTCACCACTGCTCATTTTATGACTGCCTGCAGCTCCATGGCTCTGGGTCAAAGGAAAACCAACAGGCTATTGTTAGATGTTAGATGTTGCGGCAGGCACAGCATAAACAGAGGTCTTTCTGACCTTAACTGGCTCAAAAAACATGAATAAACGAGGGATGTGAACTGAAATTGGATTGTGCTACACCTTGCTTTCGATGACGCCAAGATAATTGCCTTCACAATGCAGGAGTAATTGAGCAAATTTAGGCACTAACAACATCAGTAATATTGTCAATATAGTCAACAATGCTGTGTGAAGTTTTGAGGAAATTCAATAGCAACTCATTAGACAAAGTTGTAGAGAAATAAACAATTATTCATCATTATCCATGTTCTGTTGACATTGACCGGGTCTCCGAACAGTTTGTTGTAAAGCTAAATAATTTCACAATACAGCATTACACACACTGTAAAATGCAAATTAAAAATACTTGTAAGGCTGATTCCAAACTCTGTAGCAGGCGTTTCTTGTTTTAGCCACAAAACAGGAAAGAACCAGTCATATAAAGAAAGTGTTTCCATCTAAATATGTTGACATACCACAGCAGACGGTTGTGATTGAGACGCCAGCTGGTGTTTAGAGTGAAAGCCTAAACCTAGTTTACCATAATGAAGCTCTCGGAGGGAGGCAATGCACCCTCATGCCATGATGCTTTACTTGGCTTCTTAGCACTTCCAAACCTGAGACATACACACATGGATTTTTTGGACAAACACAAGATCTCCCTGGTCGCAACTACAAAGTGCTGCTGGGTGTGTTTGCACAGCTTGAGAGAACGCCACCAAACAAATGATTGACGATTTGATGCCAACTTGCATGAGTCTAACAAAACAACAACAACAAAAAAGAAATCTTCGTTTTGGAGTGCCAAATTGTCTGAGCATGGGTAAACATAATTTTGCCCTCTCTCTGTTGGACATAGTTTATTTGTTTGTTTAAAGCTTGCTTCTTCAGGAGAGAAAGTCTGTTCCAACTCAGTTAGAATAAAAACCTGAATTAAAATGGGCTTATTATGGCTAACGGCAAACATTACAGTATCTGTTCCAAAACGATGGTGCCCTGCTCCTCTCTGCCCTTAATGAAAGCATCCCACAAACTTTGATTCCCATTCTGAATCTCGGCTGTACTGACTTGCCAGAAAGGGACAGTGGAGTTTACTCATTGTTTTGAATCACATCAATTGTCTGCCAGCTGACAGCCTCAACTTGCCTCTCAACTCTGTGTGTTGCGTTTTGGCCACTTCAGGTCTACTTCATCAAAGACAGAGTTTAAGGCACCCAAAGCAAAGCCTTTCATTTGGGGGATAGCCTGACCAGTCAGTCAAACTCAGCTACTTACAGAGCTTTTTTTTCTAAACAAGATTTTACAAAATGTCCAAAAAAACTGTTGCGTCCAGTGACACACAATTCACTTCTTTTATTATTCATATTTTTAAGTGTAATCTGACAGAAGTTTGTCTTTAAGTAAGCACCTGCCTAAGGCAAACTGAAATCCTGCTTCTTCACATACCAAGCATCCACGTTCAAAGATACACATTACTGATGGTAAAAAGCACATGGTGTTTGCTGAGAAGTTAAATGTCATTCTCATCAATCTTTCTGTCATACTGCCACATATATTTACAGTCTTTTTGCTTATATTGTGTTGGATACATGCCTTTAAGAGTATTGTGTAACTTTCAGAAAAAAAGTGGCCATGAAGCAAACTCTGCTCAGCCTCCTATTGCGCGTGCTTGTTCTCGCACTCAGTAGGCATGACTGAGTATCACGCTGGGCATCAGCCAAACCAGTGAAGAAACCAATGCATGTACAGATGTTGTCTAGTTCTTTATCCAAAGTTAAGTTAAAGTTATTTGGCAGCAGATCCATGTGACTGTAGGTGCCATAGGATAGGGAAAGATAAGCAACGCACGCATAAACATTCCTGGAAAAAGTCCTTTACAAACAATTCATTGTTGTATATTATTTTCGATTATTACATACAGTATCATAAAGAGCTGAGATACATTGATGAATTTCACGGAAGTTGAAGACCATCTGTTCTGAACGCAGCTCAAAAGCTAGATGTTTTATTGTAAAGATGAACTAAATACTGAGCTGCAATGAACTTTTTGCGTCCTAGACATTTTCACCTCACTTTGTCTTTTTCAAGTCTAATTTTGCTCAATTTTAGATTCCCCACGCCCAGATTTCAAATAATCAATGAATGAAGCATCACGTGGGCAAAAATTACCAATGAAAATACCACTTGACCTTCTGCTTCTCCTTCCATCCTGCTGGTCTGTGCTGACATGCCTCTCCACTAATTTCAGCTGCACAGGCAGCATTAATTGGCCTTCAGTTAATTGAGTTGTCTTCTACATGTAAATCACAGCGTAGCAGGACCATGAATGAATGTTACCGGTAATGTAAAACACACTTATACAAACAATTATCGCATGTTGCTACAGTATGTCCACATTACACTGTCAATCCTGCACTGAAATTATATACTGAGTGATTTATGTGTTCTCCTCTTGCCAATGTATTAATGTATCCACACAAAGGTAGGTTGAAATATATTGTGTTCTATACACTTACGTATGTACTTTAGGTAAATGTAAACAATGTAAAATCAAATAGCCGTTCAATAAAACCTTTTTGAAACTAACTAGATTTTGCTACATGGTTCTTTCTTAAATGACACAGCAATATATTGACATGTATTTGTAGTGCTTTTGTTTTCTTACACACATACATACTTCAAGGATGATAAAAGAAGAGGAGGATGGAAGCCAAAGTTTGTATTTTTGCAATAGTCAAGCTCAAAGGGCAGTCAAGTTTGAAATATCATCCTAAATATGTTTATCTGCTTTGTAACTGTATGCAATGCCTTACATCAGATTGTAAGCTCTGAAAAGTTAGTTTGCTTAACACAAGATAGAAAGAGCATGTTTTACCCAGTGATTTTTATTATTTCAGCAATTATATTTCAATTTGCTATTCATGAGTAATTCAGAAAGTACGGTGAGATGACAATTAGTGTGATTAACAGAGATTACAGTCAGTAGTAAAATATAATATTTTATGGGATAGGTGAAGTAATTGCTTTTTGCAATGAATAAATAAAACTGTGCGCCCAGGGTTATGATATGCTCTTATAGGCATAGACTGTGAAAAGTTGTTTTTGTAGCCTTAGTGGAATTATATTTTGGTGTAGTGTGAACTGTGGATGCAGTGATGACTGTATGACTAATTAAATGCCTGTGCCCTAACCTACAGCTATAAATGTGGGAAGAGTGCCAACAATAACTATATCTTATTGCACCTCCCCAAAAATTAGAATTAGTTACACTCACACTGAAGGCTTCCATTCAAAAATTAACTAAATGAATAATTAAGCACTGAATGCTACATTATATAATTCACCCCATCCTTTTATGGGAGCTCATTTGTCAATCCCTTGAGCTACAGTTGTCTATAATAGACATAAACAATAAAGTTGCACTTAAAACAGCAGAGGCAAACAAAGAAGCTCATTAGAGCAGAGATCCAATATGTTTACTGAAACAGCAATAGCCTATATTGTGATGTTGAAATAATAAAACTGCTTTGTATTTTCTTTTTAAGTTTGACAACAAGGTTTTTTAGCCATGACTGAATGTTTGTCTGAATCATGTAGATCACTCATGTCTTTGCCCCGCTCCATTGTTGTGATATAAAAGAAAACTGGAAGTGAGCACAAGTGCAGTGGGAAAGATGGGCAAATAGGGAAAGATGGGCAAATAGGGAAAGATTCATAATGTCAACATCGAATGTTTGTTGTGGGCTAGCTAGTGGATTGTAAGGCTAGAAATGTTGACAGCTGATTAAACAAACACTGAATCATCTCCGTTGCATACAATTCATAACTGACCTGCAGAATTACTTACGACTTGTGTAATCTGAATACAATAACATGTGCAATGAGTTTTTTGAAACCCAAATTTATCACCCCTTTAACAAGTTTGTATGCACTAGCCAGCGTTATCTGAACATCTTTTGTCTTGCTGCCTTGTGCCAGTACAGTAAGAAGACCTCTTCTTTTCCACTACTTGTCAAGACACGACATGATAAACGCACCTATATCAACTGTAATGTGATGTATTCCATCAACAATGGAGCACAGCCCCTGTGGGAATATGGTGGCTGTAGGATGGCCATGTGATGCCTGATTATCAGGGGAACATGGAAAATTAAATCTGCTGAGAGTACACAACACCATCTCCCGAGCCTTCTGCCTGTCACAACTTGCTCCTATGTATCTTCTTATTGTTCCCCTTCACCTGGCAGCCTCTCAAAGTTTACCTATTAATATACAGTGTCTCAGCATCTTGTCTTGATGTTTGTCTAAGTGCCATAACTCATGACCAAAAGAAAACTGAAATGAAAACACAAGATTTTCTCTTGTTTTCCCTTTTCCATGTTAATCCACAGCAAATTACGCTCTTGCAAATCAATCAACATCTGCTAATGGCTGTAGAGGCAAGAAAAAGAGAATAAAGCATCACTTCTTTAGTGCTCATATGAAAAAAGGACCGCGTGGAAGCTGCTTAGCAGCCGAATATTTACAGCCTGAGTTTCAGCCACTCGAGATATAATTAGCTTCACCATCATGCTGAAGCACAACACAATAACGCAGTAACCTAGATATAGCTTTTAGTACGGTGAGATTTCTCCACTCTGCATACAACGCAATATGCATAAATTTATCTGCGTATAAATCTATTGTATGTGTTATATATTTAAGGCTGTTCTGCGTATCTTTTGCTCTATACATCTATCATTCTCTCCATAACTTAATATGATATAATGTGATGTGCTGCTGTTGTCCGGGCAAGGTCTCCCTCATAAAAGAGATCTAGGATCGTCACTCTAGTTAAATGAATTGAAAAAAGCAAAATAAGTACAATAGAACAGAACTGGAGCTTGACTCTGTGTTGACAGATTTCTCGCCTGTGTCTATACACGCTGGGCAAAAACCCCAATGCCACCCACAGTATTGGGAACTCAGTTCCATCACAAAGACTGCCTAGTCTTCGCCTTATTGAGAACCTTAATCTACTTTGTTTGTGCATGGACAGGAGACAAAGATTCTATTAAAGAGATTAAATTGTTTCCATAGCCAACTGAAGCATCAAAGGCCAATCAAATTGCAGCCCCTTACTTGAGCGGGTTTCACTAAAGTCACTTATTTGTCCATTTCATCATGCTAATGGCAGAAGCCATCATCCCATTATAGCTCCACAGCTGAGCGAGGTTAAACAAATGCAGTTTGTTTGAGGTCGCACAACCTCCAAGTCAGGTCTCACTGGCCCCCCCGTACATCACAACAAATCATCAGCTTGTCTATAACTACTCTATATAAGCAACCCTCTGAACCCTGCTGCATTAACCACCCCTTCACTCAGTGGCACCGTAGGCATAAGCGTGCTCAGTCTGTCCTTATCAGAAAGTACTTCCCATGCAGAAAATAAAATCTGATCTAAATTCTTGGGTCAACTTAAAATCACTTTGTTCTTCTGGGGGTTGTAACATGATGAAATGAATCTGACTAAATATTCTCAGTATGCAATGACTCGTTACCCTAATAATTGTCTTAAATGGCCAACTGAAGAAATAAAATCCTTCAATATACAGTACCTTCTCCTAACAAAGTCGGGAATAAACAGTGTTGAGATCATTTTGTCATAAATGAGCCCAAATGGGTTGTGCTTTTGGAAAACTGACAGAGTTCATTAGTACTCATTGTTTGCAGGGTAGTTACATCAAACACTGGCTTGTAAGCTGTAAGACCTTTCAAAATAATAACTCCATCATGCCTAATAGACTCATATCTCCCAGACATTTCACGTAAAGCTTACCGTTCATCATAGCCAACAGAACCAAGCCTCGTTTCTATTACCATCCCGCTGAACGAAGGTCTTTGTCTATAATGAGTCCACATTCCCTAAGCCCTACAGTAACCACACAATCACTTGTGTCAACAGAAGGGAAATCCATTTCATCAGGACGTCCAGTCAGTGCTTCATTACCATACACGAGGGCAACAACTGTGCAGCCACGGAGCCCATGAGAGCTGCTGCTGATTGCTGCAGTTTTGTGCATTTGTCAAGAGAGTATTTTTATTATGACTGTACAATAGAGGGTGTTCAATTAAATCATAACTACAGATCAGTTCAACACAGTGACATTTTGTCTCATACCCCTTCTCCTGTGTGTTTTAGAGTTATGTAAAGACAGTATGAACTGCTGTGACACAGAGGAAGTAAGATTACCGTTTCTGTAACTCAGCTGAATCTCTGCCAGTAATGAGCAACTGCACAAGACAAGATAAGATCAAGGATCATTTAGTTCTCGTATACATGTACATATAAAACCACAGACTGTCAGCATGTTTTCCCTAGGACAGTCTATTAGTGAGCATTCAGCAGTGGTCTTTAAGGTCAGGGCCATTACAGCTAGGCTGACAACTTACTTTAAAAGCATTACAACAAATTTTGTTTCCAACATCTATTTTATGTTTTCAAGATTTCAAAAGTTGTGTTGTTTTGAATTTTTACCTTATTTGTTTTAATTCTGGCAAAGGTTGTTGTTACAAACCAGGTTCATTATAGAAGATAGAAAAGGTCTCCATGATAGCACCTTCGGGTGATTTTCTAGGATAATGTGTATGTTTTCTGGTTAGGTGCTGCTAGTGCCGCCATAAAACATAATTTGGGTATAAACAGCCTAAAAATACTTAGAGTCTATAGACTTCTGCTGCACAATGTGCTTCACAGTTTAACTGTGGCTGTCTGAAATCATATCGTGTCAAGCAGCAGACAACATTATGTCAAGTTTAATATTTATTCTGAGGTCCTATTAAAAGTAGAAGCCACAGTCTAACTTTTAGGAGGCTCAAAAATATTAGGGATAACCTAATGTTTAAAAATACAGCCATAATATTTGGCAGACAGTGTGATGTGAGTGTGATATGACGATTACAAGTACATTTAAAAATATATGAATACAAATATTACTCTTAAAATAAGTATTATTTTAATACAACACTATTCCAAACTACTGAATTAATACAAGTTGATTAATAAAACTGATAATGATACACACAAGAAAATGGAGTTCAATAAGCATTTAAGAATGTTTGGTTTTCAATTAAAGGATATTATAGGAGATTTTCTAAAGAAAAGGTCTGACCCATTTCTCACTGATTTTTAGTGATTATAGGAAGTGAAATACCTACCACACAATGGCCGTACACACAACAATATATTTCAAAAAAATTAACACAAAAAAAACTATAAATGTTACTTCATATGCTGAAACTCCTGCTGGTGGAAGTAGACATAATGGTGGTTTGGAAAGTGTTTTATTTTGAGAAAATTCATTTCAATTTTTTCTGAACCTGTATCAGAAGTTTTAGTTTATTAGCACATGCGCCAATAACAAATAAATTAGGAACAGATGAGTCACCCTGCAGTCGACAGCTGATAACCTATGCTCTATGTGTCAATAATAAACGTGACTAACTATACTTCTGAGTTCAACAACAAAATACTTGTAACAACAAAGATAATTAGACTGATACAGTTGTTTTTAACTGAACATTTTGCTTCATTAAACTCTATGAGACAGATGCATCTTGGATTTGAGACAAATTAAAATTAACATTGGCATGCGACTCTCCAGTTCATAGCAACCACTGAAGGCTGCTGAGCATCACGATCGTTACACTGCTGAAATGTTAAGCACATGTTTCAACACTTCCAGCTAACGCTCTAAAAATTTTGAGAGAAACATTTGCTAGTTTAGGAGTGAAACAGCATCCACTCTTATATGTATTCCCTATTCTTTAATTTGAAGCAAACCTTATAAAACTTTTAACACTACGAGAGAAACATCAGTTATTCTAAAATGCATTCAAAATGACCAGTTGAAAGCTAGTTTTTTAACATGGCCTCTGGTTCCTCAGCTTTGAAAGAAACTTGTACATGCTCACAAATATTGAATGAACTGCCCTGGGTTATAGGAATTGTATTCTCATTTAAAGCTGCTCAGCAAACATCACAGTCTTTCATTTTTGTTGCTTAGAGGCCCTCTTATATAGAGTGATTTTTCTGTTTAGCAAACAGAGAAATAGTGAAGAGGACACAATTTCATATCCCCATTAAGTGCTGATGTTCTGGTGGAATTCTGACAGAGACTTAGTCACAGTAGCACGGCACTGGATTATTTTATTTCTGCTACAACACGGCTACGTATTCTGGATAGCTTGAATTTATTTTAACCACTGCATTCCCTCTGAAGAAACAGGGACTGTGAAGCTCAAGCATTAAATTATCAAATGGAGTGTCTGGTGAAAGAAAATTACATCCCTCAGAGAAACTACCCTCGCCAAAATGTGTGCTTTATATTCCTTTACTTACTTGAAACATTATGTTGCTCATTATCTACACTATTACCATTACCTAGCCATTATACATAGGAAGCCATTATAGAAAACCTTGCCAGTGCAGGCCTGTAACCAAGTAGCTCATCAGTATTTCTGCTAAGGTGTACACTTTTCTGGGCTCTCGGTGTACATGGCTTGCATTTGTTTCCGCAAAGGTTTACTATATTTGCAGGACAAGAGATTAACTGAAACTAAAATGAGAGAACTGAGGAAAACATGGGGGAAACAGAAACAGGGAGAATGAACTGGTGTTCAAAGAGGGGTATTGTGAAGGCCAGTGAATCGCCTGCTGGCGACCATGCAGTGCACGCTGCCTGGGGACTGTGCAGTGAAACAGTCAGCAGTCAGGGGTTGATTTCTCCAACCCCCTCCTTTCACCCGAGCTTCACTCTGCCAGTAAAGAGTCTCACCCTGCATCTCCCCACATTCTCTTACAGATAAAAGGACTCACTTCCTCTTTTGTGCACACAATGACACAACTGCACACATGCTGTATCTCCACATCTCCATCACCACTCAAAAAGAAGTGCACCGCCATGATATTACTTCTTCTAAGCCTATATATAGTGTAACATCTGACAGCTGGTGAAATCAGCACATCTTCCCTTTTTAAACTGCTTCATTTGATTCCAAAATTCAGATAAAATTTCCAAAAACAGCACAAAATTGGACATTTTTTAAGTTATTAGAGGAGCAGATGCTGAAAAACTATACGATGCCTTGGAATTTCCAGTTGTCACCTCAAACAGTTCAAAAGAAACATCTGTGAAGGGGAAGCAGAAAAAAGAGATTTATCCATCTGAAATGCAGAACCCGCCCAGTCATCCCACCTCTCAAACTTGCTCTGCTCTCAGAGATGTTAGCAATACTTGGGTGGAGCCACAGTGCCCCCTACAGATAAACAGATACATGGGCTTTATCAGCACTGAATCCATTCATCTGTTTTCTGCATCCTACATTACCTGTAAAATGAAGGAGTTGCGTGCTTTATACTGCCAAAAAACATTTTATTAATTTACCTTTATCACAGGCACAAACAGATATAGACACATGCAGGCTTTTTCATACTACATGCACAGGGATGGGACATGATTCATTTTGCAATCATCATCTCAAAGTACCCAATCGGAAAGCCTGCTGTTGTTTTATTTTTCAAAAAAAAATAAATTAAAAAAAATAAAAATACTTTTACAGCCCAACTTCAATCAATAAATGACTTCAGGTTAAATTGTATTAATGAATACAAATAATGCATATGCATATACTTACTTTCCTCTCCATGTTACATAAATGACCTCTGCAGTTGTTACTATTATCAAAGCTGCTTTCCTCACCTGTTTGGGACAAGATACAAGAGGAACAGAATCTGTTTCCTCATGGCCCATCTGAATATGCTCCCAATTACTAAAAAGCATGATGGATGAGATCTGCCATGTGCGCAGCATAAAGCAGGGTGTTTTAAAATGTTTATTTCAGTAGGAGGATAGCAGGACACATGCAAGGGGAAGGGAGCAGGAAGAAAAACAAGGATACAAAAAGCAACTTTTTGACCTTGACAATGATTACTTAAGTTCTCTGTCCACATGGGGACAAGTGAGGACCTGACCTGAATGATGGGCATCTTTGTGAGCACTGGCAACTGTCTCCAAAGACTGAGAGTCAGTTTCATGGCCTGCACACCACTTTCTGTGGGTGAGTGTGTGGTGTTTGTCTTTTCAAGTGTGAGTGTTTGTGTTTAAGACAGAGAAGAAGGTGTGGGCTGGGTCACAAAATGTGACTGGGAAGGAAGGGGAGGCTCATTCCCCCAAACACTCAATACGGTCATAGACCATTAGCAGTCCATGCAATGGGAGACATTTCTCTAAGTGCTGGACGGATACACACTGACAGCACAGATTCCCATGATTACTTTCCATTAGCCACACCTCATGAAAAATTATTTCTATCTGGCAATGTTGGCATCTCTTAGGCCACGGAGATTAGGTAAACAGCGTTGACGTTGACCAAACACAGAAGCAGGCTGTGAGGCTGCTCACAATCTGGACAGCATGAGGGGAGAAATCGAGCTGAAAACGGAAGGAGGGGAAGCTCGCCAGCTGGTTTGTCACCTCAGTTCACATTTACACCCTGATGGCAGGGAAAACCCTGTCCTTGTGCTATGCTGTATCTCTCTCAGAGCTGATACGATTAACTGGACCTTTTAGTGCAGGACCCAATGCAACCCACTCACCAGAGCCATTTCACTGTTCAACAGAGCAGCAAGCTCTCTCAGGCAGGGGCATTGATTTTCATTCTTGGTGTGACAGTGCAACAATCACAAGTTTGCTCAAGTAGTTACCAGATCTCTGCCATGGTTTCCAATGTACTGTGTGTCTGTATGCAAGTGTCATTGTGTGCATGTGTACGCAACTGGCAGCAGAGTGAAAAAAAGAACAAAGAGTGAGAGACCCCGAACTGCTGACATATTGCTGGGAGCATGGCTGCATCACTCAGGGAGGTTATGGCACAGGGTGTGAATCTGCAGAGAGACAGATAAACCCGTCGAGCCAGACTCTCCAGGGGCTGAGTGTGTTGTGCGGCACATCCATGGCCTGACAGAAAATCTAATGAAGAGCCTACGCCGACAAGATCCCCGAACACTAGGAAGCAAAGCCAAATGCCATAGGCTTAATCAATCATTAAGGCAAAAGGAAAGTAAAAAGTGAAGTGTAAATTTGACATCATTCTTTTGCATGACATGCCACAGTCTAGTCTGCATGAATGTAATGTTGAGACAGACTATTCATAGCAGCTGAAAAAAATTGAAATACAGTCCCTGTTCCATAACAGAAATGCAGTGCCCCAACAACATCTATGACCAGTGCAGTAAAATAAGGATTAGGACAGCAAATATAGTTCACAAGAGGGTATCAGCTTTTTTTAGTAGGAAAAGAGAATATGTTGTCATATACTACAACCAGACCCTTAAAAGAGCCCTAAAGTTGGGAGGCATGACAATGAAAAGTCTGTCTGTTTAGAGTCTGTCTATAGACCGAGAGCTCAGCGAGAGAATAAAAATGCCACATCTACTTTTCATTCTGGAAAGCCTTCTGCTTTGCAGGCTAAAATATTACCAGAGCACTCAGAGAGTCAGTCCCTAATAAATAAGGCAGTGCTCTCCATTAAGGCTTGTGACTCAGAGAAGCATATAATATTCTCTGGACATTACACACCATTATCCTGCACTGTTGCTGTGCTGCCACAACTACTAAGGTTTTCAATAAGATGAAAAAGATGAACCACAACCACCAGGAACTTCCCCTCACCCTTAAAAGAAAGTAACCTTTAGACACACAAAGAAAGTTTTCTTCCATCAGGCTCTCTTTTTTTGCTTGTAGCTGTCATTTTTACAAAAACATGAATAATTTTAGATTATTCAAATTGTAACCCAACGTAACCCATGTCTAATCCTGGTTTTATATACACCTATGAGCACATAATACAAAAAGAAGTGTAGTCTCATACTAATTTAAATAACAGCATGATAAGGATAGATCATTTTTTGTGTTTTCTTTAATTCTTGCAGGCATGGCACATGGGTAAACTAAACTAAGTCCATCAACTGACTAATAAATTGGTCAAGATTTAATCTGAGCTGACATTAATGAAATGGTTTACATATACAGTTGCACCTTTACATGCTACCGTGCACTGACCACAGAATGTTGTTTCCTACTCAGTGTAGATGAGGACATGTAGCCCTCTGCACTGTACATTATGCATGAATGACCATGACCAAGGTAAACAATGTGTGCCAGGCAACCCCGCAGGCAAGCAATGTTTGAATCGACTGCATATCAAAAAACTTATAAAAGTCAATCTCCACAGGATCGTAGTATTCTGCCCTCTGAGGGTCAACGCTCTCATCAAAACCTGCGATGACTGCTGTATGAGAAGCTTCATGCAACTGAATACCAATTGCCTTTGTCGCACTCATCCCAGCCCCTCCAGGTTCTTTATAGCATTCATAACCAGATTCCCCGTGCACACTAAATTGGCTCCTGTAAAAAATGATCTAATACAGAGAGATGGGAAAGGTTTACAGCGGGTAATGGATTAGGAGTCAACCCCTCTGCATAATTACCACAGTTATCATGATAAGAGAAGTCCTCTCTACTTCACACCACTATCTTTACGGCCTCATTCTGGTCCAAGAGGGATGGTGACACCCACATGAACCCCGTGCACAAAGACAAGGAGAGAAATGGAAGACATTATCTTGTGTTTGCCATGTAAAAGCAACAGTAATGATTAAATTTTAAACCCAGTTTGTGTGCCCTCTCAACGTTTAGTGAAGCATGCAATTTCCTATGAAACATGCCTTAATTAACTGTGATAGTCTTCTTGTTCCATCTATCATTGTTCAATTGTACCAATCCAAAGTTATGTGCCAAAGATGTAGCTTACCGGAGATTCGGGGAAATCGTAGGGTATTATTTAAATTACAGAACAACACAGTACTGCTGTTTGCATACCTAACCAAACCATACCTACAGAAAAATGTACTTTGTACAAGAAACTCGACAGAAAGTCTCCCATGCTCAGGGAACCAATACTCTGCACAATGCACCCAAAATACCCAATCTGCACACTGTGCTGAGTAAAAAAATTGGACCCACTATTAGGGGTGTGTAACCCAGTGCCTCCCAGTCACTTCCACTGCTTGAAAAGACACAGAAGAGGGTTGCAGGGAGCATGAGTATAGGTCTCTGGGCAATGCAAGCTCATTGTGAGAGGTAGGTTGGCAATCTGCTGGGTCTGGATGATGCAGCCCAGCCCATCTTATCTTATGATATGGCCATCTTTCCCTCCACACCTGCAGTTTACTGACTGTCATCACAGGTTCTCCTGTCCTGCTTTCTCCAGGCTCTCACCCAGGTGACAGTTTGAGCACCTCCTGTCCAACCTCCAGCCAAACAGAATTAAGGAAGAATTAAAAACTCAATGAGCCTAATAATTAAACTTTAATGGAGGACATAAAGCAACTTGACACCCTTTAAAAGCTATAGGCAGCCACCATAACAGCAGTACCAAGCTGGCTCATGTTCCCTGAAATTACCGACATTTTTCCTTTGCAACCCACATATTGCTGCTGTCATGACAAAATCTTATTGCACAAATTTTCAATGTGCCTTTGGCTTTGAACTTTATTCAAGATGTTTCGCAATGAACAAACAACACATGCAAACAAGCTGCAGCTTTAGTACTCACTGAAAAGTGGACATTTTGCAGTAATTGTTCACTCCCATGAGCTACAGTAAATTCAGTCTAGTGCAATCTTAGAGACAAGTGACTGACAGTTTAACTGTGTCGAGGAACTGTATATGATAACTAAAATATCAATCAATATTCATCACACATTACAGTAACAATACTATATTAATATATGGAATAGCCTTGCTCAGCTGCAGGACAAAACAGTCCTGACACTGCAAGCACCAAGACCAGAGCAGGATTAAATAGACAAACCTGCCCCTCTGCTTGTACTTGACTTCATGTGCATTTAACTTATAAAACTGCCCAATAACTGTAATATGTATTTAATATGTAAAGAGTGAATATGTTTCCATATATTTGTGCATTAGCCTTCACATATAATAACATTTTGCATAATCAGCATCCTTGCACTTCATGTATGATTTGTATTAGAAAAACACAACCTGACAATTTATTAACCTTCAGACTAATACTTTGTACTCAAAAAGTCCCACACTTATGGACAGCAGTCTTCTGGTGCCAAGCCTAAATGAAAAACAGCATGTGAAAATGGAAGTACTGCAGGCTAGAGATTGGAAGCAGTGAATAGATGAAAGGCAAGAAGCTGAACAAACTACCCAAAGATCTTATCAGTGTACACTGCCAACATCCTAAAGGTTTGTTCACATGCTCTGAACTGTGTTACTCACCAACATTTGGACAGGAGCCACTACAGCAAGGCATGTCCAACCTATTCAACTAATGAATAGTTTGTAACCATTATTTATAATAACACAGTGGCGTACTATTGTTACGAATAACAAAAAAACACATGGCCTGGAAAATCCCATTCACATTCAAAATGATTCACAGCATCTTACTGCTGTTGAGCAGAGATGGACAACAAAGTCCACAATTATCAGTCCCACCACCAGTAGCAAGGCTACTGGTCCTGCAGTATGAATAGAGAAGCAGTGGGAGAACTGCTGAGACCTTCTTAAAATTATAAAAGGCTTCAGCGATTCCCTCAACCTTCCAGACCCTCTGACAGCCTGCTAAACAGAATGAATTGCCTCCTAGCCAACATTAAGCTCAGTCAGAGCCTGTACGTCTGGCAGTATTAACTGCTGAAGTGAACTGCCTGCATTTGCTGCAATAGTATTAAACAGTTTAAAACAAAACGTGGCATATTCCCTTCTGAATCTCATTTCCATTCTCATATGCTACAAGTCTCTCTTATATTGTTTATATTGTCACTTAACACTGTTCACAGTATTCATCACCTTAACCTTGATTTCTTTAAGATACTGATATGGGACACAGACTGGCAATAAAGAGAGACTCTACTGCCTGTCAATCTAAACTTTAACAGAGATGTATATGTGGTCCCACCGACTGTTACCATTCTGACTAAATCTCCATCCATGGATCCCAAATATATGCAAATAGCAAAATATAGTGATATAATTCAGTCCTGTTGTAGTTAACACAAAGCTCAATGCAAATAAAAAACTACCTAAATTGTATAATAACTGCTAATGTTCTGCAACTGTAAAGGGCAAAATATTGATAAGCAAAACAACTGCCATGACATTTAGGTGTGTTTCAGGTGTCTGTTGGGTGTAATAAACCACATATTTTTCTTTTAAATGATGCTGACAATGATTCAGAATGTCACGTCACCTTATCCATTTCAGTATGTGTATTTACATGAGATTAAATTCATTAGCCTTATCCAACAGAGCAGTTTGTTTTTCACATCTATTAATCTTGCATTAATTATAGAGTATTAATTTCACACAAGATGCACACTGCTTGGAGTGTAATGTGTGTGTGCATGCATTTGGAAATACTGCATGAGGAAGGAAAAGGAAACACATCTGCAGACAGCCAAAGTAAACTATATATACAGTATCCTGCTGCTATACAGCTACGGTGTGGGACTATAGCTGCAAAATGGTCCACAGCATCAGCTGCAGAAGCAACAGGTAAAGCAATCTTTTAGCACCTCTGACTGTGTGTGTAGGTTGTGACTGCAGAAAATTATATAACAGCGCCAACAAATTGCTGCAAAAGGCATTTCTGCTCAGCCTCTCTGATTCTACATTCACTAAAACATCAAAATCTTAACCAGGTTTTCCATAGCAGGAACATTGAATATGTGACACACTCTTCATTAGAGAACACACATGCCACATTAATCACAAATGAGATGAATATACCTGTCAGCTAAATCAAAATTGATTCCACCATTAACTTTGTGTTTCATTGGTACGAGGTAGGAAAGAGTTAGAACTGCAAAATACCTTAAAGTAAAGTCGGAAAAGATCTATAGAGTATAATCACTCACTGTAGTCACTATATTTCAGCGTATGTGAGGTCAAGCAAACAAGAGCAGGTGACCGGTTCAAGATTTGCCTCAATCACACTCGTCACTTGTGCAATGCCCCAAGAGCCACCAGCACTTTCTGAGTCTTAACAGTAGAGGGCAGCCAAGGACAATTTAATAGCTGTGCTGCCTTCAAGCAGCAAACGCTACTCAACAGCACCATTAGGTCAAAGGGCGGATCCTTACCAGCATTGACTATGGCGTCCACCTCCAAGACAGTGATGTCTCCTTTGTAGAGAGACACTTTATCATTCAGCCCTCCTCCACCTGTCAGCTCTTTGCCTTCCTCTTTGTCATGGGCTGAAATGCAAAAGACAACTTCCTTGACACATATACACATTATTTGTTCCTTTTAATAGACAGCAGGTTTATGAAAGGTTCTCAAATGTAATTGAAAAACTAAATGCCAGGCTAATGATGATGATGGATCAATGTGTCCATTATTCCAGTTTCCTATGCAGCAATTCTTCATAGAAATCATTCAAGAGACAATAAAAGTAGAGAACAATGTATTTAGAGTACTATCAAGACTCCAGAGAGTGTTTTTGCATAGATGATTTGAATTCGAACTCTGAATTTGCATCCTCTTACGTAATTATTTGTATATATTTCATGTCTAATGTAATTTGTAGTTACATTTCGTATAAACTAGTACGCTCTGTGGATAAAATGTCAGAAAGGTTTATCATGGAGTGTACTTCCGCTATCAACTTCCTTAAAGAGTCGAGCTAAGAAATGATAATACCAAGGAGCTCTGAATCAGCATTTCTGCTTCATTTTGGTTGTTAAGGATAATACAGCAGCTAGGAGGCCCCCAAAGTGCCCTAAAAAGTTATTATACCTTGAGAAATATACCATAACTGATGTGTGCACTTCACCAGACTAAACAAGTGGCTAGCTCACTTCACTGATCATCAGTTGTAGTCTGTGTTAGTTTAATGTCAGTTCCAGACAAACTGCCATGACGACAAACTTCAGTATGGTTTAAAGTTTTTGAGAACTTATCATTCTTTACAATACATGACCAACATGAAGCATAAAGATAAAAATCAGATCACGCTGTTGCATGGAAAGCCGACTTGACTGATAACTTTATACAATTCTTTATCTCTCTTGCTCTCTTGTTAGTCACTTTAATGTTAACATTTTATGTTATGCCAAATTGATTAATTCCTTTGAAACATGTTACGTAAAGGCAGGAATCTATAAACCACCATGGATGATCATAATTGATATTCTTAAAGAGGGTATTGCAAAAGCATATATACAGAGATATGCTTCGGAATAAAATAATGAAACTATTAAAGATGCTGTTTGCTTTTGAAACTAACTTTCCAAAAAAAAGTTAGGATTCTGTGAAAATGCATTTATATTCTTATCCATTTTAACATATACTCAAATGTAATTAGTACAAAGGCAATACATTTACCCTTACTGACATTTTTGATTTTTGTAAATAAATGCTTCTTCTGAATTTGATGCCAACATGTTTGAAAAAAATAAGACAAGGTCACCTGAAGACTAGAAAAGTTGCAAAATACTCAAAAACACCTGTTTAGTGCTTTACACAGGTAAACAAGTTAATTGGTAACAGGTGACAGTATCACAGCTGAATGTGAAAAGCCAACCTTGGAAGGCTTAGTAAATCTTAAGCAAGGAGTGATATTCACCACTTTGTGAAAAACAGCACGGGCAGTTGGCCAAACAAGTTACAAAAGATGTGTCTCAATGCATTTTCATGCCTATGACTCATGATCCCCTTACGTGACTGAATAAATGATATGTATACATGTGTTGGTAAAACACAGGTGTTGCAGATTAAAGATTCTACCATGCAAAACGAAAACCACATAATGAAATCCAAAAACCTGTTGACTTGTTCCGGCTCAAACATGGAGGAAAAGTGTTATTGTGGCCTGATAAATCCACCTCTGAGACTGTTTTTGAAAATCATGAACTCTGATTTCTATTAGTGAAACAGGAAAAGGACCGTCAAGATTGTTACCAGAGCGAAGTTTAAAAGCCATCAGTTGTGATGGTATGGGTTGTGCTGATGTCTGTGGTGTGGGTACCTTCCATATCTTTGAAAAAACCATTAATACTGGATAGCTTTGAAGCAACACAGTCTGTCATCCAGATGACGTCTTTTTCAGGGACGTCCCATGGGTACCAGACTTGCCTACCTGCTGTCCAGACCTGTCTCTCATTGAAAATATGTGGCAATACACTAAAAAGACAACAGAGGCCTTCGAACTGTTGAGCAACCGAAGTTGTGCATCAAGTCTTGGGAAAGAATTTTGTTTTCAAAACCTCGACAGTTAGTATCATGAGTTAAGAGACACTATGTGATTGCTCTTAAAGGAAAAGGTGATCAAAGTGGTAAACTAGCCCCTGTCCCAAAGTGTTCGGAACATGTTGGAGCCATCTAAATCAGAAGGTAAGGTAAGGTAACAGTGAGGTTTGTCGTATATGTTACATTTGAAAATCTGATATAGGTGGAAAATGATTTGAAAATCAATGCATTCTGTTTTCATTTATGTTTCACACAGCATCTCAACTTTGGTGGTTTTGAGGTTGTGCTGTAAACTACACATTATTAAAACTTAAAAGTATTTATTTGTTTGTGATTGTGAAGTTCTGTTACTATTTCCTCACAAGTAACAGAAACAGAGTTTTACTTCAAACGTAGATTCTGTGTTATGATCTTTTTCTTACCTATGACCCCTTTATAACAATCCATGCCTTTAATTTAACTTATACAGAAATACAAAGTTTAAACTTTGTTCTCCAAAAAACCTATACAGCAATTTATGAACAACAATATTTGACAGAGATGACCTTGCTTCTATAACAAACACCAGCATTAAAGATTCCGTTGATCAACTGTATCAACTGTGTTGATACATGTAAGACTATGGTTTAGTTCTTATCCTGAACAATAAATCTACAAAAATAATAAACAAATAATACATAACGTTCTGAGAAATCGTGTTAAAGATACTTACTTTTTTTTTTATATTGCCAATCAAGCAAAGTTCATCATCACAATTTTGGTTTATGTACAGCACATATGTGCAGAAATACTGGGCTTTCTCTGTAAGTGTTAAATAATTGTATATATGAGTGTTCAAAGTGTGTCTTAATGTTCAAGAAACTGCAAAATACTTGATGCAGACAGATAAACCATACAACAAACAACAAACTAACGTAGATCCTAGAATTACTAAATAACTATTTTTCTGCTGGGCTACCATAATGTCTCTGTTTATATCAACACACACAACTGAAAAACCACTAACCGCTTCTCTTACATCTATTTTCCTCTCTCCAGGTCGGAATCTTGTCCAGAGATATAAAGTCTTGACGACGATAATCCTTGCGTCTATCCTCCCGACTTAGACGGAGCAGTCTGTCTGTGGACGAAATTAAAGATAGATTTTAGAGTAAATAAAGCCAGTCATAAAAAAGATTGACAGGAGAAGAAAGGGGGAAATAAACTTTGTAAATACATGTAATGACATGATATAGTAACATATTTCCACTGAAAGCCACAATTTTTTTTTTTTTAGTCGCCATCACAGGAATGATCCTATTTTTGTCACTTTATCTCCAACCACAGTGTTAGGTAGCAGTCGCAAGTCTTGCCTCAATTGACATTTTGATCTATTGCTTGACTCCTCCTCCACCGCTCAGCTGGTACTGCTATCACGATCATCATCATAAGTCTTGTCCTGCTTCTCCGTGCTCTTGCTGCACACCTCCATGGCTCTCTACACTTCATGAAAACTGTGATCCATAATGATGTGATTTTTAATAATATGACCACGCTCTGTGTGTTAAAATCCTCTTTTAGCTGACAGGGCCATCCAAAACATTTCAAAACATGTGTTGTGACTGAATAGCAGCCAACCTTCCTTACTGCACTAGTGGTTCTCAGCTATGTGCCATGGAAACCCTAAACAATACTGGTTCTCACTCCAATCAGACACCTCACCACCAGCTGATTCACTCATCAGTCCCTCTTCTTTGGCTGCAAGTGTATTAATTAGTGAAACAGGTTGCTTTGTGTGGATTGGCTGGAATGAAAATGTGCATACTCTTGTGTCTCCATAGCTCTTAGAGCCACTGCACTATGTCACGCTGTTGCCTAAGCTTCATTGCACTGTGAACTGTCTGTCCTGTTTGATCAGGCTCTGTACTGCTCTGCCCCTGCACTAAGTCTTATGCGACTTTATTACTGATAGTCTGCGAAAGAACAGAAACTGTACAGCCTACCTACTCTCTGCTGCAACTACTGTGCATGGAAAAAATTATTTTAAATCTATAGTGAAACTCCAATAGATTTTTACAATAATTGGCTGACATACATGACACAGCTTCTGCTTAACCTTTGTTCTGCTGTAACACTCTTCGATCCTCTCTGCTTGTGTCCTCACGTTCCTCTCCAATGACTGCAAAAGAGCCTTAACTTGCTGCTGTTTCCAGACAGCACTGGGCTGTTCTGCAAAACAAGCTTCATCCTAATTATGTGTTTCACTGTGAAGTCTTTGCCATATAAATACCCAAGTGTACACAGTGTGGACTTTGGTCAATTAAAACATGCCCTTTTTGAAAGAGTTAAAGCAAACTGGAGGTGTCATGACACAAAAGGCAAGATAATAGTTTACTATATTAGGCTCTTTTAACAACACAATGTTCAGGTCTACAAAGATGCTTATACCAATAGCTGACATCATAGGAACTCGATTTCTTGAAGACGACTCTGAGTTATGAAACTTGCCTCTTATACAAATGAAAGTGTAAAATATTGAGACAGTAGGAGCTGAGTATATTTTGGTAAGAAATACAAGGCTCAATAAGTCATCCTTTGGCAACATCCCACAGTAGATCAGGCTTATATTAAGGTATTTCTGCAGTGGGGGCTATCCGTTCCATCCCTTATGTATTTTCTCTCCCTCTTGCCCACTCCTGTCATTCCCAAGGCTGCTTTTATTCTACATGGATGAATAAAAAGGCTGTTCTGAGGTTGAACACAGCAAAGCTCTCTGGACTACACTGGAGCGCTTCGTCACTCTGCTTAACTTAAAGTCGGTATCCAAAGCTCAGCTTAGATGCCAAAAGAACAGGATGGGCTCAAAATGTGCTTTATTAAATATGAGTGTCTACAAAATTGTGTTACTGGAGCCACAGCATCACTGACGCTGAGTCCCATATGATTTTGCTGTATTTGATGATTTCCTGATGGGAAGGCCAGCCACTGTAATGCTGCAGACATCCCTGAACCAAATCCTAGTGATATCAAAACGAAAGGAAATGTGACTGCCTGTCACATAACATCTCATTTTATGAAGTCTTCTAATACTATTTCTATTCCTCTGTCATGTTTCTTTAGTTCATTTTGTTTAACAAGGTTAGATTATTGTGAATCCTGGTAAAATTCTGTATGTTTTGCCTAATGAGTCTAATTTGGCCCAAAGACAAACTACAGGTGCCAAAATGACTAAAAATGGCTAACTAATCATTTATCGTGCTGAAACTCCATATTACAGCTTACTCTGCCCATACAAACTAGCTTTGGCTCAAACTACTGTTTAGGAAAAATCATATTAAATACCCTAAGTTTCAGAATTTCTTTCACATTTTGACATGCCTTGATCTCCTCTTAAAGCAATTTGAGCAAGAAGGGTATATGCTCAGAATATGAAATCTGATTTACTTTGATGTTCATTCCATTCTGCTACCTGCTCAAACTGAAGACAGCCGGCAACGATTAATTATTACCTTTGCTCAGAGAATTTTAATAACCATTATGAGAATTTTCCCATACACTCCAAAAAATTAGTCAGCGGGCTCGTCTCTCAACTCTGATTGAACTGCAGTGTTTCTAACCAATCACTGCAAAACTTCAATTTAATAACCCACCAACATATCAACAATGATTACAAAACAAGCAGACTTTCAGTAGTCCAGTGGTATGTAACATGATGAGGGGCGCAGTTTAATCACATACAGGCCTGCTTCTCTTACTAAATTCTTACTACATATACTAGTCTTATTACAGACAACATGACATGTCACAGCTTGTAAACTGAATATCATTACTAAGGGCTGCACCCCATTTGAATATGATTTGTCTCAAACCTCTGGTGCACACACTCATTCAGTGACCCAAAGGCACAGGGTGGCATTAAAGGTATAGGAGCCATTACTAATTACGGTGATTAACTACACCTGTGCTGTACCTGCTATTACAAGTGAAAACGTCAATCGTGGAAAAAGCTTTCCTGTGTCAAAAATTGAATAACTTATTAAAAAGACTACAGACACTACAGGCAGGGCTAACTGGGCTTTTCTTGCCTTTATTGTGAAACTAAAAGCACTTGGAGCCAATTAGGCAAGTTTCCTAGCTTAGCATACACGCACCTTTCACCGTGTTTACAAACAGCTAAACAGTCATTTGTGCTTTCTGATAAATAATAAATAACCCCGTTTACAAACTGTTGTATACTCCGTCCCTTTGTTTTACTACGGTGTGACAACTGTGTGGCTGCAGGAATATCCAGCAGCAGAGAAGGTGGTTTGCAACTCAGTGAGCTACTGCCGGTGTATCGCACAGGTGGAAGGTGGGATATGCTAGTTTAGGAGGACTTCTACAGGCTAATAAGCACGCGGGAAAAAGCAATGAGAAGCTTAAATGTAAGCTAATGAGCTGTCAGGAGGCAATGTGTGCACAGTGTTGCTGCGAATGTCAAACATGCACAACGGCAACCAAACACAGGCGCAACATCATTATAACATCTGTCCAGTCACCGAGTGACATTAGCGAACAGTCTGGGTGAAGAAGTATCACTGCAACACGGAGAGGACACAAAGAGTGGCTGTCAGTCTCCTGGCATGGTGAGAATACATGCTGTCTGCCATGAAGATGATGATAGCCTCATTCCCCCCAAAACAAGCCTTACCTTTTTCAGTCTTCCAGTCCTTTTTCTTTTTGCTCATGCTGCCGGAATGATTTGACTTCGAATGGTTGTTTTTTGACTGTGGCAACCCCAGGCTCACAGTGAATAGTGTTCCGGAAAAAAACTGAAATGTGAAGTGAAACAGCCTCTGGACGGTTGTCTCACCTGTGAAGCTGTCAAATTTCTATGGACCTCTGATGGTTCAACCTACCGTGATTGCGCCGTAAATTATGTGTACGAATCCTGGGCAAACGATTGGCTGTTGTGAACAAGGAAGTTGGTTTGTGATTGGTTCAGCGGCTGAGTCAATCAGATATGGTCCACGCACTGGGGAGGGAGAGTAGGTTGTTTCCGGCGGGTCAGCTCCCTGGCGTGTGAGGTGGTAGGCTAGTAACGCCGGGCCGCTGGGATGAAAACAGCAGCGAGTTATCTGTAGTTGTTGCAAGTAAACACATCGCGAAAATAGTCCCCTACATTTCAAAAGAAATACTTTCTAAATACCTTTATTTTTTAATATGTATGTTTTGCAATATTATATGTTAGATTTTTTTTTTTTTTAAATGTAGGTGCATACTTAGTGTAATAATAGTGTGCTATACTTAGTGCTGTAAGCTATTATTACATGAACCTAATTTATTTACACATTATACACTGTTCCTCTTATTAAAATGTGCTATGTAGAAAAAGTGCCTGATAAAACTAATCCAAGTTTGAAATGACATATTATCAGTAATGTGTCCTTATTCGTTATTGGCCCTTAGTAACCACAATTTTTCAACAGATCATAAATAAACCTTTCATTTTTTTGCAAACTATTACATTGCAGATTTTCCAGAATATGCTTGCAACTTGCCTTGTTGTGACCTGGGTCTATATTTGTTGTGTAATTGTTTTGAAACATGATGACAATTTTGGTTTTAATTTTGGCCTTTGGTATATGAGAGAACAATATTTAATATTAATAATAATTTGTTACTTCATTTTGCTTAACACAAAAAATGGACACAGAAGCACAATAACCTGCGCTTGTTCATGACAGAGGATAGATTCTAACAGGATAGACCAGATCAGAGCAGTAAGTCAGGCTGTCATATGTGAGAGGCTGGTTCCAGGGACCACCGTCTGTCATCTGTTGTGTTAGCTCTGCTCTGGTCCAGACCCATCTGCTCCTGAAACCGCTGACATTAGCTGGGAGTGGAAAATATCTTTCATCCAAGCTGTACTCTGATCCAGGTCCAGATTTTTAAAACTGAGGTTTATTTTGGTGAAATACACCCAGTTTACATGTTAACTGTTCAGCCATTACAGCTTGGTAAAACTGTTTGTATTAATACATTAATAGCATGAAAGCCTATTACATCTAAAACTGAAATAACAAAGTGCAAAGGATTTACCAGGGACCAGTGTGGCAAATTCTCTCTTAGTGTTCACCAGATGTCTCATATTACAGTCAAATTAAAGATCTTTATCTAATTGAGCTGCTGCCCTTTTTGGGAAATTAAGGCAAAGTAATCATCTCAAACATCTGGCACAGAATTTTATCATTTGTCCTTGTAATATCTTAATTAGTTTCCATTCTAAATGGATAATATGAATTAACTAAATATTAGAAAACTGAGCCAGCGTCTGTTCTACTTAAAACCCCAGTGGGATGTGTAAAGAACTTCCTCAGCCAAAACTGATCGTAATAGCGATCAAAAGTATCTATCTTTTTCAAATATCTCAACAAAGACAAGATTTGAATCAAGTGGCAGTTGCTGTTTTCCCTCTGTACTATCCAAACCAAACCACTAGATGTCAATCTTGCAACATGATACGCAGCAGTCGGGTCAGCCTGAGTCTGTGTAGAGATGTAGTGAATTCTGGAAAAAATGAGTGATTTAAAAGTAACCTTACATAAATGCTTCTGTTTGTCTCACTGAGGCATGCAGGGCTTGTTGATTTTTGGCAATCATGGTGTTGTTTTTTTTTAATATTTAATTTTCATTCCACATTAAAAGAGCCGCAATATTTAATAAACTTGCCTTTAGCTACTTAATTATTCTTTGGGTAGACACAACATTGTGCTTTAGAAAAGAGTCATTAACAATCTTAACCATTTTCTGATATTTTATGAACCAAACAACTAGTTTATTAATTGAGAGGATGACTGACTAGCCTTACACATTTGGCAGACTGCACTTTGACCGGGGGAGTCAAAACGAGATTTGAGAGATCCAGATTCAGTGCTTTGTCAGCAACCTCCACCGTGACCTGTGAAAGATGGTAAACTGAAAGCATGTGGCCCTGACCTCTGACCTTTTATTCTGACCTTTCAATAAAGTGTCATATATTTCTAATCGGCTGGAGAAGACTTCATTAAAAAATGAAACACCTCTTCATACTAACTCAAGGACTTGGTTTACAGTACTTGGCCTCAACTGAGATGAGTGTGCAGGCCTTTAAAGTGTTGCATTGTGTCCAGGTATCAGTCATTATTATTATAATTGGGCTTCTTTGGTATTTTTGCAATAAACTAACAATGATGCCACAGAGTATGGACTGCACCAGCTTACTGTTGTTTTAAAGAATGCTTTTTAAAGGTTTCTTAATTATAATTGCAGTAATTGCATGCATAAGATGGAATTATATTATATTTATATTATATTTTATTATTCAATCATTATGGTTTCAGTCATTGTTCAACAGGTTAAATGCAGACAACATGGTGCCTCAGCAAAAGGATCAAACTTGGCTGGCTGCTCCTGGTAAATAGGTGATTCTGCAGGGCAATCTGTATACTCCAAACAGAGGAGGATCTATTTGCGTAAGACTGTGTAGGGAATTGTTATTGTCATGGTTACAACCCAAAGAGATTAAGCCAGTGGCTGTACCTACAAGTCACTAGCAAGAACATTGCATTGTCTTGTCTGTTGTTGGCTTGATATGTATGTTTTTCATATCCCACTTGTGATCATAGCAACATAATTACACCAAGCAATGCAATTATCTACAGAGAAATGCGCAAAATTACCCCCAACTTAAAGTGAGCCTTGGGGCTATAAGAATTATAATTAAGTCAATTGTTGTTTATACGTGTTCTTATGTCAATATCCGTAAGTCCTTTGATGGGTTTTTAGTGACTGTTTGGTTTGGTAAATTTCTGTGAAGAGATTATGTCATCATGTCTGTTCTCAGTCCATGCCTAATGATAAAACACATGATTTGTACAGTAATTGGTGATTTCACAGGCACAGCTCAAACCTATACAGTAGGTGTAGGCTTAATACTTCTTCTCTCTGGGGATTTCTGCTGAAAAGTTGGACTTGAGGCACCTATGTACAACTGACTTACAGCAGAGGCCTTAAATTAATAAATGTTGAGATCATTTATCACATATTTGCATGGAAAGAAGGGTCAGCGAAAAAAGTCTCCTTCTGAAAGTCTCACACAAGGTTTGGCATTGTTAATTGCATGTTAAAGCCTGTCGAGGGTCTGTGAAGGTGTTTCTGTGACGCACTGCCAGAGAATCTGCACTGTGATCGCCGAGTGCTGTCTTTGACGCAGTGCCTAACCCAAACATGAAAACACTATAGTTTTGTGGCTCGTGTGGGTTCCTTTCAACCTTCTCAATCAAACATTTGTCTGCTCATGTCATCCATTGTGTCCTGTCATGTATTATGCTCATCTGTTCCACAGATGTGAGCTGGGGCCCACTTTGCAGACGAAAGGAGCCTGAAGACGTACCTTAGTGGAGACATACTCCAGTACACACCTCTGTACATTCATTATGCTTGTTTATGTGTTAATTATCCACCATGGAGTATAGAAGGAAAGCACTGATAATTCTTTAAAAGCTAAACAAACATATAACATACAAATGCCGTGAACTGTTACAACTATGTTACCAATCTGAGCCTGACTCTCAGTTGTCTGGAAAATCATGTTATTAGTTTAATACCAGTGAAAACATCATCTTATAATCACCATGTTCAATCAGGTGGCTAAATGTCTGTAAAGGTATTTTTAAGAAGTTAAAAAATGTTATTTTAACAATTGTTTGTTATATCACATTATGTATTTGATACTGCAATGTGGACTTTCACATTATGTTTCCCATTAATACGATAAGAAACCAATACAATATGGTAAAATGTGACACAGTTTTCATTGTTATTCATGGCTGCTTCTCTAAACATCCAGCCTAGGCATAAACCTACTTTTCTAAAATTCCCTGCTTCTCTTTGCAGCTATTGGGGTTATATAGTGTATCTCAGAATTGAAATTATAGTCTAATATTCCTGATATCCTAAAATATTTCTTATTTCCAGCTTTGGAACTTTCATGAATACAACAAATTTTTTTGTAGATGACTGATTCCACTAGACTATGATTCAACTGTAAGGCCCATTTGTCATGAGATGCATTGTGATGTACTAAAGGCAATATAGTGGTTTACTGAGTGGTACTTTGTTTAGTCTACATCCTCAGAATGGGTTTGGGTTTGGATTAAAAAAGCATCACACTGTGAGTATTCTTTTCCTGCAGGATTCCTGTGGGTTGTAGCTTTGGCAAAATGTGTTGCAGCGGCTCCCTCTGTTTATTTTACTCTATTTAATAAAGCCCCCATCCAGCATGTCTCTTCACACCAGAGCGTGCCTGCTCTCTGCCTGCTCAAAGCAGCAGGAATTCCTTCCTGATCGCTGGATGAACCCAGGCTGAATAGATTTAGTGTGGATAGATGTTCAGCATGTTCAGATGTTCAAGGCATATGCACAAAAGCGATCCAGATTGTTATGGCTTATGTATCACCAATTTTCTTTGCATTCTGCTCATAAAATGCAAGTCTATTGCTCTGCACTTCCTTGTTTCCCGAGACAATCATTTGACATATATTCATAAAATACTCTACAGTGTTTTCTACTTTGATTGGTTCCCTTTTTTTTCTTGTTCTTGTTCTATTATATTGCACTATGTGAGGTTAATTCAAAATAACACATTTTCCCTCTGACTATGCTAATACTCACAGTACAGCATTAGTCATCCAAACGAGCATGCGTCTGCCAGACGCCAGAGCAGAATATACCAGCAGAGGTGAAGTTCCACAGGAAAAATACTGTCACAGAAACTATATTGCTCACTCTCACCACTGCAGGATGCTTGACCTCTTTTTTTCTGCTTCTATGCCATAACACCACAACACAGCACAATAACAATATGTGACGTTCTTTTTCCAGATAACTTTGTAGTTCTGACTTCTCAGTATAATAGAGGATGGATCAAGAATATCTTTTTTTGTGCTATCTGAAAAACACCCTAAGACGTCAAGATGAAGAAGCAGAGGAGGCCTCAAATGAATCATGTCCACAGCCTGTGTGGTCATGATTGATAACAAATCTATAAAAACAGGACTGGCAGTTTTCCTCTGTGCACTATCAACAACAGCAAGAAGAAGTTTACACAGAGATTTCATTGCATGTGATACTAAAGCCAACCCCTAAAGGCTCGCTGGCCCCTCCTCAGCACACTGCACCCTCGCCCCAGCTCTTTCTCCATTAATTGCTCAATGGCACTCTTTCATCTCTGTTGTCTTGATCCAAGGAAAACAACATTATGCTGCACATTATGATTAAAGAATGTGCTTGTTTTGGTCCACCCATGCAACTTCTACTTGGATAATAAACATAAAAGTGCCTGTCTCAGATCAGGAATCATGATTGGTCTCGTGCTGAATTTAAATGATCATGGGTTATGAGCTGAATATATAGTTTTATATTAGTTTGTTGCATTTTGCAGAATATTTCTTAATGTGGTACAGTGCTAACACAAATTTTAAACTGATAATGCAGCTTTTTTATTATCTGATCTGAGATATAAAGTATAGTAACCTGAGGGTTTAGTACTTTAGGTTATCTTTAGGTTATTAAAACAGTATTTCTAAGTCTTTGAAGGTCCTCATGAGAGAGCCATAATCTTTGCATATGTCCAACAATATTTAAAAGTTCTTTGAATCATACGCTTTGCAGTTCACAGTTCACGTTTTTAACAGGCTGTAAAGATAAAACATCTTCATGTGTGGACTGAAAAAAATGACTGAAGAGTTCTGACTGCACAAGAATGAGTGGCTTATAAACTTCCCTAAAGTTTAAGAGCTAATCGCAGTCACGAAGGCTGTGTATTTGTCTGTGTTAAAGCAATACTGAGTCATCCTTCACACTGAGGCAAGAACTGAATGTTTCTCCTCAGGGTTTAATTATCAGCTGCCCAACAGGCAGGGCACAAAATTGTCAGAATGGATATATCTTGGGAAAAGCACATCCCATTCTTTTCCTTACTTCCTCGCTATTGTTCTGGAAAAAGGGAAAGTCATTATTGTGGGGACTTGACTTGCAGCTGTGGGGCCAGTGCTTATACTGAAAATATCTCTTGAGCGTGAGATGTCCTCTGATTAAAAGTTCTCAGTTGTCTAACCTGACACAAGATGTGCAACTTATCCAAGAATGAATCTTACCAAAAGTCATATATTGTCAGGAGCAGCAATAAATTGGTGCAAATGAGATTGAGTAATAAAAGAGTGGTGCATGGAAGACATGTACACTGCCCACTTTATCACAGTGACAGGTTGTCTTTGTTAAGGATGCCATGCAATAAATCTCTATTGCTGTACTGAAAACAAGGATACTAAACTAGACATTCTGATAAACTCACATTGCTGTTGTTGAAATCTAGGGTTTTGTTTTTTGGGGGGTGGGGGGTTTTGGTGCTACTACACCAGAAAATGACAGCGAAGTGTTGTTTTTATTCTCAGCATTTTCCAGTGGCATTCAAAATCTTACAGATCAACACAGTACCTATAGTAGAAATAAGTAAGAAGGGAGACCATAACCCACTGATATGTCATGTGAGGGTGAAAACACAGATTTACTCATTAACATGAATAATGTCACAGAGTATTTGCACAACATTTGATACTAGGATGCTTATATACCTGGGATACTTACATGGAGCTAAGCTATTGTCAAGAAAATCAGTCAAACCTGTGCATTTCCTGCTGTGACAAGAAAACATCTGCCATGCTAAAAATCTGTGCTGTGTTTGAGAAAAAGCCTGCAGCTGCATTCAGAGCCACAATTATACGGGAAATTTTTTGGCCACTTAACTTAACTGACAACTGTGTAATGAGATTTACACACAATGCAACTTATCTTAATTTCACAAACTAGGATAATAGGTCAGTATGGTATTATGGCTGACAACCATGGTAAGTAGTTACACCGTCATAACCGCAATTTATCTTTATTTTATTAACTTAAGAATAAACAACTTAAAATTTTAAACTCAGCCCTCCTCAGCCAGTCAGTAAGTGTACAGACTCTTGCAGCAAGTCAGCTATTGTTGAAATATTTGTTACATATAAAATGCTAGTGACCATAATGATATTGTTTCATGTTTTGGCATATATTTTAACAATGATAAAGTTAGAGGAATTTACACATATCCTCCCATCCATCAACTTTTAATATAAACACACACACTATGCTACATCTAGAAATAATACCTGACAGGTCCCTTTTTTGTTATGAATTGCTTCCTTATCCTAACAGTGTGGAACTAGATGCTTATTGTTCTTGACTGTCATTAGTTGCATTGAAGTAATTGGTGAAAAGGGGCAACTTGTTCCAATCAAAACTGTTCACAACAATGTCTTTGAGTTCATCACTGCATCATTTCTGGAAAGTAATTTTCAAGTGTGATTTTTGTATGCTGCGAGGACCACAGACACCTGTATCCTGTATCCTTTCACTTTCATTCAACAGATATGCCCAAACCTTTGCAAGTATGACCAAAAATATCTAAATGATTTTATCACATGGGGTCAGAAGAGAAACTACATGTCGTTGTAATTTGGATGAGTAACAATTTTATAATTTAGTTAATTTAGTTTAGATAATAGTTATTTAGTTAATTCAGTGTCCTAGACAAGGACTTTTTTTTACTAAGAATGAGAGGTTGAAACACATGAGAGTTCAGCAGCGACCTCATAGGATACTGAGGCTATAGTGTTAAATCTTGATCTCTGTACCATGCTCTAATTGCATCTTAAATAGCAAGAATATAGATGTCAAACTCTCTCTTTTTTGTGTTAACTCAACTCAACCTGTGATTATTTTGTTACAAATTGTAATATTGATAATATTGCTCAGGTTTGCAATGATTTTTAGCCACTGAATGTAATTGTTTTTTGTGTGTATATTTTGTGTTTAAATGTTAGTTAAAAAAAAAAATCTAAATGTATTTCATTTTTCCAGCAATATCACTCTTATTTTGTGTAGCTTCACCCACGTGTCCCAGTGTTTGCGCTGAACGCACTTCCTTAGCAACGTGTATCTGAACCAGGAAGTACTTTCGTATGCTCGCGCTAACTAGCCGCGGTTAGCACAGGGGAGTGAGAGTGTGTGGCTGCAAAGTTTGCCTCTGTAATATTCATGAGTCCAGCCACTGTACATGTGTATCAAACACATGTCAGGTAACGTCGCGGTTCGCAGGCAGCTCTGTCGCTCGCAGGAGAGAAGAGAAAGTTGTAAGTTGAGTTTGTTTTGCTGAAGTATTAGCGAGCTGTTAGCTAGCAAGCTAACGAAAACACAGGAGTGTTAGCTTGACTTGAAATAATTTACTTGTCTTTAATGTACTCTTCTTATCTCTACATTAAACAGAAACGAATGTAAAGTAAGCGATGTTTGCTAATTAACACAGGCTTTAAACTTACATGCGTAACAATACAATTACTATATGTAGGAGAATTGTTGACTTAGGTTAACCATAGGGCTGATATCTTTCTTTTAGTAGTATGCTTTTATTCATTGTCTTGTAGACTATGAATATCGTATTTTTAAGATATATTGACAGCGACTAGGTAGATGTTACGTACACGTTCTTTGTGCTTAAAATCTACTGTTTGTTATTGACAGACAAAGCTGAGGGTTCACATATGTGTTTTATAGACTGACAATGTGCAGACTCATTACTTAAAGCAAAAAATTCCGTCAGTGAAATCAGCTGCTGATGTAGTATTGGTTTCATCTTTAGTGTCCCTTTGTACCATAGTAGTCTGGGTGGTATGTAGCTGAGAACCTCTTGCATCTGTAATAGCTTTCAAATATGTTTAATCATCTGTTGCTGTATTGTTACTGAATGCTAAAATATTTATTTACCTTTCTGTCACAGATGTGCTGTGAAAATGATTTTCTTACCAGTGTCTGATAGGCCATAACTTGTCAAGTTATGCGGGGGTTATGGAAAGTCTAACGAATTCTGCCGAAAAGCAGCACCCCTCCGCTCCCCTGGCCAACTCGTGGTCAAAAAAGCAGGAATCAAGCAAGAACCAAAAGCCAAAACTTGTTGGTGGATTTGTTTTAGTGCATGCTGGTAAGTGTTCATGCTGTAACTAACAAGCAGATTTAAGAGCTTTTTGTTCTGAGCCGGGTGCTTTCTGAATGCACCTTTTCCTTTACTATGTGCTTTCAGGAGCAGGATACCATTCTGAGTCTAAGGCCAAGGAGTACAAGCATGTGTGCAAAAGAGCCTGCCAACGAGTAAGTTTACCTTATCAGTACTATCATAGCAAACTATTTATGCAGAAAAAGCAATCCAACCTTGTACTCTTTGTGCACACATAAAAGCTTATTTTTAATAGGGTGTTAGTAAAAGGATGTGTTCAGTTTAATCTGTGAAACAACAGAACAGATTGACATTGACAAGCAATTAAAGATGCATTTCAGGGCTTTCCTCAAAGAATTTGAAATAGTGCAGCACCATCATATTAAATGCAATTTTAGTTGAAATAAACAAAATATGTTAATACTGAAAACACATTTTGGCCAATGAATTTTCCGGAGACTTTGTATCTACTAGAAAGAAACGTTTGAAATGTTTTTGTTTGTTTGTTTTTGTGATTAAACATAGAATACGTATGCTTTTGTCCATGCAGTGATGTCATTGTAGTTAGTCAGTCTAATTGTTTACAGTTTACTTGCTATGACTCGATACTTTGGTAGGATGTTCAACAATATTATACTAAAAATGTGTGAAAATGTCCTTCTAGTGCATTTTTCCTGGCAAGTATGTTCTGTTTTTGTTTTAATGTCTTCCGGATGAATGTGGCTTCACCTCCTTTTTATTTTAAAAGACCTGACTTGCTTCAGTATGTTTTGCCAACTTTTATCTTTTTTGAATACAACTGTATCAGCTTGATTAGCAAGATATTGGGATTTTCTCCCACAATTTCTTTGAGGATTGCTCAAGTTTGCTCAGGTTCGATGGAGAGCATCTGTGAACAGCTGTCATTTCATATTTTTTCAGTGGGATTCCAGTCTGTGTTTTGGCAGAACCACTCAAGTACTTTAATGTGCTTGTTTTGAAGTCATTCCAGTTTTCATTTGGCTGTATTAAGATCATTTTTCTGTTGGAAGGGAAGTCTTTGTTCTTTGGCTCTCTGAAGGAAGTTCTTCCCAAGAATATCGTTGGATTTAGTTTCATTCATTGCTCCTGGCATCGTTATGACTGAGAAACAACCTTATGTTGTAGTCATAACCCTTGCTTTATGATAGGAGCAGTTTTAGATGGGTAATGAGAGGTGCCTACTTTCCGCTTGATCTAGTGCTTTATTTTTAAGGCAAGTAGGTTTAAATTTTAAAAGGGGTCTTTTGCTCACATGCCTACAGCCATTCATATAACTTGTTAGAAACTCGTAGCATCCTGTTGTGTCCTATTTTACACATTCACAAACTAGGCAAACTTGTTTTTAACTCCAGGATGCTTATTGGATGTTTTATGCTAATCTTTTGAATGATGAAAAAAATGTTTTTTTCATCTCCTGATCATCATCTGCTTTTGATGATGCTTAAAGAATATTTACCTCTAACAAGTAGTTTGCTCTTTCACTTAGATTTTGGCTTGAAACCTATTGCCCCCTTGAAGTGGTATTCCTATCTGTCTTTTCCAGGCTGTTGACAGACTCAAAGCTGGGGCACTTGCAGTGGAAGCAGTGGCTGCAGCACTGGTTGAGCTTGAGGTTGGTTGATTGTGATCCATGCTGGATTATTTAAACCATTATGAACTTAGTTTTTAATAACACATACATACAAATACATAATGTAGAAGAAACGCATGGCCCCAAAACAAAATCCAAAAGCCATGTAGTGAGGATAATAAACTTAATTTGACATGTGTACATGTTTATCCAAAACAGCTTCATTATCTCCAGCCGCTGCTCCGTATATGTATGTCCTGTTGGATGATGTAAGGAATGATTTTCCCCAGGGCAGGCTTTAAATGAAGAACAATGTTTCTGATGAGCTCACTGCAGCTGCAAAAATGTACAAAGAAGTGCAGCATAGTAAGAACTCACTGACAACATTAGTATAGCCATATGCTGTTTGCACACCCATATATATTGTTCTCACTATTAACCCTTTTGTGCAAATAAGGACATAGCACATGATTCATCAGTCAAAACATGACAAGAAATTATATTTTGAAAGAGAATTAAGGACAAAGTGCATCATAGTTAGGTAGTATTAGTATAAAGACCAAAATAGCATAACAACTGCTTTAGTAACCAATGTGAAGATTATTGTTGCAGGCAGATAATACAAGTGACATCAACAGCACACAGTAAGTGCTTCAGGGTCTGATTGGTATTGTGTTACAGAGAGGAGTTCATCTACTACAATTTTTTGTTCATGATGTTAAACATCTTCTATCAGATTGCTTAAAACCTCATCTTGTATTTGATTCTCAGTTGATGATAGTATTGGTTGTCTTTTGATAAACTTGTTTTGAAGTGTTATTGTTAACTATCTTGTCCTGATTTAAAATGTATAAAAAGAACAAATTTTCTTCAGTGTATTAGTGGTGACAGTGCAGACCATGACCAATACAGTTTTATTCTAGACTCAGCATGTTTGTAATTGTTCTCAGGACTCTCCTTTTACAAATGCGGGCATGGGCTCCAACCTTAATTTGTCAGGGGAAATTGAATGTGATGCAAGTATCATGGATGGGAAGTCGCTGCATTATGGCGCTGTAGGAGCTATTAGCGGTGAGTCGCTACACATGTTGATATTTATGTAACAATCCTATGTTGTTATCACCTGGAGGTGATGGCAATGAGTCAAGTGTCTGTCTGTCATTTGTTTTACTGATTTACTTTCTGCATCTCTGTCTTTTTTAAGAGATTACAAGAGGCAATTGGCATGTTAATTCTTTCAACAGGAGACCACCCACTTTTTACCTGGACGGCAACCACCAAATGCTGTTAATATGTACACGTCAGCGTACCCACAAAGAGTTGTCCTAGAAGGTTTTCAACAAATGCCTTTTTTTTTGCAAGAGCTTGTGATTTATTCCAAACAGTCCAGGGGTGAAAGCTGGCACTTAGCATTTAGTCCAAAGGACAACAGATGTTTTTATTATGTCTGCATCATGTAACCATTAGCCATATAATTTGTACATGATGAATGAAACTTTGTTGGCCTGGGTATGAAATGTGTGGCTGCCAGCCTGTGTTTTTCATAAGATCTCTGAATTCGGTAAAATCTGTTTAAATAGGCTCAAATCAACCCAGCGTTCATTCGTCAGGTTTGCTTATGTAACACTGGCAAAATAAGGATAATGTGCAGTACTACGCATTTCACACCAAAGGAATACATTGCCTGTGACAATGAACAAAACAGATATTAACCTTTTTCAGGAATCCAAGAGGAAAATTACAAAATCAAGTCAAAACCAAATTTAGTTTGCCTGTACCACGAAACTTGGCATACAGGCAATTTGGCAATTTGGCCTTTTGATGACTCCTCCATAATTTTGACCATATTGACTTCCATTATTAATGTCTGTGTTTGCAAAGTCTGTTCATGAATTGAGCATCTCCATCTGTTTGACTCTGTACTAAAATCACATGAACTGGCTCCGTGATAATTCTTACTTTTCCTTCAGGTATTAAGAACCCAGTCTTAGTTGCAAATCGTCTACTGAGTGAAGCACAGAAAGGGAAACTATCAGCTGGCAGAATACCCCCTTGGTGATTATAATGGTCATTAATTAATGTCATATTTATGTCACCATATCCATTTTTATGATTATCAATTTTTTTTTGCATTTGTCAGCTTTTTAGTGGGGCGAGGAGCACATGAGTGGGCGGTCAGCCATGGAATACCACCGTGCCCTTCAGAGAAAATGGCCACCAGTGAGTTTTGTTGCACTGATTCAGAAATATGCCGTTTCTAAGAAATTAATTTTCTTTAGCTGCAAAACTGAACTCTAACACAGTGTTTAAAACAGCCTATGGCAAAACTATATGGAGATTGTTTTTTCACACCCAGAGTTCAGTTTATCTGCGTATAAGAGGAACAAGCGAAAGATGGAGCTGGCAGAAAACATGGACACAGGACAGAATCAGACAAAGAAAAGACGACAATCAAGTGAAAATGTGAGTACATCAAAATCCAGATCGGAATTTCTGTTATCAGTCTAAATAAGGGGCCTTATTTAAACAATCTTATTTATTGATAGATTGTTTATAGCGAATGGTCTTGTATCGTTTAAGTGTCTGTTTTAATAGTTACTGAGGGACAGATATGTGGTCATTGGCTGGTAGACCTTCTGGCTCCATTGTCTCCCAATCCTCAGTCCCATCAACAACTCCATTTGACTGGATATGAGCATATGCATAGAAATTAAACTGAGGAGGAAACGCGCTGTTATGTAGCAAGCTGAGTATACGTGTAAGCATCTTACTGTCTGAATCCTGTGACTTTTAAATAGTATTAAAATACTGTGCTATTGATTTTAGATCCATTTTTGCATTAGTTGGTTTTGTTGGCGCGTACAGAAAATATTAGATTTGCTACTTACACAATGACATTAGAAGTGTTTCAGAAATCTATTAATGAAGGAATAAAACAAAAGTTGGCAAGTACATGGCTGTACCATCTGATAATCAATATCCCCATGTGGACAATGAAGAGGTACTGTGCCTTCATGTTGTACTGAAATTAGGTATAGTAAACCTGAAAAATAAAAGTACTTTATTTTAAACTACCCCTGTCGTTTCTTAAATCAAAGCACTTATTTAAGTCTTCAAAATGATTGAACCATTGAGGCTTTTATTAGCTATGAAATTTCTTTGGACCGAGAGTCTGTTTTAACATATTTACAGCTTGTTCTGCAAATTCTAAACCAGCAGTTTTGGATGAGGATGTATGGCATCAAACTGAATTTAGGAAGAGGCTGGAAACATCAACAACAACAGCAGTATGGTATTTCATACAAGAAAGTAATTCAGTGACTCCACAACTAAGACATCAAGATATATTCTGCCAGTTATGATCTCATGTTTTTGATTGTCAGCAAAGGAAATGACATTACCAGGTTGCACAGAGGGTTCCAAGAAACAATTAAAGTGTTGACAAGAGTTGGTGCAAAGTTTCAGTGCCCTGAGCAGCAAAACTGACGAGTGGCCTGATGACGAGCTGAGTTGAAAGCAGCTGAGTGCCGACCCATCTGGCTCTAAAGTCACCAGCAGTTGCAGCAGCACAGGAGAGGGTGGGAGAGTTTATCTTGGTTCGGATGTGAATTCTGTTAAATGGAGTAAAACAGCCGCAGCCTGATATGCTTCATTGGTTCTGTTTTTGAATGGTGTTACTGTTTATTTGGTTAAGCCTCACCAATCCTCAGTATTAATGATATATCCCAAAAAAGAAAGACCAACATTTAAGATGGACTGTTTGTTGACACAGGCAAGTGATAAATGATTAAATGATTGATTTTTGTGTCGAATGGCTAGTTAGCCTAATGAGACTTTAGGGTTTGAGTTGCCCCCTGTTCTAATCTGCCTCTCTGTGTCTATTTAAAACCGCTTGACCTATTAAAGATTAATATGTGACTGTATGATGCAGTTAATCCACCACTGACTTGGACGTGACTGATGCACAGGCTGTGACTGTTCACCTGCATGCCATGTTCAGAGATTTTGTGTATTTTACAAGAATTTGGGCTCAACCTTTCTTTAACTTTTACTCTGCCATTGACATATAAAGTCAGTTAAACAGGAAATAACCTCTTTTGTAGCAAGAACGGCTATTAGAGACTTGTGGGTTCCACAAAAAAGCATTATTGCAGCAAGTCTGGTTTTAATCTTCATACACAATGTTCTCTTTATGCCTCTGTCTTTTTGCCAGGCAATAAAATCTTTCCATCCGTTTTTTTCAGTGCGATATAGGCACCTGTCTCGTGATGGTGTATAGCTGCAGTGTTAGGGTTAGGGGCATATCAATATTGTTTCAAGGATGGCCTTTACAGTATTTACTGTGTATTTTTTCCATTTAAGGACACTGATAAGGAATGACAGGATGGTCTGTGTAGCAATTTTGAAATAGCTGGCTCTCTTTCTTCTTGGCCTCAAAGGCCTGGAGACAGGGCTGATTTAGGAGAGCATAAGACAGATGAGAAACACTGTTGCCTTTTTTTAACTCTGGCTTTTTAGTCCAGGGTTCAATGAAGATCTTCAGTTTCTGGTAGGAGTAGAACTGTGATCATGTATCATTGTGCTATTTTGTATATTTACCCTGTAGAACTCTATTTATCATCAAGTCTGAGTCATGAGGGTCCACAAACAAGCCACTTCCAAAGCAAACTGCAATCAAGGACAGAAAAGATCTGATTGAAATCACAACAGTACATATTAAATGAAATATGAAGGGCAAGAAAGAGTGATTCATACATTCAAGCGGTACAGTCTAAATTCTGGGAATTAAATGAAATCAACGATGATGTCTCTGATTCAGAATATGGATGCTTTCTCCTACTTGGTGTTACCTGAAATAGAATATGTCTAACAGTTCTCATTTTGAAAATGTCTATTTCTACACATTTGGGGTTTTTTTCCTGTTCATGTGACTTCTGTCCTTGCTGTAGGAAAATGGTTCAGAGTGTCTCGACACAGTGGGAGCGGTCGTGGTAGACCTGGAAGGGAATGTAGCTGCAGCGGTGTCCAGTGGAGGCCTGGCGATGAAACATCCTGGCAGGGTTGGCCAGGTAGCCTGGCCATCTTCTCCTTGTTTCACTCTTCATGTCTTTATCCACATAACTACCTCTTTAAATTATACACTTTTATGTCATTTCACATATTGTACCAGGCCTTTATTTGAGACAGCTATTACTTTTACATTTTAATGTGTCATTTTTAGCAAAACATATTCACACTTTAATTTAATATAATTTCCACTTTATTTTCTTAACATATGGCCTACACAGTACTGTTAAGCAAACACAATTATCAGTGTTTACCTACATGTACTGTATGTCAAATAAAAATAATAGAAGATGACAACATGGCTTTTTCAGGATTAAATGTTCTAAATTTAGAGTGAGCTGCCTATTGACTGCCAAGTTGTTAAAAACAAAAATGGTAGTGCTTAGATTAAATTAATCAATGATTTTTATATCATCACTGATCTTAAATGATCCTGTGAAATGCTGTAAGAACATTTGCCTTCAGTGAGAATCCCATTTAATTTTTTTGAGGTCAACTAGAAAAATTGTGAGTTGTGTTTGGTTTCAGTCTGGTGCTGTCCACTGGGAGGCCACACAGCCCGGTTCTGTTGCTCAAAACCAGTTTGTTCCTCATTCTGCCGTTCTGGCAACTCTTCTTGCTTGTGTTTCTTACAGCATTCTGTCCACAGTAGTCTCATTATTCATAAAACCTGTTTTCTGCAGGAGGTCATCTTCAGCACAGAACTGAAATCTGAGGTTAACAGCTGATACCAAACCTATATTTTGCTGCGCAAACAGCACCAACTAGCAGACATACTAAGTTAAAGTGTGGAGCATCCAGCAGAGTAGAGCTAAAATATTTTTCTTAGGAGTCAGTATGAAATAGAAATTGAGCTAAAATCAATTTTATGTTGTGCATAACTGGGAATCTGCATCAAAAGTGAGATGTGAGTCATACATCTGTACCCAGAGCTAACTGTTTGTTTGTCAGCTGAGAGAACAGAGGCCCTCAAAACTGTCTGACAACTGACTAACAGCAGAAATTTGCAGGACAAAAATATTAATAGACTCATTCTCTGACTTTATTTCAACTCCCAGTGTCAGAAAAGCTGCCTATAGTGAGGCCTGCAAGCTCATAGCGGCACACCGAGCCCTTACCAACCATTACAGGTACCTCTGTTAAGCTCAATATATAAACCTTGGGAGATGAGTCAGATATAAAGAGCTGTCTGTGGAAAGTTTGCTTCAATCAGCTCGCCAGTGGAAAACATCTATAATATATTAGTTAAATAAACGGTCGCCCGGGGGCAACACACAAGTCTCAGGGTCAGTGTGGATCGATACCTTTGATTAAACATGCAGACACACATATCTGTTTGTCATAAAGGTTTTCCATAAGGAGTTCCCTTTAAAACATTAACACGAACGGCTAAATAGAGTCATGATGTTTCATGATGGTGTGTTTTGGAGTTTTTCCTTTGTGGCTGAAAGCAGCTGATAAGATTTGTTAAGGAGCTGCTGTTAACAAAAACAGTCCCCAGCTTCTTGATCTCTTCCTGCTGTTTCCACCTTCGGTGTTAATCTACCGCTGGTGCTGTCTCATGTCTTTAATAGAGCTAAGCTTTTCTTTCTTATTGCAGATAGTCTAAATTAATTAAGCTTCCCACCATGGATGACATTGATTTGATTATCTTCATATCCTTTCCCCCAAATCCCCCCAGACATGCTGGAGGTCTTTTACTTCGAGGCAGCTACAGGAAGTTCTGAGGCTGCATGAACAGCAGCTTAACGGGAAAAAACATCTTAACAATGAGAAATGAGGAGAATGAATGAAAAAGTAGGATTTAATGCCATGACCTCATTACCACTATTAAAAATGAGAAGATCAGAGCAGGAGTTGTGAATCAGTTATGCTGCTCTGGAGTTAATGATGTGGGAAATTGTGTGAATTTAAAAATATTTTATTATGCCTTGAATATGCCTAACTTAAGGCTATTCTTTGAGAATCCGTTACATTTTTCGGTTCTTTCTGAACAGAAATATTTCAAGCATTCAAACAACAGTGAAACTCCTTTTCATTTAAACTGTCCGTTTTGCTGTCTTTCCCCAGGCTGCTCATTATGGATGTGGCTGCTGGGCTGAAAATGCCTGTAATATGAACCCTTACTCTACAGCAGTGAGTACCTCAGGTATACCACTGCACACTCTCCAACCTACTTCACAGTTGCCTATTTGTTTTTGCCACTTTTTCTCTCACCATTTATATTTACCACAAGCCCACCGTTTGTTTTGGCGATGATGATGTGAATCATAACCAGATATTCGATGTGAGCCTCTTATTTAGCCTCAGTGAGTCAAGCCTAAAAAAAACCCATGATAATAGTTTCCGATGACCTCCAACCATTCCTGCTGAGTGATTCTCATCAGTCACTTCCTTGGCTGATTGAGTCATCATTCTCCACTCTTTGTTAGTCAGCTGTGTGCCAGGTGCATTGCAAAGCTCTCTGGATTTGCAGTGATATTTGACAGGGGACACCTGCTGTAGATATGATGGAGGGAGAATAGCTGGTGGTGAAGTGGAAAGATGGTCCATTTGCAAGCTTCAAATCCAGTTATGTAGATTCAGATCATAACTTTCCTTGTATGTCTTATCCATGCTTTACGGTATGTTGAAATACTTCCATTATTGTAAACCATTACATGCAAAAGTGATCAAGTGGTGATGTAACCATTTTCATTTTGCACATGGGATGTACACAGTTGTTTATTCTGCCATAATGTGGAGCCTAAATAATTAAATTTCAGATGTAATTGAAACAGTTTTTGCATTTTTCTTCTGCGTGGGCCTAATCTGCATTATTTTTGACACTGCTTTGACAAATAATTGAAATATTTATTAAGTACACTACATGTTTAGTAAGTACATAATTCAAATCTTCTGCTCTGGCTCTTGCTTTAATTGTAGCAGGTCTTCCTCCCACCCCTTAACCCCCACTCCCAACTGAGACACTTTTTTTTTTTTACCATGATGATGATTTATAGTTGTCACCTGTCATTGTCCTTGTACTGCTCGTCCTTTCTTTCTTTCCACATTGTCTGCAGTGTTTCTGGAGGAGGATTTGGAGGACGTAGGTGGTGGATATTTTTTTACTGAAGAGGTGGAGAGCTGCACTACTCAGGCCAGCAATATTGCTGAGTTTTCATCACAGTAAATAGTTGTCATCAACGTTTAAGGTTTAACAATCTGTTTAATCCTGTTGATGATTTATCACAATCGGAGCTGTTAATAAAGCTCTGGCTACCTCAGATGTAGCCTTCTGATATTTGCTGTTAAACATTTATATAGTTACAGAAAGACTGTATTAGATAAATAAATAATTTCAGTCTTCTCCCAGCCTTACAAAGATGGCCTCAAAATGTCTAGATAGAAAATCTTGACTGGAATGACAGGTGTTAGGGTGATGGAGGGCAAAGACAATGTGTTATATGGACCAAACCCTTGCCTTCATTGCACCAGCCACTCACAAAGTGAAATGTTCCTTTCACTTCTGGCAACAGGCGCCTTGTGAGTTTTTTTGATGAAAAATGCTTCAGCCTTTACCCGTGTGCATGGGGAACAACAACGGCAGCCACCTTCCTGCCTCTGCCAGTGCACACAGGAGCAGGGATGGCGTCTCCTGAAGCGCTGGCTCTTCACTAATACAGAGAGTCAATTGGACAAAGACATCCCTCCCTTTTAAGACCGAAGACAAGCTGCATTCCATGACATATTTTTACATTGTATACAACCATGCCTCGGTGTTTCTATAAATGTGCATGCCTCTTTTAGCTGAAAGCAATGTGGCTGGCTGTGAGCTTTATGGTTTTGAATTTGAGGTAGAGGGGACATATTACTGCTTTAAGATGTGTAGATGTAGCTTCTGGGGAACATTAAAACCTTTTGATGTGGATCTGTAGCCTAATGCATCTCAGTGCAGATGAGCTGATTGGATCAGACAGGCTGAAGCTTGAGTTAGATGTGCTTGGACCTCTGAAACAGCCAGCGTTTTGCACCGCTAAAGCCGGTCTGAGATACTGTGGTAGTACATCAGCAAAAAGTTACAGTGACTCTATTATTTGTAACAATAATTAGCATAATGTATTGTGTTTTTATTACACTAAACATGCAGTGTGAGACCAGTGTTGTAGTTATAGTCTACTCTTCTTCAGTTAGGCTGATCCAGTAGATGAAGTATAGATGTTTGCTCTGTATGTACATTCACCTCATCCTGTTTTTCTATATTGTGGCTTTGCCTTTGATGTTGGGGGAAAAAAAAACAACTTTCCTTATGGGTATGGAGCACATAATGTGTGCTCCAGTACAGCACCTGTTTTTAATTTCCTAACATGAAAGGCATTCCCATCAAAAGAAACGGAAAAACAGTCATTTTCAGTCTGTCACGAGGAGTATGATCCTCACCCTTTATGTCACTCTTTCTTTCCTTCACCTGACCACCACTTTGCCCATCCACCCTCCCTCCAACACCCCCACATTCTAGCCTGTTGTGTAATATGCGGCTCATGTGGCTCTTTGTTTTATATGTGTTGACTGCTTCGCCTGGCCTTTACTTTGCTGTGGCCAGAGAGAGAACAGCTCACAAACTCCACTGTTTACTCTCGCTGCTGTTGGCTGTCACATACCGTGTTTCCGTTTGTTGGCCCCTTTCTTTTTACATTTCTCTTCAGTTCAGTCGCAGCTCTAGTCTGGGCTTCTTGCTGCAGTTCCATCTCAGCTGTGTTTGTGCTGCCATAATATCCAGGTCCCATGGGACAGAGCGGTTTATGGTAAACACATTACAAAAGACACAGGACCTGGCCAATCTGACTTTCTGCTCTTGTTAAAAAAGAACTTCAAATCACTGCAGGCATTTGTCTCCACAGTTACAAACCTGCATTCAGTTTTGTTGTAGTTACCTGATATTTTATGGGGCCTTCATTTGTGTTTACAGAAACAACAAGGCTATATTCTTGAGTCTTTATGGGTTTTCACAGGAGCTTTTGCCAGATGTGCTTTGTTTTCACTTTTCGATTTCTGGTCTTTTTCCTAAGCACAGGCAGACTTTACATTTGAGAAAGATCGTATTCTAAGCTTGTAGCATGCATTCAATACCTGTGTTTTCCTTAGCAACAAACAGAATTATATTGGTTCTAATGTTGTCCCTTTTAATCGATAAATAGCATATTATCTAAGATATAAAAAAGCACACCTGCTATGTTTTGTCTTGGAAGACGTAGAGGGTAAGGTGAGACATTTGTTCAGGCTGCCCTTGCTTTTTATGGTTCCTGGTTTGTTTAAATGCTTTGTTTCTCTGCCTGAACTTTCCTATATACCACATGCTGCATAAATGCAGAGCATCAGACAGATTCAGGTGCTAGTTTAAGCCAACTGGAGCAGACCCTGCTGGTGCTCTGATTTTATTTGAATTAATTCAGAGGATTAGGTTTTCGAATGAATCCCATGTTTGCACACTCTTTTTAACAGACGACTTTTTTACAGCAGTTTTGTTTTTGTGGACTGGAAACAATGTGCCCACGCCTCAACAAATAAATTTGTTAGTTTTACATTTGGTGTTCAGTTGCTCCCATCTCCCTACAACTGTTTCCTATCTTAACTCCCTGCTGTTTGTCAGTTGTCTAATAAAAGTTGTTTATTCTTGTTTACCCTCCACATTTAAATAGATAATATTTTGGGGGTTTGGCCATACTGTACACTTGTAAGCTTCACTTGGGAAAAAAAACACGTTTTAACATGATAATTTAAAACCTGTTTACACAAAATTGACGCATAAATGTGGAATGGTGATGCATGCTGCAAGTATGCATGCACATTGTGCAGTTATGCAGTGAGCCAGCAAGAGCAGAGAGTTTGCAGAAGTGGAATTAATACTGGGTGGTTGCTGTTTCAAATTTCCAGACCAGCTGGGAATCTGGGCAGGGGAAGCTGAATGGCAAACACAAAACGTTCCTTCAGCAATTACTGTCAGTGTGCCCTTGAGCAAGGCCGCTGTAATTGGCTGCCTCTCAATGCTGTCATCTTTACCTGAAATATTAAAGCTGCTGAAGTGACTGCAGTAGCATCAAATCTTTTTGTAGGGGTTGAAAAAGTCGAATCTTTTCGCTTTGCAATATTTTCCATGACGTAACTCAATCGTTAGATATATTGGAAAAATGTGATTTTTAACAAGTTTTGAATATCAAAGCAAATGGTAATCAGGAAATACTCATGCAGACTGATCTCTCTAAAATTCACTTAAACGTCAAGCTGTGAAATATCAAGATATGATTAATACCATACACGACTAATGTTTTCATGTGCCTTGGATTCTTGGCCGTAAGTGGTTTGTCCTACATGTGCCATGACTCTTAGGACTCAACGGAGACCTTGCGCAGTTTGTAATGAAGGCATGCATTCGTGTAACAGAAATGAGTTAACGCAAAGTCATGATAGAGAGTCAGCTGTGTCTGTGTCTTCTGCCAGGCTGTGGAGAGCATCTGATTCGCACCATGCTGGCACGGGAATGCTCTGCTGCCGTGCAGTCTGAAGATGCCCACCAAGCACTGCTGGAGGCTATGCAAAACAAGTTCATCAGTGAGTCACCCACATGCAGCCCCTATTCCCACTCATTTCACTGATTTTTCGGCCAACAATGTGTTCGCAAGAAACACAATTATGCACGAACAGAGTTAAACTAACAAACAGATGTTGCATAACATAAGGAATGAGCTAACAACTGGAAACATTGGAAATAATAGAATCAGAACAGACAGCTTTTTGATTTATGGATTGTTTTCACTGTTTAAAAAGGGCCCTCAGATGTTCCTCACATCATAGCTAACAGCCACAGACAATTTTTGGAAGACATAATTGTTTTGTAGAACGTTCATGTGAAGATGTGTGTTTTTTTTTTTTGGCCATATTGTCAGAAGTGGTCAGTTTTAGAAACTCTTGTTAACTGTGTTTGCTGCGCCTGTGAATGACCACTGGGATAGCTCAAAGAAGACAGAGCACAGGAAGAAAGGACATGTGGAAACATGTGGTGGTTTCTGCCTTGTTTTGGCCTCCTTTAGAAGTCTGTCCCAGTCCGACTTTGTCATGGACATCTGTAGCACCAAGACATTTGGACGGGCTGGATGAAGTCAATTTGAAGTTAATTCTTCTGCTGTTTCCTTTCAAGATGCACATTAAGTTAAACAAAGCTCCATAAATCCTGCCAGAGCAAGAACAATGATGACAGTGTCTGTGATGTGGAGGCCTCTCACTCAACTTCCATGATACATTTGTCAGGTTCTCTAAATGGAGTATCTTTAATGACAGCACCAGTAGTATCCTTAGGTCTCACTGTATAGATTCACCTGCCACACACAGGCACACATATACACGCTTGAAAAGAGTGTAAGCCCATGAATGTATTTTTCTTTTCTTGTTATGGATAAAATGGTAGTAGACATTTAAACAATAAATGAACTGCTCCCATGCTTACAACTTGCAAAGATGTCAGAATTATTATGAAAAGAAAGAAATTTAAGAGGCTTTTTAAAATGTAGAACAAATACCAGGATTTTGTGTGAATGTCGGCCAAGTTACACTCAAAGAATGTGTTTTATAGAGTGAAGGAAACGTTACAGCATGGAGCCAAAATTGGTGTGAAATGCAAGAATGAAACAATAGCATGCAGACGCAACAATATTTTCATCAAATCCACCAAGTGACCCGGTTTTTCTTTTAATTGCTGAGACATTGCAGGACATGCTCTAGCTGTTTATAGTCTGTTCTTCCCCCAAACGGAGCCTTTTGTCCTTTATTACCCCGCGCTAATCAGCCAATCCGAGTTTTTTTTGTGTATATTCAAAACACCTCGTTCAAGTTAGCCTTCTCTGAAGTTTAATTGGGAAGCACGTAGTGTTCGTGTACCACACACACACTTGATTTTTCTGTTTGTTTTTTTCTTTTTTTTGAGACCTCAAAGGTCTTTGAGAGTGATGTAGCTGGATTTTTTTTCTTTTAATGAAATATTGTGTTACAGTGTGCGGAGTTAAAAATGACACTACCTGTCATTAACCTGCCTGTACAGATAGAGTGAAACATTTTTTACTGAACAGTTTGCGAAATAAAATAAATACATCGGGAAAATAATTGCTTTCAGTTATTTAACTTGGCCAGGAAGGGAAACGACTTGAATGGAAGGGTTTTGGTTTGATTAAAAGGGCTGTATTTTGTCTTTACATGTGTTGTCCTTGGTTCGATGTGTCAGGGTGGAGAACTAAAAACATAAAAGAGATTTTATTGATTGAGCAGAAACATTTTTACCATGTTTATACCACGTTTCTCAAGTGTGCTGTTCCCTTTGTGTGTCCAGGCTCACCCTTTCTGGCCAGCGAAGATCGTGTTTTGGGTGGTGTAATTGTCTTGCGCTGCTGCAGATGCGTGGAAGCTCCGCCATCTCATAATATTCAGGGTATACTGGGTAAGACATGAATCATTTCAGGTCTGATCACACTGTAACCTTCATGCCGCAGCTTACAGTAGGCAAATATTTGGCTGTTAATATTTAAGAATCCATCATCAGATAGATCGGGTGGAGGGGGAGGAGGCACTGTGGCTTTCATAGCGGGTGGTCTGTGTTTTAGCTTGCACAATCAGGCTCTGGTTTCACACCCTTCATCTCAGATTCAAACAGAGACCTCCCACTATGGAATCAACAGCTAATCTCCAGACATGTGGAGGCCCTGTAAATACTGCCCAGTTTGGCTGATTGTATTGATGGGCCTGTTTATTTTCTACCTGGAGCTTCTGACAATGATTCTTCTTTTCCCAAAGCTAACATCATATCTGACTCGTGTTTTGACTGCACGATTTCCTACTGGGTTTTAATGTTGTGTTTGCCCTTTGTGTTAATTTCAGCACGATGTGTATCAAATCCTCACTTTAAAAAGAAACTAGTGGATGAGTTCTCTGTAAAAGTGGAGCAGATGTTTCTTCAGTGGGTGTGACATCTTAATTTCAGATTAGCCAGGATGGCAAATGACTGGTGGAGTGCTGTTTACTTTATAAATTGTGTCCAGTGGAATAACAAAAGAATCCAAAGTATCACTTGCTCAATAATGTACAGGTCCAGTTTGATGCTGTTTATGGACTGTAGCCCTTGTGCAGAATGTGGACTACCTCAGTTTACTGTGGATTGCACAGGGCCCTGTGTTGATTTACAAGAATAAACAGCATGTCAACCACATCCTTTGGGTGCTGTAATTGAGTTTCTACTCTAACTCACAAGCCCTACCCTCCACTGCAGTTATGTCGTAACTGTAGGTCATATATTTTCATGATGCATGCTCAGAGTTTACCACAGTTTTGAACGCTGACTCACCTGCCAAACTTTTCTCCTCTGGAAGATGGAAACACTTTTGATTTCTGTCCATATCGAGAAGCTGGACAGTCCTTCGCCTTCACCTTTGCTCAGTCCCATTGCAACTACTATTTGTAGTGTTAGATTTACATAAACTCATGTTTATGTTAAATGATTTTCTCATTTTCATTCTAATTGAATGTTGTATCTGTTTCCTTTCACAGTGGAGTTTCTATGGAGTCACACCACAGAGAGCATGTGTGTTGGCTACATGTCTGCCCAAGATAGCAAAGCAAAGGTGAGTTTCCCAATTAGCTTGACCAGCAAAATAACTTTTAATGAATTTTAAATACACTTTGTTTATATGGGAATTAAACTATCTTTACCTCTTTAACAAAACTTTGTATCGCTGACTTGTGCAGTGCCAGTCTTGAGGTGATTTGAGTGGCTTACGTGACACAGATATGTAATTCCCCACCTTCACTCTTTTTAAAAATGAACGTTTTGCGACTCAGGAATGCTCAACCAAACCCAGCCCCATAGTTCGTGTTGCCTGAGCACCATTTGTGCATAATGTCTTTATGGTTTGGCGTTTTGTCTGCTGGTAGCCTTGGATTTTAGATTAACTGACTAGAAAATATATTGCATTTACATTCATTGTGGAAAATATATGATTTCATCCGAGATGTTTGAGGCTGGCTCTGTGAACCTCCTCCAGGAGCAAAACCTTCAGGTGCATAAATTATGTGACTTAAATGAGTCACGGTGGCTCCTTTATCAACAGGGCTTAATGCCCTGGTCTTATGGCTCTAAACGGAGTCTCAGCTCAGACTGATTTGTTTGGCTAATGTATCTCTGTCACTCTGTAGAAAGAGAGGGCACTGTTATTCAAGCCTGGTTCAGATTTCAAAGTGTTTGCCCTCCATCCCGCCTCACCGCCCCCCTCGCACCCTCACCCTTCCCTTTCCCTGTCTCTGTCTCCTGCTCTGTCTCTCTCGTCACTCCCCCTCTCCGGCCCTACCTGGTCCTAAAGTACCATAAAGTTTACTGAAAGTCAGGCACCACTGGGGATATCAGTATCAATCTGCATATTTGTCAGATGTGCTCTGTGTATTGGGCTTTGTGGTGGAATGTCAGCATGCAGGCTCCCCTTTCACGACTGTGCCAACGTAAAGATGTGAGCAGAACACACTGAACTGTCTACTGTTCACAGGCACTTTCAATTTCCAAACTTGCTTTTGTGTGTAAGTTTATATTTTTTTGACATTGTTACACAATATATGTATATTTGGAGGTTAAGCAGAAGGTTGCTTTACTTGTGGCATGTAATATCAATTTCTCCATAATGTCCCTACATACTACTTTTATGAAAAACCTAATACTCTCAGTGAACCATTTGCTCAACATCACTTTATTAATTTAGGCATGTAAAATGCACTTTATAAAATTAATGTGGTCAGTGGGTACAGATCCAGGAATATCATCTGTCAGTAGTGGTTTCTGGATCTCCTGGGAATTGGTATCCACTTCCACTTGACAGGGCACTGATGGCACAGTGACATTGGAGAGTGCAACAGAGAACACAGCTGCTCCACCAAACCTCACACAGCCCTAGTGAGCAGCTAGTTGTGGGGCCGAAGCTGCGGGGCTCCCATGTGCCTCTGCGGCTCTCACCATCTGCATACCAGAGAAGCTGGCTTTTCTGTCCTTCGTCGCTCCACACTGGGTGCAAAACAAGGTTTTACCCATTGCTTTCCAGCTGGGCCCAGAGTTACCCACCAGCTCAGTGCCAACATATCCATCGTCCATTGAGGGAATGCCATCAGTGAACATCTGTTTCTCTGTGATCTGAAGAAGTTCAAAAAGCCAGAGATGGTTAATGTGACCAGGCATAATTCTGTGGCCTGTAGACCCAGTTGAGGAAGCGGCATGTTTTCCACAAAGGCTCAGGCAGTAGCACCTGCATATCCACGGCATGTCTATGGAAGTGCTGCCTCACTGACTGAATAGGAGAGAACAACAGAAGTGTGCAATGTGGATTTTGCGGAGGTAAACCAAAGTTTTGTCAAGTGCAAACGAAGGTTGATGTTGGTGACCAAGCACCATTAGGACAGACAGTCTCTTCCAATTAAGTTTTCCTTGACTATGTTGTCATAAATACTTGCTGGAGAGGGCTTGGTAAAAACTAGTGTTCCTGTTGCACCTAAATGGGTTACCTGAATATTTCATGCTGATTTTAGCTCGTATGACTCTTCAGTGCACTTAGTTGCAGGGATTGCACATAGAGCCAGAGTCGTCCACAGCCTCAGCTGCTATTCTACAGACATTCCTCCCATTCCTATTAGCATCCCACTGGGCGTCTCTAACCAGCCAGTCAGAGTCCATCTTCCACTGCCTTTCTGTGATAAGAACATGAAAAGGCTGATACGCTGAAGCAGGAGTATTTAGGACAGAGGTCAGAGCAGATTTATATTGTAGCAAGTCTGCCTCTCTTTTATAGTTTTTCACCTCTTAAATTTGTATGTATATATTTTGTCTGACAAACGACAGTAAAACATGCTATAGCTCTGTCCAAGATGTGTTGGAAGTCAGTCCAGTTTTTCAGGCTCTGTGCTGGCAGCTCGTCTGTGTTTCTTCTTACTTTTCAATCAGATGTTGTTTCTGGGGAAAGTTGAGTCTGTATCCTAATCCTTTTGACATTAGGCTGTAAAATAGCTCTAAAGCGGCAGTGCTGCAGAAGGAGCGCATCTGGTTTTATTCAAACTCTCACCTGTGTTTGCACTGGATAGGACATCAGAACATCAAGCCATGTTTTACAGAGCCACACAAAGCTGCATGGACAGGCCAGTGGCGGCACTTCTAAAACAGTTAGACCATTGTTTTATTGTTCCTCATGATTGGACAGATGAAAGAGAAGTGTAGGATCCACAGCACCACCACCATGGCTCAGTTCCCTCCTCCTGGACATCATTACCACTATAAAGCTTTTGCTGCTCAAATTCTGTAAGGCCAGGGAAAATCAAATGGCATGCAATTCGGGCCTCCTGGTTATTCTCTGCTTTGTATATAACACGACAAATGTCTTTTATTATGGCACATTTTGTTTTTATTATCCATCTCTCATGGAGGATAAATGGCATACGATTGTTTTTTTATGTTTTTATTTTAAATGAAAAGAATGTGAAAACCACAACACAAAAACAGCGGCACAGTCATCGAGCTAAATTTATCCTTTGGCCTGCACTGCGGTGTTAATGTGCAGCTTCTCTAGCTCCTAAACACATTCATATCACCGAAGAATGTTGTTTTTCTCTGACAGATACAATGGAACTGTGTTTTTCACGTAATGTTTTGACTCACTCGTAGTCCTGTCATGTGGTCACTTCAGTCACTGGGTATCGAGATGACAACAGGCTCACTGTAGGTTTGCGTGTCTTCATTTTTTTCCTGACTGTCATATAATTGTACATTTGTTTGCTCCTCTTTTAACCTCACTGACTTGATAATTAGTTTATGCTGCTTCTGTAAACATGGACTCCACCACAAGAATTCATTAAAGAAGTAAACTGGAACCCTCAGTTGGAGTTATGATAGGATATACAGTATTATGAAAGATGGACTGAGACAGATATCACTTGTGGTAGTGATGAGTGCTTGGCCACCATCACCCATTAAAATAGCCAAAGAGGACCTCCCGTCTTACAGGGACAAGGTTTCAGTCTAATTACTTTGCAACTGCATTATATTAAAAATCAAATTGAGCTGAGTCACAATTTAATCAAGATTAAAAAATGAAATATCTACTGCAGGAATAGAACAGGTTGATACATCGTAGACACCAAACCTGTGTGAATGTGAATCAGTAATTTAGTGTTTACACATAAGGTTCCAGCGTTGTTTGTCTGATGCTGACCACACTTGGTGTCACGCAAGTGTGAGGACATCTGTCGTGTGACTTCTGAGCCCTAAGCACCATTCATCCTCGCCTCTGCTCAAACTAACCTGGACTCATGAAGCTGCTCCGTAGCTTGTGAAAAGCACGCAATGCTCTTAGCACTGTGGTGGCGTAATTACTCACTTGTTTGAATTAGTAAGCCTTTTACTCTTCCTGCTTACTCACTCATGTTGTCCATTCTGTCAGATTGAAACTAAAATTAAGGGCTTAACATGTTGCACATGGTTGCATGTAGGGGTTAGGGTTCGGGCACATTGGTGTCACTGTCTGACACGGTCTTGCAAAATATATGAAGTCATACAGCGGGCTAATTGCTAATTGTGCCCAGTAGTGTGTTTTCAGCTGTGTACTCAATGTGGTAGGAATTTACAAGAGCATTGCAAAGCTCTTTCCCTCCGACATGCAAACATCAAAAGGAAAACATTTAGTGTGTCACCATTAGTTGATTATGACTCAGCTATGGACCCTCACTCAAAACAGCAAGGCCCCTCTTTAACCTCATCTTAAGAAGATGAAGGGGAGAAGATGAACCCAGAGAGGGGTCCTGGAGGCATAATAGCCCCTGAGAGTGTTGCCATGTGTGCATGGCCTTGTCTGGCTGTTGTCCCATTGTAGTGACAGTTGCCCTTGGGGTGCCAGGGGCCATAGTCCAAACCTACACAAAAAGAAGTCCAGTAGGGATGAAGGCTCCTGTGACTGGAGGAGTGATGTCAGGCCAATTCAGTGGCCTGGTCAATAAGTGGATAGACTCTTCCCCCAAGGCTGGAGCCAGTGTTACCCTCTGTGAAGAGAGAGAGGAAGCAGGATGACAGCCGTTATTGGCACAGGGAGAGTCGGTCACCTTTGATCCCTCAGTTGAAGTATCACTGCCGTCTTCACAGCTGTGCTTGCCCCATCCCTCCTCCTCCTCCCTACTCTGTGCCTCTACTCAAACACAAAACACTAGCACTCTGTTCCCTTGATCTGTTCACTCTGTCTCTCTATAAATACGCACATGGCATCTTCGGACTTCAGGGTGACATGATCATGATGCATGTCTCAGCATCTCGGAGTGAAACAAACACGCTTGTCGTTTACTCAGTAAAGTTTGTGGAGGTGGGGGGTGGGGCATCTGAACTCAGAGCTCACGAAATTCAGATCAGCCTGTCAAACTAAGCTGCGCTGCTCATATGGATATGGATCACATTGTAACACGTCCTCTATAGTGAAAACGGACGCTTGGAGGACAGGGAGGCACTCAAAGGCACCAACTTTGATGCACGCTCTCAATGCATTCTATCATGCGCATGCTCACCCGTGCAACCCAGCAGAGACTCTACACAGTAGTCCTTGTTTTCTGCACTTGTGGCAGGTGCATTATGGGTGAATGAAAGGAATCTTTGATGTATGGTCATACATTAAGCCCTCAGCTATGCTATTCTTGAAATGTGATTGTTTCACAGCTGCTGTGCTCAGGCAGCAGCTAAGTCACATTTTCTATGCATACATACAAAAAAAAAAAGCTTTTTAATTCAGGGAGACCATGATGTTGGCACAGTTAGGATCACAATGTGGAGACCGGTTGCAAAAAAACAGTAATAATGCCAAGTGCAAGTGCCGTTTCATGGTGCAGTACTTGTTAGTATAATGAGCACTGCATACGATCTAATTCATACCTTCCTCTTTTAATGTTTGCTCCACTTATAATGTGAAAACCAGAAATTTTACTGGAATCCAAGAGCTCAGCACCTTGTTTACATTTCCTTTTCCCCATGTAGCCCTGCCTGGATGCGTGTAGATCTTTCCTTAGATGGTTTTCTCATAGTGTGTGCATGTTCATTTGCTTCCTGCAGACACACATATCCAGATTGCCACCTGGGACTGTTCCTGGACAGTGTTTGGCCATCGAGGGAGGCGTGTGCCGACTGATGAGCGTCATGGAGTGAGCCTCATTCGTCCTCCTCCTGGGCTTCTAAAGCAATACTCCAATACAGACACACACACACACACACACACAGACGCACCTCCCCACCACCTTTGTGATGCCAGAAGTTATAAGCTTTAGCTGTTTTAACAGGTGCCCGGGAAGGAGGGAGGGGTGTTAGCTTCTACTTAGTGCACTTACAGGACTTCCCTTTGCCACTGTCTGCCTCCAGCATGTACTCTATGCCAACTTAGCCCCCCAGGCTCTCCAGTGTCCCCTGGATTAGACTTGATGCACCATTGCCTTGATGCACCATTTATTCTTTGTTACTCTTTTCCAACAAGAAGTGGCATCCTTCCTTTTGTATATAAGCTATGATTTAGGAAAACAGGGTGGATGTTCATGTTGTTTTGTACCGCTGAACAGATGTGACTATTTTCAAAACGTTTAGGAAATTCAAATGCAAGATCTTATTTTGTTCTTTGAACACGTTTCAAGTTTAAAAAGATGTCAGATTGCACCTTGTGGATTGCCTGCTCCTCAAGATAAGTGTTACGAATGAAGCATTTATAGCTGCGAGAGTTGAACAGTGATGATAAAAAACTATGTACGGAATCGACTTCCAAGTACTTGTACACACATATTGCTATTAACCCTCCAGCATACCGTATAATGTAGCATAACGTGCATCTTAGATCATGATGAATTTTATAACCATTTCAGCCGTAGAAAGCTTTGCTTTGATTGTTTTAAAATGTGAAAACACAGCTATTGCATGTACAGAAATCTACAGTAATCCACTTTCTGTTCTGTGACACACATAGAGTTAACCAAGAAGCAGGAAGCTATGCACTTCCAGAGTGATGCTGATACATATTCATATATAGTGCTCAGGTAGCAGCATTTGACCCTATCACCAAACATGACTGTTAGTCCTCATTTAAAAAAAAAATTACAATTTATATTTCTATAGTCACGCTGACAGAAACATGTATTTTCTTGCTAAGAAAAAAAAGATACAGCTAAAAACTCATTTGTATGCTTCAAGCCCATCAAATGGTGCTGTTCAGAATCGTACTTGAAAGGAGCAAGGGTCTACATTGATTGGGATAATCAGTTTCTCTGGTTTTGCTGTTTCACTCAGTTACTACTAAGAATTTCAGTCTCAACAAAACCATAGAAGATCTTGTTTATTCTGTACTTGAAAATGCATCTAATATAAAATGGTATAAGCTATTGAAATGGTAATATGTGCACAGCTCTCCACAGTGCTCAGAAAGTAAATAAAATCTATGTTGCTACATTTCTGCGTCCATCTTTAGTCTGTTCAACTCTGTAACATTACATTACCTTTCTTCGGCTGACACTTTTATCCAAAGTGACTTGCACTTACTGTAGGACATGAGACATAATCTTCCAACCTTGCCTTTTTCCAAAAAAGACATGCATTGCTACGGGGAAGGCAGTTTGTGTAAGCCATAACAGACAGCATAAATATCATAATCTGAACTGTGGGCTGCCAAAAATGTATAGTCTGGGACTAAATTACATGCTGGACAGTAACTGGAGTGGAAAAAGAATTCTGCAGGAGGACTTGTGAGCACGCTGAAGCATTTCAACATGACAGAGTGAATATTGGAGTCTGTGTTTGTCGAGAAACCTCGATGGCTATTAAAAATGTGTGCTGTGTGTCCCTCCTTCCGCCCCACACTCACGATGTTTCTCCCCGGAGCTACTGTTTATTTTTTCGACATTTCAGCTTCTCTTCACATTTGAAGTGTGGATAGTGCCAAAACCAAAACTTTCCAGTGATTCTCAAAATGCTTTTTTTCTTTATGAGCTGTGCTGATTTGATTCCTCGTGAATATAATTTTTGAGACTCTTATTAGAGAGGGCAGTTATTTATATCAGTTGTATCAGTCTCCAGGGCAAGAGTTTGTCCAGCTGCTGGCTCTGGATCGTGGCCACTGTAGTGTCTGGGAGGAATGTGCAATAGAGATGTTGAAGAGGATAAATATATTCACCGTTTGCAGAGAGTACGAAGCTTCCCTGTCAGTGCATCATGCCCTGTTGTGGGACAGGACCACATATCGATGATATCAAACCAGTTTACCTCTCAGGTGTAAGATGTCCAAGTCTTTTGACATCGCCAACATGCAAAATGTATTTGACAGGTCAGGAAAAGCAGCAGAAGGTTGGCTGGGGAGGTGCTATGCATGTTTGTTTTTGTTCCGCAGCCTCCTGACCTGATCTTGAGGGTCCATCTAAAAGGAGATGTATGTTACCTTGCCCCTCACCCACACTCACACCATTCTGCATTAGCTTGATCATGTGTTATTATGGAGCACTCTCTTTTCATCAAGCTAATCTGTGTTGCTGGGAGACCCTCTGCCCTATTCAACAAAGAGCCCGCTCCTTCAAACATCATCCCTCTCTGTCCTGGATCCCCTCAGCTTTGAAAAAGGATCCTGGGTCTTTAAAAAGTGGACGGGGTCCTGAGCCATTCAAGGTGTATCCAATGCCTCGCGCTCAGCAAGGCTCTTAAATGCAAAACAGACGGTGGAGCAAATAAAGATCAAAGGGAGCAGCCTTGCCCGCATGGCCTGCTGTCCTCACATGCCAGGCACTGCTGTCACAGTGAATCACAGCCATGCAGCTCCTGTGCTCACGCTGACCCTCCCCGCACACACCCTCCCTCTCCACCTAAGGGCCACCAACCCCCCTTTGACATCGTTACAGCCTGTCTGTGCCAGTGTCTCACATCAACACCCACACAGGGTTAAAACCAGACAGTGCATGGGGCTGCCTTTACCAGATCAAGCCAGAATTGACCCTGAGGAGTCTGAGGAACCAGACGTCTTTCACCTTTCTGCACATCAGGATCCTGCTAATGTTTACTATGAGAGAGCTGAGCCAGCAGTGACTTACTCCCTCTGGCCTCTCAGGTCACGGTGCAGAATTTCACTGTTCCTTTGTTTGCTTAATTTCTAATAATGAAAGCAGTGATCTTGTGCTATTTTAAAGTCTGCCTCTTTAAAAGTGCATTTGCATTGCTTCTGTGAGCATGTGATATAGCAGAGTATATAAACCATGCCATGGTACAAGAGGACAAAGCAGGTTTTTATACTCACTTGTCCTCATTTGTGCGTGTGAACTTACGAGCGGGTGTGTGTTATTTTAGCTTTTGTTTGAACCGATATAGAAGACATGAGCCAGGGGCAGGTGCCACTCAAGCCACTACAGCCATCTAACAAGATGATGTTAAATGCATGCTGATACTGTATGTCCAAGTGAATTAGAGCATTGTGCCATAGATGGTGTGTCTGCAGACCCCCGCAGCATCTCAGCGATGTTTCAGCAGCAGGGGTTAAGTAAGGCACCCTGCCCTCTCAGATGCTCCACAGCTACTTGACCTGTTTGTTCAGCTGCACAACTCAGGCACATGTTTGCCCCCCCCACCCCACCATGCACTCTACTCCTGACTTGCTGTGCCAAAGATGCTAGCCTATGGCAGAGAGAGGACCAGCAGCCACACCCCTGTTTGGTCGGTAGGACATTTGGGGCGAAGGTTGAGACGGAGCAATAGGGCGGCTTGATAAGCAACCTCCTGGTCCAGGTCAGCTATTCCAGATTAGAAGACCAAAGAAAAACCTTTTAATTAGCTTTGCCGTGCTGTTAAGGCCCTGCGGTATTGCGGCCCAGACACTTCCTGCATTGTGCTACACCACCCATAAAGTAGCGGAGCGAGGGAGTGAGTGAAAGAAAGTGAGGGAGAGAGGCTAAAAATGGCTCTGCCACATCTGCACCACACCACAAAACAAAGAGATGCTTGATTGCCACCATGCACCGTGGTTATTTACCTACTAGAAGCACTACACTGAGCTCCAGCGTGGACAAACAAACCACCTGGACTTGTTTCTAATGTGAAGCATTTCTAGAGAAAAGAGCTGGAGAGCAGCTGAGCTTTCTCTTCATTTATTACAGCATTAGTCCATCCAAGTTTCCACTGCTTTCTTCTTTTTTAACTTCTCTTGTTTTCTTATTCCCGCAGTTACAGTAGGTCTTGTGCGGGAGATGGGCTGAGAAACCCCAGAGCCAGCACTGTCAAACTCCCTCGAAAACAGTGTAAGTACGTTGTACATAATTTCCTTCTCATAACAAAAATAGAGGCAAAATACCAACAATCATATCTTGGTGATTCTTAATGAGCCCTTTCGGATCCTTGACAATATACCACTAATATGGTGCTTTGCATCCTTTGAAACATACCAGAGTAGAGTTCTGGAAATAGTAACACAAAAGCGAGGCCTCACTGACGCCCCACAGTCAACACAACAAGTTTTCCCTGTACTCCCTGTACTTGCTGGTCTACAGTACGTTTGCCCTCTCCTCTGTTGTCACACCAGCTCCACTCAGCCCCTTGATCCTTGTATCTGTATTCCCTACCTGCGCCTCAGCACTGGAATCAAGTTGTGCTTGTGTTTGTAGGGGAGGGGAGAGAGAACGAGAGATGAGAAGTGAGGAGGGCGTACGAGTAATTGCCTGCTTTCGAGACACGTGGAGCCTGTCTGGAGAAAAGATACAGAGGGCGGGGTGGTGTGGGGAGTGGGGTGGAGGTATGTCATCAATTTCAGCTCAGCCCAAATGTCTCAAAATAAAGACGAACATCTCACTTTGATCTTCATGGCCTGTTCAGCAGACTGTCCACTAAGATAATGATCCATGATGGGGCGAGGAGACTTAAAAAGAGCTTTACACACTCTATGGATCTGATAGTACAGAGCGAGGGCTCTGTCTATAGTGTAAAAGAATGTATCTGTGTGATTTACAGCCAGTATTTGAGGGTGGGTTGTTGATAAAAGGCTGTGTTTGGGATAAATGGGTCGAAGGAAACGTGTGGAGGAATTTTGTATGAATAGTGAAGCAACTAGGCGGTTGCAAGTAGCGCCTCAGGGGTGTGGAACGTGCTGGGGCCTGCTGCATTATAAAGACAAGCCCAGCACCCGGCCAGCTGTGCCATACACAAGGCTGCAGGAATGAGAGCACCATGAATGGCTTTCTCTGTGCGACAATGACTGCAGCACTCAGCGGAGAGGGAATGGTCAGAGGTCCTTGCTATGGACAGGCACCATTGCGTGTGTGTGTGTGTGTGTGTGTACACTGAGAAATTACTCAGGAATGTGAGGATACATGCCAAAGACAAAGAATTTGAGTCACATTCAAGGGAACCTTACCCTCCTCGCCTCCTCTGAAGAAATATCACAATCCCATCAAAAGGCCTGGCCTGAGAGCCACACTGGATGGAACTAATGGAAGTCTTGTGCGCTGGCTTAAGACTGTTGAAGGAGTTTAATTGATGAGATGGGATTTCTTTTTTTCCCTGCACGTGAATTTCCTCCGACAGCGGGAGAGAAATCTAATAGCAGCCGATGACACTTTGATCTAAACGCTGTTAATTTACACCTTTTAGAGATATATGCCATAAAGATAAGATTTTGTTTTTCTAACAACACATTGATTGGCTTTTTAAAAATTTATTCATAGATTTATATCTCAAAAATCTTTCCATACAGTTGAATTCACACATTCTTTACGCTCTACTATGGCTTAATCCTAACTTGAGAAACAGATACACACTGGTGGCAAAGTCTGAGCTAGAAAAGAATCTCAAGTTAGCATTCAGCCATATGTGAATCAGAAACCACAGTCAACTCAGACGCAGCTACAACTTAATAAATACTTTACAAAAATAATGCAGGCTTTTTACAATGAATATCTGCTTCAGAGACACAAGGGACACGGTTGTAAATTAATGGTGAAAAATAAAAAAAAAAACAAAACAAAAAAAAAATGTGCATGCTAAATAAACTCACAAGCTTACATGAGCACCTGGATGTTGTGAATGACAAAACGGGAGAAAGTTGGATAAACCTGTTCTCTGTCCCCACGCCCCCCTCCCACCCCAAACACATTCCTGAAGGATCTCATTATTCTATTACCACAGGCCTCTCAGATTCACCAAACATAAACAGTCTATGGAGACGAACACAGACACAATCTAAACGAACGTTCCTAGAATAATAATTTTCCCTTTTAACAACATAAACTCAATTCTCCCTTTAGTGACCAAAACTGAGCTATAAATGGAGACCGCAATTACTGGCAAAACTGTCTTTCTTTTTTTTCAGAGGCTAGTTTAATAAAAACAAACAAACAAACAAAAAAAAAAACCCAAAGCAACATTTTGTGCCTGGTTTTGGTGAAGTCAGGAAAAATTCCTTGTGCGTTCTGACTCTGACGGATTTTTATTCCTCTTGGTTCAAAGTCTTGTTCCTCAGAGCCTACAAGTTCATGTGTTATTTGACCTAAAACAGAATAAAAAATGGTTTCAGCACCATTTTTGAGGTTTAGCTGAACATCTAAGCAGTGTTTTTGTTCCTTTCACTACACAGGGGCTAGAATTCCCGTGCTTCTTCGAACTGTTTGTAGTAGTCCTCGTCCTGAGGGTTGTCGGGACACTTCTGCCCGTTGTTTGGCGGCCTGGCCTGGTTGTAGCGGCTCCAGTCTCCTTTGCAGATGATCCAGGGCAGGATGTCCACCTTATAGTGCAGGTCGGCCGAGAACTCTGTGCTGATGAGGTTGGGCGTGCCAGCCCCTTTGCCGCGAGTGATGAGCTTCATGTTGTCGTCATAGCAACAATGCTGTGCAGCCAACGTCGTGGACTCCAACGTCAGCATGGAGCGGATGCAGTATCGGGCCGTGGGCTTGTAGATCTCCAGCTTCTCTTTTGGCCCGCTGGCGTCTTTCCAGCGGAAATCTCGACGCGTGGGAGCATCGTGCACATCTGCCGTGCTGTACGCCACCTCAGTTGGGTAAGAGCAAGGGCAGCTGGGAAGGTCGTTCGCCACCTTGGTCATGTACTTCTTCAAGAAGTCGCTCTTGCAGTTCATCCATCGCTCGCAGCTGTCTGTGTCTGGGGGAAATGAAGACACAGTTTAATGTTACATCTACTTTAAAATGCTCCTCAACATTAGAAGATGAAACCAGAAGTGTGAGAAGGTGAGATATTTAACATGAAGGTATGTTTTCACTAGGCTGATTAAGAACAGACAGACAAACACAGAGTGAGCAGAGGCATACTGTGCTCTTCCTGCCCTGCTGCACATTTTCATCTCTGCACAGTAATGGAGTGCAGCCTGAGCATGAGGAATGCTAAGTGTGTGAAGAAACACTGCTGCCAGATGGATGAACTGTCTTTGAATGAGGGCTAGTCTGAAGACAAGAATAGGCAGAGTCTTACCAACACCAAAGAGCTCTGTGGCATTGAACTCATCTGTTCCAGCTAACAGGCTGACTTCAGTAGCAGCTGTCTTGAAGGCATCTTCAATACCTTAAGAGAGATTAATGCGCGGTGAAACGTGGATCAAAAGATGAAAGGCTACTAAAGCAACACATGCATTTATAAGTTGTCCATTAACACCATCTCAAACGCTGGTGTGGAATTGTTTTGTTCTGTCAAAATCAAAAATTTACCTGGGCAGCTGGGCATATCGCAAGTTCTTGACTCGGTGGCTGTACAGGCGTAACCGCACGACCTGGTTCTCTTCTGGTTGCCATTTCCACAGGTGACACTACACGCTGTCCAGTTACTCCAGTCCCCCTCTCCGTCCATATAGTCTAGATCAGAGAGCAAGCGAGAGAGATCCTCAGCACTGATGCAGGCCACATGCTGAACTTACTCAGGCCTGTTAGCATGCCTCACTAATAATAAGTGGGGGGAGGACATGAAAGGGGAAGTGGGGGAGCTCAAAGTTCTCTTTTGACTTTGCCCCAGATGAGCAGATACTATGAAAACCTGTCTACACACACACATACACTATGTTGTATATGCTAACGCTAAGTCGTTGAACCAAAGAGTCGTGGGGGGGGGCACAGCATGTGTGTTCAGTTCGGGAAGTCACTGGGAAGCACTTTGCAAATTCCAACAAACCTACAGGGGATCCTGCAGGGATTTTACACATAGAAATTTTCCCCGGCACAGCGGCACTGGACACCATTCAGTTGCTCTATCTGTGATTCATTGGTTTGAAAATGGGAAGTGAAATGGCAAGAAATCCTCTTTAACTCCAATTATCATTGAGCAGATCACTGTAATGGGTATACATGGAAACAGTTACACCAGGCTGTACGACCGCCTCACCCCACCACCAACATCACTACCGCACGCAAACTCATACACACAGACACATCTTGAAAGCAGCGCTCCATCAATGAGGAGAATTAATGTGGGCATGTTGGGATGGAAGTATTTCTGGCCGTGGTCCAAACCTTTCTATACACCCCCCCCAACCCGCTGCCATCTGCCCCTCATTATGAGCATTTTGTATGAATACAGGCCAGATAGCCATCTAGCACTGCTCCCCTCCCTCTTCCATGGCTTACTACGGCCAGAGAGCTGGTGGCTGCTCAGACCCTTCTCAGAATTTAGATAACTTGATAATAACCTGCCCTCTGCCCACAGACGAGAAAAATGAATGTACTGGCTACAGCCTGTGATGGATGACCCTCGCTGCATGCCCACAATTATGATTATTAGGTTTAAAACCCGGACAGTAATGATGATAAAATATTTCCTTGTCCATTAGTGTGGTATGATATAAAGGATGAATGAGAGCTGACCACAGCGATAAGCCAAAAACATTAAACATGGGCTATGGCTTCACCAAAAAAGATGATAAACTCGCCCTCCTCACCGCTGTAGTGCAAGTGCAAGTGGATAAAATGACATTTACCACAGCACACGCATTCCTGTTCGACCACGTTGGTTTGGGCATGCTACAACACGGACCGGACGCGTACTGTATGACAGTGAGTGTAAATTCTTCCACGGCAGATTTATCTACGGGGTTACTTTTGGAGAGTGTTGTGAGAATGGTGTGGCAGGCAAACAGCGCTTCTGGCCCCATTCCTGCTGCTGAACTTTGATGTAGAGAGGCGTTTAAACTGTGTCACGTAGCTAGCGCCGCACCACAGAGGAATCCATCTCGTAAAAGAGTGTTAAAGGCTTCAATCAGGGGCTCCCAAAGGCTCGCCTGGGATGACTGCACTTATTATGGTGACAGCTTAAATCAGCAAATCTGCAAATTACAGATTCCACATCAGACTATGGCCATCTGCGGAAACGCCGGAGACCAGTGCTCAAATAAGAGCCTATGGACCCGGCTAAATATTCTGCAGTGTGCATTGTACGCTCATTTCCTCAAAAACACACCCTGCGATATTCTATGGAAGCAATACTATATTCAGAGCTTGTAAAATATTTCAAGTTTATAAATGCGTTATAATGGGTGTGCATGTAGATGTAGAAAAAAATCTGAAAGTATAATAAAAATTAGATTTTCAACAGTCACTAGCACTGAGAGACAGGGACAGTCAGACTGTCCACTGTATGGCCTTGACAGTATATGGCAGTGACATTAGCTTGGAAAAAAGCTGTTATGGGTCACTGAATTTACTGTTCATCTGATCAGCAAGGTTGAAAACTACAAACATCACCAGGGTTAGATGTTTTTATTCAGTGGTTTTGGGTGAAACTAGATCATATTTTAAGAGGAAAACATATATTCTCACCATATTCAGTCTGAGCCTTGCTTCCTCCCCCGGTGCCTCCTCTCCTGTCCCAGTCCGTCGGTGGTCGCAGGAAGTTACTGTCCTCAGTGTTGCTCCCGTAGGAGCGATCGTGCTCCTCTGTTTGATGAGTGGTGGAAGAGGAGGAGGATGAGGAAGTGTGAGGCCACCAGTTTCTCCAGTTAGGAGAAGCCCAGTTGGGTTTGCTTTCCTTACGGAGGTCTTTTTCTGGCTCATGGCCCTCCAGTCCATCTACCACTTCAATGGTCACCTGCATTAAAGAACATTTAAAGGATTGTTCATCAAAGAAGATGCTTATGTGGTATTTTTGGAAAGAACAGGGGTTGATCGGTTACAGTGAGGTGACACTTTCTGATACCCCTACACACGATATAACCCCCACCCCCTTTCTGTCCTAACACATGTGCCTCCCAGATGAGGGGGGACCATCACCCCTGCCCCACAGTCACCCTCCCACCTCTTGGGCTCTCTCCACCTAAACACAAAGTTCAAAGGGCTACTCAGCCTCCTCCAGACCATGAAAGCCAGATGAATCCCAGGATCAAAGACACCCCCCCTCTCTCCTCCACCCCTTCTCCCACAGCCTCACGCCCTTGCTCAATTGGTTGCCCCGCTCTCTTCCCACATCTTGAGATGTTAATACACTTTGTTCGTGCTCGGATTTAGCAGTGATGTTCTCAGAAATGGAAAGACCCCCTTGCTGGATTAGACAGGGGAATGATTTAAACATGGCAGCGGTTACTCGGCCATCTGCACCACTGAGGGACTTATGGGTAAGGGCTTGCCACACATTTACATAAGCTGCAGTCTGCCTTCCTACACATGGGTTGGTAGTGAGGCATTGCTGGTTTCCGCCTGCCTTTCAGCTGTCATTATGATGGACGTGAGACCTCAGTGTCTATCTTAAGCTCAACTATGAGCCGGGAAGTGTGAAAAGGGACAGGGGGAGAAGAAAGGAGGAAGGGGGAGAAAAAGGGGGTTAGTGATGTGCACCACACTATTCTCCTTCTTCCTGTTTGCTCTTCCTGTCCTATGTGCTTGAGTAGCCATGTCTTACAAGTGAGTGAAAGCATCAAAGCACAATGGCAGGTGCACAGACATGACACACATGATCACCTGTATGTTGGGGTTCTGTCCATTGATATCAGCTTTGGAGAGGTCAGGGAAATTGTGCAGATCGAGGAGGAATGCTCCAGGGCCGTCCCTGTGTATGTTGCTGCCTTGTGCCCAGGGTAGGCTGGCAGGCCGGTGGGTCAAGCGATGTTCTGGACCAGACCTGTGGTCTTCAGGAGCCAGTTGGGCAGAAGAGCTACTTTTTGCATTTATATTGTTCTGCTGAAGAGAGAAAGGAAGAGAATGATAATTCATTATTGGCTTGTTCATTCACAATATAAGATTATGACAACGTTCACAGATGATATTTGGTTCCCCTTTGAGAGAATTATAGCCCTGTATGTGACTTGGCCTCTGCTGAGTCTGCAGCACACTCAGCAACATTAGATTGATCTCTCATGTCGACAGAGGTTCATGTGACCATGACCTCTGTCATAAATCCTGTGGAGCCTGGAAAGAAGGAGCCACTGAAACAGTGAGACAAACATCGTACTGAATTCTATGCGTCTGTCTGGTTCCACAAAAATATTATCCATCTAGAGCCTGCATTCAGAGCCAATGTCACCGTCAGACTGTATATTTTTCCATCTTTGACTGACAGAGTAAGCTGCTGCTTTACCATAGTAATATGATGTGGACATTTTTAGCATGTTCTGCTGTTGGCTGGGAGAAAAGAGCAATGTAAGGTTTTCCTGCTCTGGGGCTATACAGAGAAACCTAAGCAAACATTGCAAAATAATTACAACTGCCTTCTTGAAGACAGAAAAAACATTTGTTTTTCTGACAGAGGGGGTTGTAAATTTGTCCCCAAAGGACAGTTAAGGCATATGCCCCCTGTCAGGTATGCACAGAAGGAACAATTATTCCTCACTTGGACAGACAGCCATAAGTAGTCGGCAATCATACATTCTGGGGTGGCAGAAAATAAGATCAAAGAAAGCCATCAATCATGTCCCTTGTTTTCTTTTTTCATGTCCCATTTCTTCCTCCCTAGTGTTTTTGTGGCCAGGCTGAGGCCTGAGAATATGGCAACAGTGCTGTACGGTTGCGGTGGCCAGTCACAGACAAAGTGTCAACTCAGCCACATTGTGGTGTGTATAAAAGCCCCCAGTGGTGCTGTTTGTGTCCAGCCAAGGTGCACTCTGGGACAATATAGACACTGTAAATGGAGCTGCACAGCAAGGGAGGAAGGATTATAAATGTACATGTAACTTAAAGTCAACCACAGGGGCTGCACAGACGGGCTCCCATATCCATTCAGCATGACTCCTCCTAATTCATTTTCTGAGACCATATGCCTTTCAAAGAATTAGAAAAAACCTTTCACATCACATATCCTGATGTGAGCTACTGCCACAGTACAATTACAATGATTATACAATTGCCCATAATTTTGAGGAAGAGGAGTAGGTGGTTCTGCATTTTGCCCATAGCCACCAAATAAATGTGGGAGAGGCCTCACTGTAGATAAGATGATTTTTTAATGGGAATTTATGTTCAGAAATATCATAAAGTTTGAGGGAAAATGATTCCAATCAAAACCACAAATGTCTTTTCCACAACCAAACAATTATGGCTGAGAGCTCAGTACAGAAGAGGTTCATCTCAGCAGCATAGTTTGTGCCTGGGCTCTCGACCCTTTGTGCGAACATCACAGGACCCTCGCTGCTTCTATCACAAGCACTTGGGCTTTGAGATGCCCATGTGATAACCCGCTCTTTCAAGTTCCCAGCCTTCAGAAGTCACTTAGCAGCTGTAATTGAGCTCCACAGAGGGAGCAGGCCCAGCGCAACACTCACAGGTTCACTCACAATGTAAATACAGTGCATACAAAAGGAAATACATTAAACAGGTGTGGTTGATCTCTTCTGGGTGGATTATGGTTTTTGTGGATTATATTAGCAATTAACTGCAGACCACACAAGCTGCTATTTAGTCCAGATATTACTGTTTAATCATCCTGATACTACAAACAATCATTCAAACATGCTGCCAGAGGGTTTGCTCTGAAGTGCCACGCATTTCACAGCCACCAACGACGTGCTACCGCCGGTGACTGCAGATCTTGCATAAGTAGATATTTATTTTTTCTTTTGATGCTTTGTATATAGTTCTGCCACATGTATGTTTTTATTCCCATGTGAGCCACATCTGAGATGAATTCCCATCACTTTGGCTGAGACAATAATGTTTTTTTTGTTTGTTTGGTTTTTTTTTTCATTGTTTTCCCATCATCATATCATTCACAGCACCTACCATTTAAGGATATTCATCCAGAAATGCTCAGGCTACTGATTCAAACACAGAAATGATTGTTACTGATATCCTCATCTCTCTCCATCAGTTGGTAAAAGAAAGCCAAGCCAAACATTTCAGAACACGCATACTGTGGAGTCGTGAATCTCAGCCACAGTGTTTGCAGGCAGATTAATCCCACATTATCCAGTCTAATCCCATCTGAATCTTCTGTTGTGTCATATTATGCTGTATTACACATGGCAGGCGGATTATCTAATCCTGACACAAATTTGGTTGAGTTAAAGTCAAAATTAAAAGCGAGAATATTCCCAGGGCAGCACTTGTGACGATGTTTCACTCAGTGTGGGACGCCACTGAGTAGAAGCCTGCTTGTAAACACAGACAGTTTGTCAGTTTATGGGCAAATATTGGCAGCTTAGCACTAATACCATTAGATTCATGTTTAGACCATAAATTATCTTTCAGACGGCGGTGCGGAAATGCACCACATGGAGGTTTGTAAAAAGTAGTGGTAATAATCTGTCATCAAACTGCTAAGGATCCAAAAAACTACACGGTATTAGGGTTAGCAACAGAAATCAAACTGACTCCAAAACTCTTAGCTTGCTGATGTCTGAGGACATTAATGAAGGTGCACAAAAAGGCAGCGCAACCAGCAGCTGTCTATGCTGCATTGCCTTAGTATTGTCTTTTATTTGGCTACAAAGACATTTGTTAGCATGACAGCAGCACAGTATAGTTGCATTCAGTGCAGGGTTAGATATTCATTAATAACCTAATGCAGGATTCCGCAGCTGAAACTGACTTAAAACACACAACACTGACTTTATAAGATAGTTTCTCTAAGGCAGCATCATCCACCAAAGACCAAAGAAAGAACAATCTCACAATCTTCCACTGGACTTCTCTAAAAGTCAGCATTTCATGTTAAATAAACATTTCCACTTTCAACCTTTAAAGAGCCAAACCTTAAACAATAGACGCCACTGTTACATTGTGCAGTGTTGACATTTACTTTACTGTCTCCCTTTCTTTGGTGCCAGGACAGATGCTGATTTTCTCACTGTGGTGGATACATCAAAATCTTGCCCAAACGATCAGCCTCAGATATAAAATGCTGCTGATTAAAGCCTTGAGCTGAATTGTAAATAGGAAAACTGTGTGATAGCACTGCTGAAAACAATCCATCACTTGGCCAGAGACAGGGAGCAAACTTCCCCATAAGCACTGGGACTTCACTAAATCTATATTTCCATCTGGTATCTGAGCAGTGTGAAGGACAAACTATGAAATTTTGCGCGTCAGAATAACAGATTTTTTTCCTCTCTCAACCGGTATTTCAGCAGAACGATTTAGGAGAATCAGTTGAGTTGAAAATAATGGAAAGAATGCACAACGTGGGAATTAGTCATTGCAAAGGAATGGCAGTTGTGTATCAGTTGTGTAACGTCCGTCAATTCTTGATAACGTCTTCATAAACACCTCTCTCTGTCTCTTCCAAATGACTCTCAGTGGAGCTTTTTAATGCAACTTAACGAGAAAAACATGCTGTTTTCTCATTTTTTTCTCTACTACAGCCCAGGCTGTAGCCGTGCACAGGAGTAACTCATTTAAACATTACAAAATCAGCAGTGTTCCCCTTTGATGGTGAGGCCGCTTTACAGTCGCCGATCGCTCATCTGAGCTCTTCCTCGACGAGCAACATGCTTTAATTTGGAGATCAAAAGTGACACACCATCCTTCAGTTCATCTGGGGCCTCCCAGGATGTCACCCCCCACTCTCAAAAGCCATGAATGAACACTTGCACACACAAGCCACCCCCTCTCCCTCCTCACAGTGTCTCCTCTTCTTTTCCCGCTTCCCCCTTTTTCACTTTGTGAGGGCTGCTTAAAGGGGCATGACTCCATTTTCAATTGGGAGCAACTCAGGGGTCCTTCCCCCAGGGAGGCTGGCAGGAAATGAAGGCAGCGCACATTGTGCCAGATGCTTTTCAACACTACACTTATGTAGGTGGAAGAGAAAACTATCCTTCCCCTGTCACACGCCTCACGCTGGGTGTGTGTAGTATGTGTTTATTTACAGGATCAGACAGAGAGGACCCATGCCACAAAGGAGCTACGAGCAAGCAAGTGAGTTGTTCTTCAAAGCTCTTGTGAATAAAAGCAAAAAATAAGCACAAGGTTAGGAAGTCATGATTAATTATTCAGTACAGTGTATGTTCCTGGCTGACAGATACAATTTAATATAATTACAGGCTGACTTTACGCTGCAGCGGTGGATGAATGTGACTTCCTGGATCAGCTGTGGTAATGGGCCTTGGACCAAGGAGTTTTCTCCTCCACTACAGGTGCAAAGAGCTGCATCCTGTCATTTGTGTTTCTGTGAATGGCATTTTAAATATGACACCTTGGCACGACAATACACCCCCTGGGCCGTGACAAGGCCGGCCGAAAGATGACATCACCGTCTTCAGTGGTGGACCAGTGGAGCATGTCCGTGCATAGTCGGAGCATTCATGAGCAGAAAAAAAAAACATTCAGTGCTTTTCTCAACATGGGGCATGAGTGGCAATGCTGGGCTCTTTCATCACAAGCCAGCATCTCTATGTAAATTTGAACTGGTGACAAAAGGGATGTTGAGGCTGGAATGGGTGGCATGTGCTTAGTATTTTTACTGCTACTCCTGAGGAGAAACTCCCTCCTGGTCCTCATCCCGCTCATCCGATCCAACATTTGGCTGTGTGGCAAATATTTGATGAATTCCTGGAATATTTCCTCAGCTTTGCATGCCCTAATATTCGACAGAACACAGGCTTGCTGTTGCGTATACGCAGGTCAGGCTACAGTGATGGCAGTGATAGCGAAGATAAGAGAAATTACCCTCCCCATCCTCTGTTGAAGTAAAAATTCTTTCCATTCATCTCCCTCAAGCCCTAATAAAGAATTTATGAAGGGACACCATTCCAGTAGGCATAAATACCCATTTATCACTGGAACTTAAAGAAAGTATTTCAGCAGCATGCTAAATATACATCAAAAAGCAGCTGAAGGATGCTTAACACTCTCTAAAAAAGCCTGTTGATCCCAGACCTGTCTAAACCCTCCAGTCAAGATTTGAGCCTCTGCTGGAGTCTGTGCGCTTTATGCTGATGTTAAAATGGGCAGTTAAACCATTAAACCTGTCTTAAGTGGTGTCATGTTGACAAATGTCTCCCTTGTGAAAGTTTGCTGAGGCACGCTTTGAACCTGACCCCGACCTAAAAAGGTACCATTCAAAAATACATTTTCACCAAACTTCTTAACTTTTATGATGTCATCCTACTTCTATTATTCTATTAGTTGTCTTTCCCCAAGAAAAGACCAAAAATGTTACCATTAGTAAACAATATTTTTGCTTACCATTAGTAAACAATATTTTTGCTTTCCATTAGTAAACAATATTTTTGCGGCCTTAGTGCAGGCTCAAATTAAGTTGGGTTTAATGCTTGATGTGGAGAAGCATTGATTTCTTTTTTGGGGTGGGGGGCCGCCTCATCAACTGAAAGCTTGGATGACAGTGATGAGCCCACGATGACAGAGAAGTGCCTGCAGCTAATATTTAACCCCCAACAATAGGGAGGTGCGCCTGGTGTAGGGGGCTGATCTCTGACCCTCTGCCTCATCCTCCAACCCTCTGCTGGCTCCCTGCCATTCCCGGGGGACACCCACGGGAGCCCACATCCGTGTGTGTGTGTGTCAACAATCTCCAAAGTGTTCCTGGGCAATGGGAATGGAGGCTTTATTTTACCTGGGCCACTGGTTCATACAAGCTTCTTATCGAACCCATCTGTGACCACGTGACACACCTCAGATTTCACCTTTTTGCATCAAGTTTCCCCCAAGAAATAACCGCACTACTCACCTCTGTAAGTGCTGTGTCCTGATCCAGGCTCAGAGTTACATTTCCCTGCGGTAGCGGACTGCTCCGCAGCACCGTGATGTGCAAGGTAAGGAGAAGAAGTCCCAGGAGCAGCAACAGTTCCGCCGCCAGTCGCACCATCCTTTTGACGCGGCCGCTCTTGGGAGCCTGCGGTGTGACCGGAGCTCCGACTCCGCCTCCTCCCGGTGCAGAGACTCCAATCTCCGGATCCGCCGGGGACGAGGAGCCGCAACACCACTTCGGAGCCACTTCGGGAATCAGAATTGCAAAAATGAAGGGAAAAGGATCGGAGGGGGGGCAGTCAGTCGAATAATTTGGAAAAAGTGCTGTGGAATAATTTGGATCCAGTCAGGGTTTTTTGCAAAGTGTGGGACTGTCCTAAATTAAGATTTATCTATAATACTAACTGTTCATTTAGTTTGATCTAAAGCAAAGCAGGATATAAGTCAATGCGCTGATTTCCCAGTTAATACAGCGTACTGGATACTGCAGGGCTGATCCAGCGCGCACCATTAACACTTTCCGCTCTTGTTGCGCCCTCGTCCAGTCTCCAAGCTCAGGAAACTTGCAGCCCAGTTGCCCCTTGGTGTCCCCGCCACATTCTCAGCCTCACACTTGAGTTTTCCTCTCTCCCATTTCAGCCGCTTTACGCACTGCTTCTTTTGTCCACATTCTGCGCTATCCAACTCGTTACTCGACGACACTACCTTGGGTGAAAAAAAAAGTACAGGTAGTTTTAAAAAAATATCTTCCCAGTTTAAGACTTCTTGGTGGAGTTCTGTTTGATTCAAAAACAGGGTTCATCCATCATGCTGCGGGATGAGAGGTCACCAAAATGAAGACGCGGAGCTTTCGTGCGTCTCTAAGGGTCCTGCTGGAGGAAACAAGTCAGACCATATCAAACTACGGCTTACTAAGACACACGCTGTTCTTGTTGTGCGCTCTTGAGGTGGTTTTATACTATACGCCCCTGTGCAGGCGCCCTCCCCCTGGTTAACTCTTTCGTCCCACTCAACCAGTCCTCCCCAAACTTCAGTCCGGCCGGCTTTAACACCAAATAGAAGCTCGAGTGGGAAACACTTCCAAAAGTATTAAATGTTCTTTATTTATAAATATCCGGGTCTTTCTAGTCACAGGATCAAAATGACACAGAGATTTACCTTTCAAAACTAAAATATGTCTTAAATAACACAAATTTATGGCAGTTTTTTTTTTTATAATATTACCCATTTCGATTGCCATAAAAAACACTGATATGTATGTGATTATGCTTTATCTTTACAGGCTTTATGACGGAAAAAATGCCAATATACAGAAACAAGAAGGACTTCCTGAAACAACCCCAAGTAACCTTGGTGGTCCCCGGAGGCGCACAGGCGCGTCGCAGCGCAGAGGAAGACACCCGGAGGCTCTTTACAGGAGGTCTGCCTCTCCTGTTGACATGTGTACAGCAGCAGCCTTGTCTCAGTCAACTGCGATGAAAACGCCGCTACGGAAGGTGCCGTAACACTTCACTTAAGCAAGACAAATGGTGCGTAATGTGATTAGCCCTCGTGAGTCTTTTTATTGTGCGCTTCAAAGGACAGGTCGCTGTGTCAAATTACGCACCAAGCAGGGATGCCGCTGCTTCAGCGTGAGCGACAGATCACTGAGCCCCCGAGGCACGGAACAGACAGACCGAGCATCTAACATCATCTGTCACCTTTGAAGTCAGCACATTCAGTTTGTTCACAAGTGGAACAATAATGTTACTGATAATCATTCACAAGATCTCAATAGCTGATCAGTATAAAAGCATGTGTCATTTAAAAAACAAAACATTTTAATTAAATCCACAGAGGACTCAGATTGGCTGTGCGCATGCATAACCCTTGATGCTGTGGCCAAATGGCGCGTAACTCTGCAGCTCTGGGAGCAAAGCATCAAACAACTCCAAACTATTCACACTGAAAACTAAATAAACTTCAAAATGAACACGTGAGATGTAATATAAATTACATTATTTCTTCGTTTGATATAATTGTTCTGGCATGACATTTTTAAATTTCAACGAATCTCGCAAAAGTGTAAATACAAGCCAAAAAACCCCTGACAGGTCACCATTAATTTCATCTTACAGCTCCTGGTGTCATTAGGGTCTCTGATGTGAAATTTGACTCCAGTTTGATTCCTTGGAGGAGTTTTTGGCGAACTCTGACCCTGAACTTACTTCAGTTGAGCTTTAACTCCAGTGTGCCCATGTGATGCCCATGTGTGCAAGAAAGCACAGTGAGTTCACGTGGTTTGAGTGGTTTGAGTGGTTTGACTTTTTATCCTAAATAATTCCAGATAGTCATGAGCAGCACGGAATAATTTAACACGTGTGATGAATGTTACTCAATGTCATATTTGAGTCATTAATATCTCTACAATCTGAATAAATTGACCATAAATATCTGAGGTGGCTGATAAAATATGTGAATGGTGCTTAAAAATACTGGTAAATGCTCCTGGTTATCCTCTGCTCTCATCAAATCCACCACACTGGCCTACTTCATTACGCTCTCTGTTATCAAGAAGTTCCCAGTATTCAGCTTTAGTGCTGTCGTCAGTTAGTCTTACTCACTCTGGGCAGAGCATAGCTGTCTAAACCATGTAAATCTGTTCTTTGTCTGCTTCACTTCAAAAATCCCTTTCCAGAGTAGAAAAATCTCAGTCTAAATGGAAAACAGAGAGCAGAGAGAATGGCTCGCCTGCTTTGGACACAGTGGTGGACATCAAAGGCGTAGCAGAGGATCCCCCTTCAGAATGGCAGCTACATGCCATTCCAATAAGTGCAGTGTATTTGGATCTGCAGTTCAAAAGAGGCTGGTGCAGGCAGGCAGGCAGGTCTCTGGGGCCTTGCCACCAGTAGTCTGGTTGCACAGATGTTTTGAATGCCAGCGCAGACCATTTGCCACTTCTGCTGAAACCGAGGGCAGCTAGAAGTGACTGGAGGGAAACTTGGCGAGACACGTGCTCCCACCTTGCCTGACAGTCTGTGTGTTTTATCAGACTTTGTCACTTTTGACAGTTTGAAAGTTAAAACACTATGACAGCAACTGTATCTTTGATTATCCATCCCTGGTCAATACCGCACACTCCTGCATAGCTTTGGCATTTGAATAAGCTAGTGTCAGACATATATCTCTACATATTTTCATATTTTATCTTTTCTATCTATGCTTCTTGACTTGCAGTACTTGCTTTCTATGTTTTTTGTGTTTGTATGTTCACTGGTATGGACAAAAGTAAAAAGTAGCAAAGTCCTTGCACATGAAAACTGTTTTTGTAATGCAGCTAATTTCCTTTTACAATATGTGTGTTGTAAAATACGAGTCTGTCAGGACAGATTTATTTGACCAAATCTTTGACCAAGTTTTATGTCTGCTGACAACCGCACTGTGCTTTCCTTCTCAGAAACATCACTTCTACACACAGGTTCACAGTTACATAAGTAGCACCATGTTAAGTCTGAACACTGACTTAAGCAAACAGCAACCTTTGAATGTAAATTAGTTCTCGAATACACTATGAGATGAGCTCGGTATTCGAACACACGCACACACACACACACACACAGTGTATGTCTAAAAAGGATTTCTGAATTTCTCTTTACACATCTGTGTTCTGCTGTAAACCTACAATGCACTGAACACCGTTCACATTTAGACTAAAGGTGAAAGTAAACACAAATTAATAACAGAGATCCCGAGGACGTCATTGCACCCCAATGCAACATTTGAGGCCACCTTTTCCCGTCTCCTCCAGATCTTTATGGAACAGTACATTGCTATGACATCACAGATTTGAGGATTAACGAAACTGTTTTCTATTGTTTCTGGCTATAGGAGCCAGATGTGAATATTCACTTACAGAACAAAGTGATCTAGTATAGAGCGTAGATTTCAAGGGGTTTTTCTCCTTTAGGGGAAAATAAGTTTTTTTCCTTTTACTTTTCTTAACCCTTTTCCTACTGCATCTATGTTTGGAGTACAGCTAGCATGTTTTTCCCAAAGTCTGCGTATTCTGTTTTAACTCAGTCTTGTTAAATGTTATCACTACGTTGTTTATGGGGAAGAAAAAAACACAAACATGGTTACGTCCCGAGGCCAAACAAGTGTCGACTAGACCCAATCTGACACATTGTGAAAACACATTTATCATCCATCTTATAATCCTTCCTGTGTTAATCAAATGATTACCCCATACCACGAGAATTTAGAGTTCAGGGCTAATTGCTAGGTTAGGTTTCTGTTGGCTCAGGTGCTGCATACTCTGCATGCTTACCTTCACAAGTTTTGCGCAGACTGTGTGTGAAAGAGAACAGCAGGTCTTTAAAACATCAACAATTAAGCTGTTAAGACTTGGTGGATATGAGCAGTCTCGCCACAAAAACAAGCCATAACACCTTTTTTATTCTGCGTGAGGCTTGTTGAGATTTAACTGCATGTCAGAGAAGTAACTGTTGCATGATCTATTATTTGGAGGAAGGTTATCATTTACTGTGGAGATGAAAGTGGCGCTACACTGAGGACATTTTTATAAAAAACAGCTCACTCAGGAATGCCGTAAAGGCATCGTCGTCATCTTTTGCTCAGTCAGTTCAGCTGTGAGTTGTGTAAATAATCATGTGTCAGGAAACAAACTCAGATCCAAAGGGAAGGCTCAGGACATTTAGGAGTCTGTCACTGGGATAATTAATCAACCTTCCTATTCCTAAACACATTCAGGAAGTTCTGGTGCGCGGTATTTGCATTTTATTTGGAAAACAAAAACAAAATAAAAATCAGCAGACTCAGTGTTTTACTAATGCAGCAGGACACCACAGGGGATCATTTCAAACCAAAAAATGTAATTTCTGTCGCTCATAACTCACATACTTCACGTAAAGGAGGCAAACTGGAAACTGCAAACTCCTTAGGTCAATCTCTGAAAACAACTAGCACCAGCATTTTTGAATAAATGGTGGACGACATTAATTTATGAGGAACAAAAAATGCTTCCATAAAAAGTTTACAACGTCTAAATATAGACATGAGTTGTGAAATGACGGTGTAAAAAGGCTCATTTAATCCAAAAAATTAAAACAATCCTCAGATGTGAGTGCAGAGAAGCTGCAATACAAAAAGTTAAATAACTACAGATATTTTACATATCACTTGAGAGTATTCACAAATAAATGTAGTCTGACATATTTCAAGAGTTCACATAGTATCTCTCTGCAGCAGTCACAAATAAGCGTGCCGTAAGATCACAATGTTTAACTAACATATAAAAACTGGCAGCTGCCAAAACATTTGGCCCCTCTTCTGCCATGAGACGTGGGCGTTACTCTGTGTCGTGTGTTTATGGGTCTGCTGCAGCGTGGACACTTAAGACTTAGTTTTGACACAGTGAAATGAAGGTGTCAGGGGTCATATCAGCTGTCCAGCTCAAAGTCTGTCTCGTCACAGAGGTCAGGCGGGGGGGGAGTATTTCTTCCGTGAGAACTTCAGGCAGAGAGCGTCTCCCACCTCGTTCAGATGGTGCAGCACCTGAGGACACAGGAGAACGTTTCGGAACATGTGAGTATATGTTTGTTTCAGGCGATAATGACACCCTCTAAAGCCTCACAGGGGAATTTCATGTTGGTGAGCATTTGTGTGTGTCTACCTGGTTCAGCATGTCTCTGGTGTGCGCTGCAGACAGACAGAAGCGAGCTCGGGCCTCTGTGATCGGCGTAGCTGGAAAGCCGACTACCACTACGCCAATTTTCCTCTCTAGCATTTCTCGAGCGAATGCCCTGGTCAGCAAATCAAACAAGAAGGGAAGAACCATTAGTTTCTGACTGCAGAGACAATAGGCCCCATCTAAAGTGATGGTTTCAGTTGTTGCTTCTTCTGTTCATGTCCTTGGATTACAAAGCTCTGTGACATCGTGCCACCTCTCACTAGCAGTGACTCTGGTGCTAGTGCTGATAACAGCACCGGCTTTTGTATAACTGACTCGCAAATCAGTCTTTTGCCAAATACAAAACGGCACAACAACTTATCTCGCATTTCTCACACATTTTCCCACTTTTTTATTGTCTCCAAAATACTCAGTGACCCCACAAGCTGCTGAGCATTTGCCTCTGAGCCTCATCACATCACCAGCCGTGAGGAATGCTGCTCCTTCCAGCTCCTCCAAATCCTTAATTACGTGATAATTTCAGCAAAGCACAATAAATTAGGGAGAGCACATAACTAACGGTCTTGAAGGGTTAGGAGCAGCATATAACTGAAGACGTTTTTACTTTAATGAGGCAGTGAATAACTTCATTTTTGTGGCTACGTGGACAGTTTGGAGAGTTGGAAGATGATTTAAAGAGTCTGACACAGCGGCCATTTATGATTGTGTACATCTCAGTACATGACTTATGTGTGTGCAGTGCTATCACTGTCTTTATGATCTATTATGTGTCATTAGGTCAGTGGAAATCAAAAAATGTTAACAAGCAAACAACCAGAACTGGGAGTATAATAACAGAAAAGCTACAGATTCACATATTTAATACAATCAATCACATGCAATTGTTATTAAACAAACAAACACTGCAACTGTACAAATATCTGTTCCTCAAAAAATGTTGTGAAATTAAATTTCTTTCCAATCACAATTAATTAGAACCGATCAGTACTGTGGCAATAAATGATCGTAGCCTCTGATTATGGCAGCTACTGGGTGCATTGGTCTTGTCATGGATATTAATGGTGACTAGCATTAAAAGACATTTTATACCCAACTGATTATACCTGAGCGGCTCAGACCATCCTGGGTTAAAACTAATTTATACATGATGTTGCCTCTTAAGTGCTTACAGAGACTCAGTCTACAGAGACACAGTCATGGAAACTTTGCAGCATGTAGTATGGCAACGCTCCAAATCACTTTTAGAGGATACACGGTGAGCTGACCTGAAACCGCTTGCGACGACATGGGCTTGTGAAGCTAATGTTTACGCTTTCAAATGCAGTTGATGAACAGTGGTTGAACTGGTAATCTAACCCTGAAAGAGCCGAGTGTTTTCGGTGTTGAAGTTCGAGGGGTTGAAGTGTACTTACACCACTTTGCCTGGCATGTAGAGCAGGATTGGGACCACAGGTGAGTCATCATTGCCGTAGATGATGAAGCCCATCTCCTTCAGTCTGGCCCTGAAGTATCTGGTGTTCTCTGCCAGTTGGCGGATCCGTCTAATGCCTCCAATTAAAACAAGGACACCACCAGATGTACATGAGTACAGCACCAACTGCACTGCTTTTTCTTTTTTTTTTTACATATTAACACTGTCCCCTGCAGGGACGGACATCCCCTGTCAGTGGTAGCTAATGTAGCGCGAGTTCTTTGCTATGCCATCTAATCCTGAGTCCTGCACCTCCATCTGGGCCATTCCAGCCTCAGCTATGAACTTGCTCATAATTGCAACTCAGCAGCAGATGGTTTAGTTTTGGTATACTCACTCGCACAATGCCAGAATGAGGGTTTGCAAATTGGATACGATGGATTTCGCGCAAAATGAGTGACTGCGGACTGCTGCTGGAGCGTAGCCATGACCGAAACAGAATACAAATGATGCTTAAGTATCGCATGTTTTTCAGATAAATGTATTAGAAAACAAATCAAAGGCTGCAGAGGCGGCGTGCCCTGCTAACCCCCCGTGCTTCCAAATGATGTGAATCACTAGGGAGCCCGGTGCGCCGCGGCTGCAGCAGAGTTTGGCATGGCCCAGCCTTGGAACACAGCTCTGTTTCCCTCTGATTACCTGGGAACAGATTGGCAGGTCTTTCATGGGGATGTAAGAGAGCACTTTAAATCCCCTTATCTCAGCAGAGAGAGAGAGAGCGAGAGAGAGAGAGAAAAAAACATAACATTCAGGCATCTGCCAAAAAGCACAGGCCCCATTTTGTAAATTGTTCCTCTCTGCTAAGATAGAGGGCATGGAGGTCAAAAACCTGCTGCCAGACACAGAAATCATATGAGGAGGTGAGAATGTGTGGATGCTGCTGTCTGTCAGACTTTTTCCCCAGCAGTTTGCTTTAAAGTGCAAAATTCAACATCAGTGAGAAAGATGAGGAGGACTGAGGGCGACGGAGAGAAAAACTCATCAGACAACGCAAAGTGGACGTGACGGGTCCTGTCACCGTCCGCTTTAATGATGCTGTGATGGACATTAGAGCTGAAATTAGAGCCTTTTGAAATGATCGCATTGTTTGCTGTGTTCCCTCCCTTCTATACGACGGGTCAAGACTGATGTTACCACAACAGCTATTTCACTGGGCTGTGTCAGATGCACAGCATGTCTGTTTTGGAGCCAGATGGGAAAGTTACTCATTTATGCATGAAACTACAATGTACCTCAACCAAAAGACGCCAAGCTTTAGTCCAGTCCATTACTGCTCTCTATGACCGATACATGTATTCTTATGTGCCACACAGTTTACATGGCTGCCTACTTTACCTTCTACCCATAGATAAAGGCTACACCTATGTGCTAGTCAGATAGTTTAACCCTTACACTACTACCTACAGTGCTACATGCACTAACTCTTCTCTAACTAATACTCCTTCTGTTACAACTAGAATTGCTCTGGCAGTGCTGCGACTGGTCTTGTAATGACTACTTCCCGGCCCTTGTGTCCGATGCCATTAAGGCAGAAACTTTTCAGAGGTACGGCGCTCCTCGCAGCACACACATGAAAATGATTTCCTCCACGTCGGGGTCACGTGTGCTCAGGGACTGCACGTCCTCCCTCTTCCTTCTCCCACTGCAGACCCCTGTAATTGCTACCACATTTTCTGACCAAGCAGCTGTTTGTCTTTCCCTGCAGGTCTGGACTTACTCCTAATGTTAACAGTGGTACTGTCCTCTGGATCTGGTTTGCTATTGTTTCCATAAAATATATATATATATGTATATAAAAGGTGTAAAAACTTTTATATGCCAGACAAAATATTTGTCTGAGTAACGATCATCAGGTTTTGATAACTATGCAGATCATAAGACCGAGATCCAAGGTGACGTTCACTGGAAGGAGGCACTAAGAGTTTAGACACTCACCCTCTGTGCTCCCGTCTTTTCCCATGATGCACTTCATGGCTCGTATGATCTGCTCAGTGACGGGAGGCGACATGGCCGTGGCGTACACCGCACTGTGAGAATGACTCCGCAGGTAGTCGACCAGCTCCTGCAATATGGGACACAGTGTCACTCAGAGCATCAGCGGGTATGTTTACAGTCTACCTTTGTTAAAACACTGTGAAAATCAGATGTTTTACACAAAACTGAAACGTTTACATTCTGTGGCCCTGCACTTTCTTATAGCGCCACTAGAGCGAGCTCACATATAGTCAACACCTGAGAATCAATTAAAATACCTCAAGTCACTTCTCTGTCAGTATGACGATTTTGGCTTTGACCGTAAAGCAGCTCTGGACTCTTTCCCGCTCTCCACTCTAATAGAGCCAAAGCACTAATTTGAGAGAGAACCAACGAAAATGAGCCAGAATGAGGGCCGCCGTGCTCATTATTCCTAAATGTCAGCAGGAGATTAATTCTGCGAGTGGTTGTCAGGAGAAGAGCAGGATTTCAGGAAACCAATTCGGTCATGGGTCCCTCGAGCACATGTGTGTGTAAGTGGTCTGAGGTTGGGAGCGGGGCCTGGAGCTGTGATGGGCTGCTGCTCGGTGGCTGCGTGGTGGCCAGCGGGTGCGGGGTGATGACACGTAGCCGGAGATGCTGTCTGGCCACCATTTCCACTCACAGCCATCTGTCCCCACTGGGCGGCGGCTGTGGCTGCCTCACACACACGAGGGGAAGGGATTTTAGGGGAAATGCTCAAATGTAGGATAAGAACCTTGAAACAACCTGACATCTGTTTTTGTTTAAGGCGGGGGATTTTCACCGCTTTAGGGCCCCGCAGGATTTTGGTGCGACCAAGATAAACCAGTTAAGAGAACATGTCCGAAATCTATCTCACGTCTGCGGTGTGGACTGACAGCTCAGAGTGTTTCCTCAGCCACACGGTGGCCGCAATACTGATGTGGCGATACGTGTCCGCAATGCCACAGAGCAGGAGCATTGCCAGAGCAGCACATGTACTAGAACACACCCGGATCTTCGACGGATGTATTTAATAACCCTCTTCAGTGCAATCCAGGTTTTCGAGTGGAGAGTGAATGAATCAAGCCTCCTTCATGCAACATTGGAGTGAATAAGAAGGAGCTTGCAGTGTATTTATTTTTGGTACTCTCGTAAAATAGCTATAACATGACTGTTTTCCAGAACACATCTGCAGAGTCTTTTGTCGGTCGACCCGAATCCACTTGATGTAGGATTTGGGGGATTTCACCACAACAACAAATACGTCAAATGCAAAGGCTTTCTCTCCCTTTTCCTGCCTGTTTCTTTCAGGACTTTACTACAGCCAGCTGTCAAACAAGGCTGAGTGTTCATACTTCAAACATCATCATGCTTGTTAAAAGTCATCCTGTTAAATCTGGAGCGCAGTTCCGACGCCTGCCACAAGAAGGGGCTGGCCCTCTGCCAGCTTTACCTTCTTATTATGGCAGAGCAGGGCTGAGCCAACATAAGGCAATGGCAGGAAGGGTCCCCCTCTGAATACCTAATTCAAGCAACATGGCCGTTTCCTCTGTTGCTTTCTAATCAACTCCTACAAAAGCGGTGCGGTTATGTACTAAAGTGTACTTTTTAATGGAGTAAAAAGGAATTACAAAGACCCGGAGTCACAGCCTGGGGAACATTTGTTGGACACATGAGAGCTACGAGGGAGGTGGGGAGTGATGGAGTGTGTATGATTGAGTCCCTGGGTAAAATAGTGCTTGAAAATAATCTGTATGCGTTTTAATAGGTTACTGTTGTCGCACTGGCAATGGAATGGTTGTTTAAACAATGTCAGGACAGACAACTCAGTTATTTGGTCTGCTGAGAATGACAACAAAGCAAGGCTATTGGAAATGTGTCAGTGTGATTAAACCCTCTTACATATATATTGAAATTTATCTTGATGCTGTTTGGGTCTAGGAGGATTACTTTTTTGCATAGGAACCAGACTAGTTTATGCCTGACTGGACAGTCCAAAGGTCTACTGCAGTGTTAAATAGTTCAGTCTGTGCTGATGATGTGGAATATGTCATGATGGATGATTTGAATTTAAAAAAGGCTTGTTAATCAGAGTAACAACACTCATTTTTGCTATTAGCTGTGCTATGATGAAAATGTTGCTGTTTCATAACAGAGTATCCTGTCTGGAGCGACCTGGTTATCCTTCTTACTTCCACGAGACTCCCTCTGCAATGTTCCTTTAGTGCATGTCTCTGAAACAAACAACTAAAAAAAAACCAGGTTTGCTCCAACCTGAGTCGTCTAAATTAAGACAACAACTCGTCTGCTTGCCTTCGTTTAAATTAATTTTGGGACTATCCATTCATTCATTTTCATTGTGTTTTACATGTTTAAATCCTTTTTAAATATTTCTCTTATACAATGTTTTATGTAAAGCACTTTGAATTGTCTTGCTGAAATTTGCTTTACGAATATGCTCGCCTTGCCCTGCTTCTCTGTCCTCATGTTTTCATTCACTCTCTGCTGCCAACTGTCTATTAAACCCTGCAAACTTAAGGTGATAAAGTGCTCTGAGTAGGCCTAATTTAAATGTGTGGAAGACAGTTATGTATAAAACAAAATTCTGTCTCTGAATTTAAAATATTTATATATTTATAACCAAACTAGGATATAAAAACATGAATATTCACTACAAATGATGAAATAAAAGCAGAGAGGACTGAAACGGAAAAATCCAAGATCCACAGGAACCTTTTTCCCGGCGATATAGCCTCCAGCAGCCCCAAAGCTCTTGGTGAAGGTGCCCATCATCACGTCCACATCAGCTGGGTTCACATCAAACAGCTCTGTCACGCCCCTCCCTGATGGTCCCACTGCTCCGATACTGTGGGCCTCGTCCAGGTACAGGTACGCTTTATACTTCTTCTTCAGCGCGATGATCTCAGGGAGTCGCACCACGGAGCCCTCCATACTAATGACACACAATCACACAAAGGAAGAATACAGTCACATTAGGGAAGAGGGCACAAACACATTTTATTAATTATAAACCAAACTCTTAAAGTCATGAAGTTTAACAGGGAAAGAATGTGACCCCAACCTCACTGTATCCGCTGCAGAGCACATGCACATCTGTAAAGGCATATTACATAATTTGACACGTCCCAATCTTCCAAGAATCTTTCTGCTGGCCTCTTTCACTTTACTCCCACCTTTCTCCCATCTCTTCCTCCCCTCTGCTGCGAGCCTTTTAAGGCTACAAATAGACAGCATGAGTGAGTATACGGCTGGGGAATAGAGCAATCCCAGACCCGCTATCCTCGCGCTGACAACGTCTGCAGCCCAAATGACATAAGACAGGGTTTCACCAGGACTGATGTGGACATCAAAGGCGGGCCCAGAATATAGTTAAAGCTTGCTTACTTTTCATCCGAGTCTTTTGATGTCACAAGGAGGCGATAGAGGTGGCATTTCTTTAATGTCTGAGCCTGACTGATTAGCCATTATTGCCTGATAAATGCGGTCCAATGATGTGTAATTAAACTGTCTCTCAAATTACCAGCATTCTTGTTGAACTAATAGTTAATTAATACCAACTGATGGCCATGTTCAAGGTTTACCTCTTCATTTGATAATAGGCTTGTCATAAAACAATGAAGTGAATGTCACAGTTGACTGACTGCTGTACACGCAGTGAGGAAACGAAAAACATGTTGACTGAATGTGACACGTTTTCGATGTATGTAGGGCGCGTATGAGGGCAGGGAGAGGGAAGAAAGGAGAAAAGAAAATGGCCGTGATAAACAGTTGGAGCTGGGGGTGTAGCCAAGTCAATCTCTGTGGCTCCATTTGGCCTTGATTTGGAGCTAATGAGCAGATGGAGAGGGTCACTAAGACTCGGGATAGCTCACTGCCGGGAGAGACACACAATACCTTTCTCCTCTCTCCAGTAATCAAACGGTACCCAACCGAACACACACACACACACACACACACACACACTATCTATTATTCAAGGGTAGAGAGGGAAGCAATTGAAAAAGAGCCTATTACAGAAACTGCTAAACACAGGCCAGAAGCTCTCCTCGGCTTACAAATGAAGAATTCCACCTGAGTCTGAGCACGTGGAAGCCAATACTTACAAAGGCCGATATAAAAGCTCAACCAAAACAAGAGAGCAACTACAGTAATGTGTGTGTGTGTGTGTGTGTGTGTGTTTTGTTTAATGACAGCTGACCTATAGATGCCTTCCACCATGATGAGGATCTTCTTCCAGGGCCTGTGGGTCCGTGGCTGCCCTGAGCAAACAGCCTCTCTTAGCATCTTCTCCAGACTGTGCATGTCTGACACACACACACACACACACACACACACACACAAGAGTGGGAGGGAATGAGCAGGTAAGAACTCAGCAATATTATCCAAATTCAAATCTTTTATAGAGAAAAAACAAAGAACAAAGAACAAATAACTCAACACATAAATAGGTTTGCACTGGTAATTTAGGCTTATACTGTGAAATCACATACACATACATAGTGCTCTATATGTACAAAATATATACAGTAAATAGAGTGTAGCAACACTCAAATCGTGGCTTGCAGGGAACACCAACTCAAAGCAAACAACAGTAAGTAGAGTCATAATTTCCACAGAGCAGGGCAGTTCACAGAGTACACAAGGCATTACTCTATCTGCCAGAAACACCTTTCACAAACTACACACAGGAAACACCTCTGAAGTGATGCTGAAGAAGCCCTCGCACCGTTGAGGATTACTGACTGAGCTAAATATGAGTTTGGCCAAAGGTCTCTTCAGTGACGAGACCATGGCTGCTTCAAATTGAGACTGAAATTTTGGCTTCAGCAGAATAATTTCCCAGTTGCATTTGGAGTTCAGAACAGGTAGTGGTGACACTGTTAATGATGCTCTGCTGCTCACCAGCAGATGGCAGTGTTGAATAGCTGTAGTTAATGAGGAGCATTATCATAAAGTAAGACTGCAATCCAACCGTTTCCAGCTGAGCGGGGAGCAAACCTGTCATAGCTAATAATCTGTCAAAGATGATTGATATTGCTGCTTCAGCACAAAAATGGGTTTACTTAGGAGGAAGCAGATGCCACTCTGATAAAATCACTTCCTGAAGCTCAGACAGTACAAAGTACACCCAATGCTACCAATATCAACACTGGGGAGATTTAAGATAAGCCACGGCCTGATACTGTGTGAATGTGAGGGGGAGGATGGCAGTTGTTCCTTTTACGCAGCACATGAGAATAACATGTATCACAGCTTCGGGGTACACAAATACTATGAAATCAGCCTTCTACTAAATACATTTCATTATTTGAAAGAATAACAGCGGCAACCTTAAAAAGGAGTGTCTTTTGTTTGCAACTATTTGAAGCAGTTCAGAAAATACAAACCTGGCAACACTAGTCTGGACAATCCAGTTTGTCTAGTCTCCAGTATGAAACTCTGTCTCCATTAAAAGATACATCATGCAAACATTTCAAATACCATAAACAAGGAATCTGAGGCATTTTAGACAGAGATTACAGCAATAATGGTTGGGGCTGGCTTGATTGGCATAGCCCTCTAAGTAAATACTGGTACTAATAAAAGAGAGTATGAGAGTCTGGTGCTGAAGGTACAGAGGCAGGGAGGGGTCAGCTGTTCAGGTGCCTGAGGGCTCTTTGCCTTTAGACAGGCCTCTGGGATCTGCTAGGAGGACCCATAACTGACTCTGCTTGTACCTGTCAGGACACATTTGCTGCCAGAGGACTGGCTCATTTGTCCTGTCTCCTGAAAGAGCAGTGGATGTTTCCAATGCACGCACAATGAATGTTGTACCTTTCATGCCTTATAAGTCTCCCTTATCATCCATTGACAATACGTAATTTGACAATAGCACAGGGAACAGATACTTTAAGTAAGATGACATTTTCATATGAATAAACTTCTGTTTTGCCGCTCTGCTGCAGATGGATAAAACACAGTCGTGACTGTAAACTGAACCCATTTCATTAAAGCTTTTACATTTTCTGCTCTAAACACAGAATGCTAAGTAGGTCTTTCCAAAGGCAAAGTCTGTACCGCACAGACTGATGTGTTTCTCACAGCAGCAACAATTTGGAATGAAAACATGAAAAACTGGATGTTGTGAGCAGCAGTGGCTGAACTCACAGCAGTTCAAACTTCATCAATACATAATCAATGGCAAAACACATCTTAGTGCTGTCTGCAATGTCTGAGCAATGAATGTTGGCAAACTAAGGCAGATCACATCACGTCTAATTGGTTTTAACTTACACAGTGCTGTTAATCGTGATGTTGTAAGTCAGAGGGATTATGACTTATGTTCAAACGAGAGAGTGACTGGACTTACTGTTGTGTTTGAACACCCGGATAGTCGCTCCTGACAGTCTTGCCCCGAGGATGAGAGATGTGTGATTGAGCTCATCACTCAGTATCAAACAGCCCTAGAAATCAGCAAAGAGAAAAAGACTTCACTCAAATTTACAGTGCCATGGCTGAATCACACCTTCCTGCATTTGTAAAATCAAAGAATTTCTCAGAACAGTTCAGTGATGATTTGACAGGAATATTTGTATTGACATAATATAATAAGGTTTTGGATTAAGTGCTCTATACAAATTAGATTGTCCCTTGGGAACAGTGGAATTAATTAGCTTGTAAACAGACTATTATCAGTAGAACCCTATAGTTTAAAGATAAAAAAAATCATAGCAGCTGTACAATTTTATTTGTTTTCTGCGAGACTGCTCATTTTGTAATGTATTTTGGCATATGTTTTGTTTGCTTTTTACTGCATCATTGGAGAATGTACTCTACAATAGCTGTTGCTCTAAAAAGATCCATTTGGCCAATTACATGCCAGCCCACTCCTCCTGCCCCGCCCCCATCCATGCCTCAATCATAATCACCTCTGTCTGGGTCCTCTGCGCACAGTGATAGTTGTATGTGCTGCACATGTCTGATGACGTTTTCACAGGCAGACACAGCACAATTGTCATAATGGAGAGTATGGCGCTTCTTATTCCACACAAATCAGCATGCAAATTAATTCAGCCATTCCACGAAGTTCTCTCTAGAACATTAGCATATTTAACACTGAAGCTCTAAGCATTTGACTGCATTAGTTTGAATGAACTCTTGTAGTGGGTTTGTTGACACCGTCTCAGTGACAGATACCCTCGGTTTGGCCTGGGGTCCAGCTGGCTTGGTCCCTGGTCTACTAGCAGCTGTCACTCTAATGTAGCTCTGGCTGCACAGCAAGGCCTGTCCTGGCACAGCCTGTCCCTGTAGGATAGAGTTGGCAGTGTGGCTTGACCCCCAGCTCCTGCAGGGGTTACTGTGGGGGCTGCAGCCTAAGGGGCTGCTACACCTCTTGGTCTGCATAAACGACCCCGTCCACATCACTTAAACAGTCAACCTCCCCTTCCTCCTGTCCAGTCCAATCACAGATATTCATGCTGTGTGTTGCCCCTGGTAACCCGTGGCTGTCGGTGTGAGCCAGGCTGGTGTGCCGACAGGCCAGAGTATGGGTAATCATACCCTTGAGTGGTGCTCTTAACAAAACCTGCCCGTCCTTGTCTATGTGTCTGAAAGCAGCTATGCCCAGAGCCTCGTCCTCCTGGCTACTGTAATGTTTAATTACGATTTTAATTAATGGGGGTGGGTCGGGAGTTGTTCATAGCTGAGTTTAGTTGACTGTTATTCATTAATTTAGGCCATATGCAAGAAAGGAACAAAAGCTTGTACTAATTAGATTAATTTCTGCTGTGCTACGGAAAATACATATACAAGAGGATTTCCTGTGCACAGTGTGTGGCTTTTAATGTGTAAATCACAAACCTTGCCAACGATTGCCGGAATGTTCATTGAGTTGGTGGCGAAACCCATCCCAAAAGTCATGGAGGACTCTACGCCAAGGAAATCAGCCACAAGTTGTTCCAGCTCTTCGTGGATGCTTAGGTTACCTACGAGACAGAGACCATAAAAGGGTCAACTCACCCCGACAAAACTGCTGTACCTGCTGGTTTATCTGGTAAGCTCCCTGGTTTTTGTCATCCAATCATACGTTTTGACAGAGATGAATAAAAAGCAAGAGACCGATGTGTAAAAGCCTCTCAGTCTGCAGAGATCTGAAGAGAGGTACATTTGTAATTTAGTTCAGCAACCCTTTTTCATTCCAGGTAATATCAAGGCAAGGTCTGGTTCTGCAGCACATTTTGCGACTGAGGCAGTTGTTCTAACCTGATGTGACAGGTGGGGACCAGAATTCATTTAGAAAATTGATCAGATTGTAATCTGTCACCTGACGTGGTGTTTTCTATTTTGTGCAATAAAAGCGGAGTTTTTGGGGCCTCCCTGGGTTGCTTTCAGTACTGCCCTTACGGTCAGCTGATTTAAGAAGAATTACTGTTATAATTGTGCACTACAGGGAGAGAGGCAGGCAGAGATACGTTCCTGTGTTGTGCATTTTCGTCAATGTTACGGGCTATATATGGGAGAAATTTATTAGAACATGTGGTATATATTTAATAAATTTATCACAGTATACACATACCACGGAGTCACTAGAGTAGTTGCAAGTTAAATTGCTATTCAGTTTAAGTTACTGTTTAGTCATGCTATTAACTGCAAATGAGTGCTTTAATAATTCAGCATACCATCCTATTCGTTTTCAGTATTTTAGAGAAAGTTATTGCAAATATAATATTGACAACAGCACAAAAAAATACATTGAAATTCTCTATAAAAAGATGTCCATTAAAGAATATTTGCATGTGGTTGGAAAAAAAACTACAAAATGAAAATAAAAATCAGACATGAATTCAGTCAGTATCAGCAAATCAAATAAAAGTGATTTTGAGATGTTCACATTAGGGTAATACTCCTAAATGAGAAAACGGGGCATTAATTGTACATATACGGGATACTAATCACTGTGGTCATGATCAATAACAATCAGTAACCACAGAGAGCCAGAATTACAAAGTTCAAACAGACTGAATGTTTCAGGAAGGGCTGGAAAATGGGTATCGACTGATGTGTATAAAACCATAATACAGTGAAGCAGCGCTGTCTTTATGGTGATTCCCATGCAGTGCTCTCCATCAGGCCTTGCGCCAAGTCAAATCGATTCATACATTTCCTAAACCACTCAGGCTCACAGCCCCTGCTGGCATGTTCAGCTTTTTTGATCAAACTGCATCGGCATTTGCTCTCTGTATAGAACACTTAACTTAGCCATGGCTTCATAGTGATGCCCTGCCTCCTTATTGATATGCTAACCTCATAACGCTGCTCTAGGTCTGGATACTCCTCAGGTAAGACAGAGTGGAGTCCTTTTTTTTAGATCTGACTCACTTTACTGAACTGACTTAGCTGGCATAAGATGACACCTGCACTATCATATGCATCTCATTAAGCTGGGTCATCTGTCCTCCTGAATTACCACGGTCACCTTTCTGCCATAGCTTGTTGAGAAAAGAAGGTTTTATAACTATTGTCAAGGTTGCCCAGCACGGCTGTGGAGAGACCATAACGACTGTGCATGCAAGTTTTCAAACTAAATACGTTTCTTTCAGTGTAAACCCGTGTCTGAGGCTTTTCTTCAAAGCCTTTACAAGAAAAACCCCAGCCTGCAAAAGTTAATCATTTCTATCATCAACCTTGACTGGAGTCTTAGCATACAAGTGTAGCACTTTAGTTTTAACATGTTAAACAGCCCAATTACATTGGTGTATTAGTGGAAACGTTATGGTGAACTGCTGAATATTACTTAACTATGTACTTGGTAGCTGCACTTATTTTTCTTCGTCATTTGTCATTCATTTGAATGACATCATTATCTAATTTACTGTATTTTAATGATTACAGAAAAAAATCAGGAACAGCGAGCTATCCATTAGGAGAAATCTATGAATGTTTGACATGTCTGTTTATTCAAAGGGCGTGCTGTCAGTGCACTTTGTATCGACACTCACATTAGTAAAAAGAACTAAGTCAAATCCTCTGCACTTACACATATAATGTTTGAGGGTGAACGAGTTATAATTTTTGGTTACTTCTGAACTCAACTTGACTCAGCTTGACACTGTGTACAGATCATTTTTAGGAGTTTATCCGAAAGCTTAAGTACTGTACTGCAGTTTCTAAATGTATTTCTAAATGTATTAAATATCACATAATGTGGAAGAAGTTATATCTGAAATGTTTAAATAGATGCAATGCTGCTAAAATCAATAAAGCTCCATCCAGGAATATATGATTGTGAAGATGTGTATCACCAATACAAGTCGCATGTAAACTAAAACACTGGTGATGGTGGTGTCGCTACTGCTACAGAGATACTGCGGTCTTTAATAATTGATGCTTAATAGGGTCTCATGGGAGAAATGCTTGTTATTCCTTAACCCTCGTGGTGAGCCAGCTGAAACACAGATTACAAACCCAGGGAAAAACAGTCCCATTTTGAAAGAAAAATAAACATATAAATAAATCACACGAATGAATAATGGATGGCGTGGAGGAGTGTGTAGTTATGTGTGTGTGTGTGTGTGTGTGTAGGTCTCGTACTTGCACTCTTACACAGATATGACTAACGATCACATGCCCTTTAATTCCTTTGGTTTTCACTGTTCTTGTCAAAGTGCTGATATGCAACACTATGCAGCCACTCAACCCGCTTTGTGTTTGTATGTCAGCTCACTTTCTGCTAGCCTGCAAAGATATACAGCACAGAGGTGTCAGAAGTGCCACCAACTAAACATCACTGACAGAGACAGCAGGAACTATGATTCTGAAGTAAACTTGGCTCAGTCTGGGCTGTTCAGAGAGCTTCATGATGTTTGTGTTTTGACCAATAAACATGGAGCTGATGGTCAATCATGGGCTTTTACTGCTGCAACATTGTTATGCACTGTAATGTGTAATCCTCACATGCAGCCACATGCAGCCACTTAGACACCAAAACAATTTGAGTTGAACTTGGGTTAAATTTGCGGATCGAACACTATTTAAAATTAATTCAAACTCACAAATCTGACATTTTGATCAATTCCATCATATATATTACTTTCAATTCCTGCTGGATGTCCAGGCTTTTCATAATGTTACATTTCACTATGATATCATTTTTCCCCTTCTCCTCAGTGTGGACCAGTAGGTAATGATCTCAGCGTATGCGCAAACGGAACATAATTCAACAAAGGCTGAATAATTCATATAACATTGCAGCCATTGAAAGATAATTAAACACGTGGGCAGTGTAATTCACGAGAAAGATAATAAATGACGGCATATGTGATGAGATAGATGAGGTTTTATTTCCGGGTTGATACAGAGCTTATTCATCAGAGTCATCAGGGTCTGCCAGGGCCTTTTAAAATAGATGCACAATAAAGAAATTTGGACATAGCCATATGCTAGGTTGACTTGACTGTGCAATTAAGATTTAATAAATAACCTTATTGAAACTAGCTTAAGAAGACAAGTGCTACACTTTTTTTCATCAGTACAACTGAACATTGACCACAAACTCACCTATTTCCTGCCTTGTGCTGCAAACTCCAACCCCATACTGCTGTGTTTTGTCTGCCACAGTTCTCAGGAAATCGGCGTTGTTCTCAGCAAAACCAAGGTAGTTGTAAGAGCCCATGTTGATGACATTATGTATTGTCCTCCCGGTCAACCTGCGATCATGTAAACATTAGGAATCACTTAGCCTCTCTCTTTTTTTTTTTTTTAAACTACATGACATGCTCTCAGAGAATTAATTGCATATTATAAAAAGGTCATCTACATTTAATTAAATATAATTGCAAGATACAGACATGTTTCATTATAAGTGGAGTTCTGTTTATGAGGAGCAATTATAACAATGTCTATTTAAGGTAAACAGCAGAAACTGTGTGTACAAGTAGGCTTTGTTTTTACTGTTTACTTAACATTTTTAAAGCATATAATCAGATATTCAAAAGACATAGTACATATGTAACTCTGTAGAGAATAAACTGGGGAAAATGGAAGGTGTGAGTGTAAGAATTTTTTGCAAAAAGACAAGGTGAAGGGAACATCCCAGAATGTCGCACAGTCAGTCAAGAGTGTGAAGCCTCACTGTACATCAGTATATTTTTAAGAGAACTGCTCCATTTCATCAAATGACCTACTTCTTCTCCTCCACTCATGTAAACCTGCACACCACTACAAAACGCATCGGCATGTTTACCTATTCACCGCACGTCACCGCAAAAGACAAGCCGACTGCCCCATTTCTACTTTTTCCAGTCACATTAAACCTCTTGTAACATGTAATCCACGCCTACCCCTCTTTCCTGATTCATCATGCCATATCCCCTCCTCGTGGGTCAGTTCATATTCCTATTCATAATATATTCCCTGATTATACTGTGTGTCCCTGTGCACCGCAGAATCTCCAAAAATTTACAAGCAACATATCAGAGCTGATGACACATACCCATGTGCTTTAGTTTTAATCTGTCCCCTTTAGCTCGTAGGGGAGGAGCTTGATCTAGCCAATTAAATCCCAAGAAAAGATAATACTTGCTGGCCTGACTTTCTGGCCTGACTGTTAAAAAACTTGTACAATCTTGTGTTGAGCAATATATGTGATTATGCACCTACAGTATGTCTCATCTACAGCATGTCTATCGTTAATGACTGGATTACAGTACCTGAATGTCCAGTTGTAGTCATCAGACACCCTTTCCATGAGGTCAAAGACAGGTCCTGGCAGGCTGCATATGGGACGGTTCCAGTTGTCTCGTACCCTCATGTACAGATTTCGGGTGTAAAAGTTTTCAAAGTCTTGATAAAGAGGTATGAAATCCTGAGAGAAAAGAGAAACACTTTCAACAACTTCGAAGTAATGTCGAAGGATGTCATGAAGTGGAGCAACATTAAGAGAGAAAAAAGTGATCACAAAGACCTTAATGAAAGGTTTCTGAGAACTAAACAAAACAAACAATCCATTCCCTGAATCAAACATTATGAAAAAGAAAGCTGTAGTTGAGATAAATTAACATCATCTTGATTCTTTACTTTCAGTATAGTATAAACGTATCATATTTCATTATTGTATTTTAATTACATTTCCATTTAGTTACTTATATATCTGATTGATGAGTACTTTACGTTGCTTATATGTTGTCATGACTTCATATATTTTTGATAAGTTTGAGAAAAAGACTTGAAATAAAGTAAGGTGACTTTTTCACTCAGCTGCTCTTCCTTTAAAATACATTTGGTCCATAATTCTCCAACCCTCTAAGACCATGAATGTAATTATTACACCTTTGCCTTCATTGGTCCCTTTTTGTGTCTGATTTAATGAAACCACCTTCACGTCAGAGTCCACATGCAGTGAGGATCTTCTTCCCTTTACTTCATGACAAACACAGGCAGCAAACTGCCTGCTTATTCCTCCTAGAGAGGCAAACTGCCTGCTTCTTATTTTCTCTGACTACATACATACCGCCTTACAGAGGTAATGACAAATCATTGTCATACCGTTTGTTTGTATGATTATAGATTTTTAAAAAAAATAAAAGCCACACAAAAGAAATAATTAACTACTATCACCTTATCTTAACAGTGATTTTTGGATTTTAAATCTTTGGTAATACAATGGCTCTAATGTGCCAGTGCTATGGCCTTATCTGGAATCTGAAGCACAGTAACAAAGAAAGAACTTGAATCCTCTGAGATTTAATTAGGTCTTCAGCAGATATTCTCTGTGGTGTCCTGCCTCACCCATGGCAACATTACAGTGCAGAGGAACATGAAGGAAGAAGGGAGAGAGAGAGCTTAAGAGCAAAAATTGAAATAATTAGGGGGAAACAAAATGTGTTGACACCCAAGGCATGCATACTCCTCATTTCCAACTGTCTGGGAGCATGTGTGTGTATTTGTGTGGGCCTAAAATATGCCAATGTGTGTGCTGATTGCATGTTTTACCTACCTTCTGTTCCTGTCTTTCCTGGGCGAGGTGGCACTTCTCTAAGCCCACGGCTCTGAGGAAATCTCTGAGGTAGCCAAACAGGGTGACAATGCCAAAGCCCAGGTATGTCATGACAGCTACGTAGATGGGAGCCTGTTCAAAGGACTCCTGCCTGTGCTGCCTGGAGGCGACACCAGTCCCTGGGCCATTTTTCTATACAAGAAGATGCCCACATAAGCTGTCTTACATTGCAAACAAGACAAGAGAGAACAATACCGTTTGAATAAAAGTGGCTCAATTTCAAAGAAGGGCTTGTGGTTAACACACCAATTAACCAAAAATAAAAAGAGACAGTGGCCTACTGGTGCACTTACATAGGGCAGTAACAAATCATTAGTAGTTAATTATTGAAGCAAAAAAATAAATAAATAAATAAAAAATTCCACAATTTACAAAGTAATTTCTGTCCATTTTGGCCAAAAAATATTCGTAGTGCTAAGCAAAAAATGTTTTTAAATCCATTTCTCAAGGACTTTTTGTATCAACTAAAGATGGCACCCGGAAGTGGCGTGTTTTTTTGAACGGCTGGCTAAACTTGGGATGCCAGAATACTCAACACTATATTAAACTAACATAAACAACGACTATAGGCCAGCCGTTTGGGGCATTTTCAATGGACATTTGCTTCAACTGTGGTGACACACCACCGAAAATGTGTCAAAATGTGGTTTTTTTTGCGCGGCAGGTCCATGTGACGGATTTGTAAACAGACAGAAAGGAGTAGTGTCGTTGAACTTGCTCACTGCTAGCTCAGGGAAGTTGGTAGTTGGTTGGTCTGTCAGTGGCTGGTAAATGTTCACAATACCTAAGTTTGTTTAATAAATAAAATATGCTTGTGTGCCCAATATAATTTTTGAACTGGATTCAAGATGGAGGACACCCAGTTTACAAAGGCCCAGAAAAAAATAGCGTAATGTAACAAGTTAAGTTTAAGCTAAGCTAAACGTTAGGCTCACTTGCTAAACGGAGATCCATTAGATGTTAGCATTAAATTGTTGGACTGCTCTAACTGACGCACCTACAAGTAGTGATACAGGTTTATTCCAGCGGGCGTTAGTTGACACAAAATGACAGAACACTAAGAAAAAAACAACACACCGCCTTTATAGCTTAAACAAACCGTGTGACTTCATTTGCAAATACAAACCAAGTAATGTTAGCTAAACATTTAAGTCCTCATGCGCTCGCCTGTCAAATTCATGCCTATTGTACAACACGCAGACATCATGTAAACAACAGAAGCGCCCTGGCACTGCACTTCCCTCACCTATCCTGCAGCCGGAAGGCAAAGAAATCCTGCTTTTAGAAAAAGGAAGAATTTCAGGGCGGGGTTCTCGGTTCATTTATTGGTGTTAACAGTTGTCTTTTAAGAGGGACTAAACAAGTCATTCAAAACAACAACTTCTGCTGCTGTGCAAGCTGCAAGCTGATGTATACAATACATTTCATGCGCATGTCACCTGAGACAGCGCGACTAATTTAAGATGAGACTCCAAATATCCGTATCCGTATCTATGGGTGTCAAAGTTTGCCTACGTCACAGAGGTGGTTTCAGGTAAAGTGCTCTAGTGAAAACAACATTTGCGGAGATTCGGGACTAACGTGATCCCCTTAAGAAAGTAGCAAAAATACCGGAGCCAGAAACCATAAAGCAGATGCACCAAATCATTTGCTGTACTTAGTTTTGTCAATAAATCCCGCCGCTGACAGACATACCTCCCTCTTGATGTGATAGCCGTTTTTCTTAATGTCTTCGCATTTCAGTCCATTCGGGCTCAAATGTGGTTTCAGGTTGCCATTAGCAGCAGTTCTTGCCATATTCATGTAAGGCACAGCGGCGACTCTCTCCTCTGTTTGACTGTCAGGTAGTATAGCCGGTGTGTGTTTTACTGAACTTACAGAGGTGACTTCCTCCTTCTGTTGCTCTGGTTCAGCCTCTCATGATTTGTTGGTGTGTTTGAACATCGCTTGTGTTAATGGCTTCACTTTAAAAAAAAAAAGTCACACTTCAGTTAACATGTTTCGGTAGCTTGTAAATGTCCCAACTCAACTCTCTCTTCCCCTTTTTTTTATCCAAAAGTGAAACTTGTGATCATTGTGAAAAAGCACATTTCGTACTACTGCTTGCTTTTTCCTGACAGTCTTAACGTCTTCACACCAAAGCTTAAAGTAACTAAGTATATTCACAATAACTGCACCTAAGAAGACTTAATGCACTTATCACAGTTTTAGTAGTTACTTTGCAGAATAAGATTTTTCTCATATAAAACATGATGACATTACAAAGTATGATACATTGTAGTGTGACTACTTCACATAATATAATGAAGTTAAAGCACTTAAAATGCTTATTACATATTAATTTGTCTGTGTTAACAGTTTAAAATTATTATTATTTCACATAAACAAACTCACAGAGGTGATTTGCTGCCCAAAACAGTTGATACTTACTGGGGTACTGGGGTACTTTTAGGATTTTGAATCTGGAAGTCTGATTTTAACATTAAGAGGGCATATTTCCATTAAGATATTTGCAGTTCTCATATTGTTGTCTATTCACCTAATTCGAAGTGAAGATATAATAATAAATAGTAGTGTAGAAAGCCTGTTGTGTTAGGTTTGCTTTCAGATGTTTTTTATTATAGTGATACAATGACTCCGCCCACCAAAATGCAGCGGAAGCATTGTGCGTGATTTGACTGACAGTAATCTGATTACAAAGTAATAATAAACCTCACAGTCTCATTACAGATTACAGATTAGTAAATTAGTTTAATCACTGACATTTGGGTAGCATTGTTTAGAATAATAAATTCAAGGGTGTGTACACTTAATCTGACCTCAAGTTGCTGTGCTTTATAATCCACAGTAAAGTAATGTGAACATGTCTTTATGCAGTGACAGGTCAGAGGACAGGTTCTACTACATCTGGACATCACACCGCTGGCAAAACTCTGTCTGACCCACGGACCTCTTAGGTAGGCAGATGCCCACTGCAGCAGGGCCTTGAACTTATGTTCACTGTACTGCTGTCCTCAATGTACAGTAATAAGAGCGTTTTATAGACTACATGCCACCAGATAGATTAGATTTCAAGTTACAGCTTTAAGCAGTAATGTGTAACAGTCCAGCTCAGGCTAATGATACCCTTTACCCCCCCCAGCTACTGTGGTATTGTTTTTCCAATGCGCAGAGACACTTGAGTTTTAGGGCAGGAAATTGTGCTGCAGTTCACAGTCACAGCAGTTAGTCTGTCTAGTTAATAATTGACTGAAGTGTCATAAATCAGACACACTTTTATTGGCATAGGTCAAATCAAAACAGACGTGAACTTACTTCTCTATGCAAGCTGTTGACAATTTGTTGTCTTGCATGCATTGTTCATATTTCCCCTTCTGGGCAAACACAAAGAGGTTGTTTGTTAGTAAAAGGTCAACGCCTACACAGTGGTCTTGTGGTGCACTTAGTTGTGGGTGCACAGTAAATCAGAATATGCACGGTATTGTGACAATAAGTGAAGTGAAGGTTTTTCTTTACATATTGACAGTGACCTGCTGCTGTTTTGGTGGGTGTGCAGAAGCAGAATATGAGAAGCAGACAGTCCAAGTGATAATGTGGAGGGAAGTGTGGAATGCAAGCGCATGTCTGAACAATGCGCCGTGAGATTAGGAAATGTTTGGATGACAGTATCTGCTGTAAACTCGCTTACTTTCTGTTGGGCTATTTTGCTGGTGTGTCTTTAGACAGGGAGCATATTTGACTGAAGAACTACAATATGGGACTTTTTACCACCTGTCTGAAATCTTCCATCTCCAAGTCATTGTAACACAAATCATTTGTCACTCCAGGTGCAGGACTCTACCTTTCACAACCAGCCGTTTGACAGACATCATTTCCTCTTTTCCCAACCCACCACAATCGGAAATTGCGCTTTCTCTTTGACATGTGCCTAGAGTTCTTAAGTCTTCATTTGACTTGCAAAGCCAGTAGAATCAAGCCCTCTTTGTATGCATTGTATGATGTTTTAGCAAACACTCAGGTCTTGTTGGATGACACGTGTCATCTGCCATCACTTCAGAGCTGCCCTCACTTCACACTTAACTGATGAGGGTTGGTGTTGTCTAATAACTCCAGACCCTTGTCAGGAAGGAAGGGAGTGGGGAAACGCAGCTGACATTTGCATGAGGGTAAACTAGGAAGGCTGACAGGGGAGCGCTGGGAGATCATGGGTATTGCAGTTTGAGTGAAGAGGAGAGAAAAGGACGTATCGTGAATCCGGATTAGTCAGCCTACATCCAACTGTTAGAGAGAGGATGATTGAATGGAGCGGAGCGTACTGCAGTCTTAGTAAATTAAAGGTATCCGCAGCATTCACCTCCTCTTAGCTCAGCTTGGAGTCTTGAATGGAGCTGTCACAGCGGCTGGTGCCTCCCTGCTTTCACTACAGGATTGCTTTCTACCAGTGGGACCAGATGTAACCCACATCTGTCAGGCTTCATTAGCTATGTCAGTCTGGATAGCACTGTTCATTTTGACTCCACAAATGTTTTTTTTTTGTTGTTAATTCTTCTGTTCATTATGCACATTTAGGCAATTATGATGTGCAGTTTCCAGCACTGACCTTTTTTGTCCTAAATGGTCTTGCAGTTGAACGAACTATCATTGAGAGAATTAACTGAAGTTGATCAGTCTTTGAGGAGGATCACAAAATGAGGCTCATCTCTGTAGGGAAATTCTCCATTTTCACTTCAGCACACATCTTTCATGTTTTTCAGCGCGACTGAGGATTGGACTTCATCTCTTTGCTTCCTGTTTGATATTGATTGATGTTTTAATTTCCGAAGAGGATTGATTCTTACATGTCTCACCCTGGCTGCTCTCCTCTGCATTTAAGACTATTAGATGCAGTTTTCCTTTTTAAGATGTGATGAGGAAAATTATTTTGAAGCCTCCATGAAAGAGATTTCCTACCTAGAATACAAATGAACAGTGAAACGGTGTATACAGGGAATAAGCTGCCCTGAGTGCCCAGTGGGACGTCTCCATCTACATTGCTTTCATGTGAATGTCATGTAAAATGGGCTTTCCCTAAATACATGATGAATACTAATCCATATTTGATCTTCTCTCATGTTTTTAATAGTCTTACATTCCCAATTTTGCTTGCTTGACTAATTATTTATTTTCTTTTAACGTACCTTGTGAATATGTGTATTTGTTTGGATGTTAATTAAATTAACAACAATGTTTTATTAGTTTATAAAAACTTTTTTGGACAACACAAGTCCATACTGCTGACACCAATAAAAAGTTTTTGATGAGTCGTTTACAAGAGATTTGGGTTGTCCCTCCACCTAGCGGTAATGCAGGGGACTGCAAATCAGGCCCAATCTCACACACACACACACACACACACACACACACACACACACACACACACAGACACACACACAGCCCCATCCCCACTTTCTATACCCCACTCATGTTTTTTCTACATAACAAAATATTTGATTAGAAGGGAATAAGTTTGCATAAGCAGATGGACAGGTCCTCACTGAAATGTTGTATTTGCTCACTGTAAGACTTGTGCTTATAGCAGGACCCAACCAGGATTTAAATGTTTATGGATAAACTCATGTCATGCTGTACAGTCGGAGGCCAGTTGTAATGCAGAGCTATATTTAAACTTCCCCCGGGGTGCCATTAAATCATGTAATTTCTTCGTCAGGCCTTGCTGACCTCATTTTAATGCCCACATCAGACAGCATTAAGAAAAAAACATTAAAAAGAAGAATATTGAATTTTGTATCTACTATGCTATCTCACTTTTGCATGCTGTATTTAAACCCTTTTGCAGACGGCCTTATCATGTGGGGATAAGAAGCAGAGTAAGCTCCAGTTCCTTACATTTGGATGCTGGAATGGCAGGGGCACAGTATTACACGTTGTGATATGGTTTTGTGTTTGTTTGTGTCGGCTGCCAGGAAGGAGAGTTGAAAGGATGGCTATGTATAGTTCTGCAAAGAGCTCAATCCATTTGGACCACCAAGAGAAATGAGAAACAGATAAAAGGTTGATGCATAAAATAGCTGCATTGTTGTCTTCTTTTGTCGGGGATAGCCTAAGAATACAGAGTGTGTTTTTCATTCAGCTGCATAGAACATAAAATTTGGATTGTGTTATTTTGGGGGGGGGAAGAGCGGACAGACTGAAACATCACTTTTCATATCTGAATGTTACAGATCATAAAATTTAATTTAGCCTTAGTTGTTGTTTTTTTTTTTTTAGCAGATAGATGTGCGAGTTTGGGTTTTACAGCTTGGGCTGTTAATGCTGTGGACTGTACAGGATGTCTTCAATTAGTCCTGTATGACAGTAGAAACCCTGGTCTGTTAGCTCCTGCAGCTGCAGTGCTCCTAACCTTGAGTGGGTGTTCACATCCGCAGGGGAAGGAAGATTCCCCTGTTCTCTTCAGAAGTGAGTGGGGAGGGGGGGATGAAGACAGACTCAGAGACAGATATTTATAGAGAGAGTGGGAGAAAGTGAGATTGTGGCTTGAAGAAAGGTTAAAGAAAGAGGGAGCGGCAGAATGACAGAGAAGGAGAATGACAGAGTTGTCGGGTGAAACAGGGAGATGGTGGAAAATAAAGATGAAGCAGGAAGACTTGGAAATGGATGATGCTGCAGACATCACCAGAGGCGCTGTGGACCCTGCTGTAAATCTCAGTGTCTCTGTGGGTCAGGTTGGCACTTTATTGTCTGTGTTGACCCTAATTAAGTCCTGCAGATATTGCGAACGAGTCACTGAAGGGCTAGAGGAAATATCTTCTTCGGGTATGTCCTGCATTTATATGTCCACTATTCCCCCACTGTGTCACCCCGTCCTATAAAGATCACTTTAATGTGCTGATCCTAGAAGCACATTGTTAATACCATGAGAGAATTTGAAATATTTATATGCTGCAGAAATAATATAGGTAGCTGAGTTTATTAGCATAGTCGGTGGAAGTAAAAATGGGCTTTGCTGAAGCGTTATTAATGTTGAATAGCTCATACATAAGTCAGAATGTGAACTCAAAGTCTTAATATTCCCATCTGGGTAGAATTATGTCACTAAAGCAGACAGCTTTACCAGTAAATCACCCCCTCTGAAGTCAAATTTGCCCAAGTCTGTACTTCTTTTTTCTGCTCTGACAACTGAAGCAACCATTTATTTCAGGGACCTGTGAATCTATTGGCCTTATGGCATCGAATCTCTGCAAGACTGCAGACTCCCAGTGAACACCCCCCCAGCTGTAATTACTGTTTCCTATTTCCTATCTACCGGGATTGTCCCGACCAAGCCCACTGAGACTCCACACTAAATCTCCACGATGTCGTCAGTCAGCCATCCAGATAGGTAGCTGGACAGCCAGGAAAAGGCCGGGCCTCCTGGAAGAGAGCTCCTCTCCAGGGTGGTTGATGTATGGTCCGACATGGGCTGATTTTAACGGATGGTCTCTCCTCTCACGCTGGGCTGTTCCGAAGTCATTGTCACATTGGGCAAATGCGTCCGGGAGGATAGATAGTTTGCTGTGTTCGGGGTAGGGTGGAGAAAATGTTGTCTCCTGGACACACGGCTGATGAGATGGTGCAGGCTGCCATTTCCTTGCTGTAAAGGGAAGGAGTTTATAGGAGCAGGGCTGTCAAGAAAAGGAATAAATGAGAATATGCTGTGGGAGGGGTTTGTTACAACTCAGATGTTCAGCATTGTGCTTTAGCCTGTGTTTTGTGAATTTGCAGGTACTGCATACTGTACTGTATTACAATTAGTTTGATCAATAGTTCTTTTGCTAGGATAGCATGGTTAGAACAGTAACAGAACATGTAGTTGAATGTAATTACAATGACAGTATTGGAAAAAGTAAAAAACAATAGGTACCAAAGAGAATAGAGGACTTGGAACATCAACAATATCCACGATCGATTGATGAGTGCATGGATGTTTCACTCCATTTGTTTTCGGTTCTTACAAATAACACGTTTTCAATCCAGTTTTGATGTAGAAGGCTGACTGACTGTGCACTCCGTTGAATTTTAGTGGCATGCATTTCAAATTATTGTTAGAAGGATGTTTGGGGCTTTGTGCTTCCTTTATTCTGAACAGGTCTTTTTGAAAGTGTGAGATGTAAAACATTTCATTGAGCTTTGTTGCAGGCTGAGAGAGGCTGCTGATAAAAGGTGCTGATTGTTTCTGTGCCTGTTAGTTTGAAATATTGATTTGTTTTTATGTTGTTGTCCAAAAGCAAATTAAACACTTTTCAAATCAATGCATGGCTTCTGAAACTAAGATGAAATAATCAAACTTTCTCAGTGGAACAGTTTGGAAGATGGTTATTTGTTTTGTCACAAAGAGCAGATTAAAACAGGAGCATAAAGTTGCTCAGTGTACACAATTTACAAAAATATGAAATGATGATAAATCATATTGATGAAAACTCATTATGTACACTCATTCACAACCACGCATGTGTGTGTGTCAGTCTATGAGAAAAGTGGGACCAGTTGTGCTTTGAGCTGGTCTGCAATCACACTTGCATTAGTATGTAAAGTGAAAGAGAAATAAAAAGAGAGACAGATAGCTGAAGGGGCTTTTTTTTTCAAAGGCTGCTTAGTTGAGCACAGTTATTATGAGAGTATCAATCCACATTACGACACACTGCTGTTCCACTCATTTACAGCACGCTGCCAGACCTCAAATGGGAATATCACAGTTACTGTATTTAAAAGTCACATTCAATATTTGTTATTCTTCCAGCTTCAGCTGGAGAGGAATGTTAATAAGCCTTATAAGCCATGCAGAGCTTGGACTCCTTGTCACTGCACTGCAGGTTTTATCCTGGCTCGAGTGAGGCAGCACATGGTGAGAGCTTGACACCAGTGCCTCTTAGTGTCCTAAAAGTGGGTGCAAATAGAGTGGCTAGTGCGAACTGGGGTTGCAAGCTTGCAACCAAGTAATTATTACTGTGTTTGAAATGTGGACAGGAGGCTGGAGCAGGATGAATGTGTTATTAGTTGGCTGAAGACAGGAGTGGCAGATGGAGTTCTGCCAGGTTTCCACAAAGCAAGGTCACATCAAAACAAAGCCTAATTTTTTTTTGGTTTAACACAGGCATGAAATTAAAGGCCCATGTTTTTTGAGGCCTCTGTTTATCTATGGACGTTCCAGCATCTACTCTTGGCTTGACTCTGGGTACTCTCACTTTGGAAGAGTCCAGGAGAAGAACAGGTCGATACAGGAAACTCCCCGAGCAGAGAAACAAGTTAATGCTTCACTTTCACTCTATGAAAGAGAGATCAATAAAACGGATGGATGCATTTAACAAAGTTTTTCTTAATCATCTGATATATCCTTTTACAAAAAAAGAAAACACGATGGCGGTTGGGTTTGCTGATAATGTAATAAAATAAGTCTTCTAATTTGAATCTTTTACACATGTTTTCTGCACAACTTTGCATTTTATCAGTGCGGCGACATCCAGCAACTCCTTCTGATTGCTGCACTCCTCAGTGGTTTACAGTGGTTCATGTTCATGTCACAGCATTAGGTGATGTTTTTCAAAACCTTGCTCTGATTTGGTGCTAAAAGCCGAGATGGTAGAACCTCACAGTTTTATTGAGTAATGCCCTGTTTTGTTCTCTGACCTGAGCAGTTGCATTCCTGCAGTGTGTCTGCTCATGTTACCATCACTATGGGTGTCCTCCAGACTGCTACACGCATATTTTGTGGCTGAAGCTGCTGGTAGCCAATATTGTGTCTCAACACCTCTTGTGCTGTTGTACTTGCTTTTTTTCATGGAGGTTTGTCCATAACAAATTATTTTTAGGAGAGCAGGAACCCTTGCAAAAGAAATCTCTTTAAGATTAACATCTGTCCAGAACTTTAACCCACCTATTCAGTGATACAAGACAATTAAATTAATTTAACAGCTTCATGAATAAAAAGATTTTTTTATGTTGAAAATTGCTGATTAGGCTCAGTGTGGAGATGAAAAATGAAAAAAGAGACATTGAGAATGATGGTGGCTGGCTGTGACACTGGTGGCAAAAAGCCTGTGTGTCTGGAGGTGGGGGGGGGGTGTTGCGTGCAGGCGGAGGAAGGGGGGAAAAAGGAGAGGTGAGTGACTGATGGGCATGTGTCAACCCTCCTCCTATAGCGAATGTTGATGGAGAACAAGGGTGGCTCGTTAATTGGGGCGAGATGTAAAAGTCTCTGTCACTCATCATCATCCTCACTAATATGTTTGGAGGCAAAAGCCAGCTGAAGCATAGAGCTGAATGATTAGTCACTGGAGTCGGGGGCAGCAGAATGAAGGATGCATTTCCACTCAAAACATCGTTTTTGGACGTAGCTCTTGTGCTGATAACATTGGTACCACGCTGTGCCGCTGAACACAAAGCCTTCTGCTTTAATTATTGAACATCTGTACATTTAATTTGCAAGGCAATTTCAGAGACAAACCCAGTGAGACCAAGCCCTGTACTGATATTTTTCCCTTTTACACACCCTGTCCAACACTATATCTCTATATTTCCCCTCTAATAACAGCAATGTCATGGATAGTCATAATGGTCATAATAGAGTGGAGGTCTTCGCCTCCCAGCACCTATAATATTTCTCTGACCTTGATTTGTTCCCTTCTTTCAGAACCCTTCATGCAACGTCCCGAGGGAAATGATGGCAAAGAGAAGCAGAGCGGGATGCGGCCTCTGGAATTGACTGTGAAATGAACGGCAGACACGTTATTCCAGCGCTGCTGCTTACCCAGTGTGAAAAACAGATAGTGACAGTGATAACGAAGCAGGTAATGAAATAGTAAGTGCTCTTCCCACTGTGTATGTGTTTACCACTTTCCTCACTGTTTTGTAGCCCTTCCCAGACTAGAAACAATAGCGTAACAGGGTAGCAGCTTCAGTTCATAACTAGTTACAGGAAAAGGCTAAGTTTGATGACAAGATAGTTTAATTTTACATAATAAATGATTTTTGTTTGTTTGTTATCTTGAATTAAACATTGTTTTCAGCTACAAAACACATTTTCAACAGGTGTGATTAAGCTTAATATGCCATATAATTAGATTAATATGCTACCAAAGATTCCCAGTCTCCTTTTTTTTCGTGGCTGTTTAATACTCGTAGTTGGCAATGTCTCTACTCAGTAATTCCTGCTCTTGAATCTAACGATCTGAACAAAGCCAACCAGTCATATGGTGTAATTTGAGAGGCTTTTAAAACCTGCTAAGATCTCATTTCCATAACCCTCTAACTGGGAAAACAACGGCAATTATGGGACTGGTATTAGCATGAAGTGACACCCCTGAGCTGCAGTCATGCAGCAGGTGGGTAATTGGCCCTGAGCTGTACAGTGGGCACTCTGTGGGACTGTCCTTGTCTTGTGATGGGGACACCGGTCGCTCCGCAGGGTGGACTTATCAGCTCGCTGCCCTCTGAGCCAGATGCAGCATTTCATAATTAACCAAGTGAGACGAGCTGGGTCAGAGAGAGACACAGCAGTTCCATACTGTAACGAGCTCAGCTGAATCTGCGATCATACGCGTACAGTAAATGTGTCTCCTCTCTCTCGTCTGTTTGTTCTTGCTCTCATCGGATGTACAGTATGTAGATTATCTGCATGCAGGCAGTGTGTTAGTGACAGAGTTTTATTGCTGGGAATGAAACCAGACTCCAGAGGCCTCCCTGGTGTTAATTGAGGTGTAATGTGATTTGTTTTGCTGGCCCTTCAAGCAGCCCTTCCCAGTCCATTGAATCAGATCCCCTGCGATTACTCTCTAATGGCCTCAGTTACATCTGTGTGCCTTAAACAACCCACAACTGCCGAAGATAAAATGATAAGGTTAATGCTGCAATGACACTATGCAAAGTGAATAACTATTTAAACAGTCTGTCTTTATAGCACCACTGCAGTGTACTTAAGAGAACTGTCCTTAAACTCAAAGACTGTTTTACAGCAGATGCAAAGCCAAAGGGCTGATGCTGGTGCAGTGCCATTTGCATCTGGTGCACTTCATATTTTGGTGCTTACATAACTACTTAACGCACTAAGTCTCGCAGGTGATGGGCCGCTATAGTTAGGAGAAATACACACCTAGACCTTTCTTTGTGTTTCTACACTGGAGGAAGTAACCTTTACAGTTCATATGGCTCCTCATAGAACTCCATAGAAAAATGTGATCTTTCATTTTTTGGCTGAATCATATCTGCCAGCTGTTGAGCCCTGAGTAGAAAGAAAAAAACTACACACAACATTGTTTATGTCTTATTGGTTATTTCATTTGGAAAAACAAGCTATTGGTGAAATATACATATGCATAGTTTGGAGCTTTGCATAGGGGAAAAATATAAGGCAGTTGTGTTTTGGGTGAGTTGTCCCTTTAGTGGCACAATCAGTGACCTCATCATTCAGAGACACAGGTGTATTGATGTGAGTGGTTCATTTTCGGCTGGGTCATATCATTTGCCATATTCAATAGAGACAACGTGCAACAATGGGATTTTCTTTTTCTATTATGAAAGGAACGGGCTACCAGGTGCAGGCCTGTGGGGAATGTATTTATTTATTATAGGCGGGCATGCTGATGTGCGGAGCTATACCCGACTAAACCGATCAGACTTGGGTGACCTTTCTGCATTGGTTCCACTGCACTGCAGTTCATGAATGTTTAATGGAAAGGCTGGCTGTTTTGGGCCTGCCAAGCTGGGTTTGCTGCCTGACAGAAACATACTAACTCAAAGGCAGAGTGGAGGTTAAAAACAGTCGGTGCTACAAACAGAGGATGCCAGACACAGGCTCTGACAAGTAAACACCCCTCAGACTCACAGAAAGCAGGTGAGTATCAGGTATGGGTGGCATGCAATTATGCACCCGGAGAAACACAAATTCCCATGTTTGCTTCTCACAGTCACACATTTTGGGCTCACATTTTATCTGTTTGCATCTAATCCCCAGTCCTGTTTAGCTCTTACAGGAACTATGACCCGTATTATCTTAATTAAACCATCAGATATAACTAAAGACCACTAGGTCATTTGCTAGATAGCCAGAATGACAAAAAACCAAGCTCAGGCAGAGTGAAAAAGTGTGGCTGAGGACAAAGTAGAGAATGGGGGACTCTGTACAGAGAACAGGAACAACAGGATGAACTGCTGGTGAGGTGTCCTTTAAAGTCTGGCCCACAACATTCATCCCGACACATTTTCTGTCTCCTTGTATTTCCTTTCTATACTATACCAGCATATACTCTCCAGTCAGAAGTCACTGTGAAATAAGTACCAAAGAAGACAGTATCACGAAGCAGTTTGTACAGAGAAACGACATTATGGGAAATATAATTGTGTCTGAGAGTGTGAGAGAAAATATGTGGAGGAGAGGTTCTGGTTTGGCAGTCGGACAGTTATGCAGATAATAATTACCTAACTTTTAAAAAAAAAACCCTAAAACACATCACATCCCAGAAACAAAACCTCCACCGTTTTATTGATGTTTGACTGTAAAGTCACAAACAGCATCAAATCAAATCAAAGTCTTGTACTCTCTGCAAGATAAACACAATCAGCTTTTCATATCTGTCTGACAGCATCCCACTCTTCCAGCTTTGTGGAGCAGACAGCACAAAGGGAATACTAGTCAAGTGTGTCATGAAGTGTGAGTATGTGTGCCAGAGAAAAAGAGCGAGACTAAGGCTACCTTCAACACCGTGGAAGTGAAGGGAAACTTTTCCTCCAGTGAAGTCTTACATTTTACTGCCTGGCTGGCATGACGAGATAAAACCTTCAGCTCACAGCTGAAATCTGAGAGAGAGAACAAGCAGTTGAGTCAGCTGCACCAACAGAGTGGACAACATATAGATATGATTTCAGTAAAAACTCTCTACTTAGGAACTCTTACATATTCAGTGAGACCACCCATGTTCACTCAGTTTGACATTTTTGTAACTTTGCATATTATCTCTCAAACTAAAAAAAGGGAAGCAAAGAAAAGAAAATATATTTTGGAAAGCCAAATATGACTCCTTTTAGTTTTTTTGAATTCTGCATGAGCAATAGTATTTCTACTGTAATCACTATAATTCCACATTTTTGGCAATAACCAGAAATGTAACTTTTTTTCAAATTAAGTTATGCAATTAAATATCTTGAAATTTAAATGGGCTCCTTTATTTTTGTCCCTAATGAAAATAGTTGTCAAAAATAGTGGCTAACTATGAAGGATAGCAGGTTTATGATTGAAAATCACTTAGTTCAAGCATCGGCTTCTGTTTCTCATAGTAACTGTAATGTTTCTAATACTAGCATGTGGTTGCATCATATATAACTTTTATTAACCAATGTGACATAGCTTGATTATCATGTCCATCCACAATGGTGTGTCAAATCCTACTGTCTAATCAAGACAAAACAAGTATAGTTTACGGCTAGGAATACTAGTTACTGCTGTCCTCTTGTGGCAGGGAGTATAAATGACTCCTGTCACCACAGTCACAATAAAGACAGTAATGGATGTAATTTGACAGTTGTTGCATACTGTGCCACAACAATGCTAAAATATTACAGCTATGTGTGTATTTAAAAGACAGCTGAAGACATTTAAAAGAAACACATAAATTACTTTTCCTAGTAACCCATTTAGTAGTTATGATAACTCATTTATATGCAGCAGCTAGTAAAGTCATTTAATTACCTTTGATGGAAATATTTTGTTTCAGTAACTGATTAAACAATTTCACTTGCTTGCACAACACTGAACACAACACTGGAGAGATTGTTTCTTATTTGTACCTTTTAACATGTGACTCTAAACCACCTCAGTGACGCCTCAGTTCAGCTTGAGGCATCTCTTTAAATTTCTGTTGGTTCTTAGTTGAGAAAAGCATGGACATAGATAATAGAGGCCTTTCTGTCTGGGCTGGGGCTGTGATGCAGAGAATGGGTCTCATTGATAATGCATCAGGGGAAGAAATCCATCAGGGACCACATCCATTTAATGCATGAGGCCAACATTTATGCATGAAAGTGCGCATGGCCTCTCACTCTGAACCTCTGGCCAGGCTAAGTGGGGCTGTCCTTTCCGGATGTCACCACGTACAGTAGTTCAAGGATGCTGCTGCCCCTCCCACCACCAACTCCTGCCCAATTCCACACAAAAGGATGAAACATTCATGGGGTGTCCTTTCCACAATGGTAGATTCAACATTGTTTGGTTATGTTGGCCTCAGCACCTCCTCGCTCCACTCCACCCCCACTCCACACGCATTCTCATATCTGTTGGCCCACTTGATAGAGCTTTCAGGTGAAAACATAAGCCCAGTGTGGAGTGATTACTGAATGTCCTCCTGCAGAGGAAGGACTGGCATTTCTCCCTCTTTGTTGTGCTTCTGACCTTTGAAAATATCACAGATTAAATCTTTAATTATTTATGAAGGCTAGAGGTGGTGATGGGAGAAGAGAGGGGGATGCTGCCACATGTGATGGGCCATTCTTACTGTAAGAGAAAAGATTTTGTTCGCTGTAGTTCTAGTCCAACCAGTCCACACCCATGTGCTTAGATGCCCAGTTTAGCATTTGACATCATTTGTCTTTGTTTTTTGAAATTTGTGCTTTCAGTGTGGTATCTGCCTCATCAAAATTTATTACTGGACTTAAGTAGGGACCCCTTCTCAACATGTGTATCACAATATTTTGTGAACTTCAAATCAGCAACACTCAGATCCTCTTGCCACCAACCCCTGTGCTGTAAACATTCCTGACACATTCATTTTAAAATAATCAAGTAATCATGATGCAAAAAATAACACATAAACAAACAACAGTGAAAATAACTATGCTACATGGGGGAAAAAAAGCATTTCCCGGGAGAATGGTTTAACCAGTGTTTGATATGCAAATTCTCTTTTTCATTGGAACCCCCCAGTAAATGTCAGGAGGGGACACTGGGGAGGGGCTGAACATCTCAATTAAAGAGCGCTAACATGCATCATTCCAAACAACCCATGAAATGAAAGGCATCATTTAGATTGATCTACAGCATCAGTGAGAATAAATCAGAGCAGCAGCCTAATAATGCAACACCCCAGGGTGCGTCTGAAAATCGCAGATAGGAATTCAGAACAGTATCTGCATAATGATGTTCCAGCTGATGAAGTTGATCATTGTTTGGGGGGGACTATGGCTGCAAAGTTAAATACTAAGATGTTTCTGTGAGAGAAGGGTGAGTGTTGGGCCACACCTCACTAATGGCTGAATCGTGCTTACAGTTTGTTTTCTTTTAGACCAAACTGTGGTCGCTGGCTATAAAATGATTTGTCTGCACTCTCAATTAACCTCCTCCGGTGTTCATGCCAGTTAAGCACTTTCAGTGAGTTTGTAAATGTGCTCCTTGGCATACTCGGCCTGTGCTATATATTGAAGAGGCACTTTGAGTTGGCTCTGGGCTAATTTTAGCATTTTAAGTTTTCTAGGCTTGGAAAGCTCCCGGCTATCCGTTTATTGTCACAGAATATCAATGTGAGCTCATGCTTGAGGTGATTTTTCAGTAATGACCTTATTTACTAATGGTTCAGATTCGGTTTGGACTTGTTACAAACTGCACCGCAGAGTTTGTGGTGTCTCTTTTTCAAGGCATCAGATAATTAGTTGGTTAAAAGAATAAAAAAGTCCCTGCCTACAGTATTTACTTTCCTTACCCGATACTTTATTTTTGTTTCAAAGTTAACACACAAACTTTCCTTTACCACCATCAGTAACATCAGAATTAATGTATTTTAGCATGGTCCCCTCACACAATTTGATGGGTGAAGGCGTTCCCTATCAGTGCAGGTTTTATAGATGGTTTCTATTTTGATTTTTGCTCACTTGCAAGCACAGAGAGAGTCTTTAAAAATTACTCAAGTGAACATAAAAGTACTGATTTCCATTAACCAGACTGTGAATTTATTTGACAGCACGAGAAATGTACTTTGATTTGTCATAGTGACATCAGCACAGGATCATAGCAACAGCACACAAAAAATAACGTGGTTTTATTGTGCAGCAAAAGCAGGACCACACATTTATCTTAAGAGGACAATGTGAGTCACACAGCAGAGACCATACAGTACATACATGCATGCAGTTAATTCAGAGGCAACCTGCCACTGGGAAAAGTTCAGTACAATGTAAATTGGACAACTATTTCCAAATACAGGCAAGTAAGTCTCACATATAAAGTTAAAAGAATTAGCACTGAATTAATGTGGATTTCATGTAATATACAGTATCAAGGGTTAAATTGACAGCCCCCAATGAGGATGACCTAATTTGCTGACCATGGAGTGGTGTGAAGACCCTCCTGTTGCCATAAAAGACCACACCAGGAAGGGGTTTTTACCACTGATTTCAAAAAGCCAAATAGAGCAAGCACCCATGTGTAGAAATCTGAGAAGTACTTTGATAGTATCATATTAAAAGGTTGGCACAGGCTTGTTTTGTCTCCACGTAGAATATTTTAGTTACTTATTTATGCCTATCAATAGAGGCTCCTTATTTTGCACTGGATGTACAGTACATTGTGATCTTGAGCTGCACCCTGTTACTGGCAACATTTTGATCCCATTTTTGGCTTGGTCACAATGTTCTGTCACACACCATGACACTATTGTGGGGCATGGCCACCAGTTCTGCTCAGACTGTAATCTGTGACAGTCTTTGCTTGTTACTCAGCTCAACATATTCTCCAGCATCTAACGCAAATGCAAATGCAAGATGTTGAAGATTAAAAGAATTACTCAGAATTTGAAAAAAAGACTGCATTTAAGGCTTTAGATGACCCAGTTTCCAGGCATCCTTCCAGTGGCTTAGTTGCTCTGGAGGCTTCTGAATATAGTATTTGTGGATTCACTATACTCTGTGTGCGCGTGTGTGTGTTTTCTGTGCATGCACGTATACATGCAAATGTTTTTTGTGTTTGTGTTCTTGCTTATATGCAGCTTTTTTTTCTTTTCTTGTGTCGGTTGGTACACATCCTTAGATCTCATCAAAAAACAGTGACCTAGATATAATTAACCCCCTCAAACCAGCTGAAAATTGCATTTAAAAGTAGCACAGCACCCATCAATCTGCTCTGCATGTCAGCACGGAGCTGCTCCCCATGTCAAAGTCGGGTTCCTAATCGAGGGGGATATCATGGACTCCCTGCAGCATGTCAAGCTGGCGGCACACAAGGCAAGCGCTCAGAGAAATGTAGTAGACGGTTGATGGAATGAATAAGCTTGTCTAAAGGCAGCCTCCTGGCTGACAGGTACTTCACACGAAACACATAGATTCTAGAAAATAAGAGCTCCTGTTATTGTTGAAATGACTATCACTTACTCAGTAGCAGGGAAACAATTAATGCCCTGAACACTGGCTTTTGTTTCTGTAGCAGCGTGACACAGAGATGCTTGAGAGGGATTCACAATCCATTTATTCTTGCTCAGATAACCACTTGTAAGACATTATAAGGTGCAATTTTCCATTGGCTTTTCAGCTCCCCTCATCTCCTTTGAGCTGAATGAGAACACACATACATCTGACGCCGCCTTTATGAATCTTCACAAATGCGTATGATCCTGGTTACGCTTTGCCTTTAATCTAATAATCAGTTTTAATTTGACTGTTCATTTGTTCATGCATATCAATGTGTGAATATTGTACATGTTCAAACCATATTCTTCAAAATGGCAGGGTGACTTATGGATGCTGTAGTTATTATGATAATAAGTCAGCATTAACCCATGTACAGTATATTCTGTCTGATCAGATCAGAGTCATTTTCAATGTTCACTTTTTTCCACATCCTCATGAGATTGATTTCCTCTGAAGACCTCTTAGAAGATCAAGATCCTCTTAGTAGCTCATGCATGTATCTGATTGCATAAATTATGAGTTACATCAACTGTTGCTCACATGCTCACAGCGTGTCATGAAGTGCCTGCTAAGTCAGAAAAGGGAAAAATTAATTCGAGTATATGAAATGAGGATTGATTGATTCCAGGCAGAGAAGTATTGCTACTTTCAAAAGGAAATTAGCAACTGCGCACAATGATTAATCATACTTATGGAGGTTAAATTCCCTGGATTTCAAGCAGCACTCTTAGTTGCTATTCGGCCTGTCAAATCCTCACTCAGTTTAACAAAACAAGGTTTAAATAAATTAATATGCATTTGGGGGGGGTGATTTTGATCAATTTTAAGAATATCCTTGTCTTAACAGTGGGTGGAAAAAGTACAGATTTTTACAAGGACACTTGTACAATCAGGTCTCCTAAGTCATTTAATTTCAAGAACTATGATTTTTTTTTTTTGGCCACATGAATAACATTGCAGAAATTTCATTTCATTTAACTCAACATCAAATTTACAACTTTCATTTGCATCTAAGCTCATGCTTAGATTTAGGCTAATGCTAATGATATTCACTAAGTAACAGATTTGTCGTTTTTGTCGCAAATTCTGCACAAAATAATGACTATGTATTTCAAGACAGCAACATTCTGCAAAGAACCTTTTTCCTCCTGCTTTTTTCCTGCACAATGCGGCAGTGCTGATGCGTGGTTTCCTCACCCTCCCTCTGGGAGGTGTGAACCAAGGAAAGGGAAGGGTAGAGACAGGAGAAAGAGGAGGCGGAGAACAGAGCATGCAGTAAACTTCAATAAGAACAATGTCCTCATCTAGTTGTTGTGGAGATCAGAGTTTTGTCGAAGAAATGAAGAATTGGTAATCCATTACCCATGATATTTTGAATCGTATGTCTGATAAGTTGATTAGACAATGAGTTTACTGGCAGAGTTGCATACAGTGGTTATACAGTAGCAGGAGATCCACATGCACTCATAAAAGAGCTTATATTGTTTCATGAATCAAGGCAAACTCACTTATAGGTTGAGATGCAAGCAGACAAACTGTGCCTCCAGGGGTATTTTATGATAAAGCTAAAAGATAAACATCAGAACCCAGAGTCCGTTGGACTTTGTGGAGAGTGCGAAGAAGACTAGTGCACCCTAGAATCTGAAGAATTGAATAAGTGAATATATTTATGATAAAATATCTTTTCTCAGTCCTCGTCAGAATGGCAGCGCTGCTGAGAATCCTACTGGCACACAGTCCTACCCTGGGGCTTGGGGATTACATGTGCTGCGTACACGTTAAAGCCTCTAAACCCTCGCCTCCGCGGAGCTGATCTGACTGCACAATCATCCCCCTCACTCTCAGCTCCACTCCACCGGCCATGAGGCCTCCGTTCTCCCAGGATGCTGGCTGCTTACTTCCAGATCAGCAGAGCTCTGCAGTGCCCGCGAAGGTCGGACCATGAGTAAATTTGTCAGCTTGCCTCCGTGTTCACCGGATCACCTGGGATTTGACCCTGCAGCTCACCATCAGTTCATAGAGTTGACATTCTGACTTTTTCAAACTAGATCATTGTTTTTTAGCTATTTTTATACATCTGTTTATTTTTAGAAGGAAAACAGGTAAAAAGAATACTTGGAGTGACTGTTTTGATCTCCCACACACATTATAAGTCCCCTACAGACTGACACATGTGCAAACATACACTTATTTGTAGTACAGTCACAAGCATCTGCACAAAAGCACTCACACACTTACTCCCACACCCACATCCATCCACACTTACACAAACACACAACATATCTGCAATTTCAATGGGTGAATTGAGGACCCAGAGGCAAGGAATACCGTGCAGGGCAGAGCATATTCAATTAGCCCCCGGCAGTTCTTCACCCTTACCTATCGTCATTGCATCACATTTCAATATTGCACAGAGGTGTGCCGCCAACGCGCTGCTGACACATCAAAGGGCTGCGGCAAATCCACACTCCTCCTTGGAGCCTCACAGCTATGTCACAGCTGTTCCAGGGTAGGCCAGCGAGGCACAGGGAGAGGCCAGGCATGACTAAAGACCTCAGCAAACATATTAAAAAATGGATTCTCTATTTCCCACTTCGATGAGTTAAAGTTATCAGGCCAGCCCGTGGGTAGAGCCTGATGGTTTCCTGGTCCAGCATGGCATAGTTAACTCCAAGGGTTAAGGAGAGATGATCTGGATCATAGCATGTGTATGACAGGGGAGATGTGATGAATGAATTTTAAGTGCAGTACTTTCTCAGACTTCTGCTTTTTCCTTGGCCTGGAGTTACTTTTCCGATAAATCTAACCTAACCGTGGCCTCTGAAGTTTGTACCAGAGTAGACCAGGACCTCCCTGGTGCATAGCAAGTATCCATCCATTCAGCACTCTAATGATAGTCACATCTTCAGTTCATATAATAAATGGGTGCAAGGGCATAAGGAATAAATAATGTCCTCAGTCTGTCCTTTATCCAACACTCTTGTGTTGGATAAAGGCTGGTGTAGATGGAGGCAGCAGTGGCTCACTGAGATCTTCATTAGCTATATTAGCTGGAGCTGCAGTAACACAAGTTAAAGTTAAAACAATGTGCTCATTTGTTGCCGCTGGGTTTGCCTCCTTGCCTCCTGCACTGCCTCCTCCCCTCTCTCTTCTTCTTTACTATTGGCCAAATGATTTAGAGCTCTAAATTGAATTCTATCTTCATGTATTTCTTCCAGAGGGCTCGCTAATTAAGAATTTAATTATGGCTGTGAGCAAAACACAGGCAACAAAACCCCCTCATGTTTAAAACATCTTTGGATTCCCTTTCCCCCTCTCTGCCTCTCACTCTCTGCTTCCTTATTTAAGTGTGTTATCTGAAAGTTTTGAGGTGAATTGAAGGTAAGACATACGCTAAGATGGTAATCAGAAAGGACTATACCAGAAATTCTCAGGAGTGAGCATGAGATGCATGCATGATCAAAGAGAGTCAGGAGGTTGGACCGTAGAAAAGATATGCAGTGCTTGTTGATGTTATTAAAATTATAGGCCTGTTTAGAATAAAAACGTTCAGTGCCTTAATCCTCCAAAATAAAATGAATTTTTGATGATTAAAGCAAGTGGAAAAAGCATGACTTTACTAGCATCCTGTTTTACTTTTTCCTTTGACTCTCTCTCTCTCTGAGATCTGCTCAGTGTGATATTCCACATATATGACAATGCCTCTCTTAGTGCTTTGCACAAGGGCTGCCTGGAGGACTGTCCCCTGCCTGGGGGCTCTCTACACTACAGGCCCGTCTAGTTCACACGCTGTAACTTTTCTCCCTCTCTCCATCGTGCAGACCCTCTCATCTTGTCTCTGTGGGCCAACCCTCCAGCAGCTATTTGTCACAAGCAGATGTTTCAAAGAACCATGACCTCCAAGTGTGGCTGCTGGGGAATGGGAGCTTGGCTCCAGTTCTGATTGGAAACCCGCAGAGCAGAGAGCGCATGGTCAAGGTGAGTAATACTAGCTCCTCTCAGGTCCTGAGGTCAGCCAATCTCCCATGGCAATCAGGAAGGCAATAGAATGAATGAGAGGTCCCTGAGTGGGGCTGTCCAGGCCCTGACATAGCGGTGATGGGGCCAGACTGAGACCAACTTTCAGGGACAGTATTTAAGGTCTCCTCTCCAACTAATACACACACACACACACACACACACACACACATTATGGGATAAGTTGTTAGTTCTACAGAATGGCATCACATGTGGCTCCAGAAACCTACTGATGTGGTAAAATGCACAGACGCATGTCATTATGGTTCTACCATGTATGGTTAAAGTTGAACCAACACAAATTTGACCTCATTTCTATTACAGATGTCTGCATTCATTGAAATAAAATCCTAATATATAAATATTCTGGCTTCACGTGTATGCTGGTTTCAGTTTGGGGGCCAGGTACCACTAATGAACAACATTTGAGCAATAATGAGACTTGAAATGTGCAGGAAACTGTAGAAAGGGAACAAGAAGCAAATTAGCATTAATTTCTTGGTGAACCTTTGGTTGGTTTTAGTTGGGTAAAAGATTAAAGAAAGAACAACATTAGGTGTCTTGACAAGATGTTGGACTACATCCACACTAAAAATGGTTTCTGGAACTCTTTTTGCTCTACAGCGTGAACACTTATTCATTTTTTTCCTAATTTGAGCTAATATGAATTAATCTAAATAATTTCTAATCTCTACTTAGGCTGTAGAGTAACGTATTACTTACTCATTTTTTTGTTTGCATCATGCCTTTGTGTGAGTTTACACCAATACATTAGAGCATTTAAAAACAATGACTTTTACGAAATGTATGCAGCCTATTTGTTAGAACTTCAAGATGGATGCAATGCGTGATTGTGACAAACTAACTAAACCATGGCTCTTTTTAATTAAAACTCCACACGCTACCTTCAAAATGTCTTTGTTTCTCTTTTTTTATCTCCCTCATCCTCCTCTCCCCCCTCCCTCATGACACACACACACACTCAGTCTCACACTTACACTCCCCACAGACTGCATCACCTGAACACCTTCCAGGTCATGTGTTATTACAGCCCATTGTTGTGTTCCCACACCCACAAATGAAATGATTTCCCAGTGGCCTATTGCATATAATTTAGCTTATAGTGGAGAGAGGTGGAAAGAAACAGGGAAGATATGGGGTACATGTTGTGAGCCTATAACTGTTGTGTAGCACATAATGAGGCATGTTCAAGCTTGGTAGGCATCTCAGTGTGTCAGTTTAAAATGTGTGTTGAGACAGTGCTTGTCAAAAATTGTGTTTGTTTACTGTGAAACCATTTGTTTCTGTTAAAACCACCTTTAAAATTAACGAGTGGTCAGTTTGTATTTTAACTGAGCAATAACACAAGCTACAGGTGTTACTGCAGTGAAGATACATTTATAGTAAGAGCCAACCAGGTAGCTCGGATCCTGTTAAACTATTATAGATTTGTAAGCTGTAGTTATTATCAGTGGTAAAAGATTACATATCGTAGAAGAGTGCAGCACCCAATGTAACATAGATGGGTGATTGTTCTGTATGTATTAAACAGCATTCTGTAATTTGGTGTAAATGTAATTCAGCCACATCTATCAGACAGTATATAGATTCATGTTAATGGCTGTGTTAAATGATTGTGAGTGCAAAAGATATTGCAAATATATCCAGTCACTTAATCTTGTTCATTATTAGTATTTGGAGTGTAACCCCATGCAACGTAATAGTAATTTAAAATGTATGACTCAGTGCACCATTTTAGCCAGAAATCAGTGTAGGAATTTCAACCGTGCAGAGAAAATAAAAAGTTTAACTATCTATGCCTCATTAGTTGCTTTGCCAACTCTGAGGTAACAACTTCATAGTTTTGTATCTCATATAATTTTATTTCCATCTTGTGTCCTACTTTTTATTCATGCTGAAGTTAACCGCATATGGACCATAATATATTTAATAGTACGTGTCTGCGTTACATACCTTTTGCATCACCTTTGTGGTAATCATAACCACAGCCTGAGAACAGGAAACTCAGATAAACTGCAGTACATAGGATAGACATGCCAAAAAAAACGTTTAATAACTAATTACAAATGGAGCTAAATGGTAATTGTGTAATGACACAGACTGTAACGCACACAGCTACAAACAGTGATGTCGCTTTGCTTACAAATGTAATATGATTAAAACAAACCTCTCACACTTTCATAAGCAAATTACTGCCACCTCTGTGATGATGATGCTTTCGCCAGAGAGGCAAGAGGGAATGTGGTGTGACAAATTCCCCTAATGATATGATATACATATTGTAATTCATTAAAGGATGCATTTGCTGAATAATATTCTAACGTCCATAATGAAGATAATAAAGAGCACTCATCCCTTTCGCCTCGAATTACTGCACACACATAGACTATGGTTGTATAATTAATATGTTCTGAAATCAGTAATTAATAGAAAGGTTGGCATGCACATAATTCTGTGATTTAATCTATTAAGCCTCGGATTTCAGAGTCAAATCACTCTGCTGTGAAACCACTTTGAATTTTAATTTGTCCTTTCAGGAGCTGTTGTTCGCGTTTACATCCACCACTCTCCCTCACTTTGTCTGTCTCACTTTGGTTAGGGGTTTAATGAAGATTTTGAGGCTGGAGCTGATGACGAGTCTATTTCCCTGGACTTGATTCAGCTGTTTCTCCATCTGGCATTTGAGCACCTGGGGTAAGCCTCCCTCTACAAAGTGCTTTTCCCCGCCTTTCCAAGGTCTCCCTCTGTAAACCGAATTTCCATTTTTGTACACTTTGTTTTCCTTCCCTCTACCTCTGCTGCTCCGTTATCTTCTGGTTCCCAACCTCTCCTGTGTGGATTTCAACCAAGAAATTAACATATTAAAAAGAAATAGAACAAACAAAAAAAGAAAAAAACACAAGCTTACTGCTGAACATCAGCACCCATTCGTGAGTGCAGTCAACACCAATCTTGCATTCAGGAATGTTGGAATTGTATCCTTAACTTAAATTTCAGATTTTTTTTCCAGCATTGAGCACTGAGAACTGATCTGGCGACTCAAATTGGAACTTGCAAAGTGAGCTGCCTGAGAGGGCAGATTTGATAACACAGTGTAGCACAGAGCTCCTCGGCTCTAATGAACACTACAGATGTGTCAAGCAGGGGAGGAGGGGACGCCAACGGCAATGTAAACAGCAGCCAATTACCTGCCTGGATGACGATTCTTTACTCCTGCTTAGTGCATACACGTGAGGAGGCCAGCGCATCTGCTGCGAGGCCAAGCACCGGTGTACTACACACACCAATATCATCCACTGAGCTGCCATTAGACACACTGCATCTCAAGCATTTGTCCTCTCATTGTCGCCTCTTTCAGTTTGTTTGATTCAGCCTGTTCAGTGAGCTTTGGAGCAAATACAGATAGAATCCATTTGTATATACATATATATATATCTTGTTTTAGCATAGTATCTCATTTTTTTTATTAGTGTACTTAATAGTGGTGCATTTAGGATTGTGGAAGTAAGGCGTAACGTGCAACAAGAACAACGTGCTCCATACAAGTGACAGTGTTGGTTGGCACAGTGACAGTCACAGTATAAGAAACAGGCATTTAGTGGGTAGTTGCAGTTTAATGGATGTGTTTCTGTTTTAAGCAAAGTAAAAAAAAGTTTCTGCCATCACAACATTTTGTTGTCCAGTTTCTCTTGTAGCAGAGGAGAATTTTTCGCTCTCATTTGCATTGTATTTGTTCGCATGACATTATTATTAAACAAGACAGACCTGAGCTGCAGTAAGAAGTCAAACAGGGAGAAGTGGAGAGAAAGAAATAGAGAGAGAAAGACTTGCCATCTGGATGTTTCCTGATCTCAGCCTCAGGCAAGATTGGCCGATGTGAAGGGCTGCCCTGCTGTAATCTAGATGCTGTATAGTTTGGTTTTGTTCTTTATATAAGAGTTATATAACAAAACCGCTGAAGATCCTCATTGCCTCCACATTTTGGAACCATTTGTTTTTTTTTAATGTGTTCACTCCTTTGAGAAGTTCCCTGCCTTAAACATAGTAAAAAGTAATCTCTAATGCACCGAGTAATGCTGGTGTCACTTGCTTTCATGATGTGCTAATGCATAAAGCTTGTTTTTCTAGGCCACATTTGTTTTGTCCTCAAGCTTTTATAACTATTACAGTTTCATCACTCAAGTCTTTGATGAAGTCACTTCTCGACAGATAAAAGAAAAACAATGTCCACTCTCTGAACAGAAAGACAAAAAGAAATGAGGCAACCAGGTGATAACTTGTATAAGGAGTTAGAAATTCACAATTCGAAACAAAAACTAAAAACATTGCAGCAGTGCAATACTATGTGTTTAGATAAAAGATGTTCCAACAAGATTGAAGTCGAGCTCAATCCCACAGCTTATGTTATACAAAAGAAATTTTTTTGTGCCAATTTGATAAAACATTTTTTTAAAAATATCAAACAAAATAAGAATTTGAGAGACAGTAAAGTTCACAGCGTAGCCAGAGACGTCATCTCCAAAGTAAAACTTAACTTGAAAACAAATGTTTATGTGTAATTGTGTGAGCTATAGGGCTTTTACTTATTAAAAAAAAAATTCATGATCCAACTTTTTGATGTCTTTGCGGCAGGGGTGCATCCCCACTGGCTAAGACGTCGTTGAGTGTCAGCTCAAGTTTGGCTTTCAGAGTTTATAGACACCCTAAAGAGCAGCACTAGGCACTCGCTGTCCACTAGCTACCTAGTGGGTTCCTACAAGATTAGTCATGCTATAAAAGGAGGAACAGATTGCTTAGGAACAAACTTTCATACAGTTAAGTCTTGTTTAGCTGGTTAACTAGCATGTCACTCAAAACACATTAGTTGGTGTGGCTCCACCATTGTACAGTGTATGCACATGTGAGAGGTTTGTGTCAGAGGTGCAACCAAAAAGTGAGGCGGTGCAAGCTGCAGAGCTGGCAGTGTAACCGCAGTGCTGACAGTGAGGGCAAACGTCTGATCAGTGAGAACGAAGCAAGGGGGAACTCTAAACAAAGAAACATGATTAAATAAATATATTCTACTTTTAAGACGACTTTTCTTTTAGCTTCAGTGAGTTTTATTCTCCTCCAATTTCTTATTTTTGTCTGATATTTAAGACGTTCTGTTTGATTTAACTGACACAAATCTGATTTCATACATATACATCGTACCCTCAGGTGCCAGCCTTTATCTCTGTTTTCCTCTCAAAATAGCTCCTCAAACGAGTATGTATGGAGCGAATAAAACAGAATAAACATTAGATCTTGATCACATGAGATGAAGAAGCAGAGATGAGGGACTGCAAGCTGTTTGAACAGTGTCCCTGTTTTCCAGCCTGTCTGCATATAGTCCTCCAGCCGATGCATTTAAAAGTGCCTGAAAGGCAGCATAGCTTTTGTTTGGTGTGTTCAGATAGTAATGCATGGTGACAGGTCTTGACTGAAGGTAGCTCATTATACTGCACTATGAAATAAAAGAAATCAATATTAGTAATGCCTGGCTTCCCACCAAAAGGGAAACTGTACAGTGCAGCGGTACTCTGCTCATTTTCACATGCACAATGCAGTATGTTTGGAAATGGAGAATATGACTGTTTTTATTAAGAGATATTGCTGATGCACGACCCTGAATTGAGTAAATAAGAACATCCTTATCAGAGTGGGTAGGATGTTTGCAGAGATTCATCTCTTTTGAATTCAGAGAGCTATAAAAGTGGCACTCCTTTCCGCGAGCAGAAGTGGAGCTAGTTGAGAGATACACTATGGGACGACTACAATATCTCTAACAGAGGGAACATGCCTCTCTGGAGTCCATAATCATATTTCACTGTGGAATGTGGCGATTTTGATATGATGTAAGTCCGTTTTGTGCTTCTAGGCAGAACACAGCCACCATTGTCTCAAGGGTTTCTCTAGGCGGTCATACTTTATGATGCAGAAAGCTTAAATCTCATTACCTTTAAGTGCTATGATACTAACACATAAGTCGGCAGTGTCTTTGCAGTGTGTGAAGCACAACACACCCAGAACTAAAGTGGCCTGACTTTATTCCTCCAGGGCAAAAGCCAGGGCCCATGCCGGCCTCCCAGGGGTTCAAATTAGTTACACCCCTGTCCCTCCGTGGCCTCTGAAGCCCCCTCACTTTTACTGCATAGGGTTACACCATGTCTCTAGTGGCAGGGCTTACTTAAAGCCCAACCCACATACTCTACCAAGACATGAGCTATCTTTGAAAATAACCTTGAGAAAGTAGGGCTGGAGGGGAGGGTTTTGGTACACTTGATTTGTCTCCTCTATAATAAGACTACATGATTTGGCCTCTCCAGAGAGCCTGTCACAGTGCAGTCGATGTTGAATGCAGCCCTCCTAAAACTATTGGACGACCAACAATGCATTTAATGGTTTGGCTTAATGTAGTGCAGTTATGTAAGCTCAGTGTTAAACAAAAATGAAAATGTGTGGGTGACAATGAAATAGTACATAACCAAGCACCTTATTAACCAGACGGATATGGCATATCTTTGTGTTACATGGCACTGTATGCTCTGCCTTTAAGAGGAGGAATGTTTCCAAGAAAAGCTCTTTAATAGGCCTACGGGGGAATTTTTGTATATTGGGCAAGTCACCGCTTAATGTCCCTGCTGTCTTCCAAAGCCTGGAAGGAAACTTGTCTTATTATGTGTGCTATGTTAGATAGTGGAATGTGTTTACTCCACTTTCTATGGTGTGCACATGCGTGTTTATATGCGGTACACACTCATCCCTATGAATACTAATGCCCCGCACACCTCCAACACCCCTCTATACCCACTTTCTTCTATCTATCAGAGCTGCCCTGTGGCCAGAACTACTGTCAGCTCTGTGACGCCTCCCATGAAATATTCACTATACCATGAGTCATGTTCAGACTGGAGGGAGAGCTCTGTTTGACTATCCTGTTCCCCGATCAGACCTGGCTAAGAGGAGTCGCTGTTCACTTTGATCCTCTGCTGGGGCTCCTGACTAAAAGCTGTCTCTCCCCATGCCAAGCTGGTATATATACAAGACTCTTTTTATGTCTCAAACTGCACTGACCTCCCCTTTGTATCTTACCTCAGCATTTAATGGTTCCTACCTTGTGTTACATAAGTGCAGGAAGGGGGAAATAAAGATACATGTAGAGAACGAAGGAAGGGAGAACAACTGCTTTAAGCACCTTTAGTTTCACTGAAGCGATGGCGTATTAGCCTTGATATCTTGTTTACATACGACTCATCTTGTTGTTGCTTTGAACGTTTGCTAAAGAGGTGCCTAAGGAGCTGTTGATGATTAGTGGCAGAGTACATACAGTACGTGAGAGGGGTGATGTTGGTCTGGGTTCTTGGTTGTAAAGAAACCATAAATTAACAGAAACAAAGAATATCATCCCCCTCAGCAGCAGTGATTAATCTCACTTTGTGCTTTAAACAGTGGAGCCGGGCAGCAGCATGTTCCTAAGTCAGGCGACATTTGCCTGACCATTTATTCATTAGAGAGCTCTGAAGAACATCCATGGACACCTCAATTGCTGCGGGAAAAAAATCGTTTCTTACATTTTGCTGTTCATTACATCCAGCACCAAGTGGCACTTGAGTTGTACACATTTGTCATCCACAGTGGAACCATTATATAGACAAACACAAGCTGTTTTTGATTGACAGTGCGGTTTAATTTTCCTTCTTAGTGGTGGACCATATGTGTCTCTGATTCTCATAAGCCCTTAATGCTTACTGCACACCTTAGAGGCACACACCAGAGCAACAGTTCAGTTACCGTTAAAAGGCATTTGCTCCACCTGTGGAGGAGACAAAGTGCACTCTCTTTGTACCCAGTCACTACTACTGCGTAATTGGACTCTACACATCTGCTCTTTTACTTATTATGTCCAAACTGTGGCACACTTTCTCTGACTGAAGAGCCGTTAAAGGTTTAGATCCAAAAGGCTTTGCTCAAAGCTAGAAGTAGACTGTCTAAAAAGTCAAGCTTTAATATTGTCCCACCTCAGGTCATCTGTATGTCGTACCTAGAATATTAATAGGATCCGCAGTTCATCGACCCTAACTAAAAGTTTTTGCGTTGTACCTTTAAAACAATGTGAGGAGAAAGTCCTTCAAGGACAAACAGGGCCACCCAGAGGCGATACAAAGAGTACATTTGTTGTCCAAAATAGTAGACTAATGAGGTACATTAAGGCCAGAGTCAAGTGTCCTTCAGTGTCTGAGAACATGTCCTCTGCCTCGTCAGTCCCTATTGGTGAGCTGGTTAAGGTCTCCAAACTGATCAATAGAAGAGCATAGTATGTCTGAGAATACACAGCCATGTGAGTTAGTACACTTTCTCACTCATTCTGAAGGTCTGTTGTTATTTCTGCAGTTGTCAAATGCCATGAAAGTGACATTTCTTTTGTTGTAAGAACCAGTATTTTCTATTTTTCACCCACGATCGTTAGGAAAGATTTTTTTTCTAAGTGACAAGAACTGTTCAGCTGCCTTAAAAGACAAAACTTTTAAAGAACGTTGTGTCCTTGCTTTTTGTGTCTTTTTTTCTTTTTACCCACTAGACCTGTTCTGTACTTGTGACAGAGTTTATAAGTGGTTGATATTGACTTTGGAACACAAATGTCAATGAAGACTGAAAGACAATGCTTTGCATACTTGTGACAAGCAAAAAGACACTCTGGCTATGAGAGCAGAGGGTGCTTATTGAACCTGGCATTCATCTCGCCAGAGAATTGAGATGTTAGTACATGCTGTTAACAGACCTCCTAATCAATGATGGACAAACACCAAGAATTCTCAGCAGGGACTTTGTGTTCCTTCACAAAAAAAGACCAAGTGAGGGCATCCTATGGTCTCTCTCTGAACAGGAACAAAACTGACATTTTAAATCACATTGATGATTAAAGAGCAAAAATGCTTCTTTGTCATTCAAGGGACAAGTTAAATCTTTTCCCAGCTTGAGAGTACAATTAAAACTCCACAGTGGCAGTAAGTTTGACTTGGTCTTTTTAAACCAATCTCAAACTTGTTTGAGTTCTTTAATAGCACATAATTGTGTAAGTGCCTTTATATTTGAATTGCCTTAATGAGTGTAATTTGGAGTGGTCCTCCTAGCATCAAGAGGCTGCAGTGTTCTTTCGACACCTTCCGCCCTTGGGGAAAAACAGGAAGCCCTTTCAAGAAAAAGTCTACTAAAAGAACCAATTAACCAGGCTGACAAGTTCTTATAGTAATCACCACAGAACGGAGATTGGGTAGCACTTAAGGGCAATCAAAGAGACAGGCAATCAGAAATTAAAAGACCATTAAGTTTTACCCTTTACTTGGACTCATGGCCATTGCAGAGTGGATAGGAGAGAGATTTACCATGTCTGCCAGAGAGGTGTAGTGTTTATGGGCAGTCTCATAAAGTGGTCAGGTTTCCTGTCAAAGTCACAGTCAAAGTGTTTTATTTATTTATTTATATGACGAAAATCTGAATATGTCACTGAATAACTTTAGATTTGAAATGTATATGTCAAACCACTATGTCTGATAATGTATGATGGCAAACCAATGTGACATACGCATACAACCACATATGAAGGCACACTCTAATACCACACATAAGGCAATCCAAGAGTTGAATGAGGACACATCAGTCTGTTAACAATATATGAACAAGGCAGGAAGTGAAGAACGAAAGGACAGCTCTGACAGATGAAATGCAGATAATACAGCAAACAATTGTCCTGATCTGGAGGCAATTATACATAATATCTAAACAAAAAGATTCAGTCTCATTGTACAGCTGTCAGCATATCACCAGATGTTGACAGCTGTAAAAAGCCTTTTATTCATGCGTGCCTAGTACATTCTCTTGTAGTGCCACTTTTCAAATATCACTTACTGCTAGTTGTGATAGAAAGATATCCAGGATAATAATTACATAATTGATGATACTATATTATTCCATCATATTTTCCACAAAAAAAATCTATTTTGTATTTTATTTAATGTACAAAATAACGCAAAAAACATTTCCCCCTGGGATATAAAAGTTGCATAAAGATGAGTCTGGCTATGGGAGAGTGAGCTGCATGTGAAGCTTGGCAGGAAGTACAGTAGGAGAGCAGAGACAAAGTGGAGCATAGCAGCCCTTGCAATTCCTCATCAATTGAGTGGCATGAAAAAACATTTATAGCATATCTGCTGACATGCTAGAAATGTAATTTGTATTGATTTTTATGAAATACAGTGCAAATAAAGCTGGTGCGCTGACTGCACAGAGAAACAACTATGCAGAGAGATCAGTATAGAAGAAGGCTGTACGAAGTAATATCAATTCATTTCCTCAAAGATGTTTCTGTTTTTTTATTGTTTTTTTCTCCATTAGCAGTTAAAGGGAGAGAAATGTAACATTCTCATGGTATCATGTACTGAAAGAAATTGGTGGCTAAATTCATGGTGTCTTGTGCTTCTTTTGAGTAGCATGCAGTCTCAGCAAAGTATCAAAGTTGTTGTGATCAAGGTCAGCTCTCATCCTCCAGACCTGATTTTCCTTGTCGGTATTCCAAGCACCTCAGAAGATGTTGGCAACAGTTTTTACTTGGCAGATACCTCCCCGACCCGATAGGGCACATGGAAGAGACGCACTCTGAATAGTCGATTCTTCCAACCTGTGGTCAGCATTCCACATGCGTCCCTCAGAGCTAAACGCTCTTCCTCTGCTCTCCTTTTAAGCCCTCTCACAGGAAGGATGCGATATTGCACCTGGCCTCTTTCAGTGCCCCCCCCTCCCCTCTGCTTCGTCGTGGAACTGTTCCACCACTCCACACTAATTGTTCATTCCTTCTCTCCTTCTTTTTCCGCTCTGACACCTCCTCCCTGTAGAGATCCAGTGCTCACGCCTTGAGAAAAGAGGACAACTCGTTATTCAAACTGTTAAACAGATGAGTTCATAAGGAAGAACAGCTCTGCACCTTGGGATGCAGAAGCAGAGAAACCCGCTATAAATCCGTTTTGATCTGGGCAGAGTTTCAGCGCAGCAGACCTTTCTGATGCCAGAATGATAAACATAACATCCTCCTGCTCAGCCTCAGTCAGTCAGTGTTGTTTAATGAATCCCAATCAGCGGGAACAACCTGGCAAAAGATCTCAATCAAACTTCATCTTCGTATCTAATGACTCCCTGTGGGACTTCCAGGTCCTGGCCTGATGCAGGCTCAGAGTCCATCTCCATGTCCGGCTTTTCTAATAAGCATCCTGGACCCAAATGGGAATCTGTACTGAGAACAAGCAAGAAATGAGTTTAATTTTTTAAATTGCTTCATATTTAAAGAGTGATTTAAATGTTTTCGCGAAAGCTGGGAGCTTTGCTCATTTCAGTTTCTCATCAAACACTGTTTTCTCATGTTACATTACAGTGAAGTTGGCAGCGTAGTGCAAGTCACGTGTTTTGTGCATTGTATTAGTTATGGTGTGTGAATACAGAAATTTCATATTTCAGGCTTAGCCATTTCATGTTAATGAAAGGAGATAATTTACTGCGATAATTTACTTCATATAGAAGGTGTTACATTGCACAGTGCTTTTGATTGCTTATATTAGTTATATTATAACTTTTATCACAAATATAAATAGTTTATCCCAGATTATTAAATTCTGGGGATATTTGATTGTCAATGCAAAGAATTCCATGTAAACTGTCAAACGCATCATAAAAAAGCCTAAAAGAGAGTTACTTGATTGAATAAATGCAACAATACACACAATAAATAATGTTACAAAATCAATTTAAAATAGGTGCATGCAGTGTTTCATATACACCATAGTTCAGTCAGTACATAAAAAAGTATTATTAACATGTGGTAAACAACATGTACATGCCCTCATTTACAGGCAAATATACAACTACTAAGACTTTGTGACTGTGGCTGTAAATAATGCATTTAGGTTTATTTGAGTTGTGCTTTACACAGATGTCAGTGACTGAGAACAGCGTGTAACATTTTCTTTCTATATGCCTATGCCACTTGAGCACAAGTGTTATTTAAGTAGCAGCAGTACTTGAAGATTGCCTCTACACCAAGGTTGCATATTCTGCTAATATACAGCCTTTGTGATCAGCTGAACCTCATAAATGTAATTCTCCACTGATCTTCAGTATTTGGGTCTAGTTATCAATATATATCATACCTGATTCCTTTTAGCTCATACTCTTTTTATCTTCTCTTTTTTGTTAATAATGATATAATGTGCCTCTGCCATCACTTCAACTGGGTGACTTAAAGAAAGATAATGAATTTAACAGCAAGATAAACTTAAGCTGCAATTTTCTGGTCACTTTTAATTGTTTACAGTATATTTATTGTCTGTGATCCTCCTGAGAATGATTAGGGATTCATTATAACACGGCCTGTCAGTGTTCAGGCTGTGTACATGTGTGTAGTGGATCAATGGTGATTCTCCAGCATGGAGCCTGGCCTTGTCATGTGGCGTGGGGGTGTGCAGGGAAGAAGCAGGCAGATTAAAGCGGCTTTGTCTGTGCGTAAGTGGATTATCAGCAGGTAGAGTGCTCCCTGTGTTTCTCCAGCGATTGTGTTAGTGCACTTCCTGCCTGGCCACAGAGAGGACCATCTGCCATTTAGGTCTGATGGATGGTCCCAAGCAGACGTCACTCTACTCTACGCAGAACACCTGCTGAATCCTGATCAGACTGTTGGCTCATATTAGTAAAGCCCATCACTTTGACACGATAGAATCTGCCTCTTGCTGCTGAGGTTCAAACAGGAACAACTGTGCACACATGTAAACATGCACAAATGCATGCATGCACACAGATACACACATGTGCAATCTGAAGTGTAAAAAAAATGTAGGTGCTTAACCAGTGTGGCATTGTTCCAATACATACTACACCAGGTAGATGTATAAACAAGCCTCATTATGGGTTGCATTATGGCCATTGCTCATTATATCAGCGAACAGACTGTAATATTTTGACTGGCAACAAATCTAAGTAGCCGTGCCAACTCCTAACAGGATTGTGTGTCGTGAAGCATAAGCTCACCCAGTGACAAAGTACAGTATGTCTACTTCTTGCACACAAGAGAGAAAAGGGAACCAGAGGGGCAGACAAGAAAAGAAAATCAGAAGGAGGAAGAGGAGAAATTGAGTGTACAATGCAGTATCCAGAGAGAAACATCACAATTGGAAATATTCAATTGTACAAAGGATATCAAAGTCATACTGTAACCCCATGGATCAGACCAGTGGATCCTTCAGACATTAGACAGTAGAAACTAAAGAACAGAAAGATATAACAGCCTTTCATGTGACAAGTTGGGAGACATGAATGAAAAGAAAGAATTTATCCATACAGAATAACAGAGAAGAGAAGATCTTTGTGCAAAGACAGCTGAATTCTTTGATGACATGAAAAAAACCTTCAGGTTGCCAAGTGACCACCAACACTGTCTGTTTTGGCACATTTCAGTACTTCATAATGTAGCCACACAGACTGACATATTTTGGTTTTATTAACTTAATTGATTTATAACTTCCACCAGTAGCATTTTAATGTAATGATATGATATATGATATACAGTTCATGAGGCTTGCCTGTCTGCGTGCAACATATCAGACTCCCTGTCGTGTGTTAGTAGATAAAAGCTCTCAGGCTGCTTCTGAATCAGTGTCATGAGGACACTCTGGATCTTTTATTATTACCTCTTTTACCTTTGTCACATTGATTACCATCTCACAGTTTACCTAATTTCTAATGCATTTCCTTCTCAGCTTGTTCTTTGTCTATTTTTTTTTATCATCCCCAGAACACCAAAGCTTTTTCCCCATTAAGACATTTATACACTTAACAGCACCTATATGTGTGGTGAATCAGTGTCAGTCACAGAACAAAAACAGGTTTTGTTGCAGCTTGAGGGCTATTGACCCTCTCAGTGTGGCAGGCATGCTCTCAGCCAGATCTGAGACCCTGATACCACCAAAAGGCAGCCAGAAGAAAGACCCTGTCTCCTCCTGACAACCATCTCTTACCACTTGTCACTTTATCTCATCAAGTCTGTCAAGAAATAAATTACAATATAGCAAACACAGGGAAAAACCAAAGCCGTGTCCTTTGTGACGCACATGACATTGGCTGACAATCTCGTTTAGCCATAAACGCTTCCATAATTTCATGCATGTGCATTTTGAGATTGATTCCACTTTGATGCACAGCCCTGGTTTGATAATAAAATGCTTTTGCCTTTTGAATTATGAAAAATGAAATTCCATTATGTTGATGCGACACACATTACAAATTTAATTGCCACTGAAATCTTAATTTGCAGAGAAGTAGAACTTGAATTAAAAATAAGAGATTTTTGGACGATGGATTATTTTTAAATAACCTAATTTTTACAGTGGTTGTGGTGAGTGTATTTTGAAGAATCATTCTGTTTTTTCTTAAACAATTAATTTGTAAATGTTAGTTTTTTTTAAATAAAAATGTTCTGGATTCAGTTAAAGATGGATACAAACACTCCTACCAACAAAATAATCTACTGTTTTTCAATTTATAATGCTGGAAGAATTGGTACCTAAAAGCAGACTCCGGAAGCACAGCAGGTGTCGTGAGAACAGTCTGTAATACAGTGGGTCAAAAGCAAGACTAATTATCAAGAAAGCAGTCAGATAAGAGGGGTACGCAAGCCATCAGATGTCAAAAGGTAATGGGTGATTAGAAACCAGCCAGCGGTCTATACTGGCCATAGCTCTTCAGCAAGACCAATCAGTGGGTCCTTAGATGTAGGAACAGACACCTATAACTTGGGGTGATCCCTAAGCTGGGTTATTTGGGATTTTGGATTCTGTCACTTTAAAGTGATACGAGTAGCTCATAGTGTTCAGTTGTCAGACATCTCTGAAAGTGTTGAACGTGTCAGCCATCAGTGAGAATATCTTCTCACAGAAACATTTTTGATCTGAGTGCAACTCTCCCAAGGAAGCTGGATTTCTCCAGTGGAGATAACCAGAAAAAGTACATTCCCTCGATCTTTCACTACCAGCTGCTTCTGTAGCTTTGCAAACCTGGTCACCCACACTGTTGAACTCTTCAGCTCACAGTGATGAACCCTTTGGCTTTCTCCTTCCCTCCATGCCCAAATCCCGTTTTGTTCACCCACACTGAGAGAGATGTGTTTGTACAGTCGTCCAGAAAAGAAACAAAAAGGTCATTTGTCCACGAGAACAGGAATAGCCAGATATCGACTTTAGTTTTCTTAGCATCAGCTGGTGGACTGTCATCGTCCAGCGTGTGTGTAACCAGTGAAACTGCCCTGATGGAAGTGTGAGCAGTAAACAGTACCATCAATCAAACTAAATAAGACAGGCAATGCAACAGCTTATGGCTTAATATGGCATGCAGATGAGAGGGCACTTCAACATAATCAAAAACTCTTTGCGTGTGTGCCCATGACTGTGCTACTACATGCCAGTGTTTGCATGCATTTCCAATCATTCCAATCTCACGCTTATCTGGTCCAGAAAGGCAGAATGAGCAAATCTAATTTCTTTGCAGCACAAATATTTGATGTGTTGCACCATACCGTCTTCACCTGTTGTATGCTTTATGGTCCTCCCAGATAAAATAATCAGTCCTGGGGGGGATGACTTGTATCTCACCAATCTGATACAGATATCAAGCCCATGCCTGTGTGCATCTTGGAGTGTTACACCATGCCTGCTTCTCAATAATAACCCTAAATCTTCACTATAACCCTCCATCCGCTGCTCACTGCCTCAGGCCACTTCTATTCTATCAAAACAACGGGTATGGCCATCTCAGTGTTCTACCACCTGCAGTGCCTTTTACTGCCCTTCCCATGAGCGCCAGGGTGCAGATGTAACTAAAATACACATCCAATAACATAACTGCCAACAGGTGGAATGGTTTTCCCTGCAGCACTGAACGTGCGGTAGAGGGGCGAGTGAAAAAAAACATTGTTTCACTTTGGCACCCCAGGATTCAGATTTCAAATCATCACAGAGAATCAGTGCAACTTTTAAAGTCAGTGTTTAATCTTTGAATGCTTGCTTAACCCAAAGAGTTCTTACTGAATGGTAACAGTCACATCCAGCCGGCATCCGAAACCAAAGCGATCCGACTGTCTGTCAAATAAAGCCCCTCCGCATCTGCCTCCCCCAGCTCCCCCCTCTCCATCCCTATTTGACCCAGTGCTGCTTTCATCTTCCTCCTCTGAGTACAAAGTGAATGCTGTGCTGCTGCTGGGACCCAGCCAGCCAAGGAAGGAGTCTACCACTCAGACACTGACTACAAACTATAAAATCACCCCCACCCTGCCTCGACTCTCTCTCACTCTCTCCCTTTCTTTTTTCTGTCTCGCTCTCTCCAAGCTCATAAACACCCAGGCTTCCATTTTGCAGAAAAGACATTTTGCTGTAACTGCTGTGCTGTTCGTTTTCTGGGCTGCAGGATTACAGGTTATATCCAGGCCTCCAGATATACACTGGCAGACCAGTGTCCCACTGACCCTCCAAAGCCTGCAATTTAGCAGGGTTATTTATGGAGCGAGGAGAACACATCCTCCCCGCCTGCTCCTCACTGCTTTCATGATGCTGGACAGCCGCAGAGGCCCTTCACAGTTGTGCCTCAGCCCTCCCCTGCTTGGTGAGCATGGCACTTTCTCTGTGAGCCACAATCCTATTACCCCTCTACGGCCTCGTGGTGGGGCGATAAGAGCAGCCCAGCGCCCTGCAAGAGGGGTAGCGCTCAGTCTCCTTTAGCTGCGGTAGGTGGCTTAACCACACCAAGAATGCTCAACAGAGCTTTGGCTCTCATCATTTCAGCAGGAATTAGCTTTTGCAAAGAGGTGCATATGTTTATTAAAGATGAAATTGCCTGGAGAATAAACCAGAATATGGCTGTCAAAGCATCTGCAGCACAAGAGACACTGAAATAGACATTCCGATAAAAATAGGGCAGGGTATAGGCTTGTGAAATCTGCAGAGAAAATAGAACAATGCAACACCCTACAAAAAAAGTGGGAGTTTGGATGGCAGCATATTTGATACCATCTCACAGTCAGAGGTCAAGTGCCTGTCACTGTCTGAAACACTGCATTCATAATAAAATTATTGTCCTTATTTGGGTAATTTATGCCCGCAATTGTACAGTGTATCGTCAATGCACAGCCTAAACTGAAATTGCTTATCCTTCCTCCTGACTTGCTGAATTGTGGCAAAATGTGGTACATGCTAGATGTCTCATAAGGCAAAAGGTAATTTACATCCTGAATTTAGCATCCGCTCACATATGCATGAGTAGACTTTGTACACACTGAGACAGGCACACAAACAGCAAAACTCACTCACATTGACACTGTCACATCACTTGCGAATTGATATTTATCCACATTGCACTGTATATATTGTACATGTATGCAAATAACAACAATTTCTGTGCCGTGCCGTGAAAAATGCAGTAGACCACAGTATATTTCCCCATGTTCTTGCCTCTGCTGTGTGCTACCGGGGGCTCTGACATGGTTAGATATATTAAAAAGAAGACGGCCTATCTCATCCTCCTCTCACCACCTGAAAGGAAATGAATGTCACCTCATTGAAATTGGCTCTCTTTCATTGCAAAGGAGTAATATTATTTCAGATGTCTGTGTGCTATTTGCCGCTGCCTTTTCTTTCCCCAATTTTGAAAATGCACTGAACTGCACTGGCCTTTGATTACCTTGAGGTCTCTTAATGTAAAAAATGCATTTGATGTTTCAGAACATATTCTGCGCATGCTGCAAGTTTAGTGTACATATTTCACTTGCATCTGTGTGTCCAAGTTTCAAGAAAGGCAGCTTGTGTGTCAGCTGACAGGGTGTTTCGTTGTAACATGTGTAAGAGTGAAAGTGCTGACAGTGCTCTTAACCCTCTCATCAAAGCCCCAGCTTTCCTCTGAACCCCCTCCTCACTCAGGCCTTTATGTGATCATCAATCCCTGTTCAGCCCTGTACATTGCGCCTAATTATGCTGGGACCAGCATGAGAGGTAGAAGGAGCCTCCACTATATGACTCTAACCCCGTCAGAGCAAGAAAGAAGGAATAGGAGAAAAGGAGCGGATAATTAGGAATCTGGTCCGTTTTCCTTTTCTGCTTTTTCTCCTCTCCATCTCACTCTGCTTCATCTGCATGTTTCAGAAGGTTTCTCCAATTACCGAGGCAGTACCCCCAACCGCTTCTCCATCCGCCACCGTGGGGGGGGTAGTAGGAGGGTGTGTGAGGAGATGAGAAAATGGAAGGATTTTGAGAACAGTGTGAGATTGAATTAATGGTTTAAATTAGCAGTTTTACAGCATAGAGTAGAATTGAAGGTGAGGGATATCTGCATTTAAGTTTCTGCTGTATGCACTTGCCAGTGACTTTTATTTAGCCTTATCCTTACTGCCAGGTTGACGAACATATGCTACAGTAGATATTTCCCCAAAGGGGACCCTTCGCATGCACTGTATGCCATAAAAAATGGCAGTGTGATGTCAGCTACAGTAGGAGGATATGGTGTGAATCAGTAGCCCTGAGGGAACATATAGATGTCATACATTCATGCAGGATTTACCCTTCTTCACATGAGTCATTGGCTACCTCATGGATTATCAGTCATCAGTGAGGACAGAGGCCTTTAAATGGCAAAGCAGTAATATCAATCTTATTGAAATATTGACTGATTAGAGACATCTGAGTTTGTTACATCCACTGCAACGCAGACACACCGTACATTACAGCCACATGCACACATCGACGCACACACACGCTGTAAAACCGCGCTCCATCTCATTTCTCAGTTTTGCAGAATCAGCTGTAGCAGAGGTGACAATATGCTGGTGCTGAGGGGAGGTTGGTGAAGGTGAAAATGACTGAAACCTGACAGGGAGAGTGGAGTAGCAGTTTGGATTCCCTGTCACCTTCTCACACTGATTGGGGTGGAGGTTAATGTCGTTCTGGGGGTAAAAAACCCCCCATCATGAATACCAGCTCTACTAGTAAGCAGTACTGTGACTTCGGTATGAGATGGGCAGTTCAAAACAGCTGACTACTGAAGGTACATTTCTAAGTAGAGTCAGAATAGCTATACCACAGAAACTGCAAAACTGAGGCTTTTAAGAACAAAAAAATTGCTAGTTACTAGAATACATTTTCCATCAGGCCTAATTTCTTCATTATTTCCCATCTTGCACAGCGAGCATGTGATCTGAAATGACTGTGGCCTCTGCACAGCTGCCGCGTGAAACCCTTTCACTGTGCCCAGACCCAGAAAAACTGTTTAAAACAGCCAATTATTACACTCTCACTTATTCTGACTGCTTAAAATATCAGCTTTGATGGAAAAGGGCTCTTTGATGGAAAAGTTAGGTGCGCTTGGCTTAATGGTAATAATGCATCAAGAGCAAGAATTATAGAGGAGAGCAGTTGTGACAGGAAGTACAAGCATTATCTTACATTTTCACCTGGAAAGGTATTGAATGAAGGACTTTTCCCCCCCCCTCCATGTCCGCTTCAGCTGCTTTTACGCCAGATCCGGAGTCATTGTTTCCCTTTTCAGTTGCCATTAGTTTTCCCCCTAAAATAGCAGACGGCAGCAAAAACCTCAGCAGCTAATCTCTTCCTTCCCAGTTGGTCAGTATCAGCCCTTTCCTCGCTCTGCCGCTCACTTTCAGCCCAGATTAGGATGTATGAATTCATTGGGCTGGATGTGGTATAAAATGAAAACGTGTGAGCCTTGTATCAAGCCATGTGTGCTACACATCCACGGATACACAACCACTTTATATTTCTGTTGACCCCATAATTCTCAGTTGTCACTGTTTTATAACTGAGAATTGCTGCAAAATCCCCTCCACCACTCTGCATTCATACGCGGAAACCAATGAGAGGCATGTCATAGCTTCTTATGAATAAAAATGGATAACATTATGGAGGTTTCATTTCGGCCATGTAATGTTGCTGTCATTTCTACTTCTTGGAGTCCAATGCATGCCACGCCAGAGAAATATCCCCCAGATCCCATGAGAGAAATTTCATTCTCACACGGCCATAAGTCCTGCAACATCCTCAGAATATGAAATCAGCGTGCACCGATGGATGGAAACAAAATTGCCACTGGGTGTAATAGGCAGACCTATTAAAAACATACTGCGGTCGTGGGAGGAGTTAGTGCGGTTACAAGGTCATCGTGGGGACCAACCTAATTTACTCGGTCCAGTAATATTACCCAGACATGATCAGGAGTACTAACCTAGCGGTGAGAGTCAGCCTCTCCTCTAATGCATTAATATCACGGCATTACTAATTACTAAATGGCCTCTATGAAACCAGTATGGATGGTGCCCTGCCAGAGATTTTACCCTTTCAGCCAAGCACATTGGCAGAGTGGCACCAACATATGCAGTGGAGAACAGAAAAAGCAGAGGGTGCAGAGAGGGAGAGTTAGTTTTAGACAACACAACACACAACAGATTAACAAAGCACCATATTAACCTTCAGGTGCATCTAATTGTTGGGAAATTGAATGCAGCTCTCAGTGAAGGGGGGGATCAATATATTGAGCTGGCCTGGCTTACAACCTCTAATCCTGCAAATCTTCTTGAGGTCCTGAAGTGCTGTATTGAATATCTGAATGACTCGGAGAGCACTGCTTAAGCATAATTTATGTAATGCGTCTGCCTGTGTCCACATTCGTTCCTGCTAGTGCCTGGTGATTTTTCAAGAACAGTCGACCTTTCTCTCATTTCGCTGCTGTGTCCACTGAGCATGAAGTTAGATTACTGTCACGTATGAAAACAATAAAACCAAAATTTGAAAGGTGGAAAGTAAATTTCAAGTGTTTTGACACTAAAAAACTAAAACTGAAAAACAGGATTCAAACATTTAAAAAAAGATTTAAATGAATGAAATACCAGCCACCTGCTTGAAAGATCACTGGGCACTCTTTGAGTGTTCACAGTACAATGTTTTCACTATCACAAATCTGTCTTTTCAAAGTTAGGAGACTTCCATCATAGACATTCAGCACATTTATTTCATAGACTCAACTCACTTTTTGAAAATATTCAACACTCTGGCATAGCTGGAGGCGTTTCGACAGGGGAAACTTTAAATCTAATAAAGACCAAGAGACCAGAGCAGCCTGGACAGGAGCTCCACCAGATGTTCAACCAATTACACTACTCACAATAAGTTAGGGATCTTGTGAGAGACTCAGTGGATGTCATACATACGGTGTTTGTTTCACTTCAGAGATTTTTGGGATAGGGAGGCAATTGTATTGGGGTGATAGACACACCTCATTTTGTGTTTTCCACGTAATGATCTCACTGTGTACAGTGTGCCTTACATATTGGGGCCAATACCAAAAAAAAGACAACCCTTTTCAATGTGGCATCAATTTCAACATTCTGTGGGTATAAAAAGCTGGTATTGTCAGTAAGTCATTCCAAGTTCATCATTCAAACAGCCATGAACACACGACGTCACTGGCTTGAATGCCAGACGACCGTTGCAGGTGACTCCACTGACACCAAGACACCGCCGTGAACGTTTGCAGTGGGCACAAGACCATGTGACCTGGACAATGCAGCAGTGGTCTACCGTCCTGTTCACTGATGAGTGTCGGGTCACCTTGCACAGAAATGATGGTCGTCAGCGTTGCTGGAGAAGGCGAGGTGAGCGATACGCTGAGGTCAACATGGTCCCCAGGGTTCGCTTTGGTGGAGGAGGTGCAACAGTCTGGGCAGGCATCACCAGTCAGCGCAAAACAGATTTGGTTATTGTAGATGGCTCAGTCACTGCACGTTCTTACCTCAGAGACATCATAGAACCCATCATCATCCCCCAATTCCGCCAGCACACCCCCAACTTTCTGTTCATGGATGATAATGCTCCACCACATCGTGCCAGAATTGTTACAGCTCGACTTCAGGAAGTCGGAGTGCCTCATATGGTATGGCCAGCAATGTCCCCTGACCTGAACCCCATAGAGCATGTCTGGGACCAGCTGAAGCAGAGACTGGATGATCGTACCCCACCCCCACGTGACCTGGCAGAACTGTGTGTAGCACTTGTTGAAGAGTGGAACGCATTGCCTCAGAACAACATCATGAGGCTAGTGAGGAGCATGAGATGTCGCTGTCAAGCTGTCATTGCGGCAAATGGTAGAAACACCTGCTACTGACATTGTCAATTTTTGTTATTTGGGGCTATCCTTGTTATTGTCTAAATTTTGGGGGTAATAAATATTAAACTAATGAAAATGGTGTTTCTTCTCATTCATTATTAGTAATATCAAAGGGAACTTTTGCTTATTTCATTAAAATTCAGACCAAATAGGAAAAGCACTCATGTAAATAACAATATCCCTAACTTATTGTGAGTAGTGTACTTTGCTTCTAACTGAATGTAATCCACTCAGCTCAACAATCCAATGTCCATCTACAGCCATTGTTGATGGTCATATTAATTGAAACCTCTCCAATAAAACATTAAAAAAAATTGTGGTCTAGATGTATGGTCTAAGATTCATCATCAGTGATTTATAATGTCATTGACAGATGACATACAGAATAAGTACAGCACAAGCAAAGATCTAGGTAGGGAAAAACAACACGGACAACTGCAAAAACATGTTTAGAGTCTACAAACAGGTGTCAACAGGTAGTGTGCGTGATGTTGAGTGCATAGGTGTTTTTTCCGTTCTAACTGATGAGTTAGTGGTAGTCCTTGATTAGGTGAGCAATTTTTTTTTTAAAACAATCGGGTCTTTAATGGTTTTTGAAACCTGTGAGGAACTCTGCAGATCAAATGGAGTTTGGTAACTCATTCCACCTCTTAAGAATGACAGGAGAGTCTAGCTGGTGAATTTAGACCTCGTGTGATGGTGGGACAAGGAATCTTTCATTGGTCGAGCGTAGAGAGCGGGATTGAGTGTAGACTTTGATTAGGGGGTTTAGGTAGTCAAGAACAGTTTTATTCAGTGTTGTTGGCAGTGGGTGAGTTTATGCATCATGGAGGACCTCACTTGGCAAACTCGGACACAAGACATTTGTTAAAATTGCTGATTTGCAATAAGAAACTTCTTTATTAATCCCCCAGAGTGGAAATTCAGGATTTCAGACATAGTTTACGGCCACATTTACAATGCTGGTGATTTGTGATCAGACAGACAGAAACACACAGAAATGTGTTGTGTAATGTCAAAACAGCCCTAATCCTCCCATTTGGACTGAAGAGAGTCAGACTTTGTAGTTCAAACTGCAGGACAAACAGAATTGCTTTGATTTTTGGGGCTCTCCATCAATAGAGATATTTACACATATTTACATTAACATAATATGCAAATGCTTGTTGAATAGCTTCTTGCCTCTATATTGTGTATTGTTTTTGTATTGTAAATGTACTGGGTAAAAGCTCAGTTTGAGCTCACAGAAACTACCATTATTAACTGCAAGACATTGATATTGAGTTCAGTCTGTCAGCTGTTAATTTAGTCATCACTGTAGTACAAAGCTCACTGTTAGCCTTAGCCACAGCTGTTAACTAGCTATGCTGTTGAGTTATAGAAGCATGAAAGGACGAGTCATATATCCTGAACAGTCCACAAGACTCAAAATCAGACAGCAGCATTAGCACTTGGCTGCAACACAGTTCAAAACACCAGAAATATATTTTTTATTCATGTTGAGTTGATTAATGCCCAGTGTAATCAGCTTCTGCTCGTGCTTGTCTAATCACTGCCTATTGAATTCAGTTTCAGATAATTTTGAAAACGTATTCTAAACCTCTCAAATCTTAGTTTTAGTGTTTTGTGATGTGAGATGAATCTAGCCTCATAACTGAGGCCTTGACACAAAGGCTTCACACCAGCAGGGTATGTACAAGCGATCTCTGATCTATTCAGACAGGTATCGGCTTGATCGATATAGTAATGATACACACCTAGATAGGGAAACATCTGAGGCTATTGATCACAGTTGGTTCAGCCATAGACAAATTCAGTATGGCACAGAGACAGTGAAATATCTCCTTTATCAAGGGCTGAGTGAAGCCTGCACATATGCTCTGCCTCCCACATTCCTAATGTTTATCATGGAAACAAACTGCCTCTTCATTTTGTAGAAGCTGTGATACTGATTTCAGCCGGAAAAACACATCAACATTGTCTTACACATTGTGCAGATCCATTCCTCTTAATCTCATGATTCTTTTTCTTATTTTTAATCCATAGAGAAACATGTTTTGTGTCTTTGAGCTCCTTAATCCAGCGAGTCTTGTCATTTGTGCAGGGTGAGGCTGCCCTAAAGCCTCCTGTCTGTCCTTTCAATCACCAGTTACTGTGCCACTTGTCATCTGCAGTCAGGCCTGTTATTGAGAGGCTTCCCTCAGGCCGCCTCTTTGTCTTTAGTGGCTCGATTAAATTATCCTGACACCTGGCATGGATCCTCAGCTATAATGGCCCTTCTTTTCATCCCATCCTTTTTATCAGCATAATAGACCTCTGATGAAATATTACAAACCTACAGCTCTTTCTCTGTGCTTCACTGAACTCTGCGTGAGGTCGAAAGAAACCAGGCATTGGTTCATGGGACTTTAATGATATAGCAAATTAAATGATGTATTCAAATAGGTATGAATAACATGAGGAAATAGCAGACTGTCCGCCATCCTTGTAGTCATTCGATAAATTACTTTTGAAATTGCATGAGCACTCTAATCTCATTAAATGTACGATTAGTGACTTGTGCACACTTGTCATGTTGAGGTGGCTGTGGGTGGTGATATTTTTAACCTCTCCAAAGCTTGGGTTGAGAAGAGTTTGCTTCTATTCCTGGAAATAGAGGACTGCGTTAAGACAGGCTTCTTGTGGTGGTTCACAGTTACACTTTGCCATATATAATGCATTTTATGCACCTTTGTTATGCAAAGGAGGCATGATGAAAAGAATTTCATCATTGAGAAATGGAATTCCAGCTGCCCCTCCTCCTCCCTGTGGTCATAAGTGCTGCTGGAGGTGCCGCGCTGCACACTGGAGGAAAATCCCCTCCACTCCAATCTTGTTGAGCTGACTTACTTGGCCTTTTTATAGTTCATGTGTCTCTTTTATGCAGTAGAGGGATGGGCAGGGAGACACTGGGGGGAGGGAGGGACTCAGAGGACTTAAACCTGCATTCAAGTCTGTTTAGTTTCCCGCTAAACTATGGGAGCATAAGCTACAAACTGTGCCTTCTCACTGAACCCAGTGGTACTTGATGAGAGATATTAATTATTCACACAGTATCTTGCTTAGAGTATCGGTTCACATTTCCTGACCTTGCATATTTTGAGCATATTTAATTTCCTTCTATTGTTCCACCTTTTATTCACGAATGCTAATTCTGCAAGAATTTCAAACAGTTGTATTTTAGCAGTGGATGCTTACGAATGCTCTGTTCTTGCTCTGCCTTGGGTGACACAATAATTGATAGCCAAAGAAATTATGCTGATATTAGATGCACCACTACTTGTTTGTTATTACATCCCTCTGTTGACTCTTTATTACCTCAGGGTGGCCGAGATCTTTGGCAACACAAGTTATCTGTCTGAGAATCCAAAAGATTCATCCTGATTTGTTCTTTGTTTATGGCTCTCAACAAATATGTAAATCTCACTTTTACGCTGTGGTTTACAAACATGATTACAGTCTGTATTGTTATTCTTCCTTTCATCACACTACTCCCATTTATTAGATAAAAATGACAGCATCAGGGGTTCAGTGGAAAAGTCACTGAATCTGCCCACACATTGACAGTCATGTTTATGTTTCCTCCTCCTTTACAACCATGTGAAAAACATATGAGGTGTACATTCCACCTCACTCGAATCTATATATAATGTTCATCCCACGCCTGTGTACATGTATGATTGCCTTCCGGTATAAACATACATTACTCTGTCATATAAACAGTATGTCTGGATGGGATGAGTGCTTCAAAAGAAGGTCTGATGCTGTCTTTATCTATTGTTCACGCATAATTTCATTACGTTCATCGGAATGGCAGTGTAAGCCGCTGCATTTATCCAAGCTGTCACCTGGCTTTCTTCTGCACAAAGCATATATAAAACATGCACAAGAATACAAAACACACAAAGACAGACCAGGGAAACTTCCACAAAACACAGCACTTTTATTCATCTCATGTCCTGTGATTATTTCCAGCAGCTCAGAGCGAGAAAAGCTTTGGTGTCTCAAAGGGAAGTGAAAATAAGGGGAAGGTAAGGCACAGTAAAGCTTAAATTGAGGCCATTATTGAGGGCAGTGAGGGAATAGTCTGGGGCTTGACTCAAAAAAAGAAAGCATAGGCAGAAAGAGTTTCAGTTGGGTCAGATGAACACTGATGGCAGTTCCTATAAATCTGTAAAATGATATAAAGGTACAGAACATTGAATTCTCACCCTCACCTGCCAATTAGACAAGACATCTGCCACATATTTTACTGGTAAAATGCAACCATTTGATGTTCCTCTGCATTTAAACCTTGACTGATGTTTTTCTTTATCCCACGCAACATAGAGAAACAACTTCTGACGCTCTAAAGAAACTTTGAAACTGGCTTTCTTTCTGACAGTTCAGGCAGCTGCAGCTAATTATCTCAGTTAATGGTAAGATGAGAAAAGATTCTTTGCTTCACCAACATCAGATTCATCATCAGCTTGACAATTAGGCCGGGATCGTGCAGCTGTGGGGGAGTTTATGTCGACCGACTACTGAGAGATGTGGGGCTGCTCTGAATGCAAGTGTATCGCACTCAATCCCTCTTTGATTGAGTGTTAAATCTCTGCCGCAAAGTTAAAATGAATTGTCTGACACTGCAGTGTACGTGAGGACAGAATCGTTAAAGGTAATGCTTTTTTTAAAGATGCTAATTGCATGAACTTTTGGATACAGTAACAGTTTTTCCTGGTGTTAAACAGGACAAAAAGGGGCAGACAAACAGGAGACAGCGCTCCACTTCTTAAATTAGGCCACAGAAGCAGGTTGGTGCAGCTCAGTTGGATTTCAAAGAACTCAAACGCAGTATCGCTCCACTATAGACTGTTATTATGCCCCTCGGAATAATTCAGACAGAAATTGCCAGTGTGGGAAAATGTTCGGTCACTTTAAGGTTAAACAGAGAGAAAACTGGCATTCAGCAAATAAAATTCACTCATGGAAATGTGTATTCAGGGACAGGAAATTCATCTCTGTTGTGCTGTTAAATTGTGCTGACTCTCAGACTCCTGGATATTTCTGATTTGTTTGACAATAGAAATACCTTGTTTCCGGTGTAATGTCTCTGTTGATTACCAGTCTCTCCTCTGCCAATTGATAAGATCCTACAGCAGATAATGACTGAATAAGAGAAATGGCACAGTTAAAGAATTACTCTGGCGTTAACTGTACAGTACATTTCTATTCATACTTGCACAAATGCAAATCACGAGTGCAATCATTTAAAATCTGTCACTTCACATTTTCTTTGTCCTAACAGGAAATAATTAAGCTGGAAAGCCAGATTTCCTATGTTCGAGTTGTGAATGGATGTTCACAAAGCAAGACTCCTGTGCCTCTCTCTGTGCTCTTTCTCCATCTCCGTATCACTCTCTATCACACATTAAAACACATTAGCCCCCCCTCATACAACTCAGAGAGAGAGAGAGAGAGCCAGAGCGTGTGTACAAATGAATCAGTGCTGTTTGTTGTACTGTTTCAGGCTCGAGCTGTTTCAAGTAGCTTATTTGAGAGAGCCGCAGATCATGTTTAGTAAGCTCACTCTCATTATATCAGACCCTGGGGAGAGAAGGGCCCTCTCACTCCATACTATCAAAGCCATGGAGCTGCCTTAGAGGACATGCTTCAGTATGAATAGAGGCTCTAGAGTACATACAAAAAGTAGCATGCTCAGCCCTCATCCCCTCTCTCAGTGGGAAGCTGCCAACATTCAAGGTTTTGATCAAGCCTTGCCGTAATGGCTGTGGGTGACAGGTATACGAGACCATAGTTGCGGGAATAAATAGCATGATTAGCATAATGCATCACCAACAAATTCAGCTTTCAGAGCGCGTGAAAGAACTACTTTTTGCCTGAGTGCAGTATTCATATACCTTCTGGGATCGTATTTCATAGGACAAACACACAATTATGTAAACAGGGTATTTACCTCTGCACCATCGTAAGGTAATATAATTAACTTCCAGTCTGTGCCTGATGCTCTGTCACTATGTTGTCTGTTTTTGGCTGCTTTGAATAGGCCCTGCAGCTTCCAATTGTCCACCCAAAGCGTATTTCCACTCTTTTCAGCAATCATAATTCACCTGATACACAGAGCGCTTACCTCCAGAAATCCCAGCCGTATTGATCCATCTGGAGCTGAGCGACGTTGCTATAAACAGGCTAATCTAACATAAAAGCTGGCCTTTCAATGCCCCAGCCTGTTGAAACGATTTAGCTTTGCCTGGTACCAATGAATAAATAAATAGATAAATGAGACGCACAATGGCAGGCTCGATCCTGCACCGCATCCCAACCGCATGCGACTGCAGGCAACAGCGCTGAGATAGGAGATTATTGAGAATAATATCCTGTACATTCTGCAGGTCTTTAGCACCGCGGGGTTGGGAATGGAGATGACAAAGAAGCCAAGGTGGCTATCATCACTCAAACTCCTGTCTTGCTCTTGCCTCCACCCGTACCTTGCATCTGAACTTTGGGACCTTTTGTCATTCTCACATGTGATTAATTGCTACTCAGGCTGTCCACTAATAATCTATGGGATAATTGTCAAGGGAATGACTGCTTTACCTGAATACTGCTCAGACTGGACTTGTTACTTGCCTCTGCCTCTGTCATTCTCCTCCCACCCCCTGCCTTGTTCCTGCTTGACTGGCTGCCAGTAGGCTGTGGTTAGTGCAATAAGGGTAGTGGGGGGCTCAGATACCCTTACATCTGTCAGGATTACAGTGATTCTTTGTAACCTTCAGCAGTCCTTGCCAGATGCTTTCCCAACACTTGCTGGACAGTTTTTGCTCTTAGAATGCACCAGTATACTCTGTACTGTAGTATAACATGTGCTTTTAACACTGTGGTGTGGATACATGCATACCTGCAGAGAAAACATGTGGTTGGAGGGGAGGTAGGGGGAAAGGGCTTTGAGATTTCCTTTGAGATTTGTTGAATTAAAAAACATATTTTTAAATTATTTTCTTTGATGAATTCTTTAAAACCACAGCTGTGTTTCCCGCCTCTCTTTGGCCATTATTAATTCATTGACATTTTGCTAGGATGGAAATTATCAGGATGTTCAGGAGTGGATATGTGATTGCCTGCAGTGAACAGACTGATGTTTGATACGCTAAAACAACAGAACGTGGTTCCGCTCCCATTTTATTTTCCCCTGTGTGGTATTTTTTCAGTTGGTTGGATTTAGGAGACCTTTCTATTCTCTCCAAACCCACACCACATTAAAATGCCCCGTAGTCAGTGATGTGATCGTTTGTGCGGCATGTTAACCACAGAGTAAGGAAACAACACCATCCCTCTTAGATAGCGAGGGACCTTTTGGTTCTGTGCACAGACTTATCTGCACTTGGAACAATCAATCTCACAGAGCATTAAGAATGTTGATCAGTGGTAATCCACAGTCCTCCCTCATGTCAGACTGAATCTTTTCATCCTTAATTCGTATTGAACAGTAATTAAACCCTCATTGAGACTTTCCTGGGCAATATGTGCCCAGTCTCAATCAGCATTCACCAACTCTGATTTCCCTTTCCCTCACCCTTCCCCCCGCTGAGCCATATGTTTATTCCAAAGCCTGTCAATGTTATGTAGAGAAGTCACAGTCATATTTATGATTAATGACGAATAATACATGTCATCCTCTTCTATATGCTGATAAACAGATGTACCACTTTGAATTATATATTAAGATTTCAGTGGTAAACTCAAACAGGATGCCAGCACTGTATATGTGAGTGAGCAATCCTAAAAACACTGTACGAGATATTTATCATTCGCTTTTAGTATTTGGAGGAAAATACCGTATCACCACACTGGCTTCCACACACAGTCTCTCCTATGTTTCCCTTTACTGACAAACTAATTCTAATTAGATGCCTAACCATGCATTTTATTTTACCCCCTCAGGATTTAATTGCGTTTCATTCATAGAATTAAAATGGCTCGGCACAATAATTGTCAGCTCTCATAAAATAAAAACATACTGTTTCCACTAAGTATAGCTTAATCACATAATGAGTCTATAATAGATTTATACCTTAAAAGGTTTTGGAAGACTAATATCTACTCTGTGATATCAAGTGATTAGAGCTGTCAACACAACTGCAGACTTTAGTCTTGCTACATATCCAACAGTTGTTTTTTGTAATGTGCACCGTGAAGAACAGAGCTGTTCCCACCACTGTTCTGGCAGCGAGCTGGTAGCCTCTGGCAGCACTCCTGCCTTCAGAGCTCAGTGTGATCAACACCAAAAAATGTCAGGTCGATAAGCTTGAGTAGAAATTGTTCCAGGACAACAAAATGAACAAAAGTTACTCCAGAGTTGTTGGTTTTGTTGTTTTTCCTGCTTAAGAGGAGACACAAATGCTTATTACACAGTAACCCGTGTGTGGGGTGTTTGTGTTATGAGTTTCTTTTACATTTTTGCTTCATCTCTGCTGTTCCTGAATTCTAATTTTGCTGCAATAGATCAGTTACATTTGCAAAATGAAAATATGTGTGTGTCTCTGTGCCTGCTCCTGGCACATTCTACTCCCCTGTTACCTCCAGTGCAATTAATGATCTTGCTTACAACATTAGCGCCACAATCATGAAAAATCGCAGTGAAGCACCGAGTCCCCCAACATATTGAGTTCAATTCATCAAGGGCTTCATGCTCATTGGCGATGTCAAACTTGGTCTCAGTGTTATTGAGTGCCTTGGTAATCAAGTACCTGCCATAAGCTCCCAGGAGTGATTATCTTTTTTGAACATACAGTTCACGAAGAGATATGATTTGTCCTGAGATTCAGTAAATGACTCATCTTATTTTTGAGTTTTACAGCTGTTGGGCACTCAGAGAAAGTAAAACTGAATAAAATCTATGAAGTGTCTTTGTTAATCTATTGTTTTGTCAGTGCATGAGCAATTGTGTCTGTGATTGGAATTTTTAACTTCACTTACAACACAAGTGAAGCACTTGTAAAGAGTATTTCTAAGACAAAGACATGAACAAAGATAGAAATCCCCCTTTGTGACTTGCCGTCTTTTTTTTTTAACAGCAGACAGACACATCGAGATTGACCTTGGGTCAAACATCCAGTGTGGTATGCTGGGAATTCAACACTGTAGGTTTTAGGACATTCAGGATCGTAATATCAGTCTCTGTCTATCACATGTGATGGCCATGTCAAGGAGCAATTCTTTGTGACTGCAGTCTGTAAAAATTGTACATTTTAGAGAGTGTTTGCCTTGCTGTCAACGTCTCCACAACCGTGCAAGTGATTGCACATCAAAAAGCCATACGTTGGGGTTGTAGCCTATTAAAATTCATATTAAGGAGGGGAGAAGTATCATATTGTGTGATTCAGCGGGATGCAGAATAGAATTTGAGTCTGGCTGACAAAAGGCAGGGTGTATAAGTGGCATGAAGATAGGGATCATCAATCAGCAGGGCGCTCTCCTTGGCATTGTAAATCACTGCACTGCTGAAGGGCATCATCTGTCCCCATCTCCTAATTTCAGACAAAGTATGTAGCTTAATCATGTTTTACAGATGGGATGTACAAGCAATATGTACCACTTGTTTTGTTTATTTGCATCAACAATCATACACATTCGTTGGTCTCCCAGCACTGTAGCACGTAAACACAGGACATGAACACCAGTTTGTCCATCCATTGTCATCAGCAGACGAGCCTGTGGATGTTTATCCTACACCAGGAAAAATATTCAGTAGCACGGTAAATCATCAAAGATCTGCCTCATTTTAAAGAACAAGTCAAACAAAATAACAAATTCAATTACAAACCAACATCAGTGCAAATCTGTAGCATATACAGTATACTACTGTCAATACTGATACTGTATGATCACATTGGGAGGGAGTGCTCAGCAGTTCAGAGTGCACGGGGGTTTTTTTAACAAAGAGAAGTAAAAGTCCATGAGATAAACAACCTCTAACACTGAATCAATCATTGATCTTTTTGCTGTAAACAAAACCAAGGCGCCAGAACAATTAGTAGTACACGTTAGATGAAATGGAACAGTTCTGCCCGTGCTGTAGGTACTGCAGTGCAGACTGATTTAGATAGGAAACCAAAGAAATCTTTCACTCTACCTTGTAGTTGTAAATGGTGATCACTTAAAGTAAATTTTCACTGTAAACTAGTTGAGACTGATCTCTGTGAAACCTCACTGGAGTGACTGAGATGAGTGTAGGTGCAGAGCAACATGCTACAGAGAGATATTGTAGGGGTTATGTGTCTCATAATATCTAGTGCTCCCTAATCTAAGACCCCTTCTGTAAGTGCCCCGTTACTAGAGTCAGGATATCGAAAAGCTGCAGATTCAATTGAAACCACTCAAATACAAATGCCTAATGAAATTTTAAGTTGACATTGAGTATCATACAGCCTTTTTTACTTTCTTCATAATGCTGATGGTCCAGACTGAGTTGTGACATGAAATGCTCATCATAGAATATAGAATATGTGAAGTATTGCTGCTATATATGTGCATTCTATGCAAGCATAGAAATAATAAACATACTGTAGCGTATTCATCATATAAGATATCTTTGTGGGCAGCATTGACCACAATTGTGGCATCATATACATTTCAGAATTTACATATATTCATATATACATGCACATTTAGTGCAAGATATTTTTTAATCTTTTAGGACTTAGGTTCATCCGTGTATTTGGATAATCCAGCGTCCTGAAACATATATCTGGTCCTACTCAAGTGGACCAATTAGTGAAATTAAAACCACACAAGACCCTTTCACAGGTCTAAGATCAATTTTTTTAACAATAGTGACAAAAATAAATAACAGAAAGTGACACTATGCACAAAGTGATAATTTTCTATTTTTCATAAGTGCACTGAAAACCAGTCAAATGTGTGCTCAGGGGTTGTCAAGCATAGAAGATGAGCTCAGGAATCTGTCCCCCCTGCACACCTGTGCCGTTAGTGCTGTCCGAGGAGCACTGAAACTGAAATGTCACTTTCCCACACTGCACCTCTGTCATCCCTTCCTGTCCAAAGTAGCTCAGCTCATTCCCATCCAGAACCACACTGGCAGTGTAGAAGGTATCAGGCTCGATCTGGACTGGATACTCAAACCATACTGGGAAGGTGTTGCTGGAACCATCAGAGAAGTATTTGCTGAGGTTTTGTCCCAGCAGAACTCCTTGACGTTTCAACTCAATCTTGGCACTGTATTCTGCTGAGCCACAGCTAGATCCATACAGTCCAAACCCAGCGATGAAAACTCTTTTATCCACTGCAAACTGTATACTGTCACAGCGGCCCCGATAGCGCCACTGATTGCTTCGGTAGGCACAGGACTGAAATCTGTGACAGCGCTGGGGTGTCAGGCCCTTCCTAGGCTGGCTGACAAACTCCAACTCAGGTTTCTTGGCTGCTGTGTACCACAGGAAGATGTCATTGGTCTCAGTAAGTGTCAATACACCCGACTGGGCTGCCCCATTGGCAAAATCATCCAGAGCCATTGTAGGAATACGTATCAGGTACATGGCCTTGCCCAAAACCTTACGCTTGTTATCTGTCGACGAGGTGAGCTCCTGTCTCTGGCATTCAGCCTCAGCCCAGTTGAGTGCCGCCTCAAATACCACTATCTCTTTAGCATTGAGTGTCTCTCGTTGTAGGATACTCTCCAGGGTCTGGGCGTCGATGTCGCAGAAGCCCTCAGAGCGTAACGCCAGCTCGGCCTGGGCATCAATCACCTCCCAGCAGCGCTGTGTCAGCTCTGGCTCCTCGAACAGGCAGCTCTGGGAGAGTAACACACAGGCGTTCTTGGCACTCAGGCTGGTCTCCAGGAAGTTGACACAGGCACGTGCCAGGTGAGGGACAATGTACTTCTTGGCAGCATAAAGAGTGGCCAGGACTGTGTCAGCACTTAGGTCAATCTCATCACAGTAAATGTACCTGTTGAGACAAAAATGTGATTTTCTCAGCTGCATGGACGAGAAATCAAATGCCGCACCAAAGAAACAACATATAAAATAACGTGGTGTAAAAATTATTAAGAAGAAGATGTTTACACTGTGAGAAGACACCAGATGGCATCTTAAATATAACAAAACATATTAATTTGATACTTTTAGATTATGGTTGAAACTAACTGATATTGTAGGCAATATCAATGCTGCATCTGGTCTGAAAACAATGAAATAAGAATCTATACACAATGAAGTCACTGTGCAATCTAATCAAACTGGCTAACAAAATAGTATTCCTCCCACACCCTCGTCTTCCACCTACTGCAGCTCGCTTGCAAGGACACAGAAAACAAAACTCAGAAAGTGAAGAAACAGCCAGGAGGACAAGAATATAGGAGAAAATATAATGGAAAGAATAAATTGAAATAGAAAGATCCAAATTCTGTCCCTGAGATGAACGAAGAAACACTTCTTTGACTTGTGTTGCAAAGTAAGTGTAGAATAGCTATTATGTATATGAAGCTTACATTATTTGTTTAAAAGGGTGTATTGCAAGATCACAGAACTAGGGTCAGCTAAAAGAAGTGCTCTGTGTAGATGAGTTCAGACAGAAGAGAATACTTACTTTAGCATTGCCAGAAATGCTGCTGGTTCCACATCTGGAATATGGATTTCATCCGTGTTCTCAGCCAGTTCGCCATAAAACATGGCGTGGAACACTGAGCTGCCCACAGCCAAAACATACTGTTGGAAGAAGAAGAGAAAACAAAGTGACACAGTGCTGAAGTGAAATGAATGTGCTGCCGTTCATCTGTGAATTCACTGGAAACTACATGACATGTAACATTCAGGAAAAGGAAAAAGATTATTTGAAATGAGAATTGTACTAAATGCAATTAGCTCACATGTAGCTCTTACCCTTTACATTAAAAACACACACAAATCTCTTTGTGAAAATTGAACAGTGCCTCAATTCTAATCACTGGAGGGATTGAACCTGTTGAGTTTCTCACATAATGAGCAGTTCTCAGCCAGTTGCTGTTTCCCTTGGGGATAGGGAGGCAGATTTCTAATGAACAAGATTAAAAATAAAAAAACACCAAAAAAAAAAACCAAAGGGAAAAGGATAACACAACTGAACAGAGTGCAGCACAAGTTCAATTTACTAAAATTAATGACTTATCTGAACTTATGATGAAATCAGATGCAACACAGTGCTGCTAATAATGTCAGTAATAAGCACTATAAACAAGGCTATGAATTCTATAATTACTATACGAGTACATTCATGTTCTAGTTCAACATGTGCACGTGTGTGTGTGCTGCACAAGTATGTGTAGGTGGGTCTGTGGGCGGTATAAATTTTCTCAAAAAAGTCTCAGAGGCTTTCTCTAAAGTAAATTGCAATGAACCCAGTCTAATATAAAGTGTGCAAATAAGGGTTTTTGAAGACAATGCTGCTGTTGTTACAGACAGAAATTTATGTTTCCTTTTTCAGGTCAGGTGAAAGACAGTTGCTTCTTTATGTGGATTTAAAGAAGAGTGTATGAATACTGCATATTAGAATAAGATTTATCTCACCTCTTGAGCCATTGTATTTTGCAATGTCCACATAAATGACTGCTTTTAGCTGCTAGCTGCATCCTCCATCTTGGAGGATATAACTTTGTAAATTAAACCATAATGCCTATCTGAATTCCTGCCAAATGGACACAATAAAGATTGCTGCCCTGAATGTCATTATATCTCATTGGCATAATGTCTCAGCATAAAGTGCAGTCAAGTCATTCTCAGTGTCCTTCCATAACTGCTTTCTATAAATGCACAAAGTGCACTGCAGCTACCAATCATAGATAATACATTTGAACCTCATAGAAAGAACAAAAAAGATGACCCAGACAGAGCTCGTCTGACAGTTCAGATGGGGAATGGATGGCTGAGCCAAAATCATGGTTGGAAAATCACTTACCAGGTTTAATGTGAATGGCATAATCATATTCACACAGAGTAGACTTAATGATGTGCTTTTAGATGGGGCACATGGTCTTGGCAACTATAAACCTCAGTCAGTCATTTATGTGAACATCTTGAAAAAGCAATGAGGTCAGAGGACAGATTAAACAAAGAAATCATGTTAACCTGCAGGTTACAACTGGCATAAACAGCATGTGTATTGGACCAATTATATTAATCATAGCTTCTTATAGTGGAATCAATACACTCACACATTGTAAAATTCAAATGATAATCAAGTAAATTAGTACAAAAGAAGTACCGGGATGTGAGATGCACAGTTGAATGCACCTTACACAAGGCCTTATCATTCCAACTGTGTGTTTGATTAGAAGTTAAGTGCTTGCAGAGCTGTGTCTGAAAAGCTGAGCGAAAGCAGAGACAAAAGGCGATCCGTTCTGTGTGAGATGACTGCTGAAGAGGATATCCCTTCCTCCTTCACTCACTCTGTGCTTCCATCCTTCAGCCTCATTTACATAAATAATTGAGGACTGTCTCAAAAAGACACATGGTGCGGAAGTGAGAGTGGAGCACAAAGGATTTCAGTTCCATTACGGCTGGCGATGAGGAAGATTATTTTTTATGCTGCTATGATATGAGCAACACCAGGCCTGATTGCTTGTTTGTTAATTTCCTCCCTGCCACCCCGATTTTACTGGTTGATGAAATTCTTACTCTGTGTCCCGGCAGCCGCTGGGTCCTTCCAGGCTGACCCACCACAAAGTGAACATCTGCCATCAGCTCATTGTTGAACATTACTGAATTTCTAAAAAGGGAAAGACACAAGAAAACAGCAGGAAATGAATTTACTCTGTGCATGTCTTTTAGAGAAGAAGAGAAGAGGAGAGGCTTAACTCGGTGGCAATAGGGTGACATTAAGGCAAAGGGGGATCAATGCACATAAACATTTATATGTACTTTATGTGAATAATAAAACTCATACTAATTAGTGTCTTTAACTTGAGAGTTTTAGCAAAAATATGAAATTAAATATATATTTACCGTTTCTGCTACCCTAAAACAAGAGTTTAATGATTATATAAAGTGTCCCATTTGCTTGACTAAAGACTAAAACCATTTAATTGATTTAAAAGTCTTACATGTCACACCTAAACAAACAAAGCGTTTTCAGAGCTCAATGATATTTCAACTTGAACTCTTTTTTATCAACTTAAAGACAAGCAAACTGAATGGAAAATCCCCACTGTGAAAGAATGGGACCAACAATAAAGCTGCGTTCATATATTATTGAGTAGTGGAACATGTCACAGGGGTGGGTAAACAGCCCCATGATGTTCTGGAGAGACAACAAAGCCAGGTCGGAAAGCACACATTTTGCTCCGGACAGCTGGGGTCTTTTACTGATAGGCCAAGGTAAATATTTTGCTTTTAGTACAGAACAGCCTCTGCCTGTTGTGCATATCAAACGCACCCGGTGCCTGTCCGCCCTCTGTTATGTCAGAGCGGCAGAGTCTGCAGAAGCAGGAGAGGGTGTAAACAGAGATACCCCCAGCAGATTGAGGGCAGGGCAGAGGGAACACCCACCCATACTCACACCCACCCACACTCTCATTCACTGACACACACACACAGACTTCAGCAGCAGTATAACAGTAATTGCCTGACACTGATGTTTTATGAAACATTTTTACATTTAATGGACGTTCTGTACAGAAAACTGGCAATTAAAAAGCGGTGGAGCATGTAGTTCTTATCTATTGAACTCTCTGAATATTTTCTAATTAAAATGTAAAGTTCATCTTCCCTGAATGTGATGTTGATGAAACGGTTGGAGCAGCAGAAATGGTTCCTTGCTCATCGAGAGTCTTGTTGATTGTACCTACCTTTCTCTTATTGTAGAGTAGAGTCCTTGCCAGTTACAGTTCTGTATGGTGTTGTTGTTGTTCAGGTTCTGCTGCTGGTACTGTTGCACTGTGGTGGTGGATGCCGGCTTTTTGGTGGGAAAAATGTCCGCTGCCATCTTCTTCTTCTTCTTGCTCCTCAGAGTGATTATCTCATAACAGACGGGGGGCAGCTTGGAGCTGCCACTGGCATTTCCTTTCTTAGAGCTCTTACTTGACTTGCTTTTCACTGACTCGGGAAGCATTAAGAAGAAAGTCAGACATTTCATGTTCCTTCCCTTGGCATCGACCATGAGTGTGTTCAACTGCCGAGCAGTGGGAGTGCATGCAGAGAAGACATTCACCAGTAGCAGGCAAGTGCGAAGGAGGACAGAGGGGGACTTGGGATGAGGACAGCAGATGAGCTGTAGCCTGCAGCCCAGAAATCAGAGTTCCTTTATGAGGTCTCACCTTTTGGGAACAGGATAACTCTCTTGTTTTGCCCGATTTCTTCACTCCTCTTAAGAGACAGGCTCAGACTGGGGATCCAAAGGCACTTTTCCTGTGCAAAGTTTGATCTGCTGACGAAGAGGCTCTCGGGGTTCCCATGCCTGCTTGTCCAGAGTGATGAGATCAGCTCTTCAAATCACTTCTTTTCCTTCTCTGCTCCCTCGCCTCTCTCACTCACTGCTTTGCCGAGGGTTGGCCTGACAGCCCCAGATTTAGTACAGCTGCAGTGGTCCTCAGGCAGGCAGCGGTGTTTACTCAATTCCTTTCATTTCCCACTCTTGCTCCTTCTGCGCTTCTCTCCCTCTTTCAGTCTCTCCTCATCTTTGGATCTACTCCTAGCTCTCTCCAGCACTTCTTCTTTTTTCCTCTCTCACTCCTCTATGGAGCAGAGTCATCTGCAGGATGCTGGAGCCGTGGATGCTGTGGTGCTTTGCTCAGCCACTCGTTCTGCTGACTACAGAGGTTGAATGGGAGAGCGCAGAGGAGATAGAGAGCCCCCCCCCACCCCCACCCCTCACAGCACAGAACACAGCTCTCTCTGTGGCTCAGCCAATGGCAGCGCACAGCATTCGTGATTGGATAATGCAGCCCAGTGCAGCTCATACTTGAATATGCAATAGTCAACGTCTCAATTAAAGTGACAGCCATGCCCCATAAGAATGATATATTCATCTACAGTTTTGCTTCCTATGTTTGCTCTACCTGGAGCCACAGCATTTGGTTAGTACCACAGCAAATGTAGACTCCATGTTATAATTCAAAAGGGCAATGGAAATTTACATTCCCTTTTTTAAGGGCAGAATTTGCTTAATTCATGCATTTTCTGACAGTCACAGTCATACTTCCTTTTTAATGAGCTTTTTAATGAGATTTTTTTTTATAAATCTGTACAAACATTTGAATTTGCAACTCATTCAGCTTTGATTGGACTTGTGACCTCTAAACAGTTTTGCAAGTACAAACGCGTCATAGATGTTCAGGTGCAAATAATTTGGAAGAAGAAATACTGAAGAAGAAATGAACACCATGCACAAACTTACCTGTAGAAATTCCTAAGACGGCATAATGCAATGTGTTAATATATCGACACCTTCATTTTTTGTCGAATAAATATCACATAGTCTATATTTGGGTCATTTTTTTCTGTTTTTTGAAAAACCCTGAAAATATGCCTTAGGCCATTATTTTAAGAGGGTGACGATATCTGTACCCTTAAATATTTTACATTTGAATAAATATTGAGATTTTTCATTTTAAATATGTGAAATCACTGTGAAATACCATGGATGTTGAATATGTGCTTTCTTGTTAAGTCATCTCTTTGGGAGAGTACACGTTGCTATAAATGTAATGCACTCTTTGCACAATGTATAATGCATACAGTTCCTCTGCACTCCTTGTCTAGTTGGGCCTGTGCACAGTGGGTATTCTATTTAAAGCACTGGGATGATTTAGCTATTTGGTATTGTTAGGTTTAAAATGTTATCAAGAATTATTCATTATATTTTATATTGCTTTGCTAAAATTACTACTGTTATTATTTACCTTGCACTGATGAAAATGTGTTGCTGCTTTCAATGGCAGTTTATTTAAGAACTATATCATATTACAGTTGTAAGTGAAAATCAAACTGACAAAAAGAGCAGGATGAGGTGAATTAATTTAATTGAGAATGTCTTCTTTGAACCACTGTCACAATATTGATTTTTCCATAAACCCTAATTAACTGTCTTAGCATTTGCTGCGCTGAGGTGCATTAGCCCCCTAAGCTCCCTTATACAGTATGTGCTGTGGAACAGAGAAATTTGCTATGGTAACATGGAGCCAACATTACAGGGCACCATACTCTCAAATTGCAGGCCACTAGAGATGTTACCTTGGTAACCACATCCACTAGCAACAGCAGGACAGCAATGTAGTATACAGACATAAAAACAATGATCATAGTAAAGGAAAAGTCCTATAACAAAAAATCTAATTTAAATATAAATGTGTGCTGTGGTTTTTCTGTTATTCCACAATAATTTGATGTCATTACTAGCTGCTAAATTAAAATTGTAATGTTTAAAAAGCCAACATGATAACAGGCGACAGAATACACATGTTAAACTGACAGTTTTGGTGATTTATCTGGCATGGGGTCTAGCAGCCTATATGATAAATAGGATGCCATTATATATCACCCTGAATGGCTTCCTGCTTTCTTTAATTGCATTTTCTCTCCATTCATCAGCAGAAAATGTAATCTTGTTATTCACACATTCAGCGGTAGGAGTGAGAGGAGGAAGTAATGATGGTGTTGTCACGGCGTCAACATCACCTTTGTCTCACACTTTGTCATCACATAATCACACATTTTCAGGGAAAAGGAAAACATTAGCACGGCCGTAGTAGCACAGCAATCTGCATTGTGGTCGACAATGGCTGTTAGTCCGTTGATGATAAAGTAGAGAGGAAGAAAGTCACAGAAAAGCACAAAATTACAGACATTTATATAAACATTTTTAAGATAGCCCTCAATGTAACTCAACTGTCATTCTCTTATTTTGAGAAAATAGTAGTTAATGGTTGAGTATTGATAATACTATAATAATAGATGCTATTATAGGACTATACTTGTAGATAGTGCTATGAAAGTACTGTAATAGTAGGTGCAATTATAGTACTATGATAATAGATCATTTTGTTTTCTGATGCAAGTACACCGTGAAAACATTTCCCTTGTATTTCAGCACTTGGCAGTACTCCAACCTCAGTGTATTAACTTCAAACGGTGAAGTTAAAAAGCAGCAGAAGTCCAGCTGTGCCTTTGTTGATTGCTTCTTGATGACACTACTCAGTGCAACACCTTTATCTTCAAAGTAGTTACACCAGGACACCTTCATCTTTTAAGAAGTAACTGCAGCCGGTTTGGAATACATACCAGCCAGGAAATGTTGAAAAAGTAGGTACCCAGAGCGCTACTCAGGATCGGTGCTGTTGTTCACTCCAGAGCATATTTGTTTTTAATCAAGTTGAGGGACTTTCAATGAATGTTGTCAAAAATGATAACACATCTTATTTCATGATTGAGGACTTGAGGACTTGACAGATGTAATAATGAAATCGTTATATCGCTATATTTTCTCTTTAGAATAAAAAAAATTATACATTAGTGGCTTTCAGGCAGTGAATTTTTGCACAATGACAGGCCTGTGCACACAATAATGTAAGAGAACATTTCATAATAAACAAAAATAAAGTGCTGTAGTAGTTTTCATTCCTTGTTAGTGAAAAGATGCCATCTGAATGGAGTTTGTTTGGAAGAGCTAAGTTTTTTCAAAACTTGCTGGATACTGAGGTCATTAGTTATATTATGGAGGTGACTGCTTGCCTCTCTGAGTCTGAGTGCAGAGATGCGGCCTTGTGTAGTGGCAAAACTCTTCAGCAGAGAGACACCTGCTGAGAGGCTTGGCTGAGCACAGCGGAGGAGAGAGGAGGCTGGGAAATGAACTGTGATACAGCCCTGGCACACGGAGGCAGGGACAGGATCCAGCATCTCGTCCAGTGCCCCCCCTCCATCCGCCTCCCCCACGGCCGCTTGCCATCCCCGCCGCCTCCATTAAAGCAGGCAAGGGCACCTGACAGGTGGAAGGGGCGGAAGTGATGGCGTCTGCCCAGAGATACAGCTTAGAAGTCCTGAGAAAGAGAACTGTTAGTCAGCGGGGTCTGGGAAAGAGCCGGCAGTCATGCACACAACAGTGTGAGTGTTTGTGTTGTGTCTGAATGTGAACGTGTGTGTCTGTGTAAAATTAAGTGTCCATATACAAGTTGATGTGTGTTTATTAGACTGAAACCCGTGGTTTATCCCAACTCTGTCTGACGCTGCACTCTTTCTCTATTTTTATTTTCTGCTTGTCCATCACAGCATAAATTTAGCCAATCGTCTCAGATTGTGCCAACCTCAGTCGTATAATCAGTTTGTCAGAATTTGAATAAGAGGTTTGAACAATGACGGGATAAACATTTCGTTAGATAAAACAACATGAATATTTAACAGTGTCTTGTCCTACAAATGGCCTAACACACTGTAACTAACCAGAGAGGACAACACCATAGATGAGATGATAGCCTCTCCCTCGGCTCACGATCAATATGTCACAGTCAGAAGATGTATGGGGGTAATTTTACTTGCCGAGAGAGCACAGAAAAGCCACAGACTATAGGAGGGCTGCAGACTTATCTGAATCACATGCACATGGACAGCTTTTTTAACATAAGCATACTTTACCCCACACATGCGGTATCTAATCTGTCTAATCTATCTATATTGCATTTGTGTGTGTGTGCTGCTGAGTGCGTGGACACAGTAATGACAGTGTAGAGAAGACCTTATAACCCCAGCCCACCACATGCTCACACGCTGACTCCCACTCACTTTCTGCCATTGCTCACTCATCGCCCTCTCTCTGCTGTCATATAAAACTTGATAGCCATAATTTTCAGTGTGATTAAATGTTTTGTGCGTGGCATGAGGTGCTCTCTGCAGATGCATGGCATATTCTGCCCTGTGGTTAATTTGGTTCATCTGTTTGAGCAGAGTTGGGTGCCCTCCTGGAAGGAATCCCAGCTCTTTTGTGATACAGGGGCCAGTGTAGACCATCTACTGTGGGAGTTAGTGTCCAACCCTGTTCTTGGTCTGTATGTGCACAGCGCCTAATTGGTGCTTCACCTCTTACTTGCATAATAATGGTAGAGGATCACAACATTTACACTGCAAACCTGGACAGGTCCAAGCAGGAGGAGCTGAACCCAAACTCAATCTAGATGATGATGTTACAGGACTGTTTTATAGCTCATTCATAACAAATAGCACGATCAAATGCAAAGAGGTTCATGACTAGGAAAACTTGGAGCTAAGAGTCATCATCGTCATCTTTCATCATTTCTGGCTGTTCACTCCAGCTCTTCCCCAAACAGCAATTGTGCGATTACATCTTAAAAGCCATAACGAGGCATGGTTAGTCTGTCAAGCTTGTTTGGAAGGCGTTTCAATCTTTCCAAAATGAAATACACAAGAGATGTAAGCAATGAATCAAAATGTGTGTAAGCTGCAAACATTAACATATCTGGCTAACTAGATCATTACTTACAGTAGTATTTCCCAAGCCAAGCAGCATACAATATGTTAACTGTGTTGTTTTGTAGTGTCACAGGTGACTTTGTTGACACACATGTATAGATAAACAACAGATATAATACATACAGGCCTGAAACTAATTAGCAGTCCCCCAACACAGTTAAGGCTTTTAAATCTAGATGACAACAGCCAAACAAATGGGCAGATAAATCTGAATCAGGAAAGCCAAGCATAAAAACAATTGTGGGCTAAACTGCTAAGGTGTGTTTGACTTTAAGTAAATAGAAGATCTAAGATTTGACATTAATGAAGTCACAATTTCATGTGGGAAAATCGTATGTTCTGATAGTGATTTTAATTTTGTGGGTGACCTTTTTAAACACGTGGAGTGAACAAACGCTGACAGACAGCCCCTCTTGTCAGTAGGCCTTGCTGTTGTCTGCAGTGTCTAAAAAGTCCTCCCTGAATGGCATTTAGTGCCACTTTGAAACTCAGGCAGTGTGGACTTTTATTGCTGATCTTCAGTTAGTTCAGTCTTGTGAAGATCAAGATTATTTGTGATTATTACACACTGGCATAAGTTACTGAGATCTCTTTTATCCTTTTTTTTAAATTCTTCCACCATCCAGATCAATATGTGATCATAAATTTCAAACACTTTTGGCAGTAGCCCTACTGCAGAGTCTGACTCGAAGTATATGCTTCTCACTAATTTATGAGGGCAATAAAGTACTACTTTACGAGCTCATATTGTTCATTAAAATCACTGACGTGGAATGTACTAAATAACATATCCAACATTGATTGTCCTGCAATACTTATCTAGTCTGGACACAGCTTATCTCCATTGCATATAGTAGATCACAGTGGCAGTAACAGAGCTCTGCAGGTGAAATGCTTGATCTTCTGTTGACATAAGTTTGGATGTCAGGCTAGGACTGTGTTACCTTCATGAGGACATGTCATTAGAGGGTGGGTGCAGGGGTAGCCACAGGGAGCTATACCCAGTTCTTTTTACACCCAGAGCGAGAGGTGCTTTTAAAATATTCCGCTCTTTGTAAAGCTTATTCAAAGATGCTGCCATTTCAAGGAATGATTTTTACAGACAGAAATCCAGGTGCAGTCCCAGCTTGAGAGTGTCCATTTTAGCCTCATTTCAATGTGATTGTGAATGAACCTCACAGTAGTTTTGTGCCACTTAGGTGGGAATCAGCTACCTCAAGTGGAAGTCCTCAAGCAGAAGATTTCAGATATTTTGTGGTCTTGTAGGCTGTCTCTTATCTGAACAACTTTTAGCTCTCCATGGCCTTTGATTCCGTCAGTTTACTTCACATACTTCTTGTGATTAAATCTAAATCAGTCACCACACCTGCTTTTCTCTTTCCGGTTACTCCCAAATCATTTTTTCAGTCAGTGGAATCACTCTATCCCTGTGGAAACTGTCTAAAAACTGAACAAACCTGCTTGTTTTCATCTTTTTCACATGGACACTGAAAATCCATGACAGTGCTTACTTATACCCTAAATCTGCATAATCTTTCCCAGCTCTCATCAAATGTACATAAACTCACCTGCAGCACCTCTCAGTCGTTAGATGTAAAATGTTTGAGGCAGTGACAGTCACTGATTAGCAGGACGTCAGCCAGACAGCTGTTTGGGGATCCTTTAGAGCTGAAAACCTCACAACCTTCATGGCACACGGTTTCCTATCCCTGCAGTACAGCACTGTACTCGAGTGCTCTACCACAACTAAAATATGTAAAGCAAGGTGTTGACGAAGCTGTTCAGTGTTGGCGGAAGTCCCACCAACCATATGGTTCCTCCTGTGATGTGATTTATAGTAACATGTTTGTATCTCATGCAGATGCAGGAGCTGTATTTACACAATAAGCCCGGTCAATGTACACCGTACTGTGTCTTCAGCTTATACATTTTTGAACTGCATATTACCATAGGACATGTACTGTCTTGGATTGTGATAAATATGAATATGAGTATCTAAACAGACTCCTTATGTGTTCAAGCTGCTCCAAAGGAGCCCCAGAGGAGCGGAGTGCTGACCAGGCACATACAGGCATGGAGAAAACAAAGAAAGGGAGGGAGGAAGAGAGACAGAGAGGGAGAGTGCAGACAGATGGAAAAGAGATATAGAGATAGTTTGTAATGAGGGTCCTTTTGTCAAGGGAGGAGGGGACATCTCCTTACTGTCTTAATAAAGCAGGAGGAGAATAGCAGTGGGATAACAGTAATGATGTGCTCAGCTGTCTGGATCAGATCCATGGCATTTATACAAAGATAGAGGAACAGAGAACACCATGTAAACACAGAAAATAAAGCATATAAAATAAAGAATATCTACATGTTCTTTGGCTAGTTTTTGCTAAGATTACTATATAGTTTTTGTGTGATAATTCACAATTAATGCACTGGATTTACTTAAGATGCTGCAGCACTGTGGTCAGATGTTGTAGGCTGTTGCAATGTGGATGCTGTCAGGAGACCCCAATATGTTCCATATTGGAACATGAAATTGTATGTGTGTGTGTGTGTGTGTGTGCGTGCGTGCGTGCGTGCGTGAGTGTTAATCAACAGAAACCGCTGGGCACGAGAAGGTCAGAGAGGAGATTGGGTTTTCTGAACTGACTGAAAACAGTCCCTATAGAAGGCTGTAGAAAAGCAAAAAGTGAGATATGGTTCTGTGGAGCACATGGGAAAAGCCCTTCAAAGCTCAGTCTTAATCCTTTTCTACCCCAGACCTCCTCCTTTCTCCTTCCCTCAGTTTAATCTCCGACACTGCATTAACATATAAATTTTTCACAGCAATTTGAATCTAGTGTATGCCACGACCACCTAGATTTATTCATTTACACTAATTACCTACTGCTGGGATGGGAGTGGATGGCTTAACCTTCTCACTGCTAATTTCTTATGATTCCTCCAAAGCTGCACCCAGCACCACAGGGGCAAAATATGACCTTTTCCAATTTTATTATCAGCAACACAAACACAGTGACACTAATCAGGGTAATGTGGTGGCACCTTTAAAAACCTTTCATTCCATTTCAATCTGCACCAGTAGATGAGACTAGATAGACAATAAAGGAAACTGACTAAATATAGAATAATTTATGTTATTTGGCTTTGTTTTCTTTTGTGGTGATTTTTATGTTCATCAAATGTGTTTTCTGGCAGCTGGCCAGCATGTTAGATTCTCTGGGTTTGAACAACTGAAGCACTAAACCTGTTGCAGAGATTGCTGTGGGTGATTGTTGAAGTTTTGCTGATTTGTCTGTCCATCCAGCACACAGTGTTATCTTTAAGACAGTCTTTGCTCCTGGCAAAGAAAAAATAATGGCTACTTTCAACAAAAGGGCTCATGTGCCCTTGAGAACCATGCTATATATGAGAATTTCACAAAAACACAGGGTAAATGACAAGATGCCGAATGGGTTTCATTGAGATTTTTTAAAATGTATTAACTTTTTTACTAAAACAGAAGATGTTATCCAGGGTTATCAGTCAAAATGGCAGTGTATGGCCTAGTAAAAAGTGGAATTACTCTCAGCAAAGCACTCAGTGGAGGACTGGAAGGAGGATTAGAAACACTTAAAGAGTCCTGAGGGCCAACTGCCCAGATGGAGAACGTTTCCCAACAAGTCCCCCAGACTAATTGCTAAAATAGGTCATGTGTCATGGCCCTCTGAAATATCACAAAATGAACAAATTCCCTATTGTCCCTTTTGGCTGGACACCATCTTTTGTCAGTATCTTTCCAAAACATTTATGATCAGATGTATATGAGCTACAAAAGGCATCCTTATTCCACCATATGACATGAAACCTCGTGTATGACTACAGGATTTCAGTGCGCAACCTGCTTGGTAAGACTGAGGAATTATTAGAATGAACACCACTTTTACCCTTGAGAGATCAGTCATAGGTTGCACAGCCACAAGAGTCCCTTGAGAGATAAATGTAAACACGGTTGTCTTAGACATTTGGACAAATAATCACTGCTATCGTTCTTTTGGTGAGGTAATATTTCATATTTCCTGACACCTTGTCTCCATCTGCTTATTCTTTTCTGACCCGGGGAGTCTGACCAACAGAGGGAGAGAGGTCACAATGGACAGTCTGAGAATAACCTTTACATGCTCGCAGATCAAACACATGAACAGTGCCAATTAGACTGCCAACTTTTTTCTTCTTTGTTGTGTGCGCTAAGCCCCTGGGCATCTGGTAATTTCTCAGCGCAATTAATTTGAGTAAACTTTGTTAAAAGGTCAGCAGTGAATGATGGATTATGGCTTGTTTTAATTAAGATCTTTTTTTTCCAGTGATGCGATTGAAAGTGAGATAGTGAGTCAACACAAATGCAAAGCACTCTCCACCATCTTCTCTACCTGCCACAAAATGTTAAATAGTTTGGATCTATTTGCTCATGCTGCATGCCTCTCACAGAGGTATGTGTGGCTGCTCTGTTGCACATTAAAACACTATTTTACGCTCCTGCCTGTGAAAAGATTTAGGTACACTGGATAACAAGTGATGTTACCCTGAAGCAAAACTTTCATATTCTCAAAAGTGCTCGTGTCAGTCAAATCCAATTCCACCAAGTGGGTCCAAACAATTTATTCAGACCTTTCACATCTTAATTTCTTTTTTCGGAACAGGAGCCAAAGATGACTAATTAGAATGATACTGCTTTTGGAGCAGCATGCTACAGTTTTGCTTTCTAATTTCAGATTTGTCTGACAGTGGTGCAGCCCATGTGGGTGGTGTAAATGCCTGGCAGCTCACATTCAACATGCCCAGAGAAAAGACTGCACATACTTATTATGAGAGAGGAACATTGTTGTCACATTATGGGATGGTATATGAGTTTGTGTTTTTCATGCCATAGATTAAGTTCTTCAGGGTAAGCTTTCATTTTCCAGCTGAGAAAATATCATAGAAAAAAATAACATTTTTAATCCCCGATACACATATATAGTACAGGATGCAATCAGAGTAGCATATCATTGTATATATTCATATAGTATGTTTTAACTGTTTTGTGTATTTAAAGAAATGTGAATTTATTGTCATGCCAAAATCATTTACCAGAAAAACATTTTGAAGTCAGTTTAGTCTATTTTAACACTGTTTTTATGACACCACTAAAACTACTTTGATGCAGTAACTCGCATCCTTCTGCCAGGAGGGTAAAGCAAACATTTGCACACACTGTTTGCTGCAGGGTTTCTTGTACAGTACAGTAGGTGTGGTGCAGCCTGTCACTGCTATATTCCACCCCTGAGTGCTGTGAAGCTGATTTATAAGAGGGAGGGGCCCGTGAGCTGCAATCAGCCCATTTCCATCAGTGTTATGGCTGCCTGACAACATCCAGCTGTCCCTGATGTGCCACCAAGGGCCAGCGGTGCGCTTGTCAGCTCTGCTGTTTTACTGCAGCGCTCACTGAGACGAAAACGCACATGCACACTTGCCCACACAGTCACAGGCACTGACATGCGTGCTCCCACACTTGAAAAATCACCAAATGAAACACATTTTCATTATCTTTCCCAGATTTGTCATGGAATGAGATTGCAATCATGATGCATCAGTGTAAAATTGTGAGAAATACTGATTAGCCACGGTGATGGTGATGTCACAGCCCGATATAGGAATTCTTTGTAAGATGCTGATTAACATGTGGAATTTCTAGACAACATATTGTAACAGTCAATGACATGGCTATAAAGATTCAATAAATTATTAGTAGCTGACTGTTACATTTATATTAGGGCCAGGATAAAAATGAAAATAATTATAGTTTTTACACTTTTGTTTGAATCCCAAGGTGCCCTTTATAATAAACCTTCTGTTAATAGCTTAATCATATTTATAGCATAGTTTGGGTGCTGTACAACATCTCTTTTCTTCATTTAAAAAAAAAAAATACATGTAACATGTTAGCACAGATTTTATAATGCACACAATCATCATCCTTTCTCCAGTTCACTTTTCATACTTTTCCAGCTACACATGAAAGCCACAAGCAGTTTGTGACGAGGGACAAAAGAAGCTTCCCCAGTGAATGAGCTTTACATGATGATGCTCTAGTCTACTTTCAGACCGAGAGCACACCTAATCAGAGCAGTGACTCAACAATGCATCAGTGTTGTGCTTCATCAGTGCAATCTCTCTCTTCCCTTCTCCTGATGTCTCCTCTCCAGCTGCTCCCACTAACTTATGATATAATGACATTATACTGTAACCAGGTAAATCGTGAACCCAGCTGGCTAAACCTGATTTTGCTTTTACAACAACTGGGACGCTACATGTGCTGGGCACCTGTCAGGAGCCAATGCATGGAAAAGAAACAGAAAATAGACGTAACTATATCATTCTGCTTTTGTGAGTAAAGAACAAGGTAAGACAAGAACACGATCCAATGGTTAAAATAATTCTGGTTGTCTAGAAGAAAGAAAAATGTGTTCTGGGCTAAATAGCACGGAGAGTCAGTGCTATTCCTGACTCCTCATTCTCTGATACATGCTGCTCTCTGTCAGAGCTGCAGAGATACAAATTATACCCCAATCAGATGCTACTATCTTCATGCCATATACTTTATATTTGAGTGCATTTCTGTCACAAGTGCAAGATACAGACACCACTGGTGTTTGGATGTCATTGGACTCTGGGTAAATACATGTGTCAACCATTTGGGAAAGACTAAAAGTCCACTGCAGTGGTAGGAGCTCTGTGACAATTAATTGTTAGCGAACATGACAAAATTATTGGGTGAATGAAAAATTGAGAAAGCGTTGATATTCTTCGGTTTAAGGAAACGTAGAAAAATGGCTATGTTTTTAACTAGGGGCTTATTCTCTGTGCAGTTTTAACCGATCCTTTTCAGCATCTTCAGCTTAATGCCACTTAGCATGCTGCCATGCTAAATTATATGCATACATTAGCATAATAACATCAGAATTAGGTGGCTGCATCTGTGAATGTACCTCTGATGCTCTACAACACCATGACTACTTTTCAGGATATCACTATATTGAATGGTTATTTAAATTTTAGCCAGCTTTTCACTGCACCGTGTAGAACAGCTGTAAACATGGTTCTAGCATATCCTGAGTCTTAAAGCTTGAGGTTCCAAGTGCAGCAATGATTGTTTTATAGCTAAATTAAACTTTAAAAGGTGTCGGACTAAAGGGAAAGTTATCTGCTATCAGTGCTGAGATGAGATGGAGTAACTGGACAACACTGTGATTTCTTTGCCACTGGGGCAAAAATAGTACAAATATTGTGACATTATACTGTGGAATGGATAATTTTATTATTCCATCACGTCAAATAAATTACTTTTCCTTTTAAATAGTTCTATTTAAAATGTATTTACGCTCCACTGACAAAAAAATGTTACGGTTTCAGAAATATTTAAAAAACAGGCCTGATAAATGTTCCCCTGGAAAGTATGATAAAATTATAATTTATTATGGTTGGAATTTACAAGGCCTAAGTAATCATTTGCAATTCTGATGTTTTGTGATCATATTTCTCCTCTTCTCAGACCTGAGCTGGAGGCTGTAATCAGAGGATTGGTGGGCAGAGAGCGTGGCCACACAGTCAAAGTAACCATTTCTAATGTCTTAACTTAACCATGGTTAAATTCTGTTCTCCTGGCAATTTCAGTTTTAGGCAGAGCGTGAAATAAAAAATGTGTTTTTCCGGTCTGGTTGGCTGACAGTGCAGGCATTTATTGATTTTGCCCATTTAATGCATTCAAGATATAATACCATGGCTCCACTCAGCTGAGGAAGTTGTCTATCTTTCTCTCTTATCAAGCATAACTAACAGCTTACATTTCATTTGGAGCATTTTTACCACAGTTGGATGATTGTTGTCTAAAAGTTGTGAGTCTGCCTCCAATGCATAAAAAGGCTAGGGAACTTGTTGAATTATTAAAGTAAATACTACAACTATACATCACATTTGACTCTAAAAGCTTGCATGCATTGTGGCATTTTCATCCCATTATTTGCATTTAAATATAATCAATATTAATTAGAGCAGACACACAAGCAAACGGGTTTTAAACTGATGCAATTCAAGTTCATTGGGATCAAAAGCAACAAACAGAAATCAGTGTCATTTGTTATACATTAAAAGCAATGGCTTTTACCCATAAGGGGAAAATAGCAGTAATTGAAATGCAGTGCTGTTTTGTAAACTGCTGATCTGATAAAATGAATAAATGGAGAATCAAATAGTTTTTAACATCTTCCTCTCTCTGTCGTTTTATCTTCCGTTACATCATCCAAGAAACAGTTATTGCTTACCTTAGTTGCCTCCCAGAGGAAACCTTGTTTGAAAGTGAAGACAGTATTCCCTCATGCTCAAACAGAGGGGTTCAGATGATAGTCTAATCAGACTTAAATGGAGGTAAAATGAACCAGAGGAACCAGAGAATCAATCTTGTTCCTTTCTTTTCACTAAAATACCAGAGAAATGTTGCTCTGGTACGACACACTGTAGCTATAGCTTATGTTTGATCGAGTACACTGTGTATTTTGCTTCTTGCCCTTGCCCATATTTTATGGCTGAGACAGACAATGTAAGCAGACTGCCTGCCTCAGGGAGTCTCTGTGACTTTCTGGATTTTAATAACCACAAGAAATTGTTGAGTCACATTCAAAGAAAACATATCCTAGACATCATCTTTATATATTGGTTTAGCTTGTCAGTGTCAGGGTGCTTATTTGACTGAGCATCCATCGACTCATTTAATCACAGTGGCGATGTCTGGTACTGAAGAGGCAGACAAAGTGCCCTTTCTCCATTTCTTTTCAGTGATAGATAGAAGGGTGGAAATGATAGAGAGTGGTGTGGGAGGGAAAAGGCCAGTTAGAGCCCCTGGGCTTCCTTCTGCTTCCTAGAAATGGAGCTCGACTGATCAGCACAAACGCTGTTCAAATAATCTGTGGTTGTGTTTGTTTGATATGTACCCATGTCTTTTTGTCACGGGTGATCATGGGGTTATTGCAAGGTTTGTAGTATGGGGCTGCATTGGATTTGTTTGGGGTTTCGCCTGATGTTGTCATTCATAGTGACTCACACTAAGAGCAACATGTCCACCGTCTGAGTAAGAACCCTGTGTTTGTTAATCAGCTACAGCTAGAAGCCAAGGTTTCTGTCCTCTTTTCACCTTGAATATCACAACTCTTTGAGAAGCGGATGTTTTTAAATAGTGCACAGACATATTAGCAGGGGTATATCTAAATACCTCAGGCTTTTGAAAAGAAACCCTGCACTGCTGCACATTGTGTGTGTGTTGTTTGTGCTTAATTCATACTCTGTGGCAGATAGGCTCACAGGGGCGGCTTGCAGACATTTGAATTAAAGCTGCAGAACTATTAAAAATGTATGGTCTGTATGAATGCGTGACCTATATTTTCCATTCAAATAAATAAATAAACAGGGGTTTAGGGAGGATGATGCAAATCTTCAGAAGTGGGACACAGGATGAGCTAATGACATTATGACAATAAGACTTTGGATTTCACACTGAGAGTGTAATGGAGAAACCAATCCTATCTTCCTCATTCCCTGACCCCCTCCTTTCCTCTTCGCCCACAATCAGTCTATCCCACAACGCCGCCTGCTCTATCTGTCCCAATATGGCTGTCTTTGAATTGGCCTCTCCTATTTCAAGTGTATATTGTGTCACCTCTCCCTGCACACTTCAGGAGAGCAGAGAGAATTCCTCGGCTTTCATGTAGGATGTATTTTCCAAGAGCCAAGACATTGACACAAGGTATTTTTTTGGGGACTTTGTCTTACTGACGGTGATGTGGCCTCTCTCCCTCATTCCATCCCCAGACCATGTCTGTCTATCTACTTTTTTCTTCCTGTCTCTATGCTCCTCCACCAGCCCCATCCTCTGTTGTCTTAGTAGATTTCTTCTTCACTCTGCCATTCAGAAGATGTCAGAGACCGTGGCAGCGAGAATAAAGGCCACTGGTTTCTCTCGATTCATGATGAACTGTCGCTGTCTGACTGAAGCCGCCTCTAAAATTCACTGAGAGAGAGAGTGGAAAACAAACCCATCAACTACCAAGAGCAGCTGATTTGTGTGAAGCCCTCAGAGCAGCAGTCATTCCGTAGTGTTAAGAGAAAGGAAACGGAAAAGACTCGCTGTTTGGAAAAGGAGTTTGAGGGTTTTTGAGTCGAGGCATTAGCATCAATTTGTCATTAGGATCCTGTACAGGAAAAGGTCGTCTCGTTATCTCTCACATGGTCTCACGTGGCATTCGTTTCCAGCTTGAAATCTGTCTGTAGACCACTGAACCAGGGACGTAACACTGACCCTCCCTCTGTAACTGGAGAGTAACCTTTTACCTCATGTTTTCTGCAAAGGCCATCTCTGTCTCTAAAGCGACTCATAAACCAGTGTTTCTTGCTCTCCGTGTGGATGTGCTGGGGTGTATCCATTTATGCGTGTACCCCTGTTTGTGTGTGTGTCCAAGTTCAGGCAAGGCTGTTGGCTGTTTATATGAAGCAGAAGAGTGTATCCATGCTGAAATGACTAATTGGGAAATACAGTGTACAAGCTCATTTGACGCACCAAGCAACTTATTCCCTTTGCATGAATAACTGCAGGTTTTAAACCTGAATACAGTGTTAGTGTGTAGCTTCTTATATCACCACAGACAGTGTGTGTTGACTTTAAACCTTGTGGTCGATTATGAGAATCTCAAAACAGCATTATGTTTTTTTGTGCTTTTGTGTTTTTTACCCTGAGGGACTTCTTCCCCCTTCTTCTGCACCTCTGCTCCGACTACTGCCACAAGCTTGGCATCAAAGCGCCATTAAAAAGGCTTCTTCTAAATGAACTTGACAGCAAAGCCAAGGCGTGGTGATATGGGTGGACATGCAAATCAATATTTCACATCATCAGCCACTGGTTGGTGGAGCATGGGGACAGGATGACGTGGTGCGGCCAATACAGTCATTGATTTCGACTGCAGGAGAAGTCAAGGATGTCCAGCTAGGTTTTAGCGGTTGCATCTCATACTTGAACTGTAGGTGTTGTGTAGGTAATCAAAAGCCAGGTATCACTAGGGAATGCTTCTTTCCGTTGCAGCACTAAATCCCTGTTCAGTTGTTCTGTTTTGCAGCAGTTCAGCTTCGCAATTTATGGGAAGATGAGTCGGAGGTTGTTGATCACACCAAAATGACATCTGCGCTTTGTTTATCCACCCATACACGCCATAACTGTTTGGAGTCTCATTGTGGAAAGAAAGGATCAGTGTAAGCAAAGCAGATGGAAGGCATATGGAGGCAAAGACAATCCCCCCTCTCATTGAATTGTACCATTTAGTGCTACAGACCAGCTAAGCAATGTGTCACAACACTAGCACTGTTGATGCGAACAGCAAACATGTCATTCACTTGTAAATTATGTTACACGCAAGGTCACCTTGTGTAAAGGTTGGGATGGAGGAGGAAATGAGCTGAGGGTGTAATTCATCTCTTCATGTCAGAGACGTATATCACAGGGTTGAAATCGAAACACATGCAGTTAAACTCCCAGATAACGCAAACACAAACATTGCCCAGATGTCTATATTTTATGAGCGTGTTAAACCATGCTTCTCGTGGCTGTCAATTCTGTGTTTATCATTGTAAATCATATTTTATCATAAAATCCACTTTTCTCTGCATCACTATAATAAGTATCATTTAGCGTTGTTTAGACAAATTAATGCAAATGCAGTACCACATTATCCAGGACTTGTGGTTTGTATCTTCTTGTTGGCCTTGCTAAATCTCCGTCCTTGTGTGACTTTCAACTCCAAGCCATGCTCCCTCAAGGATACATGTCTTAGCATAATACAGACAGCTTAGGAGTCATTGAGATGTGGTCCCACTACTCTGATAGGCAGACACTGCCAGCCAAGGATTCCCCCTCCCCCTATACCAGTTCGTTGCCAGCACAATGCCAAGTCTGTGCCTCTCCAGCTTTGGCACCCTTGACCGTTGACTCTATCTCATTCACACCTCCCCCTCCCCCAGACACACAGGATACAGTGAGGCAGTGTATAGTCCACAGACTTTAACCATCCTGTCTGTTACTATCCCATCTAATGTCAATAGACGAGCTCTGTGTAAAAAGGAATGTCCTGCATTGTCAAACTGAGTTACTAACATTTTTATATATATTCCTTTACCCAATAAACCACATTTTTTTTTATCATCTAATATCATCCTTTTACTGTGCCAGATATGGGGAGACAGGCAAGGTCAAATCCATCCCCACAGTCCCCAGCTGGCACTAACCCCAGTGACAAGGGTGTCTGGGAGAGGGAGACGTTTTCATGCTGGATGCACAATTTGTCCAGTGTTTACTCTCCTGTCCATTTGCATCACTGACAGTAGACCTGAGTGACATCAACATGAAGCCACTGTCACAGAATGCTATTGCTTTTTTTAGGGGGGTTAAGGTGGAAATCCTCTCCCAGATTCTGCACATTTCATATGCATGATATGACCACATGCGTATCCATAGCATGCACATCTCTCATATCGTCATCTGTCTTTACTGATGGCTCTATTCTCTAACTTGAACCTGCCCTACAAGTCTAACTTAAACTTAAAGACTGTAACCTTGACCTATACTTAATATTCACCTTAAATAGTTTAACATTTTGGAAATACAAATACTGGAAATAACAAGAGCAAGAAGACTGGAAATATCTAGGGGTAAACACCTGGCCAGGACATGTGGAAATTAGAATAATTCACCAGAAGAGTGCAAAACACAAATTGTGTTTTTATCATGGTTTATGCACTGGACTATGTCTTTCTTATCTTACTCTGTGCAAGACGGTAAATAAGCGTATTTCCCATGATGTTGAACTATTCTTTAAACTAAAAGGGCTTTTTTACTCTTGTAGTTTGTCTGTACTGGTTTAGATTAGTTCAGGAGTTGTTGGTGTGCTTCCTACTTGTTTGGGTTTCTTTTCACACACACAAACAAATCCAAGAAAGACAAAATGCAGCCCTACAAACAACTAGAGAATATTCACTTCAGTCATTGGGCCAATGTTTTGGGGGAGGTGCAAGAGTGTAAACACAGCAGGAAGGTCCTAAAGGAGGTCCACTGACCACATACAATGTAATATGTTGCATTATTCCACATCTGACAATGATTCATTTTTCAGCAGGTTGCTAACAACTGTTAAATTTGTTTATCCACATCCCACGATGCAAAGCACGCTGAGCTATTGGAGTCGTTTGGCTCAAACTAGTATGCCTAGAAGTCGAATCATATTGAGGTCAGATCACGTTGCCACCATAAACAGAGATGGTTTGGGCCCAGACCGAGACTACCTCTTCTAAAGAGTCAGTACGGTTGTTTTGCTTCACACACGAGTGTGATTACTGTCTTCACACCTGCCAAACTGAATCACACCAAGGTGGAAAAGAAGCAGAGTTCGATTTAACCAGACCAAAAAGCACAGGTGTGAAAACACCCAAAAATGTCCAGGAACCTTTCAGGACCTTAAACAAGTTCACTTGCCTTTGCATAGGACCTAAACATACCATTACACAGATGACTGAGATTCTACACAGACAACACACTAAAACCAAACTCCAGTCCCACAAAACAGCCACAATTCAAAACCAGTCAAACCTGTTGTGTTACAAATCTGAAGTTCTATGGAAAAATGACTCAAGTTCTATTGGAAATTGGTTGTGCATGTGTTTATGTTAAGATACATCTTTTCATCTGCCAAACACTTCAGTACATCACAACAATTTAATCCAGAAGGTCAGAACTGTGTGTTCCCATGTCTGTCCACACTGGTCTGCTCCTCTCAGGTCTATTTGAAACAAGCCTGTTAAATGTCAGTAAAATTAGCAAAGACCTACAACAGTATGTAACCTATCCAAGAAGATTATTGAGATACAAAACTGTGAAATTAGCTCACTGAAAAGGCATCAAATGCTCCCAAGAAAGCCCTAATCCATCGATTTCAAATGGGGTTTTTGCTGGGTTGTAATGTTGAAGCTTTCATGTTGTTCCAACATCTCAATTTTTTAATTTTCACAGCGCCAACCCATTTGAGTGCGTAGTTAGATTTGCTTATTCGATATTCACGTATGCTACTGGAAATGCATGGTCGTCTATCATATATTACATAAGCACAACAGGGTTCCTTAGCCCTGCTAGCAAATGTATAGTCACACCTGATGATGAACAGAATGACCTGATTTCCTGTATCCCCAGAGACATCTGTGCAGATGAAGGAGTGTGGTGCATCAGGCCTCCATTTCCCTTCTTCTACAACCTGTCATGGAATCAATCCTGCCTTTAGATGTGCTCTCCATAGGGAGCGAATCAGAGAAGGTGCTGTGGTTTAACCTTCTCTGTCTTTCTGTCTCTCTCTATCTGTGAACAAATCTCTCCATCCATCCATCCTTATATTTTGTCATCCTTTCTCCTCTTCCTCCTCAGAGATTAGCTCTTTTCCTCTCTCATGCAGACTTTCTTTCTGCCTCACTCTGCCTTTTTATCTCTTCTTGCCCCCCCTCCCTCTTTCTCTCTCCCTCTCTCTCTCCCCCTGTCTTGGTAGCGCGGCAGCTCTTGGAGCTGAGGGACTATGATTAGGACAGAAGAGAACTGGCTGTAAGACAGAGACAAACTCAGAACTGGGTCATCATTGTATCTGTGTGAGGGGCCCGCTCTGCAGATGAAAAGCTCCAAGACAAGAGGAGCAAACGACGCTCAATACAGCACCGGGAGCCCCAGACATTTCTGGGCTGCTGAAAATGCTCATGCAAAAGGAGGAATCAGAACTGCAACACAGAATTTATGTAATAGGAGCTGAATAAAACATGCTGCTGGCCCGCTTTTCTATCTATGAACCCTTCAAGTTTAGTAATCAGCCATTGGTTGGCTGTAGCTGCATGGCAGAGATGCAACACAATCGCAGAGAAGTGCAGTGGTCATGAAGCACGAGACAGGGAAAACCTTGGTTGTCACAGGGTAATAGTATTTTGACATCGATCATCATTTTTCCTCGTGCTCTCTCACGCTCTATCTTTCTTTCTTGTCCTCTCTGCAGTCATCTCTCTCTCTGTCTTCCACCCCTTTAGCAGACAGTCTGACAGGGTCTGTCCCACTGGCCAACCATTCAGCACTCATCATGCGCATCATTTCCTCTCATCATTCCCCCCGGTGTGCTTCTTCCATCTCCTCTGGCCTGTTCACTCGCCATCAACCACTCCCCATAAACCCTTTTTATTTGTGTGAGTGTGTCTGTGTGTGTGTATGTTTGGCATAGCTGTAGTCTATATAGGTATGCCTGGTGTCACATGTAACCTGCTTCTACATATTGTTTGTTTAAGCGTGTGTTTGTCCGACAGCGTGACTATACATAATATTATCTTAGAATAAGGATGTGTCACAGTGTGTGGGGGGAAAATGGGTTTTCATATCAGTTTGAAACAACCAGAGGCGGATAATAGAATCTATTTTCATGTCAAAGCAGCAAATTATGGTTATATTTATCGTTTTGTACGTCATGTGTTGAAAGCAACAAGTATCTAGATTTATTCTGAGACAACTGTTCGTCTACTGCTGTTAGAAAGAGCCACAGTCTTTGGCTTACATGTGTGCCACTAAATGTGTTCTTGTACCACAAGGCAAACAGCATTTACTGTGCTGAGCTGCTCCATTAGAGGGTAATGTCTCTAGAATAAATTAGTGGAGCATTAGAATGAAGAGCCTTTATACTTCATGTGACATAATGACACAGACTTCATTCCCACAAACACGGCATCAAATGGAGAACTCTGCATTTGCGTGTGTCATTCCTGTGTTTCCACAGGATACATTTGATGTCTGCTGCTGTATCAAACCTGTATTGCAAAACAGAATTAGTGGTGCCTTGCCCTACTTTCCAAACCATCGAGGAGCAAATAATCATCCCGAGCTGAGGATTTGCCTGGCAGTCTCTCAAACGTGGATGCTTGTGAAACATCCTTCCCTGCAAGTGTTGGGTTTCACTGAGAGACTTTCAAGAGAGTTTCTTTGACAGGGATAATACTGAGACTTCTACTGCCATCTAGAGTGGAACAGCAGGTGGTTCATGCGATTGTGTTATACGGTGAGAGGAGATTTCTAAAGGCGTTTACTGCATCAGATAATTTGCATGTAATACACCAAACAAAATACCGGTACTGTATATGTCTTTGTGCCATAGATCACAGCTTAAACTTACATACTTCTGCTGCTTGTTCATTTCTCCATTGTCCTTCTTGTCTGACATACACTGTTACAATAGTTACTCCCACAGACAATATGATTTGGGAATTTTTCTGCCTTTTTTTACTTTGTGTTCTGCGGCCTTTCCGCCTCTTTCCTCAACGAGCCCACTCCACACAGCACGGAAGTAATGCCAGAACAGTTCCCAGAGCCCAGAATTGCCCAAAGGTTTATAAATGAACTACTTGTTCAGAGTGTGGGAAGGTTTTTCTTTTTATTACACAAATAACCCTCAACCATCTACCAAAAAAAGAGAGAAAAAGGATCATCAGAAGCTTAAAATCCGTTTGAAGTATTACCCACCTAATTTTTTTGTTTGATTTCTTCCTCTTTGTTATGAATTTTTCTTCCTTTGTAGTCTGCACTCTGCTTCTACCACACAATTCAAAATATCCCAGCCGCACTTTGCTGATTGCGTTCCACAATGATTTTTCTAATCACAGTTTTCATCTTGTTTTAATTAAACCTTTTATTGGACAGAGACACGGGCCATTATGCTCTCTATATTTCAGAGAGAATGGATTGGAAAATGACTAATACCTTATGCTGACCTTTCTGAATCGCTGCCTGCTGGCAAGGCTGCGCAGAGCAATTTCACCAACATATTTATCTCATCCATAGCACACCTTAGACTTAATCCTAATGTTCTTTTCATTAGCCTTTTAATTGAGCAGCGTGGAGAGTGTTCAAACGTCGCTCAGCAGCTTTGGATAGGTAGCCTCGTGTCAGATCCAGCCTATACACATTAATTTAGGGCAGTTAAACCCACGTTAACCTCCAGGCGGCATCATCAATCACGGGACGTTCTCCCTATTTTATTCTTAATCTGACCGTGTGACATTGTAAATAACCTGCTGAATAAAGAAGAGTCTGGCTCACATATTTATATGGAACAGGGTTGCAAGAAAATGAATGTAATTATATTGACTTCAATAATCGCATTACAAAATGCAAAAGTATGATAAAACACACAATGAATAGTAAATGCAATTTTAAAATGCTGAATGCTCTTTAGAGTGGGTTGGATGGTGCATTGTTGACAAAAAGGATTTGACATTTCGTTCAAATCGTTCTTTATTAATTAAACAAAATGACAATGCAGGCACACAATTTGTTGGTCAAACCAATAAAGATTAGAATAAAATTGGATGTAAAAGCATTTTATATGAATATTAAATAAAAAATCTAATAAACCAAGAGCAATCAGATATAAAATACATTGTATTTTTTGTTTTTTAATAAAGCAGAAAGTGAAATTGGATCTTAAACAGTGTTGCGAGATGTTGGTAGAAGCAGTAGGAGTTTCTTTGGACAGTTACAGTTTTTGGACTCAGAACCTGGACAAGCGATATCTGCCCGTGTTTTGCACATTAATCCCATAAATCTACCACAGGATTACATCACTGACTTTCACCCTGGGTATTCATCCACACATGGAAGATAATTGTTACACATCGCCAGCTCTGTATGAATAATAGGATCTAATCACAATCACTTCATAATCAACCCCAAGAGGCATTCTCAGCTGTACACTAATTCCAAGACAGTGTTGTGAAGTTTGTGTGACAGCCAGTAGATGGCAGTACATCCCCAGCTTGACTGAACTTGCAGTGAGAATGTACCAGGGACAAAGGTCAAATAACACAACACTGTTGACCATGAGAGGGTCAACACATAAATATCTCCGGGGACTTTCTCAAGTGCCTTGTGCAGCTACTTAGTGTGAGATTTGCCAGAGGAAAAGGCAGAAGTCCCATTTCCACCTCAGCAAAATGAAATCAGAAGCCCCTGGGATTTGACTCTGACCTTCCTGGCTTTCACTGCTGCTGAGTGATTACTGAAATATAAGAAGGTGTAGGCCTGTATCTACACTACATAAAGGTTTACAGCGCAATGTTACACAGAAATCAAAACGTGAGACAATATACATATACTAATGAGGATTATCCTCTAATTAACATCTCACTACCTCATTAACGGTAATTTGGAGTCTTATGGAGCAGACAGTCACAAGGGATTATAAAAACAGGAAGGTGCATTAGTCATGCATTAACCAGAGATAGTTTACAGCATAGCATAATATAAGTCTAAATGCCAATCTTGTTTGTGCAATGTTTAGTGGACAGGAATTCCTTTGGTTCACTTCAGACCTGCATGCATTTTATTGGCTTGTGTGGGATTTGGGCAGGAAACCAGAGCTAATGCCCCCTCTCCCACTTCAAACGAATGCCAGGCACCCTTAAATGTCATGGGGTGGTTAGAGAGTTGAAGGAAGTGGGAGGGAGGGGGGATTGAGGAGCGAGAAGCTGAGGCTCGCTGGGCGAAAGAGAGAAATCAGCCACACCGGAGCTGGCCTCAGAGCTTATCAGTGTGTGCTAGATGTAGCTTTGCTGAGGCTGCTAAGGCAAACCAGATGCACCGTCGGTTGCTCTGTGCCACTACGTGTCAGGTACAGCCCGGGTCAACCTGAGGTGCCTCGGTAGTATAGGAGGGAGCCCACTGTAAAGTTCAAACTCGCAGCAGATGGTCCCAACTGGTGTACAGTGGAGTGTTGGGTGCTGCGGTTTGTTCTCTTGACTTGACAGCATCTTTTCAAATGTCTTGAAGGTTTCATGGTGTCACTTCAAATTGCTCACCCCAATGGATTTCTTCTGCGTTTTAGATTGACAACTTGCAAGTGGTTTATAGTTGGAATATCAAAGCCTTCGAGTGTGTGTTCTGGGGCGTTTTGGTCACTGGGAATCCCACGGTGTCTTTTTACTCTTGCCAGCAGCAGTGTTTATAGGATTTTGTCTCATTTTCTCCAGCGTTAATTTATTTCCATAAAGGCAGCCATGACACATTCTCTCCTCTGCCTTCTGTCTCTGTGTGGCTTTACTTTACTGAGCTGTGAATTTCTCTCCCTGTCTCTCTGTGCTGAATGGAAGAATAGACTGGATTGACCTAAGTCCCTGCTGCACGGTTATTTTGACAATGAGCATCATCACCATTGTCAGCCTCTCCCCATCTCTTCCGCTCTGTGTCTCCTTGTCTCTTTGTCTACATGTTTACACCCTGCTATTGCATTGTTTTGTGGTTTTGGATAACTTCTCGCTATATTGTTACGCTCCTTGAGGTATATCATTATGGTTCATCTATGTCAGTGGGTAAATGAACATGTTGCGGTGTGGCTGACTTTAATTTCCCATGCCTGCAACTAAGTCTCTCAAATCTCCAGCTTGCCAGTATCATACTCCTCCCTCCCTGTGGCTCTGTTTGGCAAAAAGAAAATACCATCTCTCTCATCATCTGGATTATATGGAGCTCATTTGCCTATGATTGCAAAACCATTAATACACAAATGTATTGGTGACTGACCTGTGACCTTTCTCATCAACTGGCAAGCAAAACTGGTCTCATCACTTCTCCTCTCAGGCTCTTTGGACCCCAGGGGTCTGGGTCAGGGTTCGGTGGTGTTTGTGCTGTCTTTCTGTCAGACTTGCATGATCCACTGCCACTTAACGAGGGAGAACAAGGCGGAGAAATGAGGCATTTCCGGGCCCAAGGGTTTATTCCTACAGCACAGTGGATTACATTACAACATACAAAGGGGAGACGTGACTCACTATTTTTTTAAATGAAAAAATCCTCTGCTCTGAACTTATTTCAAGTCCATCGTAGTGTTTGATCTGCAGTGAGAAAGCTTGAAGATAGGAGACAAAGCTTTCAGATGTGCCATTTCACTACGTCACATATTTTCTGACTCTATCCAAGTCTATCTGTACTTTAAAAAGGTGAACCGTGCTGAGTCCTAATCAGGCTTACATTGTCGTACCCTCAGGACTTACTCTGCTAAACACTAAAAAAACAAACGCTTATCACATATCCAGTGGAGCAAAGCTCTATCTGCCACCATGTCTCTTTTTTTTTTTTTTTTGGTTACTTTTCATTTTCCCTCATGCTGCAGATATGATGTAAAACAGGAAGAGATCTGACTAGAAAAAAGTCTTTGTGTTTTCCAGAAATATTTATTTAATTTGCATTATTCTGCACAGGCATTGAAACGGTATGGATCATACATAGGATCAACAACAAATTGCGGTTCCCCCAGGAACACAGTTATGTGCACATGGTGATGCTTTAAAATAGAATAAAAGTCAAATAAAAACACAAAAACTTAGCCCTATTACTATTTGAAATTCCTAACTAAACTAAACTAAAAAGGCATTTGGCAACAATCTACAAAGAGCATTTTCAAGAATACAATAAAAATGTTCACATATGGAGGTAAGTTGCTACAAAAAGACAAGTTGGCATTTCACATTATGGGTCCTTCTACAGACAGATATCATTTAAAAAATACTGTGCTATCCTCATTACCACTGTTTCTACCAATCTAGTTATCTCGTATTATCAGATGGCCATCACCTTCCTTCGTGGAGGGGTTTCCATGGTGACAACATCCCTTTCAGGGCAGATTGTCTGCATGGGATCAGGTTTGACCATGTGTTGTGGGAGCAGAGGGTGCTGCTGGGAAGTGAGGGTGGGTGGAGGCTGGCGGAGGACAACGATTTGAGCGCTGGGTCCCTGCTGCAGGATGTCAGTCAGCTCCTCCTGTGTAGAGTTGACCACTGGTATTCCATTCACCTCCACCAGTCTCGATTGGACACACAAAAGTACAATATGTCAGAGACAATGTCTATAAAATCAAACTTTATGTCACTCTGTTGGAGGAAATCCAAATGTTCTTGGTAACATAAAGAATGCACTGTACTTCAACTGTACAACTGAGAAGCTGTCTAAGCTGCCTAAACCCAAATTCAAGTTCAGAATATCAAATATTCATTTGGCATGATACAGGTAAAGGCAGGACCTCCATAATTCTTATATTACAAAGAACTAATACTATCAAAGAATTCACAAATCACAGAGCATGAAATTTTAAAAACATCACCTTTACACATAGTTCATTAAAAATTCCCCTCATTAGCTTTAATTTATAGTCCCCAGGATAAAACTGACAGGGAAATAGCAACCCTTTGTGTTTTTTCATTAGCTGTGTAAAGAGCATTGGCACAGATGCTGTGATAAGTGAACACACACAGTGAAGCTCAAAGACTCCTCGGCTTCTGTGGTTCTGTCTTTGCACTGTCATGTAGAGTTGTCTTTCTTTGGCAGGATTGTCTTTCTTTCTTTCAAAGCGGGACGTCAACTACACCAAGTGTGTGTGTGAGTGTGTGAGAGAGCACTTGCGGGTTTGACAGTGCTACGCATCTAAGTATGCACTTGTAATGCAGTAATTGCTTAATTATATGAAGCTCTTTTATCTGCTCCCTCTTTTTTCACTCTTTTCTGCATCCAGGTATTACATTACAGTGTTTGCTTGTTTTGCTGCTAATATCTGATGGGTCTCCATAGCTACAAAGCATAGAAAAATAAGAGCGATGACAGAAACGAGTGGGATTAATGAGATGCTGAAGACTACTCTTACTAAATAGGTGGCCTCTTGTGAACACTAACTGTGATTAAGCCTGGATAAGTAACCTTCTTTAAAATTCTTTTGTATATGTTTGTGGGTTACCTGTCATTCACACAGAGGTGAGAGTTGTCCACCTGGACCACCACCAGTCCGCTGCCCTCACTGTAGCAACATGAAAAGCCATAGCAGCCAACAGGGTTGTGGTTCTCCTGTACAACCAGCAGCATGGCCGGGGACTGCAGGGACACCAGCTGGCTTAGGCTACCGATGGCCAAACTCTTTTTCTGAGCTTTCTCCTGAGTGCAGCAAGGACATATGCACATATTTACAAATAGAAGGGCGCAGATGGTTTAAATGCAAATGGACTAATTCTCAGCACATTTCTTGCTGAGCATTAAAGGTCAGTTGATCACTGTGAATGGCAGATACTAAACGAGATTCAGAACTAAAAATTAACAAATCTAAAAAAAGAAGATGGGTTTCCATACCTGTAAAACATTAAACTAGTTAGTTAACATGCTATTGATATAGAATTGTAATTTCTTAAAATAAAATCTTAAAGATACCACTATGTCTAAGTCCCCAAGAGATAAGTCTGAGGCTGCGTCAAAGCCAGAAGACCACCAAGATGTAATGATTAGCTTTGGAAAAGATCACACCACAAGTAGCTTGCAGGGATCAGAAGGAACTTGTGAGTCTGACCACTGAATTCCAAAGTTCTCTTATCCAGCCTCTTGGCATACTCCCCCCTCCCCCAAATGGCATGTGAATGCCTTGCAGCAATAGTTGCCGCCTTGCCCGGGTCAGGGGTCAAAGCTAAGGCTTCTCTCTCCTCAGACAAATGAGCCAGACAGGATATATTCATGGAAACGCTGCTGAAGCCCCTTCAAAAACACCATCTAATGCACATCATTTTCCCTTTTGCCTCAATGTTGGACGCATGCCAAGAGCCCAAGGAATTTTCTCTTCATATTCTTCTTGTTTATCCACAAGATCTGATCATATCCCAACCTACCTGGGCCAGACACAGGGCACATATCCCAAAGACACACCAGAAACAACCAGTGGACTGTTAGTAGGCAATTATAACACTGCTATTCAAGATCACCAAGGTCACTCAGAAATAATGTCTCAATTTCTTCTCAGCAGTGAGAAAAGAGTGAATTTAAATTGAAAATTCATAAATACAATAAGTTGCCTCCATCATTGGAAGCTCCAACATGATCCATGAGAGGACTTTGTTTCACCCAGTGTGAGAGATGATTCTCTGACAGGCCAGACAATATGCATGTAGATGCTAAGTGGAAGGGATTACATTTCCTTTATAATGATGGGTGTTAGTAGTTCTGAATTCAATGCTGTCATTCTGAATGCAGAAGCCTTGGCAGCTCCAACAGCAAAGATCTTTAACAGAGTTGACCTTGGGGTAGAAAAAGAAGGACAGAATAATGGGAGAGTCTAACCACAGTGATCATCTACAACTGATATCATGGCTGTTTCGATATGAAAACTGAAGACAAACTATCCATTTCTTAAAGTCATGCCATGAAAAAGAGGTGGCAGTTTTTTCTCACAGCTCGATCCATCCTCAACAAACATCTCAGCCTAAAGTGGGCGTAACAGTAATTCTTCCAATTTCCCCTCTTTTGATAGTCTGTCTGAAGTTTTTGAGTTGCTTATTTAAAATCATTTCCGCCATTTGTTGTCCTTCCCCTCCTCCCTCCATTCTCTCCCTCTGTTTCTCTTTCTCCTTCCCTCTCGGCTGCTTTTATTGATGCTCTCCAGTTGAAATAGATCCTGGAGATTAGACTGCCGATGATGAAATATTTCCTTATTGTCTGTAATGCGGGGCAGCCTACAAGACCAAACACAGGGCGGTCTGCTCCTTATTAGAGCAGCAGCTCCATCAGTTTCCCAGGCTGCTCCTCAGCTCTGACCTGTGTGTTAACTCTGATTAGGTCATATGATAAACATTAGCGCTGGTGCTTTTCCCACAAACTCAGCACCTAAAAAAGCGTGGCCCCAGGGCGGCAACGTGACACGGGGCACCTTTCAAAGCTGAAGCCGCGTGTGTCCTTTCATGGCACCTCGTTAGGGCTTCTCCAACGGGATAAAAGAGCCACATTAAAAAAGAAGTGGGCTCCTCCGGGGATAGATGGAGATAGTTTTACACATGCTGGCCCATTTCTCCATTGCACTCTCCCAGTGGCTTTTGTCACACACATTCCATTGTTGGTATGGTCACAGGCTCTCGGATGTCAGCACTAAACATCATTTTCTCGGAAAAAGCGCATGTTCATCCAAAGCATTTCACTCAGCCTTGTATAGTCACTCTCATGCCAGGACTAACTGCACAGCTTAACGAAACAGAGTAGACTGAATAGACCTTTGTGTTGTCACTCATGAGAACAGTGAAGAGAAGATCAAAGATGATGGACATAATAGTGTCAAGTAATGACCTACCACATGAGCAAGCTGATGTCACCTCTCTTCTACTGTTGGACAATTAAATCAACAAATACATATGCATTCATATGTTCTGTATATTTATTTATCCTCCAGCTATCTAATAATCACAGTCTGGGTTTATCAGAGAAGAAAAAGCTATTTCTTCTGATGAGGTTAAAGACTTTGAGAAAACAATTTTTGGCATGGCAGCACCAATAAAGCACCGAATTTGACCGTGTTCTTTTTATAGCAGAAGTTAAGTTTGAGTATCCCATACCACACATGCTTTTCTCGATAACTAGCGTTGTTTTGGTGAAAATCTCTGTTTCTCATTGTTTATTTTTAGCAATCAAAACACTCTGACTCAGATCATACAGCTTTCCCACGTATTGGTATAGTGCATCACATGCTGCTGATTAAACTCAACTGAGCTCCACACTTTTAACTTTAAGTTCAATTCTGCAGACACGCAAATTAGCCATGAGAGGAGTTAAGCATCTTATTTTCATCAATATTACCTTAACATAGCTTTCCTGCAGAGCATTTTGGAGGTGAGCCATCTGTCGGTTGAGATGTACCATGGAAATTTCCTCCTTAAACACTTGGCAGTTCAGCTTCATCTTTTCCAAGAGACGAACATCAAACTGCCTGAATGACAAGAGAGCACATATGAGAGAATTGTTATTGATGTAAATACATGCATGCATCCATTTGATGAAATTAAATATGTAGTTCAAATGGGCAAAGTGCGACCATAATGTCATGTGACCACTTCTATAACAAACATAAACCATCCCTGATTTTAAATTGGCTGCCATCAGCTTTAGAGTAGTCATCTTGTGCAGCCATGCACTGTTCTTAGCGCCCCCGCCAAACTTGGATCTCCTCATGGAAGTCCTGTTATGTAACTGTGTGAAGCATCATCTACAATGTGTGATTGATGCCCCCTTGACCACTTCCACCATGTCAAAGTGGAGACCCTTCAGCTTGTATTTCATTTTGGGGAAGAGGAAGAAGTAATCATTGCCAAATCAAATGAGTAGGGTGGGTGGGAAGTCATGATTGTATTGGTGCACCCTTTTTGTTTTCATCATACTGTGAGCATACACACTTTGCCATGATGGAGAACCATAGTGCACAGTTTTGAATTTTGATATACTCCAACATGAAGCTTGGGCTTGACCCTAATTTTTACTTCAGCTCTCTGCTGAAGGTTCATGTTGACAATCTGCAAATGTGCATGGACAGAATCTCAGACTTGCACCTGCAAGTGGTCACATAATGGCCTTGCCGCTGATGCTCGTGTATCAGTGAAGCTCTGTATACTCTGTAAAACAAACATCATTTAAAAACAACAATCAAAAGACTATTGTCTGCTTTTTAACATCTTTGTATATACTTATTCAGAATATAGCACATTGAATATTGATTAAAGCGTGAAATATATTGCCTTGGAAGGTGGAAGAAAAGATTTATGCATTGTTGAACAAGCTACTGATTAACAGGGACAGTCCACGTACTTCTTCTTGTGAGTAGTGGAGTTGTTGATGTTGTCTCTAAGGGCCTGCAGGCTCTGCCTCTTGTCGGTGAGTTGGCTTTTAACCAACTCCAGCCTCTGCTTCAGCTCAACAGATCCAAGCCTGTCTGTGTTCAAGTCTCCATCTATGTTCTTTAACTCTGAGCAAAATGCTACCAGACCGTGGTGGAGCTCCTGGACCTTTTGGGGTCAAAGTTAGGTTAATAAATTCATAACAGTCACGGCACTATTACATGTTGAGCAAAAACAATTACAAATATTCACAGATGTATTTGAAGAAAGTTATTGACCTGAAGAATGACATTTTGCAGTGAGTCCACCTGTTGGTTTAGCTCCCTGATCCTTTCTTCTTTAGCTGTCTGGTTCACCTGGACATTTGTGTTGATGTTGCTACTGTCATCAGAGCTGTTGGCTTCTGGATTGTTTTGTGTGGCAGTACCTGGCTTCTCCTACAAAGAAAAAGCACAAAGAAAAGTATCTTGTTAAATGTTACATATGAGGTAAAGCCTGATACCTTCTTTATGAATGCTGACAAAATGATAAGTGTTACTGTTTTGCACAAGTGCAGCTCCAGTTGTCTCATTTCTGACGTTGATGTCAATAGACTCCCGATCTGCTGATCTGGTGGGAGCTCCTCTGATGACCCTTCAAATCAAAGCACATGTATAGCACATGAATACATGTGTCTGTTTTTTGTCTGGTAAAGACTGCATGATGTGCTGTGCATCATGTATTGTGCACCTTGTGTTTCTTTTAGTATAAAGAGACTTTTATCTTCTGTTATTCCAAACATTTTGATACAAGAATCCATGATTTTTCCCACTGTTGTCTCCTTAGGGGTCCTGAGATGAACAATTCGCTCTGACGCTGCAACACATGACGCAACAATGAGAAGAAATATAAAACACCTAATAATGTCTCAAGTATAAGTGTCCATACAAGAATATGTAATAATTACATGAACTATATGCTTTAAACTTGCACAGACTTTCTTCATAGTAGCATAGTTGCAGTGTATCACATATAGTGCATCTCATTAACTTTTACATCCATTCAGTGTCTCACCGTTAATTGTTATCTCAATCAGCTGAGAATTCCTCTGTACCATGTAGTTTTGGCTGTTGTTTCTGCTGTGAAAAAAGGCCAGGAGGTTAAAATAAAACTCTTTATAAAATTTGCCTTCATTGTATGATCGAGAGGTGGTACCTGAACTTGAGGGAACGTCGATTCATGCTCAGGCAGCTCACATGAGGAGAGGACTTAGATTTGCTCATTGACACTAAAGTTGCAGTGAATGTCTCAACATTATGAGGCCCTAAAGATTCTGTAAAACAAAACCCAGACACATTGGTAAACATCTCCTTGACGTACTTTGTTTGCAAACTGTCCAGGTAAATATTTATTTGTCAAGTAATGATAAACTTGTACCGAGGAGAGAGTCAAGTCTCTGGCTGATGGTGGTGGGAGGGTGCAGCTCATTATAAATGGCTGACAGTAGCTGCTCCCTTTCTTCCAGCGTGGAGATATGGAGGATGTCCAGAGTTTTCACATCTACTGACGCTATGTCTGCTCCACGCAATTTTGCTTCTAAAGGAGAGACATTTAGTCATGCACCAACATGCTTCAGGAAATCTGAGAGATGCAGCCAATAATCTATAATCCACATCAAACATTTGAAGAAGATGAGTTTGGGGGTATTTTTTTCCCTAAATTTTTAATTTTCATTTTCACAGAGTAAACTGGACTGAGAGTAAAATACATCTAACAGAGTTGAAAGTGGAATAAATTTGAAAATTTCAATTTTACTGCTCACAGCCTTTAATAAGCCTTTTGTTGGAAGCAGTTTTACAAAATGATCACAGATTGTAAAATATGCCACTTTTTTCAAGTGACTTATTCATGGACAGTTTTATCCTAGAATTAAATGTATATATTAATTAGAGCAAACTTGTTTTTAACCCTGGCACCTACTTGGGTTTTACAGAAATGAATGTCCATTGTGCTGGAACTGGACTACATTAAGATAGATCAACTGTGTCTAAGGCCACAAATGTATAGGATTTTAACCCAAAGCATTTAATACATGAGATGATGAGGATTGCAAGATAAGTTTCGTAAGGCATAAAACTCAGTTTAAATATGATTTATGCAGTGATGGTTTACCATCATACATTATCCTTATCTCCTTTTCCTCCTAACATATTGCTGTTCATAAAAAAGCTGTTTTGATTTGATCTGTGCTAAAGATAAATCAAGTCAACCTTTGTTGTGCAAGTGTGAGGCTGTGAGAGGAGACAGAGGAAAACTATGTTTTACCTTTGATGAAAGGGAGACATTTCTGCAGTCCAATACTTGTAAACCATTGGCAGACTTCGTCTGTGTTCAGTTTCTCGAGAGATTTGGCCACTTGCCTCTCCATATCCTGGGGAGAAGGAGAGGTTGAATACCTGCTGCTTATACCCCATCCTACCTGGGCAAAAACCCTGTGTATACTGTATCATGTAGTCTTATGTGCCTTTATAATTGTTTCATAGTTCACAAGCAGCATATTCTTTAAACCACTGTTTTGAGATGTGATACAGTATATACATATATTTTCATTTTCTAAATCCATAAAGTAAGCAAAGATTGGGAATTGCAAAGAGAGCGGGACATGACGCACAACGATGATTCAGACTCGGCTGATGTGAAAACCTATTTAGTAGGAGGCAAAACAAAGGCATCAAGACAAAACCTGGTTAAATTCAAAAGATCTCTGTCATTGTCTGTCTTACTGATTCATTCAAAGTAAGGATGACTGTGTTGGATATCCATGTTTCGACATATTGCAGCATGTAAACACAGTTGTGTGTTTAACTGTAAACAAATGTTTAAAAAAGACAAAGAAATGTTTACTTCGGCCGAGAACCTAAACACAGGTTTCTATGTAATCGTTGCCTTAGTCACAGATTCTCTGTTTATGGTGTTCCTGGGAAGAAAACTACAGTGTTCACTGCTGCCAGTAGAGGCTTTACAAGGTAACTGTGGAGTGATTAGATAAAATGAGGTAAGAGGTTTGCCTTGTATTAAGGCTTTCATTATTATGTTAGGAGACTTTTAGAAAAAAAACCTATTAGATCATAATTTACCAAAACCACATAAATAATCCATAGTTTTAGCCATTTTGTCTAATTTGGGGTCCTGCTGTGGGGCTCTTATGTGAGGCGTGGCTGCTTGGGATACATGTTGCATAAATTACTTGTACATAATTGATAGATTAACAGAGGAAAGTAAAACGTTTGATAATGCATACAGACAATAACTGCAGGACATGAGCAATTTGCCCTTAAAAAAAAATCTTTCCGTTTTGTGTTTCTGCTAACACGTGGATCGCTAAGGATACAAGCAATCTTGCTTGGCAAATCTTGGACACAAAGACTAAAATCCTGAGACTATTTGCAGAGTCATTGCTTTGACAGATCAAGGGAGCTGGGAAATATAAACAGAGTATATTCTGTAATTGCTGCAGCTCTGGGCTGTGCGCTGATGCCACCCTGAAGGCCCTGCTTTGATGGTTTACAGTACCTTCTCAGGGAAGTTTCCATTCTGATCCTTAGACTGAGGCATATATGATGCTGCATGAAAGCCATAAAAAACAGAGACTTGTAAGGTTATTTTAGAATTATTTATGGGCCGGAACAGTTGCATCATCAAGTACAGTCTTGTTTGTCCGTAATATATCAACTCACCAACAGTTATGCGTCGTTGTCGTGGAGACCCCCCCTCTTCCTGCTGGTCTGAGGTCTGGGTTAAAGCGTGAAAAGTGGCACTCCTGGTCAGTGTATCCCCAAAACTGCAGGACCGAGTTATTGGCCTCTGTCATGTAATACACATTTCAGTTAACATCAGAGTTGAAACTGCAACACGCTCTAATCAATTTACAGTCAGTCAGTATTTACAGCTTCATGAGTCGTGATGCAGCCGCAGTCTAAATCAGATAAAGCACATTTCTTTCAGGAATGTGTAGTGTGTCTCTACAGATACCATTAAATACATTAAAGGTGCATGTGTTAGCCGCATTTAGAGCATGTGATGTGCAGTAGATCATGAGAAAACCTCCTGAGAGAGGCTTTTTTGGGAGAAATGTTCATTGCGTGGCCTTCGTACCTGCTGGTGAGTAAACGTGTCCATGTTTGTGGCGTGAGGAAGCAGACAAAGATCAGCTTTCAGCATGTCGGAGCAGCTCACATCTCTGTTGCTCAGGTCATCTGCATGGTAATTTAAAAACAAATCAAGTCAAAACATTAATTATAATTTAACTTAGTCCCTATTTCAGTAGCTGGGAAACAAACAACTGAATGGAGTTCTTGTGTTCTCCTTTTTAAGCCACTTTGTTCTTATGGCTCTTTTTTCTGGCACACAGGTCACCAGGTCTATTTGCAGTGCATTAGCTAGTGCTGATACTGGACGCAGCTAGATGGGGTTGCTTGGCAACCCGTTAGACACACTAATGTCCGTCTGGTTGATGACATACTTCTCTGACAACCTAAGTTCTTTCCCACAGAAAGCCCATATTCTTACATTTTCCAAATGTCACTTGGTCAGCGAGCAGATATCTTTTTTTTCTGCTATCATAACAAGCAAGACGAATGAGGCTGAGAATATGGCATCCAAGCTAGGCCCCGGCTTTCTCAGGCAACACAGCGCTGTGATGCGATTATGGTAGATGTTGGAATGTTTTGAGTTAGAACTACTTGAAGTTTTATACCTTTATATACTGAAGCGTCAAAAACCCCTTTACTGTTCAAAAAACAGTAGTCCGTTCAAATAGTTTACCCAACAAAAAAAAATTCAGCCTAATTTCTTAGACACATGTTTTTCATTTCAGGGGCCTGTTTCTGAAAGGCTGGTTTGACATGGACAGGAGTTTAGATGGAGTCAGAATCAGATAAGACAGTGTAATTGGTTTATGTGTGTCAGCAGTGGAATCTTGTCTGGGTCCTGCAGAGACAGTGGAGTACAAAGAGGGGGGCAGCAAGCTGGCACTCTCTTCATCACCTGGCTGGCCTGTGAGTCAGTCTGTGGAGCATCATAAAGTCTGGCTTACAGCTAAGCAAATTCAAAACACAACTGTCTTGACTAGAACAGCCAAGTGGGAAAGCGATGAGTCTTGGCTAAATGTGAAGACATGTAGGAGAACCCTCCTCTTGCTGACCTCAGACACAACAGTGTGTCTTTGAAATTCTTAGAAAATCACCTCCGGTCTTCCTCTGTGACTTCTTTTCACCAAGCAAGGGAGAAGGGACACAGAGAACAGTCTAAGAATGGTAATGGAGGGTAGCAGTACACCCACTCTACCATAGCAAAGTTCAAACTTCACACAGTCTGCGTTGTCCAGGAAAAGCCCAATCAAAACAAAGAAGGACAGGAAATATTGGGCAGGCTGGCGGACACTCACTGATGTTGCCTTAAAGGGTGAAATCACCAGTAATGGAGAGATGGACATCATTCTCAGTCTGGGTTGGCTCACTCAAGACAAGTCAAAGCATGAGTGAGTTCTCTCACCCATGACTGGTTAGCACAGACAAACACATTGCATACTTGCATGCACATACGGCAGCCTACTAGGCAATCTCCACTTGGTGCGTGACAAAGTTTGACAACCATTCACACACATACACGCACAGGGTTAATGACAAACCAAAGCTTTAGAGTCAGAACTTTTCAGCACATTTATGTAATGGATAGGCAAAAGCGATGCTTATCGTTGCTAGTATTATTGTCCTCCTCTGGTTTGAAAAGAAATTAAGCTCTTTGAGAGACGACTGAGGGAGGAGAGCATGCTGAGTCACAGGAACCCAAAACCTGGGAACCGCCTGCTCAGCTACGCACTGGGAATACACACACAATAGCTAAAAAGGGATTTCAACAAAGGGGAACTTCTGCAACTCCCAAAGGAGGCGTTCGAGGTACTGTAGCCATGTCACATAATGACTGCAATTTCATCTGAATGGGGAACGGAGATCAAAACGAAGAGGCAACACATGAGCTCAACAGCTGGATGGAGCAAACCATCTGGGGCCATTTACCTCTCACCTTGAGTCGCCCTAAATGAAAACACAAAGATTTAAATACAAGTAGCTTACAAATTGACTCACCCAAGTTGTGCTCAGTAAATGACAAGAGATTTATTCCAGTGTTGAAGCTCCCTATGACAGAGAAAGAAACCAAGACAGCTATTGGGATGATTACCTTTTTAGAAATAAAAAAGAAACATAGAATTTTGGGGAAATATGCAGATTGCCAATTTTTCTTTTTTCTTGCTTTTGCCTGGGATGAACTGATTCAAATTTAATGGTCAAATGTCAGGGTTGCTGTGTTTTTTGGCTGTGACTTAAGCATTCACTTGCTAATTATCACAAAATCTCACCCACATTTATAATAGAATAAATTAATAGAAAGATGACATTTTACATCTATAAGTTCATTAAATATATATTTATTTTATATCTTTAAGTTTAAAAGTAAACATCATTGTAATATCATGATGTTCTGCAAGAAACAGAAGGAGAACTTCTTCTGACAGTATTTCACATTTCACTGGATGCTGACTTGGTGACATCAATCTGAGGTTCCTTACTACGAACTGTTGTGATTATACTTTTCCTCTGTGCTGCTGGATTTGTAGCTTGTTTGCAGCATCTGTATTTGAATCATTGTCTTCTGCCATAACTCCAACTTTGTGTTCTATCAGAAACAGCTTTAATTGCCACAGCTTGTTGTAGGGAAAATAAGATGGTTTGTTAAAGATGAAAAGAGGCCTCTAAACATCACTCTTAGCTTAAGTCTGGATGTTACTAATAGCATTATCGATGGATCTGTTCTTTTCAAGTGTCCCATTTAGCTGTGGCCATGAGCCAGTATCTAAAACACCTGGAGCCAAAGCAGATCAATGGAATTCAGGCATCATTCAAGCTGTGGTGTGGGACTTAATCATGTAAATGAACCCCTGTTACATGCCAGCCAAATGAGTTCACATGGCGCAGCTACAGCAAGTTAGGATATAGCAGGGGTGTACATCACAAGAGTGCGTTGACAGTGTTTGTGTAATTACTCTCGCTACCAAAGGGGGGAAGCAAAAGTTGTGCACCGTAGGTTTAATTTCATTATTCACACCTGTGTTTTTTTGTACTGTGACATGCCAAAATGTTTCCTTTGAAATAATCCTATTGTTCCTGGGCATGCTTCGCAGTTCGCCTCTTTCAAAACGAGCATTCATACTGTGCAGCTCAAAATGTGTCTCATAAATATTTTATTTTGTTAGCTTATATTTGTATTAAAAGCTAGACACTGCTACTGCTAACAGCCTGGTAAATATAAAGGTTTAATTCACTATTAATACAAGAGGGAAGCAAACCACCAGTAAACCAGACAGCTTTGGAATCGTTAAATGGTACACAAGTCACAAGACAAAGCTAAGCTATTCGCTTCCCTTGTTTTCATTTAAGCATGGTTATACTACTTGTCACTATTGAAAACAAAGAAATTAATTTGGCAATGTTTCTTTTCATTTATTTAGTAGTAAGAAAGCAAGAAACCATATTTCCCAAAAAATCACAGTATTGCTTTAACAATGCTACACTGGAGATGTTTTTGCGTATAGACTCACTTTTTTGAGGGTAGTCAGGAAGAGGAGCCACCTGGTAGGCGCTACGCAAGAATCTGAGTTTTGTTTTTTCTTTATCCCCCTCTTTGGTTGGCCCAGTCTTTCTTTCTCCTCCGAACTGATCAATTAGGCCCCCGTCAGGCTCAGCTGCACTGTCAGCACTGACCTTATTCTCAGCCAGTGTTTCTCTGTTGATTTCCTCTGTTGACTGCTCTGCCCCCACACCCTCCATCTTTTCCTCATAACTCTCCTGGTCACCAGCTGCAAAGCTTCCATCACTGCCAGATGTATGTGCCACACTCTCCTCTGAATTAATGTCAAAGAACTGATCGTCGTCAGCTACATCAGAGGGAGTAGGTGGGATCAAGTTAATGACAAGTGGTGTGAGAAGGCTCCCCGAAGCTGCCGTGCTATTAGTGCCACTTGCAAACAGCGATGGGTATTCCTCCTCTTCTTCGTCATCTTCCCCACTGGTACAAGCGATGGCCTGTGTCTGTATAGGGAGTGAAGAGAGAGGCTTTAGTCTTCTTTTTTTCAGGGCCCTTGAGCAGGCAGACACAGAGCTGGCTGAGCGAGCCATGCTTGTCCTCTGGGTCAGGGGGTCCTCCTCAAACAGGCTGAAGCTGGTGTTAACTATCCCCAGATCTTCCACTGTAATCTGGATAGCCTCCTTCTCACCTGATCCCTGCTGATCCAAGTGTGGAAGCTGAGGGACCCCATTAATCTTCCTTTCCTGCTCCTGCAGAGGATCCTTCTCCTCACCTCGCAAACACAAGCAGCAGAACAGCCTGCGTAAAAGACGCTGAGTGCCTTTTCTCCATGGGCGCCTTCGAGGCCGCTGTTCTGCACTTGCCATAGCAGTGGCTGCTTAACTGTATACTGCATATACTACTAAATACGCCATTCTTTACTTTGATTAGATAGACCTTTGCAGACTGAAGAGAAAGCTAACAACCATCCACACTTCTGAGATGTAATGCTGCCCTGTGATAGAAGACACAGCATCCAAACACAAATGCACTCATTCCACAAGCACTCATCTGCAACATGTGTTGCTTAGGAGAGGAGTGAAAAAAAGACCAATTCATGCGCTCCATCTCAGGTGAACACTTGAAATGAAAGCAGGGCTTTGATATGTTAAGCAGCATCATTGTAGATACAGCTCTGATTTCAAAGGGCTTTAAATAAGACAGCGATACCCTGCCAAAATCAAATCTTTGCATAAACCATATGAAATGTAGATAACAACAATGTTAAATTACTAAAAATAAAATCAGTCATGCATTTCAATCATAATCCAGTGTGTTTGTGTGGTTAAGTGCACGTGTCCATGCATGATTGTGCATGTGATCGCATTATTACAAGGCGGTGTTCAGTTTCTCTGTGGGTCATCTGTCGGGGACTTACAGCGTGCATAGAAACAGGCGAGAATATGGGCCGGCGGATGCTTGGATCATACAACCCCTATGGCATCAGATGACATTTCCTTCATTCCACAGGCCCAGTCCTGTTCTGCGCTACGTGATAAGTCATCCAACTTCAGCTTAAAACCATTTGGCCACACCACCCACATTGAAGGCTTGAATGAGAAGATGATATCCGTGTTTTTTTTCTCACGCCCAAAAAATGACAGTAGAGTGATGGGAATAATTACTCCTCCGCTAGTATCCACCTTTCACCTTGAAGTCTCTCTGTGGAGTACAAGGAAGCTGCTACTGTTTGTTTCTTGAACATGATCTTCCTCAGTTTCTTCTATTTCTACCCCCATAAAGCTCCTAAATTTGGGTCTTCTGTTTACAAGTCAGCTTTAAAAGCCAAGACGTTTTACCTACTACAGTATGAAACCCAGATTAACTTCCTTGGGTTTTAAGTTATTCTACACATCCTTCTTCATAAAAGTAAACAGCATTGCATTATATTGCCCACATTCATATGGAAAACTCAGCTCTATGTTTAAATTAAAAATCTACCACAAAGGTTGCCTTAATTGGGGTTTTAACAACACTGACTATGTTTTCCCAAATAAAAGCTGACCTCAGACACAGTAACTGTTCTCAAATTAGGCTAAACAATTTGTTGCCGTGCAGTAGCCTAGTATAATATCTGCACACTGGCAGCAGATATTAGCAAAAGTAGTTCATTCTATTTGTCTGGATACCGTGAGATTCTCAGGTAATAAAGTGCCGGAGAGACTTTGTTGCTAGGCGCAAAATTACAGCACCTCAAGGTGATTTCAGTGGGAGGCCAGCTGGCTATTAACAGATTAAGTGCAGGGGTGAATACTCTTTGTAGCCCAGTGAAAGGTGCTTTGATACCATGTCATTCAGACCCACATGATGGTTTCAACACTGTGAAAAGGTGATCCCCAGTATTAGTGGGAGATGAGAAACTATTTGAATTCAGTTTTGACTTGGATGCAAGCAGAGAGCAACAGTACATTCAGAGAGGTGAGGGGGACGTGCCTTAGAAAGAGGAAACCTGCCCTCCCCTTTAGAACAGCTGCAAACCATTTTTGGAATTAAGTATCCAAGAGAAAAAAAAATATAATGTATGTAAATTGTATGAATCTGCAGTGTTGAAAATAAGTGGGCATGGTTAAACAATTGTGCAATATTGTTACAGGGGGAATTTGAAAGAAGGGGTCTGTGACATAATCCAGGTCAATACTGCATGGCCAACAAAGGGGGGCAGTAAAGAGCAGATGCACAACACTGACAGGACATAAAACAGAGCCCACCACTTCTTAGAAAGACCTCCTCTGGTATTCACAAGTCTGGATAAAGTTAAACCACACAAGTGCTTTTCATTCACAGCAGAGTGAGGCCAGCTTTCATGATATCTTGATCTGGTATTTGCAATCTAATATCAAGTTTGGTCGTAATCCTTTCTACATGTTGTTTGAATATACATAAGCAGTAGGGGAACGAAAAGATATACATAGGATTAATGTTCCGTCTCCTTTAAAAGGGATATGTTTGAAATTAGCTGAAAATCTGCGACCTTACTGGCAGATTTATGAAAAATTATTTCCGTATGATAAATGTTGAGAGACAGTGTAAGTGACAGAGCAGACAAAGATGAATGTCTCACAGCTGCCATAGCCTGGGGCCATTTGTGGGAGAGATGACTGAGACAGACATGGGAACCCACGTCTCCACTCTCCGAGTGACGATGCAAATTTTAAGCGATTCTTTTTGTCTTTAACTTAGCCTCTTGGATTTGTTTGACTTTCTCTAGGCATTTGTGAAGTTATGTCACCGTAATTCATTGCACTTGGTGAGTCCGTCTACATGTCCAGACATAGGTCCATGAGTATCTGAGCATGCTCTGAGCGTGTTTTCGCTGGTCTCACTACCAGTGAGTGGTAGATTCTGGACAGCCCCTAGACGGCTGTGCAGCCAACATCAACACCAGCCCTCAACTCTGGGAGGGCTCCCTTCTAAAGCACCCTCTCCTCTTGCTCAGTTGTAGCGCAGTTAAACATGTTGAACATTTCCTGTGACAGTCATGTTTCCATAGGCATCAAGACTCCGGGTCCATAGTCAGCGGTGGGTTTTGTGGTGAACATGACCCTGTTTGGCCATGCAGAGAACTCACGCAGACACACACACACACGCTCACAGAAAAGAAAGAAATAGAGGCTTTTTCTCTGCTCTAATTCACAGAGGAGAGGAGGAGGAGAATGCTTCAACCAGCCTGTAATTGCATTTACTAAACAAGACAGCAGCATGAGTCACTTTCCAGCGGCAAAGAATGTCACCTCTTCCTGTGAAACAAGGAGGAATGGAGGGAGCTCTTACTCCAGAATAACATTCAGAAACCTCTTTATATAGTTGAAGATGGTGAGCAGCCGCAGAGGGCCAAACAACATGGCGGTATTCTTGGAGCAGCAAGGGGGGTCTACAAAAATAATCACATTCAACTGAGAATGTTGAGTTCCCAGATTCAACAGATAAATCAACACATCACGATTTGAGCCTTTTTACCGCCAAAGATTCACTTAATCAGATGCATCCATTTTGCTTACACAGATCTTCCTGTTTGCACTCGCCACCACCAAACCTCTTGGAAGTCGGACCAAGTGTGCCAAATATTTGCAGTTTCCCCTGTGGCTGATACCTAATAGCATGAGAAAAGGAGTTCGGCGGAGGGAAGGGAGAGGGCAGTGACCTTGAGAACTCCTGGGTTGAACTTTCCCCCCAACTCCCAACCCCCATCACCCACCAGTCCTGTGCTCCCTAATCAATTACTGTTGGCAGTCAGGAGACCACCAATGATTAGCAGCAGTGAGGCAGACGTGGTTTTGGGGGTTGGAGTGTGGGATGTGGGAGACTGGGAGGGTGGCGCGTGGGGGAAAGGAGAGGAAAGAGTTCCTACACAGGGCTTTGATCAAAACGCTGCCTCAAGAATAGTGCAATGCAACAGGACCCCCCTAGTTTAAATGACCCTTGAACAGTTTTATTTATTGACGAGAATGAAAGATGGCAACCTTTTGTATTTCTTGCCTCTCAGACTGTCACACGTGAGCAGACAGCTGTAGATCCCAAATGCTGTTTACACTCACACATGTACAGTAGAAACCAGCCGAGACAGACAGGCTCAAAGACAACAGCACAGAAACACCGCACATAAACACAAACCTTTTTTGTTGTTTGGGACTTTGAAGCAGGAGGGAAATAATTTACAGGCTCTTTTTTTTTATGAGAATCTGAGCTGTTCCCACGCCCAGTGTGGCAGGAAAGCTCAACGAAATCATTTGTCTTAGATTGGCTGATTGGCTCGCTGGAATCTGAGTATGTCTTTGACAGTGATTGAAGTTTAATTTGATGAGAGGAACTCTCCCACCACACCCACCCACAACTGCCCTTCTCTCACTTTTATTCTTTTGCCCTCTTTTTCCTCTGTATCTTCAATTCTTTTGTCTCTTTTGTCTTCTTTAAGTTTATAAGTTTATCTTTTTTATAGAGTGAGAGTGAGGCTGACACAGAAAAGGGGCCAACACTCCTGCAGACGTCAGAAATGTTTGTGTCATTACTTCTCCCCTCTTGTTTTATGGTCGCGAAGTGGGGGGGGGCAGCGAGAGACAGTTTATGTGTGAGTAGGAGAGAGTGAGAGAGCTAAACACAGAGAGAAAGATTAAATAAAGAAAGATAAAAGAGGAGGAAAGAATAAAAGACAGAAGTTATGAGCTGGAGGAGCAGTGATACAACAGGCCAGACTCCATGCAGCACAGCGGACTGAGCAAGCTCTCACAAACCTGCTTTACAAGATGTGGCTTCCTCCGGGGCTCTCCATGGCTAGCCTATTCTCCAACTCTCCCTGCACGCAATTAATGGCATTATGAGCACCACTGGAAAGCTTCAACTAAACAGTTGTGTCTACAATTTTCCCATGGGAACACCATTTTGTGTAGATGCCAAGCACTCTGAAGTGATACGGTTATCTCTTTCACTGATGTTCTCCTTCGGGACTTGCACTGTTGAGATAGCTTTGAGGAAATAAAGCGAAATCAAATTAAGTTTTATCTGTAATTTCGGAGCCAACAAGGATTATCGTGATACATCACTGAGCAATGCGAGCTGGACTCTGACTCGGGCAGTTTTGGAATCCGGTCCATGGTATTGTTTGCTGCCCTGGGTTTGTCTTTGTCATGAGATGTTTTTCACAGCCAGACAAGTATGGTCACTGTGATGTCCGCAGCCAGAGCATCTGAGCCTCATCAGGCAGGCATTTCAAAGCTGCTGTCATGGGTATTTAGAAAGTGGCAGACCAAGGACAAAGGCCGACTATTGGCAACTTGTCCATTTTGTAGGCCCTTTGAGGTTTCCTAACGATGCCTGTGCCCTCATAGAAATCACTGCAAATTAATTTTAACACTCAGTGAAAAGACAGATTAGTGCCGATAGGATGGCACAAAGGGTGTTAAATATGGCGAGCAGCATGCTGGACCACAGGCCAGGCCTGGGACACATCAGCCACAGCTGCCAACACTGACCTATTTTCACCAAAACCAGCTTAAAGATTTTTTAGTAACCTCTATTGTCCAAAGGCCCTGCAAGGCACACCACTGAAGTTTTATCTGCATGACCCCCCTTTGGGTACGGTGCCCTTTGATGCCTCTCATAAAGGCAACGATGGGGTTTTAATTAAGTGTGGCAGGTGATTAGATGGTCCATATTGATCTGGTGGGTTAGGGGCAGATGTTGCAAGAGACAATCTGGGGGGAAATAGCTCTATAAAGAATACAAACAAGGGCCCAAACAATTGTGGTGGAGACTTCAGTGACAAACACGACCCTCACTCTTAAACCAAGAGAGAAAAGTGATTTCAGATTCAATTATCTTCTTTGCTGGAGGAAATAGTGAGCAGATGGCAACAATAGTCACGGGCCTCACCACGATCAGCACTGTTCACGGACATCTTTTCTTTGGGACAAATTTACCGTGGCCTCATGAGGTTTTCATTGAAGTGTTAGCACTAGGAGGTGAAGCTTGCCAACAGGTCAATGCCATTACAGACATGACAGAGGTCCAAAGCCTCAGAATATTTAATGTAAACTCCTTTTGACACCAAACTCCGTCTATAAAAGATTTGCTTTGTCTGCTCACATTTTGTCAGTTTGATTCCTGGGGAAGAAAGTGATTGTGTGTGTGTGTGTGTGTGTGTGCGTGCGTGTGTGCGTGCGTGCGTGCAGGAAATATACTTAATGTCCTTTACTACATATCTTTTCATGTTAAGCAAGTACTGACATGGTTGAGCAACATTTGTAAATGTCAGCATGTAGGTCAGTCAGGAGAAATTATCCTTGGTTATGCTATGAATCATTATTTAAAGGAATGTAAATAGCGGCTAACCAGTTACAAGGTACAAGGGTTTGTGATTGTTTTTGACTGGGTCATGAGATGACTAATTTGCAGTTTACACAGTTCATGGGAGAAATTTATGAAGACAAAGACTTGGAGGCAAGTCTGACTTTGTCTGCTGGCTACCACTATGGGAGCAGAGTGAGAACCATATTTGAATGATGACCAAGTTTTTTAACACAAATAAATTACCTCCATTTAAGGGTACATAAATCTGATCTTCTGGAAGGGCAGTGACCCTTCTGAAGGAGCACAGGCTAAACTTCTAGTTAGATTCGTGCCATGGCTGAATGAGAAGGGAATGTGTTTACTTTCTGGAAATGGCCATGAATAAAACAAATGGGACCAGGGAGAAATCCTGAAACGTTTATTGATGAAGAAGTAAAGACAGATTCACAGGGTTATCTGCAAAGACTTTCAAATGACTTACAATTGCTGATAGCTGCTGCGTTGTGTTTCTCCCCACTGTAACTATATAGCTCCCTTTGTCTTTGGCATGTCTTTAACGTGAAGCCAAACCTTTGAGTAATAAACAGTGGCTGACATAAAACCAGCAGTCTTCAGTCTAATGTTTGTTATGTATCATAAGTGATTATTGTCAATGTTTGGCATTGTATCCCCACTGCCATATGTCCATAGGTTGATGTTAAGTGGTTTACAGCTGTCAGGGATTACTTAAGAAAAAATCATTTTCAAGGATCTTTGCCCTGCCTTCACTTATTGGCTTGGGCTTTGTATCTCTGCCCTTGATTACTGCAAACAGCGGTGGGGAAGATACGATTCACACACCTTCTATTTTGTGTAAATAGAAGGTGTGTGTGCCTGTGTGAGAGAGAAATACAGTTAAAGTGAAGAGTGAATTATATGAAGATTTTTCTCTGCTACGATTTGGTTCAGATGTAACTGACATTCAGATTCAGAACAGATCTAAAAATAAATGTGCCACATCAGGTGGATCAGAGGACGTTTGAACCTGTTTATCCACTTCATTCTACCAACCTGTCTGATTGGTGCGATATGCTACAGTATAAACAGTAAATACAACGTGTGCTGTGATGTCTAATGTGGTACTGTGCTTTTGCTCTTCTGTGTATTCTGTATTAGGGTGATTTTCGGCACATATCTCTGGGTGAGGGAAGGTCATTCAACGGTGAAAAACTAATCAAAGGCTGGAAAAAATATGTATTAGAAAAGTGACTGAATAGGAAATAGACACACACACACACACAGACACACACACTTCATTTCTCTATCTTTCCTCCATCACTCACTGAAATCTATTTATAAAGGTCTGCCAGTGCTGACGCAGGGTGACACAAAGGCCACCTTTGAGAGCAGAGTATCGCACATAACATCACTCAGCACCTTGAACGGCTTTAACAAAAACCTGGGGACACAATGGGATCAAATATACTGTATACTTATTAGTCACCTGTGACAATTGTCAACGTCCGTGCAGATTGCTAACATTTGAGGAACCCGGGCCAGTGATCCTTTAATTTTACTGAATGAAGTGTGGACGGAAACCTGAACCTTCTCAGAAGCTAAATTAGAGAAAGGCAACACAATAGTTGCTCATTTCCTGCACTGAATAGACTTTTGAAATGACCTCCAGCTCATTCATCCTCTTGCCATTATCAGAATTTGCATGACACATGGTGCTGTTTCTGTTAGGAACTTTTAATGGTGCTATTTGTAGAAATTACATTCCTGTCATTTTGCACAGGAAATTACTATCCGTGTTAATACATTGTCTGATGGTTTATTCATTTAGAAATGCCATTAACTAATCTTTTGTATCAGTGACCATGTATATGAGGTCCTTTGCCTATAACTTACTGAAAATAATGACTGCTTATATATACGCACGGAGCCTCTGACCCACTGATTTATTGCAGATACAAAACTATATGAGCTGACATTTTTCTTTGAATCTTTTTGTGAAGCTTTAAATCACGTGTATCTATTTTGCCATCACAGACGTATAATCTGTGTCCGCTGTGGGTGTGAGAGGGGTGTATTTGTGTCCTTTTCCTCCTGTGCTGACGGTCCTCTCCGGAGGCCATTAATGCTACATGTCTAGTCACGCTAGACAGCAGCAGGCTGTTTTAGTACTCAGGTTGCTGAAGGTTGCTCTCTCACCTTGACCCCGCTGAAACATGAGACCTTGAATACTGTCTTCCCCTATTTCTTCAAATAGAAACATTGGGGTTTCTTTACACCAGGATGGGCTGGTCAAAGCTACCGGAAAGCGACTGTTTCTGTGTATTCAGGAGAGGTTACAGCCACAATGTATCTGACTGCTGTCTGTATCAATTTACATTATTTGGTGTCCTTTCCTTTTTTATCCCATGCCTCTTTTCTCTGTTTTTGCTGGTTGTTATTGAGAGCAATATGATGTTAAATCCTTAGTCAGTCCAGTCGTCTTATATATCCTCTGTTTATTATATCAGCTATATCCTTGTGGGTCATTAGGAGCTACTAGGAGCATGCATTAATTGCCACCCACAGCATTTTTTGAATGGCATTTATACACATGATATGATGCCTATAAATTTAAAGTTTGCATATCCAGTACTGTTTTCTTAATACTATTGTGTACCAAACATCTCATACCAAGTACCAGATAATAATGATAAATAAAAATAAGTAGAAATATTTAAAAAAAAACAAACTAAAAAAACTGTACAGTAACTAACTTGCAGCAAAACTATCTGCCTAGCCTTTATAGAGTAGCTGATATCAGCACTGTGAGGCAGGTGGTTAATATATGGATAAGGATCTGTTTAAGTGCAGGAAACCAAAAACTCACTACAGCTTCAGCAGTCTGCAGCCTGTCTCAGTTCCCTGATGGACAGCAGCTCAGACTGAGGGTCAGCATGGGGGTCAAAAGAAGAGAACAGGTCCATATTGTCAGTTTGATTAGGGACTCATACCCTTTCACAAAACCCTGTCCCCAGCAGCCCCCTCGCCTCATCCCGGCCCTGGGTGGAATGCAGGGGAATCTGATGGCAGACAGGAAGTCCTTATTGTACTAGTGCAGAGATCCCGGAGCCAGACAGCATACGGGAGCGATGTCATCCCTGGCCCGGCCAGGCATATCTTTGTGCTTGCTCATCGCGTAACAAAGACGTAAATAAACACTGTTACCCCCACTGGTCTTCAACTGTCATTTCAATTAGGCAGCGTAGTGATCGAAAGCCACGGCCTGTGTTTTTCCCAGCCATGCTGTTACCTCTGACCCCTGCGGCTCGTGCCTGAGGTGATTTTCTTTATTAGTCCGTGGGGTCAGTATTTAGCCCCATAGCCATCAGTAGCTGGCTTAAATCTGCAGAGTCAACACTCTGCCTTCCTGGCTGTTAGCTGCATTAGCACACTGAAGCCCCGCAGCCCTCCCACTCCCACTCCCCAAACATCCTCCCCAAGGCCAGATAACATCTCTGTCCTGTGCATTCATGAGCGGGCCAAAAGCCTGTGTTCTGAAGCTAGGCTTCTGCGCACATTGATGCACAGAGGCTTTCTAGGAAGTCTATTCAATTTAAATATGTGACTAGATGAAGGCTTCACCAACAGTAACAAGTTCAGAGTTGTAAGACATAAAAAAGGACTACACATGATAAAAAAATTCATCAATCGGCTGCTTAAACCGGTATGATTTTCTGACTTTGAACTGTTTAACATCCATACCCGGCCTAAGCATAAAAGTTATTAATAGACAAACGGCAAAAGTGTACCCAGAGACAACAATCTAACTCATAGTTTTTGTTCAAATAAATATTTGTAGTTGCCCAGACAGAAGCCTTTTAATATTAGAGGTCTCGACTTTCTAAACCCTCAGTTACAACTCGAATTGAGGCGAAGAAGTTAACAGAGCTGTGACCAAATCATACATTTTCCAGGAAGCCAAGCCTTTGGGATCGAAACAGTAAATGTTTTGTTACTGGCAATAAATCATGACATTGTTTAATTAGCATCCTCCAAATTCTCATTCATTGCGGTGTGCCTCTGAGATGTTTCCTTCTTTGGCTTTTACTCACATATTTCTCAAGATATTCCACCCATCAATTTTGCCACTGAGAGAGAGCGAGATAGATAGAGGCAATGGTAATTACACAGGAGGGAAATCTGGTGAGGAATAAAATGGGCCATTGTGATAATCCTCCAGAAAGGATTTACAATCCCTATCAGATAAAGAAACAGCCATTTGCTTATCAGGCTCTCTGGGCGGCTTTTCACATTACACACGTTTTTGGTTTTTGTTCTTTTTACAGTTTTAACAGTACAAGACAATGCATGTAATTACAGCTTTTGTTTCATATAAAACTCTAAAAATCTATTACTGAAACAATTTTAGTCTTAGCAGAAAGTCTCTCAGAAACAGCCTTAAACATCCATGAAATACCATTCCTCCCACTCTCCTCTAGCTGTGGACTTCACCTGAGCCTAATCTCACAGGGCATCTCAACTATACAAAACCCTGTCAACCGGAGTAAGACGATGCCTTGTTGGTGGTGGTCTCTAAAGACCAGCAGGGACAATGGATCAAATACAAACTGTGAGGCTTTGAACTATTGTTGTTACTCTCTTTCCCTCTATTGCTCATGCCCACCACAACCCTCTGCTCCTCCTCTCCTCCTGATATCTCTCTTGCTATCTGACTGAGTGAAAGTGCGTCATTCTGGAGGAGGAAGAAATTTCTGATTTGCCTATGTCATCTGCCTTTGACCCAGATAACAGTTTACATCTACTCAATAATGTATGTCGAACCGGCCTTTCTACTGGCTCACTAGTGTTTTTAATCTGATAGAAATCTACTCGGAATTCCCCTCCATCCATCTGACCTCAGGGTTGTAAAACAAATGCAGTTTGGAGACCATGTGTGTGTAGGTAGATTGCATTCAAAGGAAGGAAAGGAGGCAGGATTTGGGTAGGACAGATGACATGGAACAGGATTAGATGTAATCCAAATGATAATAAATTACAATGTAAAGACAATCCTATAAATTTCTCATTCCTTGCATACATGCCTATTGTAGTTCAGCTGTCTTTTCTCCCCGCCTCTATGCTCCCATTAAACATGAGCCGCGAAACATTAGTCATCCACAAAGCGCTTAGATACTCAGGAGATGTATTGCAGTATTCAACAATAACAGTCTCATAACGGTACAGTCGCAAAAAAAGTCATAAAAATTTCATTATGCATTTTCAGAAATAAGCCATGCACTGACAACTGTCGAAACGAAATGGCAACTTGGAAAAGTGGGAGCTTATTTGTGTGTAGATGTTGCAGAGTGCTGCCAGCATTTCATGAATAACACAATAAAACAGTCAAACAGCGCTACAGAAATCTTCCAGGTTTCCAAATGTTTGAAAAATGGGACTTTCTTTCGCAAGAGGAATCCCGTGGAATCTGATCCTTGGATATCAATCTCTGTCTGCGTGATAAAGACACTGATGACAGAGGAGTTGATCACTAGCCTAGGGTGGGGTCCATGCATATTTGTCTGCAGTTCTACAGTAAATGCTGCTGTCTCCACCCAAACTCAAACCACTCCACAGACTTGTCTCTCTTCCCGAGCTGTCTGCAGACATCAAGTCTAACATATTGTACACACTGCATTTACCTTCATTCCATCAACCATTTCCACAGGACAGGACCACAAGGAGCCTCAGCTAATGAGAAAACAACATGTATGTAATCAGCTTGAGAGAACAGGGGGAATTCTGCCGACCTCAGTAAAGCTATCGCTGGCAGAGGCTGCTTATGATACAGGCCTGTCACTTTCTGCCAGCTGGCACAGACACCCTGGCAAAACCATGCCTGGTGGTTAATGGATCATAAAGGTTTGCTGGGAGCCGCTTCACAGCTCGAGTTGATTTAGCAATGTAACACAAACCCATTAGTGCAGCCTTTCTGTGTAAGCGAGCATGGCATTCAGACTCCATGCACCATGCAGGCTCCATGCAGCAAAACACAGACTTATGGCCCTCGTAAATCATCAGGTCTGGGCAACGTGCTCAAAAAGGCAGCTACTCATTTCATCAAAAGAAATGATACAGCTTATCACATAATCACTGTAAAATTATTGGCATGCCCAAGGCAATTATTCTCAACTGCCTCATGTTAAACCGTACGAGCAATTTCCTAACCATTCTGTCCACAAAAACGATCCATTAAATTCAAAATGATGCCAGTGTTGTAACTTATTATAAGGAGAAGTGCGCTGACTTCATCCCCTCTTCAGAAAACTGGCTGCATTGTTTTGCCGCCCATTTCCATAGCACTGCACACTTATCCACTGTTAACAAGTCTGCATCTCAAGGCTGGATTAAAAAAGAAGAGTCTGTCTTACCTTCACACAAAAAGGCCTTAGATCATCATTATTCCAGAAGTGCACAGTCAAAACCAAAGACATTATTCACGGCAACACTTTCTGTGTTTGAAGAAATGTGACACACCGTAGATGGTGTGTTGGCATGAGGACAAGCCTGGCTGGCTGACAGAAAAGGATTAAACAGTATTAAGAGTGTCCAGATGCAGGGCTGCATGCACATTCGTTCAAACTAATACTTCAACATGCTGACACGCTGCAGTGGAGGATAAACAATGATCAAAACCATCACCATTATCTCATCACTCATAACCATTACGCGTTCTTCCACTTTATCGTATTTGCATGCTGGATCTCAGCATATCAGTGCAATAAAGTTGGTTTGATGCTAGCTGCTGTGGCTAACAGCTGAATTTCTGTTTTTATACATGTGCTTTGTATCGTTTCGCTGTCTGTAGGTCTGCTGTTTAAAGCTGATTATAGTCTGCCAGATGGACCCCTGAGCCCACGCCTGTGTCACCAGCCCACCCCTTGGTGAGGGATACACATCTGGGTCATGCCTGCATTTGAAGATAATAGATGAGATTGTGTGAGTACAGTGTTTGTTTTGCAGATTTTGCATCATGGTCAGTGCTGTAGAACGACTCAAGTGAGATTACAAGTTAACCAAAGCAAAATCTCAGACAAGGACACCCACAAGATGATTTAATTTTCCTTCATGGCCCGTTTAAATATCATTTTTCTATATAATCTACATTTCCTCTGAGGTCATTGTAGGAAGGCAAGCTTTATGAACCTGTAGTGTTGTTACAAAGGCCAGAAATTCCCCAGCCGCAGCATTGGGGCCGGCCCTGCTCCCTGGACGGCCTCCCCTGGAAGTCTCCTGTGACCCCTCAGACTTTCCATAAATCTGCTGAGTGATTGCGGTGGTCAATTAACACTCTGTGAATTGCTCCCAGTGGAGAGAACGGTCACATCCGTAACAGCAAGAAACCAAAGCCGCGGGTTCACTCCGAGTTCTGCAATAATAACACAGTGGACCTGGTACAATGAAAAATGGGTTGAGGGCCCAAAACTATAATGGCAGCTATTGTGCTGGTGGTCACACAGTCACTCAAGTGCAATATTCAGGAAGGCAATTTCATTACATCCAATAGAGCCTCAATCATGTGTAAAATTTGCAGTTTGAATGGGCTTGCTATCATATCAATCATCAGCGACTACAGTGAAGGCTAATGGAGGTCCTTTCTTCCTGCAGACTCTTTGGGCTTAATTTAGTCGTTTATTAATCAAGGCAGGCCTTTCTTGTTGTGCTAAAGCAGGGTGCTCACACCAATATGTTTCCTCAAGATTAGCAGAAAATAGCACTTGTTCTGCTGGGGGAAAGAAATCAGTCACAGTCTGTTTCATGTTGAATACTGTAAAAGACCTACAAATAACTGATTTAATTTCCATGTCCTGAGTTTGGACAATGACAATGTTAGGGCCTCCCACAGCCTGAAACAACAGAATTTAGGAGTTGAATGTGGAATGTGAGGCTATCTTTAGCCATGTTAGCAGCTAAAAATGGCTTCATGTCCAGATGATGTATCCTAATGACTTCATCGATACATTGAATTTCTACCTAGGTGTTGACATGTGGTTTTTAGTGAAATATCTAGACAAACAGATGGATTGACATGAGTTTGTGACCTGCAAACCTTAATTTATTGCCATTAACAGGACAAATATGCTGAATATTTTGGTTTATGTTGCAGCAATACAAAACATCGTATAAACCTCTGGTGGACTCTTGCTAATACGCAAGAGTCTAGTGCACCTATTGCCTGTTAAACATTAACTTGACACAATGAGCACTTTAGCAAGTTAGCATTTGGAGCTGCTTGGGCTATAGACTCTTGTTTTAGTATTATACACCCGAGTGTTCAGTATGCTTTAAACAAACTGTTAAATATGACAAGTTTTCTTTTTTTCTCCAAATGGTCACATTCAAAAAAGTCAGTGGAGCCTCCTTCTGGCTGCAGCACACTGCTCCTCTATTAGAGCTCTTTGCGGCTTTTGTATGTCTTGGTTGTCTCGATGAAAGGAATTGTACAAATGAGGATAACGGCTCATACTGTATGCTTGAAATGAAGTGCTTGTCACAATGTGAAAAGTACTTGAGTTGACATGTTCCATGCTCCCGCGTCTACCATGGCCCCTACCAGACATGAATGGTGCCACTTTATGAATGCATGTATGGGGAAGTGTACTGTAGAAGATCAGGGGATGCTGACGTTTGAGATTCACTCAGCAGCTGCAGGAAGCAGAGGAAACCCCAATAGGGAAGTGATGCAGTCGGCCTAATCACACAGATGATTCACAAAGGCTGTTGAATAAAGCACCCAGAGTATTTCATCATCACCGAGAGATGACCTTTTAATAGTGTAAATCAGCTTTTCCTTTTATAGAAGAAAAACTTGAGTTGTGTTTGGCAACCGTGAGACACTGCATTCATTTCACATAAACTACAATTTTAAAGTTAAATCACCATAATTTGGCTGTTCTTGGGAGTCTTGGCATATTTAATTTATCATGCCAATAATAAATTCGAAAAGGGACAAATGTTTCAAATGAAAATAACAAGCAACCCAGCTTTTAATTGAATGGCTGGTGAATGTTCATTACCCTAGAATGACCTCATCTGTGGTCGCACTCATGGGTGTGTGTTGATGGTTGAACACTTTTACTTTGTTTACAGATGTTGTGACTCGGAGTGTGGAAAATAGGTGGTCAGTAGCCCCACAAACCCCTTAATTTGCACTTTGTCGGCCTTGTTTTTTATGATGCTGCAAACAATTATGTATACAAGGAACATCCCATAAAAGACACTAATATAAACATTTTATGACTGCAGACAATCTTTTCACAAGCACAAAGGCATTATAGGAAGTAAACACATGACCTCATCATCCATATTTTTATCTCTGGAGTTAGACTATACAACCTGTAAGGTACTTGGCAGGAAATCAGTAGCAGACACTTTGCTTTATTCCAACATGTAGTTCAGGGTTTTCTGGCTAGGCCAAGTCAAGTCCAGCTTTGCTGAACCCAGCTGTGGTTTTTGGTCCCTAGTAAAATGTTTTTACGTCTAGACACTGCACCAGAATAGAAACACAGAATGGATTTAGCTGAGTGTCAACTCTGTCCTACCCACAGGACCAGTGAACTTTCTCATGAGTGAAAAAGGCACTCTTCCGTTCTGTTATTTGACTTCACAGTTCAATAGAGCTGTCAGCTGGAATCGCAGTGTTGACACAGCAGTAAGGATGAGTGAGATAACAATGATATCTGATCAGGATTTGAAGGCACGCACGGAGCACACCAACTCTTTATGGAGGATAGTAGAGTACAGCTGATTTAAATTTAAAAAATGAGGCAAAGAAAAAGCTCACGTAAACACAAAAATAAAGGCTGTGATCGTGTTTTATAATGAAAAATGCATCTACATTTGGGAAAGCCTTACATGTGTTGTCATAGAATTGAGCCAAGCATAATGTCACCACCATATTTTTTGTGTTGACTTTGATATGTTTTCTGTCTTGACTTGGGTGAGTGTTCTCCTTTTCTTCTCCCAGCGATGAAAAGCAGGGAGTGCGTGCGTTTGATAAAATGCCCAAAATTTATTATTTTATTGGTCCTTCAATAGTCCATTTCTTTTGAGTGCTGACACAATGTTTGCACAAAATGCTTCTGGCTTTTTGTTTTTCACTCAAATGCTTGGAAACAAACTATCAAATGTGCCTAAATTGCTCTGCAATTTACATTTCCAGTCGACTTTTCCTCACTGAATTTCATTTTGAAAGGTGCTTGCCTGGCGAGCTCATGAGTCAGGGTTCAGGAATCCCCTCATTCACTGCTAATGCACGGTGACAAACAGCGAGGATGGATCGGGATCTCCAAACATTCTCCACAGGCTTCATAGTGCAATCAATTTATCACAGGCCGGGTAGAGCGGTGCCAAGGCTTTTAACTGCAACACAAGACGTGGTCCGTGCTGCTAACAGGGGGAGAGCATGAAGATTGATGGCCAGATGAAGCTCTATTATGACTAACCCCACTTGGCGGTTTTCAAACGCTGCCGCCGGCCTGCTTTAACACTGCCAATGGTGCTGGTGGAGCAGCGTGACCCTGCCAGTAAGAGTGACTTGTGAGTGGCACAGCTACATACTGAGGATGTTTTGTGGAGTCTGAACAATCTGATCTGCATTGTGTTGATCCACAGTCAACAGACAGTGGCCCAGCACTGGCAGCGGGCCACGCTAACAAATACCAGCTTTAACTGGGGAGAACAGATAGTCTCCACTGTTATTCTGAGTAATGTCTGCCTCTCATTCATTTGGGCGGCGCATGAAAAGTTTTTCAGACACCAGGGCCATGCCAGAGGTGACATCACACCATATTTTCTTCTCCTATGAAGCAGACTGCAGCAGGATGTTAAGGAGGGTGACATGACAAAACCACCTCTGCTTACAAATGTGTACATGTCAACGCCCTTTTTATGTGTGCGGTGTGTAAAAGTGTGTGTGCCAGCGTGTGCATGCTGCTGCTTGTGCCAGATTGTACGTGTTTATGATCGTGTGTGTTCAGCGTTTGATGATGGTGCAGGTCTGTAAAGCCATTTTCCTCTGTAGTGAAGTTAAATGGGGTAAGTGTAATTGCTTGAATAAAAAAAGAGATTTATTGGGCCACTGAGGCATTATTCTATTTTCTCTGAACTAAAAGAGGTAGAATAATTCATTTCACATCCAGGAGAGAGCTGTTGATGACTGGGGTTATGCCTGATGAGCTCGCAAATTACATACATTTTACATGAGAGGATTAAATGTACCTTATTTAGGATTCTGTCCCTCTCTTCTTCATTTTAAATGACCCTGCTTTTACTTCCCTCACATTCAGTTCCTAAAGCCTTGATACAGATAAATAACAAACCTTGCTCAACCTGTCTTTCAGCTACTCTATTAATCTTGCTTAAAAAATAGTGCACTAGTCAGGGCCCCATTATTACACATTATTATTAGAACATTATTATATCTTTATCATTTTTAAGGTTTTTGTAGACCACATGTTTTCTTAACCTGCTATTGGCAGTGATTGTGATTATACACTTTTATGTTCCATCCATTGTAAGCTTACTGTTGCCTGAGCCACTCCGCGGTGTAATTTATATTTCAGCACTGACTGCAGATAAAGACAAGGGCCTTTGTGTCTGTGACAGATGGAATGTAACCAGGAATTAACCGAGCTTCAAATGGCCTAATACAGCTAAATAATTACCCACGATGATTGCAGTTTGTTTAAGCACTCGATAGAAAGGGATTCAGAGGCATCATGTTACAAAACACTGTTTTGCATCACATGCTCTCGTTCATATCATCACTTAGGCTAGTAGACTTGTGGTAGTGCTTGCGGCTGATATATGGAAACATAAAACAGGCATCACACCTACAACTTCCCCCTGTGCAATCAGGGCTTGTCTCTGTGGTCGTCACGGTGGTTGACATTCAAGTTCATTGTTTTAAATTCCCCTCCTCACTGCACATCATTTAGTTATTAGTCTGGGAGTGAGACAATGATGTAGGAAGAGAGGGATGATGGGGAAGGAGGAGTGTGTTTGCAAGATTTTTTCCCCCCGTCAACTTAGCCTCTCTTCCCTGCCTTCCTGCTGCATTCCCTTGTCCTCGGTCTGCAGTCTTTAACAGAAGAGGGCTTCAAGGAGAGGCTGGTCGAAGTCAGACAGGGATGGGCCTGAAAGAGGCGTATTGTGAGGTCACATTCTTCCCAAATGCAGGCAGGAGCCAAGTCAGTAGCTGGCGGAATTACCCCCATGAATCATGCCCATTGTGATGCCTACCCAGGATGAGAACATGGAAAGGAATTAGGTATGGCAGAGCCTTATCAGCTTCCCATTCGGAACCGGTCAGCCACTCAGTGCGAGCAGCCGGACAGCCTTTCCCATCCTTGCTCATGCAGAGTGTCCGCGAATGTGGAATTCCTCCATTGCCATGTGTTGTTACTTAAGGGTGTGCTGCAGCCAAGTTACTGCGCACTTTTCCATCCACGCCCGTCCTCCTGTCTGTGCACTTCCTTCCCTCCCATTTACCCAGAGATCTTTGTGGTAGGTCTTGGAGTTCAGGCAATATTAGGTTGCACCTCTTAAAACATGTCAGGCTTTGTGGTGAAAATTAAAGAATGGAAAAATGATGAAATGTAACATTTTGCTTAAGGCTTTTTTCATGTTTAGGCAAAACTGGAGAAAAGATGAGACGAATGGAAACACATTTGACAACTTTTATCACACTGGGTTTATTTTTAATGTACAGTCCCATTTCTTTACTCTTAAACAGCTCTCGGCAGAGTCCCTGTTAAGTGGCATGTCTTGGGTGGCATCTTTGGTTTTAAGATCAACCAGTTGTCTCGCCAGTACAGTGAGGGAGACGTGAGAAACAAAATATTTTTACAGTATAATTCTGGGGGATTTAATATATCATTATTTCACCTCAACTTTCCATTTGAATCCATTCATAACTTGCTGTTTGCAAAAGCCAGAAATGCCCTTTGACTCTGCTCTTTGTCTTGGGATGAGAGATTCTTACATGATATGACAAATGAAGTGAATTTCATGGTGAACAAAGAAATGTGTTTGTCATTTTTGTCAAGGAGGATGAAAGAGACAGACATGGAGAGTGAAATGGTGTAATAGGAAACACTCCACAGCGAAGGCATGCGTTCTCACTCAAAACCAACCCTCTGGTGATTTGAATGAAAAGAGCCAGCAGAGAATAAATGAGGCAGCAGCATGATAAACTATGCTATGCGGCTATCGGGCCTTACATGACTTCAGCTAAAGGTTTTAGCCCTCCAGGACTTTGTGATGGATGGTAAACAATCCTGAGCTGTTCTGAAGCTTGTATGAATGAGGTAATAGCAGTGAGACAGGAAAATGGACTTTGTCAGGAAGTCTCATGTCAGCATTTTCAACTTGTCCATGAGAACAAAAGAGCAAGAAAAAAAAAAGAATCTTGTGGGTGAATCTAGCTCTCCTCAATCTGTGTGTGTGTGTGTGTGTGTGTGTGTGTGTGTGTGTGTGTGTGTGTGCGTGTGTGTGTGTTTCCATCAACACCAGGCAGGACAGGACAGGGTGTGGGCAGGAGTCACCCCCTCCACCCTCCTCCAGCCCCTCCTCCCAGCCCTCTCTGCCTGGGAAGGGCAAGCCGGGTGGGGCTGGCAGAGCTTGTGTCATGCCCTTATGAGGTATGGGGGCCCTCACAAGCTCTGACTACATACATCCGGGGAGTGAAGTCTTTGTCATAACACAGCTCTCCGCAAAATAAAATAAACACACAGGAGGGAGAAAGGAGAGGGTGGGGAGAGATAAGGACAGGGAGGGGAGTCAGTGGGAGCAGGTAGGAGGGAGTGAAGGAAAGACAAAGAAATGGAGCGCAGGAGAAAGGTGGCGTATGAAACAAAGCGACAAGCCCCCCCAAGTTGATTACTAGTGAGTAAGCCCCGAGTCCATTAGCCCAAATAACATCCAGGTGCTGCTGTGGCTATGGTGGCTTTTTTCACTGGGGTGTAAACGACCTGCTCCTTTTCATGCTCCAACACGGGAGGCCGGGAAACAGGCCAGACAAGCACCATGTCTCCTTGGGCTATTCCTCTCTCCCTCTCCCCGCCATCACCTGAGTCCCATCAGGAGTCCCCGCTGCTCCTCCAGACATGGTCCGTTCATCTGCCGCCATTGACATCACCCGAAAAACACTGTTTGCTCTCTGATCTGTGTGTGCACGTGTTTGTATTGAATGTGGGTGTCTTCTCACCCTGGGAGAGACCCCCGCCCTTCATTAACCATTACCGTTCCCTTGCCACAACTGAGCCGGAGGGGGCCCCTTAGCTCACACTGAACATGCTTTCTTTTTCTCAAGTTTAATGAGGACTGGGAGAAAGAGAAGGAGAAAGAATGCTTGGCAGAAAAAAAAAAAAAGGTGGAGGGATTTTTCAAAACAGCCACAGAGGATTTATTTGACAGAGGCAGAAAGGAGAGAGTCATTCTGGATGGGGACACAAATATGTGCGCATGGAACCACATTACACCCATGTTACCTCTCATTACCTCCAGATAAGCAGCAGTACACCACAGTTGGCTGCTGTCTCTCAGTAATGACCACTATAGTACAAATTAGTGGCTGTAGCCAAACCCAGTCTCTTTGGCCATTAGACCTGGACTCTGCATCCTCTGGGTCTGTGTTTCACAACTCGAGAGAAACAAGCTTGAGTGCTTGTCATTAACGTCCCATTTGAGGCTGCCAGTCGTTCAGGCCATGAAGTCCCCCTTTATTCTTATCCTCAGAGCTGTGAGGTGAACGTAACTGGATTACAGTAATCTGGTTACAAAACATAATAAGTGCAATCCATTGGCGACAGAATCAGAATCACTTTCGTTTGCCAAGTACACATTTACAAGCAATGTGACTTGGTGGCATCTGTGACACACACACACACACACACACACACACACTCATATATAATTGCATGTAGAACATGACAGAACACCAGAGAACACCTATTTCAATAGTTCCGAGGTGAATATTGATACTGGGTTGTACATGATCTCTGCAGAGTTTATGTTTGTCACATCTGCCACAGCTGATTCAGTGCTGTTTCTGTGTGGCTACACAAAGACACAATGAAATTACACTAATTAATTACAAAACTATGATGATGATGATAAATTGCCAAATTCAGGAAACACCTTCATTTGTGTGTTGAGTCCTGTTTAACGTCTGGCTCCAAACTCTCCCATTGTTGCTCATTTCATTTGAAAACTCATTTAATATCTTCAGCTGTCATTATGTTTTCGTTCTTACATATCCAGGTTTCTTCTTTAATTCATCACTGGTCTTTAGGAACTATAGCTGTTGTATACTAAAATCTAATCAGAAATCTTTTTTATATCAAGAACAAAAGAAAACACTGTCTGTCACATCAAGATCTATCATATAGCTTTTTCTGGGGTTTTTGATATTCATCATGGAAGAAATGGAATTGTAGATGTTCAACTTGCTTTACTTTTTTATTTATGATTTTGACCCTTGAAACAGAGACTGACAAAACAAACTCAGGGTACATTAAGTGACTGTTATTGAGCTTTTATTCCAATGATTATCATCGGCAGATGTCTTTTTGTGGTTTGTAAACATAGAAGAAAAATGTATGGTGTCAATTTGCGTCGGCTACAGACAAAAAACAGTAAATTAATGGCTACTGCATACTCTGCAGACATCTTTGCATGTATACTCAGGTGACTGTACAAAATATAGAGGTGATCTATCACTCCAGCCTTCACCATTGCCCTCATGTCTCCAGTATTTCTTTATGGGGTATGCATTGTGCGTGTCAAAACAAGAAGTTCAGTGCTTGCAGGTAATGATCCTGCAACCCTACTCTCCTTCTCACTGCAATATTTGCACTACTAGCTGCTGTTTTTTGTCCTCTGTTTACCCCTCTTTCTCTCAGAAGCGCTTCACCTCTGGTTCGCCCCTTTGCTGTAAAACAGTTTGTGCTGTGGTACGAGCTCAGTGTTGTCCTGTGTCAACTCCCCATGAGGATGTCTGTGAAACATTCACTCAGCGGGGATACAAGCAGTTACGGGAGGCTGCATTGGGGACAAACCAGGCAGAAAATCCACTCATCCCTGTGGTGACCATTAGATGTGGTATGTTGACATGATATGGAACTGGGTGATGTTTGAGGTGAGGAGGCCTTGTCAGAAGACACAGCTCACAGTTTTGAGGATTTCAGCCTTAAAACACCATGACAAGGGAACAAAGCCAAAGCTGTGATCGTTAAGCTCCATAATGACTGTGTGCATGTCATCTATAGGGACTGATCTCATTTATGTTTGCAGCGTTTAGGTCTGTGATCCTCATGCTCCCTCTCGCCTGCACTCTATAGTAGTGCTGAGCACAATATCAAGCATTGTTGAAGGAGTGGTTGGAATCTGTCCAGCTCCATTATTGCTACAATACAGACATGTGAAGAAGGGTGTATCTAGATTTGTGAGCACAGTGAGTGAAATGTGTGAGCGTAACGTAGGGTGGAGATCACACAGATGAAAGTAAAGGTACGTGTGATGTGTATGTGTGTGCATACCACATGTGTTTGTTCATATTTGTGTTTGTACATGCCACTGCTTCAGAGTTTGTGTAAGACATTTATCTCCTATCAGAGGCCTCCAGGAGGAAAAGCTGTTTCAGCACCGAATAAATGTTATTTATGGCCACTTTGACAGATGCTCATACAGGAACTGTGCACACGGAAGCCAACTTCAGGCACTTGGCATAAACACACCAAGTTCAAAAAAGCTGCCTAACATTACAGTGAGATGACTTCTCTTTTGCAGAGAATGAGCAACTTTGTTTGGAATGATAAATTCAAGGAAACTCTGAATGCACGCTTTCACCAGAAGGTTTTGTGAATGAGCAGATTGTTCAAAACATGCTGAAATAGCAGAAGAAGACGTCACAGTGTAGAAAAATGCTGAATTAGCAGCAAGCAGTAGTCAGCAGAGAAATATTAGAGGTGCAATCAACTCCCCCCTGACTTTTAAGAGTGTCAGTGCCCTGGTTAGCACATATTCAGCAGTGCCAAGGACTGCCATCACGGGTTGAACCCAAACGCTCCCATCACCGGCTCTTGTTCTGCCATCCTGCTGCCTATGATGCAATGAGAAAGTAAATATACTGATTCAGTGGAAAATCAAGCATGTAGTGGCAGGTCTAAAATTATTGCATTAACTTTTGCCAAAACCAGGAGTCACTACTGGCATGGCATGATCACCCGAGGGATGCGCCTGCATAACAGATGATCATTATATTACGTGATTAATTTCCTTTAGCATCCTTTTCATTATAGCATTGACGTTATATTCCCAACTTCTCACGCAACATTAGTTGGAAGGTTTACAAAACGGACCGGTTGCTTTCACAACGCTGGGTTTCAGCATGGATGCAACTGCATAGCAAGTTGGTCATGCACAAGACTCAAAAGCAGTAGCTATGCAAGAGCACATTTTTCCACCTGACTGTGCGGAACCCCCAGCTTCATGAACCTAACATGTCTTAGTGCTAAAACTCAAACCCCTTTTGGCTTTCTTTGCCCCTTCTCTGCCTGACTCTGATGCACTCTGCTCTACTTCAGTCTTGCACACTTGTATTAACTGACTTTATTTTACTTCATTATGTTTGATTTACACAGTAAAACACACAGTTACCATGGCAATGGTGAGGCACTAAAAGTGAAAGCCCTATTTGTTTGCCGGACGGTTTCACCCTCGCTGGTTCACTGCCTTGGGTTGGACTCATATGTTTGGTGGATTTGATGAGCGAACAGCAAATGTTCACTGCGTGTTGGAAATGGTCCATTTCTGACCCAATTCTCTGCTCCACAGTGTAAGCTAAAATGCCATACTGCAAACAACATACTGTGGCTGGTGTGGCAGGGTCATCAGAGACATAATGAAAAAAGAAGTGTGTGACATTTTTGCGTTCATTGAGTGCATTCCATTTACTTTCCAAACTGCAACATTCCCCAGTCTTGAGCACATGGCAATGATAGGTACTGTAATATACTGATGCATGCTCTTAGTACCACATAACCCGTAATTAAAGCCATGTGTGCCATGATGCACTGTATTTTTGAAGGAAAATGTAAGACAACAAGGTATCAAAACTGACGCCCCTAATTTTACTGCATTCCATTCTCAGCTACTAAAAATTAAAAATCCGACACAGGTGACCAGCAGATTCCCTGTGGGAATTTCTTTCCATTACAGTGAAAGAAGATGCATCATCCTGTTTAAGTGCTTAGGAGGAATACAACATCATTAACTGGAGTTTCTCAACCAAACTACAGGGCGTTTTTACAGTGGGACTGGCTAAATAAATCAGCTCTCTTGGAGTTCTCAAACTAAGTAGGTTTTACTTGGCCTCTTTGATCTCTGCCGAGCACCTGCATCCGATGTCTCAGGGAAAATCCTTTAAAAGTCAGAGGCATGTTTATTTGGCTGCCACGGAGACCTGCTTTCTCATCACTTTATTATCAAGTCTTTTAACTCTGTCTATAAGAAACCAGACTGAAGATCCTGAGCGGTACCAAAGCAGGAGCATGAGGAAATACCTAAAGACATAATAATCATTAAATGATTAAACCAGGAAAGCATGGACTGAGTCATCGCCTGTGTATTCAGTGTAAGTGCTGCAACTCTCAGGAGGCACCTGTGTTCCATCAGGATGCCATTAGAGTCTAAAAAGATCACATCCAGGATCCTGCTAACATCCTGTTTCTCCCGACTCTGTGTGTGTGTGTGTGTGTGACAGTCCATGTGTACTGTATATGTGTGGAGGAGTAAGGGGTGGATGCTGGGGGGGGTTACAAGGCTAAGTTGTTTTGTTTTAATCAGTTTCGCCTGTAATCACACTACTCGGAGTTGGCAGGCGATGAGACTGGAGATGGGCCCGATGTGGGTAAAATGACTTCCTGTCTCTCCCTCTCCTGCTCGCTCTCCGCGGGCTGACTCATAGCTGGGGAGCGGCCGTGCATGTGAGTGTGAAGACGAGGGGAAGTGAGCTCACTGGTGGGCCGGACTTGCCCTCTTGGGGCCAAATCGCTGCCCGCTAATTAACCACAGAGTGGCCCCTTCCCAGCAGCACCCAGCAGGGAGTCCGCTCACCACAGCCACTGAGCTAAGAGTGCTGTGTGCAACTTTGCAGGACTTACATGCACTATCTCTGTATGAGCATGTGCACACGTGCTGATTCTCTCACTAATCGAAAATGTACCTGGCAAAATGGACCAGGCATCTCTGTTCGACACTTTCAGTGACACCAATTGTTTTCTTTGAGCGTTGACCGTGATGATCTTGCTGCAGTCCTTGGACCATGTTGCCCATGTTGCCATGACAGTGTGTACCTTGTGTTGTGTAATGTATTCCAGATGGATAGGTAAAGCCAAACATACTACACCAGCGTCTGGTAGAATAATCTCCTACCACCTCCAAAATGCTTTCCTTGGATGCAGCAAGGAAGTGATGATCACGATTTACAACAATCTGCTTTGATTTCTGGAAATCTAGACCACCACCTTGTCTTGGCATGCTGTGACTTATAAACTGGCAAGATGGAAGTCTGTGGCTTGAAGCTAATAGGCTGAAGACCAGCCAAGCCCACCCACACCTGACAATCCAGGGTAATATCCAATAAAAAAAGAAAGGCAGGCATTAAGTGAACAGAGATTTGCTTTTTTTGATTTTTACTCACTCTCGAAAAGTCAGGAGAACTATTTAACAACTCACCGCAGCGTTCGAAGGATATTTTTGTTCTTACAATATTAAACAACATATGGCAGTTTGGCTCATGAGGGAAGCAACATTCTGATCAACAGATAGTTTTCAGGAGAACAAGTCCAGCAAGGGCGCAGAGATGATTAATGTGGTCAACTAAATAGAATAATCCTCTTTTTGCATGGTTCTTCATGGGCGGAACAAGACCTCAAATAAACTCTCCTCAGTACAGATTTTGTTTACCAGTGTTACAGCAGTGCAGTTACTGTACACAAAAAATCACAAAAGGTTACTTGTGCTTTAGTTTTTATCAGGCAAAAGCTTTGTGGTACTGGTAAAGGGAATAAAGCTCAGTACCCTTCACTTGTATTCAAATTGAGAATTGCTTCAAATCAAGATGAATATCAGAGTTTTGGAGCAACAGATGAAGGTACAACTAGGCAATTAGGGCATAATGATTAAAAAACATCACCAGCAAGATTTTAATCTGGAAATACTTCACCTTACACTAAATCATAAAATGGGGGCTATGAAAGAGATTTACTTAATCCTAAATAATGTCCTGGATCCTGGCATGACACTTTTCAGTCTGTCTAAAGCAACAAATTAAAAAAACTCTGCAGCAAATAATACATTTTGCCCAATAATACATTTTTCAATCTATGTTGAGTTCTGGGTCTCTTCTTGCTCGTTGCTGGTTTATTTTTCATTTTGGACCACACAGATGTCGACAGTGTCATAGGAGATTCATAAAAACGACATATTAAAATTGATTAAAGTTTTAATAAAGACAAATCAAACAGGCATGAAATATATGATAATGTCTCTGTAATCCCTTTGGAGTTCGATCCATGCACTTTAAAATAAAATGATTGTGTAACTATCTGTTATAACACAGCTTGAGAAATAACCAGTATTGAGAGCCGTATGACAACCATTGACGGGAAACGCACTAAAGCTTTGCATCATGGGATGTGTCATCAGTTGAGCAGTTGGCATGGCACTATGTTGATGTAATATGGCAGTCATTATCTTCCACAGTCCCAGCCAAAGGAGGAATACCCTCTCAAATGTCAAGTCAGATCATCTCTGTGGAAAACCGCACCAACTACACAAGCCAATTTGTCACATTTGCAGCATGTGGCACCACACCAGCTCCAGCAACATTCATTATTGCCCTGATTGGCCCTCATTAGGAAAGCAATAAAATGAACTGACTACACACAATCCAACTAATCATACAGATATTGCATTTACTTTTCATTGTCAAATTCAATTGTTGGCCAGAGGATTAATTCTGCTTTTGGCCTGAACTGCAAATGACTACCACTTTCTGAATAAAGGAGCAAAGACAATTTAATTGCCAAGACAAATAAATGTACAGGAATTTGTCTTGGCGCTATTAGCGCAGAGGCAGATGGGCAATATACGGAGTTTAACAGAACACACTGACAGACATACAGGAGAACAAGGACAGCTAGACCTCACATACTGTGTACAGGAATACTAAAGACAGACACTACACTCTACATATAGACATATGAAATAGTTACATACATATATATTTCAACTTAAACTGTCTGCACTTAAGTTTGTTTTCAATTTGTAGCTTCCTTTGAATGCAGATGGTATGACCTATGTGTGTGGCTTCTAAACCCCCTACAATGCAAAACATTCTGTATATTGTTTTCTTTAAAATGAATAAGTTATGCCGGTGCCTTAAACTATTTTATATTGCAATGTTCTGGTTTGCTCAAGTTAAAAGACTGTGTGTGTGTGTGTGTGTGTGTTCTAGCGTGGGGTGCTGATGATTATGCTGCGCTGCATTGAGTAATGCTATTATTGCATAGGAATGTGAGAATATAGCTCTCTATATCCAGAGGGCAGGGATGGGATGGCTCTTAGAAGCATCCGGAACATACCTTTCTGTTGTGATTGGGCTGAGATTAAACTACTGAGGTTACAAACACAACTGTGGACCACATATGAATTAATGCAAACTACAACCATATGAAGCTGATGGCAGACAAATGAAAGAAAGAGAAAATAGACAATGACTGCAAGGTCTATTGTAATTAGAAGCAGTGGGCTTGCTGGAAATACCCGACTGAATTGATGAGATTGATTTTGTCTCTGTCTGCACACTCACATCTATAAGTACACACTGATGCATGTGCAAACGTACATGCACACGCTTGCATGTGCATGCACAGAGCTCTGGAGGATTTACTTTTCCTGGCACGCCTGCCATACTAGTACTTTTATACACTAAACTGAAAAAAGAGCTTGTAGTCAGGCTCTTTTGCCAATAGCTGTTGCAATACTTCTCTCATGCAGAGTGAAAATTTGGGGTTGGGAATATGAATCCACAGTGTTACAGATATACACTAAGTAGGCAAGCCAAAATCTTTTCTGCAAACCCACCCCTGCGTCTCTGGTCCTATTTAACTCAATGAACAGCTTTAAGTGTTAATGCAAGTTCTGTGGAGAAGTATAACACAAGCTGGAAGTTTTTAAAAAAAAAAAAACTATTTGGCTTAATTTAAACTAAAATTCAGTCATGTCTCTCCCATGAATACTTTGAAAGCTGCCAGGGCTAGGTTTCATGCAGTCAGACCAAATTCAGTGTAATTCCTTTCGTAACATGCATATCTAAATCATCTCAATTGCAGAAAATTCCCCTCACCAAGATAAGGAAAGGTAGGAGTAAGGGAATGCAGAGCAAGGTCCGTGGGGAAACCATGTTTCTGAGCAAGAGCAAGCCCAGCCTTGATTTGCTTCCAGAAAATAATAAACCAAGCCATTTTTGTAAAGGACACGCTCTTCTTACTCAGGTTTGTACATTCAGCTTAGCTTTCAGTCTGCTTTCAATATTGTTCCACAGCAGCTGGCAAGCTACAACACACACCTGGGTAAACACACTATGCTCGAGCTCTTGTCTTGTTCGCTCTCTGTGTAACCAATGAAGATCATTGGCTGTTGCGGGGGCCTTCGTTTTGTCTCCATTCTTCATCCTGTTCACTGTCAGGCTCAGGGGACTCAGCCCGCCGACCGCAGATCAATCTTACTTCACCAGCACTGTCCATCTAGATTCCAGAGGGACACCACACCGAAAAGGCCCACCCAAAATCCCTCCAAATCCTCCCCATGCCGAGCAAGCAGGACTCACTGCAGTGTGCATTACCTCAGGAGGCTGACATAGACCAGCCCCTCCGCTCCGGACGGGAGTGCTCGTTCACAACCAGAACTTTGATTGTATCAGCTCTGGTGATGTCAGTCTGCTCTGCCGCTAACAGCTTTCTGCCACTCTCTCCCAGTTCTCCCTCTCACCCTCTCTGTCAGCCCTGCCAGCAGATTAATCCTTGGCTCCCCAACACACACTCATCACTCTCCCAACAACAGGCACAAACTCATACTGCCGAGAGCGGGATATAGGCTATTAATGTCACACCTGACTGAAATTTACATTGTGTAAGCTGCCCTCACCCACTCCAACATTACTATTTGGTTCAGCAATTTATTTCACAGTATTGAAAAAGCCTGCTCCTGCACTGACCTCCCCTCAATTGCAGCATGGGCCTCCAGATGCTGGTGACTTAACCCCTCGCCTGTAAAACAAGAGTAAGAAAAACACCCTGGTTATGATGACTATATTGGTGGCCTCGTTCTCCCAGGGAGCAGAGCCTTGGCTGAGGCTTTGTGCGACTACAGAGGGCCAGTGGGTATTAGTGGTTACTGTAAAGTTTTTTTGGGAGTCATTTAGTTTGGTATTGGACCAGTACGCCTCCGCTGACCCTTCCCTCTCTGTCAAGTCCCTTGCGGTCCCCCCTGCTGTCCCCCCTTAGAGGGGGATCTCCATGTTAGGGGTTTGTAGATCTCACCGTTATTTATTTATGAGTGTTTAAATGCCACAGCACCCTGGCAAGGACTTTAATGGAGGTGAGACACTCCCATGTCGCACTACTCCCCTCAGTAAAGTTTTACAGCGTCCCACCACACTCTCCAGAGAGGCCAGGGGAAAGTGACGCCATACCCTAGGAAAATACTCTGTACTCATGCCTGGGTTGACACTCTGGGGCAGCAGAGTTGGGGGACTGTGAGGTATCTTGAAACAGTGAATGTGTGGTTTTTTGATATTGCCTCTCTTTCAAATAAATCCAAGTGTTACGCTTGTCAAAAATCACACCCTAAAAGTAGACGTAAGCTGGTAAAATGCTGTCAAAACAAAGGACTCTGCCACATTTGATAGCAATTATCACAACATAATGTCCCTCATGTAGTGTCGCCCTCTGGACTTGTGCTAATCAGCCCACAAGCCAGTTGTATCTGTCAGGCTTCACCACCACTGTGGCTAATGGATCCGTACTTTATCACATTGATTCTCCCTGTAAACCCAGCCCCCCTGTCAACCCACCCACCTTTCCCCCTTCCCTCATATGGCCTTGATGAGATCCAGACACTGGTGTGGAAGCATATTAAAGTGGCCCAACAGTGTCAGCAGGAGAGCTAAATGGAAGGTAGTGAAATCTTTTGAACCTCTGTTACATTATAACAGTTCTAAACACATCCAGCTGAGTCCAAAGTTCAGTGAAGACATAAAAGCACCATTGCATGTTACCTTGGAGGATGATAATAGCCGAGCACTACTAAAACTACTAAGACAGTCCACAATCAAAGGGCCGAGAGGAAGGACTCCCCGCACCTCTTACTGGCTGCTAATGGCCTGTGTGTGTCAGAGACAACCTATCTAACAGTCGTTATATCTCCTATAACACACACTCCATGCACTGTAAAGACAGGGAACTTTTTCGTTGTTAGTGATTAAACTCCATTAACTTTGGGTTAATTAAAATACAAAAGACTTAAAAAAGGAGTAATTACCCTGTGCCAGCCAGGTAGGTCACCCTTCAAGCAACTTACAGCACACTAATCTTGATGGGAGGCTGCTTATGTCGTGACTCTGCAGCTGCCAGACGTCTTTGCAGACTTGTTTTACAGGAGTTGGACTGCTGACATTGACAATATTGCTGATTCTGTCTATATTACAGAGCAGATGATCTGGACAGACATAGCAGAGCAAGGCCAGACGGTATACAGCATGTGTGTGTGTTCCTTGAGCTATGTGTTGGCTGTGGGCTGCTCTGTGGCGTTTCAACCACACACGATAAATATGAGCTTGTGGCGAAGCCGTGGTGCCCCAGGAATGCTCACATGTGGTGGAGCGGCTCTCACCACCATTGACAAGAGAGTTAGATGGCTTTTGGTCATCAAGATTCCTAGTGGGAAGAGCAACATAGGAGGCCATTTGACTTCAAGACTTGAGGCCGTGGTTGCCAGTTTCCTTTCTGGCTCAAGTCTCTTACTAAAGCGTGTTATTTGTTTACTCCAAACTCTTGACGAAGCAACCAATCACACTATTGTTTACTGGCTGACTGATCTCGGTCAGGGCCAAAAATGCACTTAATCACCAGTTACCAGCATCTGAAACAAACATGGAATGACATGGTGGACAGCAATATTTCCCAGATCAAGTGTAACTATGAATGTCTTTCCGGATTTATTTATACAACTCAGAAAGGCTCTCACAGCCTCCACGAGGCCGAAGTCAATTCGAGGCACGGCTAGCTGGCCTGAAACGTAAGACATGGCCAAAAAAGTGAACAAATGAGAAGTTTAGGAATCCATGCGAGATGCCAAACGAAATATGAGCCATGATAAGATCAGCCATAGCTGTAAGGGCATTCATCAATAAGACGTTTAAAACCAGAACCAGCCAGACTCACTAATCTGCACACCCTCCGCAGCAGTTTGATGTCTCCTGGTTCTTTGATGTAAATGGACATGACCTGTCTGTAAAGCCATAACTGACTTTAATTTTTCTGTCCAAACCTAGTCAGACAAGTCAGAGAAAGCCAACAATGTCTACGAAGTGTAAATTGATGGACAGCAGAAACAGTTTTATAGCGGCCTCCCTAACAAAAAAGAAAAACATTCATCCTGATTGTTGTTGCAGCGATTGGGCTCTCTGTTATTTTAATATCAAAAGTCAGGAGAGATACAGCCAAAGTCATTTGTTAACCTCAACAGTGGTGCCAAAATATTTATATGCATCCATCATTCATGCTGTAACAATCTCAAAATGATACTTGTTCCTTGCAGATCTCATTAAAGGCCGACATAAATAATAATACACCAGATGGAATTTGAAGATTGTTTCACAACAAAGCATCAGCAAAAGAACATTTACTGAAATGATTTAATTGGGTCAGTTATGTGGTGGTCACGCTATTGAATCCCTTTCAATTATACATCAATAGTTTTAGGAAGAAGTCAGTGTAAATCATGAGACTATGAAATGCCCTCTCCTTCCACACATCCGTCATCAGAGACCAATCTGTTGTCTCCCATAACTTCATGGCTGACAAGGGTCATTCGCCTGAGGCCCCGGCGGAGACTATATCCCCTCTCTGGACAGATGCAGTGGCATAAGGGGGGCCCGGATGCCCCCCTCTCCTCCTGCTGACCTCTCTCTCTCTTCCAGAGTCTGAGAAAGGGTCCCAAGGTTGAGGAGGTCCTGGGGACTGGACACATTGCGGCATTAATTACACACTCAGTTACCATTGAGCCTAATGTTTGGCCTCCCCCCCTGGGGTTAACTCCTTCCTGACAAGCAGGGAAAGTAATGGGGCCTCTGTGGCTCGTTTGCCAGCAGTCAGCCAAGACAGCTCCTCTACGTCCTCTTCCGCAGCCCTGTTCTCGCTGACTGACAGCAGCTAAATGCTTCAGTCCCGCGCTGCTTTGCACGAGGATCACACACAGGGGGAAGGAGACAGAGATAATGTGAGGTGTGAGGCAGTGGGTGACAGGCGGGACACTTCATCCCATCAAAGGCTTTTTCGGCTGGTCGTCTTGTGCAAACAAAGAGGCTTTTTTGGAGCGCTATCTATCAAAGGCTTCTTCTGCTGACATCCTCAGTGTGCCCGTGACTGTGATTGGCTGAGAAGACAGAGAAAGAAGAAAGAGAGTGTGCATCGACAGGATATCCCCCCTGGTTAACAGCAAAGTAAACAGAGTAGAAAGAGAAAGAAGGAAGTGTACCTCTGTCACACAGACTTGAGGTGAGATGCTTGCAGATGTTCTTCCATGTATAAAAGATTACTTCCTGAACGCTGGCAGGGCTGGCCTTCTTTTCCAAAGCACTGCTGGCTACAACTGTAATCACAAGTGTCTCTACCTATTGCTGAAGTAATCCGATTTCTGTTGACAGGGGCTGTAGTCGGTAATCTGATAGCAGAGTACTTACAATATCAAGGCTTGTGTTTCGTTTGATTAATTCATAGCCTACAGGGTCTGTGAGATAGAGAGAGAGCGCAGCATGAGATCATGACCCTGGAATTCTAAACAATAACCATCTGTGGTGAACCGTGTTGAGCTCTGTCCCACTCTCGCTTTTCCTATCTCACTTCCTTTTTCTCTTCCTCCCTTCTCTTCCCCCGTTCTCTCTTGCGAGATAACACGTTAAAACACACCCACACGTGAAACACACGCACCTGCAGCAGCAGCCGTTTTGCGTGTATAACCAACCAGCCAAGTACCAAAAATATGTCACGACATGCACGCTGTTGAAAATAGCATACTTCTGGGCCTGAGGCACATATCGCCATAACACCTGAGCTAAAACAGAGCCTCTGTGAACCCTCCTGTGAACACAGCCTGAATCATCTTGCAAGCACACTTGACGACAAAAACTCTCCTGATTCATTTTCCCTTTTAGAACATCATGTAATTTAACAGTTGCTTAAATATAATTAGCCTGACAACAGTGCTTTACCCTGCAAGCTGTTAGTGTTAACAGCAAAGAAAAATAATCTCTCTTCCACGTTGGATTCAATGAAACAGTCCACTGCACTGCACTGGAAAAAATGCTTCTACGCGTCTACACACTTAAATGTGACATTTTCAAAGAGGGATGGTCTGAATTAAAAGTTTGACGAATATCTTTTCTTTGCTTCACACAAAAGAAAACAACATCTCTGTAAATGTCAGAGCTCTTCCAGCATCTCCTCCGTTGTTGAGAAAAAGTGACGTGGTTTGTTCTCTTTCAGCTGGTTGCCACAGGGCTGAGAATGATAGATGAAGTGTTACTTTGTGGACTATTTTTAACTTTTCCAAACCGATGTTCAGACGTCCCATCTGGACAGGGTTAGGGGCAAGGCAGCGCAAGTTCTTTGCCATTAGTTACAGTAACAGACACCGTGAGCTCTCCTCAGAGGTCAGAAAACAAACATTATACTTGTTTATGTGCCATGGCATGATGAGTGCAGCCTGGTTAACAGTTTGGAAGAGGTGATGCGTGACTGTTTAATACGCTTGGACCAAGTTGTGTGAAATGTTGAAGGGCTGGTTTAAAAAGTATCAAAAAGCTTTTTCTGTTCTTGAGCTTCCACAATCAAAACTGGCTGTTTTATGATCAAGTGCCAACATGTGTTGAACAGAAAAGCAGTTTTAAATGATATTGTAGTATACTTGTTAAATAGGAATTTCAACAAGATCCCGAAAAAACATAACAGTAAACCAATTAAGACTGGCGGCTACTTTAGTCCAAGTCACGGTTTACAACGTAAGGGACAAATGTATTCTCAGGAAACATCCACCAGGTTTACAGGTTAACAGTAACACATTCGACGATCACTTCACATATTTGCAAAACACATCTCTTTGTCAACATAGTGGGCGAATAATGTGGGCTGTCATCTCAGGGTGGGTGACACTGTACTGAATCTTTTGTGTGACACACAGTTGAATTGCACTTATTTGAAACAGCAGGTCTAGAAGCTGCACGGAGTCTTTCATCTTTCATCTCAAGAAAAACATTTTGTCATAGATCATCACCACAGTTATATAATACTGATTTTGAAACGAGCCACTGTGTGAAAAGTCCAGGCTCACATTGTGAGAGTGTTTAGTTACAGTTTTAAGGAACGTGTTTCCTTTCTCTTTAAATACTCCTGAGTGGATCCACAGAGTTTTTATGTATTATTACAAAAGTTTTTACATGTTTGAGTTTGACCATCATAGATACGCTCCCTATGAAATCAGAGGGTTCCCTGTGTGTGTTTTAGCTTGCAACTGAAAAAAACACGTTAAGACGTGTTTTTGGGGGAAAGGTGTAGCAACTATCAAGTATTTTAGCCAGTGGGTCTTAAATACTCCAAATGTCACTTTTGCTATTGTTCCATGAATCAATAGTATCTTTAAAGTTTGTAACTGAGTATAGTATAGTATAGTATATAGTATATAGTATAGTATAAACTGCTTTTAAATTGTTAGTAAAACATTTTTTCTGTTAGCCATCTCATACACAAATTTATAAAATTACAATGACCTACAACCAGCCTCCAAAGGCTTTGCTTTGACCTTTGACTGAACAGGATGAATGACCTGTGAAGGATGGCCTTTCCAGAGAGGCACTGTCCAGCTATCAGCCTGGAATCTGTGATGTTTATGCTTTAAAGGGGTGCGTCAGGATGAGAGTGTTCTGCTGAGATTCTTTGAGAGAAAGGGAGGTACACCCTGCCTCATGGCTAGAGTTGAATGTCAAGTGTAGATACGCTGCAGAACAATGCAGCGGCAACACCGTCTCTAATGAAAAATGTCCTCCTGTCTGCAGCTGGAGCACAAGTGGCCCCACAGAGCTGCTCTAATGCACTAGATTTCCATTATGTGTTTTTTTCCAGACTAACCACAAGGTCCCCAAATGACTGCTTTTTTATCAGCAAAGGACTCTCACTTCATACCACTATTTTTGACTTTATAGTGAGAAAGGGTGTTCCCTTGATTATGGTTATACAGCGAACAATAACTGGAGTTAAGTTTCCTTCTGTGCCCTGTGAGCCTCAAATAGCGTGTCCGCCGCAGAGAGAGCCCTAGGTTTTCAATTACACTCTCAAAGTGGTCCCCGATCGCTCCCCCGTCACAGGTGGCGGGTTGTATGCAGAGGGGCAAAACCTGGTGTTCCATTTAAGAAATATGTGGGAAAAAGTCACTCTGAGCCCTATTTGTTTGGAATGTTTTATGGTTACAGATGTAACTCCTACTGCGCTAACGTCACTCCCAACTAGCAATGTCTCTACTCTGCTTCTAACCACTAATTAGAGCAGCTAAGCCCCCTCATCACAAGTGTGACTAATTAACCCATAGCACAACCAAAGCATACAGTTGGCTGTCATTATTCTGAACTTCACACATTATATTGTAAACATAGGGCTCAAACACTGATGCTAATTTTAATGATGTTTAAAAGTTAAAGCCTATTTTGAATGCAGGCACGGCTAAGGAGCTAATTTTTTATTTCTAACAATCTCGTCTAAACTGGAGCACAATTAACACTTTCCCTGTCATTTTCTGTCACCTTGCAGATGGTGTTTGGGTGGCCCCACAGTGTGTGTGTGTGTGTGTGTGTGTGTGTGTGTGTGTGTGTGTGTGTGTAGTGGTGGTGTTGGGGGGTCTTAGGGTACATAATATCATAAAATCCCACCCACCATTCTCTCTCCCCACACTCAGCTGTATTACATGTGTTATTTGTGGGGGCAGTCAGCCACCAAAGTAGAACACAAACTTCCCTCTCAAGGAGCTTTGTGTTCAGGAGAACAAGAGAGACACAGAGTAAGAGACACGGAGACAAAGAGAGTGAGAGCATTGTGTCTGGTCTCCTAAACCAGAGAACCATGGTGCTCCACCAGAGGACTCTGAAGGGGAAGCCCACACAGCAGGAACAACAGTGCAGTACAGCATGATGGGAAAACATCCATGGATTGATTTTCATCAGTTATAACAGAAATCCAAGAAAAAAAGAAAACACCGACATGCATATCATGCTTAAATCTGGCCAGCTTCCTTTGCGATATGTCATGTGTAAACCTATATCCTGTGGTTCTGCCTGGTGGTCAGGCAGAGTGTCTGCTGGGGCCCCAAGTCCCTCACCAGGACTTGGAAGCAAACTGCAAGTTTTACCTTGGACCAACCGAGGTCAACGGACAGAGAAGAGATCGTACCTCTTTCACTCACATATCATTTCCACACTGAAGCTCAAAGCCTTGATCTGCTTTAAGAGAATGTGTGAAGACTTATGAATGTGCCCTAAAGGCTCATACACTCAACAAAGACTTTTTGTAACAAACCAATATGACTTCTGGACTTAAAGGAATCCTCTCTACAGTATAACATTTATCTGTCATTACTACAAAACAGTATTTGGACATGTGATCATTGGTTTGTCTTGCCAAGAGTTAGATTAGAAGACTGGTACTTCTTTCATTTCCGTATGATCACTGTAACTATAAAGCAGCAGGTAGTTAGCGTAGCTTAACATCTGACTGGAAGACTGGAAAAAAGAGGGGGAGACATCTGGCTTAGTTCTGTCTAAACAGCCTACCAGCATGTCCAAAGCTGAATAATTAATGTTACATCTTGTAACTCGTTTTTTTTATTTACACAAAAACCAAAGTGTAAACACAGTGCATTTCAGAGGTGCAGTGGTGCCAGATAATGTTTTGCAAACCGAAAGTCTCCACTGGTTACCTGGCAACCTCATGATAAAGATGTAATAAGACACCTTAAAAAGTCATCCTTACAAATCAAATAAACAGTCAGTTAGTGAATTTGAGAGGTGCTGATAGGTTGTTACCTGTTTGGACAGATCCAATCTACCTGTTTCCCGCATTTCCATTCTTTATGCAAAGCTAAGGTAATGATGCTCCACGCAACCACTTCATACTAGGATACGGACAACACAGTATCAGGTATCAGTTTTATCATTTAACTCTCAAAAAGAAAGCATATAAGCACATTCACCAAAATGTTGAATTATTCCTTTAAGTAGGTAATATGGTGTGCAAGGGGTTACAGCTCAATCCCAGTGATCCGGTCCAGTGCTTTTTTTTTGGCATCCTACAAATAGTCTCCCCACATATGCAGTTATGACTTAAATCCAAAGATATATGTTTTTAGGAACACCTCTACAAATCAAAGCTCCTGAGCTTGTGTCCAGATTAGCAGCAGCAAGCAAAGAATCTGAGAAAACACTTGCTGAAACTGACCCCTTAAAAGGCAGCAGTGACCTTTGACCCGTCCCATCCTATTTCACAAGAACACACTCCCAGACACACACAGAAACACACAATCCTCGCCCTCATTAGCAATTAGGATTCATTAGAAATTGGAAATTTAATTAGTGGTTTCAGTTTGTCATCGGATAGCATTTCCTATGTCTGAAAGCCAACCACACAGGCATTAGACACCGCTAACGCCTGTTAGCAAAAAGGAGTTTGAAATGGAAATGCTGTTGTGGCCGACCTCCACACCCTTCTATCATTTGTCTTAACCAAACCCGCCCAGAAATAAAATTACTCAAATGCAAGGGGATTTTCAATTATTTTTTTCCTCCTTTCTCTCTTACACTCTCGTACTTCTTTTTTTGCAAGTGGAAAAGCAGCACGCTTTGCGGAATCCAGTCGCCCACGCACTCTGTCAGGACACTTGATTCCAATTAGATATTTTTCTTTGCTTTCTTGTTCTAGCCTGTCTGGGCCTCCTGCTTTCTATCCCTCCCTCTGCCCTCCCCACTAACTCCCTCACTGTTGAACTCTCCCCTCCTCTCTCCCATTTCCTCGCTCGTGTCCTCATTCTCTCAATCTCTATCACAATATGTAGTTTTGTGAACCACAGTACCCTGCCTTGCTTTCATGTATTCACTCATACGCAGATTTCTCACAGCCCGACATCCTGTGACCGATTTTAAACTTTGACACTGCCACACACAACACTTCGGGTCTGTAAAACGCTGTAGCACAACTATTAAAGCAGAAAAAAGCCAAACAGTTTCCATAATGATAAAGCAAGGATTTAGAGGTGGCTTTAGATGTTTGCAAACCGCCTTTGTTTTGCTCCCAGGCAGTGAATATTTATTAACCTATGGATCCATTTGATTACAGTGTGAGGTCAGCTCCTTGCTGTGAAGGTCCTCCCACACATTCACTAATGACAGCCTAGCCATGGAGTGAGTACAATACATTTCACCCAGAGCGCAGTAGCCACATGTAATTCCTCATCCAAATTACTGTAATTAAAACATTCCTCAATCCTTTATGTGTTATTCCTTCTTTCATGCGCTGTTGTTTCTTGTCTTGACTCTCTTTTAATTCAACAAATCAAATGGAGGCTATTAGTCTCACAGCAGTTGAGATTTGCACTCTGTATTTGGAAATCCTTGTACCGTCTAGTGACAGTAATAGTTCTGCTGACTCATACAGACGACAAGCAGCCTCATGGCCCGGCCCTAATACAGGAAAGAAAAATCTCTCTGTGTTATTATTAGCTTATGAAAGAAAGTCAGCAGCATTTCTGCAGAGACAAGAGGGTTAGTACGCTGGAAGGCTGTTGTTGCTATCACTGAGTCCACTTCTCTTATGTCGCAGTCCACAGACAGATGATTTACTGTGCGTTTCTTCAGCCTGAATTGCTCCTAAGCAGGGGGTTCCACTGTAGCGTCCAGCCCATCACTTCAAGACCAAGGCCTCAGGTTTCTGCTCCATGTTGCATGGAAGTTTCCAAAAACTGAGCTATTGTATGTGTCAGCCACATTTATCATGTAGTTGTACAACCCTGGAACATTCTGTGTTACAGTTTGCAATTTCATGGCTAACCACAATAATGGAGTAATAAGAATATCTAGTACATTTGATATTTTCTGAGTTTTACCATTAGAGTTTGGCAATGGAAAGCTTGCAATTCAATTTGTTATTGAGCTGGCAAGGTTATGTTTCTTATTATGCGCTGGCTTAATGGTTGGCTAAATGAATTTCTGTTGGAAAAGCTGAGCTTCCGAGTCACTTCTGGTCACTTCAATAAGTCATAATAGTGGATGGGATTATCTTAGTGATGGCCAGCTGAGGTAGTGAACTGTAATTAGGACTGATACTCAGGGGAAAGATCAGAAAAGAAAATAAGTAATGGGGGAGGGATATGCTTCATTGTTTAACCCTCACCTTCAGATACTTCCGCACATACAGACTGCAGAATATCTGGTCTGGCTGTAGGTATGGTGTACCGCCTTCAGCAATGAAAACTTCTTACTGCTCACCCGGGGCCGAACCCTTCATCACACGGAAAAGAAGGATGCATGAAAACATACCCCCTGGTCAAGGAGAGAATACATTCAGTAAGTCAAAAAATCATCAGATTGCCTCCAAACCCAAAACACATCCACCTCATCCGGAAGATAATATCTAATGTCGTGCATGGGCTGGATGTAGATAGCAGATGGACCTGCACATGGACCTCTGTTATGTACTTTCCAGATGACAAGATTTACCCACAAATTCAAAACTCTCAGTTGCACTGTAAAGCAGCCTATGCTCAGTGAAATTACATTTGGAAGATGGCAGGCAAAATGATATCAAACAAATTGATTTTGGCCAGAGAGAGCAGGGAAAAAAGATGTGGTCGGATTTAAATTGAAAACCTAACATGCATGACAAAAGTGTGCAAGGGAAATAGAAATGCAATTACAGTAATCTATGTGATATTCGAGGCATTTTGCTTTTCTTTTAGTTTCGGTATTCATAACAAACTTAATTAGAAAACTTAAAATAATGTAAACGTAGAAATGATTAAATAATTGTATTTGCTATTCCTCCTGCATCTCTTTATGCAAATAACTAAAGCTTAAAAGGAAGCAAGAATGTTTCCAAGACCCTTGAAGAAATCTTTCACGATTTCGGAAGTGCCAGCAGGTGGGATTTTGACTATCACTGAATATCACTGACTCTAAATAAGGAACACGTGCATTTAGCCAAGCACTGGTTTAAAATTGTTTCAAAATTTTGCCTGAAGAATCTCGTCTCGATGCACTTCAAGGAACCGAGAGGAAACGTTACATTGACAGACATGTCACCGGGGAAAGTTTGGACCACACAGAATAATCCTTCACGGCCCTTCAAGGACGGAGCCATGCAGGCATGAAAGATCTACAACTGGAGGAGAAGCCCAGCCTTGCACTCTGCCTTTTAAAATGCACTCGCTCTCCTTGAGTGTCTCCAGAGTGGGACAGATGCAACAAGGCAAGGCGACCTCTTAGAGGGGTCAAGGAAAAACACAGGGACGCCGAAGGGGAGGGGGGAGTGTTGACCTTACTGGAGGTATCTATCATTCACTGAAGACGTTGGCACCTTCGCTGATGCACACACATGTATACACACATTCACAAACATGCACTGAGAAATCCCCCACACACACTTGGCTATCCTCTTTTCATGACAGGAGGTCTCTAATGAATGTGGCACTCTGAAGACCCTTGAGAGGAAGCAAGGCCGTCCTCCCTCCTACCGCCCACTTTTACCGAGGCCCTCGCACGTCTGCATTTCATGAGATAACTGGATTGAAAAGCTGTCTCCAGACAAGTGTGCTCTTTCAAGGGCTGAGGGCCGTTTTTATGTCTCCCTGTTGCTGTCTGACGGAGACGTGGAAGGTCGGCTGTGAGGGAGCGCTTGTTCACGGCTATTACAGTCACTGGTACAGTGATGGGGCCCTTCCACTCGACAATACCCACATTATCTGTCTTTCTCCCTTTCTCTGCTTCTACTGATGTGCACCAGGCACTTCGTCTTGATACCCAACACACACTGTCAGCGTGTTATGGCCCCACTCAAGTGACTGTACAAATTCAGATTATGGAAGAATTATTCTGGTCTGTCTGGCAATTAAATACGCTCATGTGTGGCTTTCCAGGGCAGCCAGCCAAACTCTCATCGGCACCAGTCCCAGTCCGATCTAATTCTACCAAGCGCCTCCCTTTGTCTGTGGTAATGCATTTTTATCAGAGGGGAATGTGTCTCGGGATTGAAATATCTCCTTCCACTCATGCTTCCTGAAACCTTAAGTACAACAGCAAAGGCATCATGGATCACTTTTGGTCTGTGTGGCTATGTTGGTAAATCCAAACAAGATGAGGCTGTCTGACAGTCATCTGGAATTTGTGTGACAAATCGATGTCCAATTCATCTCATTGTTATTTAATACTCATAGTGGTTTATTCCCCTGAGGGATAAAACGCCAAGTTCTCCGACTTGACTCCTCTGTTGCTGAACTGAAAAGCGTAATGAGCTGCTGGCAGCGGATAAAACAAAGTAAAATCTATTAAAGGCCCAAGTGGATATTCTGAGACATGGTGCAGGTTACCCGTGGTCTCTGGGTATGTGGAAGATACCAGTTTATTTTGGAGTTGACTGACAGTGAACACTAGCGCAGATGCTCTGAAGTCTCAGAGACAGGAGACATCACGTCAGAGGGCTCCTCACCACAGTGGGAGCCACTAACGAAGGCTTGCCCCCACCAACATGCTTGTAAGGCACACACACTCACACTCTCACACCATCACCTTCAGAGGGGACCCACCGCCCTGCAGCAGAGCCTGGCCCCTCGCCAGTGGAGAGGGAAGAGGGGGTTTTAAGTGCGGAGCCTGGCCTCGCCTCATCCAAAAACCAGAGACCACTTAAAACACATTCCTGCAGCTATTTAACACAGCGGCTCAACACAGCTCAACAGCTGAGGTCTTCCAAACTCCGAGAGCAGTTGAACTGGTTGGGGTCGGGGTGCAGAAGGCTGATACTGTGTGGGGGGCTGTGGGATTAAGTTATTACCTTAACCACACAGGAAGTAGATGAAATATGAAACCTTGTAATTTCACCAAACCTCCCGTTGGGCTGCGTGTCTTCATGCACATGTCTTTTTTGTTGAACTCTTATCTCATACTCATACAAGTTTTTATACACATTACTCTGTACTGTCATCTCATTACTAAAGCTCCAAAGAATCATCAGATGAGGAACAAAGAGTGAGACACAAAGAGAGAGACTTATAATCAGTAGAAACTATGATCACAAACCAAGATGCATTACCTCTGGTACACAATGTACCCAGCTTTTAAATTGCTGAGGTAAGCAAACTGAATAGTGACATAAAACTTTTATGTCCGCAACAAGTAGAAGCTTGTCACATTTGGACCTTGCAGCCATGTACTGTACATTGACACATAGAAAAAGGAGGAGTCTTTATGCACATGATATTCAGCCATGCTTTGTAATAATAAAAGGTTTTACACATCAGTCATTCCACAATGAAAATGTAGAGAATGATGTTCAGTAGCACCACAGACAAAGGGTGCACTTTGTATGCAGAGCCACATTAATAAGCATGTTGTAAAATGCTGGGAAGTGATGATGGCATTCGATGAAAAGTTATTGGATCATCAAAACATGACAATTCATCCTGAGAGAAACATCTATGTTTCAATCCATCCAAAAGTTGCCAAGAGCTGTGGCTAAAATCCGGACATGTCAGTCTTATGGTGGCACTAGTAAAAGTCACCAAAGGCTTACGCTTTTATCATCTGGCAATAATGAATGTCTCCACAGATTGCTATGGCAGTAGACTTGTCATCCCTAGAGCCACGAGTCAAATATAAGATTTTTAATACTCCGAAGTTGGATGATGTTTTAAGTTCATTGCTTTTGTTGTAATGATGATGATGATGATGATACATATCTGGAGACAGGACAATTTTAGGTTCAGCATCTAAAAAGCTATTATTTTTGGCTGGATCATTTCCTCAAAGACTAAATCATCCCTCTGAACTGTTTGTGCAGAAACGATGGAACACACCAATGCTCCATTACTCTCTGGGATACTCTGAATAAGACTTTGAATTATTCATGGCTTGATGAGCCCCAGAAATGTTGAGATGAGTACAATATTCCAATGTACACACAATTATAGCAAGTTTAGACTGCAAGTGATTGTGATTGTAAATGAAAGCACGCCACACTGACGTGAAGGCTTCAAATAGAGCATTCCAGTGCAACACCTCTGTGGGTACTGTTATTTTACCTGCTTATAAAACATCTGGTCTCACTTTGTGGTCATTTATTATAGAGCCTTACTCGTAGTGTCATGTTGGACGATTAAGTCACATGAGGACAAAGTAAGAGGACAGTGCATAATCTTTATCTTGTCATCTGAGATGACCACAGGGCATCAATAGCCTCTGAGACTGCCTCGATGAACTCGCTACATTCAGTGTAACCCTTTAGAAGAGAGCATTTGACCTTGGTGTTAGAAAAAAAGCATTAACTACGACTGCAGTACTACAAAATGAAAGAAAGTCCCTCTGGTTAATCTGACAGAGGTGGTAGTTATTATGAGGAGGACAGATAACACAAGGGAGCATGTGGAAAGAATCACCACTGCAGACTCAAACACACGCAACACAAGCAAAGGCACACAAACTTCCTGTCACAAACACTTCTTCTGCGCACTTAAACAGATGCAATATGAAATTCGACCCATCCAAACATGTCCATGTACTCCAGCGCTTTTATATCCTGGTTTACCGCGCAGCTCGCCTCTTACACAAACAGACTCTTAACTCTTTCTGTAAGATGACTTGTTACATACTGTATGGTCATTTGCACACACACACACACATGCAGACACACACTGGCCTCTTTTTTTCCCCTTTTCGTCCTGCACTGGAGCATGGACAGGCCAAAGCTCACTTTTCAAGAGGAGATGCTTTGAGTTCCAAAGGGGTGCACATGAAAGAGCAGCAGAATATAAAGGAGTGCCCAAGGATACACTGCAGTGCTCAATGTGAGGACAATTTAGCCCTGATGGAAAACCTGGATCAAAGGCCTGGCCTCCATAATTGCACATTCCCCAACAAACACTGTGCCATTTGAAGAGTGGGCCAGACCTCCGGACTCCTGAGACCTGTTCCTGTGCAGAGACACAGGCAGCCCCATTCCTTTCACCTTGCTATGTTCTCTATCTCAATGTCTCGCTAAAAGATTAGAGAAATGCTTTCATTCCAAAAGTGCTCACAATTTCTCTTTGAATGTCAAGATTCTGACCGAAGCCGAGCCAAAAAACAACCCTCAAAGTTTCCTCTCTCTTTTGTTAAAGGTCGCCGAGTCATGGTGCAAAATGGCAAGACTCGTACTAAGATGCACTGTGCTTCCTAGTATAACCTCTCTGCCCTTTTATAAGGTGAACTTTAGGCTCCACTGTGCTAGAATTACTTATGAGGACACCTAAGTGTTTTTGGTTGCGTAAGCAGCTCACAAATTAATGACTGCATCCCTCTGCTGAGACTCCAAAATAAGTTCTTGCTTTCCTGACTAATTCTAATGTTATTAGGATGATCTGCTTATACTCATGGGTTTATCTTTATGAGGGAATTCGTTGTGCTGGGGATATAGCTCTCTGCGTACTTACCTGTAGGAGATGACGAGACAGGAAATTGTCATGAAACCAAACATTTCTCACTCCCTTGGGCATTGCCAGCAGGTTTATTTTCTTCTGCATGCAGGTTCAGCAACCAGAATGCAGTTTCAGAGCTTGTAAATCTGGCCTGGATATCTTCACTGTGCTGCAGGTGGGAGATCTTTGGATATTGTGGAATGTCGTGGCTCTGCTGTGAAGGAAACCATCAGTCAAAAGACACTGTTAGAGCTGTAAATCTTACAAGTCAGCATGAGTAATCATCAAAAAAAATTACATTTTTTGAGTGTCACCATTCTAAAAATTTGACTAAAAAATTAGCTTCTGTGTTTGCGTTTCAAAGACATTACCAGTCTTTGTTTTTTGTCTTTAATCCTCACAACTCATATTGTAAATTGGTGGATAAGACAGTAATCTGCTTTTTGTTTGTGTTCTAACATACCGATGTTTGCACTAAATCTCTCCTAACACTGCACAGACACCAACAGAAAACCAGCATGGTTGAACAGACACTGACAGTTCTGTCCATGAGAGCCTGTGAGTGCTTACTCCAGGACTTCTGATGGTTTTATGTTGCGTCTAGACTTTAATAAGTGGTTGTGTTTTCCTGAAAGCACACCCCAAATCCCCCCTTAAAGTCCTATGGCGATGCTTTAGTAATAAAATACTATATGCATGTGTTGTTGAGCTGGACTCAAATAAACATGCTCCTAATAGACCCAAATGTGGCAAACCTAAAGAAAGTGCTCTGTCATCAGAAATATCACTCAGTTTGTGTGTGTTTTTCTGCGTGTTACTATGTTCTAGCACATGCTTTGAAGAGGTTTCTACGAAGCAGACATCACATATGGAAATACTACAATGTAGACAGCATAGAGAGCTTGACTTCTTTCCTCAAAACCCTCTATGTTTTTTTAAACTTAGCCTGGGATCATGGAGCTGCGTAAACAAACCTGCAATTAATATTGAGCAAATGAAGTAATTCTGCCTCTTACAGATGAAAAGCTGAATTCATTTGTAATAAAACACAGTCTTGCTTAAATGAGTATAATCGGGGTGCTTCAGCAGCCTCACTTGGCCTCACTAAAGTGGCTCATGTTTGTTAATGTTAGCAAACTTTTACTGGGTAACTCTTCTCTCCTGACTTGAATCAACCATATTTTGTGTGTGTGTGTGTGTGTGTGTGTGTGTGTGTGTGTGTGTGTGTGTGTGTGGAGGGGGGGGGGGTCATATTTTTCATTTAATCATTTAAATCTGATCTGTTTAGTTGCTCCTCCTGCACAAACACGATAAATGAATATTATCATCAGTTAGGTAACAATTTTAAATAATGTATTGTCCATGTACTTTTAAAACGTGAAACGCTGTAAGCTGCTCGATGACATATAACCTCGCAGCCCTCCAACAGTAGTTTATGAATCACAGGGGCCATTAAGATCTAGATACACTGATACACATACATCTACCATCTGGGGCTCACCTGTGACCCAGTCCTATTATACTTGCTAACCAGATGGACCATCAGATAGGCCCTCTCTCGGGATTCAGTAAATGTATAGGCCTGAGTCCTCCATTCAGCACTGACCTATCGTTAACCTGGGAGGATTTTCTCCAGTTGTCAGTGAAAAGCATTTGAGTGGGTCAGATTGAATTTCTCCTTTTCTGACATTCAAGTTCAAAGTAATCATGTCAAGTAGGTAGAAAGGTCCAAGAAAATAACTGAATTTAAGAGCTGGTTTGAACATTTTTCAAAAGAACCATGATGAGGGTTATGATTAAGCATAATGATCATTTCCTTTGCCGCTCTAAGCTTTGAGTAGAGAAGGAAAAAAAACATAGACGACTGATCACATCCAAGTTTTATTCTGTCTTGGCTTTGGTAAAACCTGTTGAGGTGCTAATAACAAGACGCAGACCGTCCACAGTCTCCATTTCACTCAGAGGGTAGATGACTTTAGAGATGAAAGCGGGGAGGGGAAAGGGGAGGCCTTTGGTGTTAATCAGGTGCTGATTGGCAGCTTGGGAGCCTTTAGGAGTTTGGAAAACCTGTAGAGAAAAGGGTCATTATCGCTGAGCACCATTGCATTTCTTCCTCGCTGTTGTAAGTGGCAGCACTGAGATTGAGTCAAAGATGTAGTTTGATCTTTATTCTTGCTAGTTCAGCAGCAATTGTAAATGTTTCTTAAAGTTAAACTGAAATGAAAATTTTACTAAGAAATTAAGATGAGTGGGTGCATGAATTTTTGATTTGTGCCAACCACATCATCCTTGCCTGTCCCTATCTATGATTTTAACTCTCCATACATTAACCTGCAATTCCATAGGTTACAATGATGATTACAATCACTGGGTATCGTACAGACTGCTTAGGTTACAGGAAATTTTCTAGAAATTTATTTATTTATTTGGGACATTTTGGCAGTCTGGTAATGTTAGCATGTTTGACCAAATCCTGCTGTTATAGAGACAGATTTCTAAGTACGGAAAGATTGGAAAGAACATCTTGCACAAAAGTGATAAGAAGTCAAATTCAAGTTCAGTTGTTAAACCTCTTTAACAGATGCATCGCCATCTTTTCTTTACTTACCCAACCAGGAGAACTAGAAACATGTCTTCCTATGCTAAACTAAATCATGCAGCTAAATGCTGTGAATGATTCTTAATGGGCACAGGCAGATCTCCCTCTTTCATGCCCAAATAAAGCCCCTTGCTTATAAATATGTTCTTAAGCTCTTTTAGGAAATGGGACACAAGATGGCTAATTGGCGGGGTAGCAGGGGTTAAACACTTCCCTCAACGTTTCAATCTGTCACTCTGCACCGCTGCATGCTGAGACTGAAGCCTGGATCTAAGTGTGGGAGTCCATTTGAGCCTTTCCAAGGACACTACCCCAGAGAAGCTGCCACTGCCGTCTCAGAGGGAGCATACAAACCAGCTGTGTGCCACACACACCCAATCCATCACCTCACCTCAGTCTTCACTCCCCTGCTCTCACTGATGCCTGTTAAATTCATCATGTCATTACTAAAATCTCAGGCAAAAATGTTATTTCTTAATCAAAAGTGCCTCTTAGACTTAGAAGTCTGTCTCTAACACGTTTTCTCAATAATCGCTGTTCCATTTACATCTAAATGAATGCCATTCATGATAGACTGCTGGCAGCAGCGTTTCTCTTTATCCTGTTGGGGCCTCACAGTGATTGAAGTCTCGTTCATGTAGCTTAAGTCTGCCTGTTTAACTCCAGGCCCTCGCAGGATACGGGATGAATTACATGCACACAACGCACCGCTTATATTGTGATCTTTTGATAATATACAGCCAATTTCCACCATGTTACATGCAACTGATTGGTGCAGAGTTAGTGGAGCAGTTCACACCTCCTTCAGTATCACACTAAAATATGTGACAAGTCCCAGAGGTATAGTATAAACAGTCAAACAGTAAAGCTTTCCATCAAGATGCCTGCATAGTTTTCTCCTAACCACTACTTTGTCTTACAGACTAATCATTGTTTCTTTCTTAATTAGGTGAACACATTTTTTGTATACACAATTATACATTTGTAAATTACATTTTGATTAGTTTTCCGCTGAGATATTGCAAGATAGTAACGCAGATGGCTAAGGAGGGAGGGTCTGTCACATATTTCCTGCTGTCTTTCAGCAGTAAATGAGGGGTGTTTTCTGTCTTTGGCAGTTTGTTTAACCACTTATATGATTGGATTGCTCATTAATTCTCCTACTGTCACGTCCCGTCATTAATCATTTTTTAACTGTTCCTTCAAACTGCCACCCTCAACATCTGTCTAATGATTTAATGTTGACACATTACACAGTGAGTTGTTTTTCTGCCACTGATATATTCTGATGCTTTGATGCAATGTAGTGTTGTAATTCATTTTAACCAAATTAGTTCTCCGCAACATATTAGATTTGATATGGTGAGGCCTGGGCACTTTCTGTGAGGAGCGAGTCTGGAAAGTCAGTCCAAAAAAACATATATGTCCATTAATGCAGTTAGACTAGCAGGGTAGCTGGTTTGTACAAGTAATGTACAAAATCACTGATGGCAAAAGTACTTTTTATTTGAAGGAAACACAACAATAAGCCAGAGTGCTTCGTAAGACTTAAGCAGATTTTTATCATTATTATCATTAGCTCTTCCCCTCTCCATTCCCACCCCAACACTCTGCTTATCTTGATAAGCTGTCATCTTAGAATTAGCGTTCAGCATGAGGCTGAGGTGAAGAAATGTCAGTCTTTTTTTTGTACTGCTTTCTGCATGTGCTATTGTGCTATGATTTCCCAACTCTGCGGCCTCTCTAGCCTCAATTGCCACAACCCAGCTGACTGCTGGTCACCACACCTATAGGAAACACACCCACAGGACATGGTTTATACCTCAAAATATTGAAAATATTATCCACATCCATGTGTTGGGTAAACAAATATTTCACTGGCCAAAAACATCCATCAACTTATGTTAAACATTCAGAGGCTTTTGCAACATCGGCAAAGAGCGCCATTAGCTTTGCTGTGACTCTGGTGAAACAAAACATGAGGATGAAAGTTTTGCTGTTCGTCATAAATTCGCTTTTGCGGGTTTGCTTTCTGCCACTTTCTTCTTCATGTTTTACTGAAACACCTTCACTCCCTTTCAATGCATATCGTGCACTTATCTCTGCAAATCAATATTTGTGTGCAAACCTCATGCCCTCATAATCTGATTGGCATTTCAAGTCAGATTTTCTTACACACATTTTAAAATGCTCGTAAAACAGGTGGAAACTCACTCTATTTTATGGCCGACAGGGGACTAAGAAATATACACACAGAGTCACAGAGGCACAGCAAGTTAATGTCAGCTCCGTCTCCTAAAAATTATGTTCATAATCAACTAATTTGCTTTGCCATTTTGTGGGAAACATAACACTGTGAATACATGCTTTATTGTTAAGATGATTTCCCAGTGGTACAAGAGTGTTACACTTCCTGCATCAGAATAAAACACAGCCAATGAACATAAATAAAATGGCAAAAGATTGGCTATTCATACTTATTTGGCAGGGGTGGAAAGTGTTTTGTAAATCCTCTGTATTTGTTCATTTAGACCAACTGTACACTAAAAAAAAATGCATGTTCCAGCTTTAAGACTAGTATATGAATGGTTTGACACAGTGGAAGGACGTAGGCCAGCTGTGGTTCTGGTCCAGCCGTTCACTTGTGTGGGTCCAGACAGACCAGTGTGAGGGAGGGTTTGCTGCTGTGAGGCTGCTCCACCTAATCCCAGGGCTGCATTACACAACCAGTCCAGTCAAACAGCACACAGACGTGGGGACTTCCCCTTCCCTCCAAAGACGTAGAGGAATACTGTATTGCCTCATGCACCACTGAGGTAATATCATTACTTCAACCAAATGCAGCAATGTCTAACCTGAATATCGTCTTGAGTGTCCAAACCTCATTGTGTGAGAGTACATGAAAGACCAATTTGTCCCAAGAAATTTTAAAGCAATAGCATTTCCATAATTCTTGGATTATTATTGCATCAAAATACATCTCGCGGTTCTATTTAACAACGTTTTCTCTGGTCGTAACTTAAGTCTGCTGAGAGTTCTCCAGCAGAGAGCGTTACCTTGAGTCCTGCCAAAAGAATCGAACAATGCTCTCAGTCATTTTCATGTTTTTCTCCGATAGATACCAATCAAACTTTCTTTAGGGGAAATCCATCACATGGGTGTGAAACAGCTCCATGTGAAATTGTCTCTTGCACGCAACTCTAAAATTACTGCTATCCACTGTTACTGGCACTCCTTCAACACCTTCAGGGTGTTGAGGGGTGTCATTTCTAAAAGGCCCAGAACACCGTGGGTAACAATATTCATATCGGTTGGAACATGGCTCATAAAATCCAGCGCCTCTCATCATATGCAGCTCACAGGGGCATAATTGTATTTAAGTGTAGTTCTTTTACTCTATTTTTAGGTTAAATAGTGTGAGAAAAGAGGTGGGAAGTCACAGTTTGAACATAGTCTGATATGCAGTCCTTTCCATTAGGAAACGTGACACTTAGCCAAACCTTTGGATCAGGTGATACTGCATGTAATAAAGACACAGGCAGGTTCATTCGTCTTCAGTAGCATAATGAGGAGAAGAGTCTGTGTAGAAAGTACAAACTGGATCTGCACTGGCATATTTCCCCCAATAGATAAATATGAACTTGAAGCAAAGCGTTGGGTCTATCTCTGAAAACAAACAGGGCCATATATTTCACTTGGAATAACAGAGATCAGCTGTATCAACACTGGTCCTCCTACTGCAGCCAGCCACCTCAAGTGAGAAACCATCGAGTCTGAGAACTGCGCTCTGAGTGCATTTCAGCAGACATAAGGCAAAGCCATTGTCCTTCAGCTGAGTGGGATATTGAATTAAATAGGGTGTGAAACTTAGTATATCTGGTTTAATGACCAATATCAACTTAATGCAATTGTCAACTTTAAAAAATTAGACAAAATAAATCTAGAAGCAAACACAGCTGAACAGCACTACATGGCTGTTATGATTTGATGGCAGTATTATGTTAGCGAGGCCTGTCTAACTTTTCGCTCACAAATAATCTGACTGCTGTTTGCACTGGCACAGCTGTTTGCATTGCCTTTGTTCAGCTGTCTTTGTAACTCCCTCCCTTTCCCCAGTTTGATAACATAATACTCTGAGTATGTTTCTAAAGGGTAATAAAATGAGAAGGAGCCGCTATCTGCTCTTTGATTGAGCAACAGCAGATTTAAACACATCCCATGAACTTGGAACATTCTGCCAGCCAATGTTTTCCCACTCTCATACATCCTGAAGACGTGGAGTGTGCAGCAGAGTTGAAAGACTCCAGGAATTATTTTCTTTTTAAGGCTAAAACCCACCCTCGAAGAAATTCACATTTGTTGAACCTTCAATGTTGAACATTTGCCATTTACTAACAGAGACTAAAGACTTCAACCGTGTCAAATAGCTGGAGTTGGGTAAGCAACAAGTCTAATCACTGATGCCTTTGAGAGACACCTTAAAGGTTTTGTTAATAAAATATCTTTGAAAATCAAATACAGTAATGCCCCACAGTTCACATGTGTGCAAACTGTTCACGCCCAACACAAGTTTTTCACGATCCCACTACCGAAAGTGAAGTAGCTACTATTTGTTTGACAACAGTAAAGGCGGCTTCCAAGAAAGTTAGCAAAGGTGCTACTGTAGCATCAGTTACTGGAAAGTAATCCTTCATTCACAGCACTAAAGGTTTATCTCAATTTGTCTATTTGATTCTTTAACTGAGTATAAAAAACTTCCAACTTTTCACTGTGAGTCAGTAAAATCCTTATCTTTATTATCAGTATAACCCAAACGCCCACACCCCAACCCGCCACTTATCTTGATAAGCTGTCAACTTTGAATCAGCATCCAGCATGAGGCTGAAGTATAGAGACGTGCTAATCCTTGCTTTTCTTTTCTTGGTACTGCTCTCTGTATTTGTTAATGTCTTAAGATTATTTCCCAACTCTGCGGCCACTAGCCTCAATTGCCACAGCCCAGCTGACTGCTGGTCACCACACCTATAGGAAACACACCCACCGGACATGGTTTATGCCTCAAATTATTGAAAATATTATCCACATCCACGTGTTGAGTAAACAAATATTTCACTGGCCAGAAAAATGCATCAACTATATACTGTTAAACTCGTGATGACAGTCTGTCGACTTTATGCTACTTTTTGTTTTGATTTAAAGTAAGTCTGAACAACTGCACTAATCCTGCAACACTTATTTCATTTGTTTTCCCTATGATCCAGGTCCAGTGGCCTAGGCCGACAATGCTGGGAACACGGAACCCATTAGTTATTAGTGTCACACTTTGTATTAACAACTGATAAACTCTGCAGTATAAGAACGTTATACTCTTTGGATTGATAAAAGTATTGCCAGCAAATGTAATCCAAGTCTAAACCAACATGCAGCATATGAACTTGTTTTGTGAGCATGTGTGGAGATGTGGGTGCCTCACTGACAGTGACTGAGGGGAGATGAAGCCGATGCACATGCACGGCTTTTTATTTCCTAGAAGGTCAAGAAATTGTGATCCAGCAGATCAACATTTGACCTCACAGAATCATTGTCATTGTCAAGACTGTCTGGTCTTCTGCAACCCATCAGTGACGCTGCTTCAACCTTTGTTGATTGACAGCACTGGATTCTGTATTAGAGCCTGCCTTGTTTGTAGCTTTTGGTGTGAGTTGTTAATGAACACACATCTAGACTAAACACATACAGTAAGAAAAAGGGCACAAATACTCAAACCTTGGGAGCTGCAGCCCTCATACATGCATGACCGCGTGCTTAGTCACAGACCCGCAGGCTGTATTCTGGGGTGGGGGGGCTCGGCTCTGTGTTTTGTTTCAATCATCAAAGCTATTGGGTTTAGGGTCTCCTCTCTCTGCCTATCACTCAGCGACACTCAGGGCCACTCGGACCCTGAAATTTTACTCCGGGTTGCTGAGAGGAGTGGGCGGCGGGGCTGAAGAAAACGTCTCCCTGGCCTTGCTCTGCACTGCCGGGGGTCACTCTGCCATTCTTCTGTTACACAAAAGACTTCTTCAAGTGCCTGTGTGACAATGGCCTTTAGATCACTGGAGCGTAATGATTGCTGGTTAACGTGAATGCGCTCCGTATTAATTGAGCCAGAATTAATATGAAGTTTTTTGCGTTTTTTTACGAGTCGGCAAGGAAACTTGTTAGCAGCGTCCAGTAACCATGACTAAATGTTCATGCTGCTCTTCATTAATTTATTTTTTTGCATAGCAGACATTATTGTGGTGGATGATAGTTAAAGACCTGACAGACTGGTCCCAGGCTGGGACTCATTCAGAGCCTGTTAATGAGCACAATCTCTCACTTTCAACCCGAACAGCTAACATAATGTCACTCGCAAGCTCCTCATAATGAACGCGCACAGACCACATGTCCACAATAGCAGTGAAGCATGATTTCACAAGACAAGCCTTTAACTTAGCACAAAGGAATGTCAGATGTGCTGACACAAAAGATCCCCCTTTTTTCTCCTTGATTTACATAAAGCATAATGCACCAAGGGAGATGAGACGTTCAAGCATTTGCACACCACATTAAAACGCGTTCAGGGATTCTGATTAGGTCAGAATGAAAAACATTATCAAATAAAAATAATTAAAACAAGCTTTGGAGTCTATGGTTTCCAGACTGTTTTTGTTTAGCCAACATCATAAACAGAGTTAGCTGTGTCTGTCAGTGAATTAAGAAAACACTGGGCCCCTTCTGCTGCGCCGGCCTCGATTCACAGATCCTGTGAGACTTGCCAGCGGTTCGCTCTCTTTCAGCGCAAGTCGACTCAGCCAGTGACAGACGGGCACCTTCATGTCAAAACACTGTCTGCTGCTGCCAGCCTATAGCCGGTCGCAGACAGCACGCAGAAAGGCACAATTACACTGTCATCTACAGCATCACTAACATGTTTGTGTATACAGTTCATTCCTGTGTATGACAACATATGTAATATATTAAGAGAGCAATATATCTCATCATTGTAAGGCACCAGAGCAGCCAAGCCTAGTCAACAGTCATACATTTATTCTGATAAATGGTTTCTGAAGCTCCTCCATGCATTGTCCTCCCTCTGATCTAGAGCCCTCATCTTTTAGCTCCTCTTTCCAAACTACTTTCACTCAAAAGTTGAATCTGCATTTTGTAAAACTTTGAACCTCTCTTTTGTTGAATAATATCTTTGCTTATCAATATTTTAATGGCAGTTGTTTTTGTCTTTTTTTTACATCCTTTTGCTGCTATTTGGAACACTTTGCTTTGGTGTTTTGGACCATTTAGCTTGGAGTTTCCACAAGAGGACAGAACCAGGCAGAGATGCCAGTTTGTTGCAAACTGACACCTCTTCAAAGGGCTGTGAGTCTGCCAACCATGCAGAGGTATCGTCTTTCTGACCCTCGTTCAAAAGGCAAGACTAGTTCTCACACTTTAAGCTGATTGGGTGTTTGGCTTGACGGTGCTATAAATGAACAAACAGCAACATATTTCAGATTGTTAGAGACTTTTAAGTGTCTATACTTGGCTTAATTCACAATTGACGAATAAAGCAGGATACTGGTACCTGCATGCTCTGAAAGCAGCAAAAACTTTTTTCCTGTCTGCCTGTTTTATTCCCACTTCAACCACTGGAATGCTCTGAGGTACAGGAAGAAGGAAATTCTGAGCCTAAGCATTCACATTTCTCACTTTTCATGATGTCTTGGATGCAGCGCTGTTGTGCACAGAATTTTCCTGCCTTCACGTGTTGTAGGAAACAAAATTATGTCGCCAACATGTTCAACTGCAAAAACATGAAGCTTTTGTTTTATCTTGAAATGAAAAATGAGAGCTGAACAACATTTCCAGGAAATAAGTAGGTTTAAAGTAGAAATGGGAACTAGATACTTTCATGTTCTTTTGTGCAACACTGATGATAAACCTAAAAGTTTAGTGTTTACCAGGTTATATTAGCTATTTGACCACACGCCTTTTTAATTGAACTTAAGGATAATTAAATAACTTTTAATTTGACTCTACTGAGGTTTAACTCAGCCAATAAGATTAACAAGAGTACAAGGAAGAAACTGTAGCAAGAAGACTGTAGTAATGTAATATTCTAGGTTCTCTGACCAGGTAGTTATTTGTTATCTTCTCCTACACCAACAAAACAAGCAGCCTTCAGACTGCAACTCAACGAGCCAAACTGTAGTATTACACATTACAGTATGTTGTCTGTATGACACCCATGCATGCATTGCCTACATGCTGTTTGTCATCATGCTGTGTGGAAAATATTGCTCCTACTGACAGCTTTATGACTTCTTCACACAGCATTTTGAGAGTCACAGCCAAGAAAAAAAAGAGATGGCAATAAAACCCTCCTGTTGCCTATTAAGCCATAGTGAAATTTAACCATACTGAGGTTTGCCATTGATCGTGTGTCATGGCTCCTATTGTACAGAGGAAACAGAAGCATGACATTTTCTCTTTGTCTTCACAAAGTGTCTGAAAAATATCTAATTTGTCTACAATACAGGATATGGTAACGATATATGAAGTCTGTTGGCTCAAGTCAAGAAAATTAATAGTCAGATGTTGATGTTGCTGCTTCCAAAATTCAGACAAGGCTGCACATTATTCAGCTCACTCCTGTCTGCAAACACAATGTGAAATATTTTTGTATCTTATTGGTCTGCTCATCACATTTGTATGATAAAACCAGAATGTAATTGAATGAACAGTTTGATCAGTGCGCTGTTTCCTAAATGTAGGAAGGCAAGCACATGATCAATAAGCGCTGAATATGCAAATAAAAGTTTCACCATATCAGATTATTACTAGTGTTGTGCTAACAGCTTGTTTATTGCTGTTCTTAAATGGTCAAAAAATACATTATAGCAGGATTAAGTCAAAACTTTGTGTTGAGCATGCACACATTAAAATGGTATCTCCTCATCATCAACCAAGAAAATGATTTGCCATATATCCCAAAATCTCAAACTACTTCTTAAAAGTCAGATTAGTGTTTTAGAAAAAAAACGTTGCAACGAGGAAAACTGAGGATCCAACACAGTCAACTCTGTTCTACCATTACACTTGTACATGGTGATTTAAATTGCGTGTCAGACCTTTTAAGCTCGCAGGACATTCACAGTGGGAATGAAAGTAGGCTCATTAGTTTAACATTAACAGGTAATTGACATGCTCCAGTGAAGTGGACCCGTCCAATATTCAGCTTTGCCATGTGTCTTGTGAGTTGTTCCCACATATTTCCATGTTCTCTGTGACTGCTCCCCTTCGCCGGCAGCACAGTCAGACACACGTCTATAAACAAACTGAATATTGTCCTTCCCTTGTTAGTTGACACTGTATAATCTAATTGTCGGTATATTGACTCACTAAATGTTGGCATTGGGTCCAAGCCCAGCACTAAACATGACATGGAATGGGTTTGTTGTCATATACGCTTAACATAGCCCACTTGTGCTACATTTTAATTAATTACTGTGAGGAAAAGTGTAAAGTAAACATTCTGACAGGCTTCCTCTATTGAACTTAAATCTCATATTGGTCATATTTTTACTTCCTAACACCATGTACTACTTTTCAATGTCACATCATGGACTTATATCCTGAAATAACATTGTGGCTTTCAATCTGCAAACTTACAAAAACAACATCAATTCAAACCGGCTCGCTCAAAAGTGAGAAGATTGAACATGAAAACATATATCAGCTCACAAATGCCTGGTCTATCTCAAGACTCATTCCTGGTGTGTGATCACACATTCTGTATGAGTGTGTGTGTGTGTGGGAGAGCCGTTGGATTTTGTTTACTTTAGAGGAAAGTGAAATGCCGGGGTCGCCTATATTAAAACTGACAGGCCCATTTGGAAGCAATCATCAAATGTGTCATGGAAAAACCGCTATGTCATGGTGCAAGGGACGTCAAGACTTTGCCAGCATCAATATTTTCCTTCATGGCTGGCAATGGATGTCATTTTGACTGGGCTCATGTACATCAAGTTCCTCTCGACAAGTTAAAAATAAAGCCCAAAAAAAAAAGAAAATCCAGGTTTGCAGTAAGATGAATAATTGTCTCTCTTTCTTTCCTCAGACACACTTACATGATCCAAAGTGTAACGTGATCGACAAACAGAGACAAAAGAGAGGAAGAGTTTTATCAGTGTCACCTCCTCCAGATAGGAAGTTCAGGTAATTAGCCGCACTCACCTCAAGCGAGGGCCAATATCCTGTTTGAAGAGAGCACTGTTCTGACTCACTGATCCTGAGGCCAACACACACACAAGCCCTCCTAACTTTTGGGAGACCACCTTGGATGGTGTGATGGGCTAAGGAGCTAATCTCCCTGCCTGAATAGGTTGCATCCTCCCACCTGAGACATTGTCACACTGATCAATGATCAGCCGTAAACATCCCTCTGCATTCCAGCATATTCTCAAACAGGCTTTTCCACCAATGGGACAAATCTAATCAAACCCAGGTTTGACTCTACACAGTGAAGCAACTGTTCTAAGACATATTACGCACTCACATACCAAATCACCTAATCACATGATCACAAGGGTCAGCTCAGTGGTATGAGCCTGGTATTGTTAGCCAGGTGAAAATGCTATGCTGGTGAGTAGTAGGTTACTCGCCTAAGCAGGGATAATCTGATTTGTTTCACTGACTGCAGCCCTCTGGCCTCCCCTCCCCTCAGAGGATCAAACACCTCCCTGGCCATTAAGGATGTGCGAGGACACACACAGACTGATGATCCATTCACAGGTTCTTAACCTGACACATGTGTGCTTGTGCAGAGTGCTGATCCAGTCATCTTCGCTCAGGAGTAAAACCCCTGTACTTTCCCTCTGTCACTGGAGTACCATGGCACCACTTTGGGAAGAAAAAAAAATGAAAGCAAGACAACTCGAATAAACATGACATAAATGAGTCACCCACAGCATCACCACAGCAATTAAGCACAGTTTAAACCAATGAAAATCAAAACCCATGCTCTCAGCCTAACCCTCTATAATCCAATTTTTACTTAACCTCCACATAGCAGCTGGACTCCCTGTGCACTAACCGCATTGAGGTACTCACCACATACGTACACAGTCAGACATCAAAACACCATCACCTCACAGGACGGGCTCTCAGATAAACGTTGAAAATAACAAAGGCGGCCACCTTTAACAGTGGAAAATAATATTTATCTGAGTGCCGATTGCTGATACCATCTGTCACACATTCTGTAAAAGCAGCTCCCATAAACACACCATGTAAACACTGTGATACTTTTAAATGGGTCGAACACTGAAATACAGACAGATCCTCCCTTTCTGCTCTGCTGTGGCCTGAGCTCTCATCTCCTCCTCAGATGTGCTTCTTCACCTCACACATTTTTCACTCACACGCACAAAGACTGACTTTACTGCACAAATTCACTAATTCTCTTTATTTCTTTATGCTTGCATGTCTCCGACTTTCCCACCATGATACTATGGCAACATGCAGTTCACCTACTGCTGATTGTCGTAGCACCACACAAAGATGAGTCTCACATTCTTGGGCCATTATTAGTTAGTACTACTAGAAGTTGAAACATGTAGGCCCAGCTTACTGCTCACAGCTCAGCTCTTGCCGGGCAATAATGACATTAAAGTAAATGGGATGAATTTTAAAATAGTGGGCTGGTAGTTGTAAATCTTTTTAGGAGTGAGTGCTCCACAGATTTTAGTGAAGGTGGGGAGGGGGAGGGAATGCTCACTAAGCACCTAATCCACCACATTCTTGTTAGGGGTCTGAGTCTGAATTCAGACAGACCTCAATGCCATGCACTGCGATAGGAGGGGTTGCAAAAGGCTGAGGTAATTGGATTGGAATACGGCATTGAGTGTCAGACAACAAAAGATATCCATCTCTCACATGGCCGTTCAGCTCTTTTGTTGCTGGCTGGAATTTATTTGGCCATTCACTCTACTCTTCCGAGCCCAGCGAGGACAGAAGAACAGGGGCAGGCCACCAGCACCGGCTCAGTCTGGTGGTCTCGTATGCAGGCCAGTGGAGTCACTGTGCAGCCGCTGTGTGAGGATGTGTGAACCACGGATCCCCCAAAGCCCAGGGGTCATTTGTGTGATCATTACCATAATCACATTAAGGCTGCAGGAGATTAGCACCATGGCCTCAGAGGAGAAACCCTGTCTGTGCTCCATGACGACTACAGACCATGCTTATAAGGAACAGTGAGCACGCTGCTCAGATATCTATTAGCTGTATGATAGACGGTCAAACTGGCAGTGAAGTGAGAGCGCTGGGTAAAGCGAGGAGGCATCCCCTTTAGCTCGTCGAGAGACCAGACACAGACTTTTTGAAATTGATCATATGCATTTTGGAAGTTTTGTGTCAGTGTGTAAACAGAGATATTGCATTATTTTAGATTGATGTTGTGATGCTAAAACACGACTTTGTCCCTCAAAACAACCGTCAAAATGAATCTATATTGATGGCCAATAGAATAATTCGTCAGGATTTTACTTTATGTCTCTTTTTTTTGAATGGATTTCAGTACCACCATCTCTGTTATCATCCCAAAACAAGCACCACCTCTGGGCAGGTCACAGGGGCATGGTAGATGCCTGGCACATCCCCCCTCAAACCATCCACCATCTCCAGACTCAATTTTGCCTTTTGCCATCAAGGCAAAAAAAAAAGAAAAAAAAAATCCCTAGGGTTAAAAACTTCTCCAATTAACCCTAATTACCCTGAGAGAGCATTTCAGTGAAGCCTGTAACCTGAGATGTCTATCAGTTCAGTGAGTGAGGCGGGCGGGGAGGAAGCCGTATCCTTTCATCTTGAAGTTCAACCACAGGAAACGTGACATCTGAATATTGACAGCAGTGATTTAAGATGGTGGAAATGACATGTCTTTAAACATGAATACATTTTACCACAGTACTACACTTAATACTTCTGTAAAATTATTGCAAGACAAATGCTTAAAGACATTTGGGGTTATCCTTGCACAAGCTACCGTGCATTTCTTTGTGTTACTGAGGCATCTAAACTAAAGATAAGATAAGCTGTTTGCTTTGCTGCTTCGGTGAAAACAGTGAACTAGACCTTGGTTACTTTTACAGATTCTAACAAAAATAGCAAGAAAACATCATACCTATCTCCTTATCAGGTACAAACGCATACAGGAGAGATGTGTGACACCCTCATAAAGGGCTATAAAATGTGATGGTGAAACATTACATAGTTACTGATTGATATGGTCCTCTCTATGCAATGCCGCAGTTTCCAACTGCCTTTCCTTGATTGTGACCCATTGACTGACCTGTGTAATTGGTCCTCACAAATCACTAACCACAGGGGCAAAGGGGGTTCCCATCCTCTCATATGAATGTGTGTTTGTGTGTGTGTGTGTGTGTTTGTGTGTGTGTTTGTGTGTGTGTGTGTGTGTGTGTGTAGTCACTGAACCAGTTCGCAGATTACCTTCTTGCAGTTACACTCAACTGCAATTGCCCTTCAACACTTAAAGGATATTGAAGAAAATAATATCTTTCAGCAGTCTGTCAGTATATCCCTCTGTGTTTAAGCTGCAAGGTCAGCACGGGTTTCACTCAGGCTAACTTCAATCTGGACATTAAACTACAGGTTGATTGTTTGAAACAGCCTTAGATTGCAAGTCATTTAAAATGTGTGACATTCCTCAGGCAGGCATCAAACCTGCAGGTCTGCCACTCTGTGGCACTGTTGTGTGCACTCCTGATAACATCATGTTGTCAGTGTTCACATTCAAGAGTTTATTTAAATTCCAAAAATGAAAATTCTTCTGAATGGCTGAAAATGTGTTATACATTGATAACATTTTTTGTACTGTAGAATTCAGCATTCTTTATCCAAGGCCTTCATTACATGGGGAATGATGTCTGACATACCGTGCATTTAACAAAATACCCTGGACTCAGCTACTGGCCTTCATGCACATTCATTTTGCAATCCAGTTGATTTAGTGTGCTACCAAATGGCACAAATGTAGAGGACAGTAAAACCAGCTAACTCGGTCTACCCACCTTTTAGGCTGACATAAATCTTAATGAGGTAAAATAATAGTATAAACTGTGGTGAGTACAGTATGAAGCTAAAGCAGGATGTAAGAAGATATTGAGAGGTATAAATTGATGCTTGCCTGAAAATATAATTCATTTATGTTCAGGTTTGTGGTTGTGATGACTGATGATTATCAATATGACTGCAGGTCATAGATTATTTCCACTCTTATTTTCCACCACATCACTGCCAAAGAGTCCTTAAGAGCGATCTTGAGTGTATGATTATCCTCATAATGTGAAGGGGGCGGGCTCGCTGTGCCTTTCTCATGAATATGGAGGATCGGGGCTCTGCAGACACTCCCTCTCTGTTGAACTTGTGTAGCCAGCTCTAGCTCGGGCCAGCAGTCAGTCAGTCAGTCAGTCACTCACTCACTCAGTCAGCAGCAGGCTCGGCTGCCGCATGGCCACTGTGTAGAAAACTTTCTTCAAACACAACAAGTGGGGAAAAACAACTGTCGGATAACGAAGAAGAGCACACGCTCGGAGAGGTTGAGGGACACAGCAGGAAGAAAGAGATCTTCTATGAATCTGGAACTTGTGCTCCGCTGATCAAAGTGTTGTTTCCCACTCGTGCATGTTTAAACCAGAGGAGAGCTCTGGTGCCGTGTGTCGGCCAGACGACTAGTACAAACGAGTGGCAACAGCAGTCCGGAGGCATGATTTTGAGACGGGGCTCAGTCGTTGCTGCCTTTTTACTCTGCTTTCTCGCGAAGGTACGTGGATAACTTCTTGTGGTGTGTGGAAAAATAGCGTCTAGGGTCACTCAGTGCAGCTGTTTGGATGTACTTTGATTGCATGTGCGTCGCCTTATAGGCGCGCGGCCATGCTAACATTACTTGTAACCTTGTCTCGTGCATAATTGTGTCCGCTTTGCCTGTTGCAAGTGTAAATAACACACGGGCAATAACAGCTTGTTTTAGTAGTACAAACCCACTCGTTTAATGAGGTCAGAGTTTTCCATTGCACTCACTGCTCTGTCTTTCAACAGGTGTCAGAGGGATCTGGACAATTCGAGCTGCAAATCTTATCGATGCACAATGTTAACGGAGAGCTGCTGAACGGCATGTGTTGTGACGGCACGCGGAACACGGCGGATAGAAAATGCACGCGGGACGAGTGCGATACGTTTTTTAAAGTTTGTCTGAAGGAATACCAGTCGAGGGTTTCTGCTGCAGGGCCCTGCAGCTTCGGTATGGGAACTACGCCTGTCCTCGGAGGGAATACCTTTTCTTTCAAGAGCTCTGTCAGGAATGACAAATCCAGGATAGTTTTGCCCTTCAGTTTTGCCTGGCCGGTGAGTTGGAGACTTGCTTTAAAAAAAAAAAAAAAAAAAGAAATGTCGTCTGTGTTTCCCGACGCGCGCGAGAGAAAATGTCTGTTTGCAAGGCAATTGTGTGCAATTACTGTCTGTCAGTCATTCTCACGCCCCCAAAAAGTGGATAGAAAGCACAACAAACAAAGAAAGTTTCTCGTTTGGTACTTAACTCTTTTTGAATTACCCTTTTGGAGAAAGGACCCCCCTGGTGTCCTCATTATCTGCCTCAATTAACCAGGTGCAGGTATTTTGCTCCATCAGACCTAGACCCGTCTCATTCAAAATCATATTTAAACTTCTTCCGAAGCAAATCCTTACAAAACCTTAGTGTTGAGTGGGAAATCCAAAAAGATATTCAAAAAATATAAACCGCAGTTAAAAAAAAAACACTAGATAATGAGAATAAAGGCGCTTATTTCAAGAGAAATTTTATTTCAATTTCATTTTATTCCTCAGTTAAAAGTGTGTTATGCTCCATAAATCGGGGGGAAGCAGACTTTTACAATGCACTCATGAAATATTCCTACTTGTCTGGCTTTACTCAACAAATAATAAAAAAAAAGTTGAGATAAAAATTTGGATGAGCTGCATCCTCACAGATTTCCCCACCTCTGCCCCCCTGGCAGCTGCTCATGTTGCACGGTACAGTAACTTCAGAGTGAAAACCCACTTTCTGGTTTCCTCGAGTGTCAGCTCTTCTTCACAGAGTAAATAAACGGGCCTGACAGGCCTGTGGGAGAGTTGTAGCTCTGCGAGAGATATGATTTGCCGTGCTGGAGCACATTTTCGACACAGTGAAAAAAGCAGGACTGTGCACAGACTGACTGGCCCCACAGCTTGGCCCGCAAACTCCTCCACTGTGCCTGATGGGTGAAAGGCACAGTCCACTGGTATGTGTGTGTCCAATTACATCAAGGCTATTTTTACCTCAATCCTGATGGAAGTTCTTGTTGTGATTTCAAGCATTGTGTGCTGCAATGGCCTCGAACAGCTTGAAATAAGTGAAAGAACTGGAAGATCATGTAGGATTTCCTTTCATTTTTTTACGTGTCTTACCTGCGGGGCAGAGCTGATAATTTGCATTTGTGTTTTTCCCTATGATCCGATAGCCAGTAAAACAATGTTCTCAGCAGGGTAGCGTGCAATTTGATATGGTCTGTATTTTTTATTTGCTCTGCACTTAAGACACTGGCGCCTGACACCTTTTTTAAAAGACAAAGGTTTCTGTTTATTTTCACGCTATGGCAGCACTCAGTTGGCATGAACGCTCAGAGCCAGATTAGTTTCATCTTGCTGGTTGAAAATCTTTCCTGCTTGAAAACAGCACTTGTTGACAATGAAATTAAACCCGGTGCCATTTCAAGTCTGAGAACCCGTCTAGCTTTACTCTTTTCTTCTCTGACATATTGATAAAATGTAAACTAAATGCTCTTCACGTCCTTAACCTTAATGGAGGATGTTCTTGTCATATTGTTAGTTGTAGATGCATGGTAATTCCAAAATAAGGGCTTTATAATGCCAGAAAAAACTTGTAGAAAATGATGAAACATTTCCAGTGTGCTATGTCCATGCATCCAATAAGAAATCTCACATTTAGATAGATGCATTTAAATCAACTTTATTGTGGAAAACAGGAGAACTGAGGCCCAAGCTGAGTTTTGGGAAATTACCGAGCCACTCGTTAGATTCTCTCATCCTTCACATCAAGTGCTTTACTTCAGTGCACATTAACAATCGTCAGGTTAGGTATGATATCACTCTTTGTCCTTTCCATCAGTTGATTGGCTGTTGTGGACAGATGGCAGTGTGGTGCAATTGGGTTGTTGGGTACTCCGAGTTCATGAAGCCCCCCCCATCCTCTCTTGTGAGCTGCATGAAGTTGGCCTCTTGTCCAGGCCAAGGGCTTTGTTTAAGTCACGCTCGGTTGGACCCCAGGCATTTCATCGCTTTAACCTTGCCACCCACAGTAACTGCTGCACTTAATGAGGCTACACACATGTGCTCAGATCAGGTAGGGCAAGAGCCAGACGTCCAGCTGAATGCCGTCGGCCGGACTTCTTTAACATTACCACTTCGCTGTTTCAGAACCCTTTATGGATTCACCAATGTCTGCTTAGTGCCTTTATCCCAAAGAGAAGTGAGGGCCCTCACAGTATATCAAGCAGGGACAATAGTGTGCCCTCTGTGACTACAGTGAGGATTACAGAGCATAATAGAGGCAGCGCAGCTGTAATGCTAGTGCAGGGCAAGCAACAGGAAGCAGTTGTAGTAGACTCAGCAGTGATGAAGTTGGCTCTCAGGCAAACTGTGGCCTTGCCTATGTGGCCACCTCAGCATATTTACCCACGTTACACACAAGGAAAGAGAAGACTCCCTTTTTAAAACAGGATTGGGTCAGTCCATTTTAGAGGTTTGATTCAGAAGCACGTATCTGCTCACCTATCAACTAGGTTTTGCATAATCTTGTTCTGGCATTCTACTAAAATCTGATTTAATTGTGGCATAATTTCCTCCATCTTTTACTCAACTCAGTGGTGGCGGGTCCTCTCAGACCCGCAGCATGTTGGAGCCATGGTGATTGATTTGTTGACAAGTCGTAGCTGTCTGAGAACTGAGATCAGGTGAGTTGCAGAACAATAGTGAGCACAGCCTTCAGGGTAAGCGCTGCCGGCAGCTGTGGGAGTAATGACATGTTTGTTTTATATAGTCTGCTCTGATGTGGCAGTTAAGTGCAAATTACCCAAGTGAAAGAGGGAAAAGAAATGTGTTCTTTCCCTTTTTTTTTCCCTCCCTACCTCACCCTGTCCTCTACTTTAACAAGGATCTTTCTGCGTACTTAGTGTTGTGTCAGTGTGACGTTACATAATGGTTTTGCTGCTTATCAGAGCTGTTTCAAGCTGTATAGAAGCGTGACCTGCACAGAAAACACATTTTGTTTGGATCACCTGTGCCCTGATTGCCTTAATAGTTGATGGCCTTTGAAAAAGACAGATGACTGGTTGCTTATTTAGTTAAATGCTTGATGTGACTTTCATTCCCCGTCTGGGATTCATGTTTTGATCTTGTTTGCGTTGCTAGAGATTCAAAATCTGTTTGCTGTGTCTCTTGTTTTAGTTGGCAAAAGGTGAAATTCTTTTGTCAGGCAGAGATTCTGTCATATCCCCGGGCTGACGTACCTTTACAGTATATTTAATAAGCTGTTGATCGTACAACAGTCTTTGCCTAGCTCTTGTTGGGATGAAAATCTCTTGGCAAACAATGAACTCCTTCCTTCCCAATCTGTCAGAGAAGTCAGTGGCTTTTAAAGTGACTATAAGAGTTGTCTTTTCATGACTGCGCCTGGCAAAACGGGGTGTGTTGCTTAGCAGTCCCAATCATTGGTTAGATCTCAGTTTGATACTATTGAAGTGATTGACTCAGGAAAACTGATAGAGAAGGTCAACATCCCTTTGACTGGACTATTGACATTTCCTCTGTGCTGAGTGAAGGTCTAGACTTGCTTAATCTGTCGGGTTTGGCCTTTTGCTTGTTATTTCATGAGACATACTTTTTCTTTTGTCAAATTTCCTTGTAATGACCCCTCAGGTGGCTTCATTTACAGTTAAAAGCAGGATGAGAGGCATGTGTGTGTGCGCACGTGCGTGCACTCGTGCGTGTGTGTTTGTGTATGGTGAAAATTCCCCGACTGAGAGGATTCAGTAGTGTTCTTTGGCAAGTCCTTGTGATTCGAACAGAACTGATCTTTATCGCTTATGTTGCTTGTCTGTTGGACAGTGTCTGCTTGGCCAGGAAAGATAAGAAGACATATGGCCACACTTATTGCACTTGGATGTGTGTGTGTGTATGTATGTGTGTGTGTGTGTGTGTGTGTGTGTGTGTGTGCGCGCACGCTCGCCCTCTGTAGTTCAAAGAGATGTTGTGAGTCAGCTGGGAGCCTGGGAAAAGCGAACCTGGCAGTGGCAGACGGTTCCAAAGCTGATAACCGCTGCAGAGTTATGGAGTGTTAGTGAATGAGGAGACGGGTAGTATCTCACTTTCTGGAAGCAGTTATTTGGTCTGGAACTAAATATCCAATAATGGCGAGGCTACTAGTTTAATGAGGCCAGTATGTCATTATTTTTGGTTAATATGACACCTGTGTCTTCAGCTGTGTTTGACTTAATGTGAACCCAGTGAAACTTTCAGACAACAAGGTGAATAGTAAACATTCTTATCTAAGGCCACTTTGTTAGAAGTTTGATCATGTGGGCTTTAATCAGGTTAGTCTTACTAATACATTATCAGACTCTGGTGGTGATGGTGATCACAGTGCTGCAATAGCTTCCATGTTGAGGCAAGTCCGAATCATGCAAGAAATGGGCGTGATAAGTTCTTGCAGATCTGCCTTTGTAGGAATGGGCCAGTAATTCATTAAACTTTATACCGCTTGACAACAGCCCACAAAGTGATTTGATGATGTTTTTTGGTTTTTTTTGGTTTTTTTCCCCTGTCAGCTGTCCAGGACACAGTGGGAAGTTTTGTTGTGTACGAGGTGAACTAGTTGGTTTTATGCTTCATTCTTCTTGTTAACATGAGAAGGTTAAAAAATGCTGAGATTGTGTGAGAGTTCACAGAGAGGTGACGTAACTCTGGTAAAATACAAATTCTAATGCAAAACCTCCCTCCCCAGTTGCAATGTCTTATATTATTCACAACCACGTCAATTAATGTTGCAATCATGACTAATTTTGAGTGACTGATGACCCTGCTCAGTTCACGTGTATTCTGTGACATTTTTAGGATGAGCTCACCACATTTACTGCACTGTGTGGGATGTGTTTTGGGTGGCTGTCTCAAATAGATTTCTCACAAGACATTAGGAGTGGCCAATATGGCCAAAATGTTATATAATGGTATTGTAGCTTAGTATCATGTGGACATTATGTATAAAGATACAATAATTATTGTGTAAATTAAATTGCAAACTGGATAAAAATAACCATATCTAACTGTAATGCATCAGATTTAGTTGAATTCTTTTATTTCGAACCTCCATACATACAAGAACAACTCTGTCTTCTTGTCATGCTCTACTCTATTGGTGGCAGCTGGCAGACATGCTTAAAAGGTTAGTTACTGACACCAACAGTCACTCTCATGTCATGTGAACATGTGGCAAGCTGCCCAAATCACATTACCTTGTAAGGCAGCTGGATTTGCAAAATCACATGAGAATCCATCCCTGGTGTGCTACGTAGCCTGCTGAGAAACACTTGGCGATATGTCCCATGTTGGCAACGCAATTGCCGATTAACTCGTTCCTGCTGTCGCCAAACTAGTGGACATGTTGAAATGCAGATACTGTAACGATGCATTCAAGTGCAGTTGTACAGGCTGGAGAAATGACTGAAGCTCTTCTGCAAAACAGTAGAGAGACATGCGGTGATCATCAAAGCAACAGCACATTGTTGTTTAATGCTTACAGAGAACCCAGAGGACTTGTTCATAGTGTTAATGTAACTAGCTTGTAGTAATGATGATTTGGGTATCACATTGCCACTGACTCACTTACTCGAGTCCTGTGTCAAGTGATTTTAGCCAATTGTGAGTCAGAATATATTGTAAAGTCTATTTATGCTGATGATTCCTGTATTTCAAATAATAGCTGCCTTGATTGCAGTGGAAATAACTGGCACAGGATGAGACAAATGTCTCCTGGAAAGATGGAAAGTTGAAAGCCTGACAAAACAAGGTGAAGCCATAAAAAGTTCTAGGATTGAGTCATACCCTTTTTGTCTGTATGGAAATTGAGCAGAGGGTTTCCTTGAAGCAGGTTTGTTTACCATGAAGTCATCACAGCAAAGAGAGGCCACAGTGGCGATGAAGAATTTCTGAAATGCCTCCAAGCAGCACTGCTAGGGGTAAGAATGTGAGTGAATATAACAAGTAGGTGCTTCTAGTGGATGCTCGAGCACTGTAAGTGGATTACACTTTCCCACAATCGCATACTTTCTTTCTGAGTCTGTCATGCGCGCTTGCAGACACATTGTTCGCCCCCTCATGACTGTGGCACAGGGCAGCATGAATGTGTAAGCTGATATCGGTGTGAGCGCTACCGACCCTGAATCGGACAAAGCGCTTTTCGGGAGTGCTGAAATCAAGACAGGCCCTCCAGAGTGTAGCACTCATTCAGTCATTCTTGGTTTCTCCATCGGTGCAGTTCTTTTCTGCCTTATTACCTGTTACATACGCTGTTTTCGGCTCTTTTCTGCCTGTGTTGATTTTGCCTAAAAAGCAGCATCTATAAGCATTTCAGTTTGGATTGCTTACTGTATTCTTAGCACATGGCACCTGAGGTTTATAAATTAGTATAACACTGAAATCCCATATACATTAAAAACAGGCCTAACTGTGTGCTTTCTCAGAATGTTGGAAATCATCCACTAACTTCTTTCACCACATTTTATAAACGTGGAAAAACTAAAGGGAGCAAAGTAACTGTGGCTGAGATGAACACACATTTCAGGCAATGCTGGGTGAGGTATCTTTTTCTGTGCGCTGTTAGTTTTTTGACTTATTCTTGTCATTACTTGATAGATTGTCCGGTGCAATTCTACTGCCTAGGCTGTGGTACATCAGTAGTGTGGTGTACTTATCGATGGGTAGACCACTACTGCCCATGGTGTCTGTCATACTAATCATGTAGCTGTAGACCTAGGCAAAGCTGTGAGCTCAACCTTGAGACCAATGGGACCATTGCTCTAAGTTATCAGCTTCTGCACTAGACTTTGTTGTGAATTAACCCAATGAAAGCGAGATTAAGATTATAAAACAGAAGGTTGTGAGGTTTTTTTTGTTTGTTTTTTTTGTTGTTTTTGGGTTTTTTTTTGCTTTTGAGGATTCAAGTTAGTTTGCAGGGTAACTAATAAAAGGATCTGTTGTCGTCCGGGTGATCCATTTCTATAAAACATTCATCAATTCATCACCTAATTATTGAATTATCATCAAGTTTTGTTTTGGGATACAGAGGCTGATGATCCGCAATTGACTAACACTCCTTTTATCTGTCTTGTCATCCTCAGAGGTCCTACACTTTGATAGTGGAAGCCTTGGACATCAACAATGAAACCAGTGGTGAGTATTTGTCTGGCATCTCCATCTTACCTTCCCCTCTCCTTTCTGTCTCTTCTACCCGCCCTCAAGGCAATGTCTGGGCATGTTGAAGGTCAGAAAAGGAAGTTTATTCTCCATGAACTCCCTGCCCTCTTCCACATGGTCCACTGGGTGTTCGTGTGTGTCTGTGTGAAGAAAGTGTGTTGACAGGTGCCTGTAAGGCGGGAGAGCAGGACAGGGAAACGAGAGGGGAACAAGAAGGAAGAAGTGGGGACAGAGATGGCGGGGGCTGCAGACAGAGTGAAGGAAGTGTGGCGAGGTAGAGGAGGGAAGGAGTACAGAGGGGGCCACACTGCCCCCCTATGAAAATGTTTTCATTTGGCCGATGACTGATGGCAGGTGCTGCCAGCCAGGGTCGGGGTCACACTGTCTCACTGTCACTGAGGCGTGAAACACAGAGTTCATCCGGCCGCCCCAGCCCAGTGTTGCCATCAGCCCGCAGTCACTGTGCGGGGGTGGCTGGGGGCACAGCCTCAGAGCTGCACTGTCCCGTAGGTTAAAGTTACCTCTGGCACAGGTGGGCTGCACACTGAGCATGTGCAGTGAAAGACTTTGTAGCGCACTGCTCAAAGACTGTGGGTGTTTTTCCCATGAACGTGGGAAGAACAGTGTGGTAACAAGCTGAATCTAAATCCTAGTTGCCAGGTTTGGTTTCTGCCGTTAACTCTGCAGGGATTCCTGCTGGACGGTGGTCAGATTGGCGACAGCATGGTGATTCAAAGTGAGGGGAGGGGCCTTAACCCATGCTTGTTTATGCAGGTCTGTTCGAGGTCAACAAGGTTTCGGTCTTTTCTGCTGTATTTGCCGCTCCCCAGAGAGCTATTAGGGCATTGGTGTGAAAAGCCCCCTGAATGTACACAGTCAATGCTGGTTAAGCCCCTCTGAGCTCCACCAGGCTAGCTCACAGCTCTGCTAGCTTCAAGCGTTGTGACCATCCTGACTGATGTTTCAATGCCAACTGATTTCTAATCAAAAGTAAAAGCTTGATTTCAGCATTCTTTTTAAATTTGGCAAAAATCAGTAACATTTGAGAAATAGTGGGGTTTTTTTTTGTCTGTTTTGTTTTTTTTACAGATCAAAAGTTTTTAAAAAGATTTTTTTCACAAAATGAATTTGGTGCTCGAGCATGACCTTTCTAAGTTTTATGAAGCTCGTCTGATTTATGTTAGCTCTGAGCCAGGCAGCAGGTAGTAAGGATGTGCTACTCCTGACACCGCAGGCCAGCAGTCGGTAGAGAAATGCCACACAGCTGAGCTCTGGATTCCAGACCACTGCGAAATGTTACCGGGCACTGTTATTTCAGTGCACCCCCTCATCCCCAACCCCCACCTCTATACACACCACAGCACAGTAAATAAATGACAGCAGGCCGCCCCCCCACTGCATTGCGTTGCATCATACTACACAGAGGAGTGATTCACCCACCGGTCAGCCACCTCTGCTCATGTGAGTGCAGTAAATAACAGCTGTGACATATTTTTCATTCTCTCCCAGGTGGAAGATTTAGATATTAAGTAGCGAGGGCTTCATGTGCAAGTGAATGAGTGGTGTTAATGTGCAGGGCTTGCATGTATGTGTACAGTGTGGTGTCTGGAGAAAGAGCTGAGTGTGTTTGCACACTGTGAGTATGTTTGCTCTGTGTGTCACCACAGCCCTTGGCTCCCAGGTCAGTCCTTGCCCATTTGACAGAACCATGACCTCCTAATATTTGACATGAAACAAAGCCGGTTTCTGTGTCTAAGTCTCTAAGTATTGCACCATCACAACACAGACGAGGCCTTTTCTCCCCAAACAAACGATAGATAAACACTTTTAAGTATGTGAAAACAAGTTGACTTGAGAGCTTTTTTTGACTGCTATTAGTGCAAGAATGTATGTGAGAAAGGCTGCCTGGAAAAAGTGCTGATGGCACGCTGGCAGGCTTCCCAGCAGTGACTGTGGCATCGGTGTCCTCAAGCTGTAATTTATGGCGGCTGCGGTTCTGTCCTCGCCTGAGCAGATGCAGAGGGCAGCATCTGAGACCAGTAATATCCTCAAGCAGTAAACCTGAGAATCAGAAACCAAGCAGGGAGAGCTGGAGAGAGAGCGTGAGAAAAAAAGCAGTTAAGAGTGCTCATTACAGGCAGCCTTTTCCTTTTTTTTGCATTTCCTCCTTGTACTTTTCTTCCTCTCCAACACACATAGTTTCTTAATTACATATAATCTGCTATCTAAGAGATCTTCTGCAATTTGTGTCAGAATTTTAGTGACATTTTTGGGTTCCCACTCTATGATCACGGGGAACATTGCAACTGCCAAGTGCATAATGTAGGATGCTGCATTCCCACTTTTCTCTCCCTGGCTTAAACATTTGATGAGCATTAGATTCACAGTTTTAAAGCATCATTTTTCATGTTGATCCTGTCTCAATTGATGTTTTAGGTGCAGATGGGAAGTTAATAGAGAAAGCCTCTCATTCCGGCATGATCAACCCCAGCCCCCATTGGCAGAAGCTGACTCACAATGGCCCCGTGGCCCAGTTCGAATACCAGATCCGGGTCAGCTGTGACGAGCACTACTATGGCTTTGGCTGCAACAAGTTCTGTCGGCCCAGGGACGAGTTTTTCGGCCATTACACGTGCGACTACAATGGAAACAAGACCTGTCTGGAAGGCTGGTCCGGACCTGACTGCAACACAGGTAAGCCCTGCTGTAATGGCATCATCTAGCGATGGGTGACATCACTTGGACATGGAAATGTTGATCAAGACAGCAGTTTGAGACAGTCGGATTAGTATTTACAACTATGAATGAGTCTTCTAAAGGTCCTAGCCAGACTGTCATCTGTGATTCATGCTGATACGCTGTCTGTTGCGTGGTTTGTAATGAATAAAGGACTTTGTTTCTGAACTCTTGCAGCATTTTCCCTTTCCTTTTTCCATTCAGACAGCTTCAAAAAGCTTTTCACTGCCTTCATGACCAGAAATAAACTTTTATTCCGAGAAAGTCAGCCTAGGCAGTTGTTAGTTTCTTTTAAAGCATTTTGCTGTTAACATGGCAGAATGAGCTCGATAGCACTGTTTATTCCTGCAGGCTTTAATGTCATATAGTGGGTAGTATTATATCATTTACTGCACTAATTTAAATGGAGCAACGTTTGAATGTCATTACCAGCCCAGTTATTATTCCTCTTCTTCTTCTAGCTATATGTCGACAAGGCTGCAGCACTGAACATGGATCATGTAAGGAGCCAGGGGGATGCAAGTAAGTGACCGCGGCTGCTCTGTAGGATTTATTAGTCAGTTATCAATGGTTTTACAGCATTTTTACAATGTAAAATGTAAAACATGGTTTGTTCAAGTGCCTTCACTTATCATCTAGAGCCTGGTGCCAGAAGCATGTGGTACAGATCAGATGTAATGGCATGGATCTTTCCATTCCGGCCAAGAGACTATCAGTACCCAGGCTTTAGCTGAGTTGCAGGCTGAGCTGCAAATCTCTCGTGGAGCTTTGGACCAGAGCGGCCATTCTGAGAAAAGGAGAGGCTCAAATGCCAAGGCTCTATGTTGGAAACTTAGCCTATGTGTTTCCCTCTAATGAGGCAAGCGTTATCGGTCAAATCGTGTGTAACGTTCGGATGAGCTTTAAAGTGTATTGTTTGTGTAGCTAATGGCTTCCTAATGCTGTTTATGCATGCAGCCAGAGGAAAAGCCAGGCACAGATGGATATCAGAGCTGGGGCATTGTGTGCAGTTACAGTTGTATCTCAGCCTCATCCTGGACGAGGGCCTGCACTGCCTGACTCTTCCCACAGCTTAGGCATTGGTTGCTTTCTTAGTTGTCTGATTTGGCCACAAATCAAGCACAGGGATGATCAGGTTTGTGCCTTCAGCTTTGTTGTTTTTCCCAAGCTTTTGACATCATCAGGTTACTTGTAAGTGCTTGTGTGGCCACTGGCAGAACAAGTGGTTCAATTGCTTGAGTTTCTGTACAGGTGTGGCTACATTTAAAGCTCTGGGTTTAACTTGTTTTATACGCAGTCTGCCAACAACCTCTCCAAGCAAGCTCTGCTACTGTTGTAGTCAGTGAGTAGTTTCCCATCATTGGGCTGCTGCAGTGAGTTAAACAACAGTAGTACATAGCAACATTGGCTGCAGGCTAGGGCAGCCTCCTTGTCACTAACTTTATGTCAGTACAGCCACAGCTAATGACGCTCCGTGGGATTTTCTTTTCTCAGCGGTGGCATTTTTAACGACACCCTCAACTTTCATTGTTACCAATAGAGTAATAACAGTGCACCTGTGGACCAAGACTGCCAGAGTAGAAAATTGGTTTGAAAAGCATTAACTGCGCAGCCACAACATACAGATTCTTGAAAGTGGTCAGTTTTCATGTTGAGGGTTAAAATCTTAATGTGCATTAGCAGTGCTACACTATGTAATGTCACATTCCCCAGTAATTTTGCTGTGTAATAACTGTAAATGATTAGGGATCCTGCTGGGGAATCCTGCTCTGCTTCTCATGGAGAGGATTAGCACACTTTTAAGAATAGCCTCTTTAATCACAGACTGTGGTTTACTTAACCACCACGTTTATTTTTACAGTCTGTCCGTTTCTTGGGGCTAATCAGCACTTTGCTCCCCCAGAGGGACACTGTGTTTCCTGTCACTCTGCTCCACAGCAGCAACTGTATCGCCCCTCGCCACCTTTTATAGAGCGGACTTATCAGTCAGGCTGGATTGCTGTCTTAATTATGGAGCCCAGGAAGAAAAAGGGCAGCATTATCAGTGTAATTACGGACCTGGACATTTCACTGGTCAGCAAGATAAGTTCCCCTCCTCAGCCTTGGGGCACAGGCCTGACGACTAGCTCATGGGAACCAGGATGAGCAGTAGTGTAGCAGCCGAGAGGAGGGCTGAGCACTCCTCTTTGCAAGAATGTTGCTTCTGCCAAGCCACAGGCACAGTGTTGTTAAAGGGAGCGTCTGGCCGCATGCTAATGTTAGCTGTGCTAAAGGTCCCAATGGAACTGTAATTTAGTGTTTTGTTTTTTTCTGTTTGGTAAAATGCTAAATACTCCTCTGTTTCCCTGTCCCCAAGTATTGTTTAAAAGCTGTTGCATAAACTCCCTGCTACTTAAGATTCATTTGTGGTCTTTTAAGACGCGGCCCAGTTGTGAGAGCAAGAATACTGCCTCTTTGTTTGTTTCATTTGTGCATGCTGTATATGCTAAAGTGAAGTTCATTAAGTTCAGATTATCGCTGCATTGCTTGTGAAGGAATTTGGAATAAACAGAAGATTAAGATATTAGCATTTTCAGATACCACAAGGATTATCTGACCTCAATATGATTTTGTGAATTTGCCTGAATGTTCTGCATTTATTGCTGTGGTGTGTGGGTGGGTGGGTGTGTGTGTGTGTGGGGGGGTGGGGGGTGCGTGTGTGTGCATGTGTGTGTTTGGGCTGGTTTTTATTCTGTGTCCCACGTCTGAGGCTAACAGCATGGTTCTCTTTGTGTTTTGCAGGTGTCTGTATGGCTGGCAGGGCCAGTATTGCGACAAGTGCATCCCCCACCCCGGCTGTGTACATGGCACCTGTGTAGAGCCCTGGCAGTGCCTGTGCGATACCAACTGGGGCGGCCACCTTTGCGATAAAGGTTAATTCCCTTCTCTAATTTCGATTGCAATTGCTCTAGGAGCGGCATGTGTTGTGTGAAAACAAACTAAAGGTGTGTGAAACACTCCTCCACTAGATCTGAACTACTGTGGCACTCACCAGCCATGCCTGAATGGGGGGACGTGCATCAACACAGGACCTGACAAGTACCAGTGTACCTGCGCTGACGGCTACTCTGGTGCCAACTGTGAAAGAGGTGAGTGGCAGAGATCTTCTGCAAGATAACTTACAGAACTCTGTTATCGCTAGTAAGCTTCAGTTGTTAACTGTTTTTGGCAACAACACAATGGAGCAAAGCAGCTCCAAGATTTCAAAAAGTTCCCTATTTGTTTTATATATAACACGATTTAAATTGTAAAACTGAATTTAAAATAAAAGATCTCAATGTGTCTCAAACTCCCACTTGCAGTTGGAATAAGTGGGAAGATTCTGGGCTCACTGAGTTTACACACATAAGGTCAAAGGTGCCTTGAGTTTGTAATCAGAGGAGGTGGTAACTTGGCAATAATCTGTTTCCACTCGAGAGTTAGTGGCCTCCCAAGTCAGGTAATCCACCAGTTTGATCTTCAGGGGGCCGAACATCCCTTTGCTCCTCAGGCACTTAAGACAGATGGGTGTGGTGCTAAGGTTCAGCTGCGGCGAACACTTACCATGGAGATGACGGTTTTTTCCTCATTAAATCTGAGCCTTGCGGGGTGCTGACAGCTTAACTGCAGAGATGTCAGGAAACCGTGCCCTTCGTAACAGGAGGTCCTCAGACCAGGGGATACGTCAGGCTATTGTAACACAGAGGCCCCAGGGTGCAGCGCTGCATCCTCTCCCCTCCCTCCTCCCTCTCAGCATACCAAGAGTCATCCACTGATCATCTCCAACTGCCTGGTTATTCCCAAAGTGAATCATTCATTTTTGATTCATTTGGGACCCACTCATCCTTAACTTGTCCATAAAGGAGAAACTCCAGGGCAGTGCACCCACCCCCCACCCCCACCCCACCTGCCTACCCGCCAGTCTCTCATCTTGTGCCGCCTCTCAGAAGAAGAATGGCGGGGAGTCAGAGGGAAGTCACGGTGCGTTGGTCAGGTCAACTTAGCATGAAAGATGATTTCCTGGTGGTGTGGTCTGCCGGGCGGGTAATGAGACTGAGATGGGAGGGATTTTGAGCGGGCTTTTGGGGCAGGAGGAGGAAGGAGGGGTAGGTGATGGGTGACAGAAAGAGTCAACCCCCTGTGTATATTCTGCTGACAGAGGCCCACAGGTAGAGCTGAGAGCTTTCCCAGGAATGAGTTTTCTTTGTATTTGGTTTGGGTTGGGTTTTTTTTTTTTTTTTTCGGGAATAACTGAGCAAATGTCGACCACATGATGTCATAGTGAAATAATCTCATAGCAGCTACAATAGCAGAATAGCATCAATCAAAATATCAGATTAAGAGCCAAAAAGAGTAAAGTTTGTCCAACACAGTATATTTTGCAAATTTAAACACAATGTGTAAGTGTCATAAATTGACAAGGGTGGATTTTTCCTGTGAAATGACTCAGAAGGGTGTGCGTGACCTGTTTTCAAACGTGTGCTTTCCCACCCTAGCGGAACATGCCTGTCTGTCCAATCCGTGCTCGAATGGAGGAAGCTGTTCAGAAACCAGTCAAGGCTATGAATGTCAGTGTGCACCAGGCTGGAGTGGCCCATCCTGCACTATTAGTAAGATGACATTCATTTAAAAAGTGAGTATCCTCTGTAGAAAGCAAGTCATGTTGAATAACCACAACTCACTTCTTATGCTTAGATGTTGACGACTGCTCACCAAACCCTTGCAATCATGGAGGTACCTGCCAGGATCTGGTTAACGGTTACAAGTGTCACTGTCCCTCACAGTGGACAGGGAAAACATGTCTGATAGGTGAGTCACCCAGCCTCTTCTCCTCTCTGCACCACTCCACTCCTGTCAACTGCACATGCAAATGCCACAAACCCTCTCTGTTCCTCTCTAGATGCCAACGAATGTGATAGCAAGCCTTGTGTCAATGCCAACTCGTGCCGCAACCTGATTGGTGGATACTTCTGCGAGTGCATCCCTGGTTGGACGGGGCAGAACTGCGACATCAGTGAGTTGAAGGCTGTCAGCTGCAGCTGTCCAGCGCCTGCCTCCTTTACTTCTTTCTCTTTAGCCATTCAGTGCAGGCTGAATTGAAGCTGTAATATGAAGGCAAAAAGCAAACAGTTCGACAAGTGCAGCCTTTTCCGGCAGTGTAAATGAATCTGCTGTATCATTATTAGCCCTGTGTGTGGCCAAGGCTGTGGTGATTAGAGGTGGCTCACAACAATCCCAGAACTAGTTTCACTTGGCAGCAGACAGGATTGCTCAATACTCTGCGTTGCACTGGTTCTGCAGTCACGTTATCCAACTCTCGCAGAGCGCTCTCTAGCTCCAGCAGTGTTTTTAAAGGCCCTTAGCATGGGAAACATAAAGCACAGACTTGTTTTCAAAGACAGACTATTTAGTCAAGCTGTTCAGAATTAATCCTTGGATTTGTTTTCCCGTACAGATATAAATGACTGCAAGGACCAGTGCCAGAATGGGGGAACTTGCAAGGTACGTGTTGGGTCAAAAACCATCCAGCTTTATCTGGTATCACTCATTTGTTTGCCAGCTTGTTTGTTTGTTTTATTGTGTCTTTTTCTCGAAGCCTGAGACATTTACAGTGGTTATATAAATAGCTGCTGTAAACTGTTCTCTCCAAACCAACAGTGGAATTGTTGTGGAATTCCTCTCTGAAATCAAATCTGAGGGGAGTGGGTTCAGAGGGGTTTCTAAGGGAGGGACACACAAGTTTCTTGACCACACTAGATTGAATTACCATAAACATTATTGTGTTGAGCCTGTGCCAGGAAAATGTGTTGAAATAATTTCGGAGCTGTGATAATGTTCCTCCAAACTTGTCACGGCCCCTCCCCACCCCCTCAGCTTCGCTTTATACTCTGTTCTCTGGTTTGACAGTTATTGTTTGGACCCCGCCCCGTCAAAGTGGTCAATCAAATTTGTGGCTGCAGGAGGTTAACCCCGATTTCTCTCTCTCAGGACTTGGTAAACAGCTATCGCTGCGTGTGCCCCCCTGGCTTTGCTGGCGAGCATTGTGAGAGGGACATCGACGAATGTGCAAGCTCACCGTGCCTGAACGGCGGGCGCTGTCAGGATGAAGTGAACGGTTTCCAGTGCCTGTGTCTGGCTGGCTTTTCGGGAAATCTCTGTCAGGTGAGACACTGCTCATGCCACTATCCCAAATGCAATTAAGCCCACATGCTTCCTCCCTGCTATCACCTAGCATCCTGTGCCCATGCCCTCCCCCCATTGCCCCCTTTTTGCCAGCATTGCTGTATCTTCGGGTTCGCTGTAAAGTTTTCCTGCCCCACCCTCTTAAATGGCTGTTGTTCCACAGTCCTCCTTTTTAAAAGAGAGTGCTTTGTTGAAGCTGCTCCTGGCTACAGCGGGATACATTCCTCAGTGCTGAAGCCCAGACTCAGAGGACGGCTCCTATGTCTCTGCCTTGTTTTTCCCCTTCCTCCAAGTGCTGTGCGTGTGTTGTTTCCTGGCACAGCCTGTAGGGAGGATGCTGTGGGTTTTGCTCTGTTTAGTGTAGCAGAAACTATGTCAGCTATCAGGTTCACTGCTCTCTATTCAATACCTTTCTGCCCTAGCTGGATATCGATTACTGCTCTCCCAACCCATGTCAGAACGGAGCACCCTGCTTCAACCTGGCCACCGACTACTATTGCGCGTGCCCAGAGGACTATGAGGGCAAAAACTGCTCCCACCTTAAAGACCACTGTCGCACCACCACTTGTAAAGGTATGTCTCCTGCCTGCTGTAACCACAAGTTTTTCAATCTTTGTCTTTTTCCAGAGTGTTTCTGTAAGGTGATCCACGTAGCGTGCTGTAGTAAAATGCTGAATAAGGCCAGGTCTTCACCATTTGCCTGAACACTTTGCCCACATTTTTCCCATGAGGGCAATACCTTTATTTAATTTTGTGCTATGAAGTTTCTTGGCTAAGGTGAGGTAGTTCTTTTTTTTTTTTTTTTTTAGTGTAGCCCCCTTGATGAATGCCCCCCTCCAACTCCTCAGCAAAGCTTTTCCAGTGATTCTCCCCTCCTCTGAGTTCCCTGAAAATCTGGCAAAAGGCTGATAGCACTGTGTGTGTTCTTGGTAATGACTTGGTGGGCTACCTCTTCTTTTTCCCCTTCAATGAATGTGCACATTTTTCTGTGTCTGTGTGTGTAATTGAGTGAGTGGACCAACCACGGAGTCAGATACCAGACGAAGAGAATCTCTCTGCTCTTGGCAAGAATTAAGTGATTACAGGGGAGCAAATTCACCCCTCTCTCCTAACCTGATCAGACAGGGGGAAAGGGAAGGGATTCAGTGCCGAGTGAAAAAGCTCCCTCTGAATTGCTTATGAAAGCATAACAGCTTATCGCTGTTTCTATCATTTCATTTTTTTACATGATACTGTTTTTCTTAGGGAACAAGAATTTTCAACTAACTAGTTGTCGATAATATCTTTTAAAGGCCTGTTACCTTATAGACCGTAATCTTTTTCTGTCTTGCTCACTTTTAACCCACTGTCACTGTTGGCTCGCTCACTCCTTTTTGGGAATAGACATGTCTAACTGGAAAGTGATGAACTAAATTCCCTCCTTATGGCTTGGAAGACACAAGCTGCACTTAAATGATTTGGAACAAATGTTTGTTCAAACAGGTTTTATAAGTGGGTTCGCTGTTTTTATTGTCTCTCCTCTTCACAGTGATTGACAGCTGCACTGTTGCTGTGGCGTCCAACAGCACGCCAGGAGGAGAGCGTTACATTTCGTCGAATGTGTGTGGACCTCATGGCCGCTGCCGGAGCCAAGCAGGGGGCCAGTTCAGCTGCGAGTGCCAGGAGGGCTTCAGAGGCACCTACTGCCACGAGAGTAAGATACGACTCTGCGACATGGAACACAAAGCACAACCAACTCTGATCCATCAGATTGGCCTCAGCAAAAAATATTCTCAATCTCAAAATGTTTCTTGTCTGTCTTTCCTTTTTTAAATATTAGACATCAATGACTGTGAGAGTAATCCATGTCGCAATGGAGGCACCTGCATCGACAAAGTCAGTGTGTACCAGTGCATCTGCGGCGACGGTTGGGAGGGCGACCACTGCGAGATCAGTGAGTAGGACTGTTATCTCAAAACCAACCCCCACCCCCTCACGGGACTCAAAAAAGTCTGTTTGATGATCCGCACATAAATCAAGCGCCTGTCCAATGTCTCCACCAGACATCGATGACTGCAGCACCAACCCCTGTCATAATGGAGGGACATGTCGAGACCTGGTGACTGATTTCTTCTGCGAGTGCAAGAATGGCTGGAAGGGAAAGACGTGCCACTCCCGTAAGAGCCATATTTTTGTTTTTTCCACACCCATGTAGTCTGTCTGTGCAGGCTCATGGTATGTGCTTATGGCTGTATATAATTACCCAATCGTCTATACAGTACGTGTGTGTCTGTGTTGATTCAGACTCCTGTGAGTGTGTGCAAGTTGACAAACCCTAAGATTTTAAATGCTCCCTCCAGGCGAAAGTCAGTGCGATGAGGCCACATGCAACAACGGAGGCACCTGCCACGACGAAGGCGACACGTTCCAGTGCAAGTGTTCACCAGGGTGGGAGGGCACGACGTGCAACATAGGTAAGTCACACAGTCACGGTGGTTTGGTTTAATGTTGCATATTTACACACACAGAAGATTGCTTTGTGGGAGAGCTCCGTCTTGTCTCGGATATTAATCAGATCTGTCAGATCTGTGAGGTCCACAAACAGTTTTTATCCCTTCACTCTGTCAACGCTCCCATCTCCCTCCTTGCCCATTTCTCCCTCTCCTGTGAGTGCTGACAGATATCCGCTTAAAATCCCTGATTGCACTGACAATAGACTTCAAAGTCATGGAATGCAGATTCCCTCAGAGAAAACGGAAACCCGACTGAGAAATGCCAAACCAGCTGCAGTCTCCAGTGACTGTTTAAGCTTTATGAGCGCTGATTTCACTGATAATTTAAACATTTGGGCAGAAAAGGACTTGCTTACAGACCTTCTTTTTTCTTTTCTCAGCCAAAAACTCAAGTTGTCTGCCAAATCCATGTGAGAATGGAGGTACCTGTGTGGTGACTGGGGAGTCGTTCACCTGTGTCTGCAAAGAAGGCTGGGAGGGTCCCACATGCACCCAGAGTAAGTGTTCTTTAATCTTTAAAGCGGGACTGGTAGATGGCCTAAAGGTGGACAGTTATTGCTATTAAATGATGATAAACCTCCTGCTACCTAGAGCAGAGGTGAAGTCCTGCATCTGATTAAATCAGACTCTCCCATCCCCTCTTGATCTGTACCTTTTTTTTTTTTTTTTTTAAATCTATTCCCTCTCCCTGGCTGCTGCTGGCCATGAGAGGAGGAGGAGGAGGGAGAAATGGGGCCGAGGAAAGTGGAGACAGATGTTTCTCCCCCCTCTCCACCCTCCTCCTTGTCCAACACCCCTCCCTCCCCTCTCGTCGTTGCATTCCTGTCCAAACAGTGACATGTCGGCTTGTTCTACAGCCCTCCTCCATTTCCCTGGCTTCCCTGTACGCATGTACTCCAAAACATAAATTCCCCGACTTTTGTAAAGGGAGGGTAAGACAGTCAGGGTAGGAATATTTGGGTGTGGAGATGTTGTCGGCGTCGACAGTGGGGGAGCTGGAACTCATTTTTGAGTGTGAGAGTCTACTCGATTGTTTGCTCCGCGTTGTTTAATAAGGCAGAGTAATCAGACGATACAGAGTCCAGGCCCGACCGGCCCAACACGCCTCTGCACACGCAAGCTCAGACGTGCTCTTTGCTGTCATGTGCACTTAACAGTCAGACATAGACTGACATAGACATAGAGAGAGAGAAAAAAACAACACACTCACTACTTTCTGTCTTTCTCTCCCTCCCTCTCTCTATTTTTTTTCCTCTTTCAGATACCAACGACTGCAGTCCCCACCCATGGTAAGTGTAAGCCAAACATTTCCTGTAGATTTAGACAGATGTAAACAGGGTGCTCCTCCTGTATCGTAGTTTCTCACCTGCAGGCTTTCTCTCTCTCGCCGTGTCTCTGCTGAGAACCAGGCATACACCCATCCCTGTCATTCCTGGGATGCAATCAGCTAACCCTCTTTTGTGAACTCCCAGGCGCAACTCTTTATTTAACCACACACCACTGCAGTTCACTCCCAAACCCATGCACACTTGTCCAATAAAAGGAACAAGTCTGATTGCTTTAATTGCCTTTGAGAAATTGTTATATGTTAACTGGTGAGAAAATTCCAGCCTGAAAAGGGTTGATAATGCAGCAGTGTGGACAGAGTCCGCCTGTGAGAGAAACCTTGGGGGGGATCCTGAGGTTCAAACTGAAGTCTCCTCCTTGTGTTTCTGCAGCTACAACAGCGGGACCTGCGTTGACGGGGATAACTGGTACCGCTGCGAGTGCGCCCCAGGCTTCGCTGGTCCAGACTGTCGGATCAGTGAGTATTAACCCTGCCTCCCACTCCTCCCTGATCCCTTTTTGAGCTGCAAGTTAGAGCCGTCCCGGGCCGCGGGACTGTCACAGTTGCTCTAAATGGAAGGTCTAGCCGGCCAATTATCTGTGCATTGGGCTGCAGGCCAGGCCGAGCCATTTCGGTGTCACTCCACTGGGCCTTGTTGCTGTCCCTGGGGGAAACCGGCTTAGCAAGCCAACAGCTAATCAGCCATGCTCTCTGACACTGATTACACAGATTGTTTTCCCTCTTAAAGGCTTTCAGATGGCCACATTCTTTCCCATTGCAAACCCTTTGTTCTGCTAAGTCCAGCCTTTAGCTCCTGCATACCTGCTAATGATGCTGCCTTTAATAAAGCTGCATGGGGCAAAAACGTCCAGGGCTGATTTAAAGCATGTTTGCTTGTTTTTTATTAACTGGTGTGTATGTGTATGCAGTGTTCAAATGACACATGACCTCAGTGAATTTAGCTTAGGAAGTAGATTTGTGTGCCGACTGCTTAACTCAATATTTGTGTGCTGTCTGGCTGTGCTCTTTATTCCAAAGGGGAGCCATTTCTTACCTCTCGCTCTTCTCTGTTGTGACAGATATTAATGAGTGCCAGTCCTCTCCTTGTGCCTTTGGCTCCACCTGTGTGGATGAAATCAACGGATATCGCTGCCTGTGTCCACCAGATAGGACTGGTCCCCACTGTCAAGAAGGTATAAGTCTTCACCAGATGATAAAAGACAAATCCACATGACAGACGCACCCCCTGTGATATATTTCTAATACCATAGTTGTGTTTAACACAGTGACAAGAAAACCTTGCTCCGTTAATGGACACGTCACCCCTGATGGAGTCAAATGGGAAGAAGACTGCAACACCTGCCATTGTTCTAATGGGAAAGTTGTGTGCACAAAGGTATGTCTACACGTACTCTGGCTTTGCACTAACTGTAAAAGTGACGTCAAGGTGAAATATTTATGGTGGCCCTGTACAGCTGTGAAGCACATGATGTCAGTGTTTACAAATGGGAGATGGGCTGCGGAGACTGACTGTGTGATAAATACTTATAGACCTAAAGGTTCTGTGGGTGGTTATTCTCCATCTTTAGAGGTCTCACGCAGGGCTATGTTGGGCCACAGTGACACACACACTTACACACAAGGGGCGGAGTTGGTTTGGGAGTGTCAGATTCCATACAGAGATGATGCAGTTTGTTTTGAAAAGAAACACAATGGCACTGCTACAAATGGGTGTCAGATGCCAATTCAAAATCACCCTAAATTGCACTGGGTGAAGATTGGGTGATTTACAGTGGAGGCCTGCAGTGGTGCCATCATTCTCGTGCTCGTCTAACTGCCAGATGAACAATGGTGTCTCACTGATACTGCTCGCCTCAGGAGGAAAGTGCATCATGGGGTGAAAATGAAACCAGAGCTGTAAGGTACAGGCTGCCGAGCTGAACATAGTCTGATATGGGAACAACATTATGTGGGCTTTACTGTACGTTTGCTAACAGTAGCTTGTGTGTTTCATGCAGATTACAGAAGCATATCCCCTGTCATGCAGTGGAGAGGAATGAATCTATACAGAGACACTATTATCCTTTACTGGGAAAACCAGTGCCATTCATTAGATTTTTCTAATCTGTTTTGTGTTTGTGAGTTGTGTTTATGGCTGAGTATTGAACCTCTGGTGCGCAGTGCTAAGGACTCATTTTAGTCTCTACCATAAAGCTCTACCATACCTTTGAATATGGTTTAAGTATTCTGTGCAATGAACACAAGTCACAAATCCCCGAACAGGAGTTATGGCCATGCTTGTGTCTCTAGGCTTGGTGGCACTTTGAGCTAAATCCCAACATCGGTGAATGTGGTCAGGGTAACTTATCAGGTGTCCATGGAAATGTGTGCTAACCTTTGCAGTACAGTTACAATGGGACTGCTATATTTTGCACAGGTTTTTTTGAAAGATCATAGTAGTTAATCAAGTCTATGACATTAGCTAATCACTCCTTTCATGTTTTTCTCTCCAGATGTGGTGTGGTCCTGTGTCATGCCACCTAGGCGCCAAAGGTCGAGGTGGGTGTCCTTCAGGCCAGAGCTGCATCCCCATCAGAGAGGGCCACTGCTTTGTGAAGCCCTGCCTCGGCCTCGGCGAGTGCTGGCGCTCTAACCCTCCCCCATCTCCCACCAAATGCCACCCCAGCTCCAGTTACCAGGACAACAGCTGCGCCAACATCACCTTCACCTTCAACAAGGAGACCATGTCTCGAGTAAGTTACCTAGGCACCAGAGAGGGAGAGACTGAATTAAAGGGTTTGTGGGTCATTTTTCATGCACCTCCACCACCACCACTCTTACGTTAATGGGAGGAGCAAGCTGTGAAAGATCAGGTTTTCAGAAGCGCTCTTCCATCCCTCTCTGGCAAAAAGATTTCTAGTGTAAGACAAAACATTTCAGTCAGGAAGAAAAAATGTGGTGATACTTCCCTCTCCTCTTTCCTTCTTTTTGTTTGTCTACATCCAAGTTTTGGTATTCTTGAGAATCAGGCATTCACAACTTGGCGACTCATGCCAGTCCCCTCTTAACCCGACCACACTGCAAGATTAATTTCAGGATCATATGGATTTGAGCTGAACAGGACCACTGGCGACTCTGTCACCACATAGGATCATCACTCGCCAGTTCCCTAACAAGCATGACAGCAGATAGTGACAAGCATATGAGCCTGTGGTCTTTAATCTAAATGAGGTGGATCCCAACCAGATAGCATGATGAAGCTACTGCCAATGCAGGCCTAGCTCTTCCTTTTTTTTCTTGATTGCACTCCATTTTTCCATTTTGCATTAACATTTGCTTCATTTCTTCGTGTCCAGGGTTTGACCGTGGAGGACGTGTGCAAGCAGCTGAGGCGCTTGTATGTAGTGAAGAATTTCTCCTTGGAGCATTCTGTGTCCATAACCTGTGACCCCTCATACTCAGCCAGCAATGAGATCCACGTCTGCATCGTAAGTACCTCCTCCCACTCCCGGGCTGCCATATGTTTGTCTGCCTCTATTAATGCACACTCAGAAAAAAATCCCCTTTGATTTATAGCCTGCAGCATGCATTCTTAGCAGCATTAAGACATGCTCTAATGGCAGATGTGGTGGATCTAGGTTTGGTTGTTTTCTGTCATCAGTTGACAGCAAGTAAACACCATTAATGGCAGACAAGATAGAACTTAAACCAAAACCTCACTTTCTTCTCGTCACCCACTAGTCTACTGAAGACCATCGTCTGGACCGGAGCCCCATTAAAGAGATCACAGACAGGATAATCGACCTGGTTAGCAAACGCAATGGGAACAACAACACCATCATCTCTGCCATTGTAGAGGTGCGCGTGCCAAGCCCCAGCAAAACAGGTATGAACCGCCTCCATAACTCTTTGTTGCCTGGGCAGTGTTCCAGACTTGCACACACTTGCACGTGTAAAATGGGTGGGAGGATTTTTTGTGTTTGTTTGTTTGTTTGGTAGAGCCAAGTCCTGAATATGACAGCAATGGCGTGCACCAAAAGAAAAACATGCATGATGTGTGAAAAATAATTCCTGACCTCCCACATAACTCGAGCCGCCCAGGTCTGCCATCTCAATGTAATGGAGCTTAAAAAGAATCTAGCCAGCATTTTGATGAAAAGAGCAGAGCTGCTTGGCTACGTGGCTTTAGATTGGCTTGCGCTGCAACTGGCTGGACTGTGACTACTAAGACTCCCACATGTGTCCACCATTTATCAACACAGTGACAGCAGACTGCTGCCACGGCCAAATAGAAGCAGCCTCCTCCCCTGTTCAGGGCTCAGAGGTCAGGTTGCACTGGCAAAAGCATGCTAATGATTTAGCAACCTTGATGTAGAACTATAATAAAATCTTTTGTGTGTTGTTTAACAAGGGATTAATTCTTTTCAGTTCATGGCATCTCTTTGACCTGTTTCTCCTCGTCTTTCTCTTCCATCAGATTATCTAGTGCCACTCCTCAGCTCCATCTTCATCGTCATCTGGGTCCTCATATTGGTCTCCATTTTGCTGTGGTGCATGCGCCGCCGGCGGAAACAGAGCAACCACAATGGGACGTCAGCCGCCGGCTCCGAGGACAACACGACCAACAACGTGCGGGAGCAGCTTAACCAGATCAAGAACCCTATAGAGAAGCACGTGGGCCTGACGGTGGCCATCAAAGACTACGAAAACAAGAACTCCATCATTGCCAAAATAAGGACAAATCATCCCGAGGGGGATGAGGACGACAAGGAGAGGCACTTACAGAAGAGCCGCTTTGCCAAACAGCCAGCATACACACTGGTGGAGAGGGACGAGAAGACGCCCATCTCCAATCCCAACTCCACATCCAAAAATCCTAATTGGACTAATAAACAGGACAACAGAGACTTGGAGACAGCAAACAGCATAAACAGGATGGACTACATTGTATAGCAGACAGCTGTGTTGCTGTGCAACCAAGCCTTACGCCTGCACACCCAGGTGGTGGGTGAAACGGGGGAGCTTTGGCGTGTGTAGTTAGTAAACTGTCATGTCAGTTGCGACCCCACAGTATTTTCAGATATTCCCCGTGTTAATTTAAGTTTTGACAAGCTGGCTTACACTGGCAGTGACAGTTGCTTTGGTTGGCTGGAAACACAAGGCACTGGTATACATTTCACTGTAGAACTAGTTGCAAAAGTGTCCTCCTCTGCATTTCAGCTCCCCTTTTTGTTTTTTTGTTTGTTTTTGTTTTTTTCAAATTTAGTGGACACATGGAAGGGGCTCCTGGTGTAATTGTTGTAAAAACTACCCGACGTGTTCAACACTAGAGCTAATTACTTTTAGTTTGTGTTTGAATTCTTTCTAGTTCTGTTTGGAAAAAGTGCCTTTTTCAGCTTTAGACTTCAGCAACTGTCAAATGAGCAAAAAGATCAACTTTATTATTTATTTTTATTTTCGGGGGAGGAAAGGGGGAGGGGGGAAGGGTTCAATGTCAGCAGTTGCTGCCAATATGAAGAATTTATGTCGATTTAGAACATGTAGATATGTACATTTTTTTTTTTATTAATCATTGTGTATATTTGATTTATTAACTTAATAATCAAGAGCCTTAAGATATCATTCCTTTTTATTTATATGTTCTGTCTAGTTTGAAGGTTTTGATAGCTGTGGAAGCCTACCATTTCTTTCAATTACTTTTTTCCAACGCATTCTGTAAAAGCCAAATTTCAAAGAAGACAAAGGATGGGCACTTTTCGCCTGGAAAGAAATACTTTTTCTTTTGTTTTGTTTTTTCCACACCTTTGACATTTCATTATTTGTTGCCAGGACCTTGATTGAAGGCAAGTGAGGTAAGGACAACAAAAAGATCACGGCTGCTGCAAGGGATGGACATGGTGGCAAACATATTGCTTGCCACTAATGGATTATTACTTAAGGGAACAAAAATCCTTCAGCAGCTTCAGTTTAACCCAATTGACACATTTCAAAGGCTGTCAAAACCCAGCAGCTTGCAAGGCAAGTCACACAAATATGACACGCCAGAATTCCCATCTGCTTAAGTCAGCATAATATCATAAGCTAGACCACGAGTACTTGAACAGCAGGGGGGCGATGGGAACACTGTGGAATCAGATGAAATACACTGCCTTACTCGGCAAGAATCTGTTTTGTTTCTGTGCACATTTGTTTCTTTTTAAAAATGAGGCTCTTAAAAGACAAACATGTTTTATCTCATTTGTTAACCCTTTGAGATCATGGCAACATTTTGTCCTATTTTTGACTTTTGTGTTATGAACTTGAGAATTATGTGTTGATCTGGCAATATATTTTTGAAAGTCATATTTATTAAATATTTTGTATGAAAAGAGAATTAAAGTTGTCTTTGTTCTGGAGAGCGAGTGAAGACTCTGTCTGTGATGCATCAAGCCAAACATGTCAGCGCATATGAAAGGTTTCTCATGCAGCTGGCGTGGGAACTGCCACTGGAGAGACATCATAGACTTCACCGAGGTCTCTGTCCAAATGTGTTTACAGCTAATTACGTTGTTGCAAGCCATCTTCATATTAAGTCGATCCTGGAAGCAAAAATACTCTCGCTCCTCATGATCCTCAACAATGTTGCTCTTGTTGGTCTGGTTTAAGCAGTAGGCTTATCTAAAACCTAGGCCTGAGAAGCCTACTTTGAGCTGAAGTGATGTTAAGACTTACTCCTCTGCAGAATCTCTTTAAAAGGATTAAAGCCAAGGCAAGAGATTACCAACACCTCTTGAGAATTACCCTTAAACATATTAGGACTTTAAACAGTTTCACTAATCTGCCACATTGCCTCTGTCTTGATAAGAACATCACTGGCATCTGCTTGTTCCTCTCAGGTTACACCCTCTAATACTGGCAGAGAATGGGAACAGGGAAGCACTACTATATTAACATCACCATTGACTTTCAGTGTCAGACTGCCATGAGCATCACCCGGCCTGGGCTGCGTGAGTGAAAGGCTGATAATTTTCAGACATCAGGTTATCTGCACACTTCCACAAAGATACAGAGATTTTTTTTTTGTCCTGGGAAATCCGCATTTATTTATATCGTAAAATGTCATTCCATTAAAATAAAAATAAGTCATACATTCAGGCAACATTATGTCTCCAAGTGGAACATCTTGAACATTGGATGAGTGTATGAGTGACTGTTGGCCCCTAGTTGCCCCATGTTCTCTTTGGGCCAGGGCAAACTGAATGATATGAGTGCTGAGTGTTGACAGCAGCTACATTTTAACCTGTGACATCGTAGACATCCTGTTATTCCCAGACTAAACCACTGATATTTTATTAATGCTCCTAAACCCACAGATCTTTGGTTCAAGTTCAACATAAAAGCTGGATAATACCTTCGAATTTAAATATACATTTCAGGTGCTAAGCGACTAAGCGTTGAGCAAACTGCATATGAATGAAATCTAACTACAACAGTACATTTTTGAGAATGGGGTGATGAAATAAATCTGGAAACAGCAATCAATCACACCAGAGCTTCAGTGGGGAAACTGGACAGTTTTCAGACACATAGGAGCCAGTATTTCAGACTGAGAGCCATGACGTACTGCATGGCTCCTGCCTGTCTGAAATCCCCAATCTTTAACACAAAACCAAATCTAAACTCCAATTAAAGGTTTTTGACTTTCATTTGCGAGCCTCTCTTGACCACCACTACTTATGGGTGGAGGCACAGTCTGTTTCAAGTATTTGACAAAGCGTAACTCAAATGCTCATGTATCAACTGCTGTAATATGTTGAGCATTTGATCTGTGTGTGTGCCCTGCATGTACAGCACATGTGAAATTAATAGATTGCGACACGTGTACAAATGCGTGCTATCCTAGGAGACTGCATGGGGTAAACATGTAGCCTGACACAATATCATCTCTATCTCTGTGGCGTCAAGCATCTTTACTGTAGCTTGCCTCTCCCCCTCAGGACCTCTTCAGTCGTCGTAATCTAGAGGTTCTGGGCACATTTTCACTCCCCTCCTCTCCGAGTGTGGATCTGGAACTAATAGAGGAGCCTGAGGATGCAGGCTTGACAGATAGGCCCCTCAGACTTGCGGCCAGCCTGTTTTGGTTTGTCTGTGCCGTGTTATTGCTTGCGAGGGGGAGCCTCTGGGCCCGTTTCCCTAGAGTAAGCAGCTCTACTTCCAGTGTGGTTTTCTTGCACTCGGAGACTGGGAAAGCCTTGGACTCTGCCTTGGCTTCGACAGGAGGAAGGGGCGGCAGAGGAAGAAGGTCATGCTTGGATGTTTGCGTGGAGCACTCGGTGGAGTGAGTTTGCATTGTGGCTGGAGGTCTTCCAAGGCACGTCCTCTTGGCCCTCTGTGGGTGAGGGTCTTCCCCTACATCGTTCTGCTTGCACCTCTTGCTCTTTCTGGTCTCCTGACTGATTTCATGTTGGCAGAAAACTACTGAGGCCCCGATTGGGTTGATGCTGTCTGCATGACTCGTCTCAGTCTGCTGCTCCAGGGTCAGGCCCTGCTTTTGAGCAGTAACAATCTGGGCCACAGCTTCACTTGAGGCGCTGGGGAAAGGCACCTTGTAGTCTGCTTCTGCGAGGGCTTTCTCTCCAGAGGGGGACATGGTTTCTTTTGGGTTTGATCCTGATTCTTGAAGTTCCCTTGTTTGGGTTCTCTGGTCAATCTGCTGCTCCTCCGTACCGGAACCACAGCACTCTTGCTGGACACTGGCTTGCTTGGCTCTGAAAAAGTTAAAAGGATAAGAGGATACGAGCAGATACTGGAGTGTCCTCTTTGACTGGTTGGGTTGGAAAGTTCTACATTAGATCATACTCACATCTTTTGAAGCACAGTCTTCTTTGTTTTTGTGAGGCTGTTTAAAGGCTCTTGGGTTTCTCCCACTCTGGAAAAATATTCCGATCTGCTTTGTTCCCTCAGCTCAGTCTAGAGAGGACAAACAGAATCGGTGTAAACAAAAAATATTATTCCTGGCATCCCATGGAAAGGTTTGGCTTCACAGCAGACTGCTGTCATCATCTGGAATTGTCGGAAATCAAAAAACTTTCACTAGACTGCAGCAAAAATGATAATATAATGAATACGATTAAAAGAGAAAATAATCCAAAGTGATCGACAAATAGAGGTCTTATAAATTCATCATCCTCTGATTCTGCTGAATTTAAAATAGTGCTGCCAACGCACTATTTAAACTATGATACAGTACAAGAGGAATGTTTTCTATAATACCTTTAGAGTAACACCCCAGCTGGCACAAAGAATTAGTCCCCCACTTAATTCTGTCCAAAGCAAACCACCTCAAAGGCCTCAGAAAATAATCACCGGCTCCTCATAGTGTGACATGTGTTTCATAGTCTCCTCTGTTTGAGGCTTGGAGTAATGCTTGCAGCTTGAGGCAGAATTACTAAACGGTAAAACCATGTTGACAACTTAAAACAGCGATTAAAGATTATCATTAATAAAATGATGGAGCAAGGCAGAGGAGAAATACAACTGAGGCACTTGAATGGAAAATATGCAAAACTGGGGTAAAAGGGATCACAGAAAACAGAGGATAAAAACAATTTAGTGGATGTAGCACCATGGATAGCAGAGTGTAGAAGCATTTACACTAGTTTAAATTCAGATCTGTCAAAATAACACAAATATTTGAGATGGTGCATCTTCATGCGTCGATATGTATTTGTGTCAAACCTTTTCACCAGATGCTACTATCTGCAGGAGCTTCTGTAAAAAGTACACTCGACTGAAATGGTTAACTGTGGGTTTGGGACCCTCTGAGGCAGAACAAGGAACGGGCCAAAGATTGGATCTCACCAACATGTGCCCTCAACAGGCCACTAATGAAGGTTAATCACAGGTCTTTTCTTGGCTGACCTCGAACAGAATTTATGAGAGAACAAGAGACGCTGGTGGTAAATTGAGCAGAACTTTAAGGTTGAGAGCCTGTCGATTTATCAGAAATTAATTCCTCAGAAAAAGTTGGTGGGAGAATTTTAGATGAGCGCTGGTTCAGATGATAAGGCTGATTCTTGTTTGACCAAAATAAGCAGCATACAGGTGAAGAGCTTCATCACTTGTGACATACTGTAAATTAACAAAACTGAGAGTCCGTGGGGCTAGCAGCTCAGTGAGTCTGTACTTTAGCACAGCAGAGCTTTAACAACATATTAAAACTTTGAGCAGATGATGGAACTACATGAAAAGTAATTACAGCTCATCCTGACAGGGGAAGTGAATGTATATTCACTTTATACCGAGAGGAACTGTCAAAAGGTAAAACAGGCTGTCATATCTATTCTCTGGGAACCACGAATGTTTGCACAAAATATCATGTCAATCCAAGAGTTATTAAGAAATGTCAGTCTGGACATAAGTGGTGGACAGACAGACCAACATTGTCATCTCTAGAGGTCTGCCGCTAGCATGGCTGAAAACACTCTATAGACTATTGCAGTGGGAAAATACGACCAGACAGAGGTTAAATCTTGGAAAATTCGAGTTTGTGGCCGCTATGTTTATTTAATATCAGCCATTTTTCAGATCATTACTATTCCATAAACTGGTTGGTAAAATGATCAATGTGCACTCTAAGATGGGAAAAGCCAATGTGGTAAGCTCTGGCGTTCGCCAGTTGCTGTGAACGCAGAGAAAAAAAATCAATGTCCTCCACCACATGCCATGATACCAGTGACAACATATGACCCGGCACACAAGGGGGAGGAAGTAATTGTCCCAAGCTGCAAGGGTGAGCTGGGGCATTGTGGCTTTGCACCGAGTGTTGAGACCTAGCAACTGCACTTTGGTCTGTGGTGTGGGGGACAGAATAAAGAGGCCAGACAAAGGGAGGGGAGTGAACAAGGAGGCTGGGCAACAGGGAAGTAGGAGGAGACGACAAGAAACAAGGGACAAGATACTACAGAATGAACAAGAGAAAGAGAGAGCGTTTAGAGGAAAGGACAACAAAAGAAGAGGCACCCCTCCAGAGTAATATCGCCTGACCTCAACAGTCTCTCCAGCTTGCCCACAAACACAAGAATCCTCACACAGGAAGTTCCACAGGCTGCCCTTTGTTTAAAGTTCGAGTCATGCTAGAGTGTGGGCAGAGGCTTAGTCTTTACACTCTCTCATATCCACATCTACAGCAAGACTTGGATTTGGATTTGGGACAGTGACACACATACAAACTTGCATTTGCCTACGCACTCACACACCCACCCCAACAACAACAATTCTGAGAAAGATGTGGGTGCCATCATTTGCATTGTAATGCCTTGATATGTATTCTCGACTGTTTAATATGAATAAATGCTGTTTGAAAATGAACTTGAAAGAAAAATCAACAAGAAGCCAATGGGAGGCTCTCTGGGAAAGTTTAGTGCCTTTCTGTTCCTGTCGGCATGACTTCAAAAGAGCGAGAGAGTGAAAGAACAGACTGATGGAGAGGAAGAAGCACGAAGAGAGGAACAGGATGGATATACATAGCAAGCAGAAGCAGAAAGATAGAGAGAAAGTCAGACTGAGAGAGAGATGGTGCATGAATTATCACCAGGGGTCCAAGGGTTGGACTCTCTGTTTATAGCAACTAGAGACGAAAGTGGAGGGATGAAAGAGGGAAAGGGGGAGAGGAGCAGAGAGAGAGAGAGAAAGAGAGAGAGAGAGAGAGACAGCGAGAGAAAGAGAGAGAGAGAGAGAGAGAGAGAGAGAGAGAGAGAGAGAGCAAGAGATGGCGCATGAACAACATAAGAATTATCACAAGCTACGTGGATAAAACTGTAAGTATTTTGTGGGAACCGAGGTGGCCTAATCTTGTACGGAATGATGCAAATTCCCAATAGCTGGAGAGTGTCCCGTGAAACCTGAGGGAGGCGGTAAATAAGAACCTTACCCGCCGTCAGCGCCACCACCACCTCTCCCCTCTCAGCAACAAGGATTTAACCCCCCCGCCGCCAGCCAGTCTGTTCGCCCCCACACAAAGCTGCAAAACACTTCTTGTGATGCAACAGACCAACAGTGCCCTCCCCGGCCCCGGAGCCTCCAAAACAACACTGCTCCACCACAGGAGCTGCAATAAGACAGCACATCTGGATGTCAGATTATCAAGATAAGCCTGGCAAAAAGGGCAAGGAGAGCAGAGAGAATGAATCATTTGGTTTAAAAGGATGCCACTTCAGATTCTTACAGCTTGCCCCAACTCTGGATGACTTCTGGAAACAACTTCAAAAAGATAACCAACTACAGGCTCCATAAAATACGGGGAATGAACAGTTTCTCTTCTGCCGTCTAAGATAAGGTGGAAACTCAGATAGGAAGATTAGCGGGGTTATCTTTTAATGCAGCTGCACTTGAAAAGTAATGCACTGATACGGCCAAACAGTCTGCAAGTAGTCAAAAATACCCCACTGCTGCTTAGGGATGACAAAACCTCTTTCGGTATCCCGAGACACTGCTTATTTAGTACGAAGCTATGTTGACATACAGTGGAGGTTCACTATATATAATCTACATAAATCTCCACAGTCATTCAATCTGCACAAAACAATTTGGTCGGGTAGAAACGTTCAGTTTTTCAGGAACCAAGAACAACAGGCTTTTGTGCAGCTCGATGACCATGCATTTTTTAGTTTATCCAACGGGTTTTGCAAGGATTTTTAAGGCCAGAGAGGTCAGAGTCCATTCTCATCCCATCATCATATTGCAAACTTTAGTTAAAGTTGAAACATGAAAATTACTGGAAAAAAACCCCAAGATGACAAGTCGGAAAACAGCCCAGCACCGATCAACCATCAACTCATTTGCTTGTGATCTGCCACAGCGGAAGCCAAAATGTTTGTTCTTGGGTTACTCACCTAAAACACACACACACACACACACACAAAACCAGTGAGATGCCATCCTTTAAAGCTAGTCATCCACTCATCTGTCACAATATAATGATTTATACTACTTGAGATGCTTGGATCCCTAAAACCATCCGAGTTATAAAAATGGAATTATTCTTTCCACTGAAAAGCCTTTGAACAGCTTTGTGATGGCACAACTAAGTACACAAAATCCTTAAACTGGCACCAAGAAACAACAACACTATTTAACTGTCAGAGCAGAATTACCTCCTGCAGAGATGTTCGTGAAACTAGTCCACAAATTCCACCCCCCTTCCACCACCCTCCACCCACCCTGCTCCCACAGAGGAAACATGCCCTGTTTGTCTAAGCTCACCACATCTTCCCTGCAACAAAGTCAACAAACATGCATGGGCACATACTTGTCTAAAATAGAGGACAGTTCTTATCCCTGAACAATGACAAAGGTTTTTTTGGATCCACCCATGTGTGAGGATTAAGACAAGCTGCTAACTGTTTGGACTCTTCGTGCAAATCAATGAAAGCAGCTTCAGATGGGATGGGACAAAGGGAGAGGACCATGTATTGTAAAAGATCATAGGCATGTATTTGGCCTTGGTGGAGAGATCAGCAGACACTGGACATCTTGGGAAAGCACTGCTGCTAGCTGGTGCGAGCTGTGAAGAACAGAGGCGCGCTGAGGTCATGAGTAAACACACAGGCCGGTCCAGAGCTCAGAAGAGAGAGGGGGGGACTAGAAACACATCTGTTCTGCCTTTGATCCAAACTTCTGCGGCCCAGCACGCTACTCACCTCAGCTGCCCACTCTGTGCCTGACTAGAAAACAACGGCCACAATCCTAAACACTAGCTCTTCCTTCCCATGCTGCCCTCCTCACTGCTGGTGCTGACTCACAATAGGAGCAACTTTTTATGAATCCTCAAATGTCAAAGGAAAAAAATAACCCTGGCTAAGAGATGCTGTTTGTTTGCTTCCCACGGTCTCATGCTAACGTAGTCATTTCAATGGCCCTACCCCTGCAGAGCAAGAGTCGGCTCTTTTATAGGTTTCTGCGCTCTAACAGAACTAGTACATCAGGTATCAGGTATATACACCAGATACTCCTTTCTCAGTAGATCAAATATCCACCAGTTAATGTTGATTCACACATTTAATGGATTAATTTCACTCAGCTCAACCCCAGACATGACAGTCGTGACTCTAAAGGCATCGATATGCTCAAACCAAAGCACTTCACACAGCCTGTGAAACCCTCTCCCCATCAGTTTCTAACAGTGGAATCAGGGGTTGGTCATGAAATCTCTCTTTTCATTGCTCACATGACTATTTCTTGTAACACTGTGAATGGCCTAAATAGTAAACTGTTCCAAAGACTAATTACTGCGGCTGGCTTTTCACCCTGGATTCAAGTGTGGCTGGACAGCATGTTGTACCAACTGGTGCACGTTGCAAACACAAGAATGCATTCAAACTTGCATCAACCTGCTTGAAGGTAGAGTCCAACAATAACTCTTTTGTTTATATATTGGACTTGGTGTCTCCACCAACTCCTGAGGGAAACATCTGGATTACTGGCTACTAGATGCTCCAATATGTTCACCAGCTAATAACTGCTGTTGCTGCTGCTGTTTGGCAACCATTTGATCTAAAATTAGAGTTCAACTCTCCCTTGAAGGTATGAGTTAAGATGGGCACAAATCTGCACAAATCATCTACAAACTGTAGCCCGAGTACAGAAAATCAATATTTGGTGTTCTTGTTCTCCCCACACAACTGGAAATGACTAAATCTCACCATCGTCTCTTCTTACTAAACCACAGCTGAAAATATGACTAATAAGGGCACTCAGTATGCAGGAGGCACACAGCAGAGAGATGCTGGCTCTCACAGGACAAAAGGCCAACCATGATGTCACCTTAGTTCCCTCACAACATAACCCCCTGACCCTGTGAGAAGTGCTAATTTGATGAGTCTACATTTCCACTGCGGTTAAGGATTTTTGTTCAACAAGTCACACAAACTGAATCCTAACAACAAAACAGAAGCCTCCCAACATGCAGGGAAACGTGGCATTTTTCTGGGACCGGCAGGCTCGTGCTGTCAGGAGTTGTGGGATAAAAGACCCCTTCTTAAACACATGAGCCACTTTGACATAGAACGCCATTATTTTTAGATGCCAACATTACTATGCTTTACATCAGTTGTGACTCACAGCATAAACTTTTTTTTTCCCTTCATTTAGATTTTTGACTTTCTTGGCAATGCTTTCTTGAAAACGCCCCCTTTCTGACAAATTAGAATGGAGCGAGGGACGTAAACAAATAATTGTTTTTGTCATGTGAAAAACTTTAGCCTTGCTGTCTGGTATCTTTCCCTTACAAACCACTTTCGAGGTTGGGCTAGTGAGAGCTCCACCACAAGACTCCCACCCTCCAATTCCCTCCGCTTGTACTGTATGAGCCCAGAGAACCACATCCTGAGGAGAGGAACGCAATCGACAGCAATGCCTCCTTGAACTGGAAAATTGGTTACACAATCTGAACTTTTCACTGACGACTGTGTTGCTCCACTAAAAATATTACAATCACTGCTTTCATTGGAAGCCAAGCTGTGGAGAGTGCAGAGACGTTTCAAAGGGAAACAATAGCAAAAACCCCATAGAAAAACAGCAGGCCACTGATCATGGGATGTGATGGGAGAGATGTCTGTCCTTGATGTGAGTGCCAAGGTGAGAGGCTCCACCGCCATTTCCCAGAATACTCCTGGGAGTTTGGGATCAAATGAGCACTGGCCGAAGGATAGTTGTCTGTAATATGACAGACAAAAAAGAAACTACAATAGTCTGCCTTATTACGTGGGCAAGAAAGTACAACTTAATATACACAGCATGGACTCAAACAGGGAAATACCCACTGAACACAACTCCCAATCAATCAAGGCACATGACATTTAACTGTGGATAATCACATTAACTGGACTGTCCCTTAAAGAGCCACACAATGATGAAGAATGTTGCTGCTCTTCTCTTAAATCGTGAACGACTTGCCGTATAATGGAGTGTGTATATTAAGTGTTGGACAAATTGATGAATATTATCTTCTGAAAATGTCTGCAGTGCCGCAAAAAAATCCGCTTTTTGCTATTTACCACCGGGTTTTTTCCAAAACAGACCATGAGTGTGAGAAAATCCTACGAGTATCCAGAGCTAAAATATACAAAATTAGTTCTGGCTATATTTTTGACTACCCATTAGTGTTGAGGTTTTCAACAATCTCATGTTGAATTGGCAGGACGCAGGAGCAAGAACGTTTTGAAGAGGAGGTGACGCTGCAGCTTTGGACCCTGCCTCACTGCACCCAACCCCCTGCCATCCTCTCTTTGCCCCTAACTAGATCTCTGAAAAGCCCTGGCAGGTTAAGAACCCCCACCCAACCTACCCCTCATCCCTAATGTAATGTGGATCAACATATATAAGTGAGAGCACAATTTGGCAACACATCCCTATAATAACACACAGAGCCATGTGGGACTTTTTGCCAGGCGACTGGAAGAGGAAATAGAGGAGTATAAACAGCACTCACCGCGGCCAGGCTCGGGTTTCCATGGTGTGCTGAGGCATCCTCTGGACAGCTCACACACACAACATAGCGTTCAGGGAACACACTCAAATCTGAAGGCAGGCAGAGAAACAACACAGAATATGCGAGTTAATAACGTGGGCTCACCTCTAATTATGAGTCAAAGTCAGACGGAGGGAATTGTGGTGGAGGTTTGAATTTACATCTACAAACACCAAGTATTTACTATACCTCAGACCAAGGAGAAAATGGCAGTTTACAGATAATTGCTGAGCTTTATGAGCCGCGTTAGCAGCATGAAATATTAGAAAATTTTATGTTAACAATGGCTCCTGGGAGTAATATGACTGTTTCATCTGCTTCCAAGGCAGAGGCCATTTACAAAAACAATACTATTATATGTATTATAATAATAAATCCAACTGACCTCAAAATAAGACCTCAACCGGACAACTGAGCTGGCCGTTATCTGACCTGTGACCTGCTGCAGATTTCTGTATGTAAAGAGTTTGTATAGCGAACTTCACTTCATCTTCTCCATTGTCATGTGTCTTATGATGACATGCTCAACGGGAAACACTGATACAGCGGAGGTAACTGAACAGGGACATTTGCAAATATTACAATATAAGTATATGACAATATATTTATCTGCTTAGCCTACCACTTTCTGTTCAAAGGTTTGCTGTAGTGTTGAATTTAGTCCGTAGAAGCTCATATTCTTTCTCAGTGGTCATTTCAAAAACATTGGTTCTGCTTCAGGTGTGTGGAGTTGTGGTTTATAATCACCGCCAACGGACACACATTTGTTCAGCAGACACAAAATTTAGAACACACTCTTGCATTAATGTACACATACCTTGAGCGGAGTGTGTAGCCCGGATGATGATGACTATATCAGTGGGTGGGTTTGGATGTTGACTGATTGCTCAACAACTATTTGTCATATGACCATGAAACTTGCTGTGGAAATTCATGGCCTTTGGCTTGAAGGTGAACTCTCAGGCTGTTATCAGGCCAACATTTTCATTTATATGCTTAAAAGAGAAATGAAAATCTGACATATAGATAGCAATGACATTTACAATGACGTTCATCTATGCTTTCCAGGGGATGAATGCTTTGGATTTTGGATGTTCTACAAACATTTCTCATGAGCCACTCCAGCCAAGTTAAAATTAAAAGCCTAAACAAATTATATCATTGTGTAACGGGCAGATTACCATGAAATTCGTTGAGCAGATTTATCCAGCAAATTAAATAAAGCCTTTCATTTTAATGAGCTCGTGGATGTTCTTGAAACGCCAACCTCAGGACAGACTTCACAGTTTTTGCTGCACTGACGACAGAGGTGCTAGAGACGTAAAAATGTCACTTTGTTGTTTTGTGTGAAAGGACAAAATGAAAGCAATACAAATCAAAAAATACCACTGCGTTAGGATTTAATATACCAACAAAGTTTGTAAAAAGTCCAATTTTTAGCCCTGAACTTGCCATTTTGCAATGTGTAACTAGCAAATTGGAATAAAGATTTTTAACTGTCCGTTTTACAGCTAACTGGAATTTTTACACGACCAAACCACTTTGTTCAGCTCACTCAGTGGACTGAATTACACAACCTCTGACCCCGGGAGACTGGGTCTAATTTGATGTGTAACGGACCTGCTGAGAGAAGCCGTCATCTCAGTCTGCAGCAGGTCAGTGCTGCCTTAACATCCAGGCCCTTAGGGAGCAGATATTAACTTTACTGACAGGAAGAGAGCCATGTTGGTCCCATGAAAAGGTGGCCAAGGGTCACAGGCACTAGATGGACCATGGAGATAGATTCTCACTGCCCTCCACAGACAGCCCTCCAATCTATTTCTCTCCCACTCTCAGTAGCCTCTCAAGGGAACCACTTAATGGCTGCCTGTTCTCAACAACACCCCAAGCAGGTAGGGACAGGACATAAAAACAAGTGAGGGGGAGAAAAATCAACATGCAGACCGCAGATGACTTGCTCCTTCTGTGGGAAATCTGGCTGAGCATGAGTCATTGAGATGTCTATTTCTGATTCATTTAACTGAGCATTGATTTATTGAAAACATGTTGGTTACATACACCCGTGGAGCTGCTTGGCAATACATCGGAGATTGACGTGCCGCTTCAGGAAATTTGCCACTAGGTGGAAGTTTTTGCCTGCAATAACACAAAAGAAAAAAAATAGTTAACGGGGCACAATGGCATTTAAGCAAATCCTTTTTTTGGTCATGAATTTATTTTCCAGTGAGATAAAGTGGTAAATAAAAGGACACGACTTTTATGATCTAATAAGAAGCCCTGCACCACTTTCATCACACACACACTAGCAGCAGGCCAGACTGGGCCTTAAAATGAAAACAGGACTGAAGATTGGAGACAAAACTTGAAGACAATGAAACAGCTCGACTTCACCTACACATAAACAATGTCCATTCTCTCACTTTATGTTGGCTCTATATGCTTAGATACATCCCAATTTGCTGCTAGACTTAATGCTATGCTCAGCCTAAGAGCCAGCATACTAGAAGCTCATTCATGGTGTGAGAAACTCTGTTTTAATTGAACTAGCCTCCCCCTTTGGCACAAGAAGAGAAAGCATGGCCTGGGCCTCTGCTCTATTTGTCATGGAATGTTTGTCATGGTATGTTAAGATGTGCTGGGCAGAAACAGTGGCCTGTTGCCTAATCTGGTAGGAATTTGTTGACTTACAGCAAGGGTCTGGCTAACACGCTATCCAGTTGTTCTTTGTAAACAGGACAACAGTGCTGGGAAGCTGACAGAGCATGGTACCCTTGGTACCCTTTTCTTCTTCTTCTTGATGCAGTGACTGCAAAATTATACCCTGCTTGACTTAACTACCACCTCGCTATTATTTCGTATTCTGATTTGGCATTCTCATATTGCTGTTGCCGTGTGAAAACCTCGTTAGCTGCTATCTGTGGCAATTTTAGTTTTGTGACTCCAATTTAAGGATTACATGTCTTTTGCAGTTTGAGAAAATCCTGACCTCTTGTACTCAAGGCTCTTTCAAAACTCCCTGGATAATGTCAAATATGCACTGTCATCCAGCTGAAAAACGAGGCCGTCTTTGTCTACGAAAAGCTGACATTTAGGGAGTGGGGAGAGGTTTTCACCCGTTGGCAACTGACAGTCACTCATCAATAAATCTTGGATGAGTCTCTTTTTAAAAGTCACCCTACACCTTAGACAAATATGTTCCACGCTGCATTAGCATGAACATTCAACACACAGAGCAGACGTATGTTAACAGCATCGGCCCACACGCGAGTGCAACGGGGGCCCTTGTGAATGTCCCCCTTTCTCTGTCAGCTGATGTCATCTCGGCACCAACTCAAAGCATCTAATCATCGTCTTCAAAAAGAAGTAGCCTCCTGACTCTTTGGATAATGACATGCAATTACAGAGACAGTTTGCCACAAAACTGCCACAGGTATACGCTCAAGTCCACTGGCCAGTGATTAATGGCACCACCTCTGCTTTCTTTTCCTCTGTGCCTGTGGCTGAACTACCAACCAGGGTTACTACATTAGCTAATACTGTGTCTACTTGCAAATATATACAAAACATCCATAGTGAATGATGAAATAAATTAATAAAACTGTCAATCAAATGTCTTTCGTACGAACCAAGCTCAGTCTGCCAACTAAGAATAAATCCTTACAATTAAAAGTTAAGTCCAGTGCAAAGCTAAGTGAGAAATCAGCATCTTAATAAGGCTTTTGAAATATGGATGCTTGTTTGTTAGTGTGATACTGAGCAATTAAAATCAATATTTTTCCAAAGATAATGGGGCTAAATTGCTACCTAGGTGACAGGCGAAACTACTTGCCAGTTTAGGACCTATGGGAATGCATCTAATCCTCCAGCAATGTAGCCTACAGCAAGATTCATGTTGGACAATGTTCTACAGCTTTCAAGATTGCAGTCAAGATTTGTGAAAATGCATCAAAATCTCGAGAAACAAATTTCAAATTAAAACAAATTAAAAGGGGTTTTTATTTGGAATTAGTATTTATTTTGCGGGAGACAGCGCCTACCTGCACACTGCCTATGTGAATTGAATTTGAAAAAAATATCAACTATGCAGCAACAACTTTCTGTTTTAGTTGAGTGTTGACCTCTATGTTTGAGTCACAGTTTTGAACTCGCAGGCCTTTTGTATCCATAATGCAATGCAGTGAATTAACTGCCTTAAGAGTTTAAGCTTGGTAACTTCTCCTGTGGTGCTCTTCTAATGCAGCCATCTTTAGTTTTTGGTTGTTTGCAGGCGCTCAAGTCTGGTCTCCAGCAAGAAAAACACGTGTGAACCAGGAGAACCAGGAGACACATCTTAATGTTAGATTTATAGGTATATACTCTATTGATGTGTTAATAGTTGGCAAACATGAAGCATGCAGTACTTGATAAGCCAACACAATTTAGAGTTCATTAATCCAAAATGGAAATTTGCCTGACCACAGTTTTTGGTATGTTGAGTATGTCTGTAGTTAACAACAGCAGCATTCCTTTATTGAAAAAAATCTGATAATTTGTCCTTTCTTCTTCTACTCTTTAAATAGCAAAGCAGTGATCATCCATTCTGGATGTGTACACAGAGAGGAATGCAGATCTGTATCTGTGTTTTCTCTGCCCAGTCTGGGTTCAGGAGGGACCAGTAAGCAAGCATCTTTCACTGCACATTCATGGCTTTCTATGTTTTTCAAAGCTTTGATTTAGTTCGTTAGACTCTTTAGCCTCATGTCTAGCTCTACAACTATTCTCATCGCTTTCCCTGGTGGGTTGAGCTTGCCAATTCCCAGGACAAGTTTGACAGGGACGTCTGGACACAGAGTTGGGAACCAGTGCAGCGCCATGGCCCGAGACATCAGCTGTTGCTCCAGCTTCATAACGTCCTGCACAGCACAGAGTTGCTCTTGGCCCTCTGCCCGGGTTCTCTCGTGCTAAGCTTACATTCATGTTTCTCTCTCACAAACAGTTTGCTAGTGCCTCCTCTGGGAATGAGTGGCCCCTTTCTGTGGCAACTGTGGCCCACAGTGGTGCAATACCCAAATCTGCAGACTAGAGACTTTAAAGGGTTTCATTTGTACTTCCTTCAAGAGAAGATGGTCTTGCTTAATTGTTTTGAAACCCAATGCACAACAATATTATGACAGGTCAAATCAAACAGTCAACAAGCCAGCACGCCATGTTTTCAGAAATGTGGTAGATAATATCATAACGGCTTGTATGGAGAGTCCTCTGCCATCTTGTAACATACCGCAGGACAACTGCAGAAAAAAGACACAGACTCCACAGGGCTGGTGCCAAGGCAGGAATACTGTACTTTTGAGACACAGACACAAGACACACACACTTGCACACTTGCACACATGCCTGCAGCTTTCACCGCTTCCTGGGAAAACAATGAGAGGAAAGAAAAGTCAACAAACCAAAAGGCATCCAGAGTGACTAGGACTGTAAAATGGAACAGACTGGGGTGAGAAGCATTCAGACCAGGGTCAAAGGTAAGCCCCCATGGAACAGACCTCATTAACTTCAGTCATATCCTGAGGAGATCATTAAAACAGCCATAGAAAACATACCCTACTTCTTCTCACCATCCACATTCCTGGCATCACATGCTGCTGTGACTCCTGCAGGAATCCATCAGAATTTCTGCGCTGATATGGAGGCTTTATTGGCGCTCCTAACCTGTCCTGGCCTTGCACCAAGCTGAACAGAGTGAGTCATTTTACATGCACCTGGTTACTCAGGTTACTCAGTTACTTTAATGTAATGCAAAAGTGAAATCATGTTCCCCATAATCACGGTAAAATTCAAAGGAAAACCTGGAAATCCCCAGAACAAGACTCCTGCTGGAGGAAACTGTTTCTTGGCCCTGTATCTGCCTAACTGGGTTTCAAACAAGTTTCAATGCAAAAGCAGATGTGCATGAGGATACTACCGACGCGTAAGGGAAGTATCATCGTGGCCAACAGTGCCAACACATGGAAAGTATGATGACACCTTGTAGCAATCTGAAGAAAAACTATAAAGAAAACAGAAATAAATAAGTTTAAATAAGGTGGTTTCCACAGATGAATGGAGGATTATTCCAAAAATTCAGCCTCATGTGCACAATAAGGAAAAAATGCACTGCCTCTCAGTCGGTTAGTCCAAATGTTTCCACCAAAAAAGAAAAACACTCTCCAGGCTGCAGTATTATATATCATTAATACACTTAAATTATGCCAGCACCGCTTCAAACACATGGCACTGAGAAGGAGAGAAATCTGATTACCCACCAGCTGCATGTAAACGCAGGTTTTAAAGTAACTTGGTTATTGCAGTGCATGTAAAGGCGTTCTCCGATTTCCTGCTGTAACCCGATTTATCCCATTAACCATGTTTCTAGTGTACATGTAAATGTAGTGACTGTATGTCAGGGGAACTGCACTTCCCACGCAAACCCCTTTATGAACAGGAGTTGAATCAGCAGGACAGTCAGACATCAGTGCCTGAGAATCCTGCTCTTTTGACATCTCTGCTTTGATGTGGACCCCCTCCCTCTGTCCTCAAGTGTGGGTGGAGAGTTGGGGCTCAGAGCAAGAGAGAGGGGTGGAGTGGACGAGAGAGCATGAGGAAGTTACCCATGTGTAAGTGGGGGCTTTCCTGGAAGGACATCACTCTCTGTGTGTAACTGTAACTACGGCCGTAGCAGAGCACTGTGCCTTATCATCCTGCACAACGTCCACCTGAAACAATATTTGCACATGAGTGTTCAATTTAACATTTGGGTGACCCCTTCTTCGCAGTTACAAAATACGCCGCAGCATGGTAGCTCAGGCCAACCCATAATGCAGCATGTGACTAAAGTGGTGGGGAGCATTTTGGAGCGCAGAACAATTATCATGGGAAAAAAATCAAGTTCTCAGAAACATAATCTGATGACAGAATTACAGTCACAATACAAAATGTCATATTTAATCATCATTATATCTTAATTAGCCCAAGAAGCCGCAAATCTCTCTAAGCACTGCCACTGTTTATGTTAAAAAAAGCGTTTAGGATGAGGACGATGCAAACTGCTTATTTTGCATTAAGTTCCTTTGGATTAATGTTGTGCAGAGCAGTTTGTGGACTTGTGTTATGCACAGTGCTGGCCTTTAACAACTCAGATCAAGGTCTCATTGGAAGGCTTGCTGCAAGCCTGCTAGATTGTGTTTATAGATCCAAACAGATGAATCAGGGTAAACATGGCAAGCCTAATGATTACAAGTGGGTAAGGCCATGACAAAAAGAAGAAAACTCTGTGTTTGAATCAGTGAAGTTCTGAATTTTAGTTGAGTATTTTTAAAAACAGCTAAAAATAATGCAGCACGCTGATCCTATGCAAGCAAAATGCCTGCAGAGCATCAATGTCTACAATTTAACTGTTCTGCTGTTGGTAAGCCCATCCTAGGCCGGTGTTTCCTGACAACACAGGGCACATTTGGCACACAGCTACAATGACATCTGTCCACAGGAAAAACCACAGAGCTCACAAGAGCACACGACACAGGCCCACTTCTCTCTAAGTGCAGCAAAGAGCAGAGGAGAGCAGAGGAAAACAACGACATCCTCTGAAACGTTTCAGTAATTCCTAAAACAAGGCATTCTGGTCAGGCTGAACACTAAGCATGAGTTCAAGAGAGTCTGTGCCATCTCCCAGACCAGATTGTGGTAAAAAGGGGAACAGTCACATGAATGCGATCCGTGCTCAGGCTCAGGCTCAGGCCCTAATTATATGGGAAAAGAGTGTGGTGTGACAGCTATGGCGGGGATTGCGGTTATGTCCTAAGAGACTGCAGCTGACCCTGCGGAGAAGGAGAAAGAGAGAAAGTGAGAAAACGTGAAGAGATGACATGCGGAGTGCAGAGGAGAGCAGACGTGGAGGGCATAAGTGAGGAAAGGAGAGGAGAGGGTGCATAAATGTGAGAAAAACAGCAAAACACAAAAAAGAAAAAGAACGAAAGTGTGCATGTGTAAGTGTGCAATAATGGATGGGGGTTAACAGTGGAGTCAGACAGTCCTGTGTGCTGCAGCTGAGTAAGGCCGGGGGCTTTCAAGAAGGCTCTAAAAAGCCACAGCAACACCACAAAGCACCAGGGGGAAGGGGGTTGCCCAGCAGGGGCTAGGGGAGGGAGGGTGAGCGCAGAGAGGGCCAGGCTGGCTGGAGTGGCTACTCTGATCAGGATCCATTTCCAGCCCGGGCCTTGGAATTCCTTTGTTCCTGTCACAGGTCTCCGTTTCCCTCTTGCCTTAATCCCAGCCTGCCTCACGCCCAGTAACACAGAGCAGTGCAGGTAACTCTGCCACAGGCATGCCTCTCTATTTACAGACCAGTCCACACATTGCAGTCCCTCACATAAATAGTAATAGCTGTGGTATAACTGAGAGGAAACACTGTGGGCTAATACAGGTGGCAACAAAAAAATGCTTTGATACTTTCCAAAACGTGCTGTGAACTCTCTGAGTCATCAGCTGAAAGGTTAGCATGTAATCACTCTCCCTAAAAAGGACTTCCAATGAACGCGTGATGGTTGTTTGTGCGCAGGAAGTCTGTTCTTCCGAAACTGGTTCAGCCTCGAGCTGCAGGCCTTCAAAGAGCCAAACAAAGCTGAATCTATGACAGGGACTTGCAAAAATTAACCATCTCCCTCTCCGTCTCTACACATCCTCTGCATTCTTCATTGGGAGGGAGATGGTCATTCGTAAACACATTCTCCAACAGTAAAGCTATCCAGCAACACTTGTGCTTTTCCCGCGATGGCCGTGGCCAGGCTGCCTTAAGCCCCCTTCACAGGGCTGCCAAGAGGAGTCAGTGGTACACTGTGCAGCACTCGCAAAGCCCTCTCCCACGGCTATTAGTGACCATTCATCTGGGGAGCCTGGGAAAATGCCTCTCTAGCCTGCCGTGGCCATGGGGAAACAGGCTGGCAGGTGTTCCATCCCCCTAAGCCCTGGCACCTGTGCAGGGAGAGGAAGAAGGAACCAGCTCTGCCACAGGCTAAAATGGACCCTAGGTACCACTTTGCCAGATCTCCTCTAACTCCTTGGGCTGGTAGGAAGACTCTCAGAAACCGGGCTAAACCATACCTGAGCTCTCCCTCACATGGAGAGATCAATGTGGCTGTATCAATATTGGAGTAGGCGTAAGACATCTGGTAATGTGCTTTGGCAGTTTGAAACGGCATGTTAACTAAATCCGTGTAAAATGGGCCTTCTCAGTTTACATTCTGCACGTACACGCAAAAATATATACACCACTATGGAGTACCACGCAAGTTTCCCCTTCCCACCAGGAACAAATGAAAATCAAGAGAAGCACACAATCAGCAGTTTAAGTAAACAGCATCTAATCTAATGCCAAAAGTGGAAGTGTGTTTGTAAAGTAGGGCAAACAATCTCTTGGGCAGCATGCTGTGTCGTCAAATAGGGGTCAGGTCTGAAATGAACTGAGCTTGTTTTCTGTGTGACCACCAGCTTCATTACTCAAATATCATATCAAATGACAAAAAATGTATTCCTCAAAGCACAGAGAACACATTATCCACTCATTTTCAATCTGTAATTACTCTGAGAAATGTGGGTGTGTTCAACACGGTCTACCAGGGAGAATGTGAGAGGCCTCTCCCAAGCTCCCCTTCCCTGGGCTTCCAAAGACGAGCATGTCCATTCTGCTCGTCCAGAGCCAAGATGTTTGGTGGGAAAAGTTCCCTCTGTTCATCTCTCTAAAAACATAAATAAATCACATCACTATGAGCTAATCATGAAGTCTCAAGTAGCCAGGGTAAAAAAAAAAAAAAAAAAAAAAATGGGGGGGTGTGGGGGGTGACAGTTGGATATTGGCCTCTGCAGCTGAGATTGGAAGAAATGGCTTGGATTTATGTTGGCAGAAGACACGGGATAAGCCCCTCACTGACATGTTCACCGGGTGCTATACACACACATATGCACCCAACACGGCATACATACATAAATAAAATAACCCATAGAGATGACTCAGATACAAACACTTGCACTGAAGGACCTTGGAATGTTAAAAGCTGTTGATGGCTCATTTGAAGTGCCAACAGCTGAGGCTGTTACGCTCTTCTTACTGCTGTCTGTTGGCGGAAGCCACTGTGATTTCACACTGGCACCAGCTCAAACACCACCTCATGCAAGACCCACAATCCCCCTCCCATACCATCCCACACATAGCACCGCACTCCATCCGCCTATTCTTGGCCCCCCGACATCAGCGCTACTCCCACCAGACACCTTTGTCGATGTGCAACAACTTGCAAGTTTCTCCGGCACATACACGTCTCACTCCAGGATATCCAGCTTAATTCTGCTCTCAGATAACATAATGCTGCACACGGACACACACAGATGCAAATAGGTCTTCAGTTGGAAACAGATGCATGCACAAAACAAGCTTCCACTGGCTGCTACGGACAGTCTGAAAGACCTAGTGAGGATTAGCAGGTTAGCATTTGACCTGCTTGCAGAATAGTTGACCCCTATACTTAATACCCACCCTGAGGTTTACTGGGCTTCCCTCCCTATAAGCCTACAGTCTGTCCTCCCCTTTTTATGGCTCCTGCCTGCCTGCTTATTTCTCACAGTCACCGTCTCCACCTTTACTGCTCTCCCGCCTCCCTCACATGGGACAATGAAAAGACCAAGAATGTCATTACACTCACTTAAGACCTTTAATAGGACTACGGCGCATGAATAGTGTGGGCCTGTTTTAGGCGCTCTACCTTTTCATGTTCTGAGAGGGGAAAATTCTCCGATATGGTATGGAGTCATGTTCCACTGGTTACATTCTTTTTGGCAAAGCTGCAAGGAGCTTAATCTTTTTTACATGCATATTTTGCAGCTGAAATACTGATAGTCCCCTTGTTCACACAGAGGAGCGAATGTGTGCACAAGTGTGTGTGTGTGTGTGTGTGCGCGTGTGTGTGTGCAGTCTCAGCCTGTGATCTCCATCATTAGAGATGTCTGTCTCTCCTCAGTCTGTCATGGGCAATATGAGACAGGCTTTTCAGTAACTTTACACTGTCAGCCTGTTCACACCTAGCCCAGGGGGAGGATATATCTCTGCAACACACTGTCGCTCCTTCTGATTCTCACTGGCTCTGTCGCGTATGAGCGCAAAAGCATGCAAGCCTGTGCGCCTGCTCATGCGGACTATACGTTCATCTCAAAAATGACAAAAGCTGAATAACATGCACACGAGCATCATCCGTGTATGGAAACAAATGCACACATGGTGATGCAGTTTTTGTGGACGAGGGGACCAAAGTGGAGGGGAGTAGCGTGAGAGGCAGAGCTGCAGCCACGGGAGAAACTTTATGGGACCGACTGCCCTGTAATCCCACTCTCGCAGTCAGGCCTGCCCTGCTGTGTGAGCCCAGTTTAACTGCCCTTAACTGCTACCTGTGACAAACCTGTCTGCCTTACAACACGCAGCTGGGGGTTCCTCTGAAGCTAGACTTACAGTGCTTCAAAGGCATGTGTGTGGGTGGATGAAGGAATGTCCTCTCATTGGATAAATAGGGACCTGAATTGGCTTATTCGCATTGGATCATAATTTATTGATTTTTCTCTCTGTGTATATGGTTGTATGTGTGTCAAGGCAACTGTTTTAGATGTTATCCATTTACAACCTCCAAGTACAGATACACAGGTGTGCCAACACAACATATTACAGAAAGGTAACAAACATTAGCCATGTTTAATGGACCAACATTTTGTGCCAAGTTAAACACTGTAACACAATATAGCAAATCCTATCAGCTCCTGCGTTCAGGTCACACCCTGGGCGTAGAGAGCCACCGTGTCCCAACTAGTTTTGTTGTTGTTCCTCCCACACTCTCCTTAAAAAAGGTAACTATGAAATAGTTTTTTCGACTGTTTTGTAACTCCATTCCCATCCTCCTCTGAGCTCAGTGACCCACCTCCATGCACACAGCCCTATCTCTGCACCGAGATCCAAGTGGATAAATAATGGTTTTGAGTTCATAGCCAAAGTAAACCATTTTGCTTATTCAAGAGCTGATGATAGACACACCTAAGACAAAGAAAGGGAAGACGTAGATGACTGCATTCCTGAGGAATGAGCAAGAGTGAAATCCAAACTGAATAAATATAACTTGTACTGATTACTGAACAACAAACTAAACTAATGCTCCAAGTAAACACATGAACAGACACAAACACACAATAGTGGATCATAAAAAAATACAAATACTGAGCTATTTGGATCAAGGGCACTGAAACAAGGGTCACAAGATGCTGTTACCTTTTCCCAAAAAGGCTGGAGCAGGTGCCAGCTCCCTTTTCTGCTTGGGCTGCCTTCTATTGTGGAGGGACTCTGTGTATTGTTTCACCCTGTGGTCCACAGCATCTCGAACCAGAGCTGTAACCTCCTGCAAACAGTGAGCAGATATCTGAGTACAGTGACATGTTGCTAGACTGCAAACATCAGGACAGGAGAAGCCTCCAGTGAAAAGCCACTCCACAAGTGGCTAGGTGGAGAGATGAGAACAGTTTTACAACAAAGGAAGCCCGAAAGAAGAATAGACAGAAGGCTCAAAGTCATTTTAGATTCCACGCTGCTGCTGCCTTTTGAAAAGGCCCCCTAGCAGAACAGAAGCCATATATTCACTCACACACTTTTTCACGCCCACGCCCTGTTCCCTGTGTCTGTACCTCGATGTGGTCCGTAGTAAACCAGCTGACGTCCTCTTGGCCGCCCAGGGGCAGAACGTGGAGATCCACCAGCACAGCAAAGTTCCCACACTGTAACACAAAGAGGAAGGACAGCCACAGGTTGCTGAGGGGCATTGAGCTCACAGACAACAAAGGAAATCAGAGTGTGGGTGATTGACAGCGAGACAAACCACAACGACCCCCTGTGTCCTCAAACATCACCCCAGGCTTCTCACAGCAGTCCCCTCCCCTCCTGTTTCTCTGTCTAGCCATCTCTTTACCAATCTTCACCAAAAAAAAAAAAAAGTATAGACCTGTCTGTCTCCTCAAATTTCCCCTATCTCAGCGTAAAAACTATTTTCTTGTTCTATAAGCTTTGCACTGCAGTCACTGCCTCGGGTCACAAAGGGCTGCACAGAAGAGTCTAAAATTGTAGCACACAAATGAGATGGAGGGGTGGCGAGAAAGCTCCACAGATGTACCCTAAAGCTCTACATGTTTCTGCACTTCTGCACCACAACATTTGAGTGTTGTAGAAAGCTGAGTAGAGGGCTGCAGAGTGGATTCCTGAAGCACTACGTCACTATTGTCAATGACAATAAGCTACAAGGGACAGGGAGGCCAGAAATGCCGCGGCTGGTTAAGTTGCCGTTACATCTTTCTCAGGCTAGCCTGATTATGGTTTACACATGAGTGCAAAAGCTGCCCACTGCAGAGAGCAAATGGATGTGGGTCTCGTGTGAACTTCGCCTCTCCATGGACAAGGAAGTAATAGATGGACTGAGACCACCCACAGCACGATGCAGAGGAGCAACAAGTACTCCCCTAAAAACCCGCAGTGATAATGCAGCAAAAATCATTGAACTGAACAGGGGAGAGCAAAAACACATAAAGACAAAACCAGGCACAGATTTCAGGCTCACTGTGTAGGACTGGGAAACAGTGTGTACAAACAGAGGAGGGTAGTCGGTTGGGAACAGGGAATACTTGCACACTAATACACTAAAAGCTTTGTCTCGAGCCAGGCTCGTCCCTGGGGTTGAAGTATCGCAGACAGAATGACTAAACTCTACTATTCAGACTTGAGGGATATTCCTAGGGCCTTGCTCTCAGGATGACGCAGGCAAATGAATTAACGGAGTGCGCAGGGGAAGGCCCACATTACCAAGAGCCTGATTCTAACCTACACTTCCCAACTCCAAACACTTGTCTCCTCCTCTTGTTTATAAGGAGTTAAGTTGGGAAAGTTTTATTCACTGGTATAAAAGTGAAGCTGGGCTGGGAACCTTTTCTTGAGTGGCAGTAAAAGGTTAAATCCTGGCTCTGATTCGTCAGCTTGCACAAATCAAACTGACAAATATATATTTTCTTCCCCGTGAGCAAATTTTCCTTTCACACTGTCTTCCAGCAAATAATAATTAAAGTCAAGCTGCTTCGTCACTTCTACTCGCAGGTCAGCTGGAGGAGAGGGCGCCCCCATACGACTGACTGGTGAATGTTTTAATCAGTGTCAGTCATAGCTTGCCTGCAGAACATGTCAAAGCACTCACATGTGCCAACTTGCACTTAAATATGTCTTTGCATCAGTGTTACTAAGACTAATGGGAAATTAATGTTCTTCTAAGTCTCTTATAAAGGCAACGCATTAAACTATGATCCTCTGACTCATCACTTCACATCTTGAAATGTGTATAAACAGGACAGTAAAAAAGAAATTAACACATAATAACCACGAATTTAAAAAAAAGTTTACAAAAATGTACAAAGAAAAGTTGCTATACAATAACATGCTTTCACAAAGACAAGAATGCCATGGGCCTGAACTGAGCCCCCCTTATATATAACCCCTCATGTATAAAATGTGTGCACGTTGCCTGTCAGTATTGACTCGTCCCCACAGATCAGTATTCTCTCCGTCCTCTGCCCTTTGTCTCACAGCAGTCCACGGATGACTGGTGGCCTCAGCTGACTGCCTCCAACAATTACCAGTGTGTGGGAAAGCCTAGCAACAGAGGGTCAGACCTTGTCAATCAAAACCCAGGCACCGACTGGTGGATGAACCCCACTGTGGTGTCTTGGGGTTGGACTTGACACACGCTGGATGGGTTTTGCTATCCTGACCATAGTCTCTGACTTTGAAGACCTTAGAATGGCTTTACAGTACTTTAGTTCTGGGTACAACGTTACCAGTGTATTGGGTATAAAGATCCTGTGATTAATCCTGTGAAATGTATACTGTTTGATTTTTGGTGACAATACGTCAGTGAAATGTTAGATCACCTTCACAGTCACTTTTGAGATCACAGTCTTTGCTGATGAGGCACTAGACTGATTTATAATGATATTCTGTCCCACGTATGGTGGCGAATCCTGGAAGGGATTGAAGATCAATCTTCAAAGTTACATAGATCAAAGTTGCACAAGCTAATGCTCTAAAGACCACCGCAAGGTTAATTTGATCAACATACTGGAAAGAAGAGAGCAGTATAGGGAGTTGCTCAGTCCTTATAGAGAGACACAGCAGGGTGAATCCCCTAAAGTGGTTTTCTGAGCTTCTGATTGAGTCTGTTTTTCTGGCTGAATGCCAGACATCTAGCAAGCCTTAGACTAACTTCCTTTTATCACATTAGAGCAGCAGACAAGACTCAACTGGGAACTGGACATTAATGATAAACACTGGTCTGCCCTTACCCAAAAACAGCATGTGATTCCCTGGGCTTCTCAGAAATTGGAAATTTGTTCAGGAATGCAAACTAATGCAATCACTCTAATAAGAAAACAATTAATTTGCCCAGCAAACGTGGCGGAGGCGCAAATATCGGGCTAAAGTGTCGACGAAGGCTGCGCTGTCTAGGTGAAGCTATCAGAGCTTTTACAAAGGACGTTTGTGTTGAGAGTGGCAGATAAGACAAAAAAGCAGCAGCAATCTAATTTTACAAAACGGCTCTGACTACAATCACATCATGTGGTCTAAATTTGTCAACTGCCAGCACAAAGAGTGACCTGTGGATCTCTAAGCTGAACTCTGTCCTGAACTATGACCTCCATGGATCCCCCCCTTAAAGCCCAGCTATGGCCCCTCTTTAGTGAGATCTCTGCAAGCAGCTAAATCATTTGTAGACACAATAATACAGAAAATGGAAGAGGCACCTTAATATCCAGTATGCTCAAATTAAAAAAAAACAAAACAAGATAAACAACGTTAAAAGAGCCCTTGACACATATACCTTTATAACACCATCTCCACAGCATCATAAGCAGATCTGATTAACTCGAGATATTCATTTATCAAATTCATGAGCCATCCTATTTTGTGTACTTTGCTTTGACACATTTAAGGCTCTGAGCAACTGTCTCTGTTGTTGGAAAGAAAGGTTTGATAAAGGGCCAAGTTCTAGAGGAAGTTACTCTTTTCATACATACTAAAGTGGGCCAGCACCGCTTTGTTCTCTGCCTTGCACAGGCTTTTTGGAGTTATGAGCAGAGGCTGAATGCTGAAAGAGAGGCAGCAAGGAGCGCTACTTAATACCAAATCCTTTATTGTGGCATCTTTTGTGCGCTGTCACACAGTGAATGAATAGGACTGAGTCTTCCTGCAGGCTAAGCTCAACTTCTCCATCCTAATTCTCCACATTACCAATCTGATATCTATGACCTGGAGGGGGGAAAAGGGTTGACAAAGACAAAAACATTAGAAACATTTGAGACTGGGTCTGCCCACACAGTCCACAACACAACATGAGAAAATTCCTTCATATTTTCTGCCTGTAAATAAACAAATCCTGCCTCAAGCCCACTGACGGCTCCTTTCCTTTTCTAGTTTTCAAGGCTCTGGTCTATATCACTCTCAGTTCCCAAAACACTCTCTACCTTCCCTTATCTCTCTCCCAGACCCGGCTCTCCATCCTCCCGCCCGTGCTGCTCCAAGTTGGGCACGGGGCCCAAACTCCTCGAGCAGCTTCACCCGCCTCCCCACCTCACTGCCCTTTGCCATTGCTATCGCACCGTATAAGAACCAGACCTTCTCGGACTGCACTTAGCTCAGAGGCTAACACTAACCAGCCACAGATGTTTACATTGGGAGAGAAGGGGCAGCAGATGCGGTCTCACTCAATAAAACTTGCATCTCTCCCACTCTCCCTTTGTCTCTCTCTTTTTCTGACTTTCTCTCCTCCTGCAAGTCTGCAAAGAGCCCAGGGGAGCTCTTTAGATCTGTGGGTGTGACAACCTTGCTCTCAGCCTTTATTTGCCTCATTGTCAGCTCTTTCTGTGCTGTGAGTCACCTGGGTTTCCCCTTTAAAAAAATTCTCTCTTCCAGTTTTTCAAACTGCCAGATACTGAACGGTGAAGCTTGAGACATGATTATTATTATTGAGGTGAATGTTATTTACAGATAGTGCGCGGAAGTGTTTTTATGTGCAAAGCTCCCTTCATTCAGGTGAATGTTAGCACACCTGAGTCCTCTTTATTTGATGATAAAAAGAGACACAACCCAAGAGTGGAATTCCAGCAGCAAGAACAGACAGGAATATCTCCAGGTAACACTCAGCAAACAAAACTCAGGCAGACACATCCTTGAGAAATTGGTAGATAGAGAGAAAAAGCAGGCTGAGAATGCTTGGCCTCATTAGGAAATGTGAATTTGGGGTACTGCTGAGATGAAACGGGGCTTTTTCCAAAATGTTTTGCTGTCACTGATTCCCCAAGTTGGAAAGTGTCAAAATGTTACTGATCAAACTGCAGTGATTTTGTACAGAGGTATGATGTGTGGTCTGATATGAGCTCATCTACAGAGTGACAACAACACTAAACAGCACATAAACCTCTGACATTAAACTGCTCTGTGATACTTCAATCTTTTATTCTCAAAAAAAACTTCCTCTCAGCCGACTGCATTAGATAGTTAGAGAGACAGCAGTGCATATTGCTAATAGAAGGCAGATTGCAGGGCTCTGCAGCGGTAATGTCCTGGCAGACAGCAAGCGCTTCAGTGGATCAGCGTTTTAGCCTGCAGGCCCTTTTCGGGAGGTCTGAGAAGTGGCAGGTCACTATAGAGTCTAAGCCTATTTAAGAAGGAGCATACCAGCACCTCCTGCTGTTCTGCAGACCAGGGAGGGAGCTGCTTTGAAAACATCTTAGGAGAAAGAATCGTAAAACACACTGCTGAACAGCCCACTAAACACGGCAGAGTGAATCCAGGAACACAACTCATAATTGCTACAAGAGTTTGCAACATGCCTTTATGAAAACAATGTCTCTGTGCACATTTCTGCACTTCAATATTTTGAGAAGTTAACTCATTCATTAAAAAACATGGTGGTAGTGGTGTGTGTTTTGCGAAAGAGGAGCCCAGGATAGCGCCTTGAATGCTATTGTTTGGACTGATCCAGTCTAACATACTTGTTTGTGGTTAGCTGGTTAAGCATGGTAGAGGCTGTGTGCATTTTCTCAGGCAGAGTAACACAACAGTATCATTATGTGCCCAGTGGGAAGGAACCTTCCGTGAACCTCCAGGGTTTTAGTCTCCCACAACCAGCTGAAGGGGGTGGTGGGGTAGCCTCTATGCAGGCATGCATATGAAACAAATAAAGTGAGTGAATGCAATATCTGGTCAACTAGGCACACATGGCATTATGGAGGATGTGAGAGATCAGTGCAAATGTCTGCAGCCCTCGTCCAAAACTCTCAATAAATGAAACATCAACAAAAGAGAGACCAGTGGCTTTTCCTGCACTTAACAAAAACATCTGATGTGCATTATTCCTGACAGAGCATCAGACTGAGGATGAACAGCTCAGCTTTTAATAGAATGAGTTTCCTCTGCTCTGTATGGCCATGCCGATTAACAAAAGGCTCTCAGGGAGGCAGCCAGTGGAGATTTGCAAAAGGTGACCAGAAACTCTGAATACCTCCAAGGGATGAATAACAACATCAGAATGTGGGGGGAAGACAGCTGAAACGTGTATCTGCACTTCCCCCTAGTGGCTGAAGAAGTCCTCGCTCAGGGGGACCAAACAACATAGAAAATGTTGCAACAAAATATTAACATGGGAAAAGTTAGAGAAGAAAGCACATATTCCTGTATGCATATTTCCCCCTACTGCACGACAGTTTTTCAGCAGTTTAGCACAGACCATAATAACTCTAGCCACTTGCTGGAAGTAGTGTCTCTAGCAGTTCTACTGTTTGGCAATAACACAAACATAGTTGTTTATCATGAATGCTGACAAAAGCTGCGCAGCTTTAATCAAAAGCAGATTCATCTTGTTCTTTAGTATCTAGTGTGCATTTTATGTGGGGAAACATTTTGTTTAAAGTAATTATGAGGCTTTGTGGTCAGTGAAAATTACCCAAAAGGCTCCTTTGCTTAGAAGAAAAGATTTTTCCAACATGTGCCATATGTTCAGATACAAAAGAATATGTGTTTAGATAAAAAAAAAAAAATCACTTTTAGTCACCATTTTTTTTGTGATTGGGCCATTTTACTTCATTTAGTTCATGCCGAACTAGACACACAAAATCTGCAATAAATTTGTAGCTCCAGTTTTTACAACGTAACACAGCTTTGGGTAAAGTTTGCCAAGGAAAGTACTGAGCAGATATAGTTAATAAATACAAACTTATCATATAAAACTTATCCAATGCTCAGTATCAGATGGAACTTAGCTCTAATAGCAGCCAATAGCTGCTCAGCCTCTGCCAAACATGCTGGGATGTACATCTCCTTTTGCATGCAGGCTCCATACACAAAGTCACAGTGTTGCTTTGGTTCATCTGAGATGATTTATATTTAATTGAAAGTTAATTTATAGATGACAGATTTATTTGTAAATTATGAGAACGACAATGTTGCTGGTCACAGCATGGTATTATTAATACAGTAAAGTGAATATAATTGCTCCCTAGAAAATGCTGTCAGGTCATGATCAAGCTCCATGGGTCAACTATAGTTACTGTATCAGTTGATCTCTACTTCAATACATTAAATACAAATGTTAAGATAAAAACAACACAACAAAACAGAACACTATCAGGTTTTTCAGAAAATATTCTGAGCTTTTATTTTTAATTTCCTCTTTGTATGTTAATTTTTACCTTCAAATAAGAACGTTTTAATATAAAACAATACTATTTAATATAACACTATTATACACAGTATATAATATAATCTTAAACACAACACGGCTGTGCAAGTGTGTTTGTATAGGGTAGGCTTGTAACTAATGTTCACTTACCTTAATGACAAATTTCAGAGGAGACATCGCAGTGAACACAGTAGTCAGATTGTTTCACCTGTAACACGTGTACAGTCATGGATTACACTTGGTAGCCATACATTGTGTAATAACGGGTTATATGGCACAGTGTGAGGTATGAAGTCAGTTGACCCTAACGCTATTCTACGACGTTTGATTGGGGAAGTTATTAAATGGCTAAACTGGCTGATTAACGTTATATATTTCATTCCCTACTTGACGTTAGTTAATATGGTCAGATTGTGAAGACTAACTTGGACTACATCAGTGTGGTCCTTTCAAAAGCAGCTGATTGCACACATCTAAAGGTAGAATGGTTTAACTTTACTCTCAGTTGTCATTAATCGGTTAAATTAACGTAATCAACTGAACTCACAAGACGCATGATTTCGGTCAAAAAGCACGATCGCCCTAACGTTCAGACATCATGATCAAAAACACACTGATGACGAGAAAAGTGTTGTAAACTAATTTGGCCAACGTAATGTTGTGGAAGTGAGTAAAAATCAAAGACAAAGTTCATACCGCCAACAGTTTGAATGATGCGACGGGAGATGACGTCACACTCATCGTGTAGACCAATAAAACAGCAAGGCGGTGTTAATCGGAGGGTTAAGCGAATAAGTTTGGGGGGGGGGAATAAATAGGAAGCACTTACTAAGACAGCAAAGTCACTGTCCACCTCTGTTGTAAAGCTGGGTAGAGGATTTATGGAGTATTATGTTGATTATCTGTTGTGATAGGAACAGTTTCTAAGGACTGGGACTGAATGCGACTCACGCCACTAGGACCCAACGCTGTGACCCCTACCATGGAAACGAGTTGCGTGTTAAAAAAAAAGCCTGCATCAAACCCTACACTGTATGTTGTCGAATTGCATCTAAGTACCATTTTCAATCAATAAATAGCTATTATAATATGTAATCCACACTGTTTGGTTTGTTTCAGTATACTAAGATAAAGGAATTATCCAAATTTGCTTATTTTTTGTCAGGCGTTCCTATAAGTCTCACTAGCTGAGTCGAGGCAAGCAAAGGCGCTTAACATGGAGGCAGCAAGAAAGCATTTCTATAAAATTTCGCTAAACACAATCCAATGGACATCACAGTCGCTTACAACTCGTCTTACTTTTGTCTTTAAAAAAGTAAAATCACATTTCAACGCAATGCCTAGTGAATTCTGTAATGTTTTGCTGCCGACGGCGGTCCCACAGTGAACCTGCTTTTGGAAATCACTGCTTAAGTGATGTCTCGACTCGCCAAGAAATCTCCGTCTCTTTGTACGGATCTACCACTGGACAGCACAGATATCTGCAACAAGCTCCGTGTGTTTTGGCAGCTTCTGAGATCTTGCCTTGGTCCGACAGGTAGACTGAAACAAGTCCACAACAACATTGGGGGACACGTCGTTACCAGCTCCACCTCCTCGGTCCTCCTTCCAGCCATATCTTCCTCACAGCCCTTCATCAATCTTATAAAATCATCCATTTGCAACCACGTTTCTCGTTTCAGTGACTGTGGTTTGTTTGCCGCCATTCTTTGTTTATCTCTCATCGACCAAGCCAAGCAGTCTGGTCTCAGAGGAAATGTGGCTATCAGAGTAAACAAGCACTTGCTGGGTCTTTGCACCGCTTACTTACAACGAGAAGACTGTGGTTGTAAAGTGAAGCTTGACTACTGCAGCAGCCAGACCTTGATCATATTAGCTCGCAGTATAATCTCTAGCAAACCAGCATGTGTGCTTACAGAGCTGGAGGCTCTTCACATCAGCAAGTTGGCTGTGCAGGCTTTTTTGCTGACAGTTCCCTGTAACAGTTCTGGTATAGTCAGACTTGGTAGAACAGTGACTGTCACTGTTGAAGGTCACTCTGTGCTCAACTCTGCAGTGTTTGCAGGTTTGCTGGTAGAAATGCCTGATGTCTTTTGCCTCAGCGAGGTGGAGAGCCAGCATTCAAATCCACTGCGCATGGTACTTTTCAGTGCATCACTTGCAGGAGACCTTTCTGAACTAGGAGATGGGATTATTGAATTGCACCCAGGTGTAGACACAGACTCACAGATCCTGGATCAACTCCTGGAGCTTGGCAAACAGGTGGTTAATGATGAGGTGAAGCTCTTTGTGTGCCAGAAGGTCATACACCCAGTTTTGCAGCAGTACCTCAGGAGTCATGGCCTCATTGTGATAGAGAGACTGGGACTCACTCTCATGGAGCCACTAATTCAGCTCACAGGTAGGCCTCATTCATTTCAAATAAATATCACATAGACGAGCCTGGACGAAACCATATACATTGCACAGTCCAGGCAGGTGTATCTTGTGAACTTTTATTTCAAATAGGTGCTCAGCCCGTGGCCACTTTACATACCACAATCTCAGCCAAAGCCTATGGAAAGGTGAGGGATCTCAGTATTAGGAAGTTTGGATCCAAGACAATGCTGCATTTACTCTCTCCTGAGGAGTCAGCGATCTGTACCATGATCCTCTGCCACAGGAACGAGACAATGTTAAGTGAGCTGAAGGTAAGATAAAGGGAGGTGTGATTCGACTGTACTGTTGGTCTCTGGGGTTTCACATAATGATTGTTTCACCAACAAAGCTTGCGAGAGATTCTTTCCCAGTACTTTGAACTATTATGAACTAGCATAATCTCATGAGATGCAGATAAATTGTTTTTACACACATATGTCAATTATGGAATGACAAATAAACTGATATATTCATACCTGTGTGTTTGTTGAAGGTGGTGTGTCAGACCGCAGAACATGTGTTAAGGCTCACCCTGAGGGAACCATCCGCCTTACTTGGAGGTGGGTGTACTGAGACCCACTTAGCTGCTTATGTCAGACACAAGGTGAGATTTAATGGTTGCTCCTATTCCCGTCCAGTTGTATTCATTTCACCTATCTTATTAAAAATGTCTTAATCATGCTATTTTTTTAGAGCATGATTGAAGTCACAGAGACAGTATTGGCACTAGCGTGCTCACAGACGGAGTACCTTCTTGGCGTGGAGGGATTCTGCCGCTCTCTGCAGTCTGTGGCCTCAGCACTGGAGCACGATGGTGGGAATTCTTTAATGGACCTGACTCACGGCCACCACTGGACTCTGGCTGCAGATGTTATGAAAGAGAACACGGGCAATAGCTTGGGCTTTTGTGGCTGTGGACAGGTAGAAAGTAGCCCAGATAAGAAGTGGACTTATCTAAACACTGAATACCCACAGTTCTCACCTGCACCACTGTCCAGGGACACTACAGTACAGCCGCGTGTGCTTGACTCCTTCACTGCTAAACTTAATGCATTGCAGGTTGCAGTAGAAACAGCTAATCTTGCACTGGATGTGCGATATGTAATTCAAGATACGAACTAGCAGGAAAGACATTTTATCCAGGGCATAACTCTGGTTCGAGATGTTCAAAATGAAGAAATTATGCTGTTTATTTTTTTTGAAGTAATATACATTCATACACCTGATGTTACCATTACCTTCAGTAAAAATCCGATTAAAATCTGGTGTCAGTCTGTGGAAATGTTTTGCTCTCATTGCTAAGACATACACATACTACATATTGCTGTACTTGTCAGTAATATAACCTGAATATTACAAAAACGTACTGATTACTATACTCGTGACTTTTATTATTTGCTACCCTTTTATGAACTTTCTAGCCAATAGCACTTTCAGTGGCATCACACTACATCCTCAATGCCAGTCTAGATGCTGACATATCAGCCATTAAATAACTAAAATATCAAATAACTTTAGATAATGTTTGGAAGAGTGTACAACCGATTAAGTGAATCATAGGAATTCAGCTCCTTGGAAAATTATCAGACAGACTTTATGTCTGGTACTAATTCCCCACCCATTTTCCAATACAGTGAGGCACATCCAAACTGTAACTAGTCTAAACCTGCTCATTCTAAAAAAAAAAGACCTGATATCTCTGCAAATACAAAGACTAAGTGCAGGAAATTGAATAGCCCTACTATAATTCATTATTGCCTGTCTGGTGACATCTGTATGTTATTTTTTCAAAATAAATTGTTATACATCTGTTTCTGTGTTATTCTCTTTGTGTCTTCCATAGCAGTTTAGGAATATTAATGTTTCGTACAGTTTCTTACAGGACTATATAGTAACGACTGCAATTAAACTCAAAACAGATTTATGTGAAGTAAAATGAGTGACATTTCTTTTTGAAAATACAACAACAGGAGTGCAGATTCCTGTGCTCTTCTTCTGCTGTTGGCTCAATCACTGTCTGTCTTTACACGATAACAGCCCGGCGTCTCTTCTCTCAGAAGATGAATGGAATCAAAGCCTTTCGTAACTTTGGGTAGTCTTTGAATTTCTCTCTGTAGAACCTGTAACAGAGGAGCATAAGATAACATCAGTCACTCAGAAATGGCATATGCTAATTCATGAAGGTAATTTCCTGTTTTGTGTCGTAACTGCTCAGCTTTCCATAATGTCATAGGCACCTGTGATGGTAATAGGCTCTTGGTCCAATAAAACACAGGCTAAACACAGCAAACGAGAGTGCTGAAAGGGACCAGGTGGCTGCAGCATAGCCGAACCACTCCACTATCTCCCCAAAGAAGTTGGCACCAGACACATATTCAAACAGACCTCCTGTAGGATATAAAGAAGGCCACAGGTCAATAGCAGCATAGAGTGGATGATGTTATTTAAGTGCAATCTCTTTTCCTTACCTGTAGGAATCTTGTAAACTAATTCCCCTGGTTTTCTCAAGTTACGTAGGATATAGTCACTATGTATATTGATGGCCATTCCAGTGTAAAACAGAAGTAAACCTAGAAGAAAAGTCAGTGATTCCAAATGTTCAGAAAAGTATGACAGATATAAAATCATGCAATGTATGTGTCCTTTAGTGTTTTCAAAGTGAGGGTTGAAAGGAAGGAATATACACTGCTCCCACCAGTCTTAAAGCGATAGTCTGATGTCCATTCATCATCAAACTGGGCACAGTGCAACAGGTAGTGTCCTTGCAGGAAACCATTCAGCAAACAGAAGAGACCGGCTGTCGCCATCACACCCAGTGGGAAAGGCTTTCCTCTGGTCAGTAGTGAATAGACAAATATCCTGTGATTGGGGAAGAAATGATGGGTAGAGCAGGGGAGGAGGAGAAGGAGGGGTAATGGTACATTTTATCCATGCTTGCAACCAGGTAGAAAGGTGTTGTACAAATGGTTTAGTGTTTAAGTGAAAGCGAAAATAAAGGTGCCATTAAGTCCTATTCTTCATGGGAGGTTACTAATGCATTCCTCACTATGTTTTAGCCTTCAGAGTATAGCAGCAGGAATTTTCCTTTCCAAAGCACCTTTTTCAGTGTCTCCATCTGAAAATCTGTAATTTGGCTGTCGCTTTCATAGACTAAGTGGCTGAATACACACTTGTAACTACTGGTAAAATGACAAAATGGTGATAGCAAAGACAATAATACCCCAGTTATGTTGTTTTCTGTCAGGCAGGACAAATTGATGAGGCTGCAGTCATTATTACTGTGCATATTTTCATCAACGATAAATCAGCGCCATGATAAACCAACATACAGATGCTGTAATGAATTCTACTATATAACTGATTGATCACTATATTACTTTGTAGAGTACTTGTAGCTATATTTGTAGTATGCTATAGTATGTATGCTATATTTCACGTTTGTACAGAACAGGTTAGATAATATGAGGCAAATGTGACAAAATAAGTCAATATGTGAAAATGTAAGATAGAAAACTGTTACAATATAACACAATATATTTAAGTAACAGAATGTCAACAGGAATAAAGTGAAGAATCTTTCCTGCCAACAGGTAAATCTTGTATAGTTGCTTGTCCTTTGAATGAATTGGGGTGTGTCTCTTTCCTACACACAACTCAGAAGACACCGATCACTGCTATACATCTTAAAGCAGATATTGACATTTCCTCTGACACACACTTCAAATGGCCCAAACCAGACCCCTGTTTTTGCTTTTACCTTTGAAAGTAGTGCATGCAAAAGGTCCCAAGCAGCAAGTATTTCCCCATACTGGAGGGTTTATGCGAGGTGAGCATTAAAAAGAGGGGCATCAGGAGAGCTGGCATCTCCTGGAGGAACCAGGCTAGTCTGGCTGGGACCATCCGGGTTGAAGGAGAGAGTCCCATGTGGCGCCCGTAGGAGGGCTGTGTCTTCTTATGACAAATCAAGTGCCCAAGTCCTGTCAGGATCATCCCACAGCTGAGATAGTTGATGAAGTCCCCATAGCAGTGCATCTTGCAGGTCTGCGCCTCAGGGTTCAGTGAGTGTTTCCCTCCCATAAACTAATGTTAAGCGTCTTTATGAAGTTAAGTGGATGTAAACAGCCTCTCTCGCTCCTCCCACAGTAAAGAGAGAGGTGTGTCAGACTGCTGAAATATGAGAGGGCTCCCTTTTTTACAGTGTGGGTACAAGTGTTGCTGGAGGTAAAGTTATACTTATCCTTTCCACATTGCAATGTGCATTAATATTAAATTGCTATTTTTTTCAAAATCAGTAAGCAGAACTGCATGGAATATTATAATCGCCATGAAGTCAGCGGCTGGAAATCTGAGTTGGTCTAAAATCAGCCAGAGCCACTCGCTTGTAAAGCCTCCTCTGTCTGTGTGTCCTGTTTACAAACACACACACCACCATCCACACCAGCCTCAAATAATGTAGCTCTGTTTATATTGCTAACTTTTTTATTTATGCGTGAGTACATTTGCAACATGAGGCTTTTGCAGTCTTAACACCAAAGAGGGTGAATAAGTAAGAAGTTAGAAGATCAGTTGAGGCTCTTGACTAAGCTCACCATAAGTTAAAATCATCAAAGTTCAGACGCAGCCACAAACAATGTTTAGTGATTGAGGAATCATAACCTCTTCATGGATGCCTGAACTGCATAAGCAATAGAGAAGAATGTAGTAGAGCAATCAACCAACTTCTTACATTCACTTTGTTTGTTGAGTTGTTTGTTGGGTTGAAATGTACCATCCAGTGCACTTAAAAGGTGTAATTAAAGTAAATTAGTGAAATGAATACAATCCTCAAGTTTCAGCCCAGTGAAAGGGAAAAACAACAGTCAATGAGCTGTAACCTGTTCTTCCTGATCTGAGCACTGACTTGCCTTTCCTGACTTGACCCTGATACCATACCAACTGAATTTAGTTGCAGCCAAGTTTATCTATAGTAATCTGATACTTGTCACTGGGAAGTCCTCTATTTTGTAAGATATCATTATGCATAGTGTACATAGTAATATTAGGGTCATGTCTGACATACATTCATCTGACAAGCCACCAACATGTTCTGTGAGCTGCAGCTGAGGATGTCTGGAAGGCAGCAGCATTTGGTTGGCCTTGCTGTATGTATAGTGTATAAACTCGGCCATGTTTATTCTCTGCATTTAATTTCGTTAGGAGAAAGTTGCTAGAAACGCTGAAAATAGAGTGAAACTCACATCATCATAGTAGCCTCATCTGTAACTATAAACAGCTAGTTTATCAGGCTGAGCTAGTTAAAATAATACAGCCTAACAGACACGCATTCAAATCCTTACAAACCTCTTAATGTTTAGTTTTTGTTGGAACTGAGGTGCTGATCCAATTTCATGATCACTTAATTAGTTTGTGTTAATATGTACTGCAATCATGAAGGCAGGATTTATATACTGTCCCGTTGTATTAGACTATGTGTATATACACGCAGACTGCGAAATACTATGTGGACAGCTTTTAGCTCCTGCAATGCAGAAATAGTATAGGTTCCTCCAACCACCTCGCTCCCTCTGCTGGTGACATTTCTAAATGTCTCCATTTGAAATTGCAGCAGTTAAAAGTTATTATAGACAGGATGTCTCAATCTGTGGTATATGCTGCAGAGCAGTGTAAACATGTTACAGCACGTTTGACAGTCAGTAAACTGGGCTAGAAAACTGCAGTTTGCAAACAAACTAACACTCCACACTACATCATGCAGTGCTAAAAGAGGCTACTAGTGCAACTGTGGAGGAATAAACACATTCACTAAAGCTAGTGATTAAAAATGAAATGCAAATGCCAAGTGAATAGTTTTCTGTGTGACAGTAAGTACTTGAAGAACAAGACACCAGAGCAGACATGCTTTTCAGTACATTTTACTTGTTTTGTAACATGAATCCACGGCCTTATCGGAAGAGCCTTTTGGGATGCTTTGTCAGTGGAACCTGAGATAAAAAGAACTCCATTTAGGGAGTAGTTAAGTAGTATATTTTAGGTTTGTGACGTGTAAGTTCCTATTCTCTAAGCAAGAAAAAAAAAAACAATACAAAAACAATTTCTAAAAGACAAACAAAGATCCATAAACAGAAAATGAACAGTGTTGAGGTTCAGCCTTTGTCTCTCTACAGGAATGAGGTGAGGTGGAGAAAACAGAACACCACTCCCTGCTGGAGAAAGGAGATAACAGTTGGTGCCGTTGTAGACCAACAGATGAGGGGGAGAGGTCATATACTCCTGGAGTGCTGAGGAGCTTGAGACATTGTTGGGCACTAGGCAAAGGGGTAGTGTTGGGGGATACAAGTGGAAAAATTCTAAAATAAGACTAAAAGTGAGAATACGCTTTAAATGTATATGTGCAACAGTGATAAAAGGCACAATAGCACAGTGTGTCATGCTTTACTAGTTTCCCTTAAATTAACATCGGTCTGTGCCCACTTGGTTCAACCAGACATTGTAGCTTAATGCTAAGTGCGACGCCTCTCATGGTGCCAAGAGGGACGTTAGAGGACTGCATCATTTAGGTGGGAATACTTGACTTGAGCAGCAAGAGTCAGTCACTGATATTCAAATATCAAACAACAGAAGAGCAGTATATAACATATTGTTGTTAAAAGCCTATACTGCCATTATGAATCCTTAGGTTTTTGCATCAGCTTTAGTATGAAATGTTGTTTCAGGCAGCAGGACTACATTACACTACAAAGACTATCTTCTTTATTAATAACTGTGATCCTTCATGCTTTCAAAATACAAATCTTATTTTTTTGTCTTTGTTAATAGAATCAGATCAAATAAAATAGAGCAGGGAGCAACATCATAGATTCTTAAGCCTTTTAGCAAAGCATTGTGACTTTGTGCCAATCTGAAAACTCAGGCCATCTATTTATTAGCTAACCTTGCTTAATTGATACACCCTACAGCCTCCAGAGCAATTTGAAGTGAATCCTCAAACACTGAGAAGCAACAAAACTGGAACTCAAACCTTTAAACAAGGATCAAGACTTAAGTCTTCCCCAAAAACATTTGGCATTCGTAAATCAAAAATGTAAACTATTACCTACTGAACAGATATAACACAGATATAACAGTCCCTACAATTTAACCAGGCCATGTAGGCCTCGACCACATTGTTCAGGCTCTTACAGAACTGAATGTGTAACAAAAGACATTTTATACAAGCCTAACAAAAACAGAATCTTCACTCCAAGCTCCTGTACTGACAATCCAATAACTACAGATTCAAGGTGGCAGCGTAAACAAAGACTAGAGGTGTCAATGTTGGAGTGAATACCCAGCTTTGATTACATGTCTGTAGTAGTAGTCTGCCACTCGCAACACATGTCTATAATGCTACAAGAGTACAATTGGAATCTGGGAGCAGTGTTGCACATGCCAATTCATTGGGAGAACTGTGTTGATGGCTTCAGGGCTTAACTGACAACACTGCTTTTGTTCAACTCTACACACTACTTGAGTAAATACCATCACTTCTAATAAAACTACCAAAAAAGGGAGAGATAAAAGCATAAAACTGAATAAAAGATAATATTTAATAAATTCAGAATAATAAGGTTTTTGGTTTTATACAGTAGGGGGGGTTAGTGAACTTTGTTGGGTGCAGCCCTTTGTTAGCAACTGTTGAGCAATAGTAGTAATTACCTATGACACTGTTTTCAAAGTTTAAGTCGCATGTAGCTTGAAGCAGTCAGTCAAAAACACTCATTTCATTTTCATCTGGCAACATGTCAGTATTCTCCATTAAGATCTGCATTTTTATTTTCATTCCTTTTCTGAGGCAAATTACATGAGCACAGATTGCCAAAGAGTCCAAATGTAAAGATTGCATTTTAACAACTTAAATCCATCGGTTTGTCAAGAAAACAAAAAGGGACTAACAGGACGACTACAGTCCTTGCAAAAACCCAAATAAGGTTCCCCCCTCCCAAGGCTTACTCCAAGCCAAACTAAAGCGCACTCTTCCCACCTGTCTCCTCTGACCACTTGCTCCTACATTATCTCAAAACTGCACTTCAAACAAAATGTTTCAACCAAAAGCTCTGAGACACACTTCAAACTGAGAGGAGGGTGGTGAAAGGCGGAGGAGAGATGAGAGAAAGAGAGAGACAGAGAAAGACAGAGAGAGATAGAGAGAGATACAGAGAAAGAAGACTGTATTGGCTTCGAGTGTCTAGGTCCTTCCTGCAAATAGTGGGCGTAACTGGGGGTGGGGTGAGAGGGAGGGTGCCTGGGTCAGGTTATGGCGATAGATAGTAAGGGCAGGGTGACGGCGCTGCGGTGGCCCCTGCGAAAGTCGACCTCATTGAACGATGAGTGCCCCGGCAGCGTAACTCACGGAGCTGTCATGCCAGTTCCTGCACTCGCTCGACTGGGCATAGTTCAGGAAAGTGAAGTTCATCTCTAAACCAGACTTCCTCAACTCAGCCACAGCCTGCAAAACAGTAACACTTAGTCACCAGTTCACATAACGCAGCATGCCAAGAGTGTTTACACACAGCCACAGACAAAACACACTAAGAATCTGATTTCTCATGAAATATCACAACATACAATGATGTATAACAAACTTTTGACAAATGTATTTTTAATTATTTTTCACTGCTAGTTGATTCACTAAGCCCCTCCTCTTAACAGTGATTGTCCAATCACAGCATAGCAACTCTGAGAAAAAATGGCAGGCCTGTCTGGCTTTGGATTCTCATATCCAAACAAGATGGAAAACACAGGCAGAGGGGCAGAACTTGGCAAACGGTCAATCAAACTCTCAACATCTCATTATACTGTTAAAATACCAATAAACCCGATGAGACTCTTCTTCTTTTGGTACTTACATTTAGCAGCACTCCAATCGGGTGACGCCCGCAGATGGTGTTGCGGTACTTCTTCAAGTAGTTGGTGAAAGACATGGGATCCAGCTGTTCTATAATGCCCATCCCCTTCACAAGCAGGAAAACAAAAAGGTCAGGAAACATTTACGTGCCCTTGTGTGTTTACAGGTTGTTTGCTGCCTCTGATTCTCTGTATAATTCTTAAATTTGATTTAGATTAAATCATTCTGTATAACTTCTGTATTCTGTGTGTTAAAGAAAAACACAAGACATAAATCCATGTTCTCTCCAAGTTCCTGAAACAGCAGGTAGAAATAGACGTAAATAGTCAAGTAATGAGTCTGGATAACGGCGCCAATAATGTCTATTTAATATGTATGTATTGTGTATATATGCACGTGTGCAATTAAAAACACATTTTGTCCTTCAAGTGATCGATCTTATATCTCAGTTATTACCATTTTATCAAGATGCTCGATAGACCTGTAGATCTCCCCTTGAGATTCATCGTAGTATGTGTAGCGGAACCGCTGACCTTCAGCACAGACAGAGACATCAGTACATAGCAGCATACAGTTATGTCATAGTTACGCCTTAAAGGCGGAATGGGGTACTGTACCTACCCCAGTGGCAGAAGTCAGATGAAATAATGAAAAGGTTGGAAGGGTCTGCCAGGTACTTGCTGAGGAGCTTCCCATATTCCTGTTCTTTTGACTCACTCAGGGCACCCACAAGCACAGGGACGATGCTAAACTCGTCTTTGTGGCTGCAACATCAGATTTTTGGATTAACTTGAGCTCAATAACTGCACCTTATTGGCATTATTCTGCACGATAGCCATCAATGGAAATGAAATCTGCATTGATCATTTTTTTATAGCACATCCATCAATTAAAACTAATGGTCAATCACCAATTAGCCAATCAAGCAGTAGGTTTGAAACCTAGTTGAGATTGGTGTGAAGCATCTTATACGCTATGTGTAACATGTTTCCTTACAGTCAGTACCAAAGATTTTCTACAGATGATATGCTAATGTGCTTGGCTCACTGCTTTCCTGAACCAAGAAAATGCCTTTGACTCCTGCCAATCTAACAGAAGTCTATATAAATAATGCATATTACCCTATCCATGTGTCCCCGCACCAATATGACTCCAGTTTACAGAAAGTAAACATGTACAGAAAGTACATGAAAGGAGTTCTTGCAAAAATGCACTTGTAGACCCCAGCAAGAAGAATGAATAAAAACACAACTTCGATTTGTTTAGAAGGGAACTACACAAGACACCTTCAAGAAAAAGCTTCATTCTGTGCAAACATTTGTGCTCAAAGTGTGTAGCGTTAATTCTTTAGTTCAACGACAGCCACTCATTTGTGCATTACCTCTCCATGGCTTTAGCAGTGTAAGGCAAGTGCATTTCAATACTGTGCTCATCTTCATCTGTCTGGATACTCATCCGCTCAAACAAGCCAGTTTTCCAGAGGTCAGCATAAACTGTAAAACAGAGGAGAGCTTCACTTAAATTTGTGCATGTCATCATCACTGTGTCTACTGATCATTTTTGGAGCAGCACACTCATTTAAATTGAGGATCCTCATAAGTGTCTTGCTGAACAACACCTCATCATTAAGGGAGCCCTTATAATAAGAATCAGGGAAGTGTCTGGTCCCTGGAGGATGATTAAAACTGTATCACTTTCCAGGACTGCTTGAGGTCTGTGTGTTGTAAATCTGGTCAGGCCAGATTATAAAAATCACAATGAATGAAGTTTAAATTGCTTTGTGCTTATTGCCACCTTTTCTTAGGAGCAATATTACAGAATATTTTTTTAAACTGCAGTCCAAACTGTGATTATGTTACACCTAAAATACTTTCCTAAATTATTTAGCATTAAGCATGTGTTAACAAACAGAAATAAAAAACATTATGAATGAAACAACGAATACCCTTCTGATCGATTCTCAGGTCATACAGAGGTGTTCTATAGATTTCTGCAGTTGACAGGGCACAGCGAGAGAGGGGCACATGGTGTGAGGGTCCCAGGATAAACACCCTACGACTGAAGGGCAAAAGAACATCATCTCATTTACTCTGATCAAAACAACGGCAGCACTATTTTCCACTATCTAAACTTACATCTGTTCACTGTGTTCACTGGTTAAAGAACAGTCATACAAAGATTTTTTTCATTTGAGATATAAAACTGAATGGCTTACGTAACAGAGGGATCAACCTGCTTGTAGGCATGTGCTGCACAAGCACCACAGTAGGTATAGCCAGCATGCCTGCAAACAAAAACGTGTCAAATTAGAATGAGATACCTTTTGACATGTTCACATTGTATTTTCCTTCCATTTGTCAACATGTGCTTACGGCGCTATGATGGCTCTAGCAGGTCTGAATGTGGACTGTGCTTTGGAGAGCCAGTCTTCTAGTTGTGCGTTTAGCTGGGATCCTGTAAAAGTAAAATGAAAAAAAAACAAAACAAAAACAAACAATCCAAAAACATACCGATCAAAAATTGATATTATTTCAGATGACCAGAATTAAAATGGTGCATGCAAGCTCATACTACTGTATCTGTGCTTCCTCATAAGACTAAGGGTACAGATAACCAGTTAAAGATACTCATAACATCAAGAGCACACTGGGTGGCTGCCTGTACGGTGATCACACTGTCTATATTAATGTACAAATTATCAGTGTCCAGAGCTGCTAACGTTATGTCATCACCAATGAAACATAGCTCATTCACTTACATGGTTACGTCTGCAGGAAAAACAAACAACCAGTATATTTAGTTTTGTTAAGACTAAAAGAGGGGACATCGGGTTCAGGGCAGACCAACGTTAGCTCAGCCTTCAGATGTAGCTGGACATATTTGTGTTGGTATTCGATACATACATACATATATTGGTGGTGTTTTAGTGGTGTCTGACTGCTGTGCGTAGTTTGTCAAAAACGGTGATTATTAACAATGCAGTAGGGCCTGTTTTAAAGGGACAAAAGACAGGTTTGCGGGGTTTAATAACAACAAACTAGCGGCTAGCTGGTGAAATGGGGGAAGGGGTGCAACATGAACCTTCAATTTTCTGCCCTGCCCTTCTCAGTCCTTTGTCTCATGACAGTGAGTATTTTTGCATTTCACTAAAGCAAGCCAGTGAGCAAAACGACCTAAATAATACTTGCGATTTAAGTTTAAACAGTTGCTGGCAAATGTCAGTATGGAAAATGTCTAATGTGGCCAGATAGCAGGTAGGCCAGGAAGTTCTGCAACATTAGTGACTGTAAAGATTGATCGCTGGTCAGAGCAGCAGATGTCGGTTTGTTTTGAGACATTACCATCGTCCATCCGAAAAAGGATGTGCTGAATAAGCTCAAACCAATCGTGCACCAAATGGGATAAGAGAAGAGGGAGTCAATAGCGGCTAAATGTTAGCTAATATTTAGCCGACTTTTCATCAACTGGATTAGTGTTACAACCCAAACCTTATCCGTCACCGTCTGCTGTGACAAGCAATGAAATCGGCAGTTTCTGATCTTTAATTAACAAGGGTTGTACAAAATAAAACTTAAAAAACAAATAAATCACACAGCGGCGAGGAAAAAAAAACAACATCCACCTAGCATACAGCATGCTAACGCGGATGGGGCTCTGTTGACAGTTACCCGAAGCAGAGTACCAGCTCCCGGCGTGACTTGCTTCTCTGCACTCCCCTCGGTTCGACATCTTGGTTCCCAAGCCGCCTATCTTGGTTTTGTTAGCTCTTGTCAGACAACAAAGGTAAATTTGGAAAAGCCGGTGTCAGCTAAGCCAGAGGAGAAACAACGCCTGTTGGCTAACTTGCTTGTAAAGACAAAGGGCAGTCCGACTCGAGAGACAGCTGGGTTAGCTGGCTAACAAGCTCAGTGTTCCGTCAGCTGGACGTTGTGTTGTTACCGGCTACTATGTTGGTCGAAGAGAACAGCTAAGTTTGTAAGTGTGGCGAAATTTTCATGTAAATTAGGAAAGGCACAAACAAACAAAATCTTTGTAACGTGCCTCTAATAAGCAGCCAGAGGAGCTACCGACTAAAGCTGTCACTGTCTGGATTACTGGTCTGTCCGTCGAGCCAGGTGAGGGGATGGTCTGAAACCGTTATCACGGTGACGTCAAAGTATTTTGATTGGTTGGTTGATTAGCCAACATGAAGTGATTTGTAGAAGAATTCAGGAGGCGTAGCCGCTTCCTAACGTGATCGTTTGACGATTAAATTGCGCTGCCCGTCAGGTGAGCGGGTACAATACGACAATAGAAACCGGAGCAATAGATTACAATTCATCCCGTTGTACAAGTAGCAGTTTAGATTTGTGTTGACCAAAATCTCTATATATTGCAAAAGAAGTAGAAAAATGCACCATCTTACTGATTTTTTTAAATGTCTTATAAAAATGTCATAAAAATGACTTCCGGTTCGGCAATAATGCGTTCAAAATAAAGATATACAATTTATGACAACACTGGTCCACAACACACAACATACCAAGTCAGAGCATTCAATGTGGTCTCTGCTTTAACACCTAACTAACAACGACCTAGGACTAGGAAATTAAACCACACTCAGTATTTTTCACTGTAAGTTTTTTTTATGCTTATCAGACTGCGTGCCATTACTGGAGTACTGTCAGAGACTAATTTTAATATCATGAAAAATTTATTTCAGAAAAATAGAGGTTTGGGTCCTACATTTTGTGCATTGTGCAAATATCAAGTAGAACTGTTTGCTCATTTTTATATTTGAATGATATATAAATCTATTTTTTCTATTATTATTATTATTATTATTATTATTATTATTATTATTATTATTATTATAAGTAGTAGCAGTAGTGGTTGTACAGGAAAGTGTACAGTTAAATGTGCACTTTGTTTTGAAACCAGAACTTGCAGAAAAGTCTTTATTTTGAAAATCCAATCGGAAGGCGAGTTCTTTTCTTCTCAGCGGTGCGGGGACTGCTATCCAGAGTGCACACGGGGAAGCGGAAGCTAGCGGTGTGAATGTCTGTGTAGTGATGAGGCATCAGAATAACTCCAACATCTGCAGTTCAGAGGTTGTTTTATAGATCGCAGATATCGGATTGAGCCGATTATAAATGCGACGTAAATGCCACAGTTCGCCGGGTCCTCTTCAAAAAGTGGCTAACTGAGCTACAACTGAGAACAGGGAGACAGTAACGTGACACTAACGTCGGACAAAATGAACGCAAGTAAAAGCAGAGACAACAGCGAAGTTATTAAAAACTACCACAAGCAGGCGTTTGAGTATATATCGAAGGCATTAAAGATTGACGAGGATGATACAGGTTTGTTTGTTGTGTTGTTGAGCGACCAGCTGATGTGTTGTGGCGTGTGACAGCTTGTGATAAACACCCCCTCCTCTCTGTGATGACAGGAGAGAAGCAGCAGGCAGTGCAGTGGTACAAGAAAGGGATAGCGGAGCTTGAAAGGGGTATATCCACAGAACTCACGGGACAAGGTAACATGCAAACAAACATCCAGATGTACATAGTGTGAACTGGTGACTTGATATTCAGCCTTACACTCCTTGTCTTGTGCGCAGGTGAACAATACGACCGAGCAAAGAGACTACAAGATAAGATGATGGCCAATCTCACCATGGCAAGAGATAGGCTCGCTCTTTTAGGTAAGTTGCATCTTAAAGTTTAACATTTGTGTTCTCTAGTCTTAGTAATCGATGTTGTTATCCAAGCAGACGCTCAAGATCAGTACTGTTCCTCTTTCACAGAGGCAACACTGGCATCTAAAAGGAGAAGTGACCCCGAGAAGACCTCAAATCAGGTCCTTCCACAACCAAAGCCTGTGCCTAAAAGCCAGCCTGCAGTGCGAGGTGTATCCACCAACATCAGGCCCTCCACTGCTACCAGACCTCCATCAAGACCAGCTGACTCAAAGGTGTTTTTTTGTTTTTTAGTCGTCCTGTTGTGTGCTTGTTCAACATATCAAATTTTGATGATGTCTATAATTCTGTAATGATATACATATGTTGAAATGTTTTTCCTCCTAAGGTAACCCCAAGAGTTGGAAAAGCTCAAAATGGAAGACCTGCAGTGGTGAAACAGCCTCCAAAGAGAGATATGAAAAACTTCAAAAATGTGGACAGCAAACTGGCCAACTTAATTCTGAATGAAATTGTTGACAGGTATTTAAAAACAGTGCTGTCACGACATCTGTAACTTACTGTCAGTGAAATGCAAAATTAAAAAAAAAAAATCCTAAGCTGCTGCAGTAGAAGTAGCTTTCTGTGTTTATTGCAGTGGAGCATCTGTATCTTTTGAAGACATCGCAGGACAGGAACTGGCCAAACAAGCACTCCAAGAGATTGTCATCCTCCCCGCTTTAAGACCAGAGGTGATGCCCCTTTAAAACAGTTTGTCTCTGCTGCTCACTATGTTCCTACTTTTTCTGATTTTATTAATGAATGCTTTGTTTTTCACAATTTGTCATATAGCTCTTCACTGGCCTGAGAGCACCAGCACGTGGTTTGCTTTTATTTGGCCCGCCTGGAAATGGGAAAACCATGCTGGTAGGTGAAATGTTCTTCCCAACCCAGCAGACTGTAGCTTCAGATCAAGCTGTGCGTTTTAATTTGCATTTAGCTGTTGATAGTTGTGCCTCAGTGTTATCAATCAAATCAGAGCCTTTACTTCCTCTCACAAGGCCAAAGCAGTTGCGGCCGAGTCAAATGCCACATTCTTCAACATCAGCGCTGCCAGTTTGACCTCAAAATACGTAAGAATACAGCTAGCGTTCTTTTTTCTTTAGTAGTTCACCACTAAATTCCTATGTAGGTTTTATTTTCTTAAGCTTTCTTGTGGTCACATTCGCAGGTGGGAGAGGGAGAGAAGCTTGTCCGAGCACTGTTTGCAGTTGCCAGAGAATTGCAGCCCTCTGTCATCTTTATTGGTTTGTATTACTCGATTTAACCCTCAGAGCTACGTGGTCTTGCCTTGTGGTGAAGTCTTCTAGACTCGCACAGTACATCCTCAATTTTGATGCATTACATTAAAAAAGAGTGGCCAGCAAACAAAGAGCATTGCTTTAATTTGTGACGTGACTCTGAAGGCCAAGTTGAATCATTATTGTACTTAATCTGTTAATGAAGATGAAGTAGTTATAAAAAACAAATGTTAAGTACCATCTGTATGAATATCCACCATGACAATTTTGGGGGTTTTTTGTGTTTGAAATTTTCATTTCATCTCTACAGAGTAGTAAGGGCATTTGTTATGTTAGTTGTAACAAAGTTGAGGCCATTACACTGTATAGTATATGTTACACTCCTATAACAGTGCACACTGGGAGTCCTCTCTGCAGACCATATGCTTGTATTTTCAAAACATAGGTCTTACATTTACAGAATGAGCACAACATTATTTTTTGGCTCTGTAAAGAAGATTAGAGTAGAATTAGCACTCCCTGTTCATGTTGGTGTGGACAATGAGCCGAGAGGGTGTATAATCAATATAAGCAAAAATGTGGGCCAAATATGGCAGCAATACAACAAACTGTGGCATGATACGTCAAGAAAGACCACACCAGGAAACTGAAAATATATAAATGTCTTTCACAAGTGAGCACACACAAGTGATCACTCTAGTGATCAAACAGAGAAATGTGACAGATTGTCTTGTTTTGATAGTTGAATCATAATAGTTTGGTTTGATAAGTTGTTGATGTACTAAATGTGCTGTTTCTTCCTCAATTTGTGTTCATTTTGCTTCCAGATGAAGTTGACAGCTTGCTCTGTGAGCGGAGAGAGGGAGAACACGATGCCTCTCGTCGATTAAAAACCGAGTTCCTCATTGAGTTCGATGGGGTAAGAGCAGCAGCGGGTTGTCGCTCCGCAGCCTCTGACATCTGATCACGAACCACCTTCAGACTGTTGAAGCCATGGTTATCTCAGAGAGCCGCGGTGTTAGTTACACCACAGTGCCTCTTTGTTTCAGGTGCAGTCAGGAGGGGATGACAGGGTGCTTGTAATGGGAGCGACCAACAGGCCTCAGGAGCTCGATGAAGCAGTACTGAGGTACATGATGCACGATCATCATTTATTTCCTTTTGTACCAGCTCACTACACTTGTTTCTCTTGTGTCAATCTTACAGGCGATTTGCAAAAAGGATTTACGTGGCGTTACCGGATGCAGAGGTATTTACTGTGGAACCATTGTCACAGCTGAATGGTGCAACTCTTTCTGTAAGTTCAGTGAGTTATAGGATGTAACTCTTGACCCCCAGACAAGATTCATGCTGCTGAAAAATCTTTTGGAGAAGCATGGGAACCCACTAAGCAAAAACGAGCTGTCCAATCTTGCCAAGTGAGTCTCATACTTGCATGCCATGCTACCTTTATAGCCTTGCTTTGGCGTTTGCTTGTATTAATACCAGAATGTGCAAACTGATAGAGTGACAGCAGGATATTCAGGAAGTGATCTCACATCGTTAGCCAAAGATGCTGCACTCGGGCCGATTAGAGGTAGGACATCTTCTTAACATGCTCATACAATTCTTATATTTTTTAGTTTCCATAATGAGTAAATTATCCTCTCGTATGCAGAGTTGGGACCAGACCAAGTGCGAAGTATGGCTGCCAGTGAGGTAATGCTGCTAAAGTACCCTCAATACCACATATATTTTCTTTATTGCTATTTAACTACCAGTCTTTATGTTTATGTCTCTTGTGTCTGTATTCACAGATGCGTAACATCAAGATGAAAGACTTTGAGGATTCCCTGAAGCGCATTAAGCCCAGTGTTAGCCCTGCGACGCTTGATATGTATACCAAATGGAACAAAGATTTTGGTGACACAACAGCTTTTTGAACTTGGTAGTTCAAGTTCTCACTTAAAAAAGCGCTGAAAATATGATCACATTTGATTTTTCTCTATAAATCTACGGGTACATGATGTCCTTTACACAAATGAACTCAAGAACCTGGAAAAAAGCCAGGTTAAAAAAGCAATAATAAATAAAAATTATGCATCTTCTGTTTTATGGGACGTCTTTGCTAATAAGATTTATATGAGTCTCTTCACTGTATATTTACACTCGTAAAACACTCTCTTGCTACTTGAAAGTTCATTATTTATTCTGAAGAATGTTCTGCAAAATTACAAGTCATCTTTCTTTTGCCTCAAGGGGGCAGCGAGTCTCTGTACATCCTTACACGACCTTAGTGATTTCTATCATTTTGCACATCCACCTGATGTACTGACGTGTTGATGGTATTGATCACCAAGTGCTGTACTTGTAGACATGCAAGAGTGATAATTGGGAGACATTTTCGCCAAATTGGGTGCTTTGTAACGTAAGAAAGTCGTTTTTTTTCATTTGTTGTTTGTAGTATGCAAATACTTAGATTGTGTTTTGAAAGTTGGAGACCTAATGAATTATGTCAGCTGTCTCTTTTTCTGGTCAATAGTTATGACATTTAGTTGAACTCTTTCTTTGAGGTGAACTGTAATCACTTCCCATTTTCCTCATATGTCAATAAATACACTCATTAAAGTTTCTTCAGCTTTTCCTTTTCTTTTAAATCAGATACTGACTCCATATTCTGCACAAAGTAACATGTCACTCTTTTTGTAAACCCCTTTTACACCCCCCCCCCAGGAGTAAATACATCACTCCTTTTTACAACAATTCATATTCAGCTAGTTTCACCGGTATCTGAGACATAACAACCATACAAAAAAACACGAAGGTCGATATTTTAGCAACATTAGAAACGCACAAAAAGAGACAATAAATAAAAGAACTAAAACAGCTAAATAAAAAAAATCCTCTCAGCTCCTCTTTGCATGAAATTCAACAGGGAACTTCAAACTTTAAAAAACTCCTCAGGGTTTGTAATATGAAACACAGGACGTCATCCCACCTTTCTGTGTGCAGTATACTTAGCTCGAAGCCTTTAGTGTTAAACAGTCTTGATATTGTAAGAGTTGTCAAACTTGAGGTATTCCCAAAAAGAATGATCTGTTATGTTTCAGCCATATGTTTCAGTGAGTGTGCTATGTGCTTCACATTTGTAGGTAGATGGTGCTGCTGTTCTTTTTTAACCCACTGCACATTTCCCCTCAAACTGCGTCAAGAATGAGTCTGTATTTTGCCTGCAACCACACTCGTGTGGAATCCACTGAATTGCAGTTAATGAAAATAAAGTCCTGATGTGTTGATGTGTTGACAGCCAGCTTGAGTGATCAGCTCAGATTAAGTTTTCAGTTTGGGGTATGTCTGATAGTTACACTTTTAGGAGCCTCAGTGTGTTCATGTACATACTCGTAGGTGCTTTGGAGAAACAGTCACACTGTTGATAGTGAAGTTACTTTATGAAGCTCTGTGGTCAAGACCCCTTAACCAGCCACCGTCTAATAACAAGGCTAGAGACTCAACTTGGAGAGGGGTCACCAGCTGTCGGGGCATGGCTGATTCAAGCTTAGTAAATGCTTGTGGTCAGCCTTTATTTCAGTGCACTCTCGCACTGAAAAATACGACTTAAATCCCACCTCTCTCCCAAAGGCCCTTCCTATGGTCTGGCTGGTGGTGTTGCCTGTGGTTAATGTGGCCCAGCAGCTGCATCATCTGTTCCTGTAGATGTTTACAGACTCCGCAAATGCAAACATTTTCTGAAATTAATCAAGGTTGTCCCCTGAGTTTCATTTCCACGCTGCTTGAAGTTATCACAGGAAGAAATTTAATTTTAAAAAGAAGCTCAGCGTGCAAAACAGTCGCTCCCAGAGCTGCAACCACACCTAGGTCTGCTCTCTTTTCCTCAGGGGAGAGATGGTGGAGTGTGTTTTTGAACTTGTCATGACTGAAGAGCTTCTTTCATGATGCCAGACAGGAATGGAGCATGTTAGGGGTGAAGGTTTAGTCATCACCTTTTTTCTCTGTTTACTCTTCACTGAGAGGATCCTGCACAGTAAACAAATGGTCACAGTGACGGACTAGTTGCCACATCATTTAGTCGTGTTAGTTTCACACCTTTTTAGCTTACATGTCTGAATAGAAAAACAAATGCACACAGGTGGTAGAATTACCAAATCAACCTCATATCAACATTCTTACAAGTAATTACTTTGAAAATAACCTGTAATTACAGAAGAGAGCAATTATCATATGTACTTTTGATGTGCTTTTAAATGTTCAAGCTGACAGAAGACAGAGCATTATTGAGGTGATTCAAATCTTAGAGATGATTGACAGCTTCCCTTTTTGGTTGCGTGTCAGAGGCCTGCACCTCCACAGTGGCTCATTGATGCTTTGACCACTACATCCACTCAGGGGAAAACAGAATAGGTGATCATTTGATACTGCCAGTGAAATAGCCCACCCTGTAGAGAGTAGAATAATAGTCAACACAGCGAGGACCTCTGACTGACTGAGCAAACAGTCTGTGAGTGTTGCTTCAAGTGGCCCATTATGAAAACAGTATGTGGATGGGAAGGTTTTGTTATACTAAGTGCAAGTGTTTCATTTGAAGGCTGCTGGGATTATTCTTTGAGTTTATGGAGGTATTTATTATAAATAAAGCTGCCATCGTTTGCCAATTCCACTGCCTTGCAGTAGTACATTCAATGCTACATGACAGAAAGACAGTGCACTGACTGTGTGCAGCACCACATTAGAGAGTGGCCAGTAGCTCGCCTGTTTTTAAGAAAAGCCTGATTGTGGATTGTTGAGCTGGTGGAAAGGGATTTCCCTTCAAAACTTGGGATTTGGGCCTTTTATCAGCCTTGGTTTAAAGATGTGTTCAGGGCTTGCACAGTAGAAAGCCTTCAGGGCTGAGTGTGTCCACTTTCCAGCACTGGCTGCTACTGTTCCACTGGCCTGCACGCCCAATATATAACTTCATTTACCATGGCAGTGTTATCTTTCTCTCTCAGGGGAGGCTACAGGCCAAGACTAATCTTGTATCGAATAGCAGCATCTGTCTTTTATGAGCAAATTTATTTTTCTTGCTCACTGTTTATTTATGGTGTGTATATCTATGGGTGTGTTAGAGTGGAAAAATGGGGTGTTGGTATAAAGATATGCACATGTATACATATGTGAACATATGTGACATTATAGTTGCCAGGCTCGCCTTAGCCCAGAGCAATATGGAAAACTGCAGTATCTAGATCAGTAAAGATGTCAAAGGGAATATTTTAACATTTTGGAAAATCCACTTACTATATTTACTTTCCCGCTAAGAGTTAGATGAGAACATTGATACTACTTTCTGTACAGGTATCCTCCCTTTTGACTAATGAATGAAGGTAATCAAACTGGGGCCCATGGGCAAAGTTGGCCCACCCTAAGGTTAGATTTAGCAAAAAACAATGAAAAAATTGTATTATAAGATGCACTCCAATTTGTGTGTGTGTGGTTTTTTTGTGAGGTAAAAATATTCATAATGTGACCACAGTAGGCATAGTGACACTTTGGAGAGGAAGGTAATGAAAAGAACCTGGTATCCTGGTATCTCATGCAGCTTAACAATACAACACAAAATGTGTTTGTTTTGGCCCCTGACTCACTACTGAGTTTCAGTTTGGGATTTTCAAAGGAAAGATTTTGGACCCCCCTGATCTAAGTGGTTGTTCAGACACAGTTCAGCTAAAATTAGAGTATATACTTTTGGGTCATTGGGAACTCTAGAGAGATGTTTGTTTTGCTGCTTGATTTGTATTCGGGGAAAGAGTTTACAGTAACCACCTGACTGTATGTCTGTTAAATTTTCACTCTAGCAGAGTGATAGGTCTGCGGTAAGGCCAGTAATAGCTAGTCTTACAACCTCACTGTCTAATTTGGGAGGCCAGTACCTCTTTACAAGGTGTAGAAGGGAACCAGCTTTTGGAAAAGCACTTTTGGAAAAAATGTTGCAGCATGTACAATATGTAGTTGATTGATCGGCAGAAAGAGAGGATTAATTTAAGCCACAGGGGATTTTGGATAAGTGTTTTTGAGAAAAAAAAACAACTCTTAGAGTGAACTTATCCACGCTTGCATGCCATCGAGTGAACTGAGTTAAGCTCATGTATTTTTTCTCTTACTGCAGCCTGCAGCCACAAAGCTGTAAAAGACTGAGGTGGACGGAGGGGAGCAAACTCTCCGTCATGCCCGCACATGACCTGCAAAGCCATTAATCTCAGTAACCTCTGTTAGGTGATCAGGAGCCAAACCTTCCCTTGACTTCATAGTAACTGTGTAGATGTATAAGACATCAGTCAAAAAAAAGTCTGTATTCATTCCTAAATCCAGCTGGGCATCCAGATGAAACATCAAGCAATCTAAATGAGGCGAGTAGTATTGACCAATCTCCTCCACACATGATGCTAAAGATACACATTGGCATTGGACTGAGATGGACATGTTGGGACCTGGGTTTGATGCAGGGAGGGGTGGGGAGACGATGCTAAGGGGAACGGTGCTCAGTCAAGGTGAGCTGCAGGCTGCCCCGCGGTGCATTCCTTCAGCTCATGTGCAGCCAAAACACTTGATGGAAAGTGAAAGTGCAGAGGACTGTGAGTATTTCACGAGAATAATGCTTTGTCTGTCTGTCATTCTGCCTTTCCCACTCGCCTTGTCCTCCCCTTTTAGCGCTTTTCTGCCCTTCCTTGGGGTCATTCGTGTGAGGACAGGAGAAATGGTTCACCCCCACCTCTGACCCCAGTCAGGTTCAGTATGCATCAATTAGACCACAAATCGACACTCATCTCATGATCATTGGTTAATCTAAACCTTTCCCTCTAATTTCACGAAAATATTTAAAGAACAGATGATCTTGTGATGATTATATTGTCTGTCATGTTTTGGGTGTTTAGTAGTTTACAAAATGTCTTTAATTTTAAGTGATGGTTAACTTCAGCTGCACGTTCAGTGAACTCAAACAGGACAGTGCTAAGGGTCCTTAATTATCCCCTTTTCACAGCTACATTCACTGAGATCCCTCAGAGACCAAACGGGGTTACTAAAAGCAGGAGAGCTCATATTTTGGCATTGGTCATTCATACATTATACTCAAATCTTACTGCCTACTGCACTACATTTACTGTATGACATTTTAATTAAAGACTGAATTTTTAGTGTGTGTTGGATGGCAACACGAATCTGGAACACAAGTTTTAACATTCTTTTTGTAGCATCCATGTTTTCCCACATTACAACTTAAAAGCTTATGAACACAACAAAGTCAGACAAACAACTTCCCCAACTCAGGAAGCGGGACCATGTGAGGAGCACATGAATACAGCAGCTCTGTAAGGCCGTACACAGGGGTGCCTTAAGCTGAATGCTGACATGCTGATGTTTAACAGGTACAGCATACCATGTTCCTCCTCTTGGTTTTATTTGTTAGCATGCTAAGATTTGTTAAGCTGCACAGAGTGCAAAGCCCAGCTGAGGCTGATGGGAATGGCTTTGTTATCTTTGCTAGTTTTTTTGCTCAAAAATCAAATTGTTGGACAAATGTGACACTAGATGAAAAGTCATCAGAGTCATTCAAATTTATCCTGAGCTCTTGGATGCCTTTACTAAATGTCAAGGCAATCTACCCCCTAGTCATCAAGATGTGTTACCCAAAGCCAAAAGTGTCTCATAATGGTGCACAAAGAAATACCAGGAGAGGTCATCACCTGGACTATGTTCATTGTCCATTCGATCAAGGGATATTTCAGTTAAGACCAAAGAAGTGGACCAACAAACTGATGTTACCCTGCTTTGAGTCACACTGGCCATAAACTAAACTTGATCATGCTGCATTGACTGAGTTGGCTCAGAGAAGGAGTATCAATCAACATATCAGTTCTTCTATTTGGTAAAATAATATATTAAGCATCTTACTAACAGCTCTCCAAGTCTTCAACAGCAGGATCACAAAGCATGCACAGCTGGTCTTATCCAAACACTCTTTTGAATGCGGTGGGATGGGTATGTGCAAAGATGAAAGCAATTAAATGTACGCCTTTTGAATGTGATTTGCTTTGGCAGGTATTGAGAGAGTTAAGCAAAACACACATTCCTGCCTTGGCATTAGCAACAGGACTGGAAGGACTGAAGCAGTGTGCAGAGTCACAGGTTTGCAGATCTGAACATGTTGGCATACACACTTCCATCACTGATTTGTGTAAAATATACAAAAGAAGGTTATTAAAGAGTGTGAAATACAAAGTGCAATGAAACAAGCTTAAAGGCCAAAATACCTGTTTGTATCCGTGTATTCTCTTATGATACAATTCATTGTTATTGTGATCATCAGTAGATATAACATGTCCCTGTTTTTCATAATTCGAGTAACATACTGGGTTCCTGAGTATTTGATCGCACATTAGTGTCCACTTGTGCAGGACATTAAAATCTATCAAAGATGTCCTGCTGAAACGAGCCTACGGAGAGGTTTAGTTTCATAAGGATGTTTCAAAGCAGACCGTCTTGGCCACACGCCCAGGAACAGGCCTGGAGCTCTTTCATCTCTCTGCGTCCTACAGCATCTCACAGTGTCTCACAGCACCACTCACAACACAACACACACACATCACACATTTTGTGGTATTTAGTAGATCTTTACTTCGTGGTACACTGCGTCACTTTGTGGCTCTGGGGTAACTTGAAGTGATTAAGAACATTCCCTCAGGGTCACAATGCATGACCATTCATGCATACGTATTTATATTTCTGGCAACACTGGCTAGTGGGATGAAGAGCTCTTTAGTTTGCAATAACAGGAATGGCCGATATGGTAGAAAATCTCACTGTCGGTTAGGCTTTATGTTTCAGCCTGGGCCTTGAGACTGGACTTGTTGTGTCGGAGCACTTGGTCAATGAGCAGACCTTGACCTCTGTCACATGACCTGTGAAACAGAGGTCTCCTTATCCGCAGCATCAGACCATGAGGTGTCTGCTCGGGGGGAGGGGACAGAGGAATGGGGTCACACTGAGATGTTGCTTTGCATCTTTCACAGTAATTCTCTTAAAAAACTGAATGTTGGGGATCAGAAAACAAACACTGACACAGTCAGGAAGCAAACTTTACACTACACATATTTCATACACCAGTGAGGATAAATGTGTGAGGGTTGAGTCACAGGAAAAACTGCATCTGGAAACTATTTTTAAACTGATTTTGTCCATACATCACATAGGGCAGGAAGAAAACCTTTGCTAGTAAATAACTGCAGTGAGATGTTTGGAGTGGTGATTTTGATATATCATAGGGCAGCACGGCATCAAGGGTTATAAAGTTTAATAGGCACCATTGCAGCATCCTGTGAAAATCACTGTATAATTAAAGTAAAGTGTGAATTAACCTCTGCAATGCAGCCAGCGGTACTACTGATAACTGGCAACAGCTCTTTACCACAGGAAGATGTTTATGTTAACATTTTTAAAAAGCATGAAGAAGCAGTGTGTACTTGGGTGGTGTGTGCTTATGTCAGTTTAAGATTTGGCTATTAATAGAACTGACAAAGTTAAAAGATTTAATTTAAAATATGGATTCATTATTTATAGATTATCTATTACATTTGCATCCAAAATAGTCCATCCAACCAATGGCTAAAGAGCCAGACATTCCCATCAGGACTTGGTGGAGTCTAAAGAGAGTGAATAATAAATTCCTCATGTGGACAGAAACACAACTTCAAACATATGATATGTAACTGCTCACTGCTTGATGTATAAATAAGCAAATGTCAACTTATATGTGATGATATGTCAATGTTTTCACATGCTTTTCAGCTGTACCAGAGAGGCCAAATTATTTAGTTATCATAGGTTTAAATAACTGTTGCAGCTATTTGGCCTCTTTTTGCACTCAAGCTCTTAATCGCATGCTGCTATCACTATATAAGATGTGTCAGGCTGGGACTGTGGAAGAGATGAACTGTGATCTCTGATGTGAACTTTGATGATCAGATTAGTAACTGGGCTAATGTAATACCTGGGGCTAGTATTTATGGTTAAAAAAAAATCACTTATCCTCAAAGGATGAGTGATTTTATTGTATCCTTCCTCACTCACCTTTCATTATTCAGATTTATGACAGCTCAGATTTTTATGTGGTGTTGCTTTACAATGCAATGTGACAGGTAAAACTGAACTCAAAGCAGATTGCAATGAGAAAGAGACCGATTTTAATCGAGAGTGGGGAGATCAGGGTGGTATCTGTTCTATCTCTCGCTCAGCTGTTCTATTAGAGACAGGCACAGTTAGCATATAATACCACATGGTGTTTAAAGTAGAAGCCCAGATCTTGCCAGGTGTTCTGCAGCTGGGCGTTGAACGGTTAAGTGAGTCACTATACAAACTGTCGGGTATGTTGTCCAGGTGGTCAGGAGAGCACTTCCTTTTAAGTGAGACCAGGGTCTGGAGGGCTAAGCCAGCTCTTGTTTATTTCACATATGCAGATGAATTATAGAAAATAGGTGAATATTCAACCAGTGGATACTTTACCTATATAGAAAAATTAATAACAACAAAAACAACAATGCGTATAGCAGCTTGCTAAATACATGGGCATGTTTAAACACATTTCTCATGTTTTATTTGGTTTTGCACTTGTACTGGGTTTGATCTTTATCATCACAGTTCACAGTTGCATCCATTCATTATGTCTAAAAACTGAGATTTTTTTTTTTTGCTCATGCTTTGAACCGAACCATAGATCATTTTGAATTTAGATTATATTCATTATGTAATTTTGTTGTCATTATTTTTGCATTGTTGCCACTGCTTTGTATCTTTCTAGTGTGTCTGCCACAGCAGTGACCTCTTTTCTCCACAGGGAATGGTGGGCCTTTATCTAATCAATATGCAAAACTCAAAATGTATTGGTTTTTCCATGATGCAGCACAATGACCTCACAGTTTTCATGTTCTGATTTACACTAATTTATCAATTCAGACACAAAATGTGTCAAATACATTGAAAGGGTATGCATAGCAACTTCTTTGTGTCACCTGTAAAGTTCTGAACTTTTTGTTTATTTAAAAAATAAAAGTTTAAGACTAATGTACTGATTCTGTGCACAGTGAATTCCCGGAGTCTCTGCTGGTTGTCTGCTTATCTTTGGCCTGAGCCAGGTTAAGTGTTACCCCCTGTTTCCAGTCTTTTTGTTGAAGTAAGCTGTCCTAAAAGGCAACTGGCTGTAGTTTCATTTTCATCACAGATATATTAAATCCTCTCATCTATCTCTGGACTCAAATAACCCTGTAGTTTTTAAGAACATGAGTAGAATGATTCACTTGGCCCAGCACATCCACATTTGCATGTGTTGTTCTACATCCTTTATGTCCAGTTTGACATTTCAAACTATGTACATCTGAAATTCCCTATGCTATTAATACCTAGAGGCTGTGCAGGGTCCTTGAGGGGGCCACATACACCCAGTGGTCAGCGGGTCAGTTTAAAAGTAATTTTGTTTCTTCATAATTAGGCTCACACAGGCATCTGTCATGGATCATCGGTTGTAGCAAGAGTGTCATCTTTAAAGATGACACATTTTTGCTGAGGGAGAGGATAATTGTGCAGGCCACTAACCTCCTGTCGCGCATGGGTCAGCTCACCGACCCTGATGGGGCTTCAGGACAGCTGAACATCTACATTGTTCATGGGGTCATGCATTTTTTAAAGGAGATGCGAAATGCTTGTTTGATGTGACTTTGATCCTGACTGACAGCTTCAAGCTTGTTTACTCCTTTCCACCATCGACAGAGGTGCACATGTGTTGCAAAACATCAGGCTGGGGGACAGGTGGGCTTCCCTCGAGATGTCTATAGAGATCTGCAGCGTGATTGGTTGTCAGTTTGTCGGGCTCCTGCAGCTGTAGCACCTCAGAGGAGCTAGGTCACTAATCTCCTAAATCCTCAGGAGGCCAAAGGAGATCCTCTAGTGTCAGAGCACAAATCTTTTACTCTGACCACAGAGGCTGATGCAAAGAGCTAACCGTACTTGCTTCACTGTGCCAAGCAGGGCTCCTAGGCTGCCAGCTACTCCAGGTAAGCTTCAGTGAAGACAGAGGCCACAGTCTGTCTGACATCAAACAGTTGGCCAAGCAGAAAGGTGTCAATTAAAGATCCTTCAAAATCTCTGAGGATGTGAGTGTGTGCTTCTGTTTGGAAGAGGTTCGTGTTTTCTTCATCTGATTGTCACCCTATGCCAACAGGATGTAGGGTTTTATTTGTGAATTTACATTTTCATATCCACACTTTGGCAAAATATCCCCTCATGTCAAAACTGATGTGCAGACCCCTTCGGGAATGGTGTATATTCAACCCTCAATAAGACCTACTTACATAAGGAACTGTACCTGCTTAAACAAACAGACTCAGGAGGAGAAATTGCAAACTGGACTCAGTGCCCAAATAAATGTTTGCATGTGGTTCAGGGCCAAAGATCTTGAGCCACAAAACCAAGCCAAATTGCTCGTTAGGCTCAACACAGAGTCTGTGTTCACTTGGTTTTAAATGCATACTGAACCATTCACCTATTCTTTTCCTATGGGGTTTATAATGGAGCATTTTGCAAAAAGCATTTCAGAAACAGTGTAGCCCCTTTCTTCTGAATATTATAGTTGCAGATAAGGCCAGTAACACAAAGCGTTCTTTTCCTGTGATGAAGATCAACAGGCCAGCAAACAAAAGTAACAGCATTATATTTTGAGTAGTAATCCCAGCTGCTGCAGGCTTGCCTTGTCAGAGCAGTGTATGACTATGGTGCAGGCGCAAGAGGAAAAACAGTCTGGTCTTTGTACCTGTGGTACCTGTGGGCTTCACTGATGAATTACAGAAAACTTTCACTTATGAGAAGCAACTCACAAATCTTAGAGATGTACCATCTCTGGAGTGGGGTTATCACTGTCCAGGTGTCACCTCACATAGACATCTAATTTCCATATCTAATCCAAATTATGCAGGTGGACACAATAATTTAAAGGAATAAACCTTCCTTGTAAATATTTTATATTCAACATCATGCATGTGTAGTACTATTGTATCATCAAACCTACATGGTAACGGCAAAAATTGCCCTCTAGTAAGATAAATACAAATTGACCAACCTCTGTGGGTTGATATTACTCCTAAGAGATTCAAACCCTTTGCAAAGGAGTTGTGAACATGCTGTGGGCAGGCAGAAGTGGTTTATAGGGTTTTGTTACTGGACCTATGCCATCTTCACCTGTAGGCCAGCTGGATGTTGCTTTAAATTAGTCATCCTGTTTCTGAAAAGAAGCAAACACTCTACACTCTATACTATATATATTTAAGTCATTTAATTTTTTTTTACACATCAAATCATCTTTTCTACTACCTGTGTAGAGTTGATATGGTATACTTATGCTTACAAGTGCTCTCACCAGCGATCAAAAAGGAAACTTATAAAAAATCCCTTTCTTGAGGGAACTTTGCCCAGATTTCTTCATGAAAACTGGAGGCCATATTGGCCAAAATCATGTGTCTTTAAATAGCTGTTACTTAAAGGAAGTAAAGAAAAATTTACTGCTGTGAAGGACATACTTTACCAATATCATGCACAGATTGACCTAAAAAATGACAGGCAGGCCATTTACCTCCATACTGTGTGGAGCCTTCATACAAGCAGTCCCCTGTGTCTCTCGTTTTAGTGACAGGGAGAGAGAAAGTGTGTGGACCTTTTTAGCAGATCCTGTATTGGTCTCTTGACCTGGTGTATGTCCTCTGTGAAGAGAGGCTTTGTTGCCCTCAGACAGCTCGTACCCTTTAACACACACCTTCATAATAGTATCTGTGTCTGTGATTTTCCATTTGGAAAATTGTGAGCTTTTAACCTCACATCCCCAGGCTTCACTCTGCACAGAGAGAGGGAGAGAGGCAGGGAGGGAGTAATCATCGTAAGCCTAATGATACAGTGGCCTACTGTGGCTGCACTGGGATCGCCAAGCTTCACACACACACGTGCCAAAGCATACAGGCGAGAGTTAAGCTAATCTTGGTGTCTTCCTGTAACGTGCTAACACCATAGCATTGTACAGTGTGTGGTACATGTCACTGCTTTGTACCTAGTTAGCAATCCCCACTTGTAGAAATGTATAAGGGTGCGTTTTTGCCAAAGCAGAGCATAAGCATCATGACAACTGTGGTGTGACTGCAAGTTCCTGACCTCACACACTTGTCTCGTGTCTGCTGTTGACAGTCACAGATTTTTTTATTGTCCTTAGCACCTGCTGAATGCACGATGTTTCTTGCCCTTTGACCTGCTAGCTTAGCAGCAGTGTAATCTCAGTAGCAGCTGTCCTCCACCGTGAAGGCACGACAGGCACTCCTCGCTTGCTGTCAGACAGTCTAATCTCCTCACTTTCACTGTAAGAGGATATCATTCCTAACAACTGTTGGTGTGAAGACCATTCATTAAGTTACATAAACAATAACCGCCATGATGTCCCATTATCAGATAGATACAATGACACTTGACTAGCACTGGCACTATCTGCTATGAGTGGCTGTATTGTGCCCTGAGGTCTCAGTACAATAGTTCCTGCAGTCACTATCACATTATTCACTTGAACCAGAAGATTCATACCACAGAGGCATCAGACAACCTCTCCCAGGGCTGCAAACACAGGGATCACTCCAGAGCTGAAGCTGTGTTGTGCGGCGTCTCTGGATGAAGGTGGGGGTGAGCAATGACTAGGTTCAGTGTTCCCAGCTGGACGGGTGACAGTTGGGGTCAGAGGTTTACTTTCCTCTCAGCTCCGTCACTCTCTCCAGACTGGCTTTCAGAGGCTCAAAGAAAGGGTTTGATGAGAAGGACTCGGAAGCAGCGAGGCATCTGGCAGCAGCACCAGCAGCCTTTCCCTCCACATCCTGAGGGCCAGCAGAGCTGCTCTGTGGCGGCCAGAGGAGGGGAACAAGGTGCACACTGTGAACTAAACACAGACTGAAGGGGGGCGGTTCAGGTTACCCCTTTGGTAGGTGTTCGCCACAGAGACGCTCACTGTGAAGAGGAGAAGGGTGGAGGAGGGGAGATGTGGTGCAATTGTAAGTTTGCACAGAACAAAGGGATTTTAATCAATAAAACTGGAGCAGCATGTGTTGAAAGACGCAAACTCTCCTCTAATAAAGCCCTAGTTTTTGAATGTAATACTGTAAATCATATGGGAGGGTTCCACACACTCTTAGAGTGCCAGATGCCCTCGCACTGACATCAGAGCACAGTAAATTTGTCAGTGCACACATTAGCTCACACAAACTTAATTATACTTAATATGATACTTCTGGCCTCAGTGTACATTTAGATGAATGTGCTCTACATTTGAGCTAAGTGCAGTCATACTGGCAGGGCTAAAGTCATAACCTGCACAACCCCTTTCTAAATGGAAGTGATTAGTGGAAACTGGAACGTGTCTCCTGAGGAGGTGCCGGTTCATAGTCATTCGTGCAGGACTTATGTGCAAAGTACAAAGGGATTTTTTTGAATGGTAAGGATGACGTAAATTGTTACCAGACTATATACAGTGCAGCTTGTTCACCAACACTGTTACACATTGTCTCCATAATCAGAAAATGTAAATTGACAAGATGCATGCCCTGTATTTGAACAAATAGCGCTGGTGAGGATTAGAATAGACATCTATTGCTTTATGATGATGATAATGTTGATGATGATGATGATGATGATGATTGATATTATTAATATTACTGGTACTGCTACTGCTACTACTACTACTAATAATAATAATATGTCATACCATTGCCTTTCATGCAGAGAGATAGAAGAAGGTATTGATACCTCTCTCACATCTGTACAAAAATATAAATCTATGGCCACCACCTGATTAGCTTAGCTTAGCATGGTGACTTGAAACAGCAGTCCTGGCTCTGACTTTAAACACTATTGATTAACACGCTCTACATTGTTTAAAAAGTGAACTGTTGCAATTTTTGAGGGAGCCACACTATTTGCTGACTTCTTGGAGTCTTATCCTCGCAGGTGCAACAGTAGTGAGTGAGCAGATTTTGTTATTTTTTGACAGATGCAGTCAGTTTTCCGTAGTCTTTGTGCTAAGCTAAGCTAACCCGCTGCTGGCTGTTGCTTCATACAGTCTTTCTATTTGTAGTATCTATTTAAGTCATTTTAAAAACCAAAATATCAGTTGCTGATAAATTGAACCAATCTTGGTTTGTGCACCTAAGAATGAATGATTTAGTTGTAAAAATCTTTTTATCAATGGATTTTTTGTTGGCTTTAATTCTCTGAACTTTACAAATAGTTTTAGCTGACAGTTGTACACTTGATAACTTTAATCCTTGTGCTGTGTTGATGTCTTGGTGGAAAAATTCAACATCCAATTTCCAAGTTGGCTGCTAAACAGGATTGCTTTCACATCAGATATTCTTGGAAAACTGCAGCAGGGAAATAAATTATCAACAAATATCATCAATTGCCAAGGAGGCAGTTTGTAATTTGATACAACACTCAGTGTTGGTAAAGGTTTGGACTCTGCTGAGGTCCTTAAAGTGTCTTTGTGTAAAATGAGTTTAAAGAATAAGACTAATTATTTTAATCTAAATGAAACCCCTCAAAAATTATTTCCATTAGTGCACTCGCTGATAAGACATTTCCCCGTTAGCTAGGATTTCCACCCAAAATCTCTATCTGCTTAGTTGTTAAGAAATAGATAGGATTAAAGATGCAATCATTTGGACAGCGAGTGGTTAGGTATTAGTGACTGCATCTAAGCTGGATTTAAAATGAACTGACCAGTCATCCCTACTGGTGTAACACACTAGTGTCTACTGTATGCAGAGAGCAGAGCTACTGTAGAGGACAGCAAGGATTCATGCCTTGGCATCGAAACTCAGGCCATGGAAATAACACTAAAGGGTTTTCCTCTGAAGGTAGTAAATATTCCATGGAGGAATAATAACCTCAGTACTCTGCATACAGACCCTCCTCTGTCCGAACAAGGAGAGACCATCATTGGAGTCTACCTGTTAGTGTTGGGTAAGTCAATTATCAGACCAGAATACAAAAAATCAGGCAGTTCAGCATTGAAGGGTTTCATTTCATGTGTGCTTTGGTGCTGAAATGTTGTCATAGGGAATGGCAATTTTAGAGGCAGTGGCTAAATTCTTATTCAATGTGCATGTCAAAATCATCCGAATTGTCCATTGTGCTAATGAAAAACACAGAAGAATAAAATCTATAAATGTCATGGACTTGTGACTAACTGCCGAAGTATTTCTTTTTAGTTTCAAGCTTATTCTGACTTCCATAACTCTGAAGTTCAATGAAACGCTTAGAAACAATTTTGTCCTTTAAATGCCCTCAGCTGAACACTACCAAGAAAAAGTCACACATTATTCAAATGTCAACAACAAAAACAAGTGTTGTTCCTTTGGTCTGGAGAGGCCGGTCCACCACTGGCACAGACAGTTTGTGTTGGTGGCACTGTTTGTCTGTTGGTCTACATCAGACTAATGTGGTCAAGGGATTTGTGTAACACAGTTATAAAAAGAAAAGGAACTCTCTGGGCTTTTTGCCACTGTTATCTCACTGCTGCGTAAAATGATTTCACTTCAAACTTCTGCCAGCTATTCTAGTCAGTGTTCTATAATGATGTGTTTTGCTTAGTAGTTTAGGAGCTAACACAAAGATAAAGGTCAAGAAATAGAAACGTATGATGCAACACATTATAACACTCCACTCTGCACCACTGTACAATGTACCATACTGCCTTACTTAGCACGTCTGCACTGAGTGCTGCAATACTGTGCTCTACTCTGCTATATTTTATTACACACTCCTGTAATAAACCCAACTCTATTGACTCTAATCTAGGCAATTATACAACAGTATTCTATACTATACTGGCAAGACTATACTATACTATACTATACTCCAATATAAAGCAATAAACACTACACCCTTCTACACTAATCTTTACATTCAGTTTAGTGCTGTATGTACAAAATACTGTACAGTATTTTACAGAAATCTACTATTATACAACACATTAGAATATACTGTAGTACAATTCCATTCTGTTCTCTTTATTTGTACTATAAAACCATGAAAACTACATTTTCATTTGTATGCTCTACTTTAGGGTAGTCAATACAATCTCATAAATCTATCACTGTACTCTACAATATTACAGTATACAGATACTATATTGTACAATACTTTACAACACTCTGGCTATACACTTTACTCTATGCTGCTGTTGAATCTACTATACTATATTATACTATACTATACTATACTATACTATACTATACTATACTGTAGGAAATATGTGGTTCTATCTTATTAGCTGCTGAATATGTTGCATGCTTGTTTCTCTGTAGGATGGCTGTCCTGGTTTGGAAACAGTTTAGTGATGTTTGTCCTGTACAGACAGCGGGCCTCTCTTCAGCCAACAGATTTCCTCACATTAAATCTTGCCATCTCTGATGCCAGCATCTCTGTGTTCGGCTACTCCAGGGGGATCCTAGAAATATTCAATATCTTCAAGGATGATGGGTATTTGATCACCTGGATCTGGACCTGCCAGGTAAAAGCAACAAGATCATATCTGATATAAAATAGTTTACTAGTTTACCCCAATACCATTCTAAGTATATGTGAATTGTGTTATAAATCATTGGCATTAGTTATATCCCAGGAATGTTGCTTTTCAGTGGCATGAATGCAATGACCGTGCAGAGTTAAAAACCACATGTGTATGCAGTACATCTGCTCTCTTGAGCCAATCTCAATTAATGAAGCACATTAAAGGAATCTGGGGAGGTCTTACAGTAAAGTGAGTGTGTGCGTGTGTGCGTGCATGTGTGTATGTGTATGTGCAATGGATTATGCTAGTAGCCATGTGGGCTGGAGGTTAAATCTGTAATAAGATTACCACTGTGGAGGTCTTTAAATGAGGGAAACTCTTTCGAGCAGCATGGCACCTGTCAACAACATAACAGGAAACGAATAAGACCTGCAGAAAATTCATTTGTTGCATAATTTAACAACATGCTTTAATTTTGTTCAGTTGTTGACCTGTGATTTTTTTTTTTATTAAATAAAAAGATGAGCAGCTGTGCTTAAGTTATAAGATGCACAGTTCTATGTTTTCTTCCCCCCGTAGCCTCAGCTTGAAATGAAATAGTTGTCATTCCTTAGCTTGGAAATCATCCAGGATATTTTTCTTGCTCAAGGCTAGCTGTGGTGGAAACCATGATATCCATGCAGTGAATGAATAAAAACAAGCTGGTGTAACCAGAAAACTTTCACTAAACCCCAAAATCTGGAGGAGAGACACTGTAAATAGAGGCCTGCTGCTCCCAGGGTTCAGTACAGCCACTGAAATGACCTCATCTCTCAGACATCCAATCTCAGGATTTCACGTGAAAAAGAAATATTGGGTAAGCGGCAAGCCCCCGTCATTATGGGCTGAGGTGGGCTGAGAGAGGGAGCGTCAGGAGTAAATAAGGGAAACATAAGAAGTGACAGAAATAGAGACGGGAAGCAACAGGAAGGTGAAGGAGACAGGCATGTGAGAAGCATTAGCAGATTACTGCATGGAGCATGATGGGACATGAACAGTGGCAAGCTGGGCCAGATCCCTGTGTTTTCTACCCTATGGGACAGGATATTATTGAATAGATAAAGCCTTATGGAACCCTTTGATGTTACAAAGGGGAATGTCGAGAAAAGAGTATCCAAGAAGTTTATATAGTGCATAAATAACAAATAAATGCTTGCTCAATGATCGAAAATTCACTAATATATTTTCTTTTCAGTCATGAAAGAGGCAGAGGTAAAACACTGATGAGTGAGGAGGAACTATTCCAGGAGGCCACCAGTCACCTGGTCCTAAATTCTGATAAAAACAGAAAATAATAAATAGACCAGTGTAGAATTAAAACCATAGTGGTCTAGACTGTGACCATCTAGTAATCTCCTGAATGTAAGGGTAAAAAAAAAACGTGATGCCTGACAGTAATAGGATTAGGACTAAGGAAGATCAAGAAAGTAATTAGTGAGAGACCTTAACTGATCCATGTCACCTGGAAATGGCACCGCAGGGAGTCGCACAGTTGGAGCCAGACTGAAACACAGTAGCATAATTCCCTTTAAGAAGAGCTGTGATTAAAAGATCATCTTTCCAAACAATGGACTCGATGCTCACAGGCTTCATTGTTTACTTCTTTTGGCAGTATTTGAGCTTCATCTCCATCACTTGTGGTAATCATTGTAAACTCTATTAACAGCCATAATGAAAGTTTCTGTTTTAAATTTCCATTGCTGATCGTGCAAGTTGAAAAGCCTACAACCAACATCAGAGGAATGCCCCGGGTCTGAGGCTTTTGTGGAAAAAGGCAGGAAGAGCTCTTCAGCTGAGGCGTTTCTATCTGATAAAGTCCAAAGCACAACAAACGTCAGACAAAGGTCTGGAGCAATTAGGCAGGCAAAGGATCTATACTGTAGGGCTTCGGTGACCACCTAAAGACATGAAGATGTGATGTCATGATTCACTAACCCCTCGCTCTGGTTTCTTCCAGGTAGATGGTTTCTTTACATTGCTCTTTGGCCTTGCAAGCATCAACACCTTGACTGTTATCAGCATCACCAGATACATCAAGGGATGCCACCCAAACAAAGGTTAGAGCTTACCTCACTGAATTCAAGTGAGAGAACATATAGAAACCTTCAGACCAGCGTCTCTGCCTTCCTCACATTCCAGCACTTCTTATCTGACAGAAAAGTGTGTTTCTCTGTGCTAATGAAACCTTATTACCTACTTCAGCTATGGAAATTACTACCACTTGTCTCCAGCAATTTCATTTACACTTTGCCAACATGTCATTAAGTTAATTTGAGGTGACATTTTCTATTTTCGGGTGTAACTGATGCTGAAGAATGTCTTAATTATATGGAAATTAGGCTGAGCCTCTGTTGTCGGCATAGGAGAAGACTTTTTACTGTTTGTGGTTGTTCCTAAAGCACATGCAATATAAACGTGTGTGTTTTCTTTTTTGTTAGTGACATTGGTGGTTAAACTAGGAACATTTGTGGTGCATGTGGATTATCATCAACTGCATTAAGTGAACTGATCTAAATTAGAAAATCCCAAACAACATGCAACAGGATTTTAGACCCAAGGGAAATTAATCTAGGTCAGTTGCACTTGTAGGTAAAATTGTGCAGGTATCCAAGCAACAATATAAAGTAATACAGCTTAACAAAGCAAACCCCAGTTGCACATAGCAACAAGGCACAGTGTGTTGCCAGTCCTCTCATAGAATCTGTATTGCACTTATCATATGGTACTGACATAAGATATGTGAGACTCAGAAATACAGCACGCTGATTGATTTTCTTTCTTCCCCTGAATACAAAGTTATGTGTACTTTGTCAACAGAGGTTCCTTTCAGTTGGAGATGTTTGCAAAGGCCGTTAATATAAGAAAAGAGCTCATTGTTCAATAAATGTCACAATCTTGACATTCATCACAAGCCAAGAATGCTGCATCTTTACGTGCCTCTCACTTTTTCTGTCCTATGTTTGCCAAAGTCACAACTTTTAACCTTTAAAAACTGCAAACAATCTGTTCCATAACGTGGGAATATTATGTTTTATTCATGTTACATTTCCTAGTTGTGTGCTTACTGTTGTTGTGTGCAGCTTACTGTATCAGCACGAACACCATTGCTGTATCACTTATCTGCATTTGGACTGGAGCGATGTTTTGGTCTGTTGCTCCACTGCTGGGCTGGGGCAGCTACACAGGTCAGTTCACACACACTGACTTACCAGGACGAATACAGGTTGACAAGTTTAATTTCAGGCCTTGATCTGAACTCTGTGTCTAATGTTCCTTAGATCGTGGTTATGGCACCTGTGAAGTGGACTGGTCCAAAGCCAATTACTCCACCATCTACAAATCCTACATCATCTCCATCCTTATCTTCTGCTTTTTCATCCCTGTGATGATCATGCTCTTCTCTTACATCTCCATTATCAACACAGTGAAAAGCACTAATGCCATGTCAGCTGATGGTTTCCTAACTGCTCGTCAGAGGAAAGTGGAGAGAGATGTCACAAGGGTAGGCAAATGGGGAAAAAACTTGTTTTATTTGTGAGGCTTTTATTGTAAAAGTAAAATGAAACTCTTTAAAGGTCCACTTAAAAGTACTCTGTCTGTAATAAACCTCCTCTCACGTTGTTCCACTCTTGACAATTGTTCCCTCATGTTCCTCTTTAGATTTCCATTGTGATCTGCACCGCTTTCATCATGGCCTGGTCGCCATATGCAGTGGTGTCTATGTGGTCAGCCTGGGGCTTTCATGTGCCAAGTACAACCAGCATCATCACCCGTCTTTTTGCCAAGTCTGCCAGCTTCTACAACCCTCTCATCTACTTCGGCATGAGCTCCAAGTTTCGCAAGGACGTCTCCGTGCTGCTGCCGTGCGCACGAGAACGCAGGGAGGTGGTGCGCCTGCAGCACTTTAAAAACATCAAACCCAAGGCCGAAGCCACGCCCCCACCTGCATCACTTCCTGCAAAGAAGATGGAGGAGAAATACATGGCAGGGGAGCTGAACCAATCGAATCCTGACAGTGACTCAGGGGTCAACAGCCTTCCTCAGACACCTCCATCTGACCCGCAGGAGGTCTTCAACATAAACCTGCCATCGCATATTGAAACATCAGAGTACTGGTGTGACAGACTCTAAAGACCATTTTACTTGAACCAATCCTTGAATTACAAGGAGAGATTGAGAGTATTTTTGTATTTTTTGGTCTTACCTGTGTTAATAAACTGTATGTATAACACATGTTAATAAATTATTTTCTGAATGTCAAGTGGGATTTCATACCTGTTTATTTCCAGCTCTTAGAAAGGCGATCATTCAGCTTACATTGGCAAAATGCTAACATATAGTGTGGAGCAATCCATAACTAATGTGCTTGAATCTTTTCAGAATATCTCCAGCTGCTGAAATGTACAGTCAGTACTGTAGCAAAGCATGAGATGCACGAAAACATCTGGAAATACTGAACTGTCCTCAATTCAGCTGACGCGTGTAATGGCACAAAATTCTGCCATCCCCCCGCTCCCCCTGAGGACACTCATGCCATCGGATCTTCTATGTACATGCTGCATTTTCTAAAATATGGCAAACCTCAACCTGTCAAGTGCAATCTGCCTATAGAAACATGTATTTTTACATCTCTTCATTAAAGAATCATGATTTGAGTCAACCAAAATCCCATTGGAGCAACGGTTTTCATTAAAGGCTGCTTCCTCTCCTCTGTGACTCTTATCTGTGACTTATTTTTTACAGAAAACTGAAAACTTGTCCTCTCGTTCGTGGGTGTGGTGTATTAGGACAATGTTTTTTTTCCGTTGACAAGCTTTCAAACTAATGACACTGCTGAAAGAGAAATGAGCAACTCGCAAAAATAGCACCTGAGCTTTTTTTCTAGCAACATCAATGGGCAATTATCTACTTGAGCCATGTAGGTTTAATCTTTTTCTTAAAAAAAAAGTTCCCGAGGTGGTTCCTGCATTTCTGCAAAGACCATAATCACACACACAATGGGCTCTTTTACAGCAGCCCTTAAGACCTCTGAATCAAAATGGCAATCAGCTTCAGCATTACTATCCATATAGTGCATAATAGTAGCAGTTTGTGTGCCAATCTGCATGAACCAAAAGGCTCTCCCTGTGTGTGTGTTAGGAGGGGCTGTGAGGGTGCACATATACTGTAGACCACAACAGCACACACAGACCACAAAGTGACAGTGGATGTGGCTTGAAGTGTCTGTTTCCCAAACAGGTGTTGTTTGCTTTATTTGGTGGAGGAGGAGAGATTGAGCTGGTGAGAGTTTACACACTCTGCTTGGTGGTGTTATTTCTCAGTCACGTGATGGGATGAGTGGGTTGCAGACCAGTTAACCAGAATTATAGCTTGTTTTTGCTGCCTTAACAGGAAAGATGCAGCTTGAGTCACTGACCATACTAAAACTCCCAATATCTGTTTCATCTGCTCCAAAAAGAACAGACAAACATTAAAGGATGCTTACACAGCCCTGGTGCTGGGTGCCAAGTCTCTGCATCCTCGCCTGATGGCCCCGGGATACTGATCTGCTTCTGCCTGGGCGAAGAGCTTGATGCCTGAAGTGGGACGGGCAAAGAGGGGAAACTCTGGCCCCGTCCTGTTCTCCACTTTTAATGAGCGCTCCGATCATGCAGGAGTAAAAGTCCAGGTGGAACAGCTCAGCGCTTGCACACACGCCCGCCGGTCCAAATTTGCCTTTCAATGAGTAAGGAGTCGGGAAAAACTTCGCAGGGAATAACTTTCTTGTAACGCCTGGAGGACTATATCACCTTCTCAGGTAAGTTCTCCTTCATTGCTCTACGGAGATGAGAATTTTGAACAGAGTGCTACAATAGAGCTCCACATATGAGCGTATGAATTCAACATATGAATTCGTGTTTGCTGCTGCGTGGCGTCAATGAATTATTCACTTTTTAAATGGTGCGCAATTGCGCACAGTCAATGACCACTGCCTGCAAACGAGTACTTGTGATAATCAGCTCTTTAAGGAATTTTATAAAAAGCGACACGAGGTTTTTGCCTGTTTTTGAAATGTTTTATTAACTTTTTTCTTTGCAGTTTATGACTGGCTGATTTCAGCTGAGCTTATGTGACTTGACAGGCTGCCAAAACAAGCGCACCGCTGCTTAAATTCAGTGTTTGTTTTACTTTCTGTTTATTTGCCTTATTTTTTTATTTTTTTCTCTTCTTCATCTTCCTTTCCTTCCTATTTCCTTATGTGACACCTTTGGCTGAATGAATTCATCATGGTCCATTATTATTGCTTTTTTTAATCAGGCAAGCCTGAGCCTTTATTTTGAAGTGACTCATTTTGTCAGCATAATAAGCAGCAAACCCGAGAAGTGAATTCCTTAGCTTGTGTTTTTGTTTCCCTGTACATTGTGTTTGACATTTCTTTGTGTGTTCTTTCTGACGTTTCTCTGTGTTTAAAGGAGCCTGATTAAGTACAGGTGGTCTCTGCACAATGTGTCCAGCAGCAGACTGCAGGCTGTGGCTTGCACTTGAAGCTGATGCCAAGAATTAAAGTAATTCAGCCAGTTCTGTGCTTGATAAACAAATACTGTCCTAACAGCAGCAGCAGCAGCAGCAGCCCAAAAGGCTACAGAAATGACCTTGTAGAGACATGTTGGCTTTCCTGTGTGTGTGATCTCTGCAATGGTTCTTTAGTCAGCTTGTTGCTACAACACTTGGCACATCTAACATGCTTACAGTACATTTCTGACACCTGTGAATGTGGGGATTTAACACTCCTTGGCACTGGGTGTGTGTGAATACTGTCTCACTTCAGGCATGCCATCACTCAGGAACACTGTGAAACCAAGTTCAAGGCTGACTATGATACTCAACTAAGCCCCGACCCCCTTTAGTGCTCGCCCTTGTTACATTCAAACTGGCCACCCCACACAAGGAATGTGGGTGCTGCTGAAATGGAGGAAGATTGAAACACAATATTTTTGTCCTGGCATGGAGCCATGTGGCCCTAAAGTTCACCATTACTGATAGAAAAACATTTAGGGCTGAAAATGTGAAATAATGACATACCAGTATTTCATATTATTGATGTAATATCAATTCCTATCAACACCTCTAAGTCTGTGGTGCACCAGTCACAGGTGTGTGGTCTGCTGGTGCTTTGTGAACCAATTGTGTGCCGGCTTTTGAAATAAACACAGACAGCTACTGTACATCCTGTTTGCATTACAGCCACTGCATACCAGTGACACTCCTGCCAGGTGTGATGTACATCCTGCATTATCAGATCTCTGGTGTTTGCCAGCAGGAGCTGAAAATGTTAATGTCACTGCAGCAGCAGACCAATAGGCTTTGTGAGAAACAACTTGGCCTTGTGCAATCTCGGTAAAGGTTGTTTTGTGCACGTAATCCACATTGTAGCGAGAATGTTATCCCGATTTCAGTTGTGCTTTAATTCCTCCAACTATGTGACCTGTCTGAGCTGCTGGGTTCAGGAGGCTCCTGCACAGGACCTTTCATCTTTTACAGTGGCTGTAAAAATCACTTTTCTGTACTGTTTCTCAAAGTTAATTGTCAGTATGTTGACAGTTTGTTTGAAGTGTGACCCCACCCAGCAGAAATGAGATGCAGGAGATGATGCTAGGCTTGGTGAAAAATGAAGCATAATGGGACTGCAGAAGCCGGCTGACGCTGTGCTATAGATACAACCCGTGCCTTGTCTTAAGTTTAACACAGGTGTATGCAAGATACAGAACACCTACACAGTGTGTACCCCCTGCTTGTGATTTATGGTGGTGGTAAGTGGTGAGTCTAAAAGCCCGCACATACCACGGCTGTCTCCAAAACAATATGAGCATGTGATAAGGTATCCCAGATCTCACTCTGTTTATTTTTGATCCTCTGGTTAAATTTCTGTGTGTGTGTGTTAGAGAGAGAGAGAGAGAGAGCGAGAGATTGTGTCTCTGCAAGTTCCCCTTCAGGATCTATTATCTACTGTACAGGAAACTCCCCACAGTGTTAGTCAAAGGATATCATTTGCCCTGCGTTTCATTGCTTGGATAGGGAGGTATTTAGAGGCTGTCACTGACAACGCAAATTAAGACGTCTCAAATTGTTGCAGGTTTTTTTTTTTTCACATTTCTTTTTTTTTTTTTTGCAGCATTCTAGGACCAAGGAACAGAGTATTTGAATGAAAGCCCTAATGGGGTATTTGTATGCTAACTTCAGGTCTACTGTACATGGTGCTCATGGTTAAGATTTCCTCACAGGTGTATGACAGATCAGTTTTGCAGTTTGCATTATCCAGCGAAGCGTGCACACTCACTTCTCGTACGCTGCAGGTCTTGTCTCCTGTACTGTAGAGGCAAATATCTGTCCCAGCTTGTTCCCACCTCAGCTTTCTTCCCCCGCAAGGACAAATTGTAGTCCTGACTGTGCAGCAGTCATCTACCTGCCTGTCAAAGCACAACGCTGTGGAAAAATCATGTCACTGCTCATGAATGTCAGATAAAAATGTAGAGCTGCATTAGGGAAAGTCCTATCACTGCCAACTGCAGCTATACAAATTTATACCCTAACATTTGATGCCATGTTTGTGGTGTGTATCCATCATCGTTAAACGAGAAATCACACACTTCGGTACACAAGAACACCCTCGCACATACTCCATGTAGGAGCTGCAAGAGAGAACTGTACATGGAAACAGCGGATAGAGGTTACATCATTACATGGCACATTTATGTTTACGAGCCAGGCAGAAATGTGATGCACCATACCAGTGTGATGAAGATCCAGCACAGCATGTTACTGTCAGGAAAACAATTAGATTAATATTATACCCGTATCGCAAATATAAAGCTAAGTCAGTAGCCAGTTATTTTAGCTTAGCATAACAACCACTAACAGCTGGCCTTTTGCTTTTTAAAACTAGTATATAATGTAGTGGTATTAGGGAGACTTTGTACAAAGGTATTTCTGGGCTGGGCACAGTCAGTTCCTGGGGACACCAGTCATTAGGATTTGTTGTTTTCCACATAGTTTTTTGTAGTAGTCAAGCAAAATATAACATGTTGGTTAGCAGTCTTTAGAAGCAGGCAGATTTTATTATTTTCATACAGAGCCAGGGTAGCTCTTGCCACATTTTATTTTTTTGAGCTAAGCTCCTCTTACTGGTTGCCAGCTCCCGCTTCATTAGCACACAGACATTAGAGCGATAACAATCTTTATCTTGGCTGAACTCTCCTCAACACTTGTATGACCATACAAGTCATGCAAGTGTTGGTTTGCCCGACAACCGTACTTACTTTAGACAACTTGTGAAATGTTTCTGCCCACTTTGTGCTCCATTGAGTGATTAACTGATTTTATTTGATGATTAAAATATGAGAATAATATTTATAACTCTGCACTCCAGTAATTACAATCACTGAGGATAAAAACACAATAAAAATGACTAACGCTTTTTAAAAACCTTTACTTATCCAGGAAAGTTTTGCTGTGAGCAACATTCTCGTTTTCAGGAACGCCCTATTCACATTTATACATGTTGACACCTGACAACTGCTCACCCTCAATCGATCGAGCAGTTAGCAGATAAATACCTTGTTCAAGGGCACTTCCACAAATCTACTTCACAAATAAGCGTATTTTTATATTGTGTTTCCACATTGCTTGCTAACACACACATCAGTTGACTGCATCATATCTGATCCTGCCTCAGAATCGCTGTTTGATCACATGATCAGATTGAACCTGCTGGTGTGTGGCAGCTGTGACAGACGTGACGCCGCCCTCGTGGGAGGTACAGCATTCCTCTGTTAACAGGGAGGCCTCAGTCATCACCTCCCCAGTAAAGTGCTCCATCCCACCGGCTCACATCAGAGCAGGGACTGGGGTAGCACTCATATTTAATACATCTTCCAACCCCTATAAGGTTTTCTCAAGCCGTTTGTCCTCTGCAGACTTTTGCTGTAGTAGTTATCAGCTGGGCTGTCGTTACTGCAGAAGACCTCCAGTGTCTGGAATGAGGTCTTGGCGTCCAACTTCTGTTCTTGTTAACACAGGCGTTGACTTTAATTTACGTCTTTACATGGGTATAGCATTTGAATTTCAATGACAGAGACAGAAAGAAATTTTCTGCCTACTGTAAACAGACTGTATTTCAACGTGGGATCCAGCTTGATGTGGTTGTTGGTGTCAAACAATGAGGCCCTCTGATTGAACACAGCTCCCCATTCCTTATACATTATATTACATCTGTGTGTGCTCTCTAACTGAGTCAGACTGCATAGATGTAGGGAGGACCCTTACATACAGCTTTGTCATATGGTCCAGATGTTTGCTGTTGAGCTTTTGATTGGCAAATGCTTTCTGCCTTTTGTAACCCAAATAACTGGAACAAGACACAATGACCTACTCTAAAATACAATCCTAGAGAAGACGGTGACACTGGGTTTACACTTTTTAATGCTTTAACATGGTATAATTGGCTATGTTGGCTTTGTGAACACTTGATGAGTTTTGTGTATACACACAGTACAAAACTCTCACCCAAATCTCTGGAAAGTGAATCTAGGGGCACATGTTTACTCTGTCTCATTTCCAGCTGACACTTGGACACTCAACACACTCAGAAATGTTGACTAAAGTGTCCAAAGTTGCTTTTTGCAAGTAAGCAGGAAGCAGGAAATAGGTTTCAGAGGATGACAGTGAAATTCCCCTGCCTCTCCTCTCTCTCATAGGATAGGAAGTTATACAAGGACATCTGGCTGACCTGCTGAAGCAGCACACCACCCATCATGAACAGAGCATCACTCACTGCCATCTGCCTCGGTGAGCAACCAATCTGTCTCTCTGCAGGAGTACGCTGGTTTTGAATATATCATCCTTCGATGTTTCTTATTTCCAACATACTCTGAGTGCTGACTGCCTTCAGTGTCACTTTTCTGCACATTCACAGCATCAAACAGCAGCAGCCTCTTTCACAGAGGCCTTGTGTGTACAGTAAGCACACTGATGATTATGTTACTTTGTCTGCTATTATGTGAAACTCCCTTTGCCTCACCCACAGTGCTCCTCCTGTCCTGTGCCTGCTGGGCCAAGCCTAACGGATCAAAGAACAAGAAACCAAAGCAAGGTAGACATCATCATCAAGCGAGCCTGTAATCTCCTTTAGTCCCACTGTTATAGTCTCCATTGCCGTCTCTTTTAATGCACCCCTCCCAAAAAAGTTTAATCTCTCACTTCATAATGTAAAAGTTTTTGCCATTTATTTATAGGCTAGGAAAAAAAACATTTATCTTACAATATATGAGATAATTCTGATATTTTCAATATACTATAATGTATAAAAATTTAATGAATCCTAGTTCACATTGATTGGCAGGCTAAAAGTCTCTAGACCATGCTTCAACAGCATTTCACTGATGTGAAGCAGGTCCTCAATACAACTTGTAGTATAGTTGTTGCAAATAGCACTAGTAACTAACAATCACTGAAAATAATTGTTCTGCCCATCAAAAATGTATCATTTGGTCCACAAAATGCCAGGGAATGTGATAAGTACCCATCACATTTTCCCCATATGCTCTTTTTATCCAATCAACCATCCAAAACATAGAGATATCCACTTAAATGTCACAAAGAAGCTGTGATGCTGTCAAAGATAGCTTATATGTAACCTCAGTATCTAAAACAATCTTGCTCTTCTTCTTCCTTCCACAGTTGTTCCAGACATAGAGTGTGATGTCAGAGCAGGAAAGATCAATCTCCCAGAGTTCATAGTCAAATGTCCGGCACACTGTAAGGAGACAAAGCAGCAAGTCTATGGGACTGGTGTGTTTGCCTCCATCTCCAGCATCTGCAACGCAGCCATCCACAGGTTAACAGTGGACTTATGAATGTGAACTAAAGCCTATATGAGATGTCTGTATGGCTGACCATGTTATCTCTCAACAGTCAAATCTTAAAAAATGTAAATGTATGTGCACAGCGGCATCATCACCAACGCAGGGGGGAGAGTGATTGTGAGGAAGATGGCCGGCCAGAACATCTACAAAGGCAGCAATTCCAATGGAGTGCGCTCTCTGTCTCTGCCTAAGTGGAGGGAGTCGTTTGTGGTCTCAGGTATCAGTAACAATGTAAACAATGTTAGACAGAGTTTAGGATTAGCTGTCCAACCAACAGCAAGCTCTGTTGTGTTTCAGTGGGGAAGCCCAAGAAAGGAGTGATCTACCCATCCACTCTGGACTACGTCCCGTCAAGACCAACCTACGTGAAAACAAGTGAGAGGAGGTTTATTTTTACACATGCTTTGTGCATCTTCTTATGTGAATATGAATTTTGGTGCTTTACATTTAGTTTGTCTTGGAGTTGACTGACAGATGCCCAGTGTTTACAATTGCAAAGCAATATGATTAGAAGCCAATAAAAACTGATTTGGTAATTGTAAGATTTTGGTGAAATTTTAGCCCAGTAAAGATCTTTTGGCCCATAAATCATCAGATCAGTGAGTTCTGGGGCCTAATGGTTACTAGACAGACGTCCCGGCGCTTGACTCCAGCATGTTGAAGTCCGCTCAAGTTGAATGAGGCGTCGAAGCGTCTGGTGAAGAATGCCAAGAATGCATTATTACACAGCGGTTACTGTAGACGCTCTTCCTCCCTGTCCATCTGTCTTGTACATGACCGCCTTCATCTGTCGTCTCCTTTCAGGTCAGAAGGAGGCCAAAACCCTGGCGGTCACAACAGCCCTCCCTACACCAACAGTACCTGAACCCACCACAACTACAATGCCTGAACCTACCACCACCACCACACCGGCTCCAACCACCACCACCACCACCACTACAACGGCACCACCACCCACAACCACAAAGGCTCGAGCAGCTGCCCATAAAATCAGGGATGCAGGTGATTTAAAAACCCACATAAGTCTTTATTTATTTTTGAATACACACATGCACAAAAAGCTAATTCTTTCTTCTAAATCAATGGATCCACTTATGTTATGTGGAGGATTGTGTATTTACTTGGATGCAGGATGCTGTTAATGATCCAGTAATGCCAATCCACACAGAAGATCCACTGCAGCCAGTGTGCCGCATAGCAGACTTCTAACATTAGCAGCTTGTAACTAGAAATGCTGTTTTTCTAGAACAAGCTTTCATTTGTGTGAAACTGAGTGATGAAGACGAATGATTGCAGCTGGTAATTACAAGTCACAACTGCAATTATGACAAATTACTACTACTCTGCGATGAAGTTACGGTGCTGTTGAGTCGCTTGACTGACTGACTCACTTAACTGTACACTTGATCACCAGACCGTTCATCACTCTTATTAAATGAAAACATTATCAGACAGCAATCATCATGAGTCATCTGTCCTGTTTTGGATAGAAATGCAGCTTCAGTGAGTAGACAATGCTGCAGTATCTTAAGGTATGTGCTTACATGACACGGGCTGTGTGCCAGACAACCTCCCAATGGTTTCTCTCTCCTTCATTTTCTGTAACATTACCCCCCCTTCTTCATATTGGCACTGCATTTGTCTTTCTCTATCTAGGCAGCAGTCACCCATACCTTGCCTCTGTGGCAGCCGCAAGTTCAAGTAAGTGCAGCAAAGCAAAGGGGTCAACAAGGGGGCACTTTTTTTTTTTTGGTGGCATGAGAGGGTGCAGTGGTGTTGCTTTACACTGGGATGTGCAGGAATGTGTTTATATCAGGCATGGGTGTGTGCTTCACACCAATCCTCTGGGAATGGTGTGCATCAGGATTCGTCATTTACTCATATTGTGTATTGATTGATTCAAGTTTGTCTTCATCAACGACACAACTTGTGCATTGAATAAGTGAATTAAGTTCAACTTGTTTTAAGCCAAAAACTTAAAACAGTAAAGCCATGATGTGGGCCATTGGTTTGAATGAAATTCAAAATTATGGCGAATATGTTAGATTTGCATCTAATTTAAGTTACAGTTTTCTTTTAAATGCTCCCACACTGTGTTATTCTCAATACTGGTATAGGACAGTCACAGAATGGTCAAGGAAAGAGTTTCAGCCAAGGTATGTCAATACCCTCATTGATTCTGCAGCTCTTGGAAAGTCCTTAACACCACATATAACAATTCAAGTTTAACTAAACCATGGCATTTCTTCAAAGTATTCAGAGGAAGTGCCTATCCGAATAGATTCCCACAACGTGCCAGTGCAGGTAAACCAAGCTATAATCTTCCTGATGTGTCTGTCTTCATGTCATTCTTTCATTCTGTAGAGACTGCAGCACTTGCTCTTTCCTCTCTGACTTTGTACTGATACACAAACTCTGCATGGCCTCTCTGAATGTGCACAGCAAGTTTTCTAACACAGGGTCAGACCAGATTGTCCTGAAGGAGCCCAATTTCTGTCCTGTTGTCCTTTAATATAATATCACTGCATTACAGATTTCAGCTGTGTTCACTCTGATTTATTACCATTTCCTCTTGAATATAATGTTTCCATTAGAATTGTTCTTTAGAAAGAGTCAATAGCAATTTTAGTGTTAGCCTGTTAGCCTCACTTGTTGAAAGCTTTAAGCTGCTAACATGCATACAAATGTAATGCTCATAAGATGGTGTTTATTAGGTTTTTTTACATAGGCTACAGCATAAATGCAATAATGGATATACTTCACCCAAATTAAAATGTTGATAGTGGTGCTAAATAAAAAATCAGAGGATCATTACAGTCATTACATCCTCATGGCAAAATGAAGCAGATTTCATTGTAATCCATAAAATATTTGCTGAGAATTTTGAGAATGTATGAAAATGTTTTCTGCTCCTGAACTACAAGTTGCAATGAAACCATCAGCATTTTCCCCGTATGATCATCAGCGTATGTAAAATTATGTTGAATAAGAATATCCAGTCAGTACAGCTTGATAGTCTTGCTAAATGATCACATTTTCTGATATATATAGGTAGCCCATAAATCAGATATGATCTGATTTATGGGCTACCTTTGTTCTGGAAGTGCTCATAACCACCAGTACCAAAGTGAATTGTTTTGGCCATCTGCCATGAAACGCTGATATTATTTTCTCTCATCCTTATTCATCTGCTGCTGCAGATAAACAGATGAACGTTATTTCATGTTGTCTAACGTGATGTTTTTCTCCCAATCTTGGTCCCAGGTCTGCGCAGACCTGAGGCAGGGTCAGCTGTCAGGAGACAGCCATCCTCTCCAGTGGGCCCAGGTCAGCCTCATCATTAACACACACGCATGCACACAAAAAAATCAGAGTAATAAACAGGTAGACATGGTGGAACTGACAGGGAATGCAGGTCACGGGCAACACCGCAAGCATAAGTCTTTGCCGGGACAAGAATTCAGGAGACGTAGACTGCTGTAAGTCTGACCATTGTATCTGCACTCATAAGCCCCTGTGATCTTCACCCCAGGGTCACCACTAATCCACTCCATCAAGCATCTCAGCTAACATTCCTTCCACGATAACCACTGCTCTCTGTCATCATGCATGTCCTCCTATATTCGTGTTTTCATTCTCTAAGATGAAAAGCAATAAAATGAAGCTGAGTTGAGGCCTGAAACGCCCCGCATACATCCTTTTGTTTTCAAAATCATGCTGTGGAGAAAATGCCTTCAACTTCACTCAAAGCAAAACAGCTGGGCTACATTTGTGGATGAAGCCCCCAACCTGAAGCTCTCTTTTGCCCCCCTTTCTCTCTCCCGTTTCTCTCTCATTCTATCTGCCTGTTTCTCATTGCTACAAACAGCTTTTAACAGGGTTCAGCCGGCCCCACCAGAGCGGACCATGAGCCAGTCCAACCCCGGTAAGCATCTGCAGACCCTGAGCAGGACTCCTCAAACTACACTAAGAGACACACTCATGGACGTAGAGGGTTGGACAGGTTGACAGGAGGAAAACTAGGGCAATAAAACCCTGTTTAAAATGTTTTATAGTGCAGCACTAATGTTTAGCCTCCACTGTACAGCATAAGTACAATCACACCTATCAGTGTACACACCATTAAAAAATGAACAGTCAGTCTGCCGATATGCCTCGAAGATGAGCAACGATGTGTTATCATTGCCCTGAATTCATCTTGAGACAGCAGCCAACTCTCAACGTTCTCTTTTAGATAAGACCACGATGAGAAACGTGCTCTGTCAGTGCTGTAATAGCATCTTCTGACAGATCCCATCTGGGTTGGCCTCTTCAACTCCCCTGTAAATGCTGGCCGAGAGGGAGAGAGATGAAAGCAGCAGCACCAAATGGCCCGGTGCTATTCCCAGAGAGATGCATGACCCAATCCACTGTGCTGCAGGATCTGGGTCCACTCTCCAGCCTGTCAAGAATAGAAAGCTCTCGCCATTCAAACCAGGCTAGGTTTGGCTCACTGAGGAATGCACGTCTGTTTTTGCCTCTGTGGAATGCTAAACCATGGATCCCTAAACTTAGACAGAACTATGTCCATTTAAATGGTGGTTGATTGTATGATACCATTTCTAAAATGCAGTGTGAGTTGTTTTAAGCTACATCATTTATCTGACTGGCCTGTTTTTGCTGAGACTTACGTATGTTAAATATATGAACACTGCAGAGAGCAGCTATCGAGATCGGCAGCTTGTGGATAATAGTGTGATGCTTTATTGATCGCCTAAGGGAAATTCTTTATCCTGGAGGTCAGAGGTCAAAGGTCAGGATCAGCTACAGCAGTGGCCCTCGAGCCAGCAGCGATTCAGTGTCTTTCTCAAGGACACTCTAGCAGGGTGGATGCTTGCCGACGTTGGCGTTTTGAACTCTGATTTACGAGCTGAAGCGTTCTCTCCCCTGTTGCTTTGCCACACGGCTGGCCCGAGCAGATGTTTGAATTTATTGCTCAGTTTTCTGGAAATGATCCACTTTAGCCTCATATTTGTGATGAGATATGCCCACTTGACAGCCACAAATGTTCTTGAAAAACTACGCTTGGCCTTCCACTGGTGTTAAAATGCAGTCAAATTAGTTTCATAACATTCTAAAAAACTGCATATTACCAATGCTTCTGCAGACATATTGCCGACTGAGCTACAACCAAAGGTGAAGCTCAGTATCCCCAGTCCTGCTTTGACCTTCTGGCCGCAGTGATCACTGAGGTGGCTATGATCAGGAGAGTTATACCCAATCCTTTTAAAGCACCTGTTTCATCAGAAAAAACAACAGTACTGTCTGCTGTATAGCACTGGGCCTTTGACCAGCAGCAGATTAGACTAATCTCTGAGTCCTACTATCTACACTGTCCCTGGTTTGACACCAACATTAGAATAATACTCCCACGCTTCGCTGGGCCGCTGGCTGGGCTCTCCCAGCCCATCCTGGTCAACAAAGACCCTGCTCACTGGCTGCCACTGGATGGGAACCTCAGAGCCCGGGCTGCGTGTTTGTGTAAGCTACCCGTCCACCGCAAGGAGGGGTTATCTGAAGTGTGTTGTCATGGCTCAGTCAGTTTAGACAGATGCAACGCACTGTTATGGTTTTGCTCAGCTGTTTGGGCACATTTCGATTAACCTCGAGCCAATTACACTGCCAGATGTTTGTTGCTATGTTATATTGGTAAAACTATGAGCGAACTGTGATGCCAGGAGCAGCAGGTAGAAAACAAGAAAAATGAGAAACACATTTTCGCAGAGAGCTGGGCTTCCTCTGTCTCTCTACCCTGCAGGTAAAAGGGGTGAGGCTAAACTTAACTCAAACAGCCTCTAGTTGCTCAGTCACTGTCTGTCTGAGTGACTACTGTATGTTTGGTGTCTGACTCAAGGTTGAACATCTTGTGCATACCTCACTAATAACGTGGCAGGTTTAGTGGAGGTCACAAGCATGCTCCTCCTTGATGATTGCGCTGAACACAGCTTTCTAATCTTCCCCTGCACAGCTTTTCCCAGAAGGGACTGGGCCCCTCCTTCCTTTCCTCGTCCTGATTGGTTCCCTGGACCTCGGCGACCTGCAGGTACCAAATGCCAGTACAGTGTTATCCTTCTTTAGCAATTTAAAAATACATCACAAATTAAGTGCAAAAGTTTTCTTTAATGCTCAAATTGACTAAAGCAAGAATGACATGGTTGCAATATTTGCAATAAAATGCTTTACAGCGTCCATCTAAAAGCTTTTTTATATATTCTTTAAATTTTCTACTTCAAGGGAAACTGTGTGTCCTCATAAATAAAGTCAGTTCAGAGTTGAATTGTCTCATCTTGCAGCCTAATCTATGATGATCATTAAAAGTGAAGAGGGAAAGAAAGACTTAATTTAAACACAGTTTTGCCATGCGGCACTTCATACTGAAAACAAATGACTGAGTAAGATAAGTTATTTTTATTTCTGGTGGTTGTATCATGTATCATACAATTAGACTAAGGTGTCAAGATAGTACTATTAAGCTTGACATTAATGACTGTCAAAACAAGAGTCTGCAGCCATGCTAATCCCTCTGTGAGACTTCTAAACAGGAGTGCTCCTAGCTAAATGCTAACGTCAGCTGACAACATGGATGTATTCCGAGAACTCCTTTCTATAATACATCCATTGTTCACACTGACAACACTAACATGCTGTTTAAATGTTTACCATGTTTGCCATCTTGGTACACCATGTTAGCACGTTAACATTTGCTAATTTGCACTGAAAACGTAGAGGTTTATAGGAATGGGAGTTAGTTAAAAATAACATTAAGGATCCTAATGTAACCTGTGTAGGTGCTGATCCCTCCACCCTCTCTGCTATACATTCAGATGTTAGTTATACAGCTCCAGACTCAGGATACACATGGAGTGAGATGGACACGCCTGAGATTACAGGTAAGTCAACGTCCTTCAGAGGCAGTGCAACATGACAGTTAGGTGTGTACTGCCCCGGGTTCAATCCATTGTTCACTAGCGGCAGGTTACACCACCTTGTATCTATCTATGTTGCATGTGCAAACACAGCATGCTTGTACTGTTAGGTATCTGCTGACCATGTATGTGTTGAATTGGGTCCATCTGTAAGTACATGCAATGTGTCTCTCAGGAGGCTGTGTTTACATGCCATCTGCCTGCCATATGAGAGATTCCTGTGAAGTGTGGAGGAGAAAACCATAGGGCAGGTTTATTGTTTGTGCATGTGTGAGAGACACTTTGAGGTGATAAGTCTGCACAAAGCCATTGTTTTCACTGGTTTGGGATTGGTGGGGAAGAATATGTGACCAATCACAACCATGGAAATATGTGCTTTTCCCTCTGAAGTTCATTGTGGGAATACTAATGGGTTTCATAACATCCTCCTCTAGCTCGGGATCACAGGCCTGATATCTCAGAATATGAGCGCTGGTTTTATAACTTTGGACCGTACCGTAAGTGTTTTTCTATTCTATTTATTGGGAACTAACAAGTCTTGGGGTTTGCGTTATATAATGTGATATGTCCAGATTGTGATTATAGGAAGGTATACCATGTTTGACTGTTTTCTCGCAAGAAGAGCTTCCCAGACATGCCCATGCTCTCATGTTGCCAGTTTATTTTCTGACACAGGACTTTATCTAACTTTACACATTGTCTAATTAATTAAGTTATACAAAGAAAATGACATAAAACAAAAGTGAGGTTTCATAATAAACCTAAGATGTGTATAAGAGACAGTAATAATAATAATAATAATACAAGAAAAGAGATATATAAGCATGGAGGATTAGAAAGGAAATGATTGACAGTTTGGGAAATACACATTTTCTTCCAGTGAGTTGAAGAAGATACCACTTGGATAAAGCTAGGTGTAAAAATTAAACTAAAGCCAGCAGCCATTAAGCTTAGCTTAGCACCAAGGCTGAAAACAGTGAGAAACTAGCCTGGCTCTGTCTGCACAGGAAGGATACTGGCACAGCACTGAATGTAGGTCATTTTTTAGGTTTGATATTAGTTGTGACAGTGCTTGCAGACAACACACAATCACTTAAGTAGAAAATAGAGTCAAAGTGTACAAATATGCTGTGGATGTTGTGTCTGTGTGTCAAACCTGAGTCGCTGTGACGTGTGTGTAGACAGCTGTAGTGCTCAATATACGAACAGATCTGTTTCATCAGACATGCAACAACTGAAAAACACAGATGAATCACTTCCTGTGTAGAAAAGCCTTTAGAAGTGCTGGTAGTTGGATCTTATTAAGTCCAGAGTAAGCTTCTTGTCTTTACGCTGAACTAGCCTAATCATCTCCTGACTCTAGCTCCCAATAATACACAAGTAAGAGTGCTTTAAATATTCCCATCTAACCCTTGGCAAGAAAGTGAATAAGAGCATTTTTACTAACTTTTAAGTATTTTTTAATGGCTTACATTTAATTTGTGTTTAGTCACAGTCTTCACACCAACAAATACAACAGACTTACAGTAAATGACAACAGAGCCCATCGATAAGACACAAAAGAGGAGGAAAAAGCCTTCACTTTCAGATTAAAGGCCATGGTTCCAGCTGTTTGATGATACAGCCGTGCAACCAAATCTTAGTGGAATGAGTTTGAAAAAGCAAGTGGCTGAGCCATTTCCAGCATGCACCACATAAGTACCGCCACACACCCAACCCAATGAAACATGGTGCTGCTGGGAGCCGGCTGTAATGCCGTGGTGTGTTTACATTCGTTTCACATGTGTCGTGTGTCACAGTCTGTCATCACTCATGTCTTTACTTTCAGTGCCTCGTGCCTCTGACTCAGATGGCAACCGTAAAGTGCCATTGGATCCCACTCAAACTAGAGGTGAGCAGTGGTTACTATGGATACAAACACCTGTTTGTATGCAGTGAGGCATCGGCTTGGACATAACTTTTTATTGCATTGCAAATTTCATTCAGGCTTTTTTTCCCATTTGCTCTGCTTTTTAGAAAGTGCTTTTTTAGCTTTGTAACTATGCTTTGAGCTGAATTAAATCTGTATTTTCTATTTATGAAGAAGAAGCCAAGAAACTTTTTTCTAAAGCAATAATGATGGCTTGGTTAGTTACTGACTGCTTAGTGGTAGAAATGTGCTAATGCTGAGCTTGTATGATATCATCTATGCAGTGGAGCCAGTGGATGCCTGGAGGCCAGAGGCAAACCTTTATGAATCAGGTGAGACAGATTGCACTACTCCTTTTTCTGCTTCCAAAACAGTCACTTTGCCAGTAAGTCCTCAGCTCTGACTGTAAGTACAAGCCAAACCAAGACTATCCAAGGAAAAGCATCTGGATTTCTGCTCAGCCTGTAATTGTAGGGATTGTCAAATGGTATGGTTGTTTGAGGATAAAATCAGTTCCTGTTTGGCATAGTTTTGCCACAACAAATACTGGCTAAGATTTAGGACCTCTGGAAAGTGGACAGCTACAATGCACAGAGTTCAGTGGAAATTTTACCAAACGTTTAGGTGGATTCTGCAAAAGTAGAACACTTTGTAGTAAAAGAACTGAAAATTTAGCTAGAAGTCAGTTACATTTCGGCGACAAAACATGAGGAAATAGCTTTACATGGGAAAAGTTATTTTCATTTCAAGAGTGTATATGTCAGTGATTATTCAAGGAATCAAGAAATTAAGTGAAATGTATGAAACTGTCTGCTGTAAGTAGAAAGTCTGAGGAGATGATTTCAGCAGGATTCTGCTTTAAAGACTCGTGTGTTTATTAAATTACAGGCTTCAACGTGAGAGAGCCAGAACCTATACCCAGAGCACCTGAACCTGTGTCACAGGGAGACCCAAGTATGTCCCTCATATTTGTTTAAAGCCATTATTTGAAGAATTCATGTTATTGCATATTTTAAGGTATTAACATGGCCTAAGATAGTGGCCATCCTAATGAAAAATTAAAGGTACACAGTAGATTCTGTTTTTAACAAACACAGCCATGTTTAAATTCTGTGTTCCTGTAGCTATCCTGGAGGTCTGACAGAGGAGTAGAACTGAGTTCCTTCCTCTGTCCACCTCCATGCATTTGTTGGCTATTGCCTATGTTTTAACACCAATCATCTCATCAGTCCATGTTGGGGCATGAAACTATCTGTAGGAATGCATAATATATCTTCCCTGTTCTTGCACAAAATAAATAAAAGAGGTGACCTCAAACAGAAGTCTGTTTAATTACTACTGGACTGATTTTTGATTTTATTTTTTTATTTTTATTTTTTTTGGCTACTGCTGCGGCGCATCAAATTATTTACACGTTATAGCTTTAATTGATAACAAATGTGTTAATAAACACTGTATTGAATCTGCTGCCATGCTGTGGTGTGTGCTATCTTTGCAGATTGTAAAGTGGACCTGGTCTTTCTGATGGATGGCAGCTGGAGCATTGGGAAGAGACGCTTTAAGATCCAGAAGGACTTCCTGTCTGAGGTGGCTCAGACCATCAATGTGGGTGTGGCTGGACCCATGATGGGCATCATCCAATATGGGTAACCTCACTGTTCCTGTTAGGTTATTATGTACCATTTTTACATTAACAAAACATAATGTGGTTGCTGGTTGTTTTCTCTGAAGGGATGACCCCATCACAGAAATCAGTCTGAAGTCTTACTCCAGCTCCAGAGAGGTGAAGTCAGCCATAGATAAGATTGTGCAGAAGGGAGGCCTCTCCAATGCGGGTGAGTGACCTGCTGTCAGCTGCCAACTACAGTAAATGCCTACAAACACAAGTGTGAAAGTGAAAGGGGTGCAATTATCGCATGGTTTACTACCCAGGCACATTTTCACATGCAAGGGTGGAATTAAATCTAAATTTGCTGCGAGACACTGTTTGCTAAATTACAGTCCTGTTTCTGTAAGCCCTGTTTTTCCTCCTCTCCAACCAAAAAGCTTTTGGTTTTAGCAGCCCATGGGGGTCAACTTTCAGAGGGCAAGTGCTGTTTTTCTGCTTTGGTTTGTGCGTCAGCACGCTTGCACTGCCACATGTGTCTTTATGACTTGCTAAATTTTGCATTCACATACAAATAGTGTTTGTGTTTGCCAAAAAGTGCTCTCTAATCATACAACAGTGTGAGTGGTTGTAAAAGCTTCTATGGTCCCCAGCAAAGCTTCTCCTGTTCTGCCATTGTGTAGACCACCAACTGCTGTACACTGTGACAGACCAAATGACAGGATTTCACTGTTTTAGTGATGATATACAGTTAAAGCAATGCACTTTGTACAGATATGGGTACAAAAGACATTGGCTACTGTGTAAGGTTTTTATGTGGCATACAGTGACATTTTCAGAAAGCGGTTTCTGTATATACTGGTCTGACATATGTCTTCCCAAAAAACCTGTATAATGGCCTGTATAAACTGTATCCATAACAATCTGCATAATAAGCACTTCCAAAAGTATATACTTTGTAAGTGTCCTGTTGTTTCATTTCATATTCTAAAGCCAATGCGTATTTTTATTCGCATGTTGAGTAACAGCTATGTGAATACTCCCTCAACTGTCCTACATTCCTACATTTCAACCACAGACTTGGACATAATGTGGTAGCATCATTTTAAGTGTCTCCCTGCTGCCCCCTGGTGCACTGATAGGAAAGGCCCTCAGCTACATCAACAAGCAGTACTTCAGCGATGCCAATGGAAACCGAGGAGGAGCTCCTAATGTGGCTGTGGTGCTGGTGGATGGCTGGCCCACGGACAAGGTGGAGGAGGCATCTCGGCTCGCTCGGGAGTCTGGCATCAACATATTCTTCGTCACCATCGAGGGCCCTGATGACAACGAGAAACAAAACCTGGTTGAGACCAACTTTGTTGACAAGGTGGAGTATTGTCACAGAGGTGTGTCAGTCCTTCATTAAAATGAAACAGTATAAAAAAACATCCTTTCCTTCTTTTCCATCCTTTATTGCACAGGCTGTGTGTCGGACAAACGGCTTCTTCTCCATGCCTGTGACCAGCTGGTTCTCCCTGAGGAAGGCCGTACAGCCGCTGGTGAAGAGAGTGTGTGACACAGACCGCCTGGTGTGCAGCAAAACTTGCCTCAATGCCAATGACATCGCCTTTGTCATTGACGGCTCCAGCAGCGTGGGAACTGGCAACTTCCGCACAGTGCTGCAGTTTGTGGCAAACGTCACGCGGGAATTTGAGATCTCTGACACGGACACGAGGGTCGGAGCTGTGCAGTACACCTACGAGCAGAGGCTGGAGTTTGCCTTCGGCCAGTACAACAACAAAGCAGAGCTGCTGAACGCCATCAAACGCATCAACTACTGGAGCGGCGGGACGAGCACTGGTGCTGCCATCACCTACGCCGCAGAGCAGCTTTTCAGCAAATCCAAACCCAACAAACGCAAGATCATGATCGTCATTACAGATGGGCGCTCCTATGATGATGTCAGGGCGCCTGCACTGGCTGTCCACCGCCAAGGTTAGAGGTCAACCAAAACAGAATCTGAAAAAGAAAATGATTTCAGGCAGAGACGGTCAAGTCAGGCAAATATTACATCCTTGCATCTGTATCACATACTCCAACCTTACTGAATTAAATGATGCATGATACACTAAATAACCTGTGCTTTGACACAGAATCAGCAATATGATTATACAGGAAGGTGTTTCCTGTTGTTGTGTGTCTTTCCACAGCAAAGCATCTTACAGTGCGTGAACAATGTGACAAACATGTGAGGACCTTGTGTGTAATCTGCTGTTCCTTTCTGTGATCTAGGTGTGATCGCCTACTCCATCGGCATCGCCTGGGCAGCCCAGGATGAGCTGGAGTACATCGCCACCGACCCCGACAAAGAGCACTCCTTCTTCGTGGACGAGTTTGATAACCTCTACAAATTTGTGCCCAAGATCATCCAAAACATCTGCCAGGAGTTCAACTCCCAGCCCAGAAACTGAGGTTGGACGGGTGGATGCGAGGTGTAGAGAGGAACGTATTGATCCTGGGCTGTCTTAACAGAACACTGATTGTAAATTTACTCTCTGTTGCCCAGATGGTGGTGCTGGATTGGCTGCAGGGCTCCACAACTAACCAGGCAGGGGTTTTGAATTTAGGTGAGGATTGTGGGTTTGGACAAAACAAATCTTAAAGTGAAGCAGCATTCAGTCCCAAATATACAGAGGGTGCTTTATGGCAAAGGGTCTCTGACATCTCACGTATGCTGTGGTGCCATAAAGACAGCAGAGTATCTCTAATTATTTAATAATGGCATTAACAAGTCACCCTTTAAAAAGTGTTTATAAGATGTAACTAAGGGTTTTACTAATGTTAATAAATAATAAGTTATAAGCCAATAACCAGAGCAACATTTGGGCTGCCAGGTTGTGAAATATGGTGTCGTCACAATCATTCAAACCTCTCCAATCTGCCATTTGCCCTCAGACAATCTGGAAAACTGTTAGCTGCAGGACAAGTTCACTCATTAACAACCTTTCAGTGTTCATTAGCTGCAGATCTAATTTCTTGGTAAACACATGGCATACCTGAGGAGACGAAGGGATTTTTCAAAATTTGGGAACATAAAGTTTGTTCCTCAATAAAGCATTAATAAATAATTTATTGAGCCCAATAAAGCCCCTAAGTGCAACATATAGAACCTTTATTAAGGTTTTCTTATGAGGAAGTGGTGCCAAACTGATTAACAAACATAAAGCTACCTTACTGGGATATGGTTCTTGCAGAGAAATGTAGATTTAAAGCATGTCTAGCACTTCCTCTTATGGCTTAACATACTTCATAAACTTCATAATATGGTGCTTTTTATACAATTCTCTGTAAAGAGGATATACTTTCTTAGAACTGGTGCATTTTGATCTTCTTAATAGGAGAGATTTGATAGTAGGGACATTGTTAAAGTTCCTATCAAAGACTATGGTGCTGAATGGTAGTTGAATTAAGGCTTATGTGCAACCAACAAGTGGATGTGAAAGGCAAATCAACAACGTGGAACAAAGATGCGGACTTGAGTAGGAAGAGAGGAAGCACAAGCTTGTGTATCTGAGTGATGGCAAATCATATGTCTGTTCTTCTGGAATGAAAGTATTTCATCTCATCACTATTGTTTCCTAATAGTGTGGTTGCCCCTAATATTGCAGACTTTACTCCGTTTTGTTCAGAGTATTTATGATTTTCTCCCTGTTATGTCCTGTTTGTACATATGCATATTAAAAGCCTTTCGCTAATAATGTTCAGATAATTGATCAATATTTTTTTTTTTTTTGCAATTTTTAATAAAATAAAGAAAATGAAGAGAACTTAAAGCGGCTGATTTCTCCTGAATCGTTTGTTGATTTGATTGCTGTCAAAACACACTCAGATTCTTAGCTCAACTGAACTTCAACACACATGACATGATGCCAACTTTAGATCAGCCCGACGTCCACTTTCCAAGAATGCCATTACAGATTTGTCATAGTTACATTATATGTTATATGATAATACGATTACTCGTCCATAAATCCTTGCCTCTTACGGCCTCTTCAGAACTTGCCAGAGAATCATCACATTTTTAATGTTTTTTCAGTATCAAAGAAATAATCTGTTTTATAATATTTGTACCTCGGTTAGATTGTAAACAGGAACTGCTACAGGCCACCGCTGCATGCTTCAATGGTGCCAACCTGCTCAAACGTAAACAAACACAGGTTGAAGTTTTAGCCTGCAGCATAACTCGCTGAATCCTCGGTTTCTGCAGGTTGTTCATGTTTGTCAAATGACCAACATCAGAGCCCGGTTAAGATTTTACAGCAGGTTTTATTTTGAACATACTTTCATATACAAACCAGTGACTGAGAAAATGGCTCATTTGAAGCTGTACTCTACATGTACAACATCTTGATTGATTTTTTTTATTTTTTTTTTAAATTTACCCAGGATCACAGTTTCCAGTAAACTGGAATTTGCAGGACATTTCTCTTCCCTCAGCGTTGGATGATTAACTCATTATTTCAAACAGTCCTAAAGTACTGCACTAATTTCCTGCTAAACACTGGACTACTGTAAATATCTGGACATGGTACATCACACTGTAGTCGAGCGTGTCCACACAATTGGGGAAAAAAAACTACATACAGTAACAAGCCATTCAATTCAAACAAGAGCAAACTGGCCAAAATCAATTAGTTATTCCTAAAATGGACATCTAGAACCAAGTTTGAATTGTAATTATATAACCAAGATGGTTTACTTTGGACACTTAAGTTTGTAATCTTACCTCTGAAGTGTACAATAACTTTAATCTAATGGACAAGCATTATATTTAATGGTCTGTATCGCTCTACCAGCTTTGCCCTGAAATGCACAAAATTGATTCCCCAACCACACTTATCAAAAAGGAGCACTCAAACTCACGCTGCACAGTAAATTTTAAGACTGAATAATATATTTTGTTTATTATAAGTATTTGTAATTTTACATCCAATGTTAAAATCGACAACATTGTGACAACCAGCTCCGTTTCTCCGCCATCCCCTCCCTGTTCCCCCAAAAACAAGCTTGTTAAAATAACATTTTTCAAGACCTTTTTAAAGCAAAGGCACATTTGTCAATACGTGTTTTAAAAAGGAAAATAAAGGCAGGCCAGCAAGCAGAGTCAGTCTGGGAAGCAGAGAAGAAGAAGAAGTGAGAGGCTTCCACGACAGCTCCAGTGAGCCTTCAGTACCCCAACATCTCTGGAACAACACAACACAAAACCTGACTTGGAGTAAAGGACCCAGACCTGGTTTGTCTCAGAGGAAAGGTCGAGGGCCAGAGGGATTTGGGATGAGCGTGAAGTCGCAGGGGCAGAAGACCGGCTTGAAACCTCATTTCTCCACTCCACACTCTTTAACACTTCTCCTGAGCCTCCTAGCTATGGAGGTTAAGTTTTAGTCTGTCTGGGAAGGCGGGGGCGGGGGAGGGGGGGGCTGTGGCCCGTCACACCCAGGCCTGCCTGGATGGTAGATGGGGGACTAGAGAGCATTTCTCCTCCTGACTGCCCTCCCTGCCAACCCTTTCTATGGAGAGTCATGGCCCGTTTGAGGCTAGCGGCTACATAGTCTACCAGTCCGACATGAAACCAGTGGGCTGTGAGAGGTGGGACTGGACCCGTACCTGAAGGTCCTTGCCCTCCCGTGTCTCTATTGGTCCCTGATCATGGGAGGCTGAGTCAGAGAGCAGGGCTGCAGGGAGAAACACAGCTCCGCATCATACAAACACTTTGGCAAGAGCGTCTGCCCCGGCACTGGCGATGTAGCATTTAGATGGATGGAACGCCACATCATGGATCGACTCTTCGAACTTCTTTCTGTGAGCCGTGAACTCCTGGATGCAGGTTTTACTCTCCAGGTTCCACAGGCGGATAGAGCAGTCGTGGCCTGCAGAAGAGACAGTGAGTAAGTTTTAGAAACTGCAATTCAAACTAGTAACTTACTGTCACACAACAAAGAACTAGTGTCACGGAGGCAGGTGTTGTTATGCTAACTTGTTAGCCTGAGACAGCAGTCTGTTTTCCTGAAATAACAAAATAATTAGCTGATCAAGATAAAAAAAATAAATAAATACATAGAAATTGCACACACAGCTGTTCTCCTCAATAACTGCATATGTGGCACTTAAAGTGGCAATGTGATATTTTGGAAAACCTAACTGACACTTGAGACTTAAGGTGACATATCATTTCGCCTTTATTTTGGCTACACGTGAATGGAGGAACTAAACTGCTTACAAGAGATCAGACTGTAGCGGGACACTATCCTTTGCACGGCACGTTCTCTGTCCCTTCTCTATTTTACACAACTGCTTTGAAAACAGTTTTTAAAGTTTGTGAAAAAATGTCATATACAGTCATTGTTGAGCAAATATTTTCACACTTCCACTTACACAGTGTCTCTGCCAGATTGGGTGTGATACAAACAAACTGTCAGTAAACCAATGCATAAAGGGGAAACGGTCACATCAGACACAAGGTAACAGTAAGAGGTACTTACTGCCTGACATGAGATAAAGCCCATTAGGGTCTACGGCTAAGCTTGTGACAGCATCCAGGTGAGCCACCATGGAGTGAATGAGCTTTCCGCTGTTGTTGTCAAAGAACTTGATGTGTCTGTCCTCCTGTGCAGTGATGGTGATGGGAAGAGTCGGGTGGCTGAGGACCTTGTTGATCTGACAGGGAGTGCCTGGTTAAAAATAAATAAATAAATTAGAGCTCACACAGCGGGGGAGGGAACTGAGCTCAAAGAATGGACTCAAAAATCAGTGAACAACATTACACTCAATGCGTAGATGTTACGAGTGTTAACTTTTGGCACCGCACTTTGACAGAGACACAAGTACTTGCTGGTTAGCAACTTAGTAACAGAGGACAGATTTACTAAACATGATCATGAGATGTGCCATTAGCTAAGTACTGCATAAATGACCAAACTGGCAGTAAATTGGGTCCAAGTTGTCAAAACCAAATCTCAATACAGAACTAATCAAAGGGAAAAATGTTGGAGGTTGTGGACGAGGCTGTGTGCGCTAATGGTTTATTTTCCTGTAGTTGCCACTAGATGCTACTCAAGAGCCATGTTTTCTGAAAGCACTTAACGGACTCTGTATCAACATATGACTGAATTCAACTAGTGAATGTATTCAGTATTATTATTCAGCCTAGAAACAAGAAACAATTCAGAAAACAAGACAATCTTGATAAAATAATTAATGTGCCGCTTTCTTTGCATAATGTTTTTGTCTTGTGTTAGCCAGCGCAGCCTTTTCTTTAACAGTGGTGCACTCTCAGACCTCACTGACACAGTCTGAGCTCCTTCACTTCCTACCTGGCTCCAAATTGGACTCCAGACTGAGGACGAGCTGGCGAGTCTCCATGTTGAAGAGGCCAATCTGCCCGTTTGTGAAGGATGTGACCAGGTGGGCGGGTTCACTGCACACCAGGTCTACGGAGGAGGGAATTCCTAGCTCTTGTACACAGAAAGACAGATACATTTATGTTCAGGTATTTCCCCAATTAAAGAAAATATCTTAAAAAAATGATACAAATGTGAGGTTGTTACTTTTGTCTTCGTTGAATACTGCAAGGGCGGGGGAAGTTGTGTTGGCATCCCACAGTCTTACAGTCCCATCTGCAGAGCAGGAGAGGAGGCGCTGGTGTGCGCTGCTGTATACCAAACCCCAGACTGAGTCAGTGTGTCCACTCAACGCTCCGCGCAGCATTGACGGGTCTGCACCAGAAAACACAAGACGACTAAAGTTAGCCACGCCGATTTGGTACGAAACTCCCCAGATGCAAATGTGACGTGTGATGCAGTTACCGTAGGAGTCGTAGGGGTCGATATTGGGATTAGGGGTGTTCCAGCACTGTATGGTCCCGTCAACCCCTCCGCTGAAACACTGCTCCCCTGTACTGCTCATCACCACACTCAGTACAGCCCCCCTTTGGTTTAAACAGTGAGCAATTGTTGAAGCTTGTCTATAAAGCACGACAGACTCAGAAAAATATTTGTAATTTGTAATTGTTATAGTGTTTTTACCTGTGGGCCCTGAAGGTGTAGATTGGTTCCACATCTAAAGATGCACTCCTGTCAACAAACAATGAGTTTGTTAATGGAACATATAAAACCAAAAACAGCAGCGACAACTCAGTATGAGTCTTTAATTAGGTTCACGGTTGTTGGCATTAAATTGTACAAAGTTATAAATGGCTCTACAGTTTGCTGCTACGCCAGTGATCGATTATGTGTCGTCTTATTCAAAATACCCTCGTCTCGGAAATGACTTCAGCCTCGAAAAATAAACACATCACATTACTGCAGACTGCGCGTGGGCTGCAGAGTTGTGACGTGATATAATGAGTCTCATGGAGCTGAGTGTCAGTTCTTTGTCACATGGGGACAGTTTCCTGTAGTTGAATCGTGTCACAGAGCAGCAACAAAGACGAGCTTTCCTCCGCATGGGACTGTAATCAACAACAGAGCTTATCTCTCTAATGACGCTCCGTCTGCCGCCTTCAGGTACAAAGCGAAGGAAGCAAACCCTCCGCTGTATTGAGTATTAGTGGTAATAACAGAGCAGAAAAGGGCTGCCAATCAAAACATGTAAATTCAAAGCTGTTCGTTTTGCTCCTTATGGCAACGGAGTGAAGGAATCGCTGAGAAATTGTTCTGGGTTGTCCTGGAATAGCGTCTTACTTTTTGGCGGGAGCTGTCTTTTGCAGGTTCCACATCTTGAGCGTGTGGTCCTCTGAAGCAGTGATGAGGACGGGCTCCACAGGGTGAAAGGCCAGAGCTCGAATCCCATCAAAATGGCTCCGCAGAGTGAATTTGGGGTTCCATGTTTTTCTCATTGCGTCCTTATTGTTGCCAATCTGCGAAGATGCAATCACACTTAAAATAACTTTTCCTACATATAATCAGTAGTGATTAAAAATAAGAACATGTCATGACTCTTATTTAATGTCATTTCTTCAGTAATGCCAGTCGTCTGTTTGTTTGCCATTACTCTAAAATCTACTAGCTTTAAAAAGCATGTTAGACCTGCCTGGGGTGTTTTTATAGGCTTTACAGCTTTAGAGTTATTGTCATTTTTCTGTTGTTAAGGTGATCTTTAAAAATCCAACACTAGACTTTCAAAGCAGCCCTGACACCATCTGTAAAAATAGCTCGAGGTGTTCAGCTTTTGATGCGGCTCTGTACATTTGCTGCGGCTCTGTACATTTGCTGCAGATGAGAGGAGGAAGGTGGATCGGCTGCTTCTCATGATCATAACATGAACACAGATAGTTTCCCCTGGAGAAACGGTCCCATGGCTCTTAAAATCTTTTTAATTTCTGCCCTGTTCCTACTCACATCATATGCCAAACTGTCTGCCTCGTTGGCCACTGTGAGTCCGGCAAGCTCCCCCAGGCCCAGCTCGCTCTCCATGGCCTCGTCTGCACCCATAATGAATGACTTCCCCGAGGTGGGCGGGAAAGTCAGCGCCTCGACTGGGGAAAGGACAAATAAATTAATTTACAACCACTGTCCACACGGCGGGGGCAGGAGTGAAGGGAATTCACTCTGTATCGGTACAATCTACTGGTGACTTTGCTTAAATACCTTCATCTGTTCGGTTCCCATCGTGCTCGTTGAACCGGACTGCATTGGGCCGGGATTGGGGGGTGGAGGGAGGCTGCATGTGGGACAAGTCCTCTGCGTCTCTGAGGTTAGCCAGCATGTCCTGCAGCTTGGACCTGTTTGGCCCTATTGGACAAATCAGGTCAAAGGTTGTTACCGAACAGACACAGGGATGGAAACGGGAAAATCAAAATGTAATTCAATATTTTTGTGAGTACAAGCTGAAAATAGAGAACAACATGAATATGGAAGGAAAGCAGCACTGAAAGAGAAGAAAATTAATAAATGATGCAAAAGAAGAGAAAATGAAGGGAAGTCAGCACCAGAATCTTTGTTAGATGAACTGAAGAAGAAGAGAAGGTGTTGAGGCACGTTCATCTTGACATGTGAACTGCGTGGAGAGAGTAAAATAACATGCAGCTGGATTTTGTGAGCGAACCAATTATCAAGGTTTATTATGAGCATTTTAACACATGGGGGCCCTCGCAGTGTACACAGCGAAAAAAAATTCCTAGCAGAGATCAATCCCTAAAAGATCTCCTGCTGATCTTCACCACACACCCACAAAAGTGATAACGTACCGGCACAGCGTGAGGAATAAAAATAGAAAGTAGAGTGTAAAAAGTGGTGATGCAATCAAATCGAGAAGAAAGTGAGATGAACTGAGTGGCTGATCTCACGATTTAATAAAAAAAAAAAGAAAAACAGCGGCGATGCAGAGCTTTGGGCTCATAAATGTAAAATGTAAGAGCTCTCAGCTGCTGAATGAGGTCACAACTGAAGTGGGCTGTTATTCTGAGAGCAGGACTATTCAGCTGAGTCACTTCACCGAGTCACTGAAAAAGCTTTTAATTGCTATCAATTTACAACAGCAGCAACATTACTTATTACTGTGGTATCAACATGGCTGACAGACGATGATGAAGATGGTGATAATTATGTTATTATGACTGGAGAAGATACTGATGGAGGAACCAGACGACTGGAGACCGGGCCAGATGGGACAAAGGTGGACGTGTCAACACATTAATCGCTGATATTTGACGGGTTGGACGAGACGGTGGTGTGAATATAAATCAAGACATTTAAACAGGACAGGAAAACATGCGTCAAGCATTCCAGGTTGTTTGGGCAGGGAAAATAAAAGTCATTCACGAAGACAGAGAAGACATTCAGTATGAAATGACAGACACAGAGACAGAGCAATGCCAAGACGAAGGCATAAGGAGCAGCTGAAGAGGGAGATGAGGAAAAACAGCGAAGGTGTTTTGTTTTTGATCTGAAGGCTTTGTTTTTTTGGCTGAACTCAGGAAGGTCAGGCTCTACAGAGAGAGGAGTAGGAGGGAGGCAGCAACGCCTGACAGCACTTACTCTTCACCCCCTTTTTCCCCTTGCGCTCCTTTTTGTACTGCTCCTTGAGTTTGGTTATCAGGCCCGGGTCCACGTCCCAGGCCTCAGAAATGCGACCTTGCTCGTCCTTCTCTACACAGGGGGAACAAAACGAGACCGAGAGGCTGTTGAGAAACTGCCCTGGTCGAGGCCCAGGAGGCCTGGCAGGGTGGTCGAGGTGCAGAGACCTTTCTCTCTCTCTCTCTCTCTCTCTCTCTCTCGGACTCTCATGGAGGTTTCTCGAGCCTCCAGGGGAGTAGTACGCCTTTAAGATCTGAGATGTGTTTCACCTTAATGAAAACAGACTCACTATACTTTGGAGCAGCATTCACAGCCACCTTTTAATCTTTTCTAGGATTTCTATTGAAAGGAGTGAGAGTGGTGTGAGGAAAGTCAATGCCATGGGGGCAGTTCTTTCATTTGAACTCTGAGTCTTGACAAATCTAATCGTAAAATCCTCACCGTGAAATCTTCTGTGGTAATCATTTTGTTGTATGACTCAAACCCACGTTCAAATACAAAGAAACACCTCAGCATGACATCAAGCACAGTTTTCTTTTTTTCTGGCTTTACTCTAAGGACCATTGAGACTCGGAGGGATTCAGGCTGATTTGGTGACACACGGGAGTGGAAGAGACATTGTGGTCACAGGCTAGCTATGGGAACACACAGTGGAAGAGATCACAAACTATGGGTTAAACAGAGACACTCCAAACATCATGATTTATGACCACAGCATGATATGTGAATGATGAGTACTCAGTGAAGACTCACCAAACTGTGAGAAGAAGTCAAATTTAGAGAAATGGGCAAATAATAAGATTTCTGCTTTATAAAATTAGCATCATGTTAGTGCCTCTCAAACTCGGATGTTACATTTGTTGTTGAAAAGGACACAAGCTCATTATTGTGCAACAGAAACTAAACATTTTGAGGCTGTAGGCACTTTAACTCTATCTGTGGGGTTTAGATACTTTTCATCAAAGGCCAAGTCTGTTCTGTCCTTGACGGACTCACCCCAGTCTGTGCCGTCCCCGTTGCCTCTGGACTCGGGCGAGGTGTCCATCTCATCAGGGCTGGACAGAAAGTCAAAACCCTTCAGCGCCTCCTCTGTATCGGGGTCCTCACTGGTGTCCATGCTGGCCGGTGATGGTGACGACGACGATGATGAGGGCTTCTTCCTCAGGATCTTTGGCGGGGGGGATATTGAGAGCCGTTATTAAAAGTACATAGACTACTTCTATTTAACTTTGTGTGAGCGCAGAGGGTGACGGCAGACTGTTTTTCTTACCGTTCTGGATTCCACATTAGGCCTGCCCTCGCTATCCTCTTCCTCATCTTCATCACTGAACTCAGCCGCTGCATTCTCAATGAACTTGAAGGCCTCCAGCACGGCGCTAGTTTCAGAGAGTTCGGCTTTCCTGTTGAGGAACAATGTCGCACCCATGAACACACAGTCGGACTAAACAGCGCTGTTATTACAACACTTAATCTACTACTTTGTGGGGGTGGGGGGGTATTAGAATATTAAACATTTAATACTTTAAAATAAGGCAGAAAATGCCTCAGGTCTTTACAATAGTAAAGATACACATGCGCTAATCTCATCAGCATTCACTGCACAATCTAACATGTCTCGCAAGTCACAACGTGCCTTTATTATACGCATCCTGCACAGTGTTACATGCAGTGATCTTGTAATATGTTGTTTTGGCTTCAAATGCTGAAAACTTACCCTCTGGTGCCCATGCCCTTCGCTGTTGTGTCCGTCCCATTCACCAAAGGCTCGGTACTGGTCCGCTCACCTGCCCTCCCGCCCCCGTCCCCGGCTAGCCCTAAGAGCGCTCTGACCCGCTGGGACTTCACATCCAAGATGGTGTCTGTGTAGCCCACCTCCTGTAGGTACCTGGAAGAAGGTAAATAAACCTAAAACTGGTTGTATTTGACCTAAACCAATTGTGTAATTCATCATAGAAGGACACAAACAAAGTTGATAAGAGATGTAAAGAGAATTTTTAAAAAAAAACCAGTCTCTCATGTTGCAAATGGCCAGTAAATAAGGTTCTTTTACAAAAACAGGTGACTCTACGATCATTTACTACAAAGACTTCAATATGATCAGTGATGAGGAAGAGGCAAGAACTTGTTACTGTCAAAAGTGACAGGTCCTCTGGCAGTTGTCTGGTTGACGGTATCAGCTCTGTGAGGCAAGACGAGCTACTCATCAAACATTACACCCGCCCAGTAGGGATGCAGAAGAAGCTCGAGTAGTTTGAGAGGGCCACTGACTGAAAGGGAGGGGTGTCTTAGCACATTATTGATCTGTCCCTTGACACACACAGTCAGGAATAAATTGGCTGCCTCATCAGCCAGCATGTTGGGGCAGATGATGCGTGAGGCTGCCTGATGGCGTCTGGGATCAAGACGGGAGCCCGGTTTATTTACACAGACTGACGGGAGAGTAGGATGATACAATAACCAAACGCTCCCGAGACAGCTGTGTACATCGGAGAGAAAACAAAGCAAAACACACAGCAGCTAGTGACGGCATCTGGCCATGAGAGGGAGCTCTTCATCACAGTTTTATTTGGGGCTGTAGCACTTGTGGCCCACTAGTGTGCTTTATAAAAGCTGATGGTCTGACCCAAGAGTCAATACTATTGCAGAGAAATGCAACTAGGGGCCAGTGAACATCCTGGTACGTTGATACAGTTAATATTAGAGCAGTGATTTTGCTTTCTGGGTTGAAGAGTGTCACGGAAATATTAAAGCGTGTGCGCTCACTGTCTGAGGAGCTGACGGCCTTGTTTCCAGGACAGCTGATTGTTGAGTGATCCAGAAGACTCGTTCTCGTTGGCCTCATCTGGAGGAGAAGAGAAGGACACAAATTAGGGCTCGGCAAACTGCGCGGCCTCTGACATTATTTCCACTCTGTAAACACGACCAGAACATTCCTGTATCACAGCATCCTGCCAACTACACACATCCAGTGCTTAGCGGTTTTCATTGAGCCAGCAGTGGGTTAGAGTTAAACCCACTGTTGTGCCAATGAAACAACAAATTTGTTATGAAAATAACCAAAGATTCTTAAAATATTAATATTTTCTTTGTATTTTTCTTTTGTACTTTTGTGTAGTTCATGGTTGGATTTAGACCAGAATTATTATTTGCAACCATGTGGAACTTTAATAACTAGTCTTAATCCAAATATTATCATCCTGCCAGATTAATACTGTTTGAATAAATTGTAGCGCTAGCAGCAGAAACCAAGAAGAGATTTAAAACTAATTAGCGACGGCTTCTTCTTTATGCTATAAAACAAGGCAATTGGTATTTAACGACGCATTCCGACACCTTCAAAATGGCTGGTCTATGCTCCAACCATGTCCCATGACATACTAGAAAGAGCATCGACATGTGCCCGTGCCCGCAGCATCCAGAACAACACAAACTCGTTATGGCCGTCTACGGCTCGGACAAAACAAACAATGATGAGATTCAAAGCCCACTTTGATATTCAACGACGTCAGCACTCCGTTCACGAGTCAGCTGGGAATTTTGTATAAAGCAGAGCGACGTGTTAATAAGATTTAGATTGGGTGGCTGAGTGAGAGAGTGCGAGTGTGTGTGTGTGTCAAGGGGTTGATTTGGCTGGGCAGACAGACGAGGGTGCCTCAAAAAGTGGGTCATGCCTAATTCAGGAGGGTGAGGAGCGGGCAGGTGCGCCACCATACGAGCAACACCTCCCAACCCTCATCTCCCCTCCCTCGCCCCCTCCACCTAACACCTCTCCCCTTCACCAACCTCCATCTCCTCCCCTCCCCTCTCCTCATTCATCAACACTTCAAGGGCTCGGGTGCTTTGAACGGCCCTCATGAATAGGGATGAGGCGAGAGGAGAGAAAATGTCGCAATCTGACTTAATGATGGCAGAGGACTTGAACATGAGAGGCCAATCAAACTACAATATGACTGGAAACACGTAGCGCACTGATACAAGAGTGATACCACAGTGAGACAAACCGTGACGCCTACATTTTACATAAAGTTGTTTAGGCGTCATTAATGGAGGCTTTGTGCATTTTCCTGCTTAAATCTCCTGGCATGTATTCATGCAGATAGTTTGGGTGTCATTTTCCTTAGTGTTTAGATGCCTGATGAGGAGCACTGTGCTCTGTGTACTTCACTAAGCTAATAATGCAGTCATAAAGGCATAATTTCGGATGCTCTCTCTCTCTCCGAGCTTTTCACATAACTTTCCTTAGTAGGTGGAGTTGTCATTAATTTTTTGCGATTAAGTTTTCCACCATTTCTAAGCTTCTAATAAATAAAATTTCATTTGTAATAAAGAGATCAAGACGGGACAAGAGAATCAGCTTGATAGCATATGTGGAAAAGAATAAAAACACTCTGGAAATGATCACAATTGAGGGGCTGAAACTCAGTGATGTTTGGCATATGTGCTTCAAAAATAACATTAACATCTCTTAACAGAAAAGATGTCCTCGCTCAACAGCTTTCATTGGGACTAATTTCTTCAGAAGAAAGAGAGACTGCTCACAGCTCTGCGGACTTAAATAAAAACAGAAACAGGCGCTGTTTTGAGCATCACAAATGAAATCAAACTCACCCCTACTGTATTTGGCTAAAACAACCGAGGCAGATATCCCCAAAACAAATAAAACCAGACGATCAACATGGCTGCTGACTGTAAACCGCTAGAGGCAAGAGGAAAAATATGGAAGTTCTACAAATTCCACTCTTTTCTTTCTCACTTCTACCGTCATGAATGCTCTAAATCTTTACAATTTGAAAGCAATTTGATCTCATTTGTTATTTGTTGACTCTCTAAGCAACTCAATATTTATTCTGTATATCCATAACAACAGCGGCTCTTTTTCAGCGTTCAGGAAAGGACAGTGAAAAGAAAGCTATCGAGGCGAACAAGATTCAACATGAATGCTGCCTTCACATTCGTACCAGTCCTGTCACTTGAGGTATGTGAACTCAACAATCACAGTGATTTAGTATGAAGAGGTGGAGTTGGCTGTTTGAGCCACTGTAGACTTACCAGAGTCGTAGCTTGGAGGCTTCATGTCACCTTGATTTAACTCTGTCCCATATTTTAACTTGTGGTACTTTGCTCTAGAAGTGAAAGAGAGAAAAAACAAGGCAGACAAATCAGCAAACAGGCTGATCAAAAAGGTCTGAGAAGAAGCTATTTAAAAAACTCATTATGCGTGGTATCTGCATAAGCTTTGAAAGTCATCCCAACCGTAACCTGCTCTACTTCTTCCAAACATCTTAGCTTGTTAGACAGATTCACGTGTCTGCAGTGGGTTAGACTGCCTGAAATCAAAATGATAACGTTAAAAGGAATATGTATCATGATACAGAAAACATGTGGACCTACTCTAGCAATCCTTTTATTGATTAATCATTTGGGTATATTACCCCTCAGTAAATAGAGGGAAATGCTGGTTAATGCTGGAAAAACACGAGTTCCCTGGTCACAAGTTGAATAATTAAAATAGTTTGTTTTTTAATAATTTTAGATTAAATAAACAGGAAATATTCACATTTTAGCAGCGAAAAGCCATGTTTTACTGGGCCAGCCAATTATTAAATGAATGGTTTCAAATGCTATACGATAATCAAATTGATGTTCATGTTTTGTTATAGCAGCTGTTGTAACGGTATGAACAGTTTCTATTTACATAAAGTGGCTCTGTCCCTTCCTGAAATATTGAGTACTGAACCCACCTGAAGCTTTATTTTTGTTTGGATAAAACAATGAGACAAACGGCATTGAAAATTAACTCAAAGTCTTTGAGTCATTGATTGGTTTTCCCACCTGGCACCTACAAAGTAATATCTTCATGTCTCTGATCGTGTGTCAACACTGAGTATCTGCTGATTTTTTTATTCCTGGATGTTCATCTGCACTATACCTCCCAAAACCTTTTATAATCAAACTCTTCTCTCTCGTAAAAGAATCAGAATTTGCACAATGTGATTACACTGACAGAGGATTTACATAAAATTGCATTTAAAAATTAATGTTACATGGCATACAACATGTAGATATATGTATATATCTATATATACATTTTTTTCTGTTGCTGAGAGTTTCCTCCAGTGACACAGTGCACGGATCCATATCTGAGGTAAAGAGTCAATACAAGGAGAGCTCTCACACCTTTTAGCTCACACAGCCCCCACCACACCACGCCTCCCCAGTGATCCAGAGGAAGCGACCCCTATCCAAATCAAATTCATTTTAAATTGGGTACATCCTACATTCAGAAAGCCATTTCTGATATTGCTTTCAGATACCCTTCGAGACCTGTTGCTTAGCAACCGGGGAAAGTGGTAGTAATCCTGCGTAAGGTAAAGTGTTGCTTCTGAGGCAGCGTCTGCAGTGATCTCACTGGAGAAAAGTAGATAAATATACACTACAAACAGCCGGAGGATGATTCCATGCTTAACAAACCTAATGATTGTGTTACTCACAGAGCACATGTAGGCAAAATATATCTAACCTCTGAGCTGACTGGAGGAATGACCCAACTAACCTATTTTGACACCTGTCTAACTCACTTGTGTTACAGCTCTCATTAGCTGAGACAACCAGCTCCCAGCTCAAATTAAGATACCTGCAGCCAGTCCTTTCATTTGTTCCTCATCCCAGTTTTCTATTCTTAACCATGACTTATCCAGGGAGGACGTTGCCTCAATTTAGCAATGCTTTCCTTTGCATTCATAGAATTCCACACATTCATTCTAGTAGCTGTCTGACCCAACCAGTGTCTTCTACTGTGGATCACAGTGCTTCTGGCTGAGGGAGTAGATAGTGACTGGACTGCTTGGCTACACAGTCAGGCAGCTTTAAATCACACCTGCACAAAATGTAAACTACGGTTAACAATTTGATTAATGTTAGAAGGATAACTGTAGTTGATTACAACTTCAGTCTGACGGGGCAGGAAACATGAGCTGAAGCTGTCAGGCAGGTTTGTAAATTTAAGAGGTAAACTGACAGGAAACACACTTGAGCACTGATGATAATTCCCTCATTACACAGGAAAACAGCGTACTACAAACACGGCTACGGTAAGCTTAGTGGGCCAAAGTTGAGCCAGGGTGCCAATCTATAACCTGTTTATAAAACACCAGCATTATAAGACACCTTGGGAAATACTTTCACTGCTAAAAGATACCCAGATACATTTGGTTAGTCTGAGGTTTCATTTGAAACCTGCTACATTGTCTGACTGCTTATGTTTCTTGCCAGTTTTTTAGCAGTTACTGTGGTGATTATTAGTTATTATCTGTGGAAATGATGGCCAAAAATTACTAAATTAAAACCCAACTAATAATAAACTTGAATGATCCCTTCACTGAGTCGACTCTGAGCGTTGCCTCATAAATGTTTTACATGTTTAAATGTTTAGTTTTTGTAAAGGGCTACTGCTTCACAGTCCGTTTGAATGACATGCTCAATGGCTTGAAGTCACATTAATAAAGACGTGTTGAAGTCATAGATGTGTCACTGTTCCAGGGTGCAGCCATGCATCAAAGAGGAAGGAAAATGCAAAAGGTATCAACCCCACTACGACAGGGACCTTTTGTGCTACGGTGACGGGCTAATACACACGAGTATGACAACAATCTAATTCTTCTGGTTTACTGGAGAAAGACAGCTGCTGCAGTGAGCTAGTCTTAGGCGGCAAGAGAATTACTCCCTCCTCCTTTTCCTGTCCTGTCCTTCTACTGAGGACGGTGCAGACTCATCAGCATACGGCAGCAAACAAAAGCCTTCATGCCAACACATGCTCTTGTCCAGAGACATCACACCAGCTGGACTCAAGGGGAATCTCTCTGGCACACTCACTTCTGCTGACACCAGCTGAGACACCGGACTGGTACATGTAGAATATAAACAAGAGGAAGCTGGGAATTCTTAAAAAAAAACACCAGCAATCCATTTTGCATATTATCAAATGTGCACAGAGCTGCATTTTGGAGTGCATTTGCTCTGTGCAGGTGCAGCACAAGCTGATATGTTGGCTAGTAAGAACCTCACACCACCATGTTCTCCTTTTCTGGATTTCTCAGACACAGAAATGTATTTTTAGTGTGTGTACAAGACATGGACTGCAGTTGTTGCAGTCTAGCTGAAGTATTTGTGTGTGTTGTGGGTGGGCTGAAGCAGCAGTGGGAGGTAAGGCACTCACCTCTCCTGCTTCAGTGCGTACTCCAGCATTTTGATCCTCCTCACAAGGTCCTTCTTCAAGTTCTCCTGACCTTTCCTCTCCCCCTGCAGGAAGGCGATTTGGGCCTGAAAAATACAAAAATAGGACTGTCAGGTCACATTTTAAACATAGGAAGAGATTTACAGTAGTTGCTTTTTATAAATAGAGTCAATGTTTCCGGTGCTTTGGCATCTTAGATATGAACTAGCTAGCAACAAAGATTTGACTTCAAAGGCAACCTTCATGGGAGAACATCTGAGAACAACTACTTCTGTTAGGACTGAAATAGGATGATGTCAAATCAATATGCGTGGCATGATGGGAAATAAAAAGCTAATCTGTGCTATTCTATTTTAATCTCACCTCACTCTCCCACACTCAAACCCCCACCTCTAAATCCCCTCCCCCTGCACACCACTGTCTCTCTTCAGTAACAGGCAGCAGCTGTTGACGCACTCAGTCTGAGTCAGCACTACATTACATTACATTGCTGGGTACCGCACACACATGCATGCGCGCGTGCACATGCTCACTTGTAATGAGAGTGGAAGAGGCTAGCTCACAGTGCAGCGTTTACTCCAGGGGCTGCAGCACAAGAATCAAACAGCAGATCACAGACTGTGATTGTAACTAACACAATATATATTCCAGTCACTAGATAAAACCATACTCTGCTGTGTATCTAAGCTAGGCTAGTTAGCTTTTAGCAGTGCTACTTTATCTGGTGTTGCTATTACAAATACATTGTTAAAGATGGATTATTGCTTCGATTCACAGTCGTGGTACAGCAGTTTGATCCATGATTTATTCCTGATTCAAAACAATAATCGATTCGATGAAAAGAGAGAAAATATTTTGACACTGACTCCAGCGCACTGTGTGCCAAACAACTGAGTGTTGCCTATAGTAATTAACAGGAGCAACTAATGACGTCTGAGAGTATAAAGCTTTGTTACTGATTTTTTTTAACTTAATTATTTTAATGAAGTGCATTAACATGGATGCATCTTGCAGTCTTATCTGTGTCATGAAAGTTATTTACAACATCTCTGGTCAAATACTTTTCACTAAGAGAAGTGTATTGTGCTAATGGTCAAATACCTTTGTTCTGCTTTAAGATTTCCCTCAGAGTATACTGCATTTTTATGAAGTTGCCTTCGACTAGTCTGAGAAACAGAGAGAAACCAAACTTAACACAATATATTCTGCCCAGTATTTCAGGGGTTACAGCGAGGTAAAGACTGTCAAATGACTCCAGAGGCTGCGAAAGTCTCTAAAGGCCGCGTTGTTTAAAGAAAGGAGGATAATCACGCTGTTGTTTCCATTTGAGCACTTCATCAAAGTTACACTCTCCCATCTCAGTTGTTGAACATCAAGAGCAAGTCAATGAGCACAAGGGGTGCTTTTAAGTGCCACTCTGTAGTTACGAGGAGAATAATGTGTAATGTTTAAATCTGAAACACAGTAACTGCTGCCTATGTGAAGCACTTTGTAACTTGAATTAAGAATATTTTTATATCATATAATATATTATAAACCATAAACAAAGGAAATGTAGAGTGGTGGATACACTGCAAACAAGGATGGAGAAAAGGGCCGCTCCTTTTCAAAAAACAAGTTCCTGTTTTCTCTTGGGAATGATTTAAATTCCAAACATCTTAAAAGGGAATGAATATTGACTTGATTCCCCTGCATTTCACTCGACATGCAGAGGATGGTGCGAGTTTGAGTGGGCTGGATCACAGTTTCACACGGATAGCAAGTAGCGCTGCTGCTGCTGCCTGCAACAATGAGTCATGACAGCACTTCAATCTGCCTCGTATTAATAACAGCATTTCTTAGCATCCACAGTTCTCCGCAGAGGAACTCATAACAACCTGCTTGCTAGGGCTCCAGTGCCCTTAGGATTTAGGGTACACGTTCTCAGTTTGACAGTGTAAACAGGGCTAAGTTTAGTTGGCAACAGTCGCATGCAAGCAGTCTGATGCCAACAACTGATGCTCTTGAGAGGTGGGTCAGCACAGCACATACATCACTCTACCCATTACATCTGCAGTGTCCGATTCCTTATTCGCCCCGTTTTATTAGCTTCTCATCCTTGGCAGGATCTATACTAATGCACTTTGAATTGACAACAATGCTAACAATGTTTAGTATGCATGTGACTTTCACTTAGCAGCCCAGTGACAGTAACATGAAGCAGGGCAGTGATGCTACAGTAGTCGTAGATGAGAGAGTGAGCTATTCATATTTTTTTTTAAACTGATGAAAAATATTTGTCCCAGTAGGTGGAATGAGAGGATTTTCAGGGGAAAAGTGGTGCAGACAATAACTTGCTTTACATTCAGTAAAGCAGGGATCACTCTGAGCTGTCTTTGGAGGACGAGAGAGGAGGCACATAAAAAGGGGGCACAAATAAGGCATTAGGAAAATATTGCATATGGAAAATTATTACTGTTTGGATTTGGCCAGACTGCGTGGCTCCCAAAATAACTTACTCTGGCTAAAGTGGCTCCAATCCAAATATCAGTGAGGACCACTGCCTTGGGTTATTGAAGCCGCATCACGTGCAACTAAGCTGCAGAACCTACAAACACCTCATTAGGCTGATTGTAGAGCTATTTTCCATTAAATGTCTCCTCATGTCCAGCTGAACACTGTTGATGTGTCTGGCTCAAACTTTAAAACAATTTATTATCATTAAAAAGTGGCATGAGTTCTTCAACTGTAAACAAATCTGTCTTATTTCGGCAGTGGGAGCTAAAGCATGGCCACACAAGAACAGCTTGATAAGTCGCGGTTGCACTCAATTCATGTCCTCCCATGTCAGAAATGGAGATTGCACACCGACTCCTTTTTCACCGTGGATGAAACTGTACATCTGCGTTGAGTGATAGAGCGAGCAAGCTTTTACTTCCTTATCCAAATGAAGCGCTGGCCTCAGGGACCCTTGGCGTCCTGCGGTGCCAGAGATAGAGAAGAGTGCAGCTCTGTGAATCTCTGGCTCGCCACCTCTCCTCCATCAAACATTAACCTTGGGAGGAATGCAATGAGTCAACTCGGGCCATAAAGAGACACAGGAAGCATTTAATTCCCGGCCTCACACTGCCTGCATTATTGGGCTGCTGGATAAGGGCTCCTTAGTCTGTTTGAGTAAGAGACATGTAGCATGGGGCATCCATCTAGAGCGCAGGGCTTTTCAGAGACAGGAAAAGGAGGCAGAAGAGATAGTCTAATAGCTAGGGTGGAAAATAAACACCAGCCACAAGAGAGGTGGTCAGAATACTTCTTCTTTGGATATATCTTCCAATCCTAGTCTGGCTGTCAGTAGTGTACTCTGAATTTAATTTATAAAACCGGGAAAAGACATGGATAGCCATTTCCAGCCCTACTCGGTCATAATTTGGGACACATCTGAAGACAGAAATACAGGAAAATGAACAGATGAACAGATATTTAAAAATAGAGTTCAGATCTTTACCATTATGGTACATATCAAACATTTCCCAGTACCATTTAGGTTGATGTCAAGTCAAGTTAGTTTCACTTTTAATCTTTATATTATTGGAAAACAGTTTTTATGGTCACCACAGGAGCACGACTTAACATGCAGACATGTAGACTTTTTAAACACGCTGTTGGTAGTGTGTTTAAACAAACTGCTGGTAGTGTGTTTAAAACACAGACAGCAGGGAAAAAAGGGAAACAATTCCACCACATTTTAGATCTTCAGTCCATGAGTGTAGGATGTTTATGAGCGATATCCCCTCAAAGACCTTTAAGTCTAAGATTTGTGAATTCCAGACATGTTTTGTCACAGACTTGTTCTGCGTTATCGCCAAAGACATCTACAACACAATGAGGCCATTTAATCCAGACAGACTGAACACTGTGAAAAATCCAGTACATCTGAGTGGCAAGACTGAGCTCACTCCGTTGTTAAAAGAAATTCAGTGGGTCCTCATACGACCCCAGGGCTTACTCACAAACAAAATGGTCACACATGCTGGCTGTTCGGCAGCGGTAAGAGCTGAAGAAGGCAAAGGGGCTGGTGTAAATCCCACATTTACAATGCAGACAACCTTTCTTTCAGCGGACACCGGTTTTACTCTCACACTTTCCGCAAACCAATGAGCACCGTGATGGCCGACCTGATGACTAGCCAAGTACATTCCACGCATGCCATTACACTAGTAGCAAGAGGAGAAAAAAAAAGGCAGCAAAACAACTGAAGCAAGACAGAGGTGCTGGGGATGAGTGTAACATGGCTGCACCAGCGCTTTTTCTATGTGTTCACAGAAAACATCACCACGGATTAACATCCCCTCTTTAAAGGCCAAAACAGCAAGTAGGTTAAATCCTGAAAAGTTCACTTACAATAAAATTTCCACCACTAATACAGACACGGATAAATGTATGTAATCAGTTTAACATTTTAAATTTACTTTTCCTTAAGAAAGAATATGTGGGTGGGTAAATCCTCACAGCTAATATAATTTTATATAACAATATATCACTGAGTTCAATTTAAGACTTTTTAAGATCCTCATACTGGCCAAAATATACAAGTGTTCTGGAAAACTAACCCAGAGACGATATGGCCTAGATTTATTTATTATTATCACACTGATTTTTCAGTACTTCCGAGCAGTATATAGCCTCAAAAAGAAATCCTCATATAAAACTGGACCACGACCAGGATTCACAGCACAAAAAAGAAAGGATGGATGGATATTAATGTACGTAAATTCAGTTACGTCTGTAAAACTTAAAAGATGATGTACTGTAGCTGTATCTAGCGGTAGTGACACTATTTGTTACAGAGTTGGTCAGTGACATAGCATGCAACTCAAATACCATTTCAATAAACCTGGAAGGGAATGTTGAATTAAATAGTTTCAATCCAATTTGTCCACTGAGTGATCAAAAATGAGATTGATAATGTCATGTGCATATTAGGCTACCCAGGTGTAACACAGTAAGGTGCAATTTCAGCAACATTTCTGAGGTTCAGCGAATTATATAGAGTATTCCAGTACCCTGTAATGTAATGTATCGTACCATGGCACCACTGTACCACTGTACTGCAACCCATGTAGGGCCCACAAAGGTCTCCAGGGAATTCAAAGGGACAGCAACCACTGTATAAATGGTTTTGCAGTCAATTCTGATAGTAGACAACTGAATCCTGTCTCGCAGTCTGAATCAGCATCATAGCGAGCCTTATTTGTAAACTTTTTTGGGTCTATGATGACAGATTGCTGACTCCTAGGTTGGATTATCATGTAACTACTAGCTCCAGTTTTATATCCAGCCGTCTCCTCGCCCTCTTCCTTCAATCCTTTGCACCAAAACTGGTTTTCTTTCCACGACCACAATATGTCTCTGAGAACATCTGTAAGAAGGCTATGCACTCACTTTATGTACGCATATTACACAATCACTGGGCTGACTGTCGGGTGTGGGTATCAAACAAACTGCTTAGCTTAATCCGCAGCTCCATTTTGCTCCTCCTGTGCAAGAGAAGCACTGAGTTACATTACAATACTGAAGACCTGTGATCGGGCTGGAGCTCACTCACTTCAAATGCACAGTGCACATCGATCCACCCTGCTAATGTCCACCAGCACAGAGTCAGGATTGCTCTGAGGGTCAGGGTGAGACAGTGAGCTGCTCAAACTGGGAATTAATAAAGATTTCTGCTCAGTTGTCTGAAATGAACAAAGCTGTGCCTTTCACCTCTTTATACGATGCCAGTAAAACAATGGACCTCCTTACACTGTCAGACCTCTCTCAGAGTCAAAAATACATCTTCTCTCATCTCCTAAACCTTCACAGACACACAGATTTGCGGCTCTCAATGCATCACGAGTTCAAACTTGAGCTTCAGTTGACATGTTGCCGTCACACAGCTCACGTCAATTTGACGCTGCACTGCTACCTTGCAGGGGGTGCAAACAAAGGCGGCATGTTAGGGACAAGAGTACTGCATCCCATGTTGCTGCATTAATATTACATAAGGCTCATGGTGCACATGCACACACTCACATACTTGTATGCAGGTAAAGGGCTAAATTTTTCAACATCAGCATTTTCTCTGACAAATAGGTCTTGTGACTGCAAGGTGTGGTCCAGGCAGAACCGTGCTAAAGACATTTACAACAGCTTCACTATCAAGAGAGTACAGGTGCTAAGATGATTTGAAATGGGGAAATTATTTTAACAGAAGACTCCAAGGTTGTAAAAAGCCTTCAAATGATGGGTCTGACTACATTTCTGGCAAATTGTGATCATTTGTCCAGTTACAAGTAACAAAATGACAAAATGAAGACTAGAGCTGAGCTGGACACATTACATTTCATGTTTAGCACTGATAAGCACAGATTTATTTGTGGTACAATAATATTGGCTGATATTCTCCTGTCATGAGTATACTGGTACCATATCGCTTTTGGCATATATGTTTCTAAAACACTTTTTTCCTTCTGGTGTGTAATACAGAAAAATTGCTTGTGGCGACATATTGGTGCTACTGTTTATATTTATATTGGTGTAAACTATTTAACTAAAAAATGTTCTTAGGTCATAATTTGTGCAAAGTGGTGGATACACTGCAACACGCACCCCACATAAAAAGGTCAAACATCAGGCGCCATATTGGTGATCAGTGCATCTTTCCTCAGTGAGATAGGTACAGTCTCAAAAATCACAGTCAGGCACAGACCCAATTCCCAAAATTTGTATATAATTGCAAAAAATGTGCAGATTTAAATTTACTCTTGGCCCAAACCTTCTGTAATCAAAAAGATTATTAAGAAAGAAAAGCAGAATGTTGAACTTAGAATTTTACACACACACACACACACACACATATATTTTTATATACACACAACATAATATGTATTCAAGATTCACAAAAAAACAACCAAAAAAAAGTGTATGTAGCAGTATGATGAAAATATTGCTCTAACAATTTACACCAAAGCGGGAAAACAGTTGTGCCACCAAAAAGTGGAAAAGTGGGAAAACAACAATATCATATCAGATTATCATCAGAGCACCAATTTACAACTGACAGACTGGCGACCTCAGAGTTACTGTAAAACTGGGGGAAGCTGGCAACTTTAAGGCACAACCAGGCAGCTGCCCTACACACCCACGCAGACAGATGAAGGCTGTAAGTGTGAATGGAGGATGGAGAAGGGAATTAACAGGCCGACAAGGCAGCTTTACAGCATGGAGAAAGGCTCTGGTGTGAGTCCAACAGGGACAGTAGTGCAAAGCTCAGAGGAGCATGCTTTAGTTAACAAACAAGGGTCCTTTCAGGCTCTCTCACAGACACAAACCATTTTAAACTACTCACTATAATGTGTACTGTGAATATTTGCCATGCTCTGTCTTTGTGGTCTGGTGAATATTACCACAATCTGTCTGTTAAGTGTAGCGGTTGATGGAGACATTTCCTTGTTGTTATGTGAGAAAGGATGTGAGCAGCTGTGTAGCATTAGTTTCTATGTGAAATGGGGTTTTTTTTTTAAACATCTGTCAAACCTAACATTTTTATGTTCATATCTGAGAGCAACAACGAGTACATATATTCTTGGTAAGGAGGCATGTACTCTGTTTTTTTTGGACTTTCCCACTTTGAGGCGCACACTGAGAGGGCAAACAAAAATAACTGCAGCTTGGGGGTGGACGTAGTTTCGACTGAGGAATGACGGTGACACCCATTTTTGAATGCCACGCTACATGCGTATGTATGTTTGTGCATGGTTCAGTCCCTCTTATTGCTGCACCATTGAGCTAAATATGCCTTGGGCTTTGCTATTAGTAAAAGTAAACATGAGCTCAGAGTAATAAGTCATGTAACTGAGGCTTGCTAATTCTAGACTGCTCCAGTTCGCTGCAATCTTCTGACATGGAGATAAATAATCGAATTACATGAGCCATGTAACAATCTTACTGATGTCAGAAGCTTTTCTTTCACAAATACAAGAGACACTTCTATCCTGTGTAGATGAATGGGTCCACGATTCAGTCTGCACCCACACAGAGCCACCCTACACCCTGAGTCACCTTCAACCTTCTCCTGGTGTCAAATTATGGCTGCTGACAGATACTTCTGGCAAGGAGATACCCTATGGAGCAGGGATTTCCCCACAGCTGGAGGGCTGGTAAAGCACACTGGAGCAGTGCCGGACCTGTTAAGGGCGTAACTAGACTCAACCTCAGCCATCAGGCCTTTAAAAGCTCTGTGCTGATCAGCACAGCAGGTCGATGTCCATTATTTCCATGAGATCACAAATCTCTGCAAATGTGTAAAGCAAAAACTCTTTTTTCCCCTGATTAAATTTAGCTTGAAATCATTTGGTCAACATAACATAAACACCATGCAATTTTAATGGTAACTGCCACAATACCCTTCACAACTAAACTATGCTTTTAAGCTAATGGAGGCAGGCTGTGTATGCAGCGTTTATTAAAAATAAATATTCTTCACTAGTGTGAGAGCCACTAATCTAACTTTAAACTAACAGAAGTTGGGCTCATTCATCATCCTGGTGTAGTGCCTAAAGAAAGTACTCGTACTTGTTCAGGTGCTCCAATGGAAATGAATCAAAAACCATGTTGACAACCAGTCAATTAAAGCTGAGAGGCATGGCTGATTAATCATATCAAAATTAATACATAACTATTTTAACATTAAAGCTGGCTTTTAAATGAGACAATATAAACACAGATGGCTTTCCCTGTTTTAAACTATTGGTCAGACAAAACAAGACATTTGAAGAAGTCACCCCGTAAACTGCAAACTGACATTTTTCACCACTTTATGAGATTTTATAGAATAAACAACTAATCAATTAATCGCCACTTTCATTAACAAGGTAACATACTGCATACTGACTACAGCTGTATCCTATCACTGGATAAGCAAATCAGCTTCACTGTGTCAATCAATTGATTATCAATGACCATTCGACTGGAGTCTAATCATGAATGACAGCAGCCTGTGCATTATGCAGAAACAGCACAGCAGCAGGACAAGTCAGACATGTACAGTACAGTTTCTGTGTTCCTCCAGAAGAGAGGAGTGGCTCAATGAGCATGACCTAACAAGCTGGCTGGGCGACATTCCTACAGGCCCTGGGGTTTGTCTTCCTCCCAGACAGCGACATAAGACACAGCTTCAACTGTCCTCCTTTCATTGTCTGTGCAACTAGCAAGGAAAAAAAACATCCTGGGAGGAGAGCATTCATTGATTTGTGTAATCGCTTTATATACACTCTTAATGGGTTTTAATCTGAAACCACGTATGTGACCTTCAAACTTGTAAAACAAATTGCGAGTTTTGATTCTGTAATTGACACGTAAGTGTGTGGACATGCTGAGGAACACTACAAGCTGTAGGATGCAGGAGGATGAATATAGAGAGGCTGCACAGTATATTCCATTAAGATTCTACGCCAATTTTTCATTATTCATACAGGTCTACTTATGTTCATTTAAATTACTTTCTATCTTTGCTTCCACACTTTGGTCCTCTCTGAAAGTTAATCCACCAGTACCTTCTATGGATGAAAGTTATGTAAACCTTTGCAATATGTACACATCCCTCAAGGACACACAAGGTTACATCCTGTTGGATTTTCAAAGTTTTTCAATATTTGGGTGATCACTGAAAGATATTAAAAGAGAGTCACAATGACATAACAGAAAACTCCTTCAAACATCTATCCAGATAGGTACAGTGCTACAGTAAGTACATTTTAATTGTGTATTGTGGGTCAAATTATGTTCAATCATCAACCAACCTCAAAATTGAGGTTAGGCGCAATAGCGAACAAGAACTCAAACTGAGCGTGCATCGTTTTGCCGCCACAAACAAACCAGCCAGTAAACCATTTAGCAACCTCACTGTGCTTTGCCGCAGTTGCTGCAGCTTCGCTGATAAGCTTGCTTCATGACAGCAGACAGGAAGTTTAATACACGGGCCAGTTGAGTCAAAACCCTACTACAGTGAGCACGGTATACGTCACCAATCTAAAAACAATGCAGTGTCCCCCCCCCCCTTTTTTTTGTTAGCTGAGGTCAGACTACCGATGGAGCTGCCGGCTGTCAAACACTAAAAGTCAGTGTTGACTCTTGGCCCCACAATTGAGTCAAAATGAAGAAAAGAAAATATTTTTTTTCAGGAAGACTCAAGTCATTTTACATTCCAAAGTAATTTTGCCTACTGCAGATACTTGAAATATGAAGATTGACTGTTTCTGACTCAAATTAAAATCAGTTAAAGCCACAAATAAACCAGTGATCGTAATTCTAGTATTTGCTCCTACTGTTTTAAACGTTACTCAGCCAAAAAACGCCAACAGGCAGGAGCTTATTCGCTTGTTAAAATACAGTAAGCTGACTAGAACAGTAGTTTAGACTCCTATACACTACAATCAAAAATTGAAAATGAATGAAAACTGATACAAAACCAAACTTTATGGAGGAAAAAATGTAATTCCAGTAAAATGTAACCACAACAATACAGGGATTTCACTGTGAACTTTGGTATTTGCAACCCACTCATTTCTAGTTGAAGCAAACTAACCATTAAGCGTCCAAATTTGTGGCGGTTTCCCTTTGGAAAAATCTGGTTCACAGCAGGAAAACCTACTGCCTTCATAAGTCTCACAATAGCTGGATATTTGAGGTGCTTGACCATCAGGTAGGGGTTCAGATTAACTGTCAAAAGTGTGAACCTACAAGTTATACCTACAAAAATCCCGTGACCTTTTCCCTTAAGGCAGATAGCATTTTTTATTTTCTGTTAGGAGTGGCAGTGACATGGCAGCTAGCTTATGATAAGATTCATAACAAGACATACACACTCCACAGTCTAATATGAGTTGGTCTGTCAGAAGTGACGGCTGTCAAGAGATCAAAACACCAATAACTGCCACCTTTCCCGACGTTACTTCTTATGACTTTGAATTAAAATTTAATAAAATCAAGGCGGGGTACTATACAATTAGCGACAAGTAGGCAGGTAGCCGTTGTGTATTTCTACAGAGCATTTTAGCAATACACGTTAGCTACTTTGCGAGTAAAGGTAGCCAACTGGTGGTCGTTTAACTAAACTAAATGTCCCATAAACCAACTCTAAAGCTCGTCTTTCAACTCCAAAAGGAAGCAAGAAAGTTTAGAGGCTTAAGTCACAGAAAAGAGGTCGCAAACAGTCGTCGTGCAGTCGGGTCGTGGGGGGCGCTGTAGCTGCTTTAGCTTCTGGGCTAAAAGCTAACAAGCTAGCCTGCTAACCAGAACAATCAAACACTGAAACTCAACGCGAAATAACGTTGCTAGAAAGGTGCGGCGCCATGCCCCGGTAGTGCCACCAAATGTGATCGTGTGTGCACACAGTGTGGGGGTTTTACCTGTAATTCGGCCCGCTCCACCTCCCATTGTGCTCTCTCTACTTCGAAACGGGCCCATTCGTGCTGCAGGAAGTGCAAGATCCCCGGGATACTGTACTGCGCCCTAGCCGCCTCCCCAGCGTCGCCATCAGGCAACGGTCCTTTCCCACCGCCGGGTAAAACAGAGTTGTTATTGTTGTTGAAGAACACGCCGGGCCCCGCCTGTTCGTCCATGGCCGGGCTCGGTGGAAACCTGCGTCCGTTGTCTCGTTGATTCGATGTTCTAGATACAGACGGAAGGGCAAAAAACCTATCGACTGCGCTCTGTCTCCTCGGCTCGGGGGAATGAACTCACTTTCTGACAGCTAGCTGTCATTGAATGACGTCAGTAACAACGGTCACGCCCACAGCATGTTGACTGGGGGCGCTCGATTGCTCTACCCAGACTCCCCGCAACACAAGAGTCGTCTTGTTTTTATTACCCATTTTACCATAAAGTTGTACGCTAGTATTTACTTACCAAATTAGGCAGAAAAGAGTAAACAAATACTGGCAACAGCAAAGCGAGTTCAAAGCAACTTTATTCACATTTCAAAGAAAGGAGGGTCAAATATTACACAGGGCGATTCCAATTAATCTGCCACTTTATTAGGGCAGCTGGAGCGCACCTATGCGTGTCTCCATTACACATAGATATGTTTGAATCAAAATCGGTTCTACGCAATACAACAATCTGTATGATAAGCAGAGCAAACATTAAATTATGTACTTGTTCATTATGTTTCCCATTTATCAGCAGACCAATTAAATGTCTCTGTAGAATTAATTACTATTTCTGCCTAAAACAATTTGAAAACATGATGCATTTCATATTCAAAGGATTCCAATAAAATCTAATTCTGGGCTAAAATAATGACCAAAAGTAATTTCTCTATTATGTTTAAGAACATGTAGTAGGAATGTTTGTAACATAATTTAAGAGCAAAACAATTTAGAAGATACCCACGTCAGTAACATTCAGCAGATCATGGCCAAGTAAATTAAACTAACATGCTTGATTGGAATCTAAAGGAATAAAATCAATGCCATGTTCATGGTGAAAATGGCATGTAATGAGTATCAACTTTGGATAGTGAGGAATGACGACCAAACATGAAGGACGAGATCAGAAAAAAACAATCTGTTGAAAAAATAGAAATGTAAAGAGTATCCCTTTGTAAATGTGCATCAAGTCCAGAAATGATACATTCACACAATCAAAAATTCCTACAGATTTTAAAGTGAGCTCTTTTCAAGTGAACATTCAAAGGCTTTTTTAATATTTACACAATTGCCTTCTTGACTTCAAGAAGAGTTCTCTTCCATCAAAAACAAGGATGAGATGTAGAATAAATAAATAAACTTAACTAGCTGTAGGTGATACAGACATGACATATGGTACTAAATTGTTGACAGAAAACAAAAAAGACAAAAAACACAACATTGAATTAGGCTGCTATAGTATACAGTGCATTTTTGGAAAGTTTAGAAGAAGCTGGTCTTGAGTTTGATGGTCGGTGCAGCTTGTACAGTCGGCTGAGCCTGCCTGGCTGCGGCTTTGGCCCTGCTGCTGGCCTGGTTGGCCCGTATAGCAGATTCCAGACGGATTTTAAGCTCAGGTGCTGCACCAATTACTATCTTGAAGGCAGCTGGATAGAGGGGGCCAATTCGCATTAAGTTCTGAAGAGCAAAATCATGTAGGCCTTTGGAGACTTGTGGGGCAGATGAGATGGCATTTTCATCCAAAAGATACGAGATGAGGGTTGGTACAAGAAGAGCCAGCAACTGCACCCCTAATAAAACACATAAAAACACATGACACATTAAAATGAGTGAGAGAGGAGTGGCTGCAAAAGTATTACTGCACTGCATGCAAATGTAACTGAGGCCATATATCCAACCTACATGTTATACTCCTAGACCAGAGATATCACCTAAAGGCCGTGGCAGATCAATTCACCACAATGAGAAATACAGATACAATATATGTAGTATCTCCAAAATGTGTCACTATACTCATCACATTCATTGAGGAATGCTCATTGTTAAATGTTGATTAGTTATTTATTTGTATGGGCCAGTAAACTGACCACTATTTAAGTGAAATGAAAAATTGCTGGTGCTGTGTTGTTGGACAGGAATTACTCATGGGTCATAAAATGTAAGATGATCACAATTCTGACCAGAGTGAATAGAAGCAAAAATCAATTATGAATTGCACAATAAATTAGATCGGCAACAAGTAATCCATCAGTTTATTTACATCAAATTAATTGGCACTATTTTAAGAATCCTGTAATTATTTGACTCATTTTCAAGCAACAGCTGACCATCACAGCTTATTTTAATGCAGATATGAAATCGATCATAATGTTCCAAGCACATTTTGAGTCTGTATGCAGAGTAGTTTGCTTTTCTAAGGAAATGAGCATTATTGGTGGTGACAAAATACAAAATGTATGAATATGAATAAGAATATATATTGTAACAAAATGCTCAAATCAATAGTCAACCTGACTATTAAGCTATTGCAGGGAGTCTAAATTTAGAATTTAATGCTGTATTGCTCTGATCTTTGATAGCTCACAACCAAATGCACTGAGCCAAATACTTTAAGAGGCCTACTTTAATGAAGCTAAACACTTTAATGCAATAAATGCAGGACTTCAGTGGTCCATTAGGCAGAGGCACACTTACGGTTCTGCTCTTCACCCATGCCGACCAGATTCTCCAACACCCTGATGCCCTCCTGCACAGCCTGCAGCTCAGCAGCAGTCCCTGGCCGGCTGCGCTCCACTGCCTTCAGCTTTTCCACCATGAGTGGAGCCAGAGCATGGATGTACGGAGTAGAGAGGGCACGGCTAGAGTGCTGAAACACTGACAACAGCAGCTGGTAACAACGTGCCTGAACCTGCATTAAAAAAAAAACAGCAACAACTTAACTTGGCTAACATGGCTTCACACATCTAGAAAGTTAAACACACCTGTTGGTTGGGCATTTAAACTTAAATAGGTTGAGACTGTCATACTTCAGCTGTGTTTGTATACATAGGTGCTTACCCAGGGATCACTAGAGTTGAGTGCATTTCGGAAGCGGTCCATGCACCCCTTCTGCAACACGGTTACTCCAACAAGTTCACTGCTGGCAGACAGCAGGAAGAGTGTGATCGCCGTCAACATACTGACCTCATCCATGTCAGGCCTGGACTCATCTACAGAATCACACAATCAAGCATGAAAACGTTTAATAAAAATGCTTTTCCCCACTCAACAGACAAACCAGAGGTCAAAGTCAAACACGTGTGTGTGGGGACTTGGTTACCGGGCTGGGAGTACTCGAGTACAGATGCCAGGCTGCTCCTCACAAGGCCGGTCCACTGCATCTGCATGCTCTCCACCCGCGCCAGTGGGGAGGTGATGATTGTCTTTATGCCCTGCAGGGCAGCCGACACGGGCAGAGGTACCGAGTTGTCAGGTGTCTTAACAGCTGTTTCCCTCAACACTCCCGTGATTAAGAAGAGCACTGTAGGTAGGATTGTCATGCTTCCTGTACAGGGGAAACAAGACCAGCACAAATGAGCTTTCATGCCATCATGAACACTGATGATGATATTCATGTTTAGTCTTTATCTCACACAAATGCAAAGAACATCATTAACGTACACAAAATTGAACAATGCAGGCCAAGCATGCTGTAATAGTTCTAAATAAAATAGTCAGGCTGAAACAGAGACTTGCTATCAATGTGTACCAATGTTACAGATCTGCTTTTCTATGTTTTTTTCCATATATTGCATGGTTTGTGTGTGTTGCAGTTTGCCTCCAGCCTCACCAGCGGGAGAGCAGAGCGAGGGCAGTTCTGCTAAGATAGAAACTGTGTTGGCCACCAGGCGTGCGCTTTCTTCAGGTAGTCGCTGAGGCCTGAGTGGCACATGGCTGGGTGACTCCTTCACACGTGTATTGAGCTGTGGTAAGTGGCGGACCAGGATGAACACGAGCAGCTCCATGGCTGCAAACACCAGAGACTTGCCAGGGACGAGCTCCCCTGTGTCTCCTCCTTCCCCCAGGCAGGGCTGCGAGTCTTTCTCGCCTTCTTCTTCTTTGCCTAAGCAGAATAACAGTGACCTAGATCACTCAAACAGCCACACAACTAAAACAACTTTGTTCATTCATCTTTCAGATGATCAAAACGGCACTGTGAGTCTTGTGTTTAAGTGTAACATAATGTATACATGGCTGAGCCTGTGGGATGTGTTAGTTCCTGACCTTTGTTGGTCCTCTGCCGCTGCAGATGGTCCTGTGCAGCCCTGATGGTCTCCTGGACAACAGCAGTGACCTGGAGCTGTACAGCAGGAGGATCCCGAGTCAGCAGCAGTCTGTGGAGCACGTTCAGGAGCTCCACTGCCAACAGCTACAACAGAGAAAACATTTATAGTGATTGCTGTCAGAAATAGTAGGAATCTATAATATATATTCATAAAGCCTGACACTTCATACTGATCCGTTCTGGCTCAAATGTTAACAGAACTTCGAGAACATTTTTTTGCTATATTTGCCTTTCAAAGAACATCTCAGATCTCATTTAATAAACAATATTATATGCTATAAGCGATCTCCTCTCATCAAGACAAACCACACTCAAGATGTGGTTCTAGTCTGTGACAGGAGATTGTAATGACAGTGAAGCAGCAGCAGAAAGACATATGCTGTGTCCTAGTTTAAATGGCTGGATCCACACTTGCGTCAATGGGCCGGCAAAGACCTGCCCCATTTCAAATGCTCTTTAAAATGCAGTGGAGACGCACAACCTTCTTTAGTGTGAAGTTGTTTCCTTTGAAGCCCTCAGTTTGCATTTATTCATCGCGGGGCAGTCAGTTGTTTATTGGAGCACTGGAGCAATGCTTGGTAACTCGTAAAGTCAGTAAATATCACATAAGCCTGTCACATTAACCAGATGTTTGAACTATGGTGGCGATTAGTCAGTGGTAAATGCACCGCGTGAACTAGGGCAATCAAATAACTACTGCAACATGTAAAGAACACAGGACTTGCTCATTTGCAAATACCAAAGCCACCCACTGGAACCTGGCAGTGTCCGCTGAATTTGTCATTTTGGTTTATGCAGTGCTTGGATTTCTGTTAACGTATTTCTGTTAACAGTTCTCTTTTGATTGCAAATTTAAACTATTTCCAAGATGTAAATGATTGCAGCACTGAATTAAAATACTTTTATATGTGCTTAATTAAACCATTGCACTGAATGTGTAAAGAAAATAAAAATTCTAGCACTGTGGTATCTTCCACATACCCCTCCTCCTTAAACATTTCTTCACTGGTCTTTACCTGGTCCTGGGCGATATGGGTCTTAGCACGTGGAGATTCTAGCAGGGTGAACAGGGCCTGCAGGCAGGACATCACATGTTCAATGGGCTCCTCGGGTCGGGGGAAGCAAAGAAACTCTATACTGACACCTGAGAGACACAACACAGAAATGCACTTAGAGTGTGTTTGTGCTCATTGCATTTTCTACATGCCACCATCCTTTCACTGTTAGCCGATGTGAAGTGGATCCATGGCCGAAAGGTAAACAAAAAAACAGTCGCTGTGAAAATGGGTTCCACTTTGCTTTTTTGTGGGGGATTGTGGGTCTTTCCTCTGTATATGATACAAACTCAAACTACATCAGTACAGGTTTTCTTATTGAGGTGCCCACGAGGAATAAAAATACAGTAACATTAATACTAAATAACACAAATGATGTGTTTCTTTACCCAGCATTAGATGCATCCTGTCTTCCACTGACTCCTCAAAGGTTTTTGTGGTGAGAGAGGCTCCTTGAGGGAGGGCAGGAGCCTTGGAAGGAGCTGAGGGGACCTCCTCTTTCTCTCCATCAGCTCCAAACCCAGTGCTGCTAAGCCACAGTGCCACAGCATGCAGGACAGGGGCCCATGAACTGCGATAGTGGAGCCTTGCTGTGTCGATAGTCTCTGGAGTATAAAACGCTCCACCTGAACAAAAATACACAATAATGGGACTTGTTTTCATTACATTACTTTGTTATGTGTCTTGACTAATTAACAACTTCACCATATTAATTTAACTAGAGACACAGACATTCAAATATATGCTCTTACATTTATAGACATCAAATGATAGTTTATGTACCCAAAGACAGCTACAACACCATGCTGGAATATCTTATCCCATCACAATGGCTTTCTATCAAGACATGTTTTTGTTGACATTTTATCAAAAACTGTCCAAATCCCGATCAACAGGTGTTTGGTGACACAACATGACTTTAAGTAATTCTCTCTGGAATAAAAATCAAACTTTTAATGGGACCAAAACTAGAGCAAAAAAAAAAAAAAAAAATGTAGCTTGAAGTGTGCTATATATACCATGATCCATTACAAACACTGCAAGCCTACACTGTCCATGAAAACAATGAGGTTTGATCCAGACTTGACTAGAGATATCAACTGAAACTAAGAAAAGTAAAAAATGTGTCATCGGAAATACAGAAAAAAAGAATCTGTCTTGTACCGTCAGGAGGCAGCTGACTGGAAAACTCAGCAGGCAGAGTGAGCAGAGCGTAGTCTCGCAGCATAGCCAGCCACAGGCGGCTCAGCGAGGGCAGCTCTGGCTGCACCAAAGTGATGAGGCTGTCAGGTGGAAGCACGTCGGCGCCCAAATCGTCCTCATCCTCATCGTCATCTGCACTTCGGACAGGTTTGGCAGGCTTAGACTCAGCCTCTTTCTTGATCTTCATCGACACCACGTACACCTGAAAAAACAAGAGTCACTTTGTGTAATCAAGATTCCTTCTGTCCATTTGTAGTGTAATAAATACAGGACAGTCTGATTTGGATCTTACCTCGGCCCATGCCTTCAGCACAGCCAGTTTCTCCATCGTGGTGGCACTCTCGCTGTACAGCTGACTGGATGAGCCTTTCCCTGTCTGCACCTTGTCCAGCGACGACACAAGCAGGTTGTGGACTCGCCGCAGGTCATTGAGGTCACTGACTACACCACTACCAATCCACGTGCTACACACCTGTAGTCCCAGAGGCGGGGGGGGGGTCAAAGCAATAGATAGTAAAACTAATTGAACATTCCCAGCACCTGTGGCCCCTTCAGCTGTAACTTCTCTTACAACACTTAAGAAAAATTAAAAACCTACATTACATAAGCGTTCAAGGTTGATTAGCTATCATACTGTTCTTGACACCCCTGAGAGGGTGGAGGTGTCAAAGAACAGTTATTAATAAATAGGACTGACATGTTAGGGCTGTACAAGTGGAGCATGCATTTATAAGATTACATCCTTCTGAGGAGAACTGCTATTAAGAATATCAGGCATGCAAGGGCAGGTGTCTGAAAGGGGTTTCATTAGGGAGACTTACAAATGTGTTGTGCTGCAAATGTTATTACTGAGATACCTTGATACACGTTTGCTTATTCAAACTATAGGGTAGTTTCTTTGTAGGGCATGTCAGGCGCCCTGCAGTCAACCGCTATGCATTAAATGGCATTTTAATCATGGATATTTGCTTTTTTCGCCTTGAGGAAACAAGAAATCGTGGGTTATTTGTTTGTTTTTTGTTGCTCTAAATTAATTAATCTATTTTTAAAAGAGATACCCTGACGTCAAGCTTTTGGCCTTCAGACAGAACAGAAATAGTCTCAGTGGACAAAAATCATGAGCCAGGGACACGGAGGGGAATGTCAAAGAGAAAGGGGTTTTTTAAGCATAGTGCTGACAGGCATGCTTGCTATTTTCCATTGCCAATCATTCTTCACATCAGTCAAATAAATCAAAGAGCATTAAGGCAGAAAATCTGACACTGCTGGGTTCTAAGGGGATGATGACTCACTGCACACAGTGGTAATTAACTGCTCCAGCAGTAGCATTGCTACAAAATCCTCTAACATCATTAAAATATATAAATATATGAGAGGTGTTCAGAAGAATAAATGTTACAGTACGCACAGTGCTAACTGTTGTTAGGTGCTGATAGCATCTCTACAGTACACACATCAAACAGGGCAATACACCTCTTTCAAAAGCTTGTGTCTTACCTGGCACGCCTTAGCTGTTATATCAGACGGTGTATCAGGTGAAAAAGCAGGTCTAAGGGCAGCGCCAACCTAAACACATACATGACAGGGACAAAGTTCACTTCCTGTCCTCGCTGTTGATTTTGGACTTCTGCAGCATTTTGCAATTTAGCAGTTTTTGACTCACATTGGCTTGGTACTGTTCAAGGATAACGTGCCCTGGGAACTCAGGCTCTGGTACAGATGCAAACTTTTTAATGATGTCCTCCAGGGCCTGCAGGCCAGCCATCCTCAGCTGGTTACTGTGGTCTGTGGCTGCCATGAAGGCCATGCGGATGAGGTCAGACAAATGAAGCACCAACTGATCTCCTGCATGGACAGAGATTGGGAGGGAAAAAACCACTGTATGAGGAACAGAATCACAGGTAAGTAAAAATCAGAGTTAACAACAGACTTCTGCTCATTTCAACATTTTTCAGTCATGGTTTAACATTTGCTAAGGTAATCCTTTGATGACTAATTGTATGTCAGCAAGAAGGTACACCTGATGGCTGCTTCAAGGTTTCTGTTTGCTTTTTCACACCCTCCTCCTACCAGCAATGAAGTGAAGATCAAATATAGATAAACATAACAAATCAGCTTTTAAAGTTTCACTGTGCCCTTCCAGTGACTCAAACAAACCACATACCCACCTTGAGGCTGAGATTTAATTCAGTTTTAGCTACAGTGCACCTTTTACAGGATTAGTTGGACACGCCAACATGCAGACCAGCCATCCACTCAATCCCTGTCACTAAATTTGGCTTAGCTGCTTCAAGAGCTCCAAAATCACTACACGGTGCTCTTACTGTCCAGCCACTAGAATGCGTTCTTATTTTGGATGAGCTTATATAAATACCGGCTCTACTTTTTCCTCCCACTGTTGCTTACTCATCTCTAGCTTTGTTCCTTCTTGACATTGAAGCACATGAATGAGCTTTTTTCAGCAGCTGACACTTGAAATGCCTAGATGCTGCAAAAAGCAGCATGAATGCCCAAAACACATGCAAGTTTAATTTTACAGCAACCACAACCGTCTTTGCCAAATAAACAGCTCAGCATTAGCTATTACTATAATCAGTTTGAAGCACTCAAAAGACATCACACTGGTGGTACGTATCAATCACAAACCCTCGAGGTGAACTCCTGTTCTGGTGGCATGATGAATGGTACCTTTGGGGTTCTTGGCTTGTGCAGAGCGCGCAGCTGCCAGGTCAAAGTGGGCTTTGTCATTCTCGCACAGAAGGATGATGCGGCACAAGCAGTCGGCGGCAAATACCCGCGTCACCCAGCGTGGCGCCACAGAGGGCTTGGACTTGTCATCTTCGCCCAGGCCTGTGAACATGGTGTCATCGTCCATCTCGTCTTTTTTCTCTGAGTCTTCCTCATCCTTTTCCACCTCAAACACAACAGCTCCCCCTACGTCTGTGAAGAGTACATAGTCACGATACATTGATTTAAAAGAGCAGATTTAGTCCAACACGTTAAGTTTTGTCCACTTTATTGTTGTTATATGTGTTTGTTTGTGCTTTACTGGACAGTGATGACTGATTCTGTGTATGTTCCTAACATGCTTTATCTTTTGCTGATCGAGGCCCTGTAAAGCTAAACAAACACTCAAACTGATATATTGGGACTTATTTTGTTTTCTGTTGCAGCCCTAATTTCCTTAGAGACAGCAATGTTAGTAATAAGTTACAATTTCTAGTTTTGTAATTACCTGTTGTTGCTGCCAGGACATCCTTGCAGAGTTTGAGCCAATGTGAAAGCTTTTCCACAGCAAGAGATGACAGCATGTGGCCCAGTGTATCGTGGATATCAGAACACAGCTTCCTGTCTGTCTCTCGATCCAGCATGCCAAACAGAACGCCCTCCAGACCAGTCTCTGTGATGTTCAGATCTAAACCCGGGACACAGTCAAGTCACAATGTTTTACTGAGGTCTGTTGTCTAAACAGAATCATTCTCATGTGGTTCTTGATTTGTTACTCACTGATTGTAGCATCTTTGCTGTCTCCTGCTCTCTTCGCCAGGCTCATGGCATACTCACAGACCTCTGCAGCCTCTCTCTGCGCGAGCTGTCTCAAGCAGGCCACGGCTGCACGACGCAGCAACAGGTGAGAGCTGCACAGGTGGACCTGCACCCCACAGAACAGTAAGAAATGTGCATCAAGATTAAGATTAATTACAACTACCATTCTTGCAGTCTGAAACACATTATGTCTTACACAGAGGCAGGGCACGAGGCTGGACAAGTTGACATGGCGTGGAGCGAACATGTGCAGCTGCTGCAAACACGAGATGGCAGCTGCCTGAACAAGGGAGTCAGAGTGGTCCTGCATTATGGCACAACCAACCAGACAGGACGAGCGGATGGTGGAAATAGTGGCTCCATTTCCTAGCAAACGCAACGACATCAATCAGGAAAAAATATGAAAAGAGCATCAGAGCAGTTAGAAGATGCAAACTATGTCTTCAAGGCTGCTTCAATTGCCAGAAGTGAGTTAAAAATTACTACTCTGCCACCTGCTGGCTGGGAAAGGAAACATTTAAATGCTTTATTAAGCTTTGAGAGTCAAAGGAGAAAGGAGAACGTTACCCTGTAGTTCTGGTCCCACAGTGGTGATAAGGGCTCCCAGGCAGCGGCCCAAACACTGGTGCACTTCTGTATGAGACGGGGGCACAGTGAGGAGCAGCGTGAGAACCAGGGACAGTGTTGGCTCCACGTAGCCCCTGTACATGGGACCACTAGAATCCACAATTAGAGCCAGAGAGTGCAGAGACCATGTCTGATAGAAAAATAAACAGAAGAATATCTGAATTAGTATTATGTAACAAGCACAAATGACGAAACAGAGCTTGTTGTTTTGGAAATGAAATACAACAGAATAAAACAACTTTTTCAGTTTTAAATCTAGTAACTCACTGTACCTGGACCTCATGTGAGGATCCGTCCTGGGCAAGAGCCAACAGGATGCTGACACTGGTCTTTAAGTGCTGGCCTGAGCCAATTCCTCCAACATAACGATGCAGACAGCCGAGAGCCAGCGAATGGCCTGTCCTTGATACTACATCACGGGCCGACTTCAGTCTGGAAATGGAGGAGGAAGAGATATGGATCACATGATTAAAAGCAAGGATAGAGAGGTGAGTGAGATTCAGCTCAAGATGGATTGCGAGCACAATCTTAGACTGAGACATTTATCTTCCCAATCACTGGAAAACATCTTCAACCTGCAATAAAATGTTCAAACTGTTTTTTTTTGTTTTTTTTTACCTCAGTAAGTGATTATAATGTTGACAGAGCCTCCCTTGAACTTAAGAGGAGAAATGACAGAATGCAGAGAGACTAAAGAAAAGAGCAAAGATAATATAGATATAAATTTCTTACTTGTCAAAGCTGGTCTGTGCCATTCTAGCGATGAAGGTAGCCTCTCCTACCACCTGAGCCATCCTTCCCAGGGCCTCTCCAGCAGCACAGCGCAGTATGGGGTTGGGATTGTCGAGCGCTCCCATCACAAGAGCCAGGGCCGACTTACGCACCTCCTCAGGACCCAGAGTACTCTTATTCTCAGCTAAACCCTACAGTAAGGAAGGAGAGGATACATTACTTCCCACTGTACACTGTGTACTACCTGAATAATTACCTAAATAATGAAACATGGTGTTTTCATCCTGTCTTCAGAGAATAATAAAGCAGGTTTGCTCACCTTGAGGGCACTAAGAACTGCAGTGAAGATGTTCAGTTGGACCGCCTGCTGTCGAACTCCTTTGGCCTGCTTTATGCACTCTGCAAAGTGGTCCAGCATCTGCAGTCTGAATCATTTACAGAGTGGAATAGAATACATTACAAGAAAGCATGCCACAAAAACCTTTGCACCAGTGCAACTGTGGATATAAACACATAACAAACCGCCAAGAGAATAAAAATGTTGTCATGTTGTAAATATTAAAATATTTTTATTCTCACAGCAACAACTACATGCCTCACCTGTGTTTGAAGGAGACATGGGGGAAAACCACACCGAACAGGGCCACTGAAGCGTCGATGACTGACACGCCCAAAGGGAGAGGGCCCGGGATGGCTTCGCCCACAGGGACACGCAGGTAAATAGAGGAGGGGTCGTGTTCCAGAGCTCCGCTGCCCGACGCACTGTTGGGCTGCAGCTATTGGAAACAATTGCACAGTTATATCAGTACTCACCAAGACATAAGAAAATAATAAAATGATAGTAATTCATAAAATAAACCAGTATACACACCCACATCTTCATTGATTCTTTTATTAAACAGTAGTATGACAGTTTGGATTCATCATATTTATTAATGAGTTTACTCACCTGATCCTCTATGGATTTGTGGTCGGTCTCTTGTAGCCAGGAACCCATGAGCACACTGTCGTCATAGTGACAGAGAGAGCGCAGCAAGGATGTAGTTGTGTTGGCCGAGTTATCGGTCAGTGTGAACTCTGCCACCAGCTCCCTCAGGAGAGCGTTAAAGCTGCCTACACAAGAAAATCACTGTTTTTAAAACATCTTCCATAAATGTTTGTTAGCTTTTGCAGAAAAAGAAAATTCAGAGATGACTGTGTTACCTTCATAGGTCTTTGGAGGCAACAGAGCCAGGATGTCATACAACCTGAGCCTCACCATCGCTGCACTTGCTTTCAGGTGAGCACCATGGACCTTTGTGATTGCAGGGACACTGACAAAGGAAGCAAACATCACAATATTATGATTGATCAAAAAACAATAACACAAGTGGAGGAAAAACAGCTATTGTTGACAATATGCAAACATATAGGTAGTCTATATATCATTAAAAGACAGTCTGACTTACTGAGACATCATGGTCATGGCACATTCAATGGGGGTCATCAATCTGCGGATCACATCCTCTGTAAGCAGCTCAGGACAGTGAGCCACAAAGCTACGCATTGCTACAGAAGACAGGAACAGGAGCGCTGGTCAAAACTGTGTCTGCTCACAGTGTAGTGCATGTGCAGCTGTTCAGGGAGGTGTGTTTCTTTACCACATAGTGCTCCAGCTCGGCCTTCCAGTGTCACCTGCCAGGTAAATGAGTCCCCTCTGGCCTTTTCTGCCTCCAGCTCCTTCTGGGAGCGAGGAAACACGTTCCTCCACAGCAGCAGCATCTTGGGAAGGTGGTAACGCACGAGGGACGGACCTGGTCACAAATGCAATATGGTTGCAGTTTTTTCAGTGAGTGAGAGGGAGGCTGTTGTTGACACATCAAAGCCGAGAGACAAGGGAGTCTAGGAGACTGGGAGACTCACCCAGAGTCATGAGGGCACCTAGGAGCAGCCATCCAGCCTGTGTGCGCTGCAGGGACAGTCGGCTATTCTGAGCAGCAGTCCGCAGAAGGTCTTCAGCTATGCTCACCACCAACTACAAGATAAGAACAAAGACGATTCCCTCTTTAATCCATATAGGGCAATCAATGAGGCTGGTACAGACGGCCAAGAAGTGAACCGCAGTTATACCAGAGAGGGAACCAATAAGACTGCTCTCTGAGGCCACACACCTTGCCCTTGGAGTGAGGGATACCCAGTGGACACTGGTGTACGCCTCCCAGCAGAGCAGCCATGGCAAAGCTGTAGCCGCTAACGGCCTCAGGTGAACTCTTCAGATTGTTGATTCTCTCTGCGCAGCGGTCCAGCAGTGGGGTCAGCTGATAGGGCAGCGCCACAGCAACACAGCGCAAGCACCATGCAGCCGCAAGACGAGCTGCCATGCTCGGGTGCAGGAGCACCAAGGTCACAGTTTCAAGGAGTCCTGGGGCAGAGGATATAGAATATGATAGTATAGAACAACTTCATATACAGCGAGTATAATGCATATTAGTCAGTATAATATTAGTGATATATGATTTGCATATATATCTTTGTAATTAAAGTAATTAATAATTTAATAAATAATCAAGTGTTTAAATACATTACCAAAGTTACAGAAGATGCTTGCCAATGCCACACTAGTTGGCTTATTAAAAGAATTTTCACTTCAGTATTTTTCATGTTTTCATCAAACAAATTGATACTACTACCCATTGATACTTTGTCTCACCTATAGAGGGCTCCTGGATGAGTGGAGAGGCTGTGGCACTCAGGCTCTGAACTAGACTGCCCAGCTCTTTTAGGGCACACACCATAACATGCTGACTGGCAGAGACATCAGCTGCCCCTGCCTTGTTCTCCCCACTGATGTCATTTACAACTGCCTCTGGAAAAAACACACAGGGCAGAGACAGAGAAACAAACAAGAGGGATTTGTCAAAATAAAAATAAAAACTGATCCCCAGATCAAAAATCCTTAAGGATATGCTAATGTGTTACTAATTCAGAATGTGTGCAGCACTGATGGATAAGGTGACCTGAACTGTAAGTTAGATTGGGATTTTTCTACAAAACAAACTGGTCAGATTTACCATGTTAATTATTAGCCCAACATCCTACATACAGACATCCTCAAATATCTTAATGAGGTGGCCACATTAGTCCATTTACTGCTGTCACACATCTTCAGTCTGCAAAGTCTTGCAACTTCAGATACAGAGTCATTCAACATACTGGGGAACACACGCTGCTATATGCCACAGACAGAGCTCTGAGGGTTTGTTTTTTTCAAATTACAAAAAGACACATTTCTTATAGGAGCATGAAAGGATAAATTTGTTCAACAGACCACTAAAACTTCATACAACTCCTTGATAAGCACTAATAAGCTCATTTGATGGTCACTGATCAAGAACTTGAAGCCTCAGAGCTTTAAATGGGCAACAGTCAAGACAGAACACACAAGAGGAAAATGTCCAATGACTTCAGGAAGAGATTTAAAGCTGTCACTTGAACTGTGGCAGTCAGCTTTCTCCATATAAGATATAGTGAACTGACTATGTAATGCACGTATACTAGGAGATCCCACTTCCATCATGGCTCCAGGAACCGTTTTCCATGTTACTTTTAGCACAGATCTTTGACAAAGTCTAACTTCTCACAGATCCAGCTGGTTGAAAAAGCTGAAAGTAGCGAGTACAGTGAAGAACCCAGGACCCATGTCTTAAGGTATATTCAACATGTTTTTCAAATTCTGTTCTAACATCAGCATGGACAAAAGGGTATGGTTTCACATAGTATACATCAGTCTAAAGGTTGCAAAGCAAATCAGAGTAAGAATCATCCTTTGTGAATGAGAGTGATTATTACAATGATTGATGTGTTGATGTAAAGCAGAAACATTTTGAGGAACTGAAATGACCAAAAATGAAACGATGGACAATCTTGCAAATATTATGTTGTTGTGTGGGGAAATGGCTTGCTCCTACAATGTGTCAGTGAATTTAGTGGCACATGCAGTTTTTCTGCTGGTGTAAGCCAGGTGTTAACACTCAGAAAGAGTTACGTTATCTGTTCCTTGGGCACTGTAATGCAATAACAGAATGCGAATTCATGGGCAAACAGCCATGGAGTCTATGCAATAATGCAAGCACAAACAGATGGAATGCTGAGAAAGGAATGGATGATGTTCCTGACGTAATGATGCTGCTTGTGGTTAAACAGAAATGTAAAGAAAGAGGAGACTGCTCCAAAAGCAAAGGCATAAAACAAGACAGAAAACACAAAAAATGAGGAAAGCCATCTCCGCACACAACAAAAGACAGAAAGGAAAAACCATCTCCCTAAGCATCCCAGGCGCAAACCATGCAATAGTTTTAGAAACTGAATAAAGGGTGAATTAAAAGTGATAATAATGGATGAGTACTTACTCTGTAATGCTCTGAACCGTGATATTTCCCCCCCATCCTCCTTACCCACAGCCCTCATTTGCTTGCTGATGGCTTGGCAGATTTCTTTGCCGGCTGCAATTTGTGCTTTCTCTCCGAGTAAGCCCCCCAGGGTGGCGCGCAGCATAAAGGAGACACAGCGGCGTGAGTACACAGCTTCAACGTGTGTCTGTGTGGCCCGTGGGTGAGACACTAGGTCCAAAACGTGGGACAGGAATGTGGCAAAGTTGCGCTCCAGCCACTGCCCACCAAGTGTGGTCACAAACACAACATAGGCCTGAAGAATGAAAGATTATGTGTCAAGTGGATGACTCAAACAACATGGCTGCAGATTCTTGTGCTTGAAAATTCAGCTCACCTGTGTGACGCCCACTCGCACCTCCCTGCTGACAGAGCCCCCACCCTTCAACATCTCCCCTCCGCTCTTTAGGAAGCCAGACCCACCGCGCAGAAAGCCGGTGGCCATTAGCTCCAGCACCTCCTCTAGAGTGGCCCTCTTTACATTCTGACGCATTACTGAGGACAAAAAAGCATCAAGTTCATGAAGAACAAAAGTGGCAAACTAACCTACTCAACATGAGAAAGCTGCGCATATAGTGTAGAGTCTTTTCTCCTACCAGCAGCTTGTTTGGGCATCAGGGCAGTGGCCATGACGGTACCCAGCAGTTTCGCCACTGCCACCCGAACACCATAGTTAGATCCTTCCAAGGCTTTGAAACACAAGGTGGCCACATTTTCCAGTTCTGTTGTCCACATGAACACTGCCTCATTCTGCAGCTCCAACAGACACTGATCAGCCGAGAAAAATAAAGATGAAGTGTTAGTAACATCTACACTATGCACGTGCAGGAAAACATAAATCATATGCCTACTGACGATGCATTTAAACCAAACCAATGCTTAAATATACATATCTTCACAAGACACTTGATACAAAACCATAAATGGAACATATTCTCAACAGGAAATCATCTTTCACAATAGGGTGGAGATTTGAGCAACATGTTTGAGTTTGGTCATCATCAATGACACAGCAAAAATAATTGGTGTAAAGTTGCTTTACTTATCTCCATAATGGAAATATCACATTGTTACCAAACAATGATCAAAAGAATTCCCTTTATCTTTTTGACAGGAGCAGTAGGTGCAGATGTTGCTGGAGGATCCACAGAAAAAAGAATATAAAAGCTGCTCGTACTTGGAACAAGGTATGATTTTAGGGGAAAGTTTGAACATTACACTGAGTAGTGTCAGTTTTCTGCTTTGTTTTTTCAGGAGTGGCAAAGTGCCATGAACTCACAATGCAAAAGACAACAAGCATGTTTTATCTTGATAATCTTGTTTTCATAATCCTTGGAGGCCAATATTGTTTTCGAAGATACTTTTGTTTACCACCTCTCAGGTCAGTTTTTCTGAGACGAACCTTTGCTACTGCACACCGTACAGCCATGGACCTGTCTGTGAGTAGTGAGCGGGCATTCTTGTAGATATCTCTGTGACAAGAAGCTGCAGCTCCACCCAGCCCACTGAGCACCTTCTGCAGGCTAAGAAGGATCTCTCCTCTGCCTTGGGACTAGACCAACAAAGTAAAGGAGAGAGAAGGATTAGAATAAATGTCACATCTGACTTTGAACAATAAATCCTTTCATGTTCCTATTTCTCTGTTCCTATTTTCCAATACACAGTACCTGCAGACATATTAAATTCTTGCTAAAGGACAAACTGCATTCCATCTCCCAATTTTGCATTGTTAAAAGTCATACCTCTGCACTCTTTAATGCTTTCAAAAGGTTATTTATAGTGTCTGGAAAGGAGCTTCCCAGCATCCTGCCCATCTTCTCATAAAAAGCTCCAACGCAGGCTACTGCAGCACTGTAAGAAAAGTTATTGTATGTATTAAAATTAAGTAAAAAATTATATGGTAAACAATGCAGAGCAATTATCAGATGACAACAATCATAGAAATAAACAAAGCATGAAATGGATTATCTGTGGGAATTAAACTACCATAATTGGTAGTTGCTATTGATTACAGATTTTCGTTAGAATATTCAGACTAGCTTTTATTTTAATTAACGATAAGAGCATAATATCTTAATATAATGTGTTAAGATTATTATACATTATTATGTATACTAAAGTACTGCTGGTGAACAGTGGCCTGCAAGGAGGTCTTGACCCCTAGGTGCATCCCACATCCTCTTTCAGTTCACCTGAATCTGGACAGAGCCAAGCAGGTCCAAATAGATATATGTGTGTATGAGTATGGGTACTAAATAAAACTGTGCATTGATGAGACTACAACTACTGTTAAATACCATTAATACAGGCAAGAACAGGCAAGGATAACATCTGCTCATGTACACTTAATCCCCCCTTTTAAACACGAAATGTCATTCTGCAGATTAACATTTGGCTTATCTGCTAATACCCTTGAAGGTGGGCCTACTATATATGTCCAACACACTCAAAGCAGAGTTCATATCTTATATGTGATGTCAAGCAGATTATGTATATAAAACCGTGTCTGTCTTCTAAATGGCAAATGAAAATACACTGCGCAGCAATTAAAAGAGATCTTACAGTTTTGTTGGCAAATATGCAGGTGTGTCATCCTTGCTTTTAATGATGTCATTGCATTTGTCCAGAGTCTGAAAAACCGTGAAGGTGTCGCCGATACTGTAGAGGGTAGCAAGGTTTTTGGCCAGCAGTTTTCTCGTTGGTGGTCCGGGGGCACTGCTGATCAGCCCGGTCAGCTGCTCCACCAGCTTCTTCTGCTTCTCCTTCACATCCACCTGCCATTCAAACACACAACAAAGTCAAAAACTGCTTCCAAAGACACACACTCAGACAAGCAATGCCACAATCTGTATAGTCACCCTATTTGCTGCAACAAGGACTTTATCCAAGAAGCGGAGCCATTCGAAGATGAAGACGGGTCTCTTTGCTTCAGTGATCTGGGCCAAAGCATCTTCATTGAGCAGCAAACTGTGAGCCAGCTCCATGACGAGGACCTCTTAACACTGTGCTGTACAGTCTCGCCTCTGTAATGATAAATAAGGGCAGTGTTTCTTGTCAGTACGTCTCTCTTCTCTTACACTTTATACAGCCTAAGTCACGACAGATCTGTGGAGATACCGTCATTGTAATTATTACACTAGGTTCCTGCAAAATATATAATCATAGCAGTAGTCGCTGGTTTAAATATTCTTAAATTTGTGCCATTTTATTATTTAAAATGTAGCAAACAAAAATGTCAAAGCTGGGTTAGCGTTAACACCTCGCTGCTCTGTGTTGACAGCTGCCTGCTTCCAGCTGTTGATAGGCGTTAGCAGCCTAAGCTAGCTGCTAGCATGCAAGGAAAAACCTAAACTCCGACTAGACACTTGCCCAGACTGAGCGTTATCTTTCTGTCGTAATTTTTTAAAACATTCAGCCTTTCAAAACCAACTTAGCAACGACGCCTTCCTCGTGTGTGGAATGAATTTAGACAAATTGTTCGTCCTACCTGTGTTTCGCTAACCCAGGATGAATGACGACGAGTATCGGTTGTGTCGCATTAAAAGTTGTCCGAGCAGGAACAAAGGAAATAATGCCTAGACAACGCTGATAAGTGACAAAAAATGTTTCACATAACATGTTGGCCCTTTTGCCAGTTGTCCTTGTTCTCTCAATGTAAATAACTTTTTTCGAAGTATTTGTTTAAAATTCCGGAACGTCATTCTTATTGTGTATCTTGTAGCTACACGGAACATACCATTAAGCGGACCAAACACCAATGGAGCGGATACAAACGTACCACCAGATAATAAAATAAGCATTGCAGCTGTTTTTTAGCCTACATTTTTCACTTTTGAACCGCAGTAATGTCTGATGAGGAAGAGGACTACATGTCTGATGCATTTCTCAGTAAAATGTAAGTGTTTTTTGTTTCTCTCGTTTGTATTAAAAGCTAATGGTGTTCACGTTGTTAGAGTGGAAACCATACTCATCATAGATAGTTTTTGTGGCATAAGCCCTAATAAAAATTTTATAAATTTAATTTGGATAGTTTAAACAAAGTGTTAGGTTTGAAAATATATAGAAATAGAGACGTTGTGGTTGCCATAATGGCTACCACAGTTGTCTTAACTCGTAAACCTTTTCTGTTATTCCGTTTATCAGACAAGATGTGAAACCAGGTGTCAGCATGGTGAGGCGGGTAAAAGAGGCAATGAGGAGAGAGGCACAGCAAAAGGAGGCAAACATCAAGAACCGCCAGAAAACCTTCAAAGAGCAGGAGAAGGAAAGTAGAGAAACAGCTTTACAGAACTCAATCAGTAATGAGAACAAAGGATTTGCACTTCTGCAGAAAATGGGTTACAAAGCTGGTCAAGGCCTTGGAAAGGAGGGTAAGTTTCTTCTTAACTAAACTGATCTCATTTTTATTAAGTTGTGCATTTGTTGTCTGTATTAATGGTGATCTCTTGTTACCTCTTCAGGAGCAGGGAGGGTTGATCCAATTCCTCTCAGTATCAAAACCGGTAAGCAGCAGATTTTTTCTATACAATGTGTGATAACAACATGTGCAGTCCAACTAATGGCTTACAATGTTAATTGGATTTTTCTTGTGTGCTAAATCAGACAGAGGTGGTATTGGAATGGAAGAAGTGAAGAAAAGAAAGGCGGAGGAGGAACTGGAACAATATCGACAGAAAGTGCGATCCAAACAACAGAATGAGACCAAATCTCTGGAAGATTTCAGGTGAAGCTCTCAGCTGTGTATAGGATACAATGTGTCCCCTAACAGGCCTTCCTATACATCCTATATGACAAATGCTTCACAGTCTTGTTTGTATAATCTAGTGCTTTTTCATTCCAGGTCAAGAGTAAGGACAGAGAGAGAGGAGCGAAAGATTGAAGGAGATCTAAGAAAGAGTCAGCGAGCCTGTGAGCAGCTTGACAGTCAGAAGGTTGGAGGAATTATGACTCATCTACGCATCACAATGCTAATGCTGTTTTTGCAGATCTCTCTGTCTTTCTGCAATGACAAAAATACAAATATGCAAGGACTAGTTACACTACATTGTGACAGAACCAGCACTTGAGGTGAATCCTTTGCCTGAATTGTGTTTTCAGGGGATTACTGTCCCAAGGGAAGACTGGTACTGGCCTAAAGCAGGGACTGATGATGAGGAGGATGGTTTTAAGGAGGAGGAGGAGGAGGAGGAAGAAGAGGAGATCATGGAATTAACTGTTAGTATTAAGTTTACCTTCTTTATTTGGGGATATGATGTGTCATCCTAATATCCAATCCAATTTTGTTGTCAAATGCATGGTAATATTGTAGTGCCAAGACATTTACCAACATAGAAACGTATGAGCACATTTTGCAAGTACCTGGCACACGGATAATATGCAATAATGCAATAATTCATGATGTAGGATTCTGAGATGATTAATCCAGAGTCGCTCTATCTTTCAGCCCTTTGACAAACTGCAAATATTAACATCCTATTTGAGAGGAGTCCATTTTTACTGCATGTGGTGTGGCACCACCTATAATGGTAAGAGTGATAGCCACTTGGATGTTGTTTTATTGATGATTTTAACTGCCACTGCTGACATATATATTTATGTTTTTTACAGATGAAGAGGATTTGTGCTCTAACTGTCCTGGGGATACAGCAGCAGACCACGAATGAAACTGATAAAAAATCAGCCCATTTGAATCTGCTGCCTGTCTTTTGAAGGACATTGCTGTTTCTGTTGTTTGTGGGTTAAAACTGTTTTAATATTTAAATATTTTTTGAGAAATGTAGATATTTTTAAAAATCTTTTTTTTTTTTTAAAGATACCCCAAGGTTTTTGAGACCTGTCATAAGGGTAATTGCATACCTGAGTTGCCATTAAATGCTATACCATGACATTGTTTATTGTATGTCTATTTATTTATTTTAGCTACTATAATACAATAAATTCATTTGGAGATGTCATGATACCTGATAATGATTTTGCTCGCTTGGGTGCTGCGGTTGTTGCAAATGAAAACTGAAATATATAATAATATTTGCTGAGATATGATTTTTCAAAACAAAACATCAAAACATTATGCAAGTCAAACATTAACTTTAATTATTGAATCTTTTTATTAGATCCCAAGCCTTTAAACACTGACTTGCAACATTCAAAGCTTTTGTGTTCAGTTTCGAAGGAAGACTTGATTTTAGTGCCACACTGCTTCAACCATTGCAAGTCAATCAATCAATCAATCAAACTTTATTTGTATAGCGCTTTACAACAGCAACAACTGAACCAAAGTGCTTTCCATAGTGCATTAAAAATGTAAGAAACAAGCCAAAGTTCTATACAAAGTGAAATACAAAGACAGTCAAGAGCTAAAGGCGACTGTGAACAAATACGTCTTTAGCTTGGCTTTGAACAGAGACAAAGTCGAGTCAAGCCAAGTCCGAGCTGCTCGTCCTCTGGTACACTTGTTACTTCCCTCCAACAAAAGCTGAAAGGGTTGCAATTTGACTCAATTCGCCTACGTTTAAAGTATTCTAATTGCCACAGCATACGTAGATGCTGAAATGATTTTTTATGGTCATATTGACAATCCACCATAACAACCATAACATCTTTCTTGCCAGTTTCAGTGTCTATATTGTTACATCAAGAAAAACGCTGTTTCAGTCGGTCCGCCTTGCAAAAATCATTTCACAAACGTGGCAATTGATGCATCAGAATCAATTTGCCCAAAATGTAGTTAAATTCTCCTGTAGAGTGATGGAAAAGGTCAAATCTGTTAAAATCCATTTGCAGCAGACCAGTCTGCAGATTGCATTCCCCATCTCAACTAGGGATGGCACCAGTCTGCTCCTTTCCTGCACTTTCTCCTCCCTTCAAGCATTAGGTTTTCGATGTTCGACAGAAATCGGCTACTCTCGTGTACTTTCGAGGAAAGCTGCTCCTATCCCTGTATGAAAATGTAAAAACTTCAAGTCAAAGAACATCTGTTTTATTATTCTAACACTTTATTTATTTCCCCTTAGTTTTGTGTCGTAGCTACCGTGATAGATCTCTTTAGCAAGTCTACATTTCCGAAATCACCGGAAGCTGCCATGTTATGCGACTTTATAATCTACCGAGAAAACGAAACTTAATTCATCCTCAGCCACGAATCGAAAGTAACAGCCTTACAACGGGGATTGGGATTGCGATGAAAGCGGACAATATGTATTTTTCTTAAATTTACTTTGTTCTCTGTTATTTCATTTGAGCTGGCATCCCACCCGCTCCGTAATTTATAATGGAAACGGAAAACTACGTGGCTAAATTGAACGAACATGCACAGAAAACGCATTCGGAGTTGCGATATGAGGACGTTGGATCCGCCGGCCCCGATCACAATAAAAAGTGAGTTGCATAAATTCTCAAATAGGATCTTACAACCTGCAACCTAATGCTGCAGTGTAGGATTTGAATCCATGTGCGACTTGAACAAGACAGACGGTTACTAAACGTGTACATAGAAACGTCTACATACACCATCCCGGTGTTCTCGTTCTTGCGCAAACACAACAAAATAAAAATGTTGTAATGTGTGTAATGTGATCCAAATTTAGAGAACGCTTTAGATGCATTACAGCCGTGATTTTGCTTTGTAGCAGCGACTTGATATTGATAAAGAACTGTTTTTGTGTCAATACACAGCTCATGTATAGAATCAGACAATTTCCATATGATAACCAGCTCTAGTGCACACAGGTGCTTTACAGGAACGTTACTCCAATAGTAATGTATTACAGCTTTGTTCACACACAATAAATCAGATTATTGGGCATCAGCCTGACAATTTAAGGTTCCAGATTAGGGTGTAAGGTGGTCAAACACCACTTTCAGTTAATTACTTCACCTTTGAGATGAAGTGTGTGGATTCATGTCTTTGAAGTGCAGCCTCCATCGCACCACAGTCCTGCATCAGCTTGCCTGACAAAGTTATATCCTTTCTTCTCAGGTTTACCCTAAAAGTGTTCTTCAATGGTAAGCATTATCCTGATGGTGAGGGGAAAAACAAGAAGGAAGCCAAACAGAATGCAGCTAAAAATGCTCTGAGAGTCTTGTTGGAGGAATCACTTAATTCAGTAAGATAATTATGATGCTTGATTGACTTAGTGCATTAGTGTTATCAAATTACGGGGATAAATTGTAATACACACTTAATTATTCTGCCTTGATTGAAGCCCTAAAATTACTTGCTTGTCACAGACTGTAAGATTGTCATGAATGTTTGAATCAGTTGTTGCTAAAGCCAATCACTCATCCCCACTTTTTGTTGTTTTCAAAGACTGGAGAACAGAAGTCCAGTGTCTCCTCGAGCCAACAAGAGGAGGAAATGAATCAAAATGTGTCAGAAATCTGGTGAGCATAGGCTGTCACCATGTATTGTTTCATTTTGTTTCTATTATTTCTGTTTGGTTGTTGGACTAAAAAGATTCTTGGTGTTACAGTGATAAGTTTAAGAACCTGAAAGTCAACAGTCTTGCAGAGACAAATTTCATAGGACTCATTAACCAGTACTGTCAGAGAACAAAGAGCTCCCATGATTACATCCAAGAGAAAAGATGCGGTCCATCTCATAACCCTCAGTGAGTATGACAGACACCGGACACTGCATGAAAACTGCAAACTGATAGATATCAGAGAGAAATCCCAACACCACAATCTAAGACTTTCCTCCCTGGCTACACAGATTTTTTTACAAATTAGTGATCAACAAAAATCACTACCCTGTGGCTGAGGGTAAGAGTGTCAAGGAAGCCAAACAAAAGGCAGCTCAGCTGGCCTGGTCTGCTCTTCAAGAACAGTCAGAATCGGACAGCAAGGTACTTGATGTTTTCTGTTGTTCAAGTTTGATACATTTTGGTTTTTTAATGTTTATTATTGACTTATTTAATGTGTATTTCTTTATTTTTTGCTAAACACCTCCTCTCTGCTTTCAGGGATCTTCAGCTGTGTTTGATGATCTTTCACCATCCAGACACTCTACACCAGTAAAAATACTGTAAGGCACTAACTCAGAGGAACAACAGATAAAAGTAAAGTTGCATGTTTTCACAATTTGACTGATGTGTCTCTTTCTATTCTCCAAGTGAGCCCTCTGACATGAAATTAGTGAGATCTCCAAGGGATCAGGTCTGTATATCCATATAATCTGTACATTATATGTAATCCTTGAACACTGTTACCTTTAAGGTTAAATGTACAATATGTAATTTTAGGTGTCACGCAATGAAACAGTAACAAAAGATGCAGTTTGGTGATGTTGTGAAGTAGCGCATGATGATGGGAGTTGTTGTCTTCACCAGTGCAAGTCTGCTTCTCCCAGTTACGATTGTGTCAGTGTCTGTATCCGTAGAGGTCTCCTCCTGCACAACGGGAATGTGATATTGCCATTCACAGGCGTCCAATTGAAACCCACAATGAACTGTCATAAAATGAAAGATTTCTCTGAGTTTGAAAATTGTCAGAAACATTTGAGATAATTTAAGAACAGAACTCAACAACATATATTACATAGGTTTTGTCATTTTAGGACAATGTACAAATGTTGCATGTTGTATTGGACTGCACCAAACACACACAATACCTTCAGAGTTACAGGTGTATTGGCTGAGCGCAAAGCAGTTATCCTAAATAACAGGAGACCAAGAGTGAGTTCAAGCCAAATTAATTCACAGCACATTCCTTAATGCGTTCCTTAGATTAGCAAGAGGTAGAGGAGTTGACTTTAGGACTCCTCTTTATATAAAGGGGTTTGAATGTATCTATGCTTAAATGTAATTAACTATATTTTCTTATTTCCCATTATAAAGTTCCAAAGTCCTGATGTGAAGCCCAAAATAAGGTAAGCGATATTTTGAGAGCCAGTATAAAGCCTCATTACATAAATATTTAATCTACTGTCACCACTAATCGAACTTTTTCTTGTCATGTTAGAATTGCAGCAAACTTTAAGAACTCCCTCAGAAACAGCAAAGAGGTAACTATATATACCATGGTAGTTTAGCATGTTGGTTTTCATTATTCATTTTGTCTCTATGACCTGACTTTTTGTTTATTAAGGACATGGCCAATTTCAATGGCAAGACTACAGAAAGTAGTCAGACTGAAAAAACAACAAGCAAGTCAGTAACCTCAAGGTATGAAATACAAAAGCACTCAGTTACAATATTTGCATTGTTTAGCACAGCTGTGTGGTTTCTCAAATAGTTTTTCAAAATATGTGTACAATAAGAAATGTATTATTATGATCATGAAAACACTCCCATGTAAAGTTGCCTTTTTGCCTCTGCTTTAATCTCCAACAGGTTTACAACCGAATATGACTCTATAGTGTGCCTTGGTAAAGGAGCCTTTGGTCACGTTTTCAAGGCTAAGCAAAAACTGCTGCCGAAGGATTTTGCCATAAAAATTGTGCGCTGCAAAGAGTAAGTCAAGTGTTAATGAGGTTTCATTGTGTTTGCATTTTTAAATAAGCACTGCATAGTGAAAAATAAATTTAAATAGAGTGTAAAATGAGCCAAAAGTTTCATTAACCGAACCATGATCTTGTTCTCCTCGGAATCAGAAAAGCTTTACGAGAGGTGGAAGCATTATCAGACCTTTTTCACCCCAACATTGTTCGATACCACACATGTTGGTTGGAGGATTCAGGATACCAATGGGACAGTGCAGCTGACAGTTACAGTAGTTCACAGTAAGTCCCATCCAACTGTCAAAATCCTTTTTCTGTTTTATTTCTAAAGAAGGGAGTATGTCATTTCCTCTTTTTTGGTCCCACTTTTCGAGGTCGACCGGTGATTTGTCGTTCAAGTTCCTGTATATTCAGATGGAGCTGTGTGACACCAAAACACTCAGAGTGTGGATAGATGAGAAAAACACTCAGAATGTGAAGAAATCTCTGCGAAACTCCAAGAGAAGAGAAGAAGGTCTCAGTATTGCAAAGCAAATAGTCTGTGGAGTCGAGTACATTCACTCCAAGAATTTTATCCACAGAGACCTGAAGGTGAGGCGACGTGAATTGAATCATCTTTGTTACATTACAGCAGTTATAAAGCTACATCTTTGTTTATTTATTCCCCATGGTTAGCCTGCCAATATCATGTTCGGGCAAGATGGAAAAATGAAGATTGGGGACTTTGGCCTGGTCACTGCTGAGAATAATGATGACGCTGAGAACCTGGTGGAGAGGACGGTGTACAAAGGAACTCCATCTTACATGGCCCCTGAACAAGTGAGACACTCCGTAATGACATTAACAGACATTAGATTGTTCTGTATTGTCAAAAATCAGTCATCAAAAGGTGACATTAGAAGTACCTCTTCAAGTTAACTTTTTAAAGTTGATGCTAATATTGTGGGGTTTTTTTGTCTATGACAGAAAAGCAGGAGCATTTATGACAGAAAGGTGGACATATTTGCATTGGGGTTGATATATTTTGAACTTCTTTGGAACGTCCCTGCCCCCGAGAGGAAAGTGGTGAGTTATTCAGAGATCCATTCCAAAGCTATGCTGTACGAGGTGCTATCAAAATGTTTTCAGACTAATCCTATAAAATACAAGGCTGTGTCTGATCTAAATTTGGGTTGCGTCTCCTTTGCAATAGTCACCCTGTCTATTGATGCACCATTCCCAGTGCTTCTGCAATGCTTTGAATGCGCTGTGGAAGTTCGTTTTTGTAACTTTGACAAGGACCTTCTGTGAAGTGTGCTACGTGTTTTTCGCTGTGTTAAAACACTAACCCACCAGGTTGAATTTTGTTTTAGAGAAGAGGAAGAAGTTACAGGGAACCAAATCTAGATTAGTAGAATGGGTGAGGAGCTGTTCTGGTGTGGGCACAAAACTTGTGTGTTTCCAGTCTACTGTGAGCTGGTCCGTTGTCATGATGGAACACCCAAGTGCCATTGCGCCACCTTTCAGTTTTTTCGCTCCCTAAGTTGTCACAGCATTGTGTAATAGAACATGCCATCATCAGTCCTACCCCACTTCACAGTGCACAATCTCACATTCTTGATAGCGCCCCTGACCTGGGGTGCTTATCTTTCATCTTTGGAGACTGCTGGCTCTTTTACTGTGAAGCCTGCTGTTTGGTCTTTGGCTCGTAGCTGTAGACCCCAAAAATACACACTAATGATGTTAGCAGTTGATGTGATGTTAGCACCAGGTCATGAATTGACAATGCAGACGCACAATTCTTTCAATTTTCCTGGACATTTTTGGGGTTGGTGAAGGGGCGCCCAGACCTTTCGTCATTCGACATTTATGTTATGCTTTCCTTGAAATGCAAATCCCATAGAAAATAATGTTGCGCGACTCACATTTCAAAAGCCTTCACTGCTGATTTCCCAAGTTTGACAGAATCCATCCATGTTTTTATTGCAAAGGCACACTTGCCTGTGGTTGCATATAAGCATTTAAGTCTGGCTTGTGATAGCGCAACATAAATCAGTGTAATTACTCACACACAGTTAATTCTCATTAAGGTACTGTTGTGCATTCAGGAACAGCAGACACAATCTGAAAACAGTTTGATCGCACCTCATATCCAAAGGTCTTCCATGAAAATGACCTAGTGAACAGTCCTTTAAGTGTTTTTTCTCCTTTTGTCACCACATGAATGCCAGATTTGGGATGATGTGAGAAACCAGAAGCTTCCTCAACAATTTGCACACAATTTTCCCTTTGAGGTACACCAGCATTCTTTTTTTTCTTTTAAAATAGGGAGCAACATTTTGCCACAGGGTGTCATAAAGAAGTGAGGATTAGCAGTTTGCACTCTTACAACAGCTCGCTAAGTGTGATTAGCCAAAACATGCATGTTTTTTGTGTCTAATGCAATAAACTTGTCAGATATTAAGCAGGACACACGACTATTTGTAGAAAATATTTACTCTGTTAGCTTGCACATAAAGTCAGCTTGAATGGAGCTCACATCAGCTATTTATGCTTTTTTGTTTCAGAACCAAATTATAAAATCAATGCTGTGCATGAAGCAAGAAGCTCGACCTGAAGCAAGTAAACTTAAGATCGACTTGGAAGAATGCACCCGTGTTCTTGAGACGCTTAAAGATATGCGTCATGCCAGTAGGACTGTGTGATTGTTACAAAGAAATACAAAAGGCAAAAGCATCATCATCTCTAGACCGTTCACGGTTATTACAGGACTGTGACTACTACGACTATTTGAGTTAATTATTTTGCACAATATTTTCCAAAGTCAGACATGAGTGTCATATTTCCATCACATTTCCTCCTTGTTTTCCATAATTTAAGATTTTACAGGCATTCTTTTCATTACATCATCTTGTTGTGCCTTCTTCTTTGATGATATCCTATGGCACTAAATTCAGCTTCTAAAATTCAAATAATGGTTTCAATGTCAGGAAAAAAGCTGATAAAAGATGGTGGCTATGTGGACCTTACTGGTATTGGGCAGGTTTTTTTCCTCACCTCATATGAGACTGTATTTAAATTAATAATAATGGGAAAGGCACATATATCCATTCATTTTATAATCAGGGAATTGTAACATTATTCACTTTTGACAAATAATCATGTCCTATGTAATGACATTGTCAACTGGTATCAGAATAATGGCTTCAGGTGTTTAAAGTGATTTCACATCACACCCTTTGCTTTGTACTGAATAGGCTAAATTGCAAACTAAAACATTTTCAATTAGGTTGTAAAAGGTTGTAAAGTTTGTGTATGTACTGTTGTATTTTGTCTATTTTAGTGGGTGCTGGATGATGACAGCAAGTTATCAACAAGTTTTTGATCTTCATTTTTACATTCACTCAACTCAGAGGTGACTTTTATCACCTCTGAGTTAGGGAATGGGCCCGAGTTTATATACATTGCAAACTTGTAAGTGCAAGACAGCCACTTTGCAAATGTGATTGATGAGATATGGGGATCACACTTAATACAATATTAGTAAGCCAAGTAACTTAACCTCCAAGTCTTCAAGCAGTGTGTCCAGTGTTTGCTTATAGATTTGGCCACAGTTTGCTCTCTATGAAGACAGTATAGTAAGTTTGTAACGGTAAGTGAAGGTGACGTTAATGACTCAGAATCGAAATCTTTGGTAAAACATAAGAAAATTCGAGTTTTAGACTGCAACAGAAGCAGTCGACTCGACCAGCTTTTGGGTTATCGGTCAGAAGCAGACAGTTTATAACTAGCCACTGCGTCAGTATTTGCTGAAATGGATAGCATCACTATATAAATGCAATAGAGTAACGTCAGGAGCCAGAAAGAGGGAAAAATCTAAATCTTCCATGTGTTGGCTACAACTAAATAGTGTTTGTAGAACAGGAACTATATAGATGAATATCACTGGTGAAATTTGATTTGAGCCTTTAAAAAAAATCATGTTGAAGACCACTACTTTCGGGTACTACAATTATCCAGTGTATCCAATGGATATGACTATAACTGTCTTAATTTGCCCTGTACACGTATTGTATTTAAAGGTGCATCAAACTTTCTGACTTTGTGCCCTGTGCAGGTGATGCCAACATCGGCTAAGGCAATAAACCAGGGAATGTATTAAACATGCTCTGAATGTGTCTGTTTGCAGGAGCCCGCTATTACTGCAGTGACTACAGTAGTTAAGCTGTTTAAATCAATGTAGTATTGAAGGTTCACTTCAGCATGGAAGTATAGTAAATCTCAGTTGCTTCTCTCATATTAGTCTTAAAGGGAATTGAGAACATTTCGTATGCTGAAGATCTTGCGGCCTGCTTGAGGAAACAAAATGTAAGAAATGACTTGAGGACCTGTGTACATATCCACACAGGATACAGACAGGGTTGTGCCCATTCGATGTGTTTGACAGTATCCAATTACTCTTCTACCTCAGATCCAAACTAATAACATGCAAAGGGCGACCTCTTTAATGGCCCTCAGCCTGAGGTATTATGTACACGCCACTCGACGAATACACTATCTTATACGAAACTATAAAAACATAATTGTTAACTGATGACTAATGCTAGATGTTTTACAGTTTCAGTTTCGATTCAGTGGCAGCAGCCGAAGAATTAAAGTCACATAACTCAGGGTTATACGTGGAAATCGAAACTTACTGATTATTAAATCAGCTGAATCGAAACAGAGCACGGCAGTACGCAGGACTGTGTGGAGGATCAAGACGCGAAAGGAAAAATCCAACAGCTTCGTTTGGGATGGATAATAGAAACTACGTAGGCAGATTACAAGAGTATGCACAGAAACGGGGCTATGACTTGAGCTATAAGGACGGCGGCTCTGTTGGACCTGACCACAATAAAACGTGAGTTGTATCGTTTTCTGTTATCTGTGGTTAGCAGGTGTGTCAGCAGACTCCCAAAGTACAACGAAAATATTTGCTGATTCGAGACAATGCGTCGTGATTAACGCATTACACTGCTCTGAGTGGTAATTGACATGTAACTAATGTACTTTTGGAATTAAATACAACAATTATGCTTGCTGGCATTTAAAGGGTCTCGCTACTTTTGACGTAGGCGGAAACAGTGGACCTCTGCAGAGGACAAGAGACGATCAATTCATGGCCTTGTCTCTGTATATATTATTGCTTTTACTCTTATTTTAATTAGGCATATATTTTTATCTGTGTGTTCACATCATTAGATGGTGCAAGACAGTTCAGGCAATGTTTTACTTTCATAAATGTAATGTTTCTCATATAATCCGAAGAAGATTAGATTCATCCAATATAAATCTTATGAACTACTCTAAAGTCCAGTAATCATGTTCAGTATCCTGTGGTTATAACACATGTGACACTTCCCTTACAGGTTCAAACAGATTGTAGTTCTAAATGGTAACGTCTATCCTGAAGGTGTAGGGAAGACCAAGAAGGAGGCCAAGCAATGTGCAGCCAAAAATGCCCTGCAATGCTTGGAGAATGAACATCAGAGCGCCCTTGATTCAGTAAGATTATAGTTACTCTTTGCTAAATTAGACCATGTTGGGTTGTCATTTTTTTTAAATTTGGCAAATAGCTACTTGATATATGCTTGTTGTTGTCTTGATAGACAGGGATAGTGGCAGAGGCTTCTGCTGTGCCAACCCACGAGACAAGTTTCAGTACCATCAACTATATATGTTGGCTCAATGAATATGGGCAGAAGAAAAGGCTGGATGTAAAGGCTGTTGAGTCAACAGAAGTGGGACCAAATAAGACTACACAGTAAGTTTTCTAACTCTGTCCAAGTTCTTAGCCGTTTTATCACAAGTTCAAAATTCCTTAAATAAAAACTTTTATGCTGTTAGATGCTGTAGGTTCGTGGTCGGGACTAATGAGTATCCAATGGTTACTGGGGAAACAAGGAGGGAAGCCAAGGAGGAAGCAGCAAAGCTTGTATATGATATGATACATGGGAATAATGCTACAGAGGTTGGTTATTATACACCCATAATTCAGACCATACAGGTCACTGTGGGATTATCTCAAAATTGTATTTTTTTCATAATTTTCAAGACCTCAGATGAGTGTTCCTACAGTACATCGTCTCAACAACTGGAGGTGAACGCCAACAACAACAGCTTTGCAGAGACAAATTACATTGGCATTGTCAACCACTACCTGCAGAAAACTAACAGCTCCCATAAATATATTGAGGAGAAGAGATCTGGTCCGCCAGATAAATGCCAGTGAGTATGAATCTGAACCTTAATTGATGTTCAGTAACAATTTAAACAAAAAGATCTGAATCATTTCCTCTTTCACAACACAGATTTTTCTACAAATTGGTGATCAACGATAAGGATTACCCTGTGGGTGAGGGTAAGAGTATCAAGGAAGCCAAACAAAATGCAGCTCAGCTGGCCTGGTCTGCTCTTCAGGAACAGTCAGACTGGGACAGCAAGGTATTTGATATTTTCTACTCCCTATAAGTCATCAAACATACCCTCATTTATTAGATACAGCTTGCTAAAACCAATACAACAGTCCAACAATGTTCTTTTTTTGATTGTTTTAGAGTTTTTTAACAAACTTTGGTGATATAATTAGGGCATGGAAAATCACTGAAATACCCATAAATGTAACAATACATCTCTGAAAACAGTTTTAAGAAAAATGGAACATAACCTTCGCAGAAGTAAAATCTTCTGACAGGAATGTTGCATTACTTTTAGCTAGGTGTACCTAATAAACTGGCAGCTGAGTGCAGTTGGGTAGAAAAGTAGATTTTGATAGTATTTTATATTGCTATTTAGATATTAGGTGCCAGCAGATCTGAACCCCAGCTGCTTTTGATTGAAATTGTTCGACTGAGGTGACATTAAATAATAGTCATGTCTAACAGTATGTCAAACACCTTTTCTGTGCATTTTAGGTGTCTGTCAGATCAACAGTGTCTGAAGATGGTTCATCACCTGTGCTTCAAGTGGGAACAGCTCCACTGTGAGACACTTATGCTCATTAGTAAGAGAGCAGACCATGGCTTTGAATACATAGAGAGCTGTGCTCATGTCTCTCACTGTGTTTCCACAGGGAGTCCCATGATTCATCATCGCAAAGTACATCAATGAGCACAAGTGACTCAATAGTATTTGCCAGCTCATCAAACGGTTCCAATGCTCAGGTCTGTTCTCTCGCGACTGAAATAAAATAAAATAAAATAAAAACAAACTTATTTCACATTGTTGACATTATTTTCAAAGACAACATTTTGTCTTTAACACGTTATGTTGCAAGAGCTAACCACAATGGGTTTTTTGTTAATTGTAGATGTCCTTCAGGCCAACTTTGTCCGAAGATGATTCATCAAACAGGTAGTCAAGACCAACTTCACTGCAAGAGACTTGCTGATACTGGTGTTTAAACCAGATTGCAGAGCTTGATCATGAAAAGGCTGATCTAATTCCTCTTGTGATGTTTGTTTTTCAAGGGAGTCCCTTTCATCTTCAGGGAGCATGCCAGCAGGTGCATCCAGCTCGGGAATATTCACCAATTCACGGAGCTCCTCCAGAGATCAGGTTTGCATTTTCTAACACAATTCTAAAGACTGTGATCTGCCCTATTATTGTCTTCTTATTCTGTATGCTGAGAGTTATTAGAGATTATCCAATTTAATCATCAGAGCAGGGTTCAAAACATTAAATCAATTTTTACTCTTATATCGACAGGCTGTTGAAGGCCAGAATATAGGAAATGGTCTGACATCGGCCCAGTCGAGGTAGGAAGACAGGCCTTCATTTGCAGTGTAGCATGTGTGTTTTATATGCTGCTGTTTATGTTCTCTCTCAGTTATTGATGTATCAGGAAGACACATCAGCGATTTTCATGGTTTTGCCCTAAACAGTAGTGTTCATTTTGACAGGTTTACTTCAGACTTTGATCCCATGGAGCGTCTTGGCAGCGGAGCATTTGGTGTTGTTTACAAAGCAAGGCATAAACTGCTGAAGAAGGATTATGCTGTAAAGATTGTGTGCTGGGAAGAGTAAGTATGCAGTAGTATGGTTCCAGTGTGCTTTATTGCTCGTGTGGCGTTTGTGCAAGATCTTTGTTTCCAGAGTAATTTTCTTGTTCTACTTTTAATCAGGAAAACTCTCAGAGAGGTGGGAACATTATCAGAACTCCAACACCAGAATATCGTTAGGTACTACACATTTTGGTTGGAGGATTCAGGACAAGAATGGGACATTTCAGCTGGCAGCTCAAGCTCTTCCCAGTAAGTGCCATGCAGTCACCATGAGTCTTAACATTCTGTTTCCAGTTAAAGGTGAGTAATCAAACCATTTTTCTCTTCTTTCTTTTCCAGGTCGACGCATAACCTGTCATCAAAGTGCCTCTATATTCAGATGGAGTTGTGTGACACCAGAACACTCAGAGTGTGGATTGATGAGAAGAATGAACAATCTCTGGAAGCCTCAAAGAGAAGAGAAGAAAGTCTGAGCATTGCTATACAATTAGTTAGGGGAGTTGAATATATTCATTCCAAGAAGCACATCCACAGGGACCTTAAGGTGAGCTTTTGAAATATCCTGTGGTTTACCCTGACAAGGCCCCACCTGCACCCTGAAACAGATGGTTGTTCAGGCTAATGGTGAAGCCTGTATTGAGGCTTTTAGTTGGTAACATCCCTCCCAAATTATATTTTAGATTTGATGCTGGTTTTAGGTCTTTTTTGAATTAATTTCAAGCTCTAACTAGTTCGTGTGTCTCTACCCATCACACAAGGAGCTAGATGTTAATTTGTATCCATTTCTGTTTTCTATTCAAATGCCAAGCCCGACAACATCCTGTTTGGACTGGATGGACACCTGAAGATTGGGGACTTTGGCCTTGTCACCAGAGATGATGCTTTGTCAGACAGAACAAAGAACAAAGGAACCCCGACTTATATGGCTCCTGAGCAAGTGAGATGGTCAATGCTGACAGTAACTGACAGTAATTTCCTGAAGCCTCTGCCTTACCTGTCTTTACTGTTTCAAGAACTCTAAAATAAAATATACAGTGGCTGAAAGAGTTCAGTGCATTGCACCTTAAGAACGTGCAAGCAAACAAAACCCAGGCAAATTAGAAAAACATCACCAGTTGTCAACACAGCTTGAATTTGCTTTTTGTTGTCACGGTCTGTGTCTCATCTAATCATTCATTCACCCACTCAATATCTCATCGAAGCCACAAAACATTTAAATCTTTGAGAAAGAAAATTACTTTTTTCTTGTTTTCCTCTTGAAAGGTTAAACTACAATTCAAGACAGCCTTTTTCTGCTATTTTATTTTGTACTGTTTCTCTGTTTGTGCAAACTGATCTCCAAGATTTTCTCTGGTCAAACTCACATAAAATTATATATTTTTTTGCTTATTTTCTATTACAGAAGGAAGCGAAGAACTATGACCGAAAAGTGGACATATTTCCTCTGGGGCTGATATACCTAGAACTTCTTTGGAAACTCTCCACAGGCCATGAAAGAGGAGTGGTAAGTCTTATTATACACCATTTGTTGACCTCTTTTCAGTGTGATATGTAATAAAGCATTTCAATATAGGTAGCTGATAACATGGAACATAATTGTTCATCCTTTAATCTATAATATTTAGCAGACATAATTTGAATTAATATTACTTTTCAGGCTAACTAACATGTTCTGTTTTTCTTTCAATGACAGATTTGGTTTCATGCCAGAAGTCAGTGGTTCCCCAAAGAGTTTTCACATACTTTTCCAGAAGAGGTAGATTAACATATTCCTCTCAGTCAAACTTATTTAATTGCAACAAATGGTGCAAAAAAGTCATGGTCCAGTCATTAGTCATGATGGACACCAGCAGAGAAACATGGAGGCTGACATACCCGTTAGAACAGTCATCCTTAAAAAACCTCTAAAGATGAGGAGCACAGAAGTCTTCTGCTGTCCCTGTGTGAATGTCAGTGCATGTGTTGGAAATACTGTGGCGCTATTGTACTATGACTATGAGCTTCTAATGTTGTCACTACAAACACCTCAGTAGCAGTTGGGTTTTGTTCTTTTCTTGCAGAAGAAAATCATTAAAACAATGCTGTGTAAGAGGCCAGAGGAACGACCTGAAGCAAGCACCCTGAGGGCAGAGCTGGAAAAGCGGACAGAGGAATTGAATGCACTAAAATTACGTCTTAGAAATATAACTGTCTGATTATCAATGAGAAGATATGATAAGGTACAGGAGCATGGAGGGAGATCTGTCTTTTTTGGTGTCTGCAATACCATGAAATGGTTTATTATAGTGTTATTGGTATGATTCTGTGGGAAAATTGTTAATGTACTGCATTCATAGAACTGTTCAAAGGACTTTGCAAGGACATACACACACACACACACACACACACACACACACACACACAAACACAAACACTCCTTAACAACCTTAAACTATGTGCTTTGCAATCAGGGAGTGAAAAATGATTTTAAAATGGAACTTTCACCATAATACGCATCCATCTAACTTTTGCTCTAAATGATTCTGTGCAAGATCTTTTTGTGTCAGCAGTTGGCAGTTTACTCTTTTATTTGGTTGTGTTTTTAAAGTGATATCACATTGGAGCCTTTGTTTTGTACTGAATGTGTTAATAATGGCTATATGGGGTAGAATGGTAATTCATCAACAAGATAAATATAAACAAGCAGACATACACGCACACATACACACCCTGTACTGTACATGTAAACAGCATGGTAGACAAATTAAATTTTTGGGGCTGTCCTCTGATTTTCTCAGACAGGGCACTTTCGTTTTCTTTGTTTTTTGTTTTTGCTTCAATTAATTTAGTGGGAAATAATAGAAATATTGTCGGTTTTTCTATTTTATTACAAGAGAGACAAAAATCTATGGAGACAGTTTAGACAGTTTATGCATCATGCATTTGTAATTTAGAGACTAAAACCATGGCATTACAATTTACTACAGTTTTGTACTCAAGACTTTGTTGATGTCTGTACGACACAGCACCAAATGGCGTTTTGTCAGCTAGACAATATGAAAGTATAAAAACAGCATTTTTCAGAAATGCACATCAAAGTGCCTGTACACCTCAGCACAGTCATGAGGTGAATTTTCTACCAAAGATATTCCAACAGTTTTTGCTGTTTACTTACAAAATGAGTCAGATGGCAACATATATAACTGAATGAAACAGAGTCTGAAACACTGAAACAGATCCCTTTTATAACAGAACTGTCTTAAATACTGTGATGTTTTTTCACTGTAATTATTTTATATAATGCTTGTAATATTCAGACTTTTCTACATCTTGTGACTGTTTTCAAAGATTTAATCATATGCATGTTTAAACAGTTAAGCCATTGTTTGATTCTGCAATTACAGATACAATATGTAAAGGGGTGGGTTCTACTGCAGCATGTAAGGGTGGGAAAAGTAGAAATGTACAGATTTAAAAATACCCAGTATACGTTTAGGACAGCAAAATTGAGTTTTTCCAGTGCGTGTGCAGGGGTAAGACAATCAAGAAGAATCAACATGAGGGATTTAGGTCTGGAACTATGGTATGAAGGGTAAGAGCTTGATGCCTGAAGGAATGGCAAAATGGCAACAAGAATGGGAGGAGGGAAACAAAGGCAGTTATGTTTTTCAATACCACCAACAGTGAAACACCCTTCAAATACCAGAATGGACAGGGGTGACATTGGCTTATAATGGGTCCAAGACTGGGTCACTGTGCATGGGGTCATGGTCTGTTAATACCTGGAAGGAAAACTGTTGATGTTGATGATAATGGAATATACCGACCATCACACACACACACACACACAGGAGCTTCATGCAAATTATTTTTACTATCAATATTAGCATGAAAATGTAACACGTTTGTCAATGGCACTGGTCTCTAAGTGAGGATTTAACACATTCAGCACATTCAGTTACTTTGCTGTCTGCGGAACAGCACCTCAGCATAACTCCAACCCAGAAGGTGGCGCAGGTGAGCACTTTTTGGCATGCCAGACGGGAAACCCAAGAGGAAAAAGCCAGGGTGGGACCGGCAATTTCATTGGCCTGAAAAGAAATGTGTGCGAACTTTAAATCTCTGCAAACCGGGTAAGCTGCTGCAGAGCCACGAGTGATTCCAGATGGAAAACAGAAATTACGAAGCTAAACCAGACGCGTGTGCTCCAGCTACACGCTCAGAGCTGAGATATGAGCAGGCTGGCTCCGACAGACCTGCACACCATGGGACGTAAGTTAGCATCCCAGTAGCTAACGCGAGCTAGCATACCAGTGCTACCTGCGTTCCTGTTTACAAACAATAAATCACAGAATAATACTGGAAATAACACGGTCAGCGGCACGCAATGCATGCATTGTTTTATTCGTTTTCATTTCTAACGCTCTATCTTAATGACAACAAAAATGTGGAGCTTTCGGGTGTTCAGTGATTTCCTCCTGGTAACTTTCAGGACGCGATGACTCACGTGTTTTGCTGTCAGACTACTTGTTTAGTGAGAGACGCCGAGATCCTAAAGTGGTATTTGGTATGCCTCGTTTGGCCTACTGGTATGTACTAGTGATGGCCGGATCGATCCAAATATCGATATTATCAATACCAATGTTGGTATTGATATTGATCGATACCAGTGTAATGAGATCGATAGTTTACTCTTTCATCAAAAAGGCGACCTGGCTGTATATGCCCAAGTGCTGCCCCTGTCACAGTGCAGAGCAGGCGCACTTTGCTCCTCCGTCCTGTTGTTTTGATGTTGTACTGAGAATTTTTATTTAATTTTTGTATTGTAGTTTCTGATCAGTCTACCTGGGGAAAAAAAGAATTTAATTTGTCCTCGAGTGATCGTTTTGTGCACTTTGTTTGGTTAAGAAAAAAATCCAGACATGCCAATGTTTGGGGGAAAATTGTTTTGTTACTGTTCTATTGTTTCTGAACAAAAACTTTTGTGGTAATAAAATATTTTCTATTTGCCTATAAACTTTGGGTTGGGTCCTGGGTTTAACTAATTAATGAACCAAAGGAAAAATCACAAAAACACTTAAAGGTCATGAAAATTCATTCAGATTTAGCAATTTGATGATGCATCCACCTTAATTATTGAAAAGTATCGGTATCGATATTGGTATCGGCTCTCAGCATGACCAGGGTCACTTTGATTTTCTCGTCTTGTAATAATTTCCCCATGTTCTGTAACCTCAGGTGACATTTGCCAAATTGACAAGGGGAGGGGGAGTGGTGTTATGTTGGCGATGTAAGGACCAGAACAAGTTACCAATTACTGCCCCCGTCCTGGAGGAAAAATGATCCAGATTTAAACCAAGCATGCTTTATTAATCCTGCAGTGGGAAATCTTTGTCACAGCGTCAAGAGTAATACAATAATAATCTAATGAGAATATACAAGTATATAAAAATATAGAGGTTTAAAGCAGAGTTGCAGGTCTGCATGACAGTGTGTGGAAAAATACACATGTAAACATACGAGTCAGGAAAAATACAATAATATGAAAGAAAATGAGATAAAGAGTAACAATAGTGTCAATCAACAATCAACTTCTCTTTGTTCTTCTTATCTAACAATGTGAGATCTACCGTGGCTTCTGGGAGTATCCAGGGTGCAATCTCTGGTGGTGGAACTGTTGGACTAATTGCTCTACCTTTAGTTCTTTTGATTTCTGCATTATTGTCCATCCAAAGCTTTGGGTTTCTTTCCTCTCCTTCTCCCAACAATCTTTTAATGTGTTTTGTGTTGGATGATCTTGACTTTGACCCTTCAGCCTGCTCCAGTAATTCAGCGACAGTTGTATCCTTCTCATATTTAGCGGCATCTCTCCCATTTCAACCTGTAATGCTGCTGTAGGAGTTGTTTTAACTGCACCTGTACATAATCTCAAAGCCTGGAACTGTATATTGTCTCATCTTTTGACAGTCGCTTCCATTGCTGCTGACATTGAGCCCCAGCTATGATTTGCATGAATGTGCATAGTGTTTCCTCCAATTGACTATTAACTTCCTTTTAACCCGTAACTCTTTACACTTCGTGCAACTGGTGACCGACGAAACAACTTATTATCTATTGTAAACGGTTTGATCAGCAGGTCTACGAGGAGTTTGTTGTTGAGCGAACCAGGAAGCACTGTCCTTATCAACACGTGGCGATAGTCTGAGCATAGTCTGTGGAAAACACAGTTTCTTTATCATGTTCACTTACATTTCATTCCTTTGTAAAAATCAAGTCGGTACAAACACAAAATGTGCAATAAATGATACATATGGCAGGGAGAGTGGAAAACAAGAAAGAAAACAAAAATTTAAAAAGGCATAGCACTGAACGTAAATAACACAAATGTACCCTTAAAGTCATGTCTACAGCAAAGCCTGTTTGCACAATGATAGTGATAATAGTAACAAACACTCAATGACCTGAGGAAATCTTTTTCAATCATCAACCACTAAGAAGCAAATAGAGAAAAGACCCTGGAAAGAAAAAAATGTAAAAAGTATATTTTGTACCTCCACCTGTGACAAACTTTATAGTTTTGTGTGAAATCAGAACCAAGGTTATTGGTAAGGTAAATATAATATAGGCCCCCCAATGCAATTTAAATTGCTATTTTATAAAAGAAATGAAGATATTAAACATTTAGACCTTTGGAAAAAGTAACTGGTGTTTGTTTTTCAGATTTTTAAGGGTTTAGTTTTAGATTTTTAACTTGACTTTTAGATAATATTCCTGCTTGAAGGGACTTAAATAACTGAGGATAACTGTTAGTACAACTTTCATCAAAAGAATATCCTCACCAATATCGTCTTAAGTCATCTTGCTTTTATGTCCCTAGAATCCCCCTGACTGCAGCGATCCCTGGTCAAGCCTCTCCCATTGGTGTTGGGGGGAATACAAAAGAAGGCAAGCGGATGGGAGCTAAGAAAGCCCTGAAAGGTTTAAAGGATAAGGAAAATCCTGGACCTGTGGTAAGATTATCATTCATCATTATTCAGCTGGTATACAGAGCTCTTCAGGAGCATTTAGTGCGTTGGCCTAGTAATATAGTGCCAATTTAAGGAACTGTTCTGCAGATACAACCGAAAGGAGAGATTATCTGACTGCACTCTGACAGTATACAGACCACTGACTTGAGTGTAGGTGCTCTGCCTCGCTGCAGTGGTGGCTTAAAAGTGTATTTGTTGTTTTCTTGACAGATGAAAATTGCCACAGAAAGTCCCACTGCCCAAGTTCAGAAGAAAAGTTGGCTCAATGAAAGCATTCAGAAGGACAGGGTGCCCAGAAGTGTTTTGGCATCAGTTAATGTTAATCCGTAAGTCATCATGCTGTGTCTGAACGCATTGAGGTGTTTAGTTACCATTTTCAATCATTAATTGATAGTTTTTCTGAAATCTTTGCTCCAGCATCGTGGTTGTTGAAAAGCAGCATCCAGCTCATTTTGGGAAAACTCAGAGGGAAGCAAAGGAAGATGCAGCTGGGCCTAATGTGACGTGTGACAGTAAAGCTACAGAGGTAAGTAATGTACACTTTTCTCCTTGCAGATCTGTGATTACAGTTAGACTGTTACAGTAAGGTACTTATTCATATATATATTCATATAACATTAAATATGGGTTTAGTATGTCACAGAACCACCTACCTATGTATTTTGAAATGAAAATTGCTGTAGATGATAGAGATCATACAGCGTGGCAATTAAAGACTTTCTAATCCTGAGTTTTTGTATTTCAGCTCTCCTCCTGCTCAGGTGTTCCCGATGATTGTAGACCAGCCACACCACCTTGCACACTGTGAGTCACTGACTGTCTGCTACATTGGAACACTTTGATATGGGAAACAGTTTTTCACTGTGTCTTACCAATGTCTTTGTGTTCTCCAAGGGAGTCCATTGATGCACAGTCAAAAAGCGTGGAAACAGCTACAAGCGAATCAGTTCCCATCTCATCAGACTCCCTTGAGGTCAGGTCTTTTTATTACCTAAATCTTTAGGACACTTAAAGGAGTTAATCTTTACATTTCACACAAGTGAATAAGAAGATGTGCTAATTTGTGGTCAGTTATTTGTGCAACTCAACATTCAGTTTTTGGTAATGTCTGTCAGTGATTTCTTGATTTTCCAATCACAAAAGGATCAAAGTGTTGTTATGAAGCCCAAAAGCAGGTAAGTCACCCTGAGACATGCTTTTAGTACATGTGTACATAATTAAGTCACACAACGACATTAATCATAACAATTTTTTCATGTCTTGTTAGAAGTTCATCAAATGTCCACAGCACCAGTGATGAGGTAACTAAAGCCAAGTGGAGCTTTGCATCATTTTCTTTGATTTTTAGTAGGTTTTTGTTTACAATGTTGTGATCTATACGCTGATTTAATCCCTAAAGGATGGAAACGTGAGTACAGGAAATAGTCCAAGTGAGATGACAACAACCCAATCAGAAACTATGTGGTATGTGGATTAAAACAACATTATACATTCCAATCCACTCCTGTATTTTTTTTTTTTGTAGTGTTTTTGTATTTTGCTGTGCTGTGACATTTCATTGGTTTCAACAGGTTTACATCACACTTTGACTCCATCGTGGGCCTTGGCAAAGGAGGCTTTGGGCGCGTTTTCAAGGCAAAAGAAATACTGTCAGGGAAGTGCTTTGCCATAAAGATCGTCCTTTGTAAAGAGTGGGTCAAATATTCAGTGACGCTCCTTGTTTTTAATATGTGTTTCATAATATGATATATCAATTGAAGATGAAGCACACAACTAGTTAAAATGTTTCAGCTGAGCTATTTTCCCATTCTTTTGATCAGAAAAGCTCTACGAGAGGTGAAGGCCTTATCAAAACTCAGTCACCCAAACATTGTTCGATACCAGACATGTTGGTTGGCGGATTCAGGATACCAATGGGACAGTGCAGCTGACAGTTACAGTAGTTCACAGTAAGTCCTCATCCCCCCACGAAACCTCATCCATTAGAGGCACCTCGTTTCTTTATTTGTCTTTTCACACTTTTCTAGATCTTCTACTGACAGTTCAACGATGAAGTTCCTGTATATTCAGATGGAGCTGTGTGACACCAAAACACTCAGACTGTGGATAGACGAGAAAAACACTAATAATGTGAAGAAATCTCTGCAAGACTCCAAGAGAAGAGAAGAAGGTCTCGGCATTGCTGAACAAATTGCCTGTGGACTCGAGCACATTCACTCAAACAATTTCATCCACAGAGACCTGAAGGTGAGGCAACGTGAATTGAATCGTTTATTGTATCACATCAGTCATTAGCTACAGGTTTGGGACTGTACGTAGAGTTGTGTTGTTTTTAGGTTATACGGCTTAGGTTTGTTTGTTTTTTTTGTTACAAGGTGAGAGAGAAATGGCATTTCGATTCACCTGTATGTCCTGCGCACATGGCGAATTGACAGTAAAAAACTTTGAACTTGAACTTTTGTTTATTTCTTTCCCGTGGTTAGCCTGAAAACATCCTGTTTGGAGAGAAGGGAAAGATTAAGATTGGAGACTTTGGTCTTGCAACTGCTGATAAAGACGATGATGCTGAGAACCTGGTGGAGAGGACTGTGAAGAAAGGAACCCCATCTTACATGGCTCCTGAACAAGTAATATACAATATAATGACAATTTCATTTAGATTCACACTTTATGACTACTCTACCCAAGTGGAAAAAAAATTCCCAATATATGTTTAGGGTTGTTTTGGGTTTTTTTCAGTTTTGATGAACATTTCTGCATGTAGACACATGAACTGATATCATAGTTGCTTCCCTAACTGTTGGATTGGCTCATACAGTGACTTTTTGAGTAAAAAAATATTTGTGATTAAGAAGAGACAATAAGATGCCCATTGTTAAAATTGCATTCTTGGCATACAACAGGAGAGCCAGAAGACCTATGATCGAAAAGTTGATGTATTTGCTTTGGGGCTGATTTGCTTCGAGCTGCTTTGGACATTTTCCACTGCTCATGAAAAGCAAGAGGTGAGTCATAGTCCAAACTTGTGCATGTCAAAAGAAACTGATTTTTATCAGATACCTTAAAATTACTGTGAGCTGTGTCCTGACAGTTCTTTCACCTTTTTAATTACTGCATAACTTCCAGGTTTGGAAAAACCTTAGAAGACAAATGTTTCCCGAAGAGTTTCCATACATGTTTTCCAAAGAGGTATGCCATCCATGTAGTGCTTGCAAGATAATAAATGAAACTGGGTTTTAAAAGTAGAACATACTGACATGTTACTGAAAAAGACTGAAAAACTGTGTATGCATGCAGCCCTTCAGTGGAATTGGTTTCAGTGAGACAGAGCAGCGCTTTCCCTCACAGCATAAAAGTCTGGATTAAATGCCGTCAGATATCTGAGGGACAGGTTGACATCGGGAAGGTGGGAAGTGTTGAAACTGTTGAGCCTGATAATAATGCAACATTTCCAGCAGACTGGTTGTCCAAATAATATCCACGTTTGAGAAATGCTTCAGAGTGCAGCAATACTGTATAATGTAATAAAGATCTCAGAAGCTGTTTTTTTTTTTTTTAATTTTTCCTTCTTTTTCATTGCAGTACATGATCATAAGACAAATGCTGAGTGAAAGAACACAAGACCGACCTGAGGCGAGTCAGATCAAGAAACATTTGGAAGAGTGCTGTCGCAGACTCAACGCTCCACACAGCAGCAGAAGTGTCTGATTAGTTTTATATTCCATACATGACGATTTTAGAATACGTAATTAATGCTGTAATGTTGCATCACCTACATGCAATTTTAAAAAAATTCTGTACTTTTGTTTTTATACTGCCAGGGTTGGGGGACAAGTTGAAATATGTTTTATCATAATCTTCACATTTAAGCCAGACATTGTGGTCTGCAAAATTGCAGAAAATTAATGGAAAATGCCATATAATATTTCAACAATTGTGCTTTCTCGATCAGTAATATTTTACTTTGTTTGTGCAATAACATGAGATGGAAATGTAACTTTAAAGTGACTTAGACTTATAGTTTAGTTTTGTGTTTTTCTTAAATCTTTAATGTAATGTAATCTACTATGCAATTTAAAGTATAAGACCAAATCGTGTTTTCAGAGCAAAGCTTCAAAGTTACATGCAGGCTTTATTTTAGTACAGAAGTAATGTCCATATATTTTCAAACTGCATACAAAGCATGGGTTTTCCGCTAATGTCAAATATTGATGCATATCAGCCATGTAACTGACATGTTCTGACATTAAAGTATTATACTACAGGTCAACATTTTTACCAAATAACACATTGTCATATGCTTTGTTAAAAATACTTTACAGCTTGAAATGATCAAATACCTGCCCTGCTACCTTTTGCATTGCATGCAATATGCTGATGAAAGTATATTACTGGCAATTTTCCTATGATCATGATCCTCATGTAATTGACAGTTTCTTATAAAACATGAATAAATCTAAAGACAGTCTTTTCTTATTTACACCACACAATTGTGCATTTCCTGTGATTGCTGTTTTGAAACTGTGCATTATGAGAGCAAGAATATAATAACTCGGGCTAAAAATAAGATCTGAGGTGAGTGAAATGATTTAATCACTAATGCCCAAACAGATGGTTAAACATTTTATCATATAAAACTAATGTACATTATGACTCAGTTTGGGATGACGTGAAACCGTTTGCATGCTGACCTGACTTGTCGTTTGCAGTGTGAGCTGTAGGGGGAGCTGTGGCTCTGTGTATGTCAGGCAGCTCAAAGTGCAGTAGCAGACGCCAGGCCTCCACAGCCTGTGGGTGAGCGAGGTTTATTCACAGTGAGAGGGCCAAAACCGAGGGTGCTTTGTGACATTTAATCATGCCTCCGGCGCATGCTTGATGATTAGCATCTCTGTGGAAAACAACAGTAACAAGTGCCAAATGCAGGATCCCACACAATCACCTGGCCGTGGTGCACGCAGTCACACAGGCCCCCGGTAATCAGCATAAATCAGCTTCTGCAGCTCAGAACGTTAACTCAACAATCACCACTCTGCAAAGCGCCCTAAAATTTGCTTAATGCATGGGGATAGTGGTCGTGCTGTAGGTGGGCAGGCTGTGTTCAGGTTGATTGAATAACATGGTGATAGCTTACTGTATGTCTAATCAGTCATGGCACTACATGGCAGACTCACTGTACAAATGTGGCAATGATGAAATTGCTCTATTGCCTATTTACAGACCTAGCAGCCCGAATAACATGCTTATATTTAGAGTCATGTTTGTGTCCATCTGATGAACATAGTACCAATGTTCAAAAACCCTGCCTGTTTTACTGCTGAATACTAACTAGGTTAACTAGTGGGTTGCAAGCTGTTTTGCAGGTAGCATCAGATAGCTATCTGCTAGTTGGTGCAAGGCAACCAGCAGTTGGAGTACAACAACAGGTGAAACCAGCCGCTTGCTGCAGTGGGGAAATGATGAGAGCACTGAGAGTGAACCAAAAAGTTGCATGCTGTAAAACCAAAGCAGCTAAGATACACTGTAGAGTATAAAGATTAATGTTTAAAGAGGTGTTTTTGTTTATCCTACATGCCAAAGAATATTTTCCCCAAGATAATTTACCCAGTTTTGTTATTGAGTATTTATGTGATATTCAAAACGTAATTTATTATGACAAAATATTATTTCTCTCCCTCTATAATTAGCAACAGTTGCTGACTGAGTTTTACTTTTTTTATTTGAAGATGTCATTTAGAAATCAACTGCATGGGAAAACTTTGAATCATTCTTCCCCTGACATTTACACCACCAAAACAATGCACTCTCTCATTTTAGCAGCATCTAAGATAAGAAACCTGGTATGTTTCCAATCTTCCACAGCTGTCGCGCTTGTGTGAGCAGGGTTATTGGATGTATTGAGGTCACTTCCTCTGAGAGCAATGTGGGCACTGAAGCAGCACTCTAGTCAGTGGCCTGGACCATGTAGCCAGAGGTAAAATGGACTCACCAGTCAGGAGCACAGCAGCGGAGTGTCTCCCCAAAGTCCCAGGGGTCAGAGCAAACGATTACTCTGTGTGTAGCCTCGTTGCAGAAACAGCAGCCAGAGTTTGTTCTGCTCCGTGCGTTTTAGGATTCAGCTTTGCTGCGAAGACAAAACTATCACCCTCCAGCAGATATCAAAATGACAGTTTAGGATCCACGTGAGTTGTCAGTGTTGTCATCCTTCCTGCATACATTTCAGAAGTTTCTGTTGTTAAGTTATAGCCCACTTAACCTGCGGTGAACCCAAATTAACTGGAGCTCGACTGCACGCTGTGCCTTGCCGGAGGCCTGTCTTGGCTTTTACACTGGACTTTCCACCTCTCCAGACCCACATCCTGCCACTGTCCACTCAACTTAAGAAACACTCCCAATGTTGTTTTAAAGTACTGTACCGGTGACTTTGCATGTTTTAACATACTTCAGTACAACTTATGGAAACATAACAACTGACCCTTTCAGAGTTTCAGATTTTTTTCTTTTCCAGGATGTCCTGGAATCAAGATCAAATGGCTATATATTATGTCAAGCCCCTTTAGGGTGTTCAGCAGATTGTTTTGGTTTTATGACCCACACTTTTACTACTATGATACAGACTACACTATCTTGTACAACCTTCTTATTCCTGTTTAGTTATATCCCCACCAAAACAATATTGCTGGCTAATAACATTTAAGATTTTATATTACTGTTTTTATGTAGATTTTCTGTCAGTGCTGCCTGGTGTTAGTATCTTGGTTTATGTCAAATTTACATTCACTCCAGTTATTTTCATTACACCCGGCTTAAATCCCATGAAGCTGTCATGGCTGGTACAAATAAAGAAACAGTAAAAAAGGGGAAGGACAAAAAAGCAGATGATCGAGGAAGAGCTCAAAAAGATTAAAAACTGAAGGCACTGAAGGGCAGACAGGGGTCAAGGGTTATAACTGGGAAAGCAGCCAACAAAGCAGATGACTCTACAGGAGCAGGCAGAAAAGCCCAAGTCCAAAAACGGGCAGGCCATGGGTCTCTAGAACGACAACACAATAGATGTACAATGGCTTAAGTGCATGATATGAAGCACTCTGCAACTTGGCTTACTGATCTGTCAAGGTACAAAGAAAGTGAAAAGTTTTAGTTTTCAGTGTGTGACTCTGTGAAAGGAATTGATTTCTCCTGAAGGAGCTGATGTCTGAACTTCAAATGTACACTATAATTGACAGTATGACAACAGACTACAGACATTATTAGGGAGGATACAATGCCCTTTAAGAACATATACATATCCTTTAAGTTATTGTGCATTATGATCGTCACAGGCCAGGTAGGTGAATGTTTACCAGGATATGCTTTGCAGTGTTTTTCTTCCCTCTGCAGATTATACAGAATATAGGGCAAAAAGTCACTTTTCCTTTGAAGCCATTACAGTCAAGTTTGTCCTGTGCGTGACAGGTCCCGCTGTTAAGAAAAACACCCCGTGTTCACTTGTATCCACCTGATTCAGCTCCAGTCAGCAGATGAGATCAGATCCTCTTCACAACACCTACAGTACATCCTCCCCCAAGCTCTCATACGCTGGTTACATAAAACTCATTTCATGTGAGAACTCCCAACTGGTCTACTTTAAATGCACTGTAAATAAGAGACAACAGACTTGGCAAACTTTGCTCCACATCAGCCAAATATTCGCTCATATATTACAATTTTCATTTTCACTTCTTATATTTACCGCTTAGAAGTACCACCCCATTGTCCCCTGAGAGTGGGCCTCTCAGACAGAAGAAATAATATTTTCACATCACAAGATTTCTTTGGTTAGCTGCTCTTGTTTATCACTGTGGCAGCGGCTGCCTCTCTGCCTTTTCTCCTCACACCGCTGTCCCGGTTTGGCTTGTCAGTCTAATTGACGTGAACACATTTCTCTCTGCTGTAAGGGATGTTTACTCTATTGTGTCTTACATTTAACTGTTATTTAACTTGACTTAGCTCCATGTAATTTTCAGGGAGCAGGAGAAGATGCACTGTGTGATGCAAGAAAATATCACAAATTTGATAAAATGTCGTAAAGACATTTGTTTGATTAAGGTCCATATAGAAATATTATGTAAAATTTCACATTTTAGATGTTTGAATCCAGAGATTTCTGAGCTTTATGTAAATGTTGGTGTGTGTGTGTGTGCTTTGTTGTACTGGCACATGTGGGTAAACGCGTGGTACGTGTCTGAGTGTGTGTGCAGTTCTCTTGGCTTGCTCTTGGTGGCAGCTGAAGGAGCTGTCAGAACGACTTGACTTACGTTGCCTTGTGTCACTTTGTGTGGGCTGGTAATTTACTACAAATGATATTGCATTCTCTCTGCTGACAGCCTGCTAACACTGTCAATTGGCAAAGCCTGAAAAGTCGTTTTTGAACTTCGTGTCCCCTGAAATTCCAGACTGCCACACTGCGCATCTTTAAAGGTCAAGGGCACAATGGCAGGCTCACCTGGTAAATCTTTAATAAGTCAAAGAGTCAGCCCCATCTGGAGTTCAGCCGTTCATCCCAGAGCAGCAGGAGAGGCGGCAGTGTGTCAGGAGGATCCTCTGAATTTTCTGCGGCCAGTTATTCCCCTGTTTTCTTTTGCAAGAATTACACCTTCTGACAGCCCAGCTGTTGTGCTGATTTCATGCCCACAGGTAAGAAATGTATGAGGTGATGCAATCATGATGCTAGAGTGGATTTCTCAGGAGAAATATAGATGGAAAGATGGAAAAAACCCCAAAACGTGGCACTTCAAAACTGTAAAATGACGCACTTGGTGTCAGAGTTTGTGTCTTTATCTGTGACAGGTGTTAAAGCTGGAGGTTACAATATGTACCCACTGCAACCACCCACACTAATGTTGTTTACTGCTAGACGGATCCTTCCAAATCAAGGACGGAGACATCTGAACATCCTCCTCATTGCTGTCATAAATATATCATAACCATGGTAAATACCAAGCAACAGGCAGTTCTCTAAAAGACTGTGAAGCAACACATTTATTTGCTTTTAAAGCATTCATAAGGAGGCGTCGCACTTCTACACCTGCACCTGCAGACTGAGGCTACGAGATAGGATTCATGTGCTATTAAAGGGCTTAGTAGTGAAGTGTTTATAGTCTAGAAATGAGAATATTTACCACTGGCAGAAACAAGCAAGGTGACTTCATTGCATAATTTAAATGATAAGTGACAGTAAATTCAGGAAGTGTGATGGCAGTGGTGATTAACCGAACCCAAAGCTCTCTGGCTGCAGAGAAATAAGACAGAAAAAGGCAAAGCTCATCATGTTGGCAGATGAATTGAAAGATAGAGTGAATCGACAGGATTGAATTACTTTTGTAATGTTTGCGGATTCATGGTTGCCTCTTCCTCTTTGTGTCAGTAGTAATTACACAGGCACCTATGGGAGAGGCAGGGAGTGAGATGAAAGCACCGAGAAACCAGGACATGAACAAAGCCAGAAACAGAAAGAGGAGGCCAACGCTTGAACACCAAGCCATGACAGACAGCCTTTGGGGCTGTTTTATTCAGCTGCCAGGAGCTTTTTAGGATTCGTTTTATCTGCTCTGCCTTCCCACCCACCCACACGCCCACCCCTCTGGATGGTGCTCCAGATGATTTGTGTCCAGTTTGGCTTCACTCGAGCCAACACAGCCTCTAAAAGCAGACACACTCTGCCTCCTTCTCTGCAATCAGCCCGCCTGTCTTGTGTTTGAGAGCTGTTAAACCTCTTTTCTGCCTCAGTGGGTTTGTTTGCATTTAAGCAAAAGGTCACTTCAGGTTGTACGTTTCAAAGACGTATTTAAACTTGCATTTTTGATCTTTTGGTCTGGATTTGCGTTTCTTGGAGGGGGTTTCGTATGAAAACATTCTGTGACTGGTGACAGCAGCAAATCATGTCTTGCTTAAACATGTTTAGCTTATCCTTGTCACTGAATGAAAGAACCCACTACAATAGGTTGGATTAGATGGAGGAGGTGAAACCACCAACAGTTTCCATCATTCAGTTACATGCTTTAACATTTTTTTCCTCTTTTTGCCGCAAAGATATTTTACATCCTTGACTTCTAAAGTTAATCCTTCTACTCTCTGGATCTTTCTCATAGATTTGAGCCAATAGTTTGTTGTACGTGAAAGAAGACTAAGAATATTCCCGCAACTGAGCTTTTTTAGTCTGTTAATAGCAAATTCTGGTATGTTTTCTCCCTTGGTACAATTAATTTGGGCAGCCCCAAACGCTTAGCTTCAAGCCTAATTAGAATGATTGTTGAAAATATCAACCTGCTGATGCCACACCAGGGAACCACAAATGTCTGTACAAAATGTCATCACAAGTCATTTTGTAGTTGTTCAGTCTGATCAGCCCTACCATCCCTAGAGGAGTGGAACTAGCATGATTATAAACACACTATAATTAATTCATAACATGGGCTGGGGAGACAGAAGATGCTGTCCTAGACGCCTGTATTGATCCTTATTGAAGAGGTGCCTATTCTGTCTGGTTCCTACCAAAAAATCAATACCAGTCAAAGTCAGTGAATCCTTTGTAAGTCACAACTCAGACTGTCAGTGTCAGCAGTTAACAAACAAACAGGTAGCGCCTGATTCGAAACTGGAGGGCTCTTCTTTTATTCATAATCGAAGGGGATCTTTTGCTTGAGTAAAAGAATCAGTACTGCAGTCTAAAAATATTCTGTTACAAGTACAAGTCACACATGAAAATATACTTAAAATACCAAAAGTAAAAGTACCCATTGTGGGGAATGAACCTTTCTATATAGACAATATACACTGTTGCCCATAAAGTTGGAATAATTTTGTTTTCAGTCACATTCCTTTTTTTATTCCTATGTACACACATCAGTAATCACTTTTGACCAGGTGCAATGATGAGTTTTGAGAAGATATACACTTTATCTACCACAAATAAATCACATTGTCACAATTATTTCATAAGAAGAGTAAAAAAATATTTTATTCCAACTTTATGGGCAACGGTGTACATATATCATACATATATACATATAGACATATGGTTGATCTAATGATTATTAGTGGATTTTTATTGAAGCAGTGTATTTGTGCTGCTGGTGTACTGATACAAAACAATCACTCTAAACATTTCTGTTATGTATAAAACTCTCTCGTCACTGTATATAACCTGATAAGATGCCCTTTTAAAAGCCCTTGCAGGGATAAACACAGTTGAATCAAATTCAATGCACAGCACATCTGGGCTCTTAGAAATCCTTTTAGGGATGGTTGAGAGTCCCCATTGCTGGCACACGGCTCCTGTGTTCTTCATCAGACCCAAATTTGTGGCATTACACTCAGAGAGCCATCTCATAAATGGATTTCTTGTTGTGTGTGAAGCCTCATAGGGGAATCAGTGCACCATGTGGCCATCTGTCTTCGTACTTCCAGCCTCCTGAGCCACTTTCCCAGAAATCAACACCCTGTGGTCTGAGTCAGCCTCGCCATCCTGCCGTCTGCATTTATTTATTTATATTTTTTATCAAGGTCTAAGCACTATCAAGTGTTTTTTCCCTGTGAGCACATGCTGTGCTCTGTCATTAGAGGCGTGTCATTCTGCAGAGAACAACACAGATAATGCCATCCCTAAGAGCTTTTCCCTGCTGTACATTATCTCCTTTGAAGGACATATAGAAACATTAGTGGAAAATGTGTGCATCCTCTGTCATGGCCAGAAAATGCTATAATCAGTGGCGGCATATCGATTACTGATATCGCATCCATTTTTATGACATTTCAGAACCTGTGCATCTGCACCACATATATTAACAGCTCTGGTACTTTGATTGCATTTCAGTGACAATTAAAAAATTTAAATGAATAACCTTTTATGCTGATACAACAAAATCAAAATTAGAGCCCTCATACTAATGTTAAATGATGTTTAAAGAAATAGGTCAACATTTTGGGATATATGCTTATTCTCGTTGACATTACCATGTAAATACAGCATGCAGTCAGAGCAAGCAGCCTTTAGTCTGCCAAAAAGACTGGAAATGGCTAAGCCCAAAGGCAACAAAATCAACCTGCTACCAACTCTAAAGCCCACACATTAACATTTCATGTTACTTATTTATTAGAATGAAACCCAAAGGGTAAATTTGCTGTTTAACCAGTGATTATGTGCTAGACTTATGTGCTAGACTCCTTGGTATGCTATCTGTCGAGCTATAGGGGTGTTAGTAGCAAATATACCTTTATGATTAACTGTATGACGAACATTAACCCATATTTTTAATAAGCACTCATGAAGTCTTATAGGGATCCCTTGAATTTGCATATCAAAAGATTGTGATCCTAGTACTATATGAACTTTGTGTCACATTTTATACTTGACATTTCTGTATTGCAGTTTTTTATAGAAGACATATACTTTATGCATATACTGTGTATGTGACAAGCTAAAATTGGCCTATATCAACAATGCCAATCTATCGTTTCATTTCATTCCAGCATATATGCAAAAGACAAAACACATTTCATCAGATATTTTAGTTTCCAATCATGAATTTATATTAACACTAATATTATGATATTATCACTCCATCAATGACTGTCCCTCTCAGCACCCGGCCACGTTTCTTTCCCATCTGCCGGCTGTCTGGGAGCACAATAACTGGCCTCACAAGCCAGTGAAGTCACTGTCCAAATTGGCCAACTCTACTTGGAGCAACAGAACAAGTTGGCCTCCCTGTGGAGTGGCACTTGGATATTTGGTCTGCCCACTGTTCTACTGCTAATCGTGTGGCAGCAAAGGCCACTCTGGCAAATGAGTCCCTCCATCACTCCATTGTGTTTTCCTGTTTTGCCAGTGACAGCGCCAGCCTGGTGGGCTAGGGCAAGCAAAAGCATATTTGGACTGCTTGACTCCATTTTTTGGCCTGGTTGTCTTTGACATATTTAGCATTCAGTGCAACATCTGGTAGAGAGTTGTTTAATTAATTGCAATATAGTAATTACATTATATAAACATTATATTCTGAATATTTTTCAGTATGTAAAAACACCTGGATTCACCTCAGTAGCTTTAAGCTCACAGACACCTTGACAGATGACAGCGAGTCCTCCAGGGGGCACTGTTGTATCAGGCCACATTCCACTGTGTGAGCTGAAGGAGGAGGAAGGTGCCATGGCTGTCTACAACACTAAATGTGTTTGTCCTCTCACTTTGTAAGACAATGGCACTATATTCTTATTCAATCTAACCTCAACCTGGAGAAGAGACGGATAGTATGGCACTTTTTGTCCTGCAGCAAATTAAAATAGAAACCCATTGTAGAAAAGCAGATAACGCTCCCACAATTCCATACCACCGTTGAATGACCAAAACAGGAAATATGTTGACTGCAGGATATATATCATTTCAGAGTAGTATAATTGAACAGTTTTCAGTCTGGAGCCCATGAATCAATACCATGCCTGATTTTGAATGATAGCCGCTCTGCTAATAGAACTGACGAGCTCATTTGAATTATGGCAGAATTACTAGAGGAATGTTGATTCCTGGGAGAACAATAGGTCTGATCCCAGTCCAGGGAACCTAGCAGTTTTATTAGCATATGTAATTAGTTAGAGGTTACATATGTGGTCTATGTTTTAGAAACAGAGCTAGAAGCTCTCCGATAATGTATAATGTGCTGTATAATTTCTTTGACCTTGTACTGACTATTTTATTGCATCGCTCACCTCAAAATCTTTGATTGGCCTACTCCTCACATTTCACCCCTGCTCTTTTCACTACCAGTTAAACCCACTCGCTCCTCAGGTATTTGAATATGGATACCATCTTTCACTGTGTTATTGGCCTCCTTCTCCCCTCCCGTCCTTCATTACAAATGATCTCTCAGCACTAATGAGTACATGTCTAAAAATACCCTCCTTGTCCAGAGAACTGAACGTGTTGTGGTGCGTATTGGGCTTTAACAGATGTTAATGGTTATGGAACATCAGAGTGGTATAATGAATAGAGGCACGGCTACTCAGACTTCATTTAGAGAGAATATTTTAATATTCAACATGCATCCGCACCCACCCACCGAAATTCCGCAGCCATGGATTCGGTTTAGACGCCCCCTACACCCCTCCTGGCTACCTTTTTAACATACTGGTGGTGTACTCTGTTTCTATGGCAACACTGCATGACCTTTCCTGGGAGGTCGAGCTCATGTCAGAGTGTTACTCCAAAGATTTCATTCCAGCTTTTCACCCATTGGTGGTCTTTGCAGTTGGAAATGTTCTCCGGTGTGACGGATGAGGGAAATGTTCCAACTGGACTTGTCTCAAAGTGAAAGAAAACGTAAGGTGATGGATGGAGCCATCACCACCCTTGTCTAATCAACTGACAAGGTCCCCTCATTGCTTGCATGAAGTTCCAATGAATCATTTCATGGAGAAATGTGTGGGCATGGCTATATTTGCTTTTGCCAACTTTCTTCACAGGGAAAAAAAGAAGCACACTTAAATCAAGTTTATCTTCACTTGAGATATCTTGACAGTTGATACTAGAGAAGACAACCCAGCAGCAAACCACTGCGGTGGTCTGATATTTATTAAGTAGCTTTAGTTGTAGAAGCTGCCTTTATCTTGCGTATGACAAATATTTGATAAGTTAAGTTGTATTCAAACGTTTGTGCATTTCCCTTTGTAATAGTTTTTTGCTTTTGAGTTTCATATTAGGTATCAGTTTAGGTTGATGTGAACTATGATTTGGGATAGAAACAGCATTACTATAGCATCCACAGGGTTCTACTCTAGGTCCACTTTTATTCACATTTTAAATATATTTTTATACACAATTAGGTGTAAAAGTACAATGAAAGAAGAAACAGACACAAATAATAGAAATAACAAAGTTCTTCCTGGCAACTTCCTGTGTATCTCCCATGTCTATGGTTATATAGATTATTTTCACACTGCACCAGGACCTAAGACAGTCCTGGTATTGTAAAACTGGCAGATTTCATTTCAAAGCAACAAAGGATCAGGCTTTTCAGTCCAACAGAGAAGGCAAATGAATAAGATTGGAACCTTCAACAAACACCTGCTGCAGACAAACTAGTCATGTCTTCATCTGAATCAGGCACAGTTCACGACTCTCCAGACACAGGCAGACAGCAATAATCCCACTTTACAGACCTGGATATTACACAGTGATGCATGATGACTATTTGGCCACATGGGGAGAAACTCTCTGGATGATTTCATCAGACCCATGAGTTCATTATGACCAGATCATTAGTGCCAACCCAGCAAAATGTTTGCAGCATGAGAGTCAGCTGTAAGCGGGACCCCACACCCTTTCCTCCCTCCGTGAGAAACTGAGGGGAGACGTTGAGAGCAGACCTCCCCCTGTTCCTGCCCAAGGGTTTGAGTCTAATTCAGACAAGATGTTGGATGTTCAACAGCCTCCTTTTCTAATTTGCGGTGCACATCTAGATGAAAAGGTGGCGAGCGGCAGGAGCAGACCTCTCTGGAGGGGTTTCATTAGATATTACAATCTAAGCTTCCTCCAAGGCCAGGGTCAAAGATGGCTCCTATTTGCACCTTATTTCATGGCCAGGAAGATAATCGACCCACGCAGAGTCCATCTGGTTCACATGGAGGTCTTGTGTAGGAATGGCCTTTGTAGCACGCAATGCAGAACAGCTCGCACACAGGCAAATAAGGACTGTGAGAAAGGAAACAAAGAAAAATAGAAAGTTAAACTCTAGCATTGTAACCATATGAAATCAGAACTTTATTTCTCTGTGCTTGGTCTCTTCAGTGTTGCAGACTGCAACATGTGACAACCTCATGAGTTTCCAGGCCTCAGCTATCAGTGAGTCTGTTGTCTTTGTACAGTCTTGCTGAGCGTGATAATGCCAGTGTAACCTCCCCTTCTGCCCTCATGGTCTGCTTTGTGTCCTTCACAGGCGGTAATCAGATACAGTGGACTGATTGTGGAACAAACGACCCGGGGCAGTCCAGCTGCACAGGAGTACGGTTTCAACCCTTAAATGATGATGTCACTTCTCCCATGTGACAAGGCTCAGTTTCACTGTCAGATCAATTATTCACAGCGTTTAATTGGATCAGCTGAATCCAGATAGCTCGAGGGATCCATTTCCAGTAACAGCAGCTGCAAATAAACCCTGAGCCAGCACACAAGACATAAGGCTCCAGATCAATATCCGCAGACTAGAGCACACCTCACTGACTTTATAAAAACTCCACAAATGACATGCAAGTTTGCTTCAGTGGAAAGAGGTGATCCATATGTTAAAGCATACATTTTCCTTTTTTAGATTAATCCTGGCTGCTCCACATAAGAGCATGAGTGGAGGTGATGACCTCAGAGCATTGGGTGAGGGCCAATCTGTGATGATGCTGCACTCATTAATCACACAGTCGTGTACAGTGGCGTTCGCAGCCTCTTAGTCATCAGATATTCCCCTGGCCTCTGCTCTGGTCCCGCCTCCAGCTCCTTACAGGCTTCCCAGTCAAAGGTGCCCTTTGTGGAAGGGGGGTTACTGAGCCGATCAAGACAGTCCTACTCCCCCCATTAGAACTAGGTCTCAGGGTAAAGAGTATAGTGAAGAGAGCCTCCATTCACAATATGGGGATCACAACATAAAGCCCATATCTTTGTGGAAAAGGAAAGAGAGCAACCCATTCATATTATGGACAGTAATCACTCATGCAAAGGTCTCGGGGAGGTTGCTTTCAAATCACACACAGTCATCTCTGTTTACACATGAAACCCACACTGTTTATCTTGTCTTTCTTCAAATGTTCACCTCCTCACAAACCATTTATTCAGCATTTGTTTCATTTATTTTACACCTGATGGAAACTAAGAACAAGTACATTTAAATGGAGGCAGATCAGCTGTTAAGTAATCCAGAATACACACTAGTGAATTGTCTCTGCTAGGTGCCTATAGGTTGCTGTTTGAAAAGATTTATAAGGCCCCAGGTACCCATGAACATGAAATGACCCTGGAGGCATGAATACATCTCTTTCACTCCCTTCATGTATGCAGTCTCATGCCACCTGTAGAGCCTGAACTTACAAAGTCCTGAGTGTCTTGTGGTAGGTTTTCAGACATGTTCTTGGGCAAAAAGCTAACAAAAATGAGCCTGGCTGTGATTCCATTCATGTGATGTGGAGAACATTGCCTTCTTTGACTGTGATACACTTGCCATCAGCTCGCACTTCACTGCTCAGCCTCAGGCGTCCACAGAAATAGGCTCAAATGAAGGCTTGTTGCACTCATTGACCTTTAAAACACTGGCAGCTAAATGTTGAAACAAACTTCATTGTTAACCTATTTTAAGGATACATCTTCACAATGACAAATCGAGGTGTTAGGTGTTTCCCTTAAACATTAGCAACAGCAAAAAGAGAGCTGAGCATTATTAAAAATCAATGGGATTTTCCGCATGGATCAGAGCAAGCCCAGAGAGTGCTGATCAATGTTTCCAAGAGTCTAATTCTATTAACCATATGTGCTGAGAGCTGCCTCAGTATATATAACCAGCAGCTCCATGGGACATAGTAACCTTGTGACTGGTGACCTTTCCTGTGTTTCTCTTCAACCTGAGCAGACGTGCTGTGGCGACTCAGCTAATCGGCTTTGTTCACCACTCAACTGCAGCTCTAATAAGCCTATTGATCTGGATACGCATTGATCCAGTGTTCAGGATGGAGCCGGTCTGGGTTAGCAGGTCGTGTGGGTAAATGGCGGGGGGAGATGTGTTTTTTTGACATTAAGGATTGGGATTTGCCATTTAAAAATCTTTTCCTTTTTCTTCAAATTGGTATTAAGATTATTTTAGGTAACAAAGCACAGGGTCTGTGAAGAGGATTAGCTTAGCTTTAATGTTAGCTAACCCAGAACAAGAAAACATGGGCTCAATAGGCTGTATAAATGTTTAACATCACACACGGTGCCTTTATATATTATGGACCTTGTATCTATGTCATTGTACCTGTCTATCTGTATGCAAGTGGGGACATCCCAGTGATAAACAGCTCACAGTGCATGGTTTTCACATTACTGAAGATGCTGAGGATGGTAGCTGCGGGACACTTTACATATTCAATATATGTATATAATGAAAGGGGCATTATGTTACGTCAGCAGAGAGACCTCTGTGAAATTTACTGGCTGCCTCTGCAATAATAAAGCGACGTTGGAAATGCTGCGTTTGTCAGAAGCTGATGTTCATTCATGTTATGAAATATGTGATTCAATTTTGCGCTTGGCTGGTCACAGTATGCAGCATAATGTTTAGTAAGTCATATGGGACATCATAATGGTGGGCATGTGCTGGTGTTGCAACATTGCAGTGGGAGCATTTCCTTGGTTTCATGCCTTGATTTTCTTGGATTTTCAGCACCTAACAGTCTGGCCTGGTTTATTGCTTGATAACTGTTTCCTTTACCCAAGCAGCTCCTGTATGGATTGCCGTGAAATTTGGTGCTACATTGAGGCTCCTTTAACTTTTAATGTAGAGCTATCGTTTGGTCAAAATCTTGTGTGTGTTTTCGTGTGTTTTTTAAAAGTATCAAAAATACTTGCAAATCTGATGACATTCCCAGCAGCCTCAATTGTGTTTAATGCTCATGCTAACAAATTTGCTAACATGCTAACAAATCTCACAAAAATTGCCCCCTTTTCCCTTGGTGCAGGCTTCCCGAGATGCTAGCACGACTGTAGACTTGTTCAGAAAACAAAAATTAGAGGCTACGCTGAGAAGTTGCTTGGTGCTCTGCTGAGTTGGTGAACTCATTACTAATGTTAAACATGACAAAATGTGCTGCCCATTTTTTGACCTCTTACATAAACATTTTCTGTTAGTGCCCTGAGCCCTGACAAGTCTATTTTAAAGCTTCATGCCAGAAAATGCTCCGGGACTGCGGTGTTGTCAGTGCTGCACACAAATCCTGGGAGAATCCTCAAAAAAACAGAATGAGTCAGAGACTGATTGGTCAGGGAAATGATTTTCCTCTAAAAGAAAATCAAGGCAACTGAGCCACACCTTGTTTACCCATGACTGTGCTCCCCTTTCCTGACCCGCATTCAGGTGGAAGATGATTGCTGTCTCACATACTGTAACTCAGTCACCATCGTCGTCATCATAGCTCTGATGTTAACAGCACTTCCCCAGACAAAAAGAAAAAAAAAAAAGCACTCAAGTCTTTCGTAACAAACATGACCTGACAGGAATAAAGGCTGAGATAAGAGAGCAAGGGTAGTCAAAGCTGACATTGGGTTAAATACATTCGAGTTGCAGAAGTGAATTAGGGCAAAAAGGGAGCTCAAATGGAACAGACAAGGGTTCCTCCAGGGCGATTATGAAACTAGCCTTTACAGTGAAATGATTCTCCATTCTGATGTTTTCATGAAATGTTTCTATTTCTGGACTATCCTCCCCTCACCCTCACTAGCCAAACACAGAAGCATCAGAACATACTCAGCACATTGGATGTCACTCCAAGCTTTATTGTGGATGGCAGATGTAGTCAGCCAAACATGCAAAGAGTGCACCAGAGTGTTCCTCTGATAAGAGGGACGTGCACTCTCACACATGAACATGCATGCATGCACAAAGTGAAAGTAGGAAACAGTAGAGGCACTCTATGAATCAGTGAGACAGATTTTTTGTGTGCAAAAGCAGATGTCCTTTATGATTTGTATATTCATTGTACATGTACACACGCCCTGGCACACAGCACAATCCTTTTCCTGGTGTTCACATGAAAGACTGTAATCAGGGTTGAGTAACATTTGCATTGCGTAATTCCTCTTTGTTTTCTCCTGGACCAATGTGGAAACTGTACTGAACAAAAAGTCATACAACAGCTATGTCTAATTCCCACTCCCATCTCCCACAAAGCACAACAAATCCCCCCTACACACACACACACATACACATACAAACTCTCTCTCTTGGCCCTGTGGCAATAAATACTTCATGTTCGCCTTCCCTTACATAGTGAGATCATCAGTCCGTGTGTGTATGTGTTGCAAATATTCCCAGCTCCCCCAGCCAAGTCTGCCCTGCCCCCGTCAGACAGCAAAACGCTTGCATGTGTAATTTTTGGCCTGGAGGGTTGACGAACGAAAAGTAACAGTTGGTGTGCATGTGTGCACCGTCTACTTCTGCCAACACATTTTCTGTTTCTCTTATTTGTAGATGTGTGTGAGCCTGGAATGCTTTGTGTTTCTGGATAGCGAATCTCCGAGTGCTCTCTAGCTGCCGCCTCTGAGCAGGGTCAGAGGTCACGGCGCATATTGTCCCAATATGGAAACCGCTCTTCCAGCTCTGCTGCACAAAGGCTGGCCACACTGAGCTCTTTGTCATGACTGCCAAACACCCAAGTCAGGTCAACAACAGTGCCTCTGGACCAATTAACAAAGGATTTTTCCTTTTGTGTCTCAGAAACACACATACAAACATGCATTTTCTGCACAGGAGGTAGCAAATAAATACAAAATCACCTCTGAATCTTCAACTCTTTTGACTATCTGCACTCTTAGAATTAGAAATATCTGGCTCCCCGCCAGCTGTTATGGGAAGATGGAGAGGAAGAGATGGAGTTGCTAGGAAGATGATGAGGGGGGTTGTGCATGAAAGGACGGAATTGGAGGGAGAGCCACAGAGGAGGAGGGGTATCTGCTGTAAAATCCTGTTACGCAACCCCTTTTCTGTGGCTGGCGTATTGCATCTGTTAAAAATGGAGGAGAAAAACAGCTTTGCAATTAGCGCTCAGTGTCCTGAGGGTCCTGGTCTCCCCCAATCACATCGCTCTGTCCTGCTCTCTCCGGCGTGCGTGTTGCTAAGCAGATGATGTGACTCAGGAACACACACTGCTATTCTTATAGTGTCAGCGTGGAGCAGACACACTGATAGCAATGCTCTGACTCCGCCTGCATGCGCGGTGATGTTTACTGGAACAGACCAGTCTTGCAAATTAAACCAAGCTGGGTTGTTGTTTTTTTTTTGCCTTGGCTGCTCCCATAAGTGCTGTGAGAGTCAGGGATTTGGACGCAGCTTCAAGCCCCCTTTATTCTTATATTTTGGGCACATTCAAGGTTTACAGCAACTTAGGGTGCGGTCTCCGCGCACAGGGGCTTCCTCTGTGGTGAGTAGGGTGTTTATGGGTCTGGCCCTATTTCCTGAGTCTCAGATAAGGACCACCCACCAAGGTCTCATCACTCCAAATCCGTCAGCAGTTAATGATCCTTGGGGAGGCTCCAACATTCTTATAGTGGAGCAGTGATGTAATTACTCAGCATTTATCAAAGTCTCCAGTAACTTCGTCGCTGAGAAAATCATAAACAGTAATATATTATAGCAGAGAGGTGGTTCCCTTTGCTTGACGCCTTGTTAACATACCATTTTATATGCTGTGGTAACTGTTTTTATAAATACAACATGGAGGCATGTGTCCCCCTCAGGGCATACAGTTTAGAGGGGCAAAATATGTCAGGTTCAGACAACCTAGCTCCGGCAACGACTTTTATCTTCATTGTCCCACTAATTGTTATAGAGTTCTTTTCAGAGGTTAATCCGGGCTGAAACTAGGCGGGTGTGTAATCAGAGCCTGAAAAGATTGGATGTTGAGGTTGTTAAATTAGGTCAGGCAGCACTAAAATGATGCCTCGCAGAAGCACTCAAGAGGAGGAAAATGCTCTATCTACTGGTTGTTTAAAAAGAAAGAGGACGCAAAAGCTGTATTTCATTGTTCCACATGGCCACAGCTAATGGTCTCCATCCCTAGTGTGAATGGAAGGTATTTGTGCGAGAGTGTGATGCATTATTTAAGAGTAAACACAGTGGAGACAGAGAGACCCAGCGGTGGTGGGGTAGGTATTGATTGTGACAGGCCAGAGGAGACATGCACACCTCTCTTAAGTGTCTGGGGCTTCTCACAATGCCCCCGCAAATCAACTTTTATTGCTCCAGCTTTGGAGTCTCCACAGTCAGCAGCCTATCAGGCAAAGCAGCTTAGCAGAGATAGCCTGCAGCAGTCCCACAGCGGGCCTTAACGCTATCAATCGATCATTCATCACTAGTCCCTAAGAAACAAAAACAAGCAGCCAAAAGACAACCAGGGGAGGGAGGAGGCTGAACTGGACTGTGTCACACAGCTCTTGGCTGGGTGGAAAAACCCTGTCAGGTTTTATTTGGGAACAGTCCACGTCCTGTTCTGTGCAGCACAAATTGAAACATTTGAGGAGGAGAGGGAGAAGAAAAGTAATGAGAAAAACTTTCTGAAAGAGGTCGAATGAAATGTGGCCCCCCGGTGCCCCCCTCGCCTCCCTCCTCCAGCCCTCCTGCACATTCCTCTCCCCTCAGCAGATCTGGCATGCCCCACAGGAGGCGGCGGCAGCAGCAGCACAGTAATCTTTTCAAAAGGGCGGATTTGAGTGGCCGCCAGGGCAGCCGGCCAACTATTTCTCATTTGGAGCTGGCCTGGAGATGACCCTCCTGTTGGAGCCCCACTCTCAGGAAAAACAAAAACGCCAGCACCGAGTAAGGGAGCGCCTTGGCAACGCTGGAGAGCCGGGAACAGACTAGCAAAAAGAAAACAGGGAAACCGCAAGCCTGCTCTCAGGAACATCTGCACCGCCTTCCTGTGTAAAAGAAAAAAAATTAACTTAATACTGTCTGCATTAGCCCAGGGGACTTAACAAAAACATGGGAGGGCTGTGTTTCATTCTTTTTTTTTGGAACTCTGTCTGCATGTCTTTTTTTTTTTTTACCTTTGTCCATTTCCCTCTCTGTCTAACAATTTCCCAAGCTCAACAACCCCCCCACCACTCTCTCTTCCCTCTCCACAGCCCTCCACTGAGCAATGGCCTCTTGCACTTTCAGTGGAAGCCCACCCTTGGCTTGGGAGGAGCTGGTCTGGGTCCCTGTTATGCTTGCTCAATGATGGATGGACAGGAAAACTAAGAATCTAAGTCCAGCATTCCTGGTTTTACAGTGGGCTGAGCGGGTGGAGGGAAAAGCGGGGGAATTCCTAGGCGTCTTTGTAATCACTATATGTTTGACAGCAACTGCAGTGACCTTGATCCAAACTTGCGGTCAACCCCAAGACATGAATGCCCAGTAATTATCTGGGTGTTTCTTCTTGCAAAAGTAAAAGAAAAAGGCAGCTTCCAGAAAAAGTGAAACAGAGGGACAGGACATGTGGAAATGTTTGGAGGCTTAAAGGCTTTGTGAGTCAGACCTAAGACATCAAATTCCACATGCTGGGTTCAGATATCGTGTCTGTATGCAATGTTTACTGCCACACTCAGCCCTTACTTGGCCACTGGGCCAATAAGACGCCCCTGTGGCCAGCTTTAGGGAGGGAGCAGGAGACGACAACAAAGAAAGCCCTTATGTTTTCCCTCTAAACCCCCCTCCATACACACATACACATCACTCCAAAAAAAAAAAAAAACACTCCAGTAAAAACTCATCACACATCTGCCAGATCCGCTGAGGCCTGCCTCCAATTATCCGCCCACCACGCTGGAATCCCAGGAAGGCTCTGTCCGGCAGAGCGTTTGATGTTGCCACGCAACATTTGACAGAGAACAGGGCGGCTTTGAAAATCAGAGTGTAAACTTGCCTGCCAAGTTTGACGTGAAGAAAGAGGGGATGGTGGTGGTGGTGGTGGAGGAGGAGGAGGAGGAGGAGGAGGAAGGGGGAGGGTGCTGGGGGGTAGACAAGGAAAATGCCACTAGATGGAAAGCAGCTGCTGACGGCTGGGAAACATTGCTTTAAATGGGCCCAAATGTGGCAGAGCCCTACCAAACCTCAGCCAAGTGGTCAGCATTTATCCTTCTCAGGCCTTTTGCTGATGTGAACAGAAGAGCAAGTTAAGAAAATACCTGTACATACTAAAATATATTTAAATCGACACTGTTCAAATGGGCCTTAGTAATTAATTCTTTGTGTCATATTTATAATTGCAGCAGCTGAAATGCAGGGAATCAGAGTAACAGCGCTCTTGGCAAACCTGCAAAAAGGCTGAATATCATGAATTGAATGCACTAAGTTGTGTTTTATGTTATCCACAGTGTAATGATCTTCATCATTAAATAACTTCTTCCAATAAGGTTTAAGCAATGAGATCCTAATCATTTTTGTTACCAAGAGGGAGCTGGATCAACTCCATTCGAATCATCTTTCACACTAATTATGGTTGCAGAGCACAATGATGAATGTAAAGTGAAACCACGGCTGAACGCTGTGAACCTCCTGAGGCAAATGAGGTCACTGCAGCTCCAGTTTGTTTAGAGTCTTTCCCCATTACAGTATCAACACGACGATCTGGAAAGGTGACACCTGGGAGGCATGGCTGTCATGAGAAGAGGTGGCAGCGCTTCACATAATGTCCCGGCCACACCTCCAACACAAAGGAAAACAAGTACAGTAGAGGAGCTGCATTCTTTCCCACGATTACTGGCAGAGTGAGGTAAGGTGAGCCGGATTAGTTGCATCGCATAGGAGTGCCACCATGCACACACAATCCCACACCCACGTCAACCTTTCACTGCCTTCAGGTTAGGTATCAGCAAACATACGTTTTGCCTAACCGTGCAAATTTTTAAATTAGAAAGCATTTGTCAGGAATTTTCCAAAGCCCATTAAAGTTGCACGAAGACCAAGTTAACCTAAATATCAAACTCTAATAAGTTAAACACAGACATGCCTGCTCCTCAGGCTGTTTGTAGAGTCAACAGTGATGGTGGCAGATCATAGATATCTCACCCTCACTGACCTGAGTTCTACCAGTTGTAATCAAATGAGGATTAGTCAAATCAACTCCCTAATGTTGAAAACAAGCTCAGCAAGAACTCTTGACTTAATCACACGCTGTCATGCTGGAAGGTATTCTGGATGCAACTGACTAGTCATGAATTGTGCTCGAGAGTTGTAAGGCTGCACAACAGTGGTCTTATCTTGGTTGTTGCATGATATTCACGGATAATAAGGCGAGGTCAGATCACATGGTGCAAGAATATCATTCATGACTTGCACAAAACAGCAACTGGAGACTTGGCGCTGACACACACCCGCTGTTGTCTCCTGCAGGATAGTGGCAGTGTTGATACATGACGATCCCCTGACTCTTTGTCTCGCTCCATTTAAGCCGCAGATAGTGTTACACACTCTCTTCCGGACCAGAAAAGATCACATTGTCCTCTTTGACGTGCTGGGCCGCATTATCTCTTCAAACAGGTCCAATTCACATGCCGCTCAAACAGACACCGGCCTGTTCGACAGCAACGGCACGTATAACGCATGCAACATGTGACTCACGTGGTGACATGCTGAATACATTAGCATTGAGTGTAACACAAGGAAGTGGGCTTGGAAACAGTGGGCCTCTTTTTTCAGAAGCAAGAGGAGAAGTGATGTAGGGCTGCAACTAATGATGATTTTCAGAGGAAGCAGACAGCGGGAAAACGCCATGGTGACATGTTCAAATGTGTTGTTTTGTCTGAACAAACAAAAAGATATTCAACTTACAATGATATAAAACAGAGAAAAGTAGAAAATACTCATAATAAGGAAACAAATGTTTAAAATTATCACCTGAATTAATTTCTTAGCAAAATATTAGCTTCAGCTTTGTTGACTAATAAATTAATGAACTAGCTGTTGCAGCTCTATAGCAATGCATTGTACCTTTGAGTGTCAAATAAAACATTCTGCTAAATTACTTGTTGGTTAAAATCAGAGTGCGTGTGATACTGCAGCTTTCCACCTACATCCTGTGACTGGATACAAAATGGCGGAAGCAATTTGTGTGTCGTGAGGGGCTTTCTCCTTGCTGAAAGAAAAATAAATAAATAAAGAGGTAAGCAAATCATGTTTGAAAGGATTTACCCAAAGGGCATCAGCTGACTGTCTACAGCTGCTTTTGGCCCCTCGAGTGGTCTCCATGGCAACAGTCCTTCCAAATCTGGCCACTGCCAGCCTCGCTCCATCATAACAACAAATCCCATTGATGCGTCTCTGGAATGCGTTGGCCTGTTTCTAGGGGAAACCTGAGGCCATTTGCGCAGCTGCTCAGCGCTGAGTGAATGTACAGTTTCAGTGTTGTCTTCACCTCAGTAAGCAGAAAATACAAAGGTGAGCCCCTGACAGCTTTTCTGGCCGTTTTCAAAAGCTTAGAAAATGTTTTTTTCAATCATTTACAAAATGCATGACTCACAGAGCACAGACTTCAGAGGCTCCACATAAATCACACCCTGCAACGTAACATTTGAAGATGAAAATGTGTTTTTAAGCCTGCACACGTTATCACTGAAGCCTTAAAAGCTATTTAGCACCAGTCCTGCCACATCTCAATCATTTGATGCTAAGCTTTTCACTCATTAAGATGTAATTGCTGTTGTCAAGCAACTGGCACATCATTGGTCAAAAATTAATTACTTTTCTGTGTAATGCAGCCTCTCAATAATCAGTCAATGTGTAAATAAAGACTGAAGGGGCATTGAAGACAGACTAGTCAGGGTGAGGTGCATACTACCAATTCACAAGGAGTGACATATTAGTGAGCTTGATGAGAGAAAACGTATGCCAAAGCAATTCAAATATGGTTTGTTTGACAGCTCTGACATGTATTAATTTCTGTGTGTACAATTAATAAAACCTGCTCGCAATCTGTGGGAAGAGCACATTGAACTCTGTTGCCCCTTTTCAGTGTAAGCTCTGTGATTGCAGCATGAGGCTAAGGTAAATATGTGTCACCAGGATTCCCGTTGGGAGCGATGAAGTCAACTCCTTGCTCAAGAGTTTATTCATGGTGTGTGGAGCTTCGCAATGATTCTGTCTGCACACAGAGACACAGAGCTTCTGATATGGCTGCTCTCTGTTCGCTCTAAAAGCATCTTTGGAAACTTTAGTCGTAATATTGAGTTACTCTAATCAACTGCTTCATGCTATTGATCTTGTTTCGCTCGCTGGTTGCTCAAGCAGTGAATGGATGTGTAGAGAACAGTATGGTCTTTGTGTGAAGTCCTCCCCACCCTCCATCGCCCCACTCGACCTCCCTCCATCCGCTGTGGCTGGTAACCCAAGCTTCGAAGTCACGAGCTCCCCTCCTCCTTTAAGCAGGTAACAAGACCAGCTGTTGTCATGGTTACAAGCCACAGCCAGCCTCAAGACGTGGGGGGATGACGAGAGAAAGAGAGGTCGAGTTCCAATCACAAGGACGACTCAATCACATCCAGCATCAGCTTGGCTGCACATGGGCAATCTCTTTCTCCGTGCAACGTCTCTGCAACACAAGATTTAATCATCTCTCTGCCATTCTGCTAAATGCCGTATATCAGGGGAAAGGGAGAAACGCCTGACTGCAGCTCAGAATAGCATGATTAACAGCCTGTAGTGAAGAGCAAAGCCTCCACTACCAGTTACTGTGAGTCAGCTTTAGGTGCACACAGGCCATCTGGCTGCTAACTCATACGCAATCCTAATAGCCAAAAAGAGAACATGTTTAAGGGGCGTCATGACATGAGGATTGTGCGCCAGTCCTCATTAGCTTTTATTTAATCTCCTCCCTAATGTCCCAGCACCTTCATATGTATTGATATATACTAAATCTCTGTAATTAAACTAAAAAATGAGGAAATATAATGCAAAATCAATAAACATCAAACACATTATTCTCGCCATCTATAAGCAGTAGTATATATTCAGTTCATGAACCTTTATAATGCTTTCTGGTGTTGCAGACATTAAAAGGCATGCATGTGGTTATAATTGTCGTTTTCTGATAAATCATCATAACTTGTGTATACATTGATGTTTAATAACGTGGTTGTATTTCTGTCGCTAATGTGATATCCTTATGAGTTTTTTGAATGATTTGTAAGTCTACACAAATAGCTGTACTTTATATATTATCAGTGCTATGAGGCAGGAATATCATCACATGTAAGGTGTGATAAGTTGTTTCCATATTTTTTTCCAAAATAGAATATCAACGTAGCATATTGCAGACTGCAACTGTTGCAGACACTAGTGCTATAAAAGAGTTATAACTGATGGTATACAAAAAAATGCTAACTGATGCTGCATAGTTATAATGCTCAAAAAGAAAAAGGGGGTGGTCAACATGAATGTATTTAATCTTAATAAGGAAAATTAGATGAACTGTGACCATCATCTGATCAGTATGGATCAAGGTTTCCTGCATTAGTTCGTCACCCATCCATTCATCCCACCCCCAATCTGTTAGACTGTTGCCATGGCAACTGGGAGAGTGAGCCAGCTTTGAAATGTGATTCCTCCATAAAATTACCATGAATCCTATTCATATGGATTTCTCATCGCCACCGCATCATGTGACAAGAATAGACAGCCGTCTGTGGAGGTGATTTTTATTGGGGCTGTAACATAAGAGGTGGAGATGTATGAGTTAATATCAGCTAATCATCCAGGTGTTTGTATTTTAGTCAGTCACAGTCGGAGCATCTTCCATCCACCTGCAGCCAGCAGTCCTCCCCCAGATGTAATGATCTCCTTAACATTTAAAAACAAAATATCATAGAGCAGAAATAGATGAGGCATTATGAAAAATTAATCAACTCTAAGAAGCCGCCCTCCTGATTATAATTTATTCAACCACACAATTAGCATTGGTTAATTAGCATTGGTAGCATACCTCCATCAATCCTAATAACAACAATACAGCCGATTCTCTTTGAAATGCAAAACCACTGGAAATGCTTTGTCCTGAACATGAAAGACATTTAGACAGCAAAATAATAAATTCCCCACAATGCTTGTCTCATCAGTATTATCATTATTCTTGTGAATAAGGAACTTGAGCAGTCTCTCGCTGACGTGTACGCAGGATGGATTACTTCCATTCCCAACCCACGCTTCCTCATGCATAAACTCTCATTTGTTCCTGCATTAGGGTCATTCTGCAGTAATTGTTTGTTTTACTTCTGATGATTGAATAACAAACTCGCGGCGGTGCCATGCAGTGTTTACCACATGTTGCTATGGTTCATGGGCTCCTTTAATTGGATTTTGTTGTTTCCTGGGAAACAAGGTAAGCCACTGTATTGCTCAGCAGCCTTACCAATTTACCTTGTGTGTGTTAAGATGCACACTGATGGGTTTGTATTTCACATTCATCTAGCTGTTCCTAAATATAGCTAGATGAGGCACTGGAGTGCAGAAAATCAAAATTCAGAGGGGGAAATGGAGCCTGATATTTGTGACACTGAGCTTCGTGTAGCAGGCAGCATCCATGCATTTAAATTCAGCTCTGCAGTGGGTGAATTCGAGCATAGGGCCAGCGCTTGTGTGCAGGGAGACAGGAGAGTGCTGTGTCCATGTGAACTGATGGGTGAATCATTACGAAGATAACACACAAGCTGTTAGCTTTTTTGCTGGCGATGGTCGGGGCAGAGGGAGACAGCGCTGTGACCAGTGGCATGTAATTACCATGGCTCACTGCCTCGACTCGCCTGGACACTCACGCAGCCCTCCACATAAACAACTGCAACAAACAGTAACAACAACGCTAAAATGTCCTTGAGTTTGTCACTCTGGCTGCAAGCGGTCCTCTATCAGAAGCTTCCAGACTCTTGGTCCACTCGATGCCTGAGTGACTAATCGCTTTAGAGGAGTGGGGACTAGCAAAGCCCAGGGGCAGTACTGCAGTTCTCAAAGTTGAGGGGGGGAAACACAAGGATAGTGTGGAGCGTGAGTGACAGAGAGACTCTGAGAAATGAAGGGTTGGCAGGAGGACGGGGGGAGATGAGTAGGATATGAAAGCAGGGCCTGTTAGGGGTGCCAGCAGCCTATCAACACCCACCTGACTGCAGGAGGTGATATCTGCCCGTGTAGGCGCTCAGTTCCTCTCCACTTTTTCTCCTTTCTACTAATATGCATGTGCTTCAATTTGAAATTGTTGAATTCCTCTGAGGAAAGCACAAGAGTGTGTACATGTCGTGAACCATGCAGGATGAATGCCATGCAAAATTGATGCCACTGCCTGCAAACTAGGTTTGCCTGCATGTATGAATCTATTAATGCATCTGCAGTGCTCTGTTTACATGTGCATGTCTCACGGCTCTGCACAGCTGGTGTTTTGAGAGATGAAGAGGAGTCTGTCTCTCCCCTTTATCTGATATAGGAGATGATTGGAATATTAATGGACTACGCAGAGCAGAGCACAAGCAATGCCCAGGCAGATTTATTCAGCAATCAAGGGGATGTGATGCAGCAAAGAGTGAATGTGAATGAAGTCAAACAGTGCTGTCAGTGATGTTCAAACTACTAAAGCTGCGGTGGGTGTTTTTATTCAAGCATTTTTTCCAGAGCTTTTATTTCGGGTTTGGAAAATGTTTGAGATAAAGGACTTAATGAGAAATCCTCCTCAGGGCCATGGTATACCATATACCAAGATTGTTTTTGGCCTCAGTGGAAACACAAAAATAAAATAAAAAGTTAATAATGAACCCTTGAGGCAGGAACAGAAATAGTTTCCAGTCATAGGCCTTGTTTCATCACCTATTCGTTCATCATATGCCACCTCTATCATCTCGTGGCGCCGCATGCTCCCTGTTCCACGCTGTACCAGAGCCGCCGGCCCCAGCAGTATCAATCATCCACCCTCCCACACTCCACCAGTCCCTGTGAACCGGCCCTGCATGGAAACACAGGGACGGGAGCGCTGCTGTCATGACGGGCAAGATTAAATGATGGGGGATGAAAGAGTAAAACCTTTGAAAAAACAGACGCGGACAGGCCGGACAAATGACACAACTGACATGAATAGCAGGCTAAAGTACGTTGGCACTGACAGGATTTCATTTGTTACCTTCAGTCAAACAACATGGTGTGATGTTGGTGAGCATGGCGATGATGGTGAACATGCTACACATTATAAAAATGTCATCTGTCTCTAATTGTTTCTATGCAATATATGCACACCTGAGCTATTCACACATAAGTGGTGGATATACAGCTCGTATAAGTCAAGGTGATTGTGTTTAACATGTTCACATAGCCTATGGTACATACTTATGTGTAACTGCATGTGTATCTGTGTGTGCCTGCATCCCTATTGCTTCTGAGTTGATCTCAAGAAATTGTATATGTATTTGCACATCTTTCATTGTTCGCAACAAGAAAATTAATTAAAGCAATTATGTCACAGGTCCTACACACAAAAGACTCTCACTCATGTGAGTGTGTTTCCCATGGCAACCACCTCCTCTTCCTGCTGCATCATTGCAGGCAAGTGACCACGAGCACCAGGAGCTGAGAAAACAAAATCCGACAACATTTTCAGGCACTTTCGATTGGGGATTTTTCGGCAAAAGTGTTTTTCACAGAAGTGAGCGCGGCAATCTCCGCCTGTTTTATATTCAGACAGCAGACTTGATCAAGTTAACGTTTGAAGTGTACTTGTCCAATTTCATAGCACCAATCTGTGAAGCAATCAGCTCATATTACTTGACAAGTTCAGCTTCACATTTGACATCAATTAGTGAGCTCTTGTCAGGGGTATTTTTAGCAATGACAGACAGTGACCGCTTCGGAACATTAACAGCTGTGAAATGATACTGAATGGCGGCATTTAACCAGAACACAGTATTAAGCTGCAGACAGGCAGCAGAGATGCTGCGTATGTGCGTGTATGTGTGGTGCAGTGTGAGCCAGCTTCAGAGATGCTAGCCAGTGCATTGGTCTTTGCTGGAGCTGGGCCAATGTCATTTCACAGCGCTAAGCCTTGTAAGATAAGATGGGGGACATCAGACCCTGACCAGCTCAAATGAATGGGATGTCACTTCTGCTTAGAACCACAAGCCTTGTCCTCCACACCGGTGAGCGTCTGTGTGAGAGTGTGTGTAGACCCTAAACAGAGAGGACATATCCAATCCTAGGGAAAGGGTTCCACTGTCTGTACACCGCCTGGTGAGATGTAATAAGACCCTCCCCACCCGCCATGCTGGGAGAAAGAGCCAGGACATCTGCTCAATGATAGTTGATTTTTAATCTGGCCAGGGTAATTGCCCCGAAACAATGGTGCTGCCTGGGTCCTGCTGGACTTCTGTGTAGCCTCGGGCAGCCACGGGAACAGGTGGGTACACTCTTTTGCCTTCAGAAATTGAGCACTTCATATTTTACTTTTGCTCAAACAGATATTTACACATGAAATAAGTACAATGAGAAGTTGGCAGAGACGTAATTAGTCATGTCGGTGGTGCCAGCAGAACCTCAGCCTTGCCACAGATCATCTAAAGGTTACCCTCCTCAGATGAGGTTGAAAGGTTGTTTATTTCAGACTGTGGGCCAGGGGTGTTGCCATGGCAACCTTTCATGGGTCTGGCACTAACGGGCACTAGGGCGGAGCTTGGCGTCGGCCTGGGAGGCAGCAGGCACACAGGTGCCCCGGTCTGAGCAGCTGCCTCCCCTGTCAGATAAAGAGCGGTTTGTTGTTTTCTCCCTTTTCCCCCCAACACACACGTCAATCTCCCTCGCCCTTTTCACTTCTCTGTCTCCTCTCTCTTCTCTTCCCCTTTTTTCTCCTTGGCCTTTGATCAGGGATTGGATTTGCTGGTAGAATGACAGAGGCAGGAAGTGCTCTGAGGCAAAGGAGGGGCCGTGGGGGCCCCAGGGCCGGGGCCAGGGCTGTCCACAGTGCTCTCTGTTTCCCTGGGCCTGCGTCATCCATGGCCTGGCCTGGCCCTGCAGTCACAGAGCCTGGCTTTCAGCCTTGACTCTCATCATGCTCTATCTGTCAGACTGGCCCAGTCACAACAGCCTAGGCCCACTGATCACAGAGGGGGAGGGACGGCTGCAGATTGAAGTCCTGCCTGGATACAGCCCAAGGCACAATGGCATCATGTATTTATCCACAAATCACAAAGGTGACCTTCTGTCTGTCCTCAGGCTGGTTCATGACCTCTGACCCCTTCTACTTTGTCCAGAAGGATCACAAGATTTTACTTTTCTAACGTCTTGTTCAATACTCTGAACTGACTTAAAAGTCAGTAGCTGACTATCACCACAAAAACAAAGGCAAGGAACTCTAAATTAAATACTGACAGCGACTAGACTTGACAGACTTGACTGTAACAACCAGTGGTTGAACTCAAAATACTCACCACCAATTTCAAAGACCTCACTCGTGTAGAGCAAAATAAACTGTAAATAGCTCAACTGGAGCCCAACATCCTCTTTGACAGTCCCTCTAGAAGAGCTTTACTGGGATAAACTGTAATCAGGAATCTAAAAACGAGCAGCTAATCATCATTTGATGCTATTTTAAGCTAATTAAAGTGAGCCAGACTAAATTGCCTACAACTATGGAGAAATACTGTCATCTTCAGTTAACAGTGAAGTTAAGTAAGGCAAAACAGAGATGGACTGTGTCCCATACTAGTTATTGTTTTTATTATATAGACAAACCCACAATATGTCGTCCAGTTATGTAACATGATTCTTGAAAGAAGATAACAAGGTTTACAATTTAATACAAAAATTGACTTTTTCGTTCCACATTTTTAATGAAACGGATAGTTTTTTAAGAAATACACATATGATGAAAATTTCCATGTATTACCGTAGAAGGTCTGGCATAAAATTAGCCTTGAAAAACTGGAAACAGGTGGCAACAGCTAGCCTAAATCTCCCTGTCTAAAAAATAACATATCACATTTATTTCACCCATTCAAAAACAGAAATGTAAAAAACATAATGTGCACTAGCTTTTGCATATTTTTGGAAAGACTGGAAACTTTTTGTCCCCCTACTTTCAGTCATTAGTGCCAAGCTAAGCTAACCACCTCATGACTGTAGCTCTGTACTTCCTCTCAGGAATAACAATAATAATAACAATCCAACAATGTCAAACTATTCTTTTATTTGTAATACCCTTCCCACTACCTTCTACAACAGAATTTATAAGTAGAATAATAAAGCAGTGCAGTTGCTTCATGTAATGCAACAAGTGATTTTGGCACTTCTCAGAAATATCCATGTGTATGTATGAAAAGTGTTACACCATGCTGCTTGCGCAGTTTGTCTACATGTGCACAGGGCCACTGACAGCAGGGTGGCTGACCTACACAAACTTTCTGCCTCAATGCCAAGGGTGAAGCAACACCTGAGACGACAGAGATCTCCTGCAACGCCCTGCACACCGTCCACTGTTTACTGGCAGCTTATCCTGTTTATTTGATTCAATTACAAAACACACTCTGTGACTGTTCTGTTGAACATGGCTCACTGCCAGGGAAAATAGTCATGTTCCCAGCAATTCTAAGAAACCTAACATAGTGGTCATGGAGGCCATGATGATGACATGTCAGCACAAGGCTAACACAGCACAGTCCTTATAGTCACAACTCAGCACAAACTGTAGCCTTGACAGTTTGCACAAGCTGTACTCACACGTGCCTTCACCCATTGAAGTCAGTAAGAGATCATTGGCAGAACATAAGTGGCGCATCAAGATGAAACACGTGAATAAATGAGCAATCCACAGGACAGAAATGTTTGACTGTGTAGCCTCACTTCATCTAATTCTAAATTCATGTGAGCCCCACAGATTGTGGCAGCAACTATGACTCTGTTTCCTCTCCTTCCTCTGAGAGAGGGTAAAGTTCAGTTGATCTCCCCTCGAATCGCTCCAAATATCTTTGGCGCTACTTCAAAATAAGCATGAAGAAATTCTGCTCCAACATTGTAAAAATCCAAGGCAGCTGTTTTGTGCTTCTAAAGCTTATCTTCCCCATGTAAAGACATCTCCGGGCTCCCGGCAAACACAATAGCCGACTGGGGTGAGAGGAAAGTGACAATTTAAAGGTAACGTACTATCCTCGTTTTCAGGTTCATGCTGTACCAGACAGATCTGTTTACATGCATTAATGATGGAAAACCATGTGACTTCTCTCTCCTCTTTGAAAAATCATGTGCTAGCCTATGCGCCGAAAAGAGTCAGAGGGTATGTCAACTTATCTTGTACATGTAGTTACAGCAACAGCTATGCACATCTAATCTAATTTATGCTGTGACATATGAAATATATACAGCATAAGGTCCTGGTGCAAAAAGTGCCAAAAAGGCTAACCTCCAAATTTAAGAGTAAACAAAAATAAACATTGCAAAACATAGAGCTTCCAAGGTCGACGATGGGCAAGAGGCAGTCGGTATTGAGTCATTCTTGTGCTTGTACCCTGTTGATAAAGCAGTCAAGAGTGAAATGCACACACGTGCGGCTGTCAAAAATACATTTTATCCACTCAGCTTTTGTGTCCTCTGAGGCTGGGGGCCTACGTAGTGACTTGTGCTGGTCTATGCAACCATCAGCGGAGCAGTTGCCATGCTTTGTGCTTAGCTTTGACAATGCTAACAATCCAAGACAAACACACACGTTTGCAGAGGTTGTTCTCAAGCCGTGGCTGGAGTGGTGGGTGGTATAATTGTACCAAGCCTGCACTTTAAGTAGCTAAAAAACTTGACCGAGTTGTCTTATTTTTATAGTCTGTGAGTTGCTAGGAGCTCTAGATGCTCCAACGTATGTGCACAAGCACTGACGTGTCTCTCATAACGTGTCCCCTTTAAACACAAAATTACTTTTTTGTCCCCTGCAAAACTCTCTCCAACAGAGCGAAACTATTTTGTTTATGCAAACGTAACACTATAACTGCACAGTAATTTCTTTGGCAGCAGTCTGAGCTGGCGTGTTTCTGAGAGCCATCTAGCTGCTGAGGGATTACAAGCTGTTCAAAGCCTCTGTAGGTATGTGGGTTTGGACGGCTGATGTTTTTCCACAGCAGTAAATGGTATTGCAGTTAATTCTGTATTTTGGCACTGATCTGCAGCTGGAAAACAACTTCTCTGTGCCAGAAGCTGTTTATTATTGCAGAGAGCTTTTACCCAAAATGGCCATTCAGCTACTGTGGTGTCCATGTTGTTCTGACCTGGTTGCATAGTAACCAAGCAAGAACGTGGCAGACTGGAGGATAAACTTGAGCATTAGCAAAAGCTCACACATGCACCCACACACACACAGACACACACGGTGTACAAACACGGCAGGTCATATTCATTTGAGAAAGTGCGAATCATTACAAATAGAATAAGAGAGAGATATGAATTCTAGCTTTCTCTGACACAGCATTTTTCTGGTGAAGTCATGCATGCATGAATATCAAAACCAGCACATTAAATAGAACAGTTACTAGGGTTATTATCTTCAACTGTGGTGCAGCTTTTTCTCTGTGGTGTATCTCGTGCACATGAGATTTGTTTGTATTTTTAGCAGAATCTTCTGTGCAGGCTATTTTTTTCCATATACCATACTAGAAAAGGGCTAACATGGTAACTGTGTTCTCATACAGATACAAATTACCATCAAAGCATGGAAACAGCAAGGTGAAAAACAGCAGGAATGCACACAATGGTGGAGCAAAGTCCCAGGAATGGGTTAACAGTGGACTCTGGCTTTCATTTCCTCTTCTGTTCCATCTGAACAAACAAGGCGGGTGACCTGACAGAGCACAGAGGGGCGGGCCGTGTGGGGTGGAGGAAGAGAGGAGTGGTGGTGGTGGTGGTGGGGGGGGGGCGCCGTGACTGGAATATAACCAAAGAGAGGGGGGAGGAAAGGGAGGGAAAGGACAAGCAGACCACGTGATGGTGAAAAGCCTGCAGGCTGCTGTGCTGGGAAAGGCAGACAGAGACATCCCCCCATATTGACGCTGCCGTTTCACCACAACAACAGTTCTGGGAAATGGCCGCCATCTGTACTGTAGCTACTATTTACATGGGACTGATTCAGCCCGCTTATCGCTTTCATCATCAGCTACGGTGGCTGGTCTGACCGACGCGCTTCCCTCCTCCCTTTGATTCCCTCCTCTCTTTCTCTCTTTTTTCATGCTTTCTGTCGAGGCTTACGAAGCTTTATCTTGCATGAATGAAAGCCCAGGCAGCAAAATACAGAGCAAATAATGACAGTAAGGACGGTGAGATAAACACAAAGCATGTTGCAGGGTAGAAAAAGGCAGTGGTGCTAACGGATGATGAAGGAGGGAGAGAGTGCAGTCTGGACCAGAAGCACTGGAGACATGAGTCATGGTGAACAATCTCCCAGGGGCCTCGTTGGTGCAGTCTATAAATGGAAATAGCAGAAAAACAGCGGCTTCCCTCGCCCACCCAGGACTAGGTTATGCCTTATTAGAATTTGATGGCTTGTGACAGCGGCTGCTTTGTTTAGCCCCAGCCTGAACTTCATTCCCTTTGTTTTTCTTAACATGGCAAACGCAGTGGAGAAGCCATTGTAAAGGAACATGTATATATCTCTATATATATAACGTATAAAATAAGCTGCTTAAAGTCCAAAAAATCGAAAACAGGTCACAAGGTGTTTTAAGCAAGAAACTCCTCATGCAAGTAGCTGCCTTATTTTTCACAGTCAATGCAACCTATATCTGTTAAAATAAGTTGATGAGTGACATGAACCAGTTAACTTGGCTCCTTGGTTTCCCCTTGGCTACCCTGCTGTGGAGCTGGCCTAGATCAAACATTGCCAGATATCTGGGACAACCTCCGAAAAAAAAAGAAAAAAGAATGTCTTGTAAAGTGACCAAGAGGGGAGCATCGCCCCGAAAAACACACAGTATATGTTCTTAAACCTGTAGGAGCTCACAGGAGGTGGAGAAAAGGAACATCATCATCATCATCATCATCATCAAAAGTACATCTACTGAGTTACTGTACTGTATTTCCATGTTGTGCTACTTTATATTCCTCTACATGTCAGAGTGAAATATTATACAGTTTGACTTTACTATTTGCTTTTTTGCATCCTCTGATTAGCATCTTATGAAAAGTGATATGTACATAAAGTTTAATATATTTTTTAATATAATTTATTATACGAGCCCTCTTGGAGGGGGCCTGACAGGTTGGAAACCACTGGACTAAAGAAAGCAACTGTAAGTAACCACTTGAGCAGCTACAACATTACAGTTCTACTCATGCAGTGATGCATTTGAATATAATAATCATCAGTCGTCTTTAATAACATGTCAATGACAGGTCTATGAATCACGGCAGATTAGACCAGAAATTTCGAATGCGTTTACTTGTAGTGGAGTATTTTTTTACAGAGTGGTATTGGCACCTGAGTAAAGGATGTGAATACTTTGTCCATGACTGATGAATGTGAAAGCTTAAAGTATCAGATGACTCCTGAAATGTTATGTTTCTGAGAAAGACAGAAGAAAAAAGCACTTTCCAGTAATACAGAACGGAAGATGTCAAATCCAGAACGTATTTGGACAATGTCACCCCTGTGCATTTACGTGCCTTTGTCTCTCCTCTTCAGAAGGTGACTGGCTACGCTACATGTTTGCATGATTTCATCAGCGGAGGCGTTACATCAACCTGCTCTACCTACCTCCCTCCTCTCCTTTCCACCTCTGCCCACCTGCTTTCATGGTAAGCAGACACACCCTAGCTACCGTTCCTCCCTCCTAGCCTGTAGCTAAACTACAGCTAGTCTGCACAGGAGCACAGACGCAGACAGAGCTCCAGCATGCCTGGCCGCCATACCAGAGGAGGGAGGGATCCACGTTGCTGTGGGCCTTTTGTTTAGCTGCCATCACGAAAAACTCCCCGCCAGGTTGTGTTTGCTCTTCTCTTTTTTCACCTGTCGTCACACTGCTCTCTTTCATCTGTAGGGTTCATCCTCCAGATCATCCCTCGAGGCAGTGAAGACATTATCTCAATGGAGTAAAAGCGAGAGGTAAAGTGACGGAGGTAGTTTAAAGTGCCTTGCCGAAAAGACAGAAGCCCTTTGGCTATTTTTCGTGAGGCACAGTAAAGTTTTGAGGTTGGACTAATATGAACAGGAGGGGTGCGCAGGTGAGAGGACGTGTCTTCCCGCTGAAGACTACCTCTGTGTTTGTTGTTGGGGTTGTTGTTTTAGTCATAATACTGTGTGTTTATCTGGAGCTCATACTGATGTTCCCCTGGTGACTGAAATTTGACAGCTCTGATGTTGCATCAGTGGTTGTTGTAACATTGTGGGCAGAAAAACAATAAATGTCTGGGACAATTTGCCACTTCCTTCTGTGTTTGTTCTGTGTGTATTTAATGATCCAGATTTTTCCTTGCAACAGTGGAAAGGACTAGTGTACACACACATTACTCATGGTACTGATATTGGGCCTTTAACCACAGAGGAGCCTGATCATTAAGAAACAGATGATACAGGTCATTCAACATCTCTGAAAAACAAATGAATGGTTATTTAGTCAGAATATACTTATTTATGGAAAAGTCAAAATGGACTAGCGAAGCACTAATGGAGTGAGTCATTTCTAGGAAAATTTACTGTTGCAAACTGAACTGCAAAGAAAAATTCAAAACTCTGAATTCAAAGCTGAATATGAGATTGCATGAGATGTTAAAATGTTTAAAATATTTTGATTTTGGTGTCATTTTGACTGAATATTACACTAAAGACACACAAAAATGAGCTCAGATGCAGAAATCTCTTCGCGTGCACCCTGATAAATTCCAATATACACACACATTCATTGAAATGCCAGCATTTTGCAGTATATTGTGACAGACCGCGAACACACTTAATACAAAATGGCAAGTAGTTTGGTTAGCGTATGATGCAACTGACAGCAACTAGTAATAATATGGCAGGACAGCAGTAATAGTGTGTTTTTTAGTTTCAGTTTATGTGCTTTATTTGTTTTTCCTCCAGCTAAATGAGAGCAATGCTGGTTCAGCACGGCGTAAACAGCCCACAGGGGCTCATTCTTAAACATAGTCCTCCTCCATAAACTGATCTCACCGCAGGGCTTTGGCTTTCCATCCCAGCAGCCCTCTGGCCCGCATGACAACGGGAGGCCTGTTTTTCCCTGCAACATAGCAACACCGCCCTGAGCTAACTCTGACCCTTGACAGTCAAAACATATTATTGGCTCAGGTGACAGGAGCTTTACACTCAGCAATACAAATAGTCCAGGAGTAGGATGTTGTAAGTGTTCACACCGCTTGTTGAACTAACATGATGTCATTGGAGACGATTTGAATATACAAGGTGAGTGGATACCACATATTTGTTTTATTAAATAACAATTTTCCAAGGAGGAATTGTAAACAAAAGAGCTCAGCGTGTGAGCTCAGGGCCATGGGGAGAGCAGCCCAAACCAGACGTTTGAGTCTCATATTTCAAAGACACGGAGACAGTGCAGGCCTCAGCTGGGCCACATCTACTGTAACTCTGATTCATCTTGACGTCTTTGCAAGGTTAAAGACTCAGGAAAACAAATATACAGCCCGTTACACCCAGGCGTTATCCAGCCAATCTATAGCTGCAGGAAGAAGCTGTTCTTTTTCATTATCACCGCAGGGGTTTCAGAGTCATTGTGGAAGACTTCTGGCCCACTGTGGCGCCACTGCAGCAGCCTAAGTTAGATAGAGACAGCAAAGAAAGCAGGACAGGTAATTCACCATCATGTCCTTACGCCTCCTTCAACAGAGTCTGTTGTTTGTCCTCAAAGACAATGTGCTTGCGTGTATATGCCCTCATACATATCAATTACTTTACGACTTGGGCAGTGTCATCCTCAAGGTGCTTGAAAATTAGGTTTCAATGTCAGCTGAGTGGCACATTCCAGACGAAAATAACGGAGGTTTCACCTCCAGGCTGTTCAGCCTCCCCGTCAGCACGCAGTGACTGAAACCGAAACCTTCCCATCTAAATAATAACCGAAATCCAGCCTTACACAAGCAACGTATTCCTCTTGCATCAGCAAACGAACTTCTTTCCACATAACAGTTCAGCTGTCAGCAACTCTGATGAGTGTTTATGAGGAAAAAAAGGAGGGGAAGTGAAACCTCTCTGCGCCTCTTTGTTGCTACAGAACACATTGGATTGGGTTGCGTTGGATTCCTGAAAACTCGGACAGAAAAAATGGCGTCACCCTCGCTCTGAGTAAGAGACACAGAGTGTGCCCTGGATGAACTTCCTGTTTCAGTCTGCCACAGATATAGGGTTTCTCCAGCCCAGCCACACACAGGAAGTGAGTCACACTTATTCACCAGTCGTCTGCAGGCTGCAGACTCTTCGAGCCCCAGAGTGACAGGCCGTGGAGGGGGCCAAATTAGCTTCTGAAACTTTAATCTCCTGCAACTCAATTATTTAATATCTGAGCCACCCACTTCAAAGGAATACCTCAGCTCCCTCCTCCCTGGCTGCCTTGATGGAGGCTTTCATTCGCGTCTCCTGGAGGACTCACCCATTTTATATCTCTACCCTGCGGTTTGAATGACACTCTGCTGAAATCTTACAGCGCTCCCTGAAATCAGTGATATACTGCACTAATAAAACACAGTGCATTAAGAGCTGTGGCAGCTAGAGGTGAAATTATAGTACGAAACTTCAGTTTTGTCACTGTGTATTCACACATCCTAATTTTGGATTTCCCATCCAATTGTTAAACAATCATTTGCAGCTGCAGAACATAATCTCCTCAGACTCAAAAAGGCAAGAGGAGGAAGCAATTACTGTGATTTGGAATGGAGCATGAATACAAAAACCTAATGGAAATATGCAAAACAAGCTTATGTAATAAATAGGAGATGAATATTAATGCTAGCTAAGAGTTAGCAACTAGGAAATATATTGGACGACTGTATTTGTTAGGCAAAGTCACACTTTGTGGCCAACGATTAAATGTCCTCTGCATGTAAATGATGTCCTTGTTTACAGCAAGATTCATAATTTCGATGATGTCATTGACATGAATAGGCAGCAAAGGTGAAGAACAGAAATAACCTTGAGGCAGGGGTCATAAATTATTTTGGAATTGGCCTTGATTTTTGTCTCACCCAGCCACATAACACATTTCCAGACCTGCATAGCTATTGGCTCTGTGGAAAAGTGGATCAGAGAAGTGGAAAGTTAATCCCCAAGACCTTCCCAGCCAGAGACGAGGCGGGGTGAGGGGGGGTTTGCTGCTGGCAACTGCAAAAAGGCATGGGGGCTTTGTGTCTCTGCGGATTCATGCAGGCACACATATCCTGCTGCAGTGACGCATACAGCCACAAAAATACAGACATACAGACTTTAGAGATTTAAAACAACTCCTGATATACCGACTGAAATCACTTTGACATTTAGAGCTCATTTAGGATAATTTTTACAGGACATATTTAACTCAGAGTGTTAAAATCAATGCATTGCCTGGTCTTTGTTCACATATTTGTAAACCATAAATTAAGAAGTAGTTGCTTTTAACAGAAGGTCAACTTCATTTTTTAATGTTTTTTGCAATGTTATAGTAACAGTAGTAAAGTGAGAGCACGTAGCAGCCATCCTTCGCTGCATAGCTCACCAATATGGCTAATGTTAATTAGCATCAGTGTTTGTTAGCCAGCCTGTCTTCAAACATTTATAGGCCTATATATGTGTATAAAATATAATACTTGTAATATTATGCTTTCTGACACACCAAGTTAATTTTAATTCCAATTCTCTGCTGGCCATTAAAGCATACATCTGATTGAGGTGTTGACACAGAATCTTCTGCAATGCTTATGTTACAGAAATAGACTGATCAAGTTCCTTGTTTGGGTGCACAGAAGCCTTGATTTCCTTACTGAGCCTTTTTATGAGAGGATTTTAGGAGTATAGCGTAGCCCAACAACACATAACTACCATCTTTCAAAATGGTAAACAGGAACAACCATGGCTGCCAGCATCACATCATATCTGGCACCACCATTCACATGGAACAGATGGCTTTCCAGGCAGACTATATTAAATGTACCTAATGAGCCAGAGCATGCATGATCTCATGCTACCCTACTTCCATTCTTAATCTCCATATATCATGCACGTGTGTGCGGGTGTAAGCGAGTGGTCCTGCCAGTGTGTGTGCACTAATTCGCCGGGTGCATGCATACTAATGCAGATGTGTCTGTGCCGGGCACAGGATGCAGGATATTCTCTGCTCTCTTAAAAGCCTTTTTCTAAGTGGAATGACTCTATCAAGGGAACAATGGGTATTCTGAGCCCAGCAATGTGACAAAGGTTCACACTGACACGCTTTCCCAAATTAGGCTGTTCATGCACAGGAGGGAAGTGAGCCCTGCTTCTATTCTTCTCCTCTACTCGAAGGTCATTGTGTAGACAGGAAAGGCTGCACAGACATATGACTTGACATGCTCAGTAAAGTAGGTTAAGGGTACTCCACTTGCATAGGTAAAAAATGCAGAGGGACACCATTTAAACCATGCATCAAAAGAAATACGGGACTTTCAAGCTGAATGATTCTTTTATTGTTATGGATGAGATCGATCCCTGAGGGGTTGGGATAAATTAAGGCTTATTGTTACAGACAGATGTATTCTAAGAGGCTGGTCAGATGCTTACGGTTATATTGACAGTTTAGACATTTAGCTGATGGATTTATTCAGTGACATGCGACTAATTTCTAGAGAAGTAAAAATACAATCATCCAGAAGCGTGGATCGCTCTGAGGCACAGGCCATCCATCTCTGACAGCTGGAGAAAGAAACCCTCCCACCTTCACGTCACCTTTTCACCCCCAAACATGGAGGGACATTCAGCATGGGAAAACTGAGAGCTTAACTGATGTCATTATGCGATACAGTATCCTGCATTACCTCAAACCGTGTTTTCCTATAATGCATGTTTTCCCCTTCACATAAACACAGGCTGCTCATGAAGACGTTGCAACATTGCGGCATGGGGCTGCAGATGTGAACAGAGGGGCCTTTGAAGAAGCAAAGTCCTGGCCTCCTCAATTCCACCGCCTTCCCTCCCCAGCCGAACTCCCATAGCACAAGTCTGCTTCCAGGAAACCAGCTGTTGGACTGGGGAGAAGGGAGGAGGTGATATTCTATATCAGGGCTGTGAATCACAGTTCCATGCTCTGTATTTTTCCTATGGTGGTTTGGCTGCCTGGCTGACTGGTTGGCTGAGCGGCTGGCAGGGTGCACGAGGAGGAATGTGTTGTGGAGCTGGCCTCAGCGCTGAGGGACAGACTCGGAGACTGGGACAGGGGGTTGCTGGGTTATTATGTGGCCCCGGGGGTGCTTATTCAAACTCGACGGCATCGTATACGATGCCAGAGGATATGTTTTTTTTTTTTAACGCGCATACCTCTGGAATGCTGATATAGCGAGACTTACTTTTTTCTTTGGCGAAAAGGGGATATCTTAGCCTTTCAGACAGGCTGTCCGGCGTATCTGTACCTCTCCCAGAAGCTGCGTTATTATTCTGGGACATTCAGTGTCCAATAGGAACACCGTGCAAAGTCACATGATATGCCAATGTCCGACTGGAGACTCACGTGGTGCACTCACGTGGTGAGCACAAAGAGTCACACTCACATCAAGATGGTTCCTCCATTGCCTTGTATGATCGCTACTGTTGGAAACACCGCCGTGAATGTAATAATTGATACGTAAATGATCATTTACGCATTCATATCGTGCGTCATTGCGCATACCACGGTTATATCCTTGTTGTTTATCTATTTTCCTTGTAAATGTTTTATTTGACTTCGTGAACAATGAACCGAAAATGATGTCAAAGGCGCTCAGAGTGAATAGGGGAGGAGTGCCTCTTGAGAGCAGCGCACATGTATTTGGCCATTTAGAGTGAACGGTGCCCCGTTGACTGTGTGCATCTTTATTCTTGCATCTTTTTACCAAAAATATAATGGCAACAGAGCCATCCACTGTGCAGGAAGAACTAGAAACGACTCTGGTCAGTGATGTGGAGTCGGAGTCTGGTGCAGAAAGTTTTTTCACAGATGAAGAGGAGGACTACTTTGACTGTCTGGACCGAGCTGAAGAGTAAGTGGCCAATATTTATGTTCAGGATATGAAATAAAGTAAAACATAATGTGTAAACAAGTAGTTTTTTTTAATTATTTGCGTTAGTTCCTTATGTTCATTTGCTTTTTGTTTGGCTCATGTTTTACTTGGTAATTGTGGGGCTTTTGTCTGAGTAGAACTTGCTTCACACTTTTAGGCTGGGGGGGTGCATTACTATCACTAACTCAGTTTCGCCTCTCTTGTACCATGTTGGGAAATGTTCTTTATTCTGTGTGAAACACTTGTCTGATAAACATTATGTATTTTTTCCATTTCATTTATTTTACAGTGGTGAGCCAGAGAAAAGTGTTCCAGCTCCTCCATCACCCACCTTTCCTGTGCAGCCATCTTCACATCTCAGCTCTCCTGCACCCTCCCCCACCCGCTCTTCTTCAGAAGGGCCTTCTACTTTGCACCTCAGCACATCATCGCCTTCAACTGCCCTGTTCACTACCCCAACTAAGGGACGAAAAGTTTCAAGAGGGAGAAGCAGAAACAGATCAGGAAGCAATTCCCGGGAACGCAGCAGATCGCCACGATGCCCCCAACCTGCAACTCCACAAACAAAGTGGAACAGTGCACAAGACCCTGACTCTGGCTCAACCCCCAAAAAGTTCACACCAAAAAGGAAACCAGGGCACCAGCTGAACACAAGCAGAACATACACTCCCTTAGATCTCTTCAAACTGTTTTTTGACAAAAGTGCAATAAACATTCTATGCACTAACACAAATAAACAGGCCGCCAAAAATATTAAAAAGGGGAAAAAATATACATGGACCACTCTGCAAGAACCAGAGTTCTACAAATTTCTCGGACTAACATTTTTCTTGAGTTTGGTAAAGCTAAGTAGAATCTCAGACTACTGGAAAAAGAATTCAATATTCAGCCAACCTTTCCCCCCCCAAGTGATGGCACGGGACCGGTACCGGGTCATATCCTGGAACATACACATGAGTGACCCAGACAAAGACATTGAAAATGACAGAAAGAAAGGAACACCCAAATATGATCGACTGTTCAGACTGAAGCCCTTTCTTGACACCCTCTTAATAGCATGTAAATCAAATTACCACCCCAGTCAAAACATCTCCATTGATGAGAGGATGGTCGCAACAAAGGCTCATACTGGAATGACACAGTATATGAAAGCTAAACCTACTAAGTGGGGCTTCAAACTCTTTGTTTTGGCAGACAGCCGCAATGGATACACACTGAACTTTGCAATATACACAGGGAAGTCACAGTGCTCATCAGGAAATGGACTGGGATATGACGCTGTCATGTCCCTGATAAATTCCTCATACCTGGGTGGTGGTTACCACCTTTACGTGGACAATTTCTATACCAGCCCAAAACTTTTCAGGGACCTGTATGCCATGAACATTGGTGCATGTGGCACATACAGGGAAAATAGGAAAGTCTGCCAAAAGGATCCCAGAGGCACAATAAGATGGACCCGGGATGACCAATTGCTGTTTGTGAAGTGGATGGACTCCCGCGAAGTTGCTCTCTGCTCCACCATACATCAGGCTTTCTCTGGACAAACAGTGCAGAGACGCTTAAAAGACAAAGATGGGACATGGACCTCCCAGGCTATTCCGTGCCCAAACCCGGTCATGGAATATAACAAACATATGGGAGGAGTTGATCTTTCAGACCAGCTCATACAGTATTACTCAGCCCATCACACATCCATGTGCTGGTATCGGGCCCTTTTCTTCCATTTTGTGGACATTGCAGCCACCAACGCCTATATCCTGCACAAGGAGTTGTGTCAGGACAAAGTTGAGACTCCCATGACACACAGAGGATTCCTGGAGGAGCTGACAGCCCAGTTGTGTGGTGTAACTCAGACAGTCCCTCCTGCCAAGTCACCTGGTCAACACTTACCTGTGGCGATAAGTGAACAAGCAGATACCAGTAAACGGGCCTCATATGGAAGAAGAAGCTGTGTTCTCTGCAGGGAAACCATCCAAAAAAAACAGTGTACACCCTGGAAATGTCAGGCTTGTGATGTGGCTCTCTGTCTCATTCCAGACAGGAACTGTTTTAAAGCCTGGCATCAGTGATGCTACTAAAACGAGTGGGACATTTTGTAAATGGTATAAATAATATATTTTGTTAGTATTTACTTAATAGTTAGAGCCCTTAGAGTCCTTAAGACCCCAAAGAACAGTTCTGTATTGTCTAATAATTTGCTGTGTGTTTTGAATAAATATGTGTGAAATTAATTTTCCATTTTTTTCTGATCATATAGCTTTTTCTACATTCATATGACACCACTACAACATAAATATTCTGAAAGCCCCGGTTGTCCTGAAAAATTGTCAGTTTTAATTGAAAGATGTCAATTACTTGATTGTGCATTACAGAGCTGGGGTTTTATAAGCATTAATACGCAAGAAGACCAGGCGAGAGAAATATAGAAGACAATGCCTCTGAAGGGTTAAACCAAAGTCCTGTCTGGACTATTGCACTCAAACACTGTTATTGTACTGCAGCTGCATGAGACACAAAGGCAAAGAGTTGGAAATGGGGAGGAGGAAGAAGAGAGGGAGTCGGAAAGAGAAAGAGAGTTATCAAGGGAGGGATAGAAGCGGGAAGAGAGGAGGTCTGGACAATGTCATCCCTCCTTCCCAGGAAACAGCACAAACAATCAGTAAAAATGAGAGCCCAGTGGAGCAGAAGAAGGGAACAGCACAGGGACAAGCCATAATTAGGTACCGGATGACAAAAGTGTTATATAGAGTTGAAACAGAAACTAGAACAAGCCCACATTGTGAACGCATCTGCAAACTGTAGGTGCAGGATGTTAGGGGTAAAAACAAACACTGCAGGTTTGACTGAGTATGCATATTCAGGCATGACACACATTCTGAATAGCATCCGGTCTGGAAAGATTTATCATTCAGATGCAGAACAAAGAGCAACAGCTAGGCAATCATTTTAATGGAAGGAGATGGATCTGTTTTAAAGATGGAAAGTCTCACGTCATGCAAGACTGGGAGCTGCAAGCATCAGTGGGGAGCTGAGCCGGGGATTCGTGCAAAGTGGGAGGAAAACTCAGAGTCTGGCCCATGCTGTGGAATGGCGGAAATCCTGGTCTGATTGTGCAGCAGTGTTTGCTTGTGCTCAGACAGCTCCTAGGAAAGGAATGTGTGGCCTACATTCCCTCTTGAGCCCCCGCCTCTGCTTCTCCAACACCAACAATCACTGTCAGCACGGCAAAGTTTAAGAGGCTGCATACCAAAAACAATAAAGGACGGAAACATTTGAAGCACATGTGCCTGATTTACTGGCATTTTCTGTGGTGTGACAGAGAGGCAGTTTGTAAGGGAACACACGGCCATGAGACAGTGTTTGCTCTGCACGTTTGAAAGCACTGCTACGCAGTCATTAAAGTCTGACACAGGAGGCAGGAAGGGGTTAAGTCTACTGCAGAGAGAGAAAGGGGAGAGGAGCGGAGGTATGGGGAGACAGAAGGGGTGGGAATGAGTGTGTATTGGGGGGGGGGGGTCAGCACTGCATTCAGATGAAATTAAATGGAGGCTAAAGTGCTGACTCATTGCATTCAGGCCCTTTATTACCTGCTCCGTCACCCAGGCTTTATGGGGTGGGCTGCCAGGAGAAGGCTGGGGGGATGCAGCGGCAGGCAGGCAGCCCTCATTTACAGGAACCCTTCTGGAGGCAATAACACTGCAGTCAGCCATCCAGTCAGCCCCGCGGCTCACCTGCACTCTGCTAAAGTACCCTTTAGGACAACCCCCCATCCGAAAAGAACACATACGCACACACACATTCCCCATCGCTCTCATTTTTGGCTTAACAGGAGGAAGCCCGCTTTTGCTGCTAATGAGACATCAAGGGGAGCTGGGGAATCTGGGCTCGCTTTGTACAGTCTGGTCTGCTAGACTGGTCTGTCATGCTGTGTGTGTGTGTGTGTGAGTAAAGAGCCTTTGTTTGCTTTTCTCTACTTCCTTGCGACCTAGCAGTGCTGCGGTTTACACCACAAGCACCGTGAGAAATAAAACACTGAAGGTGCATACATCTTGTACATCTAGGGAAATGTTGTGTTTGGAGGGAAAAGTTGGCTGCGGACGAACTCGAGTGCGTCATCGGCTTCAGCGTCTGATCGTGTTCTAACACTGTTAGATGTGTGTGTAAGCTATCACGGCAGAGTCGTTTGCGTTGCAGCTAGCGCTCACCTAGCAGGGTGATGGAGTTGTTAATGGTGTGAAAACAGAGTTGGGGCGGTGACATGAAACGCGTTTGGAAGCTAGCTGCAATTCTTTCTTTTCTTTTTTTTTCCCAGATACAAGATGTTGAAGACTAAGCGAGAGCAAGTCTTGACTTTCAATGCTGTAATATCCTTCCAAAAAACTTACTTACTAAACTCACTTCAGTGTTATATTTCCTGCTAAAATTTGATAGTTGTGGGTCAAGATTGTATCGTCTGACAGTCAGTGTGTGCATGTGAACCATGCATGGCTGTGGTCAGCCTGAAGCACTCACTGGCTGTGGAAAGAGCTTATTGCTGCTGATCAGACGAAATGGACTCCAGCACTGTGTCAGGCTCCAGTTTGTCTCAAACGGTCTGGGCAATCAGAGCATACAGCCAATAAATGGATGCATTCTCTCTGTCCTGGCTCTGCTTCTCCATCTCCCTCATTACTCTCATTACTCTGCAGCTTGTGGGTTATCTAATGCTCTCCCCATGGCTTACGGTTTGGCTGGGGATTAGACTCAGTTTTCCAAGGGCATTTTATAAACAGCCCTGTGTGCCTCCCGTTCCCGTGGGCTGAGCTGATGTAGCAGCAGAATTTACGACCTCGGAGGCCTTGTGGCCTCACTCCCATTGCAATACATTATTCAAATTCATTCTCTCTCTCACACAGAGCGGAGGGCAATTATTTGAATATCCGCAGGAGTGCAGCTGGAGTGCCGTGGCTCATCTTCAACAGCAAAGATGGCAAAATTGCCTCACTCCGGCGGATCAAGGTTGTAGGCAATGAAACACTATAATTTATGACACAGTTTGATATTTCAGTGAAGTCATTGATTCCCTCGTGTCAGACCTTGGCAAGGACGGCTCCAGAATTCACAGAATGTAATTCCAATTCTGCCTCGATGAGATTTTTTTTCTTTTTACAGCACTAATTGGACACTTGGCTGGCTGCGCATGCTGTAAAATGGATTTTCCCCTGAATCAACAGAAACAGCCCTCAGAAATTCAACATCGTGCCCCTGCCCAGCAAATAATTCTCAAGGCTTCTGTGCAGAGTGTAGCAAACAAGAAGTAAAAATGTGTGTACTTCCTGTACCTAAAAAAAAACAAAAAAAACAACTGCAGACTGATATCACGTATGCAGCAAGTTACTGAAGCTGTCCCACTTTCAGCAGTGAACAGATGCAGTGTCCTCATTTCTTGTATAGCAATGCTCTTCTCTGTCACACACCTACCTACATCATGATGTAAGTGTTGTTCACGCCACAACAACACATACGTTTGTACCATTCACAGATTCCACTGCAGCGCCTCACAGAGACAGACTATAAATCACACTGGATTACACACCTTCCTCTGCATGAGGACTTACTAATACTGTACACGCCTCCTTTGAACAAAGAGGAAGTAGTTGCTATAGTCTTTTACTCTTACAATGTGGCCTCACCCTCCCAAGCCTCATTCTCTCATAGCCTCAGTCATGTGATGGATTCCTGCTCATTAATAATCAGCCGTTTTGGACTGTGTTCTTACCTCACTACCACTATGTCCTGCAATTGTACTGATTTGATTTTGTTGTCCCTGTGGGGACAGAGGAATAAAAAACTCTAAAGTTGTTAGGGAATATGTTGTGCATAACTTTGTGTGGTGCCGGTCAGGGATGTGTAAAATGGATTAGAGCTTTTTCTCCACAGGCAGCTGCCTGCTGGTTAAAGTGAACTGAAGAGTGAAGCTGTATAAGCTGAGAGACACCAAAGCCCTTTTTAGAGCTGAGGGGAGTTGCAGAGTTGGTTGCTTAACATTACACACTGCAATTTGATCCATTTCTTTTTATATAAATATTGATTATTGCAGCTTTAAAAACAGTTTCAAGCTTTTATCTGTCACTCAACATACATACTCGACATTAACTGCTTGTGCGCTGTGTAGCTTGAAAGAAGTGATAAATAGATTCTGCAAAAAAACCCAAAACACCTCTGGTTGTTTATCTTGCCGGAAATGAGGTTGTACATGAGAAGTCTTGTGACAACAGATTTGTCCTGACACAGTGTCTAATTGCTTCTTTATGCTGCCCTTTTCCTACCACACCTGTCAAACATATCTCTACATATCAGGTTCAAAGGTCAAGTTTAGCACAGGAAGTGATATACTGCGCCGCTGTTGTGTCCTTTTTCACTGAGCTCTGACAGACAGACAGCCCTTTTGTGTGTGTGTGTGTGTGTGTGTGAGTGTGTGTGTACGTCATTGTCTATGCTGGAGGCAGGGATAACGTTTCCAGTGGCACATCTGTCTCAGAAAATCTCATGTGGCTGTATCCAGTTCCCGTCACTGATACCATGAAAGCCATCGCAGAGATAACAAAACCTCATTCAAGCAGTAAAAGCAGGACAAGGACAGGTAAAAGCCCGTTTTCCATCTGCATCCACAAGTGCAGTTGTTATTCCCCTTTGGGTGTGCCTTTGGTGTTAACTGATGAAAACCACTGTGATGCAACTGCGCCTTTATTCATGACAATATATGGTGGGAGGGTTTAGCTGTGAAATGCCGGCGGCTTCGTAAATAAATCATCTAAACTCACTGAAGAGAAAAGCTCCAACAATAAAAGATTTTTCTTCCCCGACGGGTGAGTCACCATTCAAAGGAAAAAGAGGCCCAGATTCGCTGCCGTCGAGCATTCAGGCATCAATTTCACTGGTGTGAAAAGCCAGCTGACAATAGAGCTAATTGATGAGGATTATCCAGCAGAAAAGGAGGAAGCCTTGTGACGTGACTCATGGCGGCCATCTGTGCGAGTGTACTGTATTTTCACAACCATGCCTTCGAGAGCAGAACAACTTCCTCTTTGGCACGAAGCCTACCACGACTGGCTCTGCTTCTGCCTGGATAATACTTTCACTTGCACCTGTGCTTTTAACCACTCTCAATGTCTGACAAGTTGTTGTTGAGGGAAGGCAAGTACACCCACCACATGAGATATATTGAGGGAAATGTGAGTCATACCGAGCATCAAAACACTTCCCTCAAAATGCTGAGACCTGAAGTCACATTTTCACACACACACACACACACACACACACACACACACACACACACACACTGTGAAATTCCCACTGAGTCGACTGACTAATGACATTTCTCCATTACCAGTTAATCCAGACACAAAGGCACGACAGAGGACTCTCAGGAACCTTTTTTAATTATTAGAAAGTGTCTCGGCCTCACAATTAAAACTTTGCAAGTTTACAATCATCTCGGCGCACAGAGAAGCTACACATCTTAAATATCAGTGACGTATCAGTCAAGAGGGCAGAGCCGAGTGCTGCCTTCTACTAGACAGCATTAATGAAAGTCAGATTGAACACCGAGTGTGTGGTCAAGATATGCAGGCAAGCTTAAAACTCAATCACGTCTTTGTCTCGCCGAGTTAATGCTCTTGTTCCTACATGCTTTTATTTTCATGCTTTTTCTTTCTTTTTTCCTTTCATTCTCTCTCGGGGCTGTACATTCGATCACTATCATGACGCTCCACCACAAACTGGTAACGTCTGTGTCACTGTGGTTAAATCATTTGGCTTGTGAGAGTCGTGTCTGCATCTCACTTTCAGAAACATAAGGCCATTAGATTTGTGTTTGAGTCTTCAGTTGCTATATATGCCTTGGCCTTGAGGTGAGACATGTAGTGACACAGCTGGCTCTCCACACAAGGGGAAATTACAGTGTTCAGTGGGTGATTTTCTGATTCAGTCAAAGTGAAAATACCCTTTAACTTCAAAGTTACCTTACAGGAAGATCAAATTGAGAATCTGGAGGAGGAGTCCATGTGTCTCAACACTTATAAACATAAATACACATTTGCATCTAATGTGAATAAGGGAAAGTCATGAAATAAGAAGCATAAAGCTTCTGGCCTCCCTGCTCACACACACACACACACACACACACACACACACACACACGTACACCTCCCTTCCCCCCAGCTGGTTCCCTTCTGACTCATGGGGGATTACTTGTCTGATCACTTTGATCTGCTTGCCGGTGCCAAAGCTATTTTCTCCACCCATCGAGCAGCGTGCAGGCTGCTTTAGTCCACAGGCAGAAGACACACATTCAGGTTAGAGTTTCATCTGCCCACTGACACCCAGACTGCTCCTACTAAACCCACACTGCACAGCTTACAGCGAAACAGGAGGCGGAGTCGATTCACAGCCAATTTCAGTTAAGATGGCCAAGAACGGTCTCTGGTTATTCGAGGATGTTGCACAACGGTGATGAATAACAGTCACTTCTAACCACAAACAGTTTGCTCCTGATGCAACAGGATCTCCCACACATGATAAGCGCTCTGATATGAAAGGACGGTCAAGAAGGTGACACAGAGTGGCGATGGAAAATATGGGTTGTGCTGCCACTGCCAAATGATTGTAGAGCAAGTGACATGAATGTAAAGGAGAGGAGGAAAGTATTCTGACACTTTGACACTTATCTGTCTGAAGAAGTAGATAAAAGAACGCAGCAGATGGTGGTGCAAGAACCTCCCTTGAAACATTTCTCTTACCCTCACAGCCAAGGCACAAAAAATTGATGACACTTTTTTTATGACACATGAATCAACATGAGGCATGTGAATCATGCCAGCCCTGATGCGGCTGAGAGCCGTCTCCGCTACGCCTCATCTGGTTCACGGTGTTCCTGTCGCTGCCTGCTTTGGTGCCAGGTAAACCACTCCAGCTGGGAAAGCGAGGCGAGCTGTGCTGTGATTATGTGACTCAGTTTCTGTGAGGAAATAATTGTCTTTCGCTTTCTCTTTCTCCATAATTTCTCTCTGCAACCCCCCGCCACCACCACCACCCACCCACCCATCCATCCGTCCTCCCTCTCGGAGACTCGGAGGAGCCAGTGTTATCAGCGGGTGTCATTTCATGAGAGCCATCATCAAAGGCAGCTGCCTGGTTTCCATGGAAACAGCCCACTTTAGGGGAGGTAGATCGGAGGAGGCATGTGTTAGAATGCTGCGGGTTACTATGGAGACTAGAGCGACAGCTTACATAAGTATTCACTGTGTGCGTCTGTTGCACCAAGGCACATTCCACCATATAATTAATGCTCAGAGTGTTTGCTCGCTGCTGTCGAAAATTACAACAATGTCATTTCAAGTGGCAGGCAGCGGCGCTCGTCGGCCGCGCCGCCGCAGTCAAGGTCAGGCTAATTTCCCCGCCAATTAAACCCAGCTTGTGCATGGAACAGCTGTCAACTGCCATCTCCAAGGTGACACATCAAATTATTCTTTTTTACCATCTGAAAGCCACTCATAAACACTTTACCCATACTCCCAGATGTGGTTCTGTTGGCTTTAAAGACTACCAAAACCCCAACGAAGACAGCCCTCATGTATTCTCCTTGATTGCGGACATAAAATGTGTTCCCTGAAAGGTAATGGGAGAACATGAACCATGAAAGGGCTCAGACAGGAAAGGAAATAGGATGCAAAGGTTGAAGTCAATGTGTTTTATTGGCCCAGAGCTATTCTGCCAATAACTAATGGATCCCCTCTGAAGAGAAACACTATAGTCAAATTGCCTTGAGTGCCTGGACTCCAAATGGAAGTAGACAAATGATGTCCATCTTATCTGAGCTGTGCATAATGCATTTTCCCTATCTCTGATTTATGCACTCATCACATCATATATTCCACCATCTCCACCAAGCTGCAGCCTTTTAAGTCCTGATTGCAATTAGGTTCTGTATGTATGCTTCACTTTCATCTCTGGTGTATATGGCTAACCAATGTTCTGCCAGAGCTGTCGTGACAGACCAACAAAGCAGGAGGCTTATTTGAACAGCGAGGGATTGCAACGTAAATAAAAATAGCTCCTTGTCTTTGAATGAAAATTGAAATTAAGCCTTAAGTGGTCTTGTGAACTAATATTTATACTGTATATTTGAAATGTAATGATGTGGGTTTTCAGTAACTTGCGTGGCATGAAATTAAAGAGCACGTACATAGATTAGTTTCAGTTTCTGCACAATGTTATCACATGTTATCGTGACACACTGTATTATATAAATAACGAATAGTGATAATTAAAGCTGTTAGCACTAAATCTGACCTTCTACCAACTTCCTCTGACTCATGAGCAGACACATAACCAAACACAAACCGAGCCCTCGCATACGCATGGAAACAGCATTCATTTGACCCCATGCAAAATTGGTGCAAAACGACCTGCACAATTTTACTACACCCACCCTGCTTCTGCTTATGATTTGGCCCTGAAGAAGCTGTGTTGCTGTTTCGTCAAAAACAAGGCTGCAGCCTGGTTGTAACCAAAACCATGTGCTGTGCACAACGTACCATGTGGTGCCTTTTCGACTGTTGGAAGACAGTTGGGGGAGGGGGGAGGTTGAAACACCCTGGTTAGGAAACCGCAACATGACAAATGTTGCACTAATAACACTGTCACACCAGCCAGTGCCAGGCGGGGAAGACTCAGTAAGTGTGGAGAAATCGTTTGACACGACTGCTATATAAGGACTTCCTCTTTATACTTTAACTGGAGACTGCGATAAGAAACCTCAATGTTATCGGCAAGACATATTATGATTGCTAGTAAAAGACTACCAAGTGACCAGCAAGCATGTTTGTGTTTCTTATTATGACTTACAGTTGCCATTTTTAAAGATGAACATATTCAGGATGTTTAGTATGGTGAGTTAAAAAGCAAACATAATGCAGACATGTTTAATATTAGAAAGAAACTTGCTGCTGTTTTTGTGGCATCAGCATAACACTGTCAAGTATACAGCCACCTCAGAGTACTGCCTGAACCTGGGTGACTTTAATAACTATCGCATGCGACCATAATACCAGGGACAGATGGCAGGAGGGGAATGCCGTCTGACTACGGCAACCCGGAGTGTGACAGGGACACGCTCTACTAAGTGAGAAGAATGCGTTGTGACACTCCTCCAGGGCACCTTGTGAACAGCGTGACAGTGGCATGAAAGCGTCAACATGCCAGTTTTCACCGTGCACCCCTCTCTGTGCAGGCCCGCCACAACTACCGACACTTCAGTTCAACTTCCACACCACAGGAAAGACTAGGACTGATGCTGCTGAACGTGTTGCTGCAACATTTTGCCATCAGGATGTGGATTTGTTTTGTCTCTGTCAGTCTTGAAAAAATATGCTCAAGTGAGCAGTGGGATGGTGGATAAGCTCATTAGTTGCCTGAGGTTGTTGTTGTCATTGCAGGCTGTAAATGGCTTTTATAATTCAATCAACTCCACCTTGGTTGCACAGTAAGTCAACTCTCTGCCCTCCACAAACTGTGTCAGAGCAGCTGTTGCTCCAGATCATATTCTGATGTTACGCAAAGACTGCAGCAATAATGTGACCAGCACACAATGGTATTTTTATGCTGTGCACCAACAAAACAAAGATGACTGTGTTGGGTTCGCCCAAAACCACCCCACTAGCACAATTCCAAGTGTGTTCAGTCACTGGTAGCTTTCCAAGCCCAGCCCTCCAAGAGTTCAAAGCTGCTTGTTTTGGCAGAGACAGTATTTTGGCAGACGCTGACAAACCTGCTCACCTGTAATCAAACCAGAAGGGCCAACACCCTTCTTTCAAGTATCAGAGTATCAGTCTCTATCTCGCCATCTCTGCGTGTTTGTCTGTTACATAAGTATATGGATAGCACAAACCATCTCCAGCTCTACCCAATAATCAGTCCTGTGTTGCCTATTTTGGGGAGGAAAACAAAATGACCATCAATGTCATTCAGAAAATAATGAGACTTGTAATTTCCTTGTCTTTTTCATTCCAGGGGAGTGGCTCATGAAATAGGCTGCATTTTCTCCAGATGAATTATTACCATTTGTTCTGGTGCCCTGCCGGCGGCTTACACATCATAGAGGCCCCATATTTCTTGGCAGCAAACATATTAGAGTTTGAACCCCTGTCATGCCGACTCTGCAACCTTACTGATACCCTGTAACCACCTCCAGTCATAATCAGAGTGTCAGACTGGTGCAGGGAGGGTGAATAATTAATGCTGTGTCTTTTGGGTTTGCTTATTTCACTAAGCAAAAAAGAAGTTTCTTACCCTCATCGCCTGCAGCCAAATACTCAGCTTGCCTGGCACTGTGTTCAACTTCTAAAGGGATGATGCCTTGCTCAGAGAGCCTTTTTTTGCCAAACCATCACATAAGATTCGACACGGGAAAAAACAAACCTGCGTGGGGATAAAACTCCAGATGAACTCCTATAGCACTGAACGCAGGAGGCAGACATCAAAGCCGTTTTTTACAACGTGCGACATCACTGATATCTGCAAGGCTAAATCATGTCATTAGCATGTGAGCAGACGTTTTCCTGTCAGGAGAACAGAGAACACAGAGTTCAGTAGGTAGAGGTGGCTATGAGGCTAAAGGGTGTTGGCAGAGTCCTCCATGGTGTGACACATGTTTATCCAGGCCACCAGACAGGCAGACAGCAGATAGTGGCTCAGACCTCAGAAGAGCAGGGGTGCCCTGTTGTTTCCATGCTGTCAGGAAACTTTGGAGTGTCCTGTGGTCCGTCCCTGTCACAACGTCCTGAAGCGTATCTCCTTCCATTTTGGAAAAAAACACCCGCACACCCACACACACACACTGTCTTAGAGTAGCAAGATAAGAAGGGACATTATCTATGACCTCAACCTCCCTGATGATGGAAATGTTACAAGTGACCATTCACTATGTCTCCCTTAGTTACTGTTGCTACATCAAGCTTTCTGTTTGCTCACGGCACACATGCTGCAGTGATAACAGTGGCAGATTAACATGAAATTCTTATTTTTAAAACAACGTGTCTATGATTTCAGATAGAGGTCAGCAAAAGCAACCTCCCTTTTCCTGTGAAATGGCTGAAATAAGAATCGAGGCTTGCTAATTAAACATATATTAACGCTGGTATAGGGGAAAAAAGGCAACTTTTCCAGCTCACTCATTTCATATGACTATTAGATATATTACATGATATTGTAGTCCTAGTAACTGCTTGTAATTAAAGGTGTTCAAACCATAACCCTGTTTGGCTGCTTACTTGTTCATATTGCCAGACATTCACACGTTTTCACTTAACATTACCAAAAAATTACAAAATTACAGAACTGCCAACGTTAGCAAAACACTCCATCCTGAGTAGTGTTTTTTTAGAATCTAACGTCTAATCCCACAAACTAATGTAATTTACGATGATGTGCTTCTCAATCTTTGAAGTAACATTAGGTTACTTACAATGGTTAGTGAGCGGGTTAACTGGATATGCAACTGATTCCGGTCTATGATAGAGCTGGCACATGTTTAATCAGTTCCTTACACTGTCAGTCTCTTAGCTTGGTTTTAGAAAGGCAGCAGCCTCTGAACTCAGAACTTGCAGAGAATTTGTATGGTACCACATACAACACTTCAACATGAGGACGAATCTAAAGCTTCTTGTGACTAGTTGCTAAGCTGCTGGGCTACTGGTGCTTGAGGGAGGACTTTAGCAAATGGTAAAAATAATGGTAAGTGTTCTCCCCACCCTGACCTGACATACATCCAAAAGGTAAAATCAGAAATCACCTCCATCTCCGCAGCCAATGTTCCAGAGCAACAGCAATCACAGCTTTCCTTTCCTCGTGTCAGATGCTAAAGTTAGCCTCTGCAGCCTTATCTACAAGCACCACCACACCTGACTGTCTTTGGCCAGCCCTATCTCCCCCTCTACATGATCTACAGCACCTGCTGCCTGTCACAGATAGACTTAGCCCGTGCTAAACCCATTGGGGCTGTCCACATTAACACACACACACCACAGTGTGAAGCAGCATTATACGCTGTGGCAGGGAAATCAATGAGAAATCTCAGTTTTCATAATGAAAAATGTTCAGGGAAGTACTTACTGCAGAGCAATAATACCGAGGATGCGTTATTGTATTTTCTCCATTGATCCTGCAGATTTATGCACCCACACTTGGATTTGTTGTCTGTTGCTGAAAACAAATAAAATGTGTCTGGCATAGTGAGTGAGATATTTACACAAAGCCTCTTTAGTTCCCAGTGGGTTTGATATTAGCTCTTAAAATGAAACATAAATTCACACACATCATCATACTGTCACTGTCCATCAGGGAGAGAGATCCATGTGCTTATCTGTGTTTGCCTTGCAGTCGCTAGTAAACATGAAAACACGGCCTCAGCATCAATTTGTCAGCTTGTCTGGATGGGTCTTAAAATGGTGTCATTATCACAGCGGGCGCAAATCCCCTCCCAGATTGCCTGAGGTTGCACTGCATAGGCCACCCAGCGACTTCCAAAGCCATAAACTTATTACAAACATTCAACAGGTTCATATCAGTCAGAGGCTCAGCGAGCTGTTGCTTACGCTGACCAAGAATCTGTGTAATCGGTCACAGCCCAGTCACACAGAGCTTACGTGTAGCTGCAGTCATATGATCTGGCATAGTTGATGCTTTTAACCTACATGTGGGGTAATCGGAATTAGGTCTGCAGTGCTTTCTGTGGCTTAAGAGAGTTCAACAAATAACTTGAGAGAAGCTGCTTTGGAAGTTATCACAAAGGAAGAAATATAATAAATGAAATAAATAATAAATAATAAATGAAATGTTTTATGGCCTCTCTGTTGATTCAGTGTCACTGGGAAAAGACAGTACCGCTCAGCTGTATCCTCTTCCGGGGACAGGAAAGACAAAAAAAACATTGGAAAAAGACAAGTAAGTGAAACTAAACAAACTGCTCCATTCTGTAATTTCTGCTCTTACATCACCGGCTGTGGTGGAGTCAGCTTGGTGTCACATGACCGGTCATCTGTCAGAGATGACGCCTGCTGCAACTTGTTCAAAACAGAAATTGAGTCACCAGGAAAAACATCCACACCTAAAACAAGTCCTTAACTCTGAGTTTGGTTTCATATCTTGGCATTTTTTAGCCAGCATAATAGTTCACAATACAGAAAAATCATCCTGGTTTGAAATTCAAAATCTGTCAAAATCAGTGGGAATAAACGTGGCTCATGAAGAGTATATGGTGATTTTCAAAAGTGGTTGGTGTTGGGAAGTATCATTGAATTAAAATGTTAATTTACCAGGTAACTTCACTCAACAAAAGCTGATTTTACTATGATTTTCAAAATAAAAATACACTTTTTTTTAACAGCTGCTTGTACATTTTGAACACAGGATTTTGTAAAAATCCTCAGTCTAGTGTGGACCTCATTATGTGTGTGTTTTTGACTCACCTTCACCAAAGCATGCCTGTGTTTCTGGAGGGCCCTGTGCAGTTCAAGACAAGGCTGGGGAAGGTAGCTTTGGTCTGTGTGTGGGTGGCTGGTTTTGTGTCTGAATGAAACGGCATGGGAGTACGGGGGGGGGGGGGTGAATAACGTGTCAGGCTTTTTAGTTGAGAGACTTCTTGTGTTGATGAATAATTGAGCTGTAGTCAGGCGGAGAGCTGTTTCATGAGCCCCTCTGTCTCCAAGTTAAAATTAGACCCTTCTCTCTATGCAGACAGTCTCTTTGAACCGCTGCTGTCTCAGAGCATCACTCAGCTCTCTCTGCAGCCCACTTGGGCCTTTCAGTGCAATATGCCTGAGCAGATATGAGGAGAGACATAGACATGCTTGGCGGACAAGGGGAAAATCGGAGTTATACAGGCCAGGGAACAGCACTACCGACAAGATGAGGGAAATTTTGGATTATATTGGACTTTGTCGTATCTGAATGACTTTTTATTAAAGTGTGTCAATAAAAATATGAAAGTGCAACAATTTTTCTTGTGTTGATTGGGGATGCTAATTTGATATTCAAAGCCGCTCTCTGCAGCAGTTATAATGAAGTTCTGTCCCTCCTCTGTCTACCTGTCATACCAAGATCCCCTAGGCTTTCCTGTCTTCGCCTGGCCTCTGAGTACCAGCAGCCCATCTCAATCTGTCACTCCTGTCAGGCCCACAACGCCACCAAAGAACCCAGAAAGTAGGACACCGAGAACTCAGCACACACACATGCACATGCACACACACACACACACACACACACACACACACACACACACTGTGAGAAATGCTTTATGAAATGTGGTAAAAAATACACATTTTGCGACAGAGGCCTTAGAGTCCGTCATTGTAATATCTGCTGTTATCTCTGGGCAGCCGGCTCTAAATGGGGCATTCAGTGACTCTTCAAAGCCCCCGTTTCTGCAGGGCAACTCGGGCTGCATTGTTACTGTTTTAATTAGAACTGCTTCTTGCCTGCTCTCTGAGATCCACCCAGCCTCAACATCAAAGCCCTGCTCTGAATAATGATGTACCCCTCCATGCCTCAGGTACAGCCTGAATCTCAGAGCCCCCCCCCCCCTCCATCTCCTCACCTCTCTCCAATCCTCCCTCCACACCTCTTTGTACCTCTCTGCTTCCCAGTTTACTGCTATTTCTCTGCACGCTGACATAACACTATTTTGCTGTGTTCAGGGCAGCAAGTTGATGGCAAGCTTTCTGTGCAGCCTCAAAGGGCAGGTTCTTTTCACATGTCGTGCATGTATGCGCTGTAGTTGGTGGTCACAAACAGTTAGTTTTTTTCTGGGATTTACGCATCACAACACTTTGCTTTCCAAATGGTAACATCTGCGAAAGGCAACAGCTAATAGAGCACAAACTGTAGTGTCAGCTGTTACAGACTACTAATTTAATGTACCACTTTCTGCAACTCGTTTCATTGTTAACTTTACAGTACAAACAGCCCGGAAAATAACACAGAAGGAGAAAAGATAGTCATTTATTTTACACGTACACATTTGCAGACTCCTCATGTATAGAGAAAATGCATAACACAGAGCCTGAACAAGCTGATAATATTGCAATAGGCCCATAATGTCACAGTAAATACACCAAATTATTTAAGGATTAATTCAAACATAAATGGATGAGCATAGCTGAAGCAATATCAACTTAAGCTTAAATAAAAACAATCTTATAAGAAGAAGATAAGAAAAGAAACATGTACATGCTGTAAATTATAGTAGAAAAAGATCCAAATTCATTACTCACAAATGTAAAGCACAATACCACCATTAGGTATGAATGTTTGATCTTGATTTTGGAAATAGTAGCTTGACAAAACAAAACCAGCTCAAGGTTAATCTGTTGGGTTATTTTGGAGCTTTCACCTGTACCAGAGAAAAAAAGAAATGCTGGTTTGTTATAACTGGACAAATATCATATGATAACATTATTATCAATTGGAATGATCTAAGAGTGTTTAAAAGAAATGTAGAAAATCATCATCATGTGGAACTCTGTCTATCGTCACAGACCTGGATTTTATCCTCCAGCACCACCTGATGACCACTGTTTCTCTTAAGTTCTAATTAGTTTTTATTTCATTATTTTATTTTTAAGCAATCAGAGTGTTTGTAGGGGACATAATCATGCTTATGTCTATTTGTGTAAAGGCTCACCTGTATGCAGAGTAAACAAAGCTGGTGTCGTGACAGGAAAACGGGGCTACGTAACTGAAGCCAACGGGCCCCATGAAAAGTTTCATTCACAGTAAAGACTTGACTGGAGTTACACATTAGGGATTTGTCAGAACATACGGAACTGATGACGTTAACGCTTTCTTTCAAACATCACCTTGTATAATCCGACCTCGGTCTCAGACTGACTTTCGCTGCCGTTCCTCTGTGCTGACTCACAGCTGCATTCCTCATACGCTCCCTCTGTAAACACTCACAAGAATGAGGCAATACCGAAGAAGTCTCATGAAATATAGAGGTTATGTAATCTCTTGAATCACAGTGTGCTCAGCTGATTATGCACAAGACATGGAACCCATTACAGCAAATCACTTTTTAATGAGATCAAAACATAGTATTAATCGAGGAAACAATGCACAATTATGTAACTGTAGCCTGCCTTGCGTTGTATTGTGTATTGTATTCAGAGCAGGTCACGGGCCGTCCTCCAGTCGGGCTCATTGTGGGAGCAAATTTTAAAATCCAACTTGAACATGGAAGGGTTACTTAAAATGGCATGGCCTACTTCGCCCCATCCTCTGACTGACATGGCTCTACCTCGCTACACGACACCATAGTAAAGATATATTTTAGTAGATGTCAGACACAGGTGCCACTGATGTCCGTGGAGGTCAAGCTCCTTAGTCTCCACTCCTTGTCAACACCAACAGCATTACAATGTTTTACTTGTAGTAGTAGGAAATTCAGTGAGCTAAAATAGTTACATTAGTTACTGTAGTAAATTTAAGATTTTGTAGTTTTGCCAAGACGCCAAGAGTTATATGAGGAGACTGTTAATGCTTCCACATCTGTTACGCCGTAACATTGAAATCAGAGCCAGTTGCTAGTTAGCTTAGCTTCGCTTATCTCAAAAGACTGAAATCAGGGGAAAACAGCTATCCTGGCTCCAGAAAGTCCCTGCTCTTGGCCAAGAAATACACATGACCTCATGTAAAACCACGACTAGTAACTTTTATAACAGATTAACCAAACAGGATACGATATATAGGTCTGTGAACTTTGGAGGAGCTGATGGGGTTTTTTACCTTTAGACAGAAACAGCTTTGGTAAGGTTTTTATGTTAAGGTAAGCTGATTGTCTCCTTACTGTAGCTTCATATTTAACATACAGACATGAGAGTGTATCATTCTTCGCATCTAACTCTTAAAAAGAAAGCAAAGAAAGCGTATTTCCTAAAATGTCCAACTAATCCTTCAGGTATCTTTAACCTCGACTGTTTTCAGAATTAAACCTGAGTAGCGTGGTAATAAGGTCAGCTAAAAAAAACAACATCCTTTCTGCTATAAATCACATTAACAGGCGCTGCAGATGGGATGAAAATACATCATCGTTCATATTCCACCTCTTCTTTTGTTATAGCAAGCTTAGCAGAGTAATCCCACTTTGATCACACTGCATTTGAATTTTTAATCTCAGGTAAAGGCAGTGTGCAACCTCGCTTATTAGGATGATAACGGCAGAGCTACAGCCAAATTAACACCTGGCCCCCGCCATCGTCATCATGCAGTAAAGTGCCTGTTATGTTTGCTGTTTGGATAAAGGTCTGTCAGTCTGTTACAAGGCCAAGATTAATTGCACCAGTTGTGGTGATGCAGAGCACTGCTTGGTCCTATTTGATGGGGCGGGGGTCTTCTTTATCCCAATTAGCCTGCTCGGCCTTCGGGGAGTAGAGCATTCAGAAAAACCCATCAACGCATCTATCATGAGGTTTGCATCACTTATGTCATCAAAGGTCAACTGCATTAGGAGTTCACAGTTTCCTATGCAAAAGAGTTGTTTTCACTCTTTCAGCCAAACTGAGATTTTAAGAGTTAACGGTAAAATGTCAAAGTGCTTTCTTGCAATATAATCAGTTTTATATGTCATAGTCTTTTGTCTGCCACAGAAAATGATTGCACTCAGACAGTATAGAGCAGATCAGAGCAGAGTTTTCTACAGCTCCAGCAAGCAAAGAGTCTATGCGGCACAGCTTCCTACCGGGAAAAAGACCACATTCAGACAACAGTGAACTCACTGATCTATTTTTGTGATATTAGATGAACACATGCATGTTTGTGTGTATGTGAGGGCAGGGGCTGCGTAGGTGTGAAAGGCAAAATCGCTGCTCTAATTTGCACGCACCTCCTGATGAAGCTATTTGAGAATCCTGGGCCCAGAGGTCACAGAAAGGATGAACCATGACGATGACATCAGAGCCCATAGCGCAACAACAAACGGTATCTTGTTTTAATGAAAACAAAGGATGTTTGTTTGCGGCCCTTTTTTCTCTTTCAAGATTTGTCCTGTGAGTTGAAAATGTGACGACACAGTACACTGACCTTTGTTTCTCTGGTAACAGACTCTCTCTGTGTCGGTCTGCAGAGGGTTGGAGGGGGCTGTGAGGCTGAGAGTGGTCCTTTGGTGTTGAGTGCTGATCACATGAGCGGCTAAAATAACAAAGCAGTCTGATTTGGGCCTTTGTCTGCATGCAGTCACATGATTCAGATCTCCAAAGACTTGAACCAATGTTGACACATAATATAATAAGCAATATTGTAACCGGAGAACTGGTATTGAAAGCTTTGTCATTGATTGAAGGAGAAGATTAGGCCATATCTCCTTTTGAGGTCTGCTGAAATCACAATGAATAATGCGCTAATGCACACATGTACAAAGACTCATACTTAATCAGAATCACATATTATTCCTTCCACATACATCAAGGAGCCTTTATATTAAAAGAGAGAAATTATTCTTTTTTCTCTCAAATTTACAATTAAATATTTCCACAGGACTCATTAATGGATTTTATTGGTGCAAAAATTGGCCAATAAATCCTAAACAGGCCTGCTGTGGTAATGATGTCAAGTGACACTGTGGGATTTAGTTAGAAGGAGAAATTTGCATTATGACTTTCATTTTCAAGCCAGCGTAAGTGCCTCTTTAATGTCCCAGATGTCGAGGATAACAACATCAGTGAGTCAGCACAGTTATCCATCCTTCTAAGGTTATTGTCAAACTCCGCTGAGGGTAACATGACAGCGATCCTGCTGCCTTCACACGTCTTCTGTCTTCCTGCCTCTTCACTACACTGTTATGAGGGGAACAAGATGCAAATTGTAATGTTAGACCAAGCATGAAAATGTGAGGGAAAATGATTCATGGAGCAATCTGCGAGTATCCCTCTTAATTAATATAGTGTCATAATGTACATGGACGAGGATTCTCTGATGAAGTACAGAACGAGAAGATGCTGGGATTCCTGGGTGAGTCTCAGTAAGTGGCAACCAGATAAATCAAATACTTTTCAAGGTGTGAGCCGTGGGGGACGTGTAATTAAGTAAATGACATGGCATCTTTCTCTCACACGCCAAGCCAAACGGGCTGTAATATCACCACCACGTGTCAGCTGAATGGAAACAGGAGCGTTATGTCTGTACAAAGATCTATGGTAACATTTACAGCCAGCAGAGAGAGTTCATGGGTAGTATGATGTCTGGCATTAACATTTCAGGCATGTAGCAGCTGCTGTTATGCAGCAAGGCCTCTAACTGTTGCAGAGAGAGTTAGATCGAGCAGAGGGAGTTAAAATACATGGATCACCAAAAGTCAGTAATACAGACTGAATCAACAAACAGCAGTAATAGACTATGTAAAAACATTCCTGTGGTGCTCAAATATTTGGATATGACGAGTCATCATGAAAATGTAGAAGAGAATGAGAGGATTACAACATTTCTTAAAGATCATTTTCAGTGACAGCGATGTAGTGCTCACTCCAAGAAGGGAACAGGTCAGGGAAACTGTGCACAGTTTTACTTTAAATTCTAACCGAGAGACAAATGAGTTCTTTTCTTTCATTCACCATCATGAAATTCATGTCGTCCTATGCTATGAATACATACAGGAAACTTGATACTACCAACATTAAGTTGGAGGTTCAGACCTCTGGTAGCACCCTGTAGCTGTTATTCTGATAGCATAGCATATTCGCCATTCGACACATTCCTGCCGGCGGTTTCACATTATTCCACTGACCTACAGGTGGTCGTAATGCACAGCAATATGCCAGCAACAGGGAAGAAAACACAAGTAAGGAGAGAAGTAAACAATGCATGAATTTAAAGTACCTTTAACTATTATTATTGAAGAAAGAAATGCACTGAACATGTTTTTCAGAGCTCAAGGACGTGCACAATGCATTCTGTAGAGTAACACTGAATGTAAATAGATCTCCACGAAGCTCCTGTAATTCCCAAGGTTTAAGTGCACAATAATGAGGCCTTTAACTATCCTGATTAGCCCGGAATTAAGTTTCATCTTATCTGTTAATATTGCTTCTATTATCACTGCAGTACATTCTGCATTTTTATACAGTCATTGTTATTTTTTTATAATGTATAGTGTTTCTTATATATTGCTGTTTTTTATTTTTCTAAATGACACTTGATTGGAGATGGAACTGCAAAGTTTATCGGCTTAGACAGTGGCAATTAAGTTCTACTGAATCTCTTTATCATGTCTTGCATTATAAAAGTACATGCCAGTATTAAATTGCAGTAATATCCATACAAATGCTTGTGAACTCTTACATAATGTTGCAGAGAATTCTTCTACTCAATGGACTAAAATGACAAAATATAGATATTATATGATAAACCCTGTAATTAGAGTATATGAGTGATTCAATTATTAATTTGATAATAAAAGATTGAAAGACTCACATAAGGCTCTTGATTGATAACATCAAGTGGAGATCAAAATGTTCAGAAGCTGTCTGGAGCTTTTTGATGAGGTGTATCTGGTTGTCATGGAAATTCATACATTTTTTTCTGCGCACTTCAAAGGCTGCTCCTCCATGTTGGTTTAAACGTTCAGTTTAAAAGTTTAAACTCCATCTACTGATGTAGATCATGTGCTTAATGGACTCCAAAATGGACTTTGAGGTGAGTTTGTTTTCCTTTCGGATGTCAAGAATGGCTTTGAAACTCAAAACAAAGTGTGTGGATCAAACAATGTGTAAAATGTAAAATGTGCATGACAGTCCATCAGCAGCCCCTCCCTTTAAGTACAAAAAATAGCCAGAAATACCGCCAATCATCAGAGACATCCATCTTTGAGCTCATGTCTGTGCCCAGACACTGTGCTCAGCCTGGTACTGTCAGCAATTCCACACCCCCTCAGGATTCCCACACCGCCATGTGGCAATGAGGGTCACATTGCATTCTCGGAGAAACTCGCAGCTAAGGTCCCCTCTGGGCATGGTCACACCCCCGCAACCCCTCAACAATCTTGCCTGGTCTCCTCCAAAAATCCCTTGGCCTCCAGGGCACCATGCAACCCAGAATAACAGGACACATCAGCACTTTCATCTGCATCCGCGAGCAAGCTCAGACACTGCAGCAGCAGCTGTTAGACCACTCACAGGCACAGATAGAGTTCTGAAAAGCACTAAGGCGCTATAGTTGGCACACCCCCTTTCCCCTCCAGTGATACGAGCACAGACGGAGCCAGACTCGGATAAGAGTGCCAGGCTAGGTGTGGCTGACAGAGTTGTCCTTTAGCTGTCCTTCAGCTACATACAAATATTGAAGGCGACTGTAATATATGAATGAATACAGGTTTCCTTTACTGTAATCAAACTATCGTCAGGCTGTTAGATTTTGAGTTAATCTGTGGTATATAAGGGCTTACGTTTAAAGAGATTTACATTTACATACAATTCACTATTTATCCATATGGAAATCATATTCTATTCATAAAAGCAACAATATAATGACACACAATAGAGACAGAGCTGTGAACAAGTAAAGAGATAAAGAGGAAGCAATATTATGCTGAGGTCACTTTAGACAGCTTGTGCTACAAAGTATATGCTTTAAACAGAGTACAATACAAACTGTTCCAGAGTGACAGATTGTATCACAGCACAAAGAAAACACAGAAATATATATATTTTACGTTATCACCATTACACAGGGGCAAAAACATTATAGTGCCTGCATGGAGATAGTAAGGGTAGCTCTGATCAAGGTCACAGCTTGAGACAGACTGATTAGGTTGCTGTGACACTTTGTGGCTCAACAGACTAAAACACATGACTTATGTTGCAAGTTGTGACTTTGCAACAGAGCCGCAGCACTGCCTGATGTATCTGAGGTCATTCTTTCACAACGCCTGATGGAGGACTATACCCCTGCCAGTAATAACTCACAGCCAAGCTGTTTGCTGCAGGGTACAATCACCAACCTGATAACGTGTGCAGTGAGGACACGGAGATTCACAGCCTGCAAAGCCCATAAAGGACATACTTTAAACATAAAAACACTCGTGTTTAAAGCAGGACATCAAGACATTTTTGAACTGTCTTTCTAAAGTAATCCTTGTGCCAACTGTGCTTAACCTTAAGGTCACAGTTCTCTGATTTTTGAATATTTTCAAAACTTAAAGCCGAAACCTTTATGCCACCACTGCAACAAACCGAAATTAGATTCTAACAGTGACTGATCACCAGTTCAGTTGCCCTAATGATGGGATTAGGAAGGCAGAGAGGGATAACATTCACGTTATTGCACTACAAGAGACTTCAACTGGTAGGTTAAGGCCCCTGTGCAGAGATGGGGTAGGATCTGGGCTTGAACGTGAACTCTGTGTGCATCAAACTCTCTTGGTGAGGCTCCTTTGGACAGGAGAGCAGTACAGTTTTATTGAGCATTTTAAACTTGAAAGAAAAGGGTGTAACGATAAGGTTTTCTGTAGACTGTGTTGCTGTGTGTGCTCTCCCTGTTTCCCTGGCAACGGACATATTGACATGCTGCAGTGCTGCTGCTGGAAGTTGGCAGGCAGCCAGGAAGCCCCCTGCCTGCACACAATCTCACATTCTGTCTTTAGCCGGCACTATCACTCCGGCTTCACGCAATTCCCATCTCACTTTTTTGTTCTCCATCTTGGTGGGTTTCAGAGACCAGCTGAATGCCAGTCTGAAGACTAATGACTTGGGTGGATTGTGCAGTGTGTGTGTGTGTGTGTGTGTATGTGTGTGTGAGGAAAAGAAAGACAGCACAGCAGGGAGGGAGAGCGAGTAAGAGCCCGAGAAAAACACGTAGGAGGGAGGGGCAAAGTCTGTGCCGTGCAGCGCTCGCATGTTAAGATGAATAGAGGGAAAGGCGAGCCTCGTGTTATGTTACAAGAACATAGTAGTGGCTGGGGGGGTTGGGCTCTACATCAACAGATGGATAAACCCGGGAGAAGAATGCGTGCCAAGCGCCAAATGTATCAGCGGCTTGCTGGGGCATGAAAATGTCAGGTGTCAGTGGCGAGCCACGCGGTTGCTGCTATTCATACAATCCACCATGTGCTGGATGTACACATAAGGCCTTGTGGACGAGGATGACATGGACGGGGGGGTTAAGGGTAAGAGTATTGCCAGGCAGAGCAGGAGCAGAGCAGGATAGATGAGCGGGTGACTCACCTCTTTATCAGCTGTGGATACAGGCAGCGCGAGAAGAGCCTCCATGGCCCTATGTGTTCAGACAGGTTGAGCAGGGAAATGTCAACACCAGGGAGGGTTGTGCACAGCTAACAACCTCATGGAGGGATAAGAGCTAGCATTATCTCATCTGCAGAGCAACACTCACACACTGCAGGTAAAGCTGTACTTAGACTTGGACATGTGTTGACTGGTCGCGGTAGAAACATAGCAACGCATACCAGCCAGTACGTGCCTTTGTTCAACTTTTTGTCGTCTTTGTTTTGCTGCCGCTGTCCTCCCGTCAGGGCACATATGACACACGCAGATTGGGATGGAAATCTGCAAAAGCTCCATACAGACTGAAAGCAATTTAGTGGGTTCTTACTCTCCAATTAGTGACTGGCTGGTGAACAAGTAACCCTCCATCAAAACACATCAGTTGGCATTTTGTTACACAGCCTTTTCCAAAGCCCTCAGGGGTCTGCAGGGTCTGTGTCAACTGCGTCCTTGTCCAGACAAAGCCTTCTAAACCCGGGATTTCATTTCCACATTGTGCCCCGGTGTCCCCCTCATTGTTGATTTTTCCACTATGTGCAAGGCCAGGGCATTTGTACCAGTCTGTTAGGCCCACGTCAAAAGAAAAAGTATCCGCTGTTGACGGCTAGGCCAGTCTTGTTATTCATGTCATGCCTGGTGGTTTAGTAGGGCAGGGTGCAGAATTTTCCAGAAGCAGCTGTGTGCTAGTGAAGCTGACAGTGCGCCAGCCCAAAAGGGTTTCTATCTCTCTTCTTTCTCTCTACAAAACCCTCCCGCCCCTCCCTTCCCCTCCATCGGCATGCTTGGCTTGGTGCCCGGACTTACTCAAACTCACACTCAACCAGAAATATCCGCTCTCTCCCCCCCTCCCTTCCCATGAACATATCCCTCTGGCTCAACAGAGAAGCTTCCATCACTCCGGATGACATTGGATCATTTTTCTCCCCTTGCACATTCCAGCCAAAGAGGAGGACAAGGGAGGGGAGTGGCTGCTGTTTCTGCTCTGTGATTATATCATTACAGAGCAGCAGACATGTATACAGTATATCGAGCACAACCTGTCATTAGCATACTTTATTTGATGATGGCTAAATACAAGTGTGCTTTTGTTGGATCTGACCAACTGGATCACCCTCGTGCCATTACCACAGAATTAAATTTGGGAATGCTCTCTCCAAGCACTCAGAATTTGAGATCAACCTTGAGCTATAAAAACCCTTCTCTTATTTACTGTACCATTACCCCCCCCCCCCCGACACCTGTTGTGACATGCTCTGCCCAAGTTATCAGATACTCTGAAGGCTCTGCTAGCGGTCTAAATAAACCTGTCCGAGCGACACAGTTGTGTAATACACTCGAAGTCGCCGGCTCCAATAATAGCACACACCTGTCAAACACAGGCCCTGCTTGTTCTCTCTGTTGACCTGACCTCCTCTCGCTCCTTAACTCCGACTCAAATGTTCCATGGCTGGGAGACAACGTAAACACTTCTCGAGAAAATTATTTCCAACAAACACAGACACAAAGAGAGTGAGGAACAAGAGGTGGAGGTAAAAAGCAAGAGAATAGAACATTTTGACTGGCAAGGGAGAGCGAACAAAGGCGATAAAAGCTTTATTCTGCCTCTGCAGAGATTGTGCAGTGGCTGCCACTATAAAGCCTTGATTGACAACAACATTAGCACTCAGAGGAGAAATAGCTCCCACTCTCAGTTATGTAACATACAAAGAAACTACAGCGAGGTTGCGGATGGGTATTAGTGTGCATGTATGTGTGTGTGTACGTGGGCATGCACACACATCGTATTCCCAGATAAAAACAAAAGTGACAGAATATCTAAGAGTTGTTCTTATCTTCTGACAACTGTATGCCTTCAAGGAGATGAAAGGCAACGTACAACACACTGAGGATCTCTCGGGAATCCTGGATTTATGCACCTCATAAAAGTTGTCTTTTTTTTTTTTGGGTGGCGCTTTGTTGTTTGGCAAAGCGACGGTGAAAGTTTCATTGTGTGGTTGTGGCGGAGGCAGCTGATTTCATTGCATGCAGACACTGAGCACCGCGTCCCAGCTTGAACTGGTGATAATTGTCCGTGGCCGAGGCCCTACGGAGGAGCGAGCCAGCCGAGGACAGACAGGGACAGGAGGAAATGAGCATCCCATAATACATCACCACAGATCTGCTGACACACCCCAGAAACCAGAGCCATTCATCAGCCCACCAGCCCTCATCAGGCCCTTCACAGCCCAGCAAAGCAAGGACAGTTAGCATTCAGATGGTTGGCCAAAATGTTTCACTACATCATATTACCGGAGCTGTTGCCTTTTATCTTCACATGAATCTCTGCACCAGACTATTATTTGAAATGATCTGTTTAACCTCCGCCTCGTGATTTCAGGCCCATTCTGAGATTCCCTACGTGGGCTCTGTGTCGATATTCAGCTTAAAAGGCAGTGCACAGATGGCCCTCGCAAGCCATCACATCCATTTGGATCCAGGCTCTCAGCTGACTAAACAAGCACCTCGGGGTGACGAGGGACAGACAGTCACCTGCTACCCCCCTCCTCATGCTTTTACACACACACACACACACACACAACACAAACACACAAACACGCACAACCACCAGAAAGCTGACAGCTCAGCCAAAAGCCCGTTCACCAGTCATACAGAGAAAGACAGCAGCAGACAGTCAATCCCTGTGATTGCATCAGTGTTTTTGAAAAGCTCTGGCTCACTGTCTTTCAGCATACACGCTGCATGCTGATGAACTGTAATTCATTTGTGATTTGCCAAAGCACTGCAAGTGTACAGCAGAGCAGCTGGCTGAGGATCCTTCTAGAGCAAAGCTGTGCTAGCTGCTCACATGTTTACTTTTAGCATGGCTCATATTGACAGCTAAATTTAACCTTAGCTCCGCATGTCATGGGTGGCAACAAGCATCTTACTACTGTGACTGGCAAGCCCCTCCCATAGGTCCAAAATATACGTCTGGAAGGTAAGGTAGAGCCAGAGAAAAGGGGAAGTCGGGACTTTTGTTTAACACAGTTAGATCTCTGTAGTTGCTCAGGTATTTTTACATCACAAATTCCACAAATGGAGTAAATTTAGAGCCTCTCGTGGGCTATATTCTATCAGCCATATTGTTATGCACTGAATATTCTCGATCGCAGGAGATAACACTCCCCTCTCTCGCCTCCTATTTTTCATTTGGCACAGTAGCGGCACGCCATCTTATCAGCTGATCCTGAGCCAGAAGCTAGGAGTAGTTGCTCAGCAGAAAAAGGAGGGATTGTGCTGGGCTCGGCTATAATATGAGAAAAAGCCCAAATGCTCTTGGATCAGTCCTGTGCTTTGTCCTCATCTCTCACGTTGCCTCTTTCCCTTGTTCATTTTTCATCCTCTCTCCTTTCATCTTTTTGTCCCGCGCCCCCTCTCCTTCCTCTGCATTCTGCTCACTCTCTTCCTCCACCTCTCTCCCTCTCTCTCTCTGCTCCACTTATAAGATTTGGCAGCACTCCAAGATCTGAGAAAAACATTGGAGGCATAGCCTCGTTTTGATGTCTGGAAAGAGAGGGAGGCTGAGAGTAAGAGAGAGCGAGAGAGACCTCATTTCCATTTCACAGACTTGATTCACAGCAACACCACAGCAGAAAGAAGGAATACAGGAATATCGTGAGTGTGAGCGTAACCGCCAGTCAGAGACAAAAGGAAGGATGGAAAAAAAAGGCAGACACAGATCTTAGATCGCAAAAAAAAGGAAAATTAGGTTCACAAAGTATGATGACAGCGTGTGTAAAGAAATGCAGAGGCAAACACAAAGGACCAAGTGAGGGGAAAAGAAAAGTGAAAATTTATTCAAAGCAGAGCAAAAAAATGCATCTTGCTTGTGTGACCTCCAGAAGACACTGTTTATGTTTTTATATGATACTCTATGTAAAAAATAGCTGAACTGCTGTACATAAAAAGACTGAAACTCACTGAACTCCAGCACAGAAAAACACCAAACCAGTCATAGGCCTTTTTCAGCTATTTGGTCTCATACCGGTCTGAGAGAACACAAATTTGGCACTCAGCATTGTAATCATCTTAACTTTGTAGGCCTTCATGGTAAACAGGCCAGAGCAGTCAGATGTAAAACCCCCCTCTGTGGGCCGAGCCAAGAATCAGAAGGGAAATTTTACACATCCTGCGGATTCAGCCGTGCTCCTCCTAATTGCTGGTTGGAGCTCCAGCTTCTCCCCCGGTGCTGAGAAGAGAAACCGTCATTACTAGTCTCACAGGAACCCGAGCCCAACTCCAAAGGGAAACTTTGATTGATGAAAAGAAAAAGAGGCAGATCCGAGCGTGTCCTCGATACAACATTTGCTGTGACCTTGTTTTCCCTGACAGGTCTAAAATTAACCAAGCGGATCAGTTATACAGGGAGCGGAGAAATGTGGACCAGATTCTCCTTTTGGCGCGTCCCTGTCTCTGCTCGCTTTCAGGGGATTACAGCAGCACGAGCATGCCTTTTGATTTATTGTGCTAAACATAGATTCATTAGTGAAACAGCTGGCTACATCGAGTGCTTCGCTGTCTCCCACACAGGCCTTCCCTCCCTCCACCCACCCCTCTGGACCATATTCAACGTTTTAATGTAAAATAAATGCCTAAGGATTAGAATTTACAGTGCTCTTCAGCAATGTTGTCAGCATTAGTGTTGGTGTGGTGAGCTGCTCTTTCCAACTAAATGTAATCATTTATAGGCTTCAGGGAGTATTTCCCCCTAAAATCAATACTAAGGCAGTGTAATTGTACCAAAAACATCAAACGCGTGCTTATCTGATCAGGTAAGTGCCAGGGAAAACGCACTGCGTGCTCCAAAGACAGCAAATATGAACTCTGACCAGTCCAGGTATGGCTTTACTATCACATCAGCATCTTTGTGTAACACTGCATACCAGCCTACATTTCGGTTTAGTTAACCATTGAAAGGAGGGGCAGGAGAGCTGCAGGCTGTCTGCTGCACCTATTTGTTCATGCCATTTACTGAACTTGATTAACAAGACTGTGTCAAGTAAATCAATCAAACAGCCAATGAGGGATTTTATGACCATTGATTAAGCCGTGTGTTGCAGCAGCATGATAAACAATGCCTGTGTTGCAGAGATATTTCACAGCTGGATCGTCTGCTCTTGCAAAAGACATGACTATGAGGCAACCTCTAATGCAGCTCCAGACAAAAGCTACGATCATAAAGCAGCGGAAGGAGGAGGGATCCAAATTAATCTTTGCCCGAGGTGGTATCAGTTTCACCTGGACTTCACCTGGCTCTGCCTCAGACAACGTGTCTTACTAGGCTTTCTATAAAAAAAAAACAAAAAACGTTTCAGGGTAAGAGAACATCAAAGTCAAACAATGTTTGTCTCATAAGCAGGAGCTTAAACATTAAAATTCCCTGAAGGTTCTTATAAGTAAACAAAATGAAAGCCTGTGAGTCATTAACCACAAATGGCTCCTGCATGATTGTACTGAAAACAGAGGAGATGTTTCACTGAAATAGAATAAACAAAATAAAAGATATTTATTTATATTCCAAAAAATTAAAGCTGCACTTTATGCCATCAACTCTGTGTGACCTTGTCTTCGCATGCTGGTTGTTTACTTAAATCTCTCCATGATGTTCCCCTCCTGCATATGAATCGACAGGCTGCACCGGAGCATCTGCTTTTGCACCGATTTCACTGGTAACCATGCAACACCAGAGCGTTGTGTTATGACAGAGGCACTTCCAGGGACACACTATCACTGTGTTAGATACGGTGCCGGCTATTTTAGTCAGCACTGAACAAACAGGTATTGGCTCTGCTGCGATAAATCTTTACGGTGAGAGAGAGAGAGAGAGAGGGAGGGGGAGGGAGAAGTGTTCCTTTGTGTCTGGTTGCATCATACTTCATGCCAGGTTACAGGTAGGCTTGCGTCTCTGTTATTCTCAGACAAGGACAGGCAATTTCAGTTTGGCTCCCAGCAAAGTGTCATGAGGAACATGTAGGTCAAAGTGCCGACTAATAAAATAATAATAAAAATCTCTGAGAACAGTATGTAAAATGGAATATGGAGTGGGTGTGTTGTTGTGAGCACAGTAAAGTGTCGCCCTTTATCAAACTGGGCTGCGTTTAAAGTTCAACTGATAAGATAACTTTCCAAAGAACGGAAAGGGACTATAAACAAACAGCTGTCTTCGAAAATGCATGCCCATGAAAAACAGGTTTCTGTCGGTCAAAAGCTACCCATGCTCCACTCGCATCGTAAAAGCTCGACATGTTTTGCTGTGAGTTCATTTTGTCCACGGCTCTGCTTTTTAGTGGTCTCAATTAAGGGGACAATAGTCTTCCATGCCCTTCTTGGTTGGCCAAACAGTGGGGTGCAAAGGCCATGTTTTCATTCAACATTATGAATCAATCAGTTAATCGCCATGCAGCTTGTTAAAGAGAGAGTGGTCCCTGCTAAGACTGACGTAGCTACCAAAATACATTAAACCGTGTATGTCAGCGCTGTAAGGTAAATACATCCGCGGTTGTTCAACAGATTCACCAAGTGAACTAAAGCACAATAAAGCAACAACGGAAGAGCTGCCTGTGGATATTAGATTACCAAAAAAACAATCTGCTGCTTTTTGAGGCGCTGCACTTGATATAAAACATGAGCAGGAAGCAGATTATGTCTCAAATAATTACGCAACTGCCTGCTACACCAAGTCCACCCCTCACTGTAAGATATTAATCTCCATGTCAGTGTCCGCTTGGTGCAGCGTCAGCTACACTGGAGTGACATGTCTTTGTCTGAGGGAGCAAACACACTCTCAAGACTGCTTCTCTTCTGCAGACACAGTAACTGCACTCTGTCGCTTAACGACCCCATAAGCCGCTCATTGCTTTTGTAGAGATGAGTCTGGCTGCCTGGACGCCATAACGGACGCACAATTGCTGTTTTTATGGCTGTGCTGCCATGAATCTGCAACAATTGCATTTGCATGTGAAGAGATACAGACCGAGGTTGGTATGTAAGGCAGCAACAGCGTAACTGTTCACTCTGGAAGAGCACACATTGCATACTGAGGCAAAAATCTGTTCTTGGCATGTGGAAGAATGTAGCAGAATCAGAGGTAGTATGATATATACCAGTCTGGCACAATGGAGCACACAAAATGCTAACATTGAAAGTAAAAGGGTGTCGCTGCAGTGTTTAGAGATTGTATTAAATGCTGATTTTATTCACAATTTGTGATTTGTCAAGTGCTTATCGAACCAAAAGTATGGTTATTTGAAAAAAGAGCAGGTTTGTCTGAAAAAAAAAACCCCCAACACATTTATATCGTCAGACCACATCTGCACACAAGGTTGAAAATATGTTGCGCCAGTAGAAAAAGCGAAGAATGTTCTTCAGAGTGGTTAATTTCAGCAAAAGTCCTAATTTGTGGTTACACAACATGCTAACACTACGGTATCATGTTGACAATCATGCACTTTCTCACATTACTGACTCAACAGATTCCAGCTGACTGAACATGACTTGGCACCTATTTCTGTACGCTGCAATCAGTTACAGTGATGCACACTTACTGGAGTAAATTTGGAACGATGTGTCTGTTTCTCTTTTTTCTTTTTTTTTGTCTCCCCCAGCCATGCTTTTCTCCACAAATCACGAGAGAAGGCATGTGTGCAGAAAAGCTGCCGTCCCGCAGCGTGAAACAGTAGCCTACTTATGTTGTGCAGCGTAAATCAAGTCTCCTGAGCCGTCACAACAAGCCTGCGTAGCAGAGCACAGAGCCCTATCTCGTCATCTGTCCACAGTCCTGTGTAACTTAATCACTCAAATGAAGCAAGCTCAGACAATAAGTTCATACAAGATCAGAAATTGTATTTGGCAATTTTTAAACAAGTGCATACAAGTACAGCTAAAAGCATTTCAGTTTTGCCAAGTGCTCGTAGAGTAGCATTAGTCACATTCTACGTTAAACAGGAACTGCCACCAGACCTAGAAGTACATCAAGAATTTTGTTAAACATCAACAAAGAGGAACGTAGTCCATTATAATGAGTACATACCTTTATCTTCAAAAATATAGAAACACAATGTATTCAAAAATCAAAAATTATACAACCATGTTTACGAAGTATACTCTTCCCTTGGGTCCAATATGTACAAGTCCGTTAGTTTGTTTGAATGGTATGTATGTGATATTTATATATTTATACTCATATTTTTGCTTCCCCTCCCCAAAGAAGTGTTCAAACAAAATCAAGGGTCCCTCTCCTTTTTTACTTTGACATCTCCTGCAAGGATGGTGGCGATTTCTCCTTGCATGAAAGCCCATGGTACGTTTGAGCCAACCAGGGGACATTTCTCTCCACTGGGACAGTACACTTCACCCGTGGCACCTTGCTGCTTTATGCTTTCCCTCGAGCACGGGAAGCAGAACTTGTGAGAGGGCACAGACGGGCACTGAACAAAGTGTGTGTCCTCCAAACGCTCGTGGCACAGCGTGCAGCACAGGGGTATGCTGCCAGGTACCGAGGAGTCCGGAATGCTTTGGGGGTGCACTTGGTCCATGCCTGGCACGTGGGGGGTACCTGCACCAGACGCATCTCTCTGCGGCAGCCTCCTCTGATTCATAGAGGACGGCGACAGGGGACTGCTGCTGTTCCTACGGGTGGTGGAGTGGACTTGGTTGGCGTCCTTGGGAGAGCTGTTCCCACCTGCATTGTCTGCCGCCATGATGAGCGCTGCCATGGGGGACTGGCCGTTCTGGACAGCCTCAGGTGGGGTGGTGCGTGAGTGGGGGGATATTGTGGAGGGGGGAGAGGCGAAGCTTGGCGGGGGAACTGGAGGCATTTTCAGTCCGTCAGTAGGTGGTGGTAACCACTGCTGTCCTTCTCCATTGAGCTTGGCAGCTGTCCCCTCTCCCTCTGGTTCAGGCGATGCTTTTCTCTTCATGTTCCGGGGGTGTTTTCCTCTGTCTGGAGGTGGGAAAGGGTTAAACAAGACAGTTGAGTTGCACAGCTCAGACAAGCATCAACAATTACACAGGAATGGAGACATGCGTTTTTGCTGCTCCACACTGCACCACAGGGTACAAAACAATAACAACCAAGTAAAACGATAATAATAATTTATGCAGCTTGGAATTCTGCAGACAAGGCAGGCCACTATATTTATAATTTCGTCATGTTTAACCCATTCCTGGCCTTGAATGGGTTAACAGAGATGACATGAAAATGAAATTTGCACAAAATAAACAAAAATATCGTTGACTCTGAACCCGACTGGGTGCTTACCTGATTTGGAAGCAGTGGCGCTGGGCTCGTAGTTCATAACCCTTTGTTGCATGGCCGCATGGTCCTTCTTGAACCTGTTGTCGAAAGTGTGCAGAGCCATCAGGTCCCTCACCGTTTTGCCCTTGCCCATCCATTCCGCGTCCGCCCTGTTTTTGTGGCTCTCTGAGATCTCCGGCGTGAGGCTGTCCGGTCTGTGCTTCTCCTTCACCTCTCTGTCGTGCTCGGTGCTGGAGACCGAGGCGGGTCTCTTGCCCAGGTCGGCGGGACTACCGCCGGCCAGTGCGGGGGGAAGCCCCATCTGGCCCGGTCTGCCGTTTACTGCGTGCACCGCGGGTATGTTCCCGTTTACCAAAGGCACTAGATTCGGGGGGACCGTGCTATTCCTGCGCGGGTTGGGGCTCTGGCGGTTCAGCTCTGGAGGCTCGTCAGGCTTAGAAAATCCATTGGGGACGGGAATGCCGTTCGCCTGCCTGCCAGACTGATACTCTGGACCCAGCCTGGGCGGGCGGTCGGAAGAGAGCGGGTAGCGGTCCAGAGGCTGCGGCGGCCGGGATCCGGGGTCTCCCGCCGCAGCGTGGTTGATCGCCTGGATCTCTTTCCCGGAGAGCTGCGACTTCCCCGGCCCGGGAGACCTGCCCTCCTGAAACCCGTGAGCCCTCTTGAGCTGCCGGGCCGTCTCGATGACAAACTCAATGCGGTCTGCTCCTTCGTAGTTGACACATCCCCTGCAGACGGGCTCGGTAAAATCCCAGATCATGGCCCACGGCATGCGGGGCAAGTCGCATAAATAACACGACTGCCTCCTGGAAGAAGCAGCGACCGCCGCGGACGACATAGCGCTCGTCGTCGACCCCCCGAAAAGAAACCCAAAATGTGTCTTCTTCTCCCGCTTTCCACCGAGCTCCCTTTAAAAGCCAAGAAAGAGCAAGTTCCCTTCGTGGAGAAAAACCGCACAAACTCGTCTTCTCCCGACTTTTCGAGCGACAACGTTGAAGTTTCAGAGGGAGAAGTTCATGTCGGTGTGTACTTTACTACGGCGCTCCTCTATCTATCTCCACTGACTCTCTACTACTGGCTCAATGTGGAGCAGTGACGTCACCACGGAGCTCTAAACGCCTGCTTCCACTTCAGTTTCTATTGACTTGATTTCTTCGACAGACCCCCCCCCCCCCCCACCCCCACCCCCACACACGCACATACACACACACACACACACACACCCCCAGTTTACTGCAGCCTCTGTCACTCACTGCTTTTTTCTTTTTTTTAAATTTTAATTTAATCACTTGAACCTCTGCCAAAACTGCACCCAGTTCAGCTCCACCAGCGGCTCCTGACTGAAGGGAATAACCCACCGCTCGGTTTAGTGTTATTATTGTTATTATTACCAAACCTGCAAGAGAATAATATGATCCGTGTGCGCCGATACCAGCAGCGTGAAAGAGATTTTTTTTTTAATGGAGGAAAAATGTGGCTGTAGGTTAGCAGCAGACCGCCAGGGGATAAATAAAGAGAGTCGCGAGCTCCTCCAGTTGACTGCTGCTTTGTCCTAAATTCAGAGCATCATCCGGTCGAGGCTGAAAAACGCTCGCTGCAGCCTGTTTTTCTCAATGCACAGCGCCTCGACGCCATGAGCTGCTACTCTACTACTGCTGTGCAATGAATGAGGTGGGTCGACCCTTGGAAAAAAAACAAAACAAAACAACAACCAGGCTACTGTAAACCGATGGCATTATTTTTTAGAAATATACACAGCATCTCCAAAATGTTGTGCAGCAACAATGATGTATTACAGCAACATAAAGTCAAGTACAATTCACAGGGAATGTTTTACGATCATCAGACGGGTTTTTACTGGCCACGTTTTTCTTTATTATTGCGTATTTTTCGTGTCAGCTTACCGGCACGAATTTAACATGCACTGACTAGGGTTTTTAGATATTCCCCTGCCGTGTTGCTATGAGAAAGAGAAAGAAGAAGGCGCCTCGATTAGCCAGTAACCAGGAAGCTCTGTCATGAGGTGGGGATTTCCAGCCACTGTGTTGTAAACTTGAATGGATCTGGGGTTACAGCATGAATATAGCTCTGCCCACATTTTATTCTAGTGCACTGAACAGTCAGTCATCCAGATCTGCCACCACTAAATGAAATTACACTGGAATGAATCAGCCATTCAGACTCTCTCTCCCCCACTCTCTCTCTTTTAGCAAGTTAACCATCAAACTCAAGCTGAAAAAAACAAGTATGAAGGAAGTATGACTCTAAGGGGTGTAAAAATATTAATGACTACACTTTTATGTTGAACTCAATGGAAAAAATGCTGCTAGAAACAGGTCATACACCAAAAACCCAGCCGAAAATCCCCTGAAGTAAAAGTGTAGGTTTGAACTGAAGGACTGTCCCAGTAATTCAGATTCCTCCCTCTCATCTGGGCTCATTCCAACTCATTGCAGCTTAGCCTCGGGCTTTGGGTGAGGCAATGCGTCTGTAACCTGCAGACACAAAGCAGGATATGTTTGTGCAAGTCCATGTGACGTTGGAAAGAGGAAGCAAGATGTTTAGTCACGTACCCTCATCCGCCTCACCCATCTACGGGACATCAGGCCATTTGGCTCCGTGCCTGCGGCCATGATCACGCACTGTGGCATGAGGCTTTTCTTCAAAGGGTTTCCATAAACCAAATAAGGCAGCTATGCTGCTGATCTGTTGCCACCCATCACTTATAATTGCAGTGCAGTTGCTGTATGATTTCACACGATTGTTTTTGTATCGCTGCCAACAATGAACGAGCGCACCTAACCTTGCAACACAATAATATTCCCTGTAGAAGATTCAAAGACGTCACAAGGTTTTGTGCCGTCAGTGTCACTCTCACTGTAAACTACTGTATTAACACACCATTTCCCATCTCCGCTTTCACTCAAATCTCGGCGAACAACACTAGGAAGTGTTGTTAAGCTTTATGACACAGTTAGGAAATGACTGTTGTGAGGGACAAAATAAACAAATTCTTTCCTTAAGATTGGTGGGAAACAGTTGCCTAATGCTTTGATCCCTTCGTTTCCACTCAGTCGATGTTTGTGCTAGCAAATAGCTCCACACTGTTATGCAAGACGGAGGCATGCTGAGATTCAATTAAATCCTGAATGACCCAAATCTATTAAAGGAAGATCCATTGATTTTAAAAAAAAAGGAAAAAAAAAGCGAATGGCACAGCGGCTGCACAGCGCAGGCAGAATTTCACTGAGCAGAGGCGACAAAGGTCTGCAAGGAAGCCAGACATGCACAGATGGCTCTGATTGGCAGTATGAACCATGTATACAGTAAAATCACCACAGTGTGACCCGGCTGACGGCCGTCTCATTTGAGTCTGGCTACCAAACCAGATGGAGTAACAGTATAATGTCATCTTGAAGTTCTTTTTTTCTGTTAGTGGTATGTAAATTGAGACATGAAGTAGCTAAATAAAGAGCAAGAGGTAGGTGATGGCCAGGGGAATACCCAGCATGTGACAGCATCACAGGCCTGATGAGATGACGTTATTTTTGTTCTGTTGCTTTCTGAGCCTGTTAAATTTTGTATTTGCCATCTTTTATTCATGGAGGCGAATCATTACAAATTCTCTCAGAAGTTTTCTGCCCAAGCAGAGCACAGCACTGGATGTTTTCTTTGCCTTTCTCTCTCCTCCATGAGAACAACATTCATGTTATATAACCTTTTTAGCACAACTGCTGAGGGGAGCATTAAACTAAACTGTAACATGTTGCACAGACATAAAAGGAGGTTATAACAGGACAGTGTGAGGACGTAGTGCTGAAGTTGAGCAGCTGTTGTGGGTGATTTGCCTCGTAGATTTAAAGCTACACAGAGTGGCAGAGGCTGATAAATGTGAGGAGAGTGAATGTAAAGACCAACGTGCTTCACTGAGTTCCTGTGTCTAACAGGGAGAGGTAACCATGGAGATTATCACGGTACCCCAACTACCACATACATCCTGTTTACACTGCTATTTTTAGCCACAGATTTGCACAGCAAGGAAAAAAGCACAGAGAATATTTGGGGAGCTCTGATAATGTCAAAGCATCCGTGTGTCACATTAGCTGCTTCCTGTTTTTTTTGTTGTTGTTGCTTTTTTCATGAAATGTCACAGTTTGAATCTGATTTTTTCTGAATGGGTTCACCCCGTGTCCTGGTTGCATGATGCACAGAAATAATGTGCAGCATGTGCACAGAAGCACAAACAAAAGAAGGAGTCATTTTTAAGGAGTCAGCTCTGATATAGGTGTAAAATGGTGGAATTCAAATAAAATGGAGGGTCGACGGCAAAAGGGAAAAAATGTGCTGGGCGGCTGGAATCTGGGGGCTGGAGGCTGCAGAGGTGATGTCATTGGGCCAGAGCAAGAGGCGAGTGAAAAACAAGTCTCTCTCTTTATTCTGATCCTCTTTGCAGTTCCAGTGGGGGAGGGGGAGGGTGTATGGGGGGGCTGGCGGTCGGCCAAGGCAAGGGCTGCTGGGAAATGGCAAAGGATGCCAAGCAGGCCCCACCGCCAACATTAGAAGCTCACATCTTTGTTCTCAGAAACCTGGTGTGCTGCCAAAGGCCTCATTTCGGCTCCATGGCATGATTACGCTGGATGTAGGCCAACTACTGAGAGCTTGCTCTCTCTCTCTCTCTCTCTCTCTTTCCCTTTATGCTCCCTCCCTAGGCTCCCTCTCTCTCTCTCTCTCTCTGTCTCTCTCTTTCCACTGCCTTCAAAAGCTTTCTGCCAAACATGCAGCAGTTGCCATGGCTGCAGAGAATGGAACATAAAAAGTGAGTAATGAGTCAGGCTTGGACCCAGATGTGCCACATGTGTAACCATTTAGAAAAAAACCAAGATGGTAACATATCCCCTTAATCTGCGGGGCTTGTCGGGGGACAGACGACTCGGTAAATAGCAGAGGGCTGAGAGGGGAAAGCGGAGGAAATAATCCCTACAGGAAAAAAACATGTAAATGAACATTGTTTTCACATCCATTTTTAAACAGGAGGTAGTTTCAGGAGGTTTTGGTGCAGAGTGAACTTTGGCAAGCAAGAACAGAAAGAGCTGAACTTTGCCTCTGTAATGCTATGCTTAAGTAAGCTTGCATGCGTTGTGAGCCGACAGCATCATTTCCTGTCCAGTGGAAACCCCCCAGATATTCTGAGCCACAACCGCGACACTGATGTAAACAAACTTTCCATGGCCTCTTATAGCAGAATTTGCACATAGCTTTGACTCTCTCAGGTTTGGATGGCCACTATTAGAATGAGTAACATTACCTGTACGTATAAACGGCTTCGTACTTACTGCCCTTAAAAGGCAGCTTCACGCCTGACTCATAGTTGTTATGTTTAGCATACTGTACTGAGCCGTGCAGTCATTCCAGCTTTGTGACCGACTCAGACAAAATGTTCAAAATGTCATTCTGCTGCATTCTCACATGCACACACACACACACACACACACGCACACACGTTTTTAATTCCCAGAGGGCCAACTCCTACAGCAGCACTGCACTAGTTTCTGTACAGCTGGTTTGTTCTTACACTTTGATTGATCCTCAAGCAAACTCCAGAGGGACTTAACACATCCAGCTTCATAATGAGGATCTCTGCAGTACATACAGTGATATGAATATGTATATACAGTAGGTGTGAGAATGTGCACGATGTGTTACAGGAATGTGTATATTTGGACACACGGCATTATTTTCTCCTGCATCTTCTCTTGACAAAGGTTACATTTTTTGCCTTTTTCTCATTGAGCCAGAAGGAAAAAAAAGGGAGTATTTCATGAGTTATGTAACCTCTTCCTCTGAGCCAAAATAAAACTTTCCCAAAGTGGGCTTATTTATTACCGGAGCTCCTGTCTATTTTTGAGCTGCCTTGCTAGAAAATGGACTCTGACGTCCTCGGCGCAGCAGTTAACACACCACTCAGATGTCGTATATTCAAGCGCAGGGCATCATCTTCACATTGCTGCTGTCCTTTTCTGCCATTTGGTAAAACGCCCAAGTGATTTGCATTTACTCCTTTGCATATATTAATTCAGCCAAACAGTTGCATAAAACCCTGGTGAATAATACATAAAAATATGAGTGAACATGCATATTTATCACGCTTTTATTTAGTCGAGATTTCAGAGTTGCTATTGGAAAAAGATCAAAGCTTCTTCTTTTCTAGTAAAATTTGCCTTGAAAGCAGAAGGGTATACAGAGAAATTCCTGTGATGTATAGAATACTAAATATCATGAATGTGAGAGGAAGGAAAGCCAAGAATAGCAAATACTGACCCAATTGGAAAACCTCAAGTCTTTGAATGTTGGGGGAAATTGTTCATAGATAGCGTGTGGCTTATTCAGATCAGGAAAGTAGGGAAGATCATGGATAAATGTGACTGTAAAGCATCGTTTACAGATGTTGTGGTTACATTTGGAAAGTGATATTTCTTTCCCCGCAATTAGGCTCTAAACACGTTTACTTGGAAACAGCCCTTTTTTGGTAGTGGTCATAAATCAGCCGAGGTTGCCGTCCCGGATTCCGCAGATGCTTCACTGCCCTCTCTTTGATTGTCTGGTTTATGGAGGATGTTTCATCATATGCTGCGAGCGTCCGTGCCAGAGATGTCCTTCCTCCCCTTTCCATAAAAGTGCAAGTTGTCACGACGGTGTGGCATTCATTATCCGCCTGTGGTTTTGCAGGCCTGGCCCCTGAGCAGCTGGGGAGCATTGGTTGTCACATTCAGCCTCCCGCCGCGGTGAAAGATTGGAGGCCAGGAGATGAGTGCTGTCCCCCCCTCCTGTCTGTGTGATAAAGCCCCCTTAAAACCGCAGTGTCTGGGCATCTGGGCACACGAAGCCTCGCCTCCCTCATCCACTTCAAAGCCTTGTCTCAGAAAACAGCTCGCCGCGAGGAGCTGAAATAGAAAATGAATCTCGGATGACGACCACAACCGTGTGTATGTGAATTCATGGACAGCCAAGGATAATCACAGTTTATTACGATGAGCGTCTTATTTTCATAATTAAATGTTCTGCAAGGAGTTTTAACTTCCTATGAAACATTCTTAGCAAAGGCCTAAATTTAACTTTTCCCAGGAAAGTTTCCAGTGAGTAGTATGTTAGCTGGCTGAAATGAGGCAGAAGGAGATTTTACTTTAAAGAATTGTATTCTTGATGTTTGATTGATGTTTGATTTTGTGGTTATGGCTGATTCTGGAGCAACATTAGCAAAGAAAAAGATCAAAAACTACTAAACAAGTGAGTCTGTGTGGTAGAGGCTAACATGTAACGACTGTAAACAGCCCTGAAACAAAATTTACTTCAGTTCACTATAGTCACATTGAAGAGTTAGTAATAGTTACATTACGTGAGTGCTGCAGCATCAGCATGGCCTGAAAAGAGCAGTGTGACAGGTTGTAAACAAGTAGGAACATTTTTGTATTTATCAGAGGGTAAAATCAAAAGTGAGAGTACAATGGTAAAGATCTCTAATCGTCTAATCGTCATCTTTTCACACATCAAATTCCTAAAATGCACTGTGTGTCTGATGTAATGTTAATGTAAGTAATGTTAGCTTGTCCCTCAAGTGAGAAAGTACAAATACAGAGGACAGCATTAAACTTACAGAACATTTTATTTGCAATGAATCAACGCATTTTTTCCTAACCCTTGTTTTTTTCCCAAAATGAAAGCGATGACAGCTTCTGTTTGGGAAAATCACGTTACCTCAACTTGAACCTCATCTATGACAAACTAGTTTTGCAACAAAGACGGTGATAGATGTTGTCATACACACAGTCATTATTCCTAACAGGCACATAGTGGATAGTTTAGTCATAGTCACCACGACAAGCCCAGCTGAAGTGGTGCAATAATACTGTGGGAAGCACATGGGATGAATAGCAGAGCCTTGACTCAAGTCCCAAGGGGATACAAAAAGGATGGCGCATAGGGAGCGCTGTGGGAAAGTTCAGTGCCCTTGAAGGAGCCTGATAAGCCCAAGGTGATATGAACCCGCGTGTTAGTATTGTGCAAATCTGTAACGACTACAAGCTCGGTGCTGATAGGGAGCCGTCTTACGCCATGTGTTTGCAGAAAACCTGCCTGACCAAAGGGCACGTCAAGCGGGGCGTGGTGGATGTTATCTGTGCCATTCCAGTTTGTGATGGTAATGTAACGCTGGGTGTATACTGGTGTTGTTTTACACAGTCGACATACAGGTTCGGGCAGGTTTCAAACTGTTTTAACACATGAAAGGTTGTGATTACCTCTCCCCCTCCTTGTGTTAAGTGATGGGATCCACATTGTTCGGCAGGCACACAGATGTGTAACTTGACCTTGCACTATGCAAATAATTTGAAAGCACGCTCTCTCGCTCTCTCTCAACAAAGAGGGATAAAGTTCACCTACACCTCGTTGCCACACAATGTGAGGGCGGAGCCAGACAGCCTTGAAGCGGAAATGGTTTCACACTGACTGACAAGTCTGGCTACACCCAGGGTTGCCCTGAAGGACGACATGACACGCCGCCCTCCCTCACTTACACACTTTTATTTTCACATGTTCATATCTACATTGCACATCGCGACTCATCTTTGCAGAGAGCTCGTTTCTGTCTTCCTTCCTGAGGCTGTGTGTGACGTGCTCCGTGTCTCTCCTCACACCATAAAAACCGCTCTGATCAAAAATGCTGTTGCCTAACAACAAGACAGGCAAAGTTCACCTCCCATGTAACTGCCTCAAAAAAAAAAAAAAAAAAGCTTTCCAGTTCTCACATGATCCTTGCCAAGTTAACCATTTACAGTGGGGAGGAAGGAAACAGAGAGAGGCTTATTCTGGGTAAACAGGGTGCTGTGTTTGCTGTTTGAACTGGTTAACTGCACTCATCAACACAGAACATGCAGGGACATGAAACTTGTCGGGCAACACAAGTCACACTACACCAAGACAAAGCTCTTTCCTCCTGCAAAACAATGCATGCGGGTCAGAGCAGTGCTCCCTCCCATTATGAAACCGCTCTGTCACAAGACAAGCGCCTCACAGGAATGCTGTTGTGACACATGCAAGCTGTTGACGCAAGGGTTAAACATTGAACCACTCACACACATACACACTTCAGCTGCCAAAAGGGCGGGAGCTTTAACCGCTCCAGCACCGGTTAGTCTTCAGTTTGTATTTATCTTTCCACTTTGCCTGGCTGTGTCCTCCACCACCTCCCAACGGTCGCCAGGTTTATCAAAGGAGAAGTCCTCTTTCAAACTGCAGCCAGGTGCAGCACAGTGTAATGATTCACACAGCAGACACAATACTCCACAGCAGATTGCCTCGCATGTCGGGAGCTCTGCAGAGGTCACCGGGTGCGTGAGTGTGCGCGTCGGATGCCATGTGCTGATCTCTGGCTCAGTGCTGGTGCAGAAGGTTCAGCAGGAGTTCAGCACATATTCATTATTCATGCATTTCTGTGTATCAAATGATGGCACCGGGGAGCCTCTTTTCTCTCTGAAAAGGTCCAAGTGCTTGAATGTTCCGCTGCTGTTTTCACTCAGTTGTAGTTTTCTTTTATTTTTCCTCTTTTCAAATGTGGAGTAACCGAGGTTGATTTATTCATGTTCTCAGTTTGGGCAAAAAAGTGTTTGGTGTTTGTCTCTTGGATTTAGACATTGCCATGTGCAATAGGCACAGGAAACTTGTCGGTGTAAGTCTGTACAGAAGAGTTTCGTCGGTTAAATGTGTGCTGGCAACGCTTGGAAAAAATCCCTGCTTAACAATTCGAGGAAAGCCGAGCCACCTGGAAATCTCATGACTTCCTGAATCTAATTCCAGGCCGAGCTATCAGACTGTCTGACTAGCAGCTTTCATTGAGGGGTGTAAACATTGAATGTCAGGCATGTTTGCCAGAGCCAGTGTTGAATCAGGCATTAGTACTCATGTAATGCCTGCAGTGAACTCAAATGCCCCGGCAAAGCCCTGATTATATTTTCTCCCTGTCAAACAGATTTATAGTACCCTGTGAACTCCAAGAGACATTTGGCACTGGCTGGACTCGTGAACAGGCCTCTACATAGTCTATTCTTGCTGTTTCCAAATGCAGTCTGCACTTTACTCCAACCATATAATAACAGACGTTAGCTAAGGCGTGCAGTTTTGATAACCTGCAATTGTAATCTGAAATGTGCACGGGGCAAAAAAAGACGACAGCAAAACAGAGCAAAAGGTATGACACCACCAAGGGAGAATCCAGAACAAAATCCCCTCTCATGTCACAGCGCGCTGCGTTGGCGGACCATGACCTCATCTAAAGTTTACACGCAGCCGCCACATGCTGCTTTGTTATCTTCAAAACTTGCAAACCAGCACATTCCAGCTCTCAGCGGCAACAAAAAAATGTCAGCGTGCAGATCCTGCTGCGCTGTGAGAAACACGATAAGCAAATAAATGAACACCTCTCAGAGCAGCAGCACATTTCACAAAGTAAAAATACACAGACCGGTACAGACACACACACACACACACACACACACACACACACACTTTCATAAGCAGAGGGGCAGAGATGTATGGTATATAGGTCAGTTTTGAACTCTGATTGTAGCTTTGTGTGTGTGCTTACTCAGCAGCCTGCACCAAGCTTAGCTCGCTTTCAGTCTTTTTTTAAACAGACCACAGGGTAGTAAATAGCTACGAGGAGGATCACAGCCTTCACAGCTGATTGGCTTGATGCTCGCCTGACATAAACAGGAAGCCGGCCGTGCGAGTCAGAGAGAGGGGAGCGAACAAAGACGGAAGGACCAGAGACAAGCAGAATGTGGTGGCAAGACAAAGAGAGAATGTGTAAAAGCCTGAGGGATTTAGATTTGAGAGGAGGGAAAAAAAAGGTCTTTCTGTTTGTAGCGTACCATGTGACTCACGGAGGAATTCAGCCTGTGATTCAGTCGTCTGCATTGTCAGCAGACAGTGTGCAATGATAATGGTGATGAGATGTTTGTATTAGTAACAGCAGGGCAGGAGACCACAAAACAATGCAACTCCTAAACTGTAATCACATCATGATATTCATTCCGTACCCGCAGTATGCCTGTACATCATGCATCAGTCGTGGAACTGCAGTGGAGCTGAATGAGCAACTTGCAATATCAGACGGCTGCTGTGAATTTAGCAGCCGAGCTCCTGCATTTATCAGTTTACACGTTTTCAGCGAAGGATTGCACCTCTAATTGCACACTTCTTATTTTAAGATGTGAGACTTCAGTTAAAAAGATTTAGATTCATTCCTGTTTTTATTTTTGTCAGGTTGAACAACTTGTGTATTACGTAAACGAAGCATACAGTGACAAAAATGATTTCACTTCCCTGTAATTCACCCCTTTTGGGTAAACGTTACACAAGTTCCTCTTTTTTAAATCGGCTCATAAGTTTGTGTATTCTATCTTTTTTGTCACAGCGAGAAGATACACATATTTCAGAGACTTCTTATCAGCTGCGCAGTTTATGATCAAACAGCCTGCAGCTAATAGTATAAGCGGACGGTGATAGATTGTGTTGAGTTCAGTTATCTCTTCTTGATAGCAAACCATTGTGAAGCCCCTGGTAGCTCTGCGTGCAAGGCACCGGGTTGTTGCATGCCTCTCAGAGGGCTGTGACAGAGCCGAAGCACAGAGTGGAAATAATGAGTGACATATCAGCCCCGCTACCCAAAGAGCTTTTAGAAAAACACCCCTCCTCCCTTCCTCCCCTGTCAACCTACTGTCCCCATGCCTGGCTCTGAAGGTCAGATGAGAAACAAGAGAGAGCACCGCCGCCACCTCCGACTGACTGGTTCAAACAGGCCCTGGGAGGAAAAGGGGGGTGGTGGTGGTGGTGTGTGGGGCGTGGCCCACTGAGCATGCCCAGTGAGGAGGAATGCCTTGTGATGGCAACACAGTGGGCTCTCCCATCTGCTGATGGAGTGTGCACTTCTCGCCCGGGGCCCTTTTCCATCCAGTCTAGTGAGCAGCCAGATCAATTTACTGTGGAATGAACACAAAGTCAGCGGCTGACACACACACACACACACACACACACACACACACACACACACTAACACACATTCACACATTCTTTATGTACGACAACAGCAGCGACGCAGAGCCCTGCACTGCAGCACAGGCAAGCACGCATAGGAATTTACTCATGCATGCAAAAAATAGTAAGGCAGAGGTTGAATCAAAGGGCTGATATATTATTCAGAGAAACTCCCTCACTACTCCAGCTGAAGTTTACAATCATCTTTTAACCTCGCCCGCACGCAAAGCCTCAAAAAACCAAGAGAGTCGATATTCTGGCTGCTTTTCCCCTCGCCCAAATTCATTTAATGTACTGCTGACTCATCGGATCCTCACAGGCTGAGGTGCCTTCATTTGTCATCAGAGTGGCTGGTGATGGTGTTTTTAGGATGAATGGCGCTGACTGACATTTTCATTGTGGAGCTGGGTGCTATTTCATCACCGCTGTTTCACTAAAATGCCAGAACAAGACGCGTCATTTCGGGGGAATGCTATCATCCGCCCCTCCCACACACACACACACACACAAACACACACAGACAGACACACATGCAAAGTGAGACCACATGTTTTCCCTCTTATGAATAATTGAGGAGCCCTGCCTTGTGTGGTTGAGCAGGCGCTGACTAGGCACCCAGGGTGGCACTCCTAACTACTGTGACAAAATGGTGTAGCGTGAAAAGTGACATTTAAGGCGTATTGACGCTGAGGCGTATTGTCAGGCTGCTTAATCGCCTGTGTGTGACAAAGCAGGCAAGCACACTCACACCCCTGCTCGAGTAAAACTTCCCAAATTTGATTTTCTGTGTTTGAGAAGGAGCTCAGAAAAATCTGAATTTCCTCATCTGAATACAAAGCGAGGTGTGATTCGGTTCTATCTGCCTGCTCTTACATTATATGAATAATTGAAACATATTGTTTGGGGGGGTCTAATGTGTTCTTTTATTTGCAGAGTCACGCCTGTGCTTTCTGATATGCTAATGAGTCTCCCCTTGAGTAATTGAGCTGTGCTTTAGAAAATCAGCCCGGGCCTAATGGCGCATTGTCTGGAGGATGATCAAAAAGCAGCCGAGATGAGGATGAGATGTTCTCCGATGATCCGCGGATGACACTGATAATGAGGCACTCGAAGGAGTTTTCAGGCGTGGCGGACACTGCGGCCGTTTCAGTCACGAACCCGCCACAGAGAGCAATCTAATTTCATTTCCAGATCTGTCTCTAAACCCTCAATCAGATGAGAATTTTTCTTAGCGAGTGAGATGTCCTTCGCAGACACGTCCTTCATATCCCTCCCCCTCTTTGACCCTCAACCCCAAACCATTACAGCCCACTTCAGACTGAGCACCGCAGTCTCTTTGCCACCCCGCCCCTCCCTCGTTGCTGCCTCTTGCTCGAGGGTTTCTAAATCAGGAACATCTGACATACTCGCCACCTACTCATGTGTCTCTCTGCAACTCCCTGTGACCTCGATCCACCCTCTTACATTGGAATATCGTACACACTAATCTTCCTATAATACTTTATAGCAGCCCCATGTTCAAACACAACCCGTGACCACATGTACACACAAATAGTGCCAACAAAAGGCAGACAGCTGCAGTTCAAAGCTTAGCAACAGCTGTGTTCCATTGTCTAACCGGGAGCTGACTGACATTTGAAGCCGGAGAGGGCTGCCTTTAAACGCTTCTATTCTTTCTCTTGCCTTCCCTCTTATTTGCTGCCCTCCGTCCGTCCCTCTTTGTCCTCCACCGCCAAACACTTCTCATTCCTGTGATGTTTTTGGTATCGCTGAGGTCTGCCTAGACACCGCAGTGTCTCCGATTCTCACACAGTAACCGAGGAAGCGCAGAATATGCTCCTTATTTGCCTCCCACAGGAGGCAGACACTCAATCCAACCTCTTCACTGTCAAAAGGGCGTTGGAGATATACTTGGCAAGCTGTGTTTTGCGCCCCCCCCGCCTATCCCCCTCCTTTCTCACAGTGTGTGTATGTATGTATCTTTCAAGCCCTTCATTTCCCAGAAAGGAGCCCAGGATTTATGAGTGCATGAGCTGCCGCGAGCGACATCTCCAGAGAAGGATGAGTGTTTCCTGCAAACAGTTGGGAGGGGAGGTGAGGGAGGCGCTGCTGTGTGTGTGGGTGGACAGCTCCCATAGAAACACTATCCACTAACACTTGAAGAGCGTCATCAAGGGGAGGTGTGCTGTGTGTGTGTGTGTGCATGGAGGGGGCGTCTTTCTGAGAAAAAGCCCATGAGGCCTGCAGACCTGTGATTGACAGTTACCTCTGCTGATTACTGCCCCTGAGGGACAGACTCTCGACGACAGCTGCTGCTTCAAACTCACCCTGAACTGTTGCTAACTTCAGGTTCACTAAATATGTCCAAACCTGGTTGTCAGCTTAAGCATGGTATCCAAATCCTCCGTCTCTGCCGCTGTTTTTTCGAGAAACGCTTTGCAGAAATCTGACACAAGACGGCTGTGCATTGCCTAACAATCCCTCTGAACTGACATGTGTTTGCAAAGTAACCGAACCCTTCATCACCACTCTGTCTTTATCCACATCGGGTGTGGACGTGAGGAGGAAAAGTGACTTCATGGTGAGTTGTGTAAGAGCGTGGGGCGAGGCTTGAAAACCGAGCCATGTGAGACAAACGAAAGTGCTGATGTGCCGAAAAGAGAGCCAGTGTTTCTGGAGGCATGCAGATACGAAAACCCCCAGCAGAAGTCAGATGTCAGAGAGGACAGACAGCGTCCGGACTGATCGGGGTTGCGTGGACACTGCATGGTAAAGTTCCAGATATGGAGGGGGGGGTTGGGTTTAGAGGGGGGGATCTATTCCAGTAGAGAGAGAAAGGTCACAGTGTAAGCTGATAAAGGCAGAAGGCAGAGCTTGGGGCTGCTTCCAAGCCAGTTAGTCAGCTGACGCCTGCAGCTGTGTTTGGAACATCAATATGAGCCTTGTTCAGCAACCCCCCCCCCAAACACACACACACACACACACACACACACACACACCTACCTCCTTCTTTGCTCTAAAACTCTCTTTCTCCCTCCCCTCCTGCTCACTCGGCATCCCGTCTCACCCCTCCTCCTCCTCTCGCCTCACGCTGTTTCCTTTTTTCCAGCTCTGATTTATGAAAGTAGGGCATGTGCCCATAACTGCTGCATCAAGGCACATGGCTGAGCCTCCAGAGGCACTGAGGCTCTGTTTACATCAGCCCAGACAACTGCACCGCATTGCACAATCGCCACAGGCAAGCTCTGTTATATAAAGAAGAGGCCACGTTGGCTCCATTGTTTTTGTTTTTCTGGTTCGTCCTGTCTGTAAATCCTGAACTGCACAGATCTGCACGGACACAATGTCCTCTGATCTTTGACATGCCACTTAGTGCAACCTTTAGCCGAGGATTGAATGTGTCAGCCGTGCATTAGCGTCAAATTTCACATTTCCCAGGCTGAAAATTCATCAAGCATATTTGGATCAAGCGACTTGGGATCAGCTCCAGGAACTTCAATAGCTGTTTTGTTTGCTGGAGTTTGTTGTTTTCAGATATTTCACTCACTCTTGCGCAGGATTTTAGGGGCTTTGTGTCAGAAGTTTATTGAGAGGTACTGGAGCATGAGAATATTATAACAAAGCGAGCGACAAATACGGCGATTTCAGCAGCCAGTCTGCATGTTTGTTTGTAGGTGACAATTAGTCTTTGTTCAGACTGAAGGGAAATCAGATTTTTTTCTTAAATGAGTCTCAGACAGACTGTCCACACTGTTATTCACATAGGCGATCAGATCGGATATGTGTCCGGGCACCACCAACCTATCTGCATGGGTTGTTTTGCTAACAACATAGGTGAGTGTTAATGGGGCAACGTGCAAAAACGAGAAACGGTGAGATCATCCCGTCATCCAAAGAGTAACCCCCTCCCCCCGACAAATCCCGGTGCAGAACTCCTCTGTTGCATCAGACAGCTTTGCAAGTAACAACGTGGACTCTGCTCAGCTGCTTTGATGCACTTCCTTCAGTCTTTGATGTGTGGTGTGTTGCAGTTGCAAGTGATACAAAAGACACTCTGAAATCCAATTTTAGCAGCCAGAATTCCTGGACCGAGACGCGACTGTAAAAATTTGATTGGCATTTTAAAGCACCTCCAAATGTGGCTTGGATCAGATTTGCAAAAACGCCGTCTTATGTGTTTTTTTCCCCACTGTCCAGACTTTGTAAAATCATCCTGGATATGCCAAAAAATAATTTTGGCTGGCAGACTGAACAAGGCCAAAGTGCCAACATGTAGCACCAAGGCACTTCATGATCAGTTTCCATGGTGACAAATCAGACTGCTCAGCCGGTGGAAGAGAGAAAAATGTGTTCTTGATGAGCAGGAACAAAAGCATTTGAGCCAGAAGCTCGAGACAATACTGACGTGACAGTAAAACTGCATAATTATCTTAAAGATGAGTATTAATGGGAGTAGCCGTGTGAGAGAGCAGGTAAGAGGAGTGGATGGAGAGTGAGAACATGTCGGTCATAGTTTGACTGAAATCAGCTGACACACAGACGGGTTTCTGTGGGTGTAACCTGTCTTTGAAAGAATCCCGATGGCAGCTGAAAAACATGAGCAGCTGCTGTTATCACAAACCATTAACTCATTAATGGATAACCAGCCACATTTACACAGTAGAGACATGAAACTGAGCTCACGAGTGAGTTCAGTTTAACCTTCCCTGTCAGTATGCTAAACCAGTGCTGACTCAACAACGGGCCATTCGCTGCAGCTCCAAGCGCGAGCCCGCTGGACTACAAGGACACATGATCATTTACAGCCGAGGGCTTTGGAACTGAACTGTTTCCGATATTTCTGCCTGCCTGTGAGTCATTACAGGCTGCAAGTCCTCTGTGCAGTCATGTTTGAGGCAGGGTCAGTGCTGCCAGACCTCTGCACGCACAGTGCAACACTCATTACTCCAGTTTTCTGTTCATGAAAGGAATTATCAGAGTTTCCCTGCTGCTGTTTAGTATGGAGCACATCACTTATGTTGCTGGCATAGCTTGTTTTGCTCCTGTGTCTTTTCCAGAGAGTAGAGTTGCTTTGTGATGCACCCAAGTATTAATATTCTCTGGCAGGAAGGCGCAGAGAGAGATGAAAAACATCTTATTTTTCAATCCGGAGCTCTAACCCAAATAAACGCTTTTTTTTTTTTTTTACCCTCAGAGATATTTCCCCCCCTCATGCTTCCAGTCTTTGTTGCTCGCTCTCTTTGTAGAAGTCCTCGTATGCTCGGCGGCGCTCCCTTCAACCCCCCTCCAAACGCCCACGCTCCTCTCCTCCACTCTCATAACTCAGCTGTTACTTGGCAACGTGGTCCCAGCTGGACCCAGCATCAGCCGCGTTACCACGGCAACAGAACGCACACATGCAGACACGGTAAACATGTTGGTTTTTGGAAGCCAGTGCTACGTGCATCATTTTAAAAAAAAAAACCCACATGTGTATTCAGTGCTGTAACATCCATCAAAGGAGGGGCGCCAAGATAAATCAATGTGGGAATGCTTGCCAATATAATCTCATGCACCTGCTGCAGCTTTACATTTGTGTAAAAATAACAGAGAGAGAATTAGTCTTGGATTTTTACAATATGATGTGATGGATTTCTTACTCCTTGTTGGAGAATATCTGGCTGCATTAATGCACCTCTTAACATTTTCGATTTTCACCTCCTTTATTAGTCACATCCTGCATCACCCCTCATTTAAGAGCCAAGATCCACTCGCAGGCTTGATTGTATGGTTCTGGGAAACAAACCTCTTCTCCACGCTCTGGGTAACACTGCATCTGTCGTCATAGCAACCCGATCCATCATCTGCAGGGGGATCAATTGATTCATTATTAACTGAGGCGCAGCCCTCCTTCTCTGCTTCCAGTTCACGTCTACTTACTCTGCCTTCAAGCATCCATTATTGACGTCTAAGCCTGCCCACTCACTGGGCTGAAGAATAGAGAGCTGTCAAGTCCCCCTGGTAGAAGTATAATTCAGATTCTATATTTTCCCTGAAATCAGTGTGTTTGTTGACCAGACTGAAACGCAGTAGGCAGGTAGAAAATGCAATTTGTACGTGACGCTCTCTTCATTCTGTCACACAGTCAAGCTTACATTAGACTTTTCTTTGTCAGGAGGATAAATACAGATAGCTAACGCTAAAATCATCTAGTGGCAATTCCTACATGTGCTAGGAATTGTACAGGAGGTGAAGGAATGAGGGCATGAGGGTCTTTGTTGCACAGACAAGATGAATTAGCATTAGCTTTGGCTTAAAAACAGGGTGGGGTGAATGTAATGTGACACACATAGCCTGTTCAAAACACTGCTTTCTGGAGCAGGGCATTTATAGCTGCAGGGGAAGACACGCTTTGATGATATCCCCCCCTTATCCCAGACTGTCCTCCGTCGTGTGGCTGCACACCTAAGTAGAGCCTGGAGGCGCTGGGATGGATGGAGAGCTCCAGTTTCTAGGAAGGAAAGCTGAGGGAAGGGGAAAAAAGGAAGACCAATGTATATTATTGGAAAATGTGTGTTAAATGGATGATGTCAGCTGCGGCACTTTGACATTTTAATGTCATCTCTCAGGGAATTACATCATTAGCCCTCTTTCCTGGCCTGGCTCAATGCTGGGAAACCTCCTAATGGATGTCAACAAGCCATCCCTCTGGAAGAATGGAGCAGAAGGGGGTGGGTGAGAGGAATAGGGTGTGGATGGTGGTAGTGGTGGTGGTGGGGTGGGGTGGTGGTGGGGTGTGGGGTTGCTTTCACTGAGCTTTTCACTGAGTTATGTGAGAGAGAGAGGCCTCACACTGAGCGTCATCTGGACTAAAAGCCTACAGCACATCTCTTGCTACAAGATTAACTCAATCTGTGTTACCGTCCTTATCAGACAAAGTGCAATCATCTGCAAGCTCCATCTCCACCCGTCCCTCGCCGCTGACCCTAAATGACCCGACGTGTAGCGGCCTCGCAGTGGAGTTGTTTGTTAATTATTTCATGCATTTATAATTACAGGAGCACATTGAGTTGGCAGCGTGTGAGTCGCCACAACGATCGTGCTTCTTTCAATTTGAAAAGCTGTCAGTGTCGCCTCTGCGGCCGCCCAGGCATCAGATGCTGTATCCAATAATTGATTCATTAATCATCTACAAGTCCATTAAATTCAAATCAAGTCCAGGAATGCAGGCTTTCAGGGTGAAGCTAAATTGTAAAGAACTTATCTGTTTGATTGACTCCCCTACCCTGTGAAATAATTTATGGAGAAAAACACCTCAAACAAGATAAGGATTTTTTTTTTTTTAAAAAAAGGTTTTTATATGCTAATGAAAACAGTACTGTGGCTTGAAAACAAACATAACAAGTCGCTCATATTTTAAGCAATAACATCAAATCAACACAGTAGCTGCAAATAGACTCCAAACAAACATAGAGGGAGATCAAGGCTTTAGCGTAAAATAGGTCAGATGGAGGATATTCATGGAGCTGAGCTGAATCTCAAAGCAAACTGGGGATATGTTAGTGTGAGCTTACATGGCAGTACGCTGACATAAATCAACAGTGTGTGGAGGAGAGGAAATCTGAACTCTGACAAAATCAGTGCTGCGGACTGAAATATAAGAGATGAAATAGGGAGAAAATTGCGAGAACAAGTCCAGTGAATTGCCTGTAAGTCGATCTCACAGAGAGAATAGACTAACGACTGGTTTCTTCAGCTACTGCTCACATCACATATTGATGGTGAATTCAGCTCCATGGTGGATCATCTCAGCCTTGAAGAGGATTTGGCAGCGGGTGAAAAGCTGAAGGATGGGAAAGAGTGGCGTGGCTCTGCAGCTTAGGTCCACCCAACAATCCCAAGGCTGACCGGTATTTAAAATGGATTGGTGGGGGGATGGTGAGGGGCAGAAGAAAATCATATTTCCAGAAGGACACAAAAGGAGCTTGAGTCGTAGCGTGAGAATCAGATGTTGCGTACGACGTGGCACTATTCTCCATGTCACCCTCTTGAGGACTTTCATTTGAGAGTCAAAGCCCGACTCGCCGTTATTATCTCACTGACTATGAGCCTGTAATCTCCCTCCCCAGTTCATTGAGAAAAGCAGATTTGATGTGACAAATCCAGGGCCCCAGATGACAAATAAGTCAGGAATTTGCTGCGATAAGTACCACTCACTTTATGGCGCGGCTCGCTCATCGTTGACTGGAAATGGAGGGATATCTGTGTCGTTCTATTTTCTGCACTCCGCTCTCCCTCCTGTTGAGACGTGACTTAACATCAAAGCATGGCCCAGAAAGACCTTAGACTGGCTGGGCTCATGATCATATCGATTTTGCTCCTCCTCTGTGACATCTTTTAACTTTCATGCAGAACATTGCAAACTCTGCCTCTAATGTATGAAGCAACACCATCACTTTTCACGCATCCTACAAAAGCAACCAGTGCTTTCCGTCCCTCATGTAAAGTTGAAAAGTTACTGTACTGTCATCTCTAAGCATGCAACACATCCATATGTAGACTGAAGTCTGTTACATAAACAACAAAAATGTGGAAAATAGTTCCGCATGCACAGTCTGTCATAAAAATAGTGTGCATGAATGAATAACATTAAATGAGTGGGGCAGATAAGCTACCCCCTTATGTGCTCGCCTCAGATTCAAATTTAGCTTTGCGTAGGGAATTGATGAGACACAGAGCTCAAAGCCAAAGTCTTCAAAGACCGTGGTTACACAAGATGCAAGGCGTCAAACCCACTTTGTAGTTCTCGGGTGAACGAGTGGGTTGTAGCTGCCGAGCTGCACGGAGTGATACGGCAACAGAGCCCAAGAAAATACGATAAAACACAAAAGTTACACCAAGGTTACGTTGTGTGTAAAGGAGAGCAGGAGTGATCTTTTTTCTTATTTTTTAGATGATTGTAGTTGTGGGAGTTGGGGCTGCTCTATCATGTTTCAAGGTTAAGGTCCCCTTTATCATTGCCATAAAACACAAGCAGGTGTGGGAGAAAGAAACGCTGAGGGAGAGTGAGAAGAGAACGACACAGGGAGATGAGGAGAGAAGAGCTGATGGTATAAGGGTGCAAGTGAATGGTTTCATCACACTGCGAGGGTGTGGAGCCTTGAAGGAATACTTTGTCGTGGGGAATTACACTGATTTCTTCCCAAAAGTTAGCTGCGAAGATCGATACCACTTTCATGTGTGTATGCCAAACATGAAGCTACAGTTAGAAGCAGTTAGCTAGCATAAGGACTGGAAACAGCTAGCCAAGTTATAGTGAGCTTATGTGGGTGTGTAGACAGAACACGAAGTTTATAATAAAGACCACCCATTGGTTCACCAGTTGGGGTAGGTAGCACTATAACACGTAATGGGTGCCTTATATTGCACTGGGCTCTATACTGCAAATTCAAGTTTTCATAAATGGAGTGCCTTGTGACAACCACTGAGATGGTTGTGAGTAGCTAGCTAGCGAGCTAAAGAGCCCTCCTCTTCACCAACCTGAGCTTGTAGATGAGGCAGTGGCTGTCTTGCGTCCTGACTCATGGCCTCACCTGCACCTTGCTGCCTTCATCCATTTTATTTCTGAAGAAGCATCTTACATCCAGAGCCTTCAGATCTTACCTCAGTGATAAGCCCTGTAACCTGTCGACTCTCTCTCTTTCTGTCCTTCTCCATCTCGCTCACATAAGATACACATGTGCACAATATGTGAAGTAGATCTGCTGCATCACTGACACATAGAGGACCAGAAACATTTGTTTTTGTTCTATGATTATTTATCAGGACTTCAACGCACGATTAGAAAGACTGCCTCGGAGGCCAAACTATGTAAATGTCAAATGTCAAACTATTTATTTACCAAGTACGTTCCAGTCTACATTACAATGTGAAAACTAGTTTGATATGAATCTATTGTCTTCTTGTGCAACTGAGGAACTGGCTTCCCGTATAGAATCCCAAAAAGCCCCAGGCCTACTGTGAAGTAGCATTTTACATTACCGCATTATTATTAACGTTGCATTATTAATGGAAATCTGCAGTGGCAAACTATTTGTCTCTGTGAAACTGAGAAGATGGAGAGGAAGTAGAGGATTGCTACATTCTTGCAGGGGCCCCACATTCCCCAGAGCACCACAGCAGGGTTGTTGTAGCTCATACAGTCGTCCCCCCCCCCACCTCGTTCCTGCCTGCAAGCACACACCCCCTCCAGCCCCCAGCTTCCTGTGCAGCAGCATGGCCGCTCAACCCTTCCCTGTTCTTGGTTCGGTCAAGCTCCAGCTCCCTCTACCCTGCCGCTCCAAATACATTATTTACACTCTCCTCCCCTCCCTTCAGCTCAGCTCAAAAGAATCAGGGCAGAGGGAAATAACACCACTGTATAACCTCCCCCCTCTCCCCCATGCACTGACACGCACGCATACACACACAAGCTCAAACCCTCCCTCCACCAGCACCACCCCACCTGCTCGCTCTTTTCTCACTCTGCAGGATGAAAATACAGAACAGGGCTGGGCTGCGACAATGGGAAACTCTGTGAGGCCCCAGCCCTCCCATTAATCCCCTCTGACATGCCTCCCGAGGGCAGGGATTTGCTACAAGTCAATGCAGGAGACCTACAGTATGCAAAACAAGCCTGTCTGACTCTCTCATGATTTTCAAAGCCACTGCACTGCCTGTGAGACAGGAAGGCAGATCAGAGAGAGAGAGAGAGAGAGAGAGGGAAAAAAAATAACTTTGCACACAGTCTGCTTAGTTAACCCTTTCCTCACCCCCCAGTTCAGTGTTTGTGTCACTTCCCTCTTCTAGTTTCACTCCCAGCCTAGATTGCACAGATAATGCTGTTGACAGATGACAGGATAAGAACTGACGCTGAGCGATATGTATTTTTTTCTATTATTCGGCTCGTCTGCTATTATCCTCTTTGTCTCCCTTCATGACGAATGCAGCTCCTAGACAGGCTTGTTACCAGACCAAACTCTGAAAACCGCCCAACGTAAACAGGAATTCACAGGTCATGTGATGCACTTACTTCTCTCAGGCGGAGTGGTGCTATTGAATTTCCGCCTTATCAGGCATCTAGTGATGAGGAGATAGGTGGAGGCTAGGGGGCAGGGTGGGGGGCAGGATGACATTAGAGAGAAGCAGTCAGTGTGGTTGGGTGCTGGGCGGAGGGGCTGTCCACACCCTGCAGCTCACACTTACAGAGAATGTAAACAACAGAGCTGAATAGACAGGCTGGGACTACGCATGGAGGAAGGGCAGCAGAAGAAGTTAAATTACCAGGGGGAGAGCAGCAGAGAAATGGAAAAACAGATGACAGTAAGGCATTGCCCCACAGAGGAAGAGAAATCCGCCAGGATTTGTAGCCTGCTTTAGATTCACGTGATTGGCTCCACTGCTGCCTTTCCTCCTGCTTCACCCCCCCTCTCTTTTTCCACCCATCCTCAGACCCTTTGAGATGGAAAAATGGGTCATCTGTGTGGAAGTTAATACTCTGAGCACGTACAGTGCTGCTTTATTTTAAGGACGTGCCTTGGAAAATTTCTCTTCTTCTCTCCCTCACTGCTGAATGACACAGAGAAGGCGCTGGGTAATTAATATACCGTGTTGCTGCTGTGCACACAAGTGGCAATGCAGAGGAGAGCAGCAGTCTTTATTATAGCTGCTGGCACAGCCTGGACATGTCTCATATTTCTCCCCAGCCTGCCCTCTCCATGACAACATACAGTAGGCTGCAGACTCTGGCAGCACAGCCATGACATCAGCAACAGGGCACAGACAGTGTGACTCTGAGCATCATCGCACGATGGGGAAAACATGTTCCAAAACACAGATGCAGGAGGACTGCAGGCCTCTCGGGGCGCCTCCACTTAACAGTCAGTGATCAGCAGGCTACAGGCAGCAAATACCTCCCTGGGAGGTTACTGCTCAAAGGCAACACTCAGAGGATCTTAAATGTAGACCAGTGCAGCAGAGTGTCTACTGCTTTGCAGAGCTACGTGAAGCTGCCATAGCAACCTCATACAACAGAGTTATTTCTGGCTGCCTTAAACTCCCAAACACAGCTGCTCCTACAGATACCCAATCTGTGTATGTATGGCACTCAGTATACAGAGCAGTAATCAAGCTTTGACATTCAGACTCACAAACTGGAATAACACAGCAAAGGTAATTACTGCTGTGGATAATTTGCTGACAGGATTTCCAGTAATGAGTTGTGCAGCTCAAGTGATTAGAATATTCCCAATACAACATTTGACATACGATCGGAAACCATGCAAACAAATTACAATGGCAGTCAGACTGCTTTGGTTGTAGCTGGTTAGAGCCTGTCTGTGCCTAATCCTAGGATTTTGATGTTGCCTTCAATAACAGTTTATTTTCCTGCACCTGTAATGAAGGAACAGGGTGCATCTGTCAACGTGATCTCATTAGAAGAAAGCATTATAAACTGTTAGGAAGAAAAAAAAATCGCCCCTCCTGAGCACATGGTCTCTGTGCTGCAGGCACAGCCATTGTTATTGCTGTCAACTGGAACTGTTATGCTCTCAGCTCTCTCCATTCAGTCGTCCTTCAGTGGAACACCAGAGAAGTCTGCAGAAACTGCCTGGAGCAACACTTCCCCCTACTGCACAAGAAGAGGGAGTTTCTTTATTTTCCCTGCCTGGTACATCAGATATGAAGAGCTGACTCATAATTCATTCATACCGAGAACAGAGCAGTAATTTAAATACACCAGTGACATTAAGTAAAGGTAGTTTAAAAAAAACACTCAACACTTCATCAGTTACATGAATATTCCAATCAGGGTTGAGGGCGCAAATCCTGCCTTGTTTTAGATAAAAACAAAAGATCTGCTGTGTCATCCTGAAGGTGTTATGGCCTGTTTCACATGGTTTACTTTATGATGGCGTGCTTTCTGAGCAGGCACTACTAGTCTTGTATCCTTCAGTGACCCCTCAGCTCCCTGCAGGGGACAGCGTACGTGGTCAGCTGAGTGTTTATTTACAGGATTTCAGTGGTACGCCGCGTGGACGGGCTCTGAACCTGTTCCTACCCCCCCGCCCCAGCGCCAGCAGCAGACCACAGCTCCGGCTTGACCTCCAACACAGTCTGTTATTTTTCTCCACTGCCTCCCCAAAGACAGATTAACAACGAGCCACTTCTTCTGCACACATACACACACACACGCTCTGGGCCAGACGACTCTGCGGGCCTCTTGACAGGGCTCTCCTTTTCCACCAAATGGCAAAATAGCAGGAGTGCTGAAGAACGACTGCAGCGCGAGCACATGAGTTCATGGAAAATGGAACACTGTCTACCATTTAGTTTTCACTCGACATTTCTGGGCCGGCGTTCAATTTTCATTTTTCACTCCTAATGTAGAAAAACTATTTTCCCCTGCTCTCGTTTCCTGGCAAACTCAAAGCCTGGGTTGCGCTGGCCAGAGCCCTTAGAAAAACAGCTGCAGACAGGGATAAAAATAATTACAGCTCTATTTGTCTTCCAAGAGACACACTTTCAACCTACGCACTCCCTTCCCCTACAAGCTGCTCCACTTGTGCTCTTCTGCACACACAATTAAGTCATTCACAATAAAGTCATTGTGGCTCAAAGTACCAGCACAAGCTTGTACTGTATGTTTCACTGAGCTGGTTGGAAACAGAAATACTGTACTCTCAAGATCTGGCAGCATCTGTGTTTTATTAACCGGTGTCAAGGATTCAACAACACGTCAGGATTCAGGGGTTTTTGTTTTTTTTTTAGCACTTACATAATTATATACCTAACATTTCAGTCCCATTAGATTGCATTACACTCCTTTCCACCACATTCAACAACATTATCATCTTTTAATGATCCTGATATACTTTTATCCTCAATTTACGCATTTCACACGTATTATTTGCCAATATGACCAGCAGGATAAAAACTGCACACTCTTTATTTCCCTGACTGTAAATGCTTTAAACTCTCCTGTGCATTGCTACTGCCATCTACTGGCAAATAGCAAAAAACTCAAAAACTCCAAGTGTGTTTTCATGATTTATTTTAGGGTTTTACGCACACCAAAAAGTTGAGATATGAAAGACTGGAATATAAAAATAACATTTAACAGACAAAAATAATTTCAGAAAATTTGACAAACAAGTGTTCTGTTAGTGTGGGCACTCTTACACCGATTTCATGGGTATATGAACTGCACAGCAATATGTAACAATGATCTACATACCGTTGCTTTTTTATCCAGTACACCAGATATCAGCAACCCCCCACCCCCCACAACACATAACAAAATTACTTTCAGGAAAATAAATACAGTGGAAAAAAGATTAGACAAACAAAATGTTTCCAATTAACGAAACCTCAGATTGCCATGACAGAGGTGGGGGGTTATTGTCAACTGATGTCCAAACGTCGAGCTCTCATAATCAGGCTCACACCTTTCACACATCTGCAGTCTCATGTAGAAAACAGTGCACAATAATCAGTCTCTGAAATCACTTCTCGGAACAGAAAGGTATCCATCTCACACGATCATGCACACTCATTCAACGTCATCTTCTGTTAAAGACTGAGAGCTGATGATTCGCTGAAAAACAGAAGAAAATCTCTTTCAGATGTTTCACCAAAACGTACGATTGTAACACACTGCAGGACAGCTAAAACTGTGTCAAACCTTTCACATTCACAATCCATGGAAAAGTCATATAGGCATTCTGTCTTAGAGGTGAAATAACTGAGAGCTACAGACACATGGCTCTCAGCTTTGGATGATTCTAAGATTGATCTTGCACCCCTTCTTGTCCCAGAGACCACAAATGGCAACTGGGGGGTTTACTAAGGATGCTCCACAACTGATCCATCACACTGTGGTTTTAAAGAGGGAAATCCTCACCTGGCTGATTGTGGGCAGTTTGGTGAGCAGCATTTGGAAGACTGGAGGTGGGAGCGTCTGCTGGAGTACCTGAAGCAGCTGCTGGGGTTGACCGCAGACTGCAATCGCATTAGTCAGGTGGTCCACACCTTTCTCAAACTCACCTGGGTCAGAGTTGAATAAAAGTTTAGAAACTGGAAAGAAAGGTTAAGAAAATAGGCGTTTTACGTCTAAATACACAGTAAACTGGCGTGCGGCTAACCTTGTGACAAGAGCTCCTCTCCCAGTTGGATCTCCTCCAAGAAGAATTTCTGAACAGCTTCCGCGTCCTTCAAATCAGGCAGCTTCAAAGTCAAAAGACCAAGTGTCAGAGACGCACGTGTAAGCCCCATCGAACCGCCGGTAAAACACGAGATATCAACTGAAAATAATGGTTTCACGTTTGCCATACCTTTGCCAGTCCAGACGTCCCACTAGAAGCATTTTGCTTTCGTCTACCTGAAGGTTAAAAAAGTTTTTAGTCTGATTGGGCTGATTATATTTGCTCTTGTACAAGTAGATACACATGATCAGAAGTTTGGCCGTTAGCCGCGGCACGTCTCCTTTAAGTGATACCTATTTTGCGTCTCAGCTGAGAAAAGCATTTGTAAATACTCCATGCCACTATTAATTGAAAAACATATTTTAGCCATATTTTTAGTTTTGATACGTGTCCTTGAGGTTTGCCTCTCACGTGGAAGATAACGTGCTCAGACTGCTACAAGTTGACTGCTTGCTGCTAGCTAGGTGGCTAGCTCGTTAACTTCCTCTGTTTGCTGCAACTCCAACACTTACGTTCGCGTAGCTTTTCCTTGAAGCGAGGGTCACTGCGTCGCTTTCTGTCGAAATAAATACAGTATGCGATGAAAAGGGCCCCACACACCCCGGCAATTACCGCGCTCGTCCTGCCGCTCACCATTTCTGAAACTATTCATAAGCACAGCGCGCGGCACACTAGCCGGCTAGCAGCTAGCACGCTGCTAAGGAAGTGCAGAGAGGAAGTACGTACATCATGACGCAGGGTATAAGTAAACAGTAAAAGAGTCCTATCGATGCTGTATTGGTATTATTAAAAAGGATATTTAATAATTCTTCAGCAAAGAAATTTAAATGTAGAAGCATTAAATCCTCTATTGAAAGGCGAACTGCTTCAGAAAATGCAATAACCTTCACCTTTTATGTATTAATAGCAATACTATTAACAAAGCAGAATGCTCCACTGAGTTAGGAGCATCTTAATGTCAGAGTCAGTCATGGTGGACAAACCTTGAACTCATTTTAGTTTGTTTACTTTGTATCAAATATACAGTAGTAGTCCTTACTGATGTATTTACATTTCTGTAATGTTTTGTTTTGGGTTGTTTTTTTTAAGTATAAAGCATGAGGAAAATAACTTCTTTACTTCACTTTAGGTGTACTTTAAGTGCATTTGTCAAATAAATCTGAGTAAACACATGTAAACATTTCCCTCTGAAATGGAGTAATGGTAAAAATTATAGTGAACTAGAAACTTGTATTAAGTCCAGTACTTTGCTAAAAGTTCGTTTCTAGCATCGATGGCAGGAGACACACTGAATACTTCACAAACTATGGCATTTATTTCAAACAGAGGCTTCTGCTTTGCTTACATTTTTACAATAAATTACACAATGACCATCATCAGATGAGCCTAATAAATACTATTGAGCATTTTTTTCAATAAGCTCCATTACTTTCTCTTAATCTATGATCCAGACCATTTTCCATATACATGTTCATACAGCTTTAGCTTCAGGTTGGAAAATAGTTCAGCCGCATCAAAAACCACCATTCTTCTCTTACAAGCACAAGCTATAGAAGAACAAAACAGAATACGAACTAAAGCCAAACATGACATTAAAAAAAAGAATAAACAAACAACTGAAACTGATAAAAGAGGCAGAACAAAAACAACAAAAATGAAGTCAAATAAATCTGTTCCTATATGAGAACAATGAGACAAAAGGGGCAGAACAAACATGCTGTAACCCTCAGTATTTACACTCAAACTACAGTTAAAACCGTAAAACTGTCTGTACAGAAAAGTACATGTTATTAACAGTGCAAGATATTAAATAGCTTGACTCAAAACACTTCTCAATATACAAATGTATAACAAAAGCATACAATTACATACAAGTGCCAAACAAAATGTAACTTCAGGTTATCATACAGTAGGGGGTCTATACAAAGGAAACACTGGAGATGTCTTCAGAAATGTATACACATACGTCACTTTATGATATAAATGCACATTTACAATATCTTTACCTTTTAATCTGGTCATAGTACAGGAAACAGAGCCAAAACATTTTTGGTAGGGGTGAGTATGAGAGGAAGCTGGCATGGCATTATTGATCATGAGCAAAATTAGACAGAGATGCCGAAAAGAAGTTACGCATTGCTTTACGTAATGAAGCAAACAATAGACGTGTAATTTAATAACTTCATGTCTCTTGAAACACTGGAAATGTGGGATTCAGCTTCATTTATGTGATCTGCACTACTGCATACATGCCGTGAATACCTATATATGTGGCTGCCTTCAAGTTAACTTGATCCAGTTGCACATGTGCAGCGATGGGTCTGAGGGGATTCAATGGGTGATGAAAACGTAATGAAATGAAGCAGATGGGCTTTTTAAAAGGCTGCTCAACTGAAGTAATGTGACCACTGGATTCACCACCTCTGTCATTGCACATTTTTTCCTGCCGAACTCAACAGTTATACCCAAGCTGAATGAATATTCAGTAGTAGATAACAGGTGATCCAGTATAAGAGTTCTACTTTCACAATTATACTTCTTAAATTATTACCAAACGCTGATCAAAACCATCGTTATCTGTAAGACTCAGCCCTTCACTGCCCGCTCACTCGTACAGTATTCTTCAGTCTTTTTTTTTTTTTTTTTTAAGGGACACGATATTCTAGCTGACGCTTTGTTTGAGACGAGGATCAGAAGAAAAAAAGTGCTGTCCTCTCTCAAAGTGCCCCGTGGAAAAGAACAAAAAGGCACTACAGTATCATTCCATATTCATCCACTGAGCTTGTCAGAGGGCCTATGATGGTCTGAAACCCTACCCATCAACGCCTATATGACTCAATGCAAACATGTCAACCACTTGAGGTTCAAACCACATGAAGGCCTTTTTTAAAACGAGGGTGAACAGAGAAACGTGGCTAACCTCCACTTCCTACGCCCTTAATGCCAATGTGGCAGTGTTCCTCTGAATTCCCCGCGACAACGTGGCGAGCACAGGCTGCACCGTGTTTAGCTACGAGTACAGAGCACAGAGGGGTCTTCACTGGAAATCATCCTTTACTGATACAACTTTATCAAATGGAAACAATTATTGCTTGCAAAAAACAATTCTTATAAATGTTCAATTGAGGAGCACGCAAAAGACAATTTTGTATTTTCTTTTTTGACAAATTTCTTCCCCTCACACAATCTTAATAAAAGTGCACTTAAGTGCCATTAGCTTGCCAAGGAAACAGTTGTCGATAGAAAATAGTGCTTGTTTCATGTTTTGTTTTGTTTTTTTTTGTCTCTGGTCTGGTTTTTGTGCCCCAGTAGTTACAGTATGTAGGTTGACTTGTCCGTCCTGTTGGAAAGGAATGGGGGCAGTGACCCCGGGGTGCTGGTTAAGTGCTTAGTGCGGTGGTTTTCTCGCTGCTTTGTCCTGTCACCTGCACTCCACTGATACCCCAGAGTTCTGAGACGAGGAGGATGATGATGACACCGGAGGGTCGGCCAGTGTCAGCATGACTGCTGCAGTCAGTGAGCTGGAGGACGGCGAGGAGGAGGACGACGACGAAGAGGAAGCAGCCACAGTGCCTGCAGAGCAAACACAGGATTGTGACTGATGGTCAGATTTTGGTATTGACTAGCTAACTAGGTACAACCAAATTTAGTAAACCACAGGTTTGAAATGAAATTAGTGGTTACTAAGCACTTAGCACACAGGAAAGTACTTTCTTCACAAACTGGAGAGTGTTTTTATTAAGAATAACTGTCCATCAGTGACTCACTTTCCCGTTCCTTCTTCTTCATGCGTTTTCGTCGTCTGTCGATGGAGGCCACCTCAGACTTGAGGGAGAGGTAGTGGTTCCTGATGTCCTGCAGCTTCTCCTGAAGAAATGAAATCCTCTCTAGACTGCTCATCTTTTCTAGGTCAGCTGAGGGGAAGGTAATTTATGCATTTTAGTACTTGCAGGTCACCAGTGCACAGGTAGACACATAGGCATATATCCTGGGATATCGGGGATAATTAGATATACAAATCAGTTAGAATAACAAATTACTTCAGTGTGTGACACTTACACATCTGGAAGCTCCACTTGTACACACGTGGTGATCTTCCATGGTTGTCTCGGTGGTGGGTGTGGTCAGCATCACCGTGCTTGTGGTACTTATGGCTCGAAGGGGGGGAACGTCCGTGACACTTGGGCAAAGTGGCAGTGTTCACGTCTGACGCGCTGTTCTTAGAGGCAGTTGATTTGGCAGTGCCCTCAACAACGGACTGGTCTTCACTGTCACTGCTGTTGGCTGGAGGAGAGAAGACAGCAGAGACGAAAAAAAAGGCTGATTTTGAAGCAAAATCTCATCTTGTTTTCAACTTGGAATCTGTGCTTCACTGTTAGTAAACAAGTAAATATCTCACTAATGTAACAGCTGATCAAAGTATTTCACTTCAGTTGAAATGCAAAGGCTAGCAGTCTGTCAGCATTTCCATCTGCAGCTCTCCATACCTGTTTTCCTATTCTTTTTGGGAGGCACACCGAGGCTCTTGCGGTTTGGCTTGTGTTTCTTTGAGGCTCCGCCTGTCTGTGAATCCTTCTGCCGCTTTTGACTCGCAGACACTACAAAGAAAATGCAAGAAAGATGGTGAAGGAACAGGCAGACTGTGAAATGAGTTGTCAGTGTGTGTTTCTTTAGTATTCCATCTTGAAAGACAAATAATGAATTGGTACATTCACAAGGGGCTGGTAGAATAGATTGGCTATTATTTGTACCTTTGGACTTCTGCTCATTCTCCTGCTGGCTGCTGCTGCTCAGCTCTAGGCTGCAGCTGCTGCTGCTGTTGCAGGAGAGGCTCACGTCAAACACCTTTGAGGGGGAACCCGCCCCCTCATCCTGAGGGAGGTCTTGCAGCTCCCCACCCAGGCTCTCCACTTCCACCGTGCTGCTGTCGGTCTCACTGCGCCCACCTGTCACTTCCTCCTGTATGGGTCCCGGGGGAAGAGCGTCAGAAACCGGCTCCGAGGGCAAGGTGGGGGGTATTGACGGTGGAGGGGTGGAGGGCTGTGCCTGACTGGCATCTTCCACAGCGCTGCCTCCTCCTGAGGGGGACTCGGGCGTTGTCGGGGGTGTGTTTAGTACAGAGTTACTGCCGCTGCTTGGAAACTCCTGTAGTTTGTCATTCTCCATCTGCTCCTCTGAGGCTTCGTCCTCAGGTCCTGCATCCTGTTCGGCACTTGGCTCCTCTAGACACGTAGGCACAGGTGGAGGAGGAGAATTGGCCGCCTCTGTGTCGGAGTCAGAGAACAACTCTTTGAGAGTCTTCTTGGGCCATTGGGCCTGGATGCTGGACCACACATCCTTTTGGCCTTTAGAACGGACAGCTGGCCTCTCCTCTGCATTCCCAGACACTTTGGCCCTCTTTTCAGGAATCTCCCAGAATCCGGCTTGTCTGCCAGTTTTGGTCTTCTCCTTCATTCCGTTGTACTTCTTGGAAGGGGAACCTTTGGTTTTTGGGCGGCCTCGCTCACTTTCCTCCACTTGGGACTCGGCCAGAGCTGCACCCTCATCGTCCGAACTGCTGCTAGATGAGGCCCCCCTCTCCTCCCCGGGACCAGCTGCTCTCTCTTCCAGCTTCCTGGGAGAGCTTCCAGGCAACCAGTCAGCACTCCTGGTATTCCTGGTCTTAGCTTTGGATTGGCCTTTTGGGGTCCTCTCTGCTGCGGCGTCAGATTTCCTCTTCCTGGTACTCGCCTCTACCTCTGGCTCTGGTTGACTTCTGCGCTTCCCGACATCGGCACTCTCTGCGCCAACTGAATCCTGGTTCTTTCCTGAGACAGGAGAAGGTTTGGATCCTTCAGGAGGGGTCCCGCTCTCCCACCGCTCAGATGTTTGTGAGGGCTCCGGCTGGGCCTTTCTGGGACTGCCTCTGCCACCTGGCCGATCCTCTTCATTCTGCTCTCCCTCCTCATCCTCATGCTCGCTTTCGTCCGTTGACATCTCAGAGGCTGAGACAAGGTGATAGAGCTTGTGTTAGTATCAGCAGGACATCAGCAGACATAAATGAAGCACGTCAGAGTCAAACAGTCCTGATCTGCTGTAAGTGTACATGAGGACTAACTACAGGCTAATGAGTGTTGCTACCTTGCAGGCCATTGAGGATAGAAGTAATTTCTATAGACTTGACTGGAGACTGCTGAGTCCCTTTGTCCTCACCCTCGTCCATCTTGGAAAAGACATCCTGACTCAGGCCACATTTGGAGCGTGGGACGCGGTTGGAGTTGGATGGGGGGCCGAGGACTTCTCTGTCATTGAGCCGCTCCAACCTGTCTCGCTCCCTCTCCGCTTTGTTCTGTCAGAATTTAACAACAGTCAGTGAATCGCCTCATGATATCAAACCAGGTTCACATTGCAAAGTTGCCACTCTTGGTGCTCGTACCTTTATTTTTTTGCGGTGCTTTATTTTTGGTACGTTCTTATTGGCAGGGCGCACAATCTTGTCTGCTTTGATCCATTCATCATATCTAAAAATCAAGTACAAAGACAGGAGACAATTTCATCAATTGAATCTTCGAATGGAGCCCAGAAATATCCTCTCACACCACCCACCACACAGACACCACTACTGTCTGACCCCAACATGTTGCTGTGACACAATAAGCCTCAACAGCAAAGGAGGAAATCCCATGGTATTATGTGGAAAAAAGACAAACCTTTACGATGAAGAAAGAAACAATATTAACACCGACCACCACACAAATCATATTTCAACGAAGTTCCAACAGTACCAAGGGTGCTACTTGGGTCGTATGAGGAAAAAATGAAAAGTTTCACGACATCGCACACGACAGACACAATGCAGAGGACATCCCACTGTCTTTTATAGAGTGCTAGAGGACCACACAACAACATTGAGACAATGAAATGCTGATTGCACTAGTTAACCTCTGTGTCATGGTACCCTAACACTCTACTTAACACTGCATTAACCCTGACCCACTGGGGAGGGGGGAAGAGGGTTGAGAGGTAGAGGTGAGTGTAGCAGCACTTTGGTTGGCCTTTCAGAGATCCAAAGGGTAGCTCACGTTCAAATGTCGTTTCATAGGATTTGGAAAAAAAAAAAAATTGTGGTGATCAAAACCACTGGCTGGGTGAAACTGGTTCAAATCCAAGCCTGTCTGTTGAGTTTGAAGAGAGACAGACAGCTGGGGGACAGACAGACAGGGGATTCAGACAGAACTGAGTGAGTTAAGCTGAGGAATGATCCACATCAACCCAGTACTCAATTCTGTTTCTGCCACTAGATGGCCCAGTGTTCTCCATAATCAGAGTACTGACCATGGGACTGGATCAGGTGAAGCAGAATTGTGCAGGGATGTATCTGTTATTGCTGTGGGGATACCCATGTAGCGGTGATCCCTTGAGCTGAATTGAAGGTTAAAAGATGTCTTTTTTCCCCTTTTTATTTTTTACTTTTTTAGGGTGAATATAGACGTTAGGTGAGTTCTCCCCAGGTCCTGTCTTACCTGACGTTCCAGCCACAGTAGTGCACCAGGTAGAGCACCTCTCCCCCCTCCACGTCTGCCTCTTTCACAGTGGCCTCGTACGTCTTCAGATTGCGGCCTCGCCCATACCTCACCTGCACCTTCATCCCCGGGGGGTAACACTCAAACTCCTCCCCTTCCTCCCCCTCCTGACTGCTGTCATCCCTGCAAGAAAAACAGTTCAGCACTTCCTGGCCCTAGGCTGCCCCAAAGAACACCACAGAACCCCACCCGCACTCAGCCACCCGACTCACTACCTGCAGCTAGGAAGCCTGTTTTCTAGTTAATTGGCTACACCCTTGCCTTCCCTGTCCCATTACAACACTAGGCCCTTACCTATAAAGAAACATACACTTCCCATTGTTGCCTGCCTTAACTCTAGTCCAGCAAACTGCAGTATTAACAACTGAATCATTAACAGTAAGCCAAAGTCAAAGAACAGTACATGGAGTGTTTCAGTAAATAAAACAATTCTTTCATGGCAAAAATCAATCATCTTGCATGGGAAATAACACTACTGTTAGGCTAACTAACCCTACATCCACACACACACACATACACACACACTTCACAACACACTGGGGATTGTCATTCACACACACTGTGAGAAACAAAGCAGCCACAAGGAGGGGCTAGTGGGAAACAGTCAGGAGATGTCGAAGCTGAAGGGTATACGGGTGGTGCAGGAGTGCAAGTAAGTGGTTTAGGCGCAGGGGCCACAGGAGCCACAGGGGCAGGTTAGCACGGCAAAGCACAACTTGGCAGGCAGCGCGGCGACTTAAAGCGTAGATTACAGACTGAGAGGAAGCACGACTACCAGATCCAACCTGGTCAGCTGCCACAGAGAACAGTTACAACACAGGACTGCACACAATCCCTCCCATACCTAACTGCTCCGAGCATCGGCTTTCTGCTGACAGAGAACAGCTGTGACAACTGAAGAACCTGTTAACACCCTAAGACTGGGGACACAGTGGACTTCAAATGCCAAATGACTTAAAGAAAAAACAGCGCACACAATCGATCTCGTAGACCTTTTCCACCCCGAATGATAAATATGGTCGCCAAACACAAACAGATAGGGCACCGAACACTAAGATATAACACATTTAGAGACAGTTAGTCCAATGAGTGAAGCAAAAGAATAGAAGTTGCGGCCACTTCAATAACTGGGTAAAACATGTGCTCCTTTAAATATGAAATCTGGTGGGGTTTTTTGGTCCTACGTTGATGTAAACATGTATTTGTGGTGTTCAGGTTGGTAGCTGGTCAAATGATTAATCAAATAATCAAAAGAGCCATCAGACTAAACTATAATGAAAATAACTGTTAGTTGCAGCTCTAATTATTCAAAATCATCGCTTGCATACAGATGCCTATTTTACTTATAACCTGCACAATTCAGCTTCAGACAATGTGCACTATTATGCCCTGAAAAAAAATCAGTCCAAGTGGGCCGCGCATTTAAAATAGTGCAGTTGAGTAGGCTTCATCAGGAAAAAAAGGTAAATAGTACTTAAGCAGTTACCTAACAATCACTGTTGAACAGGAGTTTCTCTATATATAATTAATTGCTCTCATTAATATAAATTAAAACACAATTTGGCTGTTTAAGCTCAATGTAAACCAGCTCTCAGTGGCTACACACAGTCCTTGCTGCTGTAGTGAAAATGTGACAGACACACACACACACACACACACACGCACGCACACACACACACGCTATCAAGGTCCCATCCAGATTATGGCTTTTTAAACACTGAACAGGTTTCGATATCATCGGGGAAGCTCAGATCTGATCGGCCTGCAGGTTGTCTGCTGTGTCAATCTGTAAACCCTCACACTACCACATAATCTGCTGCGAGGACCACTGATCCCGACAAAGCCAAAGGATCAGAGAACCTCCTGATTGAAAGAAAGACCACATGTGAGTATGATGGTAATCAGTGCGATCCTACTGTAGAGTGCCCAAGGCCACGAGAGATAACAACTGCAGAGAGAGGCAGAGAAACACTGCTATGATCAGAACATCCTGATGTGAAAGGGAATTTTGCAATCCCCTAAACTGGAATCATAAAAACCGCAGTACAGAGGGCACATGGACTAACCTTTTTGTTTTCTCACCTATTCCCAGTAGACCAAACAACCTTAACACAAGTGTCAACTGGAGGCCGAACAAACCCCAGTCTAAACTAGACAGAGTGCTGATGTGGATTCTCTGGACAGGAAAGAACGAGGGGAAAGACACTGAACTAAAACCAAACCATGAAACTACTACAACACTGCTACACTGAGAGTTCCCTTTTTCGCTCTAAGTTACTGACTCTAAAGCTTGCGTCTAGTTTGCTAATGCATCAGTGACAACACTCACACACATGGAACATTTATTAAAGCTGAACACTGAAAAGCCAAACATGAGAGAAAAGACAGACAGAGAGCAAGAGGGAGAGAGAGAGGGAGAGGGAGAGAGAGAGGGAGAGAGAGAGGCGGAAACAAGAGATCAGGAAAGGACAGGAATCGAGACGGGCACAGCCATGTTGTGTGCACTGAAAGAGTGGGGCTGGCCACGGTTAAACAATCCCAGCCAGAGACAGAGAGAGGGAGACAGAGAGAGGGAGACAGAGAGAGGGAGACAGAGAGAGAGAGAGAGAGAGACAGAGAGAGAGAGAGAGAGAGAGAGAGAGAGAGAGAGAGAGAGAGAGAGAGAGAGCACAGCATGACATGCCAGGTGAAAGGTAGCAGTCAGGCTTTGGTGCTCTAAGATGTCACTGCCAGCTGATGCCGACTAAGCCACAAGAAATAATAATAGCACAGAGGGCAGTGGGTAAGAGCTTAGTTAGAACAGAGAGAGGAGAGCTTTCCCCTCTGGTTAGCAGGTAGAGGTGGATTGTGGGTATACTGGGAATTAGTGTCATTAAGGTCAGAGGGGTTCTCATCTGCTAATGGTCTTTTAGGTTTTTTTACTGCCACCAAGGAAAGTGAATGCGTCAGGTCATTTCGTTTGGAGAAACTTTGGAAGTTCTTGCATTGAAAGTCAGATTCGATATGACCATGCAGGAGCTGTGCATTGAGCTCGTGTTTGTGCCATGAGGAGTTTATTTTTTTACCGCCCTGGTGGAGGGACCATCCTTTCAGACCACCTACCCAGAGTTGTCCTTGCTCTCCTGCTCCTCTTCGCACTCCGGCTTCATGCCCTCTGCTCCAAGGCGAGCCGTCGATGAACCCTCGTCCGCGTCCCCCTTCAGGGGACTATCGTCCTCGTCATCGTCGTCGTTTCCGCTGTCCTTCCCCTCTGTTTTTGATGGCTCGGACTCCATTTTGTTTCGGGTCAAATCAGGTTTCTCATCCTGCGAGTGACAGATGCGTTGATTAAAAACAAGCGTGGGAGAATTTAATAGAGACATATTTATCTTAAGAAAAATGATGATGATTTGAATTGAGCAGCATTAAGGAGAATGCACCTTGCAGACTACGGACTGTGCACTACAAGGTTCTGCATCCACTGGGGCTGTCTGCTCCTCAGAGCTGGAGGATGCAGTGGCTGCTCCTCCAGCCTCCCCCTCAGACTTCACCTCCCCCTTGGGACCCTGCTTCAAAGGGAGGTCCATCCTGAACGTGATGGCGGTGGAGGTGCAGTATTCCTCAAATCCATACAAGTACCTAAATGGTAAAACAGTCGTTGTCAATGAAACCAGAAAATCCCCAAATCTAGCTCCACTTCTCCTTTGTTAAAAGCTACTTTTGCTAGAAGACAGAAGCTTAGTTCAACTGTGAGAAATAAAGAATACTGTAAACGTAACACGAAAGACATCCAGATGGACACTGGAGACTACAGGCATGTCGGTCTTGCAGGAAAACTACAGTAACATACACTTCATCTGCCCAAATGAGTTGTTTAGTAAAAAGCTTTGAGGAGGCAGCGTCTGTACGTACTTGCGGTAAGCACATTTGACATTGTAGCCGGCGGCTGAGTTGAGCACTGGGATTCCCAGATCCTGATAGACTTGCTTCCAAACGGAGCCGCTTTCAATCTGCTCAAACATTGGCACAGCGTCAGTACACATCAAAGGAGGCAAGTGTGACCAAAGTCCAACTACATTAAGAGGAGTCGCCGTCAAAGTGGCACTCACATTGTCAAAGCCTCCCAGTTTATGCACCAGCCTGTAGAGCTTGAACAGGTTCAGGTTCCTGTAGCCCAGCACTGGTCGTTTGTTGATGGGAGTCCCTGAAGAGGTGAAACACAGCACAGCAAAGTATCTTAAGACTGCAGTCAAGAACTTGCACTTAGTAACATTTCCATCACTGAAACATAGAGATCTTTTCCTAAAACTACACATTAAAATTGAACCTTAAAAAAAGCTAAGCCCTAAAATAAGCGAGCTAAGAAAAAAAATGTTTTCCAAGAACACCAGGCCTATCTGCACTCTGGCCTCACCTCTGTCTTCCATGAACTTGTACAGCTGCTGCAGAAAGTTCTCGCGCTCCTCTGGGAACGGCTCCACTTCCTCCTGCGGACAGGAAACAAGACAGTTTGAGGATCTTTTTATTTTGTTCTTACTTGGAGGTTGTGGGGTTGAGATGAAGAGTGTGCGCAGAGTTCTGCCGCTACCTCCTCCTCCTCGCCGCTGGCGTCCTCCTCCTGCTCTTCCTCTTCATCCTCATCGTCGTCCTCGCTGCTGGAGCTTTCTTCTTTTACCTCTGTCTTCCAGGTGCTGGGCACGACAAACTGCTGCTGGAACTCCAAGGCTGCATCCAGTGCTGCCAAACACACACACACACACACACACACACACACACACACACAGTGAGTAAGATTGCATATTAACTTAAAGGGCTGCTCACCAGCTGCTGGTATAATCTAGCAAACTCGAGCTTCATCAGTTTCACAGACAAAACAATCTTTGCAAGACATGACAAGATGCTCCCAGATTGTTCTTCACATGAAGAAAAATCAAGACTTCTTAACCTTTTGCTGTTCTGAGGGCGTGATAGGTGCACGGATGTGTGTGTTTGCATACGTGTGAGCCCAGAATTGAAGTAATCCAATAATCAATTAAACCAGAGCAGCTTAAGGCAAAATACCTTAACACACAATTGTTACTGGTTCACTAAAAAAATGTCTGTGCAAGTGTTACCTTAATGCAGGAAATAATAGACCCATATACAAAAATAGGACGGTATTATAAAAAGACATTTTGACATGAGCTCGAGCAGCCGTGCAAAGAAAGCAGCGTGAAAATCTGTCAGGAGTATTTGCAGTGACGCAGAGCGGCAGAAGCATTCAGCCACAATGTCACAGGTGGGTTTAAGGAGCATCTAACCACCCTGGCAGATGCTTGTTTTACGCTTTTGTAATGCGGAAAAATATCACAGTTGTGAGTCAACCACCTGTGAATACCAAGACTGGTAGAATCCAGAGCTGTTTCCTAACTGTAATTATGAAAGAATCTGAGCTCTGCAGCAGAAAAATGGGGGCACTATATAAAAAGCCTGGTGAGGACTTCAAATAAAAATAGACTCGACAGTGACAGGAGCTCTCCGCCGCTGCATTCCACAGAACAAAAACAAAACTTCCCTTTCTTCAGTCTGTCGAGCTGCAAACCCACTCTCCACAGATGTCAGGGACTGGGAACGTGCTATGCAGCGGTTCTGTGAGAGTTCACCTCTCAAAGCTTTACTTCAAACTCACCTGGTTTGAGCCCCGCATCAGCTTTTGGAGGACAGTCGCTGTTCATCTCTCGCACATCCTTCCGCAGCACCGTGTAACTGCAAAATGCAGCAAGTCTTATTAATACGTGCACAGAGGTGACAAAGTGTGGACAGTGCTGAGTGTTAATCCATCAAAGTTGAGCTGTGTGGTGCAGCTGTAACCAAACGAGGCCAGAAACTAAGGAGATTTTAGTTTTTTCTGAAACAAATGTATGACAACTGGCGGAGGAAATACCGCACTCTGAGTTTATAGCTTAGCTATCGCAACAACCTCAAAACGTGAGCAGACACGACTGCTTTCCCAGCCTACTTTCTAACAACAGCTTTACAGCAGCTGGACTAAGTGTTGGTGATTTGGCAGATAGATAGATCTTTGGAGCTTGTGAGCTGAAAGCAGTCTGAGGCTTGGCGAGTGTGCCAGAGAGACGATTTGCTGTGGTGTCTATAGGCAGCTGAGCCGATCCAATCGCTGCGTTTGTCATGGAGGCTCGTAGACAACAGACACCTGGGTTTAATGACGTTTCCTATAGCTAATCCTTTTTCACTGTATTGGAGATGTTAAGATGTCTAAGTGTGTTTGTACAGACAAGAACCCTTGTCCTTGTCTGTACAAATACACTTAAAGCTCCCTCACACATACAGTGTTTACTACTATACAATACAATTCTACAGTTTACTGTTGGCCTTCTCTGTTGTTGCACTGTTGTATTGTGTGTATTTGACTGTGCGTATAAGCTTTTATTCCACTGTATACCTGAATATTGGTATACTGACAATAAAGTGGAATTGAACTGAAACAGACAAACAGGGCTAAGAGTCATCAGACACTGGCTTAGCAGCAGCGTATGGCTGTAGTTAGACACGGTTAAGCGCTAATGTCAGCACGCTTACATGCTCACAGTGACAACGCCAACATGTTCAAGAGATGTGTTGTTAACCACCTCGATCTCAAGCGTGCTATTTGCTAATTAGCGCTAAACAAAAACAACAGCTTAGGCTGATGGGATGGCCATCAGTGCTGCAGGAATGTGGTCATAAATTCAGGTATTCAGGACAGAAGCAAAGATTGAGTCCAGATGATGGAGCTATATGGAAACCATGAATGTCACAAACAGACATACAGATACAGACATAGACATATATGGTATGTATTTATCTGTATAACAGGACCAGGACTGCAACCAATGCAACAACTAAACTAATTACTTTTTCACTGATTAATCTGCAGATTGTTTTTATGTAAAAAGAAAATGTTAACTCATACCACTAATCGATTAACAAAATTGTTTTTAATTAATCTGCTCTCAGTTGACTTATTGCTTTACTGACTAATTGTTTCAGTTCCAAATTATGACAAGGACATCCAGCCTTTAAATCGCTCTTTGAGTGAGCTCACACTGAATAGTCTTTTTCTGTGCACATCAATAGCAGACAAGTTCAGCATGCCGACTGAACAAAGAAAAAACAAAAAAAACGGCTTCTGTTTCCTTTGTTACTATGGTGACCATGTTTGACTTAATAAGAATAACCACTTCCTGAAATCTCCTGTCTCCCCATCCTGGATGTGACCTCGCTTAGCCTAAAAAAAAAAAAAAAATAAATCCAGAGCCATTGTTTTTCAAAGGCAGTTGAATAGTTACCACTAACAACCGCAAGTATCTCCAGGGTAAAGGACATGCTGACCCCCCCCCCCAGACGCTGCGCGGGAGAGGTCGCATGGCTTATGGATGTGACCCCTCTTTAAAGAACCAAAAAAAAAAAAAAAAAAAACCACACAGGGAGCAGCAAGTTGGAATACCTCTGTGATAATAGACGAAAAGAGGTCGACATAAATGATAAAAAACACAATACAAGTGGAGCGTGTTTGTTGTGAAAGAATGGAAAAGGCACTTGAAAAGAGTAAACACAGAAAAGGCGCTGAGGGAAATGCTGCAGCGCTGTAACAACTGTAGCATCACTGAAAAGAGGGTATACATATCTGTATGTGCAGTCTGAAACTGTGTATGTGACCAACTTCTTAAAAATGTTTTAACTTCCCTTCTTCAGGACTTTTTGTGCAACATTCAATATATCATAACATAACAGAAATATTGTAACATAACATAAAGAGATAAGCAGGATAAACCACATGGATGCACATGAGTAATATTAATATCATCATTGATAATCCATGCACATAAAAAGCAAAAAGGATCAGCGGGCAACAAACTTGAAAATCTCATTAACAATAAAATGGATTTCCAGACTTCTTACATTATTATTTCTTGCATCTAACCCTGGACACACTACGCTGCTTTCAGTGAGTGAAATCAAACAGCTACAAAGCAGAGAGGAAAACTGCTGCGGTGCGATTTAATTTGCAACCAAAGCCATCACAGGGCGCCGCGCTCAGGAAGCAAATACCTCACAAGCATATAACTCCCAGTTCTTCTCTGATTTATCATCCCTTATCTTATCCCTCTCATCACCTCTACCCTTCACCTGAGTCGCAGACAAAATACGAGAGATAAGAGGGACTTTTTTCACACTTCTGCTACAGATTAGGAGTCATGCTGATGAGTTATGTGGGGTGTCTATTAAGGAATCCACACTCAAGGCTGTTCGCTCATCAGCAGAACTCAGACGGACAGTAAAGTAGACTATTGGAGCAGCGAGCAAACATCAGATTAATTTATGTTGAGTGTGGAGCATGTTTCTACCCACATACAGAAAGACTGCAGTAGCAAACCGCCAGCTGAGTGCTGACTCCTGACAGGGCTTATTCCTCTTTGCCACAGACAAAACAATCTAGTTGTGCGGTTCCACAGAGAGGGAAGGCTGCAGGGAAGCAACACCGACTCACCTCAACAGTAACTTACAGCCCGAGGACAAATAAAACAACACAATCCAGCGCTGCCGAGGAAGGCACACAGTTCTGTCCTTCTTATGCTACAAACACTGTACTGTTATCGTTTTAATTCATGTTTTTTCCCCAGCAGGCGTAATCAATAAAACAAATGGTAGAAATGTCAGCAGCTCCATCAAATAAAATAATAATACAGAGGTTTGTCATGATAAATGTCTTTGGATAAAAACATATTTCAAAAGGCTAGACGCACCAATCTGACCTGAAACATTTGAAAATATGTTAATATATGAAGCAGTAACCTTTTGTATCCACTGTCCTTTTTGCAAAGGTTCACTGCACATATATCACATTAATATCACATTATTAGTTGATTACCTGACTTACACAAAATTAATCAACAACAACTTTGATTCATCCGCGGAGTAAAAATACCATTTATAATATATTTGCTCATCACAGCGTCGACAGAGATTGGTTTCTTGGTTTCCACCTTATGTGAACTAAATGCCCTTTAGTTTCTGGCCTCTAAACACATTACGTATTTATTCACCTCAAACAAAAATAATCTCTTAGTACTGATTATTAGTGCTGCTTCACACATCATATAAAGTGGTTTTCAACACACTAAGGACGACTCACAATTTTCCATCCTTGAAGGAGCGGACGAAGATGTTGTCCTTCTTCATTGTCACGTCTTCATGGCAGTCCGGGGAGATGACCTTGTTGCACAGAAACAAGAGACAGTGAAGAGGTCAGACGAGGTGGCACTGTCTGTGTGAGACAGTGTAGTGTGTGGATTACTGATTACTGATGGATTACAAAATATGCTGTCTACGAAACCAAACAGGACAAACAAGCGAGCGTGGATGACGAGCGGCGTGTGAGGGGCTGCGCGCCCACACGCAGCATGTGCTCCTGCTGTTTACTGGAGTTTCTGGAGGAGCAACAGCAGTAGGAGTTGTTCCAGTGTCACGGTCTAACCCAGAGGAGGCAGCACTGCCGTTATGGAGATTTAATTTCCACCAGGACTCTGTTCCTGCTCTCACTCTAAATACAGCATGCACACAGGCACACACAGACGCTTGCATGGTGGAGGCTTTTACTTGATCACTATGACTCATGTGTATCTCTGCGATACCCTTTTCCTCTCTGACACAAGTGCTGCGCTGCAAATGCGCACATGGTAGCACCCAGCTACACACGGAGACCTGACATTAGAGCTCATGGTTTGTGCACAGCCTTGTATCATCCATTGCATGAGACATCCTCCAATGTGCTGCTCCACCCCTCTGCCATACGGTCACAGTATAAACAATGACAGGCTACTGTGTAATGTACTTCCCTGGGCCGTCACAGGGAGGCAGCATGGAGCTCAGTCCTCAGCAAGCCAAGAACAACAAACCCTGGAGGTGGGGCCCTGCTGACTACACAGTTAAAGGGACAGCTTTCCCCACCCTCTCCTATTCTCCCAGTTCAACTTGTAACACTTACATAAACAAACAGCGCCTGTCACCACTGCACTGTGCACTAACAGTGGTTGAGAGTTGAGGGTGGGTTGGAACAAATGGACTGGAAAAGACTGAAAGCATCAAACCGGTGTTTGTGCAGCGCTCATGCACACATCAGAGAGCGAGTCACATCTTCTTCCTCCAAAATAAGAGATGAGCCTTTAGACTTTCTCAAAATCTTCGCTACAGAGGTCGGGCGGCTAAGTGCAGCAGCATTATTCCAACATGTCATGGTGAGCAAATGCTAATCAATAGGATCATCCTTCTGAGGTTACACAAGCAGGTGGCACAATGCAGTGAATGTGCTGGAGGAGCGGCAGCGGTGATAGAGAGCAGTGAAGGAAGGGAAACCATGAGCTCACCAGAGCAGGATACCACGTGGTCTTCTTTTTGTCCCCCGTGGCGACCCCCTCGACGCTGACCACTTTGCCGAACAGATCCTCATTCTGCCGCTGGTCGCTCTCCTCTTCCTCGCTGGAGGATGAAGACAACTCTTCTTCTTGACTGCGGAAGAAAGGGAAAGTCTACTCAACACAAAAGTGCGGTGCAGTAATCTACAAAATAGTGAAAGAATAAAAGCTGACATTTCAGTTTTAATAACAAATCAGGTCATTTTTGAGGGAAAAAACAATTTGCTTGTTTCATTTTAAAAAAAAAAAACAACAGTTTTCTGCTTTTTTGTCTTCTTTGGTTTAAAACTGAATATTTGTAGGTTTTTGGTCTGCTGCTCAGGCAAAACAAGCAAATGGGAAAAGGAAAGGTTCACTATTTACTGACAGATTATAGACTAAATGATTACTCAGGTAATGAAGAGAGGAATCGTTAGGTGCAGCCCAACTAAGAACATACACCACTCCGTTATTTAAGAATAATATATGAAATTGGGTCATTCTACCTGAGCCTTCGAGTGTTGTTAACTGTTGTATCTCATCAAAATCAATGAATTAACTAGTCCCAGGTTGCAGTCCCCAATAATCAGACTAAATGCTGAAAGTGTTGTCATTAGTTCGAGGACAGAGCTGTGTTCACATCATTATCTTCATACAGCACCTAAAAGATATTGGCATTTCATAATAAATCCATCCAATATATAAACCTGTAAGGAAAATAAAACAGCGAGCGCTGGTTTCTGCAAACCAGTCGTGCTCTCATTTAACTGCTGCTCAGCCAGAAAACATCAAAAGGCTTCAAACTAACAATCCGCATCACACCACAAACCCTCCACAAACTTTTCTGTCTTATCATTGTGTAGCACAGCGAAACATCAGGCGTGCTCTACTGATGAGCTCACGCATTAGGATCGGTGTATTGACGAGCCGGCTCGGTCTCCAACCGTCTGACAGCCATAGGGATGCTCAGGATGACGCCCTGACTGCGACCAGCAGACAGGCGGCCATGTCTCTGAGTGATCATGCAAGCAGCACCAGCAGGCAAACAGATCCGCCGTCCTCTTTTTATGCCTCACTAGGTCTGCTCTGAGCACAACTCTATGTACATACACGCTCACACACACACACACACACACACACACACACACACACACAATATCTGGCACGACTCAAGAGCAGTAAATCAGCCAGGCTGCTACTACTACTACAACAACAACAACTACTAAGCTGTGAATCAAAGCACTCTAGTTACTCAATGAAGGAGAGACTATAATTCATGCAGGAAAGTGTTTGAGTTTCATATAATGACTACAGTACCAGAAACAATCGCCTTAGCTTTAAGAAAATAGACTGACATTTTGGAAAATGCACTCACTCACTCTCTTACTGCAAGCTGTAAGCACCTCTCTTTGGTGTGGGATGAATATCAATCTCGAGCCAACAGGTGATTAGCTTATCTTAGCATAAATATTGGAAACAGGGAAAACAGCTAGTCTTGCACCATCCAAAGGTAAAACAAATAAAATCTGCTGACCATGTATTTATCTAGTTTGCTCAGCAGTGATGTTTCTAAGTAACCTGAAGTTCCTTACTTCTGGAGTCACTGCTCCCAGCCAAGAAATAGTCCGACAGATGACCTTCAGCAGAACCACAACGTGCTGGTCTTACACTTTAGGTTTTGACAAATGACATATAACGCGCCAGTTAGAGTGCTTTAGACATGCTGATAGGAGGACTGTGTTGCCTTTGGACACATTCATCCCAGCTTCCCATTTCAAGTCTTTATGCTAAGCTAAGCTAAGCTAAGCACCTGTTGGATCGAGATTGATATTCATCCCACAGACAAAAAGAGGTGTTGACCTACGCATTTCATGCCAAACAGGGACAGAAATAAGCACATGTCCCAACTATTCCATTAACAGAGCAAGAAGAGAAATAACTGATTGATTAGCTCTTTTCTTTTCCAATCTCCCACACTGTGAATCCTTGTAGTTCAAGAGTTAAGACACGATTAGTGCACATGAAGGTCCAAGGTGCTAATGTGCAGCCGGGACTGCTCTGAGTCAATATTGCATCAATGTTTAGAGTAATATTGACTTTTCTCTCAGTGCCATTAGCAAGGGGTGTCAGAAAACGAGATTATGTAGCAGAGTGTCCTCTTTATAACACAGAGGAGCCACAATTATACCCAGCGCCAAAAAGCCCTCAGCAGTTCGTATTCCCTGATGAAAACTGCAATCTCCCAGGAGAAGACACATCAGAGCATAAAACACCCACTAGAACATTTGAGTCAAGAGGAGGGGAGGGGGTGCACGATATTCAGCAGGACCACGCCGCGCTCGCACGGCGTGCACGCGCAGGAACCCGGCGTGATTAAGGAGCTGGAGGAGGCGAGTGGGCTCTCCTCTTGCAGGCCTCAGGGGTTGTTTATGAAGGGATGGAGATGAGAGTAAATCTTTCATTTCAACTGCTGTCAGCATACTTTGGAATAGTGGTGGTGGTGTGTGTGTGTGTGTGTGTGTGTGTGTGTGTGTGTGTGGTTGCCTGTTGCTGATGACTGTGGATCGGTACAGAAGATCCCTGCGCACCAGCATCACAGACCTCTGATATATTAAAGTTGTTATGAGCCCTGCAGGATGTACAGAGGCAGAGGATGATACTCACATTGGGTTTGATCGTCGGCCGCGGTTTCCCTTCTTGCCGATGACGGGTGTGCCAAAGTGCTCGGGGTTGGTGAGAGGGAGTCTGTCGAGTGTCTGTGCAGGAGACAAACAACAGCAGAGAGCCTCAGCACCTCCTTCTCAGACAATAAATCGCAAGACAAAAGATTTATCCTCCAAACCTGAAGGAAATTCTCTTGGTGGGTTTTCAGCAGTTATAAATGGAGGGGTTTACCCAGCACTCCAGACACAGGCAAACCTGGCAACTTTGCTACGATATCATTTTATGTTTCCTGGAGATATTGCACAGCTGAACTTCTAAATGCCAATATGGGACCATTCATAAGCAGCGTTTTAATTTGAGCACTGTGACTGAATAAAATAACATTAAAAAACTACATAATGAGCTTTGCTGAGAGATGACACTGGTATAAAAACTGCAGGGCAGCATGATACTCGCCTCGCTCTCTGCAAAGTGACGCGCTCCTTTCAGGCAGAGAGAGGAACGCCTCAGGGTCTTCTCGTCGCCATCGTCAAACACTGCAGAGACACAAACTTAGGCTTATTAGGCTGCTGTATGTAGGCCAGGAGTCCACCAACACACAAGCATGCACACTTAAGCACAAATAAACTCCCTGCTTGGTAACAAAATGTCTGATTTGTGACATTAAAAGTAAATCATGTTTGACTTTTGAGGCTCAGATGGATCCTCCAGCAGGCAGGGACAGAGTGGCGACTGGCTCGCAGCTTTCTTAGAGCTTCAAGGACCCTCTGCTACTCAGAGAGTGGAGTAAACGGTAAAATTAAACATACTTTGTTTATCTATGTATTAACTGATAATAAATCTGTCTGATATTAATTCTCCACAGACAAGTGGTTCTCAAACTTCTTCTGGCTATTGAACCCTTCAGAAGCTGTGAAAGGGAAAGGAAGAAATGTGAATAAAGGATTTAAGCTGAATGTTAATGAGATCAAGATCAGCATGATGGCATCGGTGAACACTTGTTTATTTTACACACATAAATAAAATCCATTCCGCTGTGTTTCACTCCATATTCATTCTCAGGCTTTCTTTTACAAGAAACATCCATATTAAATATAATAAAATACGCTTTATATTGAATAACTCATGGAAGTTTCTTTCTTTCTCAATTTCAGCAGCCACATCGTCCCCAAAGATAAACCCTGATGTGTAAAATCCTTAAATTCTATTACTTAGTGCTCAAAATGTAGTTTTTGTTTTCTCATTGACGAATGAAAAGAGTGAAAATGTGTCAGGACGAGTGTTTCGAGACGGGGAAACCCCACGGGCACTCTTAAGCGATGAGCAGCTGCTGAGAGACTACAAATCTGAGCAGCAGTCTACACTCTGTATACTCTGGATTATCCAACACTGTAACAGTGTAGTCTTAAAAGACTTGCAGTGACAAATTACAAGCAAAAACTATTTGCTGCCTCTCAGTGTGAAAACGTGCAGCTTTTGTGGCTTTTTCACACCTTTTTTTTACATTTTTTAAATACATATATGCGTTTTGCAGAAAGGTAAAAGTGCAATTTGGCAATTTGATTATTTTTATTTCAATAATCACACAAACAACAATATCGGCTTGAAGATTTGCATAATCTAAGCAACTTTTCACTGTGAAATCTTTCAATTCTTTCAAAACAATTGAAAATTGTGCTTTCGACAACTTTAATTATAATGCTGATGGAAAGCCGAAACCCTGAAGATCCCTTAAAGTTGAATCTTATGAACAAGATCGCTGCAGGGAGAGTATAAGTGAGTGAGCGAGGAGGGCAAGCAGACGGCTTGTTATTGACTTACCAACAGTATATATACTAGCATCAGTCAGCTTATTGATTGTAGCCTCCTGGTAGACTCCATCCTGATTCTTCACCTCTACAACAGCACCAACCTGTGGGGTGTGGGACGGGTGCACTGCTGTTATTTAGGATCCTTATATGCTGCTGCTGCTGATAAATCTAACAATGTGTTTTAAAGTTATGATGCAGCCATATTCCTGCTACAAGAAGCATAATTGATTTGCACTCTAACTGCAGGGTTGGCGTCTCATTGACTGACTCTCTTGTGGTTTTGCTACATACACCATACACCTTAAAGCCAGAAACAGGCGAAAACTGTAGTAATTATGCGTAAGTAATGACTAAAGTATGTGTGTGTCTCCGTCTTTCCCGCATTACCTTTAGAGGTCCTTTGATGTTTTCATCATGGACCTCAGCCGTGGACAGATCTGGTTTAAAGGTCACCTGGGGGAAGAGGGAGGGGCACAACAGGGCAGGAGAATCAGTAACGAGGACAAACAAACAGTTCGTTAAAGGCCTGACCAGGACACATCAGTGTTACACTGCACAGAGGCAGCACGTCCCTACGAGTGCACCCGGACTTTATAACTGCAACACACTGATTGGATGTACTCTTGGCAGCGACAGTGGTTTGTTTGATACCTCTTGCTGCTGTTATTGTTTGAGATCATTAAGACTTCTTAGTGTCGTTGGGGAAGCAGCACGCGGGTGAGCATTGAATACTGTGACTCATTTCTGGCATCGCTGAGCTACTGAGCCCAAATTGGCAACTGCACCGCATCTGCTCGCGCCAACTGTGGTGGATTTCTGTTGTGAATGTAAGGGCTACGCTAACTGACCTCCCCCCATCCCACCCCACCCCACTTTGCATCTGCCTTCGCAAAAGTGAGGCACGGAGGATCACAATCTGATCACGCTGTGGCAGACTCGCATCTGCACGGTGACCTGGCAACACTGAGTGACAGAAAAGACCACAAGGCATGCGCACAAACACACACACACACACACACTCACACAGAAACAGACACACAGCCATTTACTGTGACATATTTTCCAAGGAGCATGTGTGAAAAGTGTTGAAGCAGCCAGAGGAACAGAATCTGTTTAGCATTACACATGCCCCTCCCTGCTTTATATATCAAAATCATCACGCTCTTCCCTCTCCCTTTCCTGGGGGAAATTAAAAGTATTTTGGAGAGCATTAGCTCGTAAGATAGTAACACAATCATAATGGAAAACTGGCGTCACTTTTATTGACTCTGAATTAGTTCAGAATCAACTGTCAAACACCCCCACCTCCCATCTCGGCAAACAAATTCAGACAAAGCTCCCTCCAGTCAGTTTCAACAACACAAACAGCAATCAAAGTCTCGCTGTGAAGACAGGATCAAGATGATGACTGAAAGAAACACACACTGTAAGACGGTGCTGAATTGTCGGGTCATAATATAAGAGGGAAGAGAAAAGGCATAAAAAGCTTCCTGAGGCAGCGTTTCATCAGTTTTGGAGATGATAACGTTCCTGCCTGGTGGAATAAAGGAATCCCTCTCCACAGAAGGAGGGCGGGTGACTATTCGCTGTCCGAGCCGAACGACACCTGAATATACTGACAACCACCAAACTCCCAGAAAACTTCCTGCATGGCTCAACAGAGGTCTCCAACTGCACTCCCACTGGTGAACCACTGGGACTTAACAATGGAAGAAGATGTGAAAGCAGATTTCTGATAAAAACAGATCCTCCTCCCAGCGAATGTAACAGATGTTACAGCTCCCAATCAACTGTGTTACAAGACTGTTTCTTCAAATGAGCTGCGGGAAGTTTTACTTAACTCATCAAATGGTCAGTGAGTGTGTGTTTATATGCCAAGTGATTCTGTTTACCTGATATATGTGAAGGGGACTGTTTGTATATTCAAGTACATTGGACTGAGAAGGTGTGTTCTGTGTCTTCTGGCCTCAAACAGCAGAACGACACGATTGAGCGGAGACTTTATGTTTGATAGTTCAGGTAAAACAAGTAGTCCCTCTTATTTCCCAGCAGATGATCTCCCTCCTCAACACCCCTGCCTCTGCGCATTAATGAAGCCTTCTGCTGCTGCGACTTCACGTGCCGTCTTCTTTATTGTTATTTTGATGAGTAACGGGACCCGGCTGAAAGTTTGGCACATGCACACGGATGAACTCAAGTGTGTGAGCTTTCGCCATTTGCGTCCTTGTAAATTTTCATCTCTTCGTGGCCGTAAATGTCTGCCCATTGACTGCTTGCATTAACGCTGCCTCCAATGAGAGTTCTGTGCATCCAAGTATAATGGAACTAAAAGGGAAAGTTTCCTGTTTACTTTACAGCAGACGGACATAAGTTTGAAGCTGTGTGGGTGGGCGTAAGTGGGGGAAAATGTAAATAATCATTAAGTAATAATCTGCCTCATTTCTGTTGTAAACTCTGCAACTGTTCTCCTTATAAACACTAAATGGAGGAAACTATCGTGCCGTGCTGAATTGATCCTAATGGCACTAAACCATCTGAAAAGCGACATGTGGAAGTGTTTTGGATTCAACACCACGGATTAATTGTGGAGCTTTTCCTGCCTGTAGCCACATCACCACAACGACAACAACAACAACAACAACAAGTCAGATTTAAAAATGTAATATTAGTTTACAGTTAGGCTACGTGGATTCAGCCTGAAAGAATTTGAACAAATTCAGGGTTTTTATTTGTTCCAAGTTGATTTTTATCACAAAGTGACCGCTACATCTGCAGTCTCTCTTACATTAGTCCATACAAGCTTATACGATCCCTCTTTATCTTAATCAGGATATTTTCATACCTGAAAAAGGTGTGCGTATTTATTTTCCATTTCAGAGGATCTTTGATTTGCAGTCTGCAGTGGAATCCCTCGGGGAAACTTTTAGAAAACGCGCTATCAACACGTGGACTCTGACATGCAGACACAGCACTTGTTACTGTGCCATAGGGTTAGTCCTGACTGATCATATGTGTGCTGAACATGTCACAGTGAGCGATACTGACATGGTGCTAATTGACTTTTTGCAGGTCTTCCAGTGCGGATCATCATCATAAATAAGAATGTCACACGGATCTTTCCCTGGTTTTTAAAAATCACTCGCAAGACACCGGCGCCATATGCCGCAGCCATCGACTTTGTTAAACAAGCAGACAGAGATTAATGAACCAAAGAGCTCAAGAGGAATTCATTACAGTGGAATTTTCAGACTCGCAACAGCCACTGAATAATTGCCATGTTTCAACGTTTGTGTAACAGAGCTCATATTCGCATTACAGCTACCCCCAAAAAACAAACTCAGCCAATTAGCATGGTAATTAATTTATGAGCTGAGACTGTCCCATTAGCTTCGTTTTAGCCCACAATATTCAAACAGAGAACCTCACATGGTCTACTTTGTCATGTTGTTTGTCCCCGTCCGTGAGACAAAGAGGCTCGTCACTTGATTTCAGCCGGTGCGCGGTGCGTCAGAGTGGCAGTGCGTCGCCGCTCTTTTGTCTCTACAGAGGGAACTACAGTGCATTGACACAGTGAAAAAGCCAGCATCCAATCTTTGTTCCTCCCACACACTCGAGCAGAACGAGAGACAAGCGATCTGTCTCTATTGTATTATCCAGATGCTCCAGCCCCACTGGGAAATGAGATACTGTAGTACGAGCATCATGCAATGCCTTCATCAGCAAGGCATAAAACCGAGGGGGATAGAGCAGCCCCACTGTCTCCCCCCTCGCTAGGAAACGTTGAAGCCGTGGGCTAGGACGTGATGTGTACCTGCTGGGCTAGGCCAAACCCTGCATCTGTCACAGCTGGTGCCCTGATCAGTGTTTCAGCTGTGTGAGCAGTACTAACAACCTCGACCAGGTGGGAGAGCTCCAGCACCTAAGCTACATAGCTGGATTTTTTTTTTTTTCCTTGCAACAGCACAGACGAGAAAATTATTTAAATGTCTCTGAATCAAATCTAATGCGAGCACTTTGTAATCATCCCAACAAACGCAGTCACTAAAGAGATATTTTGTCTTTTAAATGGGGCCACATCTAATCTTAACTGCTGGATGTGCATTAAAGCAGAGCTGTGTGATCTTGATTGTAGACCCTTCGCGCAAAGACAAGAGCCCCCTAACCCCGCTGCATTCGGCTTCACACACGATGCGGGCAGACAATAAATTTTTAATTGTGGATCACGAGCTCCTTGAAATGTGACTTACCTTGGCCTTGACGAGCCTCTTGGCAGTCTTAATCTTGGCCTCACAGAAAGCCCCTCTGTACTTGGCACTCACATCCGTCCCTACCGTCAAGTAGGGGGGCTCCTCCAGAGTCTGGGGGGAAAAAAACGAAACCGGTGAATTCAAAGGCTTTTTTATATATAGCTCACTGACACAGGTGTATTCTCACAGCTAAGCCAGGAGGACACGCATACGAGCTTCGCATAGTCTCGGCCAGCTACGCAAAAAAAACCTACCCGGCTCAGTGATTCATCCATGGAAAACACATACCATCTGCTCTGGGTATTGGAAAACAAGCCTCTGAGGGAGCAAACAAAAAGGCCACTTCACTACCGCTTTGATGACTACAAAGAAGAAGCTATCTGAAACACATAGCACCATCTTGTGTCATCATTGGATGTTTATCAAACCCCAAGAACAGATTTGCGGAGGGTAGAGCACACAGAGGAAACAGACTATCTGTGTGTGGATGAGGGCAGGCGAGGGCTGTGGTTCGTGTAGTGTAGAGAAGGATTTACTGAGGGTGGTTTGCTGAGGCTCGAGGAAAGGCCTAACATAACTGGCATATTTTCTAGAAGAAGACCCTAAGTGGGCTGCACTTCCTGCTGACAGGACACATTCACACCAACTGCAACATGTTATATATGCACATGACAGCAGGTTTTAAAACTGCATCCTACTTAATGTGCAAATGTACCCTGATTTAGCAGTGCACCCAACACAAAAACACATGTTTTGTTGTCGTGAATGAATGAAAGCAGTGTTCTCATGCTAAACAGACTCCCAGACAATTTCACAATAAAATACAAAATTCACCACCAGAAGATGGCTCTGTTCATTTAACTTATGCAGCATTTCATACAGACTCACTATGACCTCACAGACACAAATGAAGTACATCCATCTAAGGGTGTTTGTCTTAGTTCTTGCTCCTATGAGGAGGGCAAACAGCGTACAGGTTGCCATTCCAACTACACCACTTGCGGTGCAGGAACGTATCACTGGCCCAAGCTGCCGGAAGCCTCTGTGACACACACTCCTGCGCCATGGCTGAAACACTTCTAGACCTGAAAAGTCCACGTCTGTGAATTTGAGAGCTCTGACATGTTTTTTTTTTAACCCAAATTAATTTGTTACTATCAAGATTTCAAGTTTTCTGACTAATTTTATTCATGAATCCTAATCCAGGTCAGATCCTTTGTTTGCTGTAACCTCTTGGACTTTGAGTTAAAAATAACCCATCACTTTGGTGTAAACACTTGCTCTGGTTCCCGGCGTATTGAACAAGAGCAAAGCCTTGAGTGGCATGAAAAAAAGCCGTTTTATTGCGAAGTAGCACAGAGTGCTTTAGCAGAAGTGAGCACAGCAGCTTTGGGGGAAAAGGAAAACAACAAAGAAAAACAGCTGCTCTGCCTCTATTACAGCAACGTTTTGCAGGTGCAGCACACATCTGAAGTGCCAGCATTGACTGAATGCTACTTTTGAAATTGTGGATTTTTGCTCAGGAAGTTGTCAAAATGCTGCTCGCAGCCTCCTGCCACAACCATTACACCCTGACTGAGTGCCTCCTCTCTCTGTGATCCCTGTACACACTGTAACATTAATGACATCAACTGCATTAGACTGACTTATGCAGGCCTGTGTCAGAAGGAGCTGTAAAAATATACATATTCAATCGGGGGTTTTGAACTCAGGAAAATACAATATTAAATGACTCAGATCAGTATCTGGGTCTCATAAACATGACAAGGACATCACTAATCTGAGTCATCACTGAACTGCTAACAACGCTGGGTGAAATTCATTGCACGGATGCGTGAAATGGAAAAGGTGAAACAGCAATATGATTAAAAATCTACTGTCCAAGTATCCAAATGAACATTAGGGTTTCATATCCCTCGTTAATTTATCTGTGACCTGAGGCTAAATCCTACATTATCTTATCTGGCCGAGAACTAAAACAAGTAGCAGCGTCGGGCCGCTGTGTCAAACCTCGAGAATAATCCCATTTATAAGACATTAAGAGAGGTGAGACTGGTTATCTGACGAGAAAACACACCCTTTCCATCAATCAAACAGGTGTTACGCTAAGTCTCAGCCAAGTTATCATGCAGCACAGAGTTTGGCTGTTGTGCAAATATGATGCTCCGACTGATATCAAAGATTAGAAGTAGATCCAGCGCTCTTCACGAAAAATAAATGTGGTGCCTTGCCAACTGTAATAAACCAAATCCAGCTTCCTGAAAAACATTTGTGTCAACTTAAAAGCCGGGTTTCACAGATTTTATTATCTTGTGCTGGGAAGTGGCTTTGCAAACAGAACTCTTAGAGATGTGTTTCTCTGTGCACTCTGTGTGGTTTAAAATAGTGAATATAGAGATAGCTTCTGTCAACATATCCCTGCGAGAGAAAAATGCTAATGGATCAAACACTCATCCATGGAAAGATGAGCTCAAACTGGCTGCAAACAGAAACATGTTTCTTAACAGATGGACGAATGACATCGCCTGTGTTCAAAAGGCCATGAGTGTGTGACAGTCAAGCCGGACCCGGTTGCCTCTTCTCCAGTGTCTCTGGGATTCTGACAGATGGGATTCAGGGGCAGAGTCCAGTGCACTTCAGCCTCCCCACCTCTCAGATAAACACCTCATTAGTCTTTAGTGCAGTCTGGCCTCAGCACCAGCTGCCCTTGCCAGCACCGGGTTTACATGACGCAGAAGCCATTTCCACTGGCTAACCAGCGCTTTTGTCAGTCATGGCTGCAACACTGAGCTGGACTGCTGCCGTTTACTGTTCAAGCTCCTCTGTCACACTGATATAGTTGTCTTCTTTTGCCTGTCTCTTTGTTCTTTTTCGAAGAGGAGTCATACTACTGAGTCAGAGAGGGCAACTCGACAGCTGTGGCTGCCAAACCTCCCTAACTTAACAAGACGGGGGTGATAACACTACTGAGGCCAGATTTACATTTGTCATGCTCACATGCCAACACAAACAGAGGACAGTTTGTTGTTTCCACTGATAACGCCCCGCCTCCCTGCATTCAACTAAAGCTATGAAAGAATTCCATTCCTTGGATTAGATTGCCATTTAGCCTTCAGCTGTCTAGAGAAAAACACTGACTCCTTTTCTTTTTTTCAACGCTCCTTCCCGGTGCTGAGCGACAGACAATGTTCCCCCCACTCAGAGGATCAACCAATCAAGATGACTAGGCTCAGGGAGGCGGAATTCCTGTGCCTCTGGGAGGTGTGACATCCTCTCACCAAGTTAAAATAAGCCAAATCGCCACGCACCTCACAAGAGCTGCTCTCATCTCCGGTTCTGTCGTAAAAACAGCAGAGCAGTATTTATCATGAGCCTCAAGCGCCACTTCAGCAAAAGTCAACGTAATGGTAATAGCTGTGGCACAATCAAGTCCAGCTCTCTGGCTATTCACCTAGTGCCGCTGATGTGGAAAATACTCTCCAGGAACACGTGCTTGATTAAACCCATACAAATGTGAATTGGCACTGGGCTACAAAATGCACCTGCGGCTGGCACGGTTAGAAACAAACCGACACTGTAGCTAGGTTTTGCTTGAAGACTTCAAATATGAGGGAAGAAGGCATGCGCAGGTAGTAATTGTGAGGATGATCTGCTTGGCGTCTGTCAGACAAGTGCAGATATAGCATCAGATAACAATGTGAATCTATTCATGCCTTTAAAGCCTTTTCTTCTTCTTCCACAAAGGAACCATCTAAAACAAGTCCCGGAGGTGATGGTGCTCTAGTGTTGTCAACCATGAAGTACCTCAGTCCTGGCCGTTGTATCACACAGTACTGATAACTAGTGATGCAAAGCCTACTCAGTAAATAAAGCTTTCTAGTCCGCGGACAAAACAAGCAATGCCGCCACATTAAGTCAGAGCTCTGAAATGATTGCAGCTTTATCAAAACAAAACATACTGGAGTGACACTGGCAACAGCAGAATGAGATCCGATTCTGCTCAATAAAGACTCGCGGGTCATGAAAAATTTAACAGCCAGCTCCACAGAGCACCAGTTGAAAATAACTGCTTGTGCTGCTGCTGCTTATAGTGCATTTCTTGGACAGCCTGAGCGACTATAGCATTTTCATTCTACAACTCAGTGGAAAAAAAATGCTCACTGGAAGTCATCAAAAGGTAAAAGCTTAAAAAGAAATACTGACGGCAGAGTTGTTGGGTGATGCATGTAAACCATGATTCACTGTTGCATGGCTTCATTGCAGTCGTCAGGGGAGTGGCTCAAGGAACCCATGGTCAATTTCTCAACAGAGCACATTTCTTAGAGCCCGTCCCATAGAAGCATGTGGTTATCCATTGACGTATCAAGACACAGTTGCATCAGTCTCTGCATATCTGTCCCACTGAAGAATTCACACTGTGTGATGTGATGAGTCAAAGTTCACCTTTGCTGGACTTCTACTACGGGTTTTCATGGTCGGCCAAGAGTAGCAGCGTTGTCACGATGAGTCTTGTGTTTGCCGATGTGTTAGTAAAGGAGTCAATTATTCCAGCTCTGTTGTGTCCACTATCGTAGACTGTTATCACAATATTTTCAGTCTGTGATTGCTCTGATCATTATTCAGAGATTATCTACAGCAGATGCATTAAATCCCTTTTGCTGTGGAGTGCAGTAGATTTCTGCTGGACTGAATCCAAATGTAATAAGACCCATATTCTCAATACAAGCATTTATTTTTTTTTAAAGTCAACTACTGCACTCACATCACTACAGACAAATGATCAGTGGTGGACCGTAACTATGTACATGTACTTAACACTGCGCTTAAATGCATTTCCATGTTTTGCAATGTTATGCTACTTTACTGCATCTCAGGGGTAAATATTGTGAAATTCTAGTTACTAAGTGTTTTACCCACCCACATGGGTGTTTTCAATTATCTGAATGGCTGATTCCAGTCATGTGTGAGTTGGGTGGCGCTATGCTGGGAATTATGTGATTTCCCTTGACTCTGTGCGCTAATAAAAATTATAATGGGGTTAATTATCACACCCTGACAGGTACAACTAAGAGTACAGAGGGGTCAGGGACACTGACAGTGGCATGAGAAGATCACTGAGGCGTCAGAAGTGAAACCACCTGTGGGTGTGCGTGCTCACTGCAGGATTTTCAGATAGGTTATCACTGTCAATTCACAGTTACCCTTCTATTAACAGTATGCAGATGCAACACAGACTTAAAGTGCTGCTTATATTTTGATGTATTAGTAACAAATTAATAACATATCTAAAATATAGTATAATATACTTTTACTTTTGCTATTTTACAGCACATTTTTCTGATAATACTTGTGTAAATTACCCAGGTAACATTCTGAATAAAAGACTTATTAATTGCTCTGTTACACTGACTACTGCCACTTTTACCACTTACATGATTAACTCAGAGATGATGTAAAAGCAGCTGTTGCAACTTTCTCTAACCATTTCCAATTTCTGGGTGTGAAATAAGAACTGGTCATCTAATCAGAGTTTTAGTTTGTAATGAATGTGTCTCTATTGTGTGTTGGTATGTTTCAAGTTGCACAACTGGGTGAGATGATGTTAGGAACATAAACTGGTTTATATTCTGCGGTTGTACCACTTAAGGGTGGTGGAAACAGGATTACATAACAGTTAAATGTCTCAGTGAAATCAAGAGAACTAGGCTGCAGTGTAACAAATTCATTATTTTCATTCATTATTACATTCTGACAATATATTGTAAACCCCATCTGTATAAAAAAAACTGTGTTTTTAAACATAGCATTCAAGCACTGCGCAGCGTTACTGAAATATTAGAAACAATAGTTTCTGACCCATCATATTGTGCTGTAATGAATAGGCTTGTTGGCCGAACAAAGGAACATGCAAGAGCCATGCAGGAAAGAATTAAGCTCGCTCCCAGCCAAGCTCACACGTACAATAATCCTGCTGTGAATCACCTCTTTGTCCAAACCAGAGTCACCACAATTCCAGTGACTGGTGCTTCAGCAGGAGTTGCCTTGGCAATGCCATGGCAGCTTTAAACTAGAAAAAAATAACTATCTTAATAGCTTTTGTTTATGAACTCACTCCTTAAAATTTAGAGCAGTCCTGCAAACTCACTCCTCCTCCGGTGAGCAAACAACTCGAACAAAAGCACAGAACTTTTAAAACAATTCGTAAAACCTTATTCAAATTTACAAATGTGAATCATTGATGCTTATAATTCATTTCCTGACCATTACCACACATAAGGACTTGAAAGTATGAACAACTCCAAAATGCAAATACCACATTTTTGCACAAGGCCTCTGAATGAGTTGTAGCAGTCTCTTACTTGCAACGAGGCCTCAGTGGGGGTTACGGTACTTGTGCTTGGTTCCCAGAAAGGAACACCCTCAACTATGGTGGCCTGCTACAACTGGCCTGCTGAGGGTCTTTTCCCAAAGGCTCAAGTATGAACCATATTACCACAGCACCACATGCTGTTAACTCACCTAAATGCAGGATTAACTCCACATTTCACTCTCACAGCAATTTTCTTACACACAGTTTTGATCGAAAGCTGTCCGAGCAGTTACTCTGTGTTGACACAATAGAGCAATTTTGGACTGTCAATTGCAGTTAAAGGAGTAATCCAGCAATTTTGTATTGTGCTTTTATAAAGGTCGAGGAACTGACAAGAGGCAGTTTTAAAACAGAGTGATCAAAATTGAAACAACTTTATGTCTCTGGCACTGAAAGGATGAATCTTAAAATTCCCATGATGCAACTCAACGGCATCTTTCAATGGACGCTACCTAGCCTTCTAAATACCTCTGAGGCTCAAGCTACCTGGTGACATCATCGATCCATAGTGCTCCTCGTGACTTGTTAACCAAACTTGACATTTAAAATATGTGCGGTGGCCCTCTATATGAGTTTTTTGCTTGAACATTATGAATTAGATGTTGCTTTCAAAGTGAAATAACTGTGGAATAATAACACCATCGGCGTTTAGATCAGTTCCCTATAAGCCTCATTTTCACTGCACAATTCCTTCAGCCACTGGCTACGATCTCCTGGGTAAATCTCCTCCTCCTGCTTTCACGTCTCCATTACAGACTAAATGAATGAACATACTCATGCTCTTTTCTCCTATTGTTTTCCTCTACTTCCCACTCCACCCCCACGCCAACCCCTGCTGTAGTTACATGTTTGTATGAAGCAAAATTCAAACTATGTTAATACCCCTTATAAAATCAATTTTGATTTACCTCCTCAGCGAACATGCTTCTTTGGTCTCTCTTATTTCCAAAGTGGTGTTGGTGGTTTCTTAAGGAAATTGTGATAACAAATGCAGTGTGTAATATGTTGTTGCTAGTTGCTAGGCTGTAAGGAAAGTGGAAACGGTAAGCAATCTGGTTGTCCTTGCCACAGTGATTCAAACAATAATACCATTTGGAAGAGTTGAAAAGTTGCCCGTTGACACCTCTTTAACTATGCTACTATGTCGTTACATACCGCATATGATGAGTCAATGTGCTGGCTGCATGAGCATTAAGTTTGATTCATATTTTAAAATTAATATTAGCAATAAATTGATGGTGCTGATGGATAGTGTGGACAGTACAAGACAGTGCTAAAATCTGAAATTAAATATACCTATTACCACGACCTACTAGTGTACCTATGCTCTAGGACTCTCTTTAGTCCGGTTTAAGAAACAGGATTTACATGATATTTGCAAATTAATTAAGAATTAAAACAACGACTGAACAGTTAGTCCACTTTTAGGATGCCTCATGTTGAAAAGGATTTATCTGGCACACGGTGTTAAAGCAGAGGGTGCAGCTGATGAAGAAAGGCTGCAGACCATAAGCCAAAGTGACATTAAATGCTAAGCGAACATAATGAAAAGTTGTCCTAGTTACAGAGCAATTTACAGTTTAGGCATTGAGCAGATGCTCCTACCACAGAGAGCTGTAAAATAAGTGAGTACTCCTCAAGCATCAATAGAGCCAGATGACTCAGAGCACTATGAAAAACAGCAAATGCTACAACAATAAACCAGAAATGTCAATGTTAAAGCATCACTCCTGTCAGCAGTTATGAAAATAACCAAGTGTGAGCATAATAATCACCTAATAAGAGCCTACTGCTATCCAGCTGGGGAGAATAATAACTGCAAAATGGTCATGAACTCTAACGGCAACTGTCAAATTAATGTTCACATATGAAGCTATTTTTTCATGTAGACACTTGTAGAAATTAACAGCAAGCCTTAGCCTAAGGAGTGAATCGGCTGCTAACCCCTTTTGTTTCATCTGCGCCTGGATGTTTTCTCTTCACTGGAATGCATTTCCAGTCATGACAATCAAAACTACATCGTCTTCCTGTGACACAAACAATTCATTACATAACCACAAATCATCATGCAGCTCATGTCAGCATTGCTCTGGGACAAGTACGAACGCAGGCAAGAGAAATGGTTCTCAAGTAGATGGGAAAAAGTCAAAACTTTGTACTCGTACAAAATGATTTTTGAACCAAATTTAATGAAAATTGCTATTACAAATTTCTACGGGCAACCACTTTCACATCTCCTGGTGCTTTGCGCTGCATTATAATTGGATAGTTTGATAAGCTGTGTCTGTTAGTGGCTGGTGCTATGGTTTGATTAACCACAATAAGCACATCATTAGTGCCCAAAAGACAGACTACAAATTACCACCAGACCAGCTTCTATTTTACCCACTGTTGACTCTCAGATCACACTGCGTATCAAAGTGCTCACACTTTCTTTATTCTATTTGCTCCAAATAAAATGTAACCATGAATGCTGACTGGTGCCAAAGTTTCTGTTTGTCCTTCCAATTAATTTAAAAGCAAAACACCTCTGCAGGTTGTTACTCTACACATGGCAACAAATGACAAGTTAAGGCACAACAGCCCGAAGGCATAACGACAACAAACATGAAAATATAAGAAAATTAAATAGCTTGCACCAAAACCTAGTTTCCAAACAATAACATCTGTGGCTTTTTCAAACTGAATTGGGCTACAGAGAACAATGACAGAGCTCTTGAATATTTTGTAGATTTCACAGCTCATTTCTTCTGTTATTCGTGTATTATTATGCACCAGTAGCTTTAGCATGGACTTGGGTCAGAGACTCTCTATGAAAGTGGATTTTTAAAAGAATGAAATTCCCATATATCGCTAAATGCCCAGGCCCCATCTGAGCATGTAATTCTATAACATTGCATAACAAAGCATAACATGAAAAAACAACAGCTCCCAATTTCTGTTCGCTAATGCAGCTGAAGCCTCTGGAAACTCAATATCATGCTTATCAAATAAATGTATTGCTTTGGCCTATGTCCAAAGCACTTGCCTCGCTGTGTTTGAACAAGACCAAAATTGACATTTAGTAAAAGTTCACGACAGCCTTATTCATGAGAACAAAAGGATGAGGCCACGCATATAAAATATTGATATTACATTTAACATTTTACGTTTGATTTGCCTGGCTAAGGCATGTTTACACGACAGTTAAATGAAATTGATCCAAGGCTGGCGTTGCAGAAGTGGGAGTGATCGTACTGAGTTCCCCCCCCCCTCGTGGCGTTTAACACATGCAAGAGGAAATGAATGAACATACCTTCATCTCTCTATAAGTCCTCTAGGTGACCAGTGTGGCGAATCCGAGGCTGAAAACAGAGGGTGAAGAAGCTGTTAGGCATTACAGACAGTGCCAACTTCAGTCTGCCACAACAAGACACGGTTATGTTATGATGACATCACTTCTTCTGCTACACTGCTGGATGCCATGAAAAGACTGGGCGGCAGACGCACACTTTACACAGCTTAGAAAAACACATCGTCTGCACGGGAAATCTCCTTTCGGGGGTTGCGGCTTTCATCCTGAATTCAGGATGCAATTGAATTAAGGAAAGTTAAAAAAAAAAACAAAAACAACGATCCATTGCTTATATCATCCAAATCAACGCAACTCGCTAATGTGTGCGCGAGTTCTTGAGACACATCCCCCTAAAATACCCGTGTTGCAAAGTAAACCGAGGCAGGCTTGATCACTCTCATTCGCAGAGCCCTTAAAGCCGTTTATGTAATGCCCAGCGCACTGTAGTCAGCCAGCCAGTCAGCAATTGCCTTGTGGCTACGAAGGGCAAAGCAAAGCACAAAGTAGCTAGTCGCTGGTCAAAGAGACGACTTCTTCCTTCGGTCTGTACTAATGCACGGGTAATGTCGATGTTTCGGACGGACTGAGAGATACAGTAAACGCTGCACACGGTGCTCGGTTTCTTTGAGTACGGCAGCGTGGTGTGCCCGCTGTCTGCACTGCACTGACTATACCAACACTACAGCAGAGGATGACGCCATTTCTGTAGCTGACAGTCGGCTAAAAAGGGAGAACACTTTCAGCGCACACAACATTGGAAATTGCGGGAACCGCGGTCGCAATTCACCTGCCCCCGTAAGAGCCATTTCTCTGTCAGAGACGAAGCTCTCAGTTTTTATTAGAAAAGCTGCCCCGACACTGTTCGTTTTCGCTTCTCCCCCTTGTCTCGGTGCGCTGCTCTCTGCGGAGAGTGCACTCGACAGCAAATATAGAGCGATAATAACACAGCTCATGGGCAGGCAACACCGCCACCAAACCAGACCTTTACATATAGACTTGTCGCAGTGACAGCGTTAAGTTGGACAAAGTGAGCACGAGCCTCGCGTCTCGCGCCCCATTAAAAGTCACTTTCTTTCTTGACAAAATGTACCCTTTATCGACTGGTCTGGCATTTCGCTGACTGTTCACCGAGTAGCATTGAGTGAGGTCGCTTCTGACAAAGAAACAAGTCGACGAAACGGTTCGCAACAAGGTCAAGCTCGGGGAAGACTTGCAACGCAGCAACATCGCATTATTACACACAACATTTTTTATTGTTATAACAGAAGCCAAGGTCGCAGCCCTCGTTTGAGGCTCTCGGCGGCGAACGATCGCGGAGCATACAATGTCATCCGCCCCAGACTATTTGCCAGACCAGCCGCCGCGAGTGAGTGATTGACCACCACCAACAATAATGCATACACATACATACACATCGTCCGAGCCTCGGACGTCTTTATCTCCCGTCCTAAAACCCGGCGATCAACTAAAGCATCGAGCCCATTTAAACCTCCTCACTAATGATTTCTACCCAATCAGTTTGTCAGCGGGGATGTTGCCAGTTACGGAAATGTGCAAAATACTGGTCACGCACACACAGCGTTGAGAATAACACTAGTCCTCTCTAGCAGAGGGAAAATAGTCCACCTCGCTTTAGGTAATGCAGCCACAACTGATCAAACGGGTGAGCTTCCTTGATAGGAGGTAGCCCATCTGGTCCAACCTACATTGGACAAGTCAACCGAGAGAAGCTACCGATCCCGGTGGCACAAAAGAAAAGCCTGACAATGCAGTTTACCTGATAAATTACACCGTTTGGTCGCTGGTCGACAAATCACATCCTGTACTGATGGCAGGCGTACACAGGTCGTCAATGGCTTCGTGTAATATCACTTTTGATGGGTATTAGGGAACACCATGACAGGCGCTGCTCGACGACAGCCTCTCCGAGGATTCCTCCGCTCAACAACACAACACTCCGGCGCCTGTCCAGCGGGCTCCAAACTAACGTTATTCAAACCGGGAGTAGCATAACCTTTCACTGTGCTCATCAGCTTAAATCGGCTGGCTACAGCATAACTTTGTTATCGAGCTGACCAAGTTTTTTTTCTGTATCCTCGACCGTCACGCTTTTGCTCCATAGTCGCCTAATTCATTCATTCTTTAAACCCCCCTAAACACACCACGGCATTAGTTATCAAGTTAGCTAACGTCAAGGTTGGCTTGGTAGCAGCAGGGAAGCAAGCTAGTTAAATGTTCAAAATAGCGTTGCCTTGGCCGAACAAAAGCAGGCTTACCTATGCTGTCAAGTTGAGAAACACTTCGGTTTTTCGACGAAAGTGTATCAGTAATCCATAGGAACATTTATGTGAAAAATCGGACAGGTTTTAGCGTCGTCCGTTGGCCCCCAGTTGATGTTGGATGCGGATGGGTAAAAGTCGTTTTCGCAGAGCGCTGCTGTTTGCCTTGTTGAGTAGCTCCTCTAGCCTAGCTCTTTCTGCGATCCTCCCCCCCGCCCCCGGAGAATGATTGACGGTCAATTTAGACCCGCCCTTCACAAAATAGTGCTGGTTCATTGGATAATACAGTGAAGAAAACCGCCTTAGCAGCAGATGATTGGCGGACGCACGAGAAAAATATCCATGGTAAGGCGTACGAGGTAATCCTACTGGGTGGTTCTCACAATACGGAGAGAAAAAACACAGAAAAACTACAGCCCCCAGTTTGGGAACATATGTGTATGTTCGATATGTATTACAGATTGGCCCGACAAAACGGGGCTGTGTTTTTTCTATTTACTTAAAGGTCGGAAGCCTGTACCGGGCAATGTGGCAATACAAGTGCAACACACATTGCGCGAGGCGCCCATGTTACATTCTCCACTTCCTCTGCGCCTGCTCTGTAACGAAGCCGAGGCATATATAGGTAGCTCATCAAAACTAGCTCGTCTTGAAAAGTGTCTGTATAGTGTGTAACTGTAACAGCACTAGCGTAGCATAGCATCTTGTGAATTAGCCAGTGACTCACGGACCTAGAAATGATATGAAAGTGTAGATGCAGGAGCCATATCGTGTGCCTTAGTCGACAATCGTTGAAGTGGAAGTTTTTATTTTGACAAAGAAAGAAAGAAAGAAGGATAGAAATGCTCATCGGTGCTATACCGCCGCGTTTGTGTTAGCCTGCTAACGCTAGCTAACTAGCAGCTAACAGGAATACAGGACCGGCGAGTCAGCGGACTGACAGACAGCAGCCAAGGTGGGTGGGGTTAAAAACACAGGAGTGGACCTGAAGAAAGCGTCACAGAAGTGTTTCAGTTTTCAAGCCCTGCTGTGTGTTGACTGACTGTAATTTTAGAGTTACTGATATTGCCCTTTAAATTATTTTAATAATTGGGGAGTTAGGGTGATGCACACTGCAAAACCTGCTTCTAAAATATTAAATACAATAATTTTAACAATACTTTATATTGGCTGTTTTGGGTCGATCTTGATGTCATCTCATTTCAAAAATTGATTATCCAATAGATACAAGTGAAAAGGTGTTTTAAAGTGAAATCTAACAAGAAATTACCTAGATTTTGATAGTTCTAGTTTGGTACTCGTTGCAGACCAGATGATGGTTAAATGTGTATTTATTATGTTCTTATTTACCACTTCCACCTGATAATGTTAAGTGTGCAATTAAAGATTTGGATTTATACTGTAACTGAAATACCAGTTTATCGAGGTTAATGCACGTTTAGCATATGAAGCACCCATCAGACTAGTAACTCTGCGTCTACATGCTACCATAGGGTGTGTTAGGTTTTAAAAAGCAATTATCGCTCAATAAATAATACTTGACAAAAGATCAGGTCTTCCTAATGTAATATTGCACTGTCTCTTGGTGGGGGTGGAATTTAGCATTGCGTTTTAAGAGAAAAGGCATTGGCAGTCTGATTATGTGATGATAATGAGTAGCTGTCAAGCTGTGTCATAAGGCGAGCTGCAGTGAATAGTTTCCTTTAACACTGAGTTAAGTGTGAAAAAGGGAAGTTGATTGGCTTGTAGGGCTTCAGGATGTGACTAGATGTAAAGTATGTAGTCTTTTCATGGAACCAAAACTAACTAAAGAGCACATTATTTTTTGGTGATCACTAGCAGACGACCAGGCCTTTCTAGTATTATTATTATTATTATTATTATTGCTGCTACATCACTTGTCTCCTGTCTGTGTGATTCACCAGTAATGTGATTATTTTATTTATCCAATCATGTGAGCCGTGTGTCACCATGAAAACCACCAACCGCCATCATGAAAATATTTAACCCAATCTGTCCAGACCCATCATTTTCTTGTTTGGTTAAGATGAGTTAGGGCATGTATAATTTAAAGCTTTACAACTAACAGTGTTATTTTTGCATTTCCCATCTCTCAGTTATGTGCTTATTTAAAGAAAAAGTACAATGTGTGAATCACTCACAATAACCACGCAGTTCCTGTGTATTATTCTGCTGAAGTGTGTAGTGGTATTGTGCAGTTATGTATCTGATGTCAGTTACAGCAGGATGACTTTTGAGTCTGACATTGTTCTTGTCATGTCAGCATGTTCTTTTCAACCACTCTTCTGTCTCCTTAACACCAGTCCCCCAATCTGTCATTTAGGAGCCTGCTTTAAGATTGCTGCTGAGAAGGAAGAGATACAAGGATCCCAAGCATCACTAATCACAACTGTACACACTTCACTACTTCTACTCTTGTGTGGTTGTGGACTTGCAACAAGTCTTTTAGCTCTCAGTGCTCAGTAAAATCACCGTTATTTCTGTAAACCAGCTGCGATCAGCAACACGCAAGGGGGATGGCTGACTTGTCGTTTGAAACTGCTTTAGTTCAGAAAGTCACCTGTTATCACTTGAATCTAATCTCTGAAGTAATAATCTGTAGGGAGAGGAGTTATCAATTGCTTTAGGTCTCATATATTTGGAAAGTAATTGTTTACTGGTGTGTGACCACAGATGAGCATTCATTGTTCAAAACAAATGTCCTCAGAGAACGTTTTTCTGTTTTGACTTTTGATCCTGAAAGGTTTGAGGCTGCTTAGCACAGGATACAGACTGACAAACAACAGTAGATTGCAGTGTACTTGAGGCTACTCCTTTATATTCAAAAACAGCACTGTCTTCAACCACTGCGTTTGGGTTTCATTAATTTTTGCATTCATTGTCCTTCAATATAGATTGTGTGTGAATTTGAAACGATGGACAGTGACTCGCAAGCTGCCTCAGAGCGAATTCTGCTGGAACCATACAAGTACTTGTTGCAGCTGCCAGGTGAGTGTTCTGTTATGTCAGTGATTGTAGACCTGAGCAAGATGTAGAGACATGCAGATGGATATAAAGTCATCAAAAGCCTCAAACTGCTGATGAGTCCTCGAGCTATACAGTGCGCTGACCCACTCACTTCTTGCTAGTCAACCTGGATCCAAGCGTCAGCAAAATTCCTAAAATGATGATTGTGTTGGAAAGTTCTAGTGTTCACTTAGTCAACATTATTGCAACAAAACATACACACAACATTCAACACAAGCTGCAATCGGCAATGGATCAGAGAGGACGTCTTGCTAACAGTTTATTTTCAATGCTAACATATACCTATCTGTTACTATGAGACACCGCTAAGGGCCATATGAGTGTATGTTACTGCTGTGGTACAGCAACCTACTTCATCCATTGTAACTCACTCAGTTCAGTTTTTAACTTTGATTTGCAAAGTGCATTTGAACACAATCATTACAACTGACTAATATGGTACTGATATTTCAAATCTGTATTTTGGCAGCAGCATATGGTCTCATTATGTTAAAGAAGCTATTTTGCTCAGGCCTAAAGTATAATTTTTTTTTCTTCATTTTGTTCGAATGTGTATAAACAATGTATAAACAGTAGATCTGAGCATAAACTGATTTCTCTTAATATCTTTTGCTCATAATAGAGGCCGTATTTTTCACATTGATGATTCCAAATGATAATAAATTTGAACAGTTTGAGAAATTAGACTTTTAATATCCAGTCGTCAGCAAGACGTGCATTCTTCTGTGCATGTTTAACATCCCAGTTTTCCTGAGTCTAATTTATCTTGACCAACAGCTCGTTTGCTGCTGTTTAGGAGACAAACTTCATTTGTTTCACCAGTGTTGATTGGTCACATTTGTGACTGACCTAACATCAGAATTTTATTTGGGTAAATAGGACAAGTCCTAGGAGTCTCAGTTAGTTGGGATGTTTCCTCTGTTGTAGTGCCACTGTGTTATTTAGGCTCATAAGATTATCATAAGGTCCCGCTATAGACCGGCTCATTAAAGGAGAACTCCAGTATTTCAAACCTGCATCTTTACATTGTAGTTATGGCAAATATATGTACAGGATTACATGCAGTTGAACTCACTTTCATCACTGTGTGGATTCTGAGTGTGTGGCTGGAAACGGCTTTGCAACACAGTCCAGTAGGGTCAAAGGAATACTCGCCTTTAAACCTTGTCTTTGAACAACAGACAGCTTCAGGTGCAGTAGAGCAGCTACAGGACTTTTCTTTTTTGACTTCTCAGTAAATCTTGCCAGGTCACACTCACCTCCATCTCAGCACAGTTGTGTGTGCAGGCCGTGTCACGTTTAGATGCCAAATGAGGGGAAAAGGGGATTGGGAAAATTGAGAGGTGGAACCCAAAATGCAGTCACAGAGGCCCAGTTGGCAGTTCAAATAGTTTAATAAAAATAAGGAGCAAAACTTACAGAAAAATAAGGCAGCCCATAACCATCCAAAACCAAGATCAAAACTGCAGGAAGACACAGGGAAGCACGGAGATGAAAGGCACGCGCGTTGAGGAAGGAAAGATCTGACACAGACAAAGGGAGTGACAAACAACATATAGACATGGAGAGGGGGAGAACGAGACACAGGTGACACCAATCAACCAACGATACACAGGAGGGAACTGGGAACAGGAACACAGACACAGGAGGACAAAACTCTACAAAATAAAACAGGCAATTCTCAAAATAACAGAGCTCAAACGGTCACAGGCCGGCCTGCATGTGTAACTCCAGCTTAGCTGTGCAGTCCAAAACAACAAAAAACACAGCTGATATTAACATTTTAAAGGTTTAACATTTCAACATTAACACGTCTACAAAAGCCCAGCTGTGTTGTATCTTTTGTTGAGTTGTTTACTTTCATTAAATGAAGGTTACCAACAATCTTTAAAGCCAGAGAAATGAATTAGTTCAATGCAGGCAGCAGTCTGTTTTATTTAGTCACCTGTCAGTGCCATCATATTTGTCATTTAATTTGAATAGTTTAAGTTCAGTTTCTGGGAGAGTTTGTCGCAGCCACTCACCAGCTGTGTTAATGTAATTTTGTCATTGTGAAATATCGGCAACATAAGGACTCAAAGAAAAAATACAAATGTAAAATGAGGTGATGATGTGCAACAGTTGTCATTCGGAGAGATTCAAGCAAAGTTTATCTTTTTTCTTTTTCTTTGCGTGCACGTGTTTTTAATAATCAGAACAACTGAACTTTTGTTTTCCACCCTCTGCTCAGGAAAGCAAGTGAGGACAAAACTATCCCAGGCATTTAACCACTGGCTTAATGTTCCAGAGGACAAACTGCAGGTGAGAAATCAGCCTTTTCAAGCCTCTTAACATTCACAGTTGCCTGATGTTTATTGTTGCAGATGGGTCCACGGAGGTGAAATGATGCTGTGCTCATTCCAAATAGGCAATTTATTTTGTAATGCAACCAGAGTGCTCTGTCAGCTGAGTTGTTCCTAACTGAATGTAAATGTAAAGCTCGGATGCAGAGCGTAGAGCATCCATGATTCATTACAGGAGGTTATTAATGCAGCTGAGGATCAAGTGGAATGAAATGAAAAAGCTGGAGTGACGCTTTCGAAATCAGTGAAACAGTTGCCCTCTCCGATGTTTGTTTGATCTGCTGCTTTCATGAATTGTTGTGGTCGGATGCATTTTGTTTGCTCATATAGATAATGTGTGTACTCTTAAGGGTTGGTCCTCAGTGACGAAGTTATGGCTGCAGTTGTATTCAGCAATTTTGAGCTACCATGAGACAGAGAGGTAGATCATAGCAAACACTGTTTACTAAAGGATCCAGCAGAAATGGACCAGCATTATTATCCCATTGTGTTCTGTTTATGTCTAACAGACAAGTGTAGGTCCGACATTTAGTTTGGGTTAGTTTTCACCAGCTGATCTTAAGCTGCCAGACTCTCTACAACAGCAGTTAGTTAGTTGCTAAGTTTGGCAATGGGTTGGGCGATTGGCATGTTGCATGGTGGGTTTTTAGGGTTGTAAATGGCAACTTACTGTTGCAAAAGAGAATAAGACTAAAGTAAGAGTGACTGCACTAAAGTTGAGCCAAAAACAAGACGATGAAAGAAGGCAAACGCTTCACACAGCTGCAGAGTTTGTTGATAAAAGAACTCGTGGTGGGTTTGTTTGGCTATTTAAGAGATGATTGTAAAGTTTGACTTCCCAGATGAGGCAGCATTTAAAGGAGCTTGTACCCTCTGTGTTATGACGTGTGAAACGGGACAAACAGGCAGCACATGAAGTTTCATAACAAACACAGGGAGTTACAGCGATACAGAGCTGGATATTAGCCTCGAGGCCCGGGTGTTAACAAAGTATATTTTGTTTTACAGGAAGAAAACATGAACAGATACTTTTGGTACATATGAGTGGGCAATATAAAATGTTGTAAAAGAAATTTTTTATGCAAATCGTAAGTTTAAAGGCAGAGCCATTAGGTCGTTTCCAGACCTCTGAGTTGTCGCCCACATCACATTTTTGGAGAGATTCCAAAAGCTGTGGTGGTGTTCTGGTGAACAGCTTTTCAGCCAGTCAGAGAGGAACAACCATCACAGGCGTTGTGGGTTAAGACCACAGTTGATGTGACTAACAGTACCAAGCTGTGTCAGATCCAGGCATCTTATGTTCAGTTCACATTTCTTCATTGTTCTCCACCTCCAGAACAACTCAGTGCAGCTCCTTTTTAAAACTTGAATAAAGAATAACAAAGGTCCAATCTACACACAAAGCAGCCCGGAATGAATGAAATATGTGAAAATACCTGTGGTTCATATTGTCTAAAAATCACAGAGTGTATTTGTATTTCTAAATACTCAAGTATCATTCAAACTATGACACTGATGAAGTCCCGCCCACTGTGGTTTTATTCATCACACTTGCACTGTTTGCTTTTCTATTCTTCATTTTAGTAAGGCACTCTTTGTTACATCCACTCTTTCATTTCAAGGTGTCTACCCATGACTCAGGCTTTCAAGTTGCCACACAGTGGCACATTAATCCTAACTTTATTTAATAAAATCACAAAGAGCTCCTCAAAATTGTGTTTTAAAGAGAGAGTAAAACAATACCAGCTAACTAGCTATTGTTGGCTACAATACAAACAAATGAAGTGCAATACAACACAGAAACATAACAGTCATTGAAAGCTGTATCAAGTTTTCATTAATCCAAGAAGACGTGAAACACTAAAACTCTATTTTTACCTTTTCCATGAAGATTAATATGAGTTTTAATGTAAAACAGGGTCTTTGCCAGAATATGTTTTCCATACTCTCCTTCTTATGCTTTTAAATCTTACATCACACTGTTTCCAAGCGCAGCCGTGATGCTTTCATTCATTCATTGTCATCAGTTGTGTGTCTGACAGTTCAGTGTTCATACCTTTACAGACATTTGCACTCTGTTTTCATTCATACCAGTTTCTGTTTCCTGTTTTGGCGTCTTTGTCTGTGTGAGTTTGTGTGCATGCTGCTCATGTGAAACCCAGCCCCACCTACTACGCTCTCAGACGACTGGCTCAACAAGTCCGACTTTCTTTTCTTCAGTAATAACCCATGCCAAGTCAAATTTTTCAGTCATCTGTCGCCCTCATCTCTCCTCTTGATATTCCTGCGCTGGTCTTTCGATTATCGGCGAACACCTTAACCCACTCTGCGTAAGCCAGTTGAGAAATCATTTCGAATTGCAGACTTTAAAGCTTTGTGATTTTTATTTTTTTTTGTATTGCAATTGTAATATATGTATTATTGTATGCTAACATTGCTTGATAAAATGCATATAACACTTTATTTTGAAAGTGGGGTGATGGCATTACAGTGGGGTTTGATCTCAGGCGGCATTCTCTATTTTCAGAAAAAGCCTTAATCAGTATTTGTTTATGCTTTTTGAATGGTAATTGTTAGATCGCGGCAGCTAATTGTTCCACTGTATTCCGGGGGGTTCAGTAAATGAGAGTGAGACAGAAATATTTGGCAGCATTCAGGGACTGTTTGTGAGAGACTGCTGCTTCTTCAGCCTCTCTTGTTCCCGATCACCTCTGTGAGCAGAGGATTAGCATGATTTGAGTCTGAGGCAAACGTACGCCTCCACTCATCCATTACAGTGTTGTAACATATTCTTGGATGCCGCCTGATTAGATTGCAGCAGACCTATTGAAGCGCATAGCAGGGTGATTGGCATTCCTGCGTTTCTTCATATTAATTTCAAATTAACTGTGTAGGATTTATTGGTTTTATTGAGCAGGACCCTCCCCACTCTCTGCTTTGGGAGATTAGGCCATTGACCTTATTGTACTGATAGCATTAGCATTGTAATGGCTGAATACTGGTCCTGTGTCCAGCCATGAAGATATGGAGGCTAATCTGTGTTTTCTGCCTCTGCGTGCCTTTTGCAGTGCAGAATGCTAAGTGCTCAGCCTGTCAGGTCTCATTAGGTTTGCTCTTCAACAGGTCTCCCTTTGTCCTGAATGTTTTATAAACCCTCCTCAAAAAGAGGAATCCTGGTTCTGCAGCAAAGCTCAGAGGTCACACTGTTGTCTCCCGTGGTCAGTTCATCTCCCCGTGACCAATAAAACTCATCCCCTCGGATCAGATGACGCCTTTCAGGTCTCAATAAAAAAATCGGCGTACGCTTGTGAAACCGTAATAAAGTTGTCAGTCTCCTGAGGAATTATTGAATATTATTGATGAGTCCTGTCATGTCAGCCCTCCTCCTGCTACACATCTCACGCTTTGCATCAGCAGAGATATTTAATCACAGCTTTCACACTGCTACTATTAGAGTGGGTTGCGCGTCTTCAAATGAATGAGTTCACTTTGCAAAATGAATAAAAGGAGCGACTCAACATCCAAAGTGGCATTTTTGCTTATTTTTATGTCACGCATTGCGTCGTCTCTTGACAGAAATGCTGGCATTTTTCAATTCAGGATCACACATGCTGCTTGAGGCTGCAGTGACATGTTACCTTATGGTTGTGAGTCTGACTGATCAGTGTTTGATGTAGATTAGTTGTAAACTCATGTGGACTATATTTATATACAGATTGGGACTCAGTCTTTTGTTCTACCTATAATTCCACTTCAGACAGAATTTCTTTTTTACAGTACATCGCACAGTTGAGTTTAAAATTTACCTCATGCATCAAAGAGCTACCCCCCCCCCTTTGACTTCCTATCTTTCTCTCCCTTCACCCCCCTCCCCCCAGTCTATGAGTGTGTAGCTGCTCTGTAAACTCCCGCTGAACCCATCATGCAGACTCCTCTCGTCATCATTAGCACACTGCTGCCAAGAAGTCGCCGCCATGGAAACAACCGTGCCTTCAGATAGATGGAGGCAGTGACAGTGGCACACTGTCTCATTCATTTGGCAATGAATTTTTTATCAAACCCCCATATGTGCTTCTCTGCAGCGCAGTGCAGCACAGGTCATGCAGGTTTGGGAAATTCCCCCTTTACACACGAGTTACCTTGCAACCTTTAGCTGACTGACTGCCCTCCTGTTCTCTGCGATAGTCGAGAAAGGTTAGCGTTCATATTCGGCCTTTCACTTTGAAAATGTGTCATTCATGAGAACGTCTGCTTCCTCACACTCAGAGCATCTTGCAGGCTTTAATGCGACTGATGCAGAGTGAGATTTTTTTACATAGCTGCCAGTGTGAGAAAATAACTATGAGCTTGCAGTTTAACTTGTCAAACATAGAGTGTAGTAACTCAAAGGCTGGATAGTGTATCCAGTGTATAATAAAACCCATTCTGATACAACTTGTAATGTGTCAGAAGGTTATCATTACATGGAGCACACATTGTTGTAGCAGATAGAGTTGTGACAACAGTAGCTTGTGTTGCAGTAAAGCCTTGATCAGACCAGACAGCACACTTGTTTTACATTTGCATTGCAGGGTTTCCCCAGGAAATAGATTGGCCGCAGTAGAGAGTGAGACGCTGACACACATCATCTAGTGATCATTTAAGTGCGTAGATGACAGCGGAAACAATGGCTGCATTCATTAAAGATATGACGATTGTGGAAATAGCTCCTCTGCTCTCTCCCCTTAATGTTAATGTCTTATTTCATAAAATTTTGTTAACTCTTTATGACAACAGTGAAGGTGTTGCCTGTCTCATGTGAGGTGATGTGCCCCCTCTGTTCAGCACCACGCGGGAAAACCCTCCACTGTAAACGAATTGATTGGTTACAGGCTCCATTATCCACATTGTGGAAAATTATCTTCAGCCACACCACACGGCACCGAAAAACAATACAGTACAACTAATGAGGACAAACAGGAGGGATACGGCATCAATAAAACAACGCGATTTAAAAAACATACAAAACCTAAAGCCGAGATTAAGAATCCATTGTGGCTTTTTCAGCGTTTTACAATAAGTGGTGGGACATCTGCCATATTTTGTTTTATGTGCACACTGAAACTGCTGCTCTGACTGAATGAGAGAGCGTGTTTGAATGACACAATGCAGTAGGCGTAGTGTGTGATCATGTGGGATGAACATGTTAACACCTTGGCCAGACTTCAATTGTCCTGCAGTCTGACTCCTGCAGCACCTAGTCTAGTTATTCTAAGTGAGGCAGGTTTATGCCTGCATATATTCTTATATATTCTTCCTCCTCAACATACTGAACTGGGTGCACTCGTTTGTTGTGAAGCTGTCTCTGCATTCTTAAGGGACCACTGATTGTAGCTTTGGCAAACGCTGAGTTTCTGAGTCAGTAACCTCTGTTCATAATCAGTGAAGTCTTGCGGAGCAGCGAAGGCTTTCGGCATATAAACAGCAGCATCACACAGTGACGCCCTGACTCGCTCGATTCCTTGAAGACCCCAGACACTCAAAGTCCAAGACTTAAATTGTTGGTGCTTGTGTTTGGGTTTGATAGCTGCTGTTGTTTTCTGAGGCTGCTGTTGATGTGAATTTTGTGCCCCTGTTCCTCTCATCCTGACATGTAATTGTAACTCACAAACACCGCAGTCTGTTTGCCTGTTTGCAATGACCTCCTGATACTTTGAGTATGGTTTTTTTGGCTGTGTAACGCACCATTGTATCGTTCGTGTGTGCATTCATTGTGGCTTTACCCACAACCCCCCCCCCCTCTTGTAAGTGGCTCACTGAGGTTGCAGGGCGAGCGAGTGTCGGGACCCTGCAGAAGGAAAGGTTGTGTTTGGCGGATAAACTGCTCAACCGGCCCAGCCTTGGCCATCTGCCTGACCCACTGAGCCTCTCTTTGTGCCTCCCCAGCCCCATACAAACAGCTTTCATTACGGGGCCACACCACTTGTCGTTTAAATCAGCGGAGCACTCCAGAGAGGCTGCGTGGCCAGCTCCAGACAGCAGACACCTGATGGCAACCCTGGCTGTTTTGTGTCAAACATAGACATGATACAAAGCCATTTTTGACTAACAGCTAGAAGCTCCTTCTTACAGACACAGGATTTACTGCAGCTGTGTCCTTTACTCATAAATGACTGCTGCAATTATCTGAACCCAGGCCAGTAAGCAAAGTATCTCTGTGGCATGTGAGCTGGCTCATATTGGTGAAAAAGCCTAAACAAGAGTTTGTCCATTGTCTCAGCCCTGCATTTGTTGGAGCTTGTCAATACACTCGACATTAGCGGCTGAGGTTAAGTCCTGGGCCCTGAGGTGAAAGTGCGCTAAGCCCCGTAGTGTTACATGTAATTGCTCAACCATGCAAACACATCTCCTCTAAGCTCATAGAGCCAGTGTTGCTCTCTCTGTGTTAGAGCAGACCAGATAAAATGGACAGCAGTCCCATCCATCCCTGAATCTGAAACCTCTCCAGGCTGAAGTGTAACTTCGCTGAGCTCCTCATTCCCTCTGACTGACTGCCTGATGTGCTTCAGCAACAACTATTTTGTCTGCACTGGTGGAGCAGTGCAGGCAAGAGTGTAGACATGGCACCCTCTGCTGTATACAAGTTGTAATGCATAATTCACGCAGAGCTCCAGAGAACCTGTGACTGTCTGTGATACGAGTCGGGACGTTCATCACTGTAACAGCTCCTCAGATTTAGTTCAGCAGAACATAAATGACTATGTGGCCACTAGACTTTTTAAACAATGCATTCATATCTGCATAATGTTTATAGTCTAATCATTGGGTTTGTTTGTGGCAGGTGATTATTGAAGTGACTGAGATGCTGCACAACGCCAGCCTGCTCATCGATGACATCGAGGACAGTTCCAAGCTGCGGCGAGGCTTCCCTGTGGCCCACAGCATCTATGGTATCCCCTCTGTCATCAACTCGGCCAACTACGTCTATTTCTTGGGGTTGGAGAAGGTGCTGACCCTGGAGCACCCAGAGGCTGTCCGAGTGTTCACCCGGCAGCTGCTGGAGCTGCACCGCGGTCAGGGCCTGGACATCCACTGGAGGGACACCTACACCTGCCCCACTGAGCAAGAGTATCGCAACATGGTGCTGCAAAAAACCGGAGGGCTGTTTGGCCTGGCTGTTGGCCTCATGCAGCTCTTCTCAGATTGGAAACAGGACCTGAAACCCCTCCTTGACACCCTGGGCCTCTTCTTCCAGATCCGTGACGACTACGCCAACCTTAGCTCTCGTGAGTACAGCGAGAACAAGAGCTTCTGCGAGGACCTGACCGAGGGCAAGTTCTCTTTTCCCACCATTCATGCCATATGGTCACGTCCAGAGAGCACCCAGGTGCAGAACATCTTGAGGCAACGCACAGAAAACATGGACATCAAGCGATACTGCGTGGACTACCTGGAGAAGGTAGGCTCCTTTGCCTACACCCGTCAGACTCTACGGGACCTGGAGGTGGAGGCGTACCGCCTCATCAGGGAGTTTGGGGGAAACCCTCAGCTGGAGAGCCTTGTCAAACACCTCAGCCAAATGCACCATGAGGCCGAAACCACAGCAGAGTCCAGTACTGAGCCACATTCCAGCCACAACCACTGACCTCACCCACCTTTCACCGCTACGAGACTCACACACCAGCCCCGGCACACTCCGCTATCGCTTCGCTAATACACTGATGCAGACATATTCCTGAAAAGCTCAACACAAATACTGGTAAATTACATTCACAAACAGTTTTATATTGTCAGTATCATTAAACTCGAGAACTTGAATTCTGGCAGACGACTTCGACTGTGTTCAGCAGCTACGAGTCAGCAAAGCAGCCCCAAATGTTGCCTCGCTCTCTCTCTCTTTCATGTGCTAGACGGCATCCTTCAAGTGTTGCTTAACAAACTACACATCAGCATTTTTTTGTATCCAAGTGTAGCTGTCAGTGGAAGATATCAATTAAAATAGAAGCTTAACTTCTTCTGGTTTTAGTTTGCTTCTCTGAGAGTGAAAATATTGAGATGACATCAAAGCTTTTAAGCCTTCCTTTTGACGTGCACTGTAGTGCATACAAATGTTGTTTTTTTATGCTTATGAAAATTGTTTATCTCGGGCCGAGTGAATTTTTCTGAAGTCTCTGTTTGAAATAAGATGTTGATGTCCTGAGTGTATGATGTGTGATTTGAGGATCCTTAATCATTACGCTGCCAGAGTGCCAATCCTGAAGAAAAAGACCTCTGCAACTCAATTGTCTACTTGTTATGTAACATGCTGGCATTATATGCAAAGTAGCACTCACGCTGTTTACGCTCGGCTGTATATGAACACTCTGTCGACGCTCCGGTTTGTCGCAGACTGTGTTTCATCAGATTCAACACAGCTCTTCACATCTCTGGTATTTTATTAGAGTGATTCAGTTTTGATATTTGTAAGTAGACACTGTGCTGCAGCCGACAACTTATATGAATAAATAAATAAAGAAACTTTAAAGATAACCTGTGGGCTTGTCTCGACTTCTGAAAATAAAACATGACATCTCGCCGTGGCGCCAGGGCTAGTTTGGTTTTCACTGTTTTGAACTGAACATGTTTAATGTAATAGGGGAAAAGAGGAAACCTTCTCCAGAGATAAGCAGCACCATCTACTGAGCACACGGGTGTAATTGAAAATGATGTGATGGGGGAAAAAGTTGTTTTGTTTGTTTCCCTCTGCCTCGTACAGTACTTACAGGCTTATTCCTGCACTGGATCTCATGTCTTTTGTAGACCATTTACATTTTGCACACGCACCACCATTACAAAACACTTTGCCACCATTATCTAATATATGTTATAATAAGCCCTCTCCTGTTGCATCACATCCATGTGTTTATCTTTCAAGGCGACCGCTACTTTCGCAATGCTGAACAGATGAGGATGTGAGGCAAACCCACTGACTGAAGTTGCTGCAGAATTGCCTGCCACGCGCTTTGTTTTGAGGAACCTTGACTGATCGCTCACACAGCCTGGTTGCCATGGACGTGGTCGGCGTTTTTAACTGCGAGCTTGGTCTGAAATACAAGGCACCAGTCATCTAAATCCTGTATTATCTGCTGCTTGTGTTAATACTGTTGTGAGTTTTTCCCTCAGCTGCTGAAAAGAAGCACAGCCCTGCGGACAGAGGCTATCTGTCCCAGACAGCTCTGTTGACTCACTGAAGCTCTTGCTCTTGACAGCTGCAATTCAGTTAATTATGTGTCTTTCAGATCGAATTGTGGCTTCTCTGAAAATACATCTATTCATCAAAATGTCAAATTCTTGAAAATCTTAGGGGGAGCCGTCCCTTTACTAATTTTCCTTCCAAGCAGCCACAAGTGCGGGAAAATGTGATGCAAATGTATTTCTGATTTGATAAACAGCAGAGACGCATGAAGTGGCTTTTGCGGAGCTGACTTTAAGTCCATCACAATAATCAAAGCCTCTCACGGTTCTCATTTCTTCTTTCTCTGTCTCTCTCCTGCGCGCGCTAGGTTGACTAGATTGATTTTCTCCACCCACAGTGTCTGAGTTGTGTTTGAGAGCAAAACAGAATAGCTTTTGTGTGAAGAGCGACATGGCTCACTCACTGTCTGCCTCATCCTCTGCAAGCTTTGGATTATTTATCACTGAGCTGCGCTTTACACATTTGTGTTGCTTGGAAGCACTCCAGTAGATATTTCATAAATATTTTTGTGACAACAACAAAATTTTGAAACCTCATTTCTGAGAATGGCCGTGACGCTTTTGTTCGTACGGCGTACGGATTTCAATCTTTTTTTCATGAGTTAATTATATTTTTTAAAAATTACCCAGCCAGGCAAAGTTTTCTGAAATTGCTGTTTTCTTTTCGATGCACCTTGCTTGACAGGTGTGCACACGTTTTATGTTTTGCAGCCCTTCACTGTAGAGCTGCTGAGCTGCTCCACTGGAGCAACTGGCAGGACATTTTATTCCTCCACAAGAGTCTCAGAAGAAAACCACCAACACGACTGCTGAATGCTTTCAATGCGACTTCAGCTGGTTTACATATTGAACTGTGTTCCACCATGATGCCCATGAAAGAGGTTTCAAAGGCCAGAATCGCTTGTTTCTTCCTGGTAACATTAGAAGGTAAGGCTGCAGATATGCTACACTTCAACTTACAATATGTAACATTTCTGCTTTCAAATGTCTAAAAACAACAAGGCTACTGTTATATATCTGTTGTGTCCTACAGAACCTTTAGCAATCAAGAGAACTGTCCTTTATCAGTTTGAGCACGCACAATCTCTTTTTATCCAGCTTTAAGTCTTGTTTTTGTGATAAACATTTTAAAAAATGTGTACTTGAAAACTAAATTTTAACCAGAATAAGAATTTTAATCATTAGATGTCTGAATCCGAGAAGTTATCAGGAGACGCAGTCCAATTTCAATGCGAAAATGCCTTATTCAGTGGTGTTTTTTTTTTTCATTTTTCATCACTGGATTCTACAAATAAATTACATATCACACATAAATTACATATTACTGTCAATACATTTCAAACTCAATCTCTTAGCCCAAAGCAATTCATTCCTACTGAAGACCTCTAAAACACACATGGACACACATTGGGGACTGTTTTCAACCGACACAGTTGGTACCGTACTGAATATTGACAGCGGCAGGTCTACGCAGGACTGACATGAACTAAACCACAGTGCCCTTATTCATGGTAATGAGTAAACATGTCACCCAGTTCAACAGTGATGCACTTTGATGTTTTTTCAGCAGCGTACGAACAACAACGGAGCTCTGCGACTCAGAAGAACAAGCTCAAGGATCACTTCACTCTTGGTTTTCATTAAATTTGTTGACTGTAACAAAAGATATTGCCAGACCCATCCTTTAACTTGATCCCACAGGATTATTAAAACACTTCAGTCAGTTTACAATATTCATGCCAGTGAGGTTATCATATTCATGTCACTGTTCCGGGAACAACACATGTTCTCATGCATAATTCTGCCAGCATTCACTTGTTTGTAAAAACCTCACTGCGCCCCCTCGTCCCGTTGGGTATAAAGACGAATAACAAAGTACTTACGTGTTTCCACCTGAAATCACTGTAGCCTACATGAACCGTCTTCTTTGATTGTTAAGTGACTCTACGCTGATTAAAGCGGCTCTCAAGCGATTTTACACATGAAGTTCAGTTTATTCAATTTTTTATTGTACCAGAGGTGTGTATACGTGTAATTTGGTCTGGTGCTTTGTCGCATCTGAACTCCGGCTTTACTTCTCTGTGTAAGCAGTAGTTGATGGTTATAAGTGAGATCATTTTGCCATTATATCAAAGTACATAGGTCTGTGTGTGGACATAGAAAAATACAGATTACATCTCTTTTATGAATAACGACACAAAGGCTGTGCTGCTAGTTTAGTAAGCCAAATGCAAAGCTATGTGTCCAGGAAATGATAAAAGCATGCTTCTATTAGAGCCTGAGTGATGCATCAATTTGCAGATATTTGTCTAGTGTGGACATATCAGTGTCAGTGTACTGTTCTTCATGTGTGCCAACTTTTTTCTTTCAGTATGTAATGCAGAAAAATTCTTGCGGTAATATCACTATAATAATCACTACAAAGATATATAAAGCATAATATTAAATAAATTTGTTATCTGATTAAAAAGGCAGCCTCTGATTACCTTTGTGGTGCAAAATTGGTGCACAACCCACACAGAAAAGGTCTGTCGTGGTGTGCGATTCTTTTCTGTATTGAATTGGTCCTAAAAATCCCATACTGCTTTAATTTCTATAACTCTACCATCATCACTGCTGAAGAAACATGCTAACAGTTCAGCTATCACGCTGTGTCGCACAAGTGCATTACTGAGTGTCACTGAAATGTCGAACTGAGGGTGACTGGCTTCACTTAGGTGACATCACAACAGTCCTTCCATATATTTAGTTGCATCAGGTTACATCAAATGATTGAGTGGTTTCCAAGAATCTCACCATCAGAGCGATGAGCAAATTCGTGATCCTCTTAAGACAGAATGACTGTCAGTAATGGTTCAGTAATGACTGAATGACTAATTATCCCTCACAAACACTACCATAAATCTGCAATGTCACTGCAGCGGGGCTCAAGAGGTCTTACGAAACTCCATGATTCACTCACTATTTCCACCACTTTGTCAAAGACGTGTGTAATTATGCGTGCTGTCTAATAGCCAACGTTCTAGCGAATGTATCATCTAACTGATCCACAATGTCACACATTTCACAGCTGCGTTCGGCAAATGTTTGTAAAAAGTGACAGCCATAACCTCACCAGGCTGAGACACTGTAGCTGCGATGGAAATGAGAGAGAGAGAGAGAGAGAGAGAGAGAGCGAGAGAGAGAGCGAGAGAGAGAGAGAGAGAGCTGTGGGTGCGATTTCAAATTGGGAGTGAAAATGTTGCCCCATTAGGGCACAGTTGTGTGTCTAATAATATCTCCTCATTCCTGTGAATCAGAATCAGCCAGAAATACTGGTTTTAGATGCCGGGTGTCATGAATAAATGATTTCCTCCTCGTTTTAGTGCACACAGAGGAGGGGGTGTTGGAGAAGAGGAGGCTGATTGACAGCAACGTGTAATGCTCTGCAAGGAGAGCCTAAGAATCTGGAGTTGTTTGAATGAGTTTGCAGATGCACGCCACTCAGCAAACTGTAAGCTCCTCTGTAAGATCTGGGGCAGCTGTGCCTGATCTGAATCATGGCGTCTTCACTTTGACACCACAGGTAAGTTTTAATTTTATCCATCATGTACTGTATATTTCCAGTGTGCTTTAAAATCAGAAACATATTCACTACACATGCCCTCACTGCTGGCAAATTATCTGTAAAGTTTTGCTTTAACAGTAACTGTGTCATTCCAAATGGCCCAAAATAGTGACCCTACCCTGCCAGGGGTATTTGCTCCCTGCAGGGTAGCTCTGCAGTTGCATAGCTGTATGTGGTCAGCTGAACTAACTCAACTGAAAAAGAAAACATTTTGATATTTTTAAATAAAGATTAAATATTATAAAGATTAAATATTATAGTGTTACAGTGATCTTTGATGAATCCACGACAAACTGCTGCCAATCTCGAGTCATTTGTAGTAGATAAGTAATGAATTAACAGCTGAAAGTTATTGATAAACTGAAAACAATAAAAGACTTGATAAAGTTCAAATCAATGGGGTAACATTTGAAATACAAGGATAAAACAGTTTAAATAAGTAAAAATGATGGATTAACAAAATAGTAAAATCATTGCATCGTCATCACTAAAAGGGACAAACAGTAAAAGGAGCGAATAACAGTTGAAATTGTCAAAGTCCTGGATCAACAGCTAGAGTTATTTTGCTAAAAGTAACAGATAAATGGAAATACCCAGCTCTCTGACACTGCAAGTATGAATGCAGACGTGACCAAACTGACCTAGACGCTGTTCAATCACAGGTAAAAAAAAAAAAAAATTGTTACAATTTACATTTTTATATAATTTAGACTTTTACATAACTTTTACGTAAGCGCATCCAGTTCGTAATTCATTCATGTGAACACATTTGGAACATGGCGAGTGCTCTCCATGAAGGGGCACTTACTTAAACTCATCTGATAGGGTTGCCGGGGTACACTCGACACCAAAGACAAAAAAGACTGAACCGCTCAGGTAAAAATGTTTGCCAAATATGGAATTCAAGAAAATTAGACTCCAATTTATAACGTCAACACGTGCTTTTATTCAATCTGCAGCGCAGGAAGGTGAGTTTTGGAAAGAGGTGAGACTCAAGATAAAAGGGATTTTATAAATACAATTAACTCAAGCGCCCAAGTTCGCTCCATTTTCTCAGAGCAGTGCTTGTCACAGGCTAAACGGATGATTGCACTTTCATAGCAAAATATTAATAGAGTGAAAATAAGTCAGTGGTTCAGGGAATTGTACTCTTGTCTTTGCTTAGGAAAGATTACACACGCGCTTTAGGGCACAGAGAAGATTTGAAACGTGTGAGGTTTATTTATATCAAACATATGGATGAATCAGATATTCTGGGTCGCTGAGATGAGCGGAGATCTTATCATTATAATTATACAAATATATCTTTTCATAGCGTTCTTTTTGTCTAGTTGTACTCCAACCATCACGCTTCGGGAGAAACTTAGTGTTCACAAATATTGATCTCTCAGAGAACAAAGGAATTCTTGAGCAGTGTTTCCCTTCCGCACATTATTTCACACCATCTACTCTTACTTAAGCCAATACACGAGCGTTTTCCTCCAAATATGAGGTAGTTTTCACCAGAATACTACTCTCCACATTATGTAAACACCCACACTGTGTATTGGCAGCAAATGAGGTGAGATAAAACATTAAAAAGTGGTGAATTACAAGCCGAGGAAGACTCATAATATAACACACAGCTGCAATTTTCAGCGGTACAATTTGTCTCAAGTTATTATGACAGAGGCTGATGTGCTTGATTTGATCGCCTGCTTGAATGGGTACGTATGAGAGAGAGAGAGAGAGCGGGGCTTGTACATACGCAGGGAGTAAGGCAGGCAGAAGACATGGAGCATCTCTCTGCAAATACAAAACGTTAGTAATTTAAACATTTTACATCGGTGAGCGACAACAGCCCCACAGCTTCATCAAAATTTAGACAAATTCAATAACTTCATCCTGTAAAGATGCACCGGAGCAGAAATAAGAAGTGAGCTGTTTTGTTGTTTTTTTTTTTCCCAGGCAGTGTGTTACTTCCACGCTTCCTTCTCGGTTCACAATGAAGGGCTTCGAGCCAAATCAGTGAGAGAGGCTGATGGGGTGAAAAACGCCGCCCTTATCTACGTAGGAGAGTGGAACAGATGCGGATATGACTTTGTTATCATGCAGCTCACTGAAAGAGAGGAGGCGAGAGGATAAGATGGGGATGGAGAGGAGGGGGTTGGCGGTTCAGAGGAAGAGGAAAGCGTGCTCCAGTGTCAGGTTAATTGCGGGGATAGATTTTTTGGCAGGTAGGACGGGCCTAAATAAAACAAACGACTTGTATTATCCTCCATTAGTAAAACATTCAGCATCATCTTTCATTATTTACAAAAATGTACAGCGAGGCAATCTAATTCTGGTGACTCAGCATCAATCACAAGGCTATACTTCAATAAACAAACAAATCACTGCAGCAACTAAAAGCATGTGCTCGGAGCAGGCTCGTAAAAAAAAAACAACCTCACCACACTCGCTTCATGTCAGCGTTTAAAAAGGTTTCGTGTTCGAGCTGATGGCTGGATGTGTTAGCTCCTATTGATTAACAAGAAGCCGCTGATCAATTAGACGCTAAAAAGACTCCACAGGTTTCCCTGCTGGTCATTCCAGCAGTGTCCGGCTCTCTGTCTCAGGAAAACAATCACCCCTAGAGATCAAAGTGATTTCAGATTTCTTTTAAGTTGAAGAAACGCAGCACAGGCAGAGGCTGTTTGCTGACTGCGTGTCTCTGGTGCCGACTGAGCAGCGCTAAGGGCCAACACAAAGCTTCAGACTCAACATGGATCCGACAGAGAATCGGCAGCACCTGTGAGTTTATCGCGTGCATCCTTCCCCCAAAATAAACACCAAGGAAGTCGTGCGTCGCTCTGAAGTGTTCTTTATTTCCTGTGAGGAGGGTTTCATAAAACCAGTGTTAAACTAGTGAGTCTATTTCACAGTCGCTCCGACTGCTTGGTCAAGTTCCAAAAACGTGTGCTGCAAATACACTCATTTAAATCTGTGTCGATATCACAAGTGTTAACGTACGTACAGTATGACGCCTAACAAATACAGAAAGGCCACAGCACTAGTTGCACAATGACAGTTACAGTACAAACGGTGTGTGTTCGTGAGAAAGCGCGTCATAAATCTACAAATAGTGGAGAGGATGAAAAGCTTAAGACAATCATTTACAAAATATAGCAACGTAAAGCAAGCATCTTTAAAATTCCATCAAATGTCCCTTTTAATGCAAAAGGTTCAAGTCCGTCGAGTATCAGAGTACCAACAATTATAATATTACAAAGCACTCAAGTCTTACAGCAGTGATTCTGTACACGCTAACCTGCACATGCTGGTATTGCACAGGGTCTTTGTCCATCGCTGTCAGTTGCTGAAACATCCTTTCATCCAATCGTTTCACACATTTTGTTTGGTTCACGTTTTCAATCTCAAATTTAATCACTGAGTTCATGATACAAATACTGACAGTTTGCTACAGCTAAATGTGAGTTTGTGACATATTCTGAAGCTGCAAATGGTTCGTTATGATGGCACAGTATCTCTGTTAATTAAGAACCTGCGATGGAATCTTAAGGTTTTTAAGATTATTGTCCAACACAAAGTCCCACATTTCAAAAATCTAAGTGTTCTTATCTGATAATAACAACTGATAAAAGTCTCAAACGACTCAATTTGGGGTCCTAAAGAAACCACGGAGACTGTACTGACAACCGTGTTGAGTGCATTTTACCCACGGCGCCACCTGATGAGTGTGGTGTGAGACAGCTTTAGTGGCCCCACGGACAGCCGCAGGGATCTCCGCAGGCCCTCTTCCTGTCCCAGAGGATGTGCAGCTCCTCGGCTGTGTGTTGGGGAGACGACAGCATGTCCAGGTAGCACTCTTTCTCACACAGCCAGCCGGGGTCCTGGCAGTAGCGCAGGGGAAGGACAGTGGCTGTGTTTACATGCACAGGGTGATTTGGTTGCACCGTTGAAACACTGTGACTGAGCTCGGTGTGTCTGCTTCCACAGGCTCCACCAGCAAATTTCTGATTTTAGACTTTTTATTTAGCATCTGCTTACACAATTTGTACAGTGAATGAGTGGAACAGAAAGGCTATGCTAAAAAGCTAGTGCACAATTAATAATGTGCAGTTTCTAGTTTACTAAAAATGTCAAATGTAAATACATCACAGTTGTATACAATTTCGCTCAAAAGACAAAAATCTAAATGTTATCGATTCACAGAGTGAAATAGTGAAAAACTAAGAATAAATAATGACAACTAAACAGCAGCTACAAACGTTCCAGATATGTTCTGACCAATATTATCAATTATTTAGTGCAGAAAAAATGCTTTTTGAAGAAAAATTTGAGTGCAATCTTCAAAGAAGAGGTGTACTCTGAAATTTACTGCATCGTCCACCATACCAGTAGGCGGACTCCAGTCTGCCTCAAAAATCTCAAATCGGTCATGCTGGAAAACGCAAAGTCTCGGTCATTCTGTCCTCGTCTGTCTGTTTGATAAGCTGCATTTCTATAAATATAGTTGGATGTTGTCAGTTAAGCAAACTAAAGCATTTGTGATCATGGTGCCTCATCTGGATGTCGCTCAGCTCTTTACCTGATATTTCTGTGGTCCAACAGCTGCCATCCATATTCCCATGCTCACATCTTCTCCCTGCAACAAGACATCCAGAGCACATTGCTCACATTATATTCACGACCAACTAGGCCCATTACCCCCACAGTCACTTGCTCTCGGGTGCTGTACCTGGTAGGCCTTCAGTTTATCTGCATTGCTGGCGAGCCACTGGACCAGGTCACGAGAGACCACATAGCCTGAGCCGCAGGCAAACGCCGGGTAAGCTGGACTGGCGTACTCCAGCTCCTGCCACTTCCCAATGCGATCCACGGCCCAGCTCTGCCTGAAACTGGGTCAGGACAGGAGATACATCATCATCACATCCTGCCTGCCTTTTACCTGAGCCATCATCATTTTGACAGAGCATTCCTGCCTCTTTTATCACCCGACAGTGCACTGAAGTTAAGTTTCAAACTCACGTGGACTGAAATTGAGGGCACAATACACATTTGGACAAATTGTACTTACTTTCCCCACCAGAAATTGTTGCGCTTGAGACCCTTGTGGTCAATCTTCATTAATACAGAGTCCACGTCGATGTAACAATCATCATCAGTCTTCAGCAGCAGATTAAAGTCAGCGTTTCCCACAGACCTGCCAGAGAGGGAATTTACAAACTTAATTAAAGGCCACCTTCTGATTTCAGCAATATCCCAGAGTGGATTCACTTTCAAATACCACTGAGGGAGAAGGGCAGGAGGTCTTACAAATAAATAATATACTTGTCAAGTCAAAGCTTGAGACCACTCTGTATATTTTGCTACCTGATGACTCACAACTGTACTTTTTCCCTGACTGAGTGATTGCAATCGTGATTCTAACAGCGAGGCATTTTGAGGCGACGACACACTTTCATTCCAGGTTGCTGATTTCCTCAGAGGGCCCAGGCAATTTGGAGACAGAGAATCGAGTCATTAGCACTTGGCATACCATTTATAGAACTGAAGCAGTTTGGAAGGCACGTTCCTGTAGGTGTCTACCACGTCTACGAACACCATGTCGCCGTGCCTGAGGCTCTCCTGCTGCAAGGCGGCGTCCTCCTGCCTCAGCCTGGAGGCATGGTGCTCCATCCTGGCTGGGCGGCCCCGTAGGAGCCCCGACAAGCCATCTCCATCTGACACACAGGTGGTGGCGGGAGGGTGGGCATGTGGAGGCACACGATGGGGTTAATGATAAAATTAAAAAAAAAAAATGTGCAGAAAATGCTGACAGAGTTTTTGTCCCAAAATGAGATTTTTAAAAAAGTCACATTAACTTTTTATTCACACATGGTCTGAATAAATTAAGGCACCTTTGAGGCATAATAAGTTAAATCACTGGCTGGCAAAACAATATGATAAAAACTGTAACATTTTACAGAATGGATCATTACTTCTGTTTTCAGACATACTGGATGGTGAACTTAATTTGGTTTTCCCCAAAATGGCCACAAATCCATTCTCAGATAAACTCAAATGCAAACACATGCAGGAGGTGCAATTAATAATGTAACACAACAGGGTGGAGAGGGGGAAAAAAAGTTATTTCCATTTGGCACATATGCAAGAGCCCTGAGGCGAAAAAAGAGCTAATCTCATAACCTGCCAGAGTGAATCTGAGTTTGGGGTTTTTTTTACATAGGGACTGGGACTTCTTTTACAACAGTTGGCTCATAGAGCGAGCTGATCGAACGGTTTTCATAAAAAGCTCAGGATTGATTCTGTTGCTGGACCAACCATAGATAGTAAATGTGAACCCTCCAGCCAAACCGGGAAATCCAAGCGCACTCCTATGAGGCAATATGCCCTCTGCGATCTGCAATTCAAGGAAACAGCAAAGTTTTAAAACTTCTCGAACTTTTTCTTCACTTCAAAACTGGAGCGAGAATATTCTCCATGCATTTATTCTCGACGCCGCGTCAGCACGTACAGAGGAGATCTTGAGGACACCTCCTCCATCGCTGAGTTGCACAGAGGAGGAGTTGACTGTGCTCAGTCCGGCAGAGTCCAAATTCTCCCAAACCAGCGTCCCCTCAAAACCCTGAAGCAAAAAAACAGACATTTAATTCTTTGTACATGTGATTGGTGATTGGACTGCAGCTACAAATCACATCCTGTTGGGTTGAGCAAACTTGGGCTAGTTTATATTCTGCAGTTAAAAACATTTTATTTTGGCTGATCCTAGTGTTTCTCCACCGCAGTTTTATTAATGATTAAAAGTTCAAGTTTGAACTCAGAGATACAGTTTAGTTAGTTGTGTTCAGTTTGTGATTTTCAGAGGAAACTGATTTGAACTGAAGAACTGCTCCTGAAAATCAGAGCAGTCAAAACATATTGAAGACTTTCTCTTCTGGGTGTCGGCTGGAGAGCATCCTGGCTACGACCCCGAGTACACGTGAGAAACTGACCTTAGGCAAAATGAACTGCTCCACTGGTTTGTACCACACCCCGTTCATCAGGGTCCCCGTGCTGATGGCACTGAAGCGAGCAGTGACCACAGCCTCCTGCAACAGTCACAAGCTTTTATTCAGCAAGAACTCACAAATGTGCAAATGTGCCATCATCAGCCCTGAACACTTCACTGTTATCTTAAAGATAAGCAATCCAAATGGACTTTGAGATGTGTGTAAGTGAGGCAGTAAACAGAACCAGCAGAGTCCTCCAGCTGCCCTCGGGCTGTGTATCTATCCGGCCCCACAGACAAGCAGCATACGGGATGCATTGCGCCCAGAGGTCGGGGCTCTGTTACCTCCTGGTCCAGCTGGAGAAGCTTCACCGTCACATTGCTCTGAAGCTCGGGCCGAGTCCCGCTGGGAAACACCCCCAGCCTGGTGATCACCACTGGGTGGAGGACCTTGAAATCCAGGGCGATGGCCGACACGTCGGAGGGGGAGAGCGCCGAGGGGTCAGGCACCGTCACAATCTCTATCTCTGCATCCTGGCCTGCCACTGGTACAGATGGATGGTGGAGATTAGTGCAACAGCACACGTGAAATTTATTACGATTGAATACGTGCTGACCGTCTCTTTTCAGTGATGAAGACCCGGAGATTCAGGGAGAGGGAGAGTGCTCCGAGAAGAAGGCAGAGTCTGGTAAAGCTACAGCATCAGCACTTTGAGGAGCTAGTTCTTAGGACTGCTGTCTTCAAAGCGAGCTTCTGCTCGTGAGTGTGGTTTCTTAATTACAAAAGAGCAGTTTATTACCCAGGAGATCAATGAAAAGATCAAGGCTGTTAAAGGGAAGCAGGCTTTTTACTTTATATGCTTTCTACATAAGTTCTGCTGCTCACTCCAAAACAAAGACAATTAGAGGGGAAGAATCACAGACAAAGAGAAAGCAGCAGCTCATCAAACCAAATGTTTCCTACACTGACCCTGTGGAATTGGGCAGCAGGATTTTACCTGAGTATATATTTAATATTCCTACGCTCACTAAATATAAATGATTAGTTTGTGCTTACTTGTCAAAGCTAATAACATCAGCGCGTCTCCTGGCACTGGCTACTTTATTCTGGGGGAAAATGAATAAAACTTGACATAAATTGTGAATAATTAACAGCAAATTCAGTGTTATTTAGCATCGATTGTGATTCTTTTTTCTCTCAGTATTAGGCAACAACTAAACGTCTGTAATATTCTGCAGTGTTCACATTTCAACAGTAAATTATGTGTCGCGCAAACTGTGGCTGCATCTGACAGTTATTTACATTATCAGTTCACCATAATTGTCTTGATTATTCATCAAACGCTTGGTCCCTAAAAATGTGAGAAAATACTAAAAAATGTCAAAACGCAGCTGATTTCAACAATAACTGATTGTGTGCCAATGAATAAATCAAATAATCATTCTGGCTCTTGTCACCACATTTCAAACAAGAGCTCAATCAAACACGGTAAATATACTGAGTCTTAAAATCATAATATCATTAATACATTTCCTTTTTTTGACCAAAGCACAAACACCTTGTCTTGGAAACAGAATTACTTAAAGAGGATAATTAGCATTCACCTTACTGTGGCCCCAAAGAAAAATCCTTGTCATGAACGCGGCACACACAAACAATTAATTGTCCGCTTAACGTGTGCTTTGACTCGAATCCGGAGTCAGGTACCCAACTGTGTTTAGAAGCAGTCATTGTCTCTTTCTCTTCCAATCACACCAAGCATCTCGCACCAAAGCCTGCCTGCCTGCCTGCGATTCTGAAGCAAATCACGTCAACACTTACAACCATTAACGCGGTGGAGAGCAGAGAATGGGCTGGAAAAATAAAACATCACCATGACCCTAAAGGCCGTCGTCTGAAAAAGCCTATTCTGATGAGCAGTAATTATGTTTTCATGAAGGCAGCAAACACTGAACCGAACAGGAAAAGTAGGGAAACGCCTGCATGGGACTGACTCTGTGAAGGTGAGAGACATAACAATTACTGTGGACGTTGAATCTGACAGTGAGCCTGTTCAATTATTTCCTATATGGTGTGTCAGTGCTTCCTATAGATTTACTTTTCAAGTGTTGGTGCACAGTTCGAGTAACGGCTGCTGCAGCAGCGTTGACTGTGTGAGATTTCTGCTTCAGCCCTGAGCGTAGAAAGGAAAAGAGCGGCGTCCTTGAGGTGTGGGTGAACATGAATAAAGGTGTTTTACTTCTTTTCTGAACATGCGTTCTTCTCATTCTTTCAACTCATCTCCTGTTATTGTGCCTAAGCGCTGCTATTTGTTTTTTGTTGCAAATGCAAGTAACAGATTGCGCAAAGAGATTTTTGAACTGAAGATTGCCACTCATCAGTGCATGAAGATGATTGTATTTTATTTATTTTTTTTTTTTCCATACCTGGCTCGGTGAAGTTCAGCAGGGAGCAGGAGTACGGATCCTCTCTGTCCTCCTCTGGAATGGGACAGCCATGTTCTCCCACGATAAACTTCACCCCCACTCTGAAAACAAGCGCAAACACTATTGCATTTGTCTTTTTTTTTTGTGCAATATTAGGCTGCAAGATTTCTAAAGCTTGTCCATCTATCCACCCTGCGTTGCCATGGTTACTGAGGGTTGCTTAAAGGCCATCACACCTTATCTGCGCTCAGATCGCTGAATGAGAAGGAAATGGACAAAAAGGAAGAATGAAAGAGAGAACAATATTGGCCGCTGGTCAGGTAAAGATAAAAGGGCTGATGGGGCAGTCAGTTATTTGCTGCCAGCTGCAGGCTTTATTTCCACTATATGAATTGAGCTTTGGAACAAAGAAGAAAAGAAAAAAAACAAGTGGCCAAGTTTGAGTTTCACCCTACAGACCTGTGCTGGAAGTGGGGGTGATCTCTGAGGTAGCCCAGCCACGTCTCCCTTATCGCTTGTCGCAGTTCATAATGGTGTCTCGCTGACAGCACTCCCACCAAAACTTCATAGAAAGGTAAGGACGCATCTGTATAAGACACAGAAAGCCACACTACAATATCTCAAGAAATCTCAGAAACAACAAGGATGTCATTTCCTGCCCCGGTGTTGATGAGGTGTTTCATGTGAGGATGCTGATAAAACATGACCTACAATAGGTGACACTGATAAGGCAGCAGCCAGAGAAACAAAGACAAAAATCACACTTTGATGCATGCCTGATTTATGCTTCACATTCCTGACCTGACAGGCTCTGATATCTAGTTTGCACTGACTTGCTGTGATGCATCCCATAATTGACCTTATCAAAAATTGTCCTCACGCATCAAAAGCGGGTTGAACTATGCTCCTGTGTTAAAGAAGAGCGGGTTAACCCTCCGCTGTACCGTCTGATCGTAAGTGACAGCAGCTCAGTAGTCGCACTGAAACAAGGCAGAGACGCTCAGCTCGCTTCAGCCTGTTCCCAGACGTTAGATTATCCCTGCAACGCCCAACATCGCTGAACTGTCACAGTCACATCATTTCCCACTACAACACACACACACACACACACACACACACACACACACACACACACACACACACACACACACGGACACACATGAACACACGCAACTCGAGTCATGAACGCACAGTCAAACGAGCGAGCATTAACTACCTGTTCCCGCAAAAACTCATAACCAAAACAGACACACAGGCGCGGTGAAGCAAACTTAGCCAGCCGCGCGGATGTGTAAGAGAAAAGTTGCGAAGCTCTGAGGAGGAGAAGCCCGGGGCTTGAGGATGAAAAGTACCCGAGTGTGTGTTGTTGTCCGGCGGGGTGGAGGAGGGTCGTTGTGCCAACCACAAGTGCACCAGGACGGCGACAGCACAGGGCAGCAGAATGAGCGCTAGCCTCCGCATGGACGGAGCCCTTCACTCAGCCGGAGCAGCCTTCAGCTTTAGCGGCGCGGAGCCTCTTCCTGAGCTGCACGGAACTGCACGGTGTGAGCCGCTCCGTGTGTGCGCTTCATTTCAGCTCCGCAGCTCTCCGCCGGGCTCTCACCACTGCCTCATGTCTGCCTCCGCTGCGCGGAGAGACGGACCAATGGGAGACGTGGAGCCCTTCCGCAGTGCACCCTGGGAGATGGAGTGCTTGAGCCAGTCAGCTCTTCATTGCATTGTGGAAGGTGCATTAAAACATTAGTAGAGATATCCTTGAGCTCTGGATGCAATTTGTTGTTATTATTATTAATAGTGGATGAGTGGTGGTTGTAGTATGTTGTTGTTGTTGTTGTTGTTGTTGTTGTGCTGAAATTTAGTTTAATTTCATAAGTCATTATTTTCACCATAAAAAAATCATTTGGAGGTAGTATTTTTTTTCAACGTCATAAATTAAAATCTTCGATATGGCAGCAACTATTGTTATTGTATATAATGATAACGTAGCAATAAAATGGCCTAATATTGATAATAATAGGATTACACTGGGATTATTGTCAGCAGTAGCAGCAGTTGCAATAACATGCGTATTAATTATATGACATGAACTTTACATATACTAGGATACACAGTTTACAGAGGTTGGACAAAATGAGAACAACTTAAAAATATGGTGTATTGCATTTCAATTATCTGCATGATATCAATCTACCTGTCTGTCTGTTCAAATATATGTAGTGTTTAATTTTCTTTAACCCATTAAAAGATAAATACGTGCACCACAGCAGGGTTTAACTGTATTTCTTTTAGCTTTTTTCGCATCTCCATAAAAAATTGAGCAGCACCATGCAGTTTCAATTTCACTCAAACCACTTAAAAGTTAACAGAATTGTATGGTGCGCACGATAAATCGTTTACCGCATGTCCTTGGAAGTAAATTGGAACACTAAAGCACTGATTACAGCTGGCGACAGTGAACCTTTCCATGTTCACCACATAAAGAAGTGTCAGGAGTTTGGGGTTGTTTTTTTTTTGTTTGGTTTGCTTCAGTCTGCATTGTGATTCTAATGAAGTGAGGAAAAACCTTCAGAGCAGAGAAGAGCATTAACATATGAATCATTTTATCCCTTTAAAGCCCAGGTGACATGTTGTGGCTTTAAGATTAGAACATAACTTTATTAAAGCTGTTACTCCGTGCTGCACATAAATCATTTAAATGAAATCTATTGTGTATGGACAGGGGTGTTTGAGGAGGATTTCTTCTGACTCTGAGAGCACCAGTGTTTCTCCTGGAGAGGAGGAATGGGCCACGCCACCAAGCTGTCGTGCTCGTAAACATTAAGATTTCATTTGTATTTATTTTAATGGAGTTCCAGTGTTGCATAAATGCTATTTTAAAGACTTCACCACCCATTCTGGGGAAAAATAATAATGTAATGGAAAACACTGGCATGCAACTCACTGTGTGGCAGTGTTAGGAGAACAAATGAAACCACCGCAAAACAGCATGCTGTGACTGTAGATACATAATCTTATCAGAAATTATTACTATTCTCATGTATTTTGCGTACACTTTGGGGGCTCAGTGCTCAATTTGGAAAATTGCTCTAGCACAGATTCTCAGTATTAGATAACCTGCTGCCCCAGGGATAATTACTTTCCTGTGCATTATATAATTCTTTTTGGAGCCATATTCATAAATATACTCATTACAATGACTTAGCTCTCTCTCTGCATCATTCATTTGAACGGAAAAGCTATTCATAGCTTGCCCAGGGTTTCTTGAAAATACAACCTAACATCCTGCTTCTGTATTGCAGATCTCTATGCCTCCTCAGTGCTGGTTTATTGTTTATGTTCTCAACTCTGACTTAACTTTTTATTTATATGTTGAAGCCAATTTATGCTCTATTTATACTATTCCAGCCCATGTGGATACATTTCTTTCTCTTTCTCTTTGGCTTTGCAGCATTCAAAACACTCAGCACTCTCTCCGCTCTTCTCTCTGGATCTATATAGATTGCTTTTTTATCTCATCAGGTCCCAACTGAGAGCTATGTGCATGCCACAAAATATCGAGACCTACTTCTTGAATTTCTAATTTTAGTGGTACATAAATAAAACTCATATTTTTCCCCATACTACCTATACTGTTCACCCATAAAAGGCTTTTCTTATCCAAACTGATGCTCTGAAGAAAGAGGGTGCTGAAGTTGAACAGACTTCAAAGGAATAATGTTGTCAGTATATTTTTCTATAACCTCAATTAGTCATGAGTGATTGAACAACAATCCAATTTTAACCTCACCCAGATTTTATTGACCGTAACCAAACAACCCAGCAAAGTTCATCTGTTGCTGATAAATTGGTGCACAGGAGTTTGTGACATCCAACCACTGACAACAGCCTGGACCCAGAAACTGTTCAAACTTTAGTAGACAATACTGTGATCATGTAGGACCCCATCATTCAAGGAGCTGATTGAGAAAATAGGTTTTCAGAGCCTTTAACTTGAAATAAATGTAGACAATAATCCACGCCACAGCTGTGCCAAGGCTTAAAAAAATCCCTCTCTATCTCTTTAATTACATCCTGCTCCTTTGGGATTGGTTCAGAGGAATCAATAAGGGATACCTGACTTGTCTTATCAATGTCATTTATCAGAATTGGCCTATACTATGTTGTACAATCTGTGCAGTTGTATACCATGAATATGATCTAGGATAAAAAAGGTCGATTTAGGTGTATCCCCCATGACTAATCAGGCCAAAACAAACAAATATTTCACTGATATGTCATCACAAGACCTTAAAGTGCAGTGAAATAGTGCTTTAAAATGTTAAAAATAATAACTTAATAATAATAATAGCAATCAAATTTGGTGTAAAGTTGTAATTTCAGTCTATGCCCAGGTGAAGCTGCACACTGATGCATGGATGGGCAAATGAAACAGCTTTAACAGGAAATGTGAGTGTTGACGTCAGTGGCTGATGCCTTATGAGAGACATTCTTCATGTGACCTGCAGGTTTGGCTGATGTGTGCCCCCCATCCTCCCAAAATACATTGAAAAAGGCAAACTGGCTGCAGCTGAGCTGAATCATAATCCTTTTAAAAAATGCCAGGACACATGAACAGTGCATCCAGATGGCCTGTGGTTCAGCTCAGCCACAGGAGGTCTCCACTACACACCAGAATATCATGTTCCTCTGTGAGACCCACAACGATTTGCTGTGGCCTTTTATCAGTGTTATCAGACAGAGTGTAGCTCACAACATCAGACAGAGGCGCGAGGCAGAAATACTGAAGACACAGAACATTTGGGTTGCCGTTTTCCTTTAATTCATTTGATCCATGAAAGGATTTACAAAGCCTGCTATTTAAATGCTATTTTTTTACCAAAACGATAATACCATTCATGAATACAGCTGCACATTGTCGACATATCCGGACTTCAATCGTGTGCAGAGTAGCACCCAGAAAGTCAATGAAGAGGCAATATTTCATATCATAGTAGTTCTCTCTGTTATAGATAGAAATAAATCCATGCAATATTCATCTCTAGCTGATATATTTCGTTTCAGATTTGGCACCATCCTTTAGATGAGGTCAGTGAGAGCGCCCTGAGGTCAGTCTCAGGTTTTTAGGTTAGGAAATGAAGACAATTATTATCCTGAAAACAATTTGAGCCCAATAGTTTGTGTTTGTGACAGTTCAGCATCAGTTTGAATCCTAATGTGATGGCTGTTCAAGTACCAAGAGGAAATTTCTTTGAATTTTACAGAAACAATGATGCAAAAAGCCTGAACCACCGAAGGGATCATATTGTGTAAACCGACCCTTACCATTATTTTTAAAAAATACTCAAGATAGTATCAATAATTGCATGATTTATAAATGTTTTTTTCTCCTAAGTATCATACAAGCTTAGTAGCACTACACGTCATGTAGCTGTCAGTGCTGTGCAACAAATATTCAATAATACTACTGATAATAACAATATTAATAACGATCATAACAATTCATCGTAAAAATTAGCAAATGCTATTTCAACTACCATGTAAAGGAAATGTTTCGACAGTGTGCTTTTTCTTCCAAAACAAACAAAACGGAAAAAAGGCTGTGGGACCGCAGTGTGAAGATCACACTGCTCTCACAGAAATTGGCACTGTAACATACTGTACACTCTAAAAGACTGACGGTCCCTCGGAAACAGAGGAGGCTGTCAAAAAGGAGCAGAGAAACATGCAGGCCTCTGGTTTGGCATTAATGTCAAAGGCCTTGCCATTCACTCTAGGACAGGCAAAAAGAACCAGGCTCAGGAAACATGCCCAGAAAACAAATGAGGCCGTTAAGGAAATACAAGGAAAAGATCTCCTGCAAGTTGTAAAAATATTCTGGTCGGGGGCGGTAGGATTAACTGATAGTGTCTCTGATTTGGAGTGGATGAAGTATATGAGGAGTAAATCAAACAGAGCAGCAAAGGTAGAATGCATTAGAGCGGGCCTGGGAAGGAGGTGGCAGATTCATAAATAATTTTTGACTTAAGGGTTGTTTGCACAGTGATAACCCTGAAGAACTCATTTCACTGTTGAAACATTAGCTCTGCACCTTTCAATAAATAGAGAGCCTATTTATTTATTTGCAGCAGAACGGATGTGCAGCCACCTCCTCCTTATTAGGAGTGCGGTTTGCACAAACTGAAATAATTTACTATGTGAGATAAGGTTTCTGTTTCCACGCTCTAATCTGAATATGACTGTACTGCAGTGCTAAAAGGAGCGGGCTAATTGTTGGTGGCTGCGGAGGCAAATTGAAATAGAAACCACTAGTGAGGGAAGTGTCAAATTTCAGTGGTGCTTTCACTAAGTGTTGCTACAAATAGTCAAACCTCTTCACTGAAAGTAATAAAAAAGAGCTGAAATTATGTTCAAGATAATACAAAGATTAATGCTTTTTTATTCAGATAAAGGGACGGGAAATAAATGTTTAAAAAAGTCATAGACACTGGGCAAATTTCTGTTTCCTGAGGCATGTTAAGATCTAGCACAACAAAAGAAAAAAAGAGAAAAAAACATCTCTCATCTCATTAAGCACTGAGCAAGGCTGTTCTCTAATAACAAAGCAATAACAAACCTATTTAACAAGACATGATACGCTCACTGGGTTGCCAGTTTGGTAGCTGACTCCCCCAAAACCTTCAGCCACCAGGACCGAGCTGACCAACAACAGAGTGTCCACCTGGCAAAACTCAACTCAACGCCTATGGCCAGTAGCTTCAGGTGTGGTGAAGACAGAGAAGCCAGGCAACGCCATGCCTGCACCCGTACAGCTCTACCGGCAGGTCATCAGAGGATGGTGCAGAAGAACTTCTTCTCCCGGAAAGGGTTCTCGGAGGCGGGGACGGGCATGATGAGGGGGTCCTCGCGTATGTGGGCGTCGCAGTACGCCATCAGGTCTGCTGCTGCTTTGGATACCTGACGTGAGAAGAGAAAAAAGGAGAAGGTGCATGGAAAGCTGAGCAGATGTTTCTCTATTGCATACATACTAATACATGTATGTCTAAACAGTGTGACAGACTGATTTCTTTACTTACATCTCTCTTGAATGATGCTTCTTTCAATCAAAATTAGACTTGGTCACACTCTTCTCTGGCACACCATTCTTTATTTACCACAATTTCAGCTATTTTGCCTTCATCAGGGCGTGTCTGAGGATGTTTCCTGGTTTCTGATGTATAATTCATGTGATTCAAAAGTTCAAACCCGGCCAGGGACTTGCATCTCTCTCTCCTTCATTTTCTGTCATCTCTCCTGTGTCACGATCTAGTAAAAGTCTGAAAAGCCCCCCCAAATACCCTGTAAATGCTGCAAGTAGATTTATGAGCTTGCACATTTTATGGAAATAAGTCACCAGCTCTCTTCTCTTTAATATACCCTATAGGAAAGGAGTATAGTGTCAAAGTCAAATGTAGATAACCTTAACGGCCTAAATTTGTGTGAAGGTTATCTTTAAGTATAAAGACATGCACGAGATTCTTACAAGCTGTGTTTTAAAGCTTCTGTTAAAAGAGAGAAGAATATGCTGTTTTGCATTGCACAATATTAAGAGCCAACAGCCGTGCTAGCAGCTCTGTGCTGCTACACAGCAGTGCTTTGAGCTAAGTGCTAAGGTAAGCATGTTAATGGCAACACACCAATGTTTAGGGATAATGCTCACCGTTTTAGGTAACTTGTGCGAGTAGCGTTCTAACATTTCATTTATGGTATACAAAGACAAAACACAGCTGATGGGAATTAAGATTTTATTGAATTTGCATGTATAAAACTAAGGTACTGGATAAATTTAATTTAAATTTAATTAATTTAAAATTGTCCCAATGTTGTTATTTGAACAAATGGGATCACCAAAATCATCAGGATTCATCTTCTGGCCATGATTACTTTACTAAATTAATCAATTAATCAAATAGCTGACAAAACAATTAGCCATTTGCCATTAGCATGATTGAAACAAAGTCAACATTGTTAAACATTCAAGGGTTCAGATGCAATGGTGTAGTTTGTGTGACATGTAGATCAGTTGGCTTTTTTGTTATATGTTTATTTCTTTGTCCTTTAAGAGTAAATATTGTGCTCTGTTAAACCTGTTATAGGATGACAGTAATGTTTTGTTTACTTGGTGATGATTGCTGATGATGTATGAGTCACATGACTGATTGACAGGGAAAGTGGAAACAAGCTCAGCCACCATACTGATGATGGCAAGATAACAGAAAACATTTGTCGAGGTGAACAAAGCGTGGAGCACTGGAGAAGAGCTGTGTGACGTGTTTTCATTTTGGTAAACTTGCACTGAACTGTGCTTCTCGCTGTGCCTTTGTTACAAGAATGAGGTGTTTGGAGACAAATTTGCACCACATTAGACCTGTCCTAAATCTGGGTGAATGCTGCGTGCGGTTTGGTTTTCTGTAAAGTTGGGTACTGCCTTTGTTTCTGATTTGTCAGTGCCTGTGGCGACTGCACTGATGCCTGTTACCTGAGCCTGAGGCAACAGAAGGAGACAGCTCTATCACATGACTGTCAGGTGTTAAGGTGGGACCTTGACCAGCTGAGGGTAAAGAAGGGAAGGACCTACAACACCTACAATTTCCTGCCTCAAGGCGAAAAGCACTTGCATTTTTTTTTTTAAGTCAAACCGTGAGCATAAATTTTACAGTACAGCCAGACTGCATGTGAACGTAGGTTTCAACTCGGGAGCTGAGTGGGAGGTTACGGGAGGGGAGGCCGCAAATGGAGAGCAGAGGAGCAGCTGCATCGGAGGGACGGCGAGGGCTCAGGGATCTATGTGGAGGACAGAGCCATCTGATCTCCTCCCTGCCACTTCACCTCACCCACTGCTGCTCTCACAAGAGAATACAACACACACAATCCATCATCATCCATCCGCTTCAGTCTTCAACATGTTACTGTATTATCTTTACAGTCTCACAACATTAAACACTATGTCCAAAGGGTTGCTGATCAATATCTCTATCTTAGAAAAACAATAGCGTGAACAGCGTTTTCTATATTTTTCTTAGTGCCAACATACAGTATCTCATAAAGGGACTGTAAGCAATAGAAAGTTACTCCATCTCTTAATTCGTTCTGACTGCCCCATCCTGAGGCAGTCAGTTGCCAGCCTGTTAGTTCCTACCAAAGATGTAAATCTATTATAATGGCTCACACACATCTACTTCCCCTTTTTAAAAAGGCCAAGAAATGTCCTAAAACAGCTGGGCACTGTCACTTTATAACAAATGTTACTCAAACAGAAGTAAATAGTGCATTTGTAGGGAACTATTTTCAGCCGTGGATTAATACTCATCTGGTCGTGTGCAATAAAATGTGTTATTGATATGTTTTTTAAAAAAAAATAGGTTTAATATACACAGACCTGTCAATAGGAACAATTCATTGTTGGTTTTGCTGTTTTAATGGGATTTAATTATAGGATAAAAATATAGAAAATCATATGCAACCTTGTTAGAGATCTCCCCCTGTCAAAATATGTAGCCATTCAAGAGGAAATACCAGAAAGGTTCATATGTTTTTCTTGTATCTTTGAGGCAAAATCCCCTCGGGTTTAATTATTGTATCTTTACCTCAGTGATCCGCCAACTCCAAGACAAATATGTGCTGATGTTACTTAGATAATAGAGAAAAACACATATTAATGTGACAGAAATTTTTATTTGGTTTGGGGAGCATTGAGGTAGCTCATGTTGCACCACAGAGCTGCTTCGCCTCACCATGCTGCGGCTGTACACACATACAATAGTTAACAATGCCTGGCGGTGTTTTGTGCTTAATGCTAACATGGTCACAATGATAATGCTAACATGTTGATTTCTAGCAGGTGTGATGTTCACCACATTTTCACCATATTAGTTTAGCTTGTTAGCACAATAGCTAACATTCACTAACTCACACTAAAGAGCAGCTGGGGATGATGGTGATGTCATCGGCTTAGTGAGTGCTGGTCGTATACCTCTTAAAAAGAATGATACTGAAACACTTATTCTGTTCTAACTGATTGATTTTATTAAGGTCATACTCAGAAAGATGTTATATTAGTTATGTTATTAGTATATTAGAGAGTCATATAAAAAGTAATTGGCTCACTAAGAACACTAAATATTCTGAATGTTTAATTATTTTTGCTGCATATTTATGTGAAATGTCTCTATCTATTTGACCTAATTTGGGCAGCATCCAAGCCTGCACAAAGTGGGAACATCAACAAAGAGTTTTCTTGCAATACACGTAAACAGCATAATTACTCTCATAATCAAAGTAAATGCAATAATTATACTATCATGTATCTGCAGCCAGGGTTTCTGCAGAGACCGAGAGCCCCACAGGACAAATAGTGGTACTGCACAGTGTGTGTCTGAGTGTGTGTGTGTCATTAGGCCCAGACTGACTGTAATTACACTGCAGCCCCATGATGGAAGGAGAGTCCTTCTAATTAGCACAGATCACATTCCTTTGGCTGATTGAGCAATTAATGAGAATGTGGTGATCCCTCAATCAGCAGCACAGAGACTGCTCTTGTCACTGATACACACTCTCCCTCATCAGATCCCTTAATTAAATTTAAGGGATCGCCAGGCGTCTGTTTTGTCCTCTGTCTCTGTACTTTTCACTGCTTTCATTTGCAGCCACGTTCTACTTCAGTGGCTCTCTCTTTTTGGAGAGGGGTACGTTAATAAAGAATTACTTGGATCTCCACATCTGACGTGCCAAGTGGTTATTAAAGCACAAACAGCTGGATGCCTATCAATCAACAACTGCTGGGAAAATAATACAGATGTGGAATTATGCTGCAACCAAAGCTGTTCTCTAAACTCATCATCTAAGGAAGGAAGTTATTTTTACACTTATGGATTTGCAAAAATCGTATTTAAATACCTAAAATATAATATTTATAACTGCCTCTGGCTTGATACAGCCTGCTGTCTGAATCCATGCAAACTTTTTTCATCCTTATTGCAAGTATTTCTTTGAACATTATTAGTGCTGATAACTTGTGAAGAAATGTGGGCAAATGGACTAAGGTTGTTTGTGAACTCAGTGCCCCGTGCCAAACATTTCATATAAATGCCATCACAGCTGGATGCAAACCAAACTGCAACAATGTCACACTTAATTTAAATTAAAGAAGAATTACGTGCTTCTAAAGAGGTGATAAGTTGTGCCCTTACAAAACTCATAAACTCAAATATGCCTGATGCCCCTTTGGTCTCCCGTTAGAAAAAAAACCTTGGCGATAAGTTTACCTTTTGGTGCTAAAAGGTTTTCACTTAAGAGCAAAGATGCAGCACGCTGCAGGCAGACGCGACTGCAGAGGTCAATTATTCAGACAGTTTAGATTTTTGTCGGACCCTCTGCGGAGCTGAGTGAAAGCCTTTCAGATACAGATCAGATGTGACATTTAAGATTCATTTACATTCAAGCCTTTTTCCATAAAATGCTAAGGTGACAATAAAACTGACAAGTCAAATCCATTCAGACACTTTGTGATTTAAATACTTCTCAGCTCATTTAACACAGAAACTTAACATCATTTCACACGTTTTACCATTTACCACTTAGTTTACTTTGCACTAATTTAGGCATGACAGGAAGTTGTTATGCACGCTCTCATTGAAATTCCAGCAGCTTACTAACAATCGACAACTTAAAATGTTACGATGCCTTTCAGCCGCCACTTGGCTACACTTGATGCTGCTACTGTTTTTCTTTTTTTAGCGATCCATACTGTGAGATTAGTGGATGTCCTGTTTTTTTGTTTTGTCAGTCATGACGACTATCACCACAGATTGAAGTGGCACATTTATACTTTCCATTCCAAGCAAACTGGAAATGGAAATTTTCTAGTACAACTGAACTATTTTTTTGGTTGTGTTGATGTGCTTTTGGCACCTTTGCGTGAATCCACTCGTGAACTGGCTGTGGGCCTGAGCGTAATTGGGTAAGATTGGTGTCCAAATTTTAAAATTCATGAACATTTTTTATTCTGGCTGCATATCAGCGATCAGTGAGAAAACTTCCCGTGACTTTGACTTGGGAGCATTCACGTTGCTAGCGTAGTAGCTCACTAGTCGAACCAAATTAGAGAAAAATGTGTGCCCATGTTTCATTCGTGTTCACAGAAATCAAACATAGAGGAAACTCAAGGTTTGTTTCAGGGCCTTGGCTTGACAAGTTTCACACAGCACAGAAAATGAAGAACATAGTTGCAGGTTCTTTCTAAAACTGAGGGAGCAAGAAGCCATGGTTGTCTAAGACGTGCATGAGAAGACCTCCAATCTGGCTGCCAGAGGTTTATCTCCTAAAAGTACTTTAAAGGTTGCTTTGCTTCTGAATTCATATAATAATGTCACAGACTTTTTCCATTAACATAAATCATCATAAAAAATACAACTTAACACAAAGAGGCCTCAAGATCCGTATTTAGATTTGCAATTCAATGAAATATTGATATGATGTGAACTCAGTTTACTACTCAATTTAATCACCAACTGTTGGGTTAAAATGAAATAACTGATTTGCTAAATATTCTTAAGAAAAGCTGGTTGGAGTACTGCATGTTTTGTGCTCATGCTAATTTATGTTTTTTTATAGTGTTATAGATCTATCGTGATCAGTATTGATGGTGTAATATCAGACATACATGAATATCAGAATCCATGAAACATTTTAATGAGAAGTTGCGCCAAAACGTCAGACTTGTAGGTTAAATCAGGGGTGTCTGTCATGAATCTTACAAACCCTGATAACAAGTTGGGGATAATCACTTTGTTTTTTAAGAAGAAGAGGTTTTCTTGTAAGCAGCCTTTGTTGTGCTGAGTAGGGATGATGGTGTATGGCAGGCTTCCAGGCCAGGCTATAATGCTGAGCGAACAGCCCCGGGGCTGTGGGGCAATCATTCCCCGAGCACACGAGGAGCATACCGAATGAGATGATGACACGGCCTTTTAAGTTGCACAAGAGGACGTTCATGAACGATGTTGAGAAGAGCAGCGGCTTCACACTGCAGATACATATTAATGTAAATTAGCTTTTTGTTGGGCATTAAATCATTATACGGTAAAGACAACATAATTTAGTCATGGTTCTATCAAATGAATGGAAGTAATACAGAAATCGAACTGTACTATGACTGTATTAAGGCAGGGTGCCTGACCTAAACAATAAAGAGTATATACAGCTTAAAAGTCAATATTTAACCAGGGGTTGGACACATACTCCTGATGAGGCCACAGTAACTCTGGTGGAGTTGCAGGAGGTTATGGTTATGATAAATGTGATTATTATATTAAACAAGAGAACACGGGCTGATTTGATTTCCTTTGCTGCGACAGGGAACTTAAACCTTAAGCTCCCAAGCCCACTGCACACTTGCTGAAATCAAACACTGGCATTTTAAGATGAGAAGAAGCCCACATGACAAACTGCTAACCAAGGACAATCTCTGTGATCACACTCAGAAAAGATGACCTGAATTGGTAGAAAGCTAATGTCAGATGTGGTCAACGATCACACGGAGCCCACCATGCCTCTGGGTTCATCCCTCACAGTCACCACATTGGCGCTACTTGCTGTGCACAGTGGATACACTCTGACAGGGAGGTGGTGACACCGGTGCTTTCAAGGTGAACTGAAGCTTCATGTGAAGCCTGTCAGGAGAAGTTGCACCACACTAAGCTGAGAAACCTTCATTTTGTTGTCATCTTGCAGTTGGCTGTAGGAATAAATTACTGTAAAGTATGAATGTTTATATATGTAGAAAAGAAAATAACTAGGTTCTTTGTGGCTCCTGAAGGAGCTGTCTGATAAACTGTTTCAGGTGATGTCACTACAAGAGTGAGTTAGAAAGATGTGAGATTACCTCTGTAGTCCAGATCCTCATCTCTGCCTGAGGCTAGCAGCCTGAAGCTACATTAGCCTCTACTTGCATAACACACCTGAATCTCTGTCCCAGCTGCCTGCAGTCAAGTTGCATTGTGGGTAATGAAGGCACCAGGTTTTGAGTGAAGAGTCCATTGATGCCATAGGCGATTTAGTCGAGTATTGATGCACTGATATGCTATATTGGTGCTCTTTTAAAGAAATCCATGAAGCAAAGACACAAGATGATGACGGCGATGGTTTACTGGTACTGTCTCAGTCCATATGATATATGGGTTAATGCATTCATAATGGACTGCAATGGCAAATAGTGTTCATAGGAATCAGCACAAGGACCTTATGTCGATTGGTATCGGAGTGCACAGTTTATAGTCTGTTCACTTGAGCACCTAAATATTTAAGAATCAGTGCAACATTTTGGCAAATACGTTCATTTGCCCTTCAGAGTTATATGAGAAGAACACCACTCTCACATCTTTATGCTAAGCTTAGCTAACCAGACGGTGCATGTAGCTATGTAATTACCACAGACTGGGATTAAACTTTTCATCCAGCTATCTGAAAGAATGAGAACTTTTCATTTAAACGTTGCGCTCAGGAGTTTAAAAATTCAAGATGGCAGCATGCGAAGTTTCTAACAAGGTAGATGACATCGAACTCGACCAGAAGACGCTGACAATATTCTAGATATCTGCTACAAAAAAAACCAAATCATAAATATATCCTCTATCATTTTTAAAAAGGAAAAAAACGCAAAAACATCAGGGTGCTGTGGGGCATGAACGGGGGACTAGTTCGAGCCGTGGATTAATACACATTTTGTGTGTTAGCCAGTATTTCAGCCAGTGGAGCGGTTTGTGGGATTGAATCAAAAGAATTTACAATATCATAATGAAGAAACGTGACAGCAGCTGCAACAGGTTTTTTGGGGTTTTCTTGTTTGTTTGTTTGTTTTTTAGTCAAATGAACAATTACTTTAACTTAATTGTGTAAATATTAAGTTAAGACAGGCAGGTCTGTGTATGTTTCTGGGGGTTTTTTCAGATAATAAATGAATCATGACATGTTTGCTGAGTGCTGAAGACGGTCAATCATCAATAGAAAGACACAACATGTCTAAGTGAGTGAGTCACATACAGGTATCACATTTATACTTTGACCTATATTTATTACAATTAAGATTTTGAGGATAAGCTCGGCTATTCCACTAGGAATTTATAAATCAACAAATTGCATATTTGGTATTTGGCCCATTGGACACACGTGGAACTATGCCCTCACACATGCAGGTAAAAAGAAAAGCCCTGTACTGTACCTTTATCCTATCCATGCAGGCCTCCATCTTCAGCTGCTCCACAGCTTTCCTGGCTTGGGAGATGCTGGCCGTGCTGTTGTTGGCGATGCCGTCCTTCATGGTGCTCCTGTGATGCCAAACGCAGGCACAATGGGGAGGGGACACATGCATAGAGTCAATGAACATCACATTACATCCACAAAGCAGCATCCCCCCCGGCGTTGTCTCTGCCCCCCTTTGAGCAGCCATTCTCTACCACAACCTTTTTATTTAAAGGACCCATTTTGTCTGGGGGAATCTGTTTTACAGCAGCCAAGCTCCATTTTATCTGAAGAAAGAGCTTAAAAGGCAGCAGCTGGGCAGCAGTTTGTCATTTTTCAGTCAGTGCTCATGCATGATTATGTTTTCTTTTATTGGTGATGTTTTACAACAGGCTCGGGGAGAAGTTTGAAAGGCGAGGAGCGTTAAAACACACACACCTCTCTGGAGCTGCATGGTTCACCAGAGGGCTCAAGTGCTTTGCTGAAGGGCGCTTCAGCAGAAATGTGCTGCTCAGGTTGCTTCATTTTCATTGAATGATCAGTTTCTAGACTCTTCCAAAGGGAATCAAACCTACAGCTTCCCCTCATCTGCCCCTACAGATCTATCTGCTCTTCGTCCTCAGCTTCATCTCAACTTTCCCCACAATGTGCATCAATGCAGCTGCACTGTATTTAGCCTGCACCATTGCAATCAGCACTCCTGAGCATCTATGCATATAATGACTAAATCTTGCTCTCATTTCAGGCCCCTTGACCCCCATCGCTCCTGAAATGTCCCAGTTTGGCAGCCACAGCAGAGAGACATGACACCTGACCACAGATGTGTTTTATAATCATGTGCATGGCAATATGAAGCATTTCACTGAGGTGGGCTGCTGCTGGATCAATCCACACTCACAGTGGATTTTATTCTTATGCATCGATTTGTTTATTTATTTCATTTTCATCGCATCAAGCAGAATTCCTGTGTATTCAAACGCACGTTACAAAGCAGATGTTTTTGTAAAAGGGGGGATGCAGACGGTGAATTCATTTTGCAATCCCACCCTCCATGGCTCTAAAGCCAATTTATAGCTTTTAATCACACCCTCGTAGGAAAGCTATCAGGCCTTTTCCATTTAGGTTTCCCTTCGATTCGTCCATCCTGAAGCACACACGGCTGCATCTGGGGCTTTAACTGTGTCTACACCGTTTTATCCGAATGCAACGATGCTAATTGTTGATGCAGATCTGTCAAACATGGGCGACTCTTATTTCTAAGGGGATTAAATTGTGGACACACACCGTGCGAGCTGCGGCCCTGGTTAGAGCAGAAAAACAGCAAACCACACATCATGTAAAAGACAAATGATTCTGCAGGCAGCATTTCTCTAAAAATCTCTTGATGCTTCGCTGCATTGCTCGGATAGGAGCAGATTAATGTAGGCTACAGCCGCCGACCTACCTGAAATGTGCCAATGGTTTTCCAATTTGGAGAATTCCGGGTTGACTCCACCCAACACACACACGCACACAAAAAGAGGATCTGTCAAATATCAAATGATAAGAGGAAATCCCGTTTCGGTCTGGACTGAACCCGAGGAGGTAAATCCTGGCGCTTTAATTTCGCCTCAGCGGCTCGCTCAGTGTGAGTCGTGCGTATTCCGTGTAGGAAGATGAGATCCAAGCGGCGAGGTCTTGGTGAGCACCACGGCTGGACTTGGAGAGATGTTACGCATGCAGCAGGGGGGGAAACCTCTGTATGACGATCAGATACAGGCTGTGGGGCAGGGAGCACTCGATCAGTGGACCAGGAGCCGCAGCAGCAAGAAGCCACGATGCGTGTTCCTACTGTACAGACTGGCCCTAAACGCACCGAGACAGCCCTGTTAGTCAAATTAGCGTCTGCTGATTTTCTAATTTGCTTTATTGCTGCAGAAGACACCTGAGATCTGCAGGCTTCCCCGTTTCATTTTTACATCAGCTTTGACATCACCGGGTCCCCCCCATAGTAACTGATGGGCCTCATCCATAAACGCTGCACTTTGTGGGGAATTTGAATCCAGGTTAAACATTTTGATTCCGCATATTTGAGCCCATATGAATAAATATATAGATTTATATTACAGCTGTGCAGCATCACCTCAGTTTTTCTTTGCTTTTGATGCTCTTGAACGCACCTTTCTCCGCCCAAAGAACTTGACACAAACGACAAGATGTAGTAATATTCCTTCAAATATTTATATATATTTATATATTTATAATATGCTCGTCACATGGTTTGTCCATGCATACACACACGCACGCTCACATATATACAAACAAAAAGAAACTTCAAACCTTTCAGAACCTCAGTCCATGATGCCAAACTGCAAAATCAGCCCAGAGAGGTCAGTTCAATTACACAGTTTAAGCAACTCAAGACAATGATCTGAAATTATGCATAGCTTAAGTTATCAACAGAAAAATATTTCCTTCTGTGTCAGAAAGCACAAAAAACTCGTCAGCACATTTTCCTTCATGCTTTTTGCCATTTTTTTCAAAAAGGGGAAAACTAAACCTTTGTACAGTGTCACGTATGGATGTTCAAGAGAAAGGGGAAGTTGTGGTTCTCACACAGATACACTTTTATAAGTTCCAAGGACGAAATGTGTGTACACATGCAGACATGAAACCCTGTAAACGAACACAGTAGCATGTTTTGTACAGGCCTAATGCTGGGAACAACAATGGTCCAGGTGGGAAAGAAAAGAAGAAAAAAAAAAACAAGATGACACAAAAAGGAATGTCGTCATGATATAAGAAATATTCCCTTTGTCGTAAATGTAAGACATTTTTTCATGACAGAAGGCTCACTGCAGTCACCAGAAAGGCAAAAAACTTTTTTTCACAGCTGTGTCAAAACACAATCTTGCCTTCTTCACATATGAAACATGACAACAAAAGCGTGTGTGATATTGCTTTCTGGATTAGGTTTATTAGTGGAATTAAAGCAAAGCTCAGTTCATGTTAAGACCACAGATTGTTTGCTCTCGTAATGAATTAAATGGTAGTGGATAAAGAAAAAAAAGGTGCTTTGACTACCATTTCACACATAGTAAGTGACAAACAGAAGCTGTGAGTGAAGAGGGAATGTAGAGAGTAGCTGCATGGATCCAGGGGCGGGTAAAACACAGAAGCACATGGCTGATTGTTTCCCAGACTGATCGGTGTAGTGTAGGAGACTGAAATAAGTTGTAAACCCTCACACACCTAACGCATCCTTCTTGAAATGCTGCACAGGTACTAATCATGACTCTGAGGATGAGGATGCATTCAGGAGATTCTTCTCTGCTTCTTAATGCTGTTTAATTGTTTTTTGCAGTGCATTTAAGTGGCAGAGAGTAAAACACAGGAAGGAAAGAAGGGAAGGTGACCCTCCACTGTGTTTCTAATAAATAAATGAACATCAAGATCTCTCAGTTTCAACCAGGGCAGGCCTTCATAAAGTATCATGACAGTAAATGTCACGTCCACATACACACAGTCAAGGTAAGTGTCATTCTAGCATGCAAAAGTAGGAGAGAACAACAGGCAACACAAGGAACAGTTCATCCCACCGTCCCCCGTCCCTCCACTGAGCTCAGATACAAAGTGATGTGGGGCCATGACACTAGTGTTCAGACTTGAGTGGAGCAGACAGCCCAGCAGAGCGGCGTCTCACTCCCACAGAGCGGGACGTCTCCCGGTGACAGACGCGAGGAGGGGCTCCCTCCCTTCTAGCTAGCTGCAGCGTCAGCAGGACGCGCTCGCCGAGCTCCGGCAGCAATCTGTCAGACAGCGCGCTGTGGGAGAGCCGAGCGCCGCGCCGAGGTGAGAGACGGGGGTCTTCACACTTTCGGGTCTGGCTTTGGCCAGACGATAGCAGCTTACCAGGATACAACGAAATCAACATCAGGTGGGGACAACGGAAAAACTCCAGACTTGACAGCAAGAAACAAAATAATAAGACTTAACAAACCAAACGCTCTCTCACAAATGCATTTTATATAAAGTGTCTGTTGCAGCTTAGTCAAATATTCATCCATTCCCCCCAACACTCCATCTGAGTATGTTTATAAATATAGATTTATATACACATAATACTATTTTCATAATTTCTCGATGCTGGGAGACGCTGTGGTAGAGCTTGCTCAGCTGGGGATGGCTTTAGTTAAAAGTCAGGGAGGGTTCAGGGAGGTTGAGGCCATGCTGACATGTCCTCCTTCTCGTCAGTGCAGGGGGGGGGGGGCTCCTCTCGCTGAGAACTGGACAGTAGTAAACATCAGACACACAGTCAGCCTGCGGCGTAGCTGCTCAGGAAGGAGTAGAACATGGGCAGCTTCATGCGCTGCTGGTCCCGCCGACACCACGCCATCACTGTGCCCTCGCTGTTGGCTGTGTAGAGGTGGTGGCCGTCGCACGAATACGTCAGACTGAAGCACACAGGGGAGGACATCATCATCAGTGTTAAGATTTAAACTGGACATATACAATGATGACAGGTGGCATCACAGAGAGCAGAGAATAGCACGATACCTGATGATGGGTTTGCTTGACTTGGAAAAAGTGATCTCCCTCACTGGTTTTAAGTCCCAGGTGCTCCACAACCTTAAAAACAAACCATCAGTGTGAACAATTCATCATCTTGTGAGTAAAGAATTGTGCAAAAAAAATTAAATGAATAAAAAGATTTTCTGCTCACCTGACAATGCCGTTCTCCAGCCCACCAGCGATCACGTTGACAGACACGCCCTCCGGCTGGTTGGAGAAAGCCACGGAGCAGATGATCTCTCTGCAGTGGACGTGGCCGATTAGGTCACCGTTCACCGTCCACAGACGCAGGTCGCTGCCTCCGCCCACTAGGATACAAGCAATAGTGTGTTATAACTTATACTGAGAACCAAAAAACGTAAAACCGAGACGTATCATGTCAGTTTGGGAAAGCGATACTGTGAGAGGACACAGAGCAGAACGGGCTTCACCTGAATCACAGACTGTTGCGATGTCCCCTGTGGTCTCGCTGGCTGACACCGCAGTCACTGGGCTTTTGTGGCCTGTGAGACTTTGTACGTAACAGAGCCTGGAGAGATACACAGCAGCTGAGAGACCACACTGCACACTGCACTTTATTTCAGACTTCTCATCCCACACAGGACATACAGAAGATACGATTAAAGAAAGTTCTCCCTTTTATCTCTCTCTCTCTCTCTCTCACACACACACACACACACACACACACAGACACGCACAAACACAGACACACACTGACCTGTTGAGGTCCCAGAGGATACAGGTGCCATCTTTGCTGACACTGATGAGGATGCTGTAGGGTTTGCAGACAAACAAGCTGGTGACTTCCCCTGTGTGTCCGTACAGGTGAACCTGAGATTCCACCTCCATCTCTGACGGCTGTGAAAGGACACGCATTAGACAGACAGAGGACACGCAGGCCTGAATAACTGCATGTGACTCATTGACATTAATCAATCTCCAACAGGATTTTTGGAACAGCATAAATCACTTGCCACTGAAACACCCTTCAGAGACAGAGAAAACAGGAAATCTAGATGCCTATTGGTGGGGACCGATGAAAGTCTGAAAGCCTCTCTGATGACTGAACTCCCAGACCTCTAATCCCACTTGTAGGCTCGCTGGAAATGTGTTTCAAGGGCAACTGTGATGTGACTAATGAAGCTCAGCGTTTGAGCACGGTGAGGCGGGCGAAAGAGGGGTGGGGGGTAATGGGAGGTGGGTGGGTGGATTGGGTGTTGATGTGGAGGCGGAAGGTTAGAGGGGGACGTCGCCATGGAAACCCACCGTGGTGCTGGTGAAGCGGTTGCTGTAGGCGGTGATGACTCCACACTTGCTGCCTGTAAATAGCTGGCAGCCATCGGGCACCCAGGCGCAGCTGGTCACCTGGATGAGAGCGAGACAGACGGTTGGACAGAGGAAAACGACAAAAGCTCGCAGCTCATTGGTCCATCCTCAGTGCAGGGTTGTGTAACACTGAAGGAAACAGGTGGGTTTTCCTGAGAGGTCAACCCGCGGGTACCTGGTGCAGTTGCGAACACTGAATGAAGTTGATAGGCGGTTCGCTCTGCTTGCTCTTCAGCCTCAATATGTTGTCCGCGTAGCCCCAACTCAAGATGGCCGACCACTGGATGTCTGTGCTGTGCATGCTGCGAACACCTACAGAGTAGAGAGCGTTAAGGTAATGGAGTCAGCAGGACGTTGTGCAAAACATCCTATACATCCAGGGTGACGGTTGACAGAGCGATGGGCTTCGTACCCTGCTCCTTGCTGTAAATCATCATGAGGCAGAACTTGCGGGACAGCCCGCAGATGGCACGCGTTGGCAGAGCCAGCAGGGATCCGAACCTCTCCCCGTGCGGCTGGCTGAAACACACCACTGGGTCCGGAGCGGAGGGCGAGCCCACGTACTCGCCCCACTTCAGACCTTTGATCCAGGGTAGTGGGCTCTGTGGGGGAAGAAGAGGAAATTGCCAGGTGAGCCACAGATCATTTCATGGACGATGCATTAAGTCATGTCTTCCTCTGCGCCCAGCAGGCTGCCAGAGCCACCACCACAGAGAAGATTACCGGGCAGACTATTTCCTTGGCCTGTTCTCGGGTTTCTCTGAAGGCCAGCTGAACCAGGAGACCCATGGCTGCTGGGAGCTCTCCCTCCATCATGAGTTTGGGGCCAGCCCTGCTGATATGAGAGCCGTTGAAGAGCTGCCTGGGCGTCTGTCCGTAGGTCTTGATCATTGTCTCCAGGGCCCGTCGCTGCACTGGGTCCTCTACAGCTGAAACGTCCATGCCAAAATAAGTCTGGAAAATGATATGAAAAGTTGATGAGCAACAATTAATATTTTCTCAGTCATTTCTGGCAAATGCGATGAAATATGCAGATGCTCACAGCTGGGTGGAAGACGTTGATTGCCTGGACGGCAGCTTTGCCTTTCTGCTTGAGGCCGAACACCAGGTCGATCCACTGGCACAGAGTCTGGGAGACCTGGTCCGACTCTAGGGCCTGTCGGTGGATCAGGATGAAGAGACGCGGGTCGTTGCGGGCCCACGGCGGCAAATTCACGTGATTCACCCTCTCACCATTTTGCCGAACACCAAAATCAAAGCCTGTGAGGGTAAAAGAATGTATTTTAATTCACGAGAAGCTATGAAAAAGGAAAAAACAGTGTAGACATTAAATGTTTAATATGGATTGGAAAGTTATGATTACCCTCTCTGTTGACCAGGAACTCTGGGAGGTAGAAAAACTCGGGTATGAGCTCCTTCACATCAGTCATGGACTCGTAGGAGGACAGGCGCCATGTGGTGTTCATGGAGTGAAACGTCCGGTCCGGGATATCAAAGCTCTGGTCTGATGAAGGCCAGAGACAATCTAATTACAGATTCGACTCACTGATTGAAAAGATCCCCTTTCATGACCTTAGACGCCACGCTTGCTGAATGCATTTACGATCACATAAAAAGATGCCTCGGAGGATCAGAGGAGAGGCGCGGCATTAAATGAAAAAAGAATTAACAAGAAAGGAAGAAACAGAAAAGAGGAGGGGAAGGAGGAGTTGATCAGAGAAAAGTGGAGAGATGAAGTAACCTTTCATGGCTAATACATGTGATGCAACATGGCAACATATTGCTCAGATCTGAGATCAGTGAGTTTCAGCGGTTCAGTGTTAAAAGCCTCTCCATCAACCAAGATGGAACGGGCAATGAAATGCAGACATGTGGCGCTTGGAGCTGCTAAAAGCTTTTTGGAGATGCATGATAATTATCTGCTGTTAAAGAGCCCCGGACTGTCAGTCAGTTAACATTTACAGTACATGATGAAACTGTATATAATGTAAAAGATGATGCAGCTGGAGTTTCTTCCTCTGATTTCCTCCTTTTAATATTAGTCAGCGTTCATGTGTGACTCACCCTGGTATGCGAGGAACATCTTGGTGAAAGGAGGCATTCGGACCAGGAAGTGCAGCACGGTGCCGCTGTTGGAGTAATGTGAGCCGTAGTGGTACGGCTGCACGGGAGGCATGGGGTCGTCCTCACGAATGCCTTTCTTGTACTCCTCCTCAAGGTACTGCACAACAGAAGCACACACACACAGATACACACATCAATATGTTCTCTGAACTACATTTCCAGTCCACTCAAAAAACACAGACGAACAGGCCTTACCCGGTAGTTATCCACGTAGCGATCCTCTTTCTCTTTTGACTGCACTGCGATGGGTTTGCTTAAATTCCTGTGTGGCAACAGGATGGAAGCAAAGCAGTAATGAACCACGATGATCAGCAGTGACAAATGAAAGCAATTCTCATTTTAATAATGATTTCCGTGTCATGAGCCCTTCAGACTTCAGAGGGACCTTTGTCATGCAGTTTATCAAAAAAATAAAATAAAATAAATAAATACTACATGCTAATTAAGTGCATCTGCCTTGATTTAAAATTAGAGTGTGGAGCAGTTGTGGCATAAACAAAAGACGCACTTATTAAGGGGAGCAGCACACTTGTTTTGAGACTAAGGATCTGATGCATTACATAATGTCATTTCCTAATTTAATTTTCACTTAATATGCAATATAATCCGTCCTCAGATGCCTTTTCCAAACATTAACAGAGCTGCCCTTCGGCTCTGACCTGTAGATGTTCGGCTCCTGCAGGTCGAGTGTCTCACTGGTGTAGTCTCGCAGGATAAAGGGGAACACCGGGTACTGCATGAGGTCGTTGAAGGAGCGGCCAGCGTGCTTGTTGAGATGTGTGAGGTACTCGAAGTTTGATATCTGGCCCGAGCCCCACAGCTGAGTGAGAGCCGTGATGTTTCCGTGCTCCAGCAGGTTTGGCAGATCGGAGGTCAGGATGTTGTGGTAGACGTCGTCACGGAACTGCAGCAAGAGCACAGAGAGCCATGAGATGGTTTCCACCTCTAGCATAGGGACTGATATGGAAAAAGCTCCTAACTCGCAGATGTAATCTGAATGACACAGTCTGATGAATAAAACCTGTTGTGTGTCGTAGTTTCCCGAACCACTGAAATAATGAGGCTGGTGCCTGAAGGGACATGCTGATCCACACAGAATAACTCTATTAGTTTTGTTTTGTTTCATTCATCTGCTAAAGCTTTTCCACCGAGTCCGAGATTTGGGGAGAAAACTTACCATTTTGAGGAATGATAAAGATAAAATTGAAACAATATTGAAAGCTGCTATTAAATATTCAACTATCAATAACTTAAATTGTCGAGGTGCAACAGTGGCCAAGAGCTTGGCCCAAACCTGCTGTAACAGAGTCCACAGCAGCTCCATGAGGCTGTACTTAAAGACAGCAGGGCTTTGAGCTGAATGCTAATGTCAGCCCGCTAACACGCTCACAAATATAACGTTTTTTATTTCCACAGAGAGTCACGGTTCTTGTCATATTTTCACACAGCATGCTGCAGTCATTGGTGAATGACTGCAAAATATCAAAAACGTTCCCCAACAATTAACTCAGAAATATATTTTTCAAGCTACGGGATTTTTTCTGTTCATGCTTAGTTTTCTTTGAGCATCCCTGCAGACTTTCATCTTGTCATTTCTATCACAGTCCATCCTGTGCGGCTACATTTTTAGATTCAATTGAATAATGGTCTGAACTTTGATCTTGTGATCTGCAGTGTAGTCCAGTTATGGATGATAAGCCAACTCAGGTCACTGCAGTAATTTAATGAAAGCGTTAAAGTGAAATATAGTAGCACATCAGCAGTAGAGCATCCATTAGCAATGTCAGCATTTACTTCCAGTTACGTCATTCTAACATTTCATTTTTATTCTGTGTGACTTGTGTTTTGGCTTCACCTTGGTGTTGTCAAAGGCTAACAGCAGGGTCCTGCCGTTGGTGAGGAATATCTCCACAGCGTTGTCTCTCAGCTGCCACCAGCGCTTGTGCACCTCCTTGATCTCCTCGTACGTCCAGGAGAAAGAAGGCGCCTCGGTCTCCCCGTGAAGGCTCTGTCCAAACACATGAACACAGCACGTGTTGAGCAGCCCGGTCGCCTCGCGTAATGCGGCACAGCCCCTTCTGTCAGTGAATAATCCGGAAAAGTCCTCTGGCTTTACCTGGTTGTCGTGAGCATCAGCAGCATTGTCCTCCACAAAGTACATCCCAGACTTTCCTGTGAGAGAGCAGGAGGTGAGTGAGATTTGGTGTAGCAAGAGCAAGACAAACAAAAGCTTTCCCCACTGAATAACTAACAAACACTTATTCTCGAGTGTTCTCACAGAGAGCACATTACTCGATGTTCCTTATGACCGGCTTGCTGTATTATGCATGGAGCAGCTGTGAGAGATGGACAGTGTCTTACCCAGAAGTAGCTCCCCTGCTGTCTCTCTGGAGGGGGCCACGCTGATGCACCGTCTGGTGAACCTGAGGACAAAAAGACATTTCTCATACACAGAACACACCATCTGAACAAAGCAACTCTCAAATGTAGCAAAAGTTGATGAGACATTCATGTGCTTTCAGATCCTCCTGGCTGCCTGAGAGGGATATGATGTTTACTAAAGGCTGACAGGCAGGCAGGCACAGAGGTAGGAAATTATACCTGATGGGTTCGCTGGTGGCTTTGTCTTTGACAGTGGAGGAGAAGGAGGAGTGGGTCTTATCCTCAAACAGGAAGGACAATGCTGTCTTCACTGTGTCTAAACAAGACATGGAGGTCAGATTACTAAAAACTAAAGGAGACAACAGCACAAGCACTCGACAGAACATTTCCTAATGGCTCCAAGTTCAGGGGTTTCTTCACCTTCAGGCTTGCGTCTGTCTTTCAGCAGGTATTTGTTAGGAATGGTGAGGTAGCATCTCTGGAGCCGCCGACGCTCTCGGTTTGGACCTTCTGTGGGGTCCAGCTGCCAGGACGTCGGGTATGATGTCTGGTCATACCAAACCGCACTGAAAATAAAACCCATTGCACCCCCGTCAAACACGTCTGCTCAGATCAATGCAGTAGTAACCTCAGTGCAGGGCTGTAGCTACTACTGTGGACACCAACATCATGTCCTCGATATTGTTTAATGAATTTGGGGCTGTAACATCCTGAGGAAGACTTTACATAAATGTCACGTGGCGAGTGTGGCTGTTTCCAGCTGGAAAATGTGTGGATTTGATTAGAAATTGTGGAATTTTTTTCATTGTCTTGTCAAAAAATTTTAACTTACTACTTACTGTTAGCCCCTTTAGTAGCTCTATGGATACCAAGATTGACCAGTGGTTCAACCACTTACACGTAAAGACATTAGCATTTAGCTCTGTGCTGTGCATTAGTACAGTTTCACAGAGCTGCTGGCGTGGGTGTTAAAATCAGAAACTGTTTCACAAAGTGTACTTTCTTCTAAAGTATTCTGGTGCTTTGCAAGTCTGAAGAAATGGATTTGAATAAAATAAAAGTTGATCAGCTTTTATTTTATTCACATCCATTTCTTCAGTCACTGCAACCTAATTGTTTCCCATTAGATCATCATTTTGTCTACAGAAAATGTGCAGATAAAATCAGCATTACAATAGCGATCGTCATCACAATAATGATTTTATTATTGCACTCCAGATATTGTGCAAGACCTTGTGAGAGATACATTTAAGATGCCCACCGGTCGTGTGTAAGTTGCTGCACCAGCTCTTGCCAGTGGCGGCTGGCACTGAGGTCTGCCTTGTAGAGTCCCCTGATGTGCTGGATGACTTTCTTTCTCTCCATGCCTTGACGCAGAGACACATTCTGAGTGATATCAGCTGCAATCTTGGAGATGTCCTTGGACTTTCCATCCAGCCTCTGGATGAGACTGCAGAGAAATAAGAGAGACACAGACACAAAGACACAGTTACCAACATTATCTTGAACTTAACATTGATCTCACATCAGGAAAAAAAACCTGACTCACTTTCTCTGAGTGTTGACTGTTTTCTTTTCCCACGCCACTTTGCTCGTTTTTTCTTCTGCTTCATACTTGAATTTTTCCTGTATGGACATAATTACAAGTTTATAACACAATAGCTTTATTCTTGATTCTTTTCCCAAAGTTTGTGTGTGTCTGTGTCTCACCTCTTTTATTGCCTTAAGGAGGTCTTGTTTGTGTGGAGCGTTGGGTGGGATACAGCGATGGCCACAAAGCTTGAGAGAGGTCATGAATACACCCACAGCGTTCTGTTCCTCTTTGGTCAGGCTGTCTTTGTGATCGTGTAGCATCTCATACAGGTACAGGGACAACTTCGGTCCGTGCTGTGTGAAATGGACAAAAAGGAGAGCACAGATTAAAATTTCATTTGTGTCTGAAGGAAGTTGGATACGATGTTCAGCTGGAAACAGGTCTTATCCAGCTAGCTGACCCTCAGTCAAGCCTGAGAGGAGGATGCAAGTGAAAGTAGACTCTTGTGGAAAAGCGAGAGAGCTAAAGAAGAAAAGAAGAACATGAAGACATATCAGAGTTATTTTAGAGCCGCGGCTTGACAGCTGCTGGGAAACTTGTCTGTGAGAATGAGAATGAGAATGACAACCCCTGAAACAGACATTTTCCCCTGAAACAGACAAAAGAAGAAGCTTCTGCTCTGGTAAAAATGAACAGAAATGTGTTACTTCAGGGTCAAAAGTAAAGCTGTTTTGTAAGGTTTCAAATAAATGTAATGATGCATTTTCATCACACTCACCTCTAGACTCGGGCTCAGGCTTTCCTTGAGGATATCCAAATGTTTGGGATCAAACACAAATTCCAGCGCCTCCTTCCTGTCAGACAGGGGAAGCGTGGGACTGAGCGTGTGCACAAGCAAGCGGCCGATTTGGACCCGAAAAGTGTCTCGACATGACCACAGGATGCGACGCCACTGCTGATGTGGGGCTCCCCCTCGACCCGTGCTGCCCTGTGAGATCACAAGCATCAGCACAAGTTTGCACATTGAAGCAGACAGCTCTTTAAAGCTAAAAAAGAATTGTCACTTTAAAGAATGACAACGCTTCTCAGTGACTCTCATCATACCAGGCTGATTTTGATCCCATCCATCATGAGTTTGAGGATGTCCTTCTGAAAGCTCTTCTTGCTGGCAGGTGGCAGGGTGAAGGGAGCTGGAGAGTGTGGCACAGAGGCGGAGCCGCCCTCATCCTGTGGTTGATCACCTGGTTCTGGTGTGAAAAGCTGCTGGTCTGGAGAGTCGGGAATATTCAGCAGGTCAAATAAGTCCTGACTCACATCTGAAACAAGAGAGACATTCAAGATTAGACAGTAAGTATGGTTAATTCTCATGTGAGGAAAAAAGAAAATAGAGAAAAATAGAATAAGCAACAAGTTTTGTACCATGGTAAATGAGTCTGTTGACAGCAAGAACCACAAGCCCCTGAAGCCGCTGGACAAACTCAGTCTCACTGGCACGAATGGGGTTTTCCTGGCTCATCCTCCTCTGCATCATCTGGTTGAGCTCATCACTGGCTACGGAGCGCATCCGCATCAGGAGCGAATCAGTCTGGGCCAGAGAGAACCGGCGCCGGCCTAACAATGACAATGTGGGTATGTGCTCAGTTGTGGAAACACGTTGGGCACACATGACGACACGCCATTCATTAGTAGAAGCGCACCTTTTCCCGCTTTCAAGTTCAGAGTGAGGTTATGCAAATATCTCATAAATAATTGAACACAGAGAAGATTATAAAGATTCACTGATCAAGATGCCATCTGTGCTAAAATGCTTAACTCGGATTTAGTTACACAGTCGAACATGCGCACACAAAAGGCACCAGTAGCACACGAGGGTACTGGGCAAATTAAGCCCCGAGGTGAGTGCCGGGGGAGGTGGTGAGATCACAGCAAACATGGGAGACATGCCCCGTGACAAGGAGGATGTTCTCCGCTGTGGACCGCAGTCCGAGCTACCTGCGTCACAGTGGAGCATGTAGGATGGCGCTCCGGAAGGGGAGGGGAGGGGGGAGTCCTGGGAGAGGAAGCTGAAGGGAGGGGACAGGGGGATCTGGCCATAGGAGCAGTAGTGCTGTCTGGGGATGCGGGGGATAATGGAGTCTTTCATGGCAATGGAACCTTTGGATTGGGATGAGGAGAGGGTCAACGAACAGACAGGTGAGAGTGGAGAAGTGAAATGGCTGCAAACACTCGGTGGTCAATTGTACCTCAACAATCACGTTAACAAAGACTGCACACCCGATGTTTCTGTTCCATCAGTTGAAAACACTTACCCGCGATGCTCTTGCGCTTCTGATAGATGGCGTGATGCGGAGAGCTCGGAGCATTAACAGAGCTGCTCAGCTTCTGAGGTTCCTGATTGGCTGTTGTCTTTATGAACTCGATTGCCGACTGAAGGACGCGGAATTGCAAAGCCACAGCCATTTCTAGGGAAAACAGGTAGGAGAGACGGAGACTGATGATAAACTCTGTTTGAAGTTAAGCTGTGCCTGACTGTGGCAGACACACTGTTCTTACATTGTACTTAGAATTGCCTCCAGTACAAATGTAATTCACAAGGGCTCCAGAAATGTTGTACTCTAGACAGTGTGCCTCTTTTCACAGAAGTAAAGCACATAAGACTAAAAATGCTTTCATCCAAACCAATTTTGAGATTAAACCATGTACCAGTATCCACAAAATACAAACATTTAAAAAAATAAAAGGTAACACATCAGACAATTACTTTCTTATTTCTGTCTCGTGACAGTAATGACACAATGCTGACAGCTGTGGTAATATGTTGAATATGAATATGAATATGTTGTGTTTGCATCTGCTGATCTTTAATTCTTCCTTTTAATTTTCTGTAATGATATTAATTGATGAAACTTTGCAACAAACAGACGAAACGGTAGCCTCACACTGCAATAAGGGGTGATCGATTATGCTAATGATACGCGCAGTTGGCCGTGGACAAAAAGCATTCGTCAAGATGAAACGAGTCATTTACAGCAAGTTTGCTGATGTGAAAAATAAACACAAGAAAAGTTTAGGATTTTAAAAAGTTCTCGCGTGATGCCCACTGAGGGCAGTAATGCAGTCGAGTATAATTACTAAATTGACAAACAACCAAAAATAAGGTTGCCATGTCCAGAGCCATGATGCCTTTGTAATGTTTCTGTCATTACCAAATGATTACATCAGATAAAAATAAATAAATAAAATAACTAAGTGCTAATGGGGAAGAGATGGGAGAGATATTTTCCAGAGAGCAAATTTAGGAAAAAATGAGAGAAAACCATTTAGTGAAAAGATGAAGATGTGAGATATTTCTCAAATTACATTTTTTCCCCAAATGAGTTTCCACTCTGCAGTTGTAGATAATGAAGTGACAGCCCAGTTTCTTTCTGCAGCAGAGCTTGACATCTTGATGTCATCCAGAAGTGCAGAGCGGAGTTGATGACAACACTGATGTGCATTATTTTGCATGTGTATTGAATTTCAGAAATCCAGTCCTCACCCTGTGTGCGACGCATCTTGCTGGTCTGCATGAAACCCAGCAAGGTAATGAGGTCTTCAATGATGCGGAAGTACTGGGAACCTGAAGAGCTGCAGGAGTGGATAGTCACAGCTACTAACAGCTGCTGGATGTCACACACCAGGAGCTTGTAGTCATTCAGGGGAATACTGCAGAGGAAGGACAAGAAGAACAAAAAAAAAAAAAAAAGATATGAAGTGCAGGAAGTCTACCACTCGTATATTCCAGATCAATGAACAGTGAGAGGATTAATGATTTAATTCATGGCTCAAAGGTTCAAGACAAAAACCCATGAAACCATGGAGGTGTTGAATGAATGAATCATCCTCTTGTTCTGGCAGCCGTACCCGTTCTCCATGCCATTGAGGGTGGAGAGGGTGTTAAAAAGCACGTAGAGCAGCCCGTGGTCTAGCAGGATGTCTGCCAGCTTGGGGCAGGCGTTGAGGAGCTGCAGCAGCATGCACAGGATGTTGTGCACCAAGGAGTTCTCATACAGGGAGTTTTCAATAAGACCCAACACTGGGATGATACAGCGCTTTCTGAAGGGTGAGATAGTTTCCATTTCCTCAAGGTCCAGACTGCAGAGCGATGAAGAAGAGAAATGATGGTGAGCGAGCACAAATATGTGTGCATCAAAGACATTTATTCATACTGCAGACAATGCTATGCATAATATTATAAGATGAAACACAGCCTATGGTGCATTAGATATTTTGGCTTGACAAAGTGGACCCACTCTTCCTCCAGGCCCACTGGTCGTCCAAATAGCATCTCCAGAAAACATTCGAGGAGCCCCTGGCTGCCTTGGTGGATGTACAGCTGGTTGGCCAGCAGCGAGAAGCCATGGTTCTTCAGGAATTTCTCCTTCTGCTCCTTGAGGGCTCTGCTGAAATAGGCATCCAGCAGCTAGGAGAGAGGGGCAATAAAATATCAGGGAACTTCATAGAAGTGCAGGCTTAACACTGGCTGACACCCAGTGTTAAATCACACCAACCTGCATCACAGTTTATGAGACTCATAAGAGGATGCTGAACCAACCTTCATGACTCCTTGCTGGATGAGAGGCGATGAGTGGTTGACCAGGACGATAAGGGCCTCTGGCTGGATGAGCTTATCCATCACCTCCTCAAGCATGAGGTCAGGCAAAAGCAGCAAGATGCCCCTCAGAAGATCATAGAGTCCACAGCAGATCAGTACCAGGCAGTCCTCAGTGCTGGACCTGAGAAACACACACAAACTTTAACTTTAGTGCGGAGTTACTGAAGTGGGCATGAATAACAAGCCAAACACCCTGTTATCAGTGCTCTTAAACTCACCTATTATCTATATAATATTAGAATTTTTATTAATTAATATTTATTGACATTAGTGTATTGACGTGTTAGTAGCAAATCTGTAAAGACGGCCAGCGCTGCAAAATCTGAGAAAACTAGTGTTTCTTCAGCGACTTGGCACCAGGCAAATTTGTATATTTACTAATAGAATGCTGATGAGTAAAAAAATAACTCCATACAAAGGAAAGCGCTGTAGAAATGTGTTCTGATAACCAGGAGAGAACATTTTGCACCCCTGCGTTATAAAACTCGCATCAGTCAGATAAGAATCTTTTTATCAAAGAGCACACAACAACCTTTTGTACTCTTCGGTGAAGAGACGCTGTTGTATTTTCATTAACACTGTCAGAGCAGTTAAGGCATAAAATCTGAATATAAAAATACTCCTGCCATGAATTTGGATAGAAGACATTACTGTTTCTGCAAAGTTCCCTGCACAGCTTGAAATACATCAACAGATCAAAGCAGATGCTTTAATGTCAGACAATGACCGATAAAAAGAAAAAAGTGACTTTGGTAAGAAAACAGGATTATAACGCAATAAAAAAATCTTTTTTTAAATTCTCCATCAGCTTAAGTCAATGGTCATTTACTAAGTGTTATTACCCAAACCACATATTCAATTATTTAAATCCATTCAAAGGCCTTCTTTATCAAAAAAAACTTGTAGTTAAGGTATTTATCTTTCTGTCATCATACCAGAACAAACCCCTTAAACGCTGGCCAAAGTTTAGTATGATGGATTTCATTCATAATAAAATTAGTAATGATGCTGAGTATCTAGTCAGCTATGGCAGCATACCTGTCATTGGACTCAGTCTTGCTGTGTGCCCTGTCATAGCCGGGAGAGTAGGTATAGCTCTCCCAGTCTTCAGGCATGGAGCCGCGGTCAGCTGCACTGGGCCATCGGCTGATAGCCAGCGAGCCGTTTGGTGCTGGGAAGGCCAGGCCCAGACTTGCCAGGTTGCTGTGGCTCCTCTGGAAAGACTGGATGCCCTTCAGGCTGTCAGGGCGGCGCGGTGCCTCGTCACTGGCCCAGTCGAACCTGTCCTCAGACTCCGCCACCCCGACGCTGCCCTCTGCCAGGCTGTCCACCTCTGTCGCCTCGTCCCGCTCTTCCTCCACACTGATGGAAGGGGTACGCAGGGCTCCTCCGTCGCCTATGTCTTTGGAGTCACAGATTGTCTTGGCTGATTCACAGCTGCTCAGGAGCTGCTCCTCACCTCCGCCCTTCTTGAGCGTCTCTGTGCTGCCAAGAGCCTGCTGAGTGGCGAGCGAGACCCCGTCACCCTCACCTGCCTCATTTGAGCCACCGTGTCCGAGACGTGGTGTCAGAAGAGGGGAGGAGTACGGAGATGGCGCCACACTAGGGGGGCGTAACGACTGATCATCACCTCCGTGTTCAGGGGAAGGAGCGTGGAGATGGCCTGGAAAATAGAACAAAATGACTCAGCAGTTATACATTATGTGACTTTATAACTGAAGGTTGCTAAAGGGCCTTATTTGTATGCAGCCACATCATACAGTAGTGGCTGTAGCAATACTGATAGACCTGTGTGTGATGAATAACATGATGCAGCGTGGCTGTTTATTGACCAAATTGTAAACTCAATTGTGTTGAGAGAGGAAACAAATACCTCATGTAAACAGGGTCAGTGTAGGAAATGTCAGCTGGTTTTGTATCTATCAGTGTACTGTTGTCCTAGTCCAGCCAAACCTATTTCACTTATAAAGCCCTTTCCTTGAGTTATAAGGTGCTTTACAAGAAATAAAAAGAATTTAATTCAAAGAGAAAGGTTATGATGACAAAAGAGGCTTATGATTGTAAAACTGAGTAGCATAATAAAACCTCAAACAAAAGGAACTGAAATATATAATAAAGAAGGGCTGTGAAGAGCTACTTTGAAGAGAAGCAGTTAGAATAAATCTTTTTTAAGCAGCTGTACCTTCATGGGCAGCATCAGTGAAGACAGTCGGGGACAGCGACACCACAGAGCTGCTAGCAGACTTTCCTCCACTGTTTGAGTGTCTCAGGTACATAATGGACTGCACCTTCTCCTGGTACAGCTTCCCATCTGACAAATAAGAGACATCAAAAGAACTCAGCGCATTAAATCAAAGGGGGCTCTGATACAGAGACGCTGCTTTCAACCATGCTGTTTTCCTCACCTATGTGCAGTGAGAAGTAGAAACTGGACGGAGTGTGGCAGACGTAAGTGTTTGTAGGTGGGTGAACAGCCAGCAGGAAGTTGTAGATGAGCTTCAGCAGGTCCATGTCTGGAGGAGACCCAAGCACCTCCTGGATGATTTTGACAAATGACAGACAGACTTCCTGCGGGATGGCGGTCAGATGCTCGTCCCGATGCTCCTTAAGACAAACACAATGCGATCAGTGACAGCCTCTGAAGATAAAAGGCAATGTTATGGCTTTATGACAGTGACCTACCTGTAAGACCTGACAGGTGAGCAGGAAGCGATGCACTACTTCGGCCTTGAGGAACTGGCGGATGTTAAAGACCTGCTGAGGGTGGTGCACCCTGATGAGGATCTCTAAGGCAGTGAGCAGCGTCTCCCACACTCCACACTGTCAGAAACAACACACTCAGTGAATGACAGCAGAGACGCAGACACACTTCTGTTTTTTGGGAGAACAAACCGTGACACACCAGTACGGTGGCTGACTGGTGGCCAACGTAGGGTATCGCTGTGTGTCTGTGGCGATATATATTGCGGTATATATAAAGTTTGCACTAGCTGGACCTCTGTTGGCTGCATGGCCTGTTAGCCAAAGAGAGCACTCTGATGTTCAGCTTGGTGAATCAGTGCCTTCACCTTTTGCTGTCTTCAAACACAACCAAGTGAGTGAGAGCTGACAAGGCCAGTTCCATTTGCAACTTCTTAACATACATATTCTCAAATATAAAGTTGTGATATTAAGAAGATGTCTGTGGTGAGTGAGCCTGGTGTGAAGATGCACATCTGTAATCTTAGATCATGCAATTTCCCTTTCTGAATGATAAATACAGCCTGCTGCAGTCCACTGGTATGAACAGTTATCTCCTCTGGCGAAGGCGCAGAATATACATGCTAGTGGTCTTTGTTGTAATCTTTAGTGCGGCTTTCTGTCCCAGACACAGCAACAGCAACAACTGACTTTTGTCGCTGCTCCCTGCTCCTGCTGCTTCCCTGCGGAGTAAAACACTGCTGCACTTACTGCACACAGCAAATCCTGACTTTTTCCAGCATTTATCTTTTTATAGAGTAAAAGCTGGTAGGAACCCTGATTTTAAAAATACGATTTTCAGTGCAAATTCTTTAAACATTTATTGTTTATTGAGCCAGACTGCATGCTTAGCAGTCCATTAGTGTCTTTTTCACAAACTTCTTGATTTGTTGGGAGATAAAATGAAGGTTAAAATGAGTTTAGACCAATTTACTGGTTTAAAATTCTGGGCATTTTTTGAGAAACATGGAAAAAACTGAAATCGATGGGCCTTTGACCACTGAGAGCTGCTGCTGAGGGGTATAAATTTATTACCAGCTCATCACTAGATGATGATGTTTTGGGCTTTCTTCTCCTCATCAGGAATGGATGATAATAAATGAACAGACCTTGGGAGTAACTAGAAATGTTCAGTACAGCTAAGTCTAATGAGTTCCCCAAATCATCTAGAGTATTGGTTCATCCGTGCTGTAGTTTTACTTCACATTTGACTAAAATAAAAAACAACTAATTTGTTGTCTTAATTTGAATTCCAAATAATACACATACACATATAGTTGTTATGTCGCTCACTCTGTTTTGACTTGATTTATCATGTGCTGCATAAGTTTACCTCAGCCTTGGCCCAGATCTTCCAGTCCAGCAGGATGTCTGACAGAAGCCTGATATCTTGAACCACAGCGACGGATTCAGTGTCCAAGCGGAACTGCCCATCATCCCCCAGGATGAGGATGGGTCCACTGCAACATCCATCCAGTAAAGTCTGGAACGGAGTATGGCAAGCACGTCAATACAGCCACTTCTACGGGGTTGCTATAATAGAGTGCTGGTCACTCTCATCAGACAAATGCCTCAACATATTGACAACCACTATCTCTTTAGAAATGTCCTTACAGTGCAGAGACCCGGGCATCAATAAATTCTCTGTGAAATTTTTTGCAGTGCTTATCACTCCGTCAAAACCAATGCCATTTACTCCGTGAGCAGCCCTGTCTGTATTGATCAGCCTCCATCATTTGTGACCAGCTTCACTGCAGTGGGTATAAATCTCGTACTGCTTTGGGTCTCTAGACTGAGGTAAGATAGAAACTTGCAGCTTTGCACACAGTTAGTGACATTATTCATCTGACTGACATGTGAATTCAGTTACAGTCCAATAAAATGGTTTTCTTTTCTCAGCATATATAGAAAAGTGCGGGTAAAAAATCCTACATCTGTAACACATCATGGTCTTTTTCACACCAGACTGATTATGAGTGTTGAACAGTACAGTATTGCTATGGTACAAAATACAGTATGTGGAAGCTGAAATTGACAATCAGAGGTGCAGTATGACTCCGCAAGAGCTCAGTGTTTCATCAAATCAGACAGAATCCATTTCAGTGCAGAGCCATCACACAGCTCAATTACAGACACAGCCAGAGGGTCAAGTAACAGCAGGGTCACCAACACTGGCTCAGAGAGGCACCAGTGTGTCGGGCTGGATCTAGTTCACGGTAAAATGTTTTACTGCAGAGATCAGCGGCAGCTGCGGGGACACAAGACAGCAAAAGAGTTTAAGGTGTGACTCACTTTCAGCATATGATATCCCACGATGCATTTGGACTTGATGAGGACCTGGTGGATCATAGAGTAACCATGGTAACAGTCCATTTCATGGATGCGGTGTTGGTTAAACTTGGTCAAAGACAGCAGCACCCGCAGGGCCAGAGCCTGGGTCTTCTCACAGTCGCTCAGCTCCACCGTCTGGACACAACAGGGCCAGAGGTGAGGGGCAAAAGAGAGGGATGGAGGAGAGAATAAATGTAAGACTGTTAACAGTGCAGGACTGCAGATCCAGTTACAAGTTGCCTGCTTTCTGAAACATTATTTCATACTGTTGTGATATAGTTATTATGTTTTCCCAAAAACAAACATGAGCTCCAATCTCTATTGTAACAAGTGAAACGAAACTAAAAAAAGAAAAAAACCTAAACTTCTACAGGTGGGTGTAAGTGGCATAATTCAGGTCCCATTGATGGCATCAACTAATTAGAGTTCAACGTGAGGTAATTCATTGCTTTAATTATACAGAACTAATAAAAATAACATAGCTTTGTCATTTATCTGTTGGGCTTAGTAATGCATTTTGTTGCAGTGCTGGTCATTTGGAACACCTTCACATATATTTGCAAGACAGCATAACGACAAACTAAGACAAACTGTAGGACTGCAGCTAACACGTATTTCTATTAACTGATTAATCTTCCAATTACATTAAGTAAAAAATCCAAGGTAATGTCATTAAATATCTTGTTGGGTTTTTTTCAATAAACTGTCTAAAAACATCTATATTAAGTTTATTATGATAGTAGTACACTGGAAAGCAGCAAATGATCAGCTTTTAGAGGAGTGGCCCTTTTGCTTGACAAATTACTTAAACAATTTTTAAAATAGTTGCAATTTAATTTCCTGTCGATGGACTAATCTTGATCTACTGAAGTCACCCTGGTGTACAACTTCCTTTTCTTTGACATCCGATCAATGAGTGTTTCATTTTGAAAGTGAATGCCTTCCTTCTTTGTTTGTATTGATTGCTGTGAAACAACAGCTGACAAGCAGAAGCCAACGGCATCAACATGTGAAGTTCTGAGACGATTTTCAACATTGCTGTGACGTGGCTTCTGCATTTCTCTTGTTTGTTGCATCAATAATAAATACATCTAAATCCACAGCGTTTAAGAAATATCACATCATCTGAGAATCTTGACTTTTTGTGTCTCATAGAAAGCTCGACACATGTACCATCCTACCTGTGCAAACAGAAAGACAAAACTTCCTGTTCCTCCAATCTTGTGCAAGACGCTCTGCAGGCCTTGGGTTTCACTGGGAATCAGAGCTCGGAGAGAGTTTGCCTCCAGGGAAACACTCTGCACTTCCTTGGAGCTGAACGGCCGCTGGGTAACTACTGTTTTGGCCTGACCCTTGAGTCTGATTACAGGCTCATAGATAGTGTAGACTCTGGGACTGCTGGGAGCATACACAATGGCCAAGCTCTCCTGGACGGACACACAATACACACAGTTGTCATTTTCAGGCAAAACTTTCATCCTGTAACACCCTGTAACTTTTAATTATTTACTCTTTGAGGTATTTACTGTATCAGATCTCTTTGTTGAAATTCAATTAGACCCATGCGAGGAGCCCAGCTAGCTTGAGGCAACAATTTCAGGCCTGGATATAGACCTTTGTTAGACTTGGTTAGAGTATGAAAGAGGTTATAAAGATGTGGAGAGGAAATCATCCATTCTTCTTGTCTTACTCCCTTCCTTTCTTTTTTTAATAACCAGAGCTATTATCAACAAATCCATTAGCATTTAATGAGAGAAAAACTATTTTCAGTCTCACTGAAATAGCTGCAGCTTAACTGTAATAGCTTTTTCCATTGGGGAAAAATTACTTCCTACCATGCAGTATCATTAATGACAGCTAATTGGAACAGCACATTACTCATACACCGTGAAATGAAACAATAAATGAGACATAGGAGGCATTTGTTAAGCTTACAGGGCACTTAAATCACAAAGCACAGGGAGACCGTTTTAACAGAAGCGTCAATCTGCATTTCTACACAACTGACATGCAGAAATTGGATAACAGACGACGCAACAGTGACAACAAAATATCTATCTGTCTCTTTTGTGAAGGGGGACAAACAAGACTTACAACCAAAACTGTTGTGTCCACATCGTTGTTCTTCATCATAAGCTCTCGAAGATGCTCACACTTCAGGCCCTCCTCGGTGACAAACTTAGAGAATGTCCCACTGGGCTTGCCATATTTGCAGGGCATGATTGAGGTGAGGTCTGGCCCGCTGGTGTACAGGTAGAGGGCCTCCTCCGAGCCTATTCTAGATCCTAAAACATGGATGCAAACGGAGCCAGAATTAATGCCCTAATGAATCAAACACAGTAAATTTCTGTTATTTGCTAGTTGGAAAACAGAATTGTGAGGAATGCTACATGTAGCCTCAATCAACCTCGTGTGTAAATGATTTACATTATTCCATCAATAACCCATACTGCAATAACATATAATGTGATGCAAAGAGGGACCCTAGAGGAGCTGTGGTGGAGCCTTGATGTTTTATTTCTTGTTTTCATAAAACTTTGGTGAATCTTCCAGTCCTTCTTCGCCAAGAGCAAACCTACTACATACAATGAATTCCAATGACAGAGGAGAGGCTAATGCTTGTCTAAAGACATCAGCTGGGTTCACAGGTTGAGATCGCCTAGAGGCAAGCCATTCACAGCCAATTAGAGGCAACAAGTGAAGTATTCAGTAAGCCTCCCGAGAGAATGCTGAGAATCTCCAGCCTTTTACAGCCACCTGACTTAATACACTTTTAAAATATACCTGCACCTCAAGCCATTAGTCTACGTTAACATACAGTATATCCTGCTTATAAGAGGGACGCTGGTGATTGGTGTGCCACCAGGGAGCAGCACTGATGCCCAACAGATAAAATTACATGAAAGATTAAAACAGATTGCACGTATGACTGTAGAGTAAGATGATGAGTGAGTGGGATTAAAAGCTTGCAGAGACATGATTCCAGTCACATGAAGAAGTTAGGAGTTAACAGGAGTCCTACCATTGAAGAGAAGTACAGTGCCCATGCTCCAGCGTCCGCCCTGTTTAAGCAGCTCCCCAGAGGATGGCATACAGTGGCCCAACATGCAGAAGGTTTTGTTGCTGTCAGATGATAAACTGGACTTCCTGGGTAGAGTGTAATCCAAAGAAACCTCACATTTTCTAAAAGAAAGAGTAGGTAAAGGTTAATGCTCACATCTTCACCAGATTTAAAACAACATTCTTACTCCTGCTGTTACACACGGTGCTCACCTGATGCCACACACCCAGACAACCACGCGACCATGGATGTTCTTCTTGCCCTCTGGCTGTTGGGTGTAAGTGAGGCCAAGGTGCTGCCATTGGCCCGCTCTGAGTAGGCCCTCACCAGAGTCTGCCTGCGCCAGCAGCCCTGCTTTTATCTCATCGTTTGGGTCTATACAGATCCTGAGGGAAACAGTACATTGCAATTCTTCAGGGTGCATAAACTGTAAACACTTAAAAATAGTAACCCATTCTACACACAGGTCTTTGAGACTGTAGTGTTCACTGAAATTCACCTGAATGTAAGAGAGCCTGTAGAGAAGTTTGCCCACACTTGAAGCATCAGTGCCTTGGAGCCCATGGACAGAATATGAATGAGGCCTTCCTCCACTAATCTTGTCCCAGCCTGAGAGGAGCCATGGTGGGTCTCAGCAGCAAGAGGGTTACTATCCTCTGGAAGAAAATGACAAAAGAATCTCAAAACCAGATTGTATTTATGGAGTTCAGGCATAAAAGTGTCTCAGTGAAGAATCTGTGTCTCACCCTCATCTTTGTCCCCGTCCTTCTCCTCCTGCTCCGTCACCCTCAACCACATAGAAGCGCTGAAGCCGCTGGCCATGTGGGGCCAGCAGTTCTGCCCTACCAGGGGCAAGTGGAGAGGAGCAATGTGCCAGGGAGAGGAGCGGAGGTGGCTTGGTCGGTACTCTGTGTCCCCCTCTCTGCGTCCAGGAGATAGTTTGCCCTTCCAGAGCATACCAACACTTTTCCCACCAGCAGCACCATTCTGTCTAGAGCCAGCAGACACGCCTCCTGGTGTCGAAGCCCCAAGGATTATTGGAAAGGTCAGGAAGTGAAGAGGTTCCACATTCATGTTGGCTTCAACGATTTGTAGGATGCCGTTAAGTAAAACCTCCTGGCAGGCAACAAAGCAAATAAGAAGTGAGAATGTCTGTATCGTTTTAGACTTTATTAAGAAAACACTTGAAATGCAAGTGCTAACTCTGCATGTTTACAATTTGTCAATTAAATTACTCTTAGACTCCTTCATTAGGTAAAATGAAGAAACATTGCATGCACACATAACTGTGCTGTTTAATATCTTTAGCAGTGCAATCCATCAATACCTCAGTATTAAACCCATTGTTCCCTTGTGAGTGTGTATAAACATGCAATATATACTGTGAACATTGCTATATATGTCATACATGAAATTATATCATATATATACCCATATATCTGGCAACTGCAGCCACTGATGTGTCACATTTTCACAGGCGCAGACCACAGTTCACATGTCATTACGTTTACAGGGTTAAAAATAAACCTCTCTCTTCCCTTTTGGAAACCTATTTCTTGGAGACAGGTTATTAATGATGTCTGCTGCCGGATTCCAATTAAACACAGACCTGTGGTAATAAGTTGTAGCATCACAGCTGTTCCGCACACATTGGTGTTAATTGTATATAGACTGAAGTGGGCCCATGGGAGCATCATGTGTTGATGAGTTTCAAAGAACCAAGAAGTGAGAAGAGAGTGTGACAGGAAGGATGTCTTACAAACAAGTTCCCGTTCCTGCTGAAAAAATTGAATGTGCAGACACTGTGAGCATAAGCTATCAGTGTTAACACCCTGAACGTAAGCTAACAGTGCATTGCTGAGTGACTGATAGGGCTATTTACAGTAGGTGGGGTCTTCTCCAGGAAGAGGCGAATCAATAGAGCCAGTTCCTCCGCTGTGATTCGCTCGCTCACCATGGCAACCAGCAGCTCCACTAGCACAGTCTGGCAATCTGTATGTAGACCAATGACGAGCAGATTACGTAAACAGTTTTCATTCACTTGGGCATGCACCAGAACACCACAGGCAAAAAACACAAAACAGCATCAGGGCCTACTTTGCTCTCAGCAAAAAATATCTCTGGTAAAGAAAAACAAAAAAGGCCACAGACAAACACATCATGGATAAGTTCATTACTGATACTCTAAAATATTTAAAATATAGACTCTGAGAAATGTTTACAAACTACCTCAAATAATTATTCATCTAATCCATTTGCTATGTTATGATTATCTCACAGAAAGAACAGTCGAAATGTCAGAAGCAAGAAAAAAGTTTGCACCAACACTGCAAACAGGGTACACCCAATTTTATCTTTGCACATGACGATTAAAATGTCATATAATATGAAAATAAATTCCATGATATGAAACTAATCCAATCGGTACAGCTTTTCCCAGGAATAGCTAAAATTATTCATACTGAGTATGACGTTTGAACCCAGAGGACCCAGTCGAAATGTCAGCAGCAGGAAAGAAAAATCTTTCACACAGAAAACTGAGTGTATCCACTGTTTTTTTCCCCTAAGATGTCACACATGGACAATATCCTACAGCATGAGACAAGGCAAAAATAAGACAGAAGAAATTACAAACCTGTCAAGGAGGGGTCTGTTCGGCTGAGGATGTTGTGAAAGCCAGACAGGATGGTTTTGACTCCTCCCTGTGAGGACCAGATCAGGGGTCAGTCATATTCATCTGAGCCTAGTAGAGGGGAACATTAAGACTGAGGCAGTTAAGAGTAGAACAAAGATATTAAGTGGTCAGTCTGACCTGGTCATAGAGCAAAGCAGCATTGCGGCGGTTGGCGTGCACTGCACCCAGGAGGCTGTGAAACACATGACTGAGAACCTCCAGGTCTGGGGAGCCGGTGGTGAGAAGCTGCAGCTCCATTGTGCAGATCTCTGGGAAGAGAAGCACACCACGCCCGGGCCCGTCCGCCACGGCTGCAAACTCACGTAGCGCAGCAGACTCCACCTTCACTCCTGAGAGAACAAACACACACACAGGATCAGAGACACAAGAGACATGTCACGCCAAACATGCCAATACACAAACACACACTGACAAGCTGTGTTGCTTAAACAGCTCCACCAGGCGCTCCCTGCTTCAGCAGCCTCCCATCTTGGAGGCAGCTCATAAAAATGAATTAGCCTCAGTCCTGTGCTGAGACTCAGAGCAGCATGGGAGTCCTCTCATGATTTACAGGAGAGCAGCCCAGCAGGCTGTCACACAGCTCCTGGGACCTCCTTTTATTAATGAAGCTTGCTCTCTCCCTGTGCACAGCTACACAGTTTGCATCCATATAACACTCACACATCCAGATACAGTCTGCTTTCAGTAAATATAAACTAAAAAACTTTTAACAACTACCATCCTTGTGACCCTTACTACCAGTTTACAGAAGATTTAGCCGCTTGTGTTTAAAATCAGTCAAATCAACCTCTTCCAGTATGTAGTCTTACTTGAATACAAAAAGTCTTCATAGAGGAGACCAGGAAAATAAGACAAGGAAAAAGACTTAAATATAAAAAGCACAAAGCAGTTATTGGAGGTCATCTTAATTGGGACATTAAGAGGAAAACCTGGGGAGAGAGAGAGAGAAAGAAAGAAACACACACAGGACTGTAATAGGCTTAAACACCTGATAATCAAGGAAAACAACCCTGAAATACATTTTTTTGGATTAATTATACTGTTTTTTGTAAAGCAGTTTGCAATCAATTTGAGGTTAGTCACTGACTAAAGAGAGAATAAAGCTGATTTAAGAGGAAGAAGAGAGAAGGCTAATGACCAAAAATTTGCACTTTATTGGTAAATTTATTTTTTCAATTGTCTTGCATGAGGTCAGCACTAAAGAATGACCGTTTTCCAGGACATAAGAGTCTTCCAGGAAGTCAGAGTCTCCATTTGATGGACACTTTAAGTCACAAGATCCAGCTCATGAGGCCACAGGGTAAAGTTGCCTACAGTTGTAAAACATACAACAATGACTCTATTCTGAGGGGATGAAAAAGTAAAAAGAGTGTAATCACGTTCTTAACCTGCAAGACCAGAGTGGAGAGGCAGAGCTGACACAAGAGGCTGTTGTGAGGAAAAGCGCTCCGGTCTGTTTTTGCCATGTCATATGTACGCAATAAAAACTAACCACTTGTTATTGCCAAATATCCTCCGCAGCAAACCAAAAGGAGGATGTGGTTTTTTTTTTGCGCTGCATATTTTCTTAAAGACACGATGATGCTTTTAATGTCAAATATTCTAGTGTACCATAATTCAAGAAATGTGTTGAATGATCAGTTCTATGGTGGGAGAAGCAAGATTTCCCAAGGCTAAAAATCAGCAGGTCTAGAGGTTGAGAGCCTTAAATGGCCTCTCAATCCATCAGTCTGTTGACATTTATTACCAACAAAAACAACCGGTAGAGGAGATGGAGAGAGCATGAAGTAAAGGTGATTTACAGCGTTCTTAAAATAATCCCAGTGACATGAAAAGGCTGAAAAATAACATGCAGTGGATAGTTACAGGACGAAAAAGTTTAACTAACCAGTGCAAGTCATGTTAAACCAGCCTAAGCTACTATTATGTAAGGCTGTCAGGTGTGTGCAGTTGGTGTGGATTCTTGAGGAGGAGTAAATGGGAGTAAGAGAGAGAGACTGTGTGTGTGGCAGTGAATGTGGACTTACCCTCTTCCTGCTTGGCCATGTCCTCAGGGTTGCTTTCACTGTCAGCGTCGTAGCCCTCCTCCTCCCCTGGGGGCTTGACGCCACAGCTCTGCACTTCGTCCACCTCCTCAGAGAGATCGCCTGCTGGGACAGCCCCCTCCACCAACACCTGGAGCTTCTGACAGAGAGAGAGAGAGAGAGAGAGAGAGAGAGAAAGTCAGGAATAGAGTCCGAATGTAATCAAACCAGGATCATTCGCCTGGCTAACAGTCAAGCGGTTCGTAAAATAAGAGCTTACACAGTCCTGTTTTTAAAAAAGTCCTGGACTAAGAAAGTTATACTAAAATATAATCGGCATGACAAGCCGTGGTCCTTCCACTAATATGGCGAATAATTGCCAACAAAATGTTTTCAAGTGATGAGGGGAAAAAAATACAAGATTTTGGTCATAAGACAAATATCAGCTGACTCACACTCACACAGCCCAGTTCCTTGACGTGAACAGTCAGTCATCATATGTGCACGCAGGCAAACACACACACACACAAATACTGCTCTCAAGTAAACAGTCTAACTCTAAACCGTTTACCAGTTCAAAGAAGGGGCTTACTGTAATACACACCTCTGTTCCTTTCAGCATTTTAACTAGGCGGCTTTGATATTCAATCGTGGGTGAAGTGAACATTTCAAAGAATAGTCCTTCAGTGGACAAACTTTGTGGTAGAAGACTAATCTGGGAGCTTCACAGTGCATACTTGTAATGGGTAAGTGAACATCACACTCTGCTGGGCTCACTGAGAAAGAACTAAGCTGTTAGGAAATAGGTAAATCTATTATATAAAAAGCTAAATCCTTCTGTGTTGGAACAGGCTTAGTCAGACAGGCATTTTAAGACTTGAGAAAAACATCTAAGGCTGATGGGAGGCACCCACTGCCAGGCGGGATGTAACTTTAGTGAGGACAGCAGAAGAAACAGGATCATCTTTTCACATTGTTTTTATGTTTCTATCCATTTCGCTTCCTGGGAATTACTGTGGCAGTTACTGTGATTAAAGGACTCTTTGTCCTTTTTGTGCAATATGATCGACGTACGACTATTACGACCAATTTATTCTTTGTATGGTTATGAGGACTGTTTCCTCATGTTTGCAGGAACAGCTTGGTCTAAACAAGGGTTATCATTATTAATGTCTGTCGTTTTGTTGGACATCAGGCAGGTAACGGCTGCTTAGCAACATAGTGTGAGTGGCCCCAATGCTGCTACCCTGATGCTTGATGATGCTCGGCCGGAAAATGGTTCAGTTCATTGTATGGTTACTGCCTACATAAACATGTCTGCTCTTTATATGTTGCCACTTGGTGACGTGGTGACTGAAAACAATCTGCTCCATTCCACTGGGGAAAACAGCAATTAAAGAAACTAGTGCAGTAAAGTTATTAATCTGCTTGGCTACTGCTCGTATTTGTCAATAGTCCATGCCTTAATTGTTGCCTTGGCAGCCACTATTGACCACAGTCGAAGAAAGTTAATATTACTGGGGAGGACACAGTTTGTGTCTGGTCACATGTCCCAGTCTTAAACTGTGTGATCTCTCTTGACGCTCTCGCTGGGCCTCACATCCGCCTGACACTGTCAGAAGCATTTACCCATTTGCCACCTTGCTGAAACTACTCAGACATTGTCAATGAAAGGGCAGACAGAGAACATACAAAGCATAAAGGACAAAGAATTGAGGAGGCAAATCAGTGAAACTGGGCAGAAATGTAAAAATTTGGTCCCAATCTTTTTGACATTAACTCCTATTTTGGGGCTTTTTTTGCACCTAACATAAGGCTGACAGTAGAGAAATTAGGGAGGAGAGGGCTGCCATACAACAATGGTTTATAGTCAGCCCCATAAACTCACAGGTCTCCTAAAATCTGAAGTGAAATTGAAAGTTAAAATACTGCATAGAACCTGCTCTTGCTGCGGAGGAATCAAATGTGTCTGATAACCCGAACTGCCTCTTTATACACAGGATAGCTCAATAAACTTGAGAGTTTATAAAAAGGTGCAGTAACTTCACTCACAGTTTCTCCCATGGCAGGACTCACCCTGTCTGGCTTCTCCTCAGGGGGATCAGGACTGGATGACACCTCTGCCAAGGCCACTCTCAGGAGAGAGTCAAAGAGAGGCACAGCGAGGTCAGAGTTCACCAGCCCTGAGCGAGAGAGCTGGTCTCTCACCTCAAGCAGAGTCTCCTCCACTGACTGGAGCTGTAGACAAGAGAAGACACAACAGTTTAACTGAAGCCTGGGTATAAGTGTCATTCGAGTCGATCAATAAATAAAACTACATACCTGATAAGAGAGCTCAGGCTCCGTCCTCTGCAGGGCTGAGTTAGCGCCGTGCAAACAAATAGCCAGCAAAGCCTCAAGGAGACGAATGCTTTGTAGCTGCCACTCTTCCTCCAGCTTCTTTGCTGGATCTTTGGTCTTTCCCTCAGTTGAACCTGTACCGAAGGTGTCAGCTACATCATAACTTGGCTCCTCCAGTCCCAGTGAGGTAGCTGGGGCTGCGGACTCGGGGCTGCCTTTGCCCTTACCGTCCCTTTTCTTCTTTGCTTTTCCATCCTTGGTCTTACAGGAAAGCTTTTGAATAACCATGGCCATGAGGCGCAGGCAGACATCCAGTCCTCCTAGCCTGAAGAACTGCCTCTGAAACAAGGGGCTGGCCAGGTAGATCCACCGACACATTGACCAAACATCTGCAGCGCGTCGCACCTGCTCTTTGGAGGGCAGAGCCACACTGTCAGGGGATAGGTAAGGCAGCCGTCCGCCAAGAGGTTCACTGGCTGTACTGTCATAACCTGAAGTGTCCTCAGAATCATTAGCTGAATCCCGGTCAGATTCAGCCTCTTTGCTGACACAGAGGAAGGCCACACACAAGAAGAGGTTGATAACATGGAGGTGGGTCTCTGCTCGGCTGCGTCCTGGTCCACGGCCCTGCCCACTGCGGCTCTTGTGGCGTGGGTATGCCTCCTTTAGGCCTTCGTAGAACTTGCTGAGGCTCTGCGGGCCTTCTCCTGCCCCCCGAGACCCCAGTTCTTCAGCCAGGCCCAAGACAGCCTCCCTTTCTTCAGCATCAGCACTCTCTAGCTCCTGAAGCACCCTGTCAGCCCGCTGGTGTCCAGTGCCTATTATCAAAGTCTCAAAGACCTTCAAAGCCAAAGAGCGGGTCTGGTCCAGGTAGACGAGCTCAGTCACCTGATTGAGTCCATTACAACTGACAAAAAGGTCTCTGATCACCCTGTAATGGAAAATATGAGAAAGTAAGAAAAGTAAAACATAAAATGGATGTACACTACACTTGCTCAATATCAGCAAGACCAAGACACAGAATTTATTTTTAACATTGTTTAGCAGCATTTACTTAATAATTGGATTTTCCAGCAATTAAAATAAAGGGCACCACTCAGCCTAACCTAACAAACCTAATAAAATCTACAACTAGTCAATCAGATGAAAAGCCACTGCCATCACACAGAAGCAGTCGCTCTCCTTCCATCACTTATTCCATTTCCTCCCATCAGGTTGCAGATATAACTTCCCCCCAGGTGTAAAAACACCTTTAAATAAATGAGTCGACTTCTATTAACAAGATAAATTAACTGTGAAGGACACTAACACACCTGCTATATTTGTAATTCCCATCAACTACAGTGCATTTGATTTATCCAATGTGTGTGATCCACATCAAAGACCAATTTGTGTCATGTTTTGTCAAAGTTATCTGAATGTGAATCGTATGTTGTTTAGAAAAACAAAGCTGCCATTTCACCCTTTTAAATTTGTTTACTACTGGTATACATGCGCTGCCGAAGCAGTGCTCAATAATAAATTAGGCTATTACAATGCTCGTAAATTACCTTAAAAGAACAATGCGTCACCTCTGAGTGAAGGTTAAATCAACATTTGGAAAGAGAAAACAACACTCTTAAGAGATGTGCTGACATTATACACAGACTGGAAAAAAACCCTTTAATCTCAGCATGGGACTGTCTGTCCAGTATGTTAAAGAACTGAAACAGATGTTCAGCTGAAGTGCTGAGCTCAAGGCTTGAAAAAGATATATTTAATTGATTATAAACTTGCTGATTTTTTCCTCTAATTCAAACCCTTTCTCCAGACCCTCCTCTAAATTTATGTGAACTTGATTAGTTCAGCTTTTTCAGAACATTTCCTCTTTTCATTAGTGGTGTGCAAGTCCATCAAGATGACTATCCATTAGCCTGAATATTTAATACTCGAATCTGTAAAATATGAGGAGTTCTGTTATGCAGAAAGCAAGAGGAGCAGTGCAACATGATGTAGATGATGTACAGGTGTACAGGTGTACAGAGAAGATTACTTTTGTTCCAGGTTACCTTGACATGACAGCTTTTCCTGCTGTTATGCGCTAAAATCAGTGTGTGGGCTGTATAAAAACGAGATGTAAAATGATTTCTGTAGCATTACACGATGATCTACTAAGTCTGTAGTAAAGTCTGTTGGTATGATCTTAAACGTTGGTACTGAGTACACTATTGAAATTTGTGTGACTACCAAACACTTCACAATTCAACATTCACTTTATGTAGGGGCCTCGGGAACTCCTAAATATAAACTTTTACCTAGTTTGAATGTGTCCTATTCTAAGACCAAGCTTTGGTTGAACATTATGTCCTATCCCTGCCGTTCATATACAAGGTGCTTCTGTACAGAGTGATGGCTTGGTTAAAAAACACTTTGATTATGACGAATGTGCTGTTTGTAGAACTTTTGAGACAGATGAAAGCTGCATTAATTCAACAGTTTAAGAGAGGACTGAGATGGAAAAGTGGAGACTGGTGATCGAACCAAACTTTTAATAATTGCGTATATATTTTTTCAATTAATTATTTTAGTTTGAAAATTCTGTGGAACTTAGTTCAAATATTCAACAAAAACACAATTAAGGAGCATATACAGTTGATGAATTGTATATCTTATATATCTGTCAGTTAAGTTAAAAAATACAATTAATACATTTTATTTTGGGCCACCTAATGTGTAACAAAATAATTTTTTTAAAAAACGTTTCAAGTATGTAATTGGCCCACCAGATGGAGCCGTATAGTCTAACCTAGTGAGATTAACCATACATGTATGCAAGGAAGGGTGGCTTTGCTCTGTTCACAGGCAGTATCCTCATACAAATCATCATTCTGTGCTTGGTGTGTAGTTACAAGGTCAAGGCCAAGGTATTAAAATTTTCTGTAGCGCTTCATACCAAGTGTATCTCACATGTGAGCTATGACTGTTTTATTTACATTGTGTGCTACAAGCTGATGTTTAAATACATTTCATATGTTTAAATTGATCAACAAAGAATGATGAGACATTACATTTGCCAGTGTAAGGTGATTACCTTGTCATATTGCTTACATATACCAACGGATCCTATTTTGCGCCCTAACATAGTGGTGATATTTTAGCAAATTTGTGTTGAACATTGGTGAAAACATAAACTGAAAGACAGAAATCAGAATTTATAATGTATTGAATATGTGTTTGTTATCATAAACTAATGAAACATGAATGATGGGGATATAAATATAAAAAAATATGGGTACTTGGTGCAACCAAATGTATTAATAAGCTTGCCAATGTGAGCATCTGTAGCATCCACTGAGCATTAGTAGCTTGGTTTTTACACAAAAATACACTGAAGGTACACGCAGGAATAAAAGTGTAAAGTTTAGTTTAAAAAACTACTGAGAAATTTATTTGAACATAAAAGACGTGTGTAATAATGCCTTTTACATAATGATAAGGACCTAAAATTGTCTTTTGAAAAGGCTCAGATGACATCTCAGCTGCAAAGACTGCAGACAGCACAACAACGTACTCTGAATTTTTATAAGGAAACCTATCAGCCCTCTGCTGACAGACTGCCTCAAAGCATCCATCCATCCATTTTCTATACCCACTGATTCTGTTTAAGGTCACAAGGGCATTCAACCTATCCCAGCATGCTCTGGGTAGGGGCTGATATACAACCTGGAAAGGTCACCAGGGTAAGCACACACAGACAGACAGACACATCTCAAAGCTGACAACCCAATATTTACTGATGACTGAAAGCCAAACCGAATTAAAACAGTGTTACACTTAAATTGGCAGAATTTGTTAAATGGAAAACACCTGTTACAGTTTGTCTCCTTTTGCAACACTACTCGTAACACTGTTACATAAACAGTCAATAATCTTCCATCTCTCACCCTGTCCACAAAGATGCAATAAATTATGGATTACCATCAATTAGCAATGACCTGGGTAGACATATCTAATGACAAACAATGTTCAAGTGGATTGGGTGTCTAGGTTTGACCTTGCTGACTATATTTGGTTTGTGTGACAGTATAAAGGAGCAGAAACCAGTCAACAAATGAGAAATGTTCTACATATTTTACAAAAACAAGCATCTGCATCATTTTAATGTAAAAGAGATTAGTCTAAATGCAGACAATTATATCCTAAAGAGAAATCATAAAGACAGATTATCAAGAAAAAGTAAGTGTCAGGAAAAACAAGTAATGTAAAACTACTGACCTTGATTTGAGAAGGGCAGGTAAAGTTTGCAGGTAAATGAGTAGGACCTCCACAGGCAGGCACCGGGTGTGATAGCTGCAGACCTGAGTACATACAGTGGAAACGCCCAGCTGCTGGGCATGGTGGGTCAGCTCTACCCCTCTCTGCAGCACAGGGTTGAAGATGTGTGTGTAAAGCTGCCACTGCACTATAGCATTCCCTCTCAGGGTCAGGTGACACACATGGCCAGCTATCTGCTGGCTCAGCTGCCAGTCCTCACCAAACACCAGCTCTTGGTAGGCCTCAAGAGCATCCCACTTCCAAAGCATGTCCTCCGCTCCGCCTCCACTCGGCAGAATACCCTGCGAGCGGTAGCACAGACTTGTAGAAACAGCTGAAGGATCCCCATGCTGCAGTGTCTCCTCTAGGCCTGGCAGTTGGCTGCTGTCCAGAGTGCAGATGTTACAGGAGGCCAGCTTGGCTTTCTCTGAGGGTTGCCCTCCACCAAGTTGGTCTAGGATCAGTCTGCCCAGGACACTCAGAACATGGGACTGGTAACTGCGCAGACCTGGAGCTTGAAAGGCATGCAGCAGGGGTCCTACAACTGAACGGGGGTCCATACAACAGCAGATTCCAACAGCCTGCACCCCAGCTAGTACCTGTAACACAGCTGGACCACTGGGGGAGAGTCTCTGCAGGAGTCGCAGACATTGATGAGCACAGGCAGCCAGGCAGCAGCAGCGCTCTGGGTAACGCACTGTGTCACCCTCCATCCCTTCCTTGCCATCTCCTTCCTCCTCAAAGGGGTTGCGTCTGGCTGCCTGCTTGAAAGCAGAGACGGGCAAACCTGAGAGGTCTCTGTGGTGATGCAGAAAGTGTGAATATTCACAGCGGCGGTGGCGCCGTCGAGCGCACACAGACTGATGTAGTTGCTCTGACTTTGCCTTCTTGACGGCACTGATGATCTTAAAGACCCCAGCAATGAGACCTCGGAGCCTCTCAGAAGTCTCACCTACTACTTCAGAATCCCTGGCCCGGCTCAGTCCCTCCAGCCGCAGCACCGTGGCCTCGAACAGCTCCAGGCCACGGTGTTGAACAAACTCATGAATGAGCTCCAGTGCCTGGCTAAAGAAAAAGGGGTTGGGCGTGGAAGCCTGAAGGCAACCGAGCAGCACTTGCAGTACTCCCTCTAGAAGCTCTGGCAGCAGTAGTGCCCTGTGGCGATAACGAGAGAATGAAAAGTCATCCTGGACCTCCTGCAGGGTCTTCTTAGGCCGAGGAGCAAAAGGGTTACTCTGCCTGTCCAAGCAGCTCCGTATTTTGAGGGTTGCTCGCAGCAGGTCTGTCAGACTGCGTCTCAGGCTATCTGGGAGCGTTTCACTCTGACTCACATCCACTGACATCAGATGCAAGATGGTGCGGAGAAGCATCCTCTGGACCAGTGCAATGGGCTCTTCAGTCCAGCCTCCAGCAAGCTCCTCTGCCCCAGTGCCACCTCCACTCCCTCCCCCAGGACCACAACAATCTCCAAACTCAGTCAGGATCTCAGTTAGAGTTGGTACGACACTGACTGCCAGGCCAGGGTTGTGGTTGATGCTCATGTCAAACTTACAAACCTTCTCCAGCAGAGAAAGCAACACATGGCAGAGGTCAAAGGGTGAGTTTTCCATGCGGTTGAAAATGGATATTGCAGCTGGGTCTGTCAGGGTCTCAGTGTCTGTCATCTGGGAGCCAGGGGCTCTGGGGTGTGGGTACGGTGCACTCATGGTCTCTGTGGTGGTGGCGGTAGACGTTAACTGTGAGGCCTCTGATCGATGATGCTGGCAGCTTACCCGGATTGTGGAGCCATGTGACCTTCGGCTCCTTGTGCCACCGGGGCCTGGGACAGCCTTCTCTTCAGGGTTGGCTTCTGAATCTGAGGTAGAGACCTGGGACTTTCGAGCATCCTTTACAGAGTATCTCTGCGCTGTCCTGCGTGACCTTCGTGACTTCCAGGTGCCACTGCCAACGCGAGGCCTCTTTCCAGAGTTCTGTTCATCTGTTGCAGCCTTCTGTCCTCCTCTGAAAGGGGTGGCCTTCCCCTCCCGGCTAAGGAATACTTCCAGTAGGGACGGCAGGGTGAAATCTGTCAACACACAGAAACGTCTGCCATTTTCATTCTGGACATGGGTATTGGGCTCCATGCTAAATGTACACACACACTGTTTGAGGCACACCAAATCTCAGTTGTATATTTAGGTCATTACATTAGGGTTACATAAGGTTTTACAGTTGAACATTTAGCAATTGTGACTTAAAATCAACACTGTTGCAAATCAACATAGTCGTCACTGATCAGTTTACAAAAAAATCATTCTTTAAGTGTAAAATGAGTAACTTTAAGATCAGCTACATGTCAGCAGCCATTCTGTGTTTGTTAAAACACACTCAGTGAGTGGGACCTAATTAAAGTAAAAATGTCTAGGGTCCCTGTTAGAGAGGATCAGCAGTCCTGTACTAAATACCGGTGTCATTCTGAGGTCACTGCAACTACTAGTCTTCCCCTGTTGGCCGCTTATGTATGTAACACTAAGACAATAATGGAGACATTGACTGCAATTATTAAGAACTGAGTCATCCATCTCAAAATGATAGAGCCCACAGTTTGCCCTGCAAGTAAAATACTACATTTTAAATAAAAGTGAGTCATTTGACAAGACCATCACAAACATCGTTTGCAGGCAAAAGCAATGTGCACACATTCCACTGATTTCACACATAACAAACCTAAGGCTGACTCACTCCTTAACCTTAATAACTGGTAAAGAGTTATGCAAAAGATGGATGAAACAAACATATAAATAAACAAAGTTAGCGAACACTGCAGTCTGTATCATCTGTACAAAAAATATTGCTGCAGTTTGTGAATCACAGAGAACTGTAATGCATAGCAAATCTTATACTCATAAAATGCAAAAGTATGTAAATTGATATGATTAGTTACAAACTAGAAGGTAATCACATGCCATGAGAATTGTGAGGCACGTGCTGTGAACATCAACATTAACGTAAACAAGAAAAAGAGCAGTATTTGGATTTGTAGGCACTAACCTGGGGCTTTTTCCTCCTGAACAGGGATCTTCCAGACCAGTGGTAGCAGAGACAGCAGCAAAGTGAGCAGCTCCTCCCGGCAGGTCAGTTCCTGAGAGTATGATAAAACACACTGAGGTTACCTAGAAAGCGTCCCCGCCTCTTTGCCTTTGGTCACACTCTGATGTCACACCCAGACACTCCCATCAAGACAAACTCTTGTCCATACTAAAGATAAACGTCCCTTTACGTTTCACTACTTTTAACAAAGACAAGAATACTTTCATATCTGCATTGAATTTTAAAATTTTCCAAAATGTTTTCCTCCCAGGATCTAGCCATTTTGTTTTCTGTGCATTTAGCTACCAAGCCAGATAGTCTTCAGCGCAAGTGTGTCGGGGAGTAATGTAGCATGTACATGACAGCCTTACTTCCAAGACCCTGGGGTTCTCATGTCTATCAACGGCATACCTCACAGCAGAGAGAGAACCAACTCCTTCATGTGTTAATTAAAAACAATCAACCTACTCCCTCACGTGTGAATTAAAATTGATCCACTTGTTGATTTTACCAAACTGTCAAAACATAGAGGAGTTTATTTTCACTGTATACTACACGCAACATTACTCTGTGTCAAACAATCAGTTTGACAGATCATTTTGCGCAATTAGCTTCACTCGATGACTTTGATCACTTCAAAGTATGGTGTTACGCCTCTTCTAGGTTTTCTCATGATGAAAAATAAGCAATACTGCTACTGAAGGGTATGCAGCATTATTGAATGGTCATCTTGGATACAGTGAAGAGAGAGAGAGTATCTACTAAAGAGCTGACCTGATTCATGAGTTGCTGTTCGAAGAAACTCACTTATCAAGTTGTTGTTGTTGTTATTTTGAATAGTTTTACTTCTATTTGATCACATTTTTTGATCCCCTTGCTACAGACCGACCAATCTTTGTGAGGCTGATGCTGTACTCATATCAGTATTTGTGAGTATCAGTGTTTAAAAAAAAAAATCTAACAATACAACACTATTTCTGAATAGTAAAGCTAAATTAGCATGTCTGTACTGACATTTTTGGCTAATCATCGGCCAACACATACATTGATACCAACAGATCTGCAATAAGCTAATGTTGGCACAAATAGCTATTGGTGCAATGTAGCACCAACTCTAACCATCTTTGACTGTAAATTACACAGTCATGCAGAAAGTGTCAGCAGTGGCAGACAGAGATCAGGTGGCGCAAGCATTTTAACAGGACGGTGAAACAAAACCAGCTGAAAATATATTTGCTACTAAATTTAAGCATGAAATGAAACTATGTTTTGTTAACCACGAGATCTTATGTGCCACAAATAAATAAATTATTGTTTATGAAGTCTGGTCCTGATTGTCACAAAAGGCTCGACTTCATCTACACACACACACACACACACACACACACACACACACACACACACACAGCTGATACACACACATACAGCTGGAGCTTGTGATTCACTTGCACATAAGTGCACTAAATTTCTCTAGTAAAAGCTCCCATTAGAGGAGAAAATATAATGAACGTGTGTGAAATTAGCTAAAGGATGTGAACAATACGAGGTCACAGGGACGCAGACACACAGGGTCACATTCATCAGATTATAATATTTCATTCAATAACGCATTTATCATATCAAGTCAGAGGAACCAAAACTACTCCTCCTGCTTTAAAAGACTGTTTGGCATGAAAAGAACTTGAGCTCAGTGAACTTGAGCTCCTTTGATCACTTCTTTCTCTCTGGAGCCTACGGACCTTTTAAATAACAGATCACTTTTAACATAATGCCAACAGGGTCAGCCATAGCTGATCAACTCCTTACTTTATTATTCCTCATCGGTAGCCGTGACACACTGTAGAAGACTCTTTTTGTGGGTTTTTATTCAATGATTTCCATTTGTTAACTTGCATAAAGCAAACTACACATGATCGGCATCAAAGCAGTTAAAATCTCATTAAAAACACATTTTATGTAGACCAAAAACCACTCAGAAGATGCCACCATGTCTGATGTGAGGAGCCATTGAGAAAAACGCCAAAACCCCAAAGCTCAGAGTTCATACTGCTTTCAACTTTGTCCTGGTTTGACACTGACCTTTTATGCCAGTGCTCCACTTCTCACATGAAAGCACCATAATTCACTCAGGATATGAGCATTTCCTCAATTGTGAACTGATCCAAAAACACCCATAGTTACAAACATAGTCAGAGCCTCGTTAACAAAGCAAACAATATCTGCCTCTTGATTTCACTGATATAATGACACGAGGACGTAAACAGTGTGTTAACAGTCGTTGGCAGGAGCCAAACGCATTGCCTAACTTTGCCTTTAATAGTACACTGCTTCCAAAATATTGTGCAGAAGCCCTTCCAAATCATATCTGTTCACTTTGAAAGAAAGCACTATTGACATATTTTGTGGATAATATATGACACAACACATACAAACACGCTATGTGATAGTGCTATGCAGATATAAACTGTTAAAGTGGATTTGCATATCAGCATCAACATCTTTCACGCAGCAGCAGAACGAACAGTTCAGCTTTTTGCAGTCACTCAGAGAGTCAACCAACACGTGAGTACAACAAAGCTAATTTCCTCTTTAGATATGACCTTTCTGCAAGCTGTAGACACACCAGCACATGTGAAGAGGCAGCCTAGATAACCACTAAACAGAGACAATATAGGTCATACAGTATGGTATAATAATTAGAGTGTCTGGAAATCAAGATGGGCATTTAGTTTCTCAAGCTGCATGTCTCTGAGTTGAGTTACAGTCTTGGAAATAGAAGCATCTGCTAATGTGGCTGCAAAAAAGTTAAGGTTTGTCATTAAACACTTGTTTGAACATGATCTTAAAGCATCTCATCATTGCATAACTTATTTTTCACTAACTGGGTTTCATTCCACTGTGCTCATTAAATACCCCTTTAATCTTACCAGCTGATGTCTGTCTGATGTTTGCATAATCCTGGTTGCTTTTATCATCTGTTATCATGACACTGCATCTCTACTGCAAACTCAATTGCAATTTCATTTTGATGAGACGAGATTAGTTGCAGTGGGGGTTACACAGGCGTATGTGCAGAAATTTCAATTTGTCATGCTGATATTGAACAGCTGCATGAAAAAAATGTAATAGAATAATTAAAAATGTGAGGCCTAATTTGAAACTAAGGCAGTGGCAGTGGCTTACTGGGGATATAACTGAATTCTTCTACAGTAATATCATTCACATACATTTTTGATAACAGCTACCACTGAAATGGTGTTTTTTGACTGCTGAAATGAAACTAGTTGAATTTGTGGTGTCAAATCCTCACCTGGTCAATGATGGAGTCCAGGGTGCTGAGCAACAGGAAGCCCCTTCCCCTGACCAGGTACTCTCCCAGTGCCACCATGTGACTCTCCTCTTCATCTTCCTCTCGTGCCTCTGCTCTCTGGGCCACCGCACTGCATAGCTGGTGCACATCAGTCAGGAACTCCCTCGCCAGTGTGTTGCTGGCCCCACTCATGTCTGAGCTGCAACAGAAGTGATAAATCATCATAAGGTTGTGGCACAATCAAATCTGCCTCACATCTGCACACACACACACTCAAATACTTTGGAGGAATACGAGGTTATCCTTCATGTGAGTAAAAACAGTTCGGGTCTTTTCGGGTTAACTGCACGAGTTTTAATATTAAGCTGGAAGAGAAAAGCTGTGAAATCATCTTCACAGCTTGTGGCCAAACCACCATCTTAAAAGTCCCACACTTGTAGTGTGTCTCTGATTTGGCTTGGAATAGTGATACTTTCTGGCAGAAAGAGTAAACCCATATAGATTTATGGATGGTACAAAGAGCTTAGTTAAAGGGTTCATCCCTTCTTCTGTAGTTATATTGAAACATATTAATATTGAGGTAGCAGATGCAAATAGACCACATCACTTTCTGTCATTTTGGCTTTAATTCTCACATAAAACACACCAAAGATTTTTAATAAAAAATACAGTTTAGTGATGACACAGCAAAGTTCATTTGGTATTGTTCATTGTTGGGATGTATTCAAGTACAGTGAGATAAAAGAAAATGGCTCCCTCAAAAAGCCTGAGCTGGCTCAGGTTGTTCCAGCAATAAGCAATAAGCATCTACTGTCCCATTAATGCATGTGATAGTTAATCCTTAAACAACAGAGTAAATTACAAAATTGACTTATTATAGTAAAAGTGGTCATAGAGCGCCTCCAAGCTAGTATGTGAATGTCTTCTATGACCACGTGTTCCTGTAAATGTAACTGCAATAAGCTGTAGGTCCCGATGTTTCACTACCAACAACCCAAATTATACAGCTCAAATAACTGACTGTTCACTTTACATGTTTATGTTTCAGCCATTTAGGTGCTTTTAGGATACAAACCTATGTACGACTTAATAATAACAACAATAATAATAATGATATGACAAGTAGAACACTCATCTCTGACACCAGCCTCTGTAACATACATGTATAGTGGTTCTCATCTTACCAACTGATACTGGGCCAAACAGTTTCCTTCCAGTCATCTTGCGTTTTCTCCAAGCATGACTGCAGCTCTGCTGGCTGTATCTGCATACCTCCTCACACGACTGCTGACTGAATTTTCTGTTCAGCAGCACAAATTCCATTAAATTGGAATTTCAAATGGAAGCTTTCCAGATTCGCAGCAGATCAGCGTATCACATGAAAGCATGTGATGTCACATGGCGAGGGGACTGGCCTTGGGAACAGTGACGAGCCCCCAGTGCCCTGCAGAAGACCTCCGTAATTAACCCTCATTCATACAACAACTGCTTTTGTATTCTGCACTACAACAACTGTTTTGGGATTTTTTTCAATGGACAAAAAGGCCAAACAGGAAAGGCTAGAAAAAGGACTGAAAAGAGCAAAGAGTTAAGGCTAAAACATCAAATACCCTAAATTATGAGATGGAGTTTACTTATTATTTTCTATTGTTTCTAATTCTTTTCTTGTCACTTATCATGAAAAAAACTAATTCTATCTAATTTCTATCAAAAAACTATTTCTAATACATGCATACATACATATACATACATACATACACACATATATAAAAAAATATTACAGCTCTGTTCTGAGTTCTTGCAAAAACAACAAAAAACATGTCTAAACATATTATGATAAATTGTTCCCACTCTTCTACACCTACTAATTACAGTCTCTGAACACTTTCTACACTTGATTAGAATATCAACAAATATCATGTCCTATTTTTTTAATTCAATACCGTAAATAAGCAAATGTAGATGATGTGATAACCATCAGTTTTCACACCATGGCAAACCGCTGCAACCCCACTGCTAAGTGCTGAGTGACACTTGACCCTCTTGACACACTTGACCTCAGTTAAAATTCAAGCTCACCATGATAATTTTGCTTTAGTCTGGGTGGAACATGTCTGTCTACTGAATGGAGCTTATTTAGGTCACAGCAGGCCAGATAAAACATCTAAGAGGCTCTGACATGCTATCAGGAGATATAACCACATCCCTGCTAACACTATAACACAGTATTATGATTGTTTTCATCTCTGCCCTCTGACCAGCATTTGTACATTTTGGTGAATACTATTTGAGCAAGAGCAATACCAAAGATCAGATGATATACAGCAAGTAACAACAATGAAGAAGGAAAAATTAAGTGTTGAACCAAAGACAATGTGACCTTTCAATCAGCCAGGTTTTACTTCCTAATGTGTGATATCTGCCATTATTTACAATAAAACCTTTGTTTGTTTTGTTTTATCTAGAACACACGCAGCAAAGGCCTCAATCAATAAATGAGCTTTTTGAAGCCCACACTGCGTCTTCATCTGTAAATTCAAAAACACTGGCTTCATCAACTCCAGGAGGCTCGGAGAAGTGTGTTATGCAATATATTATTAAATTATATACAATGTCTTCAAAACAAGCAGCTGAGGCATTGACAGTTCTGGCTGTATTGCCAAGTCAGACAACTCAATAGGAAAAAAGCACACAGCCTTTGCTTGTTAAGTGTTAAAAGCATTATTCTGACTAATGTCTTCACCAGCTTTGTGCCAACATCCTCTCAGTCGTTTTATCATTACCACAGAACAGTGATTAGAGACTTAGTAAACAGAGATAATGGTATCCATGATATGATATCATCTCTCTGGAAAACACATCTCTCTCCTGCAGATGTCAAATTTTGTGTTTCCCCTCTGGTCAATTATTTTGATGCTCTTCACTCCATGTGAGTTAATTACAGAGCAGATGCTTTATTCTCTCCGTGTCCCCTTTTGGTGTGGGTTAAAAGTAAGGAAATATCAGTGTCATTGCATCACAGCAAACGCTTTTCTCAACTGATTAAAAGCACACTTTACACTCAGATATAGTCTGGGTTACTATGGTTCCAGCTTTAGGAAGATACATGGTACAAACAGTGTCCTGATCCAGGAGTCCTGTGTATACAGTGCACTGTTAATAGTGTCAAGGACAATAATTATGTCATGGAGGCAAACATGGTTTATCCACTGCATCAATATATCTGGTTCTACTGCAAACAATACAGATTTGAGGTTAACTGTGGATAGTTGACTCCTGTAGTTGCTTTGACCAATCAGTTTAATCCTGTCTCTCAGGACTGTGTTGAGTTGTGATCCACATTTGACAGCTAAATACACCAGGATCATGGATGATTTAATAGATCTTAGTCTGATTACTGCCAAAAAAAAGGCTCTTTAATTGACACCGCTTTCAGGGATTCATATATGTTCTGTTCAGATACAAACTAACAGCTTTTAACTGGAATGCATGAATGCAAGTGTCAGCCTTGCTTCTCTGAAAGCTTTCTCATCTTTTGTTTTATTACACACTTTCACCTTTCAAACTGTCAATTTAATACAAACTATTAATACAACATCACAAATCTACAGTCTAAAAACAGGAGTGGGTGGTCAGACTTTAAGACATTTTACAGAAGCATGATGACTTCACTTTCTACAACATCTGTCAGCTACATGGTTAATAATGGCAGACACGAGCTGCAAGAATAAAAAAAGTCAATATTTAATGGTTGATCTCACTGAGCAAAACATTAGACTGCCTAAAGCTTGTCTTTAAACAAGGGCATTATTTCAGCCATTTTAAATAAAACCCCATTCAACCTAATCACGTTTCAGCTGAGGGAACACATAGCATGCGAATGCTAATGTCCTCGCTTAATTCTGGGTAGTGCATGTGTGTGTGACTTATTTACACTGAGCAGAATACAAACAAGAGGCACTTGAGGTGCTAATGTCCCACAATTTTCCACATCAGTATGTAAATCTATGCAGCAAGGTACTCCAACAGCTAATGCACCATGATTACATAATGTCCGCAACCTACAACTATAGTGGTGGGACATAAAAAATGATGAGAACAAACCAGTCGATTCTGCAGCCACTTTGCTTTGTTAAAGACTAGAGAAAACACCAAGGTAACTGCAGTTTTTGGAGCCAGTCCGGGTCACAACTTGAAGCAGTTTCATGTAACAGCTCAGATGTGTGATGCCTCCTTTTATGGTCGGGTTTAAAAACTGACCAGTGCCGTTTGATCACGTAAGATTTATAGCATCACAGGTCAGAACATTATTTGCTGCACTGGTTGTACTTGATGACACTGCTTGGATCCAATTTTGTCATTGATTCAACACCATGTTCTCTTTGTTGTTAAAGATGCCAAACTGGATATTAAAACCTACCAGAATTTGAGTGCATCCTTGGTGCTGTGGCTGGGGTGATGCTGCACATAGTGGAAGAGGCAGAGGAAATTCTCCAGACCCTGAAGACTGACCTGAGGGCAGACAGAGAGGCACAGATAAGTCACAAGAGCAGCAACATAAATCAAACCTAATCATTAAGCGCATGAAAATGCACCTCGAAAAAACAGCACCCCTTCACTTGATGGCCCATTATGAGATTACTCCAAATCATTTTGTGTTTTATAATCATTATACACAATGACACAGTCACTTAAATAGTGATGTAACAGCCACTAATGTCATTATGCGGAACTATTGCTCTAATATTGATTTATCAGGTCAGATGCACTTTATTTCTCTACTCTAACCTTCCAATACAAAACCCCTGGGACCACCATCACCATCAAAAAAGCATCCCATTCCTACTTTTACACACAAGAAATCAAAATCCTACAAAGAGAATAAAAACCCCTGAACCACAAGCCATGTTTCAGATATTATGTTTTATCTCTGAAAGATCTCTTCTGATTCATGTTCTCAAAAGTCTGGTGGACAGCACTGTGTTTCACAATTTAAAATCACAATCAGTGATAAAAGAGTAATGCTGGAGAATCCCTGAGTCTGGGGATATAAAGTGCATAGAGAAATGAAGTCAGCCTCGTCACAGTGCTGCGGTCAGAGTCTGACCATAGAGCAGGAATCTCTCACCACCAGCGCTGGCAAGGCCAATTGGGACACTCTTAACAGTGATACAAGCCATCTGACTGCTTTTAACTGCATTACTGGTTGGAGGGTAGTGTGTTAATACTGGCCTCTAAGCCAGCGTCTTGCCGTCCCTTATGCCACACAGGGGCTAGCTTACGCCTCAGCTAATCTGACACCACGGACTGGATTCATTCAGGCAACGTTGATCCCTGACTCATGTGGCTGCACTGAGTGTCTGGGTCACAAAGAACAGACCTCACATAGAACCAATCACATTACAGTCTGGCCTATGATGGCACAGGATAATGACGGGATGGGAAAGAAAAACACAGCTTTTTGTTTTTCTTCCTATTGGTGAATGAAAACCTACAGTGCTGAAGCCCAGTGAACTTAATCATTGTATACTCTTTTCAATTAGCAAGACATTTTTAAGGCAGATATCTGTATAATACAAAAGTCAGGTATCAAAAGATTCCCGTTTTGATGTAAGGACTTTTTAAATGCCCCAACCTTCACCTTCACCTTCAAGAAAAGACAACATAGAATTTCAACACAAAATTACAAAAAAAAAATACAAATTTGTTTGTTTACTGTTAAAGGATAGAAGACTTTTAGAAATGAACCAATCACAATGTTTAAATGATCCTTGTATGAAGCAGTCTAATCAATTTGCTTAATTCTTCCTTGTGACCTCATATTTGGCACATTTAAGGATTCATTTATTAGCGGCACCTTTAAAAATATATCTACATCTTGTGCCTCACGTACTTTGGAACAATCTATACTTTTTGAAGGTATCCATTGCAGTTTTTGACCACACATGGACGAGCACTCTGGCAACATGGTACACACGCTTGGTTATGGTTTCAAGCGCTTTTACTTATTGTCAACTGGTGGAGGTCATGCCCAAAGAAGCACGAAAAAGATGAATGCTCACAAGAAAACAATAAAAGTAACCAATGCAGGGTTTAAAATATTGAAAATATTGGCTATGAAAATGTTTTATGAGGAGAGAAACACAGACCAAAAGGGTACATATAATAAGTTTTGGTGAGTAACAGTGAATGTAAACAAAAATTGTTTATTTTGTTTACAAGAACCTTACCATTCCTCTTGATTTGAAAAAACATATGCATTAACACTTACACTCAAGTTTACAGTTAGCTTGTAGCGTCAGTCATCAACAAGGATTATTATGTGTGTATAGTGATACATGTACAGTGACATCTTTGTAGAGCCGCGTTATGTGACAGTGACACCACAGCCAATCACTTAGCTGCATGGACACACATTTGTACATAGACTCAATTCTGGGATCTATTAGCATTACACACATCAGAGCATAAAGTGACAGAAACAGAGTACGTGACGTCAAACTGGCCTTTAAAGAGTAAATATGGCATCATTTACAGCTATAGTGAGTTTGTTATTCCATGTCCCTGCGGGTACGCGCCCAAAAACAGCTAAGACAGTTATGTGAATCTGTGAAACTGATTTTCTTATTCTCTGTGTCTAACACACATGAGGGAAACTCTCAGATCAGTTATTCAGGTACCTGTGGTTTAGATCTCAGCTTTGGCTGCTAATTGTCATGGTGAGGACAGGGACCAAAGCTACACTTCTGTCAAAACCCACCTCTGTTGTGCATGGTGAGTCAACTTCCTTCCTGTCATAACTGTCAAAGCAAGTTTTGTTTTTATTTGACATGTTACCACCATGAATTTAATTTAAAAGAGATGTGACTAGCAAATCCTCAATATTTGATATTTGATTTGTCACAGGCTAAATGATGAACACCCTCAGGTCAAGGGTCCTAAATCTGAAAGTAGCAGGTGATGAAGGTGCAGAGTTGACCACACTCACCAGGGTCAAGGAGGGTGGGAGAGAGGGTGACACTTCAACAGCAGAGGCAACAACCCACCCAACCAGTGAGAGGGATGGGTGGCTAGGTAGGCAGGTGGGTAGGTGGGTGGGTAGGTGTCACTGCACACCAGGGGGCTGGACAACATCACAAACGGGAGATGGGAAGAGGAAGAGAAAGAAATGCATGGATCGTGAGAGAGACAGGAGAGGACAGGGGTAAAACATGAAAGCTGACAAGAACATAAAAGGTGAAAGAAATAAATGCAGCGACAGATGACAGCAAAGATAAACAGGGGGAGTGACTGGCAGGAAATCAAGGTTTCAAGGTTGCCAGAACTATTATTAGTTTAATAAATAAGCCCTAGAGCTACACTGGAGCTGTGCACTCAGTCTATTAAAATTAATCTCCCAAAATGAGCATCTAAAATGACTCGGTTTGTCCTTTGTTATCAGTGTACCTGTTGTGGCCGTATTCCTCGTATGGGAAAGGGAAACTGAATGGTGCACGGTAATGCTAATTTCCCAGCAACGGGGTTCTTTTTTCCCTCTGAGGCTCTAATCCAATATCACAATGCACTCTGCACAAACCAGCCTGGGTGATTTGATAATGGAGGGACTGCCAATACTGATTAATACAGCTTGGAAGGGAAAATCAACAGTTTGCGAAGCGCAGAGAAGTCATTTCTGTAAACAAAAAGAAAGCTTTGACCTTTCCTTTGCAGTGATGAACTTCTTTATTAGCCCATTTGTCATGTAGACGTACACAAGCTATGGATGGTTGAGACTTACAGCAACGGACTTCACTTATTGCCTCTCGTATGGAAGAGCTATTTTTTTCAAGCCATTTTATGATTTGTTGACAAATTCATTTAATTTAATTTAAGCTTATATCAGTTTGATGATGCAGACCCTTCCTTTCATTTTCCCTGGTTAACTGATGTCGGTCAAAGGGAAATTAACCCACTGAATGAATACTACATTTGGGTTGGATGAAAAGGGAGACACAAACAGCTCAATCATCAGAAAATGTTTGATTTTTAAAATATTTAGTAAGTTATGGTTTATGGTTTAGCTTTCCTGGTCCAGGACATTCAGAGGTCCGATCCAGCCGTAGAACAGCAAACTCACACTTGTTTTATTTGTTTGAGCCTTTATGTTTTCTCTTTTTCCTTTATCAAACGGTGACTATATACAGGTACACAAGTTTAAATATTGAAAACCCCAGTGACGTTTGTGTTACTGCTCAAATATGGTGGCTGCGACCTATGTCTTTTACACTGCCTTTATCCGACAAGGCAATCATAGGAGGCCTAGTCATGGGAGCATGATGGCTGAGTCACCCACACTGGTACAGACTTTCCTCTCAAGCTCTCCTTGGATAATTGGGTAGACTACAACTTGGCAGAGGCAGTGAAAGCGATGTGATCCTGTCCTCGTGAGAGAGGACGTGGGGCGTTGGTTATGCAATGTTTTTTTCCGATTTGAGATCCCTACTGATCTAATTTGACATTTGGGTGATGAGCGTCATGAGGAGCTCCTAACGTTCTGCATTTCCTCACATACTACAAGTCAGAGAGCAAAGCCACAACACCGCAAATAACTTTCTTTTTCCCATTAAGACACGTGGCAAAATGTCAAGAAGCTACCTCCAAAACCATGCTTGTGTTTTAGTGAGTGTCAGGTCCAAACTGTCACAAGCAGTGACCTTTACTCAAGCACAGCCACTGTGGAGGAAATGAAAATGTGTTACTCAGTGCTTCATTGTTTTCATTACAGGCAGATAGCGTGCAAGCTGGTGTTGGTCAAAATTACAATCTAAACTGCCTGCTCTGGCCTCTCTCTTCCCCAGCGAACTGAGAGAGTGTGTTTTTGAGGGAGAGATCTGACTTAATAACATGCCATTGGCTGGAAAAAGCTGAGACAGAGCAACTGTTGGAGCCTGACTCAACCCAGGACTAGAGAGATAAATTATTCATCCATTCAGCCAATCGTTTGAAACTCCCCTGGAGACCGGAGGGAGTAGGTGTTAGGTTGAAACTAAGGACGGAACAATAAATGCAGATGTGAAACAAGTGCTGTGGTCAACTAGCAAGCCTAAAAAAGCAGCTGTACTAAATATGCATATTTGTAAACAATGTCAGAACATGCTCAAAAGGATGAAAGTCACACTGCATGAAATTAAAATGATCAACAACCTTTGGTGATGTAGTGTGATGATCACAAGACATCATGTTCAGCCTGACTGCATGCTTTTTATGTTTAGACCGTAGAACTTGAATTTCACTCAAAGTGCAAAGACCTTAGTCATGGTGAATCCACTAAAAAGAGTAGGAGTATTAATGGCACATTACTGTGGGATAAACTAAACAGATTCGTCACACTAATATGTTGCCAGATATGTTATTATTTTTAGTAAGCGTATATATTTCTACTGTATGTTTACTCAGGACTGAAAGTTATATAGTGCTTCATGTGATTTTAGAAGCTGTAGGAGACTATGATTGGATTTAGATAACAAGTTATGAAAGAGGAAGGTTAGGCATTAGTCCTGAAACCATGTAGGCTGAGAAATTTCCTGCCTGAACATGGTCAAATTAGTTTCTTTTTCAGTTACAGTTGTGCACGTAAATAGTGATTTCCAAACAATGTGCCCTTGAACAGTAACTCAATTCATACGTTACTGTGCACAATCGTGCAAATAAAAAGCTGCCAAAGGTAACACAGTCATAGTTTCCGCAGATAGGGGCCTTTTAATAACTGTTTTGTATGGGCTTGCTGACTTCATCCACCTTAAAATAAAAAAGGAAACAACACCGTAAATAATTTTTCAATTTTACTAGATTGCTATGTGAAAAGCAGGAAAGAGAGCAAGTAATGTACAAATTACTTTACTGTGCTCTCATAGGCCTATGTGGTACGTGATCCATCTACATAATGTCTCCAATGTCTCTGATAAAACATAGAAAACGTGTGCACCACAGTCTTGTACTGAAATGCCACGGGAAAAACAGTATGTTGTCATTCTCATTGTTCACTCCTGACAATCCAAATAATTAACGCTGAGGATGAAGGTGAACCAGCAGTGCCATCTTTGCTCCCTGTTTAGTATTCACCACATTTTGCTGAATGCTTCGCACGACAACTTTAATCTTCTTTAGAGCAGGACTCAGAGCTTTACCACAGAAGGAATGTAAAGCACAGACCTGAGCTCCGAAAGCTAATGACAAGTAATGTGGGTGGAATGTGTGACCAACGTTGTCCTAAGAAAAAGAAAATTGCTATATTTAAGCAGCTTTCCACACAAGTATCTATCTTTACAGATACAGGCAAAGGACTTCTACATTACAGCCCATCACGACCATAAACTGTCAAAAACATGGCTGATATCAGTTACTATAGAACAATACTTACAAGGTGAGTCCAATCAACTTACAGGAGAATGTCATTTCAAGTGCAGGTCCATTCTTTTGCAGAAAGTAGAAATCTGCCATATCATATTCATTTTAAGTAAGATTTTAAAAATCATATTGTAATAATGTCAATTTTCCAGTGTGTTGATGTACCATTATGCACAGCACGAACAAGTATGACTGAGAGCAAAGGTAACATTGCTACCAGCTGCACAGCGGAGGAGGGAGTTCCAAAAAGGGGAGCGCCTTCAGCAGGGTGGAAGTGGTTTGGTTACAAAACATCAGATGTACAACAAACCAGGGCAAGAGGTGCAAAAGACTGTCATAAGAGAAGGGTGCAATCTAACAAACTTATTTTGCTACCTCAAGGAGAATTATTTAGTTTAGTTTAGTTTAGAAACATTTAAAACCAAAAATATTTTTCACCATTGTCTCAAAAATATTGTTATCAAAGAAATACCGTGATATATTGCGATATTATTTTAGGGATCATATTGTCCACCACCAGCAGAAAGATAAACATTAATTTAGTCCTGACTAAAAGTTAAAACAACGGCAGCAAAGATAAATAAACTGGAGCCCTGTGGTACCACAATACCAAAAGAGCAAAGCGCTCCAAATACCTCGCTTTGGTGTTTTGAAATATCCTGTTGGCTCATAATGAAACTAAACCGTCCACAAGCAATAAAACCTGGTCTCTTGCTTGGCTCCTGGCCAGGTAACCATTCTGCTAAATTGACTCCTCTGCTCATCAAGATTCAGAGACAACGGGCAGAATGGAAAGTGTCCCCACAGATACTCGGATGCAAGTGTGCCTGAGGCAAACTCTCACTTGAAGTGGAACACACTAATGCAGTAGTTGTGGCTCTATAAAAGGAGGAAATTCTTAAGAATAGGACGAAAGGCTTAATCTCAGTAATCCCATTATACAGAAGCTATAGTGCGTAAAGTAAATGCTACAAATTAAATGCAAAAGGTGATTGTGATTGCAGAGGATTGCATATAGTAAATTCTGTTATCTAAGGAGCATTGAATATTTAAAATATATTGAAAGTGGGAGGAAAAGGATGTGACAACTGAGAGACTGAATCGATGTTCTTCTTTACAAACAGAGCCAGGGAGATCCACAACAGTTTCTTCCATCTCTACTGAGAATGTTGGGGTTTTTTTAACCACAAAACTACTTCAGGCAGTAAATAGAATAATGCAACCCTTTCCTGGCATTTCTTCCTTTAAGAAAACTATTTTGTAATAGTGGGGGGAAGAAAGAGGAAAGAGGAAGACTAAGGTCAAAACATCAGGTCAGGGTTAGACACCACCCAATCAAGACATCCCAGTTCTCTTACTGTCCTTGGCCATTGTGCTTTGTGAATAAGTAACACAAAATATCAGCAAGGGACTACTCCTGATAGAAATGCAGATGAAAAGCAGAAAATGAGAGTCAAAAAATGCAAAGAACCACAGACAAGGGAGGCAGAGAGAGAAGGAACAGGGCTGCAGCACCAGTACTTTCACACTTTTTTCCCATGGTACCTTATTGATTACTGCAGGAGAAGGTGTCTTTTTGCCCTCCACGTTTCACTGTAAAGTGTGGTCACAGAATTGGATACAGAACAGCGGGGCAGCTTGCTGTCTGATGGCCACTGAAACAGGGGCTTTTTATTCATTGGACAGTTTCCATGATCACTTTGCTATGTTTACCTGACTGCAAGGACTAACGGACGTCACTTTAAGTGGGATGGTAGGAATTTGTTCAGGGTGGCACTGGTGGGATTGGCAGAATGAGCAGGAGAAAAATATCAGCAGTGCAATCCTGTGTGTGTTACAGCCTGTCACTGTGTGTCCCCATCAGACTCAATCAACAGGGAACGCTTAGGTATTAGCAAACTGGAGAGAGCAGCTGGGCTCGCTTAACCATCTCTCTGCATCTCACACACATATACACACACCCACACAAACAAGACTTTGATCACTGCAAAGGTGACAGGCGGAGGAGCTAACACAGTCGTCCCGAGAGACTCGTCACAACAAAAAGTGACATAAAAAGTTACCAGTAATAGAAAGGCACTTCCTGCGTGCTGCAGTCCAAGCATTAGTATTAACTATGACAACTGAGAACAAGCCAGCACGATTTCAATCGTCGATATCCAAATGCACACCAAAATGATTAACAAAGCGCAAAATGCACCACCACAGACAAGATGACGGTAGAGGAAGGAAGCCATTATTTACAAGTAAGAAAAAAACCCTGCAGGCTTTCTCAGCACTCGTTGGCTTCAAAAATGATGGCAGTTCTCTCCTTTAAAAAATGACCTCCACACAATCTATCAAAAATAATGGACTAACATAAATCTCTTCAACCGTATGTGTGTATGTGTGTGTGTGTGTGTGTGTGTGTGTGTGTGTGTGTGTAGGGCAGATCACTCTTAGCCTGCAGTCCGATCCTAATCCAAGTCTCGTGATCTGGCTGCTGTTCGTTTGCTGACAGCAGGAGGGGGGAGAAAAGAGCTGCAGTGGCCTGATGGAGTTTTCATAACCACTGCCACTCACTCCTCTGATACGCCGACACAAGAACAAAAGTGCACTTGCACAACAATCATAATAAGCAATCTGTGGCTCACACCTGCCCCCACCTCTGTGCAGTGACTCACAGCTGGTCCTGCTCGTGCTAGTGCTGTGGATCAGTTAAATTTCTGCTATGAAAAAGTGGTGTCTGGGGACTTCCAGCATCCTAAAGAGGATTCAAAGCATGTCCCAAGCTACGTGGGAAATCGTTTTCCTTCAGAGTTATTTTTACTGCTTGTTCCTGCCACAATGACAGAGTGACTCTCCACCCTTTGGTTACCCCCTGAAGCGAACATAATCCAACACAAAATAGATCGTATCTCAAGACAAGAAAGTAAAAAAGGAGAAAATCTTTTAAAAACAGACAACTGTAGTTTCCTGCATGTTTCTGCATAGATGTTGCAGATGTCTGACTGTTTTGCTCCCACATACCCTTCTCATACACATACATTTACCTTATTGAGTTTCTATTAAAGAATTTACATAGGGTCCTTTTGACTGTATGATTACCTACTGCCACACAACATTTTGCAGCAGCCTCCTCTAGCTCCCGGTCACTAACTGTGGACCAGCTGGGACAAAACCAAGAAAGTGATTTCAGCAGTTTGAAAGACAGGGCGCAGAAATGAATGTCTCTGAACAATGTTTGCTTTTGTTGGATGAAATTAACTTAGCGGACATTTTATTTAGCTTGCAATCAAGCAAATCTCACACTGACGCCAGCACCCTACAACAGTTCAGATGCAACAAGGGCTTAATATTTGCTGTGGTATGGTGTGCCAATTTAAATTTAATTCAGAGTGGCCTCTAATATACTGACTTTTGCTATACATTGCAAGTTGTGTAAAGTATCATTTTCGATTTTCTTCAGGTTCAAGTTTAATGGTCATGATGTAAACAAGTACTCTGTATCCATGGGAATAAACAGGCTATAACTGACTGTATTCATGACTTTCCAAGCAGAATTCCAGGAATTATAAGCCATTTCTCTGTAGTCCTGGAAATAAAAAGTAAACATCCCTGACAGAGACACTTGAGCTGAAGATGTCTCACTACAGCAGCATCAACCTACCTGCAGATCAGCTCCTTGCAGTCTACAGTCCATGTACTTTTCCCACGCGTATGACAGCTCAGTCTGCTGTGAACTGGCCATTTCGTCCACACCTCCAGGTACAACACCAGTCAGGGCGTTGAGGAAGTCGGAAATGATAAAATCCTCCTTTTGGTTTCTTTCCTAATCCTCCAGGCGGCTGAAAGTGCCCCGGACAGCGCCGAACGAAGCCCCAACTGTTCTCCTGAGTCATTCATAGCAGATTCATGATTCACGGCGCTGCTTTGCCACTTTTAAATGTTGCTTCTGCAGAAACAAACAAAGTGTCAAATGTTAGCAAAACAGCACTGGCTGACAAAACAACTTTCGTTTTGCACTTAGAAATATGGACGGTTGTAAATGACGCACACAAACCTGACTTGAACCCGAAACTTCGGTCAAACGAGCTTGACACGCTGTAGCATTACCAAAACAAAACGGACTGAAGCTACACACTCGGCTAGTTAGCTAGGTATCTGACAGAATCTGCGTCAAATCCTCAGGCTGGGAAAAGCATCTTGTTTCCGGTACGGGGTTTCTTTTTCAAAATAAAATCTTCTCATTTGGCACCATAGTTAACTAAAACGTAATCTCACTAGAAACCCAACTAAAATGTTTCAGTTATATGATCACTGTACCGCATTGACTTTGTGACAAACTGTACACATAGCTAGTACAAACATGCATATGTATGTGATGTGTTACTTACTACCAGCAATTTCTCACAGTTAATTACCACTTAAGGCACCGACTTCTGACGCTTTCTAAGCAACTTGTTAAAACATTTGTCGTTTCCACTTTAAAGTGGCAGTATTTCATATTTTAGTTTGCACTGATATGTTTGAAACTAATTTCTGTATTCTATATTCAATATTTAAAAATGTTTTCAATGCATTAATCTTGCAAATTTTGAGAAAAGGAAAATCACCATTTAGCTACTTGTTACTATCAGAACTTTGCTTTGAAAATTAATGCATTTTTATCTTTTACAGCTGAATTTCTTTCATATATTTAGCAAGATGTTTCTGTACTAACAATAACTATTCATTATAGAAAAAAAAATATTTTTAATAATTTTTACCCTTGATTATATTTTCTAAAGGGCTGAAATGAGTTGTAATTCTTATTTTATTTTGAAAGGTTTGCTCGATCGTTGCGTTTTTTTGTTGTAGCTAGCTTGACTTCAAGAAACAGCGAGATAGCTCGATAATTTTAAACACATTTTTATCACATATGCTTTAATATACTTATAACCGCTATAAATAAAATGCATGTCTCTATATTTTAGTTCCTTTGCGAACAGTAATGACCGTATCTGGCTGGCTGTTGCATCGCACCGCTCTGTATGGCAGCTGTCAAAACAGTGTAGCAGAGACAAGCGAGCACGTCGTTCACGGCCTTTACCAAAACAAGCACATGGTTCAGCTATATCTCCATCTTTTTCCCATTCACAATACACAGTTCCAGGTGGGAAGGATTTATTTTCATACATACCTTCGTTGTCCATGAATTAAAGGCAGCTAATGTTAGCCTCCGTCCAGCAGGCAATGCCCTGTGATTTTGCCCTCAGCGCTGACTGCAAGACAATTCTGTACATTACCGCTCATTCCCTCCCCGCGAGACGTTAGAACCTCCCAGAACGTCAACGGCTGAGTGAACCGCTGAAATGTATTGTGATAACGGCTGGGCAGGAGACAATCACATCAGTCTTATCTGTGATATTTTATATTTTGTACTTGATAACTAATTTCCTAAGAGAAGTGATCAGACCTACAATTTTACCTACACGTTTCAAAGAAAATGTGAGTTTTGTAGTTATGTGGTAAATGCTAAACAAACGGAAAACTCAGCTGGGGTTACACATGTTACACACATCAAATTAAATCGTATTCTGTCTCACATTTCTGCAAGAGTCTATGCAAAAAACGAGTTTATCTGATGATCAGGAGCAGAAATATTCCTCGCAGACAAGTTTGAGGGTCAGGATGCCGCGTTGTCGTAAGAAACGCTCACAGCCGGCGACATGCCTACTGACCGCTGTTCTGCGGTCCCATTGGATAACACGCAACTAATTCCCCCATCAATCAAAACGTTTCAGGAAAGGTGGCACGTTCGGCGAATCTCTGTAAATCCGCAAACACACCACGGGAATGGAAACCTACCACAAACCGACTAGGACACTCGTGGATGTTTCTCGTTTTATCAATATTTGTGACATGCTTTCGTTTGGAAATCACACCAAATGTTTTATTATTTCATCTGCAAATCACCACACATAATATACTTACTTTTCCAACGGAATTCACAAGTTTGAAGAAAGTTTTCAAGGAAACTTCGAGATCAACTTGTCCTTTTGTGTCATTTACTGTAGATTTAGATTTTGAAGCGTTTGTCAAAACAAAACAAACAAATTGATAACATCACTCTGGGCTTTAGCGCCTTGATAAAAAGGGTTTGCCTTTTTTTCTGACATTTGGAGGAGACAATAATCAGCCACAGTTATTCATTCACGATAATGTAGCTGCAGGTTTGGCCCTGAGAAATGTAAAAGTCTTTATTCCGAGTTTGTCAAAAGCACCTTAATACACCACTGACGTCAGCAAGTGTCTCCCTTTTTTTGCGACAGACTGTGGGGGTGGCGGTATTTTGTTTCCTTCATATTGACAAAGCAGAGACGTCATACCATTGACACATTGCATTTTGAGAACAAAACACGTGAGATCAAGAAAACGAAATGCCTCTTTGTCAGCGCTGAGAGGCAGGTGACAGGTTTCTGTGTTACTTGTTAAGCAACATGATAGGACTGGTCTTTGGTCGAGTGTCCTGGGAAATGAATCCGCCCCTTGTAACGTTTCTCCACATCTTCAAGTGGCTGAGTCAGTTTTTCAGGTGAACTTCAGTGTAAAACATTAAGGATAAATTGTAGTTATCCTACATTAATATATACTAAAGGAGAAAAGAATACTGAACACACCAATCGCACCCCAACACCAAACAAGGATTTGTAATTAACTCTACCCAACACATGATGTCGCTATTATCATGCTAAAACCACAGACACAGTATCCCAACATGTTAGAAAAATGTTTATTCTTTTGCTGCCCAGCATGTAACAGCCTGAACAGACATTAGTCATGTACACCACAATAATACTTCCATGAGAAAAGCTAATCCGAACATGCCACAGTGTAACACAACTGACATGAGGTGACGTCATGCATTGCTGTGATGAATTTCACATTAAATTACGTATCCCTTGAGCTTTACTCTCAGTTTATGTGCACTCAGGAGGAGACAAAATAATAGTGTTTATATTTACAAGTTCTCAAAAGGCGTGTGATTTCATTAAGGCAATTGGAAATGTAAAAATGCAGATAAGCATAAACACTGAGCAATAATAGGCACAGTAAGGTCACCTCAGCTTTTCAGTGGCGTTTTTCAGCACCTATAGTTTAGTAATGCTGAGTGGCTCCTAATTTGCGGTCAAACATCCAAACAGTGTCAACTCTCAGAGCACAGCTGCCTCCTTTCAGTACCCGCCATCTCTCTCCACACAGCCCACACCCACTGCGTTGTCGGGACATTTGCAGGAGCGGCCGACAGGGGTTGCTAAACAGAGGTGGGTGCAGCCCCCGTTGTTCACAGCACAGTAGTTTTGTCCTGGCGGAAGCAAAAGACAAACATACATGCTCTCACTAATTCAGGGCATTCCAGGCCATTTGTATAAAGCATGTGCCACTGTAGCAAGTAGATGCAGGAAACAGTCTCTTGACTGTTTGTTTAACAGATATACACAGACTTAAAGGAAACACATAGCAAACTCCAGATGTTGGAGGCCCCTCTCCCTTGGTTCCACATTCCCTGGCTTGCATAATGCATGCTGTCTTATCTAGAGGGGAGGATGAAGCCTGGTGCTGCACAGTAACAACAGTCACTTAATGATGAATGCTAGCTGAAGAATTTCTTCTGCCGCTTTCACGTCGAGGAGTGAACCTGCTCTTTTTCTTCTTCCCAGTCTGCACTCAGAAGTATTTGCAGAGGGCACAGAGGTCAGGAAAGTGGGTTGCTGGGTCCTGAAGAGTAAAGGGGGTGGATAATAAGCCTGACTCAAAGGTAGCCCCCAAATGCGCAAGGTTGGAGCTATTTCTGGGAATGGCTCTTTATTATAGCGGGGCTGCACATCAGTGCTAGATGAAATACAAAGATGTCTCCAGGCATGTAAGAAAGAATGGGGTCTCTCGCTAAGTATATAAAATTGAAACTCTGAGGAGGATTTTAAGGGGATTTTATCGGGCAGAGATGACCCTGTTCCACCCTCCCAGCTGGCATATTTACCTGAAGGACACTGGGCAAAGGCCGTGGCGATCCCATATAGCTTGGTCCGTTTCTGAGGCTGGAACTGGTCTGACTCTCTGCTAGCATAGCGGTCCACAGCAACCACGGCATCTCTGTTGTAAACACAATCAGTTTAGCAATGCGGGACTATCCATGCTTGAGAAATGTTAGCATCCTGCCTCCCCACGCTTTGTATAAAGTCTGTCAAGAATGAGTAAGAGTTAGGGTAGGTTTCTTAGCCATAACTGACATAGTTTGTATGCCTCCCCCACCACCACCTCTCAACCTTCCAAGGCAAAGGCTACAGCCATTGTGAGATCAGAGGGAGGCCCTGTGCAGGTCACTCACAGACGCTGAGGCTGAGAAATTGCAAGCAGCTGCCACTTTTTAAGATGCTTCCTCAGCCCACATACACACACACAAACCCACAAATAGACACCCCAACCCCCGCTGTTTTTGCAGTGGCTAACATACGGAATCAGTGGGAAGAAAGCTGCACAGTCTTCAAAGTGGGAGTGTTCAAATCTGGAGGAACATCAAGGGCCTATGCTTAAAGTGTGGGGAGCTTTTTGACCTCTGACCTACCCTCTCTTTCCTCTACCTTTACACATCTTCACTCTTACATGGCAAAGTGTACCATGGATAAAGCCTGCAGAGTGTCTCTGATGCTATAAATTTCAATGTGTAGAAATGTAAAACTATGTGAATTACATTAAGATATACTCTGTCGATACACATACAAAAAGCACATAAGAATTTAAATTCATCTAATAACTAAAAGGAGTTTATTTTCCTTGTGTCTCATATGTTGTTACTGGATAAAAAGCTAGAATTCATGATGATACAAAAAAGGTCAAACCTCCTCCAATCAGTGTAGTAGATGTTTTTCCCAAAAGACGTGATTCCAAAGGGGTATTGGATCCCTTCCATAACCTTTCTGCGATCACCCCGGGCAGGATGCATGCACTCCACTTTATGAGTGCCTGCAGGCAAGAGATTATACTTACTGCCGATCACAAGGCTGCTGATCTTTTTCATAGATGAGTCATTTGTCTGAAGTCTACAGTACCTGCATCTGCCCAACAAAGCAGAGAACTCTGAGAGTCATAAGTCAGGCCGTTTGGCAGGCCCAGATCGTCTTTAACCAGAACCCTTCTGTTGGATCCGTCCATGTAAGATGTCTCAATCTTGGGGGCCTCGCGGTTCCAATCGGTCCAGTATAGATTACTGTTGTACGGAGTGGTGAGGAGTCAGTTTATACTCAAAATGAAATGATTTTTAGAGCAGGTTTTATACATTCCTAGATTTTAACACAATATTAATCAAATTGTAATTGTTTTGCCAATAAATGTGTTTCTCTAACAGTAGTTAATTAAACTTGTTCCTAAGCATCTTGAAGAACTCATAGTTTGGGGAAATATGCTTAATTGCCTTCTTATTCATAGTTAGATGAGAAAATCAGTAACACTCTCACTACTGTCCTTTCACTATATGAGGCTACAGCCAGCAACTGGTTAGCTTAGCTTAGCATAAAGACTAGAAACAGGGGAAACCAGCTAGCCTGGGTCTGTGCAAAGGTAACAGAAGCCACCTACTATCATCTTTATTGCTCACTAATTACTATTCTGTGTATCATTTGTGTAATTTGCATTAAAAAGTCACAAGAGCATTTTTTTTCATGTGATTATATGTCGGATTGTTTCTAGGCTGTACACAGACTACCTGGAGACTTGTTGTCACTGTGAGGCTGGTAGCTAACCGGCTGCAGTCTCATATTAAACACACAGACATGACAGTGTTGTTGACCTTCTTGTCTAACTCCCAGAAAAAAAGGAAATAAACGTTTCCGAAAACTGTAATTCCTTTAAATGTGTACTGCACAGTCAGAACTGAGAGGGATGAATTTGCTTATAGTTAAAGCACTTAGTATGTTAAACAAACATGCTACTAAACCGTAAAGGTTTCAGCTAAAACAACACATACCCACTGGGAGAGTCAGCAATAATAGCACGGGGGTTGACAAGATCAGAGTCTATGATAACACGACGCTGAGACCCGTCCAAAGATGCCACCTCGATGCGGTCCTTCCCAGAGTCCGTCCAGAAGAAAGTTCGTCCCAAGTGGTCGATGGTGATACCCTCTGGGCTCTCCATATCTGTTCACAGGTTATATTTTGTTAAATTTACATTACATTCTCTAACTGCTGAAAATGAATGGAACCAGTAAAGTGGTTCAAAGTTAACAGTCACAATACCTGATTCAATGACTGCAGTATGCTCTCCCCCCTGGATGCTGGCCTTTCTGATTGAGGGAGTTGTGATTTCAGTCCAGTAGACCATTTTCTCCACACAGTCATAGGCCACGCCAATGATTACCTTCTCCTGTGGAGGGGTCAGCAACCAATAATCTTTGAAGTGCACTTTTTTCAAACAAGAGTGGTCAAAGATAAAAACAAGGAGCAGATGTGTTTTTTGACACGTAACGTCTACACAAATTTTCCAAAAAAACAGTGCCACACACTGAGCAAATGCAACTTGGTCAGACTTCAGGACAGCTGCTTTGGAAATCAGCATAACAAGAAATGCAAATTGCAATACCAAAGATGTCGGACTGATGTTAGTAATTAGTGTAAATGTCGCCATGTGCCTCCAATAAAGTGCAGGCCTTGAATACTTGAGGCAGACGGGGGGAAGTCGCAGAGCTGGAATGCAAGCGTTGTTACCAGCACGGGGGCGACTTGCGTAAGAGGCTGAGCTGAAAAATGACCAATCCAAACAAACCGTAATTTTCTGTCATTGTTTTTCTCTGGAACTGGGACATCACACATATTCTCATACACATTTCCACTCAAACTGCTTTCATAATGTCCTCTCTGCCAGACACGTTTAGTTAAAGAGACTTACAGGGAGATGGAGGACAGCTTTGGCATCACCCTTTTTCATATCATAACCTTCCAGAGGGACGTGCTCTATCCTGCCGCTCTGGGCATACAACAGGTGTGTTCCTGGAGGCAGGGGATGGACATCAGGTCGAGGGGTGGGACCAACAGGTGGCTGCACACCGCCATTGTCAATACCTACCAGAGAAAAACACTAAATCAACAGGAAAGTCTTCTGGTCAGCTAACCCTCGGCCCCAAATCCTCTACTGATCATGCATATTAGGTCTTTTAACACTTTTATTATCTAGTGTCAAAAATGTGTGATTTACTCACACATGGGCCTGCTGCCAGGCCCGGAGCGAGTCCCGGGGATCTCCTGTCCGTTTCGGTCCACGCACCAGCAGTGTCCAGTGCTGTCGTGGCACTGGATTGGTTCATATGCACCGTTTTCGTCACACTGTGGAATGTACTGTCCAACGGGAGGTCTTGGGCCCCGTGGACCAAACTCCGTCACACCCAGGAGGCTGTCTCTGTGGGTCTCACATTGTGTCTTTGTCCTCTCTAAAAAGATCAGTAAAAAATAAGGCACACAGCTGGACACAGCTACCCTGCAGCAATGTCACAAACTTATTCATGAGCTCATTTACATCTCCTTTTTGTCTCATCCTTTAAATTCAGCTACACAAAAGCTCCCACATCAGTCATAAGATATGACAAATTCCTTCTGCTATCCATCTGAAAGTGAACAACAGGTTCCAGCTGGCACCAATATAATCTGGCGAGGAACTCATTTCCAAACACTCACTCCTCTTCCAAATGGGTGAAATAAACAATGCTGAGAATGAAAATGCTCCGTTTTCCATTTTTGCAGATAAATCAAAGAAAGCTATTACCAAAACTGACCAAACTCCTGCGATCAATTCCAAAAATAAACTCAGCAGCACAGACTGAATGTTACCTGAATTTAAAGTCAAGCGAACGGACAATGACGTACTGTTTAAGTAGGATGTTGGGTTTGCCTGTCAAAAAGTAATGGCATTCCTAAAGACTTACCTGAGGAGCAAGAGAAGCCGTCACCATAGTAACCCCGCCTGCACTGGCAGGTAAATGATCCCTGGGTGTTATAGCAAACAGCGTCCTGATGGCACCTGCCTGGCTGGCACTCATCTATGTCTTTAGGCAAGGGAGAAGAGGGTGAGTGAGGACAGAGTCACAATCAGACATCGACTGTTTGAGCTAAAATGTTTTCTACATGTCCAATTTGAAGTGTACTCTTATACTCAAGGATTGATACTGGGATCCAGGTCAGCAAGTGGCCAAAACTGTCCTTAGAGTGCAGAACATCAGGCAAAGGTGGGGAAAGAATGGAAACTATGAGGACCAGCCAAAAAAAACTACACTCAGGACCTCCACACATTAAATGCCCATCTGCTTTTTATGTTTCACCGTTCAGTCACTGCAGATGTATTATGTAAGTGGCCTCTCCTCCTCCAGTCATGTGCAGATGGTTTAACAGTTACAGCCTTAAAATCCATGTAATGGATTTCAAATCTGGACTGCTCGTGTGGAAGGAGAATCCTGATATGCCTCCAATTTCTTCCATACTTTTACGAAACATGTCACATTACATTGAACTGAGCCATACAATGCAGGCAGTCCTTAGTTTCAGCAAATGTTTGTTTAGCCCTAAGTGGCAACAGGCAACTTTGTCACCCCTGGCGTTTCCAAGTAGAATTATTGTGGGCACTGCTGTACAAAGACAGCCAGACGACCTTCCCGTTTTTCTCAGAGTCTAGCAACTAGCAACAGCATATTACACATTTGTTTCCATGTTTCCCTGAAGAAAAGATCAACACCACTATAGAGATTTACGCTGGAGATCAAACCTGGTGCCAGACAGAGTTGTGAGGTTTATGGAGAAGTGATCTAAATGCTCATGGTGCTATTATTCTACAGCCATTACAACATGCACTCAATGTTTAATTCATAATGATAAGTTAAAGCTAAAAATGATTCAGTTCAAGCATCATCACATGATAAAGGCAGTTTCACAGTTTTGAAATCACTCCCTGCAACACTGACACTGACATCTAGAAGTCAATTTTCATTTCCACAGGCAACTTAAATCCCATAATTTTCACAATGTCCCTGTCAACTTATTTTTTTCCTTCCTCTCGCGTGAATCTCTGATAACATTTCATGAATGCGAATGAGTTTTTTGGCAGCAAACTCTCAAATCTCAGATTTCACATTTCCCTTGCACAAATCAACAAGTACAACGCCCGTGTGCATCATTAGGCATTATTGTCAAGTTTCATGTGCTCAGTCAATAATCTAAATTTTAAAAATGTATTATTCATTAATAAATATGTTATAAAATAAATATGTTAGCAGCAGTTTGGCCAATCGGAGCTACTGCTTTGTAGGTTGGATGCCATATAATTTGGAGGCACACTGCTTGCAATACATGCATGCATACAGCAGCCCATGTTGTGGGTGCCTCGTAAGTAAATGAAGTATCAAATACTTTACATGTGAAAGTCTTGTCAAAATTACTTTTGGTATTCTGATATTAATTCATCACCATCACAAATATATGTTTAGTGTGTTTATGAAGTACCTTGGCAGCTTCTACCATCTCCTGTGTACCCTGGCAGGCAGGTGCAGATGTAGGACGAGCCTCCAGTGTAGCTGCACTGAGCACGCTCAGGAATATCACAGGTATGAGTGCCTTCCTCGCAGGCATCCACAGGTCGATCAACCTCTGGGGAGAGAAGACCAGGCAAATACTGTCAGTTGAACCTTTAAGATGAAAGTTAAACAGTTTGACATTTGTTACACAGCTTTTTTTCTCTTAAAGGACTGGTTCGACCTTTTGTGAAATATGCTTATCCATTAAATCGCCATACTAAACATCCAGTAGCTGGTTAGCTTGAACTGGGCTTGAAATTGGGGGAAAAAAAACAGCTAGCCTTCGTTTTTTTTGTCTGGAATAAAAAACAAAAAAATCATTTGCTGGTGACACTGGTATTTATCTCCTCATCGGATCCAAAGCAAAAAGCAAACTAAGCCGAGCAGCCAGTGGATTATTTCACTCTAGGCAAGATGAACACACACAAATGTACAAATTTACCCACAATCACACACGCACTGTGGATAAAACTCAATCACAACTTTGACTTCAAAGTTGTATGCTTGTACTTATTGCTAGTAGGAAGGTTTTATCTCACTCAGCCTGGTCTACTTAAGACTTGAATGCATTTTATCAAAGTTTATATCTGAACTTGAACATTCCAGCAACCAGATGAGATCTGTCAAATTTGTGATTGCGCTACCCGACACACATACACCATTTACCAGTGCAGGTCTGCCCGTCGCTGCCGAACTGATATCCGTCTTCACATTCACAGCGGAAGGTCCCCGGCTGGTTGTTGCAAATAGCATGGGAGCCACAGATCTGAGGATTCTCTCTGCACTCATCAATGTCTGATAAAGAGAGGAGCCAATTATCGTATGCTAATAACTCCTTCATTAAGTCCAAGTCTGAGTTTGGCGCTCTGAAGTCTGAAGATTTGTCAAATCAGTGTCCTTAATTATCAGATGTGGAGAGATCAGAGGAAAGAGCCTAATTAGATTTCTTCATTACAAATGTCTCAAGATAACATCGTCTGAAATATTTCCTTCCTTTTTACAACTGTATGTGCCTCAGAGCTCTTCCTGTCCTGAATTCAAAAGACCGTTGGTTGAATAGAGCTTGGCCTGGGAATGAGGACCACACTGGACTTGTTAACCTAGTCTGAGACTATAGGAAACTTTGTTTACCATGTGGGACTCACTCTGCTAATTGCAAGATTGCTCAGTTCCCCAGGAAGGAAGGCTTCTGATAGTCTGTGTTACTTCAGTGGTGGCTCTAACCAGATGTGAAAGCTGTTTGATTTTCTTGAAAGCAGGAAATACATCAGTGGTGAACATAAAGAGACTTCTACACCCTCTTCATTGCCACAAACAATGGAGAGGTTTTTGTATGATATCAAACATCATTCTTACCATAACATGTCCGACCATCACCATTGAAGCCAGAAGCACACTCGCAAGTGAACTGAGTTCCCTGTCCTGGTCGGCACACAGCGTTGGTGTCACAGCCGTGTCTTCCAGTGAAACATGGGTTCTCCACTGGCTGCCCTCCTAAGAATAAAGGGTGTGTTTTATAAAAAGGTGTGTAACTTTATCATGGAAATTAATTTGATTTCATGACAAAAAAACCTGAGTAAAACTACTCTTGGTCAGGATGTGATATGATGCACTCCAGGAAGGAAGTGAGCACAGGCGACAAAACAGGAAGACAAATCTCTATGACCTCACCGTTGACATCCCCGATCTTGTTGCTCATAGCGAACCGGATGAGTTCATTATTAGCATCGTACATGACAAACACCTGGTCCACGCTGAGCATCTGAGTTGGTTTCACATCTCTCAAAGGCTCCCCATGCTGGCAGCTCTGGAAAGTGATGGTCTGACGCCACTGATACGTCCTGGTGTCAGTGGAGCCATCAGGCAAGCTCACAACATAGTCCCGAGTAGAGGATGAGGTGATCACTGGAAGGTATGATAGGCACGTAAAAAACAAGTCGCTTGTAGTTTCTCTATCTTGACCTCATTCAGCTATTCAGCTAGACAAAAAATTATTAGTTATTTTGGATAAAATGGTCGAGCCAAGTGAAATAAAGAGGAAAAACACAGTGACATTCTCAGTTCAAGCTGTATCTTACAGTTGCTGCTGTACTGATAGATCTCAGAGTAAGGGTCAATCTGCACGGTGGAGCCGCGAGGCACCTCAGGGACACGGCCTTCCAGGCTGGTGCTGACCACCATGTGGTCGTGCTCATCGATGCCTTTGAACTCCTGCCTGATGGTCAGTCTCTCATTTCCTGGCACAAAGGTCACCTCAGCCTGCCGTGTGAACTCCCCCCCTGCAGAGGACAGAAAAGAGAAGGTTAATTTTAAGACCCTGGCCCTGGATGAACTTTGGCTTACTGCCTTCTGTCTCAGCTGAGGTAATGTGAGGGGAATTCAGCTGGACAGCGTGAGTAAAACTGCAGCTGTATGGCAAATTGCTTGTAACAGCATTAACATTTCTGCACAGAGATATGTGAGATATGCTTCCTGAATCTTCAGTTTTATTATTTTCTAACCAAGCCATAACTAGTAACCATGAGAAAACTATACAAGAGAATGTGGAGTTATCTCATATTGTTAGTGAAGCTGTAAAAGTCTTTCACTCACCAATAATGCTGAAGCCATTTTTGAAACCAGGCTGCTCCAGAGCAAACGCCCACCCAATCATACCACCAAGGCCCGAAAGGGGTTGCAGTGAGGGCCCAAGGGTGTGAGGTATGTCACTGATGGCCACATAAGATCGACCATCGTTTACCACAACATATGAGTGGAGATCGTTACTGGTGAACGCCACTGGAGTGGGAGAGTTGCCCACATACACGTTTCCATGCACTTTACCATTCATCCTCTGTGGCTTTCCTGCAAAAACAAACCAAAATCATCAAAGGTGGTCACATTAAAGAGCTGCCAAACACCAGAGCTGAATCCATGGATTTGCTCACATATTTGCGATGTTGGAATTATTCTGAACACAAGAGGTGAAAATCTAAGTGTAAAGACATTTTAAAAAAAAGCTAGGTAATAGGTTTTAATGCCATTTTGATAAGCTCAAAATAGCTAAAACCTTATGGGAAAACTGGCAAATCTACAGAGGGAAATCACTGTAGCGTTACTGAGTTTACAGACTAATGCATCATAATGACTGGTATGGTAGGTATGAATGGTATGTCATCGTCTCAAAACTCATAATGTTAGCTGTCAGAACTCACAGACTTCAGAGAAAATTAAATGACTAAATGACGTATTAATGACTGTGAACCAAAAGCTTTCTGCTCCATTTCTATGCAGCAGTAAAAACATTTTCACGAAAAGATTCAAATCACAATCAGTAAAGGGCCTACAAAAATCAGGAGCACAGCATTACCCTCTGCAACACACTGTATTCCATTTCCATAGAAGCCAGGTCTGCAGTGGCAGCAGTATCCACTGGAGTAGTCTTTGCAATCAGCAAACTGGGAGCACTTATTTCTGTTGTTTGCACATGTCCCAAGGTTGTAGGAGAACACTGAAAAGCAACATATAAAAGCACAGTGAGAATACAACAGGATCAGCTAATTAAATAATTATAATATTACAGCAAGGATAAGAAAAGATTTTAAAATTCTATGTCAAAGCATATTTAACAGATTAGCACTCATATGACTCAGTTTGAGTGGACTTACCATCTACATTTATGTCTGTATCATCCACCACCACCACTTCTGGGTTCCCAGGCTGATGTGGCTGATATTGAACTGGGTGGACTTCTATCTGGCCCCTTTCATAAGAAGGGTACTCCACTTGCTGCCCATCAGTATACACAGGTCTCCTTGCATCAGGGGCGCCCTGCGGTGTAGCCTCAGTGGGCAGGTCAGTGACCTCACCTGGAGCCACGTTGGTAAAATAGGGAGAGGTTCCAATCTCATAGACCCAGACACCCCGCAGGCCAGAGTTGGTCTCCCTGTTAAGAAAGATAGACTTTTACAGCCCTCATTCTTCTTGAAACATAATCCAAACAGCTGGTTGGGTCGTTAGTTGACTTACTCTGCTAAAGCTCTGACGGATGCCTCATCATCACTGGTGGTACGGTAGTATGGTCCCTGACTGGAAAACAGGAAACCCCGGACCAAGCCCTTACTGAAGCCAGCATGCATGATCACACTGTGGTCCCCTCCTGGCGTGGAGGTAAACTGTATGCCATCCCTTGCGTATAGGACAATAGCATACGAGGCAGTTTCCAGGGATGCAATGACCAGCTGGAAGGTGTTCCTCTGTGTAACATAACATTAGAGAGAAGGTTAATGATCAGTTCATCCACAGATCACTTGAATAACCATGTGATGCTCACCTTCTTGTCAATGCCATCTCCTCTGCTTTGAGGTTCATGGGTGGCGACATCAACCCAGGTGATCACGATGGCATGGGTAGGGTTTACTTCATCATCTTCAGGAAAACCCCGGTTGATGTGCTCAGCCGCACGACGCAGAACATCGGGACTGGTGTCTTGACGGAAGAACACTTTGCCCACACCATCACTTGTGTCCAGGTCTCCTTGCAGAGCCGCAATCATCCCGAACTTTGCAGGCATGCTGCCAAGATATGACGACTCGTCTGTTGGCTCTGCTGTGGCAACAAAACCATTGGTGTTGATCTGAAATTAAAAGCTCAAGTTAAGGAAATGTGGTTAAGAAGAGACGAGTTGACCGTAACACTGTATGACTCTTTATAATAACTAGCATAATAACACATGAGGAACTGTTGCACAGCAGAGGCAAACCCAGTCCAGTCTGACCCACTTTGATCTTTATTCCAAACTCATTAGACTAATGATCCGAGTCAGCTGCCATGTCCTACAAAAGCGCTAATGAACAAACAAGATGCCATTTAACATAGATTTTACACACTTGAGGTTTAACATGAACGCATGGAGGGCTTGTAAAAAAGAAAAAAACTGGGCTTATGTCAAAAACACTCACACACAGGCACTCTGCACATGGGACTCCTTCACTTCCTGACCAGGGGAAAACAAGAGCACTATTCCTGGCCCGGGCCACACTGTTTCCTGTCCTTGCCCCTGACAAGCAGCCCCAGAGAGCATAGAAATTGCACACTAATCTTCATTACAGAGACTTCCTGCCAAAATTGAAGATAGAGCTGGGGAAAGGATCAGTGATTCTGATCTTGCAGATGTAGTGCAGACAGATATCTTTAAGGTTAGGGGCTACCCGAACATACCAGGGCTTTGTGGAACATGAATCACACACAGGAGGAGACGATAAACTCTCCTAATAATTAGAGAAATTTTTTTGTCTGGCGTGAACAGCATAAATGTCTGCCCACAGGGCACAGACAGTTCGCGGTAGACTGTCTCATGAATGGGAAAACAAAAATCTTTAGGCCATCTTGGCTGCAGTCGAGAAATATGTTTGTGGTGAGTGGTGGAGGTAGTCAGCACCCCCCTCGAGACTTATGGTTATAACAAGGGATTAAAATATTTATTCTCACCCTCAGGATCATGTGTTAACCACATTTTTATTCATCTCCACATCTCCACAAGTAGATCTGCTCCTCAGTTGAGACTGGGCTTGTGACTGTTACTTTAAAAAAATATTAAAGTGGATGTTGTCTTCAAACAGAGTTATGGATTAGTGTGCTATGCTAAGCCTTACTGATGCCAATTACTGCTTTATAATGACAAATAAACTTTTTAAATCAGTTTTGAATGAAGCTTAGGGAAATGAGGTTCTGTGTTTCAAGGGAAGTACCTTTTGTATAGAGTCACTTTCATATTATCCACATGCAGCACAATTAAAAGAGAGATGCAGCACTTTTCTTTGAAAGGAGAATCACAGGGAATAAAGGGCTGTTTGTCCGTCCAACTCAATGGTGAAGCTTTGAGCTAAATGTTGCCCAAGTCATTTAAAAGCTCCACTGACAGCAAATAATCACATGAAACTATTCTACATAGTTTACATACTGTATTTTTTTTTTTTAACCTGGCTGGAAGTGGACATTTCAAACGTCTCTTTGGTTCATTTAAGCCTCATTTGTTGGCTGCACAGTTTTGTGACATTAACTCATCTTTACAGGTTTTTGGGAATGGATTACAAAATTTGGTTTCCTAGAGTGCTCTGGTCTTTGTGTCAACAGTAAAGTGATAACCCCTGGGGAGGCTGTAAGAATGCGTGGACGCATACATTCCACAGATACAGCAGCAGCCTATGTGATAAGTAAATCAATATTTACGAAAACTCTAGAGCAGCCGAAAAAGCCATACCCTGCCCCAGATATAACGTTATTTTGCAACTTCCAAGCAAAGTTGAAACAACTGACCCCTCTTAACGAATAACTGTCCAGGCTTCCAGGGGTTTGCTATGCGCAATTGCGCAAACTCGATGGACAGTCCACCCCGATCAATAAATCCCACTCGTTTGTATTGAAATTACTATAATACTGTGCCAAGATGTGATTAACTTACAAAGATGCTGTCGAAAGTGCCATCATAAAACAACACTGGCTTGTCCAGCTCGAGACGGTGCGTCTGGTCATTCCCTGCTTCCACTAACTGGTCTCTTGCGCTTGGACCGAAAGGAAAAAACTCTTCGCGCGTTATGCTCTGCACGGACGCCACAAAACCGAGAAAACTCGCACATAAGAGCCATCCTTGCTCCTGCCAGCCCATTGTTCGTGTCTCAGGAGCAGTTGAGCAGCCCTCTGGTTTGTCCAAGCCAGGTTAGTGAGGAGTGACGCACAGGCTCCACTAAAGAAAGTTCAGTCAGAGTTTGGGAAGCGTGGGGCGGAGTTGAGGACTGCTTTCATGAAACCAACACTGGAGAGCGAAATGAGAGGGCAGCCTACACTTTTTTCCTTTTGCTGTTCCTAAAGCAAAGTCCTAAAGTGATGAGACATCTGCTGTGATGGCATTTGGCCCACTATGAAAACCAAAAGCATCGACAGGAGTTATGAGGGTTAGCTGAGGACAGGAGTAGGCACACTGAGGCCAGTTACACATCATATCCCTTGATTTCAGCCCTGACTTGCATCGCATTGTCTCAGTATTGCCAATACAGTAGAAAGCAGTCACCTCTGTACAGGATGATAAGTTACTATAACACAGGAGCTGCTGTGTGGGAGGTCCAAGTGCCTCCAGAGGGACAACACTGGACCTGTATTGGCAGATTTGGATACAGGCCAAGGGGCCATCAGAGCATAGAGATCAGAGCATGGACCAGTTACCAGCAACAGAGCCCCATGGTCGGTTTGATTGAAACATTATGTAAAGGACAATATCACAGAGCACTGTACCATACTCTAATTATTTGAGGCATCCCACTGTGGCTATCAGACTCCACTCCAGCTGGGATAATGAGGGGCATGCTGGTAATATGCTTCAACTTGGAGCTGTTTCTGCACTGCCAACGGATGGTCAGTCATCCATCCAACACTTTGGTCCACTTAGTCGGATCAACTGTTGGACACATTGCCCTGACATTTTAATGGGGGTATTCATGGTCCCCATGATTCCTAATGATTTTTAGTGACCTCTGACCTTTTGTTTAGTGCAATCCTCAGCCTAAAATGTCTTTTGCAAACACATTGATGGATAAAGCGTTTTGAAAGTAAGAAAATAAGATAACAAATGATCTCAAAATACCAAGATTACCACCACATTTGGTTTAGACAGTTTAATTTCCTCCCTATCTTCTTCTTCTTCAGACATGATCCCCGGATGATAATAATGTTTTGATGACACCCTGGACTTTTCCCATGTCCACCACTAGGCCATGATTTCATCAGACAGCAAAATTAGACACATTCAAGATACTTGTACTAGAGTACTTCCATATTTTGTAACTTATACATTTATTCCACTACGTCTTAGTTACTACTCTTGTCAGTGTCAATGGTTTTTCCAGATTAGACTTTCTAATGCCCTTCCTGTCCACCGAAACCCATGTATGTATGACTGACCCATGATTATGATAAACTAAAGGGTTAAATGGCGGATTGAGAAAAAATCTCCTACCTCTTAAGACAAATAAACTATTTACCCTATTTACACAGATTAGCTGGAAATTACACCATCACAAAGCTGCAAACTGGGCTGTTTTTCAGTGCATGGTTCCCACAGGACAGTGAGGCCGCAAACTTGTAGGATGTGATACAGTGCTGCAGATTAAACCATCAAACAGTATGTGAAGTCATTAGAATTGGCACAAAACATCCACAGCAGCAAAACCTAACAAACACATGAATGCAGCAAACACAGCAAACCCATAACAGCACTCCCCATGAAGACTAGATTGAACCTTATGAGTGTCAGGGTGAATGAATCAAAAATTCATGTTTGTTCCACAAAAAGCTATTTTTCTCCTATTAATGTTTCTTTTTTCCTCTTTTGAAATACTGCATATTCTTATTGGGCTTCTAAAAACTTCAATGATTAAGGTTAGCCTGTTGGACAAAGCGCTGCCCTCTTGCACCACCCGCAGGCCAAATCTTCTACTTTTTTTTTTTTTAAACACAAGACACTGCGGCCGCAAAGACCACTGTGAAATTCAAAGGGCACATTCATACTTCGAGGGGGATAAATCCTTGTGATTCTAATGATTCCATGGCCTTTTCTTTAGCATCACCCTCAGGCTAAACTCTCCATTTTCAGCCCCTCCACTGGCACAGCTGTAGGATGACTTTCTCTCCAGCAGCACTCTCCAGTCGCCTCCGAAACATTGCGTGTTCTGGTTAACACTCAGCATTAATGTGCAGCATAAACGTGCAGCCATAAAATGTTTGTTTTTGCTCAAAACAAATCGGAACTGTCTAGATTGTTGACCTGTTTATCACCTAAATCCAAAATCTCTAAATCTGCTGCCCTTCAATCGTTTCATGTCAAGACTCCAAAATAGAGATTCATATTTTATCAATATGCCACAGTCGGCATGTGGAAAAACTAATTTTCTATCGCAGATGTTGAAGATGTGAATAGCACATGCATTGTAAGGCTTGGTTTTATATATTGCTTATATATTGTTATGTAAGTATTATATAGAAAATAACAACATAACAATATAAAATAGTATTATATTACAATTTAGGATAATATTTCTAAGCTGCAAAGGCTAAAATCTGACATTATATAAAGACATTGAAACATATATATATATATATATATTTTTTTTTTTTTTTTAGATACGCCAACATTTTAGCTGTCCTGACTTGTAGCCATATATCATGGCATTTATGAAGTACACATTACGTATTAATTACATTTATCTTTCTTTCTTGATTTTAGTACCCTGTACTGAACATGATTTCTGCCACTTTGGGTCCCTCCCAGTGTTTCCATCTTTATGCGGTATGAAGGTGCCACCCTCTGGTCATTTCTGGTATTTTTGCTTTCAGAGATTATTATGAATTGATAGATATACAGTATACAGTAGATGCACATGTTTATATTATTATTTAAGAAAAATAATATGACAAAAAAAATGCTTTTCAGGCATATTCATCATGACAGCAGGACTTAGAGATCAGTACTGTGTATGAAAAGTATTTCACCTACAGGCAATACTTTCTTTATATATGTATATGCTATTTTTAACACTGACAGTATTCACTGCACTTAAAAGGTGATACGCATTGGCCCTTGTTGGACTGTCAGTGGATGATGGGATATTTACCCTGGGGCCAGTGATGTCATTAGCTGTGACTTGTTAGTGTTTGCATGAGTCTGTTTTCTCTGGCCGTGTTGCCTGGGAACCAGCAGTCGATGTGATCTGATGTGTCTGTGGCACAGAACTGTAGACTGATAATCAGACCTAAGGGCCATTTTGTCTCCATTCTATTATTGTTGCTTCTTATTCACAGAGACAACTGGAGACAAGGGTGATTTGAAGGAACCAGGCTGAGGGAACCCTGGGAAATAACAAAGCATTAAATATTTGGATTAAATATTTCATTCACTGTTTGATTAAAGTTTCTAAAATGCTAGTCTTCTGCCAATTGGTAAAGACCTAGGCATTATTTTAACACAATAATAAACAAATACATGAAACAAGGTACATATTGTAATTCAGTTACTTTGTACATGTTACAGTTTAGAAGCTAAACTTTTAAAGCCTATAATAATGTGCCTTTGTAGTATATCAGTCAGAGGGAAGGCTGTAGCTGACAGCATCCTGTTTGGTGTGGTGCCTCTGTGTGAAAAGATGAATGTATCACAACAGTCAAAGGTGAGCTGCACTGACCTCAGTCTTTGGCCTTCCTCATGTTCACATGCCCCAGCCCTGTGAAATAAAAACAACCTACTACTACTAAACATAACAGATTTAACTGAGGTCTGTGTGCAGATTAGATATGTTTCTGCTTGGATCGTAGATCCACTCTGGCAAGACCTAAATTGTTTTTGGTTGTAAATCAAGCAGAACTGATCTGAAGGTGATTTTATACATAAAGATAAGTTTATTTGTCACAGAGAGAACTGCTCAGTCTGTGAAATTGGTTTTCTAAAGTGCAAAAAAACAAATTTAAGCTTGAGTTCAAGACCTCCATTTCGAATGGGAAGGCTAAGAAGTTTTTTAATATGTTCATGTGTTTCTTATAAAAAGATAGCATTTGGGCTTTTTATCCTCATTTATTAATTTACATTCAAGCAAGAAAGTGAGAACTTGAGGCACAGTGAGGATTTTTAACCAGTGGAGCTCTTCCAACTACGTGTTGACTTTTATATCCTGTATTTATGGTCATTAAATATATTTTCTTTATTCAGCATATAAATTGCAGACCAAGGGATAAGGTGTTTGGGATTAAATAGGCTCCTAATTTTGCCAAAACTCTCAAGTGGAATATTTGAATTTTACATTTTCTTTTGAAGAAATTTTACTAGGATGTTTTTTTGTTCTTTTGTATAAAAATGCCCAACTCAGTGTATCAACTCTATTTAGTACGATCAACATAAATGTGTTGCCGTGCTGGATAGATTGCTTAAGAACTTCTCCGTCTTACCTTATGAAGATGAATTAATGCCATATTTATTTCATGCACCTTAATAAAATGACAGTAAATATATCTAACAGCTCCGAGCTGCTCTTTGGGGACCAGTGTTGCGGTGGAAAGCCCCATCGCAGGGTTAAAGGTACAGTAGCGTGCGTCAGCTGATGCGTAGCGTCACGTAATGTGCGTGGGGGGGTTGGAAGAGGAGGAGGGGGGCGGAGGCTGGTCCTCGAGCTCGGCTCCTGGCTGCAGCTTCCTGCCCGCCGCAACTCCTGACAAACGGCTCTTTCTCATCACTGATCATGTGCCTCGCGCTCTGGCTGTCTCCGCTGCGGCAGCAGGAAGTTAGCTGTGTTTTCTTCTCCCTGCCTTTTCTCTCTCACGCTTCTTGACAGCGCCATTGGCGGCCGAATTTTCCCTCTCCTCTGCCGGGCTTGAGAGCCGAGAGACCGGCGGCGAGCACCGGCAGAGGCCTCTCCGCTCCGCTCCTTCCTCCTCCCCCGGCCGGGGAGAGCAGGTCATGGAGGCCCCTGTGAAGGAGAAGGAGCCGTCGCCGATGGACAAGTCCATGCCTCTGCCTACCCTGAGCCCAGCCGTGCCTCCGTACGTCACTTTGGGCCTGACCGTAGTCTACACCGTCTTCTACTCCCTCCTCTTCATCTTCATCTACGTCCAGCTCTGGCTGGTCCTGCGGTACCGACACAAGCGCTTCAGCTACCAGACGGTGTTCCTGTCCCTGTGCCTGCTGTGGTCGGCCCTGCGCACCGTGCTCTTCTCCTTCTACTTCAAGAACTTTGTCACAGCCAACAACTTGGGGCCCTTTCCCTTCTGGCTCCTCTACTGCTTTCCAGTCTGCCTGCAGTTCTTCACCCTCAGCCTCATGAACCTTTACTTTGCACGGGTGAGTTTGCAGCCTGTCGCTGGGCTTCATGTGCAGTCGGATGTGCACCTGCTGTGAGAACATGAGTTTCCATCATATCAGGCTGAAGAGATCTGACTCAAAGTCTCCTTCCACTCAGAATATCTGTTTCACTTCGTATAATTCCACTGGGATGTTGTAGCTTCCCTGTGCAGAGGGATGTATGTGCAGAGTTTGACATCTGGAGGCTGTTTGCACCATCATCCGTCTGTTTCTCTGTGCTAACATTAAATCTCAGTTTGGGATGTGTCTTTAGAGCAGGATTTTGGAACATGATCATCAAAGTTCAATATACAGTTTAAGTATGACACAGATTATTGGTATATTCGTAGATTCTGGATTAGTAGGTCAAAAAAAGAGGATGTAGTTTGAATCTGTGGGAAAATAAATGAAGCATAAATTATAATGCTAAATAGATTATATCATAAAACATGTCTGGAGGGGTTCTTTAACACTGATCGTGTAAACTAGGGAATGAATCCTTTCGGCTTTGTGCAGCCATTGGAAATAATATTAAATGGTTTTACAGTAGCAACATGAGCATTTTATAGCATGCAATTATCTACAGATATATAATCTAACATTTTTTCCTATTACTAAATAATCTGTCATCCCTTTTCCACAAATCAGTGAATTGTTCCTCATTACGTTAATGAAAGATAATGGAAAAAGTCACAAGACGCACATCACAAGTTCCCTGATCTGACTGTGGGGTGTTAAAAGGCCTTGTAATGTTACAGCAACAGCCCAAGATTTACCATCAAATGTGTGACATGCTGGCCTGAGAAAGGATCAGTTGATTAGCAAGACGAATTATTTTTATTTTTTGAGAAATGTGATTATTTTCCAATACCCATAAATTTCAAGGTATATTTTGAATCATATGACACTGTGAATAGTGAACTGTATTACATCCCTTTGCTTGACATTAAAAGGGGTTTAAAACAGAACCTCTAACAACTAATTTTGTGGCTTTTAAGCTATGTTTTGCTACATAAGCTATATATTTTGTATTATAAGAGTTATGTAAATCAATACATGATATGATAACATAGATATGAACACTAAATTATCACCCAGGCCGCCCACATCTGTCCAGTAGATATAATCTGTTGCTATCAATGTAACACACTCTCATTCAGATAAGCTACAAAGTGCTATGCAGTGACTCATTCCTCCATCTGCCTACATGATCTGAATATCAAATTATAGTTTCTTTGGAATCTATCTGAATCTTATTTTTAGTATAATCCTATTGTGCTTGACTCACGGTTGCGTGTGGACAGTGAGGCACAAATGTGGCGCTGTGCTGTGTGACCATTGTGCATCCAAAGTTGAAAAATCTATTTTCAATGGGGCGGTTCCTGTTTCGAGAGAAGGTCTTGTTTTTTCAAAGAGCAAGAACGCAGAAGTGAAAATGGGCCGCCAAAGTAGCATGACGCATTTGCATGATGCAGCACGTCTTTTCTCTTCACAGGTTGTGTTCAAGGCAAAGTCGAAATACTCACCAGAGCTTTTGAAATACAGGTGCGAATTTCACATTTCAGAAAATAAACTTTTAGCAGAAAAAGTGGTGAATTGTACAGCTGAAACTGGTGCACAGCAGTTTTGGGGGTTAATAATATATATTCCTTTTTTTTTTACTTCCTGACCCGCAGGTTGCCGCTGTACCTGCTCTTCCTGTTCATCAGCCTGGTGTTTTTAGTTGTCAATTTAGTATGTGCCCTGCTGGTGAGGATGTCCTCTGCAGAAGCCCACACCATTGTGCTCGTGAGGGTTGCAATCAACGACACGCTGTTTGTCCTGTGCGCTGTCTCGCTATCACTGTGTCTTTACAAGATCGCTAAGATGTCGCTGGCCAACATTTACCTGGAATCCAAGGTAAGAAACGCTTCCCTGTGCTGTGTGCCTCTGAGAGCTGGGGTCCAGTATGAATGAGGGGGGGGATCAACAGAGCACAAGTGGCCTGTGGTTTGTTTTTGAGCGGCAGCATTGTGCGCTGCATATAGCCCCCTTGTGTGAAGATGCACTTCTCCACGTTATTTATGCTTTGTACATAGTGATTGTTTCCTAGCAACACGGTGTCGTTTTTATGCATGACTGCGTGTACTGTGGTGAATTAACAAGCTGGAAGCACAGCATGCTGTTTCGCACCGATCAACAAAATGTCAGGTACTGAGGTACAGTTTGTGAGAAGTAATCACGCCTGACTCTCAAACTGGGTTGCTTTATTCTCACCTTCAGTTTTTATGCAGCTTTATTTTAAAATATGATTTTACAAATGTTCTTTCAGATTATGTCTCATTTCCTTCCTAAAGGACAGATGTGTGGTTGTTGTGCGGTGTGATATTTGGCAACGTCTTCACGCACCTCCTCAATCTGTGCAGGGGACGTCAGTGTGCCAGGTGACAGTTATAGGAGCCATTGTCATCCTCCTGTACTCATCCAGGGCCTGCTACAATCTGGTCGTCCTGGGACTCTCAAACAAGAGTATCAACTCCTTTGATTACGACTGGTACAACGTCTCAGACCAGGTGAGACGCCGAAGGTGTTGAAGTCTAAAACAAATAGGCATTTTGGGAAAGATGCTTGTTTTCTTAACGTCCGAGGGTTAGACGTGAAGACAATTATAGCTGTAACTCTACCTGTGAGGCTACAAGATGCTCGGACTGAGACTGAGAATACAGCTGCTAAGTGTAAGATAAGATATTCTTTTATTCGTCCCACAAAGGGGAAATTTAAGAATGGACACTTCTCTTGATCTTAGCCAAAAGGCAGATTAGCTTCATACGTACTGTGTATACATGAGTGTTAGCCCTTTATCTCTTGGCAAGACAGCAAATTCTTGTAAGTATATATTTCAGAAGTATTCCTTTAAGTCTCAGTTCTCAGGCAGATTCAACTCTGCATTTGTCAGGTTTGTCATGGGGGCTCAGAGTATCAAGTTTATATGATTTTTGGCTTTTCAGTGTTTTCCTAATTGGTGTTTTTTTGTGATGAGGAAATCTAGTTTCCTCTACAGCAGTAGGCTGACAGAATAATGACTGCAAGTCTTTTCCTTTGTTTGTTTGTTTGTTTGTTTTTCAGGCAGATTTACAGTCGACTCTGGGTGACGCTGGCTACATCGTCTTTGGAGTGGTCTTGTTTGTATGGGAGCTGCTCCCCACTTCCCTCGTAGTGTTCTTCTTCAGAGTCCGGCAGCCTAACCAAGACAGGGTGAGCCAGCAAATACTCTCGGCCAGCGGTTTCCAGCCTTTAAAAACGAGTCAAATGAAAAGAAAAGAAGAAAAGAAAAATCACTCTTCAGTGAAACTGCTCTCAAGTCATAGAGTTGCAAGTAGATTTTGCTTTATTACAGGTGCTCACAGGAAAATGAAGTGAAGTTCAGTCTAAAGGTTTTCTAATGTTCTCTATGACATCCTGTGTTTACTGTCTTATTTGCCTGTCTTGCAGAGTGGCTCTGGGCTTCCTGGTCATGTCTTCTCCTCCAGGGCTTATTTCTTCGACAACCCACGGCGCTATGACAGTGATGATGACTTGGCGTGGAGCGTCATGCCACAGAACATTCAAGCCAGGTAAAAAACACCACAATCAAACCAGCAAGACACAGACAAAAAAACGGTGTGGTCATGGATGTTTGTTTATTTGTGTCTCCAGTCTGGCTGCTGACAGCTACGAGTGGGGGAGCCAAAGCAGCGGCATCGGTGCCTACATCGGAGGGGACGACAGTTACCACCTCCCTCCTCCTCCAGAGGAGCTCAGCCATTACTGACCGGAGTTCAGTGACTCCTGATGACCTGTGGCATTTGTATATTTTTGCACAGTCTCTCTTAGTAACAGAGGCACATGGGGCTGGAAGTCGCCCTCAACTCAATACATTCAGTTTTTTATCTTGTCTAGAGAAGAAGAACTAACAGACTTTTCTCTCTGCCAGTATATGAAGGTCCACTCATGGGACATTAATTTTGCACATTCCTTGTACAAAGTGTGATTGAATTTTGACTGCTCTTAAACAATTTCATTGTATAGTTGATATTGAATACTGCTTAATATATTTCCTGACTTTTGTAACATGTACTGTATTACTATTTTGTGCACTGTCGATGTTCTTTTTCATACAGATGTTTATATAGAGGAGATATTCATTTAATTGTTATTAAAAAGGTAAAATGCTGTGAAAACTGCCGTTTCTTATTAATATCACGCCCATGTTCTTTGATCAATTGACAGTCAGTTGCTCATATTTTTGAAATATTCCTGTGTGGAAGTTTAAATTTATTCTCTGTCATACATTTCAACACAACAACTAGAGTGCACACTATGGCACGTTTAAGTGTCCAATCTGTTTTTTAAGCCAGTTTTTTACATACAAATGAACACCAAAGGTTTTGTCATATTCAGAAACATAAATCTAATAAATCTGGCTCACTGTGAAGCGGGAGAGGATTACAGGAGGACATGGTTTAGACCAGGGCTGAGACGTGAAGCGTTCCCCTAAGACAGAACACAGCATCATTTGTAAACTTAGAGGATATTAATAAAGCTTTCTTTATATATTTGTACATATGTGTGTGTGTTTTACATATATTTAGAATTTTGCTCTGAAATATATATTTTTTTAATCAATATTTTTCAGAGTAGTTTTGAGCACAGCTTTCAAAGCATGCAACACTGCCGTTGCTCATGTACGTGACATTTAAATCTTTGAATCCTGAATCACACCACAAATAAATTGACATTAAACAGTTAATGACATAATAATGCTACAATAAAATGCTTGCTGACCTGTAATAATGACCACTGTTTTATAAACATATGCAGTCTGAGGCATATCACCCTTATGGTAATCTAGCTCAGAACAATTGTTTCTGAACACAGCCAGATGAATAAAGAGCAGCTGAAAAAGTTACGCTCTTCATTTCAGTAAGGAGGTGGAGGTGGTTCAGAGTTGAACATTTGTTTCACTATTAGAAGAGAAACAAAAAGAGGAGCAGGCCGACGCAATTTACACTTCTCACCACTTTAATCGCATTCAACAAACACGTAACACAACATGTACCATGGAAATTTACAAAAGTTAATACTCTAGTTTGGCAAGTACTCGATAATCCACTTACAGTATGGGAACCTTAACACAAGCTGCTTGTGATGTTGGGTGGTTTTAAAATGTCACAGATCAAGATTAATGAAAGACTGAATGATCACTAATTTGTCTGTAATGTGATGAAGAAAGGGTTAATATACAGCTGAAAGACCAGAAACGGTCAGCTGTAGTACGTAGTGCAGGTTACAATAAATAACCTTATTTGCAAGTTCATTTATAAAATAACTTATTTACCGATAATGTGACTTAACATTTAATAAGTATACTAAAATATTTAAATGACTGAAGTAATGCGATAGTGTGATACTGTCTTTTTCAACCATGAATCACTTGTCAGCATTGGTTGTAGTTTCTTAGGGCCCAAAAGACAGTATCAAAGATAAAGTGATTTGGAAAACTATGAATGTTTTCCCCTCCACTAGGACGAGTGTGAAGAATTTAATTTCTAATATACTAATATAATTTTAATTTTCCTGAAATCTGGAAAATCAGAAAAATAGCTGCAATACAGTGTTTGCCTGCAGGGGGCAGCATGAAACTACATTTAGTGCAAACGGAGCATTAGCTGCATGTAACAGACCGCACTGTGTCCTTAGACTTCTGGTCACATAGATGCATGTATGCGTCTCCTTGTATCTACTGGGATGTTTCATTTATAAAAAGTAGTAAGAACAAGACCGCAAATGACTGCTGTGCTGCAAATGATGAAAGACCAATGAAGTTCTGTCAGAAAAAGGGTGTTTTTAATTCAGATCATTCCTCATATTATTGCAAACTTAAGCACATTTTGCCATACAGTAGCTTATAACAGCTGATTCCATGTGAAAAGCATAACACATTAAGCATATGCAGAACACTGTACCTTTAAGGAATTAACTGCAAAAACAAATATGCAAAAGATGTAGATTCTCTGAGCTTAATTCTTGTTTGAAGTGATTTTCTGAAAACGTCTGCGGTAACATAAGCATTCTCCACCAAAGAGGTGAAAGGAGAAAAAGAAAAAACCACACAATCCCTTTCAGTAAAATGTAAAATGACATTCAAGGTCCGCTGGGTTTGCTGAAAATGAACAGAACTCACTGTATTTGTTTGCTTTGTCTCCACATACATGGATCTTCCACCCACTCAAGCAAAAGTCTGCTGTTTCGCCATGTAAAACACACACACACATGCTCTCTATAGGCCACTTTCTTAGGACAGAGCACTTAATGGCTGTTTGTAGGGGGTGCAGGCATGCCACTAGCTGGGGTCTGATGGTTTGCCGAGTTCAACCTTTACTCCTTTTTCTCCTGCACCTGCACGCAAAGGAAACACAGACACATGAGAGATGATGTAAAAAACAAAACAAAACATGCTGGTCTTGAAACAATAGAAACAGGATTCTGCTGTTTGTGCATCAAATCTTACCTGTTAAGTACTTTTCTTTAGCTCTGGCTCGCTCATCTGCGTCAAAATACCACACTGTAATGGCATACCTGAGGAGACGGTTAAGAACAATGAGTCACAGGAAAACAGGTCAGATGATCTGAGCGTGTGCTCTAGATGGACTTGGATGCTGACCTGGTGGCGAAGGCGGGCTGAACCTCGTGAGGGTTCCGTCTGTCTGACCAGAACAGCAGCAGACGGTCAAATTTGGGCTCTATGTCGGCAAACTGGGCCTTTCCTTCTGGGAAGATTCGAAGAAGGCCACCGTGTTCCTGGAAGAGCAGAACAAGAAGAAACCACCCCATTATGTATACAAATCAGGACAAAGCAAAAGCAGGAAGGTAAAAAGCGGCTGTGGGAAGCAAGTGAGGTCTCGGCAGTGTCGTGCTGTGGCTGCGGATCAACATTTAAAAGGTAAGGGCAATGTCTATACAAGTCAAGTACAAGTATGTGAAGCTTTTTAAATGATCAACATAGGACGACAATGTTAAGGAAAAGGGTTGTCCGTCTCCAAGGGCTAGGAGGAAAGCTCAGGATCGGAAGCAGCAGCGGGGGGTGGCTTTCCTGTGGAGGGATAGGAAGAATAACTGACAGGAAAACTGCTCGGGCGGGATAAAGGACCTGGAGAGTGAAAAAGCAGATTGCTGCAAGTGTGGCGCTTAAACTCTCACACAGCTGATATGATAGGCCCCTCTCTTCACACGCAAACTAGTGGAGGAAAAAAGTTCACACCCTTTGTTGGACGAGTAATGCTATTCCCATTTCTACTACTTTGAATGAAGGGGAATGCCGGTGGTGTGACTAAACTAAATAAAGCACAATAGGGCCAAAGAAGACAGGAGAAAGGGTTTTTTTCCCCTGCAACACATGACCAGTGATTTTAACAACTGTTCGACTGCACGTCTCCCCACACTGGTGGTAACACTGAGCGTGCAGGTCTGTAAATGATGTATGGATTACAGTGAACACAGGATGACCTTCGCCCGCAACACATGACCTTCTGACCTAAAAATCTGGCTTGGTACGAGCCATTTAGGTTGGAACTGGTTTAAAGGTCAGAGCAGGTTTTATTTTATTTTAATTCAATACTGTTGTTTTTAAAATATTAATTAAACATATGTTAAATCATCTTACTGATATCACTTTACTGTTCCCTCGCCATCCACTTCAGCGCTGGATTAAGTTACTGCTAATGCAACCCATCCTTCACGCAACATACAGGGTGACTTTTTTTTTGACAGTGGATCAGTTTTGAATATTGAATGAATGACTTCAGAAGTAATCGACTGTGAAAGCTCTACAAAGTGCCACTGTCCACATGCAGACTTGCAGATGGTAAGAGGTTATAAAAGGACTAATATTAAGGGCGTTTATGGGAGGTTTGTTTTTCTCCTGTGGGTGGTGGAAACAAAGTTTTTTCTGGTATCTGACACTCTGTCCAAGTTTGACAAATAAAATCTAGCCAAACCTGACACCCACATGCCTGCTGAGAGCACCGCTCACAAGAGGAAGTCACATGGTGCACCCATATAAATGTTTATCAATCACAACAGTGTTTCTTGTAAATCAGGCTTAATGGTGTCATGACAGACATTTAGTGGTAAACCGGGGGTGAATTAAGATAGACCATGAGTTGGTCACAGCTTGCTCACAGTGTTACTGTACTGTAATCATGACTGAGGAGCCACCTGTGATAGACTGGTGACCTGTCCTTGCCTCGCACTCCAGTGCATGCTGGGAAACATTCCTACCCCCCGCAACTAGGTATGTAATGGTATGAAACTTCATGGTATGAAAACAGTCTCAGACATTACAACAAATTTACAAAATAATACAACAAATAAAATAATAATAGTTACATTTAACTTTAAAACAATGAAACGGTTTTTTGTAACCAGATGTTTTATCACTTTACAAAATTAAATCTGAATCTTTTTTTTTTTAAATCAACATCAATAAGGTAATCAAGATGATACAACTGTCACTGTTAGTATGACATACTGCTGAGAGCTGCAAACCAGAGTAAGGTAAGCAGAATAGATGCATTGACAGTCAATATACTTCTTAGCGCACCAAATATATTTACAAATTGAAATGATGAAAAGAATTTTAGTTGTGGTCCAGTTTAGCCCCAAAATGATCCTTTGCTCTGAACCTGCACGTCTAACAAAAAGCAAAGTATTTCTAGTGACTGATTCATGCAGCTTTGATTTTTGTCTGCCTGTATCTTTTTCCTCCCACCAGAGCGGCTTGTTTCTTTCATTTCTGTCTCATGGGTGTGCAAGGAACATTCAAAGGTCGTGACTGGTCATGCATTAGTGAGGTACATGATGTACCACACTGGGACTTCCAGGAGAGTTGAGATTACAACAAATGTTACTGGGCGGTAAATACTGTAACTGGAACAACTGAACCTGAACATTCCAAAGCCATGTCATTCTCTCATGGTGCCCCAGTATCCAGGCAACCACATTCTATAAAGGACAGCACATCACACGCCTAAAAAACAACCAATCAGAGACCAGATAGAATTATTCACATGTCCAACGGGGTGCCATAAGAGTCCTCATTTGAATAATTGAAGACTGTGCATGAACATAACAATAGAGATCATGCAACAAAATACCTGATTAACATAAGGGCAGTATAACCCACCTGATGCACACTGCAAATGATTGAGTATACCATGCAAACAACCAAAAACTGATTGGTTGACCAAGTGCTGTGGCACAGACAGGGATGGTTAATGCATTGCAAAACACTGCTAGGAAAGTGGATCACAGATTAGGCTGGTGTGGTGTGGTAACAACACTGTGATGTCCATGTTTTCATACTAACACTAGACTAATGATATACCCCAAACAGGCCAAGTTATTCATGCCCAGTTTGCAGGCGCGTTGGTCAAAAACCTACTGGACCTGCTTGTTATGTAAGGTGTCAAAAGAAATCATCTTGACAGTCACGATAACGAATGCAAACAAACTGCATAAACGGCGAAGATCGACAGTGACAGCTTGAATCTTGATGGACTGGGGCATGAACCTCAGCAGAGGTGTTTGCGAATCAGTTTCCCTGGCAGAACACAGGTCCCTAAAACCTATGCAGTCACCATGCCTTGTTTGTGGTTTAATGACAGATAATAATTATAATATGTTTGAGAGCTCTCGTAGTCACAGGAGAAACTCAGGCATGGTCTCTATTTGACCACAAACTAGCATCCAGAGGCAAGAGTTTCCTGTAATTACGTAATTTTCATATGCAGGTCTGGAGGTCAAACATGCGAGGAAGTCTGGAAGACAATCTAACGTCTACTTTATCAGCCAATGTCCTCCTAAGAGAAGCATGAAAGCCATCCATCCATCTTACCGTTGCCTCTTTCTGTTGTAAAGACTGTCGTCACATCCTGGTATGCAGCATCCTGTTTATCTGTCTCACATTCAAGAGGTGAGTTTCTTAACTACTCTAATAACATTTACCGCTGAAGACTTACAGCACATTACAGTGTGGCCGACATTTTCTTTTATCTGTGCATGCTGGGACAAAAATGTGAAGACGTGTGGGTATTGTAAACATAAATTTGAAGAAAAAAAATTATTTGTGTTCTCAGATGTATGTCAGTGTAATTTAGCAGTAGAAGTTGAAGTTGCAGCTTGCTGTGGATACTAGCAGCACATAAGCGGATGCATTTTGGCCTTGATGTGACTTCAAATGCCGAATTCATTCCCTTACATAAATATCGGTACTGGTTAGGTTCTTGTACAGTTTTGATGCAGCAGTATGGCTACTCTTAGTTAGCTGCACATAGATATTGTGCATTGTGTAGATTAATGCAGTGCAAAGCAACAAGGAAAGAGGGCAATCTAATGAGGGGCTTAGTTGTGATCTTTACAATTCTTAGATATAAATATTAGGGTATATTGCTGTTATGTTCATATGTTCGTTTCTATACATGAACTGTTTATTTTAAAGCATGAAGTAAGTTGAGCTCATTTTTCTACCCACACCTTCCGAGCTTCTGAAAAAAAACCCCCCAAAAAACCCCAACATATTCAATGTGAACTTTATTGGAATTCAGTTTTTTAAGTCGCACCTGGGGCAGGTGATTATTTGGAGGACCAGCTATGCGGGCTCACCCACACAGGACAATGCCGCCAGAATGGAAAGGCTTATAGGCTTTCCAAAGTCAATATATTTGGCTTTTTGGAAATATTCCTTCAGCAAAACTCATAAAATACTGTACAAAGTTCATCAAAACACTGGAATCATATGAAATGTTTATTTGACCTATACATGGTAATTTACCAATCAATGATGTGCAACACTTTAATCTTTTCGTCTGTCTGCCCATGAATCCACTTCCCTGCAGAGGAACAATGGATTTGTGGATTGTAGCATGGGGGCGCTCTTCTCCCTAATTGGGTGTGGCTGGATTAGCAGGATTCTCTGTGTTTTAATGGGATTATAAATGGAGAGAGTGGCTGAACAGCACGTACTGACACGTTACCTCTACCACTGGCTCTGCTTGGGTTGGAGGGACAGAGGGTGACAGTCCTGCCACTGAGACAAGGACTACTCTGACGCATCATATGCTTGTGACGGGAAGTCAAAATGGAATATGAAGACCAGACATGTGGGCTATTTGCAAATCATTTTGTTTTGATGGTTCTTCAGTGAAACAAGAGAATTAACTTGAGCACTTACACGAACACTATTTCCTCAACACATTACTCACGTACCTTGGCAGTCCAGTCTTTATTAAGGTAATATATGCACGTGACACAGCGTCCATCACCATTGGGGTTATCCACATGACGCACATATCCTGTCCCGTTTCCAGGGTAACACGCCACCATTGCCTGAAGACAGGAAGATGAAAAGGTGTGATTAGTATAAAAGCAGATGCACTGTGACGAAAGCACAAACGTACGCGTACGAGGTCTAGATCTGCTACATGCCAAAACAACACAAATACGGTGTGAACAATAAGAGGGAAGCGAGGTCGCATTGAGCTTGTGTGTGTTGGTGCAAATGCAACTGGCGGTGTGGAGGCAGTAAGAACAGAGGCTGTGGAAGCACCTTGGATTGCCTTTGTTGGTGGATGTGGATGCAGCAGGAGGTCTTGGCACAGTCGGATCACATTGTCCTTGCCTCACCTGCACCAAGAATGATGCAAGCAGTGGCTGCTCACAACGAAGCCCCGTCATTATAAACTTTAAACAAGGGAGGAAATAAACCGGAGATATCGTGCTGCACGTCAACTTCCCCTTGCCTTTTCCTGCTCTATTAAGACTCTGATCTGCTTGGGTGTTGGCAGTGAACCCCTATGAGCTCTTGTAAACGTCTGGTATAAACAGCAAGCGAACACATTCATACAGCACAGTAAGTCCCTCAGGAATAAGATACACACAAGTGGTGACTCGCACACTCCCGGGAACACTATGACAGAAACAATTGCCTTTCCTCAGAAATAACACTTCCATGAAAGTAATTCTGTCAGTCAGTTTAGAAGACAGAAAAAAAAAAAAAAAGTTCATCGTCTTCTCACTCTGACCACACAGCATATAGCAGATCCGATATCAGACAAGTAGCGCTGGAAATTACAATCAACACTTGTGGGACACCACGCAGCTGCATGTTTGCGACTTGAAAGAGGAGCTGAGGTGAGCAGGGAACGTGCACAAATGCAGAGGGCAGATTTGGCCCTCATACACCGCGTCTAAGCAGTGATACGACAAACAAAAGGCAAGTTCCTCCACATTCTTCCATGTGCTTGGATCAACATAAACCATAGCAACATTATTCTAAACATGCACGGCCGACTAAACTCCTTTGCTTGGTCTCGTGCCAGACTCTCCCATGTATGAATCTTGAAAAGCTATCCTGACCGCATAGAAATGATAGGATGCCCTGGATTTCAAAATATTTGTACTTCATGGGGTTAAACAGAAAAGCAGAATTAAGGAGCTTGTCCATCCACTTACACCTGGAAAGGTTCATTTTATTGTGCCATCAAGAGTGGCTGTATTGCAAGATGCGTACGTGCAAAGTCTTGCAAGGCTCAGTGAGAATGAAAAAAAAAAAAAAAAAAATCATCCACATTATACATACGTCTGAATCTTATTTCCCTGCGCATCTGACCACAGTTGACTACGTCAGTCCACATTGTGCTCACGTCTTTTGAGTGATGCAGGTTACCACTGGAATGCACAATATCAGGGCTTTCAAAGCTGAAAACAACAAAACTCCAACATACAGAGACAAGGGGGTGGGGGCTCTTGTTCCGGCTGCGTAAACTGACAATCTTTCTAAATCCTTACAAAAAATAAGGATTCATTTAAAAAAATGGTCGTTCCCAGAACAAGGAGCTGCTGGGAATCAAGGCGGATGACGGGCATGCAAACTGACAATAGGCTTCCCGTCAGTAAAATGCAATACAGTAAGCTTTTCTGCGTGCGTATGTGTGTAAAAGAGAGAGAGAGAAAGAGGGATAGAGGCACAGAGAGAGAAAGCAGAGGGGTGGAGCTGGAGCAGAAGAGAAGAGTGAACTGTTGTAAACTTTGACTCCTGGCCTCCCTCCAGCGGGAGCAGTATTTTAATGGTTGTGCTACGTGCAGAGCGTGAGGAAGGTTGGCTGATCCTCGGCTGTGTCACCCCTCCCACCCTTAACTGCTTGGCTCACGCTGCAAGGCTGGAGATGGGTAAACAGTCTCTGCTAGGAAAAATGTGTTTGTGTGGATTCAGATGTGCAAGACTGGTGTGTGTGTGTGTGTGGGCTGACTGAAGGTGTGAGCGTCTTGGTGGTCAGCAAAAACTTGGACACATCAGTTTTGCCTTTCATTTTCTTTCACTGGACAGCTGTTGAAAGCTTAACTCCTGAATAAGCTTTATAATGCACCTGTGAGCAAGTCAGCTAGTGCTGAGCTATTACACAAATTGGTGGCAAAAGCAAGTTTGGCTTTATGATCACATCGAGCGCATACCCAAAAAGAAGGTGCATAAAAAAAATGAACCACAGAAAACACAATAGGGAATGCAGATCATGTAGTATCTGCAACTACCAACCATGTATGCAGTGCTGTTTAAACGCAGTTTGCCTTTCATGTGATCTGGTCATGAGGATCCAGCAAGTCGAATCACGGTGGAAGAGGCATCACTTTTGATCAAATCCTCAGTCAGAAGAACCACAGAAGGCTTGGAGCTAAAGCCTTGATGAAAAATGCATCATGCAGCAGCGCTCCACGTAGTATCGGTGCGCAGCCATTTCTACTGGCAACATGTTGAGGAATGTCCGTTTCTCTAATAGAAGACATGCTTTACTACTCTACATGCTCATATATGTTAATACCCCATTTTCCATTCCCCTGACTGCATCACTACAAACTCAACTAAACACTTCAGCATAACCTGATCAGGATGAACTCCGGGCATCAGTCCTTCATCACAGCACGACAACTTCTACACTACAGCAGTGTTTCCTTCCTTGCCATCTTCACCTCTGAACTTTAACCCTACTGCAGGGAGCAGCCGGTCTTCTCAGCCACTTATTCTTCTGCGTTCCACGGTGACCCTCATTAGGAGGTTGACCTCGCTCTCCATGCCGTTTATTTACATTCCACAGGCAGGGCTTCAGAGGCCGACTGGCATTTACAGGCAAGCAGTGAATGAAAGAGAAGTAGAGGTCATCAAACCCAATCACTGTGGCTGTCGGTAGGGCTGAAGGGAAGGCAGACTTTGCGCCCTTGATGCAGATAAAGTGTCCATAATAAACACCAACAGTTAGGTCAACCATGTCAGCGCCATTCATTGTTGTTTCTTTAAATTATTTTTATTTCCTATATTAACAACTATTGCACTTTGATATTTATTTTGGTGCTGACAGGTCACTGTAGAAAAAGTTACACCGAGCCAAAGTCACTGTATCTGTTTTGTTGGGCATCTGTAACAGTTTAATAAATCAATAATTGAAGAGTGTATTTGATTTAATGCCTTTGTGTGAGATGGAGATTATAGATGGAGCATCTCCCTGTGTAGGACAATAAGCTGCTCCATCTCTTCAGCGCTACAGTTTATTTTTCTTGCTCATTATGAATTTGTCTCAGGCAACTGCAACTCAAACCTAAAATAATCAAGCTTGAACTGGATGGGACATGACAAGCACAAGCAAAACGATCATTTATGTAAGGGTAGACACAAAGATTAAGTGTAAATTAGAACACGTGCCGTTGATCCTTTAAATTTGGTACTTTCCTACTTAGTTTCCCTGTTTGTTTCACGGATAACTGTGTTTCAACATTAACATTATTATACAAATCAGCTGTTTTTATGGCCTGTTTCCAGGGCAAAGTGTCGTTAAAGGTAGAGATGAGATTTCCTTTGATTTATTCAATTTTATATTTCATGTTAATCATGTTTTTCCATAGAGAAAGATTTTCTATAAACTACTATGGTATGTTATTGTATTTAAAACTGAGCAGACAAAATGAATGAAGAATAAAATGTTACTTTTACTTAGCACTTAAAGAATATGCCCTTAATCACATCCTTTGATAATCTGATACATGTTGTTCAGCCATCGACATTACCAGGGCCACCAACACTGGTGTGGCAACAAGGAGGCCCACACTTTGCTTTTAGCCTGACAGGCAAAAACTCAACTCTGGAGAGCCGTATAGGCAGCTAAACCCTGGAAGACCCAGACATGAATGTTAGCACCCAAGTAAAAGCTGTCAGAGTTGTTTGCTGTGACTAATATTCCATTATTAGCACAATCACAATCCATAATCATTGATTTTGACAAAATGAAATATTTTATTGTGATACATGTTTTAGTTATTTTGCCTAGTCCTGGGAGCACATATGTGAAAGTTCTGTTCATTAACTATAGACCAGGACTCAATACCTGGCCAGAGGCCTGGGACTAAACGCTGTCTTACATGATTGATTTAGGACTTCCTGACAGGCTGACCCCAGGCTGCCCTTCAGCTGTGCTCAGCCCTCTCCTATACTCCCTGTTTACGTACAACTGTGAAGTTACACACATCCCAATCTCACTGTCTGCATCACTGCGGAGTGCGTGGCAAGTGCTCCACCCTCAGCCCTCAACCCTAAGGCATTACAGAATTTGGTGAAAACCACCCAGCTCTTCACCGAGACGAAGCTGATATACCTCTGCAGGATCCGGTTGTGCACCACCAGGCTCAGGGACAGTTTCATCCTCTCAACCATAAGACCGTTGAACTCTAGACCTTAACACTATGTCACTTCACTCTCACCACACCCTTAATACATAGCCTAATGCACTGGTTTACTTACTGCCTACAACCTATCTACAACATTTGAGCACTTACGTACATGTGTGTGCATGTGTATATATTTCACTTCCCATTTATAAACCATTAATCCATCACAGTATATATTTATGTGCATACCTGTCACCTGTTCTTGTGATATATAGACATACAATATAACTGCACAACCTGTACATTACAGTTTATTACATTACGATTATGCATTACCAGTTTTGCATTTTATTTACTATCTTATTCTTTAGATTCTACTAAGATTTTGTTTCTTTCCTCCACTTTCCTGGTTTTCCTTTTTGGATGTTACAGATATGAGAATTTCATAGCAAAAGTCTGCTTCACTATAATTGTTATGTACATGACAATAGAAGAATTTGACCAGGCATTTTCAGTTCAAAGGGGAGGTTCATTCATCAAACAACTCCACCCTGACACAACTTGAAAAATGCTGACCTTATGTTGACCCGATCACTTGGAAGGATACACTGATCACCGATACTATCAGCGTATCCCTGGTTCATGCACTGATGTGAGCTATGAACTGGGGTGGAGCAAAAAGGAAAAGCTGCAAGGGGTCTGCTCACTTCACAGAAGAGATGCTTATCCAAACACGAGTACAAACAGTTGGGATGGAGACCTTGTAGCGCATGGGAGTGTGGGAACCAAGACAGTTTGGGCCCCAGCCCGGGATAGCTCACTGTTTTATCTGTCAGACAGTGGTGCTGCCTCCAGAGGAAATCCCTGTTTAAAGTAATGACCTAGTTTATTCTTTTCTTCTTTACCGTAGGCTGTGAACAATAGAGGGACGTATACAGCAGCGGCGCTACCCTTCACCCTCAACATGCTGCAGCAGAAACAACCACATTTCTCTTGTATCATTACGCAAATACTCTGAAGGGGAATGAGTAGAGTCGACGGCCTTGTAAATTTTAGCGCTCTCTGCCTGCGTCTCCCACTGACTAACAAGAGATACAGGTATAAACTGGACTCTGTGACCTGCTTAAAGTTTCATCTGGAATAAACTCAGTTCTGGTCTGCCACTCATATCACTGACGAGTCAAATCAATAAGCCAGGCCGGCACATTTGGCACAATTGGAGAGCATCAGCTCACCCTCCAAACCCTGCTGCGATCAGTCAGGCGGCATCTACAGCGCAGTGCGGATATCTGTAGTACTGTCTGTTTTGTTCAGTAACTTCTTAGCGACTGCTCAGTCTGACTGAATGGCTCCATCGTGTCTGTGCGTGAGCCAAGTGAACTCATTCTGTAATTGGATCAGTCACTGATACTTTCTTGTTGCCAGTGGTAGAGGGTTGAGCGCAGAAGAAATTTCATTTTTTAAACATTAAACAAGGCACTAGAGACAGGTACAGCCCCCTCTCGTTCTGTATAGAGGCACGCCGACATTTATACTGTGCCAAATTATAGTGAATTACTTAAATGATATCTTTCAAAATCATTTTGTTTTAAAATGGTGCACGACAACCTTTCCTAATCCCTTGACAAAGACGTCTTTAAATGCACAATTATCTTTATGTCATTCTCCACCCACCATAAATCCTCCTCACCTGCAACTCTACAGCTGTGAACAGTCAAAAACAGAAGACCTCTTTCACAAAGCTCCACTTGGACCGCAGCCAGGTCCTGCCAAGACAGTCCCGTCATAGTCAATGGACGGATAAACGTGCTCAAAATTAGGACAAAACTTATCTGGATTTAAACTAATTCATGTTTGTCAGTGAGCACTTGCTTATGGCTCATGTAAATCACCTTTAGCATATTAAAACCATACACTAAATCAAATCTAACAACTGTTGTTTAATCGGATGCATACATTATAAATATATTGTGCTTAAAAAAAGGTCACGCATCATTAGAAAGTCAAGCTGGCTTCAAGTCGGCCCATACTTGACGATGAATGATGCATGAGCCTGTGCTCTGACTAACTTATTGTTTACTGTATGAGGGTAAAACAATAAGCAGGAAAAAGGTGGCATGAAAGGTGCTGCCTCGAGCACGCTGGTACTGTAGGCGGAAGGAACGAGCAGCTCGGGCAGCCTATAGGATAATGTGCAGCCGGCTCCGACACTCAAAGGACCACCACCACATGACTTCCTCTAGCCTGCTTACTCTATAGAGCCTTAAGATTTAGGTCAACGGTCAACTTCCTTATGAAAGCACACATGTCCACAGTCGCTCTGTGACATTACAGATGACGCAACAAATCACTCAACATTCAACAATATAAAAACTTATCAAAAACAATACTGGGGCAGCACCTGTCAGCAGTTTTCATTGACAATGACTTGGCCAGATCACATCACGGATTTACACTGCTTTTTCATCCTGAGATTAAGTGCCTTGATTGGTCAGGTATTCAACCGACGGCATTACCCAAACACCCAAAATAATATCTTATCTCAGGAACAGTTTATAAATGAAAATTCCTCTATATACCTTGCTTTTAGCTGTACTACCCATCCTCCTGTTAAATCTCTGCTGTAAACATTATTTTTTGTTAGTGATTAATACATTGACTACTTTATCAATGAATCATTGGGTCAAAAGAACTCAACAATTTGCCAAACAATTTCTGAAAGCTGAAAGCTCATGATCAGACCAACAGTCTAAATGATAAACAATAAAACTAAATCTGTTTTTAATTCTACACTGAGCTATAAAATGGCATGTAGACAAAGTTATCACGTTTCCTATACAACAACATCACTGTATAAATGATAGCCTTGTACACGAGCAGTGAGAATGTTTATAATGCAGCCTTGGCTTATTAAGCTACTGGTTTAACATGCTGGACATACTAACACTGAGTGAGGAGCAGAGAGTCAGCTTGCTGCTACAAACTTCTTTATGCGTTCCGTGATAATGTTGTAATGGCACCGGCGAGCCTCCAACATGCTGGAGCTGCAGAGAAACAAACACGTCCTGCTGCCTGTGACTTCTCACAATGTTATCAAGTGAAAGGGGGAAATGGAAACAATGACATTAAATAACTATTTGGGCAAAATCTTTTCCCTCTATCTTTCCCAATGTGAATTGTGCTTACATTGTGTTGTATCCCTTTGAGCCATTGATACTGGCTGCCTTCCATTTGTGCAAGTCATGCTGATTTTCTCTGGTCACAGTCCAGGCGTGTGTTTGCCAAGGCAACTAGGGCAGTGGGTGAGGAAGTCAAGTTCTAAAAAGACTTTGAGTCAGTGGCCAGCTGCGTGGATCTACTGTGCAAACTGACCGCTCACCTCATCAGTTTGCTTACTGAAAAACATTTTGTGTCTACTCAGAACCAGTGAGGGGAAAAAAACAACTGGACAGGAGGAGCAGCCTATAAATAACAGCGGTCGGCAATCAGAGCTGTGTGCCAGCACAGAAAACCAAGTACCTGAAGCAACAGTTCAATGTGTGCGCTTTTGCTGCTAGAGCCCTTAAATGTCAAGCATTGTGATATCAGAACATGATACGGTAAGGTGACAAATATACAGCAGTGACTACGCTGAGCAGGGTTAGCTTAGTGTTCAGTCTATCATTTTTATGTGCTAATCCTAATCCTTTTACGGTCTGACTCTTAACCTCTCTCTGCCTTGACCTTAAATGCAAGTGCCAAGGTCAAAGCCATGCCATCCTCTACAACTTTGTATCCCAGTGAGTCTGCAGTGTTCATTTATTTAACTTTATAATGCATTTACAGACCAAATGAAGCACGAGTGATTAAGCAAATGAAAAATAAAAGTCATTTTAAATTCCTCTGAAACAGAACGGCCTTGTGAGGCACAAAGTTTAGATAAGACAGACACTTCAGACACTTTGTGCAAGGTTAACATCAACAGCCCTGCAATAATCCTGACGTGAATGTTTAGTTTGTGTCCAGACTTCTGTAATGTTCAACTTTATGATTATTCTGACGGCTGCAGCTTCTGTATTGCGTTATACTGAGAGCTCTTTTTAATATGTGCTCTTTTATTGATATATGGATTGAACAAAAACACCTCTCAAACAGCAGTCTATAAACAGACCATTAAGTTGATTTAACACCTCTCAAACAGTCTCTGTAAAACCCAGTCACAACAAACTGTGCAGGATTTATTGCAGTGTTGTTCTATTAGACTACATTAGTTTTATCCTGACCTAATAAACTGGTTTTCATTTTAAAAAAAAACAAAACAACAAAACAAAAAGGAACTCAGCCTAACTTCTGCTCAATGAAGTAGTGACAAGTGCACTTTGGAGCATTTCCCCGAGGAGAGGATGGGGATGGAGGAGAGACTCATCCTGGGTCAGTCTCATGCCACAAGGTCAGAGTGACCAGATCTGGTTAGAAGAAGAGCTGAAGGTCACACGCAATCCGACGACCGTGCTGGAGCAAGGTTGACATTGCTCGGAGCTGACGTAGGCTGCTTTATAAAATACAGCACACGGCAGATAGAGAAGAGTAGCTGTTAGAAATGACTACCAGGGTGTTGGGCGACTCGCTTATTGTGTCAGAGGAAAGAGCCTGAAAATGAGACTAACCATCACTACAGATGTTTTCTCAGAAAACATGCCTTGGTGAAACAGAAGCTGCCCACAGTTTCCTCATCAGCTTTGAAACAAGCAGGTCTTCCTCCCCACAGAGGATTGCTCTGTCTATTATATATCTACCCATTGTGTGTCTGTGTGGGATACTGAAGCCAATTTATCACAGCAGCAAAACTTTGATTTTACTGCCTTTCTACTGTGGGGTCAGAGGTGGCAGTCTGCTATAGAACAGCCTCGCCATGGATGATTCAGCAGGACAGTTAAGTCTTCGTACAGCCTGACATGGTCACGCTCATCCCACCGTTTGCCAAATGAATGCAGCGCCTTCACACACAAAAAGAGAATAAAAGAATGAATGCGCCATGGCACACACAAAATTTTAATAAGTGTGAGCAGGGTGGCTTTCTGTGTTTGTGCGTGTGCATTTAGCAGCAGCAGCGTGTTTTCCCTGGAGCTGTATGATGTGGAGAACATGTGCATGTGTGTTATACAGTCCCTCTGCTTCATCATGCTTATGAATGCTGCCAGTCTAACCTCTGTGTATAGTTTTTCAGGTATAGCTAAAGTAGCTAAAATTAATGCAGTATAATCCAACACATCCTGTAGAGTCAAAACAGTAACTTAATTAGTGAATGCCTCAGTCTCCAAACCTGACCAGCAAATATTTTGACTGTCATTTTGACTTTTCATTTAAAATATTTTTTAAGCAAAAATGATGATTAGAGTAGCTGCTTTTCCATCTCTTCTAATAGTCAAGTTACTATTGTTTAGATTTTGTGCCATTGTTGGGGAAAAAAACCAAATGGAAGATTTTTTTAAACAGTTTTCCGACTTTTTTAAATTGAGCAGACAGTGAACCGAGAACACTGCAGCCCCACTGTCCTCCTAAATTGGACAATTATAAACAATATAATGTTCAGATGTTCACTCCAGTTTTTATTAAATGAACAACCACCTAAACACCAGTCCTACAGTATCTTAGCATACTGTCTTTCAGCCATTAAAATGAGAATATGCTTGAAGCAACAGGACTCTACAACAGTTTCAATGAAACCTGAAACTTACAGTCTGAATGAATTCAGGATTTATTACAAGATTGTTGTAACAGACTGAGTGCAGGGCCTGAAAACTACATATGGAGAATGTTTGATAGTAAACACACCCCGAGTACGCATTCTGTAATATTCTTATGATCCACGGGGAATAGAAAGATATGCATCTACAAATATTAAATCTGTATTTATTGTTCAACAGCAACTATTCATGTACTGAAGATGAAACAAGTGCGTGCGTCACATGTTTGCAGCTGCTTTAAAGCGAAAGCCACACTGATGAGCTCCTCCCTGCAAAATGGTTCGTATTGGAGGAAATAATCCATTTTTCTGACACAGGGCATTAACCACGCTTTAACCCGCAGACAGAGGGGAATCAGCCTCTTACACGTAAAGTCAGGTCTAATCTGCAAACGGGACCAAGATACTGAAGGTAGTGGGACCATGCTAATTGAAGGGGTCTATTACAAAGATTATGTCCTTTTTGTTAATTGTGTTGGGTGCGGCAACACTGTCAGATCCATGCAAAACACACATTCAATTTGGTCCCGCGCAGGGTTTTTAACCCACTTTGTTGCGTGGAAGCAAAGTCCAGCGGGACACGCAGTGCAAACCTTGAATGAATGACTGCTACTCTAGATCAGGCTGCTGATGGTGTGTTCCCACCTGCTGCAATACTTACTTTTGTCCTTCCATTTATTGTGTAGTTTCCCAGTTTGCCGTTACAGTGTCTTATCAGGTCGTCCATGCGACTCATGAGAAAGCGGATCTTCTCGCAGCCGGCCTCCCTCCCCTCTATCCACGTGATTTTGTCACCTCGGATATCTTTAGTGGAGTCGCTCTTTTGACTGACAAGCTGTCCGTCTGTGAACTTGCCTGTTTTGTGCAGGGCTTTGACATTATCCAAAATGCCTTGGCCGGTCTCTGCTCCTAAAAAGTTGTCCACCACGCAGATGCCGTGCTTGTTCATACACGGGACTATGTACTCCGTGGCGAGTTTCTGAGGGGATGAGCTGGTTTGTCCGTTAGGTGTGGCGGTCTCGTTGGACCCGTCCTCTCCCGGTCTGTCTCCAGCCCCAGGCGCTTCTGTGTTTGTGGTTTGCGGCAAAGATGCGCCGTCCGCCTGCTCGGATTTTATCTTTTCTCGATATTTCTCCGGGTCCTTGTCATCCCCCGACGGCGGAGTCTGCTCGGGCTTCTGTTTGGGAAGCTGCGCCTTGTCCGCCTCTTTACAAATGAGCTTGTGTTTCTTCCAGTGCTGCTTCTGGTGCTCCTTGCTGCAGTAGAAGGAGCTCCGGCACCTAGCACACTTGAGGAGATTCTCCATTTTCCCACAAAGTTCACAGTACTGTCGGTCTCGCTCCAAATCGCTCTGCTGCTTCTCCATGTTTGTGGCCATAACGGGTGCACTGCGCCTTTAATTCCGATCCTTCACGCGCGCCCTGCTAACCGACAACTTTGGAAACGATCCACTGCCTCTGCCACGCTACACCGAGCGAGACCGAAAAGTTAGACTCAAAACCTCGCCATTTTACAACACTTGCTCTTCACATCTTGTATCAGTGAAATAATACGACCGCGTGTGCCCTGGGTCTGGCGTTTCGGGCTCGGTCTTCAGGAGGCATTTCTGTTTGCTAGCTGTCGGTCCGAGGCTAGTGCATGGCGCCGCTCAATGTGTGCTCAGCCCTTCTGTGGTCCTGCCTGCTCTGACGTCCACACACAAGCCCCGCCCCATCGGCCTTTCTTCACGGTCTGTCGGACAAATGATGACTCAAAAACGGCTCGAACCACGTGGAGTAGTTCATCGATGTCAAGACAGGCCTAAAGAGAGCGTGTCCTTGCACCTGTACGAAGATGTCCGCCTGCGGTCAATCAATAAAAGTCATATGTATGTCACCAAGCTTAGAGGTGTCTAGTCGCACTGTGACTGTGATTATTCTATGTGAAATATGTTAATTTATATATAGGCAGTAATGCAAAGTAATCATATAGCTCAACTAGAGGAACTGAGCATAATGGAAATATTTGTACTTTGCCGGAGCCTTTCCATTAATGCGAATTCGACTTTTATATATTGACTGATTAATTGCTCTGTAATTTATGTGTACTACAATATGGAATTGCCATTTTAATTTATAAGAAAAAAAATCTGACCCTTTAAAAAAAACAAAAAAACAACCAACTGCTGCATATTTAAATAAAAGGATTGTTTTAGTAAATCTGCATATTACAAAAATAGTCTGTCCTTGTGACCTGATCCAGGGAGGCCCACCTTTAATGCATACCAAAATTAAGGTGGCAAACTTATTTTCATATGATCCAAACTGCATAGATTTGGACAGGAAACATATTTTTGAAAGAAATATTGTGACGAAGGAAGGTGTGTCAGAAGCTCAAGGACAAGTGATGTGGTTTATTGCAGTTTTGGCTCGGAGCATTACTGTCATGTGCGGCACTGGTACACATTCTCTTCCTGCGGAAACACAGAGTCATTTCCCGTAGCCTGATTTATAAGATAATACAACAGAAAAAACATTACGAATACAGTTATGTTGATATAATTATAACTGATGCACTGGAAAACCAACAAGGCTGAAATCTCGAATGTAGGAGCTCGAAGGGAGCACTCGAAGGCATCATCACTCAACGTCAACGTCAGTGTGTTTGCCCTCATTCCTGGCTTGCATTTGTGAAATTCCTTTCACACAACAAAAGAATATTCTGCTCTAAGATGTTGCTGTTGTTGTAATAGACTAACAAGGTAATTAGTGGGCGGCTTGTGAAGCTCATGATTGTGCATAAGAGGGGCTATAATTGACTATCAGAATGCAGATTTTAATACATTTGGGTTGAATTTTTATGAAGCACAAATTTATGTTAGGAGTAATACGCCATATTCGTGGGGTCGACTACTCCTCATACAAATACGTGAAACGGGTGTGAATGACAGGGAGTGTGCTGTGTGGAAGCAAGCGCAAGCTCAAGTTGGCACCCGTCGTGCGGCACGTACACAGTCTGCAGGAGTCCCTGGAGGAGGGGTTACTGGAGAGAAGCGAGTAATCTGATCAAGAAAGGTTGGATGAAACATTTAATAGCAACAAATCACAAAAACCAATCCAGGACGGCGGTCTTGATATATCTGGTTGCTCAATCTGGATTTTGACCAAAAACAGAAAGTGTTCAGGCTGAAAGGGCGGGCCTTTGTCAGTCCGTATTGAATACATTTAACGCAACATCACGCATGAAATTAGTGTAGACAGTATCTACAACAATCAGCCATGCATGACACGAAATGCTTTATTTTAAAAAACACAAAAACAAGTGCAAACATATAATTGGTCATATTCCAGAAATAGTTTTACATCTTTAGAAAAACAATTGTTGCTGATCTCTAATTTTAATTATTTGTAATTGTTTAAAATCAGACTCAGCAAACAGAAATAGTTTACTAACTCGGGAAACAATTGTTGTGAAAACAATGCTAAATTTCCGCTGTATTACTACAACTCCCATGATGCACTTCTCCATTTCCGGCCTACGCGTGTAAACGGCGCAAAAGCCCCGCGAGTAATGAGGACCACACATTTGCCTGTTATTAAAACACAGTTAACGCGATTTCTTTCTCATTATAAGATATTTAGGGTTTATTCAGAGTGTTTATTGTTACTCAGAGGTGGTATTTTTCGTGTGTAAACGGAGCTGTTTTATTTGGTATCCCTGATAATTCCAGACAGATGTGAAATACGTTACTGTGCCTCGTTACCTTAGTTCGGCAGCACGAGCTTCAGGGGATAAAACAGTGCAATTTTAACATCAAACGAGCCTAAAACTTTCAAATTTATTAACCAAATCGATTGCAACACTGGAGGCATGAACAAGCGAGAAAGTAAGTCCAACTTTTGAGACTGAACTAAGAACAACAACGTGTTCGTGTTTGTTTTTTGGTTGTCATCAGCTCGGATAACTCCGCTAGATATGCATGTCAATGTTAACTAGCTGGCTAACAGTATACAAAGTTAAGCTAACATCCATAATGCTAAGTGTGAAGAGCGCACTGCAGTGGATGTTGATGTATAAAGTGCCAGTCCTCTCTTAATACTGCATTATTTAGTAATATCATCAACCTGGCTTCCCAGTATAGCTCACACTATGGATCAACGTATAGATGATTTTCGTTATGGATCAGTCAGCTCATGTCTTGGTTTTACACATATTCAGAAACCTTAAATTACCAGAGCGGCATTCTAAAACACAAGGGTACTGAATATACAGCCATGGAAAACTATCAGCACACAATTTAATACATATCTGAGAAGCTGAAACTAAAATAATCAATCTATTAGTTTTATGTGCGTATGTAAATTCTTTCCATTAGGTTTTCCAACTGAAAAGTCATGTTATTTACCTCTTACCTGGATCCATCCCATTAAATTCCATCCTATGAAATATCCCAAATCCTACAACTCTCAAAATACAGATCTGTAATGTCTTTCCTTAATCCTACCGTGCCATACAAACACTCTTATGTTTCAGGCTCCATTTCCACCGTTTGTAACTGTGACTGTCTATAAACTTAAACCATTTTATATATTTAAAGTCTTCTGCCCAAGTCACAATAACCCTGATGACTTGACCGCGGTATAACCAAACTGATGTTCATTTTCAAAAGTGTTGGTGTCAGGATAAAATGATTAACAAGAGGCATTTTTGCTGAACATAAACTGCAGAATCACCTGTTTCTTTCCACCTCATGCCAGGTGAAGGATGTTCCCAGAAAAATGCTGATGCAGTGCAGGATCGTGATGCGAGCAGAAACCCATCCTCACCTATTCTCAGTGCATTCAAAGGTACCTGTCTCCTCAGGGTTTTGATGCTCTTTTTGTATTACATTATTATAGTATATAATATAATGTAGATTACTTTATTCGTTCAGCTGTTCTGTTTTCATTCGTCAACATTTTGTGCCCCTCTTTTCAGTTTTCCAGCAGGAGCTCGATACCAAACACGACAAATATGAGCGTCTTGTTAAGGTCAGTCGAGATGTCACCATCGAGAGCAAGAGGACCATCTTTCTTTTACACAGAGTGACGAGGTATGTATAGTTGTAGAATGACATCTTGATTATTGCAGTTTAGTTTGATAGGATGAGAGATTTCTTCAGTTTGTCTGCTGAATTTGATGATGTACATGCTGTCACATTATAGTTTTGCTTGTTCTGTTTTCAAGAGGGTTACCCAGTAACATTAAAGCATTTCTTAAGTCTTCCACTTTAGAGAGAGTTTATATTTTTACAATGACGGCATGAAAATTTGTTTGGTTTTTTTGTGTGTGTGTCGTTTTTTTTTTTTAAGTGTTCCGGATGCAGAGGACGTTCTGAATGAAGCAGACGTGAAACTGGATGGAGTGCGGCAGAAAATCGGTCAAATAGCTGAAGAGCTCAGAGGAGAAGACATCTATCAGTTTCACAGAGCATTTTCACCAGGTGAGTGTCTGTAAACCTCAAAAATTATACCCTAAAATAGCCGTACACTGCAGTTTTGCATGAAGAGTGCATGTAAAAACGTTAACGGTTAAGTTCTTCAGAAAAAAATAGTTCTTGATATCATGACATCAAGATTAAATGACAGGAAAATCCTCACTGGTCATTTTCCTCCGCTAATTCATCAAGTAAATCACATTTTATTAAACAAATTTAATTTCCCAGATCAGTGCCTGTATAATTTTAATTTAAATGTCAAAAAATAGCCTTGTGGTATTTTCCACAAGGCTATTTGTGGAAAAGCCTGGGACCTAAAATATGTCCCAGGCTGTTTTAGCAATCCTGAATTTACTTCATTTAACTCTTAAGAGACAGGACTGTTGAAATGATCCTATGTAGCATTTAATAAAGTAATTAAGTATTTAAAGTATGGTAATTTAAATGAATCCGTCTCATACTCCACTGACTATCCCAGTGACAGTGTTTGCACTTAACTAAACATTAAACATTTGATAAGCTCAGCTCAGCCACGTTGCCAGAATAAACATGTGTCCTTTATAGTACCTTTGATGGGTTTCTATCCAGATGCTGAAAAACACAAATATTCTTGTATAAACATGTAGTTAGTAGCTTCAACATGAAGCTACATGCTATTTACTGATTTAGTGGTTGAATTTGTGTCATGATGTTCAAAATATTCTCATTATCTTTGTTAAATTAAAACAATCTTTGTTAGTTTAGATGCAGATTTAAATTTATTTTCAGTAACTACTTCATGTTATGGCTGAGATTATTTATAATATTCGCCAATCCCTTCTTGTTCCCGGTCATGTTCTTAGCACCAGTTGGTCTTTAGTTGCATTGCCATTGCCTTTTGCAAGCCAGAGACAAAGATCTGGTCCAGACGTCCTGGTCCCTCTCAGGCTGAACTGTATTAACTGAAGTGATTTCCTACAATTAAATCTTGGACCATCATCCGGTTAAAATGTTATTGACTGAGCTTTACAGGGTCATTTCTGCAGGTATATTTTTGTATTTTAAATGTTTTATTTATTTAAGTGTTTCAACAAACACAAATTGTCAAGTAAGAAGAAAATCAAACAAAACAGCTATTGAATTATAAACATACCAACATAAATAAATGCAATTTTTGGAAAAACTGTACTGTATGTGCATATATACCTGCCAACATGTACATACTTAACCATATGCTCATACAAATAAATACAAATATCTTTTTATAAGGGACAAAAACAGAATTTATATTTTACAAAAATAGTGTATGTTGGCCTATATTCTATCAGCACATCAATTTGTTACATTAATACGCTTTAAAAACCCATTTGATCACAAACTCATCAACCCTGCCCCAGCTGGATACGTGAGAAGATGGTTTCACTGGAGTCTTCACACCCCTTAATACAATCTGTCAATTCTGAAGCTCAGCAGCTACAGTTAAGCAAATGTACTCTGGGATTCATTTCATTCAGCGTAATAATAAAAGCCTAATGTGAGAAACAAGTTCCAGTGAGTTAAAAACTGAGCTTGAGAAAATGATCTTTGCTCTGCTGTTATCTCCTCGATCTTCCTATTTGTGCTGTAGATGAATTGTAAAGTCGCCGACAATGTGAGAGCGGGACCTTGATGCAGGCCTGGATATGATAGACACACCCTCTGATAAACTTGTTATTCCTCTAGTATCAGTATCAGTTTTTGTCGGCGTAGCCAAAATGTCTGCAGAGTTTGGAGAAAAACATCACTGGGAGCGAGAGTGAGCTGTTATCTAGCAGCTGGGGAAGTCATTTTTAGATTGTGGTCACTCAGGAATCACCGCTGCATCCTCCGCGACGTGACCAGTGGCAGTTCCCACCAATTAGACGCTTCATTTTTTTCCCCATTTTTATCGTCTTTATTAGATTGAGCCTGGGCTCACTGCACGGGCTCTCCAGATAATCTTGGCTGGACGTGGAGTCTCCAGGCATGTGTAATGGGTCTGCTCTTTTTATATAAGGACCATTAAAGATACTGTGGGCTAAATCTGAACATAATTGCTGCCGATAACAGGGCAGAGCGGCTCTTTGATAAACTCTGTAGCTTGACTTAGCTAGAGGTTATGAGACAGTGCAAACACAAGTGCACTGATGGGGCATTTCCCAGAGTTCACCTGTAACTGAGCGAACCACTCTGTGGTCAAACATTAAGCTCAATCAATTTGTAAATCATCTGTGGACATTCTCACACCCCCTGCCCTTAACTTTTCCAACTGCTGTGCCAACAAAACCTCTTGGATTCCAGCTTTTTCTTTGAGTCATTGTTTAGACATCATCTCCAGTAATATTTGTTGCTTTTTTTTTTCTCTGGGTCTCAGTGACCAAAGGTGACTGCTGCTTCAGAGTAAATAGCACGAACAGCTCCTGGCAGTAAACTCAGGAACTGAACTCCGCCTGCCTGCCTCAAAGCCTGTGTAACCTTTTCATGTCATATCCTGTCCGCCTCAGATTCTGTTGTATTTTCTGGAAGCCAGTGTCACAGCTGTGGGGTCGCTGGCAGTGTTTTCACTGTATGTAGCCTGACTCTACCTCTATAACTATATAAATATTCTTGACAGAGCAAAAAAAAAAACAATGTTAAAGGTACGAAAATAGTCACAGAGCCGCATTAAGCTGTCGTCAGACTTGGAATAAAACATCCTGACTGGTGCACGGAAGTATGCGCAGTCTCCAACGGGTGCAACCACTTTAGCTCCCTCGCGTCACAAAACAATGGATGGCTTAAAAGTCATTTATTAGCCTTAAACATTTGATCTAATTTCATTTAGCTATCTCTCACTGTCTTGCACTCAATTCCTTGAAACCTGCTAGGATTTAACTGTAGATTTAAATGGACTCGTTCTAATAATCATAAAGCCGCCGCACAGGACTGCAAATACACGACTAACTAAACTAAAGACGATTTGTTAAATTGTTTAAAAAACATCTTAAAAGGGTTTTAAGAAGCATTAAATGCTGGCGTCAGATAGTAGGTTATAGTGCAATGATCTAAACATTAACAGTGTATTTACACACATCTGTATGCTGCGCCTTAAGTGACTTAAATGAATGTTTCACTGCTGCACAGTTAGCATCATTTGCTAAACTTGTTTGACCTATCAAACATTTTACCATTTTAAGCTTCTTGACTGTACATGGAGACAAACATTGCATACCTTGCTCAGCTCACCAAGGGTGCAGTACTGCTAGCTTGATCATCACACTTCACTCTGTGAGCTAAAAATAGCAGTGGGAAGCCGCTGACGTAAGTCCGTGCACAAACAGTCGGTAAAGAGACAAATATCCATGCAATGTTTATTTACACTTACAGAAGACTTGTCTGAAATAACTGGATTCTGTGTTTAACAAAAATGTTAATAATTCCTAATGAGACAAATATTTTAGTCAAAACAAGGTTAAAAGTTAACAATACTATGTATGACATGGGATAAACACATGCACCGATGTTTTCTCCAATGTTTTTGGATGATGTGAAGTGAAGCGCATCGAGGAAGTGGTGATATTTCACTCCTAGCTACTTCACTGTCCCAGCTGTCCCGAATGCGGCGCAGCGGATGGCCTGCTGGCTTAGGCTCATGTCACTGCCGGTGCGACTGGGACTAAAAACAGAATAAAAGCAGTGAAAGTTATTCCCAGTGAAGCGGAGATGAACCACGGTCTCCTCCGGGGCTCTCTGTAGCACGCCAGGGTTAGCTACGTGGAGATACGAGGCCTTTTGAAGTTCAATTGCCGCTCCGAAAGTAAACTTTGGACACAAAGTCTTCCGTCCTGTGATTATTTGATTGTTGTTTACACAGGGCCAGAAAACAAATGAGGGGGTCATCCCAGCCCGCCACAAAAAATGGCCACTGTTGTTCAGTCAAAAGACAGTCACAGGAAACAGGTTTTATTTGAGTCACTATCTACAGCTGTGATCTATACAGTGCAGACACCATGTAGTGTTTACACACACTCTGCGTGCAGTGCTCATTAGATACAAGTGACCCTTTAGTAATTGTAGAGTATTAGTAGTAATAGGATTGGTAATAGCATATGATTAATAATAGCAATCAGAAATTCAAATAAATGGTGATAAATAAATAAATAAAGGCACCCACCATCCTCTAAAGGATTTCGATTGAACAGCTGGAGCTTCCAAATTGTCGTGATCACTTACAATGGGATTTCGTGCATTAGGGATCCAGGAGTACGTGGAGGCCGTCTCCTTCCAGCACTATATCCGTCACCGCAGCCTTATCAGCCTGGAGGAGATCAACGCCAGACTGGTGTTCATGAGGACAGAGAAGGTGGATCCCAAGGTAACGTAAAAGAGGAGTTTAAATTGCTTAAATTGCATCACTCTGTTAGTTTTCTCATTTCACAGAGTGTTCCCCATTTTTTAAGGCAAGAGTCGCTGCCACTCTCATGTCCGTAGGCCTAACATCAAGCTGCAGCCAGCAGGTGATATGTCTAGCTGAGTGTAAAACCTGGCTTTGTCCAAAGGCGAAATCAGTAGCTTCATACTCGAAACATATTTATGAGAGTGGTTTCAATCTTCTCATCCAGATCTCAGCAGGAAAGGAGTTAACCATATATAATAACAACAATGACAACAAAAACAACAAGAATAATAATAATAATAATGTTGAATGGTCATTTTACATGATTTTAGTTTTCCTTCCCCAAAGGCAACATTGGGTGTTAGTGTGTACCTAATTTCTACACTTTATATGTCATTATATCATTTTATCCTGCCCGCCTGATGCCTTTGAAGATTGGGGGGGGGGGGCTTTTTGGAGACATTGCTTGAACCGTGATATTTGGTGGTAAAAGCATCATCATATATGAGGAAAATTGGGCTTTTTCATGGCGCAGGGCTTTAGCTGGAAGCACAGCTACACAATGTAACAATGTGAGTATTGTTGTCATTGTCAGTCTTAGGATAAGATTTCTGTGCACAGTTTCTCATCGTGTTTTTCATCTCAGGGCTCAGCTGAAGCCCTGCCGCCCGGCGCTCAGGTCCTTACCTTCCAGGTGACACCCTCAGACTACCTGCTGGGCGTGGCCGATCTGACCGGGGAGCTGATGCGGATGTGCATCAGCAGCGTGGGCAACGGCGACATTGACACACCCTTCCAGTTGAGCCAGTTCCTGCGCCAGATCCACGACGGCTTCTCCTACATCGGAAACACAGGCCCGTACGAGGTGTCCAAGAAGCTGCACACGCTGCGACAGAGCCTGGGCAAAGTGGAGGATGCCTGCTACACCCTGCGCGTCCGCGGCTCGGAGATCCCCAAACACATGCTTGCCGATGTGTTCTCCAGCAGGACCACACTCATCGACCCTGAGGAAGGGGTTGTTTAAGCCCCGCGCAGCTTCAACATCATTATGTTGGTGTCATTGTCTGTTGTTTGATGATGGTCTGTATTTTTAATGAGATTTGACAGATGTTTAATGTGTTTGGTGTCTTTTGTTGTTGTTACAATAATAAAACAGCTTTACTATAATAGACAATGTTATTTTTTCTTTGATAAAGATCTGATGACTTCATTTGTTTTGCACGAATAAAACTTAAGTGCCAATTATACTACGCTCTCCCAGTTTTTAAGCTGCTTTGATAGTGTGTGTGTGTGTGTGTGTGTTTATTTTATTTTCCTCTCTCTGCCCTTCCCTCTCTTTATCACACACAGATAATCTAAGGTAAAACCATTGGCTGCCTGCACTCCCTGCGCACTGCGTGGAGGAGGAACATGTGACCTTTGTACATTGTACGTGCCTATTCTCTGGTAGGCCTGCTGGCACACACACACACACACACACACACACAACCCCTTGCCTCCATTATACCATCTTTAAACAAACCTAGCCACAGCATTAATTCAAAATAAGGTTTGGAGCACGCTGAGACAGATTCCTGGCAGAGAGCTGATATCCTCTCGCTGTTTCTTCCTCACCTAACGGCATCAATTATTAGCATCCAGATGGATGTCTGAGGCAGGGTGTAACGATCCAGCCGTGTTCGTGGAGAGCCACAGTAACGTCTGCGTCATCCACTGTCAGTAACAGAGGCTCTTATTCAGGCTTGAGGAAACAAGATATAACTTTAGAGAAACGGTCACTCCTGAGTCTAATTATCCAAACATTCAGGGATAAATAGCAAGTCTGCCTGTGGAGGTTTTGTAGTTTCCATCCTCTGCAGGAGCCGTTGAGCGTCATAGCCTACGATTGCTCATTGCTTACGCCGTTATCAGGAGCCTCAGCAGATTACATGCATCCGTCTCTGCGTGCAGGAAAAATGTGAGATATTTGTTGTTTTGTTTGCAAATAGTTTAGTATTTATCCACAAATGAAAATCATAAAGGATTTCATTCCTCTCTGTGTCTTTTCTGAAGAATGAGCGATAAAATGTTTGAATATGGTTAAATTCTGCTGCCTGGTGGCCAATACCAGTACTACACACAGACGGCCTGGATCCTGTCCCTTACGAGATGATTGCCAGACATTTTATAGTAATGAGATGTAATTTAATAAAACACAATACTACAAATCATAACCATGCACATGTATAATATTATTAGGTGATCTTCTGAAAAGGTTTTTGAATTTTCTTCATGATTGTTTTGGCATTTAATTCAATTAATGCATCCAAAAACCGTGCCATTATATTGCATATTGACTAGTGTATTTATGTAATGATAACAACAACAACAACAACAATAATAATAACAACAACAACAATGGTTCTGATTTGAAAGACCCCCGTGCTTACACAAATCCAGTCTTTAAACAAAGTGCAAATGCTAAACATACAACACAGACTGTGAAGAAGGATCTGAGTAATAGAAGAAGTTCTCGTGGTTCCCTAAAAGCTTAAATCACTATTGAATATTAGTCATGGGTGACAGGGAGCTGCAACAAAACAAAAGAAAACAAAAGAAAAAAATCCCACAAAGTAACCAACGACATCAGTGTGTGTGGAAACAAACCCTATGCTCAGATGTGTGTGAAGCCTGACATCTCCTGGTGAAAACAGAATTTACTCCATAAAGCACAGTTATGGCCAAAACAGAGAAATACAATGTTATTTCTTGCAGTTTTTAGTAGATAAAACTCAGTTGAAATTAATAATTGCTAAAACATTCAAAAGAGAATTAATTTTTTTTATTAATAATATAGAAAAATAGTTTTCAATTTCTTTAATGTCTCCCAGCCTTCTATCAGCCTGTTTATGGTAATAAATCTCATGTTAAAATCATGTTCCTAATTTTTTATAATTGAAAAACCTGACATGAAGAATGCAACCAAGAGCAAACCATGTCCAACTGAACACAAACACAGAGCCAGCCAGCTCACCATCTGCCCCATGTGTCTGTCCTCCACATCATCTTCTCCATCAGTCTGACGATAGATACAAAATCTCATTCGGATGCCTCTAACGTGCATCAGACAATGACAATAGCACTGATAAAACTTTAAAATAGATAAATAAAAGTAATATAACAAGTACTTGAAGAAATATCAGTTGCTTGGTGAACATGTTTTGTCTGGATGCAGAGAGAAGCTGTTGGTTAAGCAGGAGGAAACACTGCGTAGTTTCATGAGTCATGAGTTGTTGTCCAGAGACAGTAAGCGCCTCTAATCTTTAATACTGGGCAGGTGATCTCACTCTGCAGAACATGCGTGGCAATGGATTTCATCCCTCCTGCCACACGGCTCTCTAACCCTCCATCGTGTGACCTAACTAAGTAAAGGCTGCGCTCTGTTGAGTCGCCCTGAACTGAGCTCTTCATCACAGAGTCTTGTCCATCAGCCAGGCGAGCTGAATGAAAGGACCATTCGGATGTGTGTGGGAAGGGGAAAGAAAAGACCCTGCTCTATGTGGGGTCTCTTCTCATTCATTCCCCCACTGCCATAAACAAAGGAGCACTTACACCAGGATGTGTTAGGGGGCGTCTAAAAATATGCAAGAATAACACACGATTTTGCACACAAACACTTTTTTTTTTAAAACCTGTGTATTTAATGAACATGACAGTACTTGTCTGCCAACATAGTGTAAACGCTGCAGAGACAAACGTGTCCATATGTTTGTTTATTTCATTCAGGTAAATAATTGGCAATCTATATTTGACACAACCATATACACAAGAAAGAGTTTAAATCTTTGCATTATAAAATAATATAAAACGTAACGATTGCGAGAATTTACAACAGCAACAGCTATTTTACCTAGTATTAGATGTTCTTTAAATTTAAATGTGAAAGCCCAGTAGTTATAACAATTTACCTTTAGAAACTGCTATGCAAAACCTAAAAACAACAATACTGACAATAATAATGGACATTACTTTGTCTTAAGTATGTGCATGAACTTCTAACATTGTTCTTGTGACTTTTGTAGGTGAAATAACATGTTTTAAATTATAATTATTCATCTGTTCCTCCACAAGCTGTTGTTCTAATGCTCTTAAAATTAAAGCGTATACTCCAACAGCAGCAGTTAAACCAGGCGATCTGTCCGCTGCAGTGTTCATAGGCTGCCTGCTGTAGTTATGAGGCGGTCTGAGAGAGTCTGGAGTCAAATTCCTGAACACGTAGGAGCTCCTCACGTTGCTCCAACACGACGCACGACGCAGGGGCGCAGCGACTAACGGACGGCTGATCGACTGATCGATGACAGTTTTATCCCGGCTATTACTTCCCCCATTACAGCACATCATCGGCTTTTTGTTTTATCCGTTTTTGACCAGCCCTACACAAATATGACATGAAGACCATCTTTTTCTCCTCAGACCGTCTGCTCGTGCGCAACTGGACCCACTTGTTCGCCACAGAGAGGAAATGTGAGAATCTGGAGTCCAAGCATCAATCCTTGTTCCAGGAAATGTTTATCACGGACAAACGAGCGCGTGTAAAAAGCCGGGTTCGCACGTTAGTCTAAAGCGAGGGAAAAAATAACAGCCTGGCTTTATTTTTCCACAACGGAAATGAGATCAGACCCATCGCCTGGCTCCGCTTCTTCTGAAACATGGTCGATGTAGAACCGGGATCGGACTTTGTTTGACTTGTGGCCACAAACAGCTTGCCGTCGGTGGAAAGATGTTTGCTGGACTCATGGGGCTGGAGTGTCACAGTAACTCTCTGCTTCACCACCGCGAAGTCGTGGAAGGTAAAAACCCCATGCATCTTGTTTTTAATCTGTCGTTAACCAAACAGTAATCACTTCACACTTCTGCGTATAGGGTTCCTATAAGATACTGATCGGCTCTAACCATTTGTCTAACATCACTGTAATGTCTTACACAAGAAAGGAGGAGGTAAGTCAGGGGTGATGAGATTCAACTGGAAAAAGCAAAACACAATAGCAGCTATAGTCGAGGGTCCCTACATGAGAGTGTGCGGGGGGCACAGAGTGGGTCTAAATATTGTTTTTCACCACTGTAACCAACTCGTCCAACACAAGAGCAGCAAGTCAACATGCTGGTTTGCACTGTGGCGTTCAGCGTCAGTTAATATTCAGTGCATGCCTCCAGGAAGAGGAGGATCTGTGTGGTGATATGAGCTGTCAGTGCATCATTCAGGTCAAAGGGGTCAAAGGCTTCCTACCATGAGCGATGCCAGGTGATGAAGTGGATTCTTATTCTTCCGAATATGCAGACAGTGTGGAGGCACACGATGGCACTCCCTTGTATTTTTTCTGTCCTGCCTAACTTATACTCGCATATTTCAGATACACTTTTGTCCATGGCATATTTCTGTTTATGACAGGACGCCCATAATATCTATATTTATTCAAATTTGGGAAAACAAGCTGTGTATATTCATGCTGAGACCTTGTTGTGTTTGATTCTTTACAGTTTCTTATCCAAATATTCAAAAAGCGACAAGAACACATAATCTTATCAAACAGGTAGCTGCTGTTTTACAGCGGAGGAAAATAGCATGCATTCACGCAGGTACAGTTTCACAAGCTTGTTCTTTACTTGAGTATCTTCATTTTCTGCTGTTTCATACTTGCACTTGGCAGCTGTTGTGATTTCATGCATATTGTCATCAGTTTAGTTTGTATTTTGATCTAACTACTCAGATATTTACATAATGTTTACATCTTAAGGAGATGAAATTACTCCATATATGAAACAAAGTTATGGGAAGCATCAGTACGGTAGAGATAAGGCCATCTCAAGTGACAGTTACTCACTAGTTACAATTGAAGTTTGTGTCAAAATAGAATTTGATATTCACATTTAACTGCACAAACAAATTAAACAGTATTTTTGGTTTTTGGGCATTGACATATTGTCAGTCTCTTACTGCTGTATCTTCACTCCACTTAGCTCAATCGTATTCAGCTGGTTTATGACCCTCATGTGACTGCACAGGAAGTGTGCAGCTGTTTATTTATAAAAGGATTTGCAGTGCAGAGACAGATAGATAGATAGCTAGATAGATCGATAGACAGACAGATAGATAGATAGATAGATAGCTAGATAGATCGATAGACAGACAGACAGATAGATAGATAGACTTTAGTCATCACCCCTTTTTAATTCCCATTACAGACTTTCACTTCCCTTTTCCTGTTACTGTGGTTGGTCACAAGTAATGAGATGTTGCACATCTGCCGAGCAGTGCTGCTTCTCAGGAGGCTGCTGACATGCAGATCTGCTGTGTGACTGTGTGTGTGTGAGGGTGCTGGGCTTGTTCCTCAAACGTTTGTGTTTTTATGAGATCCTCCACATTCCACCGCTCTTCGACCGAGGCAGTTTTAAGCAACCAATGGGACACAGTGTTTAACCAAGAGGCTTTGAGGAGGGCCTCTTTAATCTCCAAAGGTAAATAGTCTTGCCTCCTCTGGCTGAGATGCTTCTCAGACTTTGTGCTGACTTTATTATGCATTAGCAACAAGTTGCGGAGAGACTGCTGCTGTGGCTGCAGTGGGATCAGCTGGTCCTCAGTGCTGAACCACCTCAGGTCTCCTTCTGCTTATTTGCTGTTTCTGCCGGAATTCCTGGCAAACTATTTTAGCACAAAGCCTGGCAGGAAGCAGCAAATGACATACCTCTGAGGGGCTTCAACAGAGATGTAGATGCCCCCCAACACACACACACACACACACACACACACACAATAGGCCCTGAGGCATTTCCTTCCCCTTTACTGAGAAGAGCCGTGTTTGTGTAATCGAAGTACGGTGAGGATACTGTAACACTTTCTATCAGCGAGCCTTTCTCCTTTCAGCTGCGGAGCTCTTTGACTCTGTGGAGTGGGCTCTACTTTATAGCTTGACCACGCCAGATGGTGGGTGGTGTGTGGTCATATTTGTTGCCTACGGTGGGTGTTGGGTTTCTTAAATTGGTTATGGAACAGTGGCCACGTCTGCAAAGAAACACTAATGGAGCTGGATGTAACTTGAGCTTGAGTGCGGTGGTCCCAGTGGACAGAGGGGCTCTTATTTTATACACAGGCTGGGCACAATGGGAACACCCCCTATTTTACTCTCACTACAAACCCTGCCTTCAAATCAGTCTACAGTCACAACTCTCCCTTAAGTGGCGTCTCATTGTGTCTCTTCCTCTTCAGTCACATGGGATGGTTTAGGCGTGACATCACTGGAGGTCATGGGGGGGTTGAGCAAGAAGCTGTGGTTGCTTTGTAGTGGTCATGGTTTATTTCATGTGCTGCATTCCTGTCTCGCCATACAGCTGTGGACACATATTTTATTTAAATGTGCTCTACTTAAAAATAATATTCACAGATTTTAAGAGATGATAATTTATCATAACACATCTGTAGAGACATCAGCTTGATGGTAATGCAATATGATGTCTTTACAGATGTGTTTAATTGTTGCTGATGACAGTCTAAAACTGCTCGTGTTTACAATGACACTAGCATGAATGCTCCCACTGTTTTCAGCACAAAAGTCTATGCAGCAGTGTGCATCTTGTGTGTGTGAGTGGGAAGAGAAAATTGAGAGGCAGAGAGAGAGAGAGAGAGAGCAGCGCAGCTGTACACAAAGACGCTGTTCATTCCCAACATATCAGCCCGGCTCCCTCTCTGAATCCTACACATTATGTGTATTAGTCACGTGAAGCCGCGGCAGGTGTTTGGCCCTGAACAAAAACTGGTCTTTATCATCCTGCTCCACTTTCAGACCAAATGCTCTTTACGCTGATGTTTTATCACTTCTCATTGCTAGGGGTCAGCCACGCCTGTCTGCTGGATCTCTTTCTGTCATCAACCCACCTGAACCCTACTAAAGGACTTCCCCGTAATGTTCCCATAATGCAGTGAACCTAAGACAAAATATTCATTTTAAATGATATGCTTGCTTGCTCAGCTTGATCCATTTTACGTTTCTTCCCTAGCACAGATATCCCCAGCAGCTATTTTAAGCTGCGCTAATAAGACTAGGTATCGTATAATAGGAGGACTCACAAACATAAAGAGAATTATCTCTTGCAGTTTTCTGTGGTTTCTCTCGGGTCTACAAAGCGCTTTAGCACCTTTCAGCTCATTGTTTGTGTTTTATGGTCCCAAGCTGTTTTGGTTGAGTCTCGCTGCTCTCATCAAACTCAGCTGTAGCAGCAGTTTTAAGCAAATATGCCACTAGAAATCCACCGTAGGCTACCTGCTCAGCATCAAACTACGGCCGTCTTCAGGATGTGTAAACCATATGCTAACATGTTAGCTCTATCAGTTTGACTGGGGGATGCAATAATATGTCAGTGCTGTCTTTAAAAGCTTGTTCCACTGCTGCAAATCAAACAGTGCTGCATTAATCACACTGATTTTGTATGAAATGTGCTACCATGTTGCAGCACAGGCTTACAGCTTGTCCTTTCCTTCAGTCTTCCTAGCTTCAATCTTAACAGCTTTGCTTGCATCAGAGCATATTTGCTTGTTTCTTTTGGTCAAACAGATATTTGGCATTGCTTCCACTGAACCCCTGAAATACCTGTATGCCCCACCAGCGTGGCCCACACACCCAAAGCTTGAGACTTAAGGCAAACACTGATGCGTTTTCAAAGATTCAAAGATTCAAATGTAACTTCAGGAAATGTTGTTCCTGCAGCTAACTCATCCACCGAGAGGCGTGTCTTTAGTCAAAATGACTGTGTGGCTTTGGTATTTCCCAACAGCTGGAGTTGCACTGTGGGAAATGTCACACAGCTGCCTAAGTTGTTTTTCATTCAGTTAGCAATGCTAGCTTTAAGAGCCTAGCTGAACAGCATTCTGGTTAGGAGTATTAACAGCATGGTGTTTTTACGTTCTTGTGTAATTTAGAGTCACATTTTCCCGATGTACCCTGTGACTGCACAGTTAATCCTATGAGCTCATTCTTTATCTTTCTCATGACCGTGTTGTCCTGCTTAATGGTTAATCTCTGCATCGACAGGTGGCAGAGCATCAGGGACAGCTGGCGGCACCGGTCGTAAGAGGCTCCACCGAAGACCAGGGTACATGAGAGGAGAGCAGTCCAGACTACAGAGCACTATTCATGGGCAGGAGGAGGAGGAGGAGGAGGAGGAGGAAGGGAGGACCACTTGCATTAGGAATGGAAAATCTGGACGTCACACTGACATCACTGAGGCAACCAGCACCCAGACGATGAGTCTAACGCCTGCTGTCAAACTGTCCCTAATGAATCAACATCAGCCTGATAAACTTGCATGTAGCTCCTGGAAGAGTGACAGTTTTCTTTGCTCCACTACCCGTCCTCTTCCCCGTGCTGACTGCCGTGCCATTAATGGTACATCCGGCCCCCAGGGTCCATCCACCCTGCCACGGAATGGGCTCATCTTAAACCCAAGCCCAGCCCTCCCATCCTCACCGCAAGACTCATTTAACTCCAGCTTCAGTTTCATCCAACAGTCTCTTAACACCAGCCAGAGTAAAGACACAACCACTGCTGCAGCAGCACGGGAATCAGAACCACTAAATCAGTCGAATAAAGCACTTAGTTCGCCACAAACCAAACCAGCATCCTTGTCCATTGAGCATAACGTCTCCAAGCAGTCAACCTCTGTCCAATCACTGTCCTCCTCCACTCCACGCAGCCAGGCAGACAGGGAGGAGCCGTCTGGAGGCAGCAGGTTTTGGCGGGAATGTCTATGGGACGGCAGGGAGGTGACGTCCGACCTGCCTGACTGCGACTCTCTGGACATAGAGATCACCTCCTCACTGTCTGTGGACTCAGACACAGCCTCTGCCTCTTCTGTCACCTCAGGCTACGAGAGCGCCACGCCTGCCTCGGACCAAGGCTGGGACAACCTCTTGAAGAAGTACGAGGTTGTGCTGCAAGACTGCCTGCAAAACAACCGCACTCACACTAAGGTGGGCTCCTGATTGGCTGCTGCTGTGAAGATGAGATGCAGGGCTCTAGTCACAGTCACAATCACAAAGACCAGGATCAGAGTTTAAAATGACACTAAAGCATATTAAAATGTTTCAAAGAAATAGTTTAATAGTTTGACATTTTTGGAAACACACCAGTGATGTGTGTCTGCTCTCTTTTCCAGTGTTAAGAGAGAACATTGATATAATTTTCATGTCTATACAGTAAATATGTAGCTCAAACCAGCAGCTGGTTAGCTTATTACTAGGAAACTGGCAGAAACAACAAGCCTCCTCAGTCCAAAGGTGTTTAAAACTGTCTACCAGCTAATCAACAAACTCTAAAGATAAGTAATTAATGCTACATATCTTTATCTTTGAATATGTACAGGAACTGAAATATAAAAAGTTGCATTTTTTGCTGGATTATGTTACAAACTCTTTGTAATTTGATCCTGTTTGCAGTCTGTGCTCAACAGGCTAACAGGCTGCTGGCTTAAGTTTAATGTTTGCCGAATAGACAGGGAGAGATATCGATGTTCTCAGCTAACTCTAAGAACTCGAACTCTAACAAAGCCAGCTCTCAAATTGTCAAACGTTTTTAAAGACCAAGAGCAAACTAGGAAATTAGTTTTCCCTTTTTTCCCCTGACGGTTAACACATATCTTACTGAGCATCTGAAACACACACAAGCACACACATATCAGCAGTTTTACACTTAGGTGTATGCTTCCAGATTAGACTCCTTGCTCACAAGCCTTTGTCAAATGTTACACAGCAAATAGTGAGGTTTACCTCCTCAGGCTGATTGTTTTTATTATTTTTGGTGGCAAATCTATTCAGTGTGCAGAAAGGACAAGCATCTGCATGTGAATCAGAATTTCTTAAGTGCCTAGAGTTTATGTACTAAACAAATTAAATGCCTTTAATTTGTCTGTAACACACACGTTGAGACACAGCCTGTCAGCAATATTTCTTACAGATAAAGAGCTTTTAAACTTCATAACCAGTTCTCAACTTGCTGACCCGTTGACACTTTTGAAATGAAGGTTATTGCACCCACACTTTTTTTTTTTTTGGTCTGTGGTGACTGTTTAAAGAGCGTTGCCCTCTGGACTGTTTGGTAATCCGCTCTGTCTTCTGTCTATTGTGTGTCCCTCACAGATTGAGTCCATGATGTTGAAGCTGCAGAGACTCCAGCAGAAAGCCATTTTGGATGACGACTATGACGCAGGTGAACTAAGACTTTCACTTGAGCCGGTGCTGTAATAACTAGGTCATTTCAGCTTTTGCTGATGAGATACTGTATCTGTGGAGGGACTGTGCAGAGCTTGCCTGGAACTAGCTTGAATTTCAGGCATTTTCAGTTCTTTTCATTTGGTTTTGCAAATGAACTTTTTTAATGTTTAGATTTTTAAGAATGATTTTTTACACCTCCTCATGATTTTTAAAAACTTTTAAAGAAAAGAGAACTGTAAGAAAAGCAGAGACTTCACATACAGTAACTTCATGTTACAGCTAACATACAGGGATCTTCATTCATATCAAGGTTTCAGGATTCAGGCCTTTATCAGTTTGACGTTTGTATTCAAGACAAGGCGTGATATGGGAAGTTGCCCAGTTTCCTTTATTGGATGTCTTCTTAACTGAATTAGTTGTGGATCATACTGACATGTTTGATAAAGCATGTGAGAGCAGAAAGCAGCTCTTTAATTAGAACTGAACAAATGGTTTGTTGTTGCTGACTCTGACACACATTTCACATCATTCAGTGACTTTTACCAAAAGACTCCCCAGTGGTTAATAAAGGAAGTCTTATGTTTAACTGTGTGGCCTATACATACAGTGTCTGTTATTAGAAGATACGTGCAAAAAGGAACATTGTTGTCTTGCTTTGAGGATTAGCTTGACAGCTGAGTTGACTTAGTTTTCCTCATGTGGATGTGTTAGCACTCTCCATATCAGGTGTTTTGTGATGTACCTATTCTGTATTTACATTGCTTTGGATAAAAGTGTCAAATGACATTGTGGAACTGTAGAATCAGGTCAGTCAGCCAAGTAAAACTAAAAACTAAACATTTTGAAAAACCTCAGGCTGTGAACATTTAATTCTCCGTCCATGTTTGACTTTTGATGTTTTAACTTTCAAGGCTTTGTGGGAACGAATCAGCGTGTCCTCAAACCTCACAAATTGAATCTGGAACTTATTTTGAATCCATCTTCAGAAGTAACGGTATTCATTTAAGACCCTGCTTGACCTGAATATCTTTTATAGCCGGCCTGAGGAAAGCTTATTTTCAAAGAGGGCTGTATTCCGACCCATTTCTTGGACCTTGTGACAGAAATAAATGCCAACATCTGCTGCTGCTGTCCTGTAGACCTTGAACTTTTTTAGCCATGTCATTATTTGGGTCACTGTAGGTCTTGTCAGGTTTTCTGTTTGCCTTGTGATATTGTGCATCACAAACCTCATTTCCACCCCTCTTGCCTTCTGTTTCTGTTTTTCTGTCAGCAGGAGGGATGGACAACTTAAGAAACAGCTTTCCATGAAATGTAAACAAGAACTAAGTTTAATTAGATTTTCTTGGATCTGGATGTTTTAGTCTCTGTTTATTATCATTTTTAAACGTAACCACAAACCCAATTGAGAGAGATGCTCTGGAAACCTACATGTTAAGAGTCAAAAGGAACGTTTGTAACGATTTCTTGGAAAGAGCAAGCTAAGAACGGCTCACTGTTGACACAAATATGCAGACTTAAAGTGAGGAGTGATGTGTAGGCAGGCATGTTTTTTCACTGAATGTAGGCTACATACTGTTGACAATATGACCTAGAAAGTAATCTGCTTCCTATTCAGTCACAACACAGCAGCACTTCCATGAAGATCCAGAGTTTCCATACTGACTTTCAGACTCGAACCAAGCTGCTAATGAATTAATTACTTAGCATATATTGCTGCACGTTATTCAGAATGTGTGTCTTTGTGTTTTCAGCTGAGCGATTTGGGAAAAAGCTGGAGGAGCTGTGCAGGGAGCGAGGCGCTCTCAAGCTGGGTTTACCCTCCACGCAGCCCAGCGTGGCTCGGTTCCTGGAGCAGCTCAGGCAGGTGGTGCACAGTGCCCTCCAGAGGGCAGACTGTGGTCAGTGCAGGTCAGTCACACAACTGTGGCAACATGATGCAATACCGCTGTATTCCCTAACACACACTGTGGTGCTAATATATGAGACATAGACTGTGTTAACGTTTCTGACATTGTCAAAATTAACGGTGGTGTTATCACAGCCTGAAGCATGCTGTTTCTCCTCTATGACATATTAAGAATCACGCATGAAATTTGAAATATAGGAATTGTTAATAGCAATATTATGTTATGATGCGATTTAGTCTCACTCCTACACTATGACACAGTGATTTACAATAACAGAGCCCTTCTTAGCTCTCAGGATTGAAGCCGACAGGTTGTCCGGCTCTAGGTGAAGTTTTCATTTTTACAGCATCATGTTGCGAAACTGAGATTGTGAGCTTTGTCCCGTGACCACGATCACGCTCATCTCTTCCATATCAATGCTGTGGGACAGAGCGGTTAGGGAGGAATGTCAAAAAGAGCTCTTCTAACAGGAAGGAAATCAGGTGGGGCCTCTCTCTCCAGAGGGTATCCTGCACAAATATAACCTAAAGCTCACGCAGCAATGTGTTGATGTGCTTCTGTGTGCATGTATTTTCCATATCAGCTCACAAAAGGGGCTCAGAAATGTTATTAAAAATAGACAAAGTCATGATTAAAGATGTTAAAGCATCGCTGCTGAGGTTTTTTTAGTGACTGTGTTTTATTTGTGACTGCTTCTCAGGGAGGGCGTAGAGCCTGATTCAGGGGAGCGGGGCGACTCATCGCAGGGTCCGCTACATCGAAGAGATCGTCTGCTCCAAGAGAAAAAGCTGATAGAGGTAAAGTCAGCTCACATTATATCATGAAGGATTACACCGGTCATTTCTGGCACTTTGTGTCACATGTATGTGTCCCTGACCTGTCTGATGTGAGCACTACTGTTGCATTTTCTTTCCTCACTCATGAAAAATGAAAGAAACTTCTAAAATATCCAGAGTTTTAGTCAATATTTAATTCACAATGGCTTTATTCTTTATTTGGATCCCCATTAGCGTTCACAGAATGGTTGCTTGTCTTCATGTAAAAAAGACAACAATTTAAAAAAAAATACACCATAAGCTATATTACAGATCAGAAATAAGTGAAATATGTCCACAAATGACAACAATAAATAGCAGCAACTTTGCATCAGCAACATATGCACGACACATGGCTTAATAGTAGAAAAATTGTTGCTGTCAGTACTTCCACATGGAAACTCATATTACTACAAAGTAGTATGATAATGCTTTATATCATTTATAAAGAGTCATAGTTGTGATCATATATGCAACTCTTTTAATACATAACTTACAGAGATAATGAAGTTTGGTTTCCAACCACAACCACTATAAGAACAATAACTAAAATTAGTGAACTGAAAAAAACCAAAAAACAAAACCTCAGTGTCAAAATAAAAGTAATAAAAACTCATGAAATCTGTGCAGGAGGAGATGGCAGGGCTGCAGCAGAGGCTGGCGGAGCTGAAGGACCGCAGTCGACGCCTGGAGCAGGAGATCCAGCAGGAGGAGCAGCAGGTGGAGGCTGAGGAGCTTGAGGGCTCCATGCTGCGCAGCTGCACCGTGGCCCAGCTCCGCGATATGAGCCGAACCCTGCAGGACCTCGTCACTTCTGAAAACCGCTCGCAGATCTCTGTCTCTCCACCACCCTCCACGCTCAGGTCAGCGTCATATGCATTACACTTACATGTGCATATTATTTGATTACATGCTTACAAAGGCTCAGTTGTTATGTTTTTTCAATCAGTATTAATGAAATACTAAGCTCTCTAAAAATGATTTACTTGAATCAGTCTTACATGATCTAGGGAAATGTACGCTGGTCACTTTCATGTGATTAGTGCATAAAGATTTCTAATTCCAACCAAGGAATTATTGCCTTTTGCTGTCCAGACGTTGTACATGCGTTTGCTCTACATGATCCAACACAGTTGAGAAAATGTGCAAAATATGTGGAAAATGTAAATGTAAAATTGCACCTTGAGGTGTTCTGTGCAGAAACATTTTCATACTTTTTACATTTGTATTTTATACCTAATTGTGATGGTTCATCCTATTGGTTGCTGGAGACAAACTTTGATTGGCTGAGCCTGAGTGTTGTACCTTAACAGTATGCTGACTAGGATATCACATGCATGGCCGGCACTCAGAAGTGATCTGCTGAAGGGTGTACTTGTAGTATCATCTTTAATGAACACATTGGCATATCGTGTTATGCTATTTATGTATTTATATATTTTATATACAATAAGTTTACAGTGCAATGTAGGTCTGGGATATTTTGAAAGTTGCAGATGACAGGAAACTTAAAAATCATCTTATGACATTTATTGAATGAATAGATGAACAACAACAAAGCAACAACAATCCACACCAGCTTCCCCTCTTATGCATCCCCCCGTATCAACCATGATGTTTATGTTCTTTGGTTCAGCAACAAGTCATTTTCCTCCTCTGTCTGCAGGAGCCGAGCTCTCATGTCTAATAACTGGAGCATATTCAACAGCAGAAATCCCCAAACTGATGATTTTATACAGTGGAAGAGAAAACAGTTATTTCTGTTTTCAGTTAGAAATAATGAATTATTGACTTGATTACAGAGGCTGAAGGACACAGACTTAATAAACAGATGATGTACAACAAGTATAGAAAGAGCTTTATGTATGAGAAACTTTACCAAAAATAATATAACAAGAGTCATGTTAGGGAGCAAAATGCTTTTAGTATAATGGCCTATAGAAAATTATTCAAATATTAATTTTTCTTATGTGGGATTTAAAAAACTGTTCGATACATCTAGTGTCTTATACGACTGGACAAATGCTGAATATATTATTTGCCTTTACTGAGCAGTGCAGTGACTGTTGTCCTTCTATCTTTGTGTTTATGTATCAGAGACGCAGTATCGTAATAGAACAGCAGTTGTTCAACAGTAAAGAGGAAGAATGTTTTAACAGTTTGCATGAGTTTAACACACAAATGTCGATCTCAGGTCCATTTATTCAATATATATAATAAATGGGTTGGCATAGGTTTACCAAAATGATTGGCTCACTCTCAGTTCCTGCAGTACACTCAGTCACCAGGTGGAGCTGCTGGAGAGCTGCGAGCGCCACCGACACCACAACAATCAGCAGTCCACAAATGTTTTCCCAGTGTCATGTCACGTACTTTCTTATCATTAAATTAGCTTGTTTGGAAGAGGATGTGTCAGTGCCGATCCTCTGTTTCACCAAATCATTGCCTCCCAGCCTTATTCATCCTCTGACAAACAAGTGGCATTTTGAATAAATCAGCAGGATCGTCTCATGTCGTGCCAGGAAACTACCACAGAGTCAAAATCACACCATCGTGTTTCAACCCAGTTAACATCTCGAATAACTGCGCAGAAGAGCTTGGCCACTGTAGAACAGAAAAACCAGCTCACGCTCACTTTTAGATGGCTGTGGTGACATTTAACTCTTGTGCCTGTGAAGGCTGCATGCACTTATTGGACAAAAGCGCTGGCCAAATGAATGTAATGTAATGCAATCATCTGTAAGACTTTGCGAGGAGTGATTTATTTATTTTCAGCTTCAGAGAGAATGAATCAAACAGCCGCAACTACTTTTTCTTTATTCCCCGCATCCCCCGTGCCTTCAATCCTCTTCTCTCACACCTGCTTGAACCTGTTTTGAATTTTAATGTTTTTTTTCTCAGATGCAAATGATTACTTTGCATCATATCCTCTGAAGTTAATGGCTTGTGAGGGAGCACTGTGGAAAGCCTCTCTGTCTTGCCACTCGTTAGAGAGACATGTAAATTGTACTTATCGCCTTCTCGGTGGCGTGACCCACCATCACTGGAATAATTTGATATCTGACATATTCTCACCCCGACTGGAACGCATTTATTCCCTCTGCTGATTGAAATTGCAACCTCAGATTGGATATTCAGCCGCACCTCTCTGGGTGCTGTGCTTTGGGTCATTGTGTTGCAGTTCCCTTTCCAAATAACACAGGACATCTCTGTCTCATACCAAGGTTTCCTCGTGGGTACTGGATTAAAGATGTATCAAGAGGAGCGGCACCCTTAAAAAACACGGCTGTAACACTGATGTTCAGAGACAACATTTTACTCTGACTCACCCTGAACATCAGCTTGAATAACATGAAAAGGGCATACTGATTTTTGTGATATGAGACGACTGGGGATATCTCAAGGTGACTGTTTTGTGGATAATGGATTTTGCGCTCCTTTTTCCCCTTTGCTAATTGATTTACATATCTGCCACCAAATAACATGTCCTTAATGGTTTGTCCTTTTTGCACGTTTACATACATGTAAAGTAATATCTGTGCAAACGTGACTTTGACACTTGATGTCTGAACTATATGTCCAGCGTTTTGATTTAATTAATTTGTATTTTCTGTTTGTTATCTTGGTAGTAGCTTTACAGTTTGCCATCATTGTTAAAACAATAAACATGTCCAAACATGTCCAAACTGACCAAACGCTGCATGTGGCAGGTCCATTTGAAATGAGGGATTTAAGCTGTGTATAAAACACAAATTATCACACAGCCTAGTTTAGAGCTCAGCTGCTTTCCCCAGATTTTTATCCGCTTTAAAGTTGTTGTAAACGACAGCTCAAACCAACATTTTAAAGAAGAGGAAACCGTAGCTCAGCCTCTCATTTGGCATTTAGAAATTAAAAGTTACCTAAGATTATCTTAAAGCCTCAGTAGGCACTAAAGCTACATTATTTACTGGAGATTGGACAACAGGGAGGACTACTCAGTGTTTAAAACTTTAAGGAAGGAATTGATTGACATTTTGGGAAATAAGATCATTCACTCTCTTGCCAAGAGTTGGAAGAAAAGATCAATACCACTCTCAAATCTGTCAGTTCATTACAAAACAGCAGTCACCAGCTGGTAGGAAGTCACTGCACCCAAGTCACTGCCAAGAAACAGTCAGGCACATGGCCCTCATAACCCCAAGCTTCAGGTTTTTGTACAGATTAAACACAAAGCTTCTGAGGTGGACAGGCTAGCTGTTTCCATCTGTTTCCACTCTTGATGCTGAGCTAAGCTAACTAGCTGCTGGTTTCAGGTTCATAATTCACAGACAGTCAAGGGTGGTACTGAGGTTTTTTATGCACCTCTCAGCAAGAGAGAGTATTTACCAGAGTATTTAATTATTTCTTTAATCAGTCAGAAAGTTCAGCTGGAGTGTTTTACTTAGAATTGACTCACCTCAAACAGGCTCTGAGCTCATGTGTTTGCTCACAATATCAGTCTAAATCAACTTTTTACACACTAGTAGACAGTATTTCAACCTAATCTGGTTAAAGTTCTTCCTCGTTGACTTATCAGGAAATAACTAGTGTTGACTCTTCTGCACTTGGGCGCCCGGACAAGATCTTTTCAAACACTCTCTTATAAAAGTTATGAAAAATTCAGTAACTGGTGATAGTTGATTAACCATTCTGTGTTATAGCAGCCATATGAGCGCTGGTGAACTTGTGGACTTCCTCTCATCTTCTCATCGACATCTGTTGATTTCACTTCAAGCCTGAAAATGAAAGAAATATATTAGTACTGTGCCATAACATTTTTATCTCCTTTTCACAGACTCCAGGAGCAGGAGCAGGCACTGAATCTGTCCATCAAGGAAGCTACTGCCAAAGTAAGCCAGTGTTCACCTGACCTGATTTAGCCCATCGCAGCTCAGCCTCCCCTCAGCATGCCAACAATGGCTGAATGTGTATGAAGATCAAATGAATAGCAAGTCAAAATAGAGAGCATGAACTGTGTCCCAGTGCTATGTGTTACGTAGGCCCACTAAATGTCAGTCTTTATTCATGTGCTTATTTCTATTTGATAAAGCAGTGAACCCTCTGTAGTTAGGTTGAGTCATAGATGCTTAAAAATCCCTCAAAAAAAACCCACAAGTATCTCTTTTCTGTGTATTTCTGATGAGAAATAAGCGACTAAAGCAGCGGTGAGTTTGCAAGTTGCTTTATTTTTATTTCACCGGCTCTGGCCAGGTGTATTTGTAGGGACTATGTGAAATATCTGTTGAGCTAGCATGACTTTAGTGGGTTTTCTGTGTGTGTCACTGGTGTATTCCTGTGTGTGGAAGACATTGCATGCTTCTCTTTGTATGTGCTGTGTCTCTGGGGTTTCCCTTTGCTTTTCGTGGGTTTGCTTTCCCCTCTTACTGATCTCAATACATGGAATTCTGCAGCTGGAAGGGGCCAGAAGCAGTAGAAATGCTGTGTGGTGCAAATGAAGCAGTGGTTTAAGGATAGAGGGAGAGAGGCACAGCAGGGGATGAAAAGACCTCTTTACTGTTACTGTGTCCTTTAGAAACCCATCATCAAATGGTTGGTTGAAGCTGCGACTGCACCTCAAAGGAACATATAGGCTTTTCACGAAAAGACACTTTTAGCACAATCACAAGATTGTCCATTGTTAAGGTGAAATGAAAAGTTTTGTTCCCACACTGCTATCCACCATGTGGAAAATGGCACACCTGCTGTGACAAAATGATTGCTGGCATGAAAGTAACTTTCACTTTTTCTATTGACTTTTTCAAAATTGACAAATGGCCTCATGGTTTGAAAATTGAATCACCAATGTCACGATTTCTACAGTTTCTGAATCACTCCAGAGCAGCTTCCAGTTCATGTAATGCGCGGAATAAAAAATTATGCAAGCCTGTTTAAAAAAAAAAACAGTTTTCTATATTTCTGTTGGGTGAAAACTCCCTGGAGAGGTTCCACCTCAGAAATGACAGTGTTGCACAAAACTGTGTCAGATTCAAGAGGAAAATGCGTCAGAAAATCTGGCTCCACGTCCCTTTTGAGTGGTGAAAATAGTTCCTCAAAAGAAGAAAGTGCAGCATGGGGATTGTATCTGGCTGCTACTCAAAGTGAATACATTGGAAAGAACAGAGGGTTAAAGGTCAGAGTGAGGGCAGATGGGGACCGTATCTGAAGCCATCAAGTCCTCTGTGAATACTGCAGAGCTGAGGTGCTGCATCCCCATCAGGCCTGTGACATTCAGGGCCTTTTTTCCTCTCTGACATTCTAATGGCATCTTTTATGGAGATTTCACATTTCCCTGTCTGTCCACGTGAAAGGAGACGCACTCTCTTTCTTTCTAAAGGTTATAGACAAGGTAACACATTGTCGTTGATGCTCTGCTGCGTATTCAAAGCAGGGCGAACACAGAGGGACGGAAATGAATCTGTAAGGTCTTGTAGGAATGAGTGTCAAAAAGAAAATGAAAGCGGAATTGGAAATGAGATATACATCCTGTGGGATCCATGTGTCTGCAAAGGTTTTGTTAGTTACCACCCCCCAATCCCCTCCCCCTCTGTCTTTCTCCTCCGCCTCTTCTTCTCCTCCTTTTCCCCAGGTGGTCATGAGTCAGAGGCTGGGCAGCAGCCTGAGGAGGAAAGTCAGCGAGACTGAAACGCAGCTTTTGGCGCTGCATGAGGCCAAACTGGCAGCAATCTCAGGTAAATCCCCACCCAGCCACACCCCAATGCAACCCTTCATGTCTTTTATTTACCTCATTTACCTCAATCACCCGCCATTAGCCTCACGTAATTACGCTATTAATGATTGAGGTGCTCATCAATGGGCAGTGTAAGCTTAATGTCCTCCTGTGGTGCACCGGTGCAGGTAATGACTTCAGCAGTGCCAAGGAGCTGAAGGCTGAGATGAAGGCGGTGTACCTAGAACGGGACCGGCTGGAGGCTCTGGCCAAGAGGCTGCACAGCCTCAGCTCGGGGAGCAGCCAGGAGCTCGCCAGGATGAAGGAGCAGCGGCAGCAGCTCAGGCAGGAGCTGGAGCAGAAGGAGGCTCAGCACGGTGAGTCACAGAGGCCAGCGTACATCAGGATAACATCAACTAGTTTCATCCCAAAGGACAAACTGGACGCCTGTGGGCAACTACTAAGCACAGCACATTGTCCTCATTACTGTAAGAAAGACTTTCTCAGGGCGACAGATAACTCTCCCAATTGTTATGAACAGCTTTTAAGATCTTTGTAGTTATGTTTACTTTACTTAAAGGAATAGTTTAACTATTTTTGTACATATTTACATCATCACATTTGCAAATCACTACTATTTTAACAAACAGTAATTAATAAAATTAATAAATAATTGAGATGATAATTTCTCTCGACTTAGTTAACCTTAGTTAATTCATTGTTGTGTATTTCAACAAACTGCAGATACAATCTATATGTTGAGCCATTTAGGAGGTTGGAGAGTTAGTTTGGCAAACTGAACTTAGTTAGTTAGGTCTTCTGGCCACTAGGGGGCAGTGACAAAAAAACCAACATTTACAAATACACCTTTTAAGTTAATATAGTGATGTGGAAATTGAGTCTCTGGCTCTGCTAAATGCTACACTACGTTCATCAGCTAATAGCTACTGCATTGGTCCTGAGCAGGTAGCACACACTGATCAGAGCTTTTGATCTGAACAGCTGCTTGCTGCGTTTGAAGGCTGGAAAACAAAACAATGAGCTGAAAGATGCTAAAGCGCTGTGTAGAGCTGCAGTCATGTGATAATTTTCAGCAGGTTCATCAATACAAGCGACCCCCTTTCACATCACACAGTCATTTGTGTTGTTGTTGATACAAAAATGACAAATATAGCAGCTTTAAATAACCATGTAAAACTATTATATGAAATAAATGTGCCACTATCTGAAGGAACACTCACCTATCCACTGAGACAAGAAAACGTTTGTTGTAGTTTTTAAAACCTACCTCTCTCTCCCTCTTTGAGCTTTTAAATATCAATTCAAATGTGAAACATGAGAGCTCTTTGAAAGAGAAGTCCCCTCTTGATGTCGTTTCACACTGGGAGGACATCAATGGACGATGACTTTTCTCCCAAATGAAGGAGAAGTGATCTGCTGTCAGTGGGGACTTGGCATCAAATGAGTTACCAGCGGGATTGGCAGTTGTTGAGAGGATGGTGGGGGGGGGGGGGGGGGATGAGCTTTAGATTGTGTGAAGTAGCCAATTACCTCCAAGCCACTCAGTGCAGACATGATGTATCAGCGCTCGCACACTCTCCAAGCAGAAGAGATCTGAATGCTGCTTAAAGAAGGAGCTTGCTTTTTAGGGGAAGAAGGGGGAGTAAGATTGGTCTGGCCTCCTGGCACTGGCAGAGAGATAAATGGATTTTGACGGCACCACCTGCAGTGCTCCTCTCTCTAGTCCATCAGTCACAGGGAGATTTCTAAAAAAGGTCACTTCACTCTCTGAGGCTCTGAGACAGGAGCGCAGTAAGGGAAGGGGAGCGGTGAAGTGAAGAGGCCAGAGCAGGTCGTCAAGACCAGAGAGGGAAGCTCTGGATCAGGCTCCTGCTGCAACCCCGAGGCGTGCAATCAGCCATCTAACATACGCTGTTATGTAGACGATTAAGGCTTGTGGCTGCAGTGTCACCATTAGTGTCGACCCATTGTCTTGTCTTGAATGCTCTGGCTGCTGTCACTAGGGGGCACCCTTTCATTGTTGCAGTCAGGCTGAGATGCATTGAGTTTTTAATTTGGTATATGGTAATGCATGGACTTTTGTTCATGTAAGGTCCATGATTTTACATAATTAAAAGAGACCAATTCGTTTTACAAGAACAAGCGGTTGTGTTTCCTTTCCTTTGACCTATGAGCATGAAACTGAGTCACCTGGCTGTTTTTTGTTGCTAAAACACAGCCCTGAACACCTTGACTCAGTACACATCCAGGGACAGCATTAATCTCTCCCCTGACAGCCACCAAAGACATGGTCAAGTTCACCTCGGTATCCTAAATACACTGCGTGCCTCACACAGAATAAAGCAGCGCTCGGGGACACAGAGTCTGGGAAGTCAGTGTCATGCAATTGCTCGGGTTAAACAAAGGAGCAGGAATCAGGTGAGTAACACGTCACAAATGTGGGAAGAGATGGCGAGTTAATGATTGGTTGTGCTGCTTGCTCAAATGCTCAAGTGGGCGCACACAATATGGCAGCAGGCGCAATTTCACAATGTGTTGCTGACACCAAGCAAGGGGCTCATTAAACTGTCATCCTATTTAGTAATAAGGGGCTGGCACACGCTAGCTGGAAACTGATAGCCCACAAACAGCACATTACCATTTCTTTAGCTGGAGGGGATTAGAAATTACAGTCTACTTCAAAGTCAAGATGGCCACGCTTTTGGTTTTCTGAGGCATTTGTAGTACATGCTAATGACACTAGTGTCATCTTATAGCTAGAAAACCATACGCCTGTTCTTGAAAAGTCTATTGTCATGGCATGAGGTCTAAAGCGACACATAGATCAGCTGACACCTTGACAAAATCTATACATTCACTTAAACTACATTGCCTCAGCTTGTTGAGCATCCCCGCCCAGCATACATTGTGGTGTTGGGGGGGGTTTTGGCCTGGGAGCCATTACGTCCCTAATTGCTATTGGCACGAGTGCTGATGAATACCAAACCCATTATAGCTGGAGGTTTGATTCCCTGCTGAGAGTATAATTTTGTCCCCAAGAGAGATCTGGAGTGATACTAAATCTACAAATAAATAATTGAAGAGATGAATAACATGAGTAAATGACCCCCAGGAGTGAGGACATTCAAATGTGGAGGCTGTGCCAGTGTGTGTTCCTCTTGATTTATCCAAGTATTCTGGTAATGCTTATTTAATGCTATTGTTAGTATGCAGGCGGTATATTCTGTAGCAGTCAGGTAATTTGCCTATTTGTGATAAAGACAGTATGTTGCCTTCTCCACACGGCTCCTCTGGCACACATTTAATTAGTGCTTTGTTGTTGGGTTTTTTTTTTTGTCTTATGCTGGATCTCCACCATCTTTTCTTGCCTCGTGCAGCTCCCACCCCAGTGTCGCCGTTTCCAGGATTTGGCAACCTGTCCAGGCCAAACTCAACTGTGCAAGTGTACATCAAAATACTGTCACTCTGTGTTATTAAACAAATGCGATTTCCTCTTAATGGAGTGCCAATAGCAAAGGCCAGGACATATATGATTTATTCATGACTCTGCCACTTTCAGGGTGCTTTTGTTGAGAACATGATGGAACGTATGACAGCTCTTCTCCTAAAGAGTGTCTGAATGATTGAGAGCGGTGTAGTGGTTAAGTGGGCCCCAGAGAATGTTTCCTGGTTTTTGTCTCTGAAGTTTTGGCAGTATTCATTTTTCCTGTGATTCAGTAAAGGATGTCATTCCATTGTGCGATTGCCAGGTGTATTGTAGCGTCAGTGCCCATAAGAATTACTGCGAAAACAAAGGGATGTTGATTGAGGTACCATTAAAATAGAACACACCACTGCATCAATCAATTTCTTTTTTAAAATCCATACTACGCAAACGGGGGATGAGTTCCATAGAGTTGGATATCTCACTTGCAAGGTGCCCTGCAACAAAATAAAATAAAATAAAGCCGTTTGTTTTTGACAGTTTGACGGAGGAGGACGGCCATGTTGTTCTGTCAGTTCATCACTAAGGACCAGACTGAAAAAGTTCAGTTCAACAACCTCTGGATGGACTACTGGTTAACTCATTGTCCAGTGCTGTCATTGTGTACTCCAGTCCTTTGTTTTTGGACCAAAAATCTGCAAAACTAGTTCAGTGTTATTTATTGTTAGCGTAATCAAAATAGCGCACTAAATACAAAAAGGTAAACATGGTTATACCTGCTATGCTCGTAATGCTAATAATGGAATGTTTTGGTCATCTAGAGCATGTGTGCTTACTTTAGCATTTAGCTAAAAGCACCATCATATGTGAGTACAGTGGTGAGGCGACAGACATAATAGCTGCTTTTGTCTTGTTTAGACAAAACTTTTCTGAGGGGGAGGATGGGGGACAAATTCAGTTAAGTGTTTTTATTTTGGTAAATGTATTAGCCAAGCGCTGATGGAGTTCCCCAAAGGACATGTAGAAAATAATAAGATGGCAGTTTAATGGAGCAGGAATGTGAGCAGGTGAGGCTGTTGAGAGGGTCGTCAGGCGTTTTGACTGTTCCTCTTTGTTGGACTTCTCTGTGCTTCAGAAAATCAGAAAAAAACAGGATTTTGCAGCCTGGAGCGAAGTAAGTTTAGAGTCTCCTCTAAACCAACTGTTTACTGAGTTTGACTCGAGTTATAATGACAGTAAGCATGTCTAACATTTCAGTCAGGGCAATTCAGCACCCAGACATGAAATAAATAATTATATAAATCCACTCAAGCACAGATTTTGTACACACAGCCAATTTTTGGCCAAATGATTCCTTTTGTTGTGCATTCTTGCGTAGCCCCACAATATGTTACGCAGTGCCAGCTGCAATCTGTGTACTGCTATGCTTTGTGATCCCACAGCCTTAAAGCATCATGGGTTATTGAGTGTCTGTCTGAGATATCAGCCCGTCCCTCTTCCCTCATTAGCTATGCTGCTGGGCTGCCGTTAAGTTGGGATACATTCATACAATGTGAGTGTCTGCATATGCTGACTGTGTGTTTGTGTTACCTGCAGTGCTGTTGCACTCGAACAGCCCGAGCTGAGCTTAAACACATTAATCACAGTCGGTGCCTTCAACTCAATTACAAAGACACACAATTTCTCTTCTGCCTTATTATGCGGAGGCTTTTATAACATGCATATCGGTGGTGCTGCGTTAGCACGGAGCCGCCTCTAATTTGTTTGACAACACGAAGGCCTCACAGATGTTCACTGCTTTTATTGTTACAAGGCAATGAAGAAATGACTGCATTATTCACTTTCAATTAGGGAGCCGCTCAAATGCTCATAATGCAGCAGAAAACTAAACACCTTGCCGTCGTTAACTTCTGCAGGCTCATTAAAGCCCATAACTTCATCATCAGGAAGTGTGCATCGCTATGTCTGCTCTATTTGCTTTGTCTGGCTACACTACTGATTCTAATCATCAGATTCATCATTTTTATCAACTTAACAGCTATTAAGCCGAAGTAATTAGTTCTTCATTAGACTAATGAATGAGTATTTTGACCTATATGAAGCAAATGGCCTCTTTGCAACATTCAGTAACACATTCTCATCGTCTTTGAGAGAGTGTCTCAGTTCTGGTTGTATTGTGAATGAATGGCCTCTTCGATTTTGGCCGGGGTCCTTGGCAGCAATCAGTGATGTTTAGCGCCTGCTGAGATCACTGGTGTGACGGGAGGCTGAGCTCATGAATTTTCCAATGCCGGCTCTGTGAACGCCTTTGTGAGGTTCCTTCAACACCAAACACACTGCGGCATGTATCAGGGACTAACAGAGTGGCTCTCTTCTTTATGGGCTTTTTAGTGCCGATTTTATTCGCATGGCCTGCCAATGACAGCAGCCTCCCGCAGACTTACAGGAAGTGGTAATATCACCCAGTGCTCTGGTTCCACTCGGCACAGGAGGAGGCTCTGCCGCTTGATGTCTTGTCCCATTCTATAAAGAGAAGATTATTTTCATCTGTCACGCCTGAAAAGGCTCACTAGTTTTGCCACCGGTTGGCATGGCGACAGGATGGCACACTGACTCTCCTCTGCCTATGACAGTATCAGCATAGAAAGTAATATTAAGTTAACAGTTAATAGACTCATCCCTTTATCTCCCATCTTCATCTGCCTCTCATATTGACTGTCTCTGTTCCTCACAGTATATTATTTCTAAATCTGGCTCTCGCTCTTGTTCAAGCCAGAGCCTACTTTGTCTTCTTGCATCTGTACATGCTCTGTGCCATCTGAAGTCAGGCTTAATGCCCCCCATGTATTATTCAGTGGCTATCTCCTTGCACGCTGCTTAACGGGGCTGGCATGAATGGAAGTTGACAAGGGAAACTCTGTCAGGTAGGATAGGATCTCACATAGCAATTAGAGGGGTGGTAAGTGAGCTGTCTGGTCCACGTACACCAGATCTGCTCACCAGATATGTGATAGCTACTCCAGCGGCCTCCCTCATCTCTCTGATTGAGCAGATTTGGCCACTTTGAATGAAAACGAGTCTCTGGCAAGATCTCTTTTTGTGACATACACATGCAACCCCCATAAATAGCCTTGCTATCTCCATCTCATTTCTTCCCTTAAGTATGGACAGGAATGTGTGTGTGTGTGTGTGTGTCTGTGCGTGTGTGTGTTGGTGTGTGGGAGTGTGTGTGTCACAGCCACTTAGTCTCAGACATTTTCCTTTTCTCCCCGCTGTGCCAGCCCCCAGCTTGTCTCATCCTGGAGCTGATGCTGTCTAATAACCACTATCAAGACAATGATACAAATTATATTTCAAACTTCAGTGTGATTCAGAACACCCAATTAGGTGACTTTCTCTCTGTGTGAGTTCTTGTCAATGTGAGCTAGCTCTGTGGCATTACATTAGAGTCATTTCAAACCATTTTTTCTCCCATGCTTCCCAAATGAAGCAATCTCTACTTGTGTCCCTTTATCACTGGTTTTCAATGTGGTACGTCTCTATTCGACATTTAGGTAATATGTTTATTGGCTTTCTTGCTGGGAGTTGAATGTGAAGTTTGATGACACTCTCATAGCTGTACCCTAAATATGAAGCTGCCACCAGCAGCAAGACTGAAAACAGCTGCTTTATTAGCTTACTTACTTACTTAGTCTCCATTTGCTGGAAGTAACTTTAACAAATAAGAGCCCATAAAATCACAAAGTGTTGTTTTCACACTTCAGTATTTGTACAAATTAAGCAAACAAGATATAACGTGTTAATGAGTGAGGTATTGAGGTATCTGTAGGCGGATCTGGTTTGGACAGAGACCTGCAAGCTGTTTCACCCTTATTTCATTCTTTATGCTAAGCTAAAATAACCAGCTGCTGATTGTAGCTTCATATTTTGATACATGAGAGTGGTATCAAACATTTCATGTAATTTTCTACAAGAAAATGTATTTCCCAAATGTGGAACTATTTCTTAAATCGAGTTAATTTCCCTTCTCATATTGCTCAATACATAGTTTTACATGGTCTAAACAAATAGATGTGTTCATTATATTACAAGTCCATAGCAATGACAAAACATTGGGCAAAATATACACAATTCTGTGCAGCAAAGATTGTATTGTGTTTTTTCCTATTCTATAAATCATTTCCTAACCTTTCTGATTTATTTTGTGACCTCTTCCGGGATTGCGACCCCGAGCTGGGAACCACTGCACCAGGATGTGGGAAACCGCTGATTCTGACTGGTGGTTGAGCTGTACAGATGTTGGGTGGGGGCAGATTTATGAAGACAGCTTTGTGTGTATGTTTGAGAGAAGAGGAGGAGAAGGTCTGTATTGAGCGTTATAGCTGGTGTCCACGTATATCTGCCACGCAATTTGATATAAGTACATCCTATTGTGTTCAAAGATGTGCAGCCATGGGGGGCATATTCTCATGTTTCAAACATGAGCTCATTAGCGGCGCTCAGATTGCCCTCCTCTCCATCCTGACTAACGCTCACCCAGCCTGCGTCTGCCTCCTCAGGCACAGCTCACTGCTGGCGGAAGGGCGCAGGAAGCAACATAAGCTATCCATCCAGCCTCATGCCCCACAGAAAATCTGGCATGATATGGGGACCTATGCCATGATGAAATCCCCTTTTATCCTCAGGCCGTCTCCAATTTTATCCCTCCTTAGAGCGCTGGGAATGATCGTTCTTCAATTGTATGTTTGTCTTAATAGGGAGCCATCTGGACCTTTGCACTGAACTGTACTGTTGCAGTTTCTCAGTGCAATGCCATCACTAGCTGGGATGACTGCTTACCTTTCAGAGCCCATGAGCAATATAGCGAGTGACAAGTCAGTTTTAATGGCATTAGAGCTTTGATTTGTTGCTAGGATACCCAATCAGGGCTAATAAAAGTAGTAAATGAAGTGCAAGTAACAAGCTGTTGTTCTCCTCTCTGTCTCTCTCTGCTTCTCTCTCCTTACAGAAAGCTGTCTGAAAGAGAACACTACCAAGTATATCAAGCTGTTGGAGGACCGATTGCACAGGTACAGTTGGACTGCTTTGTCCTCTCTCTTGCCTGTTTGGTTTCGACGTGTGGACTCGATATTCCATGGGAGACATAAACAGCTTGCCAGCCTCCAAGGAATTTCCTCTCACCTCTGTTGTCCTCTAACCAGAGCACCGTCTCCCCAAACACATCACCTCACCCACCACATCAAGCACTCACACCTTTTTCTTATTCTGTTGTCTCCCAGAGCCTCTTTCTCACATTTCACTGTCTCTCACCTGTGCAATTTGTCTTCCTCTTCCCAGCGTCTCACATATTTTCTATACCTTCATTTTTGATGCCTCTACATAAACTCATTTTCCACTTTTTCCCCTCCTCTGTGTAAACCATTTTAGACAAAACAATATCTTTTTCTGTCTGTTTTGTTGTTTCTGTCTGCATCTCGGTGCTCTTAAATCACAGAGGACAGGTCTGTTGTGTTGCGGCGGGCGCGCAGCCTGCCTGACAGTTACACAACAGGCCTGTGATGTGCTGAGTGGCTGACTTTTTTGAGCAGTGGGTGTGGAGCCCAGTCAACTGTCGCCACCATACACGCATTCGTGCTTCCTTATAGAGATTAGAGCTTGTCTCCTCAGCACACAGAGCAGCTGCGATGTGATTGGCTCTTATTCTGCAGCATTTAGGAACGGTTTGTGTTTTACAGATGGATGAATAGAACTGGTAATGTTTTTGTGTACACCATATGAGCTCTGCTTGCCACTCTGTTTTTTTAAGTGTTCAGAGGACGAGGGTTAGGCCGCCTGGGCTCACTCTGAGCCAGGAAAAGCCTATATTGTCAGAGACGCTGTGTTTCTGCTTGATCCACGTCTGTGTGTGTGGTGTGCGTGAGAGGGGGTAGCTCACTATGCTATCCTCAGAGAGGCAGGGTCACTTCTTTGGATGGGAGCCAGGAGTCAGTCACACACTGCTGTTTGTTGTTGAAGGATGCACAGGCTGGGGGCTCTGCGTGGTCAAGGAGCAACATGGCTGTGATCTCAGTGCCCAGCAGGGAAGGATGCCTCTGGACCTTTTCTGTCAATAGGGCAGATGGCCACTTTGTGTTTTGTTTGTTTGATTTTAAAGAGAGAAAGTGAAAGGGAGAAAAGAGAGAGAGAGAGAGAGAGAGAGTACCTGTGTGCAGCATGTATCTAATGTGAAAAATGTGAAAAACCTGGCAATGCTGGCTGTCTTAGTAGAAGAGGAGTCAGTCAGGTTATTTTACAAAATGGGTGACAACAGCCTATATACAGTATATACACACTGCACAAGAAGGCAAACTTATATACATATAAAGTAAATAACCTCAAAGGACGCTAACAAAGGTTGTGCACAAAAAGAAAAAACTTCACAGTCAGAAAAACAAGAGACAAGAGATATGGTACAATAATCACAAAACTCTACTCTATTAAAGTACTCATGACTAATTAATATTGAAGACCTCCAGAGCTATGAATGATGGATACTACAGTCACCATAATGCAATTCAGTAGAATAAGTTGTTAGAGTCAGTCCACCCGCTTAATGTCTACATCAAACGCAGCACCTTCACCCTGAGATAACCCTGATGACATCATTATTAAAGACATTAAATGTTACGCATTCTGAATAGTTTTCCTTGTGGTGATTAAACTGAACTTCAGGTATAAATCAGTGGAGGGCCACTATAAAGAAAACAAAATGAATACTTGTCCTCTTGTCCTGTGAATGGTTGATTTGTATCTCTTCTCTCCTCTCCCCTCCCCTCCTCTTCTGAACTGCTCTGGTTTCACCTATAGAAACTTTATTGCACTGGAGGCTGATTATATAAATTATATATATCTAACCACATCACTGTTGGAAGAAAAATCACATTAAAGGACACCTCCTTGGGTACTGGGAACTGTAAACTAATTGTCCTGCTCGTCACAGTCTATATTAATTGATTGGCTCTCCACCCTTGGATCAGCCTCCATAACCAGAGGCGGTCCAGATCAAATCACAAGCACAGCTTTGGCTTTAGGCGAGGACCAGTAGCTTCCATCAGCTCCAGTTTGGCACAGTGAGACATATTTGGCTTGATTGAATGGGCAGTTGCCCCCACATGTGCATACACACACACAGACACACAGATATACACACATGAAGCCACTGTAAATTTTTAGCAGTCAGCTCTAATGTACATTACTGTTGATGGAGTGCAGTTGGTGATGGGAGGTGAGGAGCGGAGGAAGGGGGAGGGGAGGAGAGAGGCAGATTAGTACTGGTGAGATGTCTGGTCTCCGTGGAGACGGATGGTGTTGAAAAAACCAATTATCTCTTCCTTGCTAAAGACTAGAACAGGATGTTAGAGCAGCGCAGATGCTGTAAGTGTGTCACCAGACAAAAAACATTTTATTCAGATTAGCAGCAGCACACAGTTGTTTAAAACATTATGTAGATGTTTCATTAGGACATGCCTCTCATATTTTTCCTACATTTATGTGTTCCTCTGTTTAGATTTAGATGCCATTTATCATATTTAATGGATGCAATGCGACTAGTGTAGTAGTCATTAAAATACTCAGACGAGACATGTTCCCTTTGTGAAAACCAAGGACATGCAGAGGAAAACAGGGAAAAACTGAGTGGAAAAAAACCTCTATTATCACTTTTAATGTACAAAATCTTGACTGCCCATGAGAGAAATGTAAAGTGTTTGAAACAAAGGGACCTGTGTTGCTCAGCTGTCTGCTGTAAAAAACCTCCCCAGACATCAAGCCACCCACCTTGCAAACAGTTCAGTTCATCCATCATCCATCACACCTCATCCAATAGTCACCACCTTGTATTTCACCATATTATTAGCACCTCTCCTCCGCTGGTGTTATTTGAGATGTTGCTGCATGATTAAGGTGAACATTACCATCGCCTTTTTCCTTTCTAAAGTGTGAATCCTCATTGTGTTTGTGGCATTTTGGGGATGCTAAACATCGCAGGCTCTAACATGAGACTGTAGGTGAAAGTTGCATTCATTTTATTTGAATTACCGCAGACATTTCTTTATCCAGAATACACTTGCTGCCTGATCTTTAGATAGCCAAAAACCCCAGCTGTGACTGAGAATAGGGGCTGTTTTTCACACTCTGTCTGTTCTTGGCTGAACATATGGCCTGATGCTGGGTAGTGTTCAGAATATTGGCCAGACAGTGTGTGAACCCCTGAGAGGTCTAACAGAACCTGCTGGTACCAGCACGACTGGACCGCTGCTCCTTCTTTCAACAGTTATATTTATAATCCTTCCATCGAAACTGTCTGTGAGCGTACATAATGCCTTGAGGAGAAAGAGCAGTCCTGTCAGTCAGCGGTCCCTCAGCGGGGCTGTGAGACTGTAGAAGGAGTGTGCTTGCCTGTCTCTCCTTCTTATTACTGGGCCATCAGCGGAGCAGCACACCCACACCCTGCCACTGTCAGATGGCAGGCCGAGCGGCTGCCACCAATTAACCCCCCGGATGAGGAGTTCATACCGACGGGCACCATCACAGGGATGTTTAGGGGCTGACGTGTTGTCTGGCTTTTCAGTACGCAGCACCCTAGTGCTGATGCCAGTTGTTTGCCCTGAATTGTGGTTGTCATTGAAGCTTTTGTGATAGATGAGGCCAGCTTTGACATTTTTAGAGGAATTTATAATTGTACAACACTGAATCCCCACAGAGAATGATTTATGGGTGTGTGTGTAAGTCAACACATGTGTGCCCTCCCGTGTGTGTGTGAGTGTGTGTCCCTCTCCACTTCAGAAGAGACAAATAACAATGGCATGGCTCACTGGGTGCGTCCCCACCATAGCAGAATTCAGAGGCAGTGGCGTTGAATTGGGGAGGGGGGCTGGGCCGAGCAATTTTTCTATTGTCTGTGTGCCAAAGGAAGGTTAGAGAACGGCTGAGAGGCGTGCACTGGCAGGGTACAGGGGTTGGCAGCCTTTTCAGGCAGGAGATGGGCTGGAAAACAAGTGGCATTCAATTTTCAAGGGGCCCCATCACTGAGAGAGAGGAAGGAACAGAGGGGGAGATTAAACAATATTGTCTGGGTGCATTTTGCCTTTGAGTTTGTTTATGTATGATGGAGAATGAGCAGTTTCTCAAATCTAACTGCGCAGCGGGGAGCCACTCACTAGGTGAAAATACTGAATATATTATAGAGGCTTATATATAGGTATATTTGTGCTTAGAGTATGAAATTGTTGTGTTTTTATCATCCTGAGTCAGTCAATGTGAGAATTAGTGTTTGTGACGGGGAGTCTCCTCCTGTGCTGGAAATTGGCACAATCAGAGTGACTGAGGATATTTATTTATCCTTTTAAGATGTCTTATACTGTATGTATAAAACCCACATCCTTGTCCCTGCTGTCAGCTTAAGCTTCTTTTGTGCACGAGATGGAGGAGTTAAGTAGAGTTACTTTGAAGTATTTTCAGTGGGTTTTTTCATTTTAGGGGGAAATATTAAACCATATTAAAGGAAGAATTTCTCACAAGATCAATGGTTTTGGTTGCTAAAATGTCACCTGGGACCACAATCATTTAGGAGTGACCTGTTATATAAAGGTCAGTGAAAGAAGAAGAGGAATAAATCTGAATATCTTAAAGGTCAGAGGTCTCAGATGTGAGTCAGTGAAGGAGTTTTTCATTTAAAGGAAAAAGAAAATGGTTTTTTCGGGGGGTAGAGAACCAAAAACATCCAATACCAGCAAACATCTGGTGTCAGCTTAACCTAAATTATGGCAAAATGAACTGAGATCTCCACAGGTCAGTGACTGCACTGCTCGTTTTCTGAATAATATATTCAATCATAGATGGCTGCTTTAATTGCTCTTCTGTTTTTACACGGGGAGCTTGGTTCTGGGATGTCACCAAGGTCAGTGTGAGGGAGAGTGAAGAAGGATGACTGATTGTAACTCAATGAGTAGATAAACAAAAAGCAATCTTCCTGTCCTCCCCCTGAACTCCTGCTCAGTGACCCCAGCAGCAATGAACACATCCAGGCTCTCTTTTCTCTCCTCACTGCAGCTCTTTGAAGAGAAGGGCAGCTTACCAGGAGGACATTCACTCTCATTACATTTTGTCAATGGAATTACAATCTCTGAATGATTCATTTCCCCCCATCACTCCTTTGTCAATGCTTTATTATAGAGATGTTATTTAAGATGTCCTTTACTGTGCCTGCAGAACTTCCATCATGCAGTGATTCACAGTCCTGCGTCCATACTGTCCCTCAGTGTGTTTTTATTTTAACTAATGTCATTTGTGCTGTTGTACTGTGTCAGTGTTGTTTTTTGTTAAATACTACATGTTTAACATCCCAGCTCTGGTTATTTAATTTCAGGCTAAAACCATGCCATTAGCCTAGGTTAGCAAAATCTTTTTACCTCCGTTGTCCCTCTAAATTTCAAAAATGCTCCTATCAGTACTTCTGAATGTCACAAATTAACATCTTATGTGCATTGTTATAGTTAAGTGTGGTATTGTATAACATTCTGGTCTGTTCTTCGGTGTAGCTGTGGCTGTCCAGGCTTGGAGCGGATCTGGGAAGCCGACCTGGAAGCATGTCACCTTTTCCTGCGGGGCCTCCAGTTGCGGACTCCCAGCTGCAGTGGAGCAGACGTCGAAGATGTGCACACCGCTGCAGATTATGTTCCAACCCAGCCGTGCTCCAAAGAAGAAGAAGAAGACTGCGCTATGCTGACCGCGTTAGGGGGGCGCTGGTGTCCTGAGGCCAACTTACAGAACTCAGAGTTCACTAAGGTAACGTAGCAGCATTTTGTTACCAACGCAGAATGTATTATTCATGTAAATGCCTATACATGTGTGCAGACTGAGATTTAGAGTAACATGAATATAAAAGATACCCTTTGCATTGCAGGAGTCTTACATATTTCACACCAACCTGTGTCACTTTTTCAGATTCACTTTCTTTTTTCTACTACTACTTTTTTCTGTTTTTTTCATTACTGTGGTGTGAGCCATGACCTCAAATAAAGTGTTTCTGCTCAGTCAGTCTTACCACTTGACTGGAGAGGACATTTTCAGTCGGTACATTCAGCTGTTGTCACAGTGTAAAAGTCCGTCGAATACAGTTAGATGAGCAGCAGTCTATTAGCGAGTTTGCTCGAAGGTATTTCCAAACGAGGAAAATGTGGGCGCGAGGGAGGCAACCATTTGGAAATCTTTTGGCTTCCTTGACGAGTTTCATTCTACAGAGCGCAGATTTGAGAGCCTGTTTCTGCACGATTACATGCGTTTAGTAGGAATGAATATTTGTGGTGTGTGTGTGTATGTGTGAGGTTGTGTGAGTGCTCTGTGCTGGTCTATCCCACAGTGAGTTGAGGTCCACTGCCTCAGGGCAGAGTCCGACTCATTCTCTCCTCCCCTCACACTTTCCTCCACCCACGTAGTCTGACAGACTCGTCTGAGATAGGAACAAAGCCAACAGAGCCAGCATTAATAAAAAAACAGCACACTTGCCAGACGTGTTTTTGTGAGACTATATTTTGTTAGCTTGGCTCACGCACTGTGATCTGACACGTTTTCTGTTTTCAGTATTGGTTGATAGTTTACGTATTTGCATTTACCTACAGTATGGATTTTCCCTACTGTAGCCGTAAGCAAATGTTTGTCAGTAGTCTTTACTGGTGCTGTTGGTTGAACTTCCACTTGCATGCATTAAAACTGGAAGCTGTGGATTTCCATTGTCATGTTAAAATAACACTTCGAGTTGCATCCTCTTACCTCTTACAGTCTTGCTTTGTGCAACCTTAAATATACACTTTGCATTGATGTCTTCTTTCCCTGCCCTGCCTGACCGCATTTTACAATTTGCATGGATCTATTTTCTGCTTTCCCTTTGTTTCTCTCTGCTTTCCTTTCTCCTCCTAAAGCCTGGCCCCTCCTAACATTTCTCCAAGAACTAAAAGGTGAGACAGCCAACCATTTCTCTCTCTTTTGTCTCCGTCCTGTGCACTCTATATTCTGTGTCTTCTAAGCCAGAAACACCAGCAAAATGAATTCATTCTAAGTTGCAAACATACATTTTATTAGCTCTAGATTTAAATCCTGGAATGTTTCAGATCATCAGTGCAAATGTTTCCTATTTTATTTAGAAATCAGTCAGTTTGGTTAGAAATTGTTTGCACAATAAGAAGAATCAACAATGGTCAGAGAAGAAAACTCACATCTTTGCCGTAAATTTGCAACATAATAACACAATAACACCCCAAACTAACCAAACAACATGTTCTTCATGAGAATAAGTACCTTGTGTTGTTTTATCAGAGAGAGGAGGTGGGTGTCAGTTCATTATTTTTAAAATAATATAAGACATCCTTTGCTATCTTGATATCTTCTATGTGTATATTTATAGTTTCTCCTGTACATGAATATTCAAGGACCCTCATACTGAAAACGTACTTCAGTTCGGATTTGGCAGATGAGTGTTTTCACCTCAGGGCAACAGTAGAAGTATTTTTATCAGTTGGATGCCAGCAAACCTTTGCGATCTTTACTTTGAAAACCGCATGTGACAGATTATATGTTGCTGTGATGTGGGTGTAATTGGAGGGAGCGAAGGACAATCCGGTTTGTGTGACTGCTATGAAGCTGTAGCCTTTAAACGTTCTGATCTCAGATACCGAATGAGGAGTCATAAGTGGCCGACAGCACCTGTGTGTTTACTGGAGAGCAAAGTGCGGAAAGGTGTTACACAATTTTTAATTAAAAAATAATAATTAAAACTTTGCTGATTATTACGTGTTACTCTGCCTTCTTATGTACTTACCCTAAAGCCACAAACAATATGTTAGCATCCAGTAGGTACAGTAATTACCTCCTTCCTTAGCAAAGAATGTACAATTACACACTTTGAATGCTAACAAAGGAAACCTGCAGCACAGATGAGCCAGTTAATCTATTTTCCTGCTGTCACTTTTTGGTGATGAATAATTACAACCTCTTCTCATTATGATGATGCTGCACACATACAGTACACAGCCGACATAATTGCATTTTCAATAATTCATGAGCAGATTTATGACTGTGTGGCCTCAACAAATCTTTCCCTTTTGTTGCAGAAACTGGAGGAGTTTCTCTTCTGCATGGAGGATAATCACCCTGAGGTTGGTAACGCGAACACTTGTCACTGTATGTTTAAATGTTATCAGTGTAATTAAAGTGTCAGTTACATTGACACTGGGCTTACTGCGACACAAAAGAATCAATTAGTTGACCTTAACTTAAACATGACCTCTGTCTGCCTTTCTGACTGTCTGATCAATACTGATCTCCATGAGTAGCCTTGGTTGGTGTCGCTGACTGTCTGACAATGCGTTTAACAAGACCTTTATTTATACAGGGGAGGGTTCTGCTGACCATGTAGTCTCCTTTCACTACCTTCCTGCTTTAAATTCATACATTTATATTCAATGCCAAACCATACAAAAAGCACCTGTACTTGTGAAATGAGTGTATGCAGGATTTTAAACCAGAATAAATTGATGTGAGTCTGATGATGGCAGATGCATGCCTTGTCCTGGTTAGAGTCCCTTTATATATGTACATAACGCTATAATAGCTTGGAATTTACCACCTAAATCTTGTCTGAACGCAATGTAGTAAGATATATACTGCATATAGAGTTTAGAGAGTGGTCCGTCTCCAAAAGCAAAAATGCAGTAGCAAAATTATGAAGAATGGATTAGACAATGTGTTTTTCTACTTTAATATAAGCGGCAAACATTAGCATATCTGGCTAACTACTGAGCAATACTCCAGCAACCCCAGGAAACTCATTATCGCTAAACTCTCCATCCTCAAAGGTTTTGTTATTGCAAAATTAAAAATGAAAATATACTGTTTTAAATTACAAACAAGGAAGCGTTGATCTAACCTTTTGTCCTGCAGCCACACAGGGTTATATTAAAAAAACACAAGTTTGATTTTGCATTTTTGTCATCATACTTTTAATGGTTCATCTAACTACTGTAGCTAATGAAATGCAGTAAAACTCTTTACTAATTTCTGTTTCAACACAAACTAACACTTGGCACTCGGTTTATAGGACAGTGATTTGTATATCCGAACTAAGCAACTTTGAATCACATTGAATTATTGAAGACTGCCCTGACATAAAATGCCTCAACCACAATAAAGTTTGATGCATAACTCAGTCAGTTGATATGATGGCTATTAAAGTATTGGTATCTTCATCTTGATGGTGTTGTGATAGCAGTGTGGAGGAGTTGGATTCTCTGCCTCGCAGAGTGTCTGACCTCTTTCTCCTTTCCATAATGACTTTAAGTAAATGATTTCCACTTAGCTGCTGCCAAGCTGCTGCCCTGCTGCCACAATGGAGATTGATTGGTGTGTGTGCATGTGTGCAAGTGTGTGTTTTAGCACCACTCTTTTTCCTTCTAATCTCTTCTAATTGTTCTTTTATCCTCTCAAGGTCTTTACAGTCCCCTTTTCATACTGACCCACAGTACAAAGAAGAAAAAAGACATTATTATAATGAAATGCTGACACCTTTTCATTAGTTTTGTTAATCAGATAGTTTTTGTTGACATCAGACTTGCTACAATTGTGTTGATAAGAGATGATTGTTGTAAAAAAAATCCTTGTGCTAATTTTACGGTTAAGTGTTCATTATACTTATATACTTACTGTCACGATATACTGTGACATTACAGTGAATTAAATATATAATTAATGCATGTAATGTGTATTTTTCAAGTTTTGTGTATGGAAATTATGCAAAATGTACAGATATTACTAATGCTACCTGAGAGGTGTCACCACCACTCATAATTTGATTCGAGGGCTACATCTACACGTTACAGTAATGGTAGGCTCGTTTTTGTTGCTTTATTGAAATCAATAGTGTCTCGCTTAATGGTACAATACAGGTGCTGTCACATGTCAATCAAACAACAACTTGTCCCTGCCACAATGTCACTGTCTCTCCAACTGTGGACAGTTGTGCACTGTGGGATTAAAGTCTGCACCAACAGCACACTTAAAAAAAACAACCCCCCCCCAAAAAACTTAAAGCAGTATCTGAATTCAACTCAGCACTTGAATAGTGAAAAAATTAAGGATACTTAAAACTGTGATTATGCAGACTGAGAAAATGTTGATTTTTGAGAGTGCCGTTGATGAACACAATTGTCCCAGAATGAAATGCACATTAGCTGTGAATGATGGATGATGTGAATGATTTGCCCCCTCTCTGTTTAGACATAATATCAGTGACATTCCAGATTCACCAACTCAGAAAACTATAGCAGGTGTTGGTCAGACCTCAGGAGGAAAACGAGGGTAGATGTTTTTTTGTCTGCATACTTTTTTTGAGTATACTTTATTTTGTCACTTTTCCAGTGTGAAAACTTAGTGTGCAGTATGGAACTAGGACACAGCTACAGACCAACACCTCATACTGTCACTGAATATTTGTTGATGATCTTGGGAACTCATTATTTGTGGACCCAGTGACTTACTAACAGGCCATCAGTGATAGTAAAGACACTAGTTAATCATAAACTAGTTAATTTCCTTTTCAGTTTAAAATGAATTCACCTATTTTATTGTTTGTAAAAGCAATTATGATCTTGAGTGTAATACCAGTGCAATATTACTGCTTTGTATTGCCCGCTTGGCACAAAGTGTCGGGCCTAATAGCACACATGGGAGCGTGCACAATTACCTGCTGCCTCTCACTCATTATTGCTTAAATAACCATACCAGTGCATACACGAGTCTGAATATTAAATTTCTATGTCATTTGCTCAAGTTCATGCTTGTGCAGTCGGCTTTGTTTACTTATGGTGTAATAACATTAGCACTAATGTGCATCAGGAATCAACACGCCAATACATGTATGCCTGGGATTCTATTATGCAAAGTGACATGCTGTTGAAATCTCATTTCCCATATTTTCTTGTTCGTCAAAGGCAGTGGTAACTATGGCAACTTTAGGTAATTTGTATTGTTTCGATCGCCACCAGGAGCAACATAACAGCTTTTGAATAGTTGTAACAGCTTCTTAAAAGGTCTGTGTTCAAAGTTGCAGAGAAACTATGAGGGATGTTTCCAACAGTGTCATTCTGCAAAGTGAGCTTTTGTTTTGTGCCCTGTGGTGGTATTGACTTTACAAATGCCGACTGGAGGCTGTAAAGTATAGAATCAATCAGCTACACAAACACAGGGCTCTTATCTGCTAAAGAGGCCCCTAAGCTTGACAAACAAACAGCTCAGTGAATCTATAAGTTGACTGCCTACCTTCTTGGCACAGGGATCCAGCATCACATAAGGTGACGCCGGAGGACAGAGCTATTGTTTGTTCGGGATTGTTTGTTCATTTAAGTGCCCCAAACAAAAAAACATGAAGTCTTTTGTCCTGTGGGCTGTTCTGCCTTTAAGTCTTACTTAATTCCTTAATTGCATCAGAGATGACTTGTACATATCTTTGTGCCTCAGGCCTGTTGTTGTTGTACACTTCTTTTGGGGTGTTACATCATCCGAAGAAGGAGTGCTATTCCAGGACAGAGACCAGAGACATGACTTTCAAGTGATTGTTCTGACACCTCTGAGCTGCAGGGAGTTAATATTTTTTACCTGCAGCTATGAGTCAGATTTCTATGTGTTGTTTGAAGAGAACACCGGGCCTGCGTGCATGTGTGTGTGTCTATTTGCTTGAAGTGAGACGGTGTACTCTTGCGCGTGTGTTTGTGTTCTCTATGCTTGATAAGTGTGAAGAAACTAGGACACGATGTCTGCAAAGGGGCCTGTTCTAATTATGGCCAGCTCTGCTCTCTGAATGCTCTGCCCCAATGCACTCCGCTTCTCCAAGAACCTGACATCCCCACCACCCCGCGATACGCACTCAGCCTCGCCACACCCTCAGGTGATCCGCAGAGCGTACTGCTGAATGATGCGCACACAGCCCCCTGGTGTGTATTGTGTACATCATGACCTTGGCGCTTTACCAAACAAAGATTTTTTGGCAGCATCATATTTTTTTGCCTGGCCTGCAATTCTCCACTTCAGACTTGTATCTGGTTGAAACGCCATCAAGGATTTATTATGAAGGGGATTAAATGAGTCTTGAAAACTCTGAAAAGCTCCATGTTGAGCTTTGACTCAGTTATAAGAGCACAAACAGTATGCAATCATTATTGAATCTAAGATTAATGAGTGAATGAAACTACTCAAGTCAACAAGTGTTGTGTAATGCTTTTATGACAGCAGTCTTTTAAAGTAGCCCTCAGTGCGTTACCATTAATCAATCATGCATCCAATTCTATTTATGCTATTGAAATATTATAATAAATACTGTCTATTCTTAGGTATAAAAGTGTTTTAAAATATAATCAGTCTGCAGTACGTACTTTGTTTAATACAATATAGACATATAATGCTACAGGTGTCATTGTTTTATGATTGTCTTTTATTATGATATTATGAGAGAAGGGTTGTAACACAATATTGTGCTGCATGGATCCTTGTTAACTATGTAGAGACTAATGAACCTCTTGTTGAGTTAGACAGACAGTATTGTGTAAGTTGCAGTATCAGAATATGTCACTATCGTATATCATCATACTTGTTTTAGAGCCTCTGTGAAAGATCCAACAAACACTGATAAGTTAACATTTGTAGTTATTGTACAGTAGAACTACTGTCAGCTCTATACAGTTACATACTGGGAAATGCAGGATCTACTATTTTTAGAGCTTGATGCATACAAGAAACAAAAAGACATCTTTGACATCTTTTTGAATTTGACCAACTGTACAGAAGTACAGTACTGAATTGCTTTTAGGTGCTATATGAAGGACATGCTTGAGTCAAAAGAGTTCACATCCACTTTAATATGAAGCATTAATTAACCACACAACTATTTTTTCTAATTACAGTGACACTGCATTTGCTTATGTTGCTCTAAAATTGTTTGATGATGATGATTCTTTCCATTATTGTTTGTTTGTCCTAGACGTTTTTGTTAACAATTGTCAATATCACACTTTTATATTTGAACTTTTTTTTATTGCACCTTAACTCATTCATCCCCCCTTCCTTTTGTCACCCATCATTTCATCCCTTGTTTCCCTTTCCTGTCAGGATGTGTGCAGCGAGGCTGAGGCTGCGGACTTGACAGAGCGCTGTGAGCTGATCAGTGACAGACTAATGACCTTGGAAGATGAATTGCAGACGGCCATACTGAATCGGGATCAGGCCCTCACTCATATCCTTTCACTGCTCTCTAAATATACATACATCATATAAACTGTATGCGGTGCGTGTGTGTGTGTGTAATACTGTCTCTGTCCATCCATCTAAAGGACCCAGTTTCCTCCAGGCCTTCCAACTCTCCAAAGTACACATCCAAACCACCTTTAGGCTGACTGATGTTCTCCGACTTTACCTTTCGGGGAAAAGAAAATCAACCTGCTTTATCTGACATTATGGGTCCATTCAGGGAGGGAATTGAAGATAAACTGGGATCAGAGGATTTTTCTTGACAGGCTGGACGTGCCAACTGGAAAATGAAATGGTAAAAGTCCAAGCGAGGTTATTAGAGGGTCCTTGATGTGGGCTGCCAGTCACCACGGGCTGAGATTAAAGTCGGCCGACAGGGGCAGCGCCGCGTCAGATAGAGGAATGTCACTGTAATGACTGCGCTCCCGTCATATCTTAATGTCCGTGCTCCTGCTGACCCTCCTCGCCCCTCCCCGCCCCACCGCCCCTTCCCTCCACCGTCTGCCCACTTCCACTTGCAGGTCTAGCTCGGAGGAAATTACAATATCCATGATAATGACTCAAATGAAACTGTTGGAGCTGATTACAGGTCACAATACATCATTTTCCGCGCTAATTAGAAAGCTGATTGGAAATAGATTAGTGTGTTTTTCTCGCTCCACTTTTCCCCTCTACACTGTGAGCTTATTAAGACAGATAGAAAAGGCAATATTTCAGCACAGGGGATGAAGAAAATTTGCGACCTAACCTGCTGTTTTTTAAATTTATTAATTTATTTTGTGTCACACCTCATTTCGCTTCTTTGAACACGAGCTGCCAGAAGTATTTTCCTAATCTGATGAGGATATTTATTTAATTTTATGATCTCTAAGAGCTGCGTGTTATCCAGTGCATCCTTCAGTCGTTGTGGAAGTGGAGCCGGACTGTTTTCACATCTGATTAGAGATTCAAGTCCCCCTGCTGTGCTGTCAGGGGTCAGTACAGGCTCCTCCACTGTTTGCATGATATCAATGCAGCCTGGCAGTGGAAGATAGACACAGATTGGCCCGCCTCTCCCCACCTCTCTGTTTTTGTGTCCTTACATGTCATTCATCTCATCCCTTTGAAGTCAATGTGCTCATGCAAAAGCGCCGTGGACACTTGAGGACACTGACGATGCAGGACAATATTGTTGTTGGGTTGTGGAAATTGAACAAAAAACTGAACTCGGGATGGTGCTGCTGTTGCCATAGTGACAGGGAGATCAGACCTCCAGTCTCTAAGGGTCTTAATTGAGTCCCTGCTCTCAATATAAGGAGGTGGATGGACGACCACAGAGAGTGGAATTTGAAAAGGAAAGGGACATGGAAAGGCAAAATTATGGCAATCTCTGTGGCTTGTGTTATACTGAACCCCATCGTCCCATTTGGACCGTGTTGCCTTAAAAGTCTCGTCGAACCTTCTGCAGTATTCATGAAAAGCTCTTTAACGGCTGGTTAATTATGAATGAGGACAATCTGTGTCCATTCAGACAGTAAAACGAGCCATCAGGCCCCATCTGCCATCAAAGCCATCCCTTTGATTTGCCACTTAAGCTGGACACTCACACGATTAATTTGAGTTTCTAAGCAGGTTAAACAATCCCCCCACTGATGACAGCCTCTATCCCGTTTCATTGATGGTTTATGAATAATTTAGCTGGGCAGTCTGTTTGCTTGGGTCCCCACACTGCCACCAAGCTCCACAGATGAGATGAGCTCATGAATAGTGAATTGCATGGGGTTAAATTGGGTATGACTTGATGATCTGTCCCAGTAATCCATTTGGTGGCCAAATTGGAGATTGATGACTTCATCAGGTTATGGCTGTCTGCTGCTGTTACCATTAACCATTGAGGAGCCACAAGTGTCACTTTTGCCCTGATTTTTGTCTGCTGGCATGCTTTTTATTTACATTTTCATGTCTGACTCACAGATTTGTGTCTGCAGCATCTAATTCTTCCTTAACGCGCCCTGCACAGTCGCTAGAAAAGGAGGTTCAGGAGGTAAAAGCCACTTTACAAACCATGCTCGCACAGCTCAAAGAGGAAGATGAGGAGGAAGAGGAAGTAAGTGACTTACAAGATGATGACCTCATGAAAAATGAGACTGAGGAAGAAGAAGAAGAAGAAGAGGAGGAGGAGGAGGAGGAGGAAGAGGACCAGTACTTCAGTGACAGCTGGGGCATTTGAAATGGATTCTTGCAGTGTTTCATGACCACTCGCACACAGACCGGGCTCCCTGAGAGTCTGACCTCAGCTTTGCAGTAGGAGTGACCCCATATCCATTTACTGTAAAGCTTTTCAAACAGCCTCTTTGGTACTGCTGAAAGTTTGCAATGTAAAGCCTCAGAAAGTCTGCCTAGTATTTGATCCATCTCTAAAAGAAAAGACACATCAGAGGGATTTTGATATAAATGCAAAATATAAGACACTTTAATGAATATTTTAAAATTTTCTCCAATCTTGCCAGCCTACATTTAACCAGGGAAAGAGTGCCTTAGGCCACAGAGCCGACACAGTGATTATTTTTTTCAATTAAGATGTTTTTGGATACTGGTTCTCATGTCATGTCCTACGAGTGGTGAAATTTATTTTTTCTGTAAAAACACCAATTTCAGGCGGTTGTTTGGTTCTGATACTCAGCTGCTCTGAGTGGTTGAAAACCAGAAGAGTCTCAGAGGGGAGAAATGATCTGCCTTAAGGCGAGACTGCGTAACTTCAGCCGCAAAAGGGAAACTTGTGGCTGCAAGTGAAAGTTGAATCAAAGTGAATTAGTCATAAATTATGGTAAGTTGTTGAACATAATGAAACAGCAATACAAGAAGACAGGAATCATACAGTCAGGTAAGTCATTCAGTAATTATAGAGCACTGCATACAGTGTTAATGTGTGCAGTGCTAATATAGCTAAAATCAGCCACGACAAGTTACAGGAAGTCTTAATCATCAAATTCGGTGAATGATTAAGGATTATATATCTTATTTCCAGTGTTACATCGTCTCACTTTAAAGTTCACACAAACAAAAACTGAATAATAACTGGCCTGAAATCAACCTGAAGAAGAAAAATCCCAAATCGCTAACAACGATCACCTGTTTGAATTCTATCCGAGGACCAAATGGACAATCGAAAAGATCTTTTACTGCTAACAGTCGCACATAAACTAAAATCTATGCTTTGTTTTTAGGTCAGCTAGCCACTCGTGTGCTTTCCCAGTACGACTGGACGTCAGTTACATGTGATTGTGTCCATGAAAAATAACTCATTTGTGGTGCTACAGAATGTGAGCTAACCTGAACACCTTATTCTTTTCTTTTGTGTGGAAAATGCAATATTTAGATTATTCCTCCCCGTCTTAAAGCAGCCTATGCTTGCAGAGATGCTTTGCATTTTAAAATACATGGAATGTGCACAATATTCAGTAGTGTCTTATGCATGTAGAGAATATTGAAAGATAAAATTTCACTTAAGAGTATTTGCAACTGCTGTTTGTTTTTTTCTAAAATCGGCCACTGATGGTGTGTTATTTTTATTTTATTTCATGTCGGCACAGAAGATTCTTGTTTATTCCACTGGGTGTCACTTGACTTTTTGCCAGGAACAGTGTTGTACTTTTACCAATTAATCCATTTTTTAATTTACTGTGCAGCTTGAATTTGCTGTATCATATTTTATATTTATTCCTCACAGCCTCTCACTAATTACAGCATGTACCATTCAGCCTAATGTTGTGTCCTGCTGTTTTCTTCTTGTATTGAGTTACAGCCCCTCTGGTGATTTTCCCTCATATAAGATGTGTGGGCATGCTGCCAGGCAAGTGAGGGCAGTCATGACATGTAGGAGATATCAATACGGTAATAAAGGTCCTCTAGTGAGGTCTTTAGGGGATACATGGGCTTCTATTGTTATCTTGCCTCAGCAGTGGCAGTGTGGCTAATTGGGAGGCAGCCTCACGGAGGACATGGTGGAGAAAATGGGATGGTACTGCTTTGTCTCCATCTGATTCCTGCTCTGTGTTTTAGGAGCAGGAGGCTGTTAAGGGATCCTCAGGGGCGTGTCTGCGGACCCGCGCTCTGGGCTGTAAACACAGCTGAGTGCTTAGGTTTTTCCACCGCAGCACAATGGGCCTTTCTGACATGACAGACAGGTTGCAAACCACTTGCCAGGCCAGAAGTCTCCACATCTATCAGCTTCAGGCAGCGTACAGACAGACCCTGGCACACACACCTTCCTGCCAAACACCCCCACCTCATAATTGAATCTGTGCTTGCACCATACTGTGCCCCGCATGGCAACTCTGCTCATAAAATGGCCACAGAGAAAAACCCAGATGGTTTTCAGCAGGCTGATATAGCAGGGTGAGATGTTTCCTGATGTAAAATGAAGCCCCATGCAGTGCGAGTCCTTTTCTCTCTGCAATTTGGTTGCTCTTGCGATGTATGATGTTATTATACAGTATTCTAATCTGTTCTCTGTACTGTTTCCATACAGTCCAGTCAGACCCACCCCCCGAGTTTCTGTTGCTGGTAACAGCCGCAAATTTACCACTTGAAATTCATAGTTATTTTTGAAACAGTGGGTCCTTGATTTCAGAGGTAGACAAAGAAAGCAGGCTGCTCATTTCTACCCAGCAACAAGCGATTCTTCTGTTTGAAATTCCTACTGTCACCAGCAGATTGTGTAGAAAATGAGCTAAGAAATCTAATATGGAAAGAAAACATCTTTTTAAAAAACCCAAAGTGATATGCACTTAATGGTGGATATTTTGCTGCAAGACTGAGGCTAAAGCTTCATGTGCCAGACAAAAAGCTTTGCTGTGTAGTAGGAGTAATTCTACAAGGAGGAGGTGGCAGTCATTAATGCCCTTTAGCATTAACTTCAAAACAATGCATTCTGAAATGCTCCTGGAATTTAAGCTTGCAGCTTACAGCTTTTGGTATCCACAAATAATAGTGTCACTCTTACGACAGCCACAGGCAAACCACTGTGAAGAAATCCAAAGCTAACACAAATCTGCTGTGCAGGGGCTAAACTGTGATTGGACAATTGGTGTTAGCAGAGGCTTTTGATAAATGGTCAACTGGATAGTCTCTGGAAGTTTTTTTTTGTTCAGACAGCTCGCAGGTTTTCTTCAGTGAATAAATCAATCAATAAATGCAGTGATAGAAAATTTGCCAGTCAGGAGAGATAAATTGGTTCGTTTCCAATACAAATTGATTCATTATAAGAATTTTCATGTGTCACTTTATTCAAGCACACAGGAGTCTGTCTGAATCTGCCTTCAGAGTAATGAAGAAGGCAAAAGAAAGACAGCTGAAAACAGAAAAGTTCATTAATCATCTGAAAATAACACTCAAATGCAAGTGATGACTCCTTGTTGAAATGTTTCAGGACTGAATATGAATGAATGAATGATTTTAGGAGTGTGTGTGTGTGTGTGCCAGGGGATTTAGGTCTGGGATCTGAATTTGTTTATTTGATTCCTTGCTGAGTTGTTATGTTGTCTGACAGGTACATGTACAAACTCTCTGAACCATGGGGAGAATCATAGATCGCTTTGCAGATTTTCCTCACGCGCCGCTTCAACCAGCGTCACAGACACCACTAATGAATGCAAATTGAGCTTTTTTTTGTACTCATGCCTTTCACTTCCTCCAAGATTTATGCTCCTCTGAAACTGACACCCTTAGTTACGTGTGAGTGGACTGCATGTCAGTTCTGGTCACTGAGTCACTGAAGTTAGCTCTCCTGAGAGGTGTTTATGTACAGAGTGAAACCGGACACTGAACTCACCACTGTCTGTCCGCAAGTAGCCTGATATTTTGACTCTTTCCAGTGGTTCTAGGTCTAGGAGCTCATTCACATTCACTGCGCACTTTACTCAGCTGTTGAATAAATTCAACCAAGCAATTAAACTGAGAGGAAATTCCTGTGAAATGAATAAGCATTTTAAATCATTTAATTGCAAGTTTTCTGAGTCAAAATATGCATATTTGTCTTTCAAAGAAAAGGACATGTGGCACAAATGAACAACAGAGCAGACTGTGCAGAGACAACTTATTCTTTTTCCTGTGGTCTGATCCTGACGTTGAAAATCACACTTAATTATAAACACTGTGCCACTGGGAGCTGCAGTCTCCTCAGAAACAGACCTATTTCCGTCACTTATGGCTGTATGACAAATCACAAGATTGGAGGAAGTGCACTGAGAGACCAACATGTCTATTTTCATCTTCATTTTGTTATGTCTAATTTACGCGGTGGCCCTTTCAGAACTTGCACATGTGAAAAAAATAAAATAAAAAAATAAAATAAACCGTTGTGCCTCTGAAGAAGCACAACGGTTTGAAAGCAGAGAAGTGGAAAGGTGTGTGTGCAACACGTGTCTGTGCAAGTGCAGAGAGCAATTCACTGATCCTGCAGGAGCCCAATCAGAAATATTTCTCATTTACATATTTAATCATCCAGACTGAATTTGGAATAATTAGCCTGCATGTGATCTATGTGCTCACTAAGACCCCTGAAGGAAAAAATAACAGAAAGCCACATTAAAAGATATTTAAATCTCTGATGATTCAAGCATCTGATATCTTATACGCCTCAATAATCAGACACTCTGTAAGTACTGTGAACCGCTGGGACTGGACTAATGGTGGGAGTTGTGTGATGATAATACTGTTCTGAGGACCTTTGAAGAACAGGACTGTTTAATAGCACCACTGTGACAATGATAACATCTGGCACTCACGCTACAATGGAGTTTTCATAGAAGAAGAACCTGCATCATAACCAGTCAATGTTTTCTTGCAGCTCTTTTCCATAACAACTCCTCGGAGTCAGTGATGTACTTATTGAGTCTCAGTAGTTTGGAATAAATAGAGGAAGTGCAGCATAGATAGCATAATAAAAATGGTGGCAACTTTGGTTGAACACAGAGAAAATAAAGGAGCCATATGTTTATCCCAGGGCCATGGCTGCCATTGAGAACAAGGAGGTCATACCCTGGTTCTCTCTTTTCCATTCCCCGCCATAAATGCTTATAGTGTACATTTTGACTTACAGTTAAACATCTGATTTCACAGCACTTAACACATGTATTATGTGTGATCGGGCTATATGATGCTGTATTTATACTCCACACACTAATTGTGCTCTCACCCTTTCATTCACTTTGTGTTGCAGAGTGGCTGTGGGCTGTGCATGTTCTTCTAGAACTGGTACAACATCCAGGTAACATCTATTTTGTATTGTTTCTGAATAAGAAACTACTTCTGAGACAATCATTTTGAACAAAGGTTTGGTATAGGAACGGGCTTTGTTAGACTCTGTGATGCTGAAAAGCAGATTATGATAGAGTCTGTTTTTAAAGCCCTTAACGTTGTCTTCAACAATCTCCACCTGCTACGAACATGACATCTCTGAAGCCTCAACATGTAGTTTTTGAGGAGTTAAATGAGTAAATAAAATATATAAAAAGACATTATTTTTGGTGTCCATTTAGAAGTTGTTTGAGGGCACTCAGTAGACTATATAAAATCGATCTCCTAAAACCCAAAACACCCGCACATTGATTAACAAACCGTTTTTTTTTACATCAAACATGAAAAATTGTTTGTGCTGCACAATGTTGAATTAATAAATTTGTCACAATTTGCTCAGAGTGGCCCTGAAAAAAGATACTGAGCTCAATTTGGATGATTTTGAATAAAAGACAAATATCTCTGAATGATGTCACATGCTGTGTATTTAATCCCAGTTAGAAGTAGAACAAGTGCTCATGTCAGACTGCTGTAAAATGGTTCTCTCAAAGGCAATCACTTTAAAAGCTTAAGCTTGCTTCTCTGCCCAAAAAACATCAGAGTAATAAGATCAAAGCAAAGAGGAACTCTGTGTGACACACCATCAAATCTCTTTAAGAAGATTTACAGTATCCATGTTCCTTTGTGAAACATCTCTGTCAAGCCTTAAACAGTTATGATACTGTTTTTGAAAAAAAAAAAAGGCTTTGGTTTGTTTTGGGGGATGCTTTGTGCTGCTTTTTCATGTGTAATATCAGGAGGAATGGTGTGCTTTTTCTTTTTTCAGCAAGCAGTGTAACCAGTAGCGGAAGCAACAGAGAATTGATTATTACTTCGATGTCCAAGAAGGAAAAACATATTGTTAGCAATTCCTCCAGGGAGAGCTCCTCCATTTAGATCGGCCGGCGAGCACTTCCTCCAAGAAGCCCAGACACTGGTTCACCTTGTAACATCCCTAGGGGACGTGGCTGTCACCGGAAAGCTGAAATATCATGCCAGCTCTGCCATCCTTCCCACTTAGTCTCAAAAACAGGCAGGTACCACACCAGGGGGAGACAGGATCGATAGATCTGATGGATGGAGCTGGCTGCCTTTAGGAGAGGAACTGGGGGACAGAGGGAAGGGGAAAGAAGTAATGAGAGCTCCTGTGAGCGATGGGGAGGTTTTGCCATGGGAGGCTGGGCGTGTGGCCCTCTTTCCTTTCACTTGGGCTGCCAGTCTGGCGTAATGAGACTTAGAGGAGCTCCCAAAAATAATGTAGGTTTAAGGACCAGGATTTTGTTGTTTTGCTCGAATTTTGTTGGTAATGAAAAATAAAAATAAATCTTCAGAATACAATATTTACCACTGCAGGCATTACGAATCATCTTGGATTCAGGTAAATTACATATAATTTTAATTAGGAGATATCAACACTGCAACATAAGTGACTGTACAGTATGCTTTTAGTTTAGCCCCTGCTAAACTAAATGGAAAACACTGACATTCTGTACTTTCTGGCTTTAAAATGAATGCATACACAATTAAACATGCAGATTAGATGATTTAATAAAATGCCATTGCAATTTCTACAGACTGCTGAATATGTTAAAGCAGGGGTCACCAACGCGGTGCCCACGGGCACCAGGTCGCAGTGATCACGTGAGTCGCCCGCTGGCCTGTTCTAAAAATAGTACTAGCCCAGGGGTCGCCAACACATAGCCCAGTATCTCGCCAAGGGGTCAATAATATCCAATCAAAATTATAGGTGCCCCGCCCCCTGCCCGAGATGAAACGATTGTTTGTCAACTAGCCGTCAATCAAACATTTGCGCTGTGCTGCTGTCAGTCACTGGAGCGGGTGGGGGGCAGGCTGCCACCGTGCCAGGCAGTTAGCGGGCTAGCCTAGCAACAATGACAGCAGCAGAATTCAGTCAAACAGCCCTTAACTGATGGCGGGATCATTAAAGAGGCTCTGACCGCTGTGGCGGGATCATTATTCCGGGACCATAAACTTAAGACGGAGAGTCTGTCCGCTATTGGTGTCCAGCTTGGTGCGAACACTGTGCCGCGGAGGGTGTGAGCGCTGTCTGCGGATGCGGTCAGACAGCTGGAGTCGGACCTGAACAGGTGCTTCTGGTTTTCACTCCAGTGTGATGAGTCTGTGGCCTCCAGTGATATAGCACTGTTTTCACACGGATGCTGTTTGCACAAATGAACATACTGCTGTATGTTATTTGGTTTTTTGATACAGTATTCCATTTCATAATTTTTTAAATAGAACATAGAAATAGAATACAACATGCACATGCTTATGAATTTAAGTTATTATACACAATATGCGTTCTGTATTATCATTTTTGAATGTGTTATATGCAAAACAAACATATTTACTTGTTCTATATGGAAATTAGCTATGTGAATAAATGTTACTAAACATGAGTAGCTCTCCGGCACTTTCATTGTGTAAAAGTAGCTCACAGAATATAAAAGGTTGGAGACCCCTGTGTTAAAGTGTCAACATTCAGCCAATATATATAATCAATATAATGTATTGGCATTGTGTAATAATACTCATATATTACTATTCCACCATATTTTTCAAAAGACCTCTGTGACCTGGTATTAATATTTTTTAATGTGAGGTTTTCTTATATAACAGATTGCTGAGCTGACCCTTTGTTGACCGTTTGATTGGTTTATGTTGCCTATCCAGCTGAAAGGGGTCACTGTCTGGGTCATGCTGACGTGACCCTGCAGAAAGTGTCTCCATAGCAACTATATGTATAAAACTGTTGTAAATTAAAGTATTTAGTTCAATTTGACTTTTCAGCTTAAGTTTGTGTTCTAAACACTCATTGCACTGAACCGTGGGTCTCTGTTACAGAAAGGTCATGCTGTCTGCTCACTCATGCCGCACAATTGCATACACACACACACATACAAAATTCAGTATATTTGACAAGAGCCTAACACACTATTTATAGCAATTTAGCCTTAAGACGTGCAACATTTTAATACATGTGTCAAGAGCAGCTATATGGGCCTTCTAAAACTTTCCCATCCTTTTCAGTGCGAACACACTAACGCAACAAACAGATGATGAAGAGCAGCCCAAGGACATTAGTGCCATTTGGAATTTAAAATGGGTGCAGGGTGAAAAAGAGAGGAAGAAATGGAGAATGACAGAGAAAACAGATAGTGATGTGAGTATTCCTGTAGGGCAGGATGTATATCTATAAAAGATGCAGGCTGTAACACACATCTGAGAACAGATGCCTGTTGGAATATGCAGCATTTCTCCACCAACAACGCATAGTAGTTCTGAAATGTTTTGCTGTTTCACAGGAACGCTTGTCCATGGATGTATTATTAATCATATTGTACAGCTACAAATGTTTGGAATTACAGCTGCCTACATCTGCGTGACAATCATCCAGTATGAATTATCCAAATGAAATGGAAGTGGTAAACCTAGATAAGCAGACTTACAGCCACAGGAGACAAGATAAATTTAAATGGAAACATCAATATTCATCACAGAGCTTGAGAGTGGATTAAAGCCACGCATTGTGTCATGACACTGAGAAAAGTGCAGCAATCAAGTTAGAAAGTGTGTGTGTGAGTGTGTGTTTGCTGAGGGATTGTCCTGGACAGTGGATTTCTTAAACTGGCTTCAGATCTGCCTGATGTTTGGAGATTTGCATTTGCATTTGACATGAGGAATCGGTATGTTTACAAAAAAGTCTCTACTCTGATTTTACCCCGGACAGAAACTCTGTTTGACGAGTCAATCTCATGCACTGAAATTTGTTTGAGAGTTGGTTTTTTTTCTCTTTAGGAGAAAAGAAACACTTTGAATATAAGACTTTAAATAGTCTTATAGACAAAAAAGGAAATTAACTTGGGCTTCAAACCAGGTTTATTTATCTAATTTTGTCAAGTCCAATTTAATCATCATGGGTATTTTTTTGTCCTGCAGGGCTCCTCTTCATATATTAGTTTGCTCCAATGACTTTCACAACTGTGTCAACAGCCACAGGGGCACTGAAATGCAAGAAACACTGACTGTTACCATGATCTGTCACAACTGTTGGATGAGGTGGAGGCCTCCTCTGTCAGCAGGGGAAGCAGAGGCCTGCCTACTGAATTTCAATTGATTAGAGTGGCACTTAACATTTAAAGATTAAGTCCTATACATCATGCAAACCCATGTCAAATACCCTAATGCATATCCTAAGTCAGCCTAATCTGAACCCCAGTTTAACCTCATGGTCACATACCGTATCATAAACTGGTTGCATGTCACACTTACATATTAATCCAGATGTTTATGGGCATTTTGTTGTGTCACCAAGGCCTTTATGACCCATCTTCATCTATTTTTAATCCATGCATTCATATAAAGAAAAATCAAGTATTACATACAGCATTCATGAGAGACAGCAAACAGAATTCAAATACACATCAAATAAGACCAACAAGGCCCAAAGGACAGAGAATATGCACACAATTCCAAATGTGATCTTTCTGGAAAAGGCATTCATCACAATAGATAACATATATTGTATATGACACTCCTTTAACATTAAATATCTGTTTCACATCTGGTGATACAGAGTGTCTCCAAAGCTCCAGAATTGGGACGGTCAGCTGCCCCTAAATCAGCTCCTCATTCATTTTGGTCTTCCTGGTGTCTGTCCAGTAACATTCAATTTCACATTGAATAATAACCTTCCCCCTTGCTTCCTCTATGTTTTTCTGAATGAATGTTATAAAGGTTATTGCTTCAATTTAATTCAGTTCAATTTAAGTTGGCCTTTAATGATACATTATTACATTGCAAGTGTACGACGTGTGTGGATCTCAACACATAATCATCTATAAGCTGATTAGCATCATAGCATGCACCACTGTGGGAGACTGTTTGTAGGTCTGTTTACTGGTATGTGAGCCTACATGTAATTTGTGGCCCAGCTCAGGGCATGGCTGCACCGGGGGGTCCACCACTTCGCTCCAGACTAAAATATATAATTTGATGGACTGGCATTAAATAATTAATAATAATTATTATCTGCCACAAAATGAAAGCACAATTTTGTGGCTCAGTAACAAAAAACAAGATGGGAAAACAGAATAACATTAAACCATTTATATCTTTTTAGATTAAAAGGTCACGACTCACAGGGATCACATCTAACCATTAAGAAGACATCAATAGGTAATTTATTTTAAAAAGTGCCCGAAAAATACATGAAATGGCAACTTCTGGTTTGTTATATGCCTTCAAATTGCCAATAAACATACATCTGTTCATACAAACTGGTAGAATAGAGATAATTAGGTCATGTTCATACTTTTGAGAAACCCAGAACATAAATATGCATGTCTTCTTTTACTTTTCTTCAAAAAACTAAATGTTCGTAGTTACAACCAGGGCTTCGAGGCGCTCTCTTATCGACAAAAAACAATATCTCTTTACAATGACCTCAGTTTGACCTTGTCCAAATATCTGCAGCAGCATGAAAAAATACAAACTGCATTTTGTCCTCATACCTTACTGACCTTGTCCAGTCTGGGACATCATGTAACATCATGAATTAAGACCATGGCCATTTCAAGGGCAGAACAAGCAAACAGCAAACATGCAGTGGCACTATGAGTTGAGGTCTTTGAGGTTTATTAAAATACAGCTGGCAGATTAATAATATACAGTTGGCAGAGGGACAGTGGAAGGAGCTGCCATATACTCCTCTGCAGCCGGTCCACTGCAGAGCCATGAGGTCACTTTGTTGTGTCTCCCTAGGAGGTTTCCAAAAGCAGCCAGTCCTCCCGCAGTGCAGGAAGTGAACTTGAGGAGCCCTTAGTAAACACCCAGGGGATTTGTCTCTGTGTGACTCTGAGGTCATGGACATGGTGGGAACGGTTTCCACCGAACTCCACCTCTGTCTGAAAATTCTATTTTTTGCCCATTTCTGTCCTCTCTGCTAAATTTTTTAAAATCTCCTGCTTGTATATCTTCCACTGGGCCTCATTTGTTACGAAGTGAGAACAGCGAAAGGCATTTTTTAATTGAAAACGTGTAAAAACTATTTCAGGCAAGCACACACACACACACATGCAGTTCATTATTCAGGCAGAATCTAATTAATTTTCCATCCAAAAGAAGTTGTATCTGATTTGGGAATTATCTGCAACGGGGAAAATGGTCAAATTGCAGTTTCTGTGTTGTTTTTTGTCATTTATTCCTGCAGCATATGTACAAAGTGCTGTATAGAAATCAATTGAACCCTCCAGCGCTCATGAACTGTCAGCCCCAGTGAACATCTTGTTATTGGTGATAAGGGAAATCCAGGAAAAGAGCATCAACAGTCGCCTTGGGAGCCTTAGTTTTGCTGCCTCCCTTTTGTTTTTGTTGCCATGGCGCTGGCTCATCCATGCCTCACATTTCTCCCTGGCATTTCACAGTCCAGATAGTGTTACTATTACTCACACTCTGTAAGACCTCCCCTCTGCACGTCCCTGTGCAGTCTCCAGTACACCAGAGTGCCCCATCAGCACCACCGTGCCATCTGCAGGCACAAGACTCCGAGCAGTCCCACTGGGTTTATCTGTCACTGAGCAGACTGCAGGACAGGTGAGGTGGCGAGGTGAAAAATAACCTTCTGGCTGGTTGCTCTGAAGAGCCAGAAAAAGAGGAGCCCCCATGAGTAAAGAGAATTGAAAAGGAGAGGTGTATCGTTCTTTTTGATGGATGCTCTCATTTCAGTGGTGTGCTGCTTGCGTGCATAATGTTTTTGACATAACAATCAGGGAAGCTGTAATAGCTCATTGTGTGAAGGCTCTGTGGTTGGGTCAACAATAAGGCTCTGTGATCTCTGATATTGATGCTGCACATAAAAAGACATGATACAGTGAAACAGTGCTCTTTTTTCTCTCTATTCATGCATAAATGCATCGAATACTGTAATGAGGAAATTAGATTTAGGGTTTGGCAGCACCTGTAAGGTAAAACTTGATGAGAAAATGGTTTGCAGCTAAAAAGGTGTCCCGTTACTGCCTTCCACAGCCGTGACAGCCTTGCCAAAAATAGTCTTGTCGTCTCCCTCCATCCATCAGCGATGTGGTTGACTGCCTCCCTATAAGCAATTACCACTCCAATTGGGCTTAATGACAGTAAGAGGGAGGCAGATCTGCAGCTTGGGGGAGCAGTTATGTGCTATTTATAAATCTTTAGAAGAGACACCTGACGCTGCTCCATCAAAGCTGTAGGGCTGCAGTGAGAGTACCTTGATCCTGTTTGCCAGCCAGTTATTGGCTCAGGTGTTACTCTTCCACATCATGACCTACTTCTGTAGCTGGTGGCCCTGAACATGCATGCAATGAACCAACATGACGACAGTTATCAACGTCATCACTTTTTTTCTGGATGCATCACTCTGATGATTTCTGTGTCATGCTGATGAGAAACCTCAGAATTAAGCATTCACCTGCTCTTCTTCTGAGCTTGATTTGGTTTTTCCATGGGATCCCATGCAAAGCAAATTTAAATTCATCCAGTGTTGAGTCCTGCTTAAGTTGTATTCAGCTAATTATTCTCCTGGTAAGGATATTCCCTGTGCCAGGAAGTGTCATCCATCTTTATCCGTCACAGCTCATTCCTGCATGGTGGCACATGACAGCTTCAGCATGAGTATCCACACACTGATTGATATCTCCATTGGCACCTCCACTCAGGGATAATGGAAATGAATGACAGAATGTGCAGAACGTCTCTCAGGCTCTGCATGGTACATTAGCTACCACCAGTGGAGGTTTTTTGCCAGAAGCACATACCACTTCCGTTCCATGTACACATCCCACAGGATGCATTTTGGCAGCTCCACTACCTTTAACATGACCATTCTTGCACTTGTGTTTTTATGAATATGCTTTGTGGAGGGCATTGTGATGAATAAGCCAGCTGGGGTCCAAACAATGTGCTCATTGTGTTTTGGATTTGATCCCTTGTCATCCCATTCTCCATGCTCTGTCATGATGGTGGACAGTAATGCAGAAACTGTGGGACTGAGAGCGGCTGGTGTAATGATATGGTATTTTTAAGGCTTGAGATCCCAACGCTCATATTAAAGTAAAGCTGGTATGATCAATAATGAATCTGATTCCTGTGTATGTGAAAGGGGTCTCTCATAGTGACAAATTACCCCACCCTGCAGTTCTGCTCAGCTCTGCAGAGCCTTCAAGCACCTTTCAGCTCATTGTTTTGGTTCAACTTCAGCTTTTTAGTTCAGTCTCATCTGCCTCATATCCTGCAGCAGCAGCCAGTTCTTCTGTGCAAAACAGCCCACTGGAAGGAAAGTAAATATTAGACTTACCTTCATCTTGTGTTTTGTGTTCACAGTTTGGTCCTGTTGCCCCTGATCCAGCTGATGCAAGGACATTGTTCTGGTAGGATGTTTCATTTTTTTTAATTACTCAGTATAGCAATTATTGAAGTGTAAATCATGTAATAAAAGAAAAAAAAAACTAACTGGAAATAGCAAGATGAACTTTTTCATAGTACTGTAATTATATTATAGCTATACGATTTTTATACTGTAAGTTATTAAAATGATCATTGAATCAGGTCAACAGCCAGCCATGACCCGCAGTGCCCATGGCAACAAGAAAGGCAAAAAGGATTAATACTGTGTAAAAAAAAGTCTTTACTTTATTTCCCAGAGGCCTGGGATAATTTGTGTCTACCCAGTTTGGAAAGGCCAAGCTGTCAACAGTCTGTGATCCTTTAAATATCTGCAATAACTCTATGAGTATGAAAAAACAGCCGAAATACAGATGAGGAAGGGCTGCATCATCTATCATCATATGGTAATTATTATAGAATTACATCCAGAGAACCAGACTCACTTTGAATACATAAAGACTGATGTTTCTTGCACATGTAAATCATTAACGTATTAGGTAAAGTCAGATTCTTGCCTGACCGATAAAACCACAACAGAGTGCAGATTGCAGATTTTCCAATATGCTCAGAGGACTGTTGCTTGTCTTTCACACTTCCAGTTCACACACTCCAATTCTCCTTGCCAATTACACATTGCATTTCACCCACACAATTTATCTGGAATCAGCTGCCAACAAGTCACACTGCTGTGTTATTATCAGTCCAGTGTATTTCATCTAAATCCAGTCACATTTAGGAGAGTGGCATGAGACACATGATTCAGGGGACTTGTTTTGTGAAATACCAGTGCAATGACACTGTGGCATTTAGCTGGAAAGATGAGTGCAGGCTTCTTACGGTAAGTCTTAGCTGGCTGCAGCCCCAGCCGTCAGGCAGACAGGAGCCGTATCTGATTGGTCATAAAGACATAGAATCGAGGGAATAGGAAGTAAAGAGACTGTTTACAAATGTCAGGCTGGTCCTGTCACACTTGTAAAAGATAACATTACAGAGCTCAAAGAACACCCAACTCCCACAATTGGAAGATAATGGAAGGTGACTTTTACAAATGTGAAGAGGTGGCCTTTTCAGAAGGCATTTCATCAAGTGTGTCCATGGCTACGCTGATTGCCCAAAACACTAGTGCATGCCAGATGTAATTTCTTCTATCTGGAGGCCAAATGGCACTGTCAGTAATCAATCCAGATATACATAAGGCTGGTATTTATTACATGATGATTGTCTGACGAGCATCGGTTCTACTTTAAACATATACTACTCATTTAGTGGAGGCATTAAATGATAGGTATGAACATGAACATGATGTAAAGAAGTCATCCTGACCCAATAGCTCTGTTTTTCGTAATGAAACAGAGACATGGTAAACAAGGACCAAGTACCTCTGTTTGTAGTTGTCAGATAATTGTTCAGAGATCTGCTCTTTTAATTGCAGTTGAATTTACTGTGGAGGCACTTTGTAAACACTTAAACCTGTACTAAACCAAACCATTTCATTCAGGCTTTGCTGCAAAAGGACCCACTGAGTACAGCTAATAAGAAGCAGCAGTGAAAAATAGCCAGTCGTTAACATTTTACAAAGACTTAAAGATACTTTAAGGTGATACAGGTGTGTTCATTGATGATTTGCATTATTTCATTGTTAATTATTGCTCTGTTAGAAAAATCTAATTTAAAAAAAATCCAGTAGCATCAGTGCAGCAGTTCATGAAGAAAAGTATACAAAGAATAATTTAATAACTTAATTGATTTTTCATTTCTGTGACTCATGGCAGCAAATTTTTTTACCAAACATCAATAAATCTTTCATGAATTTAATTCATACTTATTATATTAACAGTAAGCTGTAAACAGAACATTTACATATTATCAGCTTATTAAGTTAATATTATGTATGGCAAAGGAAAACACTGGCTTATTTACAAGCAGATTTATTTGGAGTTGTATCCCTGGTGTCTGGTGAATATGAATCCATTATTCACTCTGCTTTTAGCTCCATCTCAACCAAGTCCTGAGGGGAATTTCTGCCTCTTTCCTCCAAAATACTCCATCAAGTTCATGAGCTAGTTGATAACTTAGTCAGCGCAGGTAGAGAAGCTCCTGATTTGTTCCTGTCTCATCCCCTGTAATTACTCAGAATTCTGTGCAGTATTTTAAACATTACAAAATGAACCCCCAACATGACCATTCAAGCGTTATTCTTGGCTCCCTCTGTGTTGCAGGCTTGGAGAATAACAGCTACTAATGCACTGACCCCTCAACCTGTGTTCCTGCAGACCATCGGGAGTGTGTAAGGCTGATGCCCCCGGACAGAGCATCGAATGGAACAAACCTCCATACAGCCCAGAAAAAAAGCCTTTTCTTTCAGTGCAGGAACATGACTGCACATAAGAGAGCTCACTTTTTTCAAGCTGAGTGAGTCATTTTCCAAGTCCTCTGGGAGTTGGTCATTCTGGTGAGTGTGCAAAGTGGAGTTCACTGAATCAAGATTAAATTAGTTTTAACATAAATAGGGAGTTAGCGAAATATAACACCAGGTGTTAAAAACTGCTGTAACTGGTGCAAAAGCAATTCAGCTGATTGACATAAATGCTTGGCATGTTCGTTCCGTCTCCTTTAGTCAGACTCTTGGTGGATTAGTCCTGAGGCGGGAACTGTACTCCCTGTGACCTGTTAACACTGAGGAACGCACCACTGGTGGCAATGGCAACACTTATTGTTGCTCGACACTCTCCCTGGGGCAGGTAGCCATGAAGAAAGCAGCCTGTATGATATATAGGCTATCCTGGTTCTGCTGACAACTCGGGATGTTTGTCCCATAATACAGTATATTCTGTATCTATGTTTGGTCCCGCAAGGCAATGTGTCAGGCATTTATTACTGTATATTCTCTGGAGTGAGCTACACTGTGTGGATTTAAAGCTGCCATGTACAACATTATATTCGTCCCCGCAGAACTGTACGTCTTAGATTCTATAGACAATGGCTTAATAAGCACCCATACCAGTCACTATCTGAATTTTAACTACTAAAGTACATTATAATCCATATAATCTATTCTCACAACAGTAACTAAGAGACATTTTGACAGCAGAAGACAAATTAAAGTGACAGACAGCTCAAATGAACCAGCAAATGTCATGTCTTTTCCAGACGGGCAGAAGATTCCAGCAGATGGTCTCTTTATGTTCAGCATGTGCACAGTCACCGTGACTTCCTTCTTGCTCAGTGGTTTCCATCCAGAACAAAACATGACTGATTCGGTAAGTAAATGTGCAGCATTCACATTCATCAATTAACAACAGTGTTTCGGAGGCAAGGTCACTTCACTACCAATTTAATGTAATCAAATCAATTTTCCTCACAATTCAAAGCTTTTTGCAATAAAATTGCCTTCTTTTCTTTCTCTAAAGACTTATTGAGAACATGTGCTCTGGTTTTACTAAGTTAGACAGTTTGATTTAGATTTTGAATTGAATGAGTGAATGGAAACTCACTTAACCTCAGCCCTGTATAAAGATGTAGTCAACATGACAGCTATTGGTACTTGAAATGAACAGGTGGCAAAAAGGTCAAGCAGACAAGAAAAACCCTATTTCATAGCTTCAAGATGCATATTATTAGCTGGATAATAACTGTACTTCATATTTTCTGAACTTTCTTGAACACCCAATGCCTGATTGAACTTGATTTGGAGTATTGAGGGACACTTTGACAGGATATTATCTAATTCGACCTGAACCTCGCATCATTGATTCTACAAATACCTATATACCTGTGTAAGTAATTTTAGCAGCCCAACATGTGAAGAACAAATGGCGGGTGTGCTTGAAATGAACTAGGTAGAACACCAGGGTTGTTGTGCAACGTTTACATGGGCGAGTATGGATGCAGACCTGTTGACACACGTTTGTCAGCTCATCCAGTACACGTCAGCCTAAATTTTGGGTCTGCATGGGTGCCGGCAGGATGATGAAATTTATATCTTGTGAAATCTTGTTGTCATGCGAATGCAGAAAGTGTCTTTTGAGCTTAAGTATTTACACATGTTCCAAATGGCCAAAGTCAAAAGTGTTAAAGAAAACCTGCCATCATCGAGCAAACTGAGACAGGATAATTGTTTATGGGTCCATACAGAGACATTTTAAAGTATCTTAAAGTACTATCTAAATACTTGCTGGGATTAATATGTTTGTTTAACAGTTTTCACACAAAAAAGGAAAGGAGACACTCTGAAAAGGGGGTGGAAGCACATCTACTCTTTCTCCTCATTGACAAAGGAATGAAAATCAAGAATCACAGGCTTTGCACCTCACTCACCACTGCCTCTTACACTAGGTTGACAGGTGAAAGAGCAGTGCAGCAAGACTGCTAACGTGGCTTACAGAAGTGATATAAGTCAGTAAAGTCATGTATGTAGAACTTAATGCAATTTTTGATGTTGACATTATGTTTACACAAGCAGTAAACTTTTTTTTTCTGTTCTGCACTATTTATTCCCATAGTGTGCATACAGCCACTTTTAAGCTATAAGACTCCTTGGCTCGGTTACTCTGGAAAATGAAGACAAGTGTAGAAAGAGAGGAGAAAGTGTTGAGGGAGAGAGCCTGAAACGAAGCAGGTGCAGGTGAAGAAAACAGAAGAAAAAGAGGTTGAGTGCAATTAAAAGGAAAAATAGCTGACAGAATTTATTTAGTTTCATCGTGCTCTTGTCAGGGTTTTTCTTGCTACGGTAGGTGCCGGGTCTTCTGTGTTTGAGGGCAGTCTTGTTTCTGGCTGAGGGACGGCGATGGAGGAAAGCAGATGGAGGATTATAGCTGGCCTAATTGCCTCTGCCCTGCTAACACACCCCCATCTGCTGAAAGGGGATCCTTGAGGCTCTCTCCTCCTCAGCAGAAGCCAATGTTCTCCATGCACCCATTGTCTGGATATGACTGATGCACCCATCTCTGACCTTCACCTCTTACAGATCCAGTCAGTGTATCTTTATTCCAAGCCATAGATTTGCTCGCCATGGCAGAATAATTCATTGTGAACTCATAATGGAGCACAAGACATATAAAGTCAATATAAATCTTTTAATATTTAATAATAGTAATGCTGCCATGGTGCAATAAGGCACATTATTAACGGTAGATTAAGAGACTGTATTTTTTGGGTGCTGCTGTTTATTTGCAGGAAATATCTTCTTCCTCTATCTCCTCCTTGTGTTTATTGGCTGCCTGGACTACTGAGCTGAGACATTCAGAGTGACAGCAGATCACCTCTGCTATAGCTGTCAGAGCATATCAACATATTAACTCACTGTAGCCGATAGCATTCATGGCTTAACTTGCAGAGAGTTGTCCATGACACTGCATCTTTGTTTCTTAAAGGAGTAGTTCAACATTTTGCATAATAGTCTTACCGGTTTCACTTTTTTAGTCACAGATGACAAGACTACTCTCAGGTCTGTGGGATAAATGTGACGCTACAACTGGTTAGCTTAGCTTAGCATAAAGGCTGGGAAAAGGGGAAAACCTGTTGTCTCAGCTGGTGTTTGGATGAATATATTTCCTAACTGAACCTTTCACATTTCACCCAAAGTAAAATAACCTGTGTTTGCATTGTGCCAAAGCTGAGTCAGCCAAATCAAATGGGGTAATATTATTATGCAAACCTAGGATATGTCCAGCCTTACTGTTTATAAGGCTGTGTTCTGACCCTGTTACTTCAATGATGTTAAAGTGCCCCTTTAACAAGTGCAAAATGTGTTTTGCTGAAGGGGGAAATATTCTCAGTGTTAAAGAGTGTGTGTGTGTGTGTGTATATATATATATAAAATTATTAAGTCAATTGGACCATTTTTACTTCCTAAAACATCTCTGAATGTGATCTCTGAAGTATTCTTTGTAGGACATACACTATTCACAATAAGTTAGGGATATTGTTATTTACATGAGTGCTTTTCCTATTTGGTCTGAATTTTAATGAAATAAGTAAAAGTTCCCTTTGATATTACTAATAATGAATGAGAAGAAACACCATTTTCATTAGTTTAATATTTATTACCCCAAAAATTAGACAATAACAAGGATAGCCCCAAATAACAAAAATTGACAATGTCAGTAACGGGTGTTTCTACCATTTGCTGCAATGACAGCTTGACAGCGACGTCTCATGCTCCTCACTAGCCTCATGATGTTGTTCTGAGGCAATGCGTTCCACTCTTCAACAAGTGCTACACACAGTTCTGCCAGGTCATGTGGGGGTGGGGTACGATCATCCGGTCTCTGCTTCAGCTGGTCCCAGACGTGCTCTATGGGGTTCAGGTCAGGGGACATTGCTGGCCATACCATATGAGGCACTCCGACTTCCTGAAGTCGAGCTGTAACAATTCTGGCACGATGTGGTGGAGCATTATCATCCATGAACAGAAAGTTGGGGGTGTGAGGTAAGAACGTGCAGTGACTGAGCCATCTACAATAACCAAATCTGTTTTGTGCTGACTGGTGATGCCTGCCCAGACTGTTGCACCTCCTCCACCAAAGCGAACCCTGGAGACCATGTTGACCTCGGCGTATCGCTCACCTCGTCTTCTCCAGCAACGCTGACGACCATCATTTCTGTGCAAGATGACCCGACACTCATCAGTGAACAGGACGGTAGACCACTGCTGCATTGTCCAGGTCACATGGTCTTGTGCCCACTGCAAACGCTCACAGCAGTGTCTTGGTGTCAGTGGAGTCACCTGCAACGGTTGTCTGGCATTCAAGCCAGTGACGTCGTGTGTTCATGGCTGTTTGAATGATGAACTTGGAATGACTTACTGACAATACCAGCTTTTTATACCCACAGAATGTTGAAATTGATGCCACATTGAAAAGGGTTGTCTTTTTTTTGGTATTGGCCCCAATATGTAAGGCACACTGTACACAGTGAGACCATTACGTGGAAAACACAAAATGAGGTGTGTCTATCACCCCAATACAATTGCCTCCCTATCCCAAAAATCTCTGAAGTGAAACAAACACCGTATGTATGACATCCACTGAGTCTCTCACAAGATCCCTAACTTATTGTGAGTAGTGTAAATGTGAAGTTAACTGGAGTTGGTGGGGTAATCTCATTTAGTGTAACTTCAAAGAGAGCACCACACCTGAACCATGAACACCTAGCTCTCTTCTGTGAGCAGCAGTCTGCAGCCATCCTGGCCCAAGGCTCTGTCTTCTCTGCCTATGCATGTTCATGTTGGTGTGTATGTGTGTGTGTGCGGCAGCGACACTTTCATCAGTAAAGCCTGTCTGGTGAGCAAATCTAGGGCTTTCCTCCTCCCTGAGCTTTTTGGGCTTCAGTCTCTCTCCCCTTCCCCTCTTTTTCTGTGTGTGTGTGTGTGTGTGTGTGTGTGCTCATATCAGGGAAAACTATTATCAAAAAAACCCTTTGAGAAACATATGGTGCTCCAATTTTGCTACAGATACCTCCTGCTCTTGTTCCGTATGGTGATTTGCCTCAGGGCTTAACAGTGGCAACACTATTGTCCTGTGAAATTGCTAAAGGCATCTGATTTAGAGGTGATTAGTGGTGTCCAGGGAAAGGGGGACTGCATGGTGTTCTACCCTGTGGACATACAGGCATCATAGGGAAAAATAACCTCGAGGGAGGATTTGAAGCCATGTTTTAACTCAGATTGAGATAAAGGCAACTGTGACCAAGGGAGACTATTTCAAAGCCCTAAAGCACCCTGATTAACAAAATCCAAACACAAAGGCGGTTTTAAATGAGGGTGTTGAATTAAAAAGCCACTGATTACTGACATATTAGTCTTAAGTGTACTGTTGCTCCAGTGTGAGTAGTATATTTCCTGGGGGCACAGAGGGGTCATGAGCTCATAGACTGATGCACAATGGACCACTTCACTAAAGGCCAAACCATAAGGAAGCAGTCGGGTGTGGATGATGACAGACGAGGAGAAGAGAGGAGGAACAAGGGAGCTGAAAGCGTCCCTCTGCGACCCACTTGAAGCCCTGGAGTCCTCCTGCTGCTGCATTTTCACATGAGACAGCACTTTGACAAAACTGTACAAGAACAACCAGACACAGACTGACCTACATACAAGAACCCTTATTATCTGACTAAACAATGTTATTCTCAGTGAGGATGTATCTTAATCAAATCTTGTAAGGCAAAAGAGCTTCGGTCCCCGGCACTCAAATTGCTCCTGAGTGGTATGAATGACAGAAAGTGAAAGCCCAGTGGAAGAACATTTGAAGAAAATGGCTGACGTGTCCATGAGCCCCACATGTAATATTGATGTGCTGGATTGTGAGCCCTGGGGCCCATAACAATTTGTCCATCAGCTCCATACAGTGTTTCTGCTCATGTTGGTCACTAATGGGGCCAAGGTGGGCAACAAGTAGCTCCATGAGAGAAGTCACCCCTACACAGCCCCCAAGTTGTTATAAACTAGTGAGAAGTAAAGTAGGTGGCACAATTATAACCAAGCACTGTCCAATTAGAGCTAATTTACTATGTAAACAGGAAGTGACTGGAGCATCAGTACTTGTAATGTAGCTTTCAGATATTGTAGTTATTGTTCAGGGGGGAAAACCATCTGTAACGACTAATCTTTTGTAAGTGGACGTCAGTTCATTTTACTCATATGTGCATAAAAGGAGCAATAGCCATGTGTCTGAGTTATTCATGGAGTTTAGAATGAGAGGGATATATCCAAAACGTTTCTCATTTATAGCAACTTCATAGGCATAATGTCTGGAAATTTCAAATATGATATATTATTATTACTATCAAATTGAGTCTTCCCAGTTCATTAAACAGCAGGTGAGATGATAACCATATTCCACAATACCTCTTTTTCTTCTTACTCCTAATGGGCCATTTGAAGGCTAATGTGAGCTTTGTCTGCTCATTATAGCTGTTGCACTCGATGTAAATATTCAGTAACAACTAATCTCTACCTAATGCCTATGTAAGAGCTAGTTTATGTTGTGCAACCTTTATCTGCAAATTAGGCAAAATTTGAAATTACAGGGAGTGGGTGCAACTGAATGAACTGCATCTGGACCAGTAATTAAGCCAGGGTGCACAGGCTGGGCTTCTTTTGGGTGTATATGTTGGTTACTGTAAAGGTTAAACATGAATTGCTGCAGGCTAGTGTGTCATTTGTCCCCATAATCCCACCTCCTGACATTTGGGCAACAAATTGGGCCCATTTGGGTCGCCAAAATGTCAGGGGATGGTGGTGGTGGTGGTCCGCTGTCGGACCTTCTCTAGTGTAAGTCCCATATAGACATACAGCAATGGCTGAGACAACCATGCTTAGAAAACACTGCTGATTACTGACGAAAAAGCACTTCTAGCTTGTCTATTTTTTCTTTGTCACTCAGTGTCTGCATAGCAACATAAGTCATAAGAGCTCTGAGTGCTGTGCTTGCTAGCTCATATAATACCACTGACAGTAGGCATCATCAGAGAGAAAGCTACTGGACTTAGATCAGCTTTGACACACTGACACCGGGCTGCTAATCTCCATGTGTCGGCAGCATCAAAGGAGGGTGTCCAAGGTTATTCTCACAGAGCTGTGGTTGACGAGGGCTAAAGGCTATGGTTTATCTGAGGTGCTCTTCACAATGACACACTGTGTTATGAAAGTGAGATGAAAAGGATTTGTCAATCTGAAGTGTCACTATTGTCCCCTGAGGATTAATGCCACACAAGGTCTGACACAGTTAACAAAATGTATTATACCACATTCACCACAGACGCACAAACAACACCCACAGACTCCCGTCGTTCAACAGTAAACTGAGACAGGTTAGTCCTTGTTAATGAAATGGAGATGATCACATGGTGACTTTATATAGTATCATGTGATGTTACAGATCAGTACAGCTCTGCCCAGTAATATTGGGTTTTTGCTGTCCGCTGATGATGCTCAACAAACAAGACAAAACCCTCCAGAGGGGAGATTTTAATCAATAAATTAAGTTTTAGAAATTATGATACTCTCGGTGCAAAAGCTATCACATATCTGCTGTTGAACAATAAAAAGAGTCATTTAGATGTAATGGACTACATGATTTCATTAAGGCAATGAATCATCTAGTCCCTTTTAATAACTGTATTCAAAGGGGAGTTATGAAACTGGCACTCATCAAATATTCTTTATGTAAAATGCCTTGAAATGTGTTTTCTTCTGAAATGTAAGCTTTGAGTTGAGTCCAGACTGCAGCTAGCAGTGCTAAAAACATCCATACTGGGGGCAATTCATATTCATATAATATTCGCTTAATTAATGCCTCAAAAAAGGGACAGAGCAGTTCAAAGACATCTTGTCTATGTCCTCTCTCAGGGCCTCAGAGCAAACCACTCAGTCAGACTGGGAGTACTGGGTACACTGTCCTCAGAGTGAAGTAGAGCAGACAGTGCTGGGCATCACACCAGAAGGGGTCACTCTGCCACCATCACTGTGCTGTTACTTTGTGTGGACTGATATGACAACCACCATGCAGACACTGAACAAGCTTCGATTTATCCAGATCCACACGGAGGCAGAGTGGATCTGGAGTGAGAAGCTTTTACTTTTTTTTTGTGTGTGTGTTAGACTCCTTAACAAGGTTTCTGCCAATCTGTTGAGCCACAGTACATGAGTAAGTTTTGATCAAAATGACAGCTGAAGATTTAGAAATTCAAACATCTGTCCAGATGCTTAACCAAGACGCACAGCAGAGTACACATTTATATTACCACAGGTGTCAGTAGCAAAACTGGAACACCATATGTTTTTCCAAGGCTTTGTGATAATAGTTTTCCATATCTGTTCTTCCTCTGATCTCTCTTTCTCTCTCTCTTTCTCTCTCCCTGACACACGCACATGCACACACACATATTGTCTCTCAAGCACAAAAGCACTCACTCACTGATATTCCAATCATTTCTCTTCCGATTGCTCTGCACTTGGCTGCACCTGCTCCATCGTCCTCTCTCCTTTTTCCTACCTGGGGGGAAGGTGAGTGACGAGGCTCGGGCAGAAGAGGGCTCTGATTTGTATTAATTTGTGGCCGATCTCTGGGGAGGGGAGAGGAGCGCGAGAGAGAGAGAGAGAGAGAGAGAGTGCAAAAAAGAGAGAGCAACCATGTGCCCCCACCCTCCCCTGCCTCCACCATCACAACTGCTGCAGCCATACAGAAACAGGAACCATCCAATCAATCCAACTCTCCCCAAAGGCTTGTCCAATCAGCCCAAGACCTGACACAGAAATTAATCACTTCACCATCTCTAACAATTGATGGTACCAAGCCGTGCATAGAGCTTTCAAAGGAAGTGCATGTGGAGAGGCACATGCATGAGTGCAAAAGTCCTCTTCACCCCTCAACTTCACCCACATACTCCCCCACTTTACACACACCTTCTGCTCAGCTGTGGACATTTTAAATTCAGTTGTTAATTTTGGTTTATGGATAATATTTTTGCTGCTTTGGTCACCATGCCTCTGTTATAATGACATTGTGCCTACCAAATCAATATTGCTACAACCATGATCAACAGAGTAAAAATGTTGTTCCACACATAATCAGACATGAACCAACCAACAGTTTACCAGTTTATCCATACCACTTTATTTAGAGATAAAACCACAAGTAAGTACACCTGAAATGTCAGTAATAGGTCCTCATTGCACTCCAAACTATCAACAGTACAGTAGATAAAAGCAGAGCAATGCAGCTCCGTCGCTAAGTCTGGGGTGAGTGGAGATGTGGGACTTATATCCTGAGATCTTTCAAAGAGTCAGGTGTCATGTACAGTCTTTCAGAGCAATATATAAATATATGATTATTATTTTTGTTGTTATTTTGACTTCAAACACACTACTTTAATACATTTTAATGCAATACTACAACATATCTGTCACTTATACTTACACAGCTACATCCAGGAAGATTATAATGTTCACTTTATGTTTTACTTAAACTATGTTTATCATAGAGCGGTGCCGTTGTGCTGGACTGCATTACGTATGTGTTTTGGTAATATTCTTCCCCTCTCGTGTTTGTAAATGTGGTGAGCAAAGATTCAACACTAATGTTAAGCAAAAAGACCAAATGGGACCTGATTCCCTCAGCACTTCGCTCTCACCATTTGGTAAAACAGTTTGATTCCTAAGCAGCTAAATGATTTGGGATTAGTACAAAAAATGTGATGAACAGTAAAGATCTGAAGCTCTGCTGGAGACATTTAGTGTAGGCCTGCCCCACCTAGGCTGCACAGTTAACTTGGTGTGTGGAATAATCGCACTGTTATTTTCCAGTGACAGTGCTTACCTGCTTATAGTTTGCAGGTATAATGCTTACCATGTTCAACATCTTAATTTAGCATGTTTGCATGCAACATTTTATAAAAAGCACTAATCACAAAGTACAGCTTTGTGCTACAGGGCTGATGGGAATTTCTGATCAGATTTCCAAAAAATCACCAAAGCGCTGGTTCCATTTTAGCTGGATGAATGCAGACTCTTCAAAGACACTTTGATCACAGTGTGGTTTTTTCAAATGGGAGACAGGATAAAGGGTAGTGTTACTAACTCAACACTTCTCATCCCTGCAAACACACACACGCACACACAAGTGACCAATGACCATTCCATACATGATTGCAATACCATGTGTTGCTCTGCTAAGGAGCAAAGGTAATTGTGCTTGGGAATAGCTTAAAGGGTAATTGCGCGTGGTGTGCAGGGCATCCGCAGACGGCCCCACAGGCACCAGAGGGGGTTTAAGGGGTTTGGGGAGGGGATGATTGATCAGAGCTTTGAGGCTGCTTCAGATCTCCTGATCATCACCAACGCACCCCACTGGCATTTGACACTCTGAAGTTGCCTCTCACCAAATCTTCCTGATGGTCTTTGGTGGTGAGGAAGGGGCCTCCTGCGAGCTCTCAACTCACTAATCTAACAGTCGTCTTCATCCTGTAATGGCAGCATCAGGTCAGAGTTACTGCTGAGCAGGTGTGAAGCTGTCTGCTCTTAACATAACTTGGTTAGTAAGGGCAACAGGCTCAATGACATCAGCTCTGGCCTCAGATGAAAGCTTGATGAGATGCGGCAGCTAAATCTGTCCCTGTGAGGGATTAGCCTTCTGACAGGAGGACTCAGTTACACCTTCTCAGCATCAACGTGGAGATGGATCCGGGTGGACGTGTCCCTATCCATAATCCAGTGGCACGCTGTTGCTGATGTTTTTCTGACCTACATGCATAGATAAGTTTATGATCTACATTCATTTTAGCCCGACTGTGAAATGCGTTTGCCCTTGCTCCGACTGACTGACAGTCTGATTATACCTGCCGTCTTTGTGTGGGTGGACAGCAGTCATTTGGATGTGAGTGCACGTGAACTAACTGCCTCTCCGTCTGCTTTCTGTTCCCTTCCACCTTATGACAAAATCTCTTGGCCTGGGGAAACGTGAATTTCCAAACCTCTTAAAAGATACATCAGGAGAGGGTCCTTCTGAGGGAAGCTATTTATCAATTGTTTGTCTCGTGTTTGAAAAGATGGAGATGAATTGCAAGCTTGCAGAGACATAAACCAGTCATTGTTGACACAGACAAAACCCCCAGTCTCCATTTACAAAGTCATACCAAAATATTAATGATTACAATGACAGATGGCTTGAAGAAGGGAGTTGTTTGGTTTCGCTGATGGCCAGGTGCTGAAACAATAAAGACATAGAATGTATGATTTTAGTCTGCCAGCTCCATGAAGAATCAGTTCCATTATTTATCTCAATAGAAAGATGATTAATGTGTCATACATAGCAAATATTAAATAGATATCAATAAGAGCAATTAATAAATTTGACAATACATTTTCCGCAGACCCTCTTGCCCAAAGCAACTTACATTAAATGTATTTAGACAAGGGCTGGATGTGTGTATTGTTTATGATGAAAATGTCCAATGCACAGAGGTTTTGGTATTGACTGATGAAACTTTCTGCAGTATCAAGTAACCAGACAGTTATTGAAGAGCTGTGTGTTCATGTGCGTGTGCGCGTGTGTGTGAGAACACCAGGTGGAACTGATATATCCTCTCCCTTAATACCTCAAACTTTCATAATTGTCTCCGGAAAAGTCTTTGATGAAATGAAAGTGGTATTCACCTCTGAGAGTAAGAGAGAGTTTTTCCCAGAAAATTAAACCTGCTCCAACTTTGAGCCTCCAAACAGTCACTGGGAATAAGTTTAGTTTTTGTTGTGTTTAACATTTGTTTGAGTGTTTGTGACCCTGAAGCTCCACATTTGGCTCCAATCACAGTTGGGTGCAAGGGATGGCGAGTGTTCAAGTATGTCATGTGATTGATTACACTTTTTATGAGTCCTTTGGGTCGTGTGGAGTAGTGTAACATATTTGTCATGGGCTCGGGAGCTAATTGTTTGGTGGGACCTTGGAATCAAACCCAGGCCTTCTACTTGGCCCGGTGAATTACAGCTGACCCAACAGGCCACAATCGACAGATTCCCTCCATCCCTCTCTGTCTTTCTGAACAGCACACACCCTCATCCTGCTGACGGATGCACGGTTAAAACACATCCGTCAGGGAACAATGACACATGTGGGTCAGAAGTGACAGATGAGCCTTTTCTTCTCTTTCACATGTTCCCTCAGCCATTGTCCTTCAGATAAAATAGTGCTTCACAACACTCCTCCAATTCAGTCAGTTGATTACATTTCAGTCAGCGGGCCATATAACAAAAGATGACCCTTACAACATAAAATGAGTTTATACTTAGAATACTTCACATGCGAAACATGCAAAATTATTTATAAGACGGTTTTAAAATGCTTTTCTTAATTTTACACTAAGACCTCAGCGATTGTGTCTATGTGTTTTCCCGCACACAAGCTGCAAAAGCAATACTGATATATTAACTTCACATGGCAAAACTTCATGGAGCTGATACAGCAAATGTGTTAGCAAACGCTACTTGTTTACAGATTCAGTAGATACAGGCTAACATTAGCATTCATCTGGAGTCATGTCTCTGGCCACCTGATGACGTAAATCCAACATTCACAGACTCAAGTGTGAATATTGAATTTTAATCAATGGGAGGCCAGAGGCAGAATTAGACTAAGACCACACTAGAGTTTGATTTCTAATTGTACTGTAGTTGCCATAGGAAGATAATCTTAAAAAAGTGAGTGGACAAACAAAAAAAAATCATATATTAATAAATGAATATATTATATAATATTATATAAATATTTCAATTACAGTTTTCTGACAGCAGGAATGGCTTTATTAGTTGAGAACTGGAGAGGTCAGTGCAGCACCTTGACCTGCTTTGACCTGCCTTTGGTCTAAATCAGTTATGTAGAAGAATTTGACACAATGTGCATGAATATAAACGTATCAGAGACCTTTGTTTTTCCTCCCTGCGAGTATAAACCTCACAGTGGTCAGCAGGCGCACACGTACATCCACCCACACCCAGTGCTAGGTGAATCAAAAGATGTCCATTTGTTCAGGGTTAGTGACCCAATGAGCTGACCTAAATGTGATGTGACATAAAGGTGAGTGCATTGTACCTGTGGGCACCCTCTGCCATTTTTGTCATCAAACCGAAACATGACTGACAAAGCAAAAAAAAAAAAAAAAAGAGAGAAAAGAGACAAAACAGAACAACTGTGGTGACTGAAACACTGGCTGTAGCATATGATCATTTTCCATCGTTCTGTGGGGATACCTGGATTTTATGACCTCCATGTTTCTGAAACACATGGCGTGGAAGACATTTTTAATGAGTCGTTGTACTAAGTGTTTTATTCATCGTACACCCTTGGCAAAATGTCCTCGATCCAGGAATGTACCATCAGTGACAGACCAGGAGTGATACCTTAAGTGCTTTTCACAATTCTCCAAACAAATCATGCTCTTTCTGTCCCTCCCCCATTATTCTATTTCTTGCAGTTTTGTCTTTCTTTGCTGGTTCGAGAACACAGAAGACCTGGGGTCATCTTGTTTGTGCAGACATCAGCTGATTTCTGCTTTGCCTCGGGCAGAGTGCGAAGCTGAAAGAGGGAGAGAAATTGCCAGAGAGAGAGCAAGCGCAAAGTCACCCACCTAAAACCGTGGACCGGCTCAGAGTATGAATGTTTTCTTCTATCCGGTGTCCTTGAGTGGTTGTCCGCTCCCTCCCTCCTTTGCTCCACTGTCTCTGTCAAGCTCTTTGTGGATTTTGGGGCTGTAGAGGAGAAGTGACTGTGATGTCTCATCACAACATGACACTGGTGAACATCGACTGCTCTTTCCAACTGTCTCCATGAGTTACCCTCTCTCCTCCGGCCTCATTCAGCTGGCCTGCTACTGAGGCTGTGTCTTCAGACTCTACAGTAAGTTAAAAATAGTTAGCCATGGGTGGACCCTTTTATTGGCCTCCTGCCTGCTACTGTAGTTCTGACCTCATTAGATCATGTTAACCACAGTGTTATGCAAACTCATTATGTCTTTACAGATGTGAGAGTGAGAATTACAAAAGCATCTCTCAGTGGATCTTTAAAGAAGACTGTACTGTAATGGTAACAAATAGTTATACACGTGTTTGCTTTCTGTCTGAGAAATCACTACAACTTTCATATCTTTAATGTTAGCTTAGCTTAGCTCAACTCCAAGACTATAAACAGAGAAATGAGCTAGTCTGTCTTTGTCCAAGCGCAACAAAATCTGCCTGCCAGTCTCTGAAGCTCCCTAATTGCTGAATTATTATATGGTATATAAAAAGATTATTATTATATAAAAAGATGTTTAATTAATATTTACAAAAACTAGTTCAAAAGCAACATGTGGCAGTTGTGCCCTCACAGTGAGGACACAAATACAGAAAGTTAATGTGTCTGGCCATCACTCTCACACATTAAAATCATAAATTTACATTACTACGCCACAGTTTTTGTAATAAATGAGATATAAAGCCTTAGTCAACTAACATTTAATTGGTAGTTAGTTGGTTTCAAGTGTTTTTCTCAAGCTAAATTAGCTGCTTATTGTATTCATATTTAGCATAGATGCACAAATGCTATCAATCTTCTTAATTATCTCCTGGCAAGAAAGAAAAAAGCATATTTTCCAAAATGTTGAAGTATTCCTTCAAGCAAATTTAGTTTGCTGGAGGAGGAGATTAAGCAGCAGTTATGACATGCCTTCAGTTTCAGGCTCTTGTTTCTGATATAAAAATGATCTCAGAGCTCTTTCATCAAACCAGCCTAAATAATTTAACTTTGCCTGTATCTTTAATCTAATCATAGTGAACTGTAGTGACAAGTACACGAAAGCAATGACCACACTGCTCTCAGATTGCTCCATTTTCCTTGATCTAAGAAGGTAGAGGGAGAGAGAGAAAGTTTCCTAGTTGAAATCAGATCAGTTACACAGTAATGCAGGCTAATTCTCTTACCTTCACCATACTTAAAATGTAACAAAGCCCCCATGAGAAAGCCCCAGCAAATAGATAGCAAGATATAATGTTAATCAGCCACCCAAAATTAAATCAGGATTATCCTGGCAAAGCTGTATAGATTACACCGTAATATTTTACTGAAGCATTTGGAAAAATGCCCAAATATGAGCAATTTTGTCTACACCCACTGCTCAGAAGTGACGTTAAGCCCGCAGAAGAATTTGCTAATAGGTCTGTGTGGAAGGGCTCAGACTCAGTGAAAAGCAGCTGGCAAAGACCAAGAAGTCAAGACAACTCAAGTAACCATGACCACATTTAATCAGCAGCAGGCTCTTACACAAAGACAATAAGCAGTTCATTAGAGTTACTGCTGAGCCGGTGGTTTGAAAAGGAAAACAGTCACACACCCAGGCAACAGAAAGTCAACAATATGAGACTTCTGTTTGTTGGTACAGTGCTTTGGGTTTTACTGCTGGTTCACTGCAGAAATGTCACTTATGACAATGAATTACAGATATATTCTGTAATTTAATCACTTACTGTTAAACTACTACCAGCTATAACAACAGACAGATAGATAGATAGATAGATAGATAGATAGATAGATAGATAGATAGATAGATAGATAGATAATCCTCAACATTCAGTGCTCCAGATCCATACATGAAGTGAAAATCAGAATAACATACATATTCTTACCAAAAACACATATTAGAGGATGAGATGCTTGAGCATGAATTCTGAACGGCTGCAGCAAAGTTTTTGATCCCTGTTGCTGGTGACCCTTCACCTTCCCATCTCTACCAAAGTCAAAATTGCCCGAGGAGCTCTGGAGGCTCTGCTGCAGCATGTAGGAATTTACAATATGTTCGTGTGTGCCAGGCTGTATTGATTCGTATGGTGCTGCTAGCCAGACATGCCTGCCTGCATGGACAGAAAACAAAGAAATGAAACAGAATGGCCACTCGTACTGTACAGCCTGGCTACATTAGCCTGGGTACATTTCGCGCCTCCGTCGCCGTGGAAACCCAGCATCAGCTGAGCCTGGAGGGTGACAACAAGCCCCATATCTGAGGAGAGAGTTCGTTTGCGCCCTGGCAGCAGGGTAGGTAGACAAAAAGAGACCTTTCCATTCTGCCGTGACAAAAAACTCCCACTGCAGTAATTCTGCAGCTGACAGCTCTCTCTCACACATGGAAGCAGTGTGAAAGTCCAACTAAAACAAGCACGAACAGCCTGGATCACAAGATTATTTGCCTCTCTGCGTGTTTGCTTTCAATGAGAGATGCCATTCACACCTTTCAATTGCTATTCATTTCTGCTATCGCTCACATCTCCTCTACACAATGTGCTGCCTTTGTGTGCTGAATTAGACCTATTGTATGTGCAAACCTTCAGCCGCCCGTATCGTGATCTCTCATCGCTTTGCCTTTATGCATACAGAGAAATTCATTTCAGCTCTTTTATTACAGCGCAAGCACATATTACCATTACCTGCCCCTTTTTTATATAGCCAAATGGAATAAATGAGCACTTAGCTGCGCCATAAACATGTTAACACAATGCTGACACATGGACAAATGTGAGCTCTTGATTAGAAACACTCCTGTTTTGCAGCTAACAGACCTTGCTGATGTTTTAGCTCCCAGACAAACAACTTGATGCTTATTCTTACATTAAACAAAATTGAATGTATCTCTTTCAACCTGCACTGGGTGCCGACATTTAAAGCGTACCCAACATTTCCATTGTGAGCTTGTAATTTGGTGGTGAGGCCACGTGGGAACTTGTTTCTGTGAGTTGCCCATGCAGGGCAGGCACCCAGGTCTGCTGTAGCGCCAGATGGTGGTTCATTAGATCCTGTGTGTTATGTGTTTGGTGTGAAGCGTAGGAGGAGCAGGGCGGATGTTTGTTCCCATCAACAGCCAGACTTTAAGTCTGGCTTCATCCCCTTCTAATGCTTCTATGTCTCAGAGTGCCTGGCAAACAAAGTGATACTACAGTGTGATAGGAGGATATGTCGCCCTTTGTTTAGTTCTTGCTATTAGTCTTGTTCTTGCTCACTTAAAGAGTGTTAATTTTAGCCCTTCACATGTTTAAATTACTCTATACCAGGGGTGGGGAAACCCAGCAGCAGTTAAACCTGAGCTACTGTAGTGTTTAAATGCTCCTTTGTATTGTGCTAGTCATTTTGTGTTTATGTTATCAATATGAGCAAAACAACAAGCTATAGACAGGGATGTATATTTCACTGTTTGCTCTACATTCTGCACCTGTCACCTACGAATCGTGCTGTTTTCTGCGTTGTTGGTGAACTCACTTGACCTCTGTCAATTCCTACAATTTCCAGAGTGCCTTCTGACAACACCCCAAAAGATGGAGTGTTTATTCATTCATCTGCAGATTACTGCACATGTGTAGGTGAAAAGAGCACTAACAACAGAAAGTGTTATCAATAGCAATAGTGGAGTAGTTTGGTGGACAGTGGAGAGCAGTTGGAGAGCAGTTGAGGTTTTCAAAATCAAGAAACAGTCATGGTTTTAAGTACAAACACATGAGTATTGTTGCTGCGTTGCACTCCAAACTACTGAGGCTGCAGTTGATGTTTTACGTCGCTGAAATATTCTTCCAGTTCAGTTCTTGGAAATGCACCACAAAATGAACTAATTGGACACAGATAGGCAAAGTAATGAGCATCACCAACTGCGTGACCTGAAAGAAGATAGAAGAAGAAGCGAAAGAACATGATGCTTTTATTTCAACTGCAGAAGACAATAAAGGAGGTTTTAATAGAATTAATATAGGTGAAATAAGATTATTCTGAAGGTTTCTGAGTTTAGATAACGAGCATGCGATTTTAACAACATAACCAAGTTCTTTAAAGTTGTTTTCTGTACATAAAGAGTGGATATAGAGAGCCTGACTGCCAATGGTCCCAAAGTGAAAATGTTTAAACAAATCTTGGAATAAACTGAGGTGACAGAATGTTCCTGGATGCTGAAGCTTGGCTCAGAGCTATCTTTACAGGGATATCTGCATGGATGGATTTTATCTATGGAAACAGACAGAACTTAAAATAATTATAGACATCACTTCAAAAAACTTTTCTCATTTATTCTCTGAGCAATGCAGAACTGCATTGAAATGACTTGTAAGGTGCATGTCTGGGCTGTTTGTTCATTGTCTGTGTTTACTGTAGCTGCACAGTACACATGAGGAGACTGACAGCCAGACGGTTGATGGCAAACAGTATGATGAGTTGTATGCACACACACACACACACACACACACAAAGACATTTCTGGCTGTCAGCCCAGGTGAATCATCTCAAACATTCAGTAAAACATATCAAACACACAAACTCAAAAGAAATCTGAAATTTTATGAAACATATGCAACAATGCAGTCTACAGTTTGGTCTAGATTAGGATGAACACAAGCTGGACTAGTATCAGTAATATAATCTTGGCTCGTTGCCCATCTATCCTGTTATTTTCCAGCCCTTGGCCCTCCTTCATTCTAACAGCATGCAGCTCGGCATTGTGGGTGGTGTGATAGAAACCTGACCCCACTCCTTGCAGATGTTGTGGTTTGAGCTCCTCCAGCTGCTCGCAGACACACAGGCTGCCACAAGGCTCGCACTTGCACTAAATGTCTCTCTTTTTCTCTTCTCCCCGGACCATTTACATTGTCACATGGTGTGCAGATAGAGGTTGATGATTAGAGACTGCATGAGAAAGGGCGCAATTACAGTAACCACGAGCTGGGGAAAAGCAGGTGCTTTTTTTATTAAAAAAAAGAGAGAGAGTGGATCACATGGAGCATTTTTTTCTATCTGTCTGTTCTTGGCTGGAGACTGCATAACATTCAGCTGCAGAATATCCAGACAAGATGCCTTTTCACAGAGGAATGCAGTGGTGGGGAGGCAGATTGGTACCTGGCTTTGTTGATAAGCTGAGAATTAGGAGAAAAAGAGGAACAAAAAAACCTCTGTCTCCATCCTCAACCCCCCATTCTTCTCTAAACCTCACATCATGTTGTCTCAGAGGCTTCCTTTGCTACAAATCTTTAGAAAAAAGCTTTGTTATCCTCAAAGGTGATGTGATTTCATATTTTACAAGTTTGTTTGAGGTCACCAGGCAAACCAGCTGGAGAGAATTCTCTACTGTCTTGATATGACACGATGTATTTAGATTTTTATTTTTTTAAACAAGCAAACCAAATTTATCATGCTGAAGAACGGAACAGAAATATTCTCCAAATGTTTCCCAAAGTTTTGACACATTTCCACGTGATAATTAGACCTGCAACATTGTAGAAAACTATGCTGAAACAAGAACCCACAGCCGTTACAATGCTAACAGGCTGCAAGCTTCGCCAGTATTGTGTTCAGCATCTTAGATCAGCATGTTAGCATGTTACAGATATACAGATGTAGCAGCGACATCATCCAAATGACCTCTCGCATTTGTCACATTCTATGAAGTAAAATGATCTGCAGTGAGGAGGAAAAATGCACAAAAAAGAGAAAAGCATAGAACTGCACAGCACAGAGAGGTTGGGTGGAGGAGGTGGGTGGCATGTTAAATGGCGGTATAGTAAAATTGATGGAGAAGCGAGAATCTCTTGTACCTGTGGGACCAGGCAGACTGAAGGCTGACTAGCGCGTCTTTGACATATAGATCACCAGAGCTTTGCACTTCTGTTATTGCACACATAAATTACACCGGCAGCATGGTGAGCGCTTGTCGGAGTATTATGTCGCACCGGGGAACAAAGACAAATAAGTTGTGAGTAAGTAGGTAAGTAAATAACACACAAAAGCACATCTGAGGATTGGAGCGACGTGAGTTTATTTTCCTGAGATTAAAGGTCGTTCGTCTTGAGATGCAAAAACATTCGGCCCTATTGTGCTGTGCATTATTGATTGCATAAGCAGTCAATATAAAGTAATGGTTGGAGTCAGAGGTCAACTTTAACATGATGGCTATGCTGAACCTGCAATTTAACATACTCTTCATGACTTCATTTCATTTTAGTTAGCGGCTTTACATTAAATCAAATCCAAAATACATTTTTGTCTGATAATTCGTTCATAATATCTATATCTTAAAGTGTTTGATGGCATAAAGTCTTATATATAATTTTCCAGCTATGTTATTTGAAATGGCAATTTCAGTTGAGCAAGACAAACTGATCCTGCATCACAGTTGGGTGCAATGGTGGAGTTTTGTTCCCACATCATAAACACTGAGCTGTCACTGGGAGAGGAAGAAGTGCACATTAATTTGTACTTATTGAACCGGTTAATGAACTATTCAGGAAAATACCAATATTCAGTGTTTGCTTCATTGCTCCTGGTGAACATAAAGTCCTGCTATCAAGCAGGCTAATTAAAATCACAAATCAAAATCTTCTGGTTTTTATGGCTTATTAGGCTTCGTAGATTAACGTTTATTACTTTTGTTGACATGCTGAATAAAGACATAAATGTCACCATCTGGCATGAGAAGCAGGGGACGTTAATCCCTGATTCACTTTTCTGTGAGAGACTGTGAGAAGACAGAAATATACATAAGTCCCTCAGGTTGTGTCTGTGAGATGGATTTTAATATAAATACTGATCCAGGCAAATTTCAGATACTGTAAACATTGGCAAGTACATGGTACAAAAGATATTTTTAGACGTGCAGGTTCTGTCGCTCTGTGGAAGCAAATTTTGGTTGGTCCATCCGTTGGATTGCCATCAAATTTTGTGAAGGAATTTGTCGTCTTTGGAAGATGAACCTTAAACACCTTCTCCTTTAGAGCCACCAGCAGGTCAACGTTTTCCATTATCCAGGATCTTATGATTTACAAAACGTGTTGATTCAACTTCATGATCATTTTGCAGGATGTTGTTTGTGTGCTGCTGAAATGTTTTGTGCTTTACTGAGAGGTCTCTTCAATATTATCTCCACCACACTTCATATATCGTATATATACTTTGTATATTAAGAACAGCTCACAGTATAATCAAATACCATCCAATAGCGCCAATGGAACATAATAGTAATCATGCTAAATACTACCACTACTAATAATATTTATTTATGAAGCGCAGTGTGTGCCTAATAAATTGGCCAAAAAGGTCCAAGAAACAGATGCTCAACCCTACAATATCTGGGTTCAGATAATGATGGATGGTCTGTTGTTATTACTTGCACATGGTCACAGCTTGCTCTCTATACAGTTTGATGTGAGCAGGCCATGTTGAAGGTAAATGGCATCACTCATTCCTGAGCTCACTGTGCCAACAAGAAAGGCTCAAACACATTTTGCGTTTGACCTTCCAGTGCCTCAGTATCTCCTCTCTCACACGGAGGATCGATTGCTTCTCCGGTTAAGCTTTTATTGCTGATGATGGGTCAGTAGGGGTTGTTTGTTATTCGGTACTATACGCCCCCACTCTCACACCTACCATTCACCCTCCAGACATCAATATTCCCATGACCCTCTGAAACAACCCCTCCACTCAGCCACACAGGCCAGGCCAGACAAAGGCAACTTTGCATAATCAATATCTTAAATAAAAAAAAGAGAAAGTCAGCATAGAAATGTGGGTCTAAACACCTCCCAACCACCACCCACCACCCGCTCTCCCACCTGCCCCACATCTTGAATGCCTCCCCACAGCCGGGTCTGTTTGCGGTGGAAGCAGCCGATTGACAATCAATAGCAAAACTCGCTTTTGCTCGGAGGCTGACAAGGACAACAGACAAGGACATCTCAGCAAATGAAGATAATGCAGCAGCCCTTTCTTATCGAGTTATTCCTGTCTCTTTATCTAATTTGGCAGTGAAACAACACATGGGGAATACAAGACATGAGCCTTTCTTTTATCCCCACACCTACAGCACCGGAGGTTTGCTGAGGTTTCGTCTCCGCTGGATGTGTGAGATTTCAAGTTTTTCTGCCAGCAATGACCTTTCTGGAGAATGATTTTTCTTTTTTACCCTTTTTGATTTCTATTGAGGCCAGGCAGTCAGGCAAGTGGCTTATAAAATGTCGCCCTTCACTGGGTTCAGTTAAGAGGGTGGTCACCTGTGACTTGACTGACAGATAGCGACGGCCCGTGGGGACCTGGGGGGCAGATGGGGGAGAGAGATGACTGTCTACCGGTTTCCCTTTTCACCCCGCTTCCTTCTTTCCTCCCGCTCCCCTCTTCTTTCTTTTGTGTTGTGTGTGAGATGCAGCTCCCCAGTGAGTGAGAGGGAATTTCAAAGCGCCTGCTGTGGAGAGATGAGCTGCACAGATAAGCAGTCCAGGTGAGAGAGCTAATCCTGCCGTTATGCCTCGCAGGCACACAACACAATTGAGATTTCCAAACTGGCTGACCAAAGGCGAGCCCATTGAATTCTCCTTTATTCACCTCCTTTATGCTTAAGACCTGAGTAGTGGTCAATAATTTACACATGTAACTTTCTGGTGAAAGTAGAAAAATGATACAAAGGTATTGAACCAAGGATAACACACAACAGTCACTCTGAATAATGCACAGACAGAATATCTGATATTTATGAATAATTCCCAGCAAACCTTGAGCTGATTTTTTGCCATTAATCCAACAGAAACACAAAATCTAATCCATCATTTCAGGGAGGCTGAGAGCTGAAACTGATACAGATACTTGATATTTTGCAAGCAGTAACTACAGACTAACTCCACACATGCAGTCGATAGTGTTCCCCCTCCCTCTGAGCGGTGCCAGCTGTGCTCTGGGCACAGTGAACCCTATTCTGGGTAACATGATCCTGACCGGGGTGGCACTCACAGCAGGGGAGCATCTGCTGTGGGACCATGGAAGCTGGACAACTGTGTCCCAGTCACATGCTGTTAAGTGTGATGAGCAACAAATATGTGTCGCGGTGTCCGACCATCAGTCCTGAGTAGAGGAGAAATGCAAACATTTGTTCCTTTAACTGCTGACACAGTCAAATATTAGAAATCAATATGGTTTCCATGACTGCGAGCTCTTCCATCTGGGTACAGTGGACTTTTAACCTATTGGATTGGGTCTAACTTTACAGCTAGTCAGCATATTTTGCAAGGCTAATAAAATGCCAACAAGTCATTGTAGTATCAGACCTTTCCCAGGCATCTTATTGTTACAGCTTGTTAACTTTCTGTCGATTCACTCTGTAAAGACATATTGTGCTGCTATTGTCCAGCTGCTTCATGACCATCCTGACACACTGTACAACGTATCATATGGGATGTTAAGCCCTGTGTGGACCGGCTTCACGCCTTTAGTCAGGTGATCTCTGGTGACATATGTGAGGTACAGTTCTTGACCTTGGTAACAACACCTCTGCTGAATCGAGCTAGCTAACATCTGGCTACAGTAGTTAGTGCTGTTTCTTCAGCAGCTTAAAGCTTAAAGTTTGGAGAAAAATCTCATGGAGAACTTTTGAGTTTTGTTTTGTCCATAAACTTTGAGTTTCAAAGTGAGCACCAACCTTAAACAGGTGAAGAAGAAATCTGTCTGCGCTGACCATGACTTACGTTCTCTGAGGGGCTCAGTGAAGAGCGGCTAGCAAAATGACAGACGACCATGGTGATGGATGTATCCATCTGCAGGTGGGGCCTCACATACGTCACCACATTTCCCAGGTGCCAAAATCATTTGGCACATCTCTAAGATGGTTGAACTCCTGATCTTACCATCCACAACACACCCTGGAATCCTCCCCCATTTCAAACAGGCAACACTTTCCCTTTGTGCCAGTGTGTGCTCCCATCTGCTGTCCTGGCACCACACACATACATGTAGATTAACTACCTCATCTGGCTGCACACTGGTCCGGGCCAAACCCAAAGCTCATCCACACACATGACCGTCCAGGCGTTTTTATAGGCTGCTCTAGTGTGGAGTGGTCTGATGGAGAGGCTGCCTGTTAATCTGACCTCTAGGTTCATGAAGTGATCAGACTTGGATGAAGCTCTTTCTTTTAATTAAAATTGCTTCATAACCTCAGACACATGCTGTGCCGACAAAGTAGCAAAACAAAAAACATTTCAAAGGACTGCAGCTGACTCCAGCTCCCTCCAAGGTGAGTCAAACAAGAACAAAAATGAATCCAAAAAAGACATGGCCAGACCAGCTCTACCCACAGTTCAATGCAGCTGCATACCCACCAGCCCCTAGAGGACATGATGGATTGGACCACACTCCAGCAGCTGGGCTGGAGGTTTATGCAGGAAGTAGCAAACAAATTTAATTGTTTTTCTCTCCGCACCCAAAAAGGCTTATGATTAATTATTCAGCGAGTCCTTTGCCATCCCTGTGGTGAAAGCAACATCTGTCATTTATTTAAAGCACACCAACTCACAGGGAATCAAGTCACAAACACATTATGGTTTTATGTTTCCATTTGAAAGTATTAGCACACCTGCTGTTTACAAAACAGAGAATGAGAAAGTCTAAAAGAAAAGGTTGTTATCTCCGTTTTCACCTGCAGAAGCTCAACAAATGTACTGTCCAAAATGGGGTGTTAGGTATCAGTTGGCTTATGATGACATCTAATCAGCTCAATCTGTGATTATGTCCCTTTCATTCCTCCCACTAGTTGCACAAACTTTGGTTGCTCCCCTGAACTCTTTTTACTTCACCCCCTTTGGTTTGCATTACCAATACCAACACAAGATCTGAGGACTTTTTTAAATAAATAAATAAATAAATAAATAAATAAATAAAATATATATCTCAGTGACTTTTACAATTATCATCAACATTTGTCCCTTGTTATTCTAATTTTACCAATGCACCTGGAAACAGGTTTCAAACTTAGGTATTAGCTGAAATGTGCAGACCAGCATGTGTCAGGATAGAATCACATATCAAGCTACTTTCATCCAAACTTCAGGTAATTTAGTGCAAAATCTTCTCTTTGAGTTTCTCTTGACAGTGTTTCTTGCTGAGCTGTGGTGTATTAATATTAATGATTAAAAAATATACATAATTTAAGACTAACTTAAGAAGATGCCCATTTAATTTGACTAATTAAAATACTGCATTTTTGTACAGAACAGGATCTTTGGATGTTTTGCATTAAACATGCATTAGGTAAAGGGTCACTTTAAGTGCAATGAGAAGAGCTGATAAAGTTATAGGGTCAAATGGCTCTTTCAGTGTACATGTAGGCATGTAAGTATGGTGTTAAGTGACCACTTAACACCATACTTACATTTTGGAAATATGCTTATTTACTTTGTTACTGAGAATTGTATGATTAATGCCACTTTCATGTCTGCATAAAATATATAAAGCTAGAGCAACGAATTAGCATAGCATAGTACTGGAAACAGTTAGCCTAGCCCTGTACAAGGTAAGATAATCCACTTGCCATCACATTAAAAGCTCTCTAACTGACATGTTATATCTTTGAATGAAGAAAAAAACAAAGTGTAAAAAAAGACAAGTCATCTTTTTTTACAACTATTTGTTTGTACAGTGCCAGGCTAACTGTTTCCCTTTGCTTCCCACCTCTTGCTAAAGAATTCTGGAAATATAAAAACACAAAAATGACATATTTTTACATCTACATTTATTAAAAAAACAAAACAGATAGAACAAAAACAAATAAAGCAACCGGCGTCCCACCAGGGATGAGACAGTGTACGGAGAGAGACATTTTTAAAAGCATACAAACCAGCAAACTGTAATCTAGCAGCATCCAAATGTTGGAATCTCCAAAATCATCATTTATATATTTAAATATATAGGTTTTTTTTCGCCCTGGCAAGCTACACACTTTACAACATACACAGAGCTTTATCTCTCCTTAGTGCAGAAAAAAAACAAAAAAACAAAATACCCTTAATAAAATAAACAACTTTAGGTTAAATAAGCTTAAATAATAGTGTTAAATACAAGACACTTCTGTGGCAGATATGTACAGAAATAAACACATTTGGCATTGTAAGTGTGGTTCACTGGCGCTTGCTCTAATGCTCTAGAAACCACTGCATAAGAACACATTTTGCTGTGATAAACTACACGCACACACGCACTCGCACATACACGAACATACACACATTCATACACACAATTTTATATCAGTGAGCCACAGACAAGGCATGTGTTTATAAAAGAGAAGTAAAAGCAAAGAAAAACAATCCATTTACAACCAAGAGTTTTAGGCACAGTCTCTTCCTGTTTTATAAATACATGTCAAGTACAACTGCTTCTCGACAGGAACTCTTCACGTTTGTGCTAACTTTTTTTTTTTTTTAATTTTTAAAACACAGTTTTGTAACTACCACTTCGTTATTGCTAGGACATCGTGACAGTGAATGGAAACTACGGACAAACGTGTGTAGGGAAAGCACCTTTAAACATCAAAATTACTGCCATGTGACCCTACATTACAACACTGAGGAAAAGAAAAAGTGGAATTCATTGAAAAAGAAAAAAATGGCCCAGAACATCAAACCTTGAAACCTTTGTGACTTTGGGAACCAGAAATCCAGAAAGAAAAGGGTCTCAGTTGAGCTACATTCATTTTTCCCCCCACTGTCAAGACCACCACATGTGGATTCCTCTTGGTGCAAGCAGACAGTAAGTACCACTTCATTATGTCCAGTACATTCCTCCCCTCCTCTCGCCTCACCCTCTCTACTTTCCTGTGTCCGTGACGGGCGGCACAGAAACAGCTGTGTGACAGTGTGCGCAGTATGATACAGTACAGCTGAGTATACAGTACAGTAGACTGACGGGACATACGTAGGTAGATTATATGTTGACTACAGTAAATGAGCTTTACATTCCACTACTGTAAGAAGATCCCAGGGACTCAGGCGGGGCCCCCGGGGGTTGCCTTTCTCAATTCCTCTCCGACGCCGGAGATGAGGAGGTTTCCCAAGAGTCTCATTTGCCAGGATGGAGAAACCGTTAACATCAGAAACAGCCCTGCACTTCAGACAGAAGAGGATCCCAAAACTAAGGTCCAGATTAGGGTTTCAAGTCTCTCCACACAGGGCTGCACTACAGTCTCCTAAGCAGGGGCTTTTTAAAGAGTCTTGATTACTCTGGGGGCCAGTAATGGTTTGTTTGAAAGTTTGTTTGCCTGTGGATCATCTGGGAGTCTTAAGTAGGAGTTGAATGGGTGCCCAGGAGGAGTGAAGGCCATCTTGCTCTCTCTCTTTTTCTTTCTTTCTGCAGGTCTCTCTTTCTGTCTCTCAGGGTTTCTTGTCAATGGTGTGAAAGAACCACTCTGTGAACTTCCTGAGCTGAGCCGCCGCTGTCTGGCTCTCCTCCTGCAGTCGCATGTTGTCCTGTCTCAGGTGTTGCACCTCCTCCTGCAACATAGCCTTATCCTCTTTCTCCTGTACAAACACACACACACACACACACACACACACACACACACACACACACACACACACACACACACAATCAGCATCGGGACATGAGGCAAAAATAAATGAGCACAAAAGAGGCTGATAAAAGCCCCGCTATTACAGGAACATCCGTCTTTCGTCAGCGCTGTGTAAATTGGAGGCATTAAGATTGCAAGCAGCCTTTTCTCTGTTCTGATAAAAGTGCATTTCCTCTCTCCATTCTAAGCACATTAGTGGACGTGGGGAAATGTTGGGCTGGGAAACAATAAGGAAAGGAAGCAGGATATTGAATTAAGTGGACGAGTTGGTATTACCCTGATCCCAGGGCACCCATTACTCAATGTCTATTCTTCTGAGTTGAGTGACACAGACATGCACTGTTTGCAGAGGACGGCAAAAAGATGAAGAACACAATGAACAAGTTAGTTTGATGTTCATGAACGTACCTTTCTGAGGTCATGCTGCAGCTGCCTGAGGATCACCTCCAACTGGTTGACTTTGCCAGTCAGTGTGGAGGGCGAGGCACTGTTAGGGGACAATAAAATGATGATATTAAGACTCAAGAAAGACTCACATGTCACATTAAAGGCTGATAAAACATAGTCAGCCAAGTTCAGTCCCTCTTATTTACCGTTTCTGTGCTGGTCAAACTTTTTGCTCTTGCATGTAAAATATTTTGCTTATAGTGATAACGGAGGCAGATTTATGATCTCAGTGTTCTCCTTGATTTCAAACAGAAGTAAGGAAAGGAACCCTCTTGTAGGCTTCAAAGAAGACTTGAAGCTAACTGATGTCATTAGCTTTAGCTAGCTAGTGGAAGCTAAACACGTCATTTAGCTGAAATGTGTCATTTTACTTTCTAACGTATTCAGTTCCATTGTTTTAAAAAGACAAGTCTGCAAACGTGACTTCACTTTGCACATGGTCACATTGGCTTAAGTCCTAGGGGATATAGAAATGCAAGAACATCATTGTTTGCATATTGCAGTGCAGAGCTAAATAGCTCTAGCCCAAACACATAATTGAAAAAGCAATTGAAAAAGTCTGACATATATGTTAGATATATGATTAATGTTCTTATTTTCAAGCAGCTTGTTTCACTTTCAGCAGAGAAAAAGATTTGAGGAGGAGAAATTTGAGTCTGGCAAACTGTCAACAGTATCTACAGCGGGGCTGGGTGGAGTTTCTGGTGTGTAAACTTTTCCAAGCCACATAAAGAGCAGGACACGCAGTGGATGTTCTAGTCCAGTGTAAGTATTTTTCTAACAATACCTTGAACCTCACATAATAATATATAGGAGTCAGCTAATGACATGTCTACATGCATGAAACAACACTCAGTTGCTGTTGTAAGTAGTAAGATGGCATGCAGAATACATTAGCGGTAAGCACATTGTTTAATCCATCCCTTATACTTTCACTCCTGAGTTTTTGGTTTTGCAGAGGTTACAAAAAAGACACCACCCTCCAAACCAAGTGTAACTCTTATTGGAGCATGACCAACACCATTTCATCAAGTAGAGATATCCACAGCTCAACAGGCCTGCTCTGCCTATTTGTGGCTCCAAGCAATGATTGGAACCACAACTACATACATGAGCATTGGTGTTTGTGTGTTTGTGCTCGTCAGTAAAGCCTACTCTGCTTCCAGCGCTGCTCCCTCCGCCTCCACCACTCGTCTGGTCAGCTCTCTTGAGATCTGCAGGGCCTCTGCCCGCTGCATGTCCGTCATGGTGCAGAAAGACGCCACGCGCTGGTCTGTAGACAGAACAGGTGACAATTATAATCTGCCCTTAACATTAAAAACAGGAGATTTGTTCAGCATGCGACTAAAATACAGCAGAACAAAAGACATGCATGCATACACTCCTGACAGGATGGGGTGATTCATTCATGATTTGTATGAATGAATGTTTGTAATTTAAGTGCTGCTGCAAAGCCACCAGAGGAGGTCCTCCCATACTGAGAGATCTAAAACCAGACAGTGAGGAACAAGGTGGTAAACAGAGCATTTCTAGACTATAGCAGATAAAGCCAGTCCCGTGGGTGTTGCTTCGGTGCCCTCGCCCTTCTGAGCTTCCTCTGACAGCTGTCTGGCTCATAATGGGCTGAATCCCACAGAGCTGTAAGGCACCAGTCATGCTTGTTTTACCATATCAGGCCCTTAAGCTTGCTCAAAGCCCCATGGAAAACCCAAACTTGGCATGTTACACTTGGGGACTACTCAGTTTGGAGACGTAATGCTCTTTTTCTTTAGAAGCCACTCTGTCTCTCAAGCCCTTGGTCTGAGACTAAAGATAGGGGGATCTGCATATTCATAGAAAAGATTAAGGAAACCCTTCCATTAATTTAGAACCCAAATGAAAGCTAATCCACTCCAAGACAAAAGCTGATCAAGCCTGGAGTTGGTTGTTCAGTCGAGGCAGGGAAAGGACCGAGCTTTAATTTACATATGAATGAACATTTTTCCTCATAGTTGATGGCTGCATCAGAAAGATTAAAGACTTCGAGGAAAGCAGTGATGGGCGCAGGAAAAGCAGCTTGTCATTTTTGCGTGACCCGGTGTCCAGATTTACTGGACAAACGGCTGAAAATCAAACAAAAACAGATTACACTGGAGAGAAAACATGACAATCTATATTAGTGAACATACAGCTTTGTATTTATCTGTGCTGGAATATTAAAGATGGAGCTCTCAGTGATTGCACCAAAAAGCCTTTTGTTGCTGAAATTTACTAAAGTCCATTTTTAATTCCATCTGCTTCAGAAGTCAGGAGGCCACAGCCTGTTTATGGATGCTGCAAGGCAATCCCAACTGTCTTTTTGCACCATGAATATGCGCAGTCTCTCAGGATTGTCATGACCAAGGTTATGAATACTATAAATGCTTTACATCTCTGGCAACCTCTTTTTGCCCTGTCTCGATCCAGAGCTGGTTAAACATACATGGCACAATGGCAGCTTGGAGCTACTTTCTGCTCGGCAACAAAGCTCCAGTTTACACAGTGCTTTTCTGGGCCAGCCTGGCTGCCGTGACAACAGCCTTCTTGCTGCCAGTCAGACTCTGCATCATCTCCACTGATTCCACTCTCGTTAAATGATATGCTGCGGGCTATGCAGCAGGAAATGTATCAAAGAAGAAACTCTACAGAGGATTCATTAATTATGACAAATGAACGGTCACATGCTACGTTGCCTGCTCACTGGTCTCGGGGTCAGACGGAGTTCAAGTGGAAAAAAAAAAACTCATGGCATGTTAGCGTTTCCGTGATAAATGGCAAATACACTGGCATGAAAGTGGTTGAGAAAGGACTTAAACTGGGGGATAAAAAAAATGAACAGGAGTGATGACGCTGACCATGAAGTGGCTGAGACGTGTAATTAACTGAAAACAGGTCGTGACTGAGTGAAAAGACAGATTTCAGTTTCAGGAACATATCACTGATGCTGTCATCCTGTAAGTCCTCATTAATGCATGAATCACTTGTTCCTGAGTCAGGTGCCACCAAAAACCACAAATGCTCTAAAGCAGCTGTTCAGATACTTTAGAAGAAACACCAGTGCAACTTAAAAATAACAGTCTCTATTTCTAAAGGAGAGAATCAAACGCTTTGGGTCAAATGACTGTCATCGTTTTGTAGATGAAAAAAAAAAAAATCCAACATCTTCCAGTGAACTAAATCCAGACTAAATGGACTAAAGGCTCCAAGAGAGGAGCTGAAATTACCCCCAACTATCAACCCAACAGCTTAATAGTAAAAGGCATCTCTGTAAGAAGTCTCCCTGAGAGACAACTTGCTGGTTTTATGGTTTAAAAATTGGCTCCATGTCTATACTGAGACAAGGGCTCATTTGTCCAACAGAGGCGCGAAAAGCACAAGGATTCCCACAAGTAACCTCTTACAGCACTTAGGAGACACTAGAAGAAACACAAACACAGAGCACACACAAACCCGCACACGCAAGCTGGCTAGCACTTGCAGAGTATGGACACACACGCACACACACGCACTAAGCAGCCAGGAGGAGGGGGGACGTTGCACAAGGCGCCAGCAGCTTCAGCCAAGCTGGTTACCTTCAAAGGCTCGTGCTGCATCAACCAGGTGAGACCAGTCCAGGCCTGAGGCAGTGTCTGGGAGGGGCATGAGGCCCGGGTCGCTGAACTTGGACCTGTCCGCCAAGGAGCCGTCAGAGAACCAAAACTCATCTGCAGAGACAGGCAGGCACTCTGATCAGTGTCTATGCCTGGCCTGAGTTTAGGGCAAAACTCTGAGTCGCCGGTCAGTTTGGATCAGAGCATACAAGTGGGGTTGGGAGAGGAATGGAGGGGCATAGAGGAGGAGGGGGGAGGGGGAGGGGTATTCAAACTAGACATTGTTGGCTAAAAGGGATAGTATAACTCAAGTCTTGCACATCAAAAATCTATCTTGAATCTGGGCTAAGTAGCTCCTGTTCAATCATACCTTCACCTGAGTCCACTTCTAATCTGGATGCACCAAAAACAAATCCTCTTAAAAATGTTCAATACAATTTAACTTGGAAAAGAAAAGTTTTGTATCTATGTGACAGCAAATCACCATCTTTGCATAACACTCACAAGGCGCTGTCTGAGGGGCGATAAATGACTTGTCTAAGTGAATGTCTTCATGTTTCAATCAATATCTCCTTCCCTTCCCCTCTGTCTCTCCCACCCTCCCTCCCCGTCAGCCTTGAAAGACAGGGAATGCAATAAACAAGCTCCCATTCTGCAGAGAGGCATTTAGAAAAGCATGAGTGGAGAAGTAGAGGAGAGACAGAGAGAGCTTGAGGTGATGCTAACACTCTCCTTTCAATTTACCCAGTGTCTTGGTGCTCGAGTGATTCACTGTTTACCAAATTGGACTGTTTCAGTGAGGGGAAGAGAGAGAGAGAGAAGCTGTGTTCTCAACTATCCTTCAAAACACTCAGGAATCCATCAGGTTGACAGCCAGAAGAGGCTAAAGACAGAAACATCTTTCCAAAAGCCATTTTCTATCTAACGACGGCAGCCGGAGACGAATGAGGAACGGTATGGAAATGAGACTGGAGGGACATAGAGCGACGGCAGCAGGCAGGGACTCATGAGTGAACAAAACATAATGTATGACAGACATTGTGACACTCCTGATGGAAAAATAGGCATGTTCATGTCACAGATCTTAAGGACCTGCAGCGGCGCAGGCAGGACACATCACACCTCTCATCACTAATACATATTCAGTGGATGCTGGGTGAACAGTAGAGAGGGGAATACTAGCCAGCAGTGACAGGTGTCTGCTTAATGCAGATGGAGTGGCAGGCTCCCTTGCAAGTTGCATGCCGCCTCACCCAGTTCCAATTAGTTGGCTATATTGAGGAGTGTCGCTGGAGAGTGTACCAGTTGTGCTAATGGTATCGGTAGGACACAAGTAGCTCTTCAAACAAGTATCTATATCTTGGCTCTTATCTGGTGCCAGAAAAGAGGAATGATAATCCAAGAGCAACAAGTAGAGAAAGTCTTCATACCTCTAAGAGGTATTTTAATAAGGCGGTGCAGAGTTCTGATTGCTTTCTTTAAAGCAGCTTCTCTGCGGTATCCTTGTTGAAGTATTCTAAACATTTAGCTAGTTTAATGAAAGATTCACTGTCTGGACTTACTCCTTAGGTTGGATGCCCCCTGGTTGTGGATCATGCGAGGAGGCAGCGTGCTGTGGTAAGGTGGGGTGGTGCTGAAGAGGATGTCGTTTGGCATGGCTTGGTCCAACATGGAGCTGTGCGAGCTGGCGTAGGATGAACCCTTACGGTTGCTACACACACTTTCATCTGATAGTGTCCGGTATAGGGAGCGTCTCGGTGACAGACTGCCAACTGCTGACACCTGAGAGAGCGAGAAGAACAACAATTATCAAGATGTAGTCACAACAATGCAAATGATGGAGCTAAATGACTTTCAAACCCCCAAACAATGGCCCCCTCTCATCCATGTGCTTCGCCCTCCCTCTGCACAGCAGGTTAACATGAGCGGGCAGCTGGGTGGGTAAGAGGGAGCAGTGTCAGGAATCAATTATAGTCTTTGCTCTCAGGAAAATGCAGATGGATTGAGCACAGCTGGAGAGTGTCTGGCAAGTGGGACAAACAGGGGACAGGGCTTGTGGAGGTGGTGACAGAGGTCACTGCACTGAGGCAGCCAATAGTCACTGAGCACTGTGAGAAACTACAGAGAGCAGAGAAGACTAAATATGGCCATTGAGACTGTATGGGTCATGTTAATTTTTGCACTTGCCACTTCCATTTTAGAAATTGGGGAAATGAGGATTTGTGCAAAAAATTTCCATCACAGCGTCTGACTGAAAGTAGAAACAGGAAGTAGACCCATGGAATATTCATTATGGCTAACTGCATCGGATCTGTATTTACAATTTGCCAGCTGACCTTATCACCATGTCAGGTGAAAAAATACCAAAATATTTAAAAAGAAATCTGCTTAATATTCTATCAAACAACAACCAATACGACTTTGTTTCCCCTCTTTCCACAGTATTGTAAATAGTATAGTAGAGCAGATATTGTAGTTAGGGCAGCTGGCAAGTTGACCCAGATGCACATCCCTATGCTTTTAGCCATCACAGCTATTTCTGGCACCTATATTCTGTGCTTACTTACAAACTCTGTCGGACACAACCGCTGGATATTATACATGTAAATTTGGAAAGGTTTGCACAGTCCCTTTTTCTAAAAATCTCAACAACTGAGGTGGTGAGTGCAACGTTAGCAAGACTCATAGAGCCACAGTTACTGTGTATGAAAAAAGCCAGCTTGAAAAACAGCAGACTTTTCCTTTAATTAAACTCCACCACAAGCTATTATCCGGGGATTGTCGATACAGATAAAGAGAGCACAGTGTACAACTCAGTTTAATACAGGGCTCTATTAAAAACTCATCACATTTAAATGAACCCAGGAAAAATGTCTACTGTGTGCTTGTTTAGAAACAAGATGAAGACCCAGTGAGCACAGATCAGTGAAGCAGTGGGTATAATATACTTATACAAAGTGAATTTGCTGCTTTATGTACTCTCTGAATTAGTACTCATGTTGCAAAGAATCTAAAGATTTATAGAGGCCAATCACAAAGGAGGTTTGAAAGGTTTGAAAAGCAGCAGCATCCTGAGGGGATGTCCTCTGCGCATGGAGAAGAATTAGACAAAATACCACTGCAGGGATACTCGAGTTTCGTGACCGTGGCCAGAATTTTGACAGAGGCTCTCCTGTTTAAACACACAAAACCACAAAGGCCAATCCAATCCATCATTGTCCCTTTTAGCTTACATAAATATTGCAGAAGTGACATCAAAAGTAGCCACAAATGATATGCAGGGCAGTTGGCCAGATGGGTAAATGTCTGCCTTTGGCTTCCCAGCTGTAACCAACACTAGACTGATATCCCCACAAGCCAACACCCAGCCATCTCCATTTCAAAGACCGATTCCCCACAAATCCCATCTTGAGAATTTAACAAACATCTAGTACGCCTTTACATAAGAGATATATAATGAAATTCAAAGCAGCATACGTACATACAGCTTCCAAAGAACCTCTCGGAGGCTTTACTTAACAAGGTTGTCTCATATTGCAAGTTTTCCCGCCCAACTTTACAAGATCAGACCCCATAAGGTTCCAGCTCAGGAAAACAACTTTAAACAGGATTTGCTGCTCTCTCATATAAAAGCAAAAATAGCACAGATTTAGAACTCTAATAAATGGAGTCACGGCAAATGAAACCATTTGCAATAGGGCTTAATGTTTTTTCAGAAGCCATCTATTTATTACATCTACGGCATCAAACCAGGCTCTCTGAACACATTTTGGCACTGTTTGACTCAACCTGCTGTGCACATTACACAGAAAATATTGTATAAATCAAACCTGCAAGATTATGAACTATTTCAGTGTGTCTAAATCCACCTCAGCTGGCAACAGTCCTCACCCTGATTTGGGCTGCAACGTGTTTGAATTCTTTCATACAACAACAATGTTCTTATCAGTGGAGGCAGCCCTGACACATCCACCTAGATTTTCCTCCTGATTTGCCTGACTTTTCTCCGAACACAGACAACAACCAGCACTGGAACCCTTTGACGTGCCACTTGGGAGGATATGTTGGACAACCACCTATTCAGATGCGTTTTTCTTTCCCACCGGAGGTTCAAAAGAGGAACGCTGTGGGAGAATAAGCTGTGAACAGCCTTTCCTTTACGTCAGCCACACAATAGTCAGCCTGTCTGTGGAAGGGCGTCCCAGCGGACACAGCGGCTGGCAAGGAAAATTTCTCTGCACCTGCTCACCCACACAATGGCATCGGGTGACAACCGGAAGTGACACACAAATTAACCTTTAATGTACACTATGTTTAATTGCTTTGAAGATTCAACAAGTCAGACTATATTAAATTAGAAACACATCAATGATGTTGTCGTTACCGTAATTTGAATCCATTATGTGCCAGCTAATGACTGAAAACATCCAACCCTAGTGAAGCTGTTCCCAGAAAAGAACAGGATGTATTCATTGGGATCAGATGTGTACAGTATATGGATGGAGTGTCTGGCTCTGTGCCCTCCCTCATGCATCTCTTTCCTAGATTGCTTTTCCACATTCTACATTTTCACACTGAATCAGACTGGAGAGCGAGATTGCAACAAAAACCATACCATCAGCAACACTGCGCACCTTTGTACTGGTTAAAGCACTTTCCTACTCTGTGGGAAACAAAATAGCATCAAATGAAGGGAAATCAGCACAGGTCTGGTACACCTGCTTTCATTTTAGACAGCCACTGCCGTTTCTTCTCTTGTGGGCATCGCCTTTTATGTAGCAAAAGCCTGGTGTACAACTGCGAGACAAACCAATCACTGCACTGAGATGCTTCATGTGAGGGACAAGGCCTGCCTGTGCCAGAGGACATGCCTGTCATCTCTAGGGATGAAGTGCATTTATATTAGAATTGAGCAGCATCCAAAAATAACCGATTTGTATGTCTCCAGGGTCTCTTCCTGGTAGATAATGGATGGGGGATGGGGATGGTGCAGGGGGAACTGAAGATGCAATTAATAGAATCTGCAGGACCCAGGAACATCAAACATCAATGCACTCTCTGCAACTCGCCGCCTTTAATCCATGGCATCCCGACCGAGCAAACCCAGGCTCTCCATTATAAATTAAATTAACCAAACACTCTGCCGGTCAATGGGGACTGAAAGGGACTTGTGTCGGGAAACACAAACCCTATCAGCTGTGGTGCTCAGCAGCAGGGCCAGCTGATAGGCAGCAGATGTTTGTCCTGCTTTTACTTGCTTCCCAGCAAGAGGTTATCGGCTCTGATTCAGGCCTTGGATGGACTCTGCCAGTTAGTCAGCATGACACAATAGCCTTAGGGTTCGCAGTAGACCCTTGGAATGTCACGTAATCTTGTCATCAACATTACTTAACAATTTCAATTGGCTGTTTATCATGTAATTTAGAGGTTAGCTGGTCAATCAGCCACAATGACCTCACCTTTCGAGTCCTGTCCTCTCCTGGAGGGCTGTCGGGCAGCATCATTTTAAGGTATTCTTCTTTTGAAAGTCTCTGCAGTGATTTTCCATCTCGCTCAGCAGCCTGGAGCCGGCAGGCAGCCTCCTGTGCATACAGCTGCCTGTAGACGATACAGAGGGCACAGAAGAGCAGAGCTCATCAGAACGTGCATGAAAGCCACAACCTGCAAGGGAGGCCGTGGGCCATCAGAGTTTGGGTCCAGCTGTTTAGAGAATAATGTCAGTTGCACACGAAGGGTTCAGGTGGATCTGTCATGCCAACATCAGGTGCCTCCCAGCTTCATGCTCGTCAGGTGAACATAGGGTATTGGGATGGGAGAGGGGAGCTAGGGACAGAGTATCTTTCCAATCCCACCCTAAACCATCTTGCTCTGCCAAAACCATGATTAAAGAGACTGTGGTAAATACAGCCAAATACTTTGAGAGATAGAAAGGAAGGAAGGAAAAAAAGAGGGTTTTGGACAGAAAGTACATCGAGAAACAAGAGCAAACCACGGACTCTATGGGAGTGTTCAGACAACAAAGGAGGACAACATAAGAGCTGTTAGAGAAGGGGTTAGAGAAATACCCACAAGAGGTGACATGTTTTGTTTTGGTGGTGGAGGTTTGTCACTTTTTTCAGAGAACATTTACATGATTTTGAGGGTGTCTGGTGCAGGATTGGGGGTGCAGTGAGGGAAGGAAGTGACCTGGCGAGTGAAGTTGTGTGGCTGTGAGACCTCTGCTTTAAGTGAGCAGCCTGTGAGCATGACACGCTGACTGCTGTTGGCAGGGTGTTAGATGGCCGCGGGGGGATATGATATGCTAGATGGCGAGACGATGGGACAGCCTGGCTGAGATGGTTACCTAGAGACACTACTGCTGAGAGTTGCCCTGTTTTAAGCTTTTGGCACCATGGCAACCAAGCCATAAATACATAGACGGGTGTTGCAAACGTCCATGTGTGACTGCCAGATGCATTCTGACTGATCCATGACATCTTTGGTTCAAAAGTGATTCTGAAGGCTGTATCCAGGAAAAAGAGGCGCATTCAATCGAGCTCTGTAAATTGGTGGTTTGGTGTTCAAACTACAGGGACAGACATGTTCATTTTCGTCCTGTTTCCTCACTTAGCTCTCACCCAATATGTTCTTCCATGATTGATCCATGATTGGAACATTGTTATCGCCATGTTTTTTGCAAATAAAGGTTATTCTACCATACAGTCTGTTTGCATCATATAAAAAAGTTGACAGAAAGCAGTTCTAGTTCCATCCACTTGATATAAATACACATTTTCATCAGAATCAGAATTGTGTTTATTGCCATGTAACTGAAGAGGTTTCACATTACTAGGAATTTGCCTTAGTGGTTTGGTACCACAGCAAACATAAATAAGTAACATATAATAAGAAGCATGCATGGGGTAAAATAAAATAAAAATAAAATTAGATAAATAGGATAAAATCTAAGTAAGATAAAATTATTCATACCACAGATTTAAATAAAGACAAGTAAAATATCTTGAGAGTTTTTGAGAGGTTTGGCTGAGGTGACATTTGGCATATCAAATAGGGGAAACATGACGGTGGGCTTATGGAAACAGATTTTTTTGATTGCACCATGATGCTGAGGTATCTTCTTCTGCTGTAGACACAGTGTTACTGTCATGCTGCCAATCACTGCTAAATGGCTCCAGAGAAGAATAAAGAATCTTGATTCTAAAGAAGAAACAGACCCAATCCTTGATTCACATCCAGACTGGCGTGCTTGCTTCAACCAGTCTCCATGGTATATCAGACTTGTACTTGATTACATATGTGATGGTTGTTACATGTTCTTGAAAATATTTGCTTCTCAGTAACTGACAGAAACATGGACTGATTCACGTTTTACTGTGCCAAAATTTCCGGAATTCACATTGAACTTGATCACCAGTTTAATGGAAACATAAGTACAGGAAGTCAGAAGTTATGTTGGATGAGGGTCTAACAGGGGGAAGTAACTGTGGCCAGTGCACAGGAGGATTCTGTAGGAGATACAGCAGAAATGTCACAGCCACTGATGCACAGCTAGTTGCCCTTCACTTTGAGCATGTGCCACATGGCAGGACTAGCACTTTAGACCTGCTATGAGAGACGAGTACGGCAGTTGTCTGGGACTAAGGGGTGCAGGATGTGTGGGGGAGCAGGCTGGGTCAGATTGGGGCCATGGGGTTGACTTTGACTGACTGTGTACCTTGAACGCTCAGACAGCATTTTGAGAAGGAAGGCTAACAAGCTCTCAGCTCCTCTGGAACAAGAAGCAGAAGCAAAAGAGAAACAGCTGAGGGTTAGGAGCATTGTTGCACATCCTGCATGACAGTGTTACAGCAAATAAGAAAACTTTTTAGAAAGAGGGAAGAGAAACTTCATTACGTTAGAACAATATCTGTGAGTAATATCAGGCCATTTATCATGAGGCACTGTTATGTAAGATGAAATAAAACTGCAGGAATATATAAACAAACAATAGGGAAGGTAACTGAATTACTGAGCTTTTTCATAAGTCGGCAGAAGATGACTTCAGTGCATGTGATCAATCACGTAGCCCTTAAGTGGCAAATTTCACAGCCTAAATGAAATTACTTGGGATATAAAGCAGGGGGATTTCTTCCAGGGCAAATCTCACATTCTCTCCTCCAAAATACGCCCCGAGCCGGCACGCAAACACCTTCAAACAAGCGCACGCATACACACACACACACACACACAGAGCTTGAAAGCTGTGTTTCAATTTCACCATCAATGGCTCTCTGTTCTCTACAGCAAACCATTTAATCATCAGACAGATACAGTCAGTCGTCACTGCTCATATAAAGTCTGAAGAGAGTACATATTCACAACCTGGCTGAGGGACCGCATACATTCCTCTTCCCTTGCCGTATTTCTGGAGGCTATTCTGTGGCAGGTGTCCTTGGGCTGCATGTGTGACAGCCGTGTGTTGTTCTGTGCAGATCGTTGTTTGGCTCCCAGCAGAGATGCTGATGTGGTAGAGGCTCAGCCTGGCAGTCCATGGGGACCCGGCTTCACGGGAGCGATCAATAACCACAAGTGACATGTGCCAAGTGTATTATGTCCGCGGCTTCATTGAGCTTATTTATTTTGTGGCTGTCGGCTTCAATCAAGGCCAGTTTATGCACACTGGGTGGGCTGATGGAGGAGGACACTTGTATTGGAATGGGTCTGGCTGTAGTGCAACACTGAGTCTGGGAGGATAACAGCTCTACGGTGAGGGAACAGTGCTGACGAGGCCAGATAGTGTGATTTTAAAAGTGTGTCATCTAACTTTGCATGATAACTAGTGCTGAACTTAATGTGAACTGCAACTAAAGTTTGTGGTCTGAGAGCGGTAAAGGAGCTAAATATTTGGTGATGTTTTCAAACGCACTCTCTCTGCCTGTCACTTTCTCTCTCCTTCTCTCTCTCTTGCACACACACACACACTCACCCACACTCTGAAATGTTGGGAGGTCCCTCAGTGCTGTGGGCATCATCATCATCCTCATCAGTCGTCTTCATGCCCACTGGGAGTTTGCAACCGGGCTGTGGGCGTGTCTGTCCACACGCCTCTGAGCTGGGCCCAGGCCCCGGCTCTGGCCCTGGCCCTGAGCTGCTGGTCTGGGGGATGGTGTACACCTTGGAGGAGTCAGCGGACATACAGTATCTGGCACCACGGGCCAGAGGACTGCCAGAATGGTGCGAGCCACTGACCAGACAGCAAAAAAAAAAATAAAGCAGAATGAAACTCAAAAGTGACCAAAATGAATGAAATTGAAAACAGAGAAGAAAACATGAAACAAGCATAAACAAACATCAACAATGAAAAAATGAGAAAGGCCACTAGCAAAGAAACTAAGATGTTAAAAAATAACCTGACAGGATGATTTTTTTCTAAAAATGATCATTCAAAGCTCAGCTATGGTGTTGGTATGAACAGGATGACATTATTTCCTCTGCACATAGTCACGCCACTTCGCCTCTAACCTACATTGGATGATGACTCACATCCAGTCTATCATGTGTGTAGTCCTGCTGAACTTTGCCCTTTCAATATTTAGTCAAATATCAACTGACAGACCACATTAAGTGGTGAGTGCTCTCAGATCACGAAGGAGTGTAATTTCCTACTTCCTCCTAATGGTATTGTGGGAGTTTTATTTGCAGAGATGTTGAAACATCCAACACTTCTGCAAAATTCTTTTTCTCATGGTTAAACATATTTTGAAAAATAAAAAAATCACTGGTTAAGTGGGAGGAGCTTATTTTGTGGTCTGGGTGAGCTGTCACTTGATGATCACAGGGTCAAAGGAAAACTTTTTTGTACGTTTTTGTTGAGAAAAATTCATATATTTCAATTTTAATATTTCATTGATATTTCAGCTCCACTTTCTGAAAAGCAATAACATTTTCTTTGTAGTGGATCTTAAATGCACTGCATTGCAAAATTCATTTTTTAAAAATCTGGTTTGGTGCCATTTCTTTGTTTATGATGATCATTTCAGCGTTGTGAAAACACTTGAGTCTAACTTCATATCCTCATTCATGCAATGGCAGATTTACGCAGGATGAATATGTCACATTTGATACAGATGTGAATGTGATTGGCAGCACTCTGCCCGCCCTTCCTTTTTTTTTTTTTTTTAAATTTACATTAATTTGCAGTCCCCCAGAACAGCACATCTACTGTAGTTCCCTGTTCATCTCATTATCAATATGAGGCTGGACAGTTTTTGTTTCGCGTCACCTGCCTGGTTAGGATTCATCCGTTAGCTGCTCAACCAGACCAGAATGCTGTCACGTTTTGGTCACAACATCTTGTTGTTTGCTGGAAAACTTTCAGCAAACACAAAGCCTTCTCCTAAAATACCCTGAGACATCAGAGCTGGCTTTAGCTGGAGGCACTACACACTCTGTTTCCATATTCATGACCATCTGGGCCACACCCTGCAAAATGTGCTCCTGCTGCTTCACTGTTTGCTCAGATGACACTCTGGTGTCAAAGACCATTACATAAAAGGTGGGAAGCATCGGGGTAGTCAAGGTGATGGCGTGGGCTCTTGACTCATTTCTGAATGATATCCTGGAGCGGACAGTTCTGACACCTCCCAAACAGGTCAATGATCTGAACAGATTGTGGAAACATAATCCTGTGTGGCATAAACAAATAGATACCCATTCTATTTCATAGAGACACACTGTGAGTGGCTGCAGGGCCAACCCTCTGCGACACCTCTCCTCTTTCCCAGATGGGCCCCAGTCTGGTGGGGAGGACTTGGACAACGGTGTGATGAAACCCCCCACGTTGCTCCAGTCTGACAGCAACCCCACCCACCGGCTTCAACACAGCTGGACCGTCAGGCTGTGGGTCACAAGCGAGGGAGCACGGCTGGGTGAAAAGGTCAGCTAACAGCTAGCAACCATCCTTTTGTGCATGTGTTTGTCTGTGGTATGTGTGTTTAACGGAAGGGATAATGGGCTGAAGAGTGTGGCGGTGGTGGTGTATGTGTTAGTGTATGTCCTCATGTTTTAACACAGTGGATTGTGCTTCCAGCCATACACCATGAAAAGGGTGTGATTTTTCTCAGCGGGCAACTCAATGGCCAAACACGCTAGAATTAAGCTACAATGGAAGCAAGTAATTGCCCACGGAGAAGAAAGGGCACCAGAGTCAGATATTAGCTGCAAAATACAGTTAAGACAGCAAGTCTCCTTGTTATGCATTGGCTCTGCAGAGTAGCTTTAATGCTTCTTGGCTTGGATTCAATAAATCTCTGCTGGAGGAGTGGACAGCATTCTTCCAAAGGATATTCCCTCTTTTGGTGTTATAGTGATGGCTTTCCAACATGTCAGTCCAAATCTCAAATGGGTGTTAAATTAACACAAGAGGCCTAAAGCATATGATTCACATCATTATCACACAATTCAGTGATCCCTTATGAGCATTTTCTTGTCATCCATCTCTATCCACGCTGAAAGCCATTTTTTTTGCTACGTAAAGCATACTGACATCTGCAAAAAAGGCACATATACACAGCTAAACATCTGAATTGTCTTTTAGGGAGAGAAAGTTTAATAAAACACACACCATGTCTTTGTAATGTACCTTGAATGGGATGAGATCTCGCTCAGGTCTCCGATGCTTCCTTCTGTCACATGACTGGACATAATGGCGGAGGCATAGCCCTGTGGCAGGTATAGTTTTCCATGATCCTCCTCTGACACCCCGTCCTCATGGTGCTCTGATACCCAAGGGTGTCCCTGCTCCCCCACCCTGCCTTGCATCAACACCCGGGCCCCAGGGGCCACGCAGGGATTAGTGTCGATGCCGCTGTCTGTAGACGCCCCTTTGATGTAAGTGAGGCCAAGCATCTCCGGGTCCATCAAGTCTCCGGAGCCAAAGTGCTTATCGTCGCTGTTGCTGGAGGCATTGCTTGAGAGAGTGTTGCTACTTGAGTGGCTCGAGTTTTTATCGCCCGTCTGGATGAAACAGGAGAGCAAGAGAGAGGTGAAGGAGACAGAAATACAGTAAATCAGACAAGGTCAAACAGCAGGTGCAAATAATTCTTCCGGCTGTTTGAACATGTGTGGTACTCCAGAGGGGGATGGGTTTACCCATCAGGCCACATCACATGTCCCTGTCTCTGATTGAGGCGACAACTTGTTTTCTTGAGGGCAAAATGTAAAAGTAGCTGACAGTAACAGAAACAAGCAGAAAAAGAATATGCAGAATGTCAAATACATTGTTTTAAATTTGGAGAGACCGGCGAGATCTGCATGATCTGGCCCCTGACAGAGATGTGCATATACGACCAGTCTGACCAGGAAAACAGAAAAAAATCTACAATGCAGATCAACAGCTGTACAATTCAATTTGGTGACCCAAAAACAAGAATATAAACTCAGACCTCAGGATCGCAACCTGTCACGTTTTCTTCATTATGCTATAGTTAATGCCACTAAATCATGAAAGCAACGTAAATTACATCAAATCAAAAACAGCTATGCTGATTTTAAAAAACAAGGTCTGTGCATTAGGGACTGGGGTGCTGCGGGAACAGTTTAAATTTTTATCCACTGGCCTGGGTTAATGCAACACTGGCTGGGAGCGCTGAAAGATGTTGTTAGCTCTGTGCGCCAGCCTCCAGCATCAAAGGAGGAATAAAAGGCAGAAGGAGAGATGGTGAATGGGCCAAAAAAAAAAAAAAGATAAGTGAGAGGGGAATATAGAGAAAGGGGGAAATGAGAGGCTCAAGCACTTAATATATTCAACCTTCTAGGAAAAAGTGTCCTAGAAAAGTGTGAGACAACCAGAAACGGTGATGAGATGAGACGCCCGTTAGCATGCTGATGAAGGAAAAGCGATAAGTGCAAAGAGTGGCTAGAGGGGGGGTTGCATGAGGTTGAATACCCCAATTGAGCTGCTAGTTATTGAAAATCCCATATACAAGGGCAATATGACTCTGATTCAAACACTGATGTGGGGTAACCAGGCCTGACAGAGCAGAGTCAGGCATCTAGACCAAACCACATGTAAGAGCTTGTGTGCCCTTCAAAATAAGTCAACAATGAATTTCGAAAAACACTCCCCTTAAATGTCATGCAGGCAGCTTCTGTCAAACTTAAATTAAAGTAGGTCAGGCATTTACCCTGGACAGCTTGTTGGGTGAGTCTTTTCCTCCTTCTCTTTGTTTCAGAGGGTTCAGGATCTTGGTGGAGGGGATGTGCCATTTGGCCTCTGTGGACCGAGAAGAGTGCAGAGAAGTACTGGTTATAAATAGACTTTATGAATCACAACAAATACCCTGGATGACATGTCCTTTAAAAATAATTTTCTAGTACCTGAAACATGATGAAAAAACATCAGACTCACCTGCAGACCTGGTCCTCTCCAGAGTGGGCTCCCTCTCCCTGTGGATCTCTCCATCTCCCCCCTGGATATCCCCTGCTCGCTCATGGAGGATAGGGGACGGACACCTGCAGAGACAAAGAGAAGGAAAATGGGCTGTAAGTGATTTTCTGCCTGCAGATGAACTCTGTATTCTAGTCAGAGAAAGACTTCAATAGATTCAACACAGTTGTGCAGCAATTAGCTCAAGATCATTTAAGGTCGAATCACTTGAGCTTATAATAGAATAAAGAAGCTGCCAGACAACGCTGACAAGAGACCTCCTTTCATTCGACTCGGCATGCCAGGCACTTGCTTGCTCTTGACAAAAGCGAGAGAGCAGCAAATTTTTCAATGCGGGTCTTAATTAAACCTTAAAGAGCTAATAAAGGTTACAGCAGATGAACAGAGGCCACAGTGTGTCGTGATCTTTAGCAAAGACTCCAACCAGAGATCAATCAGACAGTCAGTGTGTCTGTTGTTCTGGCACCATGGCGGCTCTGACAGGGCACAATGATCCCTGAGAGTTCAGTGCACTTCTGAGGCCTCTGACAGAAAAGCAGCAGTGTGGAGCTAAGCTTCTTGTCATGGTCTGTAACCACTTACAGACAGACATTGGTCTCTGATGGTTTGTGCTCATGTACAAGACTCGGTCTGACAGATGTAATGCCTGTGCAGTGTGAAGCCATGCTGCCCTGCCAACCATCATATGAGGATACTGAATATTAAAAAAAGGTCTATACTGATTTGAACTGGAAAGAGGACAAAACAAATGAACTGAAAAATGATGATGACTAAAAGAAATTGTGGTGGCTATAATAATTTTGACAGAGGCTATAAAGGTCTCTGTTGAAGCCTGTTTCTCCTCCTCGAAGTAGAATTTCACTTTCTCTGTGATCATTTTTGCAAAAAAACCTCTTTTCATTGGCTTTTTCCAAAATTACGATGTAGTTTGCTAAAGTGGCACTTCAGTTGCAGGAGGATATACTGAAGGACAAGACGGAATCCTTAATAATCGCTCCCTATTATACTTAAGCGCGTATCCTTTTTAAATATTCTGAACGGAGGAGGGAAGAGGTGTTCAAAGTTACAACGGCGCAATATGCTGTACTTGGCTTGGATTTTATAATGGCTATATAACGGAATGGCTTAATCCAGAAAGTGCCCATTTATGTTTGAGGTATCCTTAGTATTCTTCTGAATAAATTGTATAACCGAGGCTTTGGGATGATTAAATGGAAACTCTAATAGTAAATGTTAAAGAAAGAATGGAAATCACAGACACGAAACTCATCACCCTCCATCATCTTCCCTCTACTGGATGTGGTATTAGACTATAGCTGGCATAATTTTATTGTTTTGTTAGATCACTTCCTGCATAAAAAAGAGTGACGACTGGCCAAAAGTACGCTGATGATTTGGTCATTTCATGTGGAAAAATTGCTGTCATTTTGCAAAATTGCAAGTTCTCAGAAATAGTGCTGGGACTGATTGTGGCTGCATTCATTACTGCAAAACCCCATATTCCTGGAGGGACTACTTAGAGGCCATTTCAAAAGAAGTAACACTGCTGTGGTCCTATACCCGTCATATCCAGGCTGCTGGGACCAGGTGCTGCTGCCACAGGGTCCTGGATCACTGGAGGAGGACTGGTTACTGGGGGAGCTGCGGTAGTGCTGGTCACCCTTGTTACATGAGGTGACCTGGGGGTTTTCCATGTCCTGCACTGTCCTGCAGAAACAGACAAGCCAAGGATAAACAATTGTGAAACATGTCGCTATAGTTAGTAACAACTAGTGAAAAATGACAAATCAGAATTTTCCAGAGCTCAATGTGACACCATCAGTGGCAGTTTTGTAAGATTTTTACTTTATTTCAGTGATGAAATATGCAAATGTTTTTGAATTAAAAAATGCTTAAAAAGTCAGTTAATTGTAAAAACTGTTGATCTATTGTTTCCATCTGTCCTGTAATTCCTATACAAATTTCATCACTTCTCTATCTGTAGATAACATTATATAAAACTACATTATACTCCGTGCCAAAATTCTGCTACACAAACTCGAAGCACCTCTTCCTCTAATTAATGGGTGTCACTCCAGTAAATAGTCCATTGCATGCGAGCACCATGGCTAATCTCTAAGAAAATGTGAGAGCTGTCAGGGAGAGGGAAGCTGTCTTGTTCTCCAAAGACAAACAGAAACAGAGATTAGTTATGGTAATAAGGCTCAGTGAGTAATCCAGGTGGTGGAGCCCTGTGTGTATGTAGAGTAAAGGCATAAGAAGCTTCTGAATGTAAGAGGATGCTTGAGGTTTCTGCTCCCGAACACAAACTTGAGTCTGCTCTTGAACTCTTGATCTTTTAACGCGTGACCTGATAGAGGAAGTTTACTCACTTAGATACTTTGGCTTTGACCATTAACTTAGCTCAACCTAACCAACATACATGCTGCTGTCTTGCAATGAGCCCAGACCTGACTTAACATCAGACAAGAGGTTTTCTTTGCTTACTTTCGCCTGGTCAGGAAAAACTTGAGGACTACACTCGAGGGTGAAAATAAACACTGGACTCTGATTATGTCTGGTTATGGCTGCTGCAGCCTTTCCTTTTGACCAGCACACCAAAGTGGGTTAGATGACCAGATGGAAATAAGATTGCAACAACATCAGGAGGATGGTTTTTACATTAAGTCTCAGGCTAGTTCCAGCCGAATACTCTATAGTCCTTCTATCTCTGTCTTTTTTTAATGTATTTGTTTATATAATGACTTTGGAATATGAATTATGATGATATCCCAGGTGTATTTTCTCTCCTCTTTTTTAAATATGTAAATTCAACAACAAAGCATTACATGCATAAAAGAACATTCAAGGACCAGAAACATAGAAGCACATTTCATTTAAAAAAAAGTCCAGTAGAACAGCATAATTCAAAAATCACATTATAAATGTCTACTTAGAAGGTGGCAAATTCTTTGCATCAACCCTTTCTGCTTTGTCATCAGGTTTCCTTTGTCTAGACCTCCATGGGAAACTCAGTAAGTTGTCAGAAACTCAGTCGCAGCACACATCATCGAACGCTTTGGCCAGATCGCTGCATTTCCTCCCCGGCTGAAGTGTAAGTCTCCTCATGTCCAGGCACTTTAATGTGAAACAGCAGCAGCTGCTTTTTGTTCTTCTCTTCCTCTCTTGACATAATGTAAAGTTCTGGAGGGATACTGAACACAATTTTTCTGTCTGCGCTGCAATAACATTGGAGGCTACAGAGATTAGCTGTCTGTCTCTGCCGGCTTCAGAGTAGGTGTCATGTTTTACGGTGTCATGTCTGGATCCTGCCTTATGTGTGGATGGGAAGATGCTTTATCTAAGATATCAAGATTCATATGTGTTCTATAGACAAGTTCTCAGCTATGGTTTGAATTTACACCAGATGATATTCAACACACTACAGAGAAGTAGATACGCAATAAAGGTCTAATACAACTGAGCTGTGATTTTTTTAGGTCAGTTTGGCCAAGTTTACAGTCATCCTATTATCGTTACCCCTTAAAATAAAAGACTGAATGTTTCCGCTATTTGTCAATATTTGAAGTTATCATCATTTTATTTACACACACACACACAACAGTTCACTTTCTCCTCTGTATGTCCACACAACATGAAAAAATGAAGCAGCTTCTTTTCGACAATATGTGACTGTATAATATTCCCCTCCGGGCTCTCTCCCTCTTCAGTCCATGACTCCTTCGTCCCCCTCCTTTACTCCCACTCCCTCTGGGGTGCTACATATCGTGGTCCAGAGAAGAGCACTCTCTTTGTTTCTGCAGTAATTGGATGAGATGAGCTGAGCTGTGTCAGTGTCCCCATCACCTCCTCCTCGGCAGGGTGCAGGAAGAGGGAGGGAGCGGGGAGTCGGAAGGATACGGAGAGCGAAAGAAAGGAGCGAGGGAGAGTGGAGTGCTCCCACTGCCAGGGACTCTGATTAGGCAGAGAAGGCAGCCATTATCCCCGTATAGTCAGAACAGGCAACACCAGGGGGGGTCAGTGTGACACACTGGAAAGGTTATCATGACTGTAGGGGTTTCATTAGAATGAACAAATCACTGCTTTACATGGCTCAATGGAGATGTCCAAAAGAGACACAGTCTAGGGCAGGAACAAAGTCTGAGAGTGGCCTTATCATCTAAAGGGAGATGAAAGCGAAGCCGTGAATTCATTGGACTAAAATGCTCCATTTATATGTATGCAAATAATTGAACACAATAACAGCCCCTCAAAGTGTTACTGTGGCTCTTTTCTAAATGAGAAAGGCTGACAGTTCAAAGATTTCATCTCAAAGGATTGGCTCTTTTGAGCGTCATGATGTTTGATCGCAAGCTTTACTCTGCCTAGCTTTCTGAAAAAACCTTCAGTAGAGAGCTTGACTCCCAAAAACGTTTTCAAAGCATCATTTTGTTGGTTAGTGTGGCTCTGTTTCTTAATTCTGCACTGCTGCAAATAATGTTGTCGTGCATTTGACTTTTCACTCTCACAAAGGACAAAAGGTTAAAATTTGTGGTTATTTATTTCATTTAAGTGTTATTTTACATACATATGATGTGTGATATTCCTGCTGAAGAAGACATGACTGATGAAAGTTGAGATTATTAGCTAGTAGTCAAACCCCTTTTTTTGGTTCATTCTTTTAAAAAGGCAGAAAACAGAAATACTGTTAAAGCTCTTACAGTGCTCTGTCTGACCCATTGCGCGTGGGTCAATATATGAGCAGTTAACAGAACTTCTTTCATTATGTAAGTTCTGTTAATATTTAGCAGTTATCTTTTATGATGCTACCTTGCTGTCGTCTGATAACCAAGTGATGACCCAGCACTTTTGCCAACTGAATTACAAGTCTCAAGAGTTGTTTTTAACCTTTCTGGAAAGGAGTGGCAGCTACTGGTGGTTTACCTGGACCCATCTGGCAACTTCCTATCAAAGGAGGTGCTTCGTGGGATGGCTGCTTGGTGCTGCTGCAGGATCTGCTGGCACTGTAGGCGGTCAGGACCCTGTGTGGGAGAGCCTCGGGATAGAGGTGCTCCAGCAGCTGTGGGCACCCGATGCCAGGTGGTGTTTCTCCTAAAGGGTGTCTTGTACTCGCAGGGTGTACCCTCGCTGTCGACCTTGTATTCCACCATGGGTATGCGGTAGAGCTCAGAGCAGCCCCTGAGAGGAGGATGGGGTAAGGAAACAAAGAAGAGGGTAAGAGGGTCAGCAGCAAAGACAGTAAGATCTTATTATAATCTCATTTTAATGTAACAAGTTTGGTTGTTTTACAGCATCACATGATTCCACCTATTATTGTGTTGTGTGTCAATATCTACATTCAATTTCAAAATTACAATTTATTATTGATGAGGTCATGAATAAAAAGCATCGTATTTATTATTTATCATTACTATTATTACATCTGCTAAAAAAATCCACATTGCAATAATATAATGGTTATTAGTAGTGTAATAACACTTCATGTATTTTTTTCCCCCTTAAAATTGAAAATTTAAGAATATTTTGTTTTTGCATTGGCAGACAGGTTTTCTGTTATTAGACTTTATATGATACAAGCTGACCCTGGCATCCTCTGAAGAAATTGAAGGGAAAGGTGACGTTCATCCCTTAGATTACCATGACGACACCAGAACAAACAAATGTTGCCAGAAATATTTTAGCCAAAGGAAGACATCTGAGTATAGGGTGTCAATAGTAAAATACACACATACACACACACAACTGTGTGCACACCGAGGGCTTGCGGGCGCAGCAGAGACACTTCAAAAACAGTGAAAAACACTTTGGGCATTTTAATAGAGATGAAAATCTCAGCTTACCACTTAATCAGATATGGGTCTCCCCTGAGTAGGTCTACACGGGAGGCTTTTCCTCCCTCCATCTCCATCCCATTACTGCTAACAACACTGAGGATCTCAGGGATGGACAAGGCCTGTGATGCCATTTCATGCAACATTAATCTTTGGGGCTGGGCAGAAGCTTGGTGTGTATGTTTGGAAGGACAGGGGGGTTTACAGGGTGGTGGGTCAGGGTTAAACAGCCTGGGTGCTCTGCTAGCTCTCCAAAAGCATCTGAAGCATGACCCTAATGATTACACTGCCCTCCCCCTCCAAAGTCCATTTTCCAGAATCCACTAAAGGGGGGTGGTGGAAAGCTGTGTATACTTTGCTGTGGTCATACATGTACACACAGCGAAGCTCGAGGAGGGTGCGCTGGCTGATTGCAAAGGCTGCGGTAGAGGGGGTGAGTAATCCCTCTCAGAGAGCCCTTTTCATCAATCTGGGCCATGGGTGGCTGGGCTGTTTACAACCCATCTCCCCGTTGAGCTGTGAGTGTTATAAGATCTAACTATAAGATCATCCCTCGCTTCCTCTTCCTCTACGTCGCCTGTCTCTCACATCTGGTCAATGTCATCAGCAAGCTGTCCTCAACTATGATGAAGGACTGTCGATGGTGTGCTCCACATCCTCCACAGTTTACATTATTTATTTACTGCATGTATGAGGCACGCATCACTGCTTTGATATATGGGACAGTAATAAGTGGCATTACAGCAGAGATGTCCATAAATGGAAGAGGAACTTATCTCACTGGGTAAAGCTACTGTATTTATATATGTCATCGTGTCTTTACAATCACTGTTTTCTTCATGTCAGAAGGAAATGATGCTAATAAGTCTGTTAAATCCTCCAGACTGTAAGTCAATTGGTTTATTAACAGGGCTGCTAACACACTCATTACCTTGATTAACTCTGTGTGTGTGGTCATGCCAGGTTGCCACACATCATTACTCTCTGAAAAGGCTAAACCTAGCGAACAGCTTGTCAACAGGAAAGGTCTCGGCCGTCGTCTCTTGTTCTGTTTTTTTTACACCAGAATGACCAAGAGCTGAAGAGGTAAATTTCTCTTATGATCCCAATGTTCTCATTTAGCGCCCCTACAAGCTGAGCCAGGAGTGGAAATTCCCTGATGCATGTGGAATGTGATTCTTGTTGGTAATGTATAGGGGGACTCGGACACACTGTGTATAAATCATGGAGGAACAGCAGGAAACGGGTGTTTGGTCAACAGTTAAACCTGAGCTGGAGGCTGCTGGTGGAGGAGAGGCTGTTAGACACATCCAGCCTGCTAAGAGGAGAAGAGGAAGCCAAGAACTGCTGAGAAATAATACTGTCTGCTTCCTCTTGATTCCACCAAGAGCTGCTGCTCCAATCTTTCAGCTAAACACAAGGGGCTATAAATTATACCACAAAGGCTTGAACAAGCTTGCAGAGAAGGAGAACATCCACAATTTAAAACTAACATCTCGTCAACTAAAATTACAGCTATGTCTGACTTATTGGAGGAAATCATTTGACAGCACAATTGCCAATGGCCACAACTTGACGTGACATTACTAAAATAACATCATCTGTCATTTAAAATAAAAAGAGTTGAGCTCAGTTCGTGGTCACTTTTGAGGTGAACAATCAGCTCCTGCAGCCATTGGCTCTTAAGAAATTACAATAGATCAGTGTGACAACAGGACCTAAGACCTCAGTCAGAGAACTGTCACTCCAATGACATGGCCAACGACTGAGGGACATGCTAATCCATTCCCACAGTCAGAGACCATGTCACTGCAAAGAGCCACAGAGGTTGTGACCTGCACTGACTCTTTGCAGAGCATTGTAAGGAGATTCATTAAATAATGTGTGCTGAAAAGTGTGTGGGATTGCAAAAAAAAAGAGAGGGAGAGACTGAGAAGGCCTATTTCAGTGATTTCTTTGCAAACTGATCTAAAGGATAGTGCGGCTCCTGTGAAGAATGTGAGGGGATTAAGCTGAACAATTTGTGATGCAGGTTTTCTGAGTTTTGGTTTAACAGTGCTCTTTTTCACAGGGTGTCGGCATGGGAAGTGAGAAATCCGGCTTAACTTCAGTCCAGATGAAAATCCATGATGACAAGTCTGATGACACTTCAAAGGAAAGGTCACAAGTGGCCATCTGAATGTCACAGGCAATACTCATTATCAGCAGGTTGCTGGTGCAGGTTGAACCCACTTAAATTCAGGTTACCCACCGTTTTAAACCTAAATCTTAGTGATAAAACCTAAAGTGTACAATATGTTATGATAAATAACACAAAAGGCTGAAAATACAAAAGGCTACAAAATACTGTTTCTCTTAGTATGTCTTGTAGTAATCATCCACATTTTAGTCCATATTGTACTGATCCTTTTGTTTACTCTAACATCTCTGATGACCATATACCTAAACATACAATCACTGCCATGTTCTGTACCATGCATTCCTGTTTCACAGAGCTAATCTTTTTCATCTTTTTCTCATTAGTTTGATCCGAGGCTAACATGTTGAACTTGTTTAAAGCTTTTCAGAGTGATGATAGAAAAGCCTCTGGTATTGCACTGGGCTAAAACCACATCCTTCCTACAGTGTAAATAAATACAGTACTAGGTAAGGCTAATATTAGAGGCATATCTTCATTGGCTTAAGGCTGAGCAGGGTAAAACCGTTTAGGGCATAAACAGCTTTAGGAGGTTTGCTGCAAAACAGTGCTACACAGTGGTCCAACTGTTCTTTTTTTTTTTTTTACTTCAAAACAGAATCTTAGCAACCATAAGACCCCATCAGTCCCCAGTGAATGCAGAGGAATCACAAAATCAAGACTAAATGATATTTTGACAATTTAAAAACAGTCACGAGGAAACACTCTCCCTCCAGCCCTGGCATGTGCTTATGAAAACATTTTTTCTTGTCATAGTAGCAGTGTGGAGCCAGCGTACATTGTCTGGGGGTCATGAGAGTCTTGTCCATTGTTGTTAGACTAACCCCCATCTCTGTGGCCACAGGGGACTGACTGGGGCCTTCAGGCCCCTACTGAATTCCTTTCCTTTGAGATAATAGTGGAGAAACTGGAGCACTTATTGTTGACTGCAACACTTTGGCAACTCAAAGACGCAGCAGCGAAAAGAGTTGAGGGCCCTCGAGATTCTTCACCTGACCTCTCACCTCTTGATTTGTTGGAGCCTTGGGAGAAAATTCACAGGACCCAAGACGGAGCCTTTTGGTTCTCATGGGATAGTTATGAGAAAGTGTGTGTCACTTTCTCATATATATTGTGAAATCTCTCAGTAAAGCTCAGCAGCTATCACCAGTTCAGTCTTCTACAGTAATACCTACTAATCTGCTAGATGCATCTGTTAGCAACACCATATATGGGTCAAGCCAGTGTATTATGCATCATACCGAACATTATAGGCACACATGATACCATGCATTCTTGTGGGCACAATGCTATGTTACATTTGTATCCTTAAAATGATCTTTTACTGGCTGGGTAAAGTATCTTCGCAAGCTTCAGTGGTGTCAGTGAAACCAAGCCAGATGTCCTCAAACTGACACAAATGATGTGTCAAAAGCCACCGTTACAGAATACTCCATAATGTAACTAGAACTCCAAGGAGCTGGACACACGCTTATTGCTAATAAACCAGTTTTGGAAGATGTTTGTTTTGCCTGCTTTCTGCTTCCCTGAACTGCGATTATGATTGTATCATCATGTATCATCGTAGATCGTGGTAAGAGGATTAGACGTTGGTTCTGCCAGAGTGGCTGCTGTGTTGGATTCACAGACGAGCCATGTTAGCCCACCATCTGGGGGAGCAAATATGTTACTCCTCTGTTGCCAGACCAAAACGCAAAGTTGAAACACAGTTAAACTCGCATGTTCTGTGCAGACTTCAACATAATGACACACACACACACACACACACACACACACACACACACACACACACACACCCCCCACCCACCCCCAGGGTATCTTTAATATTGTTTGACCAACATATACATTAAAGTTTATCTTCTTTAAACACATTTAATCTAAAATCCCTCATCACCCAGAACTTTAACAAAAGTGTTTCTTTTGTTACCTTCTTAAGTTGTACACAGGTTTTTAATTTCATGCTAAAATATTACTAATACCAACAACACAAACAGAAATTGGGATTGAGTGGAGGTATTCTCTCCGCACACACAAGTCACTCTACAATGGATATCTGTGACAAAGTGGGAATAGCATTTGCTGGTGCGCAAATCTGTCAGCTTGAAGCACTACCAAAACAAAGATGTCGAGCATGTGAGTGTGAGAGTGATGGATATGATTTCACAGGACTGTCTGTCTCTCACAGACAAAACAAGCAGATGTGCTTTCAGAACAAGCATCTTACTCAGACCTTCATCCCTTCCCATCACAAAAGATCGTTTGAAATATGCTTCTCTCTTTTTATTATGAGAGTGATGGACTCTCCCCATGGGTGTGTGTCCCTAAAAAGCCAAACACTCCCATCCTAATTGCTGAATAGAAGATTGGGTGAGGTTAGAAAAAAGCAATCTGCAAATGTGAGCTGTCAGACAATGGCAGCGAGAGATGAGCCATTAATCAAAATGCTCCTCTCATTATCATTAGTGAGAAACGCTGACTGTCCGTGTCTGCGTGACTCTACAGCCCTGCTGGAGCCTTCTCTTGCAACAAAGCCACATCAATACAAAGAGAGTCTCCTCTCCAGAGAAATCAGCAGAGAACAACATCAACCCTTGTGCAACAAAAACAGAATGTAAGCATTTCTTTATGCTAATCATCTCAAACATGAGAGCAAATGTCAAGCTAATTTACACCAGCTGCATGGGAAAGCAAGAAAAAGAAACTACTCTTCTGTCATGACTTCATACATTTTTGAGGAGCACCTGCTCCTCTCTCTCACTAACCACAGCACGACAGCCACAATTCAAGACAATAGTAAGTCTCATTTGTTTGGTAAGCATCTTTGGCTGGAGTTTTTTAGAAAGTTTTCTAGTAAAAAAAAATAAAAACTCAAAAGGTGATGAGTTACCTTCGGGGGGTGCCGTCTTCATGGGGCTGGATTATGACCACTTTGACGCTGACGGATGTGCGGAGCAGGTCAATCATTTGCTCGTGGGTGAGAGTGGCAACGGCCACCTTGCAGATCTCAACCAGTCGGCTGCCTTGTCTCAGCCCTGCCTTCCAGGCGAAGCCAAAAGGTTCAACGTCAGCCACGATGCCCTCAAAGTTGACGTGGAAACCGAGCTGGCCAAGGCCGTTCCGGCGCAAAGTCATTTCTGATGTCTCACAACCTCTGGTGGTGATCTAGAAACGACAATCAAAATCAATAGGTTTATTATATGCGATAAAAGTAAATCAATTTGTCTCGCACTGTTCCAGAAACAGTGTACAGGAGACTGTTCACAACCATGGCGAGAAAACAAAAAGCAAGCATGAGATAAACAAGGAAAGACTGGAAACTGATTGATCTTAATATCACTTAATAAGAGCTCTCTAAGTTAATACAGCATATTCCAACAGCAGCTGTCAATAGTGTACAGTTTTATCATTTCTAATAAACATGTGCAGGTTTTATTACACAAGAAAAACACATAAGCACACACCAGAATAATATTATGAGTGCAGAGTAAAAGTCCTGTCCTCAGGCAAGAGTGCATGAACATGTTTGTTTGGCTAATTCAAAGAACGTCTCAAAATGGAAGTTAATAAGAGGGTACATCAGTGAGCTAACTTATTTAGCATCAGGGCTCCGCTGAGACAACTAAAATACACATGCACACTGCACACACAAATACACCCCTATCTCTATGGACACTCTAACTACAGTTGCTCTGTGGGTGGGGAATTAGGATCAAATTGGCCCATGAGACACGGTCTTGTCCACAGAACTAAGTCAATTAACCAGATTTATCCACTAAAAATGCACTTTGGAGCAGACCATTTACACTTCAACACACAATCTGCATCAACTGGCAGCTTAAGACCACACTTTGTGCACATCCATTGTCAAATAATGATCTCCTCACCCTTTTTTCACCCATGGATTCTTGGTGGACAGTTGATGATTGTTCAGTTGTGTGCTTGGATGAAACTTAAAGTTGGTTCTTGACCAATCATGTCCTTGCATGCAAATTAAGTTGCTCACTTTGCTCAGCGGTGGCTTGGCCTAATCCTCTGCTTTAATGCAATTCAAGTTCAAGTGAAGTTCAGGCAACCCTCTTGCATCAGCAGTAAGATTTCAGTTAAACACGCAACGACTAAACTGAGTCAAGATGAAGACATGCAACTATGGTCTATGTATGTTCACCCTGTTGAGTGAGCTTCTATATGTCTAGGTGCACAGTAGGACTGGACCGTTTGCTCTGAATTTTCTTGTAACACCATTGGAAAAAAAACTGAGACAGCATCCAATGAGCTTTAATCACCCACTAGATTAGTCTGGGTTCAGTTGTGGGTGACTGCCTCCATTTGCCTCAGAGTGGCAGCTGGCTTCAGGGACACATTAACTCAGACTATGGCCTGTCAACACTCCACTGGATTCTCACACTGACAGAAATCCTACCCTGCCGTGTGAGATGGGACCCAGTACAACCATGATGGACCTTGTAGGGAGGCACAATTCTAAAACTTTATTAACTGAGGAAAGGACTCATCCTGTTAGTGATAGTCAAGTCTCAGTTTTGCAATAGATATGACTGCGGTTTCAAAGAAAGACAAAACTCGAGGAGTACTTTGGTAAGGTGACCCACAAGCTAAACAATCACTCTACTTAAAACATCAAGGGCAAAAGAAATCAGAAATGTGAAGTCCAAAAGCTCTCTGGGGACAAAGTCTGAGAGTAAATGGCCTGTGTAAGACAAAGACATTGGCCTGGGTATTAGGGACCATGAATCAAACTGCCCTTTGTCAGAAATTCATTAGCCCTAAATAATAGCTTTCTAAATGCCTTCATCAAGGCCCTTTTTCAGTCCATCCCGCAAAATTAATGTGCCCAGGTTCTCCTCCGAATGGCCCAAACAGGACACTCATTATCTCACTGAAGGAATTTGTGGCCTGTGAAGTTATTTCGATAAGGATGGTGACATGAAGTATGGAGTGTAGTAGTGTAGTAGTGTGTGTGTATGTGTGTGTGTGTGTTGATGGTGACCAAAGTGTTTCCACACAGAGCCTAATGACAAGCTCTAATGACTGGTGACATAAGACCACAACACTGCCCTGAGGAAACAAACAGTATCAGCCTCAAATCTGTTGTCAAGTGGTGTTGCTGGCGTTGATCCTCAGTGAGAGGTCTGACAGTCAGAAGCGGCTTTGACATTGATGACACCGTGTGTAGTAGCATGTTTCACAGACATGACAAAGCCCTGTCATCCCACTGTACTTTGAAGACCTGAAGCACAGATTGGTAAATATGGGCCTGGTCTGTCTGGGCTGTATTCTTGTTTGTGATTCTGATTTTGATTTTATATCTAGAGATACCCTATCTAAGGTCTTGTTCAGAAAACAAAACAAAACAAAAACAGCATAAATGGCACCCGAGCCAAGATGACTTGTCTCATAAAGCTGAACACGCGGCCTCCTAACTAAGCAACACCCTGGAGAGCAGGACGCCATTGCAAAGCTTTTAGCTGTGCTCCCACACTGGACTCCTCTGTGTGTGACAGTAGGCAATCTGTTCACTCTAGTTCGCATTACATCACAGGTCCGGCAGCCTGTAAATCCTCCCAATGAAACATGATTCGCGTCAACCTCTGGGACATTACAGACACCTTTGGGACAAAGTATGCGTGGTCAGCTCATACCCAAATGTGCCGACTGCTGCTGCTGAACTGTCTGTGTGAGTAACACAAATAGCCAACCACTTATTAATACTTCTTCGGTGCTTTTCCCTGAGAAATATCCCTCACAAATCCCGTGGGTGAGTGGATAGTAAATGTGAAAGGATATTAGCATAATGAATGAGAAAGTGAGGTCCTTTGGCTAATCACAAATGCTAATATATCCTGCACTGTCCTTTCTTATGAAGAGTTGAATAGACTCTGAATGACATCCATGTCCTTTTAAGATTAATTATGGTAAATACATCTTCAGGACAGTGTGGTTTTTGGGTTAGGATATGCAAAACCCTCGTGCTCATACTCAGATTTACTTTTACTCGGTCTGATTTCATATAGTTCATTGCAAAAGGTGAATAAAAATGGTGTAATCATCTTCGCCTACTGTAATCCTCAGAAGAATGAAGGTTTTTGTTCAGCAGGAAGGGAATTGTCACTGTGATGCTGTTGGCTGAACCAGTGATATGCTGGCTAGGGTCTGTGTAAAATTTCAAAACTGATGATGAGGTTGCCAAAGGGATAAATAGAAGAGAGCATGCAGGCAGAAATAAGGTCATGCACAGCTCAGGTTTGGATTTTGGGATTCAACCTCAGTGTTATTTAGAGGAAACAAAGGGTTGCCTGATTAGAAGCTCAGTAAACAAACCATGGAAACAAGAAAAGGAAAAGCTAGCCTATGCAGCGACTCCAAGCTGAGGAAGCAAGTTATTTGGCCTATTTTTTCTAAAGGTACCTGAACCCACCTGACCCCAAAAATCACACATTGTAACCAGGGCCACGGAGCTGCACAGATGGCCAAGGCAGAAGTACAAAATGGGGATGAGAGAACTTGGACTAAGTGGGTATCTCTCCATAGGACAGAAGTAGTCTGAGGCCAAGTGTCCTCTATTCTTAGTCTCTCAGACCCAAAAAATGTGTCTGTGTTTCCTCTTCTCCCCTTCAAAACTGGGTTGGTGTCCTGTTTAAGCTCCCTCCTTCTGTACCTGCACCCAGACATCCGCAAAAAATAAAGAATGGGCCACAATCACATTATCCCTAATCTTTCGCTCCATTAAATTAACTGTCTGCTGCAGAGACTGGCTTTGGCTTTTTTGAATGGTTTATCCTGATTAAGAGCAGGACAACATCTGTACTTGTGTGACCTAAACGACTGCACACCTCTGCTGAGTCTGTGTGATGAGCCAAAGAAAGCTATCAACAGGGGGTCCATAATCCTCTCTGGACTCTATTGATTTCACTTTACAGTTTCACATTCAAGTGACATTCCAAAGAACATGAACTGGTTTAGCTTTGGGTTTCTTCTGTAAGCCATGTTTTTAGAATGCTGAGAATAAATGGAGGAAACAGAGAAATAAAATAAAATACTGGAAGCTCAGTGTAGAGTTGCAATGCATGAGACTTGACAGGATAGATATAGGTTAAACAAGCAATGGTTCTGCTGACATAATGATGAAAATAAAATAACAAGGTTTGTGGTAAGTTGTAAAGCTACAATGGCAAGAACAATATTTGCAGAATGCATCGTTTCACCACAGAGAGACCGCAACTATCCCCAAGTAAAATGCCTCACTGCACCATTTAAAGTAAAGGCAGCCATTTTCCCTCATATGCTGTGCGGCTTATGTGTGAAACACAGTCATAATAGAGTTACTGGGAAATTCTGATGACAAATTCTACTCCATGTTTTATGGGAGATATTATTGTACAGTCATTTTTAGGCAGGATATAGTGGTGAGCTCTGTTCAAAATCATTATTAAACAATGGGCATTAAACTACTGCAAGGAGGTTTTATGAAGCCAGGAAAAACAAAAGGCCTGAATTATTAGGGTCCACCCAAGGTGCCAGTCAACCATAAGAGATAAGGCCAACAACTGTGTTGTCACAGCACAAGTGAGCAAAAAGAAAACCATTGCGAATGTTTTTCAAATGAGTAACCCAAGTGAGCTGTGGCTGAACAAGGAAAGTACGCCATCACTATCTGTCTGTTTTTTCATGCTTGTGTTTGTTTTTTATGGGCATTTTTTTGTGGATTAGTGCAGCGTGGGCTGTGCTGGAGCCAGTCAATAAAACTTCAGATTTTAATTGAGTATGCTAATAATATCAAAATAAACTATTCAAAGAACTAACCTCAGAGAAATTCAGCAGAATGAATTACATTAGTAAATGCAGCATCTTAATAAATATGGTATGGTATGATATGAGATTGATGCTGAAGTACTAGAAAGGATAAGGTAGTAAACCCCCATTCAGTCTAATCCAGCAGATATTAAGACCTCTAAATTGACAGAGATTATTACAGTCGAGTCGTTAAGGATCTTACCTCTAGCCTTTGCACCATCTCCCTGATGTCTTCTCCGCAGTTGTCGTGAGCAGACAGCATGATACACTCCCCACGCTCATAGAAGATCTTAATGCTCATAATCCCTGAGGTCCATCCAATGACATCACGACAAGAGCAGTTGAAGACCACATTTTTGGATTCTTCCTCAATGAGCACAATAAACTCGTTGGAGATGCCAAGTAAGCAGTCCACATCTGTTGACTGGCCAAAGTCCCTGGCACGGACGCTCCAGGTGATGGCTCCCACGCTGAACAGATGTGCATCCTTCCTGGGTTTCACCTTCTCCTTCTTCTTGGCTCCAAGTGTGATGAAACTGAACTTGACAGCATTGTCAATAGTAGCTGTGCTAACAAAGTTCTCAGCCAGGTCCTTCAGATACTCCTGCCGCGTACGAGTCGCCATGGCTCGAAACTTTTCTGACTTGTGTGCGGCATTTTCTCCATTGATGACCTTGGCAAGCAGGAAGTCCCTGAAAACTGCTGACTTTGGGAAAGTTACAGACTTGGGAATAGGGGGGCCGAATGGCGGCACGTCTTTAGATCTGGACACTGCCACGCTGGAAAAACAGGATGAAATCAATAAATCAAATGAGCGGTGACAGTTAAGAGGATCCAAGAGAAGAGAAGGAGAATTGAACTGTACGATTAACGAGCAGCCATTTGAAAGGTGTTGAAATTATATGGCTTTCAGGGAAATCATTTCTGGTGGAAAGACCAAGGGGAGCTCAGACTAATCTTGCTGTGTTCAACAAATGCTATGTTATTAAAAAGAGTCGTCTTGACTTGAGAAACACTCTAGGAGAGAGTCGTAAGTCATAATTTCAAGGTGTCTCTGAAGATAATAACTGTATCATCACAGAACAGATCAAAAGAGCCTTGTGATTCCCGCACATTACTATGAAGTCATGACAGAAACCACAGAAAGCACTCAGCAGGCTATTATTATTATTCTTTCAAATTAAGTGCTCTTAAAAGTTCATGTAGAGCCATTTGGCATAAAGACATTTATGCAAAGCACATCAAAAGATAAACACATTCTCCTGGATTGTCTTGAGAATGTCGGTTTGCTTCTCATCCCATAGTAACGGAGTGAAATAGCTTTAATAGAGCCCTGCAGGCACGATGCATGCTCTGTTTACCTGTAGCAGACGTTATCAGTGCAGGGGTTGTGGACTTTGACGATGACAAACACATGTTGGAAATGGGAGCGGATGTTTTTTGGAGTGAAAGGAAGGGCCCCGGGCTCCTGGAATACTATGGTGACGATATCGTTGCCAATGTGCCTCTTCCTTAATAACTACAAAAAAGGTAGAAATGAAGTCAAATACAAGGAGAAAAGACATAATATCATGGGTGAACATAGAGCGCACTGAAAGCATTTGAGTGGATAAGTCAATGAGATCCCCATAACATTTCAATGTGAGCGGGCAACTACGTGCAATGTCTGTACCAGCAATAACATAGCTTTGAACACAGTTTGCAGATTTAATTTCATTCTGCTTCCCATAATTTTAGTTTTAAAATCAAGATAAAGGACATTTTGAGTGAAGGGGCTATATTCCCCCAAACCCAATTCAGCCTGCTTGCATTGTTGGATTGCGTGGATAGTTAACTTCATTCTCTGCCTCCTATGAAGATGTGAGCTAGGGTCAGCAAGAGCTTCAAACAAGCAGGATTAGAGGGTACAGAGGTGAATTGGAAAGGATGAAGGGATGAGTGGGGCAAGCTTGGGTCTGCTTGGGCCTGCTGAAAGATTACCTCCAGGGATTAAACTGAACTATCCCACTCTGTGAAACAGAAAGGAAGGAGAAAGAACCCCCAACCAAATCCGCCCAATCAGACCCTTTAGATGCACATGATCTCTGACTCTCTCCTTCAGTAGTTTTACTGTTAATATCTCTGCTTTACCTACAGCTATTATAAAAACTTCTCCCATACACAGAGTGCAGAGTAAGACAGTAAACTTCCATAATTGTGGCTTTATTGGGCTGACGCTGGCCAGTCTACTGGTACATCCACTTATTTCCACTTGTTAGCGCAGAAAGACGCAGAGGCCCATCTAATACCACATCAGGTCCAGCCCCTGGGGATGCATTGATTAAAATCCTGCTATGGGGTGCTGTTACCATGGCAATGCTCATGCTTTCAACTGATAGGTCATTACCGTGGCAAAATGAGCCTCTGGGGAAGATTGGAAGGAGCTTGGATTGAAGATATCCTAAAAAAAAAACTGCTCAGGGACCTCCATAACCACCATTAGACACTAGCTCACCAAACAGTGATGCAAACATGGTGGTCTGCTAAGAGAGCAAAGTGTAGAGTTTACTGACCTGCTGTCTGTTGTTCGGTGTGTAGGGGAGCATAGTGGACACATGAAACATCAGCTCATAGTCCTTGTAGGTGGTGTACAGAGAGTGTGTGCCTGTGGAGTCCGCTGTAACACAGGACAGGGCAGTCAAGGTCTCAGGCCTCATTACAAAAGGTCATTGTATTAGATAAGCTGATGATGTAGTTGGACAAAAATCAAGATTAAAAGTTATATAGGCTGCACTCAGCAGGATTAGGAGTGTGTTGCTTGCACTGTGAATATTTAGTCTGATGTGGTTTTATCTTACTCTTGTTATCCAGCTGGGCTCTGTACTTGGTGAAGCCTTTGAGGCGCACCCTCTGGCCAAGCAGATCCAAGAACTCCTCCAGAGCTGGTCCAGCGCTCTCGTTGTTGTACATCTCTTCTTCTGTGCTCTGGCCTGCCTTGCAGTAAAGCACTCCCACCTTGTGCTGGAAGCTTAGCTGCAATGAGGAACATACACAGACACTCAGCGAGTAAGTATCATTTCCTGTCCCTATCGCACACACTGCTCATACATACTGTACATTATGCACTCAAAGCATGCAAGTGCCCACTTTCCATCATGTCACAGCTAATGTGAAGGTCTTCATAACCTTTCTAGGAGAGAGCTGAAATCCCCTTTTGTGAGGCCAGGCTGTGAACTCTCCAGAGCCCTGAGCAGAGCATAAATCAAGCCGAGCTAATAGCTGCTACTTAAGAGCAGCTGTGGAGCAACGAGAGAGACGTATAGCAGGATAGCTTTGGTTTATGGAAGAAAACTCTATAAGCTTCCAGCAATAGCATTTTAATCCTCTGCACAAACACTTTCTTACACAACACTTTTGTTTGGTAAAGTCGTCACTGCAGCATTGAAATGCTAGTAACAACACTGAATGGCGACAGCATTAATCTTTCCGACACCCTGCTGATTATACACTTAATTCAGTCACTGTTCAACAAAGAGCATCTCAACAAAGACAAATGTCTTTCACAAAAAGGAGTACTCACAGACATAGACACGCCACAGTTTGCACTGCATGCATTAATATAATCCATAAAGGTCTGATATGAACTTGTCTCAGGAAGAGACAGGAAGAAATAAAACATCCGGAGTGATTTTTCTTGCACGGTGAGAGACAGAGAGAAAGAGCCCTCTCCACCAACATGAATCTTTCATGGCTTATAGCTCTCTGATGCTGGCTGAGAAAGAGAAAAAAAAGATAAAAAATAGCCTCCTGTGTTTGGCACCTGTTGCCCAGTATTCACAGCTGAGGACAGCAGTTTCTTGACCCAGGGTAAATGTGTCAACGTGGCAAGACGAAAAGGTTTCTCAGACTGTGAGAGCCAACAAATGGACTATACACTGAAACAAATTGGAATTGTCTTTTTCCTCCGTTATAGGTTATAGCTTCCCGGTGTGCGCCTGACAACGCTGCCATGATGACTTCCTCTATCAGGCTCTGCACTAAAGCTCCTGTGGTGGTGGAAAGCTATTATACCATCGAGCCCAGTGGAAATAGCATGATGTGCAATGATGTGGTCGTCTATTTTTTATCCTGCATTATAGGGGCTCATTTAACCTCCTGCTCCTCTGAACAGACTGACCGATGGCAAGGACAATCACATTGCCCTTTGGTGCACATTTGGCGCTGCCTAAAAAGGGCAAACACATCAGGACGCATAACACATATACAGATGAGTAACGCTCCTGAAGTGAAGCTCATTGTGTAACCACCTTTCATGTGTTCTCCATTTATTTTTAAAGGCATCAGTTTCTCTTAAGGTAGAGCAGCTACAGAAACAAAATCATCTTGTTTAGCTGATCTGTGATTAGCTAAGATATTTGTCGAACTAAAAGCCTGCACATAAGTTTCTAGAAATCTGTAAATTTGTCTCTTCTGTCTCAAAAGCTGGAGGGTGCTAGAAAACGTTTGCCCCTTTTTTACACAAAAAACCCTAAAAAAATACAAAGATGGAAAGATACTTAATGAGCAGAGAGAGAAATGAGGACAACACTCCCCACAGAGTGCTCTGAGACGCACCTGAGGGATACAGCAGCGTCCTAACACAACACACACACGCACATTATGGTGACATCTGTCTGCATTGCAGTGTCCCCGATGCAGCAAAAAAAATAAATAAATTAAAAAAAATCAAAAATATGGCTGCCAAAAGCTGGCTATAATCATCATGCACCATTACACAAACATCTATTGCTGTTTCTGGAGGCAGAGGTGTTCAAGCACCAACAATACCTTAAAGAGGAACACGGGATGTGATGTCAAGTTTCAATGTCATGACAGGGGATTGATTTACATAAGAGAGAGGTGAATTTATGGCACTGCAATATCAGCCTCAGTAGGTGGTAGATTACTATTGTGAACTTGGAGAACAAATCTCACTTAAGCCTGAATTATACTTCAGAGTTGGGCTGTCGCTGTGGGCATCAGGTGTGATTTATGGCTTAACCTGTTGACTAATGAAAGACCGCTGCAAAACTTGATTGGCTGTGTTTGAGCACTGTCTTTCTTTTGTTCTTTGATGATGTTATGATACAGAGGACCACAGTGAAAATGGTTTTCTAGGTTAGGAAGGAGGTAATTTGTTCAGCATTATTAAGAGGGAAAGATTAGAAGCCTCTGTCTGACCTCTTCGATGTTGTCTTTACTGTTATCAAACACTATTACGTGCAGTTACATTTTCCATGCAGCCGTGCAGACACCAGCGGGCTAGTCTTTATCTTATCTTCTGCCTTTAGCAGATCCCTGCTTTTATCATCGTGAATTATAAATTAAAGCATGAAAATACATTTTTAATTCTGAAACCGATAGCAGCTGATAAACTGTTTCTATTAATAATAATTCTGTCAATTTCAGGATTTTAGTGTTAAAATGGAAACAACAGAGATATGTTACAGTGATGCCTTTCTTAGAAAAATGTATGTGAGGTGATTTCTATCACCTAATATCACATCATGAAATCTGACTAACTGCCTAATGCTTTTCCCAGTCCATGTGCACACAGTCAGCTCTCTAAGATCTACAATGTGATTGAAAATACATTCACATATGCTTGGTTCTCTTCTTACACCCAGGGCCATTACAGCACAGTCTCCAACAGTGCTTTCAGGGATATTCTTTCTGCAGAACTGATCATGAGGATATTATGAAGGCTGTCTTGTTTCAGGACACTCTCATACACCAGGCGAGCTTTCTGTTCACAGAAAAAAGAAGCCTTTTCACACTCTTGCACACACTCTGACACAAAAAACACAGAGGACTAACGTCTCCACAGCAGTGTGCAGACACACACACACAACAAAAATCCTTAAATAAAGCTTTCTACATGTGGTGGAAGAAAATTATGCACTCAAACAAACAACAACAGGCCTGGCAGACCACTCTATTTTTCTGAGTCGCAGTTCTTCCTGTCCAATATTAGCTTTCTAACATAAACACATTAGAGGGGCGGTGAAAGTCCGGCTTGGTTAAAGAGAAGATTACGGGGTGCTTGACTATTGAACATTTGCACAGCAAGAATAACATTAATGATTAAAACAGAGTGTACAAAAATACTGATGTCCAAATATATATGAAAAAAAACTGGCCACTGCTGGGCGTTTGGTTTGAGGTCTGTGAGGAGGAGTGCCAGTTGGAAGAGCTTTAAGCCCCACTTAGCCTGGGCTCTCCTCTTCTGAAAGCAGTTTCTTAGATTACTTTATTGCTCCCCCCCCATGTGTGTCAGTTTCAGGCTTATATCGAAGTCTGTATCTGCAGACAGTCTCTCATATCAAAAGAATGGGGAGCTGTATGGCAGGTACAAACCCCCGTGTTGGCTCCTTCAGATCTGGCAGGGAGAACTTCTTGGAGTACTCACTGAGAAAGTTACTTTTGGGATAATTGGATACACAAAGTCTGTCATCATCTTAAGTGCAGTTAACTTGCTTTAGAGAGGACACTACACTGCTCTTGTTTATGTGTGTAACAGTCTTAATATACAAGAGGGACATGGCTGACACTTTCTATTATAAGAGCCTTTCCCCTGTCAGTTGGAAGGATGGGCTCATGCTAATGAATGTAATTACACTAATAAGCAGCCAATTCTCTGATAGTAAGATAAGCAAAGCAGCACTGGCTAATCCCCCCACGCTCCGTTCCATCTTGCAGTTTTATTAGATGAGAAAATAAAGGCCTTAAGATCACAGTGATCCATCTCTGACACCTCTGAATACAGAGAGCCCATATCACTAATAGCCATTTTATCCAAACAGAGATAATGCAAGATGACATCCTCCACCATCCAGCTAGAATGCCAAATCACCTGCTCTCAGATAAGTAAGTTGTCAGAAGTGTGTTACTTTAGCTTGTGTCTAAGTGTCCTATCAGTAGAAAATGTGTCAAAGTAGTCGTGCTGGCTACAGAGAGAGTGGGATTCGTATTGATTCTATTTAAGTGTGATATTGACTGTCTTATGCCTCCACGCGGGAGTCTGTGTTCATCTATAATACGCAACTCACATATGGGACAAAGGTTCCTGCTATTTGAAGTTAATCCATCCCGTTTCCTTCCTTGGCTGACACAAATAACAGAAACAAAGACAGATATACCTTAAATAGAAAAAATCTATATCGTACGACCAATTGAGTCCATCACTCCCTAATTGGATAACATCATTCATAACACTGATATGTGGTATTGATAGCTTTAAAATGAATGGAAAGTGGAGGAGTCTGCATGGGCTATGGCTTCAGCGTCTTCAAAAGAATACTACAACATTTTGGGAAATTTGCTTATTTCATCGACCACTCTCATTCCTGACCATTTAAAATAAAGCTACAGCCAGTGCCTGTTAGCTGAGGAAACAGTTAGCCTCTGTCTCTGTCAGAAAGCCCAAAATCTGCAACACATCATCATGGTGTGTTTCATCCGTAAAAAAAAAATAAAAAAATCAAGGTGTAACAAGACAGATTTGGTTTTATAAGGCTTATATGACAGACTTCTTGACAGCAACAATCAAGTAAGCCACTGAATCTGGATAAGAAATGACTCTGCGTCTACTGGCCCACCCCATAAAACCACAAATTGTAATTTTTACTTTGCAACTAATGGACGTATTTCTCAAAATGTCGCCCCGTTCCTTAAATAACTACTGCTCCCTATCAACAGATGTCCCTGATTAAGGCACTCAACAACAGATTGCTCCAGTGTTGCTTAATCATCATCAACAGACTCTGTGGTGGCACTCAAAACACTGAGGACATCTCGATGTACTCACCCCCTGCTCGTCCAGCTTAAGTAGCTGCTCCGGGACCTTGGGGGAGTTGAGGGCCAGCCTCAGACACTGGATGTTAAGCTCAGGGATAACATATTCAAGCACTTCTTTCAAAGGCAGGCCACGGGCCGTCCCATGTCTTGCAGTGGATGGAATGGCGTCCTCCAGGATGGCTCCACGGAGTGTGGTCAGCTGGCAGAGAAGACAAATGGTGAAGTTACATCCAGTCAAAGGTCTTGGTGTCAGCTTTACATTTCTATGTAGGTCAAGATGTTGTGATCAATCAGTGATTTTGTTAATTTAGATCTTATAGCTCACACTTTGCTTTAATCCTTACATTTTATTTCAAAGTGCCGGAAATGAAAATCAGGTTTGCCAGCTGCTGCCTAACCCTGTTACAACATCCTTTTATGTTATGCCATATTATTTAGAGCAGTGGCTCCATTACGGCTCCATTGGAAAGCATTAGGAGCTCACATTCTAAATAATTAAGATAGGCTAACTGAGCACTAGATGTTAAGTGGTATTTTACTATTAAGATCATTAATGTGCCAGTAAACGTTAACCCAGACAGCTTCAGAACACCCACTCTGTAACCTTGTGTTGTTGTTTGGAACATCACCGACACATTTATGCCCATAAATCCCATTTCCATCTGCACAGCCTGTGGACATGAATGTCAGCAGTCAATGGCTGTCCGACAGAGAAGCTTTGTGAAAAGCAGATTACTTAATACACTCAGAGAGGAAGGGAGAGTGAGAGTGGGGCAGAGAGGCAGAGAGCACAGAGGCTAAATGGTAGGAGTACATGCAAATAGATGCTCTAGTGGTTGGGGAGTTAAAACATTTTCTGCGTGCTACTTGCAGGGCTACCATGACCCAGATACATTGTTTCATCGTGGGAGTGGTGCTTTAAACCAAGAATTGCACTGGATATCAGTGACATTTTCGTGCCTGACACATCTGTTGCACCTGAATTATTCAGAGGATGAGACCGCCCAGCATCAATCAAGGAGAGGGCTCTGTACCACCAGGGACTGTGCGTCTCAGTTTGTGGATTAATCAGCTTGGGTTTACATGTGTGTGCATATGTGTACGTGCTTGGCTGTGTGAGAGTGTGAGCGAACCGGGGCGATGACACCGACTCTGATAGTCTGCTTCAGTGTTTGCATGACTGGCCATCTGAGTCGCAACTGGCACAGAGACACTGGACACATTAGGGTGCCAGAAGCAGATTTGGGAATGGAGAGTCTTCTCTTGTTTTCAGGGGTACTGAAGCATTTCTGCACTCGTGTACTGCTTGAATGAGCCCTGAACTGAGTGACCTTGACGTGTCTTGCTGAATGCAACATTTGAGAAATATGAGAAATGTCCTTTAAAAGCATGTTCTGGCTAGAGCCATAGAAATCACGCACATTTCTCCTACCATGCATCTGTAATAATTCCACGCTGATTTAAGACAACAAGCAGAGCAGAAAAAGTGCACATTAGTGTATTACAGTTACCTGACTGGTTCTGAAGGTGACTCTGTAGTTAAACTGCATCCCATCTTTCTCCTTCCCATCATCCAGCCTCTCCCTGCGGATGCTGACTGCCACAGGTCCCAGATTGTCATCGACTCCGAAATAATTCTGGTGCTCTGGAGAATTGTGCAACAAAGGTTGGAATCAAACACACATTAAGCATCACATTAAGTGCTCCAGGTTGAAGTCATCGTGATGACTTAAAGGCTTGCAAAGTTGTGAAAACAGAAACAGACTTTTCATCTTCAACCATGTTTTCATCCTTGTCGACTTTTAACAGAATATCAATTTGTATTATTAACTACATAGATTCTTCTGTTCATGTTAAAAACCTTTTGTGGATTAGCCATGGGGGAGCTGTGACACTGATTACAGAAAGCAGCAGGGATCCAGTGGAGATTTGAAACTGATTCACTTTGGATTAGAACCTGGCTTGTAGTGGCAGCAGTGGGATTTTCAAAAGTAAATAAATAAATAAATATAAATATAGCCCAGAAACGTTTGACCCACTCTGACCCTGATCACTGACCCAGATACTCAATGCAGCATCATGCTTCTCACGATATAAACACATGTAGAACAAAGTATTGCAGCAGACATGGGCATGTTTTTTTTCTTTAGTCCCATTCAGTATTGAAATGGATTTGAAAATCTGATGAAAAAAAATAGCATTGAATTTATGATCCCAGCACACACACACTTTTATAATGCGGATCTTCTGATCTACCAGAGAACAGAGTGGATTTTTGGGGCCTCTGCATCTGACCTGCCGCTACTACACGGACAAACTCTGCTCCTGCTACTGAGGCAAACCTTGGCTTTACAATCTCTGCTAAAAGTAAAAAGCACAAAATTGTTTTTGCATATTGCTTTCATTTGATCACTAGCAGTGCAAGGCTGAGGGATAAATGTGGACAGACAGACAATGAAATGTTTCCTGGCCACATTTAAAACCCGGGACAAAGTGGTTTCATGGTATGTGCCTTAAACCACGAGGCCACCAGGATGTCCCCTGTGGCCAGGCTCAGTGTATTTGTATCCTTTAATGGAACATAAGCTGAACAGCTTTTGACAACTGTGGGACTGACAAACCAACACATGGACTCATTCATCTGACCTACTGGTCAAAACCTAAAAGGAGACTTTAGCCATTTAGAAATCAGCATTTTAGCTTTGAGGCCTGCTGATATTGGAGTGTGTCAGTACAGACATCAGTTAAACATTCAACAATGGGTTATATCAGTGTTTACAGGAAATGCTGCTTCCCCCGTTAAACAATTTAATCTATAACATGTTATCTCAAATACTGATGGGCAGGTTCTCAAGACATTTCCTGGAAATATTCTTGGCACACAGGCCAAGTCTGTTAATGTTTTCAGTAAGATACCCCTAGACTCAAAACTGATCAACCCTAATGGGCAGATTAACATTAAATATTCTAGCCAGGATACATTTTGTTCTTTAGTGGACACTCTGAGTTTTCCTGCTTTGTCAGGATGTTAATTTATGCAGTGAATTATAGTATACTGCCATGCCATTTGTAGATTATAATCATTGTCAAGGTGAACAATTTTAACCCAATTTCTTGGTGAGAATTCAATAATAGCAAAGTTGCCAATATGTTGTTGGTTCTTTCCAAGAGATTTGTATTGTTGGATATATAAAAAAATGTAATGAACACTACAGAGCTTTAGACTAATTTCTGTGCAGACATGAGTATACAATTTTAAATCATCAACTGCCAAAATTCAATATTCAAACTACAGTGAGTACAATGAGTGTATCATAAAAGATCAGAGATCTTAAAGGTTGGAGTTTATGTATTTTGTGTGTGCATGTGCATGCGTGTGTGTGTCTGCGTTTAGAACATGGACAGGAGCAAAGCTTTGCACACAATAGGCGCTGCCTTGAGCAAACACTCCCTAATCCTGGATAAAGCCTGGGAGAAAGACCTGGATTCAGCAGACAACAAAAGCAAAAACCTCAGCGGGGACTCAAAGCACTGACATTCTACAGAAGTTTAGACAACGCATCTATGCCATGCAGAGCGTACCATGTGAATACACTGATTCTTGTCACTGTGGCATTAACGTCGGGGCAAAGCGCATATCAGCATGAATAATAAATTAACTGTATGGAGGCACTGCGGGGTTAACCGTCTGTGGAATGCCTGGCTTGTCAGGGACAGTGGACTGAGGGGAAATGCTCTGTGAGGCATAAGGTCAAATGGTGGTGGGAGGGCTGCTTATGCATATGAGGCCACTAGGCATCTGAATACCAACGACATAGTGAGGGAGACCATGCTGACTGTGGAGGAAAGCTTTTTGTCAACACATTTCTATAACATGTCACTGGTGCTCATCACTTGGTGTTGACAATTTGCCAAAGGTTGAAAAACGGATGACTTTGATTGTCATGACAAATAACGCCTCTTTTCCATCTTCCTGTCACTTCACGCTGAAGAAATGCCTTCAGAGTTTTTACAAAAGTCCTACACTGCACGCCCTTATCTTTTTTAAATGTGTGCCTCTGAAACTGTATATTGGGTCACACGTCTCATTATAAGGCATGGTTTACATAAGTGATTCTTAATCACCGAGCCTTGACCTGATACTGGTTTGTGGAGTGCAGATTCTGGACCTGAAAGATGCAATCTGACAAGAACCTTACATCCATCCATCTGTATGAGACTGTAACTGAATAAAAGAGACACCCTCCAACTGTCGCAGATATGGATTGCTTAAGTTGTGACAGATAAATTGTGAAAACAAGCAAATTTCTCATTGAGAGGTGAAGGTTATTTTACATGACATCTAATAAACTTCAATTTCAGTTTCACACTTTTCTCCATCTGTAAATATATGTACACTCTGTCCCTCTGTGTGGCCCAAACCAGAGCACTTTCAGTTGCTCTGTCTTCAAGACAAGTCACAAAGGGATGCATCTAATAAGAATGAATGAACTGCAGTTTCTTATTTTTAACTTAGCATTATTGTTTTTATTTTGATTTGTTATAAAGGCTGAATGCACTTGTTTGCTGAAGTCCAGGGACAGACTTCTATGAAAAATGATGTAAGCGTAGAGTAAGAAAACTTCCATCCAACAGAAAATGTTATTCTACGCATTTATATTACCATCCATTGTACATTTCATTGCTACTCACATACATGTAACCATGACCTGTGTGTAACAAGGCTTTGCCTGTGAGTGTGGATAAAACATTGTGTCCATTAGGGCCGCCCTGGGAGAAACACTCCTGTTGCTAAGGGAAGGAGGGCCTTAGACAATCAATAGGATCAATATTCAGCCCAGGTTGATAAAAGCTTGCCTTAAAGTGGTGACACGCAGTCACATTTGTGTGAGCGTGCACGTGCGTGGTGTGTGCCTGTTTTTATGTGTGTTTGTGGTGAACCAGAGGTGACGACAGACTTGTCTCTCCGATAAAACACCTCATGAAAGAAAGGCAAGGGCTACATCCAAATACTGTGAAACAGCCATCTTTTGTGAAAAGCTATAAAATCAAAACAGAACTCAGAGCAGCACTGGACATTTCATACACTGGCCTGCATCGCCCACAGAAAGACATTAAAAATGAGAAGTGAGTATCATTTCATTGTAAATGATTCTCAGCGTAAGATCAGTGGTACATTCAAACATACTGTAGGTAGAGCTGATTCATAAGGGTCTCATTAACCTTGACTGGAGACACGAGCCTCAACTGTGAAATATCTTAATACAGAGTATCTTTTTGAAGAGAGTCAAGCATCTCTCAGTGTTAAAAGGTGTAACAGCTGTTTTCTGGGGAAGCTTAAGAATGAGTAATCCAATCTGCTGAGAGCAGCAAACACAGTCACATAGACAGTGGGAAAAACAGATATGTATAATGCGGTGATGGGTCGGGGTCGCCATGGTATTTCCAGCGTCAGTCACATAGGTGTTTTAATGAGGGGACCTGGGACCTTGGCATAGTTTTGCTGACCCTAAAGTTTCATAGGAGGGGTCCTCACACCCCAGTGGCCCCCGCAGGGAACAGCTGCAACACACCCTCTCGCTCACCTCTCTCTTCTCACATGACTAATCACAGCTTCTCCACAGGGTTCAGAGCAATATCACAGGGAGGACATGACCGCTCCTCTCCCGAGGAAGTGAAACACACACCCTCGCACCCAACACAAGCCTGCTATTGTTCTGGCCCTTATTTCATCTGGTCCTACAAAAATAACTGGGCCGTTAAGATATCTGACCCAAAGAGCGGAGGCTGTTCCATTTGGGAACTTGCTCTCACACGGCATTGTGCATAGTCTTGTTTCAAGGAAATGGATTTGGTCTGGAAAGTTTAATAATCCTCAAATCCTGTATCATCACTGTTTAATCTCCACGAACTCAAAAAACACACAAGCAGTCCTTACCTCTCCCATAGAAGTACTTGTGGTAGTAGTATGCTCCAAGGTCGATGTGCTCAATGATGTAGCGTTTGACCTTCTCCCTGTGGATAGGCTGGTTTTCTCGAGGCACCTCCAACACAGACACCCCTGCATTGGTGCAATGGGAACTTAAAGATGATTCAAAAGAACAGCTCTCAGACACACCACTGTAGTTGGCACTGTTAGCTCTGGAGAGGGAGATCCTCCTCTCACCCTCACCACCAATCTCATTGCGAAAATGTGGACAACTCAGCACTAAACTGTTGCTCTTGCCGTCCCCCTCATCAGCATCCAAGTTCTCCTTGGGGTTCAAGTCCTCCCTGCTGCCTAATGGAGACTCAAACAATGGGGCATTTCCACTGCTACATCCTGCTGCTCCACCATCTGTCCCTGCTCCGGGTCCAGCCCCAGCTCCACCTCCGGACACTCCAGCAGCTCCAGGCCCTACTCCAGCTGAAGCAGCTGAAGCCCCAGTAGTGGTGTTCTTCCTCTGGCTGAGGTTAGCTCTGCTTGCCACTGCTTCACTGATGTTGAAAAGGACACTCTGGACGTCATAGTGGGCAAAACATTTCTGGAAACTGAGTGGTCTGCGGTCATCCTCTATTGAGAGCCGCAAGGCGTCACTCTCACTCTTTATGGTTCTCAGTTTCCTGAACAGAGATGTTTCAGATGATTCAGATTTAAGACGCCTCATGAAGGACTTTTCCCGCTCCCGGCTGTAGAGGAGAGAGCTGTCTATGTAGTCATAACCTGGAATGTGGACTATCTCACCCCTGGCGATCTGGGCTGCAGTCTGAAGGCTAGGGGAGAGGGAGGCATCACAGCGCAACAACTCAGGGAAACCCAGAGGAGGTATGCTACGATGGTCCAGGGTGTCCACTCGGTAGCCCCTAAGCATGGTAAAGAAGCCATCTCCACTCAAGCCCTGACGGTCAATGGAGGATGTGCTCCCGTATTCACGGTGCAGCGAGGCCCCAGTGTTTGGATTGACAGCGTTCTGGTCCATTATGTCCTCGGAGTCAATGTCACTAATGGTAACATCACTGTTACTGCGTTGACGTATGGGATGGAGACCCTTCATCGGAGAGTGGCTGAGGAGGTCGCTTAGTGTATATTTGTCAGAGTAGTCTACCTCCAGACAGACTGCTTCGCCTTGCTCCAGTATCTCCACTGTATGTTCCTGCTGGCCGTTCTGAAATACCGGTATCACACTCTGATAGTTGGGAGAAGGCCTCCCATCCCATCCATCTTTCCTTGGTGGCCATTCTGTCACTCTGGCCCTGACGCCCATTTTAGGCATGGCTGGAGTACCATTTGTTTTGCCTGCTCCATCGGGTTTTCCCTGCATGTTGGAGACTGGTGGTCCCATGCTTCCATTCAGGGCTTTGAGTTTCCTTCCAAATAGCTCTTCTGACTGCATGGCTCTGGAGTATTCTTCTGGGCCTCCCACAATTCCCACAAGGTTTGATTTGTTATCTGTCACAGGGCTCAAAATACTCATATCCTGCTGGCAGACTCCTTGAAGAGCAAACTTTCAGGACCCTTCTTCATTACATCATGTGATTTACTCAGTGGTGACTAGAGGAGGAGCCTCTTTCACGAGTCAACGAAGCAGCCGTCGTCATAACTCACAGAAGGCGACTGGCACGACGATCCACACACAGCATTTGGATGTCAAGGACAAGTGTCTGAGGAGCGCTGAGGCACAGCGGAGTGGAGTCTTTTCTCACAGCGTGCCGCCAATGCAGAACGACAGCTGGAAGAGTTAGATCTGTGGCACAGAAACAAAAACAGAAGAAAATGTTAACACATAGCAAGTGGGTTAGAGCACTGTAACTGAGACATTTTAATTTAAATCACAAGAAAACACAGTTTGTATCCCTTAGAATGACCCCAAAAAATACAGCACATTCAGTTCAGCTATAAAAATGATCATCCTGCTGACCTAAATTGTCTGCTCCCTGTTACCTTTTGATTAACTCCCACAGAGGTGTATGTAGGGCTGCATTAGTTTTGGAACTATGTAAAGGATAACACCAAATATGGCTGATTAGTGTATTTGAGAGGAGCTGGTGCCATTATGGGTTTATAACAAGATAGATCTCTAACTTTGTTGGTGCTTCCAGCCAATGCCTAACAGATGGTGGTGAAGCAAATTACAGCAACAAGAGGCAGATGTTCAGCTAAATGTTCACATGTACCAATATCAGATCCAACCGCTTGCAGTGTTGTCAAGCCTGCAAATTATACAGGAGGGATAGTTTTGCATATTCAACGCCAATGCCCCTTTGCATTTTTATCTGACATAGTTTGTTAAGAGGAAAATTAACAAGAACCCAATGAGTTAAACTGGCTACGACAAATATAAAACAAAAATGCAATAGTAGCCAAAATTCACTGAAATATGAGGTATGGCAGTCCATGCCACTGCTGGAACTTCAGAAGAGAAAGTTAGCAAGTTTATCCTGTTCCATTGTTCCATTTTGTTCATCTGGGAGAATAATAAACAGCTGATATCAGCAGTTTTATTCATTAACCTGAACATCTGAGGACGGAGAAAAGGAGAATGAAACATTGGTCTGCTTGTCCTTGAAATGCAGCCTTGTTCCCTCTTGGGTATTTCAGATGTCAGATATGCATGCTGCAAACTCACATGGTTTCCATTTTTATCTGAAAGTAATGTCCCAGTACAGAGAGGCTGCGTTTAACTTTTGTTAAATAAGCACTATAATGGTCATATAGGCCCCCTCAACTGTGGAAAACAATTTGACATGGACTATGTAATGAAAGAAGCTAACAAAGACTGCGCTGTACAGTGGAAGCAGACCTCTAAGTGAGCAACTCCAGAAAATCCAAGCAGGTTTCTTCCTCATCGATCTCATCCCATGCTATTACGTGTGTTGTAGTTCCAGTGGGGGCTAAGTGACGGAGGTGTTACACTGAACTTCTGCATGGAAGATCACACCACACCATGCCGCAATAGAGTCTGCTAGTCTTCCTGCATTGACCTAAATGCTTTTTTCTTGTTCTTTGGGGCTGGTGGTGTGCCTCATTTCTCCTAGCACTGCAATCATGTGAAAACCCCATGAGTTATCAAATAAACTCTGCGCATTCTTGCTTCTGTGAAGATGATAAGACCAGTTAGAGCTTTTCTCTTTGTGAGGTCTTACTGATAACATGATTGATTCAGTTGGATCCCAAGCGTTGCTTCAGCTCCATCCACTGGCCTTTAATATGATAGTTTCTGTTTCCAGACAACTGTTTACATTTCTCTGTCATTTACTGTTAAGGAGGAGGATAAACTATTTTGGGTCGAAAATGTGGGCCACATCAAGATTAGCTACAAGCCAGACTAGACCAAATACACTCGGGGAAACACAGTAGGAAACATTGTAAAGTATGCGCTTCTGCCTGGGCCAAATACAGGTTAATGCATGCATGACCCAGATGTGTAGGAACAGACTGATAATGATACCTTCTCAGTTTAGTCTAGTGCCAAACTATCCACTATGCTCCCTCTCCCATTACGGACTGGTGTGGTTACGAACACAGCTTCATTCATAAACAGGAAACTGTCATGTCACTGTATTTAACACAAGGCTTAGGGAGGACAGCAAGATATTGTGTTGTCATGTGAATGCATAATGTAGCGACAAGAACTGTTCTGGGAAATATGTTTGTCCGTTACAGTTGGCGACTGATGAATAATGGAATATGTGCTGGGCTGCAGTGTGGTGAACAATGCCAATGCCACTCATTTTCAATACAGACGACATCTGTACCTGAAAAGGCCAGAGTGGGATTTTTGAGTATAAAGTTGCTTTTGATTTTATGCCTTTTTTAAACTGAAGCTATAAAGTCTAAGTTACAAAAGTGAACGGTCCCATTCAAATTTCAGTATATCCATAACTAAGATTCCCTGGATTCGTGCCTGACTCATACACACATATGCCAATGTTCAAGCAAGCATGTTTTTTTTTCTTAAAACAATATCAAAATATGTAGCTATAGCTCTGGTTTAATGTTAATATGACAATACCTTTAGATGGATAATTTTGTCACCGAAACATTACTGATTCATAATTTATAACCTTTGCTGAATCCACATGTAGATATCTGTCACTGAAACAAAGAATCCTGTCAAAATGACTTTACATTTAACTATCTTCTACTCCTCCTGCAGGACATTTTCAGTGAGACTCTCCCGCTAACCACAATCTATCTCAGGTCTCTTTCCCAGGCCTGACAGTGAGCAGAGGTGACTATAGCAGTCTGCTGTCCGACACCCAAATGCCATGCTCTGAATGAACAATTAGAGCGAGTGACAGCAAAATGCGCCACCTGTGCAAACAGCTTTATCAATGGTGACACTCCAACAGAGGCTTTAACGGATGACTGAGAACAAGGAGAACAAAGAAAGTGACATACTGTAATCTCAAGGCATGACAACAAAACAGCATGCATAACTTTTCACAGTAGTCTGTGTCGAGCAGCTGAAAAAGACAGAGGGGTGTAATGCTGTCAACACGGTGGCGTTGTTACCACTGTCAGGAGAAAACAGCATTATGTCACTGTACATGATGATTCAAATGATTCTTGAAAAATGGACATAAATCGAGATATGAAGAAAATAAAAATAACAAAAGCAAAAATACATTGTCTTTTCATTCCATTCTTAACATAGTATAGTACTAGTTTTAATCTCAAATCTCTTTCCCACAAGTGGTGAATTTATGGTAAAAAACAAACAAAAAAAACCCCCCCAGAAGCAGGAGTCTCGTCTGTTTATGTTTAAACCGTCCAACCTCTCCCTGTTTGTGCTCCTGCACAGAGGTCAGGAAAGGGTGAAATGGCCTTTATTTCACATTGAAGGCAGGGCAGGGTAAACCAGTGGACAAGGTGGTCTGTGTTGCTCTTTCCTGCCTTCTATTAGCTACTTTCCCCGTGACAGTGATTAATGAACTCAGTTGTAGCACGTCTACATCCCACATCAACCCACCCCCTGCACCCGAACCAATAGGGAGTGCCACAAGCGACGTGGTCAGCAAAATCTATCTTCTGTCTGACCTAAAGGAGGCTGTTTTCTGTCCTTTCCTTTGTGGCTGTGTGTACACAGGAGGCAGCAGATGGAGGGTAGGCGGTCTGCTTTGCTAACAGCCCTTTATTACTGGAGTAATGCATCGCCATTATGGGTGTTTAAGACACAAGGCCTGGTGAACAGGGGGAAGGGATGGAGAAGGAGAGATAGGAGAGGAAGACAGGCCTAATTACAGTAATGAACTCATTTTCTGTCTCTGATGTTGGATAGTCTGTCTTTCATCTCGGTTCATCTAGAGAGGAGTGGCCCAGCAGTTCTCTCAGGTCTTAAAATAATCCTGACATTGTGGCCTGATTAAAGGCCCTGCAGATATTAATATACTGTCAGGGAAGTGAACAAGTTCTGTCCACCATCCTGAGATTAATAGTTACTATCACTGATAGGCTATTTTACCAGAGCAGGACACATGACATGATGGGTGCCAAGTCTGACAGACTCACTTCTCATGAGTCACTTCTACAGCTCCTACACAACTGTCACTGCAATCAAAGAAAGGAAGTCCCCCCCGAACAAAACGGCTTTTTATCGGGTCTGGTTGCAGTTCTCTTGCAGTTTTCCAAATTATCCCAGTGTTTATCGTATCGGATTGATCAAACTGAGGAATATGGTGCCTTTGCTCCTGAGCTACTTGAGCTAAGAGGGTAAAAAGAATTCATTTGAAAAAGAGATTTATGGAAATTAAGTAACAATGCAAGGATGTTCTACTAAACAGCACTGCATATTTTAACACTGAAGCTGGATTTGATACCAGTTGCAAACACATTTTGCGCACAACATTATTAAGATTACTCCAGTTACAGCTGACAGCACTTCAGGAAATGAGGCACACTGTGTGCTCAAAAAGCACCACCATGTCATTAGCCCTTTAAAAAAATATTCTGAAGAGGAATACCAAATCATTTTCTTGCCTCGTGTAGACATAAGGTTACCTTTCAAAATATCTTGTGCAGCATAAACTAAAGGAGTTGATGTTGCAAAGGTCGAGTAAACTGTGTGTTAAAATCACAAAAAAGTCACCTAGAAGTCACAATTATGGAAGCAAAATATCAAGATTTGCATATGTTTTGCCATCCCAGGTACAATGTTGCTGTATGTTTCTGCCAGTGTACTCATTCTGCATCATTACAGAATATCATAATAACAGAGCAGTGTGCTATTATACTATTCAGTACACTGGCAGAGCTCAAGTAAGAGCATCGTCTCGGTAAAAGAAAGCACGTGGCTTGAAAATGAAGTGATTGTATGAAGCTTTTATTCATGTTTTTCCATCTCCCCTGAATTCCTCTGAAATGTGGCATTGTCCCCATTGTCCAGCCTATTGCACCTCAGGTCAAAGTCAAACATGTTTATTTAGCCCCTGCCAAGCTTCAGGGTCGCTCTGAGCCCTGGGGGTGAACACAGACCTGTGATTATGGACAATTATCTTTAATAAACCTTGGTGTAATTGAGCCATATTAATGCTCCTCTGTTCTCAGCTAGCAGGAAGTAGTAGCTGGCCTCGTCCCCGAGACGCCTCGACCTCCAGTGCTGAGGCCAAGTCGTGATGCAGTCATCCTCTCCTCTTGCAGCCAAATTAGGGTGCAATGCAGGTTAGAGGCCAAGATGATTACACCAATTTTCCAGCTCATGGACTTCATCATATAGTGAGTCAGGCAGCATTGCTATGTGAAGCAAATTTACAAGTTCTTGTCCTCCGTGCATTCACAACCCTATTTATTTTAGTTCCTTGATACCTGGCTTCTACTGTTTTATCTGACGTGTTACAGCCAGTCAGACAGTTGGATGTGTCACACTGTGTTCATCATTAACACAGAGGAAGGAAAAAAAATCCAAGTGGAAAGCAAACAAACCTGGAGGCATGCTGCTTATGCTTCACTGCCCGTCATTTGATTCCTCAATAAACTCACAATAAAAACAATGAATCACATTCCATGTCACATCACACTCAAATACAATCAAATTTGCGCTGCACACTGTGTTAGTGTTTCGCCCTCTGAGGAGTTGATTTAAAACAACGTGGGAGCTCTGTTTTCAATCCTCTATTGTGAGCAGCTGTTCCAACCTTGCGGTGGGAATGGGAGGGGAGTATACAATGTTTTTGGGCAGGATAGATTTTAAATTCATCACACTTGCAGCCAGAGAAGGAGGGAGATGGAGGACTGCATGACTGCAACCAGACACGGGCATCTTCAATCTGATGAAAACATTTCAGTTTCTGCTCCAGCGGAGCGATTCTTTACCTTAACTGGGTTAAAGCAAAGAAGAATGTGAAAGGTTAAGAAGAAAAGTGAAAGTGGTGGAGCAGGGAGAGAAAAAAAAGAATGGGAGTTTTGCCAAACCTCACTCAAAGAGATTCGTGCAATTAAACCACAGAACCAATTAATTGGCCGATGTTATCCTTGAGAGTTCATTACTGGGGCCTGGGAAAACAGGCATACCATCTTCCCCAAGTGCCTCCATAACCAGAAAGGACACTATGTGAGAGATTGTGTGTGTGTGAACCACTGCTCACGCCGACTGAGGCTATGAAAGTATGGACCAAAGAAAACCAAATGCACCATTCAACTTCTTCCTCTTTCATCTGCTGCTCCCACAATTCAACCTCACAACAGGGAAGAATCTCCCACCAGCTGACACTCAAATTAGCAGTGATGCTAAAGCCCTGCCATTAATGGCCTAACCCACCCCTTCCTGTACACAGCGATAATTCACTATATCTGACCTGGTAAGAACCCAATCATCTAACTCCACCCTCTCTTATTGTGGTCAGACCACCAACCGAACACCCCGATGTGCCAATATTGCCTGCAGGGAGTAATGCTGAGATTTTAATGGCCAGTGTGAATGGAGGGTCACACCCTCAGTGGGAGGTAAGGAAACCAATGAAATGAGTTCCAGCCAGCTGCCTTATCGAGCCTGATATGTGGAAACTAACAGCAAAGCATACCCAGCCTAGTTATCCCTTAAAAATATTCACATGGATGAGAATTTAACAACCACAGATGCTAAGATTTATTTAGGTTAAGTGAGGTTGCATAAGTAATAAGCTACAGAATTAAAAATAATACTTCACCAGTTATGGGTGGCAAGTTGACAGCTTCATCCATTAGAGAGGATATAGGGACTGTCGGAAACCAAACAGACAGTCAAATCCAGCCACCACTGCCCCTGTATCCCACCCTCTTCTTCACATCACTATTTCTATTATGAGCTCCAGTATACTCGATTTGAAATCAGCTTTGGCATGCCCTCAAAGGCTGCTGAGCACAGCTCTGGGTGTGACTGGAGGTCTGTCCCTCCACACAAAAAGGGTGGAACTTGTGGAGAAATCACACAGACACAAAGCCAGAAATCCTAATGGGGAAAGTTGAAATGAATGGATAGCACACACTCCAGCAGCGGCTTAAAGTTACGGCTTATGTTACAAGAGGGACAAAATGATTTTGGAGCCGGTCCTGGTGCTGCTTTGCAACAACAAAGAGCAGACAATGTGTTTATTCCCCAAAAAAGGAAATAGAATGGAGAGCTTACCCTTTTCTAACAACACTGGAGGGACGGGGGGTGGACGCTTTTATGATAAACCAAAACAAGTGACCGGTTTCAATAATAGCGATAAACACTCCAATTAAGTAAACTTAATGTGGTTTACTTTATCAGTTGCATTACACGTGTATTTCAATTATACTGTAAAAGCTGAATTATATTACATTAGCGGTGCTTCTTGTCTATTCTAGGCAATATGAAAGCCGACAGAAAAGTACAGACAATGAGCTGCTGCTTTCTTCTAGTTTCCAGAGTGAAATATACAATAACAGCCTTAGTAGATCCTTGTTTGCATGGATCATGTTCACAGGATGGATTCCTTTCAAAGCTGCGTTGACATTATTCAACTGGTTAACAAATTTGGTCCATTTACCTTGTTTGGAAAAAATATAAACAACAGATTAACAAGAAACATATGCCCTGAAGCCGCGCTTAAAATGTGGGACTGATCACATGACATTATTAACCACTTGGAGGTGCTCTGAATGTGAAAGTTGTAACTGCAGGCCTGCACATGCAGCATCAATCAAAGCCCAGTGAGGCCTCTTTATGTGTTGCAAAATCTGCCATATTGCCCCGAGAGAACATGACATTTCTGATTTTCTGATGTCCAATCAGCTTAAGCCCCTGCATGTTTCACTACTCATTTGCACTTTCACTTTTTGAGACAGTCCACATATGTGTACTCTGCTCCCCCAAGCTACAATCTTCCAGTGAAAGCACAAGAGTGTCACGTCACCACCACTGACCATTCTGACATGATCCAATTTACCTGGCTATGCCCACAGTCACACAAACACACACACGGCCAGCTCATACCAACCTGACGGTGGGTGTGACAGCAGCAAAGTAGACCAGGAGAACACAGAAAGTACTACAGAGGGGAGGAGGAGTGTGTTTCTACATATGAGTGGGTGCTTGCGTAACCGACAGAGAGGCCGAACGCAGGCAGTTTCTGCAGGAGAGAGACGATTAGAGGGTTTTTGTTTACATCTCAAAGCACACAGACCCGAGTTGACCCAACAGCAGAAGAACAATCAGCAGCAGAGATAAAAAAGGAGGTCAGACAACACAGAGTAAACGTATACCCTCACCATCCCTTCTTCCCCCTGGCGCCGGGCCTCACAATGCACTGTGGGAAATGCCCACAATCACTAATGCCCAGTTAGTGCCCCAGGTGCACATAGGCAGAACACAGCTGCTGTCAAACAAGCATGGCAGTGTCTCCAGGAGTCTAACCTCTGGCATGAGCGCCACTTCAAAAGAGCCCTTCTCTACTCTATTTTGATCTATATAAAACTCGAGTAAAAATTCTTTCAGCTGTTTCACGTCTAGATTGAGAAGGCTTGGCAGACATTTCTGCAAAAAGGAAGTGGTTTCATACCAGAGTAAGACTTCAATACTTCCACAACGGGCTAGGAAAACTGAAGAGCTTTCCACAGACAGAAGACAGACACCAGCTGGAATAAACGGCCACAGAGATACAGCATTGTGCTGAGCTGCACTGTCTGATATCTGCTCCTGTGGTCACAGAGCTTGCCCGAGGTCACTGCCTTCCAACAACCATCACACCGCACCTCATCTGTCAACAACTGTGCTCTCACGTGTAAAATTAAACAAAAGATAGCTGTTTGCTTTGCCGTGGACTTTGTGGTTTGCACCGGCGGTTATTTCTAGCCGTTGTCTTATCATCGTGGCAGCTTACATGGACATGAGTCTGGTTTCCTGCACCAGTGCAACCCCCCCCCCCACCCCATCGAGTCTGCACTGCTTCGTGCTAGCAGTAGCTCCATCTGGAATGTCTAAAGGACAGGGGTCACCCATGATCTGACTCTACTTCACTTGGTTCAGGGAACAGTAAGTATTTACCCAACAGAAACTGCAAAATGGTAAGTTCTTTTCATTTCCTGCACACGTTCAAATCTCGTAATATCTACCATATGCTGCGTTACAGACAAAGAAAAGGGCTTTGCCAGCGGAGAGTGGTTTGAAACACCAGGATTGTGTATGGAAACCAGGGAACTAGAAGAAGGAACAGTCAAAGTAAATCTACATGAATGTGTACATATCTTTCATCTCTGTTCCTCTGGAAACATCAATTGAGTCTTTCAAAATAATTGGTTGCATTGTAAAGCACCACAGCATGTTTTGAAGCCATGCATGTAGAGGGTTCAAACGCAACATCTATGCGTCTCTGCCAAGTGGTGTTTTGACATGCTGTACGCTCGGTAAATATCCACAACAGATGTTCTTAAAGTGCTTTAAGGGACCTAACTCTTATCACTTGGTTGCAACTGAGCTCATGCATAAAGTCATTTGTCACAATTTTTCCACGCAAACATAAAATACACCTTGTGCTTCAGATGGTTCTGGTACTGGTTTGAAATTCCAGTGGCAGATAATGCATTAAGATGACAGCCATTCATAGAATAAAATTACCAGTGGAGCAGTGGAATGACGACCTTTACGTGCCAATATTAAAATGATTACTAATAGCAAGTGCAAGCTTAACGGTGGTCATGGATGATGATGGGAGCTTGAAATAATCACACTGACTAAGTGTAGAGCTGAGCGAGGTGGTGAAGTTAAGTTATGAACAGAAAATAGCCTGTGTTCTTGAGTTTAGACTCATATAAAGCAGCACAATAGTGGCTGTGCTGGCTGTAGGTAGTGCAGGGGAGAGGCAGACCTCCTCCTGGCTCCACTGAAAATGGGAGTCTCCTACCCTGATGGCCTGCCAGCTGGCTATCTGCCCAGCGCCTGCCAGGCAGCACACTGCCATTGTCCTTTAGTTGTTTCAGGGTGATCTGAGAATTAAAAAAGAGAGGACAACAGATTTTTCCCTGTTTAGACACACAGAATAAAGAACAACCACCGCGGTAAACAGAGACACACAGTGCACTAAGTTAAAAGATTCAAGCGATGTTGTAAACCTGGCTCAGGATCACGTAGATGGTCCCTGTTGTGATACAAAATTAATGATTTCTGACTAATATGACTAGTGGAATATCGTGTTATTAGAAATGTGACTAGCAGAGCTATCACGCAGCACTTGCTTATATGTCTGATAACATTATGTATCAAGCAGCATTACTATCACACCCAAGGCACACAGGCATAGTTTTAGATGTCACTCTCAGAGCCTACTGAGGTCTTGCAGACTGAAGCTCCTGTATGTTCCCAACAGAAGGAGACCGTGTTTGTTCTTGGCTGCTCCTGCGGAGCCCCACGAACAGAGAGCACTGTGCTGTGGCCCTTCTCCAAAAGGGACCATCTGTCCCCTGAACTTGGCCTAGCCACGCCAGCCTTCGCTGCTATGGTGAGACAGAAAGGGACGTGCAGGGTTGATGTGGCCCAGCAGGCCTCCAGAATAAACCACCACCTATTTCCATCAGCACACATCCCCCCTCTGCTGCCTCCCAGCAGCCCGCTGGTTGTCCCTGCTACCTAGGCACCAATGACAGCCTGTCAGCGGAGCGCACTCTCTCAGGGAAAGGAGGGAAAGAAACGTGGTGAGAAGAGCGTTCTCATCTCGCAAAAGGGAAGCTGTTAAAAGAGTGGCGAGGAGTTCAGATCGAAAGCTCTGAGAATATCCGTGGTTCAGCTCCTCTGCTGAGGTCAGTCAGAGTCCACATTGTCACATTATCACTGAGGAACAGCGCAGCAGAGGAGGGAAGTAGGTGAGCTGTGTGACACTGTTAAGACTGAAAACCTACACACTGACGCACAAACACATACACACATCATTCAGGGAGCAACATTTATACACATGGACCAGCAGTGTGACCTCAGAGTGTGTCAGTGACACGGAGCATCTGTCCCTCCTCTTACTCACTCTAGCTACTCTTTTTTCTTTTCAAAGTTTATTTTTCACACTTGGCCTGGTGTCGCTGACAGAAATCTGGTGTAGGAGAGACGATTTGGAGTCCTGGGCAGCAGCTGGAAGCTCCACGGCTGACACAGAATAAGGTTTAATCAACCGGAGGATGTGAAAGGAACATAACTGTAGGGAGGACAGGAGTAAGTGGATGAATCACTAGTTTATTCACCACACAGGAACCTTCTGCACTGCATCTGCCAGAGACTCAAACTCACAAATTCCTCCTCTGATACACACCACAGGCTAGACCACTCACACATGTCATTGTCTGAAAACTTTCCTCGCTTTATAGAATGCTTATTCTGCAGATAAAAGACAGTAAAACTGGGGGCAAAGTGCATTATTTAGCCTTCACATTTCTTCCCATGAGGCTATTACATGACAACCAACATTAGAGATCAACAGTTGCCATGCTTACCTGATTAAGAGAGTCCTTTTTCATCAGAGCCATAAATCCTAAGAGCACAGGACACAAAGCCCTGTGAGCCACTGTGGTAATGAGCTCACTGTGGAAATGCTATCCAAGTGCATTAAATCCATCAGCCACTTGTTGAGAGAAAGCCGCCACACTTCACAGCAGAAAGCCTCTAAAATAAACAACTCTTCCTTCTGCTCCCTTATCCAATAACTAGTTTGGGGAGGAAATGGCAAAAGATAGAAGAAAAAGAAGGACTGAATAAAGTAAGGAAGACTCTGGCAGCCATCGGGGAGTCAATTTAGCGAAATGCATACAGCTGGCCCTTAATGCACGCGGCCCTCTCTCTCTCCACCCTGTGACAAAGCCACCAACAAAATGAATGAGACTGCAACATTAGCATATGTAAGGGAAAAGTAGGTGGCTGTGCGGGGTGGGGGGAGAAAGACTGTTGGGTGTTGGTGGTTGGGGGGAGGGGTGGACCGTGACATTCAGAACTTCTCTGGCTGACAGGAAGGACAAGAAAAAAAGAGGGGGAAAAGCTATTGTTCCTGGGAAAAGATGCCCAGGTCAAGCCTGTGACCTTCCAAGTTACTTGTGATGGCTGACATTTGGAGCAGCAGGAGATGGAGGAATCCACTTATCCATTTGCTCTCCTATGAACTACAGCTTGATACAAAGGTCTGTCAGACAAACAGAGCTGAGGACCATGACCAACTTAAATATACTGAGATAAGGGGAGACAGACACGACCAGAGAGAGGAACTGCTCTCTTTTCAAAACTGATAATCCCTCTAGCCACATGCCATATGCTGAGCGTGCATATTTTTACCTTCATCAGCAGAGGCCAGAGCAACACATAGGAGGGAGGATGGGAGGGGAGAGGTTGCAATGCTCCCAAAGGAAAGAAAAATGTATGAAAAAGAAGGACTTCATCTCTGCAGGATGCTTTTCTCTGGTCCTTCACTGCAAACAGCTGTGGGTTTAAGGGCCTACATACACACCAAGCCAAAGAGCTAGCACCAACAAAGACTGACTGCCGTGTGTTTAAGTGCAGCTTTTTATCAGAAGATGCGAAGTAATGCATCAAAGGCTACAGCTGACAGCAAGCTGACCACTAACATTCATGTACAATCAGCGCCCACATGGCAAGAAATACTAAGTAAGTGGTCTATTTAAAAGTTGCATTGGGCACCACAAATGTTTGCATGGCTAAGATATGAGCCCTCGTTGTGCCAGGTCCTTAACTTGTAAAAGTAAAGAAGAAAAAAACCACAGAAACGCACTAGTGAATACAACTACCTGCTAGGTGGATCAGCTGATGCCAAAGATAGAATGGTCGGACTTTATAGTTGGGGTTTCAACTCTTGTTGGATTAGACACACAGACCTCTGAGCAGTGAGTTCCTCTTATGCAAACGCTGGTCAGCTGGCTGTATCCTGTTGTCCCTGTGGTGTTCAAAATCAACATTTAACAGAAGATGTCAGGCAAGATTAGCCCGTGTCAGCTGTCATTAGACGTGTTTGATCAGTTGCTGTTTGCTGACACTAGTTGCTTGAGGTCCGTTTGTTGTGTCTTGGCCCCAAGTTGGAGTTACTGGAGCAGACTTGTGACTGCCAGGGTTTGTGGTCAAAATCAGTGAAGCAGTTAGTTAAATGTGGGTGTGGAGACCAATAAAACCCTCCTCAACATCCAGTGAGACACCTCTAAGCAAGGCATTTTTAATTACTGGAGAGGAGCTGCTTGATGGCCAATGTGAAAAAAGAGCACTGAGCATGTTATTTCTGTGGAAGTTAACATTCCTTGGACACATAAAGGCTAAATAAAGAACAACTCTGCGAGGTAATTGAGTTTTGATGATATATCTCCCCTCTTGTATAGTGCGACATAATTGAATTTCAGGGAGCTTAATTGGAAAAACACTGAACAGTGTCATTCTAACCACTTCCTGATGGTTGCTTTGCTCTGTCTGCTTCTGGTTGGAGGTAGGAGCATGTTAATAGCAGGAAATGACAGACTTTAATCAAGTTGAATGAATGGCAGCAAGTACAGGTCTGTGTGCCACAATCTACTTTGATCTAGCCTCTGCAGGCAGGTTCTCAGCTTTGATTTGAGTTGAGGGGAAGGAAAGAGTTTTATTTGAAGAGTGGGAAGCCCCAGGAGGTAACACTTAGGACTTCTTGTCACTGCATCCCAGCAAACAGACAAACTATTCATCAGCCTACACACATGTGCAGCAGGGCCTGTGGAGAAACACACAATCCCACAAACACGGCTCGTTTGCACATGGACGACCGGGTCCGATGGGTAATTTACATACCAAGGGTAGTCATTACACAAACGGATACACATGCTGGACGACCTACATTCACAAACACTGGAAAAACATCTTTCACAACTCATCTTTCAAATGCTGTAAAGAGTTTTGACTCAGTCAAAGAAACACACAACCCTTTGAGGACTCAAGTAACTTGTATTTCTGTATGTACTTAAATACTTTTAGAGGATTGTTTTTCTTGTCAAACCTAAGGGTGCAAATTCACACAGAAAATTAGATTATTTAGCTTGCAACTAAACTAGCCTGACACTGTCCAAATTTAAAACAAAAAAATCTCTACAGTCCACTCATTAATATTTATTCATTTCATTTCATTTCATTTCATTTTAATATTTAATATCTCTTGTTGTTGTTACAGGGGTAACTAGGGGTCCACTAGGGGACATTAAATAATCCAGCAGGACCGAGAGGCACCTGTATCTGCTTAGATTGAGCCCTCTTTCAGGAGTGTGTGACGATAGCTAGGCATGTGATACATTTGCTGTCCAGTATTTTTAGTCCTGCTGATAACGGCATGCTGTGGCAAGGCAAGTTTCCCCTCAGTTATGCGGAGTGGGAGAGAAGTTGTCGAGGGAAATGGCCTGTTCCTCCTGCGGAGAGGAATGAGGGAACAGCAGCTGGTAGGCAACAGGCAGACACAGCATCTCTGAATGTCACTGTCCTGTCCTCCCCCCTCTCTCTGTCTCGCTTCCTGTCTCTCCCTCTCTGTCCCCACCTTCTCTCCTCCTCTCAGTTTGTTCTGTATCTGTTGTCTGAATTCATCAGAGAGCAAGACTTGAAGCTGCCTCCACTATCCTCCCATGCCACTCCATTAGGAAGAGAGTGAAAGAGAAGGGGGTAGTGGGCACATGAGGTGAGGGGGTGGAGAGTAAATAGTGGCTTCGCATCCCTCTATGTTGTTGCTAGGCAACTTTTTTCCTGCATATGACAGCCTTGAGTGACAGCAGACCTCCCTACAGAACAAAGAAGGAGGGAAAGCAGAGGAGCAGAGAGCAGCACAGAGATGAGTGGTGATCTGGTGAGAACGACTGACTCATTGTGGCTGGGTTGCAAGCGACACAAAATTATTAGTCTAGAAAAAAGGTGAACCTAGGAGATCTTGGGTGTGCTTCTAGTTTTCGCTGTTTTCTTTACAATTACTGGATAATTTTATTTTTCCCAAATAGAAAAAGGAAAAACAACTCTGTGATGACTGCCCATGGTGATATGCCACTGGTAACAGTGGCTACCAAATCATTTCAAGGGATCAAGAGCCTGAAAAGTGGATTCACTGGTAAAAACTATTTTATCTCTGTTCACGCCTGATAAAGTAAACTTAATTTCTGTCGCTGTAATCACACTGCAGGGCAAACCAATGGATTAATTTTTGAACACTACAACATAGCCACTGGCACTATGAGGTTGTCTTCAGTAATTAAGTGCTTATCCATGTCTCGTTTATATTTTGCAGTTTTGCACATGCTCTTTCATTACCTATGAACATATGATTAGGATCAGTAAGAAACTCCTGGGGCACAGTACCAGCGCTACCACCACAACCTACAAACTATACTTTGGCAAAAGTTGGCAGACACCAATAGTTCCGGCTCAGCACATTTTGTGCGCAGCACAGATGACGTGCTCCATCCATAGGGCACATAATAAGGGTTCTTGACGATTGCAGGGGCTAAAATTAGCACGTGAATAATAATCACTGGCCAGAGAGCTGCTTTTCATTGGAAGTTTGGCAGGGGAGAGTGTGCTGGATGCCAGATCAGGGGTGCTGCTCTATGGATGTCTGCAGAGGGAGCAGGCAGTCAGGAAGCAAAGGAAAGTTGACACTGGAAACCATATTGTTAACAGCAGTATGGGCAAAGTTGCCAGTGCTTCTAGATGAACATGTAGAATGCCAGATGCCTGCACCGTGGCTGGCTAGACAAGTGGAAAACAAGGCTACAAACAAACAAGCAGTGGAACAATGGTTACATTCATAAAGACATCAACCTGTTGACATATTGACATAAGTGCGGCAAGTGAGAGTCTCATACACACAACAAGGAAGGGGAAAAAGAAAGACTGTATTCACAACACTGTACAGGATCTAGATACCAAAATAACAATAACAACAGGAAGTGAAGTGAAGGCCATCTGGAGCATATGTTCCAGTGCAGCTACTTCCTCCTGTAATTAATGAAGTTCTCCAAAGGGATCGGTCTGATTAAGTGAAAACTCTTCTTATTCTCCACAGGCTGTGTTTTCAGAGCTCAGAGAGAAATGGCTCGGACAGAATTCCTGAGAACTAGGCGGCCCTGGTTTGTCATGCAGCTGGCATCTCTTTTATGGAGTCACTTTCAAAGCCTTTCCCCCTACAAGTGGCATCAAAAACATCTGTTCCCAGCGCAGCCACCCACATGAGAGATTGCCCAGTCCTGGCAGGATGGCCTGCAGATGTAGGCATGCAAATGTACATGTAAAACCCCAGACAGCCACATTGTGACAGTTAAGACAACAGTGGAAGTCACAAAGGGGGCAGGAGAGGGAAGAAGGAAAAGATAAATATAGAGACGGAGAAATAATGGCTATACTGGAAGGTAAACATGACTCAAAAGTACAATGAACAGAGGGAGAAACCTGAATAACAAGAGATAATAGGTTATTGCAGAGGATAAGGAGTGCAATAACTAGTAATTTCAGCTAATGTCTCATGGCTGTATTGAACAACGTGCAGTGGTTCTTACAAAATCCCAGGCTGAGGACCTCACTGACCTCCATCCTGTTCAGAGCAGTCATGTTGGAAGAGGAGCTCAGTAATGTCTGATGAAGTAGCAGAAGGACAGCTATATTAAGGTCGCTGTGTTCAGGGTGTAGGAGCTGCCTTAAATGTGCACTCCACTAGTGCTCATAGCAGTGTAAAACACTGTGCATCATTAAGGGAAGTGTGCTTAAGTACTGTCCACGGCCCAGTAAAGAGACTGCTAGTGGGGGGAGAGTGGATAGAGGGAGGCATTGGGAAATGGTCCGAGTTATTTCCATTCCCTCAGCCCGTTTATGGAAACATTATGGGAGCAAGGTTCAGTTCTCACGGAGGAGGAAAGGACTCGGGAAGCAAGAGTGAGAGACAGGAGAAAGTGAAGGAGGGAGTGAAAGAGAAAAAGGCGGAGGGACTGTAGAAATGCTGCTTTTAGCTGTTTTCTCTGGAAAAGACCTTGCTCTGTGTGTGTCCTTCATTGTGTGTTTCCCCCTCTGGCAAAGGCCACAAAAGCCTCCATTTATCTATCCTGAGCATCTAGCCTTATTGAGGAAAGGCCCTGAAAGGCGGGCAGCCATCACATGTGCCAGGGTGACATGGCTTTTCCCTTGTTAACACTTTAGTCTTGCACCCAGAGTGCACCCAACACAATCTCCACCGGAGTGAGGGATTACTCCTGCCGACAAACAGGGGAGAAAAAGAAATAGTACATCTGTTCTATATATTTGCATTTCTTTGGTTGAATCACAATGCACCACTTGACTCGATGGAAGGCGAACATTCTCAGTCAGGCGTGAGAAACCCACCCCATCAATGAGGCCTTTTTCCACCCTTTGGTTTCTTTAACCGGGGTAACAGCACATCACAAGGAGCAGCTTGCACAAAACACAATCTGTCAACTTGGAGGCAGACGGGGCCAGTTTATTCATGATTCGCTCTCATCAGTTTCTATTTACTCAGTGTTCTTGGGGATAGAAAGGGGACCAAGTGCAATTTTAGGACATCGCAATGTGTGCTATTCAGCAATCTGCAGCTCTAATTGCAGAGTGAGAGGAATTTTCTACATCTCTAGCATTGAGGCACAACAGCTGCAGCTGGCATGGCATGCGGTGGGTGTGTTTAAGGGAGGTGTGGCGGCTAAAAGGGTGTCAAAGACTAACCTCCCACTGAGTGCCACCCACACACGTGTGCACTTGTGCATAAAACACACAGTGTTACATGCACAGAAACACACACAATCACACAGTATGCTCTTGTCTCCATGTAAAGATTAATAATCCTAATGACATACCAGAGCACCAGGGGAAATACTGCGCTCTAAAATTTGCTTCCCTCTCTACTGCCACTCATCAGCACATCCTTGATCTCGCTGATTTAGAGAGGAGTCAGCTGCCTTAAGAAGAAAAAAAATATCTTCCAACACATACAGTACATACGCGCATCTCATTCCTCCAGTCAGCTGGCCATCATCATCTCCTGCTACGTATCTGTGAACACACGCACCTACACGGTACATAAACTATTAAAAAGTATGTTGAGAGGACGCAGGGATATTAATCCTCTCCCTTTGCCTTCATGTCTTCTCCCCAGACTTGTTCCCACCTCTGTACAGCACCATCCTACCATCCCCCTTTCTGAATGCTAAATAGGGGAAAAGTGTCCAGGGAGATGAGTACAGATGAATTCATTCCTTCCACCAGGAGCCAAGTGCACTGATCTGACCTGGCATGAGGGCCCCCAGTGATCGAGTGACCTCTGACCTTAAAAACTGATCGAGGTCAACGATCTGATGAGGTGCTCTTATGAAGGGGGAAGGGGAGTGTGCGAAGAACGGGGGTGGGTGAAAAATGTCGGAGTACGGTTGTATTGCACACTGCAGCATTTCCTTAGAGACCTCACTGGCAAATGCACACGGAAGTCCATTGACATTAATATTTATGCAATTCAGAATGACATAAAGAGAGAGCTGGAGTTGGGTCTTTAAATGCACTTGTACCTAACTCAAGAAGAGATCAGGCGCAATATGAAAAATGTTCACAGGAAGGTGTCTGGCCTTAATCACAGAGCTGGCCAGACTGTATAACAGAATACCAAATAAGCAGAGATTTCCTTATTCCTCATTTCCTTATCTCTAAACTGCAGCTGTCTGTGAAGAATGTCACCAAGATGGCAGCATTTAGAGGAAGCACCAGCCACTGGCAGCTGTACAACATGCACTCAGGGTCACCAACCCGACAGAATCAAGAAGCAAGTCTTTGCTTTAATTTAGGTAGATTGCAAACACAGTGTTATATCCAGCAGGGTTTGGTAAGATGGACGACTCCCAGAGGCTGTTGCTATAAATAAGATCTTAGTCAAACTTCCTGGTTAATGAGAAGGACAAAAAGTCCTTTAGCACTTTCTTGGAGTCTGCTGGGTGTGTGCATCTGACCTTGAAACAGCACCTCAGAAATATGAAATATTTGAATTCTCAACATCATGATCACATTATGATCGTCCCTAAAGCCACAGACAGCATGCAGCATTAAATCAATAACAAACACAGTCTTCCAGTATGGTGGGAAAATGTTTGCAAACCTATCGTACTCCACATGGTAAACCAAGCCACGGGCATGTTGTTGATTCTGCAGTGCAAAGACGAAAACACTGAGGTGACAAAGCAATGGTGAAGCAGCAGTCCATGAAGTCAACAAATGGTGCAGTTTGGACCAACCAGGGAATTGGCTGTTTCAACAGAGGAAGGTCCCCTAAGGGACCCCAGTCTCAGACTGTCTTTACGTGAAAATTTAACAAAATGACAGGAAACAATTAACCTGCACTCGTTTCTCTCTTGACACCCCCACTGAAAAAGTCAAATGTCACCAGCTGGGAGAATGGATCTTCGTGTGTGACCTGATGAGAATCTGTGTGTTTACAAGCACTTAACTAACCCAATTATTGTTAGCTTGCTGCTTTAACCTGATTTATTTAGAGTTGTGTAAATGAGGATATGTTTCCGTAACCGGGGTGGGGAACTGGGAGAAATCTGGTTATCTCGGGAAGATTTCTGTTAGGGAGACCAGAATTTTACTTCTATATTCACCACCTCCACAAAAGTAAATATAAAGTAGAAGTATGACCTTTCTGAAATTCTTCTATATCAACCAAACCTGAAAATTATAGGATTTGTAGAAGCACAACTCACAACAGAACTGTTGGATCGCATCAGATTGTACCAGAGTCTCTAACTGAAGTGGCCGTAGAGTCTACATACATACTGTTTTAATTATTATGCGTATACGCATTATAAGGGAAAAGTCATGCCAGCTGTTGAAGCAATATGGAGAAACGATAACACCAAACTTTAAACTTTCATTACGTACATTAAAGTAAACATACTACAAAGTAAAATCCATCAACAAGTTGGAGGCTTAGTGTGACCTCTGACCTTCGGTGTTTGTTTGCTCTACCTAAACACAGATTATCCTGAGACAGATGAGAACAGTGTAATTATACAGCTGCTCCTGTGGTTAGATATACAGCACCTGGCTGTGTATCCAGCAGTTGTGTGTTCATTGTGTTTTGGCTCGAGCCCACACAGCTCAGTGCTGAACTGTATGTGGCCCTACAGTCCTGTTTACATTTCAGAGAGGTTCTGTGGGCTTCCAGTAAACATAGCCTGGGGAAGGTAAGCGCTGAATGAACACACAGGGTGGCTGCTATAGGCATTGTAAGAATTACTTGCCCAGAGAGCTCTTGTTGAGAACCTAACATAGTGTCTGGGACACTGTTTGCCTCGCTGTGTTATGTAATCTCCTTTTCCTTTGCTCCTTCTTCTTTTAAGGCAGTAAACCCATATAAAGGCTAGCATTCAGTGTCAAACGTGCTGCCCCTCTAGCTCCGGAGCCCACAGCGTCCCACCCCCTGTGGCTAACCTCTAAATGTCCACAGAAGCTCTCAATACACTTCAGCGGAGGGTGGGGGGTTGGGGGGTTGATCTCCTTCACATTGACAGACAGTGCGATTACAGAAGCAAGAGAAAAGAAAAAAGAAAATCAGGCCACTGTCACTCCAGATCATTATCCTCTGTCGACAGCCTTTACAAATCGCATAAAAGGAAGGCTAGTCAAAATGATGTTGCAAAGAAAGAGGGGGGAAAAAAACAAGCGAGATGGAATATACTACTCTAGCTTCGAATTAGCTCTGCTTGGCTGGGCCGGTGCTCCTTAAACACATCATACCGCTGCTGTAGCAGCCCCGAGTACAAGGAAAGGCCAGACTGACTGCCAGGCCTGCACAGTTCAGCTCCTCTCGGCTTTAGCCTTCCCTTCCACTTTGTGTAAAAAGGGTTTTCCATACACACCAGTAACTCCAGTATCTCTGGCTTGTCTAAAATAGTTTAAGACGACTATGTCTTTGCTAACAGCAAGTTACAAGAATAGGCCAAAGGCAACATCATGTACAGGCATTTTTGTGCTTCAGTAAGTGGATACAAAAGCTACATAGTTATGTCCTGGTTTAATGGTGTGCATAATTCAAAAGTACAATCTGAACTCAACTCCAAGAGACAAAATATTTATATTTCAAGGGTATTGAAGGAGAGTATAATGTTTATTTTACCCAAATGAAGCTGTAGCAAGTGAAAAAAAGCTTCTTGGAGGAATGCTATAATGCGTCGGATATCCTCTAGCCAGCACTTGACAGCTTGTCGCTGCTGTCAAATGAAAAAAATAACACAACCAGAATAATACATGGAGTCACACCACTTTGAAGTACACACGGAAAAATAAAACTGCAAACGGCCAAAGTTTGGTCATAGTTCTGGGATTCCCAGTATAAACCACATTTATTCACTAAACTAAACTCATTATCATCTGATTAATGGATCAGTGGAAACACAAACAAGAATAACAACCTAATATGTTTCGTCAGCGCTTTTAAAAACACAATGACAGACTACAGCCCATGACTAGGCTTTCTAATTTGTCTCATGTCAGTGGGCTGGCAACATGAAAGGAACCAACAAGAAAAAAACAGACACTTTCTCACAATTGATAAAAGGCTGTTTAGGGAAAAGTTCCTTCCTGTAAAAAGGCTGATAACCAGAAATCTGGAACATTCCCCTCGCTACTGTACACAGAGCAGTAGAGGCAACCTTACAAAACACAAAACAGCCTCTGTTAAACAGCATAGAGTGGTGTAATCCAATTCTTTCACTCTTAGATCCTTAAATTCTTTATGTTTTAAGTAAAAACTGCTTAAGGAAACTGCTTTACAGTGTACAGTGTAATATCTATTGAAGCAGTCCTGCTGGTAATTTAGGCTAAATTGAATTTCGACACAACCTCTGGCTCAACAACAGCGTGGAAGCACTGCAGTGCACTGGTGAGGTTAAGTGAAGGATACTGGCTCCAGCAGCAACGCCTCAACGACTCACACACACGCGCACTCCCGCAAACACTAAAGCTGAGCACTTTATGGCACATCTGTCACGGCTCTGCTCCATTTGACTTGTTAATTACAATCAACCTCTATCAGAAACAAGTCAGCGTACTTTTATGCTTCAAAACAACTCATCCGATGGCTATTTGCTCCTTGGCTTACCCAGGGTCAATTTGACAGTCAAGGGCGCAGATGTTTGCATGGGGGGAGAACTGGCCTATATTTTATGACTACAAGTCCAGGTACTTTAAAGGACTACAACATAGCTAAGATGAATCAAACAGATATTAGGAAATAAATTATCCTGTGGATAATACTGAGAAATACACAAGTAAACCAAAAAAAATCACAATGTAAATCCATTCATCCATCCTGTTCGACAATCAAACTCAACCCTCCATTCATTCATTCATTTATTATTGCTACTGACAGATCATTGTTGTTTGAGCAGGGCTCGTCTTACATCTTTCCAGTTTTATATTATGTATATTTATTTTTGTATAATATGGGTGATTCTGAAGTCCCATGCCATCGAGCTTTACGAAGGTGGTGTGATGAACAGATAGAGGCACAGAGAGATAGAGAAAGTCTACTGAAGTTGTAATGGCATGCAGTCCAGACTCACCCACACCCAATCATTTCTGTCTATTCAGACGGGCCCTTTCTTTTTCGGTACAGTAGGAAGGAGGTATGCACACCGGCACTAAACCAAATCCCTTCTTATCTCCCATTGGAGGTTGGCTGCGACCACAGAGGTCAGCTGTCCCGATTGTCTGGGCCCGCTGAGGGGAACACAGACTGAGTTAACCCCATGGGTCACGACTGGTCCTTGGACTCAGTGGCAATCGGGTTAATGACTGGCCAGCACTCATTCTCTCCATTGTGGCCCATTGACAGACACGTAGACAAAACACGTAAGGAGGGTCAGCAACTTTCGGTGGCCTTTTCCCCAACATTCCTGATATGGACACTAATGAGTCCCTAAGGGAACACGAGGTGCAGACATAATTCATCTTGGCAAGACATATTATCCTATATGCTTGACTATTGCAAATCCATAATGCATGAACATGATGTTTTTTGGAGTGACACTGTTAAATGACTGGCTTGGTGAAACAAAGAATACTGTGCTATTTGCACTCTGTCAAGAGAGGAAAAGAAATGGCTGAATAAAAACTATTGTGAGTTCACACCAGGAACAGGACTAATGGATTAAGTCCAAAGCCTGAAGATTCTAGTCACATCCTTTTTACTATTTCACTTAATGATCAAACCCAATGAAAATGTCCCATTATTTAAACTCAGAATGGCTAACCAGTTGAGGCGGGTTTATGCGTGAACGATTTTAAAAATCTTTGGTAATTATGACAATGATGTCCTCCTTTATAAACTGAGATGACCCACATTTCACTATTGTGTCTGAGATCAAAAGGATTATCTCCAGGATTAATGATTTTTCTTTCAGATGGAAAACATCTTAGAGTTACATCTGTGTTGACTGTGAGGGCTACAACTGTAAGCCGCCGCCATACAGTTAAGATCATATGCAGCTCCGTCTGTGTGGAGCTTAGTCCAGAAAATCATGTGGGGTTTCAAAAGGTCATCAATAAAAAGGTCCAAGCTGGTCTAAGCTGGTCATATGATTTTGTTGTCATGACTAGTGACACAGTAGTAATGTCTGTAGCTTGGATATAATGTAATACATCATTGTATATTCACCATCTGCACTGAGATAAAAGAGGTTTCAAAACAGCTGTAATAAGGATATAGGGAAGCATACTGTGTATTATCCGCGGTGGCTCTGGCTGAAGTTATCAGATGCCTAATCTTTTCCATAATTGGTCTTCCTATGCATGAGCCAGTGGTGAGGGCAGAGCTGGTCTTCACAGAGCTCCAACCTTTACTCTCCCCTCTGCCCAAGACATACCACCTCCTCCTCAGTCTTCCAGCATCTCGGCTGTGTGTCACCAGAGGTTGGCACGGTCAGCATTTGACTTCTGTCACTATACCATCTGCTCCATCCAGCTACTTCCCTTCCAGCCATGACACTGCTTTTTCACTCAAATGTGCCCAGAATGACAGCAAAGCCACTGGATATGTGGCAAGAGGATGGGAAATTAAAGAGCAGAACAGATACTTACAAGACGCAAGGGATGTGCTGGTGGAGCAGCTATTTTAAGACAATGGCATTTACCATTAACATCGACTCCTGAATAAGATATCCGTGAAAATGTTCAACTGATCCATTTCCCCTTTAAAACCATGAAAGTAAGTACATATGTAATGCAGAAATCCTTTTGTTAAATGCCTTTAAATGGCAAGTGCTATATCTAACCAAACACAGCGTCCATCTGCTACTAATCTACTATATCTCCTCTGAGGTTTAACCACATCAGTATGGTCAGATTAACATACATCTACTAGACACAAATAAATAAACAAGCGCAGCAGCACACAAGGGCACCAATCCACATATGTCCTAAAGAAATGCTCCTCGGGCCATAACGTCTCATTTGTGCATTTTACATAAAGCGTGGAAATATTGTGCTGGAAGGATTGCTGGCATCTTCCCGTGTTTCCCTGGAATAAATGCTGACATACGGCAAGGCCTGAGCAAGCTGTTAAACATGCCGTCTTGAGGCTATTGCACTGATTACACATGAGAAGGAGTATAATGTACAGAGCAGATACAAACGATGAATGACCCTAACAGACCCCAACAGGCTGACATCAGAGCAGTTGAAGTCACAGGATCCTATGGTGTGTTTCAGCCTTCTTCAGAGAATCATATGGAGGCTTTATTGTTACTTTTTAACCCCGAAGCAGCAGGAAGTACAGCTGCACAGATGATCATTAACGTTACTAATCTAACTGAAAAGACAAACTTCTTTCAGCCCTTGTCTGTACTGTACACACTACAAACACTGCTCAGCAAACCACCCACTTCCACAACAAACAGAACCCTTGTGGAACACGGGGATGAACTCATAAAAAAACATCAACCTAATGACGGCATCTGTGCTTTCCCTGACGGTGATGAGTGGGCTTAAATCCTTCCATAAATCCAGACTGCTATCAAAACAAAGGCTGACAAAAAGACGGGGAGAAAATCTGGCTCTCACAACAGGAGCAGGCAGCATGTGATCCCCTGTCTGCTGGTTGGTTGGTTTTGAAGCAACAGGATTTGGTCAGGAGGCCTATTGTGACTCCTGGCTACCCAGCCAGCCAGCCAGCCAGCCGGCCGGTCAGCCAGCACAGACCAGACCAGGTTTCCTGATCCTCATCACATGCGTGGGGTGTGGAAACGGTTGAGGGGGGGGCACCACATGGTTTGGCATGCTTCCGTGGTACAATAAGGAGAAATGCATCACCCCTAACAAATGCGGTCTGGTTTTTTTTCCCCCTTTATACTGTTCTCCAAATCATGACTAGTCAGCACACCGGCAGCAAAGCAGCGTGGGAACACAGACAAACACAGGCAAAGAGCAGGAGATAGAGGCGGGCGCACTAGGGGACTGTTGTAACAAGGAGACTGAAATCAGCCACTGCTGTTAAGTAATTTCCCAAACCTAAAGAACTCCCCCCATCTGTGTGTGTTATGGTAATATCTTTACAGACCATTTCCGTTTCACAAACACAACATAACAGCTGTAACTCTAGTGGGGCGTCTCCAAGCCCACTAGGTCAGAAGACATCCTAACCAGCTCTGCAATGATAACAACTGCATATGGCCTGTGGGCATATCACAGGAAGCCGTTCCTCTGCCAATCCTGACAGGTGCCTTATTGTTCAGCTGAGCACACATTGTGCACATAACTTTATTTTGAAAGACATATCTATCCGGCTCAATTACCCATTGTCTGGTTAGCCATGCAGAAAGCGCTGTTAGAAATAGATGAGAACATATTTCTTCTTCAGGGCCCAGTCTGCGCCCTATTGAAGGCAGAAGGCAACAGATCTCTATTCAAGCTAAGATTGAAAGACTTTCCATGGCACTGTCATTATCATGGCAGCTGAATAGGTCTCTCTCTAGGAGTGTGCTGCAGGCTGTGGGTGCAATGGGGTACCCAGGCAGCCTCATTTTCATCTACATTAGGAAGGATTTTGTCTTTAATCTAGCTTTCATCTGTCTAGAAGAAAGCCTGCCTTCCCTTCCTTAATGTAACAAAAACATTGAATTTCCAACAGAAAATTCAACAAGGTAGGAAATCAAACAAAACACTGTAAATTAAAGATCACATATGTCACGTACATAATGAGGAAAGGCATAAATCTAAACTCAGTTGGTTCACTAATAAAAAATGTTGATGGCAGAGAAAAAGAGCAAATTAATGGGGTTGTTTTCTTTTGCTTTTGTGCACAATAATAGCAAATTATCCACACATCACTACAGATGTCTTTATGTCTATTCAGGAAAGTGGCCAGTTGAGAAATTGCCTTCCTGATGTGCAGAGCTATGACAGCTGAACTTAAGCCAAGCATTTTTGGCGTTAAGGGAAAATATGTTAAATGTTATACCAGGCCATCAACATACTGAAGCCATCTTAAAACACTCCTGTGCCTACTTACTTCGGCGCAGCCCCACAGAAAACTAATCTTTCCCAGACATAAAATCCTGTGAAAATAATGGTGTCTTATTGATTTTTAACGCTCCAGGAGCAGAGAAGTCTTTATGCCTGATCTGTTCATAAGGGAGCTGTGAAGCTGAGAGGACACAAATCCAGTGCACTGAAAATTAAACAATGGAAAGTTACATTTACACTCGTGAGCACCTTGTTGTTGTGTCTGCAGCTTGCCAAGAGCAAAGGAATGGGCCTATTTGTTTCCCTTTATTGGGAAGTTAGTTATTGTGTAGGCTAAACTTCCTGCAGGAAGACTGCAAAAGGATATGGTGCTAGAAGACAAACAACGTCTCACTTGTTTACTCTCCCAGTGAGGTATACAGTACACTGTATGTTGATTAGGCCACAGGAGCAGCCAGTAATAAAGATTGTGCATGCTGTGTTTAAGCAGCCTGCCAGATATTATTTATGGAGAATCCAAACAACTCTCATGTTAGTGGAAATAGCTCTTTGTCTGGAGATAGAGACAAGCTCCCACTACTGCAAAAAGTAGAGATAAACCCACAACACAAACAGCAAAGCACAGTAGAGTGTGTGACCATTACTTACATTAATTTAAAAAAAAATAATATTCCTGTCTGGGATCCCCATAACAATTAATTATGGCCTTTAAGGCTCTAACTGTGGGTTTCACCTACAGTGGCCAATAGAAGGCTTTATTACCCATGACCAGTTGGACAATGATGCCTTTATCGCCCCCCACCGTTTTCATGGAAGCACTCCACTGAACGCATTCATTCAAAAATATTTCTGTGCAAATCCAGTCCAATTACCCACACCCAGCACGCGCGCGCACGCAGCCACCGCCACTGCCAAAAATATACGACGTCAACGTGTAATATCATTAACGGAAAAAAAAATATTCTTATAACGCAAGGCTGAAATGATGTGGCCTGCTTTCAGAAACATAATTGTAAAATTAAATGTATTTTGCATTGAATTTGTTCTACGTGTGTGTGTGTGTGTGTGTGTGTGTGTGTGGTTAGCGCGCTCCTTATTCAAATGACAAACAAACGCGAGTCAAGTGAGCAGCACCGTAGCTTACACCATACACTTCATAAATAGACATAGATAGGCTGGGCTATTCATAGGATACTGCTGAAACATCACACCACCCAGTTCCTTTATGTTTGTCTCTGGAATTACATCTACTTCGGTGCCTGAAAGTAACTTTGTCTTTTGTGTCCACTATCACCATCGATATGCCAGTGAGTTCCTACGCCTTTCGCTCCTCTCACTGTGTGTAGCGCTCCCCACTTTCAGCTACACGCTCTACTTTTTACTTTGTTGGTCGGCACGGAAGAGAAAAACACACACACATGCGGGTCTTACCTTTAAGTGTGAGCGGTGGCCTGGCCAGGCTGCAGGGTTGTTAACGTTGTCACTTATCCGTAAAAAAGGGTAAAACCAGTTGAAGCCGCGGTAGTCGCTCTCACATCTCTCTCTCTGTCAGTCTCAGCCTCCAGACTGAAGTAGCACGGACCATAGCGATATCCATCCAGCACCTATCTCCGTGATGACAACACGCAAGGAAAGAGACTCCGCCCACCCGACGCTCGGACAAACTCTCTGCCGTTCACCCCTGAACACTCTTATATATCATGATCAACTATTAGTAGGTTGATATCGAAAGGGTGGCGCTCAGACCGATGTCCACTACAGGCCAAAGGTGAGTAATGACCCTGCTATTTAAATAGGCACAGTGGCCTTGTTGCCATTCACCATAAGACTATTTTAGTCTATAAGCCCAATAAGCCCTACAGTGGCACCATCTGGTGAACTGCAGAAAAGTTTCTCTCCCAAACTGTACCTTAATAAATTATTACTGTTATTTCCACTTGACCTGTGCTTGTTATGTTTCGTGTTTTCGTGTCCCCTACTTCCCATTTTCAGTTGTTATTTTTTCTGTTTTCCCTCGTTTAAATTTTAAAACAGGCATACGCATTTAGGATGCCTGTATCTACAAATAAAAACAATACCCCATTTGTTGAAATATAACAACAAGGATGCACTCTTACTGGTATTTAATTCATTTTAAAATTAGCACCTCTTAAACTACGTTGCCCACAGACCCCGGGGCATGCTGTGACGTAAAATGCTGGCGACAGCTTGTTTCCATGGAGCCGACAGAAGCTAAAGGCTGGAGTTTTCAGATTAGCTAACAGCTAAAAGGTTAGTTAGCGCGTCGTTTTATAGTTGTCTCGTGGATTTCACGATGTCAGAGCGACAAAATTTCGACAATAACGAGACTCTGTTTTCGTTTGAGCTTCTGGTGGAATGTATCCGAATCGAGACAGGAAGTAACGTTTCCGACGAGCTGGCTCTCGGAGTGCGGCTGCTGGATTTTCCAACGCTGCTCATTTACCAGCCTCAGCAGAGCAGCGACGGCATTAACCAACAAGGACAGCATAGAGGAAAACGACCAGGGGAATACACCTTTAACAGGGGCAAGTCTTGTTTCTTTAAAATGACCCTGAACTCACTGCACACCCAGCTCTCTAACAGCCCCCTTTATGCAATGGTGTTGGATGTGAAAGAGGAGATTCCGAAATTAGTTGGCACCTCACTCATCTCACTGGCTAACGTGATGGTCAGGATCTGGCAGGATGTGACTGAACGGGGTGCCTCTACTCCCTCGTCTCATGGTGAAAGGGGGCACGTTGGAATATGCAACCTTACAGGGGAGAGAATCGGATCAATTTCCCTTAGCTATAAACTGCTAAGTCTGGGAGTCAGTTTACTGCCACATATCACAGACAGCAGGGGTCTTAAAGGCATCAGTGCACATGGAGAAAATGAAAATACCAAGGGAAAAACCATATCTACAGAATTATTACCTCTTGACTGTGGGAATGTTGGTTTGCCGACACTGGACAAGACTGATGTTAGCAGAAACATTCAAAACAACAAACCATCAAATGAGATTACCTTAATAAATGAGGAAAGACAGAACAGTGGAGTTTGTGTCGCCATGCAGACTGCACACAAGCCAAACAGCCAAATGCCTCAGACACTTGCACAAGCTGAAAACAGTTTTGAAGAAGATTTAAACACATTTTGTCCTCCACATCTCTTCTTCAGTAATTCTGCAGAGGAAAGACACAGAAATGAAGGTGGAGATTGCAAATTACTCAATCTAGACTTAGAGGCTTTTACATATGAAGACGCATATTCAGAGGACGAGGTGTCTGAAAATAAAATTGAAGATACAAGTTCTCTGATGATGAATCAGAGAGTAGGACATGGTGTAAAAATATCGACAGAGCAGGAAACAAGTGGGGCGACTTTAAATGTCCTCGGGGAAGCTTTACAACAGTTGCCTCTTCTGAATGCTCTTCTTGTTGAGTTGTCACAGTTGAACAACCAGAACCCAACCCAGCCGTTGTCTATTCATCCCAATCTATCTTGGATTTACAGGCCTGCCTCCATAGAGCCTTTAGCTGATTGTGGTTACACGGCAAAAAAGGCACAAACTAAGAAAACCAGACAGGGGACTAGCCCCCATTTAAAGCATTTCCATTCCCCCAGAAACTGTTCTACACCGATACTTAAGCCTACGCCTGTAAAAATGAAAGACAAACAAGAACAGACTTTGACTGAGAGCAAAAGCTCCAGTTTATCTCCCAGGAAGAAGCTTGTTTATGGTACAACTAAAACATTTAATCTAAGGCTGAAGCAAATTTCTCCCCTTAAAGCAAAACAGCGTGAATGCATTGAATTTATACAGAATGAAAAACAGACAAGTACAAGCAAAGGAAAGACAAAGTCAAGTAATAAATTCATGAAGTCCAGCAAAAGAAAATTGGCATTAAACCAGAGCTCTAGTCTCAATGAAAACATTGAGACAATGATGCAAAGTATTGCCGTGGACTCTGCATTACCAGAGCCAATCACACCCGAACAGGAGAACCTGCCCGGGAGAGCTCATGGTAAACAAGACAGATACTCTCAGAGAAACTCCAAAAACCGTCCCCTCTCTGAAAGAGGCTTTAAATGTATTCACATCCCCTGTGTGGATGCTGACAACATTGCCCAAAACGAAGACACGAACGAGCATCACAGCGAATCAAATCAATCCCAGTCTGAATTTGACAGGCACAGAGAGAAAATTGAATCTTCAGGAAGCAGCAGACACAGCAGCCCCAAATCCTCATTTTCAGACTCCAGCGGGGAAGGAAATGAGGAGGCAGACTATGCTGATGACTTTAACAGTCTTGGGCCCAGTGATGCCTACTCTCCTGACCCTGCAAGTAGCCCAGAGCTTTCGCAAGCTAAGACTCCCCGGTCTCCCGTCCGCCCTGACATCTGCAGCTCTGACTCTGGCTCGGAAGGTTTCCAGAGGAGAGCTGTCCTGCCTGTGCCCGTCAAGGCCCCCAGCTCTCCACAGCGTGCCCTGAGGGGTACGCACATCATACGTCCTCGAACCCACGCTTCTGCTCTCAGCTTTTCCTCTGATGATGGCAGTGACAGAGGCCGGTCAGCTTCCTTGCAAACCATCTGCTCCAGGAAAGAGATGACAGAGAGTGGCAGAGTGGAGAGGAGCTCTGGCGCTGACAGTTTTATGTCATCAAGGGGTCAAAGGAGCGAGTCAACCAAGAACAGCAGCCCAGTTCGAGGATTCTCTGCAGAATCAATATCTTCCTTTGAACCACAGGAGGCAGAGGAACTGGAGGATGAGCTTGGATCTCTGGATTTTAGAAAGGAGTATCAGCATATCTCCAAGCTAGGGTCCAACAAGCTGCCTGGTTACACTATGTGAAGAAAATATATATAGTTGCGCATTATGATAAAATCAAGGCTACATTATTTTCCTTAATCAAGTAACTAGTAAATGTATGTATTTTTAATATAATTGTGTCCTTTTAGTTATGATCTCTGGCACTCTTTGAATAAAGACAAGCTTTTCTGTGGAAACGATGTAATCATCTGACGTGTTAATCACTCACTTAATACCAGGCTACTGGACATTTGCATAAAGTGTTGAGCTGTGAGTCTTTTAGTAACATATAAGAGGATGGAAAATCTCTCTATGCACGCCATTTATGCAAATCATTGAATTTATAAGCTCTTGATTCCAGTACGGTTGACACATGCTGAAAACCTCCCAGACCTTGCACAGGGTAACTCCTGATTTGAGGCACATTCCTTTAAATAAAAACTGCTATTTTGCATTTGGCCCTTGATATTATTTGATTAGCAAATCCAAGACGGTTATTTTATTCAAATTAAAACTGGAGCGGTATGTTTCATCTAACACAGTTGTGTTTAGGATTTGTTTTACAGAATGGGATTTAAGCGTGACAATTAAAATACTAATTTGCACTGGCAGTGAATTATTATTAGTATCATTAATAATTGTATTTAAGTATTATTAAATAGTGTTTTGAGGCATCTGCATTCTGTGCTACTTTGTCATTTTCCTGCTCCATATTTCCATAATTCATGATGTACTATTTAAATTAGTCCAGTAAAATAACATAAAGCACAGGTAGATTCTGAATAATGAGGACTGTTACTCTTGATCATTTCTAAATGCAAGACTTTGGTGTATTGCATTGTTCTTTTCATTTAATCAAAGCACATCAAAATGTGTTTATCCTCTACTAGTAGCTCTATGAAACGTTTTGTTCATAGATGTCCCTTTTTACTGAAATGTTATATGATTGTAAATTACACCATGATTGACAGACAGGTGTTTTACATTTGGCATTGTGTCTGTATTTGCCCATTAAATAACCTAAATCCTCGAGAGATGAACTAAACATGCAGTTTTTCTCTAGACAAAGCGTTTGAGACTGAAGCACAGCGCGCATGCGTCAACTCGCTGTGTACGGAAGCGCCGCTGTAGCGTGTGCAGCGGTGTGAAGTGAGATGTATAAACACGTTTTTCTGACAGGACCCCCAGGTAACACTGAATACCCACTTTTGTCACTGCTCTTAAGGTTTAAGTCGCTGCAAATCCAGACAAGTCAGTTGGCTGTCTTAACCCTGAGTCCCAGTCAGTCAATGGTAACCTTGATCCTTAAGCTAGTTAGCCTGTTTAAGCTATTTTTGTCTACAATATATCGAGTTATGTTGCTAGCCGTTTGTGGTAACAACGTATTTATGCTATTTGTATAACTCATTTCAAAGAGTACAGAAATGTACAGGACTCTATTCCTGTTGCAAAGTACAGTGGGTTTATAAAGCAATGGCAAGATCTTTAATGTATAGATGATTAAAAATGTACCAGTTCCTCACAATAATCTGTTCAATGTGAAATTGTGATATTGCAGTTGTTTCACATTGTTGTTTTTTGCATACAGGTGTGGGGAAAACAACCCTCATCCAGAAGGCCTGTGAAGCTTTAGTGTCATCAGGAGTGGGAGTTGAAGGGTTTTACACAGAGGAGGTCAGGCAGGGAGGCCGGAGAGTCGGCTTTGATGTAGTCACAGTGACAGGAGAGAGGGGCCACCTGTCCAGAATCAGGTAGCTGGGTTGTCATCCTATTCAAATGAAACTACCTGCTCTTGTTATATCACGCTGTTTTTAGTAACCCTCGCCTTATTTTAACATACAGAGACGCTCCTGGAGCATCTCATGGCAGACGGGAATACACAGTTGGGCAGTATGTGGTTGACTTGCCCTCATTTGAAAACCTGGCTCTCCCCCTTTTCAGAAATGTAAGACAGCAGCACAGGCTCTTTAAGTCAATAGATCACAGTAAGCAAAACACTCCCTTTTTGCCCCACTTAACAAATCATCAAACCTTTGATTTTCTCAGAATTGATGGAATAATTGGAAGCTTGCAAACACGTAAATTCCACAGTGACATTTTTAGTGTTCGTGGTGCCGTCTGGCTGTCACTGACCGTGATTAATCCGGCATGTAAAGTGAGCCTGGAGTGACGCCTACACATGCGCCGCATAGGAAGGTGTCTATGCCTTGGCGGCACGTATTCCACTTTCATCTCGCTTAAAGCATCTCTGTAATCGCTGCAGATCACCAGTTGCGTGTATCATGCAAACAGTGTCACAGGCATACTATCAGTCAGTGAGATTCACATACATGAGACATTAACATGATGAGTTTTTTCCACATGTTAGGTTAGCCACGTGCCCACCAGTGAATCATTTTATCAATAAATGTCCAAACGGAACTGGTTTTCTTTTATGTCTGAATGTTAACATCACCCATCCATTTGTGCACATTTTGACAATGCTAATGCTCAGTACTAACACTGGTCTTCTCCAGCTGGGGTCGGCAGATGGGGGCAGCAGGAAGGTGTTTGTCATTGACGAGATTGGCAAAATGGAGCTCTTTAGCCAGTCGTTCATCAGGTCAGTGAGACAGGCCTTAGATAGCTCCTCCTGCACCATCCTGGGCACCATCCCCATCCCCAAGGGTAAACCACTGGGTCTTGTGGAAGAGGTGCGGACCAGGAGAGATGTCAAGGTCTTCACAGTGAGTAAAAACTGCTAACACGCTCTCTGGGGAGGGGGGCAACAAGAGATATTTAGGTCAGTGCAGAAGCGTTTAAGTCCCACAATAGCTATAGGACACTGTTTACACTGTATCCACTTGGTCTTAGAAGGGCAGTCAGTCTGCTCACTTACGCAGAAGGGGCATGCCCTGCATTATCCCTCTCCTATTGCAGGATTAACTCTAAATCATGCGTGACTGATTCACCAACAAAGGGTGGTCTCAAATGTCAAAATAATTTATCACGGAAGACTCAGTTATGGATATTGTCATGCAAAATACTCGCTGCGCTGGGAGTAGTTGGTATAACAAACAAGGTTATGAGGCATTTTTGAGAAACATATGATTTGTAATTGTACTTACGAGGCAGTGGGTCAGAGATTAGGTGTTTACGACATGTGGTTTGTTAATCTCAAAGTGGACACTATTCTCTGAGGCTTAGATCTTTGATCCCGACGTACAAGACAAGACATTTGTCATAGTTCTCATGGGTTTTTTTTTATCTTTGGCAGTGCAGGGTATATCATTTTACATTATCTGCCATCAGTAATAATTTTGGCCCTTTTCTTTCCCCACTTAGGTGTCAAAGGAAAACAGAAATGCTGTTCTACAAGACATTTTGGCCGCAGTACAAAGTTGTCTAAAACACACAACCTAATATGGAGACCGACAGCCACTAAAAGGGAAAAACCCCGCAGTTCGTGTGGATATTTGTGCTGACAAGTTTTATTTGTGTCAGTGCAGGGACTATTGAGTGGATCCACACACGCTTTATAACAGGGCTGTGACCTAACCTGAAGGGCATACCAAGCTGCTGGAAGAGTTAGTGTGTCACATGCATGTATTTATGTACGCTATTCATTTTTTTCCTCATACAGCCTTAAAATGGATTGCATGCTGAATAATTGATTGTGAGATGGAACACAGTGGGAGAATTGTTCAGTTAGTGTGTAAATCCCCTGCGCTCTCAGAGTCAAAGACTGCGAGGCCTCAATACAGCTCTGTTTTATTTTTTATTTAGCCGTTGGTCTTATAGAGACTCCAGCAGACATCTCTCATTTATTAACATCCAGCTTTCATTTGTTCACCTGGACAAGTGGCGGTATTTTGTTTTTTATAAAGGGGCAAATAAAGCAGTGCCCCTGTTTATTCATTCAGTTTTCTGCTCTGTGAGCCGCCATTGTGTTTGTCTTGTCAACCTGAGGATGCGCTCATTGAAAATCAATCAATATTTAACGGTGCATCTATGTCCAATCCTTTCATGGTTTATTCATCCTCTGGAATGAACAGAGAAATTGAAAAATAAACAGTTTTTGTCTTTCAGCAGCGGGATCGTTTTTGTTTTTGGTATTCCTGTCTTATATGTAAAGATGGAGACTGTTCACTTGTTGAGCAGCTAAAAATCATACATACAGGTCATGAGCTACAGTCTTGTTTTCATTTTCAGCTGTTCAAACAAATATGTTTTCCTTTAGTTGTCAGGGATTTCATGCTCCATCGTGGGAGATCGTAGGAATTCCATCCATGTGCAGTCAGATTACATTAAAGGACAGATAGTGTGATATAGGATTTTTGAGATGTCAGTGCATTTACAAAGTATTTAATCCAAAGGCACAGCTCAAAAGAGTCTCTGAAGGGGTTTGTTGTCAAACTTAAAGAAAAGTAAAGCTCTCCGTATCAACAAACCGCTGCGGATTAAATCTGACAAATTAATACTTGTTGCCTGATGTGCATTTGTTTTACATTAAATGATATTATTCTTAATAAAGAGTAAGTTTTCTGGGAAAGGGTGAAGTAGGATTTTAGAGTGTAAAGTAGCTCAAGAACATTCAAGGTTCATGAGTTTGTTTGATAGTTGAGATCAGACATAGGCTGCCTGCAAGTGGAATCTCACTGACTCTGCGTGAGCTCCCAAGTCTGGCAGTTGTATCAAGGTTTTTAATAGAAACCCTCTGGCAAAGATATTTGTTTCAACACCAAAGCATCTTCAGGTCATTTCAAAGTGAAAAAACATGGAAAGCTTTTTTGGCTTGTTTTTTAATACTGCTTGTATAACTGATGTAACCTGTCAGGTTGGCTGCAGAGAGAGCTGCCAGCTGTGATCTGCGTCAGACGTGCTGCTGCGCCAGCATCTGTTCTGTGGCCACCGCTGACGTACCTCTGGATTAACTGCACTAATGGTCGCTGAATTGGCCTCAAAGTCAACATCACAGTGCTCCTATTTTTGGACATACATGGAAATACTGTATGGCATTTCATTGTTATTGTAGGCACAGACTTAACAGGCAATTGGAGGTATGGATCATGATATGGCAAGTCAAGCAGTCCTGCTGCTGACGGGACTGGCTCTGGTGATTGGAAGGTGATCCACAGCACCCTGCAGCAGGGTAGCAGATGGGTTATGTAATAGTGACAAAGACCTTGCCAATTTTACCAAGTAAAGTGTGTGTGTGTGTGTGTGTGTGTGTGTGTGTGTGTGTGTGTGTGTGCACGTGCATGGATGCATATGATGTGTTTTGATGTAATTAGCATTGTTTATATTTTGAAATTATGGGCATACCATTAACAGTGTTTCTCGGCCAGGGGTGCTTGGAAAGATTGTGAAGTAGCTCATTAAATAACAACAACAACAAGAATATAAACCAAGGATTGTTTTCTTTTATTTGAAAAACAACACCTGAGCAGTGTGTGTTAAAAGTGCGTGCCAAAAACTAAGGAAGCCATCAGAGCAGTTGTTGTTTATTTAACGGTGAAATAGTTTGCTAAAATTAGCAGTTAAATAGTTAGAACTGCTAAAAGTAATGGATACTTACATAACCAAGAGTAAAGGCAACAGTGAAATAGCTTAAAGCAATGGATTAACAGCTTAGATACAGTGTGATGGATATATGGCAGATACAGATATCTAAAAAATAATGGATGGAACAACCACATAGATAGTTAAAGTTCCTGGATGAATACTTGAAATAAATGGAGACAACAGATAGTCTGTTTAATATATTGATATTATATATGAAGGGGTTTTTGAGTTATCTGATCAGTGTCATTATAAACATGAAATGTTCCCTTAACACAACATTATTTGATATTGTAGCAAAGAAACAGCAGAGACACACTTCCCATTCTCCAAAACATTCATATTTTCTAGTAACATCCAGTAGTGATCATGCCTGTTATTTTCCATTATAAACACCGTAAGTGTGTTCATACATAATCATTGTGGAGCTGTTACAATTGGATACACTGTCAGGGGACTTGAATGTATTGATGTGTCCTAAGCAGGAGGAGTGTTGTGTGAAAAGCCATATAGAATAGCCTGAATGAGTATGAAGCGAATTAATATCCATATCGCTGAGATGCATTCGCACCGTATCTGTAGGACAGATGTCTGTGTGGTACCCTGTACCCTTTATCCCTCCACACATGGAGGACACAGAAATGCAAGGAGCTTACCAACAATCCAGGACAAAAGGGAGCTTGCTGGTGGGAAGTGGGGGTGGGCGGGCAGTGGGGTGGATGGTGGGGAGCTAGAGCTTAGATGAGGAAATTTCTCTCCAGTTATTGCACTTTGTGGTACCAGCCCAGGAGGCGCAATGACAGCTGCAGAGGGCGGACATATTTTGATATATTGTCCGAGAAGCCCTTGGCTAAAATGCCAAACACAGCTGATGAAAATCTGACATATTGTTCAAAGACCATGTGGGAGATGCTCAAAAGCCTACTCCAGCTTTCCCAAAGCCGGACTCCAAATACACTGTTTATTTCCCAAGATGATCGTATGATTTATTGAAAGATGTGGAGCTAAAGCTTCTTAGCATCTGTGATGTCAGATTTCTCTGGGCCTAAGCCTGTGCATGGTAAGTACTTAGCAAAACCACCTTAAATCAAGGTAGTTTCTCAGTATGTACAGGGTATGTCAGTTCCCAGAATCTCAGCCACAAGGCTTTGCATGGCTCACAGCATTGTGATTCCAGAAATATTCCCAGAAAGCTGTAATTGAGCTTTAATTCTCCTCATAGTGCTAATGGCCATAACTAAGGTCCACTGGTCTTGACAGGTGGGCAGTTAATGTCAAATGGGATTCGAAGGCTGTGCAAATTAAGCCATTTGATCTTGGTTCCTAACCACTATTCCATCCTGCTGCCCACCTCCGATGATTCCTAAACCACTCTCTCCATTACATCACTTTCATGGGCTCCCTGGGGCTGCTGGAGGCAGACAGTGTCAGGTTTCAAAGCATGTGTCCCGGCCACTAGCGCACCCCTCTGCAAGGCCACCTTTTGAGGCTTGGATCAAAGCTCAAAGAAGCATGTGAATGAAACTAAAAATGGAAAGATATGATCTCAATAAATGTGAAGCATAAAATGAAACATTTATTGTTTCATGAACACCCTGACATAAATCAATAGTTATTTTGATATAATAGATTATGTGTAACACAAAAGAGCATGCAACATTTCCTCAGTAGTAATCTGTGATGTGTAAGAGTCATGCATCCTTCCAGCGACACAATGACCATTTTCCATCAACAGTAGGGGAGGGGTCAAGGCCTGAGGACATCCCTCTCCTGTTACACCACTATGATGGTTCCTTGTGATCTCCGGATCTCTTTGAATGACTGTGGTAACCCCTGTGAGTCACTCTATTCACTTGGCTGCATAACAAAACCTGGACTTTACCTCACCTTTGGGAGGATATGTCATGTCGGCTGCTATTAGTGGTAAGACAGGGAAAATGCAACAACCAAAGTGTGGAAAAGTATGTGGGTGTTGTGCTTTGTGGTGCACATATCCTTTGCCGTGCCATTTAATCCCACACTCAGCTAGGAAGCCTCCAGATTGTGGTTACACACAAGCAGAGCGAGTGCATCACTGCCTCTGCAGGGGAAATGCTGAAACCCCCAGAGCTGTGAAGGAAGCAGTAGGAGCTGTCAGCGGATGATATGGAGGTCAGAGGGCACAGAGAGGACACAGAGATCGGGGACGTGGTGATCAATCGATTGGCCATTGCTGCATCCCTCAGGGCCGCAAAGGATGTGGCTGTCATTCCAAACTTGACAGAGAGAGAAAACACACAAAAACTGCCTTTATTGTGGAGGGAAAACCCAAATGTTTGTAGTTCATGCATATCAAGAAAATAGGTGCCATATGTGCATGCAGCAAGCATGTGAATTTACCAATCATACCCTGAATGTCTTGGTGGATTATTACCTTGTCTTACACAGAGTACACTAATAACAGATTTCAGCAGTGGCATATGGACATGACTTGTATAGGGATATTGTATATACACTGCTTAAATGTGGGTTATATTTTACAGTACTGTGAGTCACACAGCAGTCAGTTGTATAGAGTCACAATAATGATTCACAGATTGCTGACCTGCCATGATTAATGCCTCTGCTGGATGCTTTTGACAAATGTTCACCACAAACGCAGAGCTTCGCGAGCTGTTTCCATTCCATACACTACTGTAGCTGCTCTGTGCATGTGTGCATGCATATATACCTGCCAAGACCACACTGTGACTTTTGGCAGTGCTATATGAACTGAAAGGTGGTGCCATGGCTTTGCCAAAACTCAATACTTCTTCTTCCTTTGTTTTGTTTTGTTTTTTTGACATGATTTGAAGGTGTGGTTCATCGTGCATATGATTCCATCCATTATTCTAACTGGCATTTCAACCACTGCCAATGCTGACATACAGTGCCAGCAAACGCTTCAGCTGTTAACAGTGCATATACTCCAACTCTCTCTGGTGCTTCAGCTTTAACTTCAGTTTCAATTGCCTCCACCTTTTGCAATTTAAATAACATTTCAATACCCTTCATTAGTCTTTAAGTGACAGTTCAAGTGTGTTTGTCTTGCACATCAACTGACGGTTCAATTACTTTCAGTGTTTTATGTAAAAAATGATCATTTAACTGCGTATAGGGCTTAAACTTGAAATAAACATTTTACATGCTATTACAGCCCCTCACCTCAACTGATTTCAATATAACCAGCTCTTAAACTTTCGGCATCACTGGCTCTTAAAAACAGATACTACTTACATTTCACCCGACACTTCAACTGCTATGAGTGCTTTAACTTCAAATATAGATCCACACTTAAATTTCCTGCTGCTTCTACTTGTTCATGTAATCCAAATCTTACAAAAAATGTAAATTTACACCAAATGACCTATTTCTCTCCCTCTCTGTGATAACTAATCTGTCCCTCAGAGATCGTGGTGGGAATCACTGAATATTTTGTAATGCTAAACAGTAGCATTTTGCAAACTCTTTATGCATGTGACTCATTATGCAGCTATAATGTCTGCAGGGAATGCTTGGTTCCTCAGGATAATGCAATGTTGATTATGTATTTGTTTGACTCGTGTCTTTCAATGGTGGCAGGTTTTTAATATGCAAAAATAAGGCTAATAATATGAAGATGTTCCTGACCTGGCCTTTAATCTCTCTCTATCCATCTAATCCCCTTTCTCTTCAAAGCCTCCAGAGATGACAACAAAGCTTGTATAGCAGGCATTTTTCACCATAACTGTATTAAAAATAAATATCTTTATCCATTAATAAGAGCCAAAGCAAGCCATTGTTTTTTTAAAATGTTTTATTATGAATAGTCCTCGCTACAGTTAGTATTCAAAAGGCGTTAATACCAGACAAGCCTGAGCAGTATCAAACTGCAAATTTTAGCATAGGTAAATAAAATGTATTGGAGCACCACACACTGTACATGTGAAGGGAGGGGAGCTATAATAATCTGGTAAATGTCATGAGTTCAGGTTATTGCTAATACTTGGATGTAACTGACTCATTATCATTCTCTAAATCTGGTTTCAATACTGGGTTGTTCATTGGTAGGTTTGCTTTGTACACACAACAATCAAAAAAAACAAAAAACAACAAAACAATACAAGCGGAAATACAACATAAGACTCGTGAGTTTTTCCGTTTATCAAATCTACAACTACACAGTGCACACTCACACAATATTGTTCCTTTCCCCAAAAAAGCAAAAAAGAACAATATAAACACTCATAAAAATGACCTGTTATAAAAACTTTGTAGCCCATGGAGTGATGTCTATAAAACACACACAAAAAAATAAAAACCGTGGTAGCTCTTCCAATCATAAATATAGTCAGTAGTTAGCATTTCTCGTTACTTTTTATCAAAAATGTGCGCTGCACATTAGAAACTATTTGTAGAACCCTTTATTAGTAAACTTATTCAAAAAATTCAGAGGTCCCTTTTTCCAAAGAACTTTTTGAAGACAGATTTGTTGCGTGGACGTGGCAGGCTGGCGTAGCTCCTCAGAGCAGAGTCCTGATTGGTGTCCTGCTGCCATCCAGCTAAGGCCAGCAGGGGGGGCTCAGAGCTTCTGCTTCCAGATAAACTGTCTGATGACTTGTCTCCAACCACAAGAGTCACACAGTAGTTGGAGCCTCTTTCTGGGCCTCTACCTCCAGCAGTGTGTAATGTAGGTTTGATCTTCTGAAAGGTTGCTGAGAGAAAACAACAAGGAGAACTTTAGGGAACATAAAAAACAGCTGTTTGGGATTCTCAGCAGACACATTGTTGATGATTTAGATACATAAAAACAAAGTAACCTGATGTGAAGGAGTGGGAGCGACGCTTGTTGCTGAGCCAGTCAAGATCGCTGGATACAGGGGAGTGAGGGGAGGTTGTGTTATCTCTGGACGCTCCACACAGTCTGTGAGTCACTGTCTGCTTTACACTGCCTTCATCATCATCTAGAGAGGGACAAAAACGCATTAAAAGCAGAAATAATGAACAGAAGAGCTGAGCAACTGAAAAGTGAAACATTTACTGCAGCAGCAGATGTGAGCTGTCTCTGCAGGCCTATGACGCTCTAGTTGTTTAGTATATCATAAGATGATACTTTAGCTCCCCCTGGCGGTATGTACTACACCTTCAACAGCCATTTGCAATGCTCCTCATCTTAGCAGCCTGAAACACTACAAAGATAAATGAAAGCCTGAATTCCTTTTTGAAGTAGCCTCAAGGGTAGAATTAAACCAGCCTGGCTGATAAAATCATTGCTGAGGAAAACAAATAAAGATCCTGTTTGATCGATAACTACCATAGAGGAGTGCATCGTCTAACCACCAGTGGCTCAGTGGGGATATTCAGTATCCAACAATGGAGGGTTGGGCTTGTTCTGCTTCCGCTAAGTGTGAATGTGGAGCAGATGCTCCTTCTGTTAACTCCCCCCAGGTAAATATAGCTTTTGTCCACACAGCAGAAGTCCTCACCGCAGCAGCCTCCGTCAGATGAGGATGAGATGGTCGACTGCTCATCCACACTCCTTAAATGACTCTGTGACATGTGAGTGAACTCTCTGGTGAGAACAACAATTTCTTTGGTTTGGGCGGGGCCTGGTGGTTTGCGCCTGGGGAACGTGGAGGTGACATCATATCGGGAGGAGCAGTGGCATTTGGCAAGATCATGACAGCTGGAGCAGGGGGAGGGCTTTCTGGAGGGTGGGAGGGGAAACATTACTGTAAGGATGAGAAGCATCTGGATTCAGGAAATCAAGAGCTGGAAATGGCTAAACCACCATGTCTTACAAGGAAATGGAGAAGTCTTGATCAATGAGGATGCTTGATGATGAAGACACAGATTCACTCTGACCTTTTGAGGAAAGAAAGACATGTAAATCACACGATTTTCACTTCAGTTCCTAATGTGCATACATTTGCTTTGAAATTAAAACATCTACCTGTGTTTGCTTGTATTTTCATCATCCATTTCTTCATCATAAAGCGTGAGGAGGCATTGAGCAGATACTCACACCCATCACGGAGCCTGAGGGCCACAAAAGATGACTATGATACAACCTCCAGATACCAGGATGATCAATCACACAGCCGTCTATTCCTTTTAAATGCGCTTAATAATCTATAAACCATGATCACTGTAATATAGTTATTGTTAAAAGTCTTACTGTAGTCGGAAGCAGTTGGGTTTTTTGGTGTAGTCTGGTGCAGGTGAACACTCGGCTCCCAGGAGGTTCAGCGGCAGGCCACATGCAGAGCTCTGCAGCACAGCACAAACTGATCACCACTGACTTCACACTAACCATTTATTTATCAGTTCTGTTCTCCTGGGCTGTCTTTGTTGTATTTATTTTGCTTACCCTCAATGTATCCTTCCTATCCTGGTAGAAGCACAAGGTGTGTCTATATAGGACGGCATGGTAGGAGCTCCAGCCTCGGGAGGCTGCCTGTAAAAATAAGATAAGAGTGTGTGAGTGCGTGTGTGTGTGTTGCTGACTGTGGGCTTTACATTTGCTGACCGTGCTCGCTTAAAACATCAGAATGGAGCCTTTTCTTACTTTCTTTCCTCCCAGCTGCAGCTTGTGCTTCCTCTCAAGCGTTCCCTCCATAGACTGCAGCTCAGGCTTTCTGCTCTAAGAGGGTTTAAATCAACACCAACAGTTACACAAAAGGAAAAGCTCCTCATAATTAATCATAAGAGCAGCATTTCTAATGAGCAAAGAGCCTGACTCTCTCTCACGCTTACCAGGGTGATACAGTGCCCTCCTGTGGCCACTGATCCTTCTTGCTTCGCCATGTTGTTCAGGCTCTGAGAGGTTTTTCCTTGCTGACAGACACCATCCAAACCCATGTGAACTGACAGAAGACTCATAGACTGGTCCTATTCAGAAAGACGAGATGCCACAGTCATCACTGATGACAAAATAGCTGCTGTCTTGAATTTTGTCAGAATCATGAAAAGAGATCCCCCCACCCACTGAACAACTACAGGTTTGTTTTTTCTGAGCCATATGTATGTGCATGATAATTGACATAATTGTTGATATTTTATAAACATCTAATAAATGTAGTGGGTTGGTCAAAGTTTCAATTCACCCAAATCACGTAAAAACACATATGTATTTGTTTTTTACTCCAGTACTCTTGGGACATGCTAATAGTTTGGGTTTTATGAGCTCAGGTTTAAAATATTACAGTTAATTTATATACAATGGATTAGGCAGGAAAAAGTGTTTGTAGTACTTCCTGCAGTGAAAAATTACATTTTAGATGGATTAATACACATAACACAGTATCTATCTATTTACAGGAAAAAAAGTGTTTTTGATTGTAATTTTTCAAAGCTGTAAGCATTACAAACAATACTCTAATCATTCCAGCATCCTGAAGAAATGAAAGATGTCTCAAAACCTGAACAAATTAAACCAATGGCAAAAAGTGAGATTTCTCTTTATTTTGGGGTAATTTGGGTGAAAAGATCCTGGGTCATAAGTTTCCATATTGGAGTTTATCATACGCTGACCTCACCTTCAAACAACCTGTGTGCTCATCCACCTCCTCCCCCACCTCTGACTTCTCAACCTCCTCTTCCTCCTCTTCCTCCTCTTCGTCCTCTCTGTACTGATAAATATATCTCTGATTGTCCGCGACATCTGGCAGCTTCACTGGATCAGACGCTGTCTCATTCACCGTCACTGAGGTCTTGCTGGCTGGTTCCCTGTTAGGAAAGGCAGCCCACGACCGCCTGTCTCCTATGGCCAGTGGAGGGTGGTGATCTTTGGGACTTTGCTCCTTGTCGTAACCCAGTAAGCTCTGAATGTAAGCGGGCAGTCTAAACTTGGCCACAAGGAGATTTGGAGCAGAGGCTGTGGCCAGGTTCCTGTAGAGCACAGCTGGGGTCTTAGGTGAAGGTGAGCAGGTGAGGAGCTCTTTCGATTGATCTGAGGTTTCAGGCTCATCCTGGTTGGTCTGGTACATGATGTCTGAGCAGATGCTCTGTCTGTAGTTAGTAGTCTGGTTCCAGATGTCCTCCAGTTCTTCTTCTTCCTCCTCAAACTGCTGGTGGTCAAGGTGGACAGGCTCAGTCTCTGGCTCCACTGAGGCCGTTGAAGGAGCTGATGATGTTACAGTGTTCTCCCTTGTCTTAGTACAGTCTATACCTCCCACCTCAAAGGACATGAGTCTCCCCACTACTCCTTTGGGCTGCAGGTTATCTGGACATGGCGCATCGGTGCAGAGTTTGATGCTGCTGGAGGTGGAGATTCCAGAGTCAACTGAGTCTTGACGAACACTCACACTCACTGTTGACTTCAGATTCACAACCATATGAGAGGCTTGGCTCAGACACTGAAGTCCAGGACTCTGGGGTCTTGCACCTTTATGGTACTGGTGTCCGTTTAGGTCTCGAATGAGCGTATGGACACTAGGGCAGCTGTGTTTATGCTCTGCTGTGTTTTGGACTTGGTTCACATATATAGGGAGCTGGCAAGACTTACTGGTCTCATCCCTTTGAGTGGCACTGGTTTTAACCTCTGGAGACATTTTGTCCCACTCTGTCTCTTCGTTCAGGCTGTATTGGGCTTTCGATAGGTCGTTACATGGCACAGTCTGATCCTCATCTTCTTCTAAAAGAAGAGGAGGTGGTGGTTGGAAGCTCTCGTCATCCTCAGGTAGGTCTTGCACAACAACTTTCGAGGTCTGTGCTTCAGAGAGGTTTACATCTGCTGAATTGAGTGTGCGAGCCGGAGAGGGTCGAGACTGTTTGAAAGAACTCAGGGCTGTGTGTCTTTGGGAGAGGGGGTCCGCATCAGCACCTGCTCCTTTTTTGGACTCAGGAGGAGCAATAGTAATGATGTCCTGGATGCTGGGGATGAGGGTCATGTCTTTAGGTAGGTCGAAGCTCAGCACGGAGCCCAAAGAGAGAAATCTGCAGTGGCTTCTCACATGATTTGTGGAGGGCAAAGCAGTCGGCCCCTCTGATACAGCATAGGGGGTAATGCTGTATTCTCCTGAACATTCAGTGTCGATGTCCTTCAGCAGGGGATTCTTTATGTAAGCCATAGCTTCTACTCCATCCTCACTCTTTAGTGAACTCTTCTTTCTTCTACTTTCCTTCAGTGGCCATGTGTGTGTGTCGTATGTGGCCGCCTCGCAGGCATAGCGAGGCACCCCTCCCGTCTGGTCTTCCACTCCCATGATTTTCTGGATGGTGTGTCTGCGAGCATCCCTCTTCCTTTTTCTCTTCTTGCCCATTCTCTTAAGACTGCTGAAGATAGAGCTGCTGGCGCTCCCCGCCGAGGGGTGGAAGGTTACGTTAGCCGTCTGAGGTACAGGTGCTGAGGAAGACATTGAGTTGGAGGAGGGTGGCGAGAAAGCTGGGGAGGTGGAGGCAGCAGAGCGGCTCCTTTGGCGGGGCAGAGTGATACTCTCATACACAGGGGCCACAGCCAAGTTGTTATCCTTGACATGCAAGTAGGTACTTACCTACAAAAAGAGAAGGATATTAGGCGTGTTTCAACACACAAGACATGACTGAAACTGTAAATGCTATACTGCAAATGGTCACCCCCATAAATACTCATACCCCGCAGCCCACTGTGAGAACAAGAGCTGTTTTATGTTTTACACGTGAATAATGACATGAGAGCAAAACTGACTAAAACAATCAGTTACTTTTTGTCAGAGACAAACATCAGCCTCTTTTCCCCTGCATCCCACACATCTGAGGAAACAATGGACTCAGGAATGGACAAGCCTCACACAGCGATGCAAATGTATAAAAAAACATGAAGGATAAAAAAAAATTAGATGAAAGGACAAAAGAACATGGACATGATTGCACACTTGCAGGACCTAATCAAAATCATATGTGGCTGCACATACCGTCATATGCAGCTGTAATGGCTTGACCTTTCAACTCTGTGACTAATCTCTTGTTTCTGTGGAAGCCCCAGACCATAAATCATGTTGTGCAGTCTGGGGCCTTTCGTGAAAGTTCAGCACCAGTTCCCTGTCTAATGACTGCGCCTGTATTGAGACGCACTCCTGCTGGGAGGCATTTTGGAGCACAGGTTTCATTGGAAGTAAGGTGAGGTCACTGATTTTTACAGAATTGTGGCACAGCCGCGGATAGGCAAACAAGACCAGGTTTACGTCAGGCTTGTGGTGGAATGACAGAAGGAGAAGAGAGAGAGAGCTTCTGTCAACATTCACAGCAGGGAGGAGACTGTGTGTGCTTTTCTTACTCATCAACCTCATTCTGCTTTCCAGCTTTAAACCATGGCTCATTGGACAAGCTGTCCAAAGACCAAGTTCTAATGTAAGATCATCCCGATTTACTGTCTGATTTTTTGTTGCAGGTTTACACAAGACAAGCTGAAAGGGCAAACTGATGACTGACGGTTGCAAAGATGGATTCACATTCACGCTCCTAAATCCAAAATAAATAATGCCTTAAGCTTACTGAGATAATATCTTTTTTCCAAGGCTGGAATGAATGACTCCTTTAAAAATAAAAACTGTCAGGATAATTCACAGACAATTTTGAAATAAAATGAGAGTCATGATCCAGTCTGCAAAGTCTTTTTATTTGCAGATGATGAATTGATTCAAAAACATTTTGCATGCAGTTTTATTAAAGCCTAAATAAAATTTGCTTAATATTCCCCATTTAGTATAAATTCACTGTACTCATTATAGTAACTTGAAGCAAGCTGATAACAGATACATAAAGACAAAACATTTCTATTTTTGAAATTGATTTGTTTATGAAAACTGTTTTTTCTCGATAACCATAGATCTGGTGTCTTACTTCAGTCATTATATTTTTACTTGTGCTTCACTTAAAATAGAACTTATTTCATTTTTTATGTTGCATTTATGACTGCATTTAAATAAGATATTCTGGGTTTTGACAGTAAAACGATTTGTTGTTTTTTTCTCACTTTTTCACATTAACTGTAAATTTTCCAGCCTTTGGAGTAGGTGTGAGTTTAAATATGATAGCACCTTGGCGTGACTTGTTTCCTTTTACTGTAATGCCTGGCTTACAGACATGGCAACGACGCAGGGAAGCTGCAGATTGGCTGTACCTTGTAACAGTGGTTAGTAGAGCATGCTGCCCCCAGAAAACAACTACACACAGCATGCAGTCCCAGCACACTTCAAGACGCAGCATGCAACGCCAATTCACGCCGCGCAATTTACCTCGTTTGCACTCTGCCGATAAATCTTTCTCTTTCGCTTTAAACTACCCAAAGTATTTTCCAAAAGCCCCTGGCAGCGCCTCCAAAAGTTTTTACAGGCAGAAGATTGAGGCACAGTGGGCTGAGGGAGAAAATGGGGAAAAGGAAGATATGAAGGCCAAAGGAGAGGAAGGGATGAACAACAGTCAAGGAGGGAGATCCCATGCAGTGTCATCACAGGGAATGAATTTACTGCACTGACTTTCAGGAGCAGCAATAGTAGCATCCAGTAATGGCGTTTGGTGATTTTTAGTGTGAGATGATGAGTGCGTTTCTCACCCTGTGGATGGGCTCAGAGGTGTCCTCCACTACCTCATCCGTCCTAGCAGGTGGGTCAAGCACCTGAACCTGGCCATCAACAGTGTTACCAAAGCTAAGGATGAGGTTGACTGTGCCCCCTAATGCCGGGCTGCTGGGCTCTTTGAGGACCACAATAGAGGATTTGGGAGACTCTGAGGTGGTGGCCTCGCTGCCACGTGGTCCAATGCTGTTCATGATCTCGTAGCCATCCTCTACCTGCTTCTCCTCCGGATGCTCAGATTGTCTGAGTGACAGGGATGAAGGCCAGCTGCTCCCTGCTGCTTTTAATTTGTCTTCATTGGAGGTGATGACTGATGACTGATGGGTCTGGAAGGCCTCTGGCTCAGGAGCTGAGCTCTAAGGTACGAAGCCATGGAAAGAACAATTACCAAATATTGACACTGGTGAAATACCTGATGATTATTGATGATTCTTTTGATTTTGATTGTTTTATAGTTTTATTTGCTATATACGGTAAAAAATCTTCTTGTTATGGTCTTGTAATGGATTGTTAAATAATCCAAGAAATGTATATACACTTACAAATAAACTCTAAATATACTAAAACACAATATTTAAAGTATATTTCATGATTTTCAAGGGCATTGTTATTGTTCGACAGGGAACTGAGTCTCTGTACTCATTCACCTCAGTTAATGGAGAGCACATTGTGGCCTCAGAGTAAATGTTATCTTGTGCAGGTTCCTGTCTACTCTTCTTGTGAAGCCACTGCTGTTTCTGAGCCCTCCAGTGCACCAAGATCCAGCCGAGCATGCTCCTCAGTTCCTCCATGCGCTCTCTTACCTGCGAGACATGACTCAGAGTTTGTAAAAGCCAACTAAAACTAAAACCAACAACTAAAACCAACAACAGTGAGGTTGGAAGTGAGTCATAAGCGTGCTTGCTCACCATCTGTGTGAGGTGGTGTTCTTGGCCTAAAAGGTTCCTCCCCGTGGCCACCAGCTTATCAAAGTCTTCAAACTTTTTCTCAATCTGCATGTCCAGCTCTGCAGCCAGTGGCTTCTGGCCATCTTTCCCAAGATGCAAGGCAGTATCAGAGAAAATGCACGACCTGGTGTCTTCTGTCCATGAGCTATTTGGGGGAGCAGGGGTGGGGGAAGTGGAGTGTTGGTGGAAGAGACAAGGAACAGGGCTGTGAGAAAAGCCACGCATTTGAAAAACATGAGAATGACCAGACCCCCCCTCGATAGGACAGGCATTCATTGCCTTGTCACACTCGGCCCAGGAAACTTGCAGTGACCTCTTCAGCACATCTTAAATTATACATTCCACAGGGGACCTGTGCTTGACAATGAGAACATCCTGTTCTTTCCTCAAAAAGATATTGTAATGGGCAGATGTTCTCACAAAGAGGATTACGAAAGAATGTCTGGCCAGAAACGGGTCACAACATCCCCACGCCCTGCTTACATCATTGCGAGGTAGCTCCTGAAGAAGTCCTGGAGCTGCACGAACTCCTGCAGACGTGATTTGTTCTCTGTCACACTCTTCCCCAGCTCCGTCCAGCCCTGCAGCATGGCCTGGATCTTTGCCCCAAATACGTGCACCCTCTCTGGACAAAGCTCCTCCAACCTAGAAGTCTGATTCTCCATCTCCTTTACCGCCTCCCTGATGACTTCATAGTCAATCTGTGGAGAATCACAATAACAATCTATCATCTCCCATCATCCTCAGTATCACTCAGACAGCCTGTACCAATTGTATCTCTGTGAGACTATGACCTCATCCCTAAAGCTTTATGCATATTATTCAGCGAGAGACCCATATGGTCTACATATGGGCTGCCACGCTACAGCTAGCTAGCAATCTTGACCACTTTTCTTTCTGTTTGATGAGGCAGTAATTAATAGCATTGAGGGCTTCTTTGGGAGTAATACTTCATAACATTTCGTAGCTACAGTGAGCCTCAAGAACACTGAGTTGTGGATGCCTGTCTGCTGACGGCAGTTATTTCAGTTTGGAAGATTAGGTCATTTCTGCTCTTCAATGGTATCAAGTCCAGACAGCTGTGTGTGCGTGTGATAAACATAACACTGCCCAAAAATGACTCACATAGAACTTTACCATCCCCGACCTCACATCTCCAACCCTGTGACTCCCAGGCGCATATACACAGCCCACCAGATTTACTCACAAACATACACATGCACACTTTGAGAGCGAACAGAACAATGACTCACACGAGCATAAATAAATATTCTGTGTGAATAATAAACTTTTGCACGCTCTATGTGTGTATGTGTGTGATTGCGCACTGCAGTTTATATAATAAATCAAAGGCAGCACAAAGCGGGGCGGACCGGCCCTGTTTTAGATGTGAGAAAATCTGGCACAACAGGAAACAGACTGTGGAGCAATGTGTTGGAGGCGAGCGCAGGAAAAGGGGGGGCTTCCCCTTTTTTCATAACACTGAGCAAAAGGTCCATAATCTAAAATCAATGGGATAGAACTTGAGATGTCATTGACACAAGTGAAAAATTTTAAGATCACAACATACGCTGGGATCTTCCTCTCACCTCCAGGTGGTCCTGCTTCTCCTGCAGAGCCTCTAGGCCGCAGCGGTCTGGCTCACACTGGACCGCCATGTCTGTCTCCTTCTCCAGGATGTCCAGGCTCAGCTCCTTGCTGCAGCACAAGCACTCCTCCACACGCACCGCCAGGCTGGCATGCTGGCAAGACACAAAGTCATCATGCAGCACTCGTAGGATGTCATTAAGTCATTATACTTCACTGTGTATTATTTGTTTTCCAATGAGAGCCACATTGCAAATTAGTGTATAAAAATGGTGTCATGGTGTCCCCTGTGGGTGTGTGTGTGTGTCATTTTTCACCAAGAATGAATCGAATTAATGCAAAAACACTCATGTGAGGAGGAGTGGTGGTGGCTCGTTTTGGGGCCTATTAAAGTACACAGCCACAGACAAAAGGAAACCAGATGTGGCTCTATTGGTTTGGGCAGCTGTTTGTGACAAACGTGTGGGGACTTGAAAACCATTTAGCATCATCTGAGATTGTTATAACTTAACAAAGCATCTAATGAACTTAAGCAGGAGGTCAATATAAACTGACTCCCCTCTTCTCACCCTGCTCAGCAGTTCCTGAATGGCCTGGTCATGGCTCTGAGATCGGCCTCTCTCTCGCACAGTGTCATTCAGCATCTCGACAGCCTCGCGTAGTTCCTCCACAGGGTCCCTCATGCTTTCAATCAGGGGCTCACCCCCGCCACTGCTTTGGAGTCCCAGCAATGTAGGAGCTGAGGTAATCTCACTGTGAAGAGGCTGTTATAGATTAAGAGAGCTGTTATCAGGCAGGTTACAGTATCACTGTAAATACAACGTAACTCTCCCATGGTGCTATTAAAGCCACACAGAGAGTGTGTGTGTTTGTGTTTTTAGATATCCATCACTGAGATTTCTAAAGGTGGTGGATTATTAAGTGCGCCAAAATATTGTTTTTGCAAAGACAGTGAATATGACTTTCTAACACTTTAAGAATATCAAATCAAATTCCACTCATTTTGTTGTACTGGATTGGTAGCAGACAGTTTGCAGACAATCAGGTTATTGGAAGAAGCACATATTTTTAAAAAATTTGGTGAAATGACCCTTTAAATGCAGCTCCTCACCTGACCCAGGCTGTACCGACAGGCGCTGAGCTCCTGGCCCTCCTCCAGCTCCACACGCTCCAAGAACTCAGTCAGCATTCGTGTGTCCTGCAGCTCTGAGTTCTGCTGGGTCAGGGCACTTTGGACACGATGGTACCTGCGAAATACACACACACATACACACACACACACACACACACACACACACACACACACAGCAGCAGGAGTGTCTTTAATAACCAGCTGCACCTTAACTCTAATCCACATCCACATCCACATATACATGCCTGCATCCTTCAGCAGAACCACATTACAGAGACCGCAAGGAGCATACTGAGTGCATGTCACCATGCTGTTTATGTAATCATATATCAAGTATCACATAAACATATCCTGTACTTCAAACCATGTAGGTACCCTGTCTGTGCAAAGTTTATATTTGAGATGGTAAAGGGAGCAATTTCAAAGCGTATTTTCTCCAGAATAAATGAGCCTTAAGTTGCTTGTATGTAGCATTAAATAATGACATCATCCCAACTGTCTTACAGCTGCTTAGTGAGAGCCTCGACCTGCATCAACAGTTCCTTAGACTGCACAAGGTCCATCCCTGCCCCATCTAACACCCCCACCCTGGAAACACTTAAACTGAGCCCTTTCCGTTTCTTTATTTTCCTTGGTCAACTCAGTGTTCTTTACAGAGTCTGAACTTGTGTTTATAGACATAGGTACATCCAGTGAACCAGTCCAACACCATAAGGTTTCACTGAGAGGCTGTGGCAAAAACCTGTTTTTTGGGGGCCAACCGGCTAGGGAGAGGCGTCATCTTGCAAACATGGAGCGGGTGACTCTGACACATTCTGACAAGCTGTGGGTGAAGTGCATGTCAGGACTGCAGGGTAGACCTCACTAAGTGCTGCATGAATCACAAATGAATAAACCTGAGCCTTGCAATGAATGAGCACATGGAGAGTATTTATGCCAACTTGCAGAAAAGGGGCAACTTATGAGATCTTATGGATATATATTTTAGTGGTTTATGGGGTGAAATTGTTTGCCTTAAATAAGAAGTGGGGACTTTATGAATAAAGTCTTCCATGTTGGAGCTCAGACATGCTGAGCCCAAACCTGTGACCTCTTGGAAACACTGACTGAATTCTTACTTTATTTCCTGACCACAGTGACGAATGAAACCACCAGTGTCTGATTGTTCAGATCCATAACACGAGTCTTCCATGGTGATAGACGTCAGGGGGGATACCCCTGACCTCCCTTCTGAAAACTCACTTTCTTTCCACCTCCTCCATGCGTGCCTGCAGGCCCTGTGTGTGGGGGTGACTGTGGTCATGAAGACGGTCCACCTCCTGCCTCAGAGCGCTGAGCTCCAGGCTGCGAGCTGCCACCTCTTTCTCCAGCAGACAGCTCTCCCTTTCCGTCATGCTCATGGTTTCAGGGTCACCAGCTAGAGCTGATTCCTTCATGGACAGCTCCACGGACTCTAGCCAGGCCTCCAGGCTGCCCAAGGACCGGAGCACTTTTACAACCTTTAAAATAAAGAAGCAGAGAGGGGAATGATGCAGAGGTTTTGCTGCTGTTATTTGCGAGTAATGTAGTGCACAGCATAAACAAGCAGAGGTGATGTACTGTACAGGGACGGCAATAATAGGTTTACCTCATAGAAGCACATCATGCTCTGACCTACATCTTTTGCAATAAAAGACTCACGCTTTCAAACTAAGTCATCAATCTGGGTGGATTTGCAGTCTCTTTCTATCCCATAATCGAATTATATGGCAACTCAATTTATATCCCTTGGATTAGCCTTCGTAAATTTTGGGGGATATAAGTTGCAGACACCAATTAAGGTGGTAAAGATGAAAGTAAATGAGATTCTAACCATGTGTGTATGTGAACAGCCCAGGCTCTGGGCCAGCATAAAGCTTCTCACGTTAGGAGAACTGATCCAGAATCATCCGTCATAACCATAAATAACTTCAGAGTAACTTGCCTCTGTATGACTCAAGAGGAGTGCCTGCTGTGAGATGTTTTATGAATCTTACCCTAAGACCCAGCTCCTTGGAGGCCTGCAGAAACATGGCGTTCCTTTGGTGCCTCCTCCGCAGCTCCTCCCACAGGACCTCCAGCTGGCCGAGGAACTCCTCAATCTTGGCACTGCCTGGGTGCTGTGCACGGACCAGCCCGCGGCCCTCCTGAGGAAGCAGCGATGAACTGATGAGAGCATGTGATGACTATGGGCTATTTATGTTGCGAAATATAGGTCTAATCTGAAGCTTCTGTGGAATGAAAGCTGTTTCAGATGAAATGTCAGCTCATTATTTGATTAACACACGAACAAGGCTTCTGTCAAGATGCCCAGTTTGCAAAATGTCTGGGCTGTTTTCATTCAAAGCATCCATCCAGTGCTTATGTTTTAAGAGAAACTTAGAATATGGCATTGTCCCTTGGCTTACTTTTTTGACCACCTCAATCCTGGCCCTGTTGGTGAGGATTTCTTGTTCCAAAGCCTGTTGACACCTCCTGGCTGCCTCCAGACCCTCAAAGCTGGCTATTGAACACACCTGTGTGGCCATGGACACGTTGTCTTTCAGCCAGGACAAAGTCTGGGATGGACAGGAGAGCAAACAGAGAAAAGGTTAAAGAGATGAAAGTGACCAGGGTCCGGGTGATGTTTCTCGTCCTCACCCAATTCGTAAAAAAAAACAGTTATTGAAGCTGAGTAAACAGTAGCACATCAGTCAGTGCACAGTAACACTTGAATGCATGACAACTTTGTCTCATTTAAAAATGTGACGTAATGTCTGTGGCTAGTTACAACAAAAAGGGCGTGATGGTGCAAAAACTGCTGTGCTGACTTGACAACTCAGAGCACTTAGCTCTGAGGTTGAGGTCGCATGATTTTATTCAAAATGAAGCTTCTTGGTCGATGCACCAGAGAGTGTACAGACAGTTTTGAAAGGCCTGGCAGGGGTCAAGCCACCTTGTCAGCGGACACGGTGAACTTCTGGAGTTGTACGTGAAGCTGTGGGTGGCCTCGTGGGGCGGTGGCATGCTTGGGCTCTGCTCTGGGCTTCCTGCTGCAAAGAAAACACAGACATGTGACTCCAATTATGACTTACATAAAGACCTCTCATTATGTAAGTCACAGAGAAAGAGAGACAGGGAGGGAGGTAGAAGCCAAGCTGAAATGAAATGTCACCTTTCCCCCTTCAGTTGATGTCTGACGATGACATCATTTGCAGAGGCAGGGCTGTCTCCCATGGGTGAAGAGGTGTGGTTCCCTGATTGCTGCTCCTGGCTTTGGTTGCCTGGTGATCTCCTACCAATCCCACATTCAACAGTGCTCTGTGGACAAAAGAATAAAAAAAGCCTCTGTAGGAAAATCCAGGAGATCAGCAACATGACATTTGAGTAAGGTTTTGCTTTTTCTGTCAGCTGTCCACCGAATAAATGTTGACTGGATGCATAAACATATCAAATGGAGGATTTTATGCACCGAGCAGTCACTAGACAATGAGGCGTTGCTGCAGCTCGCTGCTAATGTGAACATTACAATGTGGCTGAACAGCATGGACAGCTGCCCAGAGTGAAGTCTCTCCTGTAAATGACACAAAGCATACTTTCTTACAATGTACAAAGGTTGGCTATTCTCAGTGAAATAACCCAGGGCAGGCTTGGAGATACAAGCTGTTTCTGTTTGACAGCAGCATCAAAGTTTGTAATAAAAACACCAAAGATGGCAGCAAGAGTTTAAATAAGTTATAATTGCTTTATGAATGAACACATTAAGTCTAGCAAGGTTGCCAACATGTGCTAGACCACTCTGATGACTAAAAAGAGCCATTGCAGTTGGAAATATGACCTTTTTTTAAATTCCCCTATCCCCAGCTCTCGTTAAAGACCAGTAATGTTTTGTCAGCCTTAGATACTGATTTCCAGGGCTGTCCACTCTGTTCAGAACTATGTAGCTGGGTTTTTAGCAAGGTCAACGCCAGAGCTATAGACCTTGTCTATGTGCAGAAATATATTAAAGACGTCAGCAGCCACTAAGCCTCTTTTACAACCATCTGAGTACTTGAAAGGTTGGCCAAAGGACTCTGCAGCATGGTTTCCAATGAGAGCTACATGTATCTGGACTATTACAGAGACCGCAGTGGGATATCCTGATAGTTGGTGGGGTTTATTTTTACCAATGTCCACTGCAAAAGGCCAGGATCCAACAGAACCAGAGCAAGAATGCATGTACAGTTCATTAAGCAGTTAGCTATTCAAAGTCGATTTTATTTTGCTTGTTTTTATAGGTTTTCTGGTATTTACTGTTTTTTATATTCAGCTTTGTATGATTTATAACTGTTAGGCACCAACCAAGGTTTTAAAAAGTGCTGTATAAATAAAGTTTTACATGCTTTGCTTACCAAAACTGGTTGGCATGAATATGATATAATTAAATTAACTGTGACTTAAGCACAACTTTCTTTCACACTGACATTTCTCTGTCTAACTGTATGAATAATGCAGACCACACTGCGTTAATTGTTCTATATAACATAATGTCTTTAGCATACGCCAGTAAAAATTGTGCTGACACAAGCAAGGTCTCTGCAACAATCAGCTAGGCAAATGCACGTCTGTCAACGCTTTCATGTTAAAAAATCCTGAATTTAAAGGACAGCAAAAACAGTCATTAATAATAGCGTTTTATGGAGTAGCTTTAATTTAATCGTGTTATTTTTCTTACCGGGCTTATAGAAGAAGTGAGTCAGAGAGCCTGAGAAAAGTGTCGCCTCCAAAATTATGCGAGAGATGCAGTAAATTGAAGGGGTCTAACATCATTTACTAACATGCCAGTCATTTTATGAGCCGGTCTGAGTTTCACAGAGGCACATTATCAGCCCATTTATGTGCCAAAGCTGCAGAACTAACAAACTACTGTGATTCATTTGACAGGGTTGATAACCATCACTGACGTCTCCTCCACAGATATTTGCTTCTGTCCTTCATACTTCACAGTGGCTTCCACTGTAAACAACTCCTGTGGTGCACTCAACGTTACACTCTGCTATATGAGAAAAAAAAATGCCCGCCACTGCAAAAAAAATAGCTGTTGAGTGATTTGCAATGTCATATTCAATGATATTCTGTATTTTTAGGCCTCATATAATCATCTCTTATTTCACTACACTTCTCCCTGTCTTGGTACCGTTGATTCTTATCTGTTCTCTACCAGTCTCCTTACTCCCCTGTGTGTCTTTCTGCAACGTGCTATGAAGTGATGTCAGCCAAGAACTATCACTTAGCACCAGGCCCATCTGGTCCACAGCCCTGGCATCTGGCTGCAATTAGCCAAAGAAACAGACGATAGCCGTGTTTACCTCCAGCAACAAGAGGCCATACCAATGCTACAACAGACATGAAAATATACATGATGATGCACATACCCGTGCACACAGAGACCCTAAAACCTCTACCGTTACCTTTAATCCACAAATTGCACTGGAGAGGGAGAAGTAACTGTGTACGTTAGCAAGCACGTGTCTTTGAGTCACATATGCCAAGTGCCTCAGAGTCAGCCTGCAGACCTGTGCAGCTGCATGTCGTAGCCTTAAAAACACTGTAATCAATACAGCACACACGGGAGCTGGAGTTAAAGTGCTGTGAAAGTATGTAACAAATTACTTTTACTGTTCAACTGGTGGTTTAGCCCGCCATTGAGTTTGGCCTTTGGGCTTCAGGGTTTTGTTTGGAGGGTCTTATTATTCCGTCCATAAAGAGTAACGAGTGGGGCTCCCACAGACAGTGCAACCAGGTAACTCCCAGCTCCCAGTGCAATAAAGGCGACTAACTGTAGTGAAAGGGCTCATGACAGTTGTGCCAATGAGCTCAGCGGCTGTTGAGAGAAACAACTGAGCCTGACTCAGCGGCCTGATGGACTCCCATCACAAGTTGTGGGGCCGTGGGGCCGCTAAGAGCCTAAAAACACGAGTTGGGAAATAAACAGTACCAGAACGGAAAGAGTGAAGTTTTCTCCGGACGAGCATCTGGGCACTTTCACACTGGGCCAGAGACTCAGCAGGGACTTCACAAGAGCTCAGGGTCAGCAAGAGGAGAGGAGCATGGCATTATGGGATTCCTCTGGGCCGAACACAAATAGCCACACTGTGCATTCACTTACAGACTGTAAAGCAGTTTAATGTGCTAACTTAAAAGACTAAATATATACATAATTACTGGTTTTTAACATACCACACACTTAACTTTCTGGATCCTCTCCACTACCAAAAAAGATGCAAACAGTATTTCCTTTAGGTTTATGGGCAGTGGGGTTACTATAGGAGCACCCACACGTTCAATAAAGTGCTGCTGGGCCTCCAAGATGAGGAATGTCGTGTCTGAGGTATCCACATGCTCTGCAGATTGTCCACTCACCCTGGACTTACCCACACCCAGTCTAGTAATATACCATTAAACCATGACTGTGCACTGCTGTTAGAGCAGCTGAAAGCCAAGATATTATTCTACCATAAAGTGAAATTTTGGGTCGGAGGGAAAGGCTTATTTGCTCTGGCCCACCGTTCAACCACGCTGTACAGTCACGGCTTGACATTTTTCATGGAAACTCATTGAATTCTTGTGCCAGGGTAAATAACACCTTTAAAAGCTCTTCCTGTCACTTCTGCAGGGCAATATTCATAACATCTGCAGAGTGGGGTTCTGGTCAGGAGATAGAGATGACTAGCAGAGAAATGGAGAGCAAAGTTACATGGTGTTCTACTCTCTCCAGCACTGTTGTTTTGAATTTAAGAGCTAGATTGACATTCATCTTATCAAGGGCTTCCTCATAACTGGGCCATCAGATGATGTTATTAAGTGTACCAAACTAGCCCATAGGATGGAAAACAGTATATTCGGCGCCAAAACTGGAAGCCACTGCTCTACGGCACTTCTGACAGACTCCAAAAATACTGTTATTTAGGAAAAACCTGCTTAAATTTTAAATCAGGCATTTTCCAAACCAAAGGACAAAGTGCGTCACTTTCTGCAGCCACAGAAGTCGTAGGACTGGAGGAGGCTGAGCTCATCCACTGCCAGCGCTGATGGCGTTGTTCTCTCCCAGCCGAGAGCCACAGTGTGGTCTCTCCAGTAATAGAATGAAAAGCGAAAGCTACTCACCACGCAACCTTTCAGACGATTCTGCTCCTCCTTCACCTCTTTTCCCATGATCCTCTGCGTCTCTGTTCCCACGTTGCATTGGGGTTCTCGGGCCGGTGTCAGGAGGTCACCGTCTTCCCTGGTGAAAGTGGAGCCTGTGGGAGGGAGCACGGTCCTGTCGCTCCTGCAGGGTGAGCAGAGCGGGAGGTTACTGTGGTGCTGACAGCAGAGTTTTTTCGAAGGCCTGCGATGAGCTCCAATTATGGCTCTGAAGTTTTCTGCCAGTGTTTGTGCTATTTGTTTTAAATAGCTATAAAACACAGCTGATAAGACGGACGAGATGATGTAATATTTGGATCTAAAGATAGCCCGCCGAGAGGCTCTCAGCCTGAGAAATATTTGGAAAGTAGGAGATGTTGGAGATGGATGTCAGAACTGTGGACATATTGGAGTTACTTCTGACTGTGTTTATTCATATAAAAACGGAAAAACCTTTTTGCCCAGGTAGATTATCCAGTCCGACACTGAAATGTGCCAGACTGAAATGACATTTGGTATTAATACTCATGGTCTCCAGAGGATAGATCCTAATGGTTTAAATAATTATAATAATAAAACATCATTCATCCAGCACTTTTCAAAACATTGAAGACAGTCTGACCTTTTCTCTGACAACTCCTCAATGTTTTCACTTTGATGGCTGAAATTGAATTTACTGATGATTCCCAGATGATGACCCTTTGCATTTTGGACATTATTCTCACACTAAGTACCACATATTTCACTACACATCCCATAGGGCCACAACCAATGACAACAATTCAGTGTGGATCAGGGTGCAAGATCATTATACAGCTGCCCAATTTGGGGCCTGTGATCTTAAGTAGGCCACTATAAGTTTGACTTGGCAAAGTAAAAGTTTCTTGCATAAAACAAATTTAAATACATGAAATACATCAATAAATAAGAATACAAATATAAAATTCAATGTTTGTGAGACAGGTAGAGTGACACATTGTGCAGGCAGCCAAGCCAGGGGGTCTTATTATCCAGTTTATCTTAACAATACAACACAAAAGCTTTGGTATACAGGGTATATACAGTATTATACAGTATGCGCAGTATTTTTGCAGTTTGGTTCTCTTTTTACAACAGCTTTGAAACGTGGCTGCATTTATAAAGTAGACATTCCTTAAGATGGTCTAAAAAAAGTCTAATGACGTAAAAACCTGGATTCTTACTGTTGGCTATTAAAGTAACAATAAATTTGTTTTACAAATGCCATAAAAATGGCTAAATATTCTTGTAAACACGTTTTATCTCAGATTCAGCAGACTGTTCAAGGTGATGGCAGGATTTTAACGGTGAGAAGAAAACAAACTTTGTTGCCAAATTGACTCAGTAAGCCAAGACATTATTCACCAAGTACAGTAATCAAACATGTGGTTTGATCCCAAAGCCATGCAGAAAAGTGAGTATTATAAACTGAAAAGTGGCTGGTGAGTGATGCCCTATGTGGTAGTTGGATTCTAAACATCGAGACAGACCAGTCCTTCACTTTGCTTATAATTTTTCACTGATTCAAACCCAAATGAAACAAGGCTAATCAAGAGAAAGAGAAAAATCTTTATACAAAGCTCATTTTCATTTGGAAAAACGTCCTCTAAGTTTTGCCAGTGCAGCCTTTTTAATGTAGGTTACCAGAAGAGTAATAACAGAGAAATTCAGCTCCAGCTCAGTGGAAACCTGCAAAGGACCAATTACTGAGTGAAATGGCCCATGTACTCACATGGCCACCAGAGTTGTCAGTGCGGTCCTTGGCCTGTCTTACCTGAAAACCTTCTGAAGAAGCGCCCAGCAGTCCTTCACCTCACTCTGCTTCTGCGTGACGCCGGCAGCCAGGGCAGGATGCAGATTAGACAGCTGGGACACGCTCACATCTAGCATCTACCACACACAGGCCTGTAGGTTAGGTAGAGAAGGCTTCTGCAACACACTTTCAGGGTCTGATCGAGCAGTGCTGCTTTAAGCCAGAAGATCTTTCCTACCATGATTTGGCTGGCGATGTCACGTATTTCTCTGTCTCCGAAGCTGTCCAGCTCTTTGGATGCAGATATGCTTTTCATCTGAAAGAGAAGACAGTGAATGTGAGCAAAGTATAAATGTCAGATTTATGTCAGACTTAAAGAAAATTAAGCCATACCATGTTATTAATAGCAAACAACGTGTTATCTGCTTGCTGGTAGAATGAGGACACCTCCAGTGCCAGCTGAAGATTTTCATGGTAGTTTTTCAGATGAGACTGGACCTTCAGCCACCTACACACAGCAGACGACAGTGCAAACAAGTTCAGCCTTCACTTTATCTCTCAATGGAGGGTGTTTCATGCAACACAGCAGTTCAATTTAAGGGACAAAGTGTACATTTTATTGATGTGTTTCCTCTTGCTGGAGATGTTTTTGCCATCTGTCTTCCCTTGTTTCTCCAGTTTCAGGGCCAAGTGGTTGATCTCCTCGTGGAGGTTTCTGTAGAGCTGCTCATCCTGCAGTGAAAAAGGGGGAACACGATCCAACTATGACCTCAGCTGTCTTTAACATACACCGTGGGAGATAAATTACAGTCAGCCATGGATAAATGACTGTGAAACCTCGACAAAAGTTTAATACAAACTATTAACATATGGGAATCTGTATGCTTTTACCTTGTGAATGCTGTTATGCGTTTATAATCTTTAATCTTACCTGTTTCAGATCTAAAATTCTCCTGGTCAGCTGCATTTTGTCAACATTTTCCTCCAGGACATTCACCAGAGACTGCTCCTCTTCCTGCTGGCACACATAAAAGTCAGTGTTTATAGCCTCCATTTGTTAGGAACCCAACCATTATTTCTTTTCAGCAGCACCGGGATTAAACCACATTAGCCCTGCTACCAAGGTAGATGCTAAACAGAAACAGCCTCCAGTGTTGGGAGAGGAACTTTGAACTTGATACTAATGCACAGAGGAGAGGATGAGTGGAGGTAAATGGAGAACGCCATCTCCTGAGGGGGGCGGATGTTTTATAGACTTCATAAGCAACATCCCCCATTACATTCCCACATGTCCATTATCAATCACCAGTTCCCTGATGCCAGACATGGACATGAACAGAGAGATAAACACAGGCCTGAAATGCTTTTTGATAATGACAGGCAGATGTTTTACACCGGTGAATATACACAAACAAGAGATGTCTTCAGGATACTGAGCTAATTTCCTGTATTAGCGAGTGCTGTTTTTTGTGCCAATTATCTTGACAACTGTTGATTAAAGTTGTCTGCCCACTCATTTTTGCCCCAGGCTGACTGTTTTTGCTGTTAATTGTTATAGTCATAGAGCTTGTTGGCCTTTTCCATTCTGTTTAAATAGATGGGGGTATTTGGGAGGATGAGGACAGGGTCAGAAATATGACAAAGGCCCTCAGGAGTGAAAGGTCTGTGAAATTTTAAATAAAATATTTACATAAATTTAACTTTTAAAATATTTTAATACAATTTATAATGTCACTGTTTTCATTGAATGAGATAATTATACATTAACCCTTTTGACATTACTGTCAGAACAAAGTTCTTGTATAATTCCATCAGCAATGACATTTAAAAAAAAAAAATGCAAACTGCACAAATTGCAGAGAAATTACCAAAACTAGGTTTAACTCAACAGGTAAGTAAAATTGGCTTCAGACAGGATGACAGGGCGTAGCACATAGCAACAGAAAAGGCTGGGGACCTTTTTGTTACCTTCGTTTTAATCCAGGCCTCCAGCTTGTCCACTTTCTTGTTGAACTCCTGCAGGTTCTTGGCTCCGCCCAGGGCCCTCGTCTGATTCGCAGCCATCTGTTTCAGGGTCTGCCACTGGTCCCTGAGCTGGCTGAGCTGCTTCTTCACCAGATCAGAGGTGGGGTTCAGCTTGCAGATCAACTGCTCACCCATCTTTGGAAACAGACAGACACACAAAAGACATTGTTGGTTTCAGGCTGAGTACATACAGTGACTAGACCAGACTATTGCAGAACAGTGGCTGCGTACATCTGAACACCTCAGGTTTGCCAGCGTCATTGCTCGTGTGCTAGCAGCTTTCACAAATGTTGGAAAACAGCCATTTATTTCTTGGGTATACCCTTTTGAAATCTCCTGGTCCTGCCTCTGCCCTTCCTGAGCTGTCTGAATGTCAGGGGAGGTTAATTATCAGCAATGCACCATTTCCAAACGTGTTCTCCTGAGGGAGAAAGTATAAACTGGCTTGACAGAGTCGTCTGGAACACTGAGGGTCTGCTTTTCTCCCTGGTCAACTGGAAATGCCTACGAGATCATTATGTTATGTGTTATATGATCTGACAGACTCTTTTAGCACCAATGACAGTGATTAATGGTTACATTCAGATCTCCATTACCTGTTAAAAAGTTAAAGTAAACATTTCATTTGGGCTGCTCTGCTGTGCTTTTTTTGGCAACTTGGTAATATTTCACTTCGTATCCTGTGTGTTGGATCATTTCGCTACCTGGTTGAGCTGAATCAGGGTGTTCTCAAAGTCTTTAAGGTCTCTCTGAAGCATCTGCGAGGCTTCCTCCCAGTCCTGCAGGGGGCAGCGCTGAATATTGCACCCATCCTTCAAGTCCTGCAACTTGCCTTTGATCCACGCCTCCGCCTACATCACAAACAGACAAAAAACATGTTCAAGAAAGGCTTTATGATGTGTACATCATGGTGGACCATGTGTGTTGTATAAGATGTGTAAGTAAGTTATATGATGTGAAAAAATGTGGATTTATGAGGATCAATATTACAAAACAGTTTTATTTTACAGTTTTTTTAGAAGTTGAATTTAAATCAAGAGCTTTCACGCCAAAGATTCATCCACGGCTGATGTATAGTGCGGTATCTACAACAGTAAACTCAACGCAGTGCCTGTCTTATTTCTGCTGATCAAGAGGGCAAAAGGGCTGAATTTCTCTGACTTCTCTGAGTAACACGGAGCCTCAGACACATCGAGAACAGCTCCAGTGTCATGTTATGCAGAGCAGAAGTTTCTCTTGGCAAGTGCCTGGACTCCAAAGCCTTGCTTAAGGCTTTGTCTTGCAGAGCTGCCTTTTTTTTTTTCTGGCAGCATTTGTATGGAGTGAGAAGTGCACACCAGGTGGTCAGAGTCAGACAGTGTTGGAAAGCACATGTTTGTTTTGTGCAAGGACGCCAGCGAGGAAGTCAGTGACCCGCCCGAGTCACAATAATTGAATGGACTAATAAATCAACTCAGGTCCTTCCGCTTCTCAGACTTATCCTACATGAGTCATCAGATTGATATACAGCAGAAGTTTCGTTTTCACGGGTGCTTTTGTGAACCCTGCAGAATGTCAAATCACAGTTAAGCTGACAAATAAGTCATTATAGCACCACATCAAAGTTTTATTTACCAAAGAATTTAGCTTGAATAAAATACTTTACAGTAACCCTTCTGTTGAATCAAGGAGACATCAAGACAGCACATGACACGGCCTCTAAACAACTGTTCTACGTTAAAACGTGATGTCACTTCTCCGCAGAGAGGCCGGTCATTAACTTTACAAGCCCACCCCCCACCCTCGGTGCAGCGGAGGTATTTCTGGGTTAAACAGAAGGAAAAGAGCTTGACAACACAGGCCGGCCCCTATCTCCTCACACTGGCTCCCATGGCACTATAATGACCTCATACAGGAAGTCTATGATTCCCTTGTTTCTTCCTGTCTGCTCTGCACAACAATTGGGTGTTTATCAAAATGTACAGTGAGGCCTTAGTGTAGCAGTGAAGAATAGACAGCTAATGAATGCAGCTCAGATTGTAAGATCGTATCGTTGCTTCTGATTTTTTTCTTTCTTTTTTGTTTTTCGGGGGAGGGGCGAAACAAGGCCATGCAGGAAAGACACCACAGCAGTCGACAGAGAACACATTTTAAAATAATGTTTGGTGAGCAGAAGCCTTTTTTTCATTCTTCTATTCAGGCTGCTTTTCATTTATACAAGCTTCAAAGGAACATATTTTTAGCCTTTTAACAGAAAAAAGAGGAATGAGTGTGCACATCTTTATACTTTTTAGATATTTACCAACGTGTAGCACAGCCTGTCCCTGAAAAGCCTGCCCAAGTGGAAGTTTCTCTATTTCCTCTGTCATGGAACTGAGACGGTGAAAGGCAAGACGTTTTGCAGGGCCGCCGCAGAGACAGATGGCCCTCAACGAAGCCTGTGTGCTTCTCCATGTGGTGACCTGCTTTGCTCTCCTAGCTTGAAACATTGGGGGCCTTTAAAAAGTCTCTCCCTTGGAAAACTCGCTTCCACTTCCACTGCCATGTAATACTGTAATAACACATTTTCATCAGCGATAGCAGTCAACCGAATCCCTGTAAAACATGCACGTCCTTGGGCACCAAAAGCTCTGGCTATTTAAAGGTTATTTTCAAATAAAGTTAAAATACAAAAGGCTGTTTCCTCCAAAAGCAACAGATACGCAAGCTCCACTTAAGAGCAAAAGGGGGCTGCTAAGCTTGTTAACATTAACGATGTGCTACGGGGCTGTTTTCAACACATACATACATCATGTGTTTCCTTCAGCTGACACATCCGAAATGAATTTCTTATTACTGGAAGTAAGCAGCCTATCACTCGGACGGTTGCTCAACTGATGACAAAGCCAACTGCTGGACAAAATGTCCCTCAGCCGAACTCGCTGAAAAATGTCCTTGTACAACGGGGTGGACGCAAGCGATGAGATAACACAAGCAGTTGTGCTGCTTGGCTGAGCCTCTCTGGGCCATAGGCGTGAAGAGATGGAGCCAAACAATGATCTCATCCCTAAATAATTGCTTCACTTGTGGCGGTTTCCCCTCCCTCTCTCCCTTCAGCTGAACACAGCTCATACAGTTCCCGGGACAAAATAAGAACCAGTGCATATTTTGTCCTTCCTCCGAGGGTCATGCGACAGGCAGCTTCCACTCTGACTTCATCTCATCTACGTAACTTGTTGTTTTTGAGATAAACCTCTACTCCAGCTTCTTTTCATTTCGCATTTTTACATCAGAGGAGATGAGAGGTTCTGATATGAAACTCACTTCGAATGATTTAAAACGTCTCCATCTGTATAGATTCTGGAAAACTGGAGTGGAAAAAGTACACCAGCCCTAGACCTTTTTATTAGTTTCCACATATATGATGGAACTGCAGAGAAGTAGGAGGAAAGTGCAACAAACTCCCTGAACTGACCATCACCATAATGGTTGATATTGATATTGCTGCTATTGTTTATTCAAGCTACATTTTACCTGCAGCATTTCCTTGTTGAAGAGGGAGTTGCGCTGGGTGAAGCAGTCGCTCTGGGATGTGCCAGCAGATGCTTCATCCTGTGTGTGGAGATGACTTTCTGTCATCTGCAAATCAGGCATCGGAATCTGCACGGGACACAGACAAGAAAGTGTTAAAAGCATGATGCCGATCTGACGGCTTTTTTTAATTATGGAAGAACCTGAGCAGCAGATGTTTGCCTATGAGACGTAGGGACAGTTGTAACCACCACACAGTGAGGGGACGTCTAGATGGCAGATGTGTTAATAACACCTTTTTTCAACAATCAAGGGACATTACACAACTTTTGTCAGCATGGCCCCGAGAACAAAAGCCTACCGTCAGCACTACGTGCGGCGAAGTGAACACGACTTCACTTACAGACGAGCATTCCCGCTGCTCTCCAGTCAGGAAACATCTGGGCACATGGAGGAAGCAGGAACGGACAGATCCTTGGATGTCTGACGTTTTTTACTGTCAGCCTCACATGTAAACATATCACCTTGAAAGGACTTTGGTAGATCATGTTCACTCTCTCATACCTGGACAGGTAAAGGCATCGCCACCTTCTTACATATAATTACAGCCATTTCTGGCCATTTGCATGAATAAAGTATGAGAGGAATGAAAAGGCAGAGCATTGTTGTGGATCAGAATAAGAGTTGATGTGTATGAGTAGTTTTTTACATCCTTAAAGGGGAAATGAGGCCATTGCTGTGTCAGTGTGTTATTATAACCAGCCTCCGTGAGGACTTCAGCGAGCCTTTTCTTTTGTTAACATCTTCCCTGACCTCATGTTTTCCAGTGAGCCCTGCCTCAGCACGGTCCGCTGTAACAGAGCACTTCATCCGCAACACACACTGACGACTTCAACAAGAAGCAGGCCAAAACCAACAGCCCATTGACTTTAAACAATATCCTACAATATACTGCTTTTCTTCCGTACGCCGTTTCTTTAATAGATTGCAGCCAAACAAGAGGAAACAACAGGCTGTTTGTATGGCTTTCAAATACACGTAGCTCCCATAAGTCGTTCTCCACCTCTGAGTAACGTTGCTCCAAATGCATAATATAAGTTTGCTCCAAATGTATAATATAATAAACTGCTCAGGTTTGGCGAACAGAGCACATGACTTCACTTCCTAAACTCCAAGAGATTCATCAACTCCACTACAGCTGCCTACGAAGACCCCACTGCCTAACAGCAAAACAACATGCTTTCCTACGGCCTCAATAAAGATGGAAAAAAGATATACCAAAACCAAAAAATGTTTTATTTCCTCTGAAGCTAGTTGTTTTTAATTTTCTGTTGTTAGGATCTTACCTGTTGGATTGATTTCTCTCCGCTCACTTTCACCCTGGTTTGTCCCTGCGTGGGCTGAAATTCATCACTGCTGTCTCTTCTGAGTAAAACCTAAAACAGTCAGATAAAATAAGCAGCTGGTAGTGCTGCAAAAAACAGCTGGACATTGATTAAAAAACCCCTGTAAATATTTCAGAATTTGGAGGTTTAAGTAACTCTATCATTCATTTTTTGGTAAAAGAAAAACTGCAAGATCTCACATTTTACCGTCTTATATTTGTCAAACAACCTCATGAAGATATTGTTTTATAGCCACAAAAAAACCCCCAAATAATTCAATTAAGCTACTAAAAGTAACACAGTGAAAAAACACTGAGCTTCCTCAGGTATGTGCTTTGCATATATTGTTAAATATTTGCACATTTTGCACTGTATTTTGAAAAAAAATGCAGAAAATATTTATTGTCTGTGCTGAGTTCGAGGTTAATATCTTTGCTTGGATACGTAAATTATCTTTGTTCAGTTAAAAGTAGAAAAAGGCTTCATCATGGAGACTTTATGGAATTATTAAGCAAACTACCCTTTATAAATATCACAGACTATATTTGTTATTATATTAAGCACATGTATTTAATTTCATTCCAAAAAAGTGTAGACTGTTATATTTATGCTGTTATTTTCTTGTTATCAGATATGCATATCTGCATTAGTAAAGTGTGTCCTGTACCTTGAAGTGAGAGCTGGGCTTATTCTCACAGCTCACTCCTACAATCCTGGGCAGATGTGGATCTGCTGTGCTGGTGACGTTGTTGTTGTTATTGTTGTTTTCAGATGTGGAGCTTGTGATTGAAAGCTGTGGAGATCCCACTGACACCTTGCTCTCTGATCTGTCTTTACTCCCAGAGATTGTGATCTTCTTGATAGATCTGGACACGGCAGAAGGAGAGGCAACATTCTGGTTCAGGTGGTCCTCGGCTGCCATGTCCTCCTGTTTCACGGGGGCTACCTGCTTGACGATGGGTGAGACGAGACACGGGCCATGTGCGCAGACCTGGGATCGGCTGAGGTAGAGAGAGTTCAGGTTGTGCTGCAGAGTGCAGTTATCCAGACTCTGGCTCTGCAGATAACTCCCTGTAAACTCCTGGCATTTTGGCACAGCCGGTACTGACAGCCTCGTCCCAATGGTGAAAGGCTGGACCTTCCTCACTATGCTTTCAGACATTGCCGCTGTCCAGTCAAGAATACAAATTTCACTGAAGTCCAAAAAGGCATTGAAAAAAGTCTGTCACATTCCTTTGTACACTCTCCTCACTCACCAGCTCTGTCTGTCCAGTCTCTGTTCAGCAGGCAAGTGGAGGGTTGAACAGAAGGTGGAGGGAGAGCTCAGTTCTCCACCTTCTTGTGCATGTTGAGAATGCACAGCACACAGCCCAGGATGGCTTCCTTGGACTCCTGGGATCGAACGCGGTCCCAGACGTGGCGCAGCGCCGTGCCAAGGTGGGCAGCGCCTGTAGAGAGGCTTCTCCTGAGGAACTGTGCCACCGAGCCTGCCAGTCTGCTACTGAGGAGCCTGATAACCAGGGACCGCAGCAAGATGAAAACTGCTGGCATGCTGCCTGACTGTGCAGCGCACAAAAAAAAGCTAAAAAAAAGAAAGCTGAAAAAAGGAGGGGGAAAGAGGAGGGTTGGTTAGGAGAGGGGATGAAGTCACCACCTCTCCACTCTCTCTCTCGTTCTCTCTCTCTCTCTCTCTCTGTCAGGAGCGACAGAGCGGAGAGGGGGCTGTAAAGCCTGGCTGTCAAAACTTCCCCTCTGAACCCGAACAGAAAATCTGCTCAGATAAGAGGCGAGGAGTAATGGAGTCAGAGGGAGAGACCTCTGTCAGACCTCTTTAATCACAGCTTATCCTCTATGAGGTAATATCCTCAGCTGAAACAAACTCACACACACACCCACGCTGCCTCTACCTTACCTCCACCTTGAAGTGCAGGGGAAGAGATTCAGCCCCGAGGTGCTCTGCTCTCTTCCAGAGAAATTTTTTTTAAAAAAGTTTCCAGAGGAGCAGGTTTTTAAAAAATCCAGAGCAAAATCTGAGAAAGCTTCAGAGGCTCGTGTGAGCGCTGTCTGTCCAGGAGTGAGAGTGCGTTCCTGTAGCTCTGAGCCTCCTCTTTCCTCGTCAGTGAGGAGCAGTTGTTGCACAGGTTACAGCTGAATGGAACAGACCAGCCCTGTCGCTATGCTCCTTAAACCTCAGAAGCTGATGGCATGACAAGTGTGTGTGGGGGGGGGGGGGGGGGGGGGGGTGCAAATAACAGTCAAGCAGATGATGACCCCTACCACTCCTTGACGGTGGCTCGGGTTCAACAGAGCACATGTTGGGCTGACTGATTGGAATGGCAGGGATGGCGTGCGTATGTCGGGGGAGCAGGGATTACTGAGGAGAGCAGACAGCAGAGAAAATATTTGCAGGGCGCGGAGGGGAGAATCTGCTTCCACCGGTGAAAACTTTCCCAAAAAAGGAACTCTCACTCTTCACTCAGCTGCCCTCTGATTTGACCCCCGGCACCTGGTCCATACTCTCAGAAGCAGCTCAGCCAGTCAAACAAACTCCCAGTTAACATTGGTCAAACTGAAGGAGACCGCGTGCCTTAATTTCACAATAGAGCACTTTTGGAAGACGCGTTTAGAAATGTTCACCTTGTGCCATAAAATGACTTTTAGACGTAGAAACATTACAGAAATGTGTAGTCACTCTGCGGGGCTCAATGCGACAGAGGTGGCCCCCGGAGCCGACATGGTTAATGATGCTTTTAAAAGAGCTCTGGTTTCAAGATGAAGTCATCTAAGGAAGAGATTTAATGTGTTGCAGCTTGAAATCAGAGATAAATTCTGCGCAGGCTGGGTGGTGTTCAAGGAAGGCTGGATGGGTGGAGTTCGAGGGGTTTGGCTGACTTTAAAATGCCATTTCCTCATATTGCTGGGTGAGTGGCTCTAAAAGTGTGCGATTTATGTGAGCAGTGGGTACACTGTGTGACTCTGACACCGACATATGCCAAAGTGTTGGTTGTATTCAACTGGAACGTTTGGAAATATGGTTTATTTTTAATTTAGTGTCAGAAAAGAGAAATACATAAACACAACTCTATCTGCGGGTTAAAGACAGACCTGAAAATGTGCCGACCATAGCTTTAAAAGACAACCTGAGGAAGGTCCATAACATATTTACCCTTTTAAAATAACTCTGTAACTCTAACATGCAAGGCATAAATGTTTACTTTTATTTAATATCAAAACATTAAACTATACAGACCTTGAGAACATAAAATGGCTTCAGGCCTGCACTGTTTGCAGACATGTTGAACATAGAGTGTTGCTTGAGCTCCCTTATAAATAACTCCTTCACAGGGAACTGTCAGTATATATTTTGGAGTGTAACACATTCCAAACCTTTTATCCAGTATACAGGAAACATCTTATTTTGGATTAATGATTTTATATTTTCAAATCAGATAAATCGCATGTAAGTTAGAACTTGTCTCAGCTGCACAAAGCTTAAAATTCAACAGAACTTTTTTGACATTGTGAGAGATACACTTTCAGCTTTCTTACCAGGAGCTGATGAGAAGATCGAAACAACTGTGATTTGTGTACATCAGTGGTGATCAGCCTTGCACAGCATAAAGTCTGGAGGCAGCAAACAGCCTGTATGAGCTTAACAGATGCTGGAAAGCTTATTTTCATATTTTGGAAAGAATCTTAATGCTAAGCTAGGCTAATTGCCTCTAGGATTAAACCCAGTGCTTAAAGTAACAGTATAAGAGTGGTAAGTTTCTCCTCTACTCTTTGCCAGAAAGGGAATAATACATTTCCCTTATGCGTTGGACTAATCCTTTATGTCCCTGTGAAGGAGACACATTGAATAGCATCATGCTTAAAGTCAACTGGTACGTATTTAGGAATATTTACCTCATTACATAGTGAAAATCTAAGTTTTATCAAATTGGATAAAAACTTCTTTAGTCTTTGAAATGAAAGCTTTGTGACTGTAAAGGCACTTTTTTCCCACTTAGCCCATAAACATTTATAAAGGATGGAAAGTTGTTTGCTCACAGAGTCACTGTCAGATTAGATTTGAACCAGGTGTCCCACCTCTGCCAACCAAGTCAGATTAGGCTACTGTAACACCTTCCTTATGTTGTTTACTCTGGAAATCCTCCCTCCCCACAGCTCTCATTCACATCTTGTGCGTAACGTTTTAACTGTGCTGCCCACATCCGTTACAAATAATTTGGAAACCTCAGCCTTGATCTGAAGGCTCTTTATTTGTGCCATCCTCCTTTATGTGTTCGTCTTTGAGGAGGCCTGTTAAAGACAAGCTGGTTCTGGCCTGATGGCTGATATCATTGCCTCACAAGATGATAATAAAGTCCCGATGCCTTCTCACCACAGGCCCTGGTTGGCGATCACCCTTGTTAGATATCTTCTATTTTATTAGAGTCAGTAAATACGACTTGGAAGACTTTTTCAAGGGGTGATGTCACCGAGGCTGCCCGCATGAAAGGAGACTGATAGCTGTGGCGGAGGAGAGAATAAGCATGGGAGCTAGAGGGGGTCTGTACTTTTCCACTTGGTGTATGTCATCTCGAAAGCATGATCGGCCCGCTGGTCAAGTTTCAGTACAGATAAGAATGAGTTTTTTGGCTTTGGATGGTGATCAAAAAGAGAAAATATCTGAAGTTTTAAAATGGCTGATATGAAAGGGATCAAAAAATGAAAATACTTACTTGACACATGTTATGTCAGGCATTCTTGGCCCGAACTTTTTAGTAACTTGACTGCACCCTGAGAGATCTAACCACAGCACTGGACCCTTCTCCAGCTTAATATTACACACACAAATATCAGACATTTGATTTTTAACCAAAACTTACCTCTTAAGTCATTAAAATCAAGTCTTTGTTTATTAGTTTTATTGTTATGGCTAAAAAAAAAAAGTACTGTTTAATGTGTGATGCCAGGCCTGGTTCACCACCAAAATGTAATCATTTGTCCCATGGCCCAAAACCCTATTTTGAAGTTTTTACAATCATTTCAGACAGAGCATAAACAGACTAACTCATAATAAAAAGTCTCTGGCAAAGTTTTAAAGCGACATGAGCATATGTCGACCAGTTCAGCTACTTTTTTTTTCAACGCTGTTTAAATAGAAACAAACATGCAGAGACGAAAGAGAAGGTTTAAGTTGTGAATGATAATGAAACACAAACTACAAGCTCCCAGGGGCATATTGCCAATGAAACTGTGAAGTCATCTATTTGTATTAATGCTTATCTGTTGATCTAAATAGCCCTAAATTCCTTTGTTCCTAGCTCATGAGTCTGAACCCACATCTTGACAATGACCTAGTCTCTCTCAGATGGCTTGCCTGTGGGCTTTTGTGCTTCAGCCACTGAGGCTAATACACAGCATTAACAATGAAATGATTTGTGCTTGAGTAGAACAACATGACAGCTGCAGTTTATGGACCAAAGGAAATATAAACACATTACGAAAGCCACATTTTCAGCATTTACTACATGATGTCCACATGGGTTTCTTGAAGTTTAACCGACCCCAAATCAATTCAGATGGACCATTGAAGGGGTTGCGACATGGTTTGACATAACTTCAATCCAAACTTCTTAAAAATGCAAAAGCTGGAGCCGTGAACCTTGTCAGCTAAATTACCAAACGCTTTAATCACTGATTTAATGCTGAGATGCTTGTGACATCCAGTTTTGACGCTCACCTGAGGCTATATTTGACCTAATGAGACTGCATGCTTAACAGCTGACGTTCAACACACACCTGTGGTGCTTCACCCTTGGAGTCCTGTTTCACACGTTTTCCTCTGAACATGTCCACTCTTATCACAGCCATGAAGAGAACGAGCAAGCTCGAGCGCCGGATGACATCACATGCAATAAAATGCCATCTTACTCAGTCAGTGCTCATTGTTTAGATAGACAAGAGTGCCAAGTTTGTCACACAACAGAAAGAGGCAAGCAGGGGCAATGAAACTCAACTGTCTGCCATGACGCATATATATTTTAATCTATTAAACTGTAGCGGCATTGTTCCAAAGAAACAGTGCTCTTATGTTCAATATATTCCCCCTCCTTAAATATCCTGGAATCTTATAGGTCACACTGGTTGTCATGCGGAGCTGCTTACTGAAAGATGAATGCTGCCCTGACATCAATAATGCAATGATCTCTGGCATACTCCTGCAGCATTCCTCCATGCAAACATGCAACCCAGTAATAGTTGTTCTTTTCAGCTTCCAGCACTGGCAGTTGGGTGGTATCATAAGTAGAAAAGTGTCCATGATCATGTGTCAGTAAGTAAGTAATAATATAAAGGCAGGAGTTAGACCTGGCTTTGAGACAAGAAGGCTTCCTAAATGGGCTTCTTGTCCTATCAGAACAATTGGCCACGATATCAGAAAAATATATCAGGCAGTGGAGCTGGGAAACATTGATTTGAATGTAATGAGCATCAGAGATCAGAAGATTCTGCCTACTGGAAAAGCTGATGAAACAAGGAAGTTACAGTGACAGTTACAGTTAATCTGTGTTTTGCTTCTAGACCAGAGGCCAGTTGATGACAGATTGGCATGCATGCCATCACTTCTTCTCAACAAGTACAAGGGTCACAGAGAAGGAATTGATTTTTCTTGGCTGGATGAGAAAAGTTGTGCAATTGAAATCACAAGTGACATACCTCAAGGGATGGTGAGGGCGGTCTATGTGTGTGTCAGTCACTTCACACATCCTCAAGATGACACATTTCAAGTATTTCAACTGTTTGATGGATTGATGTGACATTTTGACATTCCAAAGTTGAATCCAAAGTTGAATCCTGACTTTTCCAGTCTTTACATACAGTCAATGTGTCTTACAACTATTGGATGGGTTGTAATGATATTTGATTCAGTAATTTATGTTCCCCCTAAACTGAAGTAACTTCAGGATTCTTGAAATTTTCATCTCACACAATCATCAGATTAAAATTCAATTTCAATTCTCTGTTTAATGATCAAATACCTTGAAAACTTTTGACTTATCTAGTAACATCAGTGGTGCTTTCTCCTTTGTGCCAGTTTGCAAATATTAGCATGTTAGCATTATGTTAAAGTAGGATGGCAAATGGTGTATGCATTATGCAAAAAAAGTAAAAAAGCTGGCATTGTCACTGTCAGCATGTAAACATGAATATTAAGCTAAAAGCTCGTAGATATTTAAATCTAGACTTACTGTTGAGTCTAATAATGAAACAAAGCTGTATAGAAAGCAGTTGACCTCCTCGATGCTGTAGGTCAGTGTACCAGTGTGGGAAACAGTAAGCACTGCGCCATACAGGCCTTTATTGTACTTGTATTTGAATGCAATTTGGAGCCACCCTCAGGTGGCAGTCTGGCTCGGCTGAATGGCGAGATGAGGTCACTCTGTCATGTGACATCATAGGTTCACATGACAACTGTGCTCCGGCAGCAGGAAGCAATTTTCTCCATATCAAAGGTTGAATAACAGGAAAAAGCTGCACCTTATGTTTGGCCCCTCCAAAAGTATCAATCACCATGAGAAGGGCACTTAACATTTGACCTGTGATGTCAGCGGCAGGTTGGGTGCCTTCAGGCCTTTATTTGGAACCTGTGTTGACCTGGCGGCGTGATTTATTAATCACACACAGGAACTTTAATCATGTGATGCAGTCGGCCTGGTGTATATTGCCTGCCCGTATGCTTGACATCTGAATCGCAGAGCGTTGCCAAGTAGAGAGGCTCGTTAAACACTGAATGCAGAAACACAGAATCAAGAACGAGTGAACCTACGTATTTACATTCAAACATTTACATGTCCAGACATTTGACGGATCTGCTCTGTAATCACGATGAAACCTCACAAGAGAAACGGCAGAAGGAAAAGAAAACTGTTTCATGTGAGTGCTTCGGGCGAATGGAAAATATAGTTAAGCCAAAGTACATCTTGAGTCATTTTTGAACACCACCATTGCGTTGCAGATTAGTTTAATGCTTTGGTTGAGGTAATTCCTCTCTGTCATCTCCTAATTGGAGGTAAATAAGAAAATACCAATAAATACACAGACAACACGGAAAAACTTTCACAGATGTTCTTTAACCTTTTTGAAGCACAGTGGAGTCAACACTGACTTTATCTCGCTATAAAGACATCATTACACTTCACCTCAAAGAGTCTGGATTCAATACGGGACAGGCGAATGTGATTTTTCTCTTTTTTTTCCAGCTTTGACATGCAAGGTGGCCTCTAGGGCTTTACGTAACAAGCTGGACCTACCTGAAGGTTCTGCGTTATTGTTTGCTTCACTCGTGTCACCTCCTGTTAGTGGAATGGATGAGCTCATCGCTGACACCAGGCTGAGCTATGCGTGGCCTGTTGATGCTAAAATTCAGCTGACACTATAACAAACACGCTCACACCAGCGGTGTACTTTTTACAAACAGAACTGAGTGACAGAAAACCTTTTGTTTCCAGAGGAGAGCCACAATGTGTAAGTTCTGTCACTATTTGTGTTCATGAACATCTGTGGTAGCATCAAAAGACAAATCGTAGGACCTCACTTTTCTGTTTCATAAAAGACAAATTTAAATTTTACTTTTAAATAACCTTTACCTCACTGCACAGCCACCAGTGACAAAGCAGAAATTGTTCTCATAGCTGTGTAATGACAAAGCCCTATTCACCAGTAGAAAAACCCAGACTGCTGTCTCTTTTGGCATAGGCTGCTGCACATATGTCTGGATTGTGAAAAGCACATGATATTTTAGCACATTCCAGGTTAGAGAGATATTCATAGATGACAGGACACGCACACAAACACACATGCAGGATTAAACTTTATTCAAGCATCATGTGGGGATGATGGGAACAGGTGTAAGTGTCTTCAAATGGGGCGTGGGATAACAATTGGGTTTAAAACAGGTGCTAAGCAAGCTACAAAACAACTGCCCCAACTGTGTGGGGGCAGGGTGGGGGTGAGGTGGGGCTCTCTTGGGGCAAAAATAGAAAGTGAGCCACATAAAAGTGGTTTAGATGAAAATACCTCTTGCTGCCAGTTGCTTCTCCTGTTGCAGTCAATCTGAAAGACCCTGTGGAAGGGTAATTATTGTAGCCCACTGGGCAATGTGGTAAAAAACAGCATCTCTGTCACGCAGACAAAAAAGAAGCTGTATTGATGCAGCTTTAGTAACACAGAAATCAAACAGAGAGAAAGTCCTGTGGGAAAACAGGGGTTAATGATGCAGATGGAAAACGCGCTGGGAAACAATTCACTTCTTTAGCCTACAAATCCATTTATAGTGCACTTTCACACCTGTCCAATGTTGTGCAATTGAATTGAAACCAGGAGCATTTGCTACCCTTAATTTCCTTTTATTTGGGTAGGTGAGAGAGCCACAAACAAACAAACAAAATCACCACAAACACAACCCCCCCCCCACCCTGCTCCCCGGTCTGTCTAATGGGAGCACTCACAACAGTTTCCAAAGAGAAGAACAAGCCGCAGAACTGCAGCTTTAATGAAGCTTAACAAACACTCAACTTCGTGGTAAAGTTTGTACTTTACACCCAACTGAACTCACAGTAATTTTGAGAAAATCACACGCCACATTACAGGCATATCCAATCACTGGCAGAAAATCAGATTACAGCTGCAGTATAATAACAGAATTATGTATGATATTTTCTTAGCCTCCCCTCAACAAGTGTGTGAACTGCAGAACTTTCAAAAATGGGTCTGAACCTACTTTTGCCAATCCTAACTGCTGCCCAGGCATTTTTTTATTACCAGAGTGGAAATGATAATACACTATTAAATCACTCATCTGTTTAGGATTTTAAGCTGTATCCAATAACTGGCCTCCCTGCTCGGCCACATGACTTAGCTTATGAAGTATGGCTCGTTGGTTAATTGGTAATTGGAAACATAGCTTAACCAATAAAAATCTGCTACAAAGTACTAATTTTACTCCTAATTCAGAGCAAATCAAATGAACCATAAGCGAGAAAATGACCTAAGGCGAATACCAATCGTCTTCTTTAGAAACTCACAGAGAGGAGCACTGTTCATTTAATAACCCCCAAATTAAAGGAAAATGTATGATTCAATCATCTGGCCACAGAGTTAGATCATGCTCTATGACATCATTCTGGACTGCTTAATGCTGTTGACCTAATCCAGCTATAGCGGAAGTCAAATCAGTGCGTTAAACATCCATGGAATATCTCTGCACGATGTAGTAAAGCACTGATCTCAGTTGGGGAATGTACTTTACTTTACTACTTTAGGTAGTAGCATTAGAGAAACTTAAGAAAGGGTATTTTGAGGCAAATGCCACAATGAAAACAAGCCTGTGCTTTACAGTAACACTGCTTTAGCTCATGCTGGACCCATGAAATCAAAATACTTGAAGTGGAAACTATGGAAGAACCTCAGGAGGATGTCCATTATAGTGTAAAACATGAGCAGGCGGAAATAATGCTGCAAAAATTATACTGAACTATAGCAGTACTTGTTTTTCACGTCAAAAGCAACAAACATTTCTTTCCCCTTCCTTTCATTTATTGGTTTATTTTGCATGGAGTTGGTTTTTACTGTTCATAATAACAGCCCACTTAGGGCTTTTATGAGCCATGGTAAAGAAAAAAGGTTAACCAAATGAGCCATTTCGAAGTAGAGGCTGTGTTTTTCTCTGCCACAAAGCATTGCAAAGCTCTTCCATCACCGGGCCTGCCCAAGAATACCGAACAACAGTTGGTTTTAGCAGTTGTTGTTGACTATGCTGCAGTTGGTCAACTCCTGTCCTCTGCGTCAAGGCATCACAACAGACAGGCACCACATGTGTTGGCTATAAAGTTTGTAAAACACACCACTAAGCAAATGTGTCAAAGCGTGGCTCAGCAGGGTCAGATGGGTGACGCAATCTGTGCAAATGCTGACAGGTGGGACGGCAGGCTGAACAGACTGGGCGTAACTGCACAGAGATTACAGAGACTTTCACTGGGCTGGGTAGGCAGGGCTCTCTGTTGTCTGTGTGATGAGAAACTCGTTTTTTGTGACTATTACTTGCCCAGCTCATCCCTGTAGAGGTGAGGCCAGAGGAAAATCTCTAGATGTTTATGAGCTCATCAACTACTGGAATTACTTAATAAGGGCAATTTTCTGAAATAAACAAGCCAGCTCTACTCCTTTTCTCTTTGTTGGTGAATAGGAGGAATATTTCCAACGTAAACTGAATCCAGGCACAAAATCAAAGTGGGGAAGGTGTATGCATGCCTCAGAATAATACTGGTGCATTATATCTCATATCATTAAGCAATAAGAGGTTTGCATGTTGATTGCGCAAAAAAAAAGAAAACAAAACAAAACAATTACCGCAAATAACATCCTGTGTCCCAGACATGTGATCATTTAAATAAACGTATCCAAGCCATTTCTAGAAATTCTTGGGTTCACGTCCAGACAATAACATCATCTAACTACAGTTGTGTAACAGAGTACAAGAAAGTACAAGACTGCTGAGTAGACCGCTATGGTTCGGGCCATCTGAATTCATTTAAGTTGAAATGCATCAAATGGGCTGAGATAGAATAGTGGATTTTTATTGGACAACACTACATCTACAGGCTCTACAAAAGCAACAATCTACAAAGCTCTGGATGATTTCATTTTCCAAGGCATGATAATTTTAGCATCTACTGCACCTACAATGTGCTGTAACCTATTTTTCAGTGTGTGTCTGTCTGTGGTCTGTAATTACCTATCTGAGCTCCAAGGGGAAGCCATGGGCAGCTGTCGGTTGGGCAGCCCCAGGCACAATCTGACCATTGTGCATGACGTGCAGCTGGCATGCCACTGGAATGCCTACACACAGTGAATCAATCAAAGCCCCTCCTAAGTGGACCAGACCTGGGCTGTGATATGGGCAGATCCATGGCAGCTGTAACATGGCTCCTCAGTGCCATAATCCTTTTACAAGACTTTACTTTCACTGCAGCTTGGCCGTTTGGAACCAAGTTGATCATTTAACCCACTCCTTTGTAATTCAATGCTTTTGAAATTAAGGGAGCAAAATCAGGCTGCATGACGTGTCAAATTTACAGTCCAGACGTGTGAAACTGGGTGTTGAAGGGGTTCCAGTAAAATTCACTGTATGGGACAGGCTCCAAATGCTACAAAATAGCAAAATGTTTCACCAGACATGTTCACATTTATCCATGGCCCCATCACCTGGACTTCAGTTACAGTAGGATTAGGTCAGTCATGCCCATATGAAGCTCAGATGACGGCTAGGCAAGCTGCCCAAGAGCACATTCTTATTTATTGACAGCATTGAGCTGAAGGAGCGCTTGCACGATGGAGAGCTTCTCTGTATGTCAAACACATATTTGTACCTCAGAACCTCCCAATTTGACCACAGCCTTACACTGGGATAGCAGTTAAATGTGCTGGCCTTATACCAGACAAGCTGGGTACCAGTATGCTTCTACCATGCCGAAGTGCTTTGAAACAATCTGACACTAAAACCCTGACCTCCAAGGATTGCTGCTTGGTAAGTGACCATACTCTGCCAGTCCTTATGAATGGCTGTCATGCAACAGAGTATCACTGTCCAAGTGCAAACTCAACCAGACCAACTGAATCATCTGGTCACATTATCTGACCAATAATGCTAGGGTAGGGATCGGATTCTTATAAACATTCGGGGCAGGAGCTTATGTTTTTGGATATATGATAGTCTGCTGACCTCAAGAGATATTCAAAATATGTGTGACAGCGCCATCTACTGTTACAACTGTGTAGTATATGAGACAAATTGTCACGTGGGTTACCACAATAGTAAACAATGGAGGTAGAGGCTTCATCAGCTTGTTGTATCTTCCTCCTTCCATAACCCAATTTATTAAAACAGTGGTTTTTAATTAAGATTAAAGTGAATCTCTCTATAAACAAATGGCTGCAGTGGGAACAGTGGGGGAAGCAGGTGTTGCTGACAGCAATGACTCCATTCAATTCAAGTGCCCTAATAAGACATGACATTGGGATATTGGATCAGCATGAACAGAAGTGGCCTGTGCTTTTCCTACTGATATGTCAAAATGGACTAAAATAAAGATGAATAAACCAACTCCCCTAACGTGGTGCATATTTCTGCGTTGACTAACTGACACATGTCAAACCCAGGGCCAAATTGTGCTGCGTCATCACAGGCCTATGTCTGGATCCCTGGGCTTTTAATTAATCTACTGTTTATAATGCACTTAATGAAAACTTCACATAGCTCACACATAGCTATCATATGCCAACGTGTACAACACATTAAGTGGCAGGTGGACGTCAGTACCCAATAGAAACTTGTTCCTGCCCCTCCTATAACAGGTCAATCCAGTCGTGCAGCTTTTTAAAGACGCAAATTAAGTCGCCATCGAGGAATGTAAAGAATGCCTTCATGGAAATTGTGTGTAAACATGAACATGTACCTGAGATAACACTGCTGGGAGTAAGCAGGAGTTATGGTAGAAAAAAAATCAGACGATCACACTCACACAAGCTTCTGTCTGAGTGAAATCAATAAGGGTTTTGACTAAGTGTGACAACAGCCGACAGGGGGCGCTAACGGACGCTTCAGCTGCCAACACGTCACGAGGGAGTCGGTAGGGGCTCCCAGTGGATACCACCGCCTGTGGTCAGAACACCAGTGAACCACAACTGACTCGACCTGAAGGTAGCTACATTTAATTTCTCTGCTAATACAACGGTATCAGTTCGTTACTCTGCCAAGGTTTGGAACAAACGCTGCTTTAACTCTTGTCGGTGGATTTTTATTTAGTTCACGTTAGCCACTGCTAGATAAGGTAGCTTCCTCAGATTAGCTTTAGCCTAACATTAGCTAGCAACAGCTAAGTTGGTTATCAAACAGCCGCATACACGGGGCGCTGCTGTCGTTATAAGGTTGTTGTTGTTAAAGTTGATATTGTGAGACAAGCGACCCTAGTGGTTAACTTAGTCGCTGACCCTCATAGGCGTGTTCAGCTGCTGTCTGATAGCTAACGTCGGCTAGCTGCTGTATGAGGCGTTTGCTGCACTGTAGTAACCAACGGTTTTTGAGCTCAATGTCACCGGTTATAGATTAGCTATATTAAACAACGATCTGAGAGTCCACTACACAAACGATCAACCGAGACCTGTGTAGCAGTCTCCATCGATCTCTCTATATGGTAAAACGGGTATATGCAAAGCCGTTGTGGTCATATTAGGTTGTCATGGCTGGTCATCTGATATCAACAATGTCCCGTTCAGTGCGTCGGGAGAGTAGAAACTGCTGTCCACCCGCTTCAGCTCTCACAAAGCTGTCCCTGTCCTCTAAATCAACGTGAGAAAGAACAGGTTGTTTACTTTATGCAGAGGAAACTGCTGGGAAACCGGTTTACTGCAGCAAACACGAGAAAACAGTTCCTCCACATTCTAACTGATTTGCATATTGAGGAGAAACTTTACCCCTGCTGGGGTCTTGAGGACTTCAATGACAATAAGTCAAAAAAGTTGACTTACATTTGCCTGTTGCCTAGACCTGACCTGTGTTGCTCCCTGGAGATGTGTGATCTTGAAATAGAAAGGTCTATGGTAAATGGTCTTCTGGGGGTTTATTTATAAGATCAAACAAAGGTTGGAGGTCAGTGAGAAAGTGAGTCACTGAGTCAGAATCAGCTGGGGTACATGGGGTTTCAGCAAAAGACCGGGTTACTTTATTCAAGAAGTTGCCATCTTTTTCTTTGAGACATCTGAGTAGTGAATCAATATTAACCAGCCAATTACTTTTGTGCTTCTGACGATTTAATGTTTAATATTTTCTGAATTGGAGTCTGTCTGGAATTGCAAAGTGCCATTAAACTAAGACTTAACTTAAGATTCTGTGCTTTGTTTTAGTCAAACAGAGATTTGCATGGCTGTTCCATCATGCAAACCCAACCGCCAAATATATGATAGCTAAAATGATTTGACATTTCATTGCTGCTCTCTTTTCAATAAACACACTCGCTTTATAACACCACAGTAACTTAATTAGAGCATGTTATTGTTAAAAGAATACTAGCAGTTTGTTGGTAATGGTATTTGTTTATTACTACTAATAAAAAGTAATTACACTGATGATGCCCAAAACTGGTGCACTGGTACACAAACTGTACTTTTATAGAGGGTTCATGGATGACAGTGAACAGAAAGAAAGAGCAGTGGTAGGTGTAGGTCTAATCACCTCTTAAAATACTCTACCAGCTTAGATAATACGGGGGGCTTGTGAGCCTGTCAGCAACAGCAAAGCTGAGCAACTCTTAGCGCATGAGAACAAACAGTTCCCCTTTGTGCTCTGCTCATTTGCCACTCCTAGTTTGCCCTGCTGTGCCCCTAAGAGTGCTGCTCCTCTCACTCTTGTCTTTCGTAGGTTTCAGTGCTGTTGGCTTGATGGGATCCAAGCAGGCAGCAAAGTGATGGTCTAAGGACTTACAGTCACAGAGGTGCTTGCGCGTGGAATGTTGCGCTGGTCGGTGCACCTAGAAGGAGGGCCGCGGAGAGTCAACCATGCTGCTGTGGCGGTGGGGCACAAGGTGTACTCCTTTGGTGGCTACTGCTCCGGGGAGGACTACGAGACACTCCGTCAGATTGATGTGCATATCTTCAACACAGGTAGGTGGTGAACATACATTTATTCTGAGGGATCCCAGTGAATTGAATTGAATTGAAAGCCTTTATTGTCATTGCACAAGTTAGAAAGAAAACAGGTACAACGAGATTGCAGAGAGCCTTCCTTTAAGGTGCGTGTAATAGGATAGATAAATATAAAATATAAAAATAGAGGTATAAAATACAGGATATGAGAAGGAGACATTTGCATGGCAGACATAATGATAATAAATAAAACATACGGAAGAAATGCAGATATATTGCACTTGTGTATTGGACAGTTGCACAAGTGAGTGCGATGAGTGAGTGGGGTTTCTTGTCCGGGGGGGGGTGATGGTAGATATTGTTGAAAATGTTTGAGTTTAGACCTGTGAAGTCTTAAAATAATTTCTTGTCTTCAGTTGTTTATCTAGACAGCGAGTGCAGCTGTTTTGGGAACTCTGTGTTCCCTTTTGCAACTTTGTGACTCGAAAAACAATAAATCAAGGAAAAAAAAATGTTCAGGCCGTGGGAGCACTCTGACTCTAAGAACATTGTTAGGACACCATCAGAATCCAAGTCTAAATATTTATCTAAAGTAGTTGAAATTATACTCATCCACTGTAGTTTGCTGTTAGTATTCAAATGATTTGTTCCCTCAGTAGGTGAAAAGGCATCCTCCTTCAGTGCCCTATGTTTTGCCAGTGTTGAAGCAGGAAAATATTTGTTTTTCAAATGAATGCATTAGGATAAGAGGATGCCTGAGAGTTTATTGAACCTTCACCATTTTGACAGGAACTCGTTACAGCTGCCAATTAAAGACCAAGCTTTCTGTTGCGGTTTGTGACATTTCTGATAGTTGTTTTACCGCTGCTGTTCCACAGACACAGGTGTTTTCTCTAACTGTGCCGCTATATCATTTTATGAACCTGCTCTCTTCTTCATCCTTGTAACCCAGTTTGTGCTATATATTTTTTTCTCTCTGTGTGGTCAGCCACCTGCTTTAAGGCTTTACAGCTTTACATAGCTTGAGCCTAACTGCTGTTACTGTAGCATGAAAAGAACTGTGGAACCAAACCTTGATAGACACCTTTGGCTGATTGAAATGGAAACGGGAGCAGCTCAGCTATTGTTTCAGTGTTTTATCATGTCTCTCTCTTGTTTTGTGCTCCTTCTCTTTGATGTCAGCTTTCCCGCAGAGCCTACTGTCTTTTAAAGTCCTTTGATTTTTCCCACTTTCTTTCTTTACTTTGTCTATCTTGTCAGAAACATTACTTTTCACCTTCACCTTTTGAACCTCAAAATAAGTTAAAAGTCAACTTGTAAAAGAGAACTTTGGATTTAATCCAGATGTTTTACACTAGGTCACATCATGGCATTCTGTGCAGTAGTTTCAAACACATGTGGGTAGTTCAGCCAGCTGTTAGAGCTCAGTGAAATGGCATTGTCCTTTTATACAGAGTTTCAAATTAAAATCCCTTGTTTTTGTATCTGCTTTACAAATTGTTATTGCTGCTTTTAATTTCCGAGCATAGCATAAACTCAGCTACCTGAAAATCAGGCTACAACTGTCCGCCCATTATCGTAGCTCCATTTACCTGCACTAAGGCTTGTTTTAAGTACATATTGTCAGTATATTTTCTTATCATCTCCTTTGGCAACATATTCCTGTGCGTTTCTATGGTCATTTATATGGCATAGGTATTAAACACATATAACTCTTTTGGGGTTTTTTTGTACTTCAGTGTCTTTGCGGTGGATGAAGTTGCCTCCAGTCAGGACCAGAGGACATGAACGTGCCCGTGAAGTGCCATACATGCGTTATGGCCACACAGCTGTGCTGCTGGATGATACTATCTACCTCTGGGGTGGGCGTAACGACACAGAGGGGGCCTGCAATGTGCTCTATGCCTTTGATATCAGTAAGTAGACTTGTATCGCACTCTTAAGTTACAGTTTGAGGCAGTATTTCCTTTGAGATCCACCTGCTTGTGTCAAGGTCGTGGTACCACAAAAAGAGAAAACAGTTTACATCAGTGAGCTGCAGCACCTGCTAAGATGTGTGATGGTTTTCCATTGCCTCAAGTGTTTAAGTGCTGTAACATGAGAGAACATGTCCCCCACTAGAGCACTTTGAGTTAAAATAAACTCTTCTTGCCTCATAAGACACCCACAGATGGTTCACACCCAAGATTTCGGGGACTGTTCCGGGGGCAAGAGATGGCCACTCAGCCTGCGTCCTGGTGAAGGCGATGTATATATTTGGTGGATATGAGCAGCTGGTGAGTCTTCGTCTCTCTTCACTGTGGGACTTGCTCTACAAACATTAAATCAACAATAATTCATCTCTTTTGCTGTTTCTTAGGCGGACTGCTTCTCCAATGACATCCACAAGCTGGACACTACCACCATGGTTTGGTCATTAATTAATGCCAGAGTGAGTCAAAACCACTGGTTGTAAATTCTTCTTCACTGAAATGGTTTTTTGGAAAGTTCTTCACACAGATAACGTCTTGTGTTGAGTGTTCAATCAGAGCGGACACAAAGCACTCACTCACCAAAACACAAAGATAGAATGGACTGGCAATGTGCTCAGTTACATTCAAAGCACTGTTGGAAATCCATAAACCATTGGTTATTACTGGGGTTGGCAGCGCCGCTACACAAGCACTCAGTGGTCAGATTGGCTGGATACAAAGGCACTGCAATGTAATGCAGCTCTCTGGTAGGGGGCCAAGTCCAAAAAGCCTCACAGAGGATTATATATACTCCCCTTTTGGGAAATGCCATTTGTGTTCGTATGCAGTCAAGCTGCTCATGTGATAAACTCTTGTAAAATATATTTTAGACATAGACACCAGTCACTAGGGTCCTGTGGAGCTGAAACAGTGGAGGAGGGACTTACTCCACCAGTCCCCAAGTTTAGTTCATAGCTGATAGCATTTTGTCATCTAGGAGATTACAGTGTGGCGTTTACAGCTTTAGTTGTGTGTGTGACTGATCTCAGACCTGCATTCCTTTTGGGGAACCAAGCTACTTGCTGTGCCTTTACTGTTTTACTGAATCGTTTCAAATTTTGTGTGAAATAACCTTTAAATTCTAATCAACTATATTCTCTTTCAGCATAATTATTAAAAATGTTTTACTTAGTTTTATCATGTTCAATCAGCTGGTTAGTTTTGATTGTAACATTATTTGTGTAATTTATTTTTTGTCCTTTCCTTTTTTTTGCTGCTCTATTTACAATGAGAGTCAAAAAGCCTGCAGAGTGCCTGCGTAAGATTTGTGTAAAACAATGGCGGCACATTCTGGAAAGGAGGGCATGTGAAAGGCCTCACCATGGCTGTAGGCCAGCTAAAAGCAAAGGTGGTAGGGGCTTGTCTTTGTTAGTCTTTTTTGCTTACAGTGGAAATGAATTACGTTTCACTATTGTAGGTTTAATTCATGCTTCTCAGTGACTACAGACAGTACCAACTGTATTAATAATCTGAGATTAGTTCCAATTTAATTTCATAAAACCACTATATATATATTGTTTTTGAGAGGCTGGTGGTTTCAATTTAGTGTGTTGTATTTGGTGAGTTGGTCCACTAGAGGGCACTGTGTACCTGTAGTTGCTGCTTATGGAGCCTCATCTGTGTCAGGGGGAAGATGAGGTTTTACACCCAGGGTTATTACGAGCACAGCAAGTTTGGGGTCGGGGGAGAGTTTTGGACTATAATTAGTTTATAAGGTCTAGTTCAGGTTATGCAAGAATGCTGTGCTGTGTGGCAGGTTACTTCCAGGCTTTTCTCTGCACTGAAACTTTATGGAGCGTTAAAGTATCATCTGCTGCCCCTCTCTTCACAGGGCACTCCGGCACGCTGGAGGGACTTCCACTCAGCCACCATCATCGGGAAAAAGATGTTTGTGTTTGGCGGGCGAGCGGACCGCTTTGGCCCCTTCCACTCCAACAACGAGATCTACTGCAACAAGATCAGAGTGTTCGACACGGAGACCAACTGCTGGCTGAGCACCCCTTCAACGCAGCCATTGCCAGAGGGCCGCAGGAGCCATTCGGCCTGTAAGATCCAAACACACACAGTAAAATACAATCAGATGGTCACTTTAAAATGGTTACAGTGTCTTCAGGTAGACCACTATCCTACAGTTCTTTCTTTTAAACTCTTACTAAACAAAATGAAGGATTAAACCTTTTGACTGCACACTTACTATGAGAACTTTGTCACAATAAGACTATACAGAGAGTAAACAAGAAGTGATACTGTCGTTTGTTGAGGGCAGCAGATGTCTGAATAAACTGTTTGTGTTAGGAAACGTCTCATCCTTTTAATTAGTGAGGCTAAAGTTCTGGCATTAAACTAATAATAAGGTTCAGTTTAGATGTTTAGATGTTATTGAATCCTTTTTAAGTTTTTGAGCCATGATGATTCATTAGTGTACAAACTGCAGCCATTTTCCACTGCGACCTTTCTCAGTTTCGTTCTCAAGCATGTTTCTTTTTCGTTGTTTGTGTTGTGGGAGTGTAAACAGTGCTTTTCTCTCTCTATTTACGCTTGCATTTCCTTGTCCACATGCTCTGATTAAACAAACCCGGCTAATTGAACTCGTTCATATGGCTCCATTCACTGTGTTGCAAATGTCAACTAACTGCATGACGGACCATAAAAATTGGCTCTCCTTTCGTTTTCTCTTTCTTTGCTCAGTTACCTACAATGGAGAGCTATATATATTTGGAGGATACAATGCCCGTCTGGACCGGCACTTCAACGACCTCTGGAAATTCAATCCAGGTGATTCACTATTTATATGTCAGATTGGCAAAAGGAGTTATGCTGCTGTAAAGCGCTGCTGCTAACTGTCGTTCCTGATTGCTTTTCTTCACTTAGTGCATAGTAATTATGTTTTTGATCTCACACGCATTGATGATTGTTTTCCCTCTATGGAGGAAATGCAGTACTGGCAGTGCTGGCTCGTGTTGACCCACTTTCCTCCTCGTTCTTCTGTAGGGAGCCATGTAGACAATCCACTCCTCCCTTTTTGCATCATTGTCAGTCCCGTGATAGTGGCTGCCTGCTCCCCCGTTCATTATACTGAGTGTGAAACACAGATGCCCCGTCTTTCTGCCAGAGACACACAGATGAAAAACAGACAATAATTCAGCCTCTGGAGTCTTTGATAATCATTTTGAGTCTCTTTTTGTCCAAATTCTCTGACTTAAGCTTTCTTAAATTTAAACATTAATTTTGGTTTCTGTAGTCCTCTATGACAGTGAATTGAATATCTTTGGGTTGTGGTGCCAGAAAGACATTTGACGGTGTCACCTTGTGCTTTTGGAAACAGTGAAGAACATGTTTATACATGTTATAATGTTAATTACACATTATGACAAGAATCACTAATGAAAAAAAATGTCACTTGCAGCCCTACACTGAAGTATATTACTGTAACAACTTTAGGCATATACCAAATGTGTATTACAACAGTCAGCTTAGCTCTTCAGCCTTTATTGTACATCAAAGGATATTCTGGGATGTCGTACTGGGTGTGATTGCTTGCGTCCAGCTGGAGAGTCTTGAGATCTGCTGTCATCCATTCAACTCTGAGCCTTGCCGTCCACTAGATGGCAGCATCTCAACTCTAGTCCTAATTATCCAACTCAGTCTGAATGGCCTGTTGCTATAGAGATGCAATGATGCTGCTGGCTCTGAGAGTGTGAGACTACACAGTTCATCCTTATATGGAACAACTGAGAGAGAGTCGTCACTCGTGCTGCACTTGAGCAGAGCAGACGAAACGGTTTGTGTCTATTTCTGAAATGTAAAGTTTGGCGTTCAAACGAGGGTTAAGTTTTGTCTTGTTGCTGTCATCGCTCCTTTACACTGCTTTATCCCTGGGCCTTGTCTTTGTGGTTAAATATAGCGCAGAGCTGAATGAAATGCAGGCACAATGAGAAGCACTAGTAGGTTTATGTAACATGAAGTGAAGTGAGAGTTATTACACAGTCCATACTGATCAAAGTTTGCTCTGTTCTCTGTTGAGTTATTTGAAGCAAGAATATTATTTATGTTTAATATTTAAATGTCTAATTTACTGAGAGACTTTCATCTGAATATGAAGAGCTTTTTTTCCCCACAGAGGCCTTTTCCTGGATGAAGGTGGAGCCGAAGGGGAAAGGCCCATGCCCGCGGAGACGGCAGTGCTGTTGCATGGTTGGAGATCGAATCATTCTCTTTGGAGGCACCAGGTGAGGCACAAAATGTTACTACTCATGCTGTTTTACTCTACACTGCACACGGACATATTTTTTTATAAGTTAATGCTTTGTATGTATACATCATTTAAGGATGCTCCCAGTTAATGACACCTGCTAACATATATTCACTCACTCCAACTAGCTGACGAACACATACACACACACACACCCGCTGCAAAAAATTGATGCAGCTACTGGTTTCACTGCGTCTACTCTATTACAGTTAGTATTTACTGCTGAAGCTTCCTGAGGCTTGATGTGAAAGGTTGGAAATGAAAAAACGGAAACTAGTTCGTTTGTCCATTAATCTTTTGTAGTCAGTACAAAGTGTTGTATATGCACTTTTGAAATCCAAACATTTTATGGAAACAGTTCAAACTCTTCTATTCTATATTTTTAATGACTGGTTTCTGTTGCTTACAAAAATATTAAATACATTCTGCTGTTCACCTTTCATCTGCTGCAGGGATGCCGAACCCATTTTTCATGAGCCATACGCAGTTCAGTTTGATACGTAAGCCAGACCAGTAAAACTGCTCACAGTTAATGAACCAGCTATTTACAAAGCAGAGAAATAGCCTGATAGAAAACAGAATGAATTACTTTTCTGTCATTTTCACTCATTAAAAACGGGCCAGATGGAAACCTTTGCCTGTGGGCCATATGTTTGACATCCTTGATCTAGTAGAACAATATATAATACCTGGTAGAGACACAAAAGTGAACTAAATATTGAATTGTGAATTAACACTATCTTTAAAGATAATACTTTAAAGTGTCTGAACAGAAATACTCTTAGATGAAATATTGGCATGCAGTAAAGAAAGAAAACCTGCCTGGCTAGAGATGAGACATGTTAACAGCTCCTGTCTTTACAAACATGTACGCTCTTATACTCTTCTGGCGTCGTAATCTGTATGAAGGACAGGCACTCAAGACAAACTGCATTCTGTGTTTTTGAACAGTTTGTTTGAGAAAAACTGTCTTTTCAACATGCCAAATGGAGGGTCTGGCTCCTGTAGACAGCAGTCTGTGATGATTCCCTTGTTGGCCATAAGACAGTAGTGATTGCCGGGGGTTTGTAGCTGGTAAGGTGCCACTGGGCTGGTGACGGGCTTGTGATAGGCCAGCAGCCAGGGGAGTAATGAAGTAGCTAACAGCCTTAGCGTGGTCCAGAGTAGTCTGGGACCTGGGCTACTGTTATCACCAAGACTTGTGTTATCAGGCAAACCCCACTGGGATAACCTGATTGTGGAGATCGTGAGGCTGTGGATAAGAGTCCTCTCAGCTCCACTACGTCTACAGGCGCTCATGTCCTGCTGCTGGATTCATTTTCTACTGCTCCATTGGCCACCACATCATGGGGCGCAACACACACACACCTAATACACAAGTTTAATCTTGTTTCATCTTGATTCAACCATGCTGATACAGCATAGTCATGGTAAAATAATTCATGTTCAACCATTAACACTATTTTAATGAGGCAAAAACTGTCAGCACATTCCAGCAGATCTATTTTTGAAGTCATCTTTTCTTATTCAAATTAGTAGCTGTAATGCAAAGAAACACAGTCTGCTGCTTGTAAACAGTAGCAGTGACAAATCAGTAAAGTCACTATTGATATGCAAGTGATGGAAGAAGAAAATGATTGTTGAGAAGAAGAGCTTTAAGAGATGCTTATTTTGAAAGGTTGTTATGCATTGTTTGGTTTCTCGCCGGGATTAGTCCAGGATGGGTTTTAAGGAGTCATGATTTCCTGTTGTGAGCAGATAGGGCTTGGGCTGGAAAGGGAGTGTCACTGGGGCCACTGGGATGATGGAGGGTGCTGGCTGAGCAGAGGAAGAAATCAAACACCACATAATATCTCCAACATCCTGTTTAAAAGGTTCAGGGCACTTTCTGAAAATAGGAAACTGGGGCCAATTCAGCTTAACTGCCTTTAGCTGACAACTTATATTTATGAATTCACACTGAGTATCTTTCTAAGAGGAGAACTTTGGTTTGTTTGTGTGATTTGTAAAGTGGAGGATTTGGTAGTTCAGCAGTTGCTGGGTTGTTTTAAGTCAGCCAAGATGTTGTTTCCTGTTACTGTACAAATTACAGCATGATCCTCGCAGGCCCTGAGCAAGTCTGGCCACACAGGTTCTCCTGACCGGCGTTGCACGTTTGCTGTTTACACGAGCACACTTAAGCCTCTTACGCACAGGAACTCCCATAAGCACCTGCAAACACGTACTAAGACACACAAACAGACTCCAAGCAGTTTCTTATAACATCATTAGTTTGCTTTTTCGTCTTTGACAAGAAATTTCTCCTCTTAAAGTTCTTTTGGTTTTAACTTCCATAACGTTTTGTAGCGATTAAACAACAGACAGTGTTTTTTTTCCTTTTTGTGCACCTTAAATCAAGTGTGAATATAGTTTTTAAAAGCAGGCACTGCTGTGTTTATTTTTGCATGACCCAACAACATGAGGGCGCCTAATAGGGTAAAAAAAAAAAAAAAAAAAGTTATTGGTGTCTGTCTCAATGCAGGTGATGAATGCTCGCACAGCCCGTCATGAATTACGTGCCAGACACCTCGCTTGTGTTTTTGTTGTGGGGCTCCTCATTTTGTTAGGACTGCCAAGGAAATTGTGTTCAGATTTATGGTCTACGGTCTTGTTTTCCTGGGTTAGTTGTCCTCTTTCATATTGATCCAAAACAGAGCCCCTCTGTTGATGCTTTTTCCCAGTTTATGATATTTATTTTACCTGCAGGAATTTGTTCGGGAAAAATTTATTACTTTAGTGAGAGACAATAAAACTATTAAGTCCAAAGCCCTCTTCTTTCACAGGGGTTGGACTGGACATAACACCAAGGTATGTTGACAATTATAAAACAAACAACAGTCAATAGCTTGATGTGTACTCTGATGAACAAAGAGCATGTTAGAGTGTGATTTCAGTTTAGATTTACATTGGATTTCTCTGTTTTGTTGCTGTTAAATTAGTTGCCATTAGCAGGATTTAGATAAGGTTATACTTTTTTTTTCGTGTGTATGTTTTCTGGTGTGCCTTTGTACGTCTTTTGAGGTAAATAAGCAAAGTGCGCGTGTATGTGAATGACAGACTGGGCATTAGTGGCAGTCAATTGAGTGCCACTTACATCAGTGTAAACAGGCCTGCTGAGCTGCAGAGGGGCGCGAAATTCTGCCCCCAACTCTGATTTATGACCTCGGGGAGCATTCTTTCTCACAGAGTGCAATTTGATATACCCTCAGCGCCTCTGCTACACTCATTTACTGAGACCTGCTCACTGCCCCACGAAGGACGACCCGTGCATGACTAACTCCACCTGCACCGACCTTCACCTACGCACGCAAGCAATGAACAGCGTCCTTTGCTAAACCCTGTGCGCTTGTAACTTGTCTCTCACCTTCGGAGGAATTAAAGACTGCTGAAGTTGAGCTGCGAATGAAGATGGTGCCACATAGATTACAGATCTCCTGCTGAGGTTATGTTGTCATAGTTGGCATTCACCACACTCGGTGTATAATTGCTTACGACAAGCCCAGGTTGGGCTAAATTGGGAAGCATTTTAAGCTTGGGAACAGGGCTTCCTATGAGGGGCAGGATGTGAACAAGGACATGACAGATTGGCATGCTGGGAGCAGACAGCTTGGAATCTGTGAAAGGGAATCTAGCACTGGCCCTTTGCGACATGACGACGTGTATTCATTCCATGATTGCGTTTAAGCAATGTATTTTTATCTTGACAGGTATTCATGTCCCCCTGACAGCTGTGTGACTGATTGAAGTCATCTCTCTGTGTTCAGTTTTCATTCTGTGATTGAAAGCTTGCTTTTTTGTTGGTAGCTAAATGTTAAGACAGCACAGAAATGACATTTTGTGCATTTTTAGCCCATCAGCAACTTTTTGTGGACTGCTGATGACGAGTTTTCTACAGACAGGGTTTAATTGCCCATAACTGTGTGAAGCAGGGACCAGTCACTGTCAGTTTAGGTCTAACTATGCTAAAATGGCCTTAAAGGATGGATGAGCCTCTTTGATGTCAACTCTGTGTTAAGGCAGGCCCAGGTAAGGTCTGTGGCCCATACATTACGGTCTACATTTATATACGCTCACACAAAGGATAATGAGGTTAGTGGTCGCAGCAGTATTACATGCTTGATTACAGATTTTTCTGTGGGTGGAGCTTGTCCTGTTGGACCTGTTTTACATGCTTATTTCCTCCATTTATAGCAGAGAATATTGGGCATAGTGACAGTAGTGATAGCCGAGAAAGCAAAGAAAGTGACAGCTGCTGAAATTTTACCACTTCTGGCATAGAATTAGTCTTATAGTCTTATAACATATCTGCAGTGTTTTCTTTTAATATCTTCTATTTTCTTACAGCGCCACATGCTAGCTAAATCAAACTGATCACTGTGTCTCAAAAGCGGTGTTGCACAAACATCAACCGGATATTAAGCGCTCAAAAAAATGCAATTGAGCTTGTAGCGCTAAATATTACTCTGCCCTCATTTTGAAAATGAATCATTTAATAATAATATTTCTTCACATGTGCAACACAGGAGACCCGAAAGCCGGCAAACTCAGTTTTGAAATAGCTGGTACTGTGGCTCCACAGCTGAGCTGGCCTTAGTTTCAGGTGTCTTTCATTAATGACACTTAATGTCCTTGTTTCTTTTCAGTTCAGTCACAGCTGCGGTCGCCATCTAAATGACTGCCCTATCTAATGTGTGCACCAGTGCATTGTACTTTTGGCGTCCCCTCAAAAGGACAAACTGTGTTCGGATTTTTAAAGCCTTAAAATATCACAGCACCCGTGATTCACTTCCCCCAGTTCAGAATTTCTGTCAAATTGGAGAAGCCGCCGTAGGTCACAGCTGACAGTACAGAGGCCAGAAGGACACTGAGTCCCATTCCATCATTCGTCTCTTTTCCGGCGCAGTGTGCCACTTGTGTGTGTGTTTGCATGTGTCTGTATGTATTGTCATGACTTAATGACTCACAGCTCCTCTCGTTGAGCTGACGTCAGAGTGGTGCACATGCTTGCTTCACTCTGCCAGCCTTAACGCATGTGTTCCATTTGGCAATAATGCACAGTCACTTGGTACATTTAGTGAAGATGGAAAGCAACGCTGACGCCAGTCCTAACATTAGATGCAGAAACGTTGATGCTTCATTTATAAGCATTTTTTTTTTCTAAATTTCTCTTGATTGCTGACTCATTGCCCTGGTCTAGTATAGGTGGAGCATATAAGTATTGATATGGTATTAATGTCTGCTACCACTGAGTTTCAGTTAGGGAGAGAGCTTGGTTGCTGTGTACTCAAAAGCCAGAGGGAGCCTACAAACCAGGTAATCTCAGTGGTAGCCAAAACATCCCAGCCCCAAACCTCTTGTTTAATCCACCTGAATCTCACCATGATATTTAATCCATGTGGAATTTAACCGGTCATTTCAAAACAGCACGTTGTTAAGCCGCAGAGCTTCTGCAGAGTCCGGTGATTTTGTTTGGTAGATCAGAAAGGTCAAAGCCTGGTGCCTTGATATCACCTACAGGGCCATTTTGCACCTTATCAATGGCTGAAAGGGTAGCTGTTATGATAATCCAGCTGGTTGGAGTGTGGTTTGTTATCATTGTTGAACCAGGCAGTTCACATGTTAGACTAAACACAACATGTAACTGAGGTTGAACTAACTCTAAAACTACTTCATTTTTAAATACTTCATCATTTTCATGCCAGGCATTGCACAAAATGTTTTCTGTTTTAGTTTTCCTGATTCATGAAGCTTAATATCAATATGGTTCCACTTCCTGCACTGCATGTCTTAAGGTCTGCCACTGCAGCACTTGGCTCCGTAGAAATGCACCTATCAACACATAGATATAGATTTCGATGCCACACACATGTTGTCGTTTGGCCTTCAGTGTCAAAGGGTAGGCTGCAGAAGTTTCCTTTATTAATTGTGTTTGTGCATGTGTGTGTGCGTTCAGTATGCCCGAGATAAAACCTGTCAAACAGTGGAGGTGACCCCAACAGGATATAGGGCATCCCGCACGTGGCGGGACAGGACCTCGGGGCAGCACAGCAACACTGTGATTTACTCTTCAAAGACACGCTCCTGATAGTATTTCATCTGCATCTTAACCCTCTTTAACCCAGTAACAGGCTGTATACATGAAGGTGTCATAGGGCTGAGTGTTACACAGCAGCTCAAATAAACAGCCTGCATAGGCGATGCTTTGTGATGCTGTCGTCCACATAAATCCACATGTCTAAATAGTAGTTGTTTAAGATTTACCACTGTCATCACAAGCAGAACACCTGAGTAGAACAATGCTACGTTATGTAGACAAAGTCATAAAAACATGACGAGCAAAGCACAACGGCCTACTGATTTTACAGAATATGAGGCTTTTTGCTTTCAGTCATGCCTCAACAATCAACACTCCTGCTTGTGAGTTAAACAGACTTTTCTGAAACACTACAAGTTTGTTTGATCCATTCATACTCAGCAAAAGTTAAAGAGCAGGATGTTCAGAGTTAAGGTAGTTTACTAATAAGCCATTCTGACTGAAGCTGTTATGGCCGTTAGCCTTAACCATACAAGTATTGAATAATGGTCTGTAGCCATGACATGTTTGGAAGTATTTTCTATTGCAGTGTCTCCTTGGGTTGCTGACCTTGACTGGAGTCTTCAGATAGTGGCTTTGCAGGAAGTAACATATTTTTCCAAAATGCTATAGAGGAACATTTGAGCACTTCAGCACTTCAGACTTTCCCCTGTATATTAACCAGCTGCGTTCAAGGTCCTGAAATACTACTCATTTTTATAGGGAAGCAAGGTTGATAACCTGTCCTGATAAAAAGGGACTACTTTCTATTTGCCTGAGATGCATAGGACCAGTTTTTGTCTCCAATAACACAACCAAGTCCAACTACATTTTGCCCACAGGGGTTGCAATTCGAGATGCATGCTTCATTAGCAGCTGGCATCTCCTCTGTCTAATCTGAAGCCAGGCGTCTCTCTCGGAGCCAGCTGTAGTTTGTGTCTCACCCTCTACATGGAGCTTAGGTTTGGGCTGCTACAGGTCTTAATCCACTGTCCAGCCCCTGCCCAGGAGGGGGCACAGATAGCTCGGTAAGACTCGGTGAGACAGTCGAGATTAAGGCAAAAGAAATGGACGGGAATCTATCAATCTGTGATAACCAAACCTGTTGGATTTGTTTAAGAAAATGAAGCTCCGAGACCGTTGCCAACTCTTGCTGAATTCTTAACAGTCCAGGAAAGCTCCTCTATCAGATCCTATCTGGCTTTAATTTTGTAGTAAAAATAGATAGATTTCTTGTTGTTACCAAATAATTGTGACTACTTGCAGTAAATTCTCTATTGTTCTTTAATGAATCCTTGCCCTGCATACAGCTAAGACCGAGGAGCAGTACAGTGCTGCCACAATCTTATATTATTCTTTGAATTATTAATATTGTTAATATTGCACTCTAAGAGTTGTTGTAAGAAGTTTCTATTTTTCTTCATCATTTGCTGTTTTTTCTTTTCTTTTTTGTTACCTTTTTGGTATCATTACCCGTTCCCAGCATTTTCATGCTTTCACTCAAAAGTGACGCTGAAATCATTCGATGCACGTCTGGCCGTCCTGATAAGGTGCTCGGCAGGAAGTCATAGCGGACGATGAGTTCCTGTGAGCTAGATGGTTCTGAGGGACCAAAGTTCAATAGGAAGTGGAGAAAGGAAAAGGATGCAGATCATATCACTCCAAAGAATGAGGATACAGCCAATGAAGCCTCTGAAAACATACGACAGGTCTGGTTCCAGCTTACTGTGTTAACACCAGTGTTTGTGTTTAGAAAGAGGAGGTGTTACTAAAGGAGTTAGCTCCAGTACTCACTTCATTTGCATTGTCACTGCCTCTGAAAGACATTTGCAAAATTTGTGGGCAGTTACGTTCCTGGACACTTAACACAAAGTGGAGTGTTCTCAGGCTCTGTGTTGTTCCCTCATTAGTTTTAGGACTGCACTTCAGCTCTTTCTTGTATCCTTTTGAGACCCAGGTTTGTAAGATAATGAGCTGGAGCAGGCAGTGCATTGCTAGAGTGGACTGGCAATTGGGTGATTAGGCACCCTCAATGAGTGTTGTTTGAAATAGCAACCGGTGTTTTTTTAGTGGGGGAGCAGCATCACTCAGAGCTCATTCAGACTGGGAACCTCCTGTGCTGCAGGGGGAGGAGCACTTTCACACATAGTGATACTTTGCTGATCGAGTAACAAAGTGACCCATCAAACACCAGGATGCCACATAAAGTCGCACACTGTGACTTTCCCGCTTCCAACCGCTGCCAGTCTACCTTCCCCTTTCCCTGCCTCTACGATCCCTTTCAGCCTGTTTCTTTTTGCGATGACCAATAAACCATCGCCATTCCTTAATGTTCTGCTGAATTTCACACCCCGGCTGACATTATCCATGAACATGCGAGAAAGCATTGTCCCAGGGGATGCAATCTTCCATCTCTCTAGCTGCTCCCGTTACAGCATCTTCTTATCTGCACCCTTTCACGCGTCATCATCCAAGGCCTATACCTTCTCTCCATGTGAGCTTGCACAGTAGTTGACGGCTACCACATTGTGCTTTTCAGACAGAGATGCTACTTTTCATTACTTTTGTTATGGAGACACGCCGCTGACACTAGAGTCGCCTCCACACATACAGTATCTAATGACTCTGATTCACCATTGACTTTTTCCTTTTCATAATGTGGCGTAACAGTTGTTGTCTCATTGGGAGCATGGGTAATAAATAATCAGTATGCATATGAAGACAAAGTGGCATTTGTAGTGGATGATCAGTTTCAGCTGCTAATTGCTGCATCTTTTATATGCACGCTATAAAGTCCCTGTTAATGCCCAAACAGCACTGAAAAATTCAATTTTAATCACCACAGTAATGTTTCAACCAGCAGTGAATGGCAGGTCCAGGAGTAGACAGTCTAATGATGAGGGCGGGGGGCTTGGATGGATGAGGGTATTCTGATAAAGGCCCGTGCTGTAAGCCCGGGCGGATCACCTCCTGGGGGGCAGGGGGCGTAATGACTTCCCCAGCTGGCCCCCTGGGACGACTGCGCTCGTGCTCTGCACCTCTCCTGGCCGCTTTAAGCCACTACTATGTTTGTTTAGGGAAGATTAGCAACGTAAAACCCTTACAACATCCTGAACACGCAGCAACGGGAGACACGATGGAGGGGACAGCGGGAAAGAGAAATAGAGATTGATGAGTATAGAGACAGTGGAGGAGAGAGTATACTGTGTTGAGCAAGAGAACGGAAAAATGGAAAGTGACTGTAGGAAAAGGGAAATATATGCTAAGTATAATTCCAAGCAACTGGAAAAAGTGGCTTCTGCTGGATTGCTTCAACAGAACCATGGTGGTTGATGAAGTCTTTGGTTGGATTCGAGCCAGGCATTGGCCAGTCCACGCGTAGCAGACAACTTCTTAAAGACCAAGAGCTGTTCTTAAAGACCAAGCCTGACAACCAAGTCCATCAGTGGGGCTCAATGATAGATATTTATAGACTCTAAACTGCTCTGTAAATGCACATGTTTGGCTGAAGCTGTCCTCTGGGTTGTGTAAAACTGTAAAGTGCATTTTTATCCACTAATCTGAACGGGTCTCTTGGTGCGCTGTTATTATGGATGTGAAGCAATGATGTGCATCAAATACATTTACAGGAATACACCTCATATCCTGCCCTGTGGGAATAAACCTCCTATAAAATGTTAGTTCAACTCCATCAGGCTGTGGCTGCAAGAGTCAGTTGGCTTTTTTAAATTCACCATCCCTCAAGTAGTTATGTTTCACATTTCAGCTAATTGATACAAAGATGGTGACTAAGGAGTGTTGTGATACAACTAGGCTCTAAGCTATGTGGTGCACCAGGTGTGTCACAGGTGTGTGTTGAGCCGTGGCAGGAAACAGATGTGCAGTGATATCAATGGCTACACAGTTCTGGGAGACTATCAGCCAGGACCAGCCCGCCGTCTCACTGCAGTGTTGTACTTCCTGTGGGCTTAAATCATGCCAGCTCATGATAAGGAGAGCAGAGCACTGTGTTAACAGCCCCGCTCGTTTTAAGAAAAATCTGTGGCTGTCTGATATGAACCCTAGTGATTAGAGAAAGTTGGTGAGAGGCAAAACAGTTGGGAGGTTTAGGGAGTTACTGTTGTCCTCCTATTGGTTTGAAGCTTTGACCACCTGTAAGTCGTCAGGTTCACTATATTTTTGTGGAGTTCTCAAGCTTATAAAAATTTTCTTTGTTCTCTTTCCAGCCCCTGTCCAGAGCAAGGAATGGGTGATGAATTTAACCTCATGGATCATTCAGACCTGTATATCTTAGACTTCAGTAAGTATCCTCGTCGATATCTTTGGTTTTCTTTTTGTTTTGCTTAACAGAGTGTCAAACCTTTCAAATGCAGGCATTCAATCAGGTTGTATAAATCGCTATATAACGCCCAGGCTGTCATTTTTATTAAGAAGCTGTCTTTGGCTCAGCCCTCCCACATAACTTCTTTTTACACTAAATGAGGTAGAACCTTCAAGAACCTTCAAGCATCAACACTTTCACATTGTTTCCCTTTTTCCTGTCACTGGGTTTCCTTAAAAGCGACCCAGCAGATCAGCGAGCTCAGTCACTTGTCAGTGTCAGACAGCACAGATGGCAGAGTGAGACTGTAGGTGGAAGGCACTGTGGGGAGAAACAGGTCAGAAACTGACAGGTGATGTTGACAAATACTGTGATTCTGTAAATTTAACGCAGGATAGTTTTGGCTGTTCGTTAGGCCGATTCCATCCAATGTTTGGTAGTTAACTGTAACACTGAGCTCCTGGGAAGCTCCAGTTCAAGTTAAACTGTTAAGCAAGCTGGCATCTATTTAATTCTCTTAACATTGTCAGGACAATCTGGGTTTGAGCAGAATATCAGACAAGGTAAAGCATGCTAGTGTGACTCTTTTCTGTCTTTAATTAATAATTAAAAAGGAATTCACAGAGCACCCAGCCCCAAATCCCAATTCAGCCCCTGTTCAGAAGTGGTCTCCTCTACCCTCTTTACACCACTGTTTCATTTCTCAACTGGCCTACCTCACCTGGCCTTGGCCCTATTTTGTGTTATCACTCGGGCTACTTCCGCCTCACGGACTACCAAATATAGCCACTTCCTGCCTGCACTGGTGTAGCCTGTAATGCGGTCAGGTCACAGTTGGGGTGTGTGTAGGTGGGCTTACACAGGGACACAGAGACCGTATGGGACTGGCAGTACCCAGTGGCATCCCCTGTGGCACACGCCTCCACGTGCCAGTCGCGTGTGCCTTCACACTTTTTAGCAGCGAACATATGGTGGCTCGGCCATGACGGTGATAGTAATTTAGTGTAAGTTGTAACTTGTTTATAATAATATCATTTATAATAAGATGATTTTGATAGGTGGTTAATAACTAGTATCATGTCCTCATATGCAAAACACTGTTGTTTGTTTCAGCTGTTTTTCTGAGCTATGTTACAAACAAAACATTGTGACTTTTTATTTTTTTTTAACACCACGCCGAGGAAACCTAAACCCTTTCATCTCCAGATTCTTAGATCCAACCTGCCTGGCTCCATTTTGAATTCCCACAGCTGAAACGGATATTCTTAGCCTGGTATGATTAGTGTCTGTGATCAGTCTGTGACTCATTACACTTTCTCTTCTTTTCAGGCCCTAATTTGAAGACGTTATGCAAAATAGCTGTTATTCAGTACAGTCTGGAGCAGTCAGGACTCCCACATGATATCAGGTCAGACAAGCATCCTCTTCTCAAACATTAGCGCAGCTCGGTCATAGAATTGACATATTGTTGTTCGTGCTGTTTGTGTTATCCTCGTCATTGTTGCCACCACTCTGTCTCCCTTAATAATGAGGCTGTTTTTCAAAGAGCTAAATTATGACTCATTATCCCTCATTTAACCGGAAGGCTTTTGTCTGATTTCACTTGAAGTCTGTACTTGTACAATTTGGATGTAATTATATCATCTTCCAACTAATAGCACAAAGGTTTGTGTATAGAAAACTTCAACAATCATGATGAAACATTAGTCAGTCTGGTCACTGTTTGTGTATCGAGACCAAAATATGAAGAATTTGTAGCATTGAAGTGTTACAGGGTGGTAGAGTGCGCATAGGAAGATGGAGCAGAAGAAGAAAAAGGAATAAATGCAAAGAACTACCTTCTCAGCACTGGTCAGACATGAACATGACGCACCCGTTTTTTAAGATCGGTAAAGTGTAAGGCAACTGTTGTTGCTCAAAGAAACTAGTGCGATGAATTAGATTAATAATAGATCATGTTCCCCTCTCGCTGACAAGCTCCAAAACGATTATGACACATTACATGCTCCTAGAGACTCAAAGGTTTGGGAGCACCACTTTGATTTGTTGTGACGCTGTAATCACAGGGTAGCAGAAGTTGTAATAACCGTGTTAAAGTTAGATGTAAAAGCAAGAAGAGACGTGCTTTTTAGCTGTAACTGACATCTGAAGCTGCATATTAAAGTGAAATGTTCAAATTGGTATAAATTCAGTAAATATATAAACTCTGTCTCTAAACACTGTCTTTCCATTTCAAGGATGTGACCATTTCTCAAGTAACCTTAATGAATAGACATTATCAAGCTGATGGAGCTCATTAGACAAGTGCATCTGAACTGGGAAGGCCATGCAACTTGATACTAATTACTCCTCTTAGCCTCTCATTTCTCTCACACTGTCACTGCCACCTTGCATGCTCCCCACCTCAGTGTTTGGAGTTGTGTCTCTAACCCTTTGAGTGTTTTCGGTGGGGTCATAGTACTCTGGTTAACTCCCTTTGCCCCTCACTGGCATCTCCAGCTCCAATGCCAATCTCCCCTCTTAAACACACACGCGCGCAACAAAAAAACGAACAAAGCAGTCGAGAGGGGAGTGAGTGTGAAACCAGAGCCAGTGATAACAATCTGGAGCTCAACCTCTGACCTGTCAGCGGGTCAGCACTAGACCCTGTTGCCAGCCCCTGCTCCTGGTTCTCGTGTTACAGCGGGGCCTTCCCTCACCCTCGTCCACATTGTAGCCCTTCGCTCTGACAAGGGGAGGGGGCAGAGAGTGAGAGCTAATGTCGCACAATGGCTTGGTTGAGTGTCACTGCAGTCGTTTTGTAGTATGTTGGATATTTTAAATAATCAAATGTTTCCAAATCAGAGCAAAAATTTGAAAAAAAAAGCATCAAGATTGTGACCTCAATGAATAATTTTAGTAAGTGACACATTGGCGGTATTTATGCAGTAACATTTGGTAACCATGGTAACTCCTCACCCTGTCGGTTTAAGCTCTTCTTTCATTAAAAGTGACTGAACGGATTAAATACAGAAACCATATAACATGACGTCCTGTAAAATTGCTTTACACAAAATACATGTTTTTCCCCAGTTTCAATCTGCTGGTCACTCTTAATACAGCATGAGGTCCAGATACAGTGGGTTTATAATTATTACAATCATTATTAACTTTTTATCTTCTCTGGGAAACCAGAGATACAAGAGAAGTTCTGCATGACTTGCAGCATGTTTCAGAATGTAGATTTACCCTAAAACTGCTTAGGCTCTACATAACTACAGACCAAAACTACAAGGCAACAGTGTTTCTTATGTGGATATGAAAGGTAGCTGAAGACACACCACTGACTCTTCCTGTTGTTCACTCCAGGTGGGAACTGGCAGCCATGACCACCAACAGCAACATCAGCAGGCCCATCTTCTCCTCCCACGGTTGACGCCCCTGAGTATGGAGCAGAACCATAACTCCTCGCTCTGTTTCAGGACACTCAGCTTTGATCTTTCTAATCGGCTGAGCGCCACCGGCAGACTGTTTCTGTAGAGTTTGGCTCTGTGTCGGGTTTATTTCCCACATTCTTCAAGCGAAAACTCATTACTGACCAATACAACCTGCGTGTGATTTCCTCGGGCACCGTGAGCTTTCTCCATGTTAAAGGATATTTTACCCTTTTGAGACTTTAAACCTTTGAGGCTGATTATGCGAGACAAGAAATCACTGACTCCTCTTCATCCTTTTCTCCTCTTTTTAAGCCTCTCTAGAAATCCAATCAGCCTATGATAATCATAGACTTCTAATCTAAGCACAGGAAGAGACGAGAACTTCAGCCAAAGGTCTTGAGAGCTAACCTCTTTTGTTGAGGATATCATCCTGATGTCACACTCAACACGTCTCCCCTAAGAGACAAATGTGAAACTTCAGTTCCAGACACAAAGAGACTGATATAGTCATACGTTTGTATATCTTGCAGCTCTAACTGGTCTAACTGTGTAAAACCATTCCCATTTGCGGCAAATTAAGTTATGTACACAGTATATGGAGAGGGCGAGGCTAACTTATTAACTTTGGTGTCGAATGCAAGAAGAAGTTGTATTGAGTGCAAGATGTTTTGGGGTATTGTGCTTCTAAAGGTTCTGTTTGACTCGCTTTCAACACTTACCTTATTTCCCCACCTCACCGTAACTCGGACAGCACCCCGCTGCTCTTAAGTGTCTCAAAGATGATTTGCAAGGGGAGAGCCTGCCTTGTAAAATAATCAAGTCCATCTACCTCCCTCAATGGCATCAACTTCTCAATGGGTCTTTAATACGACTTCCCATACATTAGCTCAGATGCCCCCCCCCACATAAAAAATCCTTTTCACAGGGAACTTTGTATTTGTGGCCGTATTCTTCTAAGAGACGTCGCCGTATCACAAGAAGAGCGTATCACACCCGCCGCCCCACCCCACACCTGCAGTTTGTTTACCAGTGCCAAACGTAGAAGGGAAATCATGATGCAAATATATACTGTGTATGTGTGGAAGCACGTGGTCCCGTCTACACATAATCCTGGCCCACCTGCTTCAGTTTGACTGTGTTGTTGTTTTGTGAGGCGGGGGGTTCATCACTAATATGCATAATGTAGTATTTCCTCTTATAGACAATCCGACAGCGTTCAGAGACTCTTCCTCGTGACGTGCACATTCACAGCGCGGACGTGTGTTTGTGCGCGACTCTGAGCAAAGCTACACCTGAGCAGATGTTAGAAATTCATAAGGGCTGTTATTAGATCACACACTGACCACACAGCTTGAAGATTACTTGGAATAGCTCGAATTGGGGATGTTTATTCAGGATGTGTGGGTTTTGTTTTGTTTTTGTTTTTGTTTTTGTTTTTTTCATTTTATTAATATTACAAATTTTAGAACAAAAGACAGGAGTAATGGTGGTCTTATTTAACATTTAATCTCCAACCATTACACTTAAAGAAAAAGGCTGGTGATATTCTGTAGTTTTCAACAAATCCCATAGCCAACTTAAAACAGCTGGTTGTTTTTAGTAACTGTTACTTTAACAGGAGCAAATCTCTACAGAGTAAGACGCATAGACAAAATACAGACAGACTGATTGAATTTAGGTTTTGGTCTTTTATGGGACTTTTTGATATTTTGAGAAACGCTTGTCACCGGACTTCTCCCTTGAGTTTTATAAACAAGAATAAGTAATATGGCATGACATTGAAATGAATGACCTGGTAAGGATGAATATACAGGCAGAGGAGTTTTATTTATACTGCCTGTTTTCTCTGATGTGAATAGGAACTGTGTTACCACACACTTGTGAGCTGCATCAATGCTTTCCAGTCCTGCTCTTTGGGACCGAGCATGCTCTTGTATTCTGTCCTGCCAGATAATTAAACTTAATCTTTATCAGCCGGTTAGAATGAAAGCCTGCAGGGTGATGTTGGTCCCAGACATCAGGAGTGGATAACACTGACCTACATCCTAAATGTTTACAAATCTGTGTATTTCATGTGAAGCAGTGTGAAACAATCGTAAATGCAGGTTGAAGTCACCAGATTACTGCACTAAAGCCAATCGTGGCATGTCAGGCCTTACAGAGAGGAGACATGCTGATGCTGCTTTTTGCCTAAGTAGTTCCAGAGTTTGAGACGTTTGCCTGCCCAAACCAACGTGGGAGTTTTCTTTACAGACCAGTGGTGCCAACGTGACACAGCCCTCTACACTGCACACCCACACACACACACACACACAGGAACATATCACAAACTTGATATTCCTCATTACGCCGCATACTTGGACTATATAACAGCTAATGCAGTGAAACCACAGGGAAGCTAATCGTGTGTTCACAACAACAACAAAAAAAACGAAACTGGTGAACAGATCAAACTGTTAATGTGACACCAAATTGCCGTCACCTGATGAAACTTGTTAATTTCTGGGGGGGTTTTCTAGTGTGTGGTGTGGAATTCATTTTAATTTCAGGAGTTTTGGTCCTTTTGTTGTTGCGTGTGAAGATTATGGGTGATGGTATTTTAAGTCAAACTTTTCAGGAATATGACATGAAGTAAATATTGACAATGTAGACATTATGGTCAAAAATAAAAAACGTGCACAACAAGTTTGCTCAGTGATGGTCACTCACTTTACCTCCAGCTAATGACAGGCGATGATGACTTAGCCCAAACATCTTGGCATAACATGAGAGTAGTGATGTAAAAGCGTAGCTTCTGACACTCTTCTGTTATTTCTCATTTAGCTTTGTGAGAAGGTTTTAGCAGATCATTGATCAAACTTCACAGGCTGACTCTTGATTTGCCAACCTAGAAAAAAAAACTGCTTCTGTTGAGACAAGAGCATTTTTGGGTTTTAGCGCACACTCGTGATAAAGTTATTCAGTGTGAGCAGTAATTATTTGCCAAGCAGAAGTACGTGACCAGACTGATTTCATGCTAAGAAGTGTATTCCGTCTTTAAGGCTTACAGTAGAAGGTTTAATAATTCAGAAACAAACAATGCTGGGGGGGGGGGCAAAGTACAATGTGTACTAATCATTTTACGACTGTGCAGCCACCGTATGTTAACTGTTTTTATTTATTTTATATTTTACACATTTTCAGAGAGGACTCTGTATCTGTCAAGCTTGGTCAGGACTTCCTGTGCAATATGATTTATAACTGTATCAATAATAAATCGGAGACAATTTGAGTTGTTAAACATTTGTATCTGTTAAAAATGTCAATCATTTAATTGGAAATGTAAATGTGAAATCAATTTCTTTACTTACTGATTCTGTTTTTAGAACTGAGTGATCTCTTGCCTCAGCCTCAAGGAAAGTCACTGTTCTCAGGAATTAAGTCCTCTACGTTACGTTTGGTATCTCTACACCATGCACCATGTGTCTGCTGCAACATCTTAATAAGCCTTTGAGTACTAATGAACATGAATGATAGAGAACATTGTGAGCAATTGCATGCATGTTAAGTCAATATAAAATGGCACAGGAAGAACATGACAAAACCTGCAGTCAAGCCAGATGTGCCTGACTTCCTTTCTTTATCTTTAGACTGTGGTCTTCCCTCAGAACTACTGTATGTGGCACTTTAATAGTTAGCAGGTCTTTGAACCCCGCAGTCCCCCAGTTTCTGCTTCCTGATGAACCTTCCCCAGCCGGCCTGTCTGATAGCCCTCTATTTCAGTGGGTACTCTGAAGCCATGGTGCCACACACCCCCCCCAACTGGCTGTCAGACTACCTAATGGGACGCGTGCAACTGTTTTGGGGGGTCCCATCATTAGAAAGTGTCTCACCCTGAACCCCAGCTCCAATCTTTGCCTCTGCTACCAGTAGCGGCCTGGCAGTTTGTTCCTGTCTGTCACCAGCCCCGTGCTATAAAGCCGGTGTTATCTGCAGTGTTAAGTGCAGGCCACAGACGGAGGGTCAGCTTAAAGTGAGGCAGCAGAGACACCCTGTCCCGCCTGGCCCCCGCCGCACACAGGAAACACGGCCGCACTGGGTCCCTCTGTCTGGCCCCGGAGCCTGCCTCGGCCAGTGAACGCAGGCGCTAATGCATGGAGACACTCAGCCAAATGACTCTCTAATTTCCCTTCAGGACTCAGACGATCCCACCGGCCCTTGAGAATCAGACTGAGGATTTGTTCGGAGCGATTTGTTTTGTCTTGTCCCCCACCCCATCCCTGTGCAATTCCTTCACTCAAGTTCTAGGTCTCCGCTCCCAGTGTTATTGAAGACACTAAATTGGGGATTTGAGAAAAGAAGCACTAAAGGTGCACGAGCCCACAGAGAATAGAAGCTGTCTAAGTTCAACTCTTGTTAATATGATGGAAAAGAAAGCAACCAGTTACCATTTCATGAAACAGGCAAACTTTAGTTTTACTCAAAAGCTCACAGTACTGACTCCTCTTGGATGAGCGGGAGCCTTTTGTGAAAAACAAGCTTGTGTGCCTCGGTCATGTTTTGTGGTGCCTTTAATCTATTCATCTGCTAAGGGAAGAGATGGTGTGCCGAATGACCGAGCCTCTCAGCCTCAGTGCGTCATGTTTGCAGACCTGTAGCTTAATTCCCTTCCAACTGGGGTTTAATTGAGTGACTAATACACACGCAGTCAAAGCCCTTTGAAGATGAACTGCCATAGCTGACTGCCTCATAAGTCTGCTCAGAAATTAAACAATGATGCATCAAGCTGCTTTTCTGCTGAGACTCGAATGAAAATGACACCACACTTTAGACTCTGATGAAAAATGACTGCCGTGTTATTATAAGGCAGGTTGTTTCAACTAATTCCATTATCTGAGAAAAGCATAGACTAGAAATACCAGTGACGAAGTAAAGAAGCATAGATACTTCTACAATCATCATTGAAAATGATCATTGAAAATGATGATTGTTTTCATCCATCTTGTTCCATATCCCTTTTTCAGCACAACTGTAGCACAAAGAAAATACTTTAATAATGAACAGGGGAGACATCACAGTTTCTATCTGCATAAATCTGTACAACTGAACAGCAGCACAGTGCAGACACATTTTTTTTTAACAAATGTTGGTTAAAATATTCTTAACCTAACCTCCTTCTCCTTCCTCATGCTTAATGACTTTTTCTCATTTTAGAAGGAAATGTTCAGTTTGAACTGCATATTTTAAGTCTGCTACAGAGAATGAATAAAAACCTGGAAACTTCTATTTGAGGTTCGTAGATGATAGAATACTATTTTTTTTAAACACAGAAAAAGAAAATTTTGAATTTCTGATACTGGCGTTTTATAAGAGACATCTAACAGGTAATAACCGACCCTTAAAAATCACTGTGTAAGACACTGCTGCTAGGCTCTTTGTCTATGAATAACTTAATGGTAATCAAACCTAAGATACATTTGTTTTCATGGCCTATTCAGAATATAAAACATGAATTATTTCTTCATTTGGTGTAATAACAGCGCATTACAATCTTTTCTGTATTTTGTCTTCTTCACGGAGCTAAGGTTGTGGCAAAGAGAAGAATTCTTACGAGTTCTACATATTTGGTCAGGTCAGAAGAACACCTACAGCAGAATATTTACTCAGCTGTAAGGATGAGTGTGTAAAATATTACACATTATAGACTTAACACAGGATTTGTGTTGCTTTATAAAACAATTCATATTTCAGATAGTCAAACGAATACAAACAGACTTGTGTATCAGAACTTAGTTTTCTCTTCTTTCCTCTCCCATTAATCATCTCATGACCCCTCAGATCTATCTTCTGACCCTCTGGAGGGACCGGACCCCTCAGTTGGGATCCACTCATCTAAATGAGTAGCTCAAGATCTCAACTTCAAGCTGCTACAATATGCTACTTACACACTGATGCATCACTATTAATAATTTTCCGTATTAGTCTCAGGGGACATTTAATGCAAAACAAATACTCTTATTACAATCCTTTTGATACTCTTGGCACATTTGGCTGATAATACTACGTACTTTTTAAGTGGTGGAACATTATGTAACATTTTACAATATAGGAGACAAAACTGTAGTCGTTATGAGGCAAATCAGGCACTTGAGCATGAGACAATAACTCCATCAATTTTCATAAAGTAGCTAATGATTAGTTAATTAAGAAATGAGTGAGGGACAAATCAGGAACGTCTAGATAATTGATGGCTCGTTTGTAAGTACTCCACTAATAGTTCCTAATAAGGATCATAGATAATGATGAGTTTCTAGCGAACAGACTGGAGGATCTCATATTATTGGATCTTGTGGGATGCGGATCGATCAAGTGCTGAGAAATAATAATGATAATTACGGACTAATCTCATAAATGACTCCGCAGGCGTTGCCTGATTTGTGCACGTTGCAGACCGTCCACGCACGTGAAACATAACACTCATGTCTTCTACAATCATGACATCTCCCATCATCTTTCTCACTTTAAGTCGCCCAATCGGCTCCTGCGTCCAATGTGACGGGTTATTTTTAGGGCTTACTTCACTAAATATAACCCGCCTCGATCATTTGTCATCGCGTCACAACAAGAAACATTATCCCTTTTTTTTTTTTTTTTTTTTTTTTTTACTTCCCCACCGGCTGAGTCGGATGAGAGGTGTCGGGTTTTAGGCTATAAAAGGAGGGACGCGCACGAGGGCTTGACACTCATCATCCAGGCTGGAGCGTTCAAAGGTAGGAGATGAAGGCGGCTGGTTCCTCACAGGGGGACTAATTTAAGTATTTTAGATGAAGGTTTTTTAATGAGTTTTCACTCTAAATGTAGGAAAAACTAAACATTTGGTTGCTTTTTAAAAAGATTTATTGCACCTCTGCCTCACACTAAGCATTAAACCAGGTTACGCTCTTCCCTTAGGTGGCTTCAACAGAGTCAAAATGACTATTTGGTGCAACTCCTGCAAATGTCATGTGAGCGCCCCGTGCACCTCTCATCATCTGGCTGAAGATCACCGCAGCTCCTTCTGCAGAAGGTTCAGGTCAGTGACTCTCCTATTCCTCTTTGCTCCACGTCCTCTAGTGGTCGATTCAACACATGGCTGGTTTAGACCCGACGCACTGCTGCCTGCAGTGCACGCACCACAGGGAGCACTTAATCCATTTTTCTCCTGTCTGCAGCCTCCTGCTGTATGTGATACATACTAATCCAGCCACAATGATGCTGTTACTGCATTAAATAAGTCAATCTGGGACAGACTAGCCTCTGTTGGGTTGCTTTGTTGCAGAATCAGCCTGCAAGAGCATCCCCATTTTCCCCATTTTGATTTTTGATAAATTACTTAGAGAGTAACACTACTGGGAATTTGTAATGTGTGTGTGAATTTAAGATTATTTAACTGTAATAGTACTTCTTCAGTAATATCCAAGGACAGACTTAAAGTCTTGGCGGAGTATCCTGAAAAAACACCTAAACATTGGCTATCAATTATATAATTTGAAAGGATCTTTATTGTTAAGGCGCTGACATACAAACTGATATAATTCTCCTTTTGTGGCACTTTCTGTGTCCTTATGACGTGGGGCGCCCCGCTCCGAGGACACCCACTTTATAAGGTAATGGAGGGAGCAGCAGAAGCCCAGCCTCCCCTTTGTGTGTGACGCCCACGCTGAAGCCCTGGCAGCTATAAAAGCCCCAGGCTCTCTGTGGATGGGCCCAGACAGATACTGATCACACAGACAAAGTCTGTTGAGAGCCCTCATTTCTGCTGCACACACGGCAGCCTCTCATATCAGCCGTTTCCATAGGAACCCTTGATATTCAAAGTCCGCTTCAGCTCTTTGGGAAGAGACTCCAGGCTGAATTGTGAAAAAGAGGCTAGATTAGTGCAGGCCAATCACTCTTTTTGTCTTTATTTGATTTTTTTTGCAACCTGCCAGAGGATGTGTTCAGATCATTTTTCTGAAGTGTGGCAGTAGACGAAACTTTGGCTCCTCAGCTTTGGTTTCTCCAGTTTTCTTCCTCAACTTCTGACCTCAGTGACCATGGTCTCTCACAGATCCACCAAAGGGGCATCCAAAGCACGGCGGGACCACATCAATCGTGAGATCAGGAATATGCGCGCTTTGTTGCCCATCACCCAGGAGGACCAGGAGCGCCTCTCCTACCTGCACTCCATGTCCGCCATCTGCACCTACATCAGGAAGTCTGTTCTCTTCCAGGGTAAGTCTTCACACTTTGCTCACAGCCATTCTTTAATGTCTTTGAACATCTAATTTACATTCAGCCTGCGTCATTGTCAAACAAAATGGGACTAAGTTTGCAGTACCGCAGGGACTAAATCAAAGGTAGAATCTGTGACAACCTGCTGAGATGCACACAGTGTAACTGAAGCTGAACTCTCTCGCTCCTCTCTAAGGACTCCCAGCTGGGGAGAGATCACACTGCTCTGTGCCATACGAGGCCTTCCTTCAAGCCCTGCATGGCTTCATCCTGGTAACCACGGCCCAGGGGAAGCTGGTCTATGTGTCCGAAAATGTAGCTGAATATCTTGGTCTTTCCATGGTGAGTCTGTTCATTTAATACATTGTTAATTCAGAGACCTTTTGGTTTGGTTTTCTGTTTATCTTCTTGTTTAAATTAACAGTAGATCCTCTGTTTTTACAGATTGATGTGCTTCAAGGGGACACTTTCTATGACATGGTGGAAAGCTCCGACATTGCTGTTGTGAAATCAAACCTGGACATTGAAAACAACTCATTATCAGGTAACTTTAAAAGCTTTGATATCCCTTTAAAATTGCCACGTGTAGCATTTTAAACTGATTACAGTATGTAGTTATCACAAATGTATCTTCAGAGATTAGTAGCCTGATGTTTCCACAAACCTTTGACTCTTGTTTTGCCCATTTTTTCTAACTTTGTGCCATGAATCAATTCATTTTTGCCAAACCCAGTGACTCAGTAATGTAAAGTGTAACAGCAAAGCTGTTCTTAAGATTTAACTGACACATCACCTTTCCTCAGAGAGGAGCTTCGTATGTTGCATGCAAACCTCCAAGGCCTTCAAGCTGCAACATGGCAGCTGCTGTTCCATGATGGTCAGAGGAAGCTTCCAGTCGTTTCCTCAGCCTTGCTCATTCCCCTCCTCAGTCTGTCCCACCAACCAGCCTCTGTTCGTGGCCCTCTGCACCCCCACAGTCAACCGCCTGCGGAGTTCAGACTCACGCTTCTGTCACAGCTTCAACAGTGTTCACAGACTGGATATGACCTTTTCTCAGCTGTCAGACAGGTAAATTCATAAATTGTCTATTTTGAATAAATTCCATCATCATTTTCTTGCAAAGGTTACTGACAAACATTTTTATCTTTCTTTTTCAGTGTTTTATATTTCTTGGGGTACTCAGCAGAAGAAATGACTGGCAGATCGTGGTACAGTCTTGTCCACCCTGAAGATCTATCTTTGAGTGCAGATTCTCATAGAAGTTTAAGTAAGTGTGAAAACCGTTGAAGGAAAATTTATTTTACACCCGTTAAACACTCTTTACAACGCTCCATACACAAAACTAAAAAACGAAAAAAGAGACATTTATGGGGCAGTGATTTCATTGTGGGTGTGTGTATACATTATTAAGTTTGTGTGTGCGCATGATATTAAGCATGGATGTTTCCTCCCTTTGCTGTTCAGTGCAGGCAGATGAGGGCTTCCAGGTAGAGATGGTGCTCAGACTCCAGTGCAAGGATCTGTCATGGACCTGGATTTACATCCAAGCTAACAAGGACTCTGAGTGCCAGGGCATGAGCTGCACTAACTTCATCATCAGGTATGACAAACTACTCTTTTCCAGCTAGACTCGAGCTGACAGTGTTAGAAAAGTTACAGCCACTTGTCAAGTTACAAAACCAACTGAACACTTTGTTTTGCTCTTGTAGTGAAACAGAGGCCAGATTTCTGCAGAAGAAAATAAGGAGCGATGCCTTCAGACCATCAAGTCTGGCAAATTCCTGCAATTTTGCAGCTCAACAGACGCCGCACACTCAGAGCTACAACAGCACTAAATGCTTTAAAAGGCAGAGGACGTCTAATAGCCAAAGTGAGGAGCCGCCAGGTACCAGTGTTCGAATGGAGTTCGAACAAGACATATACAATGTGGCGTGTGCCTCTTCCCAGGGCGATAGCTCACCTGTTCCCTTGGGTGACAGCCCCACTTTCTTCACCCCTCCTTACAGCCCGGCCTCCTCCAGCTCCCCTCTGCAGCGGGAGGAGTTCAGCCATGACCTCCTGATGGATGTGCATGGATACACAGATCAGCTGCTGTCCTCCCCTGAGGGCTCTCCCTCCTATTACTCCTTCCCAGAGGCAGGACTCACATGTCACCAATCACCCTCCGACTCCCTCCCTGCAGCCGCTGAACAAACCTTTGACCAGACAGCCTTCGGCACACTCAGTGTTCACTCTCCACTCTCCTCCTCATCTCCGACCTATGATTTCCAAGCTTGTACATCCAATGCCCGATTAGTTCCAGACAGACTGTCTGTGTCCGACATATGTGAGAGCCCCGTGGACTGTGCTCTGCATCACGACGACTTCAGCCTTCTTGAGCAGCCACAAGGGGGCAGCTTTGCCCAAGCGCATCATGTTCCCCACAATGTATTGCCCATGCACTCAAGTCTTCTCACCCCCAACCAATCTCCCACATCTAACCACTACAATGAGAGGGAGCAGGCGGAGATCAGTATTCTGGCTCAGCAGATTTCCTCCCTGGCCAGCAGCTTTGCCATGTATCACACATTAAACCCGCTTCAAAATGCTGCCCAACCTGCAACCGTTAACACCCTGCCCTCAGCCAGAGAGTGGCCACATCACCTCCCCTCAGTCCTTCCTCCGAAGCGTGAGCTCGTCCTCGATGACGGCGTGATCGACAGCATCCTAAAAGACCTGGACATGGTCACAAGGAAAAGCAGCTTGTCCAACCCTGTTGATCTTCCATACAGCTACCAGCAGGGCTTGTTGCACTGCAGGAATGAGTCCCATCACTTTGAAGAGGAACCACTCAGTCTCTCCCCCGCCATCTCAGAGGAGCCTGCAGAGCAGTTCACCATCATGGACACCTTCAATTTGCAGTTGGGACACCATGACCAAAGCACCGAGTTGCATCAACTCAACCACTATATGCAAAATGGCCTACAGCAAGGTAATCTCTACCAAACAATCTAATCTAATGCATAGCAGACATAATAACTAAAAGATACACTTCATTCATATTATTTCCTGCCTCCTTTCAGATGGACTTGCTGAAGAAAACCTGTACTGAAATAAGTCTGTGACTTACTGTTCTACCACTTGTATGACATATTGTCATGGCAATCTTCCTCCGCTGGATTCAAAGAAGAATGTGAGCAAAGACATTTAAAGGACATCTTTGTTAAGACACTGTTTCCCCAAGTGACACATCTCTGAATGTAGAAAAGAATCCAAAGTAGATTTAGACGACAGCTTTGTCTTCATTTCTTAACACTGCTGCCAGCCATGTTTTATGTTCTGCTGATGTCTTATATTTTATGAAAAGGGTACTTTTTAAAAATATGTCTGTCTGACAATGGGGTTATATTTTTCTTCAAATGCTGAGTGACCACAGTTTACTATTGAGCACTTTATAAATGCCATTGTCACAAGAATTTTATAAATGGGGTGTGCTGATTTAAAGGAACATTGCATAGATTTCAGAGATAACAGGATAAGCTTTAACAAAAAAAAACATTCCTTATGACAAAGGGCCATTTGTAAACATTTGGTTTTAGGTGCCTTGAAATTGTTTAGAGAAGACTTATCAGTTTGTAAGTTTACTTAAAAATGATAATAATAGTTTGCATTCCATATTTGTTCTTACTGTTTACTTTTTCTCAGTGCGCTATTAATGCTTTAAGGCTGTTAAGATCACCAGTCAGCGAGAAATTAATGATTTTTACTTAAAAACCTACCTCAGTGGTACATTTCAATACATTCCAAGTCTGAATCTCATGAAATAATTATATTTATTTTGAACAGACTCACTTCTTACACATAGTGTTAAAATGTTTAACTGCAATGTGAATCTTTCTGTTCATTCATTCCATAAGTTTTTAATGGTACTGCTACTGTACATGTCTGAGGGTTTCATGTTTTTTTGCAATATGCGTCAAATGTTTGAAATGTGAATAAAACAAATGAAAAATGCACTAGGTCTTATTGTAACATACATGAAAGTATTCGATGTGTCTATCTGACCACATTATTAGGCATAAAAATACATTTAAACACAATCAGTACCAAATACCATTAGTGCCGAGCTGGTAGACATAGCTGAATAAAGGAAGTTTTGCAAAGATTTATCAGGGCAGAGCAACAATTTCTACCAAAGTTAAACTTTAAAAAACTTGGATTAACAAATTTGTAGGCCGCTTCAGAGCAATGCAACAAGTGGTAAATACACCAGTTTCATACGATCATAACGCCATAAGATTCACTCTCCTTTTAGCTCTGTTTTGGTCTCCACCAACTCAAGTAAAATATCTGACTCTTTTGCTTCTAAATGCTAAATCATCACCTAGTTGTTAAATTTGTGTGTCAGCTGTTTGTTGCTGAGCAGGTTTTGCACAGTGGGTGATTTCAGCTGACTTTTCTGGAAATGAATCTAATGAGGGCGGTGAAAGCAAGCTAAAAAGATAATAGTCGCAAGCAGTAAAACCAAAACAATTGTCTGAAAGATGCCAAGAACCCAACTATGAGAGACACCTTTCACATAATAACCTGAGACATTTTTAATATAAAACTATTGATTAGTGCAGTTTTTAAGACCACCTTTTTATAGGAACAGTTATTTATAATGAATGGTCCCACTGTGTATTTTTTATGTCTTTTTTTATGTGCATTTCTCTCTGTATCTGATGTGCTTCCCAGCCCTAGCACAATGTCGACTGAGTTCTTCAGAGCTCCATTGATTTTTATATATTGTGGCTGGTCAGACCAATGAGAGCATATAAACTGTATACAGAGGAATCAATGGCATGTTTGGACAGATGGGCAGAGTCAATGCATAAATAAATAGTTAGTTAGAAAGTGAATTGACTGGGCACTGAAATGACTGATGGACCACCGTGGTTAAACAGAGATGTTGCTCCGGAGAAGCACTCGGGGGCCGTGTGCGTGAATGTGGAACAAAAAGCTCACAGGGGGCACTACAGTCATGCTGCTGGTGCAGTGTGAGCAATGCAGAGCCCCCATGTTTTCCTCATGCAAGTTAAAGCAGCCACTAGATGGAGTGATAGCTCCAACAGCCTCCCTGTGACACATATCTGCATGCTAGTGGTGTAACATAACTTAAACAAGCTTGAAATAAAGTGGAGGAGGAGTGTGTGTGTGTGTTTGCGCGTGCATGTGTGTGTGTGGTGACGGGAGCACAAAAGGACATCATTCAGTCCATTCATGAGCAAATAGTCCAGATGCCTAGTCTTATCCACGGAGACCTAATTAGGAGTGATGTCTGCTGAAGGGTACAATGGCAAATAAAGTTCCTAACAAGTCCCCACACATGCTGCGCTCCAGTCTTCCTGCATCACTCAGCCTTACCTGGAACAATAGTGATTTCCCAGAGGTGCGGTGACACCAAGTCTATGGCATCGACGCATTTGTCCACACCAAGGAGACGGCAAGACCCGCCTTTTCACTTCATCGACACACACAGTTAATACCTCAAACAGTCCCACGTCTTCACAGACAACAGTAAAGATAGTTTGTGTCTTTTCTGAAGCTATGGTTTCATGATTATCAGATCTTGTGTTTGGTGTTGGATTTACTCTTAGAAATCAGTAAAAATGTGATTACATTGTTATAATGTGTTAGCGGTAGAGTGTGAAAATACTGAAAACACTTTTATCCATGTAAAAAAGACATACGCTGCAGATTTTAAGGCAAAACTAAGACTGGTTTACAAACAAAGGAAGATACAAACATGTATACACAGACATATATAAAAGCAGGAACACACACACACACACACACACACAAACACACTCACTTTATCTCTATAACATGGGTTAATGTATCACTTAATTACACAGGCGGCCCTCCCGTCTCCCAGATATTAAATTAAGATGATGGGAGATTAAATTAACAAAATCTATGCCTCACAGGAATGGTGAGGTGCTGTAGCAGTCTGCAGGTGGAAGCGAATGATGAAATGCATTCGAATGATGCTATGATTCATATCTGAGTTCTGAGAGCGGCGTTGGGGCTGAAGATGATACCTCACTGTAGAACTGACAAAAGAGAAACATCGGCAAAACTGTCATCTGCCCTACTTCAGTAGCTTCTAAAGTGCTTTCTCAGGTGGATGGCTGGAGGGCGGATGCTGAGGGAAAAGCGCATCAGTGCAGTTAAACAGAGCAGCTCATGGATGGGATTCTTTTCAAAGCCATGCCTCCCACAAGCAGCCAGGTTTTCATATCCTTCCTCTCCGGTGGTTTCTCACAAATGATTACCTCATTTACTTGCAAAGAAAAACTCTCCAAATTGAAACTCTCACTGATTTCAGACAACAGGGCCTCAGGTGGCGCTGCCGTGTCTTCGTTTATTTACCGGCTTTATGGTTTTATTGTCACTGCAACCAGGCTTGAGGGCTCCATTGAAAGCTTATCTCGGGGTATACATTTATTGTGAAATAGATGAAGACGTGGAAAGCCATCCAGCTAAGAATGCGATTTGTCTACTTTGCTGCAGAACTGTTTGGCAGATGGAAGTGGTGATACAGACGATAGCCGCCAAGGTCACAGAAAGGCGTCGCACTCTGTCATGAGGGAGACCTGAGTTGTTGTTCCATGTTAACCAGATCTTGCGTTTTCATTCTACACACTCCATGAGGAGATCCTGCTCGCTGTGAAATTCATTTTCTCCTCGTCTCAATGCATAAAACAGCCCACCATTGTTTTGGCTGCATCACATTTCCATGTCTATAACATTGTTGTCCCACTTTTCAAGGAAGGCACATTACCTGACTGGTTCAGTCAGCACACACTGACACCGTAATTGGGTTAAACAAAAAGACCCAAAATAGACTGCAGCCTGTTCCTGCAGGACCCCTCCTGTTCCTCCTGTTGCCATGCCTGAAACCAAAGCTCTGATTCAACACTGGATCCCAGTCATGCAGAGTCAACATATCCTGTTCATACTCATGAGAGAAAGGCCAGCCAACCAGGGAGAAGAATACAAACGGCAGCCTAACGGCAGAGCCTGCTTGCTTGTGAATGTTTGATTCATTTTCCACTGTTTTCTCTCAGGGACAAGTTTGCTGCTTAAGGCAAACACCTGTCCACAGAGGAGACATAAGCATCCCACTGTGGCAACATTTGATAAACACGTTATCCATTGTTGATGGAAAACTCTTCTGAATTTAAAAAAAACCAAAGATTTTTATGTCAGAATTTCTATCAGGGACTTGAGAGCATGTGTCTGAATGTAGTATTGTGCTTTGCAACAATCGCAAACAGATTTTCATGGGTTCACACTAAGTTCTTCTTTCTGCAGAAGCATACAAGACTACTGGTTTTAGGGAGGGGAAGTCTCTCAATGTACTGTGTATTTACCCTCCATAAGCTCATTGTGCAGCATTCAGAAAATCAATGCTCTGTGCTTGAATTCCAATACAAAGCAGCACATGGGTGGATTTCTGTAAGATACAATTTGATTTTTCTAGTGCTGCTGCTGTTCCTGTGGTAATGTGGCTATTTAAAGTAATTGATGAAAGTGGCAATGATTACGAGTGATTACCCCCATGTGGCTGTATAGCCAGAAGCCTATCACATGTTCTGCACATATATACGGGGTATTCATCATAAACATGTTTATGCCTCCAGTTTTGCAGAATCCCAGGGGGCCAAGTCAAACATGAAGGACATGTATCTTACCAAGGGCCCAGTGAGGCATTGCTGATCAGAAAGGCATTTAATTGAGATGAAATAATGACTTCAAAATAAGTTAATTAATTCATCAAATACAATCTAATAAAAAGGATTTATAAATGACAAAATAATTGATGCACAGCTAATTCTGAAATTAGTATTAATGCCTAATTAAATGGTGAAATATGTAAATCAATATGATGACCCAGATTTTAATGGGCCAATAAACATTTCAGTTTACAGTACATGCATTTTATAAAACAGCAAAATTCATACATTTTTCAAATTTGACTGACCAATTAGCCTAATTCCATTAACCATTCAAAGACCCTGCTTCCCTTACTGTTGCTTTAGCACGGCACTATTTTGGTTCACTCTCACTTCTTCTGTAGCATTGGCAGCAGCAGGCAGCTGGTTCAGAGAGAAAGCTCAGTGTGCTACTTGTTCAGCAGGTACCTTCAGCAACTGGCTGGTAAACATAATGGAACACTTTGCAGCTAACGAGCCAGACACTCTCCTTTAAAAACCAAAAACAGAGCTAAAAGAGCGTGAGTGTTGTACATCAGGTGTAGGTTAGATGTCTTCATAGGTCCACCCGCATCCACTTTGAGACCTGATCTTGCATCTGTTCGCTTTTGTATCCATGTTTTATGCTCAACCAGGTCCAGCTTGGGTTGTGTTCTCTCTTGTGGGACCAGGACAGTCAGTTAAGTCTGTGGCAATTAATTCATCACAGGTTAGTTCATGATGAACGGAGTAAATGACGTGCGTCAATTGAGCCTGCACATCAAGGTTTAACAGTCAGCTCCCATGAAAGATCGCCATGAGCAGAGAGCATCTTAATGTCAATAACTCAAATAAATTGAATTGACCTACCTTCTAATAACTCGTGTAGTTTAAGCACAAATGACTTTCAAAGCAGAGAAAGCAGTTCTGCTTCACCACTGAGGCGTAATTAGTTTAGAGTAATGTCACAATGGTCAACCATAACAGCAAAATAGTGTGAGATAGTATTTCTTCATGACAGGAGAAGTGACAGATGTCAGAATACAGTAATACTTAAGGATGTCGTACATCATGTTGCTTCATCATCCACAGAAATCCAAATCCTGACGGGGAAGTGATCACTGTTTAGCAGAAGGGTTTAGCAAATAGCAAATGGTATCTCATTTTTCCTTTTTAATATTAATTTGGCACCTTGCCGTTTTGGGCTATAATTGGGATGTAACAGAGATGCTCATTGGCTCCCCCTGAATTTGCTAAGAATGTGTAGACATATGTGAAGAATGGAATGACATGAGGAGGTTGTCTGTACTATCCAGTGTTGTGTATCACTGTCAAGAAAACAATGGGGTTTTTTGTTTGTTTTGCCCACTTTGGGATGCAGTTGATCACATTTCTTGTCTGCGCACAAGTTTATGTTGTTACATTTCCTATAAGTTTTCTCGTTTGTTATTGTCCTGCATATTTGTCATTCTGTGAGTCATTGTTTCTGGACATAATCTGACTTGACTGAGAGGAGTGTAAAATTATATTGCCTTTATTTCCTCTTCTGTATGACTGTGTGCGTGTGTGTGTGGGCAAGTAGATGGTTCTTTAAAATTCATTACAAAGCATCAGACTCTTTCAGCGCTCAGTTTAGACCTCATTGATAATTCTGATGGTGCAACTCGCTCAAAGGGCACGAGGCCTCAACTCATGCATAACATTGACAATATTCAAGTGAGATGTTTTACTCCATTCTTCTCATTTTAAATGGATTTTTTTTTAGCATTATTGTTCAAACCCTCATTAGGAAAGACTCCCTTTCAGTTTTGTCTCTTGAAAACTTTTGATCTACACATTCAGATTTTCTATGGCGCTTGTATAATCTTTGTCTTTCACGTCCATCCATGGAAGAGTTTTGTTATTGCCAAAGTCAAAGTCAAGTAAAGAAGATTTCAGTTGCATTTCTGAATAACACCTTCTCCACAGGATAGATGGTGTAGATATTAATATTTCTGAATAATGTCATACTGCGCTGACGAAGTTGGATGACAGTTAACACAGCAGGAATAGAAGTCTTTCCACTACAGAGAAAACTTCTCCCTCTGAGGTACTTCAAACCAACCATGAGTAAAACCTTGGATAGCACTGGGGACAAGACAAAACTCTTGTGGTTCTACAGCTCTGCAAAATATACTCAGCCTGGTGGGGGTCAGTGTGTGGGCGATCTGAGCCGCTCTTTGAAGGATAAAAGAAATAAAACGAACAACGTGGAGAAGATAAGCAGCAAGAGAGCGTCCCTGCACACTTCAGTATCTTTCTTTTTTTATCAGTGGATTTCTGCATATAAATAATAACGGAACATGTAAAAACTAATCTCCATCACTACTAGGCAACAAATGTGTTATCTTCTGGGATTTTAACCATGTTTTTTTGTTTGCAGAAAACTGCATGCTGGGTAGTGGTGGATGACAGACTCAAAGTGCCCTTGTAAATGCACAAAGTGTTCCAGATGAAAAGATCATTGTACAACAAGATTTAGTCATGATGAGGTATTTCAGCTTCATATTGCAGTACAAAGAATATTGAAGAATATTACCATGGAAACGGTACACTGCACAGACCAATATAGGTAATGGTATATAGCCTGAAGCCCAGCATCATGGATAATATTTCGTTATATACCAGATTATTCTTGGCTACAAAAACAAAATATATTTTATTAAGTAAACTACCTAATACTTAATATAAGTATTATAAATAGAGTTGTGCATGTGGGCATTCTCATTATATCTTACACAATACAACACAGAAACACACTACCTTGCCAAGAATAAAGAGAAACAACTCTCATTGTTCCCGCTTCTGCACAATCAAGGTCATCTCTTGAATTTTCATTTGCATGGAATTGGTATGAATTATAGGGAACAATCTTAATAAAATGCCCTGCGCTGAGTGGTTTCTGCCACAGTGAAATATCCTTAAGGCTTGGATATTTCCTTGGATTTGTGAACCCCCTCTTGCTTTTCATTTATTGGCACCTTTCATCCAACTTTTATTTCACCATTACTCAATCGTGTTACATGTAGAAACCACTTTAAAAGACAAGGGGAGACAAGATCTATCCATTTTGCTGATCACGATGTAGCTCATTCCAGCACCTGCTAATGATGATAATTGAACACGGTGCCGCCCGGGTGACAATTTGGCATTACCTGCTCATTAATCTATTCATCTTACACTCAGATTAATGTGCTAACTGTGATCCTGGTGACCTCCGGTCTGCAGAGACCTCCGTCACGTGCTCAGGTCATGCTCGCCTCCTCCTAGAGACCATAGTGTTGGAACAGCTCAGCGAGAATCTGGGCTACATGGAAAAAAAAAAAGACTGATAATGTAGCTCAGGCAGACTGCCAAATGGAAAATAAAGATGTAATTAGAAAGTAAAATGAACATAGATTTGCTACTGTACACATATTTTATCACGCATTCCCAGAGCACACTCAGCCACATGTATAGCAAATGGCTTTGTGCTCCAACAAACAAAAATCAATAATGATTTCACACAGCTAATCAGACCTGATCTCTTTGGATTTTGGACAGGAAAGCAGTTGATTCAAATTGAATAAACCCTATTCAAGCAGCCACTTTGCCCTTTCACCAATCCCAGTTTTATTGAATAGAGCTGAACTCCTTAACTGTACCTTAGCATACTCATAGATCCAGAAACACAGAGCCTAGAAAACAGTTTTTTTCTACTGCCCGTACTCCTTGACATCTCTGTGAGTCAGTGTGTGTGTATTGTTGCCACATGACACTTTCCTGTGCTCTTTTTCTAATCCAAGGTTTATGACTCGGGTTGCACAGGTTCGGGTGTCTAATGGGAGTTGTGATGATGAACGCTGAGGCATTGACACAAGGATGATTTATAGTACAGTAGTCACTGGAGGTGCACACGGGATGAGCCACCCAGGGAAATGCCTTCTATCACATCTCATTTGCATTCACTCGATTTCTGTGCCGACGATGACTCACACCACTAATGAGGCACCCACAGGACAGGAAAGCGTTCGGCTTCCAGTTACACTAGTGTTTTATCCTTCACTGCAAACGTGCGTGCAGCTCCTCACCAGTGCCTGCACATTAATGGGAGCTGTGTTTGATCTGTTAAGGTACATAATAGTTATTGGACATGTTTGTTATTTCACAGGTTCATGTGGCTGTCACTATTCACTGAGAGAAAGAAATTGTGAAAAAGCAGCAACAGCAGGTCAGTACAAAAACCTACAACAGGTCTGACTTGTTTGAAGTATTGTGACTGTGACATTGCATTTATATGAAATGACACAATTGCCTTAAATGCCTACGAATGTCCAAATGTCATTTTTGATGTCCTTTTCACAGCATGTCATTACATCACATACTGTTTCAAAACACATTTTTGTTTTCGTCAAAGGCACAATACTTTCCAGACAATGGATAACAATTTAACCTTGACACCTTTCAGTCAATAAGCTTTACAGCTGAGCCTCCTGGATGCTGTAAAAGCTGTAAGAGTTGGTTAAATGCATTACATTTGCACAAAACCTACAAAAGCCTGTTCCAAAATCAAATTGCTTTGTCTGAATATTGACATTACAATTATTGATTTTGCACAATTATTTTTGTCCAAAGCTTTGTATAAATCACTGAGCACAGTTTTCTTGCACAGATGCTGAGTCTAAATCTGTAACTGTGATTTCAGCCTCCCAAGGACAACGCAGCCCTGTAGAATATTAAAGTTTCCATTTCATTATGTAAGAAAAAGTCGAATGTTTTCGTTCTGTACATGACAAAAGTGAAATTTAGATGGATTTTGGTGGACATGCCCAAACTCAAGCTCAAACTAAATTGTGCAAAACAACCCCTCAAATCTGAAAAATCTGAAACCGTATCAAAACCTGCTGTGATAAATGTTAGGCTCAGCTCACTTAGCAGAATTATGATTTTAATTGGGATTGGTTAACTCCCAAGTCAGAGATTTTTTTAAACTTGTGTAAAACTAAATTTTGCCCTGATTGTGGGTAGTCCCACTCCTCCCCTTAATAAATTCCCTGATAATCACCTCTAATTAACCTGGTCTTGACCAACTGTCTCTCATAAATACTCAACAGTTGGAGTACTTGCTAATGATGTGACCACATTTTTTGTATGATTTATGTTTATTTAGATTGGGGTAAAATTGATCAGTCATGTGAAAAATGATGGTGAAGGTTGAAATAACCCCCAGTTACTGCTTAATTATTTAATCTCCTACTCAAAAGAAGCGAGGCTTAGTCAAAGGCTAGAAAGACAGGGTCTGAGACTGACTGACTCCGTTTTGGCTTTTAGTTGCTGCTACAAAAACTGAACAATTGAAAAAAATGTTGGAAAGTCATTAAATCCGTAGGCACAACTGGAAACTGTCAGGGGTTACCGCCTTGTATTGCCTCAGCCTCCTGCCATGGACATAGATCTGCTATGCTGAACTGTTTTAATGAGCATTTTATGCCCCATTGCTGTTTGGTTCTTTCTTCAATTCTGCTTGTGTTATATTTCTGTTGATGAAGTGCTTGGATCTTACAGGTTCTATAGGCATATAAGTTATGTACTAAAAAGTGCAGGTCCTGACTATTTAGAATCATTTTTCCGCAAAATAACTGCAGACTCTACTGACATACCTATCTTTTCAATGTTACAAAAAGCATTAATGTCATTCTCAAAGTAGTATGGAAGTCAGACAATACTCTCTCTGCTAAAAGATAAAAATTAGATAATAATAGGCCCATCTCTAAGTTGTCAGTTCTGGGTAACATCCTTGAGCAGACAGTAAGTGAACAGCTGAAGGACTTCTTATTTAACAATGACATTCCCTAGAAATATCAGTCTGGCTTCACAGAAAAAAATACTTTAACTGCAACAATGAAGGTGGTGGTGATCAATATCAATGGCATGTAGGGTAAGAAAAATAGTGGTGTATATCTATTTAATGATCAGTCTAAAGCTTTTTGGTACTCTTGATCATGCAATTCTCAGCAGCAGAGGTGGACTATCTCTCTGAAAAGTCTCATCTGTGTCTGATCTGACGGTTTCACCTCTGACAGTTCTTACATTCTTAGTGGTGTACCTCAGGGGTCTGTTTTAGGTCCGCTGTTATAGAGGTTGAGGTCAAAATGTGAATGGTTTTTTTTGCAGACACAGTGATATATATTATACTGTTCAATATTATACAGATTTGATTTTGGCAACAAGAGATGGTTTTAAATCTTGATGAAATAAGGGTAATGAATTTCTCAAATGCTACTAAAAAGCCTTAGGAGCCTGTTGACATTAGTGCTGCTCAGGGAAAGATGTTAGCAGTTATTGCTGTTTTTGAGTATCTCAGGATTTGGCTTGATGATCTTGGATTCAAAAGCTTACTGGTTCATGAATGGATCTGAACACTGTTTGGATGTGTTAGATACAGTTTATTACAGAGCTTTGAAATCTGGTTACAACCTGTCAAGGTCTCATTCATCATTGCACTCTTTATGCCAGCGTTGAGTGGCCATCACTGACCATTCATAGGCTCAGTCGTTGCTGCTTGTTCAAATATGAAGCCATTCTGGGTGCACTCTCATTATACATTCGTGCTTTGATTTCATTTGAATCTGAATGTTGTTATGGTCCGAGTGTGCAAGATATGGTTTGGTTGTCTGTGTCAAATTCACAGACAAAACTGTTCTGCTCCCCCTAAGTTGAACAGGCTTCAAAAAGACTTGAAACAGAGGGACTTGGCTTCTCTGCCTGATTTTAAAACTCCCACAAGGACAATTGTGAGTGAATCAGTTGGTCTAATAGTCTATTGAAGTTATTCTGAGTTTTGATGTGTATCTTCTCTATTCTATGTTTTCCCTTTGTTTATTGCAGTATTGTCTGTGACTGTTATGCTGCCATCTTGTCCAGGTCTCCCTTGAAAAATAGATCTCAATGGGAATAACCTGGTTAAAAATAGGTTAGTGTGAGATTGTTGTACTTCAGGAAAGCAGTTTATTTGACACGTACAGTTGAGGATGAAAACACTGTACTGTTGCAGGTAAATTCAGTGGAGTCAGTGAGCTGAGGACATGACAGCCAGAGAGATAAAGACACAAAATGCAATACTGTTCTCTACATCAGTGGTGGAGAAATCCCTATACTGGCAACTTTTCTCAGCTCTACAGGTTTTCCAGTCAGAGGAGGATGTAACTTTTCTTTATTTTTAAGTAAAGGTAAAAGTTTTACTATAGTAGCTTTTCATTTTATGCACTGAATATCAAGAACTGAAGCAAGGCTTGTGTGAACGTTGAAATACAGCAAATTTTGCAAATCACAATTAAATAAATGAATCTTACGGGTTTCATTCTATAAAATGTCATTTTTATGATTTTAATGTAATCATATTTTAATTACTATTGCATCATATAACGATTATTTTTAAATCTTGTTTACACCTGCAATAGACTCACAGTTTGTTAATACAAAAACAGAATGCACAGAGAAGCAGCTTGAGGTTTAATAATACAAACCCCCACTGTGGACCTTTCCCCCCCCTTTCGTTCTTTCATTCTGCCTAATAAATCCTGCCTAATAATAAAGCAGCTCTGCAATGAAAAAAACCTTTGTGAAGGCAAAATGAGTGTGTAAATTGAAATTTACGAGTCTAATAACAATGCACGGCATCATTTGAATAATTTCCCTCTCATATCCTCTTTAGCCATTCTTCACAGGGGAAATAATTGTTCTGCAGGGTTCTCTTTGAACAATAAACACCAAAGGCAGGAATGTATTTGAAAACTTTTCTGCAGAATTGAAATATTTACCTTACCTAATTATATTATTTTAGGTAATAAAGTAATAAATCAATAATTCAAAAGTATTTCATGTTGAAAATACATGTAAATCCCACGACTCTGATATAAAAGTATTCCTCAAGACTTCCATGTTGATTCAAAACCAGCGTCTGCAAACACACTGTGAGAGCCCTTCTTTGTACTGTACATGTAATTTTAGGTGAGCTGGGATCGTAATTTAGACATCACATACTGTATCTAAACTGGGCTGTGCTCTCCTGTGGCGTGTGGCCTTTCAGTCACAGCGCCATTACTGGAGGAGAGCCGGCTGTGACTGACAGGTTTAGTGGGTGGTAAAGATGTGTGTGTTCCCTGGAGCAAGAAGCGCAACAGTCCTTACTGTGTGTCTTTTCCTCTCCCATTGATCAGAGGCAGTTAGACCATCTCTGTCCATATGAAAGGTCACAGGCTCTTTTTATGTTCCCAGTGACGTGCTTACATACATAAAAGCCTGAGGGAAGCATGTAATGCTCTGGATGTTCAACTACTTTGTAGGCCACCTAACTGAGTAGAAGGACTCTGAATTGCCTCACAGATCCCCACCAACAGTGGATTATAAAAAGCGAATGGCTCCATTGAGGAAGGAAATACAGAGTTCATTTTATCCCTGCCTTGTACTAAAGTTGATGAAATTACTCTGTCCCCTTCACTTGGCAGCAAGAATCAAGTATTAATTACAGTTAATCAAACTTTGCAGATTATAGTGGAATGTGAAAAGGGTCAGACATTGGACGAGTGCACTCCAAGTGCTTGCTGGCTTCATCCGAGGCATGTTGGTGTGTTTAAAGTGCTGAGCGGCTTTTTGCTGAGGTTGAAATTTCTGAGTATTAGCAAGTTATTAACTTCCCCTAATAGGAAAATCCTTCTCTTGGAATGCAAACGAGGTGAGAGAGCATTTAGGTGACAATGAGAGCATCGCTCAGCTGCTCATGGGGTAATAATGATGTGTTCGTTCATGCACAGGGCGAAACGGCCTCTGTCTCCTTAAGTGCTGCTGTAACACGTACATGTCAAAAGACCGTCCAGAGTTTTCTTTAAGTGTCTAGTCATGAAATTGAATGCCACGGGTCATAAAGAATTGTTATTTATTGGAAAACCACCAGGGAATTCCCGTTTGTGGTAATGTGAGGTTTTCTTGATGAGAATGGCCATTTAATGATCATTGCTGGCTCATCAGCGTTGGGTCATCTTTATTCATGTCTTTATTGATTTTGCAGGGATGATTTTGTAATTGTGAAAACATGCAGCGTCAGGCACATAAATCACTTTCCTCTACACAAAAGATGGCAACTTGACGATTATGGCTTTATTAGATAGGTGGAAAAATCTTGTTTTAAACAAAAATGCACACAAACACATAACAAGAAGGCTTCATGCGCCCGATTTCTATTTGTACCTCGTGTCCATTGGCACCAGAACATCAGAACCATTGGATGACAGTACACTATCCAAATCTATAACCTTGTTCTGCTGAAAACAATCAGAAGATTCATGATACCAAACTAAATCAATTAAGCAATTAAAGCAACAACTGCAATCTCACCGAATTTGGCAACGCAGCAGAGAAAGCAGAGACAGTAATTAACTGGAATAAAACACATTGTTCAGACCTGATGATGTGTCAATAAGTGTCTCTTTTACAGTCTGCGTCAAATGTTTGGGAAATGAGGTGTGTGACAAGAACAAAGTGAGTGAGGAGCTGAACAAACACACACACAAACACACTGACATGCAACACAGATAGAAAGGGGGCTGGTATCAATTAGCAGACATGTTCCACTCTGCGTGTCGCCGTATTTTTGTAGTGTGTGGCGTGGAGTGCTCGCCATGCATCGGTTGGCCCCATTACAAAAACTCTCAGAAATGTCATTAGAACCAGTGACCTTTCAAACAACAAGCAGCATGCTCAAACACAACACTTTATGGGTTCGGAAAACTCAATTCAAAATACATCGGCCATAATTTATATGCATGTTTTCACTTTTTTCCATTGTGTCAGCGTGACTGTTTTTCTTATGATACATAAGCTCATAGTATGTAGCAGTGATGAACAGCTAACGAGGTCACCATTTCAGAGGCAAGGTGTACAAACTGACAAACTTCATAATGGGATCAAATCCCCACATTCTTAAAGGCAAAAATAATAATATCACATGTATCAAGTGTCCTGTATACATTGCAGTACGTCCCAATTCCTCACTGAAGTTTTATCAGACCTGAGGGAAATGTAAAAAACCCAAGGCACCAGTATTTTACCTGGAACTTCAATGGAAAACTGCAGGAGCACTCTTCATCATTTCATTCACATTCCTTCATTTGTTAACCTCAATTTCTGAGATTTCTTTGCAAAGGTCTGCATATCTGCACATAGCATCTCAGTAACCACTGAAATTCATGTCACCCAAGGATGTACTACAATAACTTTGAACCCTGAGTTTTTATCCAGTACCATCGTGAAGTCAAACTTTCAGTTCCAATACCTGCAAAAAGGACACATTTCCAGTGACCTCCACTGCACTTTGTATTAATGCTAAGTAGAAAATGTTTGTATGTTAACATAGTAAAAAGAAGATATGGACACGGTGAACATACATAGAAAACATCAGCATGTTAGCACTGTCAATGTGTCATTTCACCACTCAGCTCAATTGCTAGCATGTCTGTAGTTTGTCCCAACATTATCTGCTTTTCTAGAAAAGACTGTAGTAGGACTCTCTTCCCCCAGGTTCAGAAGAAGTTCACTATTGCCACTGAACATAATTGAGGAGCAATTATGTTTTCCTCAAAATGAACTCGCAGCATATAAAGATGAATTCAAGGAGACCGTGTTGTGGACAGTAGTTGCCCATTTTAAATTTGCTTGAGCAAGACACTGCTTCTCTACCAGCTCCAGGGATGATGTTGTGTAAGTAACCTTGGTCTCTGACCTTCACATGATTAAGTATACAATCAAAGAACATTTCCTCTTCAGGGCTCAATAGTGTCCAAAGAATATTTTTTGCCCACAAGCCTCGGAATTAAAAGAGTGGTAACACATAAAAAAGTGCTAAAACCTATTTTATCCTACTGGTTATTTCCTTCCAGGTAAGCCCACCTCGTGTTAATGCCAATCTAAAGCATGAAGAATGAGAACCAGCAGTCTGTGGGTGAGCACGGGGACACTCTCGGACTTCTTGTGTCCATATCAATCATCTATTTCCAAAGTTTCTCATGTGGCACTAATCTCTTCAAAGGTTTCATCCCACAGCAAACACGGCTCCCTACTTAGCACCACGAGACATCTAGAATTACTTTCACTTGAGAAGCCCACAGCTTGAGTAAGTAAAGGGAACTGGTTGTGTGTAGCTCAGAGTTCCATCCTCTATCTTAAATATGGCACTTTTACCTTACTGAATTTGCCAAAAGTGGATAAAGACATAATGATGGTCTGTCCTGATGTAATCAGCACATTTCACCCATTGATCAGTTGATAGATTGGCTCCTAATTTCTCCTCTTTGCATGAGAAAGAAAGTGTGAAACAGAGGGGAGAGCATTCTAATTTCCTCTGACTGGCTCCCTCCGGTGGCGCAGACAGTGCTGATGTGTCTCTAATTGATTTCCATGGCGTCCTTAGATGAGCTCCAAGAGAAGATCAGTACGCCGTGTGTTGCACATTTGCAGGTTCCACCAATAGGGTACTATCATTAGGGACCGCACTTAAGTTGTCCTCTGTTCTCCTTCACATATAATCAATCATACCAACGAAAAGTAAAAGTGGAAATGTTGCATAATGATAGCGTTTATAAATGCTATCATTCTTCACATCAGCTTTGGTACAAGAGTGTGAAAATTGAGCTTCGATGGATTCTGAACTGAATAATGAGATAGAATATAACCCTGTAATTTGCATGTCTTCAGGTTTTAAAACACGTTGAGGCTGACTGATTGCACTTAGCAGTTGAATCATCCTGCAATCGTCATCACCAATAACAGATGAGATAAAGAAAGTCATAACTGATTAATAGGAAAGTTTCTTTAAGGACAGGTTAGAGACTGCCTCCTGTGTTAAAGTCTCAGGATAAAACAACGCAGCATTTTTCAACCTTGTTTGACAGGCCACTTAACCACCCAACTCTTTGCTCCAGCCAGGGGACTAAACACCGAAACCCCTGGGTGGATATGAGGTGTCTTTACCCCTTTAACTCTCAACAGTGTCATGCACGCAGCATTTATCTTCATGTAGTGAAGTGGACAGTAAAGGATTTAGGAAGGCTACTCTCAATCCGTCATAGTACCAGGAGCTCTTTTTGAATATTAAAAAGGCTATCTCCTTGATCAAATAGCTTCAGCTTTGAAGCCTTGCCAATATGGAAGCACAGGATGGATACTGTGATATACATTGCATATCAGATTGAAGGAAACAGGTTGACATATTACAAATATTAAGATATGTATACGCTTGCAGCGTGGTTGCTGCACAGGTCTGTAAGAGCAGGAGAAGAAGTGGCAACCTCTTCTTTGTAATCAAAGGGAAGCGGGGATTAATCACTGGCAGCTATTTTATCATCTGGTTATATCTAATCTTTATACTTGCTTTGGTGCATCAATAAACACATTAGTATGTTGTTGCCAATCGATGAGCACAGACAGACAAACCTTTTGGCCACAGCTGGCGTATCAACAGGAGGCCTGCAAGTCTCGCTGCAAATTAAACCTCTGAACTCTTCACCCTGCATTCAGCACTGACCCAACATTTATCAAACATTTATAGCTGCACAGCTATTCGCATCAGCATAAGACCTACAATCAATTCCGGGCTGTGATAGAGGTTTACCAACTGGAGGGCTGTCAATAACTATTTAAGAATCACTGTAGATTTCCCATGCGTGGATCGACCTTCTGCACCCTGTGTCGGCTGCAGGATACGGTGGTAGTGATCGCTCATGATGTACTCATCCGCCGTGGGCTTACTTTGACTCAGATGTCTGCGATCGTAGGCTTGTCCCAGTCTCATCCACTCTTTATTTACTTAATATTTACTACCTACTCCACATCCATCCTTTTTATGTCAATGATGACAATAGTCTCATTACCCGTTCATTGTTGTAGCATTACAGAATGTGTAATTAGCAGTAATTGTGCCTCTCAGTGAAAAAGCCACATATTTAAATTCTCATTGTTTTTTAACAGCCTGTGTGCCATATTCATAATGATGAGTTATATATATAGTATGACACGCTGAGATGCTTATTGTTTCATCACTTTTTAATGGCTATTACAGATAAGTGCAACAATCGGAGACTGGACACAAACCACTTTAGCACAAATAGGGTCATTGTATGTGTCCGCCGGGTTTTTATTACTGCCTAAATGAACCATTTCTGCCGGGGTCATCTTCTAGCAAACTTGGAGAGCAGCCGTACAGCTCAGAGAGGCCTGCCCAGTCAAAAGTGACATTCCTGATGATGCACATTGCTCTGAGTGGTGCACTTGATGGAGACAATAATGTGAGACATTTACAAGAGTGGCGTGTTGTTTCAGCTGCAAAACCGCAGGAGTCACTGAAGCAGCTGATACGAAAATGTTTGGTACTGACTTAATTTGCAAAGCTGTGCTGTGCATTGGTTAAACCATTTCACTTCATTCATGCAGACAAGTCACTGAGCTCCTGATGACACACACACTTGTCAAGTGTAAGCCAACGTAACAAGGCAAGATGAAAACAAACGTGCTTTTATTCAAACCAATCTTATAAATGCATCAATACCTCCACTTAAAGTCTCCAAACCTGTCCATTAACAGACTATATTTCCCTCACAGTTATTATTCATGCATCATAAACAGCACATGTACTGACAGATACAGTGGTAGACATAGTTGACAGTTCAAATTAAGTCAGTTCATGAGATGCTGAACTCACCTTCAGCAAAATGAATTTTCCCTGTTCCAGTGCTCACAGTCAGAAAACACAAACAGGTCTTAAAGCCTAAAGTGTACAGCACAAGGGCATTCAGGGCCTGTCCAGCTGCACTACTGCTGTTTAAACAGTGCATAAGATAAGGAACAAGGTGCAAAGGGATTAGCCATAGTTGTGATTGGGTGTGGCATTGTATCAAACCAATCAGAGTTACATCACCCATTGCCTTTAAAAGCCAAGCTCATGCTGAGGTACACTTCCAGTCCTCTGGCCCAACAATCATATAATGATCATGTTCACCAACTTGTCATATTAGTATGTTAACACTCTCTACATGGGAGTAAACCCAAAGACAAGACAGCTGAAGCTGACGAGGGTGTCATTGTCATTAGTTTTGTAGTTATATTTGTTCATAAATCAAACCTTTGGAGAACTTTTGACCTGATGATGGTCTTGACTAGATGAAAAGTTTGGGGCAGGGTCAGTGGAGACCCAGTTCACTCATGGATCAATAAACACTGTCCTATAAATAACTGCAATGTGAATATGATTAGATGAATAATCATAGATTGCTATTATTTTTGTTTTTGTTATATTTTTATACATACAGTACAATACAACAGATCTGCTTTTAATGTTACATCTAAGAAGATTTGTAACTGAGTATTTGTTGACTCAGAGGTGTTAAATCAAATACATATTTCTTTTTGGGGTTGTAGTTTAGGGTAGTGTGGTACTGTGCTGCGTTAAATTGAATTGTGTTTCTAATATTCTTCCCTCTCATGTTTTCAAAGGCGGTGTGCCAAAAATCAGAAATATTTCTCAATATGACACATTCCAGTTCGACACCTGTTCAGGGTTCAAAACTGGCTTTATACCATAAACAACTGCTAACTCCATGATCCAAACAGTGAACAGTTACGTGACAGAGATTGACAGAATGTAGAAGATGGTAAAATATATGAGAAGGGAGCGAATTGTTTATTCTGTCAATGAGCTCAGCCAGGAGCTATGTCATGTTAAACTAAGAAACAATGTCTGATAGTCCCAGCACTAACGTGACAGTATATTGTACGTCTGTAGACTCAGTTGCTCTCATAGCAGAGTGCTGGGGCTCCAAGCAAAACCAATTATATGGAAATTAGCATACTAGTGTATCTCCAGCTGGTGAACTCATGCAACTTTTTAGGCAAGCAGTGGGTGCCAATTCAGAATGGTTAATGCTGCATCTGGTTGTCAGTTTGATGGTAGCTTGCAATAGGCATTTTGTTTCTCAGACAGGTGGTCATGTAAAACTCCTCCATGTATTGTCAGATGTTGCTATCCAGCTGTAATGGTGGTCTTTTTACACTGAGCAAAGGAAAACCACAGACTCATTGCTCAAGTTTCAAATGTACTGTAATGACTACCTACTGGCTGGTTGGAAAGTTGAAAGGTCTCTCCTACAGGCTGATTTATTGTGATCTCAGTGAAAGATCCGTTGCCAGTTAAATGCACCACAAAGCATCTTTTTGTTTTTGCAGAGTGGGTCACAATTCTACACAGAAAATCTCTGAAGGATTGTTTCCCTTCTTTCCTTGGAGATCAAGTTTAAATCAAATCAAACAAGGCCCATTCTTTTGAGCCCAGATTTTAATTAGTAGAGAGGGTCAGCCTGGCTGTCAAGAGTAACTCCCCATGATAAGCCCTCAACCAAGGCTGTATCATTATTCTATGTGAAGAACCTTCCTTCCTCTGCTGGAGTGCTGCCAAAAGAAATGGGAGCTGCTGCAGGTTTTCCAGATCTCTACGCTTCAGAGTTGTGCTGTTTAGGGGCAGAGCGAGTCCCCGGAGATGCGCGGTGTGTGTCTACAACGCACATTCCATTTGTTATGGGGTTTGTTTGTGCGGCGCCTTTAAAATGGACACACTCTGAGGGAGAGTTTATGTATGGAAGTGTAGTGAAGGTAGGTGGCTGAGGCTGGGAAAGCAGAGAGGATTTAGATGAAAGAGACAGAGAAGAGGTGTCGTAGTCATCACCTTTGCAGTGCAGTGCATATTTCCAGCCTGTGCTCTCTATTAATTTTTATGCTACCTGTATTTGAGAAGCTCTATAAATATGCAGAACAGCCACATGATAAAATTCCTATCTCAGGAATTGCAAGGTAAGATGAACCATTGAGTCGACCTGAGATGAAGACAAACCCTGATGGCTTTCCTAATTGACCACAGGAGGATGGCTGGGAATCACCTCTAGCGTTTTAGCTCCAGCCAGAGGGAGTGAACCGAGGCTCTTAGCTTAACTGTGTTAGCGTTATACCAGCTGACATGGACTACCTCAACACCGGCATGACATACTCATCCATCCTATTACATTGTCTGCCGTGTTTAAGATAGACAGGCCGTGTTTCATACAAATGTTCCCTCTTTTCCCTCTTTTAATATTCAGTGTGTAACACTCTCTGTAATGTCCCTTTGCTGGTTGAGAACTCTGCAGAGGAGCACTCAGATAAATATGCAGTGTTCACTTCAAGCAGGTTCCCGTTCCATAAGGAGGACTATAACCATTACATGACATATTTTCTCCTCTCAGAATAGAAGAGAGGATTTCTTATATTGCTGCTGCTCTACCTCACCTCCTGTGGAAATATTTGTGTGACAAGTCCCACCCTCTCTGCAGACTATGACCAAAAATCTTGTATAAATGAACTCGCCGAACTTTAACTTAACCTCTTCTTTCCCAGAAAACGATGTTTAATTCATGAGCTTTCCAAAATAAAGAGGCTTGCTACCTTTTCTTGCACCCGGGAAGATTATTCTTGAGGCTGTGTATTAGGTTTCTTTGGTCGTTTACGCATAAATTAATTAACACCAACGCTAATTTCAGCAGCATTGCAGTGAATCCTCCTAAGGCGGACACCTCTCTTTCCATCTAGTCAGCGGAAAGCACATCAGACCTGCTTCCCCGACTCAACTTCACAGCACAGAAGCCACAAATGCGCTACAATAACTTCAGGAAATCAAGCCCACATGTTCAAATCAAGTGGGACTTGTGTGAAAATGAATCTTTCACTCTCTCTGAATGTCTCAAACCCTCGGCAGTCATGATACTTCTCATGTTGTCCACGCTGGTTTTCTCGACACCCTCTGAGGAGAGCCTACTGCGTGCTGCTCTGCATTTCCTGCAGGGATTAATATAGAACCAAATATGATGATTGCAGCAGGGAATTAATACAAAGACTGCTCCATAAGCTTTCTAATACAAAGAGCAGGTATACAAATCTCTTGGCATATGCTGTGCCATGAAGCACAGTGATCTCTGCTTTGAATTGGCCTGTGTGAGTCACCGTGGTACTCATGAAATCGTGGATTACACACAAGTGGGTTGTGTAACATCCCTGCAGTCACTGGATGAAGACATATAAAGCACAATGTGGTCTGACTGCATGGAGATTTTTATTATGTAGCCGCTGATTTTCATAAGAAGTTACTTTTATGCAACAATTAATTATCACTCCTAATTTAAATTCAATTTGCCAGTGCATTTGATCTGAACTTTACAAACTCATTGATGAGTTGCACAGCAATCTTTTGTTGCAATAACAGAGTGCATGCATCCTTTTGAATCTTAATTATTCCCTCAGTTCTTCGCTCGTAACACTTTTAACAAAACAGCAGAATGCAGGCATTTCCAGTTAATAAAGCACAATGCAAGGTTCAGAAGTCCCTGTTTCAGTTCGCTGAAAACACAGAGGGCACAATGTAACCCAGAAAACTGCTTAGTCCTTTTCTGCCTATTAGGATTGTGCTGCACTTTTTGTTTTTGATTTGTGTCGCAGAGGATGTAGAGCCTAAGAGCGACTGCAACAAAGATGGCATCTATTAAAAATTGAATTCATTTGCTGTTTCCCTCAAATGCAAATCAAATGTCACCTTTTACACAGCAGGTATAAAAGATGAAGAAGCTTTTCAAGTGCACTCGTTTTTAAAACGTAACGGTACACGATGAGTGTAACTGACAAATCTCTGCAATCACTCCACCCTCTGAGGTCAGACATCCCTGCAGCGACAAGGAAATTTCCTTCTAGCCTACTTGTGGTATACAGTACAATTTTTTTTAGCTGAATCTCTTACTTCAATTGTTCTCTGCGGATGAATAATGCTGATTTGCAAATGACGGTCTTCTGATTTTACTCCTTTCAGCTTGCTGTGACTGACTCTGCTCTAATTGCTCCTCACTACATGCTCCGGTCAAGGTCATCGGCTGGTTGGAGAGGCAGGCCTGGGAATTCAGCTTCACTTGCCCTCTCTGATAACAAAAAAAAGAGCCTGAAGTGACAGCTTCATGGATTTTAATAGCAAACAATGACTGCTCCGGCATATTAAGCCAATGCAGTGAACACTGAGATTGCATCTCAATTGAATTATTGCCAGCAATTTTTGCTGTCATTTTACATTCCCTCAGTTACAGCGCTGATGATAAAGGTGGGGAGAGGAGACCGCGTGCGTAAACCACCTTTTCACAGTCATCTCATTTTTTAGCATTAGATGTGTGCATTTGCCTGATACGACAGGCCATTTATTATAAAACATGATTCTGCAAACTGTCACTCTTCTGGATATTAGACGCAAAGGAAATGCAAAACATAAAGCGGCTGTAGACATCACTTTACCTTGTTTTAACCCGTCTTTGACAAAAGTGAACAGATTCCACCCATAAAGATGATTTGTGGAGGAGGAGTCTCTCTTGTCATTGTTATTAGCTCGTTCCTTACTCTGCTTTTTCTCCCTGCGTGAGTTCAGCATAATTAGATAAAAAGCAAAACTGACCCGAATCCTTGACATCAAAGTCAATAAAATGAAGATAAATTATGAATTCTGGTGGTTTTTCCCCCTAATCAACTCTATTTCTATAATGAAGGAAATGCCTGTATAACTAATATTACTATTTCTGCGGAGAATCATGCCATCATGACTTATTGGACTAATTAATCCACAATCTGAAAACATGACTTTCTCTTGCTGCTTATCACAAAATGATTATCAGATTATTTATCATATTATTAATACTATTACATCACATTAGGAGCAGGACCCAGTGAGAAGTAAATGTATGAATGATGTAAATAACTGCTCGTGTTTATGGTAAAATGCAAGCTAAACACTGAGAAAGTTATTTCATTTTGAGACATCACAGTATGACTAAAGAGAGAGAGATAAATATCTTTTTAATAAATCGTTCCATGTTAATTATTGTGGCAGGTTTAGTGCCACTCTATAGTCTCCACGCGTCACCTGGGAATTTGTCTTTACTCTCCAAACACGACTACCACACACACCAATTTCAATTTGACATGATTTTTTTCTATTTTACACCAAATATGCATGAAGACAGACTAATCCTTATCCTCTCAGAGGGAAATGAAGGAGAGCGGAGACACACACAGTCGAAACCATTAACCAATGCAGTGTACTGGTTTAAGCTCAGACAGCTGCCCAAATGCACTCCAAGACACTTTGTTTTGACAGGTCACACATGGCCGAACAAGCAAATCCTGTAAACCTGTGAACCATCTACAAGGCAAGTTGGTACTTCACGATACAGCAGCTAATTAGGAAAGTTTAGACGGTTAGAAACTGAGGGTTCAGACTTTTAAGTTAACATAATCATTAATGCAGACATGATAAATTCCAATTATTTAACAGATTGCCACATGAGGTCATTTGTGCAAACACACAGTACGGTTGCTTCTTTTCAGGCTATGAGCAGTGTCACGAAAAGTTGGAAAATATTCAAAGACTGCATATGCATGGACATATTTTCCTAACAGATCAGTATGACAGCTGCAAAGCATACATAGCTTGTATGCTCTGGAAAACATACAATATCATCACAACCAAAACACCACACACTTCAGGCACAAAATGCACCTTAGAGGACTTGTTCAGTGAGCAGATGAGCGAGGGAGCAGATGTTTCATCAGCACTCAAGGGGCATCAACTCAGATTAGTCTGAACAGATGAGAAAATTGGCAACAGGTCACTCAGACGCACTAATGGATCAATGTAATTAATTCGCCAGAGAAGAGGATCAATTAGTATCATCAGTACCCTCTGCTACTTAATTAATATTCTAATCCTCTCTGAGTTTGTCAGGAAACTTATATATAGAGAGATTTTTTTTGCAGAACTAAAAGGATCAAAATAGGCTTCAGTGCAGCTCTGCAGAGATGTAACAAAGCAGACAGGACGTATAGAAACAGTATGTTAACATTTGATAAGTATCTATTGCTGAAAGACTGAGAGTTATCTGTTTTAAAAAATTCATTTTCAGCACAGTTTCAGCTGATATAAGTGAAGTTGTACACGCACACGCTGCAGACAGAACTGAAACACTAAATGACAAAACCACAAAAACAAAGCAGTCCTCCTCTTCAGTGATGCAGTAAATAGTGAATAAAGTCTGTAGAACTGTATGAAGGTGTGCGTAGGAGCAGGTACGAGGTAAATTCCGGGTGAGGTTGGTGGTGGATTTCAGCAGACGACTCCTTCTGTCTTTCTGTCTCTTTTTGGAACAAAAAGCCATTGTCTCTAGATTCATGGCTGAATCTGGGTCTGTTGACTGTAACCAGGCAGCAGAGCAGTTACATCTGCAGCCTGTCTTGGTTTTGGCTCATTAACAGAAGACACAAGCTGCTTTCTTGCCTGAGCAGAAATTTTTATCTTGGCTCTCTGGTTTGTTTGTTTGTTTGTTTACTTGTATTCATTGATTTAATCCTGAGAGTAGATAGCAGAGAGCCTGCGTGAATGTTCATGGCCTGGATTATTTTCCTGATTTGAACTCTCTAACATATTCATTGTTGCCATTTTGAGCGCTGCATAGAAAAACCAAAACTCCTTTGAGGGAAGGCTTGGAATGAAAGACTCTCACTCTTCTTATCAGATGAATGGCAGTTTTAATCTTGTATGTGTAGCAGCGTCTATTAAGGAATCCCATAAGAGTTTTATGAATTCTGCATACATGCTTTCTTTGTTGCAGAGAAGGGCCTGATGCCGAACTTTCACATCTCATTTAGGTAAACACCTTCACCCTGAAAATTTGGAACCAGTTTATAGATTTCATGTATGCCCACAGGTAGGTCTGCCCACAGATCAAAAAAAATATAGCTGCAATAAAAAAAAACAAACACCGGGCAAAGGTTTTCCAAGAGCATGCCAACCAGAAAATGAATTTACGATTATTTTTTTATTTATTATTTTTTTATGTCCCACCTTTAAAATGATTAAAAAAAAAAAAAAATTAAAACTGTTTTCTGTTTTCTCAAATCAGGCAAGCACATGACCTTTTCCAAGTTCGTTAGGGCACAAGCTTCAGTTGAGCACTGCTTTAAAGGAAAAGTTTCAGTAAATGCATTCAGTATTTCACTTAGATGAGAAGACTGATACCAACCTTATGGCAAAGCCAGGTCATTTTCAGTGAGGTGGGATAGGACCAGTGGGGTTGTGCAGAAATCACTATTTCATGATGGCAAAAACTGTTCTAACTAGATAATAAATGGCTGTTTTAGGTTCACACAAAACATGACTCTTCATTATTTGAAATTCAGGCAGAGGTGGAATAGTTTAGATAGTATTCAGTGTATCCAAGGCTTTTTACTCATCCCTCTACACTACTTTTCTGAGAGCTTTGAGGCTCTCTCTGTTCAGTTTTATTTCTCTGGTATATTACAGCTATGCAAAATGCAGAGTATGTCAAATGTAGCATCATAACAAGCAAAGTAACTAAATAAAGTAAATAAGCATGTTTGTAAAATTGCCTGCTCAACTTATCAGGCCATGACCGATGTCTCAGTGGTAAAAACAAGCTAATTATGATTTATTTTAACATAGCTAATCTAATCAATTTACTGTAGCAACAGGATAACCCTTGTGGTAAATGAATGCATCCTGAACCACAGGTGAGAGTGTGTGGCTAAAACCTTGTCTGTGTCAGCTAGGAAGCTGCTGACGAATTACTGTAAGAAATAAAACTGAATGCACAAACATCTAATGAGCAGGGAGTAACACAATAACACTGGGTCAGCATCATTCACCACCAATTTCACAGACAGAATAACTATTCAAAATATAATTGAAACTGGTGTAAGTCAAAATGCAAAACAGTTTGCTGGTTTATGCGTGATTCTCTCACTTTGCATAAAAACTTTGTGCTAACTGTTTGCTTCTTTTCCTCCGGATGTGCTCGGGGCTCTAAATGTCATTAAATACATACAGCTGAAATAATTGAAAGTATTGAAAAGCATTATGAGCTTACCCATCATCATCTGTTGGTCTGTCATAGTCCACAGTCTGCACAGACATTTGCCGGTGTGCAACTAAAAGCATCCCAAGAGTGTCAAAACTGGAGAGTACCCAGGTTGATCTTTGGCTTTGTGATTTGAACGATTTTGCAGAATCAAATGACTGACTTGCTCTTCTGGAGGACAGTTAAAGCACAAAAGTGAATTATCACTTCAAAACATTCCTTTAAAACCTTTATATAAATCAGGACAGATCTCCACTTCGCTACCACATTTTTATTCAAATGTAACCCCGATGTGCGCTCACCTGATTTGCATTCATGTGTTGATCAAGGATTTATCCATGAATCCATGTTATGTTCTTGTTCACTTCTTGCCACTTCACTACATTATCATCAACTATATAAGACATGTGCAGTCTGATGTGTAATATTATTTAAAACTAAAATACCGTCCAAGGCCCCCGGTGGAAATAATACAAGTAATCGCCTGAGTCAGAATTTACAGGCGAATCTGAAAGGAGCTGATTCGTGGTTACTCAAGGACAGAGTGGAGAATTGACATGAGAAACAACAGTGAGTAAATGGGGAAATGTCAGGTTGGTAATTTTAGTTTCAATTTTTAATAGCATCCTCTGTCTCAGTACAAATGAGAAGTGACAGGATGCCAGGCTTTTATTGACCAGTTGACATTTAAACCATTAGAGGATTCCCTGCCTTATCCAATCATCCCCTCTACAAACAAATGTTGCAGTGTAATTCTCAAAACAGGCCGCTCCCTCCTTTCCCTCGCTGTGCTGTCAGCCTTACCAAATATAAAGCGTTACTGCCGGTGACATGCATGCACAGCCTCTCAAGGGCAAGGACAAAAATTTGAATAAGGACACTTCACCCTAAATGCTGCAGGGCTTCAGGGGCATGAAACCCTGGGACACAATACTCTGAAATCCTGCGTGGAAAAACTTGTTTTTGACAGAAGAAACGGATCGCTAGTTAAGTCCAAGATCACAGTGAATCTGCTGAGCGACAAGACTGAATTTAGCCAGTTCAGACAGAAAAGGAAGCACAGGAGCCATGTTTCCAATCCGGTGTATCTCAGAGTGACTCTGGTGATGCTGTGACACAAGCCTGCTGAATGTTGTGACATGCTTAAACACCCATATTTCAAAGTTCTTTGATCTAATGAGGTACAAAATGACAATCACAAAACGCTTTTCTTTGTTTACTTTCCTCCCTCAATAAAAACCTAAATGGAGATCCCTTTAATCCTCGAACCAATCCCAACATTCTGACAACAGTCAGACAAATTGTGGGAGCAGAGGCATTTTTCATTGTCAAACTGACTGACAGACATTTTAATACAACGACTGACTGCGTGTGACAGCTAATCATGTATTCTAAATCTACTTAACAGCTGTAAAGCCTTTCTGTCTGCATTGTTTGAATTTCCCCTCCGGACAGAAACATTTCTGCTGCATTAAATATCACTAAAATGCGAAAAGCTTTTTTGTCCCTCTAAACCCAAATGGCAAGAAAGAAAACAAAATTGTGGCTTTTAAGGTCATACAGAATATTGATTTTGAAGCTCCAGCCATCCCAAATTGGACCCCCTCTGGCAGCATTTTTTGGGCAAACTGAAATGAACCCAGCAAACAGCATGAGCAGCCTCTACTTTGTGGTTTGTTATATTATTCCAAACAATAAAAAAAGCATCACTCTGAAAAATACAGGCACCATCAGATGCATTAAAAGTGCAGAAAAAAGTTCTGCATGCGACCGCACTCTGCAAATGAATGAATGCATAAATAAAAACATGGTTTATGAATAAACCACATAAAGTGTACATAGAGTCTGCAGAATTTATGTTTTGCGTTTTAATGCAATGATAACAATGAGACGGCCAATAAATAATGCAACACAACAATACATGCCAAAATATATGTGCAATGCCCGTTAATCACTAACAAGTTTATCCGAAGATTTCATCACTCTAAAAAAAAAAAAAACAACAACAACATATTTCATTGTGAGTGTGACATGTTTGTGTTTCTGGTGTGCTCACCTGGCCATATCTTGAGGATTATCTTTACATGTAAAGTGAAAAGCATGTATGAAACAGTGAATATGATACGTAGTTATAATCACATATGCAGACTGCAATACCTTAACAACGGCATGCTTCAGGGATTATGAATCCACTATAAAAAGACCTAAAGTATCACTTTATATGTGTGGCTCCTTGCCATATAAAGTCTAGCTGTCACATACTGTAAGCCTGGTGCATTTGAGATGCTGTTTTATACAGCTGCCGAGTCTCCCTTATTAGGCACTGTTGCTTTTTCTCTTCCCTCAAACCGCCTCACAGAAAACTCCACATACAGTATGACTGAGGTATTTTGCCAAATTGAATGGAGCACTCACACATTTGGTAAAATTGAAATTGCTGTGATAACGGCTGCATTACGGTTGGATCGCGGCAGAACGATGCTGTTTGACTGCTTTAGCACTGGAGGGAAACCATAATCAATTTCACAGAGAAATGGGTTGCTAATTTTCTTGTTTTTGACCACCGTCCACCTTTATGTTGCTCTTGCAGCCACTTCTTATTAAGTAACCTTTTTTCTTTGAAGGAAATACTAACCAACCCAACGACCTCTTGTTCTGAACAGAGACAAAAGCAATCTCACCTAGGAGGATGGTAAACCTCACAGTGGGCAAAGCTGCACTTTCATCATTTTAGTGAGGTGAGAGTATATTTATGTTTCAATTTGTTCATGCCTCCCTTTACATTTGAATCATTGGACTATTTAAATATACTATTCCATATATATATATATATATATGTCTGATGTTTATGATTTTTGTCTCGTAACGTCAGACAGTCAGTGTAACAACGTGCAGCAAAGTTAATGCTAAACCCAACAGCTTCACTACATCTGCATCTTGCATTAGTTTGTATCTCCAGGCTATTTCCTGACAAGCTGGAGGTTTTGGTTTGAGGTGTCCTTGTGACGAAAACACACACATACACTCGCGCACACAAACACCCGCAATAGCAGCAGCTGTCAGTGGTGAAACTAATTAGCTAAGAAAAACTGTCTCTTGAACATCTTCAGCTATCCACCTTTCTTTCTTGCACAAATTGTGCTCCCCAATGCCAGCAGATGATGCTACGCTACAAAACAAGACAGTGCATTGTTAACAGTTGAATGTTAAACCAGCATTAATTGTTTAGTGGCTACTCAGGAGCAGTGCAACAAGCTAACCTTAACAAAACAATTGACATTAGTCGATATAGTGACCATTTTGCCTATTCACACATTCAGCAGACACAGAGCAACATTATTGTTCTTTTCACTTCACATTTGTGTCCACCTGATGACCTGATTACTATAAGTTCAACATTCTGTCCCGTTTCAGCTCTATTATGGCCTCTACAGAGTGCCGAGGGAAACATTTGGCTCTTTCACTGATAAATGATCAGCTATGTTTGGGAGCTAGTTGATAAGTTTGTCCATATGTTGACTGGTGCTGGGAAGGCTCGTGTACAATGGTTCAATCTGTGGTGTTTTTGCTGAAAATGCTGCCTGGTGTGTCTGGAAATGTAGGTTATGGAAACCAAAACATTAGAGTTGAGGGTTGTACTGCATAGTATTGTTATCTGCAGACTCAATTGTCTGTTTTCTCTGTGTTTTTTGTGTGTTCTTGCTTTCAAATACGTAGCCATGCAATCTATTGTTGATATAAAAATACTGATCATAGCAGCTTTAAGTTAATTCTCCCATACTATTGCTAATTTTGCATCCTAGCTGAGAGCAACCCATGCAATCGCTCATATTTTTCCTCACCAGCCGGCTGACATATTTTATAGAAAGATACAGTGTTTACACTTCCCCTGTGCCCCCTGGTTTCAATGAACAGCACCATTCTCAGGAAAGTGAAACACAAATTAGAATCTTTTCCCACAATCTGACAAATGTCTGGAGTCACTCAAAGTTGGAAATGCAACAGTATTCCTTCAGCCATTTAAACTGCACTCCAACTTCAGCAAAGTTTTTTTTTTTTTTGCAAAGTTATAGAAGCTAATGATCCACTGGCAGTGCTGAGATAAAATTGGGCCACTGTCTGCTGACATGTTCTGGCAGCTCCATTATGAAGCAGACGATTTGACTTTGTTGGGGGATTATACTGTATGTATCCTGCAGCACCAAACACTGTGCAGTGACGATATCAATAACATGCAGCAGGCATCAAATTGGACTTCAGACACAGAAATGTCTCTCTTATGCTCTTTAGAAACTCATGAGTGCCTTTTTCACGTCCAGACATTGCAGAGTAACCGTCCTCTGTGTTGTGGATAAAATCCTGCGCTGATAAGAAATAGATGTATTTCATTAGATCAAACAGCTGTGTTGGATCTGAGCTCTGACATTTTCTGAACCAACACTGCAATTGAGAAATAACCAGCCAGCGTGGTGCGAAGCAGGGTCATGCGGGGTGCCGACAGTTTCATTTTATTTATGATAATCCATCTTTCTAAAGTTGTTCTTCATCAATAACTCCAAAGGCAAGCATTGCTTATTCTAGCTTTGAAGCTAGCACGGGAAAGGCTGACAGGCTGTGTGAAATATCACGTCACAAGCCGTATAAAGTATTGCCCTCTGATGAAATGTTGTCACCCTTTGAATCATTGTTTCTCCATGCATTTGAGATGTGACCTCTGCTGCACACAAGTTATCCATGATTCACACACTGAGGAGGACGGAGTGCGCTGCCTGCAGCTCGGGCCTGGCGGCTTACTGTACCATATACTGTATGACAGCGATGCGATCTGTTTTAGCTTTCAGAAAACTTCTACATTAGTGAGCAGCAAAGCAAGACCTTGCTTAGCTTGCAAGGTCTGGCCATTTTGTCTGATCATAAATAATAAATTGATTAAAATGAGCTGCATTATACTGCTAAATGGCTAGTGAACAGTTTGAATGTAAACAGCGCTACTCCATTTATAAGTCAAGTAATAAAAACACAAACAGAACCCGGGAGCACTCAGCTTAAAGAGTGCTGCTCCACAGCAATGTAAGCAAAAGCACGTCCTGCAGCAAAGTAGCTTCCAAGGCCAAAAAATGACATACAAATATTACATTACAGTGATTATTCTGTTTTATTTGATTTCATTTTTAAATAAAAATGAAAAACATTTCTTCCTGTTTTTATGTTTAAGCATTAAAAACGCTGAGATTCAGCTCACATACTATCATATATTTATAAGCTACAGTACATGCAGTGAACCACTAGGTAATTTATATATGTGTGTGTATATATATATACACACACACACATACACACACACACACATATATATACACAGTACAACAGCACGTTGTGTGATTTTTTTGCACATGGAGGTATATTCGCTGCAGGATCTTCAAGTGTCTCTGTAATACGTACGTGGGCGGGTGAGTGATTCGCAGGTCACGGCAGCACTTACACTTCCTGATGTATGGAGCATCTGCAACATGAGTCGATTATTTGCAGCACCGTTTCAGAAGCGCGAGTGTTGACAGGAGCCTCGCTGGCTCTACTGTGCTCCCAGACATATCCTGTTCATCATTGTAAGATAAATGAATATTCTGAGCTTATTCTATCAAAATAAGACTGCAGAGTTTAGAGTTGCAGTTGGTGTGTCTCATCACTGCAGGAAAGGGCTTGAGGAAGTATTTATACATTTTACATTATGTGCTTTTATTGATTTGAAAAAACTAAGTTCCTTTTTCACATCTGTACAGTAGATATGTAGCTGTAACCAACAATAGATTAGCTTAGCTTAGCATAAAAGACTGGAAACAAGGTTGAACTGGCTAACTTGTCCAAAGGGAGCAAAAACTATAACTACCTATAATTACCTCCAAGAGTTTTAATGAGTGTCTGGCAGCTAAAATATAATAATAATAACAACAAGAAGAAGAAATAGTGAAAAATAATTAGTTTAGTGTACAAATGAGATATGCTGTGTTAATTAGTGAGCTCCGCTGGTGCGGGTATGGATTTTTTTAACCTTTAGCTAGAGCCAGGCTACCTGTTAATTTCCATGTTTCTACACTTTTGAAGATAAGTGTGTACTTGCAGTAGCTTTGTATTTAGAGTACAGACATGAGATTAGTATTAAACAATTCCTTTTACTATTAATGTATTTTCTTTATGAATTCATCAATCTGTAGAATGAAGGTCTAATTTTTATATCAATCCAACTGCACCTGATGTGTAGCCTGTGGCTAATGGAAATCCTTTACTAATCTTAGCAATACCTGTATGTTGCAGCAGTATGTAGGTTTTCACATTAATGTGACTTCAAAGGCTATTTAATGGTCTTTCACAGTCGAACCTGTGAATGGAAGACTCATTAAATCTTAGTAATAGGTTTGGACCCTGAACAAACAAAGGTGGTGATTAAGATCCACACCAGTGTTTTTCATTAATAGGTTTCACTTTTTGGAGAGGAAAAGTGTCAGAGACAAGCCGTGCACCGGTTCATGTGACTGTGTGTATTTTTTGTCTTCTGTAGAGTGGCAGCTCGTCTTGGCAACATGTTCCACTCTGCTTCCGCTCCCAGGAAAACACTGATCCTCGCTGATAGTTATTGTGCATAGATAATGTGTAATTAGCAACGGGATGAATGGACTCTAACAGCGTCGCTGAAGGCTGCAGCTCTTAGATATTCAGTCTGGTGCCTGAGTCTATCAGAACCTTAAAAGTTAAATGAATGTGCAATTGAGTCCTGAGGGTGATTTCTACAGGTGCCAATTCAGTGTACACACACAGGTCACTGATGAATCTGCCACAGAAACACAGTTTGTGATGGGTGACTCTCTTGTCTGCTGGCTCACAGTTCCGGCAACAGTGCTGACAAGTATGGCAATCTCAGAACCAAACAACTCAAGACAGGAGAGTAGCTGCACTCTGAAACACCCCAGGCCTTGTGTTGAACATCCTTCCTCATCCTAACTCTCTTTGGTGCTGCAGGCTGTGAATAACAAGCTGAAAAACTGAAATTGAGTGCGCTGCTGTAGCCTGGCCGGGCAGTTTGCCTTATGATGTATCACAAGCTGCACTTCCTCACTGCAGTTTTAGGTTCCCAGTGTCCCCAACATAATCCCAATGCTGGTGCAGACAAGAATAATTTATCCAGGACTGTCAGGGAGCATTTAGACCTTTCAGGCAGCTGCAGCAACAACTTCACTATTACAGTATGTGCTGGAGTTTGGCAACCAGGAGGGAAAATAAAAACCTTCACAGTGAACAAGAGTCCATCGTCAGTTCTGTGGGAGACTGCAGGTCGCCCTGAACATCGTGATGAATAATTTTTGAGGTGAAGTTGGTTGTTTTCTGACTCATTTGCTTTATATTGTTGGAATGTGTGAGATGTCACAGTCAGCGCAGCAGCAGCACAGACTGAAGAGGAGGAACACTGCAGTGTGCAAACGTTAAACGGATGTAGCACACGGACTTACTGCTGATGTCTCGATTACATTTAGGTTGAATTTTAACCCACCCACGAGGGATGTGTCGGGGTGAAAGTGTTTGTTGAGATATTTCTTCAGCATTCATCTCACGACAGGGAGAAAAGCAGGAATCCAAATCTTTGTCATTCCCTTGCAGTGCTGCCAGTTATGTGTGGCATGTTTGGGTGACTGTAGTCCAGAAATATTTATTGGACCAAAAGAGAAAAGAAAATAGTTGGTAAAGGTTTTCACCACGTAAATATTTTGACTTATCATAGAAGGAAATCACAGGTGTTACTCGTAGCTTTAAGGATTCTACTCAAGCACACCAGTGAACAATGACAGTAGCTAGATTTCATTCCACGTGTTCTGCTAATGTTCTCCAAATACTGAGAAAACAGGCAAGAGAAATTCAAAATAACGCTTCCATCCACCACTTTTAGTTTGGAGTTCACATATAGTTCAGATGTTAAACTGACTTTATGAATCGTTTCATCATATTGTTTTCTCGCCTTTCTTGCACGGCTCTAGTGATGCATTAGTGAATTTCAACTGGATAAAGCGAATTGCAAATATTACATTTTCTTATTTGGAAATTGGGGTTTTTAGTTTGTCATTGCTGGCTTTATTTTAAAAATATACCTGTTTATTCAGCTGTCCTCTCTTTGTGTCTTTGTCTTTTTCCCTCTTTTGTGTGCCTTGCCCTGATGCGTCTCACCTGTGTCCAATTAGCCATGCACTCAAGTTTATCTTTGCACCCTTGGTGTTAAGGGTCCCAGCCTTTTCTCTCTTGTCTTCTTGTGATTTTTGAATTTAGGCTTTTGTTTCCATGGACTTTTGATTCTTGCCTGCCCCTTAGTGGATTTGTTTGTCTGTTAGTCTGCCTTTTCTGGTTCAGTTTTGCTGGCACCATCAGTGCAGTAAGCTTTTTGTCCTGCTTTTTGTGAAGATTAAAATCATTGTATTGCACTCGCTCTTCCTTTGGAGTTTGCATTTGAGTCCAACCCTTTGTTTCCTGTTTTCTAGCCGACAGTCATGACACAAAGTAGAAAACACAATGGGCATAAAGGCATTTCTGTTTTATTGTTTTATTTTTATGTACTTCACAACCATCACTTCACACAGATCTGATGTTTAAGAGTGCTGCTATCTTTCTTCAGAGTAGTGATGGCTTCAGTAAATAAAGACACGTGCTTCATGTGTATCATAGTTTATTAGCCAAGTCTGCTTCCATTACACTTTAATCAATACACTTTTCCACTGAAGCCTAACCGTGCAACACTGAGATGTTCCTGCAGGTGTGAATTGTTTGATTTGTTGTTCTGGACTATGTAACAATTTGGGACTTTTTCATCCACCCTTTGCCCATAAAACAAAACCTGAGCTGTCTACATCAAAAGAATAGTGAGGTGGCCAAAGCCAGATACTGGCCGAACAGCTGCTCTCTCTCCCAGTCTCATAGGAGGACGTGCTGCCTTTTCTGTGGAAGAATTTCTCAGTAGGAAAAGCCCATGCATAAATAAAACACTGAATATGGATAAACCCCATTTAACTGCTCCTGGTGCTTTGCATGCTGGATCACTGGAACACTGCTTTTATTTGTAACACCTGTCATTAACTGTGAAAAGCCTGCCTTTATTTGCACTGAAACACATGCATGCATTTGTGTTGGAAAGATTAAACATCTGAATGCAGGCCATCCTCAGCAGGGCATTTTATCTTAATCCTCACAACAGGCTAGTGTTTCAGCATCTACAGGGATCACTTACTTTCTATGGGATGCACCTTTCACCCTATTGAGTCAAATAATAGCACATATTTGTCCAGCAGTGTTGAATTCTAAACACACTTTCACTGTGATAGTTTAATTACTGCTGCCCAATAGTGATGATAATTACTGCCATGATGTAAACAACATAATAATAATAATGTAGACCATGGACCTAAAAGCAATCACAAGAAGATAAACAATAACCCTCCTGTGCAAACTGGCTACATTACAGTGTTTCTCCAGCTAAACTGCACTCTGACTCTACAAGTGGTTTGTTTCATTACTGGAATTACTGCATCACATTACTTCACCAGATTAGTTGCATCTATGATTGAAAAAAAAAGAATTTTGCCAAATTATGCTGGCTTATGTAAGACTTAATGGTCAATTTCTTCTCAAATATAATTGGAAAAGGCTCATAAATTGCCCAAGGCAGATTAACATAACAGATAATTAAGACAAGGGCAATAATAACAGACAATTCAAGCCAATACTTCTCACAGTGAATGTCTGAGATTCAACTGACTGAGGTGCCTTGTGTTTATGCAGCTCCTCTCACAGCCAGACCTCGCAATAAAAACCTACAATAAAACAGAGTAGAGTAGAAACACTAGAATACAATATGTAATTTATTCCTTTGATCTTGGTCTGCTCAGTTCAGATTTATGTTTGGGAGCAGCCTTGTTGAAACAAAGGAGCCACGACTCTGATCTTTCCTTATTAACTAAACCTTTGTGGAACTTCTCCTCACTGGTTTTCTGTCTTGTGAGAAAGTTATTTATGTACGGGGGCGTGATGGAGAGCACACAAATGTCCTGTAATACCTGCTTTTAAAGTGGATTTCCTGTCACTCTAACTCAAGCCTGATTACTGAAAACATGCCCAGACTTAAAGATCAGAAAGACTGACATTTGTTTTAACACATTTTTCAGAAAAGCCATGTTACATGAAACACATGTCAGTGTGAATACAGATCTGAGCGGCAGCATCATACTGGGCTTGACTGGTTTCATTTTTTTTCTTCCCTGAGGCTTTACTGCTCTCCTTCATCCCTGATTTAGCAAACATGATGCTGAGCTCCATGTCTTTGCCTCAACAGTGATGAAAAAAAAAACCCAAACTCACAAATATAAACAGTTGGCTGAGTAGAGAACATATAGAACAGGAAAGCTACAAGGAACCAAGGTGTAAAAAGACAAAGAATAATGGATTGTTTTAGTGTTCAAGGTAAATGGCCTAAGATTTATAGCAACTGGTGAACTTGAGGTTTTGTTTTTGCTTTTGTTGAACATTCAGAAAAGGGCAGCATAAAGGCCTGTGAGTTTGGTCCCTGGAAATGTAATGAAATGAGCATAGTGCCTTGAAATGTAAATGCTTTGTGCACAAAAAGTTCTGAGAGACATTTTAAATAAACAATTTAAAGTCAAAAGTTTGTAGCTTGTTGCTTGTTGCTTAAATTAGTATAAATAAAAACTAAAAAGATTTTTAGATATTTAAGGCTGTCCACAAATTTGATGGTATTAAGTTCAGGAGTACTCAGCCTATAAAGGCAGCACAATTGAAAAAAACATTACAGCTCTGTGTCAGAGAGCACCAGCAAACTTTGTTATACAGAATGCAATGGTGAGTTTTGAAGGGATCTCAAGTAATGAGTCTGAGGCAGAGTGATAAACTGAGTCTGGGGGTTACGAGCAGCAGCATGTCTGATGATTATATCATAATCTAAGACTGATAGAAAGACAGCCTCAACCACACCTTTCCCACAATTCAAAGAAATGCTGGATCTTTTCCCGGGCGCACTCACAATCAAACTGTGGCGTTTTTCCATGGTTTGGTTATGAGACTGTTACATGATGTTAAAATGGTTCATCCGATCAGTTCTGAGACTTCATTGGTATGTGACTCTCAGTGTTGCTGCCATGCAGCGTGTCTAGGTGTAGAAGTTTATGATGAATATCTCTTCATCTCAAAAAATACAAGGTTGACAATTAAATTATATGGATTTGGTGAAAAAGATACAGTGTCATCCACGTAAAGGTGGACATTGCAGTCAGTTAGAGAAGAGAAACCATTATTAATGTAAATTGCAAACAAGACGAGGCCAAGAGCAAGTCCTTGTGCAGCACCTTTTGTTACTGGGTAAAAAAAAAATATAATCAAAATGCAAAAAATAAAAAAATAAAAAAATTAGGGTGCAAAAAGAAGACACTGAACCAGCCGAACTTTGAGCTGCTGCATCCCACTCATCGCCCTGAACTGCCTGAAAGAAAAAAATAAGAAACATGAAGAGTCACATGTAACAGATACCCCCCCCCCTTCTCATTTCTCAGTTTTTACATCTTTGATCCTTTTACTTGCCCTAGTCAGTGTGTCAGATCAGGAGGGCAGCTGGTTATTTTCTCTGACACTGGCAGGGTTATGTACCTTGAATTTGTCTCCCACAGTCAGGCTGTCAGCAGAGAGCTCGTCTGCTCTGAGGGAGGAAATTTGGCACACATGACCTGAGCTGTGCGTTATGGAGCTTTGGAATTCAACCATGGCACAGCGTGCTGAAACATACAGGAGGGTTTTTTTAGCTGCACCAACACAATTATCACTCCCTACCTGCTCTACTTCTTCTTCAAATGAAATTTAAGCTAACGGGTCACTGAAGACAAGAATGGGCCAGAGAATCTGCGGTGCACATCGCAGGTTTAGAAAACCTGGACTGCCAGGTAGTGATCCAAGTGTCACAGCAGTGCTGGGAGCAGTATATCTATGCACAAGGTCACTACTTTGAAATGGGTGGTGGCCAAATTTAAATCAGCAATGTTTTCTGCTTGTTGTAGAAGCTGTAACATTATGGTTTACCCTCCTATGACGTGTGGCACAGCTGCATCATCTGTTTATTTGCCTACTGCTGTTTCTGTCAGGTCAGATAATTGTATCTTTAAATACTTAATGCAATTCTCACAAACAATTAGGTGACAAAGATGTACAGAGCTCATACTGTTTTTATATTTATAAATATTTAAATGAAAATAACTGCCAGAAAGACACCTGTGCATCCTCTCTCATAACTCCTTTGGTTAGCGTCCTCTCTCCTCGCTCCTTTGTCCTCAAGATGCATTTAGGGAGTTGAGACATGGCACACTGATTATTGATTTCTCGGTCACAGGCAGGAGGAGAGAGGAGAGAGGGGGCAAAGAGGAACAATGTGGAAAGAAATGAGAGGAGCCTTCAGTTCTATAGTGTCCTCTTGATGCGCTCAAAGAGTTTGTCAGGTCTGAGAAAATAAACCCTGGTGATGTCACGTGATATCATCTGGATTATCCCGGCTTGGTCTCAAAGAGCTTAAATTTTAAACATGTTGCATTGTAAACTGAGATTGTCGAGTCTTTAAGGCGGGGGTAATTTCAAGATTTTCAGTAAGAGAGGTCATTCAACTGCAGGAGAAGTGCAGGACTTCGTCACATAGGACAATTACTTTTTTAAATTTGTCAAGTAAATTTGGCAAGTTTTCAGACTTTCTTTTCTGGACTAAACATTACCATCCACTAACTGTAGCTCTTATAACTTTATTGTTTAATTAGAAAAAAAAACGCTCCACAACTCCTCTTTGACTTCAATTCCATCTCAATCAATTTATGTTCAGTTGTTCTGTCACTGTCACTAATCAGATTAGTTCCTTTGCAGAAACCAGTTTTCAAATTGTAACAGCAACATCTGAGTTTTAAATGCTTCATCAGACTTTGCCCTTAATAGTACTGAATTACCTGAAATGGCAAACGAACATGGACGCGTGTGTAAACACAAGCATTTTTCTCATTTTTACTAACCATCACATTTGATATTAATATAACATTAGTATCTAATATCACAGTAAAAAGCATCAACTAGAAATAGCAGCAGACTAGCTATATATCCAGAGCACGCATTGAGCTAATGTTGGGTTTTCTGCCCGTAGCCTCTCCTCTCCTCTCTCCATTTAGTAACAAGATACAGAGCCCAGAAGCTGTCGCGTCAGAGGCAGCAGTGCTGGATTCCTGTGGACTAGATGCACACCTTTACCCTGTGCACCAGTCAGCCATAGCATGACTCACAAAATTAAAGTGGACACTGGTCAATACCTCAGGCTTCAGGTGCAAAGACACAGGAGTGTGGAAGAGAAGGAGTGCAGTTTGTATTCATTGTCTGTCTTCAGGTGTTTCTCTGGTCTCCCTTTTGTAAGGTTAAATAAACCGGATTCAGTGACTAAAGCTGTCATCAGTCATGTAGTTTTTGTTCTCTGCTTCTTACAGACATACAATATTCATAGTATTATTTTGGGCTGGGGGCATCCTGGCAGATGTTTTTAGATGGCTGCAGCATACAGGATGGACATTATCTTGTAATGCAGAACTCCAGCCTTGATTAAATGATTCATTCTCATCCACCTGTCGGCTGTTGGCCTCTGTCGCTCACTAAAATTGTCTACAATGTTCTGCTATTGATTTCGAGGTTGTCATGCCCTGTGGGGAGGAGATAACCCAATCAAATTCAGTCTTTGCCTCCAACATGAAAAACACAATTTTCTCTCTGCAGAATCTTCACATTGCCTCACTGTGTTTGAAAGCCCTCAGGTGAATCTCTTTGAATTCCTTCAATTGTCTTCAGCTGATTTCCATTTGCATTTTTTAAGAGGGCATCTCACATTAACTTAGGAATTGATAATCTGCAAACTTAATTACTGAGTCCATCGTTCAGAAAGGTTTTTTTTCTTCTTGTGGTGTGGAGTCCTGAAGGACATCTGTCATGTTTATGCTAATATAAAATTTCACCTATTAAAACCATTTAGCACCTGACACTTAAAATACCTTTGAGAGAGTTTGTTTCTCCTCGCTCTGATTTAATTCACGTGCCCACAGGCTACAATCAGAATGAGGGAAATACGGTAAAAGAAAAAATAGTTTTGCAGTGAAACTTTATAGCTGCTCTACAGTTACCTACAGTGTGCCTGTGTATCTTTTCCCTTTCGCTCATCATCTGCATAGGCGTGTCAAGAAAATGTTTGAGGATAGGTTTTAAGTTATTAGTTGACAACTTTAAACACTACAGAGGATTGTTGTGCAACTATAAACCAAATGGCACATTAAGAAGAGATGTGCAGAGCCATCTATAGGGATAGTGAACAAATTAAGGGCATTTTAATCAGTCTCTCCATCTTAGTGGTGATGGCACAGGTAATAGTATTATAATATTTGGCCAATGCAGCATTGGACCTCAGTGGTACCCTTACATTTTATGTAGTACCACTAGCAGGTCAAAGATTTTGCTCATCTAGTAAAAAAAAGCTCTATGTCTACTGAATGGATTGGTACAACATGTTGTATGGACATTCATTGTCCCCAGCTGATGAATCACAATGATGTTGATTTTTACTTTTCGTCCCACCATGATGTTAAGTTGTGGTTTTGTGTGAACTGTCTCAATAAAATTTGGGTACATTGCTCAGAAATTTGGCGCAAACACTCAAACTGTTTATTTTTCCAATAGTAAAATGTTCAAAGTAACAATTCTCTCATCACCCATCAAAGCTGTACTTTGTATTTAGTGCTAATTAGCATGCTAGATTTAGATTTCCTTTATTAGTCCCACACCAGGGAAATTTCAGTTCAACTAATGTTAAACTAAGACAGTGTACATGGTAAACACCAGTATGTCAGCATGCCATGTGAGCACTTAATTAGTTTTGTTTATTGCTGTGGTGGTGTTTACCTTCAGCTAACACTATTATCATAGTAAAGAAAAAAAAGACCTGTAAAAAACAAACACCTGGAGAAATTTAAGTTTTCATCAATACAGCAGCCTGTAATGTCATGTAAATCTGTAAGAATATCCATAAATACCCACCAGATGATATATTCTCTGATTCAATTTTGGACCCAGAATACAAACTGCACTTAAACACAGCTTGTGTATTGTTTTTGTTGCTCACACACCAAATTTCAATCTCATTCTCTTTTCATAAGACCAGTGTCTCTAAAATCTTCTTTTAACCTCATAATCACTGTGACTGCAGACAACGCTGCTGTCAGTCCGCCCTCATGAATAACAAACCAACATTAGTTGGATCAAATACGCTGTGTGATTATCTGTGTCCTTTCATTGGTGATCACCATTCTGACAAAGGAAATAAATAACAATATAAGAGCTTAACTAATATGTAACAAAATGTGCAAAGATCATGGCAACACTCAGTGTCGAGGAATAAAGCTTTATTTATTAAGAAAATGAGGGTGTAAAGTAAGAAAAGCTATCAATTTAAACAGATTTAAACAACATCCATCCGTTGGACTCATCTCTTTTGCTCTCTTTCCAGCAGGTATGTCTTCCTCCACATCTGCCTCAAGTATAACACTGGATTGCTTGTTTTTCAGGGCTTCGCTGTTTTACTGTTCTGGGTCAGTTCAACCCTTTTCCTGGATGTGAAGGTGCTCTCATCTCTCTTGCTGTCATCCTGTTTGATTTGACCAGAGATGGATGATGAGGGGCAGGGTGCGCCGACACGAACCGAGGCTCAGCAGAGCTCACCTGCCCAGCTCCCTCCTCCTTATTGAGGATTTCAGAGATGAGGCATAGTCCTCCTCCACATCTCAGCTGGTCTTCTTGGTGTTTCTATAAGGTGCAACTCAGTAGAAAGTGTCTACCTCTGTTAGGAATTGGACATGAGAGGACCACTGGTCATAGTACTGATTATATTCTAACATAATCTAGTACAATAAACAAGTTTTGTTATCTGTTAGGAGGGTAGGAAAGACTGTTTTGGTCTGATATACACACCTTATCATTGATGTTGTTGGAAATACCACAAGGTCAAATAAATGTAAACGAGAATTTGTAGAGGCTTCGGAATACAAAAGTACTTTGATAATACAGTTATATTCTGTGTATAGTTGTCTATACAATTATTACCAATACATTCAATGGTGTGTTGCTTTCCCAAGGAATTGTAGGATAACATAATCTCATTTCCCTTCATAAAGGATGGTCCAATGTGTCCTGTGCTAAAGGAGTAAGGAAGCTTTAAAACGCCTTCATTTAGCATTTAGAGAATCTTATCATGATGCCACTCAGGCACTTCCAGTTTATTTCACTCAGTTAAGAACCTTTCTAAAAAGAAAAAAAAAACAAAAACTGACGCTTCCCTCTGAGCCAGATTGTGTTTATCTCTTTCGTCGACTGGTCCAGCCATAGTGTCCCTGTGTGTGTTTTCCAAGTGTTTTTGGCCACTGCCTGATTTTTGGTTTTTGACTTTGTCAGATTTGTTTGCTTTGTTGTAACTGATCTCCTGTGTACCGAACAGTTTTCCGTAGGCAAAATTTGGGGATTATGAGACTTTTAGACTCTTTGTATTATTTATATTATTTACTTATTTGAGTTCATCAGTTGATTCATGGGTTGTTACAGGAGGCTGTGTGTGTGTGTGTGTGTGTGTGTGTGTGTGTGTGAGATGCCTCATTATATCTGCAGGTCACATCAAGTAACCACATCTGAAAGAAAACTGAGGCTGCTTCTATAATACATTACATTATTTTAAGCCAACACTCAATCATTAGAGGACACTAAACCAAGGTCATACTAGGAGGAAGCAATGCAATTGGCAGAGTGCATGACAAGCATTTATGACTGCAGTGGCCAATAAAGAGTGACATCCAGTCAATAAATATGACAGGAAATGTACATTAGAAAGGAACCTTCATGGCTCGTTGTAATATAAGCCCTGCCCCATGTCAAGTGCCCAAGGCTTTGTTAAACTTCTTCAGCTTTATTTTGGCTGCCTTTTAAAAAAAAAAAAAAAGCTCTTTACAGTTTGCCTTTGTCTCATTCACCCATTCACACAGCAAGGACATTTTGACATGTGGACAGGAGGAGCTGGGGATAGAGCCATCATCCCCGCAGATTAGATCAGTGAGATAACTTTTATAAACCTGCTTCAATCTGAGTCAAATATTCCCACCAGTTTCACAGTCAGCAGAGGTTAAACACTAAAGAGTCATTCACAGAACCGGTCCAGGGTGTGTTTTACTCAAAATAAAGGGCACTGCTCATTGTAGAAAAAGAAATCCCTCAATAGCGGTGGACAGAGACACTTGAAAAAGCCTCCCAATCTCTTTTTTCATTTGAAGAAATGACATTGTCTAAATGCAGTGACTGGGGGGAAGGCTCAGAAATACCTGATGTTTTACACTTGAGTGCATGGTAACATGGCTGCTCCCTGGGATTTGGGTGTAAGGAGGGTATATATAATTGGTGATCATATTAGAGTGGTTCAATGGCATAAATTCAGTGAACGTCACAACAATCTACAGGGTCAGTGAACCTTTGACAGTGAGCAAAGGCTGCAAAATGATAATAGTGAAGAATGCATCTTTTATCAAAAGTTTAAAGTTTCAACTTGTTGCATATATATCATTCCACAACATTACAAGATCAATAACAAAGTCCACCATTAAAATGTAAACAAAAACAACATCGGGGTGTAAGATGAACAACCCAGGCTGCAGTAATAAAATCCCAGCCTACTAATGCTGCCCTCAAAAACACAAACAACGTGAAGCACAAAGGACGAGCACAGGTTATCACATCCTGCCAAAATATGATCCAGCACCACCTGGTTTGAGAGGCTGCGTATTATCGGCGCTTCATCTGTCACTATCCAAATCAGTTTTTTATGAATCTTTCTGAAATTTGAAATGGTTTCTGCTCTGGCACCTTGTTTAGTGCTTTCTATTATCTCCAAGGTAAGGGAGGCACTATTGTAATCCAAAATATTCACAGTGTCAACAGTGTCACAGTTTGCTAAAACCTACACAAAATTTGATTATTTACCAGGACACAAATAGGGAACCAATGAGGGAGTAACTGCTGATTAGGATGTAGCAATGTTAATGATTAGTAAAGTATGTAGTTCTCCAATAATTCCTAATGTAAAACTATATACAGATCTATTCTGTATTCAGGTCTATACAGACTATGAGGAGTTAGTAGAGAAAGCATACGGATAACTAAAGGACAGGTAATGATGAAGTAATAAGGGACTTTTCTGTAACTACTGAGTATTATTTATCACTACTTGATTGGTTCACAGATATTCATGAACTAATCATTACCTTATGTTTCATTAAAACAGGATTGCCCCAGTCTGTTCTCTAGTAACTCATCATTATCTGCTACAGGGGTCTCCAACCTTTTCTTCCTCTGAGAGCTAATTTGAGAAAATGAAAGAGGCCGAGAGCTACTCGTGTTTTATTTTAGTATAAATGTCTTTTGTGAGAACAGTTACAAAATGATGATGTCCAACACATTGTGCATCAGATGGCTTCAATTCAGCAGCTTGTGCACATTTTGATGTGTGTATTTCTTCACGTTTTCAATGGATCAGCTGTTATATTCATGTCATAATGTCACTGAAAATAACTATGAATGAAAATAATACCTCATGCCACAGTAAACAAAGCAATGGTGTGACTTATTTTTCTTGTGTTTAGTTTCTGTCTGTCTATGTTCCATGAAAAGTGGCTGTGGACTTGTAGTGATGCTTGATGCAACATCTAACATCTATTACTGAGTTCTCACAGCACCAATGAGACACATACTCTTGACATTCACATTCATAAAAAATAACTGTATTTTTCAATCCTTATGAGAACAGTATAGTTTTTGCTTTTACTGGTGTGGCTGTATACTGCACTCATTGTCCAATCTAGGGTGTTGCTGCAAGCCTTCTAGTATTAGTTAATGTGAAGTTGTAACTGGAGACGCATAATAACATGTTTAGCCTACATAACATATGATATCTGTAAATCATCACTGTCTGTCAGAGGAGGTTGCTGTTTCAGTGAATTTGATTGAACAGAAATAGATATAAACAGGTTTATCGAGTTACTTTGTGTCATCAAGTTTATATTCATATATTTTTTTAAAGTCTCAGCAAGCAAGATATGTCTGAGACTCCTGATCTACTTTGGAGTCCTCCATTAGGAATTGTTATGTTCTTAATTAACTAAATACCTAACTTCTCTCTAATATTTGATAAGGGGTTACTCGTTAACTAATGCCTAACTAGTTCCTCATTTGTTTCTCATTTCTTCCTCAGTGACTACCCCAAATTTTGTTTCCCATTTATTTGACCTGTTAATTTTAATTTTTAATTCTGTTATCATTATTACTGTTAATAAAATTCCAATGTTTTCCAATTATTTTTCACTGTGAATGAGTAAAGTTGTTCAGTATTACTCCATCTCTCGTCCTCGCTGTAATCTAGCTAACATTTTTCTGTGGCATTCCAAAAGGTCACAATAAACTCACAACAACAATGTGTTTTCAATGAAAATATGGAAAAGAATTAAGGAAAGGTCACATTCAGCAAGACCACTGATTAACTTTTCTGATTAGTATGTTGAAAAGGTATTTTTAATGGGGGCTTTCAAATTAAACTGAACAAGATTAGGATGATTTGTAAATGTCTGAATGCCACATCATTTGATTTACTTTTTGGGCAGGTTTTAGTGTGGGCAAGCCGTTAAAACCTGTCCAACAACAATATGAAGCTACTGAAAGCTCACAATGCAGTTCCACACGATTTATCCTCAATGTTTATTTTTTATAAATATAATACAGCAGATGCAGCACCTCTTCGTTCCTGGCTCGTCCGGTAGAAGAACTTCAGATGGTCATTTGTGCCAGCTGCCATAGCGCTTCCTGCCACATCGGCCACAGTCACAGACAGACAGAAGGCAGCTGCTCCCAGCTTGCACCGCGTCGTCCGCAGTATGTGCGCTGCTCCGGCCTGATGTGCACATCTGCTCTGCAACAGAAATCACATCTGTGCTCATTTAGGATACCTGTACACCTCTCTTTATGTATCTACGTGTCTGAGCCGGTGTTTGATAAATTTCTCTGTGGATGCAATATGTCATCTGTTTCCCCAGGTTTGCATCTACCGAACATTATGAAACTTTATGAAATGATTTGCATTTTACATTAAGTGTTAGATGTTAACACGATCTCACACTGGAAACACCTTGCCCGACACTCGAATACATGCTGCATATCTGACATGCTTGCCATTAATGGAATTCATCTAGAATTCAAGAAAATCTTTCATCCCAGATATAGCTCCAGGGAGATGAATTAATGTGACGATCATCACTTTAAAATAAATCAAAACATTTCTAAAATTATCTTAGATATCAATTATGTATTGCCAGCTTTAATCGGGTGTGTGGTCATATATTTTGAATCATAGATGATGTGCCTGCAGATCCAGCTGATGCTTTCTGGTTACAGGCTCTTGCAAACTGTTACAATCTTGTTCATTACAAGTAAATTTGACTCTTTTTTGGCCTCCTTTCACTCACCCACTGAAAAAAAATCATTAAAATTATACAATATAGAGTCTTAATAGTAATCAGAATATGAGCTCATCTGCTTTGAACTAAGGGTTTCACCAGGCGGATTTGTTTCCAGCAGAATGGAGATTGTGTGAATCTTTACAGTTCCTCTTTATTGAGTTTTTACCTAGAGTTTGAAATATGTACCTTCCAGATTGATTTTTTTCAGCCTGGTTAACAAGAAATATATGAAAACACCCGCTGTGTACACAGGTTATTGGACTGCTACAACCTCTGATTGTGTCAATATTATCTTAAGCCGAAGTTATTGCTCTGGAGTAAGCCTGAGACCAAAAATAGACAGAGACAGAAAAATGTAAATGTGAATTGAAACAAATGAGAGAGATGTTAAAATATTTACACCAAGCACTCAGCCTTGCTTCTGTGGGGCTAGACCTAATATTTTCATTTTCAAATCCAAAATTGTGACATGCATTTACAGTATGTTCTGTGCCTGGGGAAATAACAGGCCAGCAGTCTGTATTTTTCTCAAAACAGAAAACCCAAAGGAGAAAAACACAGCAAATTAGCCGCCATTTTCAAGAAACAGGGAGTCTGTTTAAACTGACTCGTTATATGCTCTGAATACAAACTGAAAATATGTCAAAAAAGAACTTGCACTGTAAAGTTTTGCTTTGCCCTGGTGTTTTGTGGATCCTTGGTAGTGGAAGCAGAAATGAGAACAAAGTGTAAACCACATTTAATGGTGCAAATATTTAACCAAAATCTGTTCGTTTTGAAACCCTCCCTGGGATGCTCTAACAATGTTGCATATTATCAAGTTGTAATGTTTATGTAAAAGTATTTTGTTATATTTATCTTTTTAATGAAGCTGTTTCCCTTCAACCTGCCTTGTCCATTTCAATTCAATCAGTGATATTTTTTTTTCCCAGCATGCATCTGGGAAAGCCGCAGGGAATAGAATTGAACTTAGTCCATTTACAGTTACAGTGAACGCTGGTGGATTTCTAATGATGGTGAAGCAGAAATGTTGCTCGCTATATCTGAGCATTCTGCAGCTTTGTAACACAAGGATAATGATACACGCATGGCAGTTGACCAATTATATTTTAATGCCAAATGTCATACTATCATTGGACACGCAACTGATACTGAAACTCCTTCAAATATATAAAGATGATGATTGGAAAACAGGAGTAATTCTGTAATTATTTGTCATTTCTAACATAATAAAAAAAGAATATGGATCAAATCTAAAAAGACCTGAAATAAGGACAAGAACAATTACTCTACCCACCTGCTCACATAACCTACAGCTGCATGCAGCAAGCTCCAGCTGTTCTCAGAGCTGTGAGAAGTGAAAGGCAGTAAGAAATCACTAATGAGTGGAAGTAAATCAGCCAGGTTGAGAGAAAGTGAGCACATCAGTAAATTAAATAACTTTACAACAAATGAAGTCCTTGAAACCTTCTCCGATTGAACACAGCCGTCTGTAGAGCCAGTGAAGTGTCAGTGAGGGGGCAGAACACAGCAGACTACTCACATCACATGCATGCAATTTCTTTTTTAAATCACCACCTTTCCATCACAGAGAACCACTCCCAGGTTCCCATCACAGAGAACCTTTATAAATGTTGTAAGTCAACATTCACAAATTCTTATCATTAAATAAAATATTCAGAGGATTTCTCTCTTTAATTGTCTTTAATTCTCTTCCTAATGAATGAAGGGATAAATGAAAGGGTGTGTGACTAAGTATGAATGATTATCCCACTGAATTAATGAGGTGCTCTGCATCTAAAAAAGCATAAAACATTCTCTTTCAAACTCAAAGGTTACACTCACCATGGATGTTGAAATGTTTTTTTTCTCCAGTTGTCATTTGTGTAAGGTTTTCTCACCATAACTCTTAAAGTGTATTTCAAAATTATTGCTACACGAGTAGTTCTGGCCAACATTTAATAAAAGTACTGCATTCACAAAGTTAATAGCTGTGATCTGGGAAGGCAGCCACACTGACAGGGCAGGATTCAGCCAGGTGTTAGATAAATACCTGAAAAAGTTAAAATCATTCAGAATAGAAAAATAAGATGACATTTTTAGGGCAACTTGCTGTTGGTATACATGCTCACTTTTGGTTATACTTCCAAATATAATGGCTTGAAATCAAAAATTGTTTACAATCTGACTGACCATCCAACCTAGCAGAGCCACGGGGTTCAAGCATCTTCCAACTCTGAACATAGCCAGGTGAAGAACGCTCCTCCGGCCTCCTGCACAACGCTGTATCCTGCACCAGCTGATCAACTGTTCCAAAGAGGCAAACATTACCTCACCCTAATGTTCTAAGTTCAAGAGAGACAGTTAACAAAGTCTTATTTCACATATGCAATTACACAATGTGCAATGAAATTCTCAGGAAACTGGTGAGATACTTGAATTAGTAACTGTAATGCAATTATAATTTGCAGTCACATCACATAACAAGTTCCATCACGGTCATCATGGCCAGAGAAACAAAACCAGAACTGAAGTTGTGCGAACCCAAAATATCCTGCAAGAAAAACATTGACTTGGTGTAGCATCATGAACTTCCATCTCAAGCTAATCTCGGCTGCGGAGAGGGGGACGAATAATTGCGTATTCAATGGCTGACACAGACAAGAACAAGAACAAATGGACTTTGGAAATTGGGAAGATTATCACCTGAGGCTTCCGCACTCACAACATTGTTCACGGTGGAATGATGAAATTCGAGTGAATGATTGTTTTGGAGTAAAAACGTGTGAAAGCTTTCGTGAGGCAAACAAAGACATTCATATGACAGAGGGAGAGCTGTGATTAAAGCTGTTATTTGCACTCCAATAGGTTCCTCTGATATTGCAAGGCTCCAGACTCAAAGCAGAGAGCATGACAAGGGATTTCAGTAAAATGAGGACTGAACAGAAGGTGATAAACTCCCTTTAGACTTAGCTTCTACTAGTGGTATTGGACAAAATTGAATTTTAAATTAGATGCTGTGCAGCTTTTATCCATTGTGATTAACAACTTGGAATAACCTTCACCATACTAGATTAGACAGAATGAATGAAAATATTGGAATGATGGAATAACCAAAAACAGAAGTTTAAAACTCTTTGCATTTATCAGCAAATGATATTTGAGCACAAGAGGCCGTAGCTTAGCATAAAGGCCTTTACTAAAGTAATATATATTCGACTACCGTGGCCCATACCATACCCTTTGTTTAATTCATACAAATACAGAAATCGGTAAGTCGGAGCATTTCTTGAGTAATAACAGTTTGTCCACAACAACATGGCTGTATGTTTGTCAAAGAGTAGGTGCATTGCAATGTAGTTCAAAGCTCCAACTAAAATGCTGTTGCTTTTACAATACTGTTTGTCTGCTGGTCACATGGTAAGCTTTAGAGCTGTTGCTAGGCATTGTCTTAACTCTGGAGAGGCTAACTACCCATTGGACTAGCTGTTGACGCCACCTCCAGCTGTAATGGTTGCTAGGTTAATCTCCCAGCTCAAGCTCTAGTTCACATACATTCACGTGAAAGTGGTGGTAACCCTCTTGTCTAATGCTCAGAAAGACACTGAATACAGCTGAGTATATTTCACAAAATGATGTATGTTGTTTTACTTATGAACAACTGTAATTGCCGAAATGTTTATTACCTTTTATTGTTTGATTCTGCAGTTGAAAAGATGATAAAACGTCTCCCTCTTTACGTCCCTGCTTGTAGTGTAGAGGAAAAAAAGCATTGTATTTACAATAATGAATAACAATTTATAAGACCAGTGAACTCAACAGTACACAATGTGCTTTTGATACACCGTGTCTAACTCGTTTTACACCGGCTAGACTCAATTTCTCAGTTCCTCTTAAAGTCTTATCTTTCTCATTGGAGAAAAACACTTAGATACCCTCTTTTTCCCTCTCTCGCTATCTTACTTTTTCTTCCTCTCTCTGTCTCAGCTTTTATTTACATCCCCATCCAAAGCCCCCTCTCCACGCTCCGCACAGTGGCAAAATGGCTTCATTTTCTAGACCTCAGAAGCCAAAGGGAATCGATTGTGTGACTCAGAATCTCTTTAAGCAGCAGCTCTCACACACGACTTAAGGTCCTTAATTTAATCAAAAGGACAGCGTGATTACGTTATGCGTGAAACGCAGTGGTTTGTCTGCCCTGAGATATTCATGGGCTTACAGTGTGTGCCATGCTCATTGTGCCGGGAGCAGGGGTCATAAATAACCCATTTTCTTTTGTGTCTATATTCCTGAATGTTACTATTTAGTGCTGGAGCCCAAGCAATCTCGGCTATGACCTTTAAGCCTTTACCCTGAGTTATTTTAGATAGGTTTCATCCACTTTGAAGGCGGGACTACATTATAAAAATGAATTCAGGTGAGTTCTACTCAGGGCCATGCTTAAATTACTTACCTCAGACTGTAAGATGTTGTTTAGTGCTTGTGGTGTCAATGGCTAAATGCAATTAAATGTGAAATCTTGTGTGCTATGCGGTCCAATTATCAATCACATTAGTCTTGGAGCTGCATCATTTAAGCACAAATAATTTAATTTGAGTTTCTCAGTCATGGATTTCATTCCAAAGTTAATCAGGGTCTGAGCTATCACCTAGTGTCTCTGCAACTCGCCAGCATCCTCTGTGTTTAATCGGTTTAATGGAGCGTCCAGTGCGTGCTGATTTAAATATCAGCGCAGGGTGTATGAAAAGAAGTAAAAATGAATAATTAAGCCTTCTTTATCATGGATTAGACTTCATGGCTCCATGTACGGATTGTGCTGAAGAATGTTTTGGTAGAAAAAAATAAAATAAATTAGGCGATTAACATCGACATCCCAAGGTGCTATTTTACCAATAGTGACTGCAGGTGGGAAATAATGAAATGATATGATCAGAACAAACTGAATAATTAAAAAAAGAGGAATGAATTCTTAAAAACGCTTCACACTGATACTCGTAAAGTGCAAAAGGGGAACAAGAATGTATATTAAGTCTGGCTGTGATGTGAGTGTTATAAATGGTGCACTGTGTAATTGAATGTTGCCTGCCAGCTCGGCTTTAGGCTTCAATTAATAAATATCAATTTTGTATCCTTAATTTATGATGTCCAAATAGCTACTGGCGATTCTTGTCAGGTACCAGGACTTTAAATGGGCAAATGGGTTTGAGAAAAGCAATGCAATTACTAACAGTTCAGGACTGGCATTTAAAACTCACAAACGCTCCTGCCTGAGTCAGATAGGCTTCCTCATGAAAGGATTATTCCTCAAATACACTAGAGGTCTGTGAAGGTGTATCTCACTGATGCAGCTTATTTGAATGAATTTATCTAAAGCTCGTGGACTTTTTCTTCCTCGGGTTTCTTTATAAAGAGCAGCTCTTATTTTGTTATAGGTGTAATACGTTATTGCTCTGGCTTTCTTTACAGCATTTTTCAGCATCTCCAATAACAATATTTTGCATGTAGTAGACAGTTTGTTGATTTTATTAAATTACGTTGTATTTCATAACCATCTCCTGGTGCAGGTGTAGACTTGATTTTTCTTTGCAGTTTGCAAAAGCGGTCTGCATTTGACGCAAGCGCCTTGAAAACAAGCAGAGGTACTCATCATGCTATACTAGGTTATTTTCTTTCAGCTTACCTTTCTTCAGTCACTTGCTGAAAAAGGTACCTGTATTTGCAGAAATGGCTTTAAAAAACCCCCAACAACAACCATTCATTCAACACTGGCATGAAGGAACGTCAGTGGAAACTGGACATTACAGCCCAAAGGATAAGTGATTGAAAATGGCTCCGCTCTTCGTGGGAAGCACAACATGCATAAGAGACATGAGGCGGGATAAGCAGTGCTTTTCCAGGAGAGCCCAGATCACGAAAAGGCAACCGATGCCGAAAAATTGACTTTGAGCGATTGAAGCCATTGTAACTCAGCTGGGCCTCCAAATGGACCTCATAATGTCATACATCCCAGCAGGACACAATCACCTGGCAACACGTTGATTGATAGCAGCAGGAGGCACTCCGGCGCATCAGCTCAGGCAGATTTATCCATCATTGGAATTTGGATTTGATAAGCTGGTTGATATGAGAAAATACCATTAGAGTGGCAGGGGATGCAGCTGGGTGGGCCGCCAGAGGGAAGGCTCAAATGAGAGACAATGACAAATCCAGGATGGGTTTATTAAGAATGGCTGATATTGATGAATATTTAGTGGGAACAGGACAAATACATAAGAGTACACTGGAATGGACATGATGTTTGTAGAGGCTGTGCAGTCCATTCTCTAGGTTTCGCTTTTGTCATACATCTATAATCTCTCAATCATATTCACCAGCTTTATTGCAGAAGAGGAAGAAGAAGAGTGCTCGCTGTGCAGAAATCTGCTGAGGTTTGTCTGCCTCCGAGGCTGTTTGCTGTGGAGGGTGACAACTTAAATGGCTGATATAAAACCTGACACAACTAATCTATCATACATCCCCCTGCCTGTCTGCTTGAAATTCCTCTTTTTAAAGGATGGTTTATCGTACAGCCATAAGTCATGGTGTACAATATTGCTGGCTGCGGCCTTGTGTGTTTACAAGATTGCATGTGTCGTCTGGATTTGGAATATCTGTAACACGGACATATCTGATCCAATTTTGACATTCAATCTCGATGTTTGGATTACCCAGCAAATGAGGAGATAACATTGGCAGGTTTATTTATCTATTCATATCTTAGCATAAGGAACATGTGACAGATTAAAATGTCCAACATTTGTTTATAAAGTAACACATTGGTCAAAGTTTGAAATTTACAAAGAAAAAATCTTTTTTATTGGAAGGTCAAAGTCTTTAATCAATAAATTGCTGTTGCAAATGATTTTCCTACCTGTTTATTTAAAAAATAAAGAAAAAAAGCATCCCTTAATTAGCTGTTAAGGTAACCGTGATGCTAATAATCCTTTAAAATCAATTCGGGGGAAAAAGGGCAACCACATTCTGTTTAACAGCTAATTGCCAGACTGAGTAAAGCAACTCAAGCTTTGTAGAAATTCAGCACAATGATATCAAAGGCAGCTCCTTATCTGTGAAAAAGCGCCCAAATTGTTTTTTATTTCATGAAAGCACTAAAATAAGACACTCCCAGCAAACCAGATGACACTTTGAGCTGATTGTTTTCTTTGTTTTTTCCCACTGCCTTTGACAAACCCATTAAAACAAGTTAATCATCCATTTTTATTACGCGGCGCATCAATTAATCATGTCCATCTCTGCTGATAGCTCCTTGAGAGCGCCATTAAACTACTTAAACTATATGTGTATGTGCGTCTGTCATTAGAGCGATTTGAGAGCAGCCGGCAGACTTCAGCAGGAAAAACAGAAAATACGAGAGGGGCTCATTTAAAATTAGTCTGGGTCACGATCCAGCTTGATAAATTAAGAGCAGCTAACTGTTAGTGTTACATGAACGTGCCAAATTTTTTTTTCATTGTGCTGCTGCTCCACTCCAATTTGAAGTTATTGACTCAATTTGTGTTTAGCTCCATGATGCAATGTGCTACTTACAATCCCCCGAGGAAAGTTGTTCTCAGATCCTCAGTACTGCTGATCCACGATAACCACATACAGCACAGCACACACACAGCCCCGGATCATTATAATAAATTGACAAATTCTAATCACGCATCTGTTTTTCTTTTTATGTGCTGTAGCATTTGCAGTTCACAGCATGTATCAGCATTTATTATCTGTTTGTGCTGCAGAAATGCACCTGAGCATTGTGTCCAACAGACACCTTTCCCTTATAAAGACGTCAGGGTGGCCGCAGCCACTCACCGTCACTGCCCCCAACACAACTGTCAGCAGAACACTGAAACCTCTCGTCTGCATAAATGCAACACCCACCGCCCTGTCAGACACAACTAACCTTGGCAGGTAATGTGCATTACCATGGTTACCATGGTGGTTTAATACTGCCCATGTGTCTCCAATCCGCATATGCAGGAGAGGAGTCCTTTGTTGTAACATCAATTAACATTTAAGATGTTCTATTTTCACCCTCTAATGAGTTCATCTCCCCAGTCTGCTTTGAAATGATACTTGTAAAAGTCAAGCCCATTTTAGCATTGTAGTTAAAAACTGTTTTCTAATTCCTTCTCTTCTTGTCTGTGCACCAAATGATGCATTTGATCATCAGTCTGAGATTTAGATGGGATGGGAAATAAAGATATATGCAGCCATTTTTGCTTTCAGGAGCACATCACACTTCAGCGCTGCAGTGATTTAATCCAACTCTACCATTAATGTTGAGAATAAATTTGAATTTCCTTCACCCTTTGTGAAAGAAATTCAGCTATAACAACTAATAACTATGTCTGTAAAGATATTGTGCATTGTTTATCATTTTTCATTTTTATCGTTTTTTGGCTTGCTGGAGACTGGGTGGATGTTTCCCATGAATGTGACCGATTAAGAGCTGATGCATTTGTACTGCATTGATGATTATTAAAAATCATAATCATATTTCCTGCAAAGATTCAAGGCATTTTTTCAGTTTTTAAACAAACACACCAGAACACCAGAAACACATGGCAAGGTGAGGGCTAGTTAGCTTAGCTTAAGCTATGACTATAAGCTGGCATTACTACAGGCATGTTATTTGATCACCTGCTGATTCATCAGCAGCTCCTGCACTCAGTGTCACGTTTGCCCTGCAGGGGGTCGAGCTAGCGTTAGCTCTTTGATGGGTCCAGTTGTGCTGATGATCAGGCAGTCAAAACGGACAGTCAGAGGTAGTCCTGTGAATCCAACCACCACACAGAATGACTAACTGAACAGTGTGAGAGTGCCTGAGTAACATACGTGGTGCTAATCAGCTCACCTGCTAACTAATGAAATCACTGCCTGTGTGGACATTGGAACTGATCTGTTACAAACTATTTGTAGTGCCAACCCACACAGATATCGCATCAATCAAATCACAATACTATAATATGGCCACTTGGAAAAGTGCACAAAATTCATTCTCTTTCTTTGTGGTAAACAAATGAAAACCCCCACGCTGGATGTGCCGTATATACTGCTATCTGAGCAAAAATGAATTTCAGTTTGGACTCCCATACATTTATTTTGTTTTAAAAGCACATGATATCTGAAGAGTTTTGGATGAAATTCATTGGGACAGTATCAATGTCTGCTGCAGCCGGAGCATGGAAGAGCATTTGATGAATCTCTGTAGCTCACCACAGACCTAAAGTAGAATTGCCAGCATGTGATCTTCTTCAATCTTTCACTACTCGGGTCAAAAACATCTCACCGTTTCTCCCTGAGATCACTGGCCTCCGTTTCTCTCTGAATCTCATATTTGTTCCATTTCCCATGGTGCCTGTTTTTCTGTATTTCTCAAGAGCGAGGCCATTACGTTTTCTCATCCTCGCACGCTGTCGATCAGACCAAGTGTCTGGCCTTGGCGTTGAAAGGAAATTTCACACTGAACTGAGATACAGCGTGTAGGTAACATTAATGTACTTTTTTTTTTATCGGGAGACATTGAACAGCACAGACTTTGACATGCACAACCACCAGTTGAGCTGTAATGAGATTTGTGATCAGTGAATGAATTTTGTAATCATGACAAAGCAGACAGGAAATGGAGTTGTGATGAAAGACAAGAAAAATAATAAAGAACATAAATTGCGATCTGTCTTTTCAATACACTCTAATCTATATATAGTGCTGTCATCTATTGGAGATTTGTTATTTGGTTTTTAACAGCATGATTTCAAAGAGGAATATCAGTCTGACACAAAAACAAGCAAAGACATCTCTTTAAATTATGGCCTGAATAATAAAAGCCGTTTGTTTAAGGGACTATCAGTAATGAGATCCATTAAATCAGTCCGAGATATTGTGTTTTAATTAGACATTGGGGGGAAAATATTCAAACTTCACACAAAACCACTGGAATCAAAACCGGGACCTGGAGGCAAAATTCACTGGACAGACTTTTTGAAACCTGTCCTCCTGCAAGGTCAAAGGTCTTGGCACTGTGGAAAATGTAAATGAAATTTGATTTTAGCTAAACATGATGGATGTGTGTGCTCTTTGGTGTCCGTACTGGTAGAAAAGCACATGAAGAAAATCAATATGAGCATCGTTCTAGTTTGCGGTTTTTTCCCCTTCATTTATTTAGTTATGCTGTAGGCTTTTCAAATAAGGCTGTTTTATGGTGTATTTCAGGGCCTCGAGGCAGAACTTGACCCAAGGCATCTGAACCACTGGAAAACACATAATAGTTTTGATATGAACAAATCCTCTCACCATATATATCCTATTTGTTGTGTATTTTTACCCAGTGCAGACCCCACCATCTGGCTGTCTCTGCAGAGGATCAGAGAAAAGAGAGTTTTGAGTAGTCGGACTGCAGGCAGCTGAAGACTCGCTTTGTTTTTCCGAGCTGTGAGCTCCTGTTGCGTTTTTTTTTTTTGTTGTTTTTTTTTACAGCTCTTCACAGTTCACAGCATCCGGGAGTAAATGTAGTTTGAGTCACATTCAGGAGAAATAGATTCAGCCCACAAATATGACAATCAAACGCATGAAATACAAAAAAAAAACAGCACCACCACCTGCAACAATTTTTAACCTATGTCAGTTTGTTTTTCCTCTTTTCTCCTGTTGATAGTGCTTTTGCTTCATGTCTCCAGTCTGGGTTTTACAGTATTTTTGCATAATGTCTAAATCTATTACAAAATGTATTTGTCTCCATGCAGAGTTAGTTTCTGTTAATAATTCAAATGAGCCTAAGTAGTGCGCACGTTGCGCAAAGTCACGACAGGCATCTCAAACAAAAAAGCACCCCAGGAGTAATGCATTAAGCAAAGAACACAGAAATATAACAAGTCTCTCTCTCACATACACACACACAAACTCACACGCGCGCACAATATAATCATTGTCAGCATGTTATAATCCTGCGCAAGCTCCTTCTTATCCTTTATTAATGTTTATAAATTGTGCATTGTTTATGTTCACATAATGTGGCTTCTCGTTTATTTTAAAATGTGGAATTAAGTTTTGTATGGAAATGATTTTGATGAATAAATAATCAGGAGCAGTTTCTGTCTTTGAATGTAATTTAAACAGAACTACCAGGCAAACAAACTGTCTTGTTATTACTGAGTATATATAGAAGAGCTCTTATGTTTTATTTATCTTTCACCATTTGCTGCCTGCTTTTTGTAAAATATGTTGAAACTTTCGGTGCAACCCCCACCATTAAACCCGGGGTCTGTCCCTGCACTACTTTAGCTCATGTCTTTTTACAGTACATTACCTTGTCATTATCATTACAAAGTCATTCTTACAACACTTTGGAGGCCTCCGAGCAAACTCTGAGTACTTGGAGTAGAGAGAATGAGTGCTGAACCACAGTGTGAGTCATGGCCTCAGTTTGGCCTGCAGCACTGATTCAGAACTTGGCACGGGACCTGTGCACAAACTTATCAATAAAGGGCTGCAGATTGCCAGCTCAGAACTTTCCATCCAAGCTGAATTTTTATATCAATTATTCAGGTAAGGCTTGCAATTCCCCCTAAAACTCTGGAAGCTGAATTCAAGGAAAGGCCAAGTGGGGTAATGAGTAAGAAGCTAGGCACTCTGTTGTAGCTACCAACACAAGTTATTACTTATTCTGCCTCGACTGTGAGCAGCGCAGCTTAATTTTCTTTCCAAACTGACCGGGTTTTGTGAAATTTAAAAAGTTTGCCCACTTGGATGTTCGGAGGATTACTAATCCCATGCTGTGTCTTCCACCCTAACACACACTTTCAGCAATTTTCTTTATGCTTTTTTTTTTTTTTTTGATAGTAAGTGCTGCATCTCTCGGGGACATGTTGCCTTGACAGACACAGAGGGGCAGACAGAAACCTCAGAGGACGTGCCCTTTTATGTCAGAGAGAGCTGGAGCTGGAGCTGGAGCTGGAGCAAGAGGGAAAGCAAGGAGGGAAGTGAGGGGCGGTTTGCAGGGAGGTGGGGAGCCACGCTACAGCAAGCCAAGCTAAATCTCCACCCTACTTTGTATGCATGCCTATGCTCGCCGGCTATGCATAGTGCAGGAGGAAGGCAGAATTTGTCACCCGGCTCAGGAAATTATTCTGAATTAGTCAGACATGTTTGATATCCTGGGATGCACCTGTCATTTATACGATGTGTTTACATAGTGGATTCAAAGGGAGAAGAGAGAATAATAGAAAAATATTCTTAATGTGTTTCTAAATCAAGTGTTGATGAGAAAACATAGTAATTCTATCAAATTTCAAAGATGCAAAACTTCTTTCTCCTCCCTTTGTGGCTTGTAAGTGAATAGAATCAAAGAGTGTTTACAGCTCACAAATGAAATTTACAAAGAGCAACAAAATAAAAGATAATTTTGTAACCATAAAATGGTTTTGGTGATAAAAGCTTTAAGGACACTTGTTGCCTGTAATTTTAAATGTTACTCAGGCTCCATAACTGGTTTACTTCCTGCGCATTCACTCAATAACGCCTGTAAATTATCCGTATATTTGATAGATATTCATGATACAGGAGCAATTTGCATGATTGTCAATGCTGGCGTCCAGCCACTGCTTATGAATATTTATGAGGGTGTCTGCAAATGCATAATTGTCAAGGTAACCTCACAAGCCAGATCCACATATGGACTGCGAGTAGCACCTTTGAATGCAAGACTTGGCTTCCTTTCTGAGGCTCAGTTCAAAGGTAACTGAGTTAGAGTAGCAGGGTATGCGGCAATAAATAACTGGAATGGAGGGTTAAGGTACAGCTGGGGACCATTTTCAATTATTTATTGGTCAATAACATCATATAATGAAAAAGCTACTTGTTATCAGAAAAGGAGCAGAACATTAACCCCTCCAACCCCACTAGCTGGATGATACGTCAAGGTAAAATGTGGGAGGAGGGGACCAGTGCAAACTCTTTGCCGGGTGCATACACACTCTTTTCAGACCTTTCATGAGAAGTTGAGAGTTGTTTTTTTTTCCCTAAAATGTTGGGGGATTTTTTTTCAAAGTGAAAATTTGTGCCTCAGAACTCACATGATAGACCAATCCTCTTGGACAATAGAGCCCAGACCCGACAGTCTGCAACAACATCAAAAGGGACTTTCTGCCGCTCTTCAACAGATAATGGGCGGCCCGAGGCTGCACCCAGGGTGAATTTCTGGTGATAACCGCACGTTTTCTGCTCCAGAGTTGTTATCATTATGAAGCTGAATACATCTGGATGGAAAAAACTCAAAGAAACATTTAATCCACACAGTCAGACGTCCCGTCTCCTTCTCTCATTGGAGCAGCAGCAGCATCTGTCACTTGATTACTGTACAAGACAGATTAGTGTTGTGGTCTGTAGATAAAGCAGACAATTTGCTTGTGCTCATGTTGGCTTCCTTTGGACAGCAAAGCATTTCATATTGATGTTCAAGTTCATCGGTGAAATTCTTGTGCTTTGGCTCAAATGTACATAGACCATGCACAAAATGAGTTACCTCACAATACACAGTACAGGATAACACAACAAAGTGAGGTGCATATGGGTATGTCAGCTGTTCAGCAACCTGACTGTCTGTGGAAAGGAACTGCTACTGGAGGTGCGTGATTTGATGCTCCCAGAACAATTTTTATTTGGAAGGAGCGAGAACACAACATAAATGAGGTGGCCGGTGTCCTAAATGATGTTTCTGGTGTTTCTTTTACAGCGAGTGGTCTAAACATTATGTAGTTGTGGAATTTCCACCAGCACCGATTTCTTTTGCTGTCTTTTCAGTCACTTTGAGGCCTGTGTTGTTCAATTATGACTGTACACCAGGTTTGTATCGTTAGCCACGCTAGCAGCATGGCTCTTGGGATGACAGTCTGTTGGTCACTCCGTCCACCACTTTGGTCCAGACAGAAATATCTCAACATTTATTGGATGGGCTGCCGTGAAATTACTAGATTTTTTTAATATAATACATGAAATGAGTATCAAAATGAAGTCTGATAACTTTGGTGACCCCCTGACTTTTCATGTAGTTCCATTATTAGATCAAAATTTCTTCTAATAATTCAATGGGAGAGGAGGGGGAGAGAAACGTTGCAGAGTAGTTACTATGCAGAGGTTTAATGTTAATGGCAAACAGAGAGAAAATGCTGGCAGGGTCAGGAATTAGTTCAACTGGGCAAACCCATCCAAGAAAGAGCAAGAAGAAAACAAGGTCCTTAAATAGCAGGGGAACACAAAGAACTTGAAGAAATACACTTATGCCTGAAGATGATCTTATGAAAAACAGTGAGTAACATAATATGTATACACTAGGGAGGGAGGACACACATTACACAGGTGAAGCAGATCAAGTAATGACACATAAGTGGCAATGACAGGAACGAAGCAAGCAAAAGCAGACTAACATGAGCTCAAAACCATACCAAAACTAAACTAAACCTCTACTTTAGCTCAATGCAGTGCTGGACCTGAAGCTTTAACCATACAGAGACATGGACATGCACTGGAAAACAAGATGGCGACCTACAACAAAAAAAAAAGACACATTTAGTGGCATCCTATCAAGAACATTAAGGACTAAGGATGAGGAATATAGCATAGAGTACATAAAACAAGCATAGAGTCAATGCACAATCCAAATTTTGGGCTTTGTATCAGTGCAGAATGTTGCAGACATGTGCAGGTGATGAAATTTACATTATATATAATGATGTATGTCTTTCATGACAGTGTAGCTGAGGAAAAAACAGGTAAGAACCAATTTATTTACTGATTTTCAAAGAAATAAAAATTTCAGACATACACTTTTTCACTTTATCCCTTCAGGTAAAAGACCACAGGGAAAAACGTTCTGTTAACACAGCAAATGGCTAAATCCTACTGTTCTCCTTTAAATCAATGAAACAAGCCAGTGGTTGGTACTGAATAAAGATCGGTTCGCAGCCTTGACTATGTGTTAAGAATGAAGAGAGAAGAAAAAACTCGGAAACCATTTTATCAAAAAGAAATCCCTTCTCCCCACAATCTTCTGAATATACTGTACGAATGAAAAATCACAGCAATGCCTCCGATCCTGTTTTTTTTAATGACAGTTGAACCCCAAAGCCCACAAACAGTAATGACCTACTGTAACCACAGCTGATGGCAATGAGCCTCTGAAGACTTATCCACACACCAAAGCCTCTGAAACCATGTTTATGTTAACCCCCTGAAACCCATCAAATTGTCATCTTAATTTGTTTATGGTACCCAAACATAGAAAATCCAACTAATCCGCAGCAGGAGCACTGACTGAACTGCCATCCACTGGCTTTCAAAGACCACAGTAAAAGTATAAATGAGACTTAGCAACAAATCAATATGCAGAAGATGCAGATGCTCTGGCCTTTTGCAAAGTACACTCTCCATCAAATATGACAGTAAGAAATGTGGTAAACTAGTCATCTGATTGGCTCTCCTCTCTCTGCAGCTGATTATAGTCTAGACCAATAATTTGACTTTAAGGGTAACCTTGGAGCAAATCCATCTAGACTCACTGCGGTGAAATTGTGCTTATGAAACTGTGGTAATACAAGTTTTCTTGACTGACATAAAAATCTACCGAGCAATAATGTGATTATTTTTATATTGTACAAGTTTCCTGCGGTGAAATTGCCTCGCCCAACAGAACATGCTGGAGACAGATTTTTCTTTTGCAGTCAGTAATGCAGACTTATCATCAGGGTGATGTTTTCCACCACAGCAACCTACTTAAAATTGAATTTGTCACAGAACTGATACATATTCTTACAAAACAGAGAGATATAATTCTTGTTAAACTGTTGATTAATTCATTTCCCTCAGGAAACAACAGATAAGACTTGGTAGTTTTGTTCTTGAATTCATCATTTCACTCTCATGTGTCAGTGTCTTTGTTGCTATAGCAGTTTGTGTTGCTAAATCAAATGTCATCATAAGCAGATATGGGTTTTGCCTTTTTACAAGCATCATACGAATACAGCATAGTAGACATTTAGCTGAACATATGCATGCTCTTGCTATTACATGTTGGGATAATTATTGATGTCCTATTTCTTAAGATTAAATGACAATATTTAATATGTATTACATTATATATTTCGAGTCATATCAAGTGAAATCTGATCTGAATCTGAATCTTACTTTGGGGTATGTTGCCATTCTCTCCATGGACAAACATCATTATGAGACAAAGAGGGGGAGGCTAAACAAACACTTGTATCCTCCTTTTTGATCCCCCCACCCAACCCCCACCCTTTGGCTTCTGCTTACCAAAAACAAGCCAGGCATCGCCTCATGCATTTTCTTAATGCTCAATTTGGCTGCAAAGCCTCAACTATAATTACACAGGAAGCACTGACAAATGTGTGACTATGCCCTGTTGAATTGACCAGTGTTTACTTTGGTCCGACTCCTAAAATATTTACAGCCAATGAATATGAAAGCAGGGGACGTGTCCATCACTCTCGCCCCCCCTGTTGTTGAAGACACGCGGTAATGTAAAACCGTATCACTGAAAGGAGAAAACATAGCAAGGTTTTGGTCAAATGTAAAGTGGTGCAGGGCGCTTAATGTTGGGACATTAGTCTCTGTCAGAGCTTGGTTAGAGGGAGTTGTGTGCAAAAGGCTGTGCAACCTGGAGAGGATCCAGCCATGTCAGCAGGGTGAGAACAGGCTCATTTACCTCCAGTCAGCTGCTGCCTTACATCACAGGGCCTCACTTAAAGCTCTGAAGGGCTTAGACGCTATTGACTCTTCCTATGTCTAACCAATTAACAGATTTTGACGGCAGACACAGTGGATTAAGTATATGTGATAAATAAATGGATTTTTTTTTTTTTTTAAAACCAATGTTATACATTTTCAAACAGAGCCAAGAAACACTGGACACTGAATGGCAGTCATTTGTATTTCACAATATTGCTGGAGGATCAGGGAATGAAAGATTAGGACAACACCAAGAGTTCCTTCATGTTGCATCACATGCTCCACACAGATAATATGTCCTCTCAGACTTCTTTGAATTTTTTTCTTTTCACACAGGATGTTTTATTCATGATATGGCTGTCACTTGTCAGCCAGAGTTCACCTCCTTCAGACAGATTTGTGTGCAACAGTGCTTGCGTGTTGCTTGAAGGGATTCCACTCAAAAAAAAATGCACTTGTGTCATGCAAATTTTCTGATTTACATCAACTGGAGGCCATAAGTGTCACGGGTCAGCCAGAACAGAGGGTGGCAGCAGGGAGTGAAGCTAACCAGCAGCCCAGAGGACAGAGAAGTTCTCGCAAACACCTGAACCCAGTCTTGTTAAGGGTTGTAGTTAAAATCCTAAACTTTTGTTGCTTGGTAAGTCTTGTTTCTGTTTAGACACTACAGCAAAATCCAAGAGATAAATGAAGCAATTACCAATCAAGGAGTTGAGTCCATGCTCTGGACTCATCATTTGTTACAGGAACAATTATCCAACTACAAGGATATAGATTTAGAGACTTTAAGAGCATTTCAACCTGCAGTCTCGCCCTTGAGGACACACAATCCCCCTGTCTAGATGCTCCTGGAGCTGCAGCAAATCCTCAGTTTTGCAAATCCCTGAATCAAGCTACCAAGTAGCGCAATGGCAGTTCAGATCTGTGCAGAGGCTTGTTGACTCAGAGTTCTTTAGTTTTGCAACTGAAGCATTATCCTTTGGAGCCTGGATTGCAGAAGATGCTGTAAAGGAGCAAAAGATTCAGTAGGGTCGCTGGTTCTTCATTAAGGTCCTTCAAGCTGGCTTGACATCCAAGCGTGGCATGCACATTTGGTTCATCAAATAAAGTTCTGGTGGCCAGCAAGATGTGTACAAATTCATTTGGACCAGTGAACAACATATCAATGTGGTAAGCTACAGATTTATGCTCTTAAGGGCAAAGCAGTTTGTCCAGACTTCAATGATTCTTCACTGGTCCCTGTGCATTTTGCCCTCTGGTCTCCTGTCTCTGCTTATGTAGAGAGACAATTAGATAGCAAACTTATGTACTGGTTTTGGCAGCCTGTGGACTGTGGCAGATTGGAGCTCCAGTGCTTGCCTGAATGGGATGGCTATGGGTAGAAAAAGCATACCTGGGTGTGAGCTGAGTGTCATCAAAGACTTTGACAGAGAGCACCCTGATCAATTGATTGGGGTATCAGGGGTATTATCCACAGAAGGGGGAGTACCATCATTGATTGACCAGAAAATAGGGTGGAGCTGTTCAGGCACAGAGAAGAGGAAAAACATCTAAATGCAATCTTGAGAAGCTGGCATTCTCAACTCTAGTGTTTGTTGCTCATTACTTTTTTGTATTCTTTATGGTGACACTGTTGCTTAAGTACTCTCTAGCCTTTTTATTTTTAAAAAGCCTTGCTTGTCTTTCTCCTGAGAAGTTTACTGAATTTGTGTGTATGTCTAAGGCAACGGTGTGCCATTCATCACAATCAACTGTGCTGCGATATCGTTATTCTTAATTTAACCATGTAAACACATCAAGTTAAATTGCTTCTTTTTGAGAGGGCAGCATCAAGACAAGTAACATGGTGGAAGCAACATGGTTATTGTTTTTATTTCTCAGTTGTGTTCAATAACCAATGTGTTTAAACTGCGGGTCATTTATTTCATAATTAGTTACATAAATAGTTATGTAATGAACAGTAATGTGTTTATCTCCAGCTTCAATGTAGGACATGCCCACTCTATGTTATCTCAAGTTGAGTGCTTGTGTATGAAAGTTTCACCGCTCACTGAAGGTCATTTTGCCTTCAGCCATTCCTCCTTCTGCTTCAGTAACAGCATCTCAATTATAGCACATCACCACATAACAATTTGTCAGACATATTCTGTAATGGAGAAGACAGAGTCACTCAGCCAGTCAGATCTTAATTTCTGCATCCAGACACTTCAGAGTTGTTATGTTTATGCTGGACTCCACCACACCATTATTCTGACATTAGTTTTGCAAAAGTGGCCAGAGAGAACAATCTCTGAATCTCAATTTATGGACTAATTGCGTCTGTGCAGTTGGTGAGCTTTTGCTTCAGTATGTAGTTGAAAAGGAGGGATGCAAGTTATCCAATTATTCCAATTCCTCTGTGATAATGGTGAGTTTGTTCTTAAGTGGCCGTAATTATGTTCTCCTCTTCACTGGCAGTTTTGCCCTCACCACCTCTTTGCTGTCTGTTTAGTACGTATGCAAATGAAAAAAACATTATCTTATAGCATTTTGCTAAAATGGTGATTAAACTTTTTTTTTCCCCAAACACTACTGAGTCGCACTCTCCTAATTAATGTTGTTGTTTTGGTGTTTGTGAATGAATTAATTACGACAGAGCTCGTGGGAAACTGAGATTCCACTGGAACCATTCGGATGTAGTGTTGCCTTTTTTTTCCTTAAGAGGAGTCAAGTACTGTGAAAATCGGCATTTTAATAGCACATTATTACCACTAACTGCGCTTGGGGCTTTGTCAAAAGGACCCTTACGGTACGTCACAAAAGTCTTCACAAAACACGCTCATATTAGTTGGCATCATCCCCAACACTTCACAACTTGCTGTTTTGCAGAGATTTTGGTTGGTTGTGAAGCTTTGTGTCCAGAGTGATGGGCATGTGAAAGGGGCTCTTCATGGAACCTCAACAGAGAAACAGAGAAATCACCCAACTCTGTGGTTCCCTTCAGCTACAATAGATCTTTCAGCTCATTCATTTTCATTCCACAGCTTAGCGCTTTTGGTTGGTGCGTTCAACAGCAGTAAGAGCAGCCGTTGTCTGAAAACAATTTGATTGCGCCTCATCTTTCTGGCAAGAATCAGAAAAGCACTGAATTACAATAGCAGGGTGCTGTTCACATTGTGTCCTGCCTCCTGCACATTTTGTCTTTCGCAGGGCAGAAACAAACAGAAGACGCAAAATTTAATTTTATTTTCTTTATTGTAAGCAAACCAATCATGGCTAATATCGTCTGTAGTCACCCACCCAAAGGCCCATTCTAAGCTAGAACCACCCTGACTGGTGACGCTGTGTTATAGTAACTGATGTCTGATTGGTCGATACATGATCAGTTTGTTACACAGGAGCAGCAACTCAGCAGCTTTCCCAAAGGTCATTGTACTGTCCTCGTCATTGGCACAGACTTTGCTAATGTATATTGCACTTAGGTTTGACCATGTATGGGCACGTATGAGCGCCACTGAATGAAAAATGGTCTTGGATGATATCCAGGTGGCTCTGGTTTTAAATTACTTCTCTGGGTCTAAAAGGATTCAGCATCCACTTCTTGTTAAAACTGCACCTACAGATGCATTGTTAATGCAATTTGTAATTGACACGTCTGTGCGGATAATGGCTGCTCTGCATGGTGTTAATAGCTGTCACGTTGCACTAGTCTTTAGTCAATGCATTTTTTTAAATTCAGATCACCATTTAACAAGGGCGCCTTGTTCAGATTCAGATTATCTTGTTCCATCTCATTTTCTACATGGATTTAATTGCTTTACACACTTGTTCCTTGAAGTGCCTGTGATACCGTGGATGGACACAATACTACAGTCTTACAGAAGTAAGTACTATCAGATCAGGCGCAGCTTAAGTGCCCGCAAAAACAATTTAGAAGACAAGCAGAGAGCAATCTTAGCATCTCAGTGCAGATGATTTGCAGTACTATTGTAACTCCATCTCAATCCCATCTGAATAAATCTATAACAGACCATTCATGAAAATGGGAAGCCCTCTATTAAAGCCATTTGACAAAGTGGATGCTTGCCTGAATTCATTAATGCCAGGGGCCGTTCCTTAAGAATACTGATGAACTCTTGACTTAATATTAGGACTTTGCTAGTGGACACAGAAAACCACAGTTATATTTCATGGCAGAATTATTACAATTTATCACCAACCGCCTGCTGAAAATGTGTTTATTTCTATTAAATATGGCTCCCTGTGTTATTTGAATAATGCACTTGTTTTGTTCATTGATAAACAGCAATGAAACAGCCTTCAGTGCTGTGGAACTTTATTAACCAGTGGAGAGGGACAGGAAGGACGTGAGCAGCTCTTAAAATACTACTAGCATTATGTTTTTAAACCTGACGCTGTCGGTATTGACCACCGGCACTGTATGGCGTCTCCAGCACAGTTAATTGTTTCCAGGCATCTTTTATACCTCTGTGAGAGCTGTCAGAAGTGTGTGTGTGGCCTTCATAGTCTGTTTCGTCCCTGGGCGCTTATGTGACTCCCTCACTAGGGCGGTGAATTAATCTGTTGGTAGTGAATCATCATGTTGCCCGCTCCCTGGCATTGGTTCACTCTAATATCTAGTTCAACATAGGTTGGCTGACGGCAAGAGATATGCTAATTCAATACCCTTTTTTACACATCATAAATAAAAGTCTCTTCCAAGCCTGGATTTGTGGAAACTTCACCACTGTCCTCTGATGTAGTCGCTCTGATTTTTGCCAATATCCACCACAAATATTGCTCCATCATGTCTGCATTGGATGTGAAGGACAGTGTGTGACACCTTGCATACACAAAACCACAGATGACTAACCAAGCCAAACCTTAACGCTATCTAGTGAGACCAAACCATATTTTCAGTGTCTTTTATGATGGATGTCAGATTTATGCTCATCTTCTTAATAAATGAAAGCATAAGAAAGAGAGTTGCGGAAGATGATTATTTTGGGGTGCCTTTATAGCTCTCCCCCTTCGCACTGCCTGCGTGGTGTGATTTGTAGAGAGATTGAAATGAGGCTGGCTGGTCGAGCAGAGACTCGCTCTTGATTTACACACACTGTTAAATCACACAGACAGCTGGCTGCTGGCGCTGCCCACCAACCCGCCTCAGACACAGATCTATCTCCATGCAGGAGCTCTCCCAGATTCAGAACCTTATGGCAGCTATAACACACAGCCCAGCGCTGAGTCCCAACCCCAGCCTGCTGTTGACAATGTTGGATGCTGTGGAACAACTGCCAGTAAATGATTTCCAGCCCAGGACTGCTCAAGAGGATATTGGAACAAACCTCAGAAAGAGAGGGAGAATTAGTGACAAAGAAAAGAGAGAGATTCAGAAGGACCTGCTGGGGAGGTGGCCATTGTTTGTAGTGGGATAGATAAATATCCATGACTGAAAGCACAAAGACTCTCTGCAGTCCAGTCTCCCTGAGGAATATGGATGCTTCTCTTTTAGTGTGGGAAAACAATTATTTGTTTGAATGAACCTGTTCTTTGTCTCTGTGTGCATGCGTTTGTTTGGATGAAGAATGCAACCTGGTCCCTGTAGAAAACTTCAAAAAGCAGTAGATTATTATAAAGACATGTCCTTAAACAAAGTACTGTTATATTGGAAACCTGCAGGTGGTGTGCTGGAGTGTTTCCACACTGTGTGGGCATTGTTGAATCTACGCAGATAATTTTAAAACAGATAGATGTTTTATTTCTTCAGATCGCTCAACAAGTTCTTCATACTAAGCCAAGATGCAGAGGAAGTGCCGAAGACACCAGCAAGAGGCTTCAGTCACACTTTAAACAATCCAGACACTGCACGAGACAATACTGGAGTAGTTAACAAGCATATCAATGTCAGTGATAGTGACTTGTATACACAAAGCAGTCAGGGTGACTCAACTCATTAAATTACAATTTGGCATAGAACACATGACCCATTAATTCACACGCAGCCAAAGAACACAAGATCAGCTTTTTAATTTATGTATTACTCAAATTGAGAAACATGTTATATTTTGAACACTTACACAAACACTTACTTTATGAAAGAGTCCAGAAACAGCAGCAAACAGGAAGAAAGACTGTGTCTCATGCCCAGAGATCTTTTTTTTTCCAGAATAAATTTATCATGACTAATTTTGCCCTTTGAATATTTCAAAAGTGTAGTTTTAGAAGTAGCACTGAGTAAAGAACTTTCTTGGCTCTTGCACATAAAACGGACCATTACAGTCACAATCATCATTAAGTCTTCACTGCAAAATTGTGAAGTTGCATTAGCAAAATTTGCACAGTACTTACTCTAAATGCTTTATAATGTAGCCTTATTTATAACAATATAGTTCTTTAATCATTGCACTTTCACTGTGAAGCTTAAAAAACCTAATTTTAATAAGACAGAACATGTTTTAATGTAAAAAGTATCCATTTGTCAAATTACATTTAATGCATTTCATCACTTTTGCAATTTTTCATTACAGTTGGTCTAATTCATATCTGTAACTGACTTTGTAAGGGAATTGTCTGCTGTTCATTATTGTTGAATCCTGATTTCACCATTAAAACATGTCACATGATCATGCATTGCAACTCACAGAGAAATAGGTCATTCCATAGGGTAGCAATGCAGAGAGAGAGCTCAAGCTCCCATTGAAATTCCCAACAGTAACACATACTTGTTTTAATGCCAGCATTGCTTACCAACGCTGTCATCACTGTAACAACAAAGCCTCCCTTCCACATTACACAGTCGTGAAAAAGCCCTTATTTACCAGACACCATATTGAGATCACTCAGAGCTCTCCTCACACACACACAATCAACACCTGAGCACCGAGCAGGATATACGTTCCCGTGCAAGATCCAGCGTTTACATCCAAACATAGCGTTGCATCTCTTCTGCCAACATAATCATTCCGTACTGTATCCAAAGCACTCTGGCCTCTGACATAAACTGAAACATTATATTTGACATGAGTCTCAATCTGGACAATGATCTGTCACATCAAGGCTCATTTCTCATATCTGAAACGTTGCAGCCAACCTGTTTTTTAATACAGGCTTAGTGTCATGGTGGCTTATTACCTTATGTGCTGCATGGTTGGCATGAAGTACCTGCTGGCAGCTGAACTGAGGCTGCTGCTGGGAACTTCTCTGTGCTTAATCTTATTAGAGCAAAAGAACCCTTTTCTTGAGGCTACTATATGTTTCCTAAATAACTCTGTGTCAGCCTTGAGTGACAGTGTAAAGCCTAATAGATTTTACTGACAGTGTCAGGTAGCTGCATGAGTACAGCAAATGTCGCACGCAGGATATTTATGTGCAAATCTTCATTAAGGTTAGGGGAATGGTCCTCATCTTTATCTTTACATTCTTACTGTCTCAGCAGCTTGACTTGTTATGTACAAACTTTAGGAAAAGTTTTTACATTAGAGGTTTTACATTTTATTTTATTTGTTACTTCTGTATAAGGCCAAATTAACTGGATGTGAATATGCGTATTTAAAAAAAAATGTTGAACTGTTCCTTTAAACAGCTGTGTATGGCACGTCTGTGCAGATAATGGCTGCCTCTCACATCATAAATACATAATTAAACAATAAACCCTCTGCCAGAATGACACACTTAAACATGAGAAGATCATTAATGGAAATTCAGAAGTCATCTGCATAAAATATCCTCATTTACTTTCAGCGCTCATGCGTCTCTTCAGCTTCATGTATAAGCTCCAGGGTTTTGGTTTCTGCCCTTATCTCTATCACATTAAGTTTAGCCCCCACCCCCCACCCCACCCCCACCCTCCATCCACCCTGCTCCATCTTGATTTCCAGTCCTTCTTGTCAACTAATGAGGTTACATGGGCGTTGGTTAGTGGAGGAATTGTTAAAGGGAACAATTTCACCCCACAAGGTCAGGTAGGTGTCAGAGCTTGGAGTGAATGTTTTGCGGAGGAAACTGATACTGTACGTTCAGACCTCATCTACACAATCTGCTGTGATCTAAAATATAAGGCACATCAAAGCATGAGGTGCATGATTGCCTCCTTTCATCTACACTATTTTATCAGCTTGGCAACTTGGCAGCTTAATATATGCCTCCTACTCATTGTCCAACACTGTTAGAGAATTTACGGTTTAATAAGCTTATAAATAATCCCCCTTGTGTCCACAGATACAAAGAAGGTTAGGGAATGTCACTACATGGCCATCGATACCGAGGCTGGTTCGGTGACGGCGGGCGAATGGCTCCTGCCCCCTTGCTATCTTGGCTAAGCAATTTCCCAAGAGACATTTCTGTGAGCGGGGTCATTCCTGTTCGGTGAGCTTGCGACTCATCCTCCTTCTGTTCCTGCCATCCCGGTGGCCACAGTAAAGCTCAGCTTACTGCATCCATCTATATAAGTTCTTTGGTCGGCCTTCTGTGAACACCAGCAAAACCCGTTCCCTCTCCATCCCCTCCCCCCCCACATCCCTCGCTGAGCTGCAAGCTGCTCCGTCCTGCTCTAACGCTTTCCCAGCATCTCTCCAGGGGGCACTTTATCTATACCACCCTGGCAGTTTGGCAGTATATATTATAGCTATCCATTTACAACCGTCTGATACACCTTTGACCTTTCTCTTCACATTAATAAAGTTGCTCCGATGATCACCGGCCAAACATCTCTTTAACGAGGGTCAAAAACTGTCTTCATCATCAAAAGGCCTCGTCCTCTGAGGCTGTTTAAAGTTTATAGACATTTGAACTAATGTAAACTTTGCTGTCAAGTATAAGTGATGTGCTATATAGGTTTAGACAGCTTATTGTGTGGTCTTCTTTCTTCAAATGCTGTTATTAGGCATTTCTTTACTTAACATTTAACCTTCTGGACTTTTCAACAAAGGGAAAATAGAACAAAGACAATGCAGCCACTGTTACTTATATTCTGTTTTCTTGGTTATATTCTTTTAAAATTCCGACAAACATTGAGTGATGTTTAATTTAATGCATAAAAACAGGGCACACCAGGATTTACATGTGATTTCTTACCTTTTGAATGATTGTCCTACAGCTGGATGTGCATATTCTTCATAACATATGTTTATTTCCTCTGTAGTAGACACTGAAACTAACACTAAACCTAAGACCCTTAAGAGGATACTGCCATAATAAAAGTTGAATAATTGAACATTAATAATTTGAAAGTTTTTCACATGATAAGGTTCATCAGAAACCAAGGTCAGTCGGTTCATTCATCAAACAGATCTTTCATCTTATACAGAGTGAGTGATGCAGTGTCCCCAAGCTTTGTAGCTGCAGCAGCTAATGTTTCATGATGAAAATGCTTTGGGAAAGATTTGAGGTAAAACGGGTTTGAGCTAAAATTATGTTTTATTAACTTTTCCATTACCTTAGTCCTAGTGCAGTCCACAATTAGTCTGCTGTCAAAAGTAATGTCAAAGTGAGTTTTTGTTCTTTTTGTTTAAGTAAAAAATATTCACCTTTTCTCACAAGCCTCTGAGTGGCTCTGTTGGGGCACAAAGACAATGAAACCAAAGCTGCAGTGTAAATATAACTGTAACTAAAAAACCAACAGCAGAAGTTTTAGGTTCTGATGTTTTCTCAAGGGAGATTACATGAAATATGATTAACAGTGCAAATACGAATGCTGTTGATTTCAGTTGAACCAAGTTTGGATAATGCTAATGAAACCCTTTGGCTAGCAGGCAGGATAACACACAGGTAACCAAAGCTGCTGAAGCCTTAATAGCAACAGATTCAATCTTTCCACTTTGGGACAGTAACAGAACGATGTCATTATCCTGATTATTAATAAGCAGCAGCTGTAGGACCGTGAAGCATCTGGGCCTGCCTGTGCATGTACAAACACAATGAGTGAGTCAGTCCTCTTCGTCTGCTATGGAGGAGGTTCTCTAAGCTTCAAGTCAGTTCTTTCATACCAAATTCTTCCCCAAAGACAAAGGGAATTAACAATGTAAACACATTATGTGTTTATTAAACACATTCAGCGCACAAACAGCAAACCAATTCTCACAGTGACTGTCTTGTTGTACTAAGGTTGTTATGCTATTAAAATTACTTTGAGAATTAAATATTGAAATGCTCACACAGGGGTTTTAAGAAATATTCGACAATATACTCATTTTCATTTACTCTATTATTTAATAAATCCCCTCTACAAATCACAGGCCCTTGAGTAAAGAGTTATAACTTTATAACTGTGGATTAATTGGTGGGGAGGACTATCCCAATGAGTGTTAGAAATAAGTTCTCAACAATTATTGGTTAAAGAGTAGCACCAGGCTCAAACAGTCTGAATTACTGCTCCTCACTTCTATAAATTATTTTCATTTTCTCCAAGTCTATGATTTCTTGTGGCTTACCAAACCTGTGTAAAAAGAAATCCTGCAGACTTTAAAATGAGAAATGTCTTTTTTCATAGTCGGTATAGTGCAGTGGAAATTAAGGGCAAGCAGGTTGAGTTGCAGACCAATATTCACTGACCTTTTAGATCTGTTTTGGTCTTCACCGTGAGAAAAATGTCTGCATCTTTAGCTGTTGGACTTCAACACCGTCCTGTTTGCTTCATCTCTTTTTCTGGACAAGTAACCTACGCTTGTATTATCAGAAAAGCTCTGTGGAAACAGTTGGTAGAGCAGTGGGATTCGATAATAAAATTTACATGCAGACCAAAAGATGAAAAGAACGACCTGACCTTGTCAAAAAGCTGTGTAGAGATAGGCAGTAGGCCGTTTGATCATTTTTATCAGGGGGGGTGGAGACCTGTAACGTTGTCATGTGTGACCCCCAGTTCTCTGTTTTTGTCATTTGTTTGTCATCCTGTTTTATTTTGTATAGTGTTCGTCCTCCCGTGTCTCTGTGTGCTGGTTTCCTGTTCCCTCCGGTGTCATCTTCACCTGTGTCTTGTTTGTTGATTGTTTTCACCTGTATCTCATTCTCCTCCTCTCCCTTGCCTTTATATTGTTTGTCGGTCCCTTTCTCTCATGTCTCAGTGTTTCCTGCAATTTTGAATTTATGTTCATTTTTGGACTGCTTTGGATTTGGACTGTGTTCCAGCTTGCCTCAACCCCAGTAGGCTCTATGTGTCTTTTTGTTAATTAAACCACTTTGAGCTACCTGCCCCGAGTCCAGTGTCTGCATCTGGGTTCTACCCCTAGTGTTCCCAGTTCCCAGTGTGGCAGAATGTAACAAACGTGACACCTCCAGTCCACACCACAGAGAATATTATAGGACCAAGACTCAGAGAAAAATGAAAAGAAAATTTCCTTAAACTAAGAGCTTTGGAACATTATAATGTGTAATTTGCTTTAAATATCTAGTTTTCTGCCACTCAAATTTAAGTGGGTATGTTTGCTGAAAAGATGTTTTGTGCTTCATCAAGTAGAGGTGCTTCACATTTCTGCTTTTAAAAAAACAGTCTTGGATCTGAGACAGGCTTTTTCTGAACTGCTTGTGGGAAGAATGAACGTGCAAGAGTGTCTCCGTTCTTGATTAAAAGCTGTTTTCAATGTCTGCCTTCTTGCTCTCATTTTTCAATTTCTTCTCACTCACTCGCTTATTTGGGACAGCTGTCTCTTGTCTCAACCCCTGTGTGTGTGTGTGTGTGTGTGTGTGTGTGCATGGATGTCAGTTTGTCAGAAGGTACAAGTTTGACTGGCTGAGAACAATTGGTCTGTGAGTCTCCTGGGCCAATAAACCAGTGCTGTACAGGTAATAAATTCCGAATAATTCTCAATAATTTATTGGTTACAGGTCCAGATAAAAAGGGAACAGAGTCTGGGGCAGTCGTAATAATTGCAATGATGAAAACCAGCACTACTGATGAGCCACTCACATGGGATTGGCAATTATCTGCCAACTGCACAAAACATCACATCTCATCATCTTCAAGTTTACAACTGTAAGAATACCAAAAATACATTAAAATATGTGCATGCAGTTTAAAGGAGAAGCATCCCAGACCGTCCAGGCTAAAGAGACTTGAGTATATTATTGCACCTTAAGTCTATTTTCTTTTGTTTAACAAATATTAAATTGTAACGTGTTGTGCCATGTGGCTGACCTAAACACTGAGCACACTGAAGCTGCCCTTGATACAACCTGTGGCAGGTTTACCACTCAACATACTTAACTCTTTTAAACAATCGTTGACTTTATTGGCAGACAAAAGCATCTTTCTCATTTTCTGCCAGCTGAAACGACTTTAGCAGCTTTAGCTATACGGCTAATTAAGTTCAATTGAGATGGTTGAAAACAAGTTTTATCCCCCAGACTTATATGCTCATATACAAATTTTAAAATTGTGTTTCTGTGTGACGCTATATATTTGATAACATAATAGTGTTTGTTTTTTCACAGCAGACATTTTGAGGAAAAACAGAAGTGTTACTTATGCAATGCAAAGAATATCAGATTAAAGCACCTAAATGGAATTCAGCCATTGTTAATTTAAATTAAAACTCCTGTGCTTTTGTACTATGATATATCATAACATCAGTGAAATGTGAAGGAGATGAGCTTTAAAAATGTTGCTCTCATCATTTATCTTATGGACATTTCCTTGGACATCAGTAAATGCACTGTGTTTTAATATTGAGCCAAAGTGATGGACCACACAACAGGTATGACAAACTTATCCATCAGCAAAATATTTGCTGACGACGTCAAATGACAGCAAGTTTATTAAATGGAGATCCATTCAGTGTACTAACTCGTGTAAATAGGTGTGTTTTCTGTCTTAAAGGGATAGTTCATATGTTTGGAATAAGGCTCTTTCTCTCTAGTATTATTCATACATCAACTTAAGCTCAACATATCACATGAACAAATGTAATTTGTAAACACTTTAAACCAATGTGATGACTAGAGTAAGACTTATTGCCCTTTCTTGGCTCAATGATCAGTGACTAACCTGGAACCACCACTTCTCTGAAAGATAAAGGTTTAACCCTAACTGAGCACATTTAACAGACATTTGTTAACCAATGTAACCACTATTGCAAAACACTCTCAGTTCTTTTAACCGGGATGCTTCAGTGCTCATTGTAAAAGATATCCAACTTCCTCTGTGAAGCTCCATTTAATTTTTCAGGGACCCAGCTGAGAACCGCCCCCACCCAACAATGAATGTTTAGTCATAATTTTCTGGCTGTAGCCACTCTCATGCCAGTGGCACGCTGTGAAAAAATTAGAATGCCAGATTTGGCTCATTAGCATGAAATATTACACAGTCACTCCAACACTGGCCCTCACCAATACAGAAATAGTGTTATAAACTGGCCTTTTCAGTGGAATCTGGGACATTTGGGGCTGAAATCTATTCGCCTGGGCTGGTTTGTGGGCTTGTAGCACAGGAAGGTCATTGCAACAATGGTGGACAGAGGTAAGAAATCACTGCTGTTTCTCTTAAAATCTGCCAGCACTCACCATCTGTTTCATTAATGCCTGTGGTGGCTTTTTTCGTGGCACTTCCCTTAGCCTTGGGCTAGATGCTGTTTCAGGGTAGACAGCTCATCAAAATGAGTGACAGGTGTTGTGGGGTGGACTTGACCAACTGCAGGGGGTGAAACTGACAATAGGCTTCCTGCCACAAGGTGAAATGCTTCACTGTGTAGCTTTAACAAAGAACCAAGTTAACAATGGAATGAAAACCTCTTCCTGTTAATCGTCTTTTCATACTGCATATTTCCAGCCAAAGACGTGTCGTGATCAGTGATTCCTTTAACAATATGTTGCCTATTATACAGAGCAAATGTTCTTTCGGGAAATTAGGGACTTGACTAATACCTTTACATATAAATGGGTGCTTAAGAAAAAGCCCTGTAAGCAACAGAGAGAATCATAAACCATCTGAATCTTTTATAGGTCAACAACGCCTGATGGAAAACTTGCAGAAGTGCCCGGATTTAAATGCTAAATCTCCAGAAACTGCCAACAAGTTTAAATATTGAAACACCTTTCCATAATTCACATTTACATTCAACCCTTCACAGCGCTCGGAGCGGCCAGGCTCTCATCTTCGACACCTGGGTTCCCTGTTGGATCGACAGAAAAGTTGCTGGCAGTCCTGCAGAGTGACCTGATTATTAGAAAGATCATACTGTAGCTGCGAGTCACAGGCTTGATCCTCTGTCGAGTTCACACTTCACAGCTGTTATTAATCCTCACTGAACTGTGCATGAGCAAGATAGCAAGACCTTCCCTGTCACAGAGGCACAGCGAACAGCAACTCTGCACCCAGATCTCCTCTCATAAAATGCATACATGCATGTCTAAGGGGTATATGTAGGGAAACTGTTTTGTAATTACACTGGCTGTAATTTGGTGATTGAGTGTGCTTAAAAAAAAAAAAAAAAGATAAGCTGTATAAGTGTTTAGACTCTGGAATAGATAATTGCGACTGTTCAGCAAAATTGTTAGAGGATGTGTTGCCCAGAGCTAATGTGCACGTCCTTGGAAAATATGTGTACGTATAGTATGTTTAGAAGGAATTAGATGAGTCTCACACCCTGCAGAAAAACTTCCTGACCTTTCTGTGCTTTGCTCATGTGCACAGCATCTAAATTTTAGATTAAAGCATTCATTAGCATGTGAACTGACCGCTCCCCTGTTCAAAAGATGGTTTTTCTTTTTTAATTACAGCATTACAGAGAATCAACTAACTTTAGTAATGCAGCACCATCGCACACTTTCCTGTGCACCATGTATCTAAAAAACAGAAGACACATTATTTGTTTTTAGAGAGTGATCTTTTTACATCTAAAATCAGTTACCCTGCAGACAAGAGGATCAATACATGATGAGCATTAATTTTCTGTACTGGTTTGTTCTCTTCATGCTCTAACATGCCTTCCATGAAAAATACATTTGTTTCCCAGCTCTGTTGCTATCTAAGACTGCCGAAGGTCGAGCTGTGAATTTACTGCAGCCGTTTGTCTTGCTTGCTTGGCACAGGCCGCTTTGTCAGTGTTAATGTGGTAAGTGTGGAGGTGCATCCAACAGCCTTCCCAGTTTATTAACATTCGAGAGTGCAAAGCAAGAAAACATGGTCATCTGGATGAATGCAACATTCATTCAGGATCTGGCAGTGCGGTAAGGGTGATGTGCAGTAGGGTGGGAGGGGTGCGTGGTTAATTAGGTTGGGTGACTGCCCAAAGGCACACTTGTGGCTTCCAGAGGAGTGGATCATCTTTTTGTTCTCTAATCATTTGTACATTACGGAAACATACTCATACGAACACAAGCTGTATGCTAATAAAAAGAGCTTTGTTGGTACTAAGAGCAGATGTTGAATGAGCAAATATTGATGAGCAGTGATGCCATTTTTAAATTTTGCAAGATATGTAAACATAAAATATAGATAATAGATAGAGCGCCTGAAATTGTGCTCATGTTTGATTTAATAGGATAAAGAATCTACATATTGTACAGTGAGTAAAGGCTTTCAGATTGAACCAACATGAGTTCATTACGTCTTTTTCAGTCAAATGCAAAAGTACCGTTCTGCTTACGCCTGTTTTAACAATGTACTTAAATAAAGTGACTGTGTAACGCATCCAGCTTTTAAAGTGCACATGAGAGCCAGAATGAATGAGAATGTGCTTTGCATTTCGTCACACTGGTTCAGTTGTAACATCACAGCAAGAGGGACCTGAGTCTGAATCTTGGCATTAGTTTGCATAATGTAGCTCTTTTCCTATAGATTCTCTTTGTTTTCCTCACACAGTCAAAATACATGAAGATCACATGAACCACGCACTCAGATGGGGGTAAAAAGAGAGCGCTTATATGCTAGTTAGCTCTGCTGTGGACTGCTGACCTATCCATGGTGTTGTTGTATGCTCATACACCGCATGCTGGGATAGAAGAAACCCCTCCTTTGAGCCTGAAAGGTAATCTGCACATGTGAATGTGTTTTGCAATTAAGCTCCAACAGTCATGTTCCCCATGAGTGCTGCTGGTTTAGCTGCATTTTGTCAACCACATTTTATGCTTTTATAGACTGCATAGTCTACTATGTTGTCCCTTTAAACAGGTTTAAAGAGATTTATATTTAGCTTAAGATGGAATGGCCTTGTGGCGTGCTAGGAAGTCTTCACACAATTGTGTTTTTTGCACCCAGTGATGGTTCTAAGATGTGAAAACATACTGTACAGGCTTAGTATGGATCAGTCTTTTGTAGGACCAATAACAGTGCTGTGTGAAAACCTTTTATACTGATGGTAGAGCACACTGCAATGATGCTGTTTTTATGAAGAATTTTACATTGTGACCTACAGAATCAGAGGAGAAACGTTTCCTAATTGTTCATCACATTAATTGATTTCATTGTTCAACTCACTCAGTGTAAATCTACAGTAAGTTTTCCTTTCATTGCTACAGTTCTGCTAAAAACAATACAATCAAATAGTGTATTGTAGTGTCTAAATTGCTGATGTTGTACCTTTACGAGCCACCAGCACTGAGAAATAATGCTGGCTGCAGCAGTCTTAATGTGATAGTCTGGATTTGTTTCACAGTAAGTTGCACCTTCCTGTAGTTGTGCCTTGCACAGATGAAAATGTTGGACCAGCCTCTGCACTCGCAGGGTTTTAACAAACATGGACAGCCAGTCTGCTTTAAATTATGCAAGCAGTCACCGGTGAGAGACAGATTATGCAGAGGAAAGTAACCCGAGTACAGGAGAAGGAACCTATTGTAAAAAAAAAAAAAAGTAGGTTTTTTTTTTTATTGTGACACCTGTGTCAGGATCATTATTTGCTTTTTCGCACTGTCATATCATATCAAATGACTTCACTGTTCAATTCATCTTTGCATGTGTTGCTGTGTTAGCAATGGCCCACCTTGTAAAAATCCTCCTTTGAGCAAACATATTTCTCAGTGCCTTTCCTTTGCTCTCCAGATTCAATCTGTGTTTTTTAAGATACTAAAATATTTGTAGTTGATAAAGCAAAAAAAAGAAGTCCAACTGACTCATCTGGCTGTGATGGAGAGAAAAAAGACTGCAAAAGACAGAAAGAGATTTGTCATATCAGTAGATGTGATGTTTTCTTGGCTGTTGTTTGGATTCACATCACCAGACCAAAGTATCCATTTTGTCCTTTTGTGTGAAGAACAAAATGACAGTGCTTACAAAGATCTGCCACTAAGCACAAGCACAGATAGTCAGTGAGCGCCTGAGGAGGATTTTAAACAGGTTTCCTTATTTGGGAATCATTTATCCATCTGCAGTGTTGCCCCTTGGCTGTGTATTCTGTCCTATGACTACAGCACCATAGTCACCCCTCGCAGTGATCAACCTGCTCATAAGTGCACAGAGAATTTATTTCAAAATGTTCCCTTTCTCGCTCCAAATAAGCACCCAAAGATGTAACGATCACACTCAAGATGAATGACATTGCAAAGGCACCACTTCAGCAGTTAAGTCGTTTTCTAATAGTAGATTGAGCCAGAGTGAAGGGGGGAAAAAATCATTGTCTATTTTCTTTTGTACCCCAGCTTAATTAAACCACATTTGCTGAATTTTAATTAAAATGTGAAATATACTCATTTGGTCCAATAACTTTATGAAAGACTCCTTTACAGCCAGTGAAAGAGCAGGAAAGCCTTTATCTTGTACACAATACTTTATCAAAGAATCACATATAAAAACACACTTCTTTCAACAGAAAGCTTTAACTGTTATTTTCGTCCTCATTAAGTTGATTCTCTCATTGGGTGCTCCCGCGCACTTCGACTACTAAGAACATTCGAGCAACAAAAATACACACCACAGCACACAGACCCTTAAATTTAAGATTAGAATGCAACACACACAATTCAAAAATATATCCTCTAATTTTGCAGTGGTAGCCTTTTTTTTCTTTTGTACAATTAGAAAAAATACACAGTTAACTGAATTCATTGGGGGAGGGGAATGCTTTACCAAACTCACAAGTGATACTGTATTTGCACCATGACAACTTTGGATACAGCTCTGCTCTATCCTCGCTAAGCGTCTGCAGTGTCCTGTGTGCCATTAAGCATCAGTGGAGATCATGACCTCCTGTGTGTTCACATGAGCATTCACATGCCCTAAAAGGTGTGGAACATTGTGCCCTGCCAGCATCCTGAGGGTCATATATATTCATATTGACATTTCCAGGATTCACCTCACCGTTCTGTCATGTGTGTTCGCACGTCGTCACCTCAGGGAGAGGCGTCTGGTCCTGCATGACCACTTGAGGTGGGGTGGGGGCAGGGCGAGCATGGGCCACTGAGTTTTTCTGCAGCTCCACCCCGAAGGCAGGGGAAGCGTTCTGCAACTGTCTTCTGTACTGCACAAAGCTGCAGGTCTTTAGGATGATTGCCAGGATATTCTTTCCTATCAAGATCCCGGATACCCGGGCGTCCCTATACAGAATCATGTTCCCCCCACGGATGAACAGGGTGATTATATTAATGGTGACCAGGCTAAGGATGGGGTACAAGAGCATCTTGTGGGGCACAATGTTGATGCCCTGCATGCTGATCTCACTCAAGGACACGCAGGGCAGCACGAGCAGCAGGATGTAGCAGTAGAAGAACATCAGGCCCTCTGCCCACAAAGGAAGCCCCTTCTTTTGAGGCTCCCATAGGTTGGCTTGTATGTCCAGTATGTCCAGCAAGTCCACTACCACCCAGAAGAGACGGTTACGGATCTCCTCACGCTTCTTGAAGGCGCGAACGTACTCCATGTGATCAATGGCAACAAGCACCACAAACAGCACCGGGATGCAAATGGACAGCAGCAACGTCAATGCTTTCCTTGCAAGAGCATCCAGGCTCTTCCTGTCTGCCTTGTAGTTCTGGTACACAAAGTAGACCTTGATCTCCAGCACAAAGATGTAAAGGAACCAGAGGATCATGGCATAACCTCGCTTAGCCGTGCGCACCTCAGCGCCCACCCACACCGCCACATAACGCAAGACGATTAGGAAGCAGATGTCTCCCACCATCACCATGATGCAGATACCAATCTTGCGTGGTCCATGGTTCTGCTCCACCAGGTAAGCATCAATCAGCGCCATGCTGCTCATGATTAGGATGGTGGAAAGGCACACGTGGGGCTTGTTGGTGGGAGGTGGAGGTACCATCCTTGCCTAGGCGAGAGGAGGAGGAGGAGGAGGAGGAGTGTTGTTGAGGAGGGAGTGCAGAGGGTGCTCAGTTTGTCCAGTGAGGAGGCAGATCAGATAGTGCTGCTAGACAGCGGTGTTCCCCTCCATTGCCTCTGCCTTGGCCAGAATCCAGGATGCATTAATAGGATTCACACAGATCACTTCAATCAATCTCCGCTCGTGCCCAAGCCACCTGCCGGGTAGACAGTACCCCTCATTTAGTAAACGATGTTCATTGACAAATGGTGTGTAAACATATGGGTTCACTATTGTGAAAATGAATAAATCTCAGGATGTGTGTCTACTGCTTACACCATTATAATCATTCATTAAACATCACACAGCAGTTGCAATCAATAAGTTACATTTTCTGTTGTCAAAAAGAGGAAAAAAGCTGCCTCAGTGTGCTCTCATTACAGATTCACTTCCGACAACCTTGTTTTCAAACAAGCTTAAGCCTCCAGAGATAAAAATCCAGCTGAATACTCACTTGTGTCCCTCTTTGTACTTTATCCTAATGACTGGCAGCGAGCGATCATCCATGAGACTGCACTGGGAGATCACAAAGCCCATCTGTAATCCACAGGAGGAGAGAGGAGAAAACGTATGGGATCCTCTCCTTCTCTGACAGACGTAAATCCACCAGTCATGGATATATTTCTCCCTCTTATTTTTTTTTTTTTCAAGCAAAAGAGAAATCCCAAAATATTGCCATCATAATCCACTTACTGCTCAGACTGAATCAGGAGGAGGCATCTTAATGGTCCCAAAGACCGCTCTCAGTTTCTGCAACTAAGAATAGAGGTTATTTTGTGTTGTGCTTAGATAGAGGGTTTAAATCCTCAACTCCCCACCCCACCCCCCCAAAAAAAACCCTCCAAAAACAAGAAAGTTATTCTTAGTGGGAAAATCTCTGCAGCTAGTCCTTCTTAAAAGAGAATTTCCTCTCCAGAAGTTTTCCACTCCATCATCCACCATCCATGGAAGAGAAAATGTAACATTTAGTGTCTGTCTTCCTGTGTAAGTTTGTCTCTCAGTAGACAAAAAAGAAAGGATGCTGTGAATCTTTTAAATGCAGCGTGTGACTAACTGTCCTTCCCCACTCAGCTGTCTGCATGTGTTTGTGTGTGTGTGTGTGTGCGCGTGTGCAGGTTTCAGCTGTCTCCACGCTTCGTTGTCGCTGTAAAATGCTGCCCCCCTGGCGAGATCCTGGCTGCTGTGCCGTTTTCTCTCTCCTGCTCAAGCAGCTTTTGCCAGGGACACCAGGATCAACAGCGCCAGTGGATTCCCCTGTCTCCACTCAGCACGCTCTGCCAGCACCACCAGCGCTGTGATACTCCAACGCCGCCTGCCTCTGCCCGTCTGTCTCTGTGCACTTCTCAGCCCTCTCTGCGAAGTCAGAGGGATGCTCCTCTGGTGCGTTCAGACACACTCCTGGGATTTTTTTTTCTCTCTCTCTCTCTCTCTCTCTCTCTCTCGCAGCTACCCTCCTCTTCCTTCTCCCTCTTCTGCTCAAGTAAAGGCACTTGCTGTGTGGAGGTGACGCTCAGCAGACCACAGCTGCAGAGCCAGGGAAAGCGAAAAGAGGTAGAGGGAGAGAGTGAGAGAGAGAGAGACAGAGAGAGAGAGAGACTTTTCCAGGGGGTGGAGAAAGGCGGAGAGGGGGGAGGCAAGACGAGCCAGCCTTTTGCAGCTTAGCTGAATGCACAACTTCTCTCTCTCACCCAGTTTTCGACCCCCCCCCCCCCGACATCCCTCTCTTCTTTTCACATTGTGTCTTGTGCTGATATCCTATTTTCTCAGGCTGTTTCTTTTTTGGCTCCCAGAAAAAAAAAGCCCTGGTTTCCTTCTTCCATGAGAAGCCCATTTAGGTGCCGTGCATTTTTTTCTCTCTCACCATCAGGTTCAAGGTGCAGAGATGAAAAGTGATCCAGAGGGGAGAAAAAGGTGGCGGGAGGTGGGTGGTGGTGGGGGAGGGAGAGGAGATGCTCTCCAGTATTGGATGTAGAAAGCCAGCTTCTTCCCAGCAGGCTGTGTGTCTGCAGTCTGGGGAGACATGGTGGTGGGGGGCGGGAGACGTGGAGAGGCACACAGTGGCTCCTCCTGACAGAGAGCCTTTCTATTGATCTACTGACAGAGCAGTGAATCAGGAGCCTGAGACGGGGCCAGAGACCCAAAGAGATGAGGGGTAAGGGGCGATGGGGAGGTACAGATGTGGGGGTAGCGAATGAGAAGGGTGGAAAAAAAAAAAAACAAGATGATGAGGCGGAGTGACATGATGAGGAGAGAAAAAAGAGAGCGGGAGATGTGCAGGGTGGGACTAAATGTCAAGGGAACATTTTTATCCTCTGAGGTGTAATAATGCCTGGGCTGAGAGAGATAATACTTGTGCAAAAATGTATAAAGGTAGAAAAAGGTTGGTGTGTTTGCACTGCCACGCAGTATGCTAACACCACTAGCTCTGTTTATCCAGCTGGGCCAATTAGCACTAATCCTTCCTCAGAGGAACCAAACTGCTTTCATTACAGCAGTATGAAGCCATTTACTGCTCACGTCATGAATTGCCGTTATTGAAGAGTCAAAAGTATTGGTTTTGTGTGCACTGTGGCTGCACTTTTCATCCAACTGTGTAATGACAACTAAACGTAATTGCAATCAGTCATGCAAATTTTTTTTGCAGGCATGAATGGAAATGGTTAGAGATTTACCAGCTGTGGATCAGCTGACAGCGGCCATCGCGGCTGTTTATGGCTTCTATCATGCCTTTATCATGGCAGCATACGGAGGCTTCATGCCTGAAAAATGAAGTGAAGGGAAGCAGCCGCCTGCCTTTCACCAGGCTGCTTTCTTATTGACTAGTTCCTCTGGATTTATCGACCATAATCGAGGCATGACAAGTGGAGTGATGAATTATATCCTCCTTTGCATATTGTAAAGTTGGTGCTCTTTGCACAACTGTTTTTTCTTTTTCTTTTTCTTTTTTACAATTTGACTGTCGTTATAAAATACATGACGGCTTCAATTTAATACCAACTGGTGCTGAAATGTTACTGCAACACATTTAACGGACTGTTAGAGATGGTAGCCCAGTGGTTACTGAAAATCTCTGTGTAATGAAAGGTCACAGGTCTGATCCCGCAAACAGACCATTAACAACCATGTGTCCTTGAGCCAGACGCTGAACTGCTACCTACTCACTCGTTTTGCTCAAAGTCACTATGGGCAACAGCACCAGTGGCTGAATTGTAATTGTAAATGAGTGGATGGCTTGTCTGTTGCACAGGGGAACAGCCCTGTGATCTTAATAGTTTAACTCCCCCTAAAATCAGTATGGGTGATTGATACAGCACCTCTGTCATCCAATTTGTTATTCCTCCCACATCTCGCCCACTAATCTATCATTTATATCTTCATTTACATGCCTTTTTGTGATGTACAATGGCGTCCGTGACTATCTTAACCTCTCCATTAAAAAGGACAGTTAACCTGGGTTCGGACTCTCAATCACATCTGCTGATAATCATCATTTATACACGCTCAGCATTTCCCCTTTTGTCTTCCTCCACTGTGTGTTTATAATTCATGAGCGTAGAGGAAATCACATCACCGTCTCTTAAGAGTATTGTCTCTTTCAGATGAAGCTGATTTATGCACAGGTTTAGGGTTTTTTTACAGTTAGTTTGTGTCAAAGTTCTCCATCCTGATTAATGTATTTATACTGTTATACGAACACAGGGCTATTTTTTTTATGATTTATGAGATTTCAGCCCACTGAAGTACATCCAGGAGTCTTGTCTGTCCTCTCCTGCCCTCCATCTCCTTCGTCCATCAGGCTCTGCTCTGCCTCCTACAGGACTGTCCTTGGCTCCTGGACAGGGACACTGCTTCATCACTGTTCAGCTCCAGGCAGGCTAACACGCAGCAGATAGCTGATGATAAAGAACACCAGCTGCATTTCTCTAAAACATAAAGCATCTACATAAAACAATCAGACGACTCGAAGTGAGGACCCCACGGAGTGGCTACGCTTTGGCTTTCTCATACCAGCTTTTACAGTCGGAGTGAAAGTGGTTCTGCTTTTAAAAAAATCAAATGTGCGATTCGATCTCTTCGCCCTTAAATGTGGTATTTGACTTTATGCAAATATTTGAGCATGCTTTCTCCAAGCACACTCCATTTTCAGAAATGTTCCCTTGACAACCAAGTGCAGCAGCTTGAGAAACATGTTTTCTCATCTTGTCAGAGAGGATATCATGGGAGAAATTCAACACTGCAAGCTGCACCTTGAACTCAGCTTAAATAATGCGTGAAAATATGTTTTCTAAACATTGTTGTGGGAGGAAAAACAAAATACCATCATAGTAGAAGAATTTGGTGTTCAAGTGCAGTTTATCCTCTTGGCTGATTGCGATTGCTGGTTCAATCAGCAGCCTATTCTTCCTCTCCCCTTTGTGCCTCGTGTTTATAGCACCTCTGTGATCATCTGTTTTTCCTATTTACTTCTTTACAGTCAACAGACAATCTTTGTATTCTGCAAGAAATCAAATGTCTGCAAGGCTTCTATCAGATCACAATGCCTGTCTTTACAAATACAGTACTACATTTCCATTAGAGGACAGTGTCCTTGTGCAACTTCATGCAGTTCTCTAACACAGGCAAGAGACCAGGTGTGCACACACACAAACACACACACACACACACACAGAAAAAAATATTTAGGTGAGAGACAAAAAATATAAATGACTGCAGGGAGCAAAGGAGAAAATCAACGTTTCGATCTACACGATCTTCCCCATGCAAATGTCAAGAGAACACTTGCCTGAGGAAGATTTTGTAGATTGAAACGTTGACTGAGAGGAGAATTAAACTATTTATTTGGAGCCTCGCAGTGTGCAGCCCTTTCTACTTTGTGCACTTTTTATTGCATTGATGTTCCTCCAGAGTGAGGCTGAGAACAGATATTAATGTACACTAAGTGCGGCAGGTAGTGGCATAATTACAAGGGTACGCATCAGTGAATGAATAGACTGATTTCATTTCCTTTGTGTTTAGACTACAGATGATTTGCTTAATAGTCAGGAGTGAAGCACGATTAATTCCACAGCGCTACACCACATGCAATCCAAATAGTAATGCCTGCCAATTAGAGTCATCGTGAGACATATCACTATGTTTTGATAAGGAATGTAGGTTAAATGTGTCTGTCTTTGTTCCTGTCATTATACGGGGAGATGTGTTTCAGTGAAGAATCAAGTTTTGGTGCAGCAACATTCAGCGTGTTATGATTTGCAGGTGTTGTTAGTGAGGGGAGAGGGGAAAAAAAAAAGGCAATGGACACAAACATGGATTAATTGCTTGGGTTTGGCAGCCGGGATTCAGTGTCAGCAAGTTGTGAAAAGATCTGAGAATTTACATCACCAAAGACAATTTGTACATGAAGCATAACAGTGGAAATAGGACACATAAATCACATTAGCTGTAACCCTGAGTCTGCCATCGATTACCTACAGGAAAACAAATGGGGGCGTTAAGGCTTCCCATCCTTAAACATCCCCATCAGGGTTCTAACCACAAATGGGAAACATGAAGTGGACGGGCTAAGCTGCTCCCCATGGGACTATTATCTAATATCCCCTCCCCGCTGACCAGACACCCGTGCTGGAAGAGGTGCAGGTCATTTCAACCCCTGTGGCTATGATATTTAACTGTCGGTAACAAGGAGGGTAAAGAGGCGTACGCTGGTATAAGTTTACTATATTTAACACGACATCGGGTCAAATGTGAGACAAAGGCTCGTCAATAGCTTTTACAGAGAATGGATGACTACAAAGCCGACCTGGATCTAACAGTATTTGCATTTGATTGATCTTGTTCAGAGTCCCATGTGGGTGGGCTGTGCAACAGAGAGAAAGAGAATGATTGCCACATTATTACCACAGTCAGGAAACCGGGAGACATTTTGATATATATTTATGCATTTATAAACACCTTGTGGCTTAAACAAACCCGGTCCACTTTGCCACCTCACACAGAGGAAAACAAACACAAAGAATGATTTGCAAAATCATTTAACACATCGCCTTGAAAGCATCAAACCTAAAGTTCAAGTGATGTTGTTATATAATATAACGAGGCGGTTCTTATGTCTTTCCAAATGCTACCTCGCACAGAAAGCAGTGTGAGTGACAGGGCTTATGATCACAGATTTGTTTTTATATTTATATAAGCCTCCCCCAGTGTGAGAACAGGTGGAGGGGGGTGCGACACTGCTCTACAACGCATCATCATTCATGGCTCATAATAGTTTTTAGCCTGGCACAAAGGTTTGGACATGCAAGATGAAACACATGCAAATAATATTTCCCAGCAGATTCACTTGACATCATTGATGAATGAGACATTGGGGGATTTATGTCAGATTCACTGAACAAGTTTATTCTCCACCACAGTTTGCATCAGCAATCAAGAGAACACTTTTTATTAAATTGGAAAATAATAAATACATTGTGAGGACTTTTGTTTTATCTCTGTAGGAGGAGCGTGGGTGCTTTATCTAGGGCAGTACTTAAGTATTTAGCAAAAACAAAAATCTACTGACAGTCATGACAGCGGCATTAAGTTTTAGCCCTCCCTTCTAATGACAAAGCCTACGGTGGCCTATAAGTGACACAATAATCAGTTACATCCCCATGCTATCAAAGTTAATATATAAGTGAGCTCATTAGAGGCGAGGTCCCACGAAATTCTCAAGAGTTGCTATGTCGCTGTGCAATAAAATGTTGTTATAATGATGCTTTGTAATTTTTTGGTGTTGAGAACAAACTGTTTAGCGCTGCCATTCACTGACTCATAGCAGCACAAATCACTGCCGAGGAGCTGAAAATGTAGGAAGGCGGGTCGGGGGAAGAGAGAGTCTGGAGATCCCGATGGGCAGCGAGATTTAGGTCGAAAACAGACTAAAAAGTGAAGTTTCAAAAGCCAGAAAATGTTTTGCCGTTGTTAGCGAGCAACCCTCTGCACATGCTACATAGTTTGATAAATATAAGTCGTTTTTTAGGCTTCTTTAATGTTGATGCAATGATGAGAATGCTACTATGAATATTTTGCTGCTTCTTTGAAAAGGAGGGCTTTCACCCTTCTCCCAGTGGCAATTTCCTTTATTTACAGTAAATAAGGAGATGATAGTGGCATTGGGGTTAGTGTCACTCTGGGATGCTATGCTTTGACAAGCTAATTAAGCAGCTCCTCCTGCTAAAAGGCTTTTTGTTAACCTGTCTACTCTCCACCCATATACAGAACACACTTTGATGGACTGATGGCAGCCACACACAGAATGATGTTGAGTGACTAAAACAAAATGGTTTGCAAGAACCGGGAAATGAAACTGTGGAGGTTCTCAGTCGATATTAATGACTGTGACGCTTTCAATAAAATGAATGAGGTTACAAGTTTCCTCTCAGAATTTCTGCATGCTCATAAATCTTCTTTTTGACATTTTTGAATGTGACATAGAGCTGACAGAAAAAAAACGATATTATCATAAATATAAAGATTAACAACATACTGTAAGCCAGCGGAGGTGTGCTCTAATAGGCTCACCGTAGGACAGTGATTTGTCTACAGCCTTATTAGACTTGAAATCATTGATGAATTTTCTGTTTGCACAGGCCTCTCTGTGGTTTACTCACTCTGATTAATTGAATACAGAGCAACTGTGATGTGGCCATTTACCCATAAAGAATATTTGCATGCTCCCTTGCGGTTTGCTTGTGTACACAGAGGCGCACAGCTTTAATTAAACTGTGTGCAATCATAACTAAAAGAGAAGATAAAAAACTTCCACGTGCGTCGACTCTTTGTCAAGGTCATTCGGAGCTGAAGTAATTTTGCACACAGCACAATTACTTATCAGTTGTTTTCTTTTCACGTTGCTGTATAGTCATGTTGGGTAAATGTTATTTTTTATGCATGAGCACCATCAGATACAGTACAAGCCCTGTGGCTGAAAACAGGGAGCTTAAAAAGGATCAAGAACTTTAAGAATCGAATACTGCAAAACTAAACTCAAAACATCAGCTTCATGCAGGCAAATGATGAGCACCATCTTGCATCATTATGCTCTGAGGGAGACTGTGGACAAGAGGCTATTATAATGCTGTCGTCATGGAAAACAGCACCACAAGTTCTGTTTCTTCCTTTTCAAGGCTGTAAGCCGGGTTGCTTCTAGATCCACATGAACATTTTCAGTGGCAAGTTTCCCAAGTCTCCTCACGGGGGACCTGGCTAATTTGGGGAAGTAGTTTATAAGCGGCAGAGACTGTACAGCCCTGGCTCACCTTTCTTCCTAAGGACAACTGCTTAGCTAGCTTAATGAGGCAGGATTGTGCGTGCGTGCGTGCGTGCGTGCGTGTGCATGCGTTTGTTTCTTTGTTTGCTGAGAATACAGAGGTTAAACTTGATGAGATAAACTTTGCTGAGTCCACTGGGGAAACTTTATCTTGCAAGCTGCTGTTGTTAGGGAAGTATTATCAACTGGCATGTGGCAGACCAGGCTCCGCGTCTGTGTAGCGCGCGGTCAGTAGCTGTTTAAACAACTGTGGCTGACTGGAATGCAAGGTATTTCTTATATATGTGTTTTTGACAATCACCTCGTGTCGGAGCAAAACGTGTTAGCACCGTGTGCCATCCTGTCTCCGGGGCTCTTACAAGATGCAGCTCTTGGTAAATGGTTGTACTAATGTTGCGCCATGACTGACAGTGCCCATTAATCACTGGGTGTGTGGAGGATGGGTTTGTTTTATAATCATTAGAGCTTTTACCATTGTACATGTATTCTAAAAATCTATGCATAGTAGTAATGAGCTGAGGTAGAGGAGGAACATTAGCGAGGTCATAAATCAACTCTGACTGACTGGAGATATAGAAATGTGGAGACCACTGAGGTTATCAAGTTTTATGGAGTTAAAGTCCGCTTCGGGAACAGATGGAAGAGGACTGAAAGACGATTCAGCTGTTTATCATGCAGCTCGTGTGAAAAATTGGTTTGAGGAAGATATGTGATTATAATTTAACCCAACCCATCAGTCATTAGCAGGGAGGACAGTTGACTGTGACGTTCACGAAGCCCAGCCCCAATATAAGTTACATTTATACCGAATGTGTCCTTGAGACAAACACAGGCCTTCATTTCTAGCCAGTAACTAGTTGAAATCATAACTGCTGATGGTAGATCGGATTTGCTGTAGCTAGCAAGCTAAGCAAGAAAACTGTAACTCCACGATTTAGGATTTACAAGGGCTATTTAAAAAAGGTCTGGTGGCAACAAACATATAGTGCTAAAAGACCAAGCCAAAAGCTACGTGTCCAGGTCTAAATCCTCAGTATATGATAGTGTACATGCTCAAAAATAAAGAAACAGCATTGTTCCTCATCTTATTCTCAGTGTTATAGGGACAAAACCCAGACAGAAGTGCTATTTTTTATCACATAACCTTGTGTGGCCCAGGTTGGTGAAATGTAAACTCCAAATCTAATAAAGAAAAGAACAGAGCAGACATTTCTCATAAATTGCAACTTTTTGTAACTTAACCTTTATCCCCCACACTGTTAAAACCTAGTTGTGCTGTTATGTGCTCTGTAAAGTTACACTCCTGTAGGTGGTGGACGTGTTAACAGTGGTAGCTTGCATTAGAGCAGTTAAACGCACACTGTTAAATACTTTTCTCACAGTTTTTCTCTTCGGTTTTGGTTATTGGGGGCTAAGAAAAAAAAGACACTACCATCCACGCTCTTTATTTCAGGATTCATGCACACCACTTAAACATGAAGACAAATCCAAAGCCTGACAGGCCTGCTGTGCTCAGTCACAGCTGCTAGGCCAAGTTAGGACAATCACTGTTTGGGGAGTTAAGCAGTCAACTGAAAGACTTCTACTGTTCTTGTGAATCTTTTATGATATGAAATGACAACTACCAACCTTATTAGCAAACATACATTGTCTCATGCTTTGTCTCTGAAGTTGGGATCAATCCACACCTGCTGGGCTTAAGGAGAAGAGTCACTGTTTTGAAAGGAGCCACCATCTACCTGACAGCACTCAACCCTGCCCCCTGGTGAAACATGAGAAATGGTTTGTGGGTCAACCAAATTAAAAGGGGCATTAGGGTCATCTGTGATGGTTCTCAGTATCAACTGGACTGTAACTTGTGATTTTTTTTTTAAAAACAATAAAGTCATATTTTCACTTAAATATTAGCTAACTGGGGCAGAAAGGCAACAGAAATACAGCAAGGAGATAATACAGCGCCATGCAAAATACTTGAGAAATATTTCTCTTTCATGTCCTTTTTTGGCTCAAGAACGAAATGTGCTCACTTGCTCCTACTGTAGCACCATCCTCCCATCGTTAAGCAGAAGAGGATGCATGATGGTGGGGGCAGAGAGATTGAGAACGCTTTGAAATTCCAATGGCCAGGGAGATTTGGTTGCAAAACAGAGTAGTCTGTGAGTTTTTGGAAAGCCAGAAATTCCTGTTGTGTAATTCCAGCGAGGAAGGAGGGAGAGAGGGAATAGGGAAGAGGGTGTTTGTTTCAAAAAGGGGAAGAGGCTGGGGAGAGAGATTTTGAAAGCCTCAGCAGCTACACTCAGCAGGTCTCAGCAGCTGGTCCGCTTACCGCAGAGATACTGATGTTAATGAACAACCTTTGGAGACCCATGCGGATGTATTATGGTCAACTGTGTGCTATGAGATATGAAAACTGCACCTGATGCACCTTCAAAGCAGGGCAAAATCCAACAGTTTGAATCTGTTCCATCCAGTAGAATAGGATCACAATAAGACACAGCAAACATGTCCCAGTTGAGATTCACAAGTAAACCATTTAATCTGGCAACGAGTTGCTCGTGATGCATGAATCACTTTCTCAGTGAAAATGTGCCGCCGCTACTCAAAACAATGTATTTGGGTCAGTCAGCACTCGCAGTCCTGTGAGAGGGAGAGGGACGCCACCCAAAGGCACGAGTACTCTGAGACGTCCATAAACATAACCAGTGTGTTTTTTGGCTACGATGCAGCGCCGGCGCATATTTAAGTGAATTGAAAATGAGACGGAAGCCGGGCCAATGCAGCGATTTCGACCACCCATCACAATCTCCATTGTCTCGTGCCAGAGGCATTTGGTGCTGGCTAGATAAGGGAGAATGAGATAGATACGCATTTAACAAAAGAAAAGAAGCAGTTGGACTGAGAGATAGTCAGTTGGGAGAAACCTGCTTTGGGTATGTTCAATCTAAAATGCAGTGACTGATGAGAGAATTAAAAGAATTACTCTCTAATGTAATTTCTGCTCTTTTTTTGCTTATTCTTGCAAGAGACAGATGCTATTGTTTCAGCTCCTCTGTGTGTGAGGTTTGCAAGAGGTATTCAGTCCTGCTTCATAAGGGGGAGGCAGAGGAGATACACAGGAACAGCCAGTCATCAGAGCAGTATCTGAGCACCTCGTTTTAGCCCAAAAGATGCAGAGAGGAGGGAGGGTGGAATTGTAAAGGAGGTCTGCCCTACATTTTTTGAGTTTTCTAATGCTCGAAATGATGCCGAAGGGGAGGACAGGCTAGTCAGCCCTGCAGTTAATACAGAAACTATTTCCTCTTTTCATGAGCCCTCCAGCTCCAAAAAGAACCTCATTTCAGTTCCGTTTCATTTCATTTCAAAACCTTCATGAGATATCTTGAGAGCGAGTCACATGTAGTCACATAGGCTATTTATGTGTCTTCAATCCAAGTCTCCTCTTTTTGTTACATCAGCTGACCTGAAGGGAAGGATCATCCCGCCCCACGCTGCAGACGGCGTCTCTTTGTCTGGCTGGACTCCTCCAGCTTTCACATATTGTTTTCAGCGACTGAGTTGTTGGAAGGGAAAGTCAGCATGAAACGCCCTCTCCTCTGCCATCATCCTGGCTCTTAGAAAGAGAGCACAGAGAGGTGTGTGTTTACTGCTCAGGCAGACAGGGAGAGCGCTGAATACATTTATCGAGAGCTTTTGTTTTTCAGTACAGAGCAAGGAGTCGGGAATAACTTTGAGATACTATGTGCTTTAGATTAAAAGAGGTTTTTACTCATACATTTGCCTTTTATTCTATGGTGAAAGATTTTCAGGTATTTCACGATTATATGCAGTTTGACACGTGCTTTAGCACTTAGTTTTATGAGTAACACAGACAACTCTCATTTGCAATTAATATGGCACTCGTGTTACATGAAGGCTAACATCCTCCAGGTCCCCAGAGTGAAGGAGAGTAATAAAGTGACTGAAATTTTGGAGTCAAAAACTTGAGAAAGGCCTTCTTGTTATGCATGATCTATAATGGGCCCACCTCTGCTCTGGAGAACTCCTCTTGCCAAGCGTAAATGTGCGTATCTAAATCACACAACTTCAGAGTGGCTTTTAGCTCTGCCTCACCATCTGCTAATTCTTTAAGTGTTGGATGGGAGAACCAGCGCCATTAAAACTGGTGTATTTAATGTAATAACATTTTATTTCACACAATTTAACAGCAAACGTCCAACTCTACGTGTCCACTCACATCCCCTGACACCCTTGGGTCTTTTTTTTTTTTTTTCATTTTTTAGAAGGTGCTGTGAGTTTATAGTCAAGTGTTCCTTCGTCGCCGGCCTTCAGGTGCCGTCTGAGCACCCCTACTTCTTCTGCACCACCTCTTCAGTTCATTATATCCAGAGCAGGTGCAGTTCAACAGGCTCAGACTCGTTCACTTCTTCAAATTAACATCCAGCATTTGCCAGAGTCCCCTCCACAGTTCTTCGACCACCATCAGAGGAAATTATATGCCACCTTCATCGGGTTACCAACCATGGCCCACAGGATATCACAGTATTTGCATAATGGGGTCCCAGTGCTACTGTTTTAGAGAAGTGCTGATAAAGATTAAAATAAGTCATAAAATTCAAATATAAAATCCCATTGTGAAACTACTTCTCTGTTACATCTTGTAATGTACTGAGCTGTATCTACAGTAAAAAATATATTTAACTTAGGTCTTTTTCTTGCTTTACAGCTGCAATGTCAAACCTGAAGAAGGCTGTTTAAAGCTTATAAATGACCAGTTATATCCTTCTTAAATATCAATGAGCTGTTTGACTTTTATTAGCAGCTGCAGTAAATATACATGGAGCTTACAATATGGATAAAAAACTCAGAATCCATTTTCAGTTTTCATAAAAATCTGCAAAAGAAGCCTTTTATTCAAAAATACTTATCAATACGTATCAATACAAGTTGGCCTTGAAGTGCGGCAGTTCTCTATACCATGGCGACTAAAAAAAGGTGGAATCTGATTGGCTGGATGGCCTGCATTGTTTTGCAGAAACATCCCGTATGATGGCTATCACACAGCAACAATTTCTCTCTCTTGCTCCAACAACTTTCTATTTAAAGACCATTAAGAGCATGTGAAGTCATTGAGACCTTCTGCTCTGATTGCAGCTGCATTTACTGCAAAGTAAACATAAAGTGTGACCAATCAATCACCTACTGAGCTGAATCAGACAGATCTTGCATCTATATTATTGTAGTTACTAGACAAAGCTTTCACTTGTTAAATATGGGGTCCTTCCTGTCTGACGTAGCAACTCCATGTTCTCTACAAAGCTCTGCACTACGTTTTGCAGAAATGTAATCATTCTTTGTAACGATGGCACAGCAACCCTGTCACCGCTATAGAAAAATCAGTGCTGGAGGCAAACTGCGAGCCTGTGTCACATGATTTTTAATAAAAACAAAGACGCTTCCTTCATATTAATATTAATACTAACGCTCATCACTCTCATCCCCCTGGTCTCATCAGAATGTCTCCTTCAATGTCTGGGAGTCTGACAGCGTGGTTATGCCAGTGGTTCCCCTTCAGAGGTAGGACATGAATGACAATAATTATGCAGCATTTACGAGTGGCCTGCCAAAATTAATCCTCGCTCTTACAAGACTATAAATGCAGAGTCAGATTAAGGCCAGACAAATCTCCGCAGATGGGGCTGAAAATTGACTCTGTTCACTGACAATAAATGTAAGGAGGTAAGTAGTTCATGGGAGTACATCCAATTTTGGCGTAACTTGTGGGATATTGCAGCATGTACATCTGAAGCGGCCCTCCTCTCTGCACTGACAACAAATAATGGAAAATTATTTATTTTGATTAACGCCGCATAGATTACCGTTCAATATGTCCCACAGAGGCAACAATTTACTGTACATGTCTGACTCATGCATAAGCAATTAGATGAAAACATAAATATCAGCAATACATCAAAAGGGTAATTAATCAAGTAGTCATTCAGATTAGCATGACCTACAGGCATATTGATAGTACTAATTTAAAAAAGTTTTAAACTGAAGCGAGGTGAAACAATGATTGCAACCTTTGCTTTAGATCACTGGAGTGTAGCAGGAAGTGGAGATCAAGTGAAGATAACTCAGTCATTCCATAAGAACACCCAGCAACTGCACGGCAGGGTCGAGGAGGGCGGAGCAAACGTCCCCACAGTCTCAGCCTCTTTTACTCCATCTCTGTTTTTAGCATGGAGATGTCAGCCACTGTGGAATCAATTTCTCCACTGGCGGTTCAGGTCCATCTACATTTTTCAATTCATTTATACTCATTACCAGGAAATAGCCAGAGGCAGAGGCAATTTAAGCACCTGTAATATAAAGCCCTCAAAATCATTTCTTGTCACACTATTTTGGTTTTGAATTGATGTTATCAGCAATCGGGGAAATGGAACATTTAAGATTGTTGTGGTCACAAGCAAAACATGGAATAGTGGCAAGTCATGAATTATAATACTGTGTAATCCTTACTGTTATTTACAGAGTCCAAGGACTTCAGTTTTGAAAGGTGCAGTGATTCAGAGTGTTTTATACTCTTCTTTTTAACGCGATACATATGAATCCATGAATCAATGGTCAGAGTCGTAAGGAGTAGTAACGCAAGGCCCATGAGTCTGTGAGTACTGCAGTAATCAGATTACACACACAGCTAAATATACAAAGTCCTTGTGCTATAAAAAAGATTGGTATAACGACACATAAACATCATTTTATACAGACCGGGATGAAGATTCATTGTGATTCAGGTCATGATAAGAGTGCTGTTAAGATTCCAGTTTGTGGAAGTAAGCGTCGGTTGAGCCTGACAAATGACTGAAGCATCTTAAAAGGAGAAGAGAAGACGACATTTGCAAAACAAACAGTAAATGTGCAGCTTGTTTTTCTCTGTTGATGGAAAGAAAAGACAGCCTAGGCATTGTGCTTGAATTCCTGTGGAGTTCCTGTCAAAAGTCCTTTACAGAGATGAAAGCAGTTGATGAAGTGGTCTTATCTTTGATCCAGGGTCCACACCTTGTAAGACTGCTTAATAGAGAGCTGCTAAAGCTAGCCCCGGGTAAGATGCAAGGGAAAATGTGCAGCACAATAACTGGTTTGTTTACTGTCTAGTCCTTATAGGTTGGTGCTCAAAGATTCTCAATGAAGGAATGATGATAACAAAAACTGATATATTAGTTTGTGCACATATCAAAGAGATGCTCAAAGCCAAAAGTAAAGCCTAAAATCAAAACTATATAAGTTTGGAAATTACACATTCTTCCTTTTGCAAATAAAAAGATGTACTCGTGAGCAATAAGATGCATCTTTCTCAATGCAGTACACTGAGAGGTTTAGCTCCTACAGCTTTACTTGGTCTGGTATGAGCGGTAGCTAATGGTGGCTAGCGTGAGCAATCATTAGATGGATATTTCTGTGTAACGACACCAAAGTCAGTTTCTTAATTGTCACAATATTTTATAAATATCTTAGTTGCTACTTTTGGCTATATTGCCCCATTAGCAAAGGTTAAGTTGTCTCAAATATTCTCTTGTATTGTTTTCATGCAAAGCAAAATTAGCCTCATTAGAAAGACATCGAAACATTTATATCCTTTATTTTCTCCTCTCTGTTGAGGGGGTGCACAGCACTCAACATCCTTCACCAGAAAACTTTTAATGGGCTTGTGAGAGTTTTTTAAATGGCCCATTTTTAAGCTATTTCCTGGTAAAGGCAGGTAAATTTGTAAGTACTCCAGAGAAAATGAGTGTAACTGCATGCCTCATGTAGCTTTGACTGCAACAATTTCTCCCTTGGCTACAGATCTGCTGAAAGTGTAAAACCATGTGTCTTTCTCCCAGGTTTTCTGTTGTCTAAAACTCCTTTTTCCTTCCAGCCAAAAGCCAACTACTTCACCAGATAATAACCTGGACCGGCTATTCAGACGGTGCAAGGGGAGCTGATAATGGCCGCTGTCACGGTCTGTCAGCAGGAGCAGGTAATGCCTATGTGTCACCTTATTGTGATACTGGTCAGTCGGGGCTGAAGCCATTCCAGGGCACAGCAGATGGGCACAGTGAAACCGAAATCACCAGCCTTTTTGTTCATACTGAGAGCAGCAATTACCATACAGTTCATCAGTTTAAAACATCGTGACCACAGAGGACAATATTTGCACAGGGACTTGAGTGCGGCGTGTGACGCCGGTTAAATCTTATAAATTATGCTTTTTGATAAGAAAGAGCCGAGAACTCTGGAGGAAGATTGATTGAGGAGAAGCCAAGTGACAGATGACAGTGCTTGTCAGATACTTTCTGTTGTGCACTGTTTGTCAGTCTTACATTTTCCTCCACTTAAACGCCCTCATACACTAAAGAAGCGGTGCTTTTCTTACATCCCCTGGCCCATCTCTAATGGATTTTGTCTTTCCCCCCTTTTTTATTCTTGTTTATATGCAACTTCATGTTAGACTCTTTACTTGTGATTTTTTGAACCCATCCACCAGAGACAAACTCCTCTATATCAAAAGCCTTTTCTTTAGAGCGCAGGCATCTCTCTCAACTTGCACTCAGGCTCTACAATGCACACAACTTCTACATTTCAGTCTGCTCATTAAAGCTACGGCAGCTCACATCATAGCTGCAGCCACACTGCGTGAGGCCGGGACGCCTGCTGGCTGGTGCCTATAGCAACTGAATGTTGAATATAGAGAAATGTCAAGTCGCCTGTCAATCAAGTATCCCCTTGCACATGTTGTGTCAGGAATTTAAAATCTCTGATTCCTGCCAAATTCTGATTTTAAAATGAAAAAACCCAAAGCTTTTGTAGCCTATTACCCCATAATAACACACCAGCTGAGTGACAGTGTTTGTTCACCCTAAATCTACACATATTATACGATGATGGGAACTCCTCAGACTGAAATAAGTGAAATTTACTGTGTGTCTGGTTGAAAGTCGATGTAGGCTTAAATGATGTCCCGGTATTGTCTGCAGCTGTGAGGAGGGAGCCTTCATTCCTCACCCTCTAATCCAACTCATATGCTTCCCTAGCAACAAACCCTGTGGATCACTTAACACCCAAATGTACTGTAAAATGAAAAGAAATTGGTCTTCAGGGACAGACTGGACAAGGTCACATTCAACACACACTGAGAAAGCTGATAAAGACACTAAGCAAGGGGAGACACACACAGGGGCAAGATGAGCAAACTCACACAGACCGATATGAAAATAGAGACAGAATTGTCCATTTCCATCTGACCCTCCCCCCCGCCTGAAAATGGTCTGCTGAGCATCTCCACAGCCAAACTACACCGATTCTGCTCAATTCAAATGGACAGAAAGGACCTGAATCAGAAACATAACACTGTGACCATAACATACAGCCACACTCGATACACAGTTCGTGTGTTAGGCATGAGATAGATTTGCATATTTTGAAGCTGTTTTTTTCCCCTCTCTCTCTCTCTAGAGGGAGACTCACTAGCTCAGCCTGTAATCCCTGAGCATGAATCCCTAACTTCTGGAGTAAACTCCGACTGCATGCGGCTGCACATTTATGACACCCCGCTTCCACTGGGCACACTCTGGTTTCTCAGTTTTATGTCATAAAGGGACATAAGGGACTGTGGGCAAATTATGAAGAGAGGAAGGGGGTCAGAAAAGCAGGAGGGGTATGTATTTCTTCTACTTGTTGAAAGGAAGGGGGATCACTTGGGGGAGCAGAGCTGGGTTTAGTTATTTAGTAATTGTTATAAAAAAAAGGGGGGCACAAATTGTAAAATGTGTAAAGCCCTATATATTATTAATAGTTATATTGTTTAATGAATAAGTATAACATAATTTTGCTGAGTAAAGGAGAAGGAACAAATAAACCAGCAAATAATAAGGTCAAGCCCCATGTGCTGCCCACCCCAATAATTTTTATATTACTAACTGACCCGCTGTGCTGGGGTGTGTAATTTTCTGACCTGTTCCAGTGAATCTCAGTCCCTGGGCTCACCCAGCTGCCATTAGCTTTTCATAATTAATAATAGCGTTTTCCTGACACATTCACCCTCACGTACAAAGCCAATTTGTTCCAGGTTAATAATTCATTTACGTTTGTTTACCCTCAGCTGCTTCAGCCGAGGACGTGAACGATCAGGCGGAGTGGCGAGCGTGTCAGCCTCGGGAGAGAAAGATCAACTTTGCATCCTGACCAACTCTAAAACATGGTACGGCTCCTGAGCCATGGCTGGGATTTATGATGATGCTAGCACATCATATTCTGCTCAAATCGCAGATAATGCCATCCTCCAAACTTATTTTTCTACCTGAGCCTGTGGTTTTGCACACTTTCTACATTCCTTGCCTCTTGTCTCCTTTGGCACAATGTGCACTTTGCAACTTTCTCTCACTGATAGATTTTTTTTTTTCCTCCAATCAATTTTCTCTCTCTGGGGCTGTTATTTTGTTCCTCTGAGGTCCGCCTCTGCCAAGACTAAGGCCTGCATGACCCTGTTGCTTTTGCCCTACAACAGCCCGCTATCTATTATCAGTTGTGCTTGTTGCACTTTAAGGGCTCCATTCACCTCAAGAAGTAGATCCACTACACTCCTAACTTCTTGTTAGATCCAGTCAACAGCTACTCCTGTCTTAGCCTAAAGTGTTTCACCGCCTGTGTCAGGATAGAAGAAAACTTTCCTCTCGCAGAGTGCGACTCTGCAGCGACTGTGAGTGACACGATGGCATTCACAAAGACAAAAGCTGCTCTGTCTGTGGGTGTCCTACATTATCATTATCTGCGGCAACACTAACGTCTTAAGCTCCTGTTTTAACACAAGCCTGTTTACGCCCTGTAAAGCACTTATCACACCCAATCTTAACCCTTAAATCTAATGTTTCTCGGTGTTGTTCAAGTTACACAGTTATTTTTTTGCTATTTAATTTTCCCATGTCTTATGTAGCTGGAAATACGCCTACCATCATACCATCCATAAAGTTCACTAATTAACACGTTGTAACTTGTTTGTTTAATCTAGTGAAAACTGGACTGTAAAACCTTTTTTTATTTTTGTCAAAATTGCTAGGCAAACAGAAACAGAAATATTCCTGCAAAAAATCATCATGAAACTTCAACTTGTCCTTTTCACTCTTTGTTTCTTTATGGAGTAAATAAATGAGATATAACATGTTAATTAATGAGCTTTAAATGAACCTCTCAGCTTTGCAGATTTCATCACCTTTGGACAGAGCTAGGCTTGCTGTAACCAGCAGTTTTCTGTAGTTTAACAGATATGAGGGCATGACAGCGATCCTCTCATCCAACCCTCCACGAGAAAGTAAATAAATATTAGAGGATTCCCTTAAAACTGACCTCTTTAAAATGCATCACGAAAAGCAAATAAACCATTTTTCATGTTTTTGCAGACATGACACATTCTTTGATGGCGCTCCCAAGCAGCTCAACATATCACATAAAATTGTTGTAATTGCGCTGCCTTTTGCCGAACGTGGGGGTTGAAGAGAGAGTTGATCCCTACTTGACACACTCCAGTTATGTTTTCAGTAAATTTGCAAATCAGCTTTAATCCGTCTATAGGTGGATCCATCATACATGCGGACGTTACATCAGAACTGTTGTCTTGATGGATGGAAAACACTTTTTACTTTTGGCTTTTTGAACAGAAAACTAGAGCAGGACTGACAGTGTGATCCCAAAAAGAAGTGTAACTTTTAAGATCATGGAGAAAATAGGTCTGAATGAAAGATGATCCCCTGTTTCTCTCTGACTGTCTCCTCCTCCCTCTGCGCGCTCCCAAACTCTTCTTGGGTTTGATACTTTATGCTGTTATTGTGCACCAGCTTCCCAACCAAAAAACGGACCGCGGACCTGAAACGAGCACTAAGCTTGTTTTTGTTTGTTTATTAATGTGGGCGAAAAATGGAAATAAGCAAAAGATGTGTGATGAATATTGAGTAGTTTTAGGCTTTGAGCAACATAGGTCTATTCTTGTGTTTAACTGCATAAATTAGTATGTAAATGCCGCTTTATCTACTCGTGTGTCAGTTATCTGGTTCATTACTGGTTGGTCAATATCTTCATTATCACACTAAAGACATGATTTTCCTCCAAATGAAGGAGGCATCCGTCAGCTTGGGTGGAGCAGTGCTCGCACCATGATCTGTGGGGTATTATTCAAATTATTCTGTGCAACTCTCTGAAGTGTCTAGAAACTAGATTCTATACAAACAATGATGAAGTGAATATTTATCTTTATTTATGAAATGCTGCATACAAAGAAACTCTGCACCAGAGCAATACAACAAACTGGATTTGAAATCTTGTGTTTTCCAGAATGCAAGAAACAATTTGTATAAACAGAACGTCCCTATTTATTTGTGTTATTTTATATATTTTTGTATAAACTATGCAATGTTTAAATTTAGCTTCAAGTTTCTGAGGTATCCATTCTCCATTTCTTTGGGATTTCTTTTCAGTAAACCTGTGATGAAGACACAGTGTGTATGTTACTGTGTGTAAGTATCTGTATTTATGTTTTGAGGAATACTGTAAAAAGAGAGATTGTTTCTTAAGGTGAGAGAGTTTATATAGTAAATGTTTTCACCGATCTAAGTGCAAAGTTAAACGCTGGTGCGGAAGTCTGCATACAAAATTTACATTTTAACTCTGAAGACAAACAGCTGCATCATTTACTGTCAACAGAGCACAATGAAAATCAGTCTGAATACACAGCGGCTTTATTGTTTATGACTTTACCTTGTTGACTGGTTGATAAGGTCGGTTCCATTGTAGTCACGAAAAACAATGAGCTAAACATTTTTGGAAAGGCAATTCTAAATCCCAGTCTCACATTCGTGTGAAAAGCAAGTTGCTCTTTTTAATATTGTATGAACGCTGCATCCAATACCCCATTTGTCTCATTAAGAAAAAACAAATAAAAGAACAGAGAAAAGAAAACAGAACTGAAGCCAACAAACAAACGATCACTTGCACAAATTCTTTCACAGTTCATTGTTGAGTCAGTGCTGCACTCGTTATGTCTCCTTGTATGTTGATGTGTGACGCCGTGTTTGCAGTCGAAGGTTGGGTGTGCACTCCTTTTGAGTGAGCCATGGAGCAGATTGGACATTAGAGTAGATCTGCCTTTGTGTCGCACTCGTTTGTTCTGCCTCTCATCTGTCTTGAATCAAGAATTTCAATGAGTTCCATTGCTTTTTCTCCTGACAGGGTGATTCTTGGGACTTGTTAGCTATTATCTGGTAGCATGTGACCTTGAAATAAGTTTGACAGATAATTAGAGTTTCACATTGATGCTGTCCATGGAGGAACAGTCATTATTATTGACCGGCTGCACAGGCATGAGTCAAGAAATAAGTGTTCGTGGCCTGTTCGTAACAGCAGCTCAATATCTCCAGGACCTAAACAGTCATCATCGTACACATTGTATTCCAAACCATTAAACACCCAATCCTCCTCAATCTATGACACAAAGAGCCTAAATTAATTTATAGCCATGCCTCTCAGCAGATACTGATTGGTATGCCCCAGGTTGCGCCACATAGCCCCGTACAGGATTTTCAGCATATTGACTGTGTTTTAATGACAGCGCTTGGAGCAGTTTTAGAAGCAGGCTGTGCTGTGGAAATGGAGGGAGCTGAGGCGGACACACACTGAGACTTGGGACTGGCTGGGAATCCAGCAGCTTCCATTTGACAGGCTTGATTTGATTTGGTGTGCGCGAAGTAGTGGTCTCCAAAAAACTGCTCTGAGATGCAATTCACAGAGACAATGCAGCTCAGCCCGGGCTGCTGCGAGTCAAAGTTTTGGGTAGAATATAGAAGTGTGAGAAGCCTTTGTAAAGTCTCCACTGCCTCACAAGATATCTGACGAAATGTTGGACTTTTAAAACTTTGCTTGTGCCCCCAACCTTGGCAGGACATGAGGAAGGATCTGAAATATATCTTACAAGGCGTCGTTTCTGCTTTGTACCTTTTAAGTGGAGGCACTGTGAGGGCGTGAGCACCAAAACAACACCTCTCCTGGTTTCATTTCCTTGAGAAGGTGAAACGTGGCCTCCAACATTGAGCGCTGCCAATCATAAATAGTGCAATGGTGTCCTGCTGAAAGCCTCAGAAGATTGCAGATAGTAGAGAGAAGAGATTAGAGGGCAAGGTGTGTGAGGAACAGCATGTTTCACTGTGAGAGGGGCCTGTGGGGTGTGTTGTATTCCTCTGCTGAGCTCTCGCTTGCTACAACACTTGATGGTGAGCCAACACAGTTATTTTAGCCAAAATGAAGTTGTTGGGTTTTTTTCTGCCACGGTCCCTAGAATGAAATTTGCAGCAGTGTCGTTTTTCATTTGCCTGTTTACATACCAGCAATAAGATTAGAAGGAATATGTGAATGTAATGGACATGTGTGCACAGGCAGAGTGTATGATGGGAAAAATCACTTAAGCCACACTTCTGATGATATCGGCAGGCATTTCATTAAATGCTAAGCACAGATGAGTGCACATAAAAGATGCATACACACCTACATGCAATCCATTTCCACTTTTGCCACTCCACCTTCTATTTGTTCGAGTAAATCACTTTTAAGATTGTATCTCATTGAAATGACATTTTTTTTGTTGCCAGCCAACAGTAAAGCACCAGTGAAGCGCTACGTTTTCTTTGGAGAAAATAACATTCATACAGTATACCTGCCATTTGTTCGATTCATTCTCTGCATCAGACCTATTTTTAACAGTAATTGCATTTTTTTTTTTTTTCTCCCACACTTCAGCTTTACCGTTCTGGGCTGAGCTGCGTTCAGTCTGATTAAAATGCTGCACAGTGAAATTTGGAATATGAGCAAAATAAAATAAAGTCCTCTCAGATATAGTTAAAAGTAGCCTTCAAGGCAGTTCTTTGATTCGGAGCAAAACATGGAAAAGGCCTAAAAGCCTCCAAGATACACCAATGAAAAATGCAAAATGATTTTTGTCTTTGGCAGAGTTTAAAAAAAAAAAAAAAAAAAAGTGTCCTGTCTGTCTGTTACAATAGGACCGTCTCATCAGGCTGCAGACTAAGCCAACACACATTGATCTTGGGGAATAGTAGTTCCTGTCCCATACTGTGCATTTCATTCCAGGTGTTCCTATCCATAGAATATCAAGATTATTCAGTGCAGAACGGTTAATCATAACTGAATAAAAAGCCCTGCTGCGTGGTGGAATAATTGCAATATAAGCTCAAAATGAATAGTGATGGCCTTTTAAACTGCAAGTTGAAGCCACTTGGGAGTCTTAATGACCACATAACCAAGTGCTAATCAATGCGTAAGCTACTCTGCACCTACCCCCATGGGTTTTCATCAAGATGCAAAATAGTGACATATAAGACAGCACTGTAACGGGTGGCGTATGAACCCAATTGCAGCACAAAGGGACACAGAACAGAGGAAGAGATTTCTGGTGTTTAATGAAAATGTGGCAAGGCAAACAGTTCAAAAAAACCCAGTGGCAAGTGACTTGGTCAAAGCAGGCAGAGGTTCAGTACCGGAGGGGCAAACACACAGGCAAACAATCCGAAGAGGAGCAGGCAGGAGGAACAATGTTACCGGGAGATCAGTCCAGAACAGGCACACAGGAACCAGGGGAACAAGGCAGAAATCTTGGTCAGGGACAGAAGGCTGAGACGTATTTCCAGGGAATGGACAAAGCAGGAGAGTCAGAAGCAGGCGAGGTTGGGACCGGGAGAGCAAACAGAAGAACGCTGGAAAGTCTTGCATGGCAAAGAACAATCTGGCAAAGGAATAAGTGTGGAGCTGGTGACTGTATGCTGGGCTGATTGCATGTGATGAGGAGCAGCTGTGAGCACAGGTGAGTTGAGTTGACTGATGAAGTGGGAGTGGCCGGCAGGCTGAGTGGGGCAGAGGCGGGGTCAACGGAAAATTACTGAGTGAACTGGACTGAACTGTGACAAGTACATGCATTAGACAAAAATTAAATTCAATGCTTTTTCACCTTAATCTGTGGCATTTCCATAGGAGTAAATAACCCGTTTGCTAGCCCACTGATATACTAGGAACTAATGATGTCGTTTCCTCTAAGCGTTTCTATTATCTGCTTCAGTATCCAAAGGTGTTTCCTAGAAGACTCCCCCAAGCACACAGGAAGTGATGGATTTAACTTTTCCAGCTCTATGGAAAGCCTGAAGCAAGGTCTCCGATTCCCTGATAAAGTTTTAAAATGTAAACTTTATTTATTTAGCAGCCGTATTGCCCGTAATGGCAGCATGCTAAAACACCCCCTCCTGCACTAACCTTCATACCTCCTGTATGAAAAGACATGGAAATGCCTGAACACCAGAAGAATTTTAATTTAGAGAGAAAGAAAAGAGTGCAGACCATGAGTCAAACTCAATTTTACATTCAAACTGCCAATATCATAGTACTGACTGCTGGCTGACTGCTGAATACCTGAGGTCTCCTGAAACTGTCAGCTTAATAAAATCAGGGCTTAAAACATCACTGTTTACTGATGTTTTCCTTTTAATTAGATTCAAAACTTCTATTTTATTACTATATATATATATATATATATATATATAACTATTATAATTTCAGAACTAGATATTTTCTTTTACTTTTGTGTTTCAGTATTTCTTTTCAAACTTTACTGTTTATATGTCACGTATTTATTGTCTTGTAAATGCAGTTTTAATGTTGTCTTCTGTCTTGTTATTAACGTATTTCTATGCCCCTGCAGAGCACTTCAAATTGCCTTGCGTCTGAGTAGTGCTATATAAATACACTTGCCTTGATGAGGAATTACATTTATGACTTATATCAGCATTAAGTGCAAAAGACAGGATCTGGTGTTTTACTGATTTTCAAGACTGGTGAAAAAGTTTTAGTTGCCTAAACTCCCTTATGACCTTTATCTTGGTGGGCAGCAGATCAGAAAGTACTCAGAGAGAAGTTTTTGATGCATGCAAGTTGTTTTGGAGCATGCTGATAAATGACCTGTTTTGTCTCTTTAGGTATGAGGACTCGCTTAAGCCTCACTGATGTTGTTATCAGTGGTAATGTCACCATAGCAACACACAAACTAAGCTGCTGTTCGTATGAACCATCTCTTAAATTCTTAAAAAGCTTCCTGAAGCAGATTCAGGTGAAAGTTCAGCAGAATAATTCAAGATTCATGTCAAAACTAAGATGTTTGGTCCGAGGTGGTTTCTAGTTAGCATTTTTTAAATCCATAGAGGTATAGATTCACCAGCTCAGAGGAACTGAAATGTTTCCAAAAACAACTTTGAAAGACGAATGTGTATGAAAGTCAAAGTAATCCGAACACTTGGAAGAAGTTGTATGTTTTCTCGGCATCCCCGGCATCCAATCAATTTCTCCAGCAATTCCTCTTCATCTTTGATTCTTTATTATTCTTATCCTTCACACGTGGCTCATCTGCCTTCCTCTTTGAAGTCGCTTTGCTGCTTTGTGGTTTTCATGCAATCGATCCTGAATCGAATCCGCGCAGATGTGTTTTGCTCTCACCACTCGGTCCAGCGAAAGGACTGGCACTGTTTCAGAGGAGACTTCAAATACACTGTCATTCCTCCAGACAGCCTGTATATACATAAATATTTAGATGGGCTAGCGTAACGTCTAACTGAATCTCATAACTTGTCCAAAAGCATGCGGGTGAGGATGAGGATAAATGTGACACAAGCCATAAAACTAACCACGGGAGTGTGGCCCACAAACAACTTGAACACAAACACTTCAGCACGAATCGCCAGAGATATATTTCAGCAAATTTGTCTGTTTCGTGAAATGCCAACTCCTTTCTTCAGCCATTGTTTATCAATTTTTATGGCTCATTTTGGTGCTCCCCAGGCTTCTCTTATGCCGAAAACAACCTCAATCAATTTCTGCTCCTCAGCCCGACACCCTGCGAATGAAACCTCACAGCAGCAAATCCCCCTCCAGCAACACAAGACCACCTGACAGCTTGTATTACAGCGAGATTGTGCCAGCCACTTCTCGGACATGGCATTTGAAGGAATAAGCAGTTGATTATCACTCGTGAAAATGCTTTTCTTTCAGCTTTCTTATCAGCGCGGGGGATGACCTTCAGAGCAGACTGGAGGGAGGGGGGGGGCCATCAGAATAAATTACAGGCTGCTGCCCTTGTCAAAGAAGTCCTGCTGGTGGTTGTGACAGGGGTGTGTGTGATTCTCCCCCGATCTCTCACGGCACCGAAAGCTACAGTTATTACTATATGCTAGGTAGGCACGTAGATGTAAATTAGGCAGAATAAAAAGTATAGATTAAGTCATAAAAGAGCTCAATGTATAATCAGAAAATGAGACAGGAATCTACGCTCTGACATATCACTGTAGAGGATTAACAAAGGCAGAGTAAACAGGAAAAAAAAGGTGATTTCTCCACCTGCTCCAGCCCTCTGACACGCCGGTTCACAGTCTATCATCGAATGATTAGAGGAGCCAAGGCTCCCACAGAGCCCATCTCTGAACTTCCCAACCTTTCCTTTCATAATTCACCCGCATCTCACTCAATGTCTGTCACATCCACAGCTCACAATCACATCGATTCTCCGGGAAATCATTTTTTTTTCTCTCTCTGTCTGCATCTCTCAGGCTGCTCCTGATCTCAGGAGCAGATGACCACATTTTAAAGAGCAATAACTAACAGTTTTACTGGCCCCAGGACGCTAAATGACCGCCATCCATCTGCAAACGGGGGGAGGCGCTTGACAGTGTTGTTGATCAATATCAATGACTCGAGGATCAGATCGCCAGGTGCTGACATTTCTCACTTTCCACACGTTGTGCTCCATTTTGGAAACTAATCCCATTTTTCACTTGTTCTGCGAGGGGAGCACAGTGTTGCAAGGAAGGAGCTGGCAGGACGAGATGTTTCAGTTACTGAGGCTGAAGAAGCCAAAAGTAGCATTTTGATATTGAAATCACGATTTGTTATTTGCATCCGATATACCTGTTGGATTTCAAAGAGGCACACATCAGTCAAGCCAATAGAAAAAGAGCTGAGGTACCTGGATTCCACTTATACATGTTCCTGTGTGTGTTTCCCTCCTGTTTGTCTGCGCCTCCCTGATTGGTTACACCTGTCCCTCATTATCGTCCCTATCTCTGGTGCATCCAGTGTGTGTGTGTGTGTGTGTGTATGTGTGTGTGTGTGTGTGTGTGATCCCCTCACTCAGTGCCAGTTTGTCTTTGTTCCCTGTGTTTTTGGATCTCTGCTTTGTCTGCTTGGACGGTTGGGTCTTCTCTGTTCCCTGTTGAATTTGTTTGCCTGTTTGGACTTTATCTGGTTTTGACCCCTCACCATCTTGCAGGGATGTTTGTGCAAATCAACAGCTCTGCCTCCGGTGTCCGCATTTGGATCCAGTCTCTTGTTTTCCCACCTGACATTTTAAATGCTGTTATTGCTGAAATCTGACCATAAACAGAACTGAAAGGCTACACTGATAGACTGGACACAAGAATTAATAATAACTGGAATAGTTGTTGAAACTAAGGGACACAGTTTTTGGCAAATTCTTCTCAAAGTTAACTGTGGTGTTGTAATTTGGTTTAACACATAAAATGTGACAGAGGTAGTCGGGGATAACTCCAGAGATGTGTCAGCAAGTCTTAAAGGTTAATAGTACTGCAAAATACCATCAGCTGGTTGGATAAAGGGCTACTAAGATTCAAAATTACAGTGCTGTTATTTTCAAATAGAGTCTCTCTGCCTCCTCAATACTGAGATATTCAGGAACTACTTATGAACCGTTTGTTAATTATTCGGGTGATGCTGATTCGTTCCTCACTTGTTCCTTAGCAACTTCTAAAAAACGTGTGCATTGTATTTTAAATCATCCCAGCACTAATATCATAAGCCCTTTTATAAAAGATTTATCACTCAAACCCAATGTAAGATTACAGTTTGTTAGTGGTAGAGCCAGAGAGTATTTCAGCATGTGCAACAGGACAAAAAAGTTACATATTTTTCATTAGAGACAACACAAGAAACTAATCTAAAAGTCTGGGTGCCAAGAAGATGGAGGTGAAAAGGGAGGAACGGCACATTTGATGTTTAATATTTAAGAATAAATGGCATCCACATTCCGAACATGTTCTGCCAACAAGTGGTGAAGTGAGATCCCAACTGAAAAATGGACTGTTTGTTATTTCTCCACTCACAGAGAGAGCACAATCTCAGGTGTATGACTCCATCCAGGAAATTGAACAACCCCGCAGTGAAAGAAGCAGAGACGTCCCCGTGTGTCCTTATGTGCTCGGAAAGATCGGCGAGAGTGACTGATTTATTGATTCTTGTCTCCTCCGCGAAAGTTTTGATTAATTCCCGTCGAGGTAATTCAACTCCTGATCCACATTAATTCAACACGTCGACCAATAAAGGAAAAGTCATTGTTTTGTCTACACTTTAATCAGTGTTAATTAGTAAAAAGGCACCATAACCCTCACTCACCACTGCATTTTCACCCAGATAGGTCATTAAAATGAATGACTTGAATGTAAACACATAGTCTTTGTAATAACTTATTGCTCACAGAGATGCTCTCAGAATACTAGTGTATTAAACAAGCATAGTGACAACACAAACACTTCATCAAGTGGTTTACAAATTTCTTGACGGTATTTTAGCTTGGTATGTTAAAAAGTAAAACAACATGACCAAAACTAAATTAACTAATCTAACATTTTCCCTATGAGGGGAGCATATAAGTCAAAACATTTAAAGCTGCTCTGTTTAATATTTTTATGTCAGACAGTGAGTCCAAAGTCGCGAAACCCAACACCGGACTAGAGACTGACAAAGTTAGCGCCTAGCTTGTGAACATTGTGAATCATTTAGCGGCTAAAAAAACTGATATTTCCCTCAAGAGTTAACGGAGATCAAAAAAAGAACTGAAAGCGATGACTGACTTGATAACATACCAGCATGTTTGTAAAGCTGGGCGGAAGGATCCAGACTGGGATATCAGAATACCAATATTACTGGGTTCCTTCATTAATATAGTTTTCACAGCTTCATGTGCACTGTGATCCCTATCTGATGCACACACCATGTCAAGATCAATACATGCACCCGTAATTCAAAATTTCTATAGGCCTGTAATTCATCTCACACCCTACTGACAGCCATTCAACACTTTGAGTCATTCCCCTGCCTGTCTTTTCACGCAATATCTATAACTACTGCGAGGACGAGAAGCATGAGAATTAATTACTTAATTATTAACAATTTAAGATCAAGGGCCTCACTGGCTGTTTCCCATATTAAGCTACAAGTCTTTCTGAGGGAGCGAACTGTGACAGTGCTGAAGACCCACGTCAACCAAGCCTCAATTTACTATTCATGCACAGATATTTGAGCTTAAATGAAAGTCTTTAGGTATGCCTTTTTTGTAGAAATAGGCATTTTGGGGGTAAAACTGCGACAGTGCATGGGCTTTGATGCAATGAGCCACTGTTAATTGGCCATAAATGTAGTTATGATTGATAGTCTTTAGGAGATGGAGACAAGCTCTTAAGCTTGTACTAACAGGCTTCCTGCTGCTTTATTGCAGCACATCAATAACCCTGCAGTATCTCCAGCTATCTGCACTCACACTGTTGCTCTGCTTGTCCCCTTTCTTTCACTCATCAGATAGGGCCCTCCCAGGGCACCCTCTGTGAACAAGTTAGGCGCCTGTTTTGGGCTCCATCCTTTATGAGCAGTTATCAATCTGGGCTAGCTTCTTGCAGCATACTTGTGATGAATGCACACAAAGAAAGCTGCAGAGAACACGAAACGCTCCTTTTTCATGAGTACAATATATCAAGTCTTTGCAGGGGGAAGAGACCGTCATGAATGGTCGGTATAATTATTCATTTTGAGCATTTTCCATTTGAATCATCCAGTGCCAACTGTTGACCTAATGTGCAGACCAATGAATAACAAATAGGCATTTAAAAAAAAAAATGTTTTCCATGTTGTAGACACCTTTCCCAAGTAAGCTTCGCAAACTCTGCATTTTCATGAAGATTAAATAATAAATGGTGAGCTGTTTATTTATGCTTGCCAGAGGGACAAGAAACTAGATCTTGGTTGGTCGCTAAAAGTCGTTTTCAAGGGTTCTTTTAACTCTGCGCATTTCTGACTTTCACTTTTGAATAATATATAGAGATCTATTCTTGGATAGTGAGAGTTGCACCTTCTTTTCCTCCTACGACTGACAACCCTGTGTGACCAAAACATGGAAATATGAAGTATGGGGTGATGTATGATGTGAAAACGAGTGTTAAAGCGTAGACTAATATATCCCAAATACCAAAGAGATCCAGTTGTAAACACAAATCTCAGGAACGTACATATTTGAAGGTAATGATGAGCCTATAACTTTCTGAGCACCAGCCTTTGCAGATTCTCTGCAGCAACTGAGTGCAGAGTTTCTTTAAACATGGGTGCTTTCATAACCTTAAACCTCCCTCAGAAGAGCCTGACAAAGCAACGCAGCCTATATCTTAAGTTTTCTGTATTTACCTCGTGCAGGACATGCATCTTAACACACAAATTCAAGCCTTAAGCAGTATTATATGATGTGTTTGTGGAAAATGTTTGTGTGTGTGTGTGTGGGGGGGGGGGGGGGGGGGCTAGCAAGAATGCTCAATGCTCATGTGTGCTGGTGCCAGCGTGAAAAAGCGGCTTAAAAAAATGATCCAAGAAGATCTAAAAACAAATAGCTGCAAAGGTAGCAGGCCTAGCATGACAAGTGTAGATAAGCGATTATGTGTTGGTTTCAGTGGAGCAGGTGATTCCTCAGCCCCGCAGGCAGGGGGTGAGGCATTTCAGCAGCATGGAGAGACGGCAGAAACATCAAAAAGTCAGCGAGCTGGGAGCTCCGGCTACGCCTTGCAAGATCAATGATTGGGGTTACATCTACAGCTGTTCTCACAGGAGGTTTTGTTGCGAGAAGTGTGAAAAATGAATCACTCCACTGATGTGGTGTGTTCATTATGTCCACTTTTGATGTGAAAAAAACACAAAACTCATTGGTAAACATGAGACGAGCCTGGAGGAGATAAGAGGAGGTCACTGAGAATGCAGGTAAACAAAAGTTTGAAAATGAAACAGCATATTAATTACACTGTGGCCGTTTCCATGTGATCTGTGAATCCGAGTAGTAATGTCAAAAAATAATTGTAGTTGAACGAACTCTGGTTGTTCGCACGAAGACAAAGTGTTTTTTCAGTGGCTAAGTATGTCCTGTTGATTAAGCTACAAATCTGCTGTCAGCATGACAGAACATCCTGCGTCCTCCCACTGCGACACAACTTAAAGCTCACATGAGTAATTTGTCCATCTGGGAGCCGTCTATTTAGCATAACTGACTCATCTATCTGGGCATGAAGCACGGGGACGGGCTAAGATTGCCACCAACACACAATTCAGCTTAGTTCACATTTTCTGGGTGATTTTACACCAAATAAATTCACAGAGAGCTTGTGTTTCTCACAAGTTCACCGCTACATTAAACTGTCTGTGGAGATGCCACCCCCTGATATATGAATAACTGATCCATCTCAGGACGAAAATAAGATGTATGGTACTCAGTTGGTTTCCATATGGCAGCAATGCTGGATAATTACTCCGTAATTACCTTGAATGTTTGCACTCTGGACCATTTGCCTCACCAGCTGTCATTGCTGAGGCATCTGCTGGATATCGCGGCGTGCAGTGGCTCACACCTTGGTCCCCCTTTGACCACCCAGAGCCTCATGCTCATTAACTAACACATAAAAAGTACAGGCAGCAGTGCTTCCACTTCCCCTTCTAGCTTATTTGTTCCTTTACCCACCGGTCCTCTCAATAAATGCCATATCTTCATGACTTAATAGGATCTTCAGCCGCATTGCATCGCTGTGAGTTCATCCTTAATAAACAGAGGCGGATGCTTCTTCGCCGCCCGCTTGAGCCAAGGTCCCTCTGCCAATCAGCCAACACTAGGAATACCATAACTGAACTCTAATGAGGAAATTATTTGATATTGATATACTGCCTTATTTTGCCTCACAAGGACACTTGGGGGAGATTTAAAAGAAATGAAGACAAACACATCAATATTTTCCACGCAAACACCATAATGTCACACATCTCTTGCATTCCAGACAACAACAACAACAACAACAACAACAAATGCATCCAAAGCACCTGCAGAAATCTTTCTTTCCCAGCTACAGTCAGCATCTTTTCACCTTGAGGCGTCTTTTTAGTTCCTCCCTCTCAGTTGGTCAAGGTCCCGCCTTAAAGCTTGTCGCTCTGCTTGACGAGCTGTCTCCTATGAATGCATCTAGCCTGAGGCTGAGTAAAGTGCCATCAATAAAGACACCACAGGTACCGTCAGTGACACTGATGATCCACAGTACGTGAAGCAATTCTGATTGTGCTCCAATTCCCACAGAGAGCCCCCTAAAACTTGTCTAGGAAACTGTTGATTTATGCCTTTACAGAACCACACATATACAGTTTAGAAATTGTTTGTTTTAAGTTCTAAATGTTGCATATTCACATTTAAATTATATGTTCAGCATTGTCTGACAAGCAGAGAAATACAAACTGCTTTTGTTGCTTTTGACTGTGTCATAGCTACTGGATGATCTCAGAGGCCTCACCGGCTCACATCTGACAAGCATATCTGATTCGCATTTTGAAGACAGTGCAGTGGTCCAGGGACAGGTGTAATCTGTTTGGATTTCTTGGGTTGCTGTCAAGAAGGCAGCTGCATTTTCACCTAAGTCAGTTTTTCACTTGTCAGATAAGCCATGCATTAATTTCTCTGAGCGACGCAGCTTTAGCTGTCTTTGAAATGTGCAAGTGAGCAATTTGCCGATCTGATGGTCTGGTGTTAAATGAAATTAACCTCCATAATCTCTCACAAAGATTCTGCTCCTGTTCTTCTTCTTTACACATAATTATTTGTAGAAAAGCTAGTTCAGTACATACTTTACCTGCCTTTTATCAAACTACAGGTGTTTTTTTCCTATAAAACATTGAGAGCAAACTGACTGATAGCCCTTGTTTTTTTTTTCCTCTGATCAATAATTCATCCGCAGAGCAGTTTCTACATGTTCATAATCTTGTACCAGAAAGATATAACAATGTGTATCATCCTACATAATGATGCTAAATTATCCCCTGCTTCTGAATAATATTTTGGTCAATAACTCGCTCACATCCCAGCTGTGCAGACATGCCTGTCAAACTGGCGGCTGCATGTTTTGGGGTTGAAATCTTATCAACAAATCAGTGGGAATCAAATGACATTCCGCTTTTCCACGATGTCTCAGAGAGCTGACGCACTGCAAACAACATTTAAGCAGAGGAACTGTTTCATATTTGTTGTATTGGTCCTCAATTTGTGAGACTTTACATATTTATACAGTATGTGACTGTGCACAGCTAATCGCTCAGACTGGGAGTCAGATTGCCAATCACATCACTTGTTATTATATCCAACACGTTGTTGTAGGAAGCAGTCAATGTGCCACAGCATGGGCAGGGCGCTGCTAAAAAATGCAGACAATCTCCTCACTGTGCTCCCAATGAAGCAGAGGAGATGTGCAGAACAATATCATTTGATTTCCCCACTGTGCAGCTTGCAGGCATGCCAGCCTGATTCTCCACAGTCCCCGAGGATCAACACTCCGGGGCTCCGCCAACCATCAGACTCCATGTGAAGTTGTTATCTGCCATTTGAGAACTTGGAAAGTTTTGAAAAAATGTCGATGCTTTTTGGTGTTATAGGTTGGCTTAAAGGCTAAAGGAGTTATTTCAGTTTCCTGCAATTTGTAGATGAGAAGACTGACACCAATCTCATGACTCTCCACAAAATATGAATCTGGAATTAGCTTAGCTTAGCATGAAAACCAGAACCACAGACTGACAGCTCACCTTCTTCTGTCCAAAATTCAAAAGTACCCCTACCAGTATGCTCATCAACTGGACAACTATGTATGAGACAACCTAAACCTAAAATAATCTATAATAATTTAATCAATATGGCAGTTTTGGCAAAATACATAGGGAATATATCCAACTCTTTGGTGGGACAATCCAGGCAGCTATGCCCAAATAATGCAGTAGAAGGAATAGGCAAGGTCACTGATGCTGTAAGAAATCATTTTGAAATGTTAACAGAGCTTCATGCCGCTGTGTGCGAAAAGAAAATTAGAAAAATAATAGGTTAAAAAAGGCAGTATGTACCCAATGGCTCTGTTGAAAATACAAATATATAAGCCTCAAAGTACCCAGTGGCCCTAAAAGAAAACAGTGCTAGTTGGACATTTATTTCACTACCACTCCCTTTACTTTTCTTGGCTTCATACGTGACCCCACACAGTGTTTTTGGCATCTGGAAATTAGAGGATTAATGGCTGCATGTATGAAAGTGAGGGTTATTCTGCAAAGCAGAGGTCAAAGTAAATTACAAATAGCATGCCAAACGAAAGTGAGGCTTTAATGAGAGAAATTGTGAGCCACACCTGAACTGAGACTGTGAAAGCAGATGAAAGGTAATTATAGATCATTAGAAAAAAAAAGTGCTTTTGGAGCAGAACTCTGACATTCGCTTTCGGGGGGGAAATTAGATTTCAGGGGATCAGCGTGACCTGGTCTTTAAATGGCTGCTATAGTTTCACTTCTCTGGAGAAACCACTGCCTCTTACCAGTCGTGTGAGTCCCTTCTAAGTCTTGATTGGCCCTCAAACCTCTTCAGTTCTGCAGCAATTAATTCTCCACTAAAACATTTTAGAAGTTTGCTTTGCTTCTCATTAGGAATTCATGACCTGCTAATCATTGGAGCAATAATTTCGACTGTGGAAAAGGAAACTACTCACCCTTCTCTGTAAGAAGCATCAATTCATACAGCAGATATCTACGGACCGCACAGGAAGCTAAATAACCGCTTCCTGACAACTTAACCACAAGTGTTTTTTAAAATACTCCATTCTGGTTGCATTTATCACGAACAAATGCCGCGATGCTCATGTCAGATTGCACTGGCTCATTTATCCATTTGATTGGATTAAAACAAGATGTGTCACCTGATTACAAAAAGGAAAATTAGGCTGCGAGTTCTCATTCTTCTGCAGAGCGACCGGCACGCAACAGTGAAGCAGCAACAGTACAGGCGGCATGCCTCAAAGGAAGGAAAAAAGAGACTTCTTTAGGATGCTACAAAAATATCAACCCATTTTAAAGAGTAACATTGAGCATATGGGAGATTCTTGGATAGCAGTCGAAACATAAACTAGTCTTTTATCTCCCCTCTTTGGAGGGCCTTGCTTGGAAGCTGCAGCATCAGCAAGAAACTGCACAGTAAAAAGGGGACATAAAACAAATCCAAGTCTATTAAGTCAGCCGGCAGCCTGCTGAAAAAGTAAAAAAAATATCAAGTCGATGCAGTGTTTAAATATTGGAAATCACATAGTGTAGAATCTGTAGGGACAGCCTGTTTTTTTAAGTATCAAATGCATTTAAAAAACATGATGAAAGAAACCTGATCAGAAAAAAAACAGGCTGACAAACTGGCATCATGCCTTTTATAAGCTCCTTTGATAATCACCATGACCTGGTTTTCACTGCTGTTCTGGTGTTGTGTGTTGAGCATTATTGTCGGCGTACATCTCAGCGTCCCATGCGTCATGTCCGACGTCTTTTATATTCCACCTGCGTGCTTTGTGGAAAGCGCACCTCAAAAAAAAGCTTGTCAGTGACGGCGGATTGCTCCGACCTATAATACCAACCTGTCCACCATCAGCATCAGTCTTGAATACATTGTCAGTCAGCGCAGGAAATTATCTCCCCTATAGATGCCATTTTTCTGCACAACAATAAAAGCATCTGACATTTACTGTATTTTTTCAAAATCTACGCATGCTATGTTTGCTTTAGAATAAACCTTTTTATATTTTCTATTTCGATTTTCTATTGTGGTTATACCATCATCCAAGTGTCAAGCATGCTGCCTGGCCTCTCAGGCCTCTATCGTCCCTGTGGACCTGCACATAAAACCTTACTAATTTCCACTATGTTCAGTACGTGTTGACTTCATCAGTATTGCTCGATTTAGTGTTCCATCGTCTTTTGTTCATTGTTCAGGTTTTCCCTTCTTCAGCAAAAATGCTCTCTAGACGCAGGTGGTGGAGACCAAAACTGTGGTTTGAAATACGGGGGGAGATTTAGAATTTTGGCACCCACCTTATGTCTACTGGGGACAACAATATTTTAAAACTGGTCCAGTATTGAACCAATTTGTTAGCCAGGCATTAGGCAATGCAATTCAATTTACAATATAGGGCGAGTGCATCCCATTAGACACAAGTGTATTACAGAGACTTGAATGAAGTTGATTATATCCTGACCTAAGTGTCTGAAAAATTACATTTCATCATCAGAATGTTTGGGCCATATCTGGCATTTAATAAATGTACCCATTATTTCCTTTGCTGTCTATCTAGTAAAAACAATCAGCCATAAGCCTCAGATATAATTGCTCTTTGATCACGTGCTCACGTAGACAGCCCGTTTTGTTGAGGATGTAACTGTCAGTATACTTGCCAATGTACCACGCACACCACTAGAGGATAAACAAGAGAAATCACACTGTGTAGAACTTCTGATTTTGCATCCATGTTAGCAGAAGAAAAACATGGCGACAGACCACAGCAGGAAAAGAGACAGCGGCACCACTGTAGTTGATATGTAAAGTCTCTTAATTAAGCACATCGTTACAGTGGCAGGTATGTTCGTCTTGTTCCGCAAGTGTGAGAAACTAATGATGAAAAACAACGACACTAATTTCAAATGAGCCACAGTCAGCTCAGTGGAGCAGCTGAAGAGCGCGAAGCAGAGGGAGTATTTGACTTGTGTTTTTTGTCACATGTACACATACACAACTCCAAATCAATGTTCAAGTTTCTCTGCATTTGCTAGATGTATAAAAAAAAGCTGTTATGTTATGATATTGTATCAATGGCATGTTTACATGGTGGTTCTGTTGCTCCCAGTTACAATGAATGAACTACGTGTGTTTCAGAGTGTATTATTATTAGACATATATTATTTTGGACTAATATTTATTATGCATGAATGTATTTACAGCCTTTTAATCTTTTAGCCTGTGGAAGCGCTCATTTGAATCACTCCACAGTTTGGTAATCTGTTATTACATTTTACAAGCTTGTCAGATGTTATATATGTAAAATCCTATAGTTCAAGTTCAAAGAGATACAATGTGTCACTCTGAAATATATGCAGAGAAGACTTATATAGAGACATGAATTGGAAATAACCATGTGAAGTTCAAGCATGTTCAAACTCTACTTCAGCACAGTGCTTAAAATATGTACTTTGTTACTGCCCACCTCGGAAAAATTATAATGTGGTTGCTATGGGAAAATCTTTTTATATCCAGTTTTTTTAATGTTATTTTACCAGGAGCATTTTTTTATACCCATAGTTCAAATTTCAGGCATGCTGTCTGGTCTCTGAGGGGCTCTTTTACCCGGAGGCCCTGCACACATCCCCTGCTAATTTCCTGAAGTGTTAATCAAGGTGAGAAACTCGGCTGAAAAACCAACCAGCCACCAGGCAGAAAGATCCCAGCCAAACACCTCTGAGTCACGGCGCCATCCCTTTCTTTCCTTCCTCTCCACAGATTCGCTCTCCTCCCCCTCTTGCCCTCCTCCCTCCATCCCTCTGTCGTGTGAGAGGCATGCTCCTCTGATCTCCCGCCTGCGATACGAGGCCCTGGGCACTCTTGGCCATATCAGTCCCCCGGGGCCTCCATACTGTCAAACCCTCACTGGGCCATCCTGCCTCTTATCCTCCTTCAACCCGTCGCCACTCAACAATGCTCATTTGAAGGAAGTTCATTCATTATGTAACGCTGTCTTTAATTATTTATCCTCCGCTGAGCTTCCATTAACATTCAGGGAGCTCATCCGTTGCCACCGTGTTCAGCAGTGGTGATCCGCGTGTTTGTCACCTTAAACGCTAATACTTGTCACGCTGTATGTCGTACAGCTCCCTGCAGACCAGATACAAGACTCACAATTCATGCAAAGTGTTAAATCTTGTTGCCTTTTTTTTCCCTTTCCTCTCTAATGGCTGGGAAGTGGGTGTACGTGTGCCACTGTGTGTGTGTGTGTGTGTGTTTAAGTGTGGGTATTTTAAGGGCAAATGCAGCTTAAATAGATGTGAGCATTTTTATAATAATCATTAACCCTTGTGTATTAATTACTTGTGGATTTAAAAAGGCCTCAGTACACTCTTAAAGTGGCCGTTCGGTTACACTTGCTATCTGTCCCGGTCTTGCTTGAAGCATTCAGCTCACCGAGCCAACACTCTGTTTATAGGACGTGACCTTAGCTTTCTCTTCAGACTGCTGTCTGCTCGTAATTTTTTGTGTCAGAGAGACTTGTGCCAAGCGATGTGGTTGAGTGTTGGATTCCCTCCAAGAAGTGTCCCTTTATTGATTTGAGTCTTTTATTGCACCATCAGTAGGCATTAGAGTTTTTATATTTTTATTATACTTCTTCATTAAATGGCTCCATGGGAGAGATGCTGTGGTTAACTAAAACCATTCAGCGGTGTTTACAGTTGAATCAAAAACGATATTGCTTCTTGTGTTAAACTATGGCCAAGACCCTGAAATATTCATCTGCGTGGACTTGGATCCATTGTACTGTTTGTTTATCGTTTGAATTATTTAAAGAGCACTGTATGACCTAATTAAGTCTGATCACTGTTTACTTTGCGCTTACAAATCTAACACTGTCGAAGGCTCTTACTGAAGTATGTGGGAGATTTGAGAAAGGTTTCTCATTTTTAGTACAATGATTAAAGAATTGATCACAAAAAATGTTAAAAGACAGGAACTTTAGACAGACCAGAGGGCTTGAGTGTGAAGTTTAGAGGAGCCTGTTTGATATCGCAGATTAAAGACATGGTTGATGACTAAGGGAGAACTTTCAAGTGGTTGCCAAGTTTGTGCTTATTTGTTTTCAGCTTCAGCTGAATCTCTGGATAACACCAATGCTGGGTTTTTTTCATCGTTTCATTGGCATTTTAATAAACTGCCTCCTCATTTCTTTTGATTGTCATGGCTCCTCGGTCTGTTGTTGCTTTTATGTAAAAAGCTTTTTCTCTTTTTTTTTTACACCTTTTTGTCATTAATGTAAATTGTTGTTTCTTTCATCATTTGGCCCCTGTTTTGATTTCTTTTCTTCTCTCTCTCTGCAAAGTCTTTGAACCTACGCACCTGAGACATTCGCCTTGGAAAAATAAGCAGCGATATCTTCATCGCCGCGTGTTTTAAAGTTACCATGGTATGTGTAAAATTGTGACATTCACGTTGCAAAATGAGTGGCTCTTGTAACAGGAGAAAAGAAGACGCTTTTCTCAACTGAGATCAGACTCAATGTCATTTACAAAAAGGGACATGAAGAAGCTGAACTGATGGAAGGTGAATGAGACAATTAAGAACAAATAAATAAATTCTTTATGTAGGAAATATTTTGCAAATGTTATCAACTAGCTTGTAACGTCAGTGTCGTAATTTATACGATTAACTGTTGTCATATCGTAATTGCTCTAAAATGAGTGTCTTGTACTCATAGTAATGGTTTGATAGCATTTAAACCAACAATTTCTAAGGATACAGTTTATTTATGTCCCTGTGACTAAAAGAAAAGAGTGATTCAGAGTCATGTTTCCTCTCACATCCCTCAATGGGGTCAAGAATCTAGAGGATTCCTGCAGCCGAGGAAATCGCCAAGCCAGTGCAGGGAGCTCGTCATTGCTGGTGTTTAAGCCTGAAGAACAGAAAGGTCAGATGACAAGCTGTGAATGTGACTTTTGTCTTTGTAAAGTTGGTAATGGAAAAGTTGGGATTACGTTCTACTATGGAAAGAGGTCAGGTGAGCAGTACAGTACCTGAGCCAGAGTGAAAGCTACAATGTCAGAGAAGATCAAGCCCTTCCCTGTCAAGGCCTCTGGCCCAGAATACCACAGAGTGGGCCTGTCACAGGGTTACACAGCGTAGGCAGGAGGTGCTTTCAAATGCATACCCAGGGACCAACCCAGGTCAACAGTTTGAGCTTCCAGCTCTTCACTTTCAGGAGGGATCCAAAGAACCTTGAAGTGCTAAAAGCGAACAACAGCGTTTGCTTCCATGTCCTCGGGCAGGAGAAGCATTGGAATGACATATGGAGTCTGACGGCAGCCTTAAACTGTCTGTTGGCTCGGGACATCCTGCAGAGCACAAGAACCCACCTGGGGCTAAAGCAAAGGGTTTGACATGTTGCTGGCCCTGCTGCAATATTGATGCCCAGTGCAATGTGTGAAAAGCCTCTCTGAACTGCCCATTGTGGTGAATATAAGCAGGACTGACCTTCATCGTTTTGGGGGCTCTCGGGGAGATATAGCTTTGGGGTTCTGCTACATCCTAATGAACCATGGACAGTTAGATCACCTGTAAATGCCACTTTTATTGTATATGGTGTAAATACATTTACAATGGGGAGTGGCTGTTGTGTTTCCAGTAGCTAACTGTGATCTAATTTAACAATAAAGCCAGATGGCATCAGCTCAGAGCCTTTAATGACATTTTGAATTTGGCCCTGTGAATGTGTATGGGAAGTCACTGCTCTCCAAGGCTGAGAGCTATGGAATGATCTGCAGTGAAGTAAGAAATGGGTTTTTTTTCTAATCATCCTGATAGTGTTGAGAAATTACAATAAAACTTGGATGAAAACAAGTCCAGTTTCATTTTTTATGAGGCATTTTAACAGAATTTTACATTAGACGCACAAACTCTGCCTGAGCTTCTTATACTTCTGCATTTGTGAAACAGTCTTCCCAAGAAAAATGAGCTTTTGCCAGTACTTTTTTTTTTTTTCAAATTTCAACCATTGACATATATGTTTATATATGTTATGCCAGTAACCACTTTCTGATGTCTACAGGAATTATAAATGTTGTCCAGAAAGAGTAAGTTGTTATCCCTCTGGGTTACTGTGGCAAATGCTGTTGTCCTGAAGATACAGCCGTGATATCAGAAAACACTTCAGTGTGTCATTATCAATGGCAATTACAAAAAAATATATATATTAACGTATAACATATTTTTTCTTCGTAAAGGTTCCATAGGACAAAATGCTGCAGAAACCACTCCTATACTCGTAATAAAGGATTTGTTCCAAAATTATGTATATGAGAAGTTTGCGCTGGTGGATTAGTGTATTTTTTTTAATTAACTTTTCACTTAAAGTGTCGCAGAGGTGTGGCAGACTTATTCATAGCTCTAGCAAAAGATCTGTGTACATCCCTGACATACAGCTTGAAGCCATTTGAAAAATGAACACCTTCGTTCCTTCAGTAAAAACCCTACAAAGAGCTCCAGCCCGAAGACCACGTCACAACTGTTGCACTATGTGACGTGAGGAGTAATTGGGGCAGTGGCTATAAGAAGAGATAACCTTACACATAAAAACAGGTGTCCTCAAAGCTCCCTCCATGATGTGAGGAAGACTTCTGAAAGCGCTGACTCCCTCAGTCAGCTCAGGCACTTAACTGCCGAGGTCACACCTTCATATCAGAACAAAGATGTCTGACAGCCGGTGCCAAAAGTAAAATGGATTGTGAGACCCAGCTTTGACTCAGCTTTGTCTATAATCGCTCATGAGTACCTTTATGCCACGGGCCATCATCACAGGGGGAATGCAAACTTTCAGATGACAAGGATGGATTTGATATATAAGGGGAAGAACTGAATGTTAAATTTGACGACCTGTCCCATCTATCAATTCAAGATAGGCATATGCACTTTAACGATAGCCCCTCTTTCCTTTTCCTCCCTTATGAAATACACCTCCATTTTCTTGATGTGTATGAGTTATATGTGGAGGTGACTTTTTGGTGCAGAGAAGTGAGGGAAGACTTTTTTTTTTTTTTTTTACTAGAAAATTGGGCAGCAGTTAAGAAACTCTATCCCTTTGATATAAGCCCAGGATAGACAGCTCTGAAGTAAAGTAAGCTGCAAAGTATGGTAACTCTCGCAAGCAGCCACAGAGTGCCAGAGAGAGAGAGGAGTTTGCTGAGGTCATTGTTAAACCCTGTAGTATAGGCTTCACAACAATAGATTCAGTGGAGGGAAAAAAACACTTTACAGGTCCAACACTTACACAAACTGAGCACACAGGGGAGAACTCTTGTTGCGCTTTCAAGTGCTAAAGATTTCCCAGATCCCCATTTTCTGGACAGATGTGCTCAAAATGCTGTTATGCCGTCTTGCACAAATGGTGCCCGCCATGCTGTCTGCTCTACTTTCATTACAGTTTACAAAATTATTCAAAGCAGCATCAGCTGTCCTATAAACCGTGTTTCCGCTTTGCGCCCTTTCAACCCCAGCACTCATCGCTGTAAACATGGCTTATTAAGGAGAGGATGCTGTTATATTTTAAGGATTCACGCAAACAGCCGTCTCCTGCATATTACGTGTTTTGGCGGGTGAAGTCTTAATCTACAGAGCCACATTGTTGCAGAGTGAGCAGCCTGTGTGTTGGCAGCGACTTGATGTCAGTCAGTGTGAATTCTGCTGACTTTGTTCTCCTGGTGGGCATCACAGGAAGCAGGAGTGCGAGAAGATAGAGACCTCAGAACCTTGAGCGAGCAGCCAGCCATACAAAATAGGGAAGCGCATCCTGCAGGACCTTGAGGGAAAGCCCCGATAAGAATTTTGTCTTATCAGAAATCCCACAACTGAATAATTCATAGGCGGCAATTATATTCTATCTCTTATTTGATTCACAGTAGAATGTGGGCGTGAAAACAGTTCTTTGAAGTTTGGAAATGTTGGCCGTTGGCTCAGGAAACAAGTTAACAAAAACATTTTTTTGCATTAGCATTGGATGCTAGTGTAGCTTCCTGCTTTGATTACAAATGACAGCTCAGTCCCATTGTCTCATAATCATTCAGGACACAAGTGTTTTTTCCCCCTGAAACAAGCAGATAATACACAGTGACAGCCACTTAGAGAGAGATGTGATTTATCATTTGTCTCGCATTAAAAATCTTCTGCTATGGAAGCAGTTTTGGACTATGTGGTTAGATTTTAAAAGTGCTTTCAAGTAAACAATGACAAAACAACCATCAGTGAGACTTATAGGATCTAGTTTTTGCTTCTATTATGTTTAAGTAATGAAAAGTGCAGCATAATACTAAAAGACCCAGGGAATCTTGGGTCAGTAAACACATTCTTCGCAGTTTGTCTGAAAGACAAAAGAAGAGCAACTTCTGTTTGTCTGTTCATAGGCTGCTCCCTTTTGTTTTATTACAGCCCTGATATGGTATAAACATTGTAAACAGTGAGGTTGTTATCAGTGCAATATTATTACATTTTATACTAATACACTGTTGCCCATAAAGTTGGAATAATTTTGTTTTCAGACACATTCCTCTTTTTATTCCTATTTATACACATCAGTAATCACTTTTGACCAGGTGCAATGATGAGTTTTAAGAAGATGTACACTTTATCTATCAAGAATAAATCACATTGTCACAATCATTTCATGAGAAGAGTAAAAAAAATATTTTATTCCAACTGTATGGGCAACAGTGTACATTAAATGTCTGTTACAGGGAGAAACACGCCATCCAAACATAGCATCATCTTGATTTCATGAAAGAAATATGGCTCTATTTTCTCCATATGTTTCCACCAGGCTGTTTATAATGCCTTTAGATAAAGAAGCAGTTCAGTTACACTGTTGCGTATTGGCTTTGAGCTTGTTGTTGTTCAGCACTGTAATCTTATGTGTTAGAAAGGATTATGTCGCCAGTGCCCCTGCAGTGTGTGCTTATATACTTGATACAATATCTGCCCTGTGGTGTTTCATAGTTCAGGCCTGGAAACGTTGTCATTTGCATCCTAGCTGTATTCAGCTGGTATTATCATTTAAAAGGTAGAGTAAGAGCCCTGCTAACATAAAACTGTCATACAGCACAAATGCAGCTTTTGATAGATGAAACAGTTCATTCTCAGCTCACAAGTCTCCCTGTGAGCTTGAAGGCATTCAAGATCAAAGGGGGTTTCATAGAAAGAGTTTCAGGTTAATTTCAACATAAACCACATTTGATATCAGAATCATTTTATTGCTCAGTAAAAACTGCCTTTCATTACGGAAGTGCGGCGAATTCAATTGACCAAAGTTTCTGTGAGTCCATAATGTCTGTGATGTGAGAAATGAATTTCACTTAGGCAAGCTTAACCTCCTCTTTTGACTTGACACTCTGGTGTTAACCTATGTTTCCAATGGAAGGTGATGGTGTTAAAACTGGCTATATTTGAAATATACTGAGCTTGAAAGTGCTGCATTAATTGACGGGGCATTATTACGCCGCATGCTCCATATTTTCCAGATTTACACAGCAATGCCTCATGAATGTAGTGGCAGGATGAGTGCATTCCCCTTTCTCTAGCCCTCCTCTCTTTCCTTTCTAAAGCAGAATGGATGACATGTAATACACATAGCACCCATTATAGTGTGAGCCTTTTATAGTCTGAGCCAGCATCTGTCCTCGTGACAGTCAGGCTATGGAGTGTGTGCAGAGCATATGATTGCACTCCTTAATATGCAGCTCCGATGCATTGAATTCTTGTGGGTGAGAAAACAAATGGAAACCCAAAGCACCTGCCTCACTTGGACAAGCAAAAACTCATGGTACAAATGCAAGATAACGTCACGTCCAGGCAGCTGGATGCCAAATACATCAAATCCGCATTACTGTAAGGATCACATGGTCAGATTCAGCCGTGCTGAAACTGTGGAAGCAAAGCAGATTTTGTTTGTCTCAGAGCAGGAAGTTTATATCTACAGCCCGAAGGTAGGAGCTCAAACTCTCTCTGCTGGGGGTCGTCACAGCAGTCCAATATGGCATCACGGACTGGAATGAGAAAAGGCTGGTGGTTTCAGATCGATTACTGTGTTGTGTAGGGGGAGTTATCCAATTGCTGAAAACTCCCCAAACAACCTCCTCAAATCACATCTAATAACAGTCCATTTGTATCGATCCCGCTGTATATAGAGTTTTTGCCACTGCTTTTGAAATTTGTGCACATCTGACTCCATGTTGACAACAAACATCTCCCAGAGAAGAAGGGCCCTAGATGGCACATGGCAAATTACACGGTCTGTTATACATGCAAGGCCATGTAAGAGGAAAAGATGAGCACGAGAATGAGTAAAGACGGACAAGGATGAGATTGCTTTGGTAAGCCTGTTACACACTCACATGCTATGTGTTCAGCAAGCCTGCATGGTCTGCTTATCTGTTACCATGATGTTTTGGTCGACTGAAACATTCTGAATTTATAACAAGCATCCAGCTTTATTGTAACACTTGCAAATATCAGAAGTTGTGTTCCTGAAAATACTGTCAACATTGTAACTAGCAGTCAGCTTTGCCCAGGAGTGTTCGTCTGACCTGCGCTGTGAGGTCTTCGTCTTTGTTTGTTTTGGGGGGGAATTGGAAAGATGACAGTTTTTAGGTAAATAGTTGTAAATATGGACTCACATAGAACAAATGGAATTTGCAGCTTTTGAATCATGAATTTATGTAAAAGCACTTCAAAAAATGGAAATGTTTTGTCACACTTAAATGTGGTTTAGAATCCCAATCAGTCTCTTGGGCTCCAGGAAGCAATGCAGACTAACTCCCCCTTGATTAACTTTCTGTGCACTGGGATCTCTTTGGGGTTCTTCAGTAATTTAATATTGCACTTCCATAGAGCTGGGATACTCACAAGAGACAGATTTTAAAGGGATGGTCAAAATCTGTGCAGCAGAGATTGAGATAATCAGCCTTTTGGGCTCCATTATAGATCAGAGGCCAAAAATCTGTTTCCTACATTGACAACATCACTAGTGTTATCTTCTTAGAGGTTAAAAAGCATTTTAACAGACTAAACAGTACTCCTCTTAAATATTAAACCAGCCCTCATATAGAAAATCTCGGGGGTGTCCCTTTAAGAACAAATTTAATCAGGAATATGCATCAAGTGAGCACAATAGCAACTGAAATATTATATAACTTAAAACAGCACTTTAACTCAAGGTTTTCTCTACATGGAGGAGCCTTATGACATCAAATTACAAAATACAAACTTGTGGTGAATGGAGCCCCGGGGGGGATGGGGCCCCAGGGTAGTTGCTCAGTTTACTTTATTGGTCATTCAGCCTTGACTAGATTCTTACCTTTCATTTACTTATGCACACATTTAACAAGTACTTCTAGTGAAACTCTGGTAAAACACTTTTCTTACTGGTCTTTCCAGAATTCTTACAGCCAAGCATGAGAACGACCTCCAAGCACATTTGAGTTTGCTGTCACCAGAACTTTTCAACCCTTTAATTCTAATGACTAAAGTTTCAGATCAAATAAATGCAAATGTAGACTCTGTGTCAGACATTTGGCTTCAAGTTCACACAATGGAGTTAAATCGGTCAGCAGCTGTTCTTCAGGTGTTCAGGTTGAGGCTTTCTCTTCAATAATAGATGACAGGAATGCTCTGCTGGACAGAGCACTGGGCAGTGGGATGGGCAAGTGGGTGTGTGCAGTATGAGGATCAATAGGTGATGGTGCATTTGTCAGATCTTATGGACAGGACTCACTGTGTATTACATCTCATACACAAACCTCCACAGGGGTCTCCAATACAACCCTGGTTCAATGCTGTATGCGTATTCTTTTCAGGAAAAGTTAGGTAAACTTAGGATTTCCCAGTATGTTTCCAAGTATATTTCTACCTTCTAAAACTCCTCAGTTGTACATGTGCCTACTTTGTAATATTTTGCACAGCAGATAATAAACAGTGTGGAATGAATAAGTGTGATGTATGGCTCCTGCTGCGCTCTCTGTAAGCTGTAGTTACTTAAAACCCTATAATCTGGTGTTTTTCAGCAGCAGGGCTCTTTTGTTTGGCCATATTTAGTTGGAACAAAAGAGCAGATTCTATGAACAGCACCTCTGACAACTTCATTGCACAAGCACAGTACTGACAGAAGTGACATAGCTAACAGCTTCAAGTACAAGTCAAGCATGCAGTGATAAACCATTGGCTTTGATGGATTTTTTTTTTCCATGCACTCATTGGTTTCTTGCTATTTTTAAAGGACTTCTCAAGGACACTGTCAGTCAAGCGTTCCTTCAACCACTTTGGTCCAGACTAAAAAATCTCAAATTGACATGAAATTTTCTATAGACATCCATTTATCTGATGATGTCTGACAACCCAGCTGACTTTTCTGCTAGTGCCACCATGAGGTTTACACTGCAGTTTTAAGTGACAGCTTTTCAATGTGTGCACATTAAAGAGAAGCATGTGAATGTAAAATGAGCATTGTGAGCATGTTACCATGCTGATGTTAGTATTTTGCACAAATGACAATATTGCATTACAGGGCTGCTAGCATGGCTGTTAATATAAGAATGCACATGTTGGCTCCGGGATATGCACGACTTAATGTCCACCACACATAGAGCTGAACTAGAAAGCTGCATGCTTTTGGACTTTGCTGTGGGGTAATTACGTAACCAGAAATATCAGGCTCTCTGCTCTTTTGACGTGATCCTGCTTACATTTGTGCATGATAATGTGACTGCTCACATGGGCACAGGGAATATATTTTAATCCCAGTTTATTGCCCGGCTGTTTCCTCGGAGGCTAGAGTTAAGGACAGGCAAAGGAAGTCGACACCAACTTAAAGTTACTTTAGTAATTAAGCTGACGACTGTGATGAAGTTCTTATAGATTAAGTGGATAATTTAATGCGAGAATGGGCATTACAAATATCAAGCGTTTGTCAGTGAAATGTTCAGACTTTCTTGTATTTGCTTGTCTGACGTGTCCATGTGGTTAAATGTTCATCTGGCTAGATACTAGCTAAATGAACCAGACCAAATCCTGCCCCTCTGCTGATTGTCTTTGCAGATTCTTTGTTACATTTTGACATCTGACTCTCTATTAATTATATTGGTTGATGAAGTGCATCTGTCAGAACCTCCCTCTAAGTAGCTGGAGCCAAACAACCGTTAACCATTTGTAATCCTTGTGGCCAAATAAAGTCCCCATCTTCACATCAGCTTTAGCGCTGCAGTATGAAAGTTAATAACCGGAAAGTCATAGCTGGAATTCAATGATATGTTTATGGTGATAAGGAGCTATTAGGATTGGTGTGAGAGGGTAAATGAGGTGACGGGAACTAAGCTGCTTTGTGACTATGCATCGGGATGAGGAGAAGGAGCTGAGTCATTGAGGTGACAGTGTGTGGACAAGATAATGAAAACTTCAATAATATCTAAGAGAGGAAGAGAAGGACGATAAATCTGTAATCTGTGCCCCAAGATGTGATAACCCATTACCCACATAAAGATAACATCTGGTCCCCACTCTCCTCCCTGGCATTAGATAACAGACCATTTTACATTTCAGTTTCTTATGCTTTTCTAATCCCTTGGCCCAGGCAGTGAGAGCCATCCTAGTAATCATCCGCACAGCCACATATAAACAAACTCTTAATCTTCTCGAACCCCAAACTTCAGAAAATTAACAAGGCTCATTTTGTATGTGCACGCCCAGCTGTTTCCCATACAGGCTTGAAATGACCTGGATTTACCGGTGAGCCTAGACTGTGTTCCAAATTGGCTTTCAGTATCCACATTATGCATTTTTCCTTATAATGCAAGCCATTAGATGGAAGGACGAAATGTCACATGCAATAACTGCAACCATCTTGCAACTAATATTGAAATTTAAATTCCAACTTAACATTGTGGCTTTTCCCTTTAAGTTGTTAGATACGAAAGAAAGAAATTGTTTCATATCTGCTTTTTGAAATAAATCTATTCTCTGTCCTCTCCAAAATCAAACAATGACATTTCTAAGAAATAATCTGAAAAGTCCACTCAGTATTTTGTCAGACACTGAAGCACCCCGACAATGTTGTGTTCTTTCTTTCACAGATCACAACTCTTCATGTGCCTGTCTGCTTTATTTATACATTGCCATCAGCAAGAAACTGCAGCTGAAGAAACATTTTAAGCAGCATTGTGGGTAAACACGGAGTGATACCGGCAACTACAAAGAACAACTGAAAAAGAAAAACATTCATGAAGGTGAGCGTTGAAAAAGTTTTGTTCCATATTGTGAGCTTTTGTTTGTCAGAGGTAACCAAGTCTGCACAAAATAAATCACGAAAATGATTGTTACCCTTGATGGGAACAGAATCCAGCCTCCAGCTGGAGAGACAACAACCTTGCAGCTTCATTGTGCCGTGTGATGGATTGCGTGGGTGTCTCGACATAGAAATGCACAACCTTGCAACAACGTCCTGATGAAGAGCTACCTCAGTTCAGATATGTAGGATTAACGGAATATAATATTTTTATAAATGTATGTTTTGGATCCATGCTTTACACAGCCTGCAGCTTCTGATATACTCACATATCTGGGTCAAATATCCCACTGAGAAGCTACCTAACCTGTGTTTTCCAGAAGAAAGAGTGCTTTGATTTGTCCTCTCGCTTCCTTACCTTTCAGTTTTCTCTGATACTCAACTTTATGTCACAACGTTGTGAATTACTGCACATGATTTTTGGCTAGTTTATATCAAGATACACAAAACACAGTGCAGCCTTTTGCTAGACACAGGCAACCATACTGGCTCTGATCAATACTTTATTATGATAATGTAACAATGAGTATATGGTGATACATGGAGGCCTGAAGACCAGGTCCAGATTCATCTTCCAAGATGGCCTTGAGTCAGCTTTGATACTATTTTGTGTTATAAAACACGTATTTATTTCAATAAGAATACAATATAATAAATAAGAGATAACATGTTAATTAGTGAGGTTTCATCTTCTAGGCTGGGCCAGACTAGCTGTTGAGCTATCTGACTGCTGGATGCAGCTTCATATTTAATATTCTGACTCACTGCAAGAAATCAAATAAATGCATTCCCCAAAATCTTGAACTATTCCTTTAAAGCCCTTCTAAATTTAATTTATAATTTACTTGAGTAGGGCATATTTAAACTGTTGGTTATCCAGCCTTGAATGTTTCACTTGTGCTTAAATAGATTTCACCTCACTGAAATAAATATTGCTAAAATGAATCCAATATTACTTTAGATCATTATTCAAATATGATAGTGACTCACATGTGACACCATAAGCTTCCTGTCATCTCCTTGTTGAGCTGCTCACACCTTCTCATGTCACACAGATGAACTGATTTAGAGCATTAATTCATGGTTTTAGTAAGCAACTCAACATATGGATCCTACACACTTTGTGAAATAAAACACATCCAGACAAATGTAATTACTAATTGTAAGTGTCTATTTAGCTGATCTATTAATCAGATCTCTTCTAAAGAAATTGCCACGAAGCAGGACACAGAAACACATTTTGGAGCCATTTTAAAGGCACATATTGTGCTTTGGCAAGCAAAAGCCTCGGCCTGGTTGTGTTGTCAGTTTCACTTTATCTGCTTTGACGACCAATATAAATATTTGCAGTGTATTTCAAGCTTTATGTGGCAAAAGCCCCAAAAAATAAGTCTTAGTTAAATATGTGTTGGTGTTTGGGGTTTTTTTCCAGAATCTAATGTCGGCGGGGTATACAGGTCACACACCAAAGCGCTTCCTCACTTTGACAGCGTTTAGCTTTGACAGGGGTCAGGAAAAAAGCTCCTGACATTTAAAACTCACTGACAAGATAAAGTCAGTGTTGTTTTTTTTCTGTTTTGGCCCTCAGGGCAGTGTTTGCAAAGTGATTCTTTCCCTGTTCCTGTTCTGCTCCGCCGGTAAAATCAGATATGTCAGGTTCCCGGTCTGCTCTGACGTATCCATAGGCAGAGCAGTGAGGGACACCTGTGACAAGGTATGGACAAAGGTGAGGTCAAAGTAAGGCCTGCTGACATTCGGGATCTGCTGCATGCTGCCTCTCACAGCTCAGTGCGTGCTGAAGGGCAACTTAAAACAAGGACGAGCAATATAATGACCACTTTATCTGGCAGCATTCGTGTGCTGGCTCTCAGGAAACAGTGGCACTTTCACTTCATAACTGGCAGCTTGGATAAATGTATCCCATCTACAGCACAGTGTGGGTGGTATTAGAAAAACAACAACATCCTGTCAGACTTCATCACTGCTATGCTATTTCCTTGAAGTGCCCATGCGTCCTTTTGCCACAGTTCAATAAGTATGGACAGATGAGCTGGAGGGCCCTGAGCAAGTACACCCATTTACACATCAAAGCAAAATAGTTTAGAACTTTCCCCGCAGGTTTCCCCGTACAGCGTGACCGCAGTTATTGATACCATGCTGAATTATTTATATTCGTTTTAGTTGAATTATTATCAGTAAAAGTTTTGAAGAAACAGAACGGCATCATCTATGTTACGTTCATCACCGGTTCTACAATCTGGGACTGATAAGAACCCTAGATCTGTTTTGTGTTTCCGCTGCAGACAGCAGCTCTTACATGCAGGAGAGGTTGTTACCGAGGGCTTCGACCCCTTTTACTTTTTCCAGCAGTTGGGAGACAAGAGACCAGACTTTTCTCGGTCTTGAGACACATGGTAACCTATAATGTACATTTACTGCGAGACTGACAGCTTACTTCTAACCTTTTCCTCTGCTCCGCTCGCACTCATTGTCACTGTTCTGACGCTTACTCTTTCCTATACTAGTTGCGCACACGCATCACAGACTGAGCTTCACTGCTCTCACAACAACAATAACAAAATGAAGGACACTGAATGCTTCAGGTTTGTTCTTCTGGTGTGTTGTGGTCATTTCCTGCAACAGTGAGAGTTTGAGAAAAGGCTGTGGAGTTATAACATTGCAGACCACTGACCAATGAGTGGTCCACCTTTTAGTGTGAGGTCAGCTCACTGCTAAACTCAACAAAGAGGTCATGAAGAGACAGGACAGAAAGGAGTGTTTCTATAGGTACCATCCACAACTTTAACCAATGGAGACAGGAAAATAACCATTCTGATGTGTAATGAACTGAAATGAACTGCTTGGTGGAAATGTGGCTGAGTTTTGAATGAGAATTTTGGCACCACTGCTTTTCACCCACATGATGACTTTTGACAAAAAGCTGAAAGCTTTTTGCGCGCCTGAAAACATTAAAAGCTTAGTAAACCATCTTGTATTCAACGGCATATTTCTCCAAAGCCAGAAAATGTCAAATGATTTCAGGCCTATGGAAATGTCAACTTGTGGTGCTGCGTATAAAGGAGATACTCTTCACAGGGTAAGCTATCGCCTACAAATACAATGTTTTTTGAAATACGATAATAAGTTAGTTTTTTAGCCTTTTCACCTCTCTTTATTTCTTTTGTGTTGGTAAAAATAAGGCTTTGACAACTGACAAAGCCGATTGCTCTTCTCAGATGTGTCCGGTATTTATTTGAAATCATTTGTAAGACATATTTTAAATAATTGTAGTTGAGATGCTGACAGTGGAAACAAAAATGAAAAACCCACAAGAAAAACAAATATGCCATTTTCCTGAGTAAGTAGTTATCCCACTTTAATGGTTAATGATTTGTCATCACAGAGAATCTTTCAGCTGGACAGAAGACTGCAAAGGATGTTTGATTAGCCTCAACAGCTCATGCTTTGTTTCGCACCATGGCTTTGGATGAGCACGAGAGACAGTTTGCAGTGAGAGAGGATGCACAAGCTGTCCCATGCGTTAACATGGCTGCATTATTTGCCTGTCTGACAGAGGGAGCTGCAGATACTGTTGCAGGAATATCCTCTAATGGCACCGCAGCTCAAAGACGGCATTTCAGGACAAAGCAAGTTTCTCGTTAGGTGACTTCAGGGAACACTGTGATAGACAGATACCTTTTCAATTTCATGGCGAAAACTAGCTGAAGTTTGGGTTGTCTGATTGCAGTGGAGTTCAAAGGATTGGGGAAGAGCAATCAAACATACCCCGGGGCTGCCATTTTGGATATCTGGGTTAATAGTGGAGAAAACATGTACCAGCAATCTAGCTACAACTCCAAAGCAGAAAATAATCAGCTAAGCTTAAAAGGACTCATTAGGAAGAGCTTTCTCTGTGAGAAACATGTCGCCAAGCAGGGAGTTTCCCCCTGTGCCTCTTTTTACGCTGGGAAATCTAAATGCAAAATGATTCCTTTCAACAAAGGTTCCCATCTGAACGCATTAAGGAGAGGGGAGGAAAGCGAGCAAGCTGGCAGGTGCATTTCCTGCTTCTACCTAAATGGGAATTTTAATGGCAGCAGAACATTTCCCCCTAATGTTGGCTGTTGTCCAGAGGTGGCTTTTTGTACGGCTACCTGGCTTTGCAGCGAGACCTGCTCAGGCCTCACAGGAGATGCTGTAGGTCTTTGGGACTACTGCGGGGCTTTTGTCCTGCCTGCTTGTCTCTGTTCTCTGTGGCTGACATTCATGCAAATGGGGTCTGTGGCTCCGTCTCGTTCGTCTTTCTAGACCGCATTGTCCAGAGAGGAAACACAATGAGTGTCGCGGGAATCTGCCCGTACATTCTTCGGAGATCAGTGGAGCTGCACTGGTACCACTGAATGGATGAGAATATGAATGCGCTTTATGCAGGGTTCATGTACTAAGATGAGATTCAAAGCTTGCACATGATGTCTCTCCTGATATGCATACTGTATGTTCTAATAGGATTTCATCAACTCATTCCATCCAGTTTTCATTTCCCTTGGCTGCCTCCCTTCTTTAATCCTCTCTTACCATTCTCTATGAGCTGCCTTTCTTCAGTGTACTGCTATTAGCGTATATCTGTAGATGTCAGAGAAAAGAAAACAGAGGGGTGATTTTATTCGACTCAAAATGTTAATGCGCTCTGCGTAAGGAGAGTTTCCATAAACAAGCAGCAAAGAACCATTTTGGCAAGAATGAATAGGAATGCCACTGTCATTCATGTGCAAATACACATTAAATATACTAAGTTCTTGGAAACCTCTATTCACGTATGCATTCTTGCCATGCGTTGTTTGTAACATGATAAAGGGTTTGTGCTGAAGACTCTCTTCATAACCTACAAATGGGATTTTCACATCATTGAAGTGGTCGGTGGTGAAATGAAAATTAAGTTTTGAATCCATCTCTTTTCCACTTCCTCTCAGCTTAGCCCCAACTGACATTAACATGCAGATTTGTTTTTGATGACATCATGAAGATCTGTTTTGTAAATCAGATAGTGTGTGTTCTCCTCTGAGGGAATGTAAATGTGTAGCCAAAGAAAGAATCTTGAATTTTTCTTTATATTTATCTTGTGGAAACACCATCGCTGTCCATATATCAGTACTTTTGCTGCTGGTTATCCATCTAGGTAAATAAAGAATGTCTTTACATGGAGTCAGACAACACAATTCAACCTGTTGTTGTATGGGAGCAAAGAATGGACCGAAGGGAAACCTTTGAATTCTGCACTGTGAAATTAGATTTGTGAGGTTTAGAATTAAGACAGTCAAGCAGAATCAGTCAAGATCCCTGTTTTATTGGGTTTTGTTCCTTCAGTCACATGATCCATGAAAGACAGACTTCAAATGAACGACTGAAAAACCTGGAACTAACAAATTTGTGAAGCCCACCACAGCTTTGTGTAGATTTCAAAGAGAGGAATTTAAATCAAATAAAGTCAGATGGTTTTCAACATAAAACATTTCAGTGTCATGAGCAAAGAGCAAATTTTAGAACATAATATTGTATTTGCTTTGGCTAAAAGACATTGACTGGTCAAGGTCAGTCATTTGGATGCAGAATTGTATGAACAAGTTTCCTTTTGTATACGTTTTTCCACTCCTTTCACTAAACGTGAGCAATAAATTCAAATTCAAACGTGGTTTCACAGTATTGCTGTTGAGTGGCATGAGAACTGTACTGAAACTCCGGTTGGTCTTGCCTGAGACAGACAGCTTCAGTGAGCTCCAATTTCCCCTCCCTTACTCTGTGTTGCTCTCATTTATATTATTAGTTTATTAGTATTTAATCAGGATTCACAACCCAAACCATGCAAAGAAATAATGATAATACCTGAGATGAATCAAAATGTGGGAAATTGTGCATCGATTGTGTCATAACGAAGGATCTAATCCATGAGACATAATATCCTTAATTTGCTAAGCTTGCAAAACCTTAATTACATCAGCAGCTTATCTGCAGCCCTTGGTGTTTTGAAGTGTGATTAGTAGTGAGAGGTGTACAGAGATCTTATGAAGGAGAGAGATGTGCCTGGGATTGATCTGCTCTACTGTATCAGGCCATGTGGCAATCTTTCCAACAGATTACAAATAGACAGGACCTTTAAATTGTGTCTGACTGCTCACCAGAGACCAATCACTCTGAGCTAAGACTGGAGCCAGCTGTAATATGTGTGTGAAATGAGAAACATAACAGTAAGGCTGTGCACAGTTTCCCTGATGAATGAGACCCCCTTTAAACTCACGTTAAATGGGTTTGCTTTGATAGACCAGAAATTTAACCCTTTTCCTCCGCCGCAGCTCAAGAACTCTCTCTGTCAGCGCCTCTTCAAGCACACCAACCGCATCAGTGAATGCTCAATGACTGCTGAGACCGCAGCCTCAACGTGACTATGTTGATATGCCCTGGTTTAAAGTCAGAACTGAACAAAACTCTGTTAAAATATGCATGGATGCAATTCAAGTCGAAAAATGAAAACGTCTTCATCTGCCTCTTTTAATCTAGTCCAGGTAATGTCTTTATCGCCACAAAGTATGAAGCGAGTAGGAAGGTAGATGGTGACTCTGGTTCCAGACGCACCAAGTCAGATAAACAATTTCTGTGCTGCAGGTATCATACGACTCCCACACAGAGTATTCATACTCGTCTGCAGCACAACGGCGCTATGCTCCTCAGGGGTCAGCATATGGCTGCATATCATTTCCTCTGTGCTTCTCAAGTGGCCCTAAACACTTAATTGGTTAATGTGTCGATATAGTCCAGATTTTGCTGCACATACAGACCGACAAGTCATTTCAACCACGAACACATTGGCTACACTAACATGTTCTCTCTGCTAGAACAATAAACACATCATCATCGTTGATTCATTAGTGCTGTACGGGAGAACCGGGACAATAGTAACACTTTCATATGTTTCTAATTTAATATGATAATTTATCATTTTAAAAGATATTGTTACAGACAGAAACTAATTTTTGTTTGTGATCAAACACACATGTGTTCTTTCAGTACCAGGTGCTGTTTTGTACAAATGTGGAACAACTTTGGGATTGTTTGACTGTGAACAAAAGCAATGCATTTTGACCCTGTCAGCTGAGAACAGACGAAACACAACGGAGGATCAAATGTAACACAAATGTAGAAACTTCAAATGTGTAAATTATTCTTTTTATATTAAAAATGTCTGACAAAGTTCTTGGTAATTATGTAATTGGAAACATATTACGTCCTTGGTCAAAATAATGAATTGTTAATTTTTAGTTTTATTTTTCAGTTTTATCAAATTAATATTATTAGAATTATTTACAACAATTGAACAAACAGTGTAAAAGGAAATTCAACAGCATTATCAGCAGGGCGAAACAAAGGGTTGTTACTGTGGCGGGATGAATGAAACATCTGTTACCATGGTCTTTGTTTCTACTCTTCTATTCCCAATAACAACTCTTGACAATTAAATTTGACTTGGTTACACAGTGAAAACAAGGATGTGACAAACTTCAGCAATGTGTTCAGCTCCTAATAATATTATGATACTAATAATAATAATCCATCACATGTACATGAGAGACATGAAAAAGGAAACACAACTTGTCATTCAAAGAAAACTGAATGAATATAGCTTGCAGCTCTTCAGGTGGAACCTGGCAATGCTGCGTGCTGTATGTGCTGACGCAGTTTGGCACATCAGATTTGGCTTGGAGAAATCACTATGATACTCTTGTACCAGTTCCATCCCCTTTGCCAAATTGCAGGGAAAAAAATCCAGCAGAGACTTTATCTACTTCCTATTATTCCCCCATTCAGCGCTGGAAGCAGCAATATCCATAGCGCTGACATTTCTGGTTACAAAGCAGACCTTTCTCTGCTGGTGTCTCTGGTGTTCAGTGGCGGAGGCAGGCTGTGGGAAGTCCAGCGGTAAAACAAAAAAAAAAAAAAAGGGCACAAGCTGCATGTGGTGGGGTACTAGCATGCAGAAAGTCATGCTGCATTTATGGTGAGAAGCCGTTTTCCAGCGTGTAGAGCAGTCTATACTTGTGTATGTGTTGTTCATATTAAAGGCACCCCATTTGTTCACTTTAACATGTCTCTCCACTAAAAGAGCACCCTAGAGGGGACTTCATCATGATTTCTCACATATTTCTCACATCATGTTTTATAGTACATCACAGGACCTTTAGTCCCATGATCCTCCTATTTTTTGTTTTTGTTTTTTTTAAATTGAATGCAGGATAGGAGCAACCTCTTGCCACACACCTACCAGAGGTCACCAGTGCTGTTCACTGTTCATCACACTCATTTTGCCAATTGTAAGTAAGCTGTAAGTTCCAACATGACATAAACCTGATGCCCTTGAAGTTCTAAGTGTAAACAAGAACATGCATGACTGCAATCCTGAAGCCCGGTGCAGTGATTCAGAAACCTGCCGTTTTTAGCTTCTAATCAAAGGCTCGCTCATTAAAAATGCCTGACTTTGACAGTGTGGAGGTGGCATGCAAAACAATGTCACAAGCCTAAGACAAAAGGCTCACACCTAAAAATAAAGATCTGCTTGGAAACCGTGTTTGCTTCCCATCATTGTGGCATTATGAAAGATCTGTGGTTATCAGTCACATATCTGCGAAAGAATAAGATGCTGTTACCTAACAGATGATGTGAGTAATTGTTTGTTGGATATGCGCCTACGTCACAGGGATGCATTGTAATACACACTCCCGTCTTTGTCTGTCAGACAGACTCGGCTGGCTTTTATAAGACGATATTCCCTGCAACCTCTCCAAAACATCAGCACCAGCAGCCGCCTTAGTTCCAGACCTTTCTTCACTTGATATTAGGATGCGAGCAATTTCTTTGATTTTGTGGGAGGATGCCTGCCACTGAGCAGGTGTTATGTGACAAACTGATGCTTGGGTATTTTATTCTCTTCTCCAGAATTCAATAAAGGTGAAAGGCTGACGTATAAAGTGTCAGACAGTTGTGTTGTGGAAACATCAATGGTGTCACAATGTCACAATATATGCACACACCCACTCACACTTATAGGGGGAGGGATTGGAGGGGGTTGCAATCAGGAGGGCAGAGTGAGAGGGAAAGAAAAGGAAGAAGAGAGGGAGGGAGAGTAACAGAGAGAGCGAGAGCTTGAGCTTGGAACATCCGACTAAAAATGCAGACAGCCTGCCACCTATTGGATGAATCACAACACTTTAGTTAATAGTTCATGTTCTACATTTTGTTGTAGTGCTGTTTTTAAACACTAAGTGGCGACGGACTCCACAACTTCATTCCTTAATCTTTTCTGAGCCAGTAACATGTCGGAAACAGTCAGAGGAAAGTAAATAGTGATAAAATGATAAATATAAGACAGAGGCCAGCATATACTTCAGACTAATGATGAGAAAACTCTGGTCTTCACATCTACACACCCTGGAATGATAGGAATAGCCAGTGATTTCCCCCTTTGAGTATACGTTCATTCACACAATCTAGATTATCAGACACTGAGCTTTCTTTATCTCTTTCTTGTTTAATAGGATACACAGTGAGATTTCTTCTCTATATGAAAAGAGCTGTGTGTATAAGAAAACACCATGCCTCACTTTGCCGTAAATGTACTGATGAACTGAACACAAATCTTATCTTTTTCAAAAAATTGTTTGAAGAAGTAACGGTGTACAGAGGAATGAACAATTTTTAAAAACTGTATTAGGATTGTCATCATCATAACAACCTCGGGGGATGTTGCCACTGTTTCGATCTGGAAGATTAAGCACTGTCAGATGCACGGCGTTGCCTAGCAATGATTAAAGATTAGATTTTTTTACACTCATAGTATGTTTTGCAGCGGCAATAATGTATCCCAATCTACTGCGAGCTTATTATTATTAATTTAGATAGCATTTTTCACTTTTCTGTGCCTGTGTGAGCTGTGGTGCACGCCAATGTTCAACTGATCTAGTCCAAACAAGTCCAGACAAACAGTTGACACGGTGTATGAAGCAATGATGAAACTGTCAGTGATGATGACTTGACAGAAGAGAATGTTTTTTTAAAATAATACATTGCTAACAGGTGAGATCGATTGTGCAAATCACAGTCACATTTTATAAATTCAGGAAGCTTTTTTTTTCTGCTTAAACAAGCTGTCGCACACGTTACCCAACGCTCCTGAGCATGTCATGTCAAGTCCGCTGTGTATGAGCCCTTAGTCACAGTTACAGTCAGTAGGTTTCACAACATGAGAACAATGCCGAGTCAAGTACCAGGTGTCATTATATGATAGCAGACTGATGACAAAACATGAATAAGATGGATTTATTCCCAGAGCAGGTCCCGTACACTTAAAGGTGTACTGTGAAACCAGTTTTAGATTAGCAGATACGTGCCATGGTTACCAGACGTTTGAGGCTGCATTTAAAGTCTCTAATCTTATCTAAAATGTTTTTCACATAAATCAGGAAATAACTTCAACACAACAAGTAATGACATGTAAAATGAAAACAGGAATAGTTAAGGTTATGCAGAATTTCAGCAATCAAATTTAAGCAAAGTGTTAAGTGTTTGGGACCAAGTGAACCCCTTTGTACAAAAGGTCAGATTTTCTTGAGTTGTATCCCTTCCACTGAAGCTAAAACTTTTCATTCAAATAAGCTGAAATTATAATATGTATTGAAAAAGTAGCATTAGATTTCAAATTCAGTTTTATGAATTTAAGTTAGTAGTAGCACAACTGTTCGCCAAATATCCTAGTGTCAGTAAATTATTTACCAACCAACTAATGAAGAAGACTTTTGACTGAGACCCACCAGTGATAAAGTCGTCCCTGATCACAGTGACCAGTTTGAAGAGCATCTGCAGTATATCATAGCCAACAGTGAGCATTTACAGCCACCCTCATATAAAGCTAAATGCTAAACTTAGAACTAAGAACAAAATAAAATATATATAACACACGTTACATTTTTGTTTGTTTGAGAACTCACTGATCTCACTTTTTAAGGTGTATTCTTACAGGTTCTACCGGTCAGGCATGAATTTTTTGTGTAGGTAGATTTTATTTGTTAATTTTAAAATGATGGAAGAATTGAGGTTAACAAGGCAGTTTGTTTTCTGTGTATAATAGCTAAATGTTTTGTAAATCCTATATTTGTGAAGGATATTATTAAGTATACGCGTAAAATGAACAGAGCAGTATGTTTTGAGGCTTGTTTAACAGTAAAGACGTCCCACCCTAGAAGCAGGAACGTGCTGCCCCCTATCAGTAGTAACATGCCCCGCCCCGCCTATCAGCATCTCCAGTCAGTGTAGAGGAGCTGGGAGTCTGGAGGAGCAGGAGCAGGCAGCACAGAGTTCAGCGGCTCCCGCGTTCGTCCGACACTTAGCTAGAGCTGCTCCCCAGGCAGTGGAGGTGATGATGGCGGCGGCTGTAGAGAGAGGAGGCGTTCGGGCCGCTTTCCTGAACCCGAGCAGCGGTGGCGGTGGTGGACCAGCACCGACAACCCTCCCAACAGGAGCGTTAGCCGGGGCTGTGGTCCTGGGCTCCGGCAGCATGCCCGTACCCATGAACCTCTTTGCGACCTGGGAGATAGACCGATCGTCCCCAAGCTGCGTTCCGAGGTAACGTCAACATTGTTGTGTTAGCGTGAAACACCGCAAACCACAGTGTTTACAAATCACCTTATCGCTTGATAAACATTAGGCTAATGTCGGACAAACAACGCCCTCGCTGGTTGTAACGTTAGGCAAGACAGACGAGCTGCCACACATTTCCAAAACAGTGTTGGGTTGCATACTAGCGAGCTAACTAGCAAGGTGGCTAATGCTAAAGCTACTTAGCTAATAGCGATGGTTGTCCAGTTCTTCTCGTTTGGTGTTCAAAGCATTTTACTCAAACCATTGTTTTCTGAATAAATTTGCAGTAGGCTAAAAAACCTAATGCTGAATTGTCCCATTCATACCAACGTCTTAAACGTGCCCTGTAACGGTTTTGTTGGCAGTTTTTAGTGTATTTATTTTTATTCCGACCGTTATGATAACTAGCAGTTAGCCTGCGTTAACAAAAGTTCAGCTAACTAGTTTAACGGTCGGAAGGCTCGCGCAGCTCACCTTTTGCTTTGCGGCTCCGTTGTCAAAGCTTTGCAGATATGACATTTTCCTTTGTCCATGTAGGCCCATGCTTGAACTAATTTACGGTATGCATGCCACCTAATAGCAACACAACTATCTATAAATACAGTGACACGGATGCCGCTCGCCTCGGAAGCAGCAAGACATCCTTTTGATCGTTTCGCAGAGCTGTGTGTCATGATCTGTCTGAGCAAACGGGCACCTCAACAGCTGACTGGTCGTTTGAAATCCACACGATTATCGTGTTCATGCGTTGTGGGCTGTTCCGTGTTTATGTTCGGGTGGCTCAGCGTTGGCTAACTGGTCTCACAGCCACAAGACAAGCACAGTGTTGACACAGCAGCAGGCACTAGGGAAGAGGCAACTGTTTTGATTGTCACTTTTTTGTGTATGCAAATGCTCTTGAAGTCATCCGCATCGCCTTGATGACTTTAATTCCCAGTATCCTATAGTAGGAACGTTCAGTAATACTTTGCATTAGTATTCATCGTCAGTGAGCAGGCATTGCTGCCACCTGACCAGAAACCTCTCGGGAGCTGTGGGCACATTAATCAGCTTTGACCTAGATCTGTTCCACTCACTGGGAGAGAAGTGGGCTTGCAAGGGGAGGGTTTCCTCCACAGTCGATGGGCGTGCATGCATGCATGCGTGTGTGGGTGCCTGCCTGCTCCCTCTTTAGTGCTTGCATCAGTATGCAAGTGTCAATAGAATCATAGCATGTGGAAAACGTCCATAATTTACAGTGATGTGATCTTCCGTTTTGTCTGTGGCTACTCAGCTGATTTGAAGCCAACTAGAATAAGAATGAATGGAGAGTTTGACAGCTCACTATCCATTTTATTGTAGTGCCTTTCCTGAAAATCTGATTCCATCATTTTTTATTGCACCTCTTAAAATGACAATTACTTTTCACGACCATTATCTCACATCTTCTACAACAGAAAAACAGAAGATCGTTGGTGTTTGTCTGTGATAAAGTGCCTTCGGTTTAAGAGCTCGTTTCTTGGACACAAATAGCTAAAACTGATGTACTGTACAAGCAAATACAAGTGTTGTTTCCTGCCATAAGACTCCAGTGAGCTTGCATCTGATGTGTATCCATTAAGTTTTAAGACCACTGCCTAGCAGAAAAAGCAGGAGATATGTCAGTGCATTTATAGTGTGTGTCATACATGGCACATTGGTTTCCTACATCTCTGCCTCCACACTATGTGCTTGCACTCTATAGTGGCTGGCATACAAGGTGTTGTATTAAAGATGAATAGGGATGGGTGGTGCTAATGGATTATTGATGAGGCATAGAGTAAAGGTTTACCAGTCATTGTTGAGCAGAAGGCTGCAGGAGCTGCCTGATGCAAGTCTTTGTCGATGACTGGGGTTATTTTTTAGTTTTCATATGTGAAGGAGTAGAAGTTTCTAGATAATGATTTTGTTAAGGCTATTTGGTTGTAGTTCTTGTTTCGCATGGTGTCTCACAGTTACAGTTCTTCTGAAGCCTTCTTCTGCCTTATGTGTCTTTAGACAGCTTGTTCTTGAGTGGTGTGAAAGGGCTCGCACGGAACCCAACCCAAGGCCTGTTTTGGGGATTCTGCTTTGGCATTCTTTCAGGGGTTGGGCCATTTTGCGTGCAGCTGTTTGCACTAGGCTTTAGCAAATGTTGATGTCCAGCTAAGTGGCACGTTTTCATATAAGGGCATAAGGCTGTTAGCAATTGACTTTTTTTGTGTGGTACTCTAAAACATCACACACAGCTGTTGTTCATTAATGAGACTGCATATTTTAAAAAATTGATCCTCGTAAGCTGTGCAGCCCGACTGGAAGCTGTGCTCAGGGGAAAATATTCTCTTCACAATGGAAAATATGGTGTCAGCTCTTGTAGGCTCTCTCATACCTATAGCACAGGGCCACTAAAGGAGGGTTTTTAAAAACCTAGGCCACATATATACAATTTTGGCCTTTCTTTTTATCTACTTGTTCAGGATTAAACAGGATCTTTTGCTTTGACAGGGAGCCTTTTACTCTTCTCACTTATCATTGATTGCTCATTTCATTATAAATAAATGCAGTCCTGTGTTGGCACATACAACTTAACTGCTGTGTATGTGATACAGTATTTTACTTTTTTACCTGCCAGACAAGTGTTGTGGCAGATCCATCCATAACAGGCCTGTTGGAACAGTTGGACAAACGTTGTTTTTATACTAGCTCTGGCTGCCAGTCTGCCACCCTCCAGTGTTTCTAATATCATGTGTTATTGGTGTTGCAGCTTATTTCTAATATGCTGAGTTTGTGGTAACGGTCTTCTGAAGTAACACAAACGTCTGGAGGGTGTGCTGCGAGCAGAGAACGCTTACCCTACTTTCCCCTAGTTTACCCTTAACAAATTGCTGACCAATCCTTTTAGTAATGTTGCTGACTAACTGAAGAAAGCTACGAGAGAAAATGTGCAAGGTGACTCCTGATATGCTTTGCTATACTGAGTACAGATTGAATTAATTCGATTTAATTTAAAAAGGATTAATTGTAAAACGTTTGTGTGCATGTTAGAAGAATACACACCACTAAATTTTATCCATACTTAATGGGTTAGTGCAAGGGTCAGCAGCAGTTCAGTCACCTAACCTTTTAAGTGACTGAATCTTTACATTTAAGATGTTAGAAACAGTAAATGTTTTACTTGAGAAATGACTGCAACAATTAATCAATCCCCAAACATTTTCCCAATTTAACTAATTGATGAATCAACTTATCATTGCAGCTCTACTTCAGTCTTCAGCGGCTTTGTTTTTTTCAGGTATTGTTTCACTCTCATTACAGACACGTGGGAAAAAAGTTTTCAAAGGGTGCACACATGGTTACATGGCAAAATGGTATGAGTTTAAATTGTGTTTCGTCAGCACACCAAAGAGTCAGGTGTTCGTTAATGGAAAGATGTGGAGTTTGCAGGAATGACGCTCATGCAGAGGTAGAGATGGTGCTGTGTTAATGCACTAATGGTAAAGCATATGCAGAAACATGAGAGGATTGGCTTCTTAACAAGTTCAACAGTAGTATGTACAACTTGGGGTCAAAAGTTGCCCCATTACCCTCATCACTAACACAATGGCAGCAACCAATCAGTTTGGTTATATTTGCCGTGCTGGCTTACTGGTCTTATTGTATCCAGACTGGCAGGGTGCTTGTTATTGTAGACACCCGTTATCAGTTTATAATTTATTTATTTTGGTCACGAATTGAAGATCTGGCAGTTTTTTTGCACAACATTTTCAGGCAGTCAATGTTTTTACTACAAATATGTCATTTAAGTTATATATATCATTTAAGTTCCACCATCTGGGTTCAGAGAGGTGAGGATATCTTAAAGGTTTTCTCACAAGGTACAAAAAATATCTTTCGTCTTTTCCTCTGACGTTTATCTCTGGTGAGCAGAGCATCCTTTTCTCTGGCTGTCTGATTTATGTGAGTCCCAAGATGACCTTATTTTCTGGCGAGTGTCAGGGCTGAATCTCGATAGTAATTGAGTGTACTTTGTGGACTCTGATCAGATGTTTGTTTCTTCTGCCCTAGTTCTGTATGGTGTACTGAGCTGATGTGTCCTGCGTATGTAAGCAAATAAAAAGATAAACAAAAACAAACTCAGGCCCATACTGGAGCAACATTATTGAGTCCCCTTTGTTCTAGGTCAGTGGAGATGAAGCCATCAGCCCTAAGTCTTTATATATCCCTTATGCAGTGATGCACACAGCCATTTATTATATACTAAAGTTTGAATTGTTAGCGTGCAATCTCCAGTATCATCCCTGGCCTTAATCTCTTTGATTTAACGTCTAATTCTCTGTATGTTCATTTTTAAACCAAAGATGAAGCCATTAAATCAGGATGCAAATAAAGGAGGCCTGTCTGTCAGATAGCATGAGCTTACCTTCGCCTGTAACCTCCTCGATAACCCCTCCATCTCAAGGCTTGGATATTGTTTCTCCTAGCAGGGGAGCTGCAGTAATCTGATTTCATAACAGGCAAAAAAAAGCTGGTAATCTGATGCTACACACAGACACTGTCCGCTTAATCCTCTGCTTCCTTTTGCAATCATAAACAAGGCTCACCAGCCATCTTCAGTGCCCTTCAGGATTGTGACACAGCAGTCTGTGTCCGTCTGCGTCATGTTTACAATCTTTGTTTGGCTACACCAACACACGTCTGATGCACGGAAAGAACTGCAGAACAGTGATGTCCGAGTTAAACAGCTGCTCAATCACAAGGATTTTGTCACATTTGCGTTATACTTTTCCTCTCTAGTCATAGGTGCTAAGAGTATTTAAGACTGAATTACAAGTGCCAGAATAATCCAGTTACTGTTGAAAAATGAATGAGAAATGATCAACTATTTTATTCTGAACTAAACTCTTCTTACGTTGACAAGTTATCCCTTAAGTTAATTGTTGCAGTATTAATGCCCTGGAGCCACACTACTATAAAAGCATGTGATTTCAGGGACAGGAGCTTGGGAAGATACCAAATGAAAATGCCCCACTGTAGATAATTTCACTTAAAGAGATCAGAGTCGTTGCAGGATTGCTGCAATGAGATGTAGTAAGTAAAAATAATGATATTGGTCATGGAATTTAGAGTTTAATCTGATTGCCTTTTAATGGGATTTTGACTTTTACCACCATGGATAATTAAAATATTTATTTTTGAGCTGTTCGGTCATTTCTTTCTTAAAATGCATTATAAGGTTTTAGAAATATTACACAGCTCCATGCTCCTCTGTGCTGTACACACACTCTACTAGCAGCAGACCAATCAGCACCTTCACTCCTCTCTTTTTCATGCTCACTCCCACTGCCTGAAATGTGTCAAAAATTCTCTTGGTTTCCTTCCTTGTCTTCCTGGAGGAGGAGGAATTTCCTTGAGAAACATTTCACATTCCTAGCAACTAGAGAGCTGCTGGTGCAGCCAAAGCCAGGCCGTTCTGCCTTGTCCTCAGCCCCCCTAGGATTCTGTTGTTGACCAGCAACCTGCTCTCTGTTGTGGGTGGGGGGCATGATTGGAGTTGTGGATTGATCTGTTGAAAATCTGTTTTGCTTAACTAGCCTGGAGCTTTACAGTGAACAGCCATGTGCTGAATGTTCGTGTTGAATTCCTCACAAAGGGAAGAAAGGTTTGTTTCCCCCTGCCTGGACCTCAGAATGTGAGAAAGGCCAGATACTAATGTGTGGGTGGATACCGGGGTCTCTGCTAGTGAAGAAATCCAACTTCCTCATCCAACAAGTGAGGCAAGGAAACAGTCCTCTGACACTGGGAGGATCCTGTCAAAATAAGCACGTTGGGGACAATGTCTCTCAACTCATATTTCTCTCTTGTTCTTTCTCCACTTATTTCCCACCTCTCCCATTCAGGCATTTCCTGAGCTCTATGTGCCAGCAGCAACACAGAGGCCATTATTTCAGACACAAAACACAGTGGTGTGGATGAATGAGAGCACATGACAGACAATTTGAAAACATGAAGCACTGTCATAATGGCGGTCAGAAATGCAGCGCTCTTTTCCGGCACAATCTACTGTTGTAAACAAAAGCAATCTATATGTAGTTATGTCATGTCCCACTGAGTCAGATAATGATTTAGCAGCAGAATCTCATAATTATTGCCAGCCTTACTCAGACCATTCCTTTAATCTTATTGCTGTGCTCATGAACTCAATAGAAACATTGCCCTTGTCTTCGCTAAATAATATCCTTATAAAAGAGTTAACACTTCGCCATCCAGTCGAAGACATAACAGTCCCTAGAGTGTCAACTCTCAAACAGCACTGAGCTTGATGCCCTGCCCACTTGTCTAATCACAGATTAAGGAGTCTGAACTGTCTGGAGTCTTCTTTCACTCTATGTGCCTTTTCTCAATCAGCCCACACTACAGTTGTGCCACTCTTCTTGTCTTCAGTGCAAAAACTCCAAGGATTTGGATGGCTTTGTGGACAGAATATAGGCCAGGTTTAGTCTAAAACTGAATCAGATATATTTGTTCATTGGATAAACACATTTTGCAGCTTGGTTTCACCATGGAGTTTATGGCACACACTTTCAGACAGTCTGAAGTGGAAACACTCATGGTGGTGCGCTGGGTTGCACACTCACAAAAAATAGTTCACAAAAATAGTTCTCAAGAATCTGACCCCTACTAACCCTCACGCCTTTCGCCCAATCTGGCATCAGAAAGTTGTGGGGGCAGGTGTTTTTTGACAAGCACTGCAGTTTGAGTATACCAGGCCCTTAATACTTATCCAAACATCCAGTCTTTAAATGTGTTTCAGTCTGCCGTGCTACAGAAGTCCCGCCAGTCACTACAGCTCTGTTCACATTGTATTTTAAAAGTGTGATTGTTCATCAGTTAGTCCTTGTTACGACTGCATTGATACATTGAAGAAAAGCAAGGTCTGCATATAGAGCCTCTGGAGACACTGGGGCTTGGATAGCTTCAGTACATTAGTCATTCGGACATGTAAAGCCAGGGGAATTGATTCTAACAGTCAGAAAGCTCTTTTGGGCTGCCATTGTTCATTTCAAGTAATAGTGCCAAAACAGTGTTAATGTATGCACCAGCTGTTCAGCAGCATTGGATAAATAAATGTAATGAATGGACATGGTGATGCATTGCTTGTTTATTAAGTATACTTCCTTCTGGAAAGTGTGAGTATCTTTGCTGATGCTGACTGTTGTACATTTATTGATTGCGCAATTCCCGCTTTATCGTGGCCCTTCATTTTTCTTTCTGGAAGGGTTGTCTACAGTGCAGAAAATAGTTTTGAGTCAGAGTACAGTTGTGGAAGTCCTGTTTGTCAGCTGCAGCACAGTTAGCAACACACAACCTTGCTCTAAAGCAACATTTTCTGAACTGTACGGCACATGCAGGGGAGACACAACAGGGTGTTCCTAAAATCGCTGATTAATGATGAGGGAAGAACAGATACTGTGAAAGAGTTAAACCGCAGTCTCAGTTCTTTCTGATGCTAATACCGGGGCACCATATGGCAGTATGAAATATGTATAGAGAAAATGATCACATCCTTGAGCTGAAACGTCAGCGCTGTGTAAATTTAATGCTAAGGCAACACCTAGTTTTGCTCAGTTTCACACCTTCTATCAGGTGAAGGGGATTAGGTATGATCTTTTCTGGCTCTTACAGTTCAATCAAAAATACATTTAATCTTTGCAACTAGATTTTAGCCAAGATGTAATTCTGTTGCGTGTGAGCTCTCAGGGATCATGCATTTTCATCCTTGCCCAATCGAGCACATACATCAGGGCTAAAATGAAACAGTGTTTTTTTAAGGCCTTACATAAGCTTGCCAGCTTCAAATACCGGACTTTGACAGAGTCTGCACATTTTAATTTATTTATGCTCTTTTGCAATTCCAAGTATTTCCTACTACTAAGTAGGGCCGCACAATAATAGCTAAAGTGATAATCACGGTAATTCTGCTTAGTGTTGAAGGAAATTACCATTTTGTATCATAATTATTCATCCATCTTTGGCAACGAAGTAACCGTTCTGCAAGTTTAAATAGACAGGAAACAGCATGCATATTAACAATTGGTCCTTATTTAAACTTGCAATATGTATAAAACCTGAGGTACTTTTTGTATAATAATAAACTTGTATTGCCACTGTAGCAACAGTTTATAATGTTTCAGAGTATTTAGCTGCATTCAGCACTCATTTTAGCCGTGTGTTTTGGCCAATACCTGAGATGATGCTCGCGTGTGCTTGTGGAGTGTGAGCATGAGAAACAGGATGCCTACTGCAGTTCATTTAACAACAATTTACAGCAATTGCTTTGCCTTTCAAGGTATTTGAATTTTCCTGGTCAGTAGGCTAGACAGAGGGATTGTTTTAAACAAAGCTTTGCTCTTGAGCTTTTGATCCTACTACTAGACTCCAGGCAAAGGAACGTTCCAGGCCATCCACCTTAATAGGATTTTAAAGCTCAGTCATAACCTTGTCAGAGGCTGTGGCCCTCACAGGATTCACCTGTGTCTGTTGGACTAGTTACTATAGAGCTATTTTGAAGTCATTGGATGCAGCAGGCATGAACTTGAAGACCTTCCCATATTAAGAGGATGTACTGCATAATGAACACTAACTTTACCATTATACCTGCGGGGGAGATGTTGTCTGTCATGTTACCTCTGCTATGATGTACTACAGCTGATCTGGTCAAGGTGTCTTTGGCTCTGATTTCGCCTGTAAACATGTCATGCCCGGTCTGATCTTGTCTTGCGTGGCCACTACAAACAGGGGCCTGCTGCTGACCTCATCAGTTCGTGTTCAGGGCTGAACAAAAGAGCTGTGAAGCACTGCAAAAACTGCAACAAAGGATGATAGCTATGTACTGAGACCCAGCAAATAATTGTCAGATCACTGAATGCATGAATGCAGCACTGAGTTAATTATAACTCAGTCATATAATTAATTGGCATATCTGATGGGCTGAACAATTGAGAAAGAAGCAGAAAGTAGTCCGATGAAGCTCAGTAGGAGCTTGTGCATCTGGAGCATTTGTTTCAAGGTGAGAGACCATGCTAAACTGTAAATGTATTGCTCTGTGATTGCTGACTCACAAATCTTGTCACTGGGTCATGTTTTCATGTGTGTCTTACATTTAATACTGTTTTTCTGTTAATATGGCTTGGTGCCAGTAGGACTGCTTGAAGCTCTTTTTCACAGCATGCACTTGACTTGATAAAATAAGGGGACAGTTTCACCTCTTTCTTGCATTTCCTGGTGTCACTGAACATGAAGTGTTGCTTTTTTGCCTCGCCTCAAAACAAGTTTTTTTCTGCTGCCCCACATTTCTCAATAGACAGCATACACAACTGCTAGCACACACTTCATTTTCAGAGAAAAGTCTTTTGAAGGATTTTACAAAACCACCCACATAACAAGAGCATACTGGTCAAACCACTGATTCACACTTCAGAGATATAAATCTTTTTTCATAGAGCCGTTTGAGGGAAAGCACTAGCTTAAATCACCAAACGGAAACAAAATCTGGCTCTGAGCTCTAATGCACCGGCCTTGTGTAGTATTACATAAAAAGTGCTGGTAATCCCGACAACAGTCAGATTTTACCACAGCTCTGGGGAGCCTCATGACCACAGAGTTCACAAAGACCATATTACAGAGTATTATGACAGATTGAGTGCAGCTATTACGTCCTCTTCTCTCGCATTCTCGGAAATAACCGGTTTAACTGCTCCTCAATCTATTTTTTTTTTTTCATAATGTGTCCCTCAGGGCTTGTTTCATTCCTGAGTGATGACACCTGTCTTGCCTTCCTGTTGCACCAAATTTCGACACCTTCTGGCCCAAAAGTTCAGTTTGGTGCCTTAAGAGTTCATGATAGGCAGCTTAAAAAAATTCTCTTCCCATTGATTAATCCCGAGATTTATTTTTCAAACTTCAGAAACAGTTGATCCTTATATTGAAATTGTAAAAAGCAGTGAAAATTGACCGTCATGTGTTTGAATCTGTGTGTAGAGTTTGCTTGTTCCTTTGTTTCCTCGAGGGTTCATGTCTCCTCCAGCAATTCAAAGATATGCAGGATTGGTGTGTGAGATTTGACAGGGAAATTGTGCATTTAGCCATAGCTTGGCTAAAGTACAGCTGTTGGAACGCAGCGAGCATGCATACAGATGGAGAGCGGAGGCTGTTGCATGTAAGAAATTCCAATCAGAGATACCTCCCACCCTGCGGATTATGCTACAAAACAAGTTAGAAATGTTTCATTACAAGTCTGAATGAGTTCAGATGCGTGCGGTGCATGCATGAGCAAACTTTTTGAAGCCACCTATCAAGCCTACAAGGGTTTAGCATTTGATGTACACAAGATTGGTCTACGTTTTATTGTTAGGCCTGTGTTTAGCATAATCACATGACTTCTGACCAGGCTTACGCTGCCATCTCATCACAAAATATTTTGTGTTCTGTGTTGATTAATGAGTGCACACCATCTGTTGTTTTGCATTATGGAAATTAATCTTCAATGTGAACTGTTCATTGTTTGATCTATAGAAGATTAAAGGATGTATTTGTTTTGCTTGTCTCAATGCTGACTTCTGACATTCAGCAATGTGATAATATCAAACAGTTGAAACAGACACACGCCTTATCCTTCAAGTCCATAAATGTGTCTCTGCAAACCTGTTTCGCACGCCACAAGCCATTTTATGAAGGTTACTTTCTCTTCCAAAGGTCTGTTTGAGCTCAGTCCTATTATGCTGCTTTTTTGGGTTGTCACTGTTACCATTTAGTTGTGTCTCAGATATAAACGGTCACAGAAGTCAGGGTTTGCCAAATTAATAGCTTCCTCTTGTTCTCTCGTGTACCCTGATCACAGCCTCTTCCTCCTCTTTCACTGTGGCCTTGAGAAGATTTCATTCAGGGAATTAAAGCCCAACCAGCATATGGCCATCTGGCACACATAACCAGATATTTGGGGGCTAAAATAGGTTTTGCATGCAAGCCTAAGTGCGGGCTAAGCTCCTATGGCACGTCCTACTGTGTGAACTTGTTAACACTGATCAGTTGGTCTTCTGGTTTAGTCTGCATCACTTGTGATGAAAATTGGATTTAAAAGCTGGATTCAAAAATTAATTTAGCTATGCCCATTGCTTTCCAGTGTCTGTCAAGTAACTGTCAAATTCAAACCACAAATAAAAAGAGGATTAGTTTATTAAAGAACACATATGTAGGCGGCATGGATTCAAGAATGTTTTGTTTTGTGCCGCTTGCAATTTGATTGAGCAGCTATAAATAAAATATAAAAGATAAAGAAAAGGAACAAAGTGTATTGCTGCCTCAGCAAGTGCCTACAGTTCTGTAGGCCAGCCTTCACTGTGAAAAGATTTGCCCCTGTTTCTCTTCAAGGGAAATAAAATATTCAGAAGAAGTAGCTTTTAGACTGGTGTCCCCTTTATTTGGACTAAAATATACAACTAGACATGAACAAATAATAGTGTTATGAAAGAACAAAGTGCTATGGCTTCCCTCAGCCAGGGCTTTGACTGCAGGGAAGAATTTTTTTCAGTCCCGCACTTACAAGCCAGTCCCATACACCATTTCTTTAAGAATGTCATGCAGAGCATTATGTTCAAGCATGCTTTATTAAAAGAATGTGACCACATTCACATCTCAAACAGAGAATACAAGAAATAGCACATTGAAAGCACTAAAAGCATGACTCGAAGTCTTTTTCAAGCTTGGAAGCCCCCCAGCACATACCAAACATAGACAGTGTCTTTTTCATTCAGCCCTCTGTTACATCACTCATCCTCCATCCTCCACTTCCCCCTGCTTTGTGCCTCTTACAATTGCTGTGCAGTGATCCGAGGGCATGGAACTGGCAAAACATCAACTAGAACGCTGACCAGGGGAAAAGAATTACAAAAGTGTGTTTTTGTTTAGGCAGCATAACATTCAATTCAGGGGGCTGGTTGGCCTCTCTCTCAGTGCCGAGCATGTTCATTTGCGGCCTGAGGACCCAGGTCCGTATTTGCATGATGGACTTTTTTATGACCTTATAAAAGTTGAGATGTTTTTAGAAATGGGAATATAGGAGCAGTTTAACTGCTACTAATGCTTCCATCTTTCCAACTGAGACAAGTAAGAACATAAGCCGTGGTAAAACATGACACTGTGTGAACAGCCATATTCTCGACACAGGCCTTTTTCATTCTTGGATCTATTGCCATGGGATGTACTGTAGCTGCTGTCTCTTTGTAGGCTCTTAAACTTAAGGGTGTTTCAGTTGCAAGTTACTTGAGATGCTGCTGTCACTGAAGTGGTCCAGAAATAGCGTGGTGATAGTAGCCACATATACTCTTACACAACAACCCATTTTGGACTAATGGTTTTGAAGGATGTAGTTGAAGACGGGACTTGTTTTGTTTGTTGATGCCAGTTTAGGCAGAAATACTCTTGAGTGATGTTGTGATATCCATACAACGGATGAAACATAGTGAGCTAGACTTTTTGAAACAGTTCATCCCCAAGGTATTGTCAGCTGAATTGTAGCTTCATGAGGTCCACAAGGAGTAATGATTTGTAGCTCTTAAAGAGTTGCTTCTTAGAACACGTAGAAAGATTTGTACGGGAATTGCTTCTTCTTGTTTCGAGATGTTTTGTCATGACTTTTCAAAAACAAGGAATGAACAGAGAGAAAAACTCTGTGGTCTCTGTGTTCTCGCCTTCAAATTTAAATCATTATTCCTTCATATGCTTCCAGTCACATCTTCTCAAGACTGATGCCGAGGCTGAGTGTCTGGGGAGTTGATTTTGGATTTTGGGTCTCCATTTTTTTAAATACCTTTTGATGTCTGTGTAATATAAACTATGTCTGCTGTCAAAGAGGCAGCCTCTAGACAAGACATATCATTTTACCAAAAAGCCTAACTCAAAGCAGTAAATGGCTGAAGTTCTCTTTGAGATCTGACTCCAGAGAAACCTCTGTCAGGCCCTGTCTGTGTGTGTGTGCGTGTGTGTGTGTGTGTTAGGAAAGACAGCCTAATTCGGGGGGGCTGAGGTCAGAAAGGGGCTAATGCAAAGGATTATTCGCTGCACAGAATGTGTGTGTGTCCTTGAGCTTTGCTCCTTGACTTCCACCCTGCTGTCCACCTTTAATCCACCTCCCACAATTGATTTGGTTTCCTCTGATGTTCCAGCATTGCTTCAATACAGGCGGGTTACTCAGTCAGAACTGAATGGTAGATAAAGGCTTGTTTGAAGCATGGCACCGTGACTCTCTCCCGATCCCGCTGTAAAACGTGTACATCTGTGTGTGATATTGTAGGAGATTTGGAGCAGACGCACACTTATTTCGTAATTTCTTTTTATCTTCACTTTGTCACTCGTGCAGTGTTTGCTACTTTCCCCAGTAAAGTCTTCTTGTTATTGCTGTAGAGAAAATGGATGAAGCAGCTGAGATAAGATAACACACCATGCCATACAGCCCCCAATCACAGGCCTCTTATCTAAAACCAAATATTTGAGCGTGGCCTTTGAGTGTACAGTCGGATAAGTTGTTTTGTTTGTCCAGGGCAGATAAACGTGAAAGGATTTTAGCATAGCCACAGACAAACTGTCTTTCATTACACAGTGACTTCAACAGTAGCTCTCAGTTCCTTTTCCCTCTAATGATGATATGTTTCATCTAATGATGATGTGACAATATGGTTAAAACCAATAGTGCTGCATAACAACTATATAGTTTTTTATGGCATAGCACACCTGCCTGCTGTGAATTAAATTGATAATTTGGTGATTTTTTTAACTTGATTTGGGGTTTACGGTTTTTTATTGTTTGTAAGTAAAAAAATTAAAAATAGGGTGTATGTTAAATGTCTTTTTACGCTGTGCAATAGAGCAGCCATGGGTGAGCAGCTGTTACAGTTTGTCAGTTCAACTACAGAGCTTTCAAAGCAGATTTATGGTCTTTTCTCTTTAAATAAGGTTGCTTGTCTAAGCCTTTTCCTTCACACTTCCAACTACAAGAAGCATTTGCCACCTGATTTGCTAAGTAGTATGTCACTGTGAGCAGTCCATATAATCTAAAAGCGGGAAATGGCCTCATAATCAAATGGCCTGGCTTTACTTTAGAGGGCTGAAAAGGTCAACAGTTAGTGACGGTACAGTGAGTGACTTGGACGCACTAATGGGCTTAGATGGAGCAGCACTACTCATGCTGCTGTGAGTGATGCCATATAGGCTAAACGTATTAGCTGTAAAGTGCTCAGGCACCTACTGGTCAGCGTTCATCAGAGCGGTCGATAACTGTTCATTTTGAAATGATATTACACTCTGGGCAGTTGCTTCATATGTTCACATCGTGCAAGACGTTATCTAGACAAATATTTGCACTTTTGCTGTAATAGCCCGTGGAAGAACATGATTCTTATATGTGCATTGCCTTTGGGTCGGGTTGGCCCATCTATGACACAATACCTCACACACCGGTTTCGTGATACACTTATGTCGCAGAAGAAAGAGCGGATCAAAAGTTTGAATAACTCCTGCACACCAACTTGAAATAATACATTTATTTGCTATGTTTTTGTGCAAAATAAATACAACCCGTCAGAATGAAAACAACAATGGCTCCAATAGGCAAACCCTGCATCTAAGTAGGCAAACACACTTATATTAATTAATGCTACTGATATCTATTCCTTGATGCTGAAGTATTTAAGAAACTATCTTCTTGTGAATGCACATTAGTCTTTAGGGCTTCATCTAAAATTACTGCAAGTTGACATATAGGAAATGATATTTGGTATTTAAATGCTACAGCCATTCCCCATCTAAGATGTCCGTTCATTGTCACTAACAATTTTCCTGATGCAGGTCTAACACTGAAATGTCACAAATAGATATAGTAATGCAAGTTATACAGCATGCAGGAGTTTATTTCCAACAATAACATTTTTATTCCCCTTCAGCCCGTTGAAGGTTACAAGTGAGCCGAGTGAAGAGAGGACAGTTTATAAACCACAGCTTGTTTTAACATCTAAACAGCAGTCATTAAAACTGAAATGATTAGTTGATGAATTGATACAGGAATATCATGTTTATTCTGCACTCTGCAAGTGCTAGTCTATTGGGTGTGTTTACTGTAGCTAAAATTAATGCAGACTGATGCAACAGCCCTGCAATAAATTCTACCCACAAGAAAGGTTGAAATGTTCATAGGAACAGTTTCCGTCATATTGTCAGTAGTTTCTTTTCGCTTGTTGTTGTGTCCTGACCTCTGAGTATGATCAAAACCAGCAAAAGACATAACCAGGATAGTAGTGTGCCCGTGAGGATCAATAACCTCTACAGCAATGATGACCCAATCAGGAGAGCTTGGCAGACGATGTGTTGACTTAACCGGCGTAAGCAGTAAGACTGACAGAGGGATTTCCCTCATGGGTTCTTATCAACTGGGAAACAGACAGAAAATGTTTCCCTTATCGTTGCTTACCACCGCCAGTTCACAGAAATATTGAACTGTAGACTGCTGTATAGATTCTCCACCCACCCGGTCTTCTCTATGGATTGATAACACTGTTGTGTTTCAGTCCCGTTTGGCACAGAGAAGCGTGCTGTGATCCCACCCCAGGCTCTCTCTGGGAATGTGGGAATGACCTGCCAAAAACTGGAGGATTAATGCATCTTTTGAGGGGCTTCTGCGAGCCCATATTTTGATCTTGAGCGTGAGCCAGGGTCTGTTGAGAGGACGGGAGAACATACTACAAATAATAACCCCCCTCCCTCCATTCCTGTAATCACAAACACACAGCATATCCATCTTGACGATCCTCTCTAAAACTAGTTGATTCTTAACCCAGAGTATGCCTCTGCCAGCTATTTTAGCACAGTGATTAGTGCTGTTTTGTGACACCTGATCCGTCGCTGTAGACACTGATCGGGTGGCAAAGTGAACTGGCACTGGGTTGGAGCACAGGGACAGACTGGCACCAGACCAGAACAGATGGCCGCGAGTTTCGCTTGCAACACAACACAGTGGCAGGCAGAAGTGGAGATAACACCTCTGTCTAATAATACAAAATCCCTGGTTCCCTAGGTGACCCCTTCAGCGCCTGCAGCCTTTTTAATTACATGTGAATCCCAGTGTACCGGGAGGAAGAGGGAGAGAGAGAGAGGAAGAGAGGGAGAGCTGTGACGGGATAGAGATGTTGTTAAACCATTAGCCCTGTTTTCTCCTTTTTTCCCTCCCTTCTGACGGAGAGCTGTGGCTGACTGGTGACTCATCCTCACCATAAGGCAAGCTGGATCCATGGGCTACCTATGAGGTTTAGCATTTAATTACTTCAGCCTCAAATAGATTTGCATTCGTTATTCTAACACAAACGAGGTAACTTAGGTTATCACGCAGCCAAGTGGATTGGCAATTTACACCCAAATGATTCCAGTAAATGGTCGTAGAATTATGTGTTCACCTGTTTGGGCCAAAGGGAGAATCTAGACAGGAACACAAAGTTCCCACCCCGTTTACATGGTGAAAATTTTATATTATCATCAAAAATATATTCTGGTGTTTGCTTGGATAAACCTTGGGATGTAATGACCTTTGGCAAGCTTCCTTCCATTCCCCTCTATCCTGTCAAATTTGTTCTTGAAATCTATAAAACCAAACCACGTTCATCGCTGTATGAGTATGACACATCAGTGAAACAGCAGAATAATAAAAAAAAAAATCATACTTGCTCATTTTCTGTCCGCCTCGCCACTGCTTCCTTCAAAGTAAACAACTGTACTGATTTACAATGAAGTGCGACCAATTCAAACATGTCAAGTTGTTGTTGTTTGGTTGTATTTAGTTGAAAAAACTGACTGTCGTGCCCTGGCTAGTTTGCGGCGTTGTGAGCTGTTCATTTATACAGAATTCCATTTTTTCAGAAAAATTACTCTGCCATTAAAACACTGTAAGAAATCCCAGCATGCAAAGCTGAAAGATTTGGATTATAGCCCAGCTGATCTTTGAAATGATGCTAATTCTGCTATTCACAGATTCAGACATCAGTACATTAAATTACAGCACACACATTTATTCCACATTATGCACTAGAATAAATAGATTGCATATCAGCACACACATTCCTCAAATGCACCAATAATCTGAGAATATCTGGGAATATTGGCCAGTGGTCCGTTGGTCAGGCTCTGCTTTGATTGCCTGGAAGGAATCTGTGTTGATCCTGTTTGAAACAAGCATACTGACTTTCTAAAACATGCTTTCAGAAAACTACTGCAGAAAACTGTTTTGGTTTAGAACGCCAAGAACTTAAGTACGGTCAACAGTGAAAGTATGTGTCATACATACTACATGTGCACTTTCTTAACAGACCCTTCTTGTCCTCTTTATGCCCCGCAGTATTCATCTCCAAACAGACCACCATATCGTTGTTGTCTCTAACACTACAATTTCCTTTATTCTTCAACGTGACGCGTCTTTGTGAATCATACTTGCCTTGCAGGGAGTGTCCGAATGAAGTCAGCGAGTGTTGCCAAGTGGCTCTCAAAGACAGTGTGTGACAGGATAGCTATTTGTTTGCTTTGTCTTTCTTCCTCCCCTTTGACTTCGACTCAGACTGATCACAATTTAATGCAGCAAGACTGGTGGGAAAGTGGATCAGGAGGAAGTTTTAGCAAACTTGGCTTGGCTGTTGTTGACATTTTGGTCTTTTCCTGCCAGGGTGACAGCTCCCTGTACTTAACTTTTAGAGGCACATGTAGGTACAGTATATGTTTCTTAACTTGCTTTATTAAATAATGAACAGATGGCAGTGAGTCATTTAAGCCTCTATGCTCCACATTTCAGTGTGTAACAGCATGCAGAAACAGAGCTGACTGAAGGCATTTTGTTTCTCTGTGTTTTGTCAAGGCATCTGTACCATGTCACCTTCCGTGAAGATTTCACCCATAGAGCTGACAATAGAAACACTGATTTAGTAGCACTTCAGTGCACCAGCCTTTCTGAACAAGGCCTAGATTTTTCCTTGATGATGAGGGACACCAAGCTTAGTTGAATAGGGTTTGATTATCGAGTTGCTGCCTCGATTGTTTACTCACCATCATGGCAGTAATTGATGATTCCTGGATGTTGCATGTAATCATTGTCATACCTGCAGACCAAAGAAGGAACAAAGACATGGGTAGAAATAAAATGTGGCAGCAGCGAGTGCAGATTTGTCCGCCATGCTTTTTTATCCTCAGATGCCTCAGCATGTCATGAAGGTGTGCTCACATTGCGTTAGTCATGCCACTAATGTGTTTCTTTTTCCTCTCCCCCTCTCTTGTTTTTTCTCAACTCTACAGGCTCTGCAGCCTCACCCTGAAAAAGCTGGTCGTCCTTAAAGAACTGGATAAAGAGCTGAACTCCCTGTCTATAGCCGTCAAAATACAGGTGGGTGGGTTAATCTCCCTACGTGCGATGGAAGTAGCGGGCTCAATTGCAAAACGTTTGATAAGCAGCGTGTCACAGTCTGGAGTCAGTGGCTCACTGCTTTTTTGTCCGGGGCTGTGTTCTGTTGAACACAATCACAAAGCCTAGACGATGATAAGACATGCTACTAATCCTGCTGATTGATAAAAACCTCCTGAGCAGCACAGGAAGCTCTGGTGAGTCACATCCACTCAGGTGCTTTAAATGGCAGACTAGCATTACCACTCTAAGCAGAAGCATTAGCACCGTAAGACAGATTGTACATCTTACATTGATTGCTAATGCATTTTTGTGACTACATGTGTGCATTCCTTATGTGTTGCTTCGTCTCAGCGTTGTTATACCAAACTAGCACATCTTGTATTGCAGTCACATTAAATATGATTTATATATGATGCCATATTCAGTGGCACAGTGTCTTTGGTGCAAACACATAAAGTTAATAAAGCATGTATTTATGATACTAATGAGCTGTCACACTTAGACACTAACATTTTTAGATTTATCATTAAGATGATACATCAGGAAAAAACTGTCGGCTGGGTAAAACTGGGTTGAAAACTCTGTTCAGCAATCATCCCCTCCTTTTTTTTTTTTTAGAATTCAGGGTATTCCTAGAATAGAGTGAGCTTTTTGGAAAGGTGAGGTAACATGCCTTCTTCTCTGAATATTGTTTTGCTTGACATACAAAGAGGTTGTTTTAACTTGTAATCCCTTCCTCCATCAGGGTGCTTTTATCGGTATGTTAATGTTCTTCGGAGACAAAGAAGGAAGAGGAGACAAATCATATATATTTCAATACTGTGTAAATGATTTTACTCCATATAACTATTATTGTTTTACGTCATAATCATGGCCTTACACCCCTAACTACATGAAGATAACAGACTTGACTCATCTGTAGTGGCAGAGTGTTGGAACCCTGCCTTTAGTCTGCAGACAGGCCTCACAGTTTTAAAACACGCACTCAGCATAGTAGTGGTTGTAAAGATGATGGTCCACTGCTTCTGAAACAGTTGATTCTGAGAGAGAACTAGGGCCAAGAGAGTACACCTTAAGTGTACACAGACGCTGCCCTGAGGTGGCCATGTGGAAGTAATTCTCAGAGGAAAAAGTCATCCGAATTTTGTTGCTGTGGCTCAGAAAATCCTCACAGAGGAGAAGCTGAGAATTAGCCTCACTTAAAAGCGAGAAGACGAGAGCGAGAAGCAAAAGTCGGCTTTGTCTAAAACTTGGTAAAGATTTGCTGCTACGTGGACAGAAGTCTGAGCAAAAGCTTGTGTTGTACTCACGTCACAGAGAATCTGATACACAGTCTTTGCTCACTGCTGTATTTTGCAGATGCTTTAATATTATGCATCCCACCACTCCTTCACAAACATGCGCTTACCTACGTTTAAGTACGTATGTGTCTGAGAGTGTGTGCTCAGCATGTCTAGTTTATCAGACTGATGGATTCCCAGCAATCAATACAGTAGAGTTTCTAATTTTTGAGAGAATAAAACATAAAATTGTCGAAAAATATATTTTGTAAAACTTGGGGTAAGACCCAAAACTGACTTATTGATATTTAACCATGTCATAGAGTAAATGTACATTAGTATCAAAAAACAGATAATAGCTAAACTGCAGTGACACAGCTAGTTGATGAGATTACAGCTACAGCTAATTTTCCCCACCTCTCCTCATTTCCTGGAATTAAAATGAAATAATAAATCAGTTTTGCCACAACACATGATTTTTGTTCCATTTTGATTAAACTGATTTACTTCTATATTTATGCAGTGTAGCAAATTTAATTACTAACACCATATGAACTGCTTCTGCTAAAAACAAACTTGCCTAGTACAGCAGATCAGCAGCCGCCATCTCTGCTGCCTCTGACTCTAATGGAATTTATAGGATTTCATGTTGTTAGACCACATTTAAATCACATTTAGATGCTTTTAATTAAAGATGAATTTATCACTTTGTCATTGCTCGAAATAGATGGATGATCTGAAGGGGAAACATTTTGTTTCTAGATTCTTCTGTCCTTTGTATTGTCCACAGAGTATCTAGATGTTTTTTTTATGTATGGTGCATGTCAATGATAAAAAATTATGTGTTACAGTTTATGAAGCTGTTATTCGGTTTGGCCTTTCAAACTTAAAACATTTTTTTTATCAGCTTCACTGTTTCAGTAGTTACTGCCCTCTTCTTTCACGCCTCTATAATTGACCATTTTCCTGCCCCACTCTCAATGTTGTCCCTCTCATTATGAAATGTAATTGAAATTTTATGCAATACTGGGCATTTCTATTTAAAGAGAAACAAATCATCCCCCTTTACTGTCATCCTGAAGGAGAAAGCAACCAACGTTGTCTTCAGAGCGTGAAATCTCTCTATTTCTGCTGAGCTGCCCTTAGGACAGCCGAGCAAGGCTCTGTTCATCACAGCTCCGGAACTGGAGCATTAAATGCAATTTCCAGCAGGTTTGGTTAGAGAGAACAGAGGCACTGAGGGGATAAAGAGACAGTTGGAGAAGATGACAGAGGAATAAGAGGGTTTTGTTCTCAGATGGTGAATGACAAAGCCTCATTACCGCATGTCATCGGTTCACTGTTCAGCATACAGTTGCCCGTCTCTTTTCTCTCTCTGGGTCTCATCAGGTTGAGTGGCCTCTGCGCACACACAACCCATGTAATGGCTACCCATTTGGATGCTCTCCCAAAGCCACAGCAGTAGGGATGATGAGATTGCAGTTTAGTCTCCAGGAGGCTCCGTGTTCCCTTGGAGATAGTCGTCTGTCTCTCACCCTGGAGACCACTGGGTCACTTGAAAAAGCTAAAACCTTTTCAGGCACCCTTGCCACATCTTCTGCACATTGGCTTGCAATCTGGTATGCTACTGCACGTGCACTACATGATTCTGCATTTTTTTGTCCTGTCTTTTCTGTTGCCTGCGGTTGTAGCCAGACATTGATGTCAGCTGGATTATGATACGAAAGGCGTGCAATCCTCATTTCAGCGCAAGCCGCTGTCCAAAGCACTTCCATTTGCAGTACACTCAGATATGATCCAATTATGTGTGTGTGTGTCTGTGTGTGCTTGTGTGTCCGCGTGTTGGGTAAAAGCAGAAGCCTCAAAACGTCTTTAAAACCTCTCTAATAGAATTGCACATTGAGCTCTTGTCCTGACCCTCACTTCCTGTCGTCGCTGCAAACAGGGCAGCCAATTTGGAGAATCTAACATTTTTAAAAAAGTAACCTTGAGAGGAAGTGAAGTTGAACTTGTTTTCCCACAGGCTTGTACAGCTTGGTAGAGTAAAGGGGTTGTATCATTCCCCCATATGGCCCCAGAAAGACAGTGGAGAAGCTTGTAGTAGGGGAGAGAGGGCAAGAGCAGGGGGGGCAAAGGACATTCAGTACAAGCTTTCCTTGCCAAGGCTCTGTATTGTTAATGCATGTCAGGCAGTTTGAGAGTGCTCAGCTTTTGTGCCTTGATTCATTGTACCCGCCACTGAGCATGAGAAAAGAGTGCATACAAGGCCTCTTTGTGGAGCTCAAGTTAGTGACAAGGTCAGACTGAGACAGAGATTTACCCTATTTTTTTCTTCATATACAAAACAAGGGCTGCAGCTACCGTCAACATAATGCCATCACGTCCTTCTACGCAGCATATTGAGCCATTAGGCTGGACAGAAAAAATGCTTAGCGCAACTAAATGCTCTGCAACTGTCAGCAAAGCTAAATATTCTTTATTCCCATGTTCCCTTTACTTCTTCAAGGCTTTGTTTCTGTTCTTTCAAGTTTCACCTAATGCCTTTTAGACTAACTTTAACAAGAACACAGTGTTATCTGCCTCTGAGTATTACATGCCTGTGTTTTAGCAAGTTTGTCGACTGAGATTTAGAAGTTTTCAACCACGGACAAACATCTCCTTTTGAATATTTATGACAAAATACTCAATAATGAAAAATGACATACTATGACAATATATCCTAAATAAATACATGAATACATAATAGTGATTACTATTGGTAATAGTGGTCTAGTGGTTTATTGTATAGCCTTAGAACTGTATTATCCCAAAAAGCATCTATTACTTTCTGCTGCTCACATGGTACAAATGACTTAGTACAAGAGGAAGTGGACATTGGTACATTGACACATCAGATGCAACACTGCTTGACTTTTTCGTAAACAGCTTGTTGATGCTGTGTTGCTGAAACACTTTTTTAACCACATTTTATTTTGATAAAGTAAAAATTGCATTGCTCCTTGTTGTAGCAAAATTAAAGGTCGGGAGAATACCTTTGAACCAGCTTTGTCATCCAAGAACTTTCATTTTCATCAGGAAAAAAATGGATTTGTGTGGTCTGTTCTGGCCTGCTCTGCCAGACATATCAAGTCCCATTTAGTTTTTTTTCAGCCACTAACAGTTCTTGGTTGATTGGAGGGAGTTGATTACTTGAAGTGTGGGTACAGTATGTACTGTATGCCGTTTCTGTTGGCTGTGACAGACCCTCCTAATCCTCTTGCCTGCTGTGGCTCACAAGGCCTTTGGAAATTTGTTGGCTATGTTTTCTGACTGGGACTCTGTGGCGTATTCTCCTTGACCTGCCCTTTCTATCACCCTTCCACTCCAAATTGGCAGGTGTGATTAGACTGAAAAACAGTTAATGGGGTAAAAATCCTGAAAATATACATCTTAATATATTTTGTTTGTTGTACTTATTATTATTTTCTGTTGTTTTAAATCACTCATGCATGTGTTACCTACAGAAGCCCCACCCCATTCTAGTAAACAGCTCACCCACCATTATCCTGTGATGATTCTTCAGCCCAGAACCAGCCGTTTCATTTAGAATCTGTTATGTGATTTAGCAGCTCTGATGACATTAGGATCCAATGTCGTAGCCACTGCATGGGGCTATTAAAGAGTTTCTCCCCAGGGTTTCAAGCCAGATACTGGATATCCTTGCTTCTCCATGCTGCTCACCAAGTCTTACTTAATTCTGTTGGCAGGTTTGGCAGATACCTGAACAAAGCTTTGAGGACTTGTGAAAATTTTACAGCCGCTGATGCCAAATAGATTACACAACAGATGCCTGTCTTCAGCACTCACAGCCTGACATAAAATCATGAACCAGAGACTTGACAAGCTGTTACTGCTCTCACGTTCACACTCGAACTTCCAGTTTTAAGATTATAAGAGGTGGGTAGGAAGCTTGGTTGAAGAATTAACTGCGGCTCAGTGAGAACCATGATACAGTTAAAACCAAGGCTCATAAGATAAACATGCTGTCCAGAGCTGAGACAGGTCCTCTGAGGACAGGCTGTGTGTCAGTGTCCTTACATTTGGAAGAGACAAGCCATGCCATTTAAATCCCTGGACTGTTTTGCCACACCAACTTTGTGCCAGGTCCCAGAATTAGCTTGGGTGATGAGTCTCTCTTAACTGGAATACCAAGTGTTAGATGATAAAGCTAAATTTAGTTTTGATCGAAACAGTCGCTCATGATTTTTAATAGATATCCTTGGCAAAAACATCCAGTGTAATAGCAGCTGTATAAACTTCGGCAAAGTTAGAACCTGTTTTCAGCTTGCAGTCATGAGCTGAGGCTCCACCAAGCAGCCCAGATCAGTTTGTTACTTGCGTTCTGGTCTGTAACATTTCTTGTTGGTACCAATAGTACAGTCTATTTTTTTATTAATTCACTGAGATTCCAGTCAAACCTATCCAATACTAGGTGGAGTTAAAACACTGCAGACCATATGTCAGTGCCTGCAGTCTTTTGTAAAACAAAACCCATTTCCTTGTAATAAACACACACAGAGAATATGAAACGTTTGAATCCCACTATTGTATTCTTATTGTTTTAGCATAGAGAGTAGCACAGATCAGTATGCGCAGCAGAGAAGTGATGTTGAATAGAAAGTGAAGGAGAAGTTTAGCTGTCGTTTGTCAGTCTTGCAGTAAGCGTACAGTGTAGGTTAAAGTGCATCACTTGGCGTAGTTTTACCTGAACCAGATACCCTTCTGAAGACTTGATTAAGAATTCTAGCAAGAGGTTTTGAGGCTGCAGCATGTGATTAGGTTCTTGATGATATGAATCTTGTTGTCATTTAGGAAACCAGTGGCGATAATTTCTCTCAATACAAGCTCTTGATTGGTCCCCGAGCCGGGTGTCTGACCCCTATTTTAAATGTTCACATGGCCCTGTTCTCTAGAAAACACTGAAAGAGTGGAGGACTGTTTGTACTAGGCTGCCTCAAGGTGTGATACTGCATAAATGTGTGAATGTGAAGCAGGCTGGTACTAGAATAAGGCTTGCACACTCACTTTTGTCCGGATGGATATAGTCTTAAGAAACAACACAAGATAAGGGATTTTTGAGGGGATTTTCTTTTATTCCAAAGGGAGCTGGTTAGCTTAGCTTTTTATGTTTTTGACCAAATGTGACATAAAAAGTAAATGGATGCTACATTATGCTAAACAAGATGTCAACTCCTCCTGGTTGTAGCTTCCTACTCAAACAAATATGACGGTATCAATCTTCTTATCTAATTGTTTGTGAATAAAAAGTATATTTACCCAAAAATGTAACTATTTGGTGAAACATTGAAAACGTTGCCTGTCTCTCGCCCTCAGTCTGACTATTGCATGTTAGGGCGGTGAAATTGCTGTTTAATGCAGACACAGTTTTAAAATCCAATATTCCAGTTGGTCTATGAAAACAGAGATACAGATGAGAACTAATGGCTCTCTGGCAGGTTACTGAAAAGACACATGGTTCCGCTATGAATCCAAAAAATACAGAAATTTATTTTGAATTTATTATAACTTAAGAGCAGCAATGTGTGATAGTATTTAAGTGCACACTGCTATCAATAGTTCAAACCTGTTCCTTCTTCCTTGAAACACATCACTGACATCATCATCAGGCACTTAAAGGTCCCTTACTTTATTTTGTGTGGTAATACAAAAGCATTGAATTTCAGTGAGCTAGCACCCTCGAAACAAACAATGTTGTTGGTTGCATTCCAGACTAGATTTGTGCCAATTTCAAGCTAGCTGCCTGGAAATCTGGAAGTCCCTAATGTATCACTGTTTATATGCAGCATTTATTGTGTAAATCTACACTACAAGTACTACTAGTACAATAAAACTTGGTTTTATTTTGTTTTCCAGGGCTCTAAGCGTCTTTTGAGATCAAATGAGTACGTCCTCCCACCCAGTGGACTAATGGAGACAGATCTGGAGCTCACATTCTCACTACAGGCAAGTACTCTTGACATTATACTGTGAATTCTAACACTGATATGACGGTTACTTGACAGGCAGGATTGTGTTGAAGCTTTTATCCACACCCCTAGTGAAAGCGTTAAGGTTTAAAATAGCCATGTGTTTTTATACATGTGTGTGTTACAGCATTTTGTATAGATCCAATCAGACTCAGTTTAATAGAAACTACCAGAATTTTCTATGTTGTTTTGTGGTCAGAGGAGGTGTTAACTCTTGTCATAAGGGGACATGAAGTGCTGTGTTTCTGTTGTGCAGCCTTACTCCATAAAGGAATGAATCATTACAGGAATCACTGAAGCAGTAAGTTTTTATGACAGAATTCTTCAGATCTGGAATAATAAATACTGTGCGCATGCTGACTATTTGTTGACTGAAATAGGTGAGGTGAAGAGTGTATATTCCATCAGTTCACCCAACTTGAAAAGCTTACAAGTTCTTACTGTGTGAATATTATAGACCAATAAAGCAAGAAAAGTCAATGTGCAGATCAAGTTCTGGCAGTCAGAGACAATATTTCTCAAGAGGAGAAAAGCTGATGTGAGGATGACACAAAAAGTCTCTGAAGTGTGCTGAATACTAACATAGACAGTGGATACATACAATCTTGTTTTATTATTTAACTTGTACAAATGAACAAAAATGTTATTTGCAACAAATGCAGACTGGATGAAGTCTTTTTTTTCTATTGTAGAAATTGGCAGGTTTTATGAAGTAACAAAAACAATGTCTTTATATAAGCCTAGAAGTTTCCATTCGTCTTAAAGACTGATGAATATATAATGTGGTCTGCAGTGTTTAGCTGACTTTGTTTTTGTTGTTTTCAGTACCCCCATTTTCTGAAGAGGGATGCCAACAGACTGCAGATCATGCTGCAGAGGAGGAAACGCTACAAGAATCGAACCATCCTGGGCTACAAAACTTTGGCTGTGGGAGTTATCAATATGGCTGAGGTACTGTCTAGCTGCCTCAGCTGGGGCATTACTTTGAATTGTGTCTTTTCATGTTTCATTGTCAAACGTTGCATTTCTCTTGAGAAATGTGTCATTTTCCTCTGTGCTTGTGATTGCATTCTGCTGTTCTCTGACAGTGATTGACATGGCTATTAGTGTCTGTGTACCATGTCTTGGTTGCCAGAGAGAGGGCCCTCCTGTGTTACACATCATTTCAGATGATTCATGCTCATCACACATACTGCTGTGTGAGATTATGGGCCATCTGGAACTGGCTTCATATGCACTTTTCAGAACACAGAGCATTCAGCCATGCAATGCAGAAATAATGGACTGGGAGTTGATGTAAAGCCCCTAATGCATGTTTGTTTGATGTAGAGAGTTCATGCAGTTACGTCAGAGTGTATACATGTTGGCTACAGGGCCATCAAATGCTTTTCTTTTTTTTTTGCTTTTTTTTTTTGTACCCAGAGTCTCTACTTGCCTTGCTTGCTAATGCCTTGTCAGTTGTCAGTGTGGGAATCCACTATTGAAACTGTCTTCTGGTATTTGTGTCATTCTGTGGTTCATTCACTTGCAAAACTGTGCAGAACCAATGTGTTACGGCGCTTCAACAGGGGACAGTGGACACTTTCTGATTGCATGGTTATTAATATAGCCCACAGTGAACAAAGGGTGGGAAATTGGCCTTTATATAGCAGATACAGATCAATTTGAGTTTCTATCTAAGGACGTAATTAGAGAAATAGACATGGATATCGAGCGTCACACTTATTGGGAATGGAGACACACAGGTAACTTTTCCCCAATTCTAATTACAGCATCTGATGGACCCATTAATGCTCAGCCAAAGTTACTCTGCAGCAGCAGCCCCAGGACAGGAATTGACTGACATCTGAAAACAAGACTAATGCATTATTGCTTTTTAAAATACCACTCAACTGCTGTGTTGTTTTGGTGCTTGCTGCAGTGAAACAGCCCACAGACTTCTATGAATAAAGCTAGATTGGCCATTATTGGATCCTGTTGGGTAATTATGTTGTCATCTGCTGTAGAGTAAACTCTCTCGTGCCCTCATTCTGAATCTATTGGGGCACTATGTGGGAGGAAGTCACTTATTGGACTTTGCATGCAGCATTCAAGTGCACCCCTGCCAGTGTTTGAGCAAAATGATCCTACTCCCTGTACAGGGATTCATCAAGTGAAATATTGAAAGTACCCCCCGGATAGAGCTTAAAAAGAAAGCTCATCACTTCTTGTCTGATTCAAAATAGTTTACGCAAACTGTGTTACACAGTTTGATTGAGTGATATGAGCAAATTGGCTCGGCTCATTTAGACATTCAGAATGAGAAGGCAGCATTGTGCTAATGAAGATTTATTTAAAGATAGCATAGCTGTCAGCTTGTAATCAGTCTGTAAATCGCTGTGACTATAAAGCAGTGTAACAGAAGCCAACTCAATCTCTGTTGGATCAGTATTGGCTCAGCACAGGGAGAGATAAAATTCTTCCATCCTGCCTGTCTGTTGAAGAAATATGATTCGTTCCATGCGGCCTCGACATGGCTCTAGAGAGTGATTGATAGATGCTGGTATTCTACAAGACATGAATGCATCTTAGCCAAAAAGGACTTGATGTTGAGGAAGATGAAATCCATATGTCAAGTCCTGTGCTGTAGTTATTATATACAAGATAGTGTTATCAGAAACACAGCAGTCGTGGGATGAACTCAAACTGAAGTGTCATGCATATGTTTTTTTTTATTTGACAGGATTCCTAAAATCTGTGTCACACCCCTATGTTAATCTTGCTGTGTCCAGGTGATGCAACACCCGACAGACGGAGGACAGATCCTGGGTCTCCATAGCAACGTGAAAGAGGCACCAGTTCGTGTGGCGGAGATCAGCGTGTACTCTCTGTCCAGCCAGCCCATCGACCACGAGGATGGTAGCGGCCAGGCTGGCCGCAAGACCAAAACCTCAGGTGGGCACAGCCATCTCCTGTGTCCCTACGTGGGTCTGTTAGACAGTCCTGTACCCATGCAGGCCAGCCAAATCCTGTCTGTAATTTCAGCCTTCACCCTGAAGCCAGCCCTCCCAACTCAGGCCCCTCTGTTCCCCCCTTCCACATGTCTCCTATTTCCCAACCCGTGGACAGAATAAACTCTATTAATCCCAAGCCAACCAACGGCCAAGGATATGTTATTCTCTTCAGCTATGGTTGTTATGTCGATTTGAGAGTTGAACAGATTTAGGGCCTATTACCTTACACTCTTCTAATTCTGGACGGGGCTAGATGTTGGGCCCTGCTCGGACTCCACGCCTTCATCCTGCTATGCTGATCCCTAGCTGTTCTGGATGTTATTAAGGAGCCCATTCAAACATAACAGATGAGCTCATGCACCGAGTATTAAACTAGTGTCACTCTGTGAGAGAAGGAGAGATGTTTATCTTTCTCCTCTCTGCAGTGATCCTTAATAACATCCATTCCATCTCAAAGCGAAGAACAGGATGTTTCACAGGCAAAAGAAGTCTGAATTAACTGCTGAAAAAAAGATTCTCCATCACCTGACATGTCCTCAGCCGTCAAACACGCAGTAAAAGCTGCCCCTTTAGGAATGTGGCTGTTCGAACCAATAAAACCTGCCATTAAACAAGAGAAAGAGAGCAAAATGTTTCAACCACGAAAAAGTCATTAAAACTTAATCAGAATGTGAGACATGGATCACAAAGGAGCTCTACAATCTAATTTGCATATAATAAGAGTTCCATTACATTTCCGAGAGCAAATTCAGCATTTAATTATGTGCACTGAAAATGTTTTTGCATTACCATATATTTTGTTCATTATTCTTGCCAAGTCATCAAAGCAGTTTTTTACTGATGAACTGTGTAGAATAGGACAGGTAATTAAGAAAGTTCATCCACACAGCTTTGTCTTTGGGCTCCCTCTGATTTTTTTGAAACATTTTACAGTACAATAGACTTATACTGTTTTGTATATTTAATATCTTTATTCTTCCACTGGCCGCTTAAGAACAACATTTACTGAAGTAGTAAATTTAGTTTGGAAGCTTTTTCACTCTGAACAAATTGATTTCTATTGGAAATCTTTATTCTAAAAAAAGCAACAGTGGAACTCTGCTCTTCTCTTAGTCCACTGTGTGAACATCATTTCTCTCAGTTCTCATTTAAAAAAATGTGTGTGTGGGAAACTTTTGTCTGCAAAGATGTAACACTGCCTAACATAATGCCAGGCATGTATCGTTTTATTCTGACGTCTTTCTGTGTGTGTTTTTGTGCCCGCCTACCTCAGACCGCTCCCCAGATATGGATAACTATTCTGAGGAGGACGACGACAGCTACTCGTCAGAGCAGGAAGCCAGTGATGATGCAGCTCACGCCCAGGTCAGCGCAAGAAAATGCTTAACTACACACAAATCTGGAAAACTCAACAGTTACATACAGGAAATTCCATAAACAACAATCGCACATACCACAACAAAATTAGTATAAGTCATAATGAGCACACTAGTGCATGGTTACACATAACTGCATTGTTTCATTAGATTAACAGTAGCAAACTTATTCAAAAGCAATCATCCTTTCAGAATATTTTTATTATAGTATTTTTAAGTATAGTAATTAGTTTTCTATTTTTTGCTTAAATGAATGCAGGTATGCAAAGAAGAGACATTGTGATACTGAGGTTTCAGATATATCTCTGTATTTCAGGATCTTTACGATGAAGACGACGAGGTCAGGAAGCCCAAGAAACCACGGAGGAAAATGATCCGAACCACCTCCATGACCAGAGTGAGTTTCCTCCATTTATACGACATGGAGATTTGTGCTCGCCAATCATTGACTATGAGAAAAACTGCTGCTGTACAAGCTTTTAAGGGAAAGACATGGCGGGTTCCATTTGTTCAAGCCATTAGGACGATGTGGATGAGCATGTAAATGAACACTGTGGGTTCACTGGACTGATTCTAATGGTCTTTACATAGAGTGGCTGTGAATGAGTAATCCAGTGGACAGTTACTGGGACAACTGATAAGCCCGAGCCCAGCTGTCATGCATATTTAATCGTGAAAGATGTTTTGTGTTCAGAGCTTTCTTTTTTTCTCATAATTGCGTGTTTGTTTACCTTCTCCTACAGCAACCCAACTTTAAGCAAAAGTTTGTGGCCTTGCTGAAGAGGTTCAAGGTAACAGATGAGGTGAGTGTGAAGAGAATAATTGCCTTTTGTTTTGATTGACACCCAGGAGAAAGTGGTCAATGTCAAAGCAAAACAATGTGTGTAATTTTACTGCACCCGCCTGCAGTTCCTCAAGCCCTCTGCTATGAAGCTGTTCAGCAGTCAGCGGTGAAACGTATCAGTTATTAAATTGCCCTGGGGCCAGGAGGGAATAATCTCAGTACTGACTCTCTAAACAGCATATTGCTACATCACTGCTAATGTGCTCCTGACCAGGGGAGAATGGCCTGCAAAGAAATCACCACCGCAACAGAGGTACAAGCATCATTATGGTGCTGGGCTGCGTTACCTCTGTGCTCGTGGATGTATGATTCATACATTTCCATTAGCAGCGATTCGTATGCAGAATCCATTAACGACCATATTCTCTACAACTTTATCTAATGATAAATGTAGGCCCATACACTTGTCCTATTTAGGTTTATGTTTTTCTTCTCTGAAGTCCTTTTGAATTTCTGTGGATTCTACATAATGGCCTGTAATCAGGTCATCAGCAGGATGTCGACCATTTGTGTGCAACATCCCCTAGATGTCCATTAGTACATAATCTGTGTTAGGCCATTATAATGGTAATAATTACCACTGAACTGTGAAATCTATAGGAGTAAATGCGATATCCAGTGCATTGTTTCTCTTTGTGATGTCAAGAAAAGCCCATAGATTACATCAACAATACAACAAAGTATAAATATTATAAAAGATTATGTTGTAGTTTTTAACTATGTAGGTTTTCACACTGATTTATATAACTTGTGTGAGGGATTTACCCTACTGATGCGTACCAGAGCCTCCAGGGCATCTGAGTTGCTCTTTGCAGGATGATTCTGGAAGCTCCAGGTGGCTCGATGATCTTTTATCACGTTCCCCGTCTCTAATCCCTTCCTTGTGGCTGGGCAGTGTGCAAGGCTACAGCTCTATAAATACATAGCCAGGAGGAGGAGAGGGGACAGACTGTGTTTATCTGCTCCCTGCCAGCTTCTGCACTTATGGAGTGGCATTAATCACCTGATTAGTCCACAAGCTGCCTGTGTGCAGGTCCTATGATATACATCCCCAGTGTGCAGCTGGCAGATCAAGGCTCAGCACCTTAGCTCTCCTCTAACACTCACTTACCTTTTAATTGGCCTGCTTAGGACCAGGCAGGGATGTATTTATAGAATAGATTTTCTCATTTTACAGCCTTCAGTCTTCTCGTTCATTCTTTGAGCTCCATTAGCCCTGCTGTGAAAGTGATTAGCTAATGCACAGCACCAGTCACTCTCAACACTAATTTAATCTGCAGCCATAATTGCAAATCCCTGATTACAGTGTACCGATGTGTCGATGATGTGTCTATCCTGTGTGGCAGGTGCTGGATTCTGACCCTGTTGACCAGACACAGGAGGTGGAGGAGGATCTGGACTTACTGTACGACAGTCTGGAGGTGTACAACCAGAGTGACAGTGGGCCAGAGATGGAGGACAACGAGAGCGTCCTGAGCACGCCCAAGCCCAAACTTAAGTATGTCTGTATATTTTTAGATAGTGAATTATTTCTGTCCACAACTTGTATGGTGTATGGGTGTGTCTAGCCCTTGAAATCAAACTGTCAAGGAAAGAAACTTTTTGTCTTAATTAGTTTTCACCAATTCAAATCTTTGTCTCTGTTTTTAGGCCCTTTTTTGAAGGGATGTCTCACTCCAGCTCCCAGACGGAAATTGGAAGCATACACAGCCAAAAAAGCCAGCACAGAGAGCTGTCGTGTCCTGTGAGTTGATCTCCAGTCACTGTATTAACAAACCCATCTGATGCATTTTTCCTAACCTCAGCACCCACTGTTTACCCATCAAGTCCTGCCTCTGCAGTGCTGGTGAGGTTCTTTTTGTAAACACTGTTACGTAAAGGAATTGCCCCTGGGCACTGTTTAAACGTCTGGCAGTCCTCTGTGCTTATTGTGGTTCTGGGAATCCCAAAGATCACGATACTGCAGGCAAGATATTCTGAGCATGTGTGCAATGCAGCCCACCAGCTTCCACCCCAGCAGGATCAGATGGGAGGCCTGGAGTCCTTACCCTCTTCACCCCTACAGCCCCCTAGTATTTATAGGGAGTGACACTGAATGACCCCTCTACCACCATCAACACACACACACACACAGGCACAAATATGCTCCCATGCTCAGAGAGAAGATTGGATGGAGCAATTTCTGAACTCCTACTCAGAGATTTATGGCCCATTGGAAACAACAAGGGCAGAGAGAGGGAGAGGGAGAGACATGTTGAGTCTGATGGCGAGAGAGGGAGTGCTGTTTATAAATATCTGGGAATCCATTTTAGCTTGTAATAAAACAGCTCTGAGCATTTCAGACTGCTATAGCCCTCCATTTCGCTCAATAAATGTCTCCAGTCGAACTTCATAAACACGTCTTGCAGGCGAAATGGAAAGTCTTTGATCTGATATTGAAATGGATTAAACTAGATGTTACAAGACACACTTAAACACCTTCAGCTGAGCTCACTAGCGCACACACGTGTCTAGTTTTCTTTCGGGGTTTATATGCCAGGAGGCGGCTGAATTGAAACTTAAAGCAGCTTTTTGGAGATATTTATACACGCCAGCTCTGCCGCCGTCTGTGAAATTGGTCAATTGCGCGTCCCTGGCGTGGTCAGTCTTGACCCAAGCAGATGGATCACCCCCACTTGGAGCCGTGAGATGTTGAAGTGACCTCCATGGTTAAAAAAGACAGTTAAAATGAGCTAATGTTTTTGTGTGTGTGCATGCTTGTGTTTACCCTGCAGAGTGGAGACTTTCTGACCGTGGAAAGATGTAAAGTGCAAGGGGCCCGCTATCAAGATGACAGCATCACAGATACAACCGTTGGGGTATGTTTTTGAAACAGCAATTGTTACACTTGACTTTTTTCTTCTTCTTTTTTTCTCAACTAAATCCCCCATGAACATCTCTTTCTCAGATTTTTTTTTCTAACCCCCTGTCCTCCACACTTGAGTGCCCTTTGCGCCTGTGGGTCTTAGTTGTTTTCCAAGAAAGAGCAAAGAGGGAGGGAGTATGCAAGGGCAGGCAAACCAAACAGCGCAGTCATCCATTATGGATCAGTAGAGCAGACATGGCAGCCCCATGCTGGATAGATCCTGACTGATGAGGATCGAATGGTGGGGTGTTTGTGTTTGTTGTTGTCTTTGTGCTGTCGGGTCAGTCTAACCTTGTACATCTAACCCCGTCTCCCCCTCTGAGTGCCAGGCAGCCAGCTCGGTGCACCGCTCCACTAACCCAGTTCAAACAGAATATGTGAACCGCAGGAACAGTGTCTCCCCAGCCACCTGCTAGGAGACCATGACTTTTTATCTCGTCTGTCATGGTGGGCTCACATCATTATCTCCAACCTCAACAGCTACGCTCAATTATTCAGCAGGCCAGACCCTCTCTTCCTCCCTCCACGCCTCAGCTCTTTCAACTCTTGTTCTTAATATGCCAGCTGCGGATGCGCCACGCGCACAAAAACGCAGAAAGAATGCAGAGCATACCTGAAGTCTGGGAGGGAAAACAGTGTAGTTTGATGGGACGTGACAGTGTGTGTATTGTATGATAAACATCAACACTGTCCCACTCCTGCTGCTTGTGTTTTGGTTCAGGAGCCAGAGCCTGACGACAGTGGGACAGGGCCAGGGGAGGTGAGCAGCTGGGATGTCAGCACCGAACGGATGACCAGCAGTGTTGGCAAGCTCTGCAAGACTGAGTCCCAAAACCACATGTCTCCCAGGTACACTGCAGATCACTACATCTGGAAACATGCACACAAGATAGTATCATGTCATCCTCATTAGATTAGTTTTTACATGTTTAAGTGTGTAATATGGAGTTCTTTGTCATGTATTTTGAGCTCGGTGTGTGTCTTCCCTTCCTCAGTAAAGTGGAGAACAGGCTGCAGAGGCGTCCTCGCAGCACCTCCATGAAAGACAGACAGAACTCCAAGGCCCAGAGTGACAGGACCAGCAGCATGGAGAGCGAGTGCTCTCCAGATTCGCGACTCATAGCGCAGGTAATCGATCCTATCAGGCTGCGGACGTGTTCTTTCCGTATGTTTGTGGGCTTTGTGCTCCTGCTTGTATCATCTTAGACTCTCTGGTGCTCATTCATCTCAAAGGTCCCCAGGAAGTCTGTGTATGACCAGTTGAACCAGATCCTCATCTCTGACGAACGCCTACCAGAGAGCATCATCCTCATCAACACCATGGAGTGGCAAGGACAGGTGTGTGTTTTTCCATACATAACACTTCATACTTACCTTCATCTCTGTCCATATGCAGTAGAAGCACTTGGGACATGCAGAATAGGGTGTACCTGCTAGCCATGCTACAAACAAAAAGAAGACAATACAAAAAACATTGGAGTGTAGCATGTTTTCCCTGCTTTCTTTGCAAGCCTTATCCATTAACTCATCGTGTCCCTCTCATGTGTGTTTCTGTGCAGTATGTAGCCGAGTTGCTCCATGAACAGGCCCAGCCCATTGTGTCCACCTGCTCTGCTGCCGATGTTCAAGCCGCCTTCAACACCATCGTTACTCGCATCCAGAGATTGTGAGTCACGTACACGTACATACATACATATAAACTGGAACAGTCATCGCTAAACTGTGCATGTTTACGGTGGCTCACTCGCGTCAGAGAATTCCAGGATACCATCGCTCACGCTGCTGAAGTGCCGTCTGTCCGTGAACCCATTCTATCAGAATGTGTCTGTTTTCACACGAAAAGCTGAAGTTCAGGCTTCTTCTCTTTTTCTTGGATCCATCTGCTCAGCTGCCATCTACTTGAGAAGTCACGTCAGTGGGAGACAAGGCCGTCTCAGTCTGCTGTGTTGCTTCCGTTGAACCTGTTTTCTCTTTAATCCAGACGAAGTGCAACTTTTCCTCTTTTTACACACCTGCTCCTCAGTCAACCTGTTTATACCAGCTGGGGCCATGTCACACAGAGCCATGCTCGTCTCTGTTGTTAACATGCTCTCTCAGTGCTGTCGCTGCTTTAGCCAGCTGCAGGGTTTTTTCCTCCAATTCTGTCACCAGGAAAATAAAGACATTTTAAAATCCACATGTATTACAGTCCTGTACTGCTATTGGACATCTTAGTTCATGAATCTTTGATGTTTGAAATCCTGAAGTATTTAGCCGCAAAGTCCTTAAGACGGTCCTTAAAAGGACTTAACTGTCTAACGGCATGTAATTACTTGTAAGACGTGAAGCTTGAAATCATTTTTAGAATTTAAAAAGCGTTTGAAGTGAGCAGTTAATAAACTCTACCAAAATTAGTTTCTATATTTATTTTTTTACATTTTCAGACTCAAGTCTGTCTGTCTGTTATTGTAGGATTAGGATCTAAAAGCTGTTGCAATATTTGGTTTAACTTGAGCCTTGCAGATACTTGCAAGTACCTTGTATTGCAATTATAACATATGACATAATCTCCTCGACCCTGTGGAGAGGTGAATCTTCCTCTCAGACAGCCACAAATTCTCTCGCAAGCCCTCTTTGGCCTACATCTTTGGTGATTTGGCATTCTCTCTTTCTCTCAGTGACTCATTCCATCTCTCTTTATATTAACCCTTGCAGCTGTAACTGCAATGCACAGACACCACCGACGATGAAGGTGGCAGTGGCAGGCGACCAGAGTTACCTCAGCACTATCCTGAGGTTCTTTGTGGAGCAGCTGGCCAACAAGACGCCTGACTGGCTCAGTTACATACGCTTCCTGGTGATCCCCATAGGTACGTCATCCAGGATTAGTACAAACCAGCCTAACATACAGCGCTGTTTTATACATTAAACATGTCTCTGCACCCTTGCACAGGTTCTCATCCCCTGGCAAAGTATGTGGCCTCCTTCGACAGCAGGTTCAACAGCATCTTTATGGACACTGCATGGAGGGAGCTGTTCTGCAGGACAGAACGGCCCGCCTCAGGTAAGATGCATAGCTCTTGCTACAAAGCAAGCCTGTGTGTCTAATGTTCAGCCAACTTGAAAGGGAAAGAAATGAGGTCAGAGCATGGGTCATGGACTGATGGATGGGAAGAAGAGTTTTTACCCAGTTGCAAAGGACAGCTACAGCCTGCTTTAGTCTGGCAAATGGCTCTACATCATGGCCCCTCTCCTCCCCATAAACTGTCTGCTGCTGTTTAGGAAGAGCACCCGACCATCACAACTCAGCCTCTGATGTTTATGTCGGACACAAAATTTATTGTAATATTGAATTTCTTGTCATTTCTTGTCCAAAAACAATAGATCGTTGTAGGGTTTATGTATCTCTCATGATTTAAGCTTTAATGTTCACAACTGTTTGCCAGGGCAGAGGACCAAGAGGCTGAAACAAAAACATATTCCATTAATCTGTTTATTTTAGGACTCTTTTGGAAAACGAGAGCTCTCTTTTTTCTATTAGGTTAGCATTTAATTTTACACCCTCTTGCAATTTGTAAGCCATACTAATGTTAACTCACACATACACAAGCATGTTTCAGCTTCTGTTCCCATTCTTTTGTCAATTCTCACTTGTTTTGCCCAAACAAGTCTGATAATCCTCAGCCATCCCCACTTATCCATGTACTTAATTTACACCTCATAAGTGTAAGAGTTTCAGTTCCACACGCCATGTTGAATCATCTCATTAGGAGTTCCAAGCAATGTCCTTGAGATTAGCCATCATAACAACACAAAAGGTTGTGTTTGGATAGGATCTTAATGCTTTCTTTTACAAACAGAATATGTTTGAGCTGCAAAGAGACAATAGGTCAAAACAAATTGATTTTACAAATCAGCATGTTTGCTCATTTCAGCTTGCCAGAATGTGAGCCATGCTGTTGTGGCCCACAGGCCCTCTGTTTTACCCACAATTCATCTTTTTGTGTCGTATGGCTGACTTCACCCATGTTTTAATGACATTTTATGCACAGCACCCAGCCTCCCGTCTCCTTAATTCGACGGAATGAAAATGATTTATGCACAGTCTTCTAGCAATCTGCCGTATGTGAAAATTGGCCTTTGCGTCAGCTATGTGGCAGCTTGTTAGTCAGATATGGAACAGGAGAGGCATGTTGTTAACAGCTCGTCTCTCTGCCCCCCTGCAGATAACATAGATGTAGCAGGACGAGTCGTTCAGTATCTGGCAGGTGCCAACGTGTCTCACCAGTTCCCCATCTCAGAAGCCATGCTCACCTACAAACAGAAGAGGTAAAGTCTCTTTGATTATTTAAGTTTGAGCATTGTCATGTTGCATATGTGTGTGTGTGCGTGTGTGTATATGCATGTATGTTTTTGCACATTTTTGTGTATGTTTTTTTTAAGCACGCCTTTGTTGGAATGATCTCTGACTTGGAGCTTGGATATTAATATTCACTTATGTCTGTTTTCCCACTGAGAATGAATCTTACATGATTATGATTGCGACTGATCACCACTGAGACCGCATGAGGGAGTTATTAAAACTCATATGCATGCAGCAGGCACATATGTTTCACACACATATGCAAGTTGCTGTGATGTGTGGTGATAATGAATCCTTTGTTCAGTTGTTACCGCAGTCGCATGTGTTTATTCAGTCCAGAAGACACAGACTGTGATCCATTTCAGTTTCACATTTTGATAAAAAACTTTATGACTGATTATTAAATTTGATAGAGCAGTGGTTCAGTTTTCAGATCAGCACAGGCTTCTGCTTCTACAAAGTGCAAAATCGTTCCAGTTGTCTCACAAACACAGACGCACACGACAGACACTCCATTGCATTTCTGTGTGCATTTGTTTCCTTTCTGAGGTTTGACCAAACTCTTCCCCTCTTTGTAAGAGTGGCTTCCTATTGGTCAGAAGGTACTAAATACGACACACAGTTTTAACACTGTTGCATTCCTTCTTCCCCCTTTCCCCTTTGATTTGCATTCAAGGAAAAGGAGTTTGTATTTTGATTTTTACATCAGGTATCTAATTCAACTCTTGTTTTGTTTTGCCCTTATTTTCTCTCCTCCATTTGGCTTGAGCTCCTTGCTGTGTCTTAACATTTCCCTTCTCACACTCGATACTCACCGTAACTTCACTTTGCACTCTGTCCTGACTTGTGTCTTTGGTTTTGGTGTGGCTTTGATTCTAACTCTGTCTTCTGTGTTGTTGTTGTTGTTGTTGCTGTTGTTGTGAAGATTTGCCTAACAACCTTTAAAGCAACTCCAAATACATCACAAAGTGGTATGGTTTCCTGACTCAAACATCCTGTAATATCAGTGTCACAAGCATTTAAAATGACCCACGACCAAACTAGTCAAATGTCACACCTAGATTTAATGTTAATATGTTGCTACTAGTGACTTCTATGACAACTGTAGCTGCAGCCACCAAGTAAACATGTTAACATCAGACAAAGAATTAAAGATTCCAGTAATGTGATATTTCCCACTCACTTTAAAACACATAGATTTCTCCATGTATCTACATTTAAATATAATAAAGTGGCCCCATCACTTGTTTGGAAAGGAATGGCAGTTTAGTTGAATGTTTAATTTGTCCTAATACAGTTACAGCTGTGATGTGTTTACACCGTGGTTTGCTTCTGATTGGACAGCGGTGCTGATTTACACATTACTCAATTTGATTCAGTAAATTGAACTGAGGATGTTACACGCGCACTTTACACAAGTTAGTCATGGCTTAGTCAGTGTGTTTTGCTCAGGTCTGGTGTTGCTTTGCAAAATCTACACCTTGCAATTTGTATCACTGATGAAAAACAGTGATGTAGTACAGCCTGAACACAGCCGGGAAGATTGCTGGACCTGTATCTCAACTGCAGCGGGAGCCGTCAGAGTTACATGCCCTCCTGCTGTTTGCTGTTGGTGTCATCTATTTTGCTGGCTCATGAAAAACTAGGAGACTCAACTGGTTTAGGGCTTGCACTGTTGGTTGGTACACTTTTGCAGAATGATAAAACTATCTCAACTGGATCACTGGGTGCATTTTTGATGTCTCACTCTGCTGTGGTCTGCGTGTATGAATTTTAATTGACAATAACTGGCAGTCAGTTTTTCTCTATCTTTGCATATTCATGTGTTGCTGCCATGCTCGGTGTAGTGTTGTAAAGAAGCCACATGGTTAATACAGCCGTGCCCAAACTATCACCTTTTAGTCCCATGTATTAAAATAGCTGTCCTATCCCAGCACTGGCTGATAAGACAGACTCTTCTTTTGGTTGTAAGGAGCGGTCCTCCTCATTCATCTCATTGTTACGTGACCCCCCCCCCCCAAGATGACCCCATTCCACCCAAGCCAGTCATGTGCCATTTCTGCTACGATGGGACATGGTTCAGGCCATGCACACCGACATCTTCCCTCCAGGACCATTGAGTGTTCATGTGCACCTCTGGAGTGTTGAAGTGTTAACACCCACCTCTGGTCATACTCACAGCCTATCTGTCTGTTTACAGCCCTGACGAGGACTCCTGTCAGAAATTTGTGCCATTCATTGGGGTAAGAATAGATTTTTTTAATGCAAAGGACAGAATCGTTTATTCCATTTCTGACGTATTTAGTTTTACGCTGAAAACTTTGTTATTCTTGCAGGTTGTGAAAGTTGGGATTGTAGAGCAAAGCCTCTCAACTTCAGGTAAGAAAAGGCGTGTTTTAAAGGTATAATGTTGTAGGTTAGTGTGTTCAACATCATACTGTTAATTATGTCAACTCACTGGATAGAGCTTTTACTTCAGATACTTGATTATGACTGGTATTGATACGTGTCCACACAAGCAGTTCACATTTTAAGTGTTTAGATTACGTAGAATCTTTGTGTATGAGCCTGTCTTTCCCTTCTGTTTGCAGTGGACTCGGATGATGCGATGGGGGGCAACACAAGCATCCTGTCCTCCCCAACGCCCCCATCGGCTGGTCCGTATGGGAAGGAGATTGGGGGCACCCCCCCACAGTCTCCCTCTGTGTCCACTGCTCTTTCTGGAGCTGGGTAAGACGAGACACACACACTTAATTATCAGAAACAGAATCACATCCTATGTTTTACTCACCATGAGCTGTGATTCACTAGTGGAAAGTAAAGCACACATTTCTGTGTGGAGTTTCTGACTTTAGCTGTTTCCTGTTGTAGTTCTCCATGTTCTGGCAGTGAGGTGATGGGGCTCCAGGTGGACTACTGGACATGGCAAGGCCCAGAGAAGAAGAAAGAGGGCGAGAAGAGAGACGTGGGACTGAAGAACACCCTGAAGAGTAACTTCCGTTCACTGCAAGTCAGCCGCCTGCCTTGTGGAGGGGAACTCACCCCCCCACCCAGCATGGCCATGACTGTCGTCACCAAGGAGAAGAACAAGAAAGGTACACTTGGGGAAATATGACTGACGTGCCCACATAGATTTTTTTTAAGAATGAAAATCAGTGTAGCTTTGACCAGAGATGTCTCAGATGTGTAAAATCTGTAAAGATCTTCTTTATGTGAAAAAATACCTCTGCTCACTTCCTGTTTCCCTCTCCAGTGATTTTTCTCAGCAAGAAGCCCAAGGAGAAAGAGCTGGACTCTAAGAGCCAAGTGATCGATGGTATCAGCAGATTGATCTGCACAGCCAAGCACCAGCACACAATGCTGAGAGGTAAGGCCCATGTGCAGACACAAGCCCACGGCTGAAGCTATACTGCCATCTGGTGTTGGTATCTGGTCCCTCCACTACATTAAATACAGTGACCAAAGAATTATGTGCTCTGTAACAGCTGTCAGTGCTGCAGAACATCCATTACAACCGTTTTAATGTGTTAACTGTCACTGTTTTTCACCCCTAGTCACTATTGATGGAGTGGAGTGGAACGATGTGAAGTTTTTCCAGCTCGCTGCCCAGTGGCCCACGCATGTCAAGCACTTCCCGGTGGGAATTTTTGGTTACACCAAGCCCGTGTGACCCCGGCCACCATCCACCCAACCGCCACCAGACTCTCCGCTGCACTTGTCTCACCGAGAGGCTACAGAGAATTAGAGGAAAAGCCAACAGGCCCCCGGCAGTAATAGTTTTCCTGTGGAAATCATGCTGACTCAGAACCACGTGTTCAATACACAGATTTCATGTTGTCAATTTGATGTTTTTGATGTTGATGTTGGGTGTTGTTGTTTTTTTTTACACACTACAAAAAGAACAAGTACTATTTTGTAAGATTTGTGCTACAGCCTCGGAGGTATTTTGAGGTTTTTGACAATTTGCCACATTTCGATAATGGCAGCTGTGTTTGCACTTTGTTTTTGTTAACATTTTATTATTTCTGTGAAATCCTACATTTATTGTTACTCTATAGACAATGGAGGAGTGTGATGGTGATGTGCAGTGGCGTGTGTGAGATTGTTTGAGACCGTGTTTGTGTTTGTTGAAAGTTGGAATATTGCTGTGAATCTAGATGGAATCCTTCTCTTCTAACTCAGTGCTCAGTTTTCTTACTCGTCCCTTTACTTTCTGAAAAAGGTAAAACTTTTATAGAGAAGAACAAAAGTTCTTTTTGCCTTGTTGCTTTTAAGCACACTGTGTACCTAAAGCAAAAAAGAAAAAAAAAACTTAAGCAAGGTATTTTTGAAGGTAGCTATAATGAATGTAGCTATGACACATTTGTAACATGTGAGCAGTTCATCAGTTTGTTATTGTAAGTGCTGAAGACTTTGTATCGGTGTTAGTGTACATTCAGACTGTACAGTAACACCCACTTAGAAGCAGGGTAACATGACAACATATTTCAACTATCAACAGCTGAATGCCAAATTAAGTTGTGACTGTATGAACTGTCTTATTGTTTCAAGGTCCTCAATTGTTTTTTCACCGTAATCCCACCCGTGTTGTAATTGGGCCCTCCTGGAGTAATTTTATGCTTGAACAGCATTCATTCGGTAAACACGGCCACAGTGTGTTCAGCTTGATGGTAATGGCTTAGCTGAGGGGACGTCTCACAGACCCACAGTAACGCAGCAAAAACTGGATCTCACCTGATGTTCAGTGATGTGCCAAAGTCGTGTTTGTTTTACCGTCTCACCGCCATAACTGGTGGCTTGGCCAAGCTTCATAGTATGTTAAACTAAAAAGCCAAAACCTACAGTCAGTGTATTTGTGCTCCCTGTGGAGATCAGTATTAAGATTACTGAGTGAGTGATTAATCATGATGAATTTACCAGTTAGCGCTCCACATTTGGCTAAATGTAAACCCATGAAGCATTCACAAGATTTGTGCACATTGTAACCAAGCAATTAACCGTTGTGTCCTTTAAATACAGAGCTTCACCGTGGCTGGACATAGAAGCAGCACCTAACCTAAAACATACTGATAGGTTGGTCGATTAGTATTGCGTAGGCCCGTTATTGGAACACTACAGATGAGTCGATCTGACTTGAAACAAGCTTTGACAGTATCGTCGAGCACAATGCAAGCATTGAGTCGTTTTGAAAATAGGATGAAAAGTGTATGGAGTCTCGCCAGATGTCCAAGTCACTGCCTGTGTGTGTCTGTGTAGGTGTGCTATATGTTCGATGGTACTCCCTGAATAGTGTTACGTGAAACTTTTGCAATAGGAAACCTTTGGACAAAGGGCCTTCTGTATGAGTTTGCTGTTGCTTTTTATAAAGTGAAGACTTACAAGCTTTGATAGGCTGGCTTTTTTTTTTAGTATTGTATAGAAATATATACAAGATGTACTATTGTGAATCGCAACACCCCTCCCCCACTCCACTAAATTGAAAGCACAAATAGTTTAACTTTATTTCTTGACATAAATGCCAAATATATTTCCAGAACGCATAACTATGAAGTCGACTTGTACAATGCAAACACTATTAGGTATGTGATTTCTCATACATTTCCCTCACTTTGTAATGCACTTTTATGTGGTTTTATACACATTTTAGGTCAAATTGGGACACACTTTGGTTTTGAAGTGAAGTGATAGAGGTGTTATAATTGAAATGTAAACCACTACCTATATTCAAGAGAAAGCTGATCTTTTTTCTTTTTTTTCTTAACGACCCTTTTTCAGAGGGATGTTGTTTTATGTTGATGGGTTGAATCACCCTATGAGGTCTGAATAACCATCATGGCTGTCTGTTACTTAATGTTTTGCCACTTGATGTTGAAATGCTTACTTTGCAGCTACCACCATACGTGTCTGCCTGTGACTGTACAGTCAAGTTTTCCTGTCTCCTGCTTTTTGAAGGGTTCACTATCTTCTCTGAGTTGGGAGACCAGCTTGCCCTTACATATTTGTAAACTGGGGCTGTGAAGTGTTAGCCAGGGCAGAGTTGTTTGAGGGAATATGTCATGTGAGTTAGCCTTTTAAATACTGAAAACGGGCATAACGACAAGTGTATTTCAATGTATTTGACCTCGAGCTTTTTTTGCCCTAAATCTAGAGGTAGCATGGGGGTGTTTTGCAAGACTGGACCAATGAGCAGGCATGCTCACTTTTGGCACTGCAAACAAAATTAACTCTTAACATCAGTGTTAATGTTTTTCATCTATGGTCAAACTACAATTACAACATGCCATCTCATTGCTCCTGTTACTTGAAATGCCACCCAGTGTCTTTGCACAAACCCTATTTTAAATGACATGACAGTATTTTTAAATTTACCACTAAAAATATGGGTTACTCTGCATGTTTTACTATAGATGTAAATATGTTTTGGATTTTTATATTGTTTTGTTTCTTTCCATGCTCTCACAAGCAGTTGTGTTTAATAAAATTTTTAATCTTCTATACAAACCGCTCGTCTTTATTCATGTTTTCTCTCTGGACATTCATTTCCATTTCATTGTAAAGACCAAAGTAACAATACAAGGTGATTATGACTGAGAGACAACAACGTACAGTCCCAAACATGTCCAGACTCATGTTGTGTTAGGTAGCAGAGATTGAGGGCAGGCTGACATAACTCTTCATTGGAGGCAGAGGCTTAATCTTGCGTCCGGCCCAGCCTCCCTTCCTCTGCCACAAACCGCTTGAAGGACGTCTGCCGAGCCAGCGATTGCGACCAGCTTTGCCAATGATCCGTTTATTATGGTCGATGTTGGACACGCGTCCCACTGTGACCATGCAGGTCTCCAGCACCTGTGTATGTCAAGATGGCAACATTAATTTCAGAGCAGAATATTGTTTTAACGTGGGAGCTGGAATCTAAATCTGGGTAACCTTACCTGGACCTGCTGCTTTGAAGGAAGCTGAACGATTGCTGTTCCATTTGCTTTTCGGAGCAAAACGCCACTTGTTCCTGCAAACCAAGTAAACCACAACATTCAGGATAAGAGTTAGTATGAGACGCACGTTTTACAGCAGCTAATGCCGAGTTCTAAATGCTCAAGGAATTCAATTCACACGTGATGAGCCATCAAGAAACTTAATTTAATTCCAGAAAAGACAACAAATAACATGACTCATTTACGAGTTAACTGTCCATGTGTGCAGGTGTTATATGACAGTAATGTGTCACCATATACTTCATAGACTTTGTCAACATGTTTACAGACAGAAGCAAATTTGAAAACAAAGTTCTGAGTTTTAAGATCACTAGAAATGGAAAATCCTTGGCAAAGAAAATCAATTTATACACATCCAACCATGCATTTAGGAACTAACAAGTAAAAACACGTGCAAATACAAGAATACCTGCAGCACGAATGTACTCAGATCCCTTCCCTGGTTGTACCTCCAGGTTGTTCACCAGTGTCCCGACAGGAAGAGCTCCCAGTGGATATGCATCACCCTCATTGGCAGAGACTGCAAAGTAAAACAAAAGGATACTGCATCGTTCTATGTTACATGCTGATTATTAAAAATCCACTGAATCAATCATCGCGAGGAAGGTTCATACCCGCCATGCGTCCAATAACTCCTGATGTTTTAATGACGTCTCCAGCCTGCATGTTCTCTGTAGCAATGATCCACCTTTTCCGATTGCCTCCAGCTACCAGCGCAATGTCAGCGGACCTGCGCACACACCATCGCACGTTATTCAGTGTTCATAACCTTCATTATGCATATTAATCAAAAGATGTGAGTGTTGAAAGCTGTCCTGACCTGCACGGGTCGTAACGCACTTCAACAACCTTCTCCTCAAAGGGCCGGGCCTCTTTGTCTGTTTCGTATCGCAGTCGCTGAAAGTCTATCCACCGGTATTTCTGTTTATGGCCACCACCGATGCCATGTGTCCGTATCTTCCCTGCGGGACAGAAAGTAAGATGGAGTGACTCTTTTCACACTGCTACAGTCTGAACAGGTATCACAGCTGTTATTTATGACAGTAAATATATCACAAAGAACTACAAGCCCCCTACAGAAGAGTGAACTTCAATTCAGGTTGATGAGTAAAGCCGGATCATCATTCTTACGGGATTCACAAACTCATAAAACTATCAAGGAAGGGTTGCAGTTCTGTCTGAACTTTGTACATACATGTCTCATTTTATAGATTCATCATCTGGTAAATAAAGTTTCAGGAAATGGTTAAAAAAAAAATCATAGAGCCCAAGGAAAAACAGAGATTGCATTTTAGCTAATTATCATTATTAATGCAGTTATTGCATTATCAGAATAATTGCTGAATAATTTTAGCTACAACTCAAAACTTCCAAAAGACTGTTTGAAACTCTGGAGATGCGTTCCTCTTTTTATTTTTAAACACAAAACAACTGGTTAGTGAAAACCTGCACATAAGACACCAACTTCCACCTCATCCTGGTCCAGCCTGGCATGTACACACACACCACCAATTATCCCATTCTTCAGGTGATCACACTCTTTACCTGTGTAATCTCTGCCACCTGTCTTTTTCATTCCCATAGGCTTGATGGTGTATTTCTCCATCTGCTTCCAACGTGTCCTGTTCTGCGCCAGGGAGGCTGTGGTGAGGATGCCTCTGCATTGTCCGACCGTGCTGGGCAACTGAGGGCCCAGCTTAGTCAGTGCGACTGCCTGTCGACGCAAAAAGCAATACAGCCTGTAGTTTGGTAATGGTGACAGATGAGATCTGCAGCATGACTGACGGGCAGTGGATGGTTTACCTGCGATGAGAGCAGAGCAGGCTGGGAGAGGGTCAGGGATCGCAGAGCTCGGGTTAGACACGATACCGCCATCGTAACGTCCTCCTGACAGAGCTGAAGACAGGAAGAGAGGTAACGTGACAACTGTTAGTTTTGCTCTTATTTAATCTGCATTTCAGTTAACTGGCGTGCAACATTAGCTTTACCAAAACCAATACGCATGCTCGCCTTATTCAGATTCTTACTCACTCTTCTTCTGTCGACCAAACAACTTTACCTGCTACGTTTTAACCAATCTACTCTTGTATTTATGGCTTATTTGCGCGAACACTGTGGTCATAACTTCGTAGTTTAACTCTACCAAATGCAAGTTAACGTGAGCTAGCTAGCTTAACCTAAAGCTAGCAAGTGAAATACGAGCTCAAAAACTGGACCATCCTTTTACTTCTTCCTTTAGTAAAGTAAACTAAAATGTTCGTTTACCCCCGTTCATATAATATAATATTCCTATAATTCATATGATACAAACCGACCTTTACATTTGACTTAATTCATCCCAAGCTTCTCGCTGTCGTCCTTCACAGTCCTGCACGCTACGTCGCGCACTGATGACGTGCACAACAACTCAGGCAGTTCGTATATCTCCCCTTTATACTTTAAATTGTACAAGCTGTCGTTCACCACCATAATAATTAATCTATATTCTGTTTTTAACAGATTGCAGTTATATATCAGCCAGTCATAATTCATACAGTTCAGTAACAACAAATCAATTTACAGTTTTCTTCACTGTCGTTTTAACTTCGCCTTTAGGTGGCAGCTTGATCATTTGTACGCATGTGATCTATAACCTCCTATTGGTTTACAATAAATACATCTTTTGAAAAAAGAACAAAAATCAAACCTTTTCACGTCGCCCATGTATTGTTACACTTTGACCTACGTACTTTGACAGTCATCGCTTAAAGGTACAAATTTTACATGTTGATGAATGTTCGTTTAAGCTTTCAATAATCATGTCACTCATGACAGAAAATTATGGTTTGGCATGGTGAGATGACTGGGTAGTGGAGAAAAGAAATGATCAAACATTTAGTGATCTGAAATTATATTGAATTTAAACTACTGTCGTCTGTCATTTGGCGGTGCTCACAAGTTAACCACCAGATGTCACTATATGCTGTTTTGGAATGTATGCATTTTTTATCTATATGTGTATTTTTCAAATAAAAAAATAAAAATATGAAATCTTTTTGAGAGATTCAACAAAATTATTAGCAAACCATAAGACTGATAGATGGCCAGAGAGAGAGAGAGAGAGGGAGAGAGAGAGGGAGAGAGAGAGAAATAAGCAATTTCTCCAAACTGGCGAAAACACAACATGACGTCACTATTCATCAACTCTGCCGCAGAGGCTGCTGGGAGAATCTCGCTGTGCTGGAGACATTTTGGATTTAAAGGGGCTGAGCTAGCCGTCAGTCCTAGCTCTTGGTAAGTGATAGCTGTATTTTCATCCACTAATATTACAAATGTATGAACCCTGCGTATGACCCTGTTTATAAGTAGTGCCAATTTAAGATACTGTCTATAAAAATGACCTTTTCGGCAGTTTGAACGAGAAGAACTCGTAACGACTAGGGAGTGGTGATGCTAGCTGGTTAGCAGAAGGCTAGCCAGTAGCTAACCGGAGCGCTAAACAGACCAAAAAGCAAGCGTCACTGTTAGGTTTGCTATATTTATAAATTATTACTCAGACAATTTCACAGTGAGTCTAGCGAAGGAATGAACAAGTAAAACCTGTCCTAGTTGTTAAGTAGAAACTTAGATGGATATGAAAAATCATTCCTCCGTTGTGATCTGCAGAAGTCGTAACAAAATGAAATAATGTGTAATAACGAGCCGCGCGCGTCAGATGAACTGGTGGTTTATGTTTTGAAGTCGTTTGCAGATGTTCTTGAGACTTTGTGTTACAAGCACGTTGGTGATGCGCAGTCATCAATATACTGCTACCATATTAAATCAGATGCTTTGTTCTTAACACCCCTGACGTTACATCAATTTTGATCTCTGTATGGCGTTATATAAAAAGGTTTCACGGTTTCGACATTGATGACCTGACGTTCGGCTGATGTTCTAGCTGGTAACTCTTCCTGCATCAGTTGCAACATTCAGGTCGACATTTTTCTGACAACTATTAGTGTGACAACAGTCCTCTAGCAGCTGGTCACAGTGGAGTGATGGATGACTGTGGACAGCGTCAGTGGCACTTCCCTCCTGGTTGTCCCAGGCCCTGCCACACCCTCCTTGATGACTGTCTCTCCTTTGTGTCTGGTTGTGATGCGGACAGTGTGTTGGATTGCTGTTTGTGCAGGAAATGGAGGAAGACAAAGTGATCTGTTGGTGTCAAACTTCATCAGCTAGACAGGAAATGTGTCTCTGGGGAGATGGCACAGAGACTAGCCGCTGGTTTGTTGGTCCACCCACTGCAGCCTGCATTTTTCCATTTCCCATGCCAGTATTTCATTATAATACCAACAAGCACCACACCCTCTTACAAATTTTCTGTTTCCATAGCCTGTGCTGTGTTTTGCATTTGCTCATTCAGGATTTTTATTCAAGTGAAGCACAGTTTTTTAATAAAGAGAGGACAAATATTTATAAACGATTGACTGCAGGTTTGGTTAAAACCACGGTCCGGGCTATTTGAAAGGAGAAAACTGAAGCTTCTGATGAGTTTTTCTCCTGCCCTAACGTCAGTACAGTGTGCACTTACACAATGTAGCCAGTACACACATATGCACAATTAAGTGTTGATCACCCTCTTTGAGATCAGTGTGTAAAAGCCCCTGTTGACTTAAATGACTGTAATGCAGTGTTGGTAGGAGGGGATTAGGAGAACGGAGGGACTCACTGATGATGGTGTTGGCCAAATGGACACCTGATAATGCAAAGCTTGAGGCTTGTCTGGAGATGGAGGCTCATGAAGAGTGCGGCTCTTGCTTGGCAAACATAACGGGGGGGTTGGCCCAAGTGTCCACTGCTCATAAGGAAGTAAATCAGCAAGCACAGGGTCCTGCATGTTTCTTAAAACACAGAACTATCTATTATAACACTGTTCTCACCTCTCAGGCATTTGTATTGGCCTCTGGGCTTGATGTGTTGTGACTGTTGGAATATTATCTGACCTTTGATCCCTCTGCAAGGTTGTGTCATCTAAGTCATCCATAAAATCCACTTCCTGAAGCATTTCATTAAAACAATGTTGGAGTGAGATTTGCTTATTCAGTCGTTATTGAAGAATTCATGTAAATAAGATTTTGAAGATTTTTTTTGCTACAGTTACAACTGCTCATAAGTGCATCTTCAGACACATTAAAAGCGTCTGGGCTTAGATTGTATTGCTTTGTTATGATTTAGAGTGCACATCTAATATAATGGAAAACTATTACTTCAGTGTTGGTCATCTTCATTATAGCTCGGTTAGTGAATTTGTGTGTGTGTATATATCATAAAAACACATTTCTTTGGAGCACATGCACATTCAGACAGATATTTAACTTGATTTTGTATTAGGAAAATCCAACCTAATCATGTTATCAGAAACTGAATAGTTCCCAGATCAGTGCTTTATTATCCAGAGTGAAACTGGCTCACCAGACATTTATTGGTTGCTGCAAAGGTGAGAATGTAGTGCCAGGAGCTACACAAAAATCAGTGTGATATTTTCACATACTGCAGTGTTGCAGCTTTTGTCTTTACCCTCAGTGTCATGTGAAACTCCTCAAAGCCTGTAAACAGTGTCATTGAGTTCTGCTGTGTTTCATTAGACCTATTCCTTTGTGTCTGATGAGCATAGAGGAGCAGGGTCTTGATGAGGACGGCTCCCTCCCCCATCCGACCTGCTCCTCTACACTCCTCTGCTCTCTTCCCGCTGTGGGCGGGGCTGTCTCTTGATGTGCGCTTGGAGCTGATGTTGGTTGTTCTGACGGAGCAGTGAGGAAGGTCATCATCATCCTGCAAACGCTCCGGTCCTCTTCTTCTTCCCACCATCGGTGCTCATTTCTCTCATCCCTGTCCTGTTTCATTTCCATTTGCCTCTGTCTGAAGGTATCCTTTTTCATTTTAAGGAGGATCAGTTTGGATTAGCTCAGCAGTTTTATGATGCACTTTGCTGGCGTGTAGCGCTATTGCCGGAGGTGGAGTCATTATCTCATCAGCCCCTCTCCGTGCCAAACTATGAGGCTCTGATCTGCCACTGAAACTGAGGTTAGTTTTCTGGTCCAGCAAGCTGTAGCAACTAAAACACTGTATTAATGATACATGGCTTAAGTCTTTAGAAGGCATTGAGTGGGTTTTGTAATAGATATAAAGGTTCTTTGAGTGTGCAATTTGCCAATTTGTTATATTTTGTCAGTTGTTTCTCATCATTGGCTTGGTATAAACTGTTTCAACATCCTGACTCTTTATATTGTATAGACATGCCATTCTCATGTGTTCATGCAATGTGCACGTAATGCTTTTGGTAAAGTACTCCATCTGTTGCAAAGTACCAGCGAGAGGCAGGAACATCTGTTAATGCACCATGTCTTATCTATGTTGCGTATGTATTAAAATGGTAGGTCAAGTATCCTGGCAGAGGGATTTGCTGAAAATGGTTTCCTCCTGTATCTGTGTTTACTTTTTCCTTGTTTTAAGAGGTGAACATTTCGTCTAGCTTGCCACTGAACTACCGAACCTTGAGTAATACTTGATCTTGATCATGTGGACATCTTGATAAAAGCCCAGATCAAGGGAATATGTGCTGCCGTATAGTGAAATGTGTGCCATGTACACAGTGAGTGTGTCTAAAAAGCACTATGATCCGTTTCAGCAGTATTACAAGTCACTCTCTGGGCCTCCTAAATTGGGAGCTGCTATATAGTCTTTCATTTCATTTTGTCACTCCGTTGTGTCTTAACCTTTGATGCTGTCATTTGTTTTATGCTCACATGATTTGTACACGACACAAACAAGTAAATGTTAAAGATTAATTCAAGGGCAGTCTCTTTAAAGGGAAACAACAGGCCTGTTGGACTTTATCTCACCTCTTTAAAGACTCAGGAAATATTAACTTCAGCTGTCTGAAGGAAGCAGAAGTCCTCGATACAGGTGTTGGTCTATTGTATCAAAGCTTGTTTCTCGCTTGACTGACATGAAAGCAGTTCTCTTTGTTAGCTACTGTGTTTTTCCAGCTAGTCAGGCCTTTCATCCACACAGGCGTTAAACTGCTGAGACTCAGAGTAACTGTACAGGATAATAAGCTGTCTGATCTGTGAATACGCCTGATCTCTCAAAGAGATCATTTCATGTCTTGTTCAGAGCAGGTAAGAGGTCTGGCGCCAGACATTATTAGAGAGAAATGTACAGTCGGCTCTAATGGCAAAGCAAATTTCTCCTCATCTGTCTGACATGTCTTCATGCAAAGTTGGTGTTTTAATCCCCGCCTTGACTTCACCTAGGGCTCACCCTTTTCTGTAGCATGATGCTTGTGTAGAGTATGACTGTCAAAGGCCCTTAACTTCAAATACAGACAGGCAGGTCTTTGGCCACGCAAATGAGAGCTCAACTTGACTTGTTTCTAACATTTGAATAGACTTTTATGCAAAGTACACAGTCTGATGTTCACGAGGACAGACTTGCTTTCAGTTATCTGAGCTGTGGTCTAGTTTTCTATCATGTAATTTCTCTCAAAAGCATGTTACTTCATGCCTGCTGACTATCTTAACTTTAGCATATTTTACTGTTCAGCATGCTCAGAACCACTCACTGGGAGCCCTCTGGTCATGTTGTTGGCATACTAAAAGTGTGCGCACCATCACTGCTGCACTATGTCCATAAAACAGTTTTGTATAAAATAAACCTTACCAGACCAGTTTTTTTATTAAGTCTGAGTTTATGTTTGTTTGATCTAAATTATGTTTAAGGTTTGAAATATTTTAAAGCTAGCAGCAAATGCAAGGTCACACATTTTATTTTTTGATGTTCTGGAAAGTCTGAAAAGACAGAATGCATGTTACCGTTAATTGATCATTGATGGGATGAAAAATGCTTGATAGATGTTGTCACTGTGCTCTACTCTGAAGAGGTTGGCTCTCTCTAGGAATGAGTGTTTTACTGCTCTTCTGATTCTTCCTGTGAAATGAAAGTAAAGAGATGATCTTGACGTGCAGTAAAGTACTAAATTGCAGTTGAGATGCTCAATGTGACCTCTGGTTACCATGTTTAATATGCTCAGTATTAATCACTCAGCCTTACTTTAGCCTCTTAACAGCTTAAACAGGACGCTGTTTGTGTTGCTTTCAGGCCAACGCCACCTTTCAATTTAACCATCACCACAACAAGGCTTCCATTTAATGGAAAAGCCTCTATCTCCAAAACTTTGGTTGAAAAAGGAAAAATCAATGCATAGGATTTCCTTTGAACATTATTTGAATTCTTCAATGGATTTAAGTAAGTAGGTCCTTGCACCTGAGGATGGTAAAGCTTCTCATTGGAGTAAAACCAATATACTTTCTAGTTGGGTTTTTCACCTGACTGCAGAAGCTCAGACTGTGTGTCTTCTCCATGTCCTATAGTGTTAAGTTAGTACATCCTAAGCCTCCAGCTAGTAGTACAAGGCCATAGTGTCATCCTTGCTAAAGCTAATTTCCAAAGGCTGCTGACAACCATTTGGCCATTAGCTGACTGCCGTTTGCTGCCCCTGTGTGCTCGTCTAGTGTCCATCGTGAAATAGATTAGCATCATAAATAACACTCCTCTGACAGAGCGCAGCTGTGATTACATGATGTGACATGTATAACATCACATGAGGGACATAATTAGTGGATACTGGTAACAGGCCCAGTTGGGCATGTTGTCTGTGTGTCAGCAGTAAAGCTGAACCAAGGTCCACTGAAAATACACAAGCATAACAGATGTTCTGAAAGACATTGACTTAGACTTAGACTTAGGACATTGAAGCTAGCTAATTAAGGCGAGCAGCCAGTAAACCTGCAATGATGAGGTGACTGTCAGAACATTTATCAGCAACTATATTCATAAGCCATTAGACAGACCCCAGAATTCTCCCTCTCAAAGCCTCTTAAACATGTATATGTTTTTGTTTTACTGATGTTCTGTGATGGTAAGGAAAATGCCCTTTGATTGTTGGTTGAATACAACTTTTCATTTTATTTCTCCTTGGATATTTGTAATGAAATTTACAGCCATTTTCTGTCATTTCAAGTTAAATTAATAATCAGTTCATAGAGAAAACGATCACCAGATTCATTGATTTATTAGCTGTAGCTCAAACATCTACATCATACATTTTGATTTTACATAGCTGTCAGTATCTCCTCTGTCGTCACATTACAGAGTATATAGCTGCTTATTGCAGTTATTTAGAGGCTTTAGTTGGTCTTTTTTATTCACTTAATGCTCTGCTTCAATAAGTTGCTGAAATCAAGTAGCAAAGCAGGGAGTGGCTCACTAATGGTGGCCTATATGGTGTCGTATATTTTTCTCTTGGCAGATGGCTCTCAGCTGGTGTTTATTACTGCAAGACGCCGCATCCTTTACCTCTTATCCTCACTGCTAAAATACAGAATCCACGAGCTCAACACAGCCCGTACCCCAGTCTGAAGGGCAGGGCTGCTTTTTGCAGTGACATTTGCTCAATGTAGCCAACAGCGACGTGGCTCAGTGAGTCATAGGTTATCTTCAGACTGTTTGAGGAAAATAGCACATGTTCCATGCACTCACCAAAGGGCTGACATTTCTTCAGAGCACAATATTATTGACACTGAGTGGGGTTTTTTTCTGTGACTTGACCAGCTGCTGAGCTGTGTTACTGAGGCTTTTGTCATGTCATTCTCTCCTTGACTCTCTAGCCAGTCCTGCAGCCAGCTCAGCCTCTGTTTGGATAAAGTGCTGGCACCAGAAGGCACCAGCACTGCAGCATCTGTGTGCCCTCTGTTACACAGCAAGCTGCAGCCCTGCTCCCAAACAGGCCTTATTATAGGTGCCAAATCCCAGCAGACTGTCCACCAGAATAATATGTCCCTGTGGCACTCGGCTATGCATAAAGCAGGCATTCTACGCACGCCTTTAATTTGAATGTGGCTACTCATTCAACACTTGCAGCTGAGAAATTTAGCTAGACTCAGCTGTGTAGCATTTTAATTCTTGCTTTATTCAAGTATCTTTCTTTGTCATCATATTAACCTGCATATACCCTGTATTTGTCTAATTTAACAGCGCAAAGAAATGCTGACCCATCTCACTCTTGAAATTTGAATCCCTCATCTCCCCTGTAGTGATAAAAGTTAATTTCTTCTTTTATGGCTGTCACATTGCTGGAGGATAATGCTACGGTCTCATTAACGGAGCACAGAAATGACGTGGTGTATGTCAGCATTAAGGCTGAGTTCAATCCAATCAGACATAGATGTCTTAATGCAGAGAATGTCACTTCAGCTGAGAGTGCCTTACATGGTGCATAGTGTGAACGATCATTTGAAGTTAAAGATGTTTTCAGATGAGTAGAGGAAAAGTAACGTGACAGTTGCACTTCATCCGAGCTCTTGGCTCTGTTTAGTCAGTTTTACTGTTAAAGAAGCACAGCTGTGTCTTTGGAAGATGGTTATGAAAATGCTTAAATGTGGCAGCTGTTGCTGTTTAAAACGTTCTCACAGTGTCCATTGGGTTCGCCTGTTGTAACAGCTGGTTCTTCCTTTTCTCACACTTCTACAGGTTTCCCTGAGCTACCTAAAAGATGTCTACCATGGTTTATCCACGGGAAGAGAAGCTGGAGAAGCTCTCTCAGGAGGAGATCATCTCCAACACAAAGCTGGTGATCCAGGGTCTGGAGGCCCTGAAGAATGAGCACAACTCCATCCTCCACAGCCTCCTGGAGACCATTAAGTGCCTAAAGAAGGATGAAGAGGCCAACCTGGTGCATGAGAAGTCCAACCTGCTTCGCAAGTCAGTGGAGATGATTGAACTGGGCCTTGGAGAAGCACAGGTGAGATGCTGTGGATGAGGTATGAGGAGGGCTGAACAGTATTTTCCTTCTTAAAGAGTAGATATACTGTTTGATCACCAGCAGGAGACGCAAAAATAAAAAAAACCATAGACGATTATTGTTTTTACCATCCAAATCGGCATGAAATGAGACAAGGGTTGATCATGCAGTCAGTTTGTGTAAATAATCCCACACAGCCATGTGTTGCTGTCTTCTTCCTGCGTCTCTGCTTCCTCACAGCTTCCTCATTCTATACTGAGCTTGTGTGGTGATCATGATTCATTCACAGTCAGCCCCAGTTTGTACTTTCCTGCCTCGCTGCTGTAACCATTAGTTTTCATTCAACGTCATTGCTCTTCGATGTTGTCTCTATCCCAGGTGATGATGGCCCTGTCCAACCACCTGAACGCGGTAGAGTCAGAGAAGCAGAAGCTGCGTGCGCAAGTGAGGAGGCTTTGCCAAGAAAACCAGTGGCTGAGGGACGAGCTGGCCAACACCCAGCAGAAGCTGCAGAAGAGCGAGCAGAGCGTGGCCCAGCTGGAGGAGGAGAAGAAGCACCTGGAGTTCATGAATCAGCTCAAAAAATACGATGAAGATGTCTCACCCACTGTAAGTCCTGTACTGAAGACTGAAGCCCCTCACTTACAGTTACAAGTGCATCTACAGATTAATTATTACTTTTACTTTTCACTAACTTACTTTACTTTTCACTAATATACTTTGCCGGATTGTGTTGATACATTTTTCATTCCAGCATTTTTTATGTGTTGTGGTTAGAGTATGCTCATCCCAACACGATTCCTTCAGACATATTGTGCTATTGGCACTGTTAACCAGAAAGCACTAAGTTCAACTGATTGATTCAGATTACATTTATTATTTGAATTAGAATCTGCTTTATAATGACTAATTGAGCTCTAACTGACAGCAAAGCATCAGTGATGTCTGATACAGCTGCTGCATGTGACAGGAGGTATTGCATGGTCTTCCAGGAATGAGCCTTTCTGCTCAGGTTCTCATTGATCTGTTTGTGGGGAAGGGTTGACGCATTCTCCGACCGTATTCTTACTCGTCCTGCCGATGTTCCCAAGGATCACTGTTCTTGCTCTGGCAGCTACTTTTCAGCTTTTTGCATTCTGCTTTGTTAAAGTCTAGCTGAAATCACTTTAAGTCATCCTTTATTTGTCTAAAATAATACAGAGTATTTATAAATTGTCTGTTAATAAATTATTATTTTTAAAAAGGAGGACCCTGTTTTTTTCTCTGGTATGAATGAGTAAAGTATTAACATTGGCTGACATTGCAGTGCACGTTTCCCTGATGAATATTTGTTTAATGGCTTGTTTACAAGCTAAGGTGCAGGACAAGATGTGTGTTCATGTTTGTTAGTAAGATGAAAAGAAGACTTTAGCGGGAAAGCTAACGTTTGGTTCACGGTCCCTGGCTCTTTGTGTTGTACAGCTGCTGTCTGGCTCAGCTCAGTGATGTTACTGCTCTATGTCAGACTTAATTGGCTTTAATTAACATCTTCATAGAGAGATACCTAAAAATATTCAATTGAATGAAAGCAATTAATTTCAGTCTGACCTATGACTTTAAATAAAGTCCTCTGATGAATATACACATAGAGTATGCATCCTCAAAATTATCCAATTATACAATTAATGTGCTCATTAGGTAAACTGTAATACTAAGCTGCAGTTTTGAATCTATCAGTCTAAATGACCAAATACTACCAAATCCATATGTGTGACTGCATGATAAGGTTAAATCACTTTTTTTGGTCCATCTTTGATAAGTAATATATGGTCTATGAAGTTTTCTCAATGACGCCCCTTAAGGATTAAATGTTTTTAAAAGAACAGTTTCAAAAAACTATTTGACAGTATTTGTAAATGTGTGTGATTCCTGCGGCCTGTTAGAGAATCTGACCTGTAGGTTTGTTTTATCATCTCAGCAGGAGGAAAAGGACCGAGAGACACCGAAGGACTCCCTGGATGACCTCTTCCCCAATGATGAGGAGGAGCATGGCCAAGGAAGTAAGAGCAACAGTTTTCAGCTGCTCAGCATCACCATTATGATTCTCACTCACCCACTGGACTGTAAAACCTAATAACAAAGCTTTTCTCTGAGGTTTTTATATATAATATTCTGTCATCACCAGAGCAAAGAGTTGATTATTCATGTTTATTAAGGAGCGTTTATTGTCTGTTATTAATATATTATTTTTATATTATTAGAATAGAGAAAACAAGCTTTTTTTCTTATTTCTTATATTTTCAACAAGGCAGTGAAGTATTTTTTCTCATAAAAAACCATAAATCACGTTAGGAACTCTTCCTGCTTTTAATAAAGTTTGACATTGAGATTTAATAGGCCCGAATATCTGGTGTCACATCCCTAATAGATTTACATGACTGTCCATGCACGTCCAGAACACTGGGGTCAATAATGTTGTGTTATGCCATTAAATTAAATGAGATTATCCCTAGAATCAAATTATTCCCTCAAACCACACTATTGCAAATGTAGTTAGTCATATAATCAGCTTAGCGCTTTCTTCCTCTGACATCCAAGCTGACCTTTGCTCTGTGCATGTGACCCCACAGTGCAGCACCAACACAACAGTGCGGCCGTGGCTGCAGCCCAGCAGGGAGGCTACGAGATCCCAGCCCGTCTGAGAACCCTGCACAACCTGGTGATCCAGTATGCCTCCCAGGGCAGGTACGAGGTGGCCGTCCCCCTCTGCAAGCAGGCTCTGGAGGACCTGGAGAAGACCTCTGGCCATGACCACCCTGACGTGGCCACCATGCTGAACATCCTGGCCCTGGTCTATAGGTCAGAAATATGAGAACGTTAGCAAGTTCTACTTCTTAATTTTTGTGTGTGTGTAACGTTAAAGAGCGAGAAACATCCAGTCTGATCACGTTGTCCTGTTTCCTCCTCCCTAATGCAGGGATCAGAACAAATACAAAGAGGCTGCCCATCTGCTCAACGATGCTCTGTCCATCCGGGAGAAGACCCTGGGCAAAGACCATCCTGCTGTAAGTCTACCCTGTCGCCATGGCAACTGTATCTTCATTTGGACACATCAATGTTTCGATAAATCAAATTCATCATCTGGTGTTCATTCACGATTGCTTGAAGACTCTGACCAGAGAGGCAATTACTGCTCAGTCTATTGTTTACTGGTGTAGTCACAGTATGGATTTTTTCCACTATAAAAGAACTAGGACTTTTGACCATGTGACCGCAGGCTTTAAACTAATCAATCGTAACTGCTCTGTGTCTGCTCACAAGCAAATGCATCAACATACAACGACCGATGGGAAGACATTAACATATACAACCTATTTCATTGCCTTTGTGAACAGATTTGTAAGAATCGATTTTACACTGTGGATACCAAAACAACCTTGTAAAGCAAACAGGAAGCTTTGAAAGCATAAAACCAATCCCTGCAGCTTTGTGGGCTTTACAGTTCGCCTCATATTCCTACCCTTGTTACTGAGATTGATCCTCGACACAGAATAATGAATCACAGAGGCAGTCACTGTCACTAGCATCCTGCGTAATCCAGGTGGCGTGGAGCTTTTTTTTGAAAAGACTGCTTGACTGAACCGTATACATTGACTGATGAGTCCACGTAAAATTAGAAAAAAATTAAAATTAATGATTGTTTTTGTGTGTCCAGGTTGCTGCAACGCTGAACAACTTGGCTGTCCTGTATGGAAAAAGGGGGAAGTACAAGGAGGCTGAGCCTTTGTGCAAGAGAGCTCTGGAGATCAGAGAAAAGGTAGGCCATATCCCTGGATTGCACCAGAAGAGACATCTGCAGCACCACTATCGAGGTCTCATCTCAAGGCTAAACCAGTGAACAATTAGCTCATTGTAATCAACTAATTAACAGTGATAACATTTCCAAAACGTCGGATGGAGCTACTTAAACACCAGCGGCTATAAATAGGAAAAGGAGCAAATGATTTTCCTAAATTGCCTGTGAAGTTTCCGCTGGGTGCCATTCCCATGTCGGAGGGGAATTAGAGAGTTTAATTGAGAGCACAGCTGAAAATGGATAGCAGGCGTTGGGGAGCGAGGCGGGAGATAGATAGGAGACATGACAAAGCTGCAGAGTGCACCGTGGTACAACGAGTCTCTCCTTGCCTTGAAAGCTCTATTCTGTACCCTCTCTATTGATCAGCCAGCCTTTTATTAGATCTCATGAGTGGCTGCAGCAGCAGACGTGAAAGCAGCAAGAGGTGCAGAGGCACAGAGACGCGGGTAGAAAACCAAAGGCACAGGCTACAGCGTTAATTCAAAACATTTGTTTCTTGATTTCCATCAGGTCCTGGGCAAGGACCACCCAGATGTGGCCAAACAGCTGAACAACTTGGCCCTGCTTTGCCAGAACCAGGGCAAGTACGAGGAAGTGGAGTACTATTACTGCCGTGCCCTGGAGATCTACGAGTGCAGACTGGGCCCAGATGATCCCAATGTGGCCAAAACCAAGAACAACCTGGTGAGAGACGAGTTACCACAACCACATCAGCTTTTATTGAGCTTTTTCCCATCTTCCTTTTAAAACCCTTCAGTGTGCTATTAATTTCATTATGAATCACAGTCCCTATTGAGTGAATGTACCAGGGTAAACACAGGCAGTGCGGTTTCGTTGTGAGCAGAATCACTCATTTGTTCTGTCCGCCTCAGTTTGCTCTCTGCGGGGATATTAACTGTATTCTGAATACAAAGCTTCCTCAGTGATGGTTTTTCATGTTTACACTGTACCACAGACTCCAAAACAATAAAAGTTATGAAAGGCAGCTATATAATCACATTTTACTCTTTCAGCAAGTTTTCACCAATGTTTACAGAACCAGGTCACATTGCTTATATTTTAGCAGGGTAGTAGGTCCTTGACTGTCTTTGTCTGTCTCACTGAAGATAGAGCAGATGACATCACAGTAGGAGTGCTATTATGATTTGTTAGAAGCAAGATTATTATTTCCTGTATTCTTATGTGGTATTGAGCTTAAAGTGTGACATAAATATAAATATCTTGGCCATCATATTGTCTATTATTTATTACATTACATATTGATAGTGTCACAAGAAGTTAAATTGTAGTGCTATTCATTTATTGTTGTTGTATATGATCATTGTTTTGTAGCACACTGTGGATCTTTTCGTGTCTTTATTAAGGTCATTATTATTTTATTATTGTTATTATGGAGACAGTGAGGGATCCTCTGTGGTACTATATAATTTTTCCTGAGTCACAGTGCACAGGAGAAATATGCAGACCGCCTGCTCCTGCTGTCTCTGCGGGCACATAGCAAGTCAGCAAGCCCATTTGATCCAACACTAAAATGTGCTTTCACTTCTCTTTCTTCTTCAGGCATCCTGCTTTCTCAAACAGGGGAAATACAAGGAGGCTGAGGTCCTGTACAAAGAGATTCTGACTCGTGCTCATGAGAAAGAGTTTGGATCTGTTGATGGTAAGGCCTCATGGCAGATAGTCTACAGTGTACAGCAGCACCTGCATTTAAAGGATTATTTCTGTGTTTCTGTGGTGGAGTTTCAGTCGCCTGTAAACAGAATAAATACACAGTAACGGTGGTGGGTTACACTAAACTGCTGCTCGGAATAAACACTTTAGATTTGTTTGTTTTTTGTTGTTTTCTTTTTTGTCTTATCGTCCATTTGCTGTTTGTCTCACAACAGCGAGCAGGGTCAGTGATGGACAGATGGTTAAAAAGTGGACCATGTTCTAAGCAGGGTGCCAGCCTTCACCAGTCAGAGGACTCAAAGAATCTAAACTAACGATTTGAGGAAATAAAGAGTTTATTTGTCTGAAAGATGAACTCTTGCAATTTTCTTCTCTTTTAGTTCAAGCCGAGCTCTGATGGCTCTCCTCCAGGGATTAGATCTGCTGCTTTGAAAAAAGAGTGTGAAAGGGAGTCGGCACAATGCGCCGCTGATGCTTTCTGAGCAAACGCAGAAGCAGCTCAGGTTTTTCTGAGAGGTTTATTTTTCATGTGTCACTTAAGTTGACAGTGGAGCTCAGATTTTTCCTTTCTTCTTTTAAACCTGTTTGTGAGTTGAAGGTTAAAGAGAAGCAGCTCAGCAGCGTCAAGCAGCAGTTTGTGTTGCTGGGAGTTTAAAAGCAAGCAAACAGTGCTTTAGAATATTAAATATCATTCAATTATAAGGAGTTTTATAGCATAAATACTTGATAATGGTTACTTGTTTATGTTTAAATGTTGTTTGTGTGCTGACAATCATACTGTCTCTTTAAGGTTTATATTGCATCACCTCCTTTCACTTGCTCGGGTTGTTTGTGAAACCAAAAATGGTGCATTTAGAGTGCTTTCCTCATTGAGATCTGTACACGTATTTTGTTCTTAATGTATTTGGTTAGGAATATTTTTGAAAGATTAAATTTAAAATAACAAGATGTGTTACTGTGTGGTACTCTTCTTCAGTGTTTAATAGCTGAGGAACATATCTTGTCTGAATCAATATTTATATTATTAACTGTCTAGCCAGTGTTTTAATATTTACACTTGAGGTCAAAACAGATTGTGGTTCAGTTCACATCCAGAAATGTATTTCTCTTGCCAAGCAAATAGAAAATCCAAACAAACAGATTGTCTCCTCACCAATACGTGGGTATTTCTCACAGATTAATAAACAAACTGCGGCTGGTGTCAGCGGGCTAATATGACAACCTGCATGATGAATAGTTCATGATGGATTCGCTGAAACATCCTGAGGTCAAACAATTCATCTGTTTTCCAGTCCTGTTGTACTGTGTCTAGACAACCTCTCCTGTCTGTCTGTCTGCAGCTGAAAACAAGCCCATCTGGATGCATGCAGAGGAAAGAGAGGAGATGAGCAAGGTGAGGGGCTTTTGTCTAGTCAACCTCGGGTCTTTCTGAACAAAACCAGAGCAAACACTGAGAATAAAGCAGTGAATGGAATGAATGAAACAAAAGAAATAAACAGGTCATTTCATTTCACTTCCTGAAAAGTGAACTACAGTCCTTTATCAGGCCACACGCCACACTATATATTAGGCCCTGTGGGAATATGATAGTTATATGTAAACACAGGAAGAATGCTGCTGATCCAGTTCAGAGCACCACTCCCCCTCACACTCTGTTCTTCCTCTCCTCCCTTATTTACTTCCAGGGCAAGCACAGAGACAACACTCCGTACGGAGAGTACGGAGGCTGGTACAAGGCCTGCAAAGTCAACAGGTGAGGCAGAGTGTGACAAGTGTGTTTTTTACTACATGGTCATAAATAAAACAATTGAATCACTTTTTTTTTTATTTAATCACACATTTTTTTTATAAATACAGTCAATAAACAAAGTAAATTTATAGTTTAAAAAGTTAAAAATGTATTTTCATTTTTTTATGAATATGACTGGCTCTGCTTTTATGGTTTTCTTTCACCTCCAGGTTCTTTTATCATTTTCTTTGCAGTAAAGTACATAATGAGCCAATTTGCTCAGACCAAACAGATTCTCAAATGACCTTTGGGTACATGTTGGCGTGCCTGTCTCTTTATCCAGCCCTACAGTGAACACCACCCTGAGAAACCTGGGTGCCCTGTATCGCCGACAGGGCAAGCTAGAGGCTGCTGAGACCCTGGAGGAGTGCGCCGTGAGGTCTCGCAAGCAGGTTTGCGGCTTTTCCTGTATCTGTAACTATAAATGTTCATTTGTGCATGCAGAAAACTTATCACATCCTGTTTTTGTAAGTTGTTGAATATGTTCCCCATGTTAGCACAGCAAATCTCATGATATTTCTCTCCCTTTCTCTACATTGCTATGGACCCAGAGCAACACAGTAAGTGGTTTGTCTCTAACTGATAGCCCCCATAGAGCCTCCACCTCTCTCCCCTAACATCACTCCCATCTCACAGCCATTTAAAATGTGATGGTACATTGAACGCATCAAGGAGCCAGAAAGCATAAAATCCCTTTAATACTTCCATGTAACTGTGCACCCTCACCCATACCAACCAGCTAATGTGTGCCTCTGAGCCTGTTCTGATTATGATATGTGTGTCTGTTTGTTTGTCTGTCTGTCATGCCTCTGTGTTATTCCCATCAGGGCATTGACCCCATCCACCAGACACGCGTGGTGGAAATCCTGAAGGATACAGAGGGCGACAGGCGGAGGAGCAGGGACAGCCTGACCAGCGTTAAGTATGAGAGCGGCTCTGAGACCGGCGAGGAAGTGAGTATGGGCGTGGAGTGGAACGGGGTGAGTACAAATCCACTATAGTCAAGTCAGCACAGTCCTGTGACCTCACTGGAAGAACAAGGTGTTGTTGGCAATGTCACAGAGTCGGGTCTGGTACAGAACAGCCTGCAGATGAGTAGAATTTATAATAAATGATGTTACTTTTAAGGTGAGATTGATGGTTAGAAATCATGGACCTACAGTTAGCAGGAAGCTGAACCCTGTGGCTCATGTCAGCCCGAATGATCAAAGCCAGTCAGGAAGCTCCACTAAACCTTACAGGAAGCTCAGGAAGACCCTCGCTTTACTGTGGTCAGACTACACAAAGCACAAATTAGTCTTTCCTGCCTGACCTCTTTTATGATGTCAGTGAATATGAGTGATTCTGGAAACAAGTTTCACAAAATGATTTAGAGACACGCCTTTAAAAAATAATAATAACTGGGAGTGGAGTTGCTGCTCACCCCAGTTCTGGATTTGGCTGAACTCAGTGAACTGTATCAGTACCAGCCCATCAGCATCAAGCACATGCACCTTGTTCCTCTCATGAGGTGAACCTGGAAATCCCTTTTGCGAAACGTAAAGCTGATTGAGTGTCTTGGCATGCTGACCTGTTGTTTTTGACAGCATCTGAGTTTGCTTTGGACCTAGATGCTCATTGTTTTTGTTTTGTTTTCGTTGTTCATTGCTCGACAATGACGTCCCAGTGTCTCGTTTTAATAAATGGTCATTCTGCCGGCATTTGCTTCTGCACAAGTGGAGCGGTACAAAAAGGCACAGGCTCATTCTGTGGCACCCTGGCAACACATTAAATATTTATTTACTTGTGTGGGACTCGCAGAGATCTGGCCCGTCTAAATCCCTATTAGGACGTCTCATGTCTCCACCACTAAACACAACTGACAGGGTTTCCGATATCGTGGATGCTCGTCCCTCCACGCAGTAAACTGGCTGCTTGATAAGTAATAGTTCGTCCTGCTGGTTTTATTGCCTCATTATAGCGTCCGCTGTGGCTGTGTCATTTCGCTGCAGTCCTTTTGATTTCTGCAGTGTTTCCCATGGTGTCACCCTGCTCCTTGTTATTTAAGAGGTTGGCGCTGAAAACATTCATTGTAGTGGTGCACACTGTTATATAGATGCTGCTTGAGCTGTGTCCCAGAAGAAGAAGCCCTTATTAACCAGAGGGCAGGATTGTGCCAGCAGAGATGCCTCACCCGAGCCTGTGCCTCTTCCCTCACTTAAGTGCAGCCACACCCTTTGCTGCACCAAGCCAGTTCAAACATGCATGTAGCAATGCCAGGCTGCTGGGCTCACCTTTAACATGCACACTAATGGACCCATGTGTCTTCACCGTGTTTCCACATGGTTACGAAATGCCTTTTAACCTGACGTCTGCTGCTCTCACTCTCCGAGTAACACCGAGTTGCATCGAGATGGGGTTTTCGTTTGCTGGCTGCTGTGTGAATGCGAATGCTCCTCTGCACTCATATTCATATGCATAACACAGCTACTCAAAACCGCTTCCAAAGTCCCTCCCAAACAAGCGCAAAGGCATGTGCATTCATCCGAGCGTGCACCTGTTTGTCTTCGAAACATGCAGTGGCATGCTGGGTGTGTGTTAGCATTTCATTATCCACGTCACGGCCATCGCACTAGAAGTGAGTTTCACACAGTCAGAACAGGGGATGCGCTCACAACATTCTCATACTTTTGAGTTTTTGACTAAAAGTTTGTTTTACAAATTCCATCGATCCATTCATTTACAAAGCTGCAAACATCCTGTATGTAACTACAACCTGGTTGTCTTGTGTGTAAGAAAACGGGCTTGTAAACTAGTGTCTGCTTGTGTGTAGGCATTTGTTGGGAGATGATGTGATATAAGGCACATCAGAGAACCCCACTTACTGTGTAGCTTTGCCTAAACATGTCCTCTCTCTGCTCTCAGACAGTCTCACTGAGGCTACATCAGTGGTTTACATACAGCTGATCTTCACAATACCTGCCTTTTCATGATGACACCATTTACACAGGACTAATTTAAGTTTGGTTTAAACAAGTGGAGGTTTAAATTAACGTAAGGCTGCAGAGGCGGCAGTGGTCAGCTCTTTTAAAATGCATGATTCACCTTACAAGTCCGAGTGTGTGTGCATTGTGCTTTGTGCTCTTGGTTAGACGCTTCGACGTGCTGCCTGTTAGTTTGCATGTTTTCTAGATTTCATCCTTTGCCTTTTTCTTTCTGTATGTGTCACTAACCTACTTCCTTCTTGATTACTCTTGCCATGACAACCAATCAGCCTGTCAATCAAATTTCCTTTTCTCACTCAGTGGATTGTACTCTCCCTCTTCAGCTCTCATTCCACACAGTAGGCTTGGGTGGGTTGGTATGTAGTGACATAATAAATAGGTAAGATAATTAGTCAGCTTTTAAAGTGATAGAACATAGGACAAGCTGAGGCTAGTGTCAAGGGATTAAGAAGATGTTTTCATCATTCATCAGATACAAATTTAGCTTTAGGGACTTTTCCTTTGCTTCAGTTTGTGCAGGTTCCTGCTGCATATGGAGATATTCTCCTCTGTGTCAGTCTCCCTTACCATCACTGTAATGGCTATATTAGTGTGCCCATTTCAGTGCTGATCCTTGCAGATGTTCCACGTCTGCAGTGCACAGTCACTGACTGGGCGCACTGTGCCAAGTTCAGGCTTTCTGGTACCCAGAGAGGAAAGAAAAACAGCTGAGTCACTGTGACTGCAACCACCAGCCTCCACTGCATCACTGACCTGCTTCTTGCAGCGCAGCACCCATGACAGCTGTACTTTATCAAGAGAAACGCAGCTCCTTTACTGTCGGATCCTCCGATGAGTTTTGTTTGTGCAGGATGCCTCAGCTGGGGTTTACAAAAGCTGTAACAGGACCCCGAACTGCAGCTGTTAATACAATACATCAGGTGCAGGATTGTTAATATCAGACTGGTGCAGCAAAGTGCAGAAAAGGAATAAGGCTCAGGCTAAGCAGTGTGTAGGTGTCTAGCGTAGGAAGCCCAACCCAGAGCTCTTAATCTTACGATGTGTGCCGTTTTTGTCTGTTTCTCTCTTTCTCTTTTATCAGGCCTAAGCCATCAAGATTATTCCTCCATCCTTCTCTCCTTCCCCAACACAATAGCAAACGGATGTGTGTTGTCGTTGCCTCTGGCCTTCTCTGTCCCAACAAACCAACAGCTCCTCTGCCATTCCTGGTGCCCCTCTCCGGCAGAGACTCAGAAAGCCCACCCCCCCTTCCTGGTTGTCACCTCTGTCCCCTGTTCATCTGACAACTGCTGGGACGTTTGGTCTTCTCATCTCTGCTCTGTCTTGTCCTCTCACTAACCCCTCGTCTCCCACTATTTCAGAAGTCTTGTTGTTACGTCAACACTTTCTCTCACTTAGCATTAAAAAAAAAAATCATTGTGTGTGAAATCTTTTCCCTGTGAAGAAGTCACTCGCACATTTTTCCTCTCTCCCACGCCCATTTGTAATTTTTCATAGGTGCATAGTGAATTTACTTTTTGGCTAGATCAAGGGCAGGAAAGTAACTTACTGGAAGAAAGCAAAACAGAAATGAAAAAGAACAATTTTGAGGAACAGTGTCACCTTGGCAGGAGATGTCACTCCAACCCGCAGTCAGATAAAACATGATACACAATCGTTCATTTCTGCAGCTGCTCTGCATTGGTCTTACTCTGCATTAGTGTGTTGCCTTGAGCACTCGCAGTCTGTTTCTACGATGGGTTGCAAAGTTGACCTCGAAGCTCACCTCTGACCTGGTGCCTGTATTTAGCCATTATAGTATCTTTTTTTTAATCAAAGAAAGGTATTTTTGCCATAACACGTTTTCTGTTTTTAATTAATGCAAAAAGAGATCAAATGCCTGAACAGTTTGGAAATAAGTGGTACAGTGTAGTATAACGTGCTAATCCAGATACGTCATTTCTTTTAACCTTTGCAGCCTAGTGGACGTGAAATGAGAAGGGAGCATTGCTATTTTTGTTTTTATAGATGTATTTTCTTTAAATTTTACTTTTCTAAAATAATTTTGTTTACATTTTGAGTGTTAATTATGTTGTGGCTGAATATTAAGGCAGTAGTTTGTCAGCAATGCCATAGCGTCGCCAATTGTGAAACACCAGAAGGGCCAACATCAAACAGGCCAGAGCTAACAAGCAAATTGGTCTGAACACAGCAAGCTCTTGTTGCTATGGTAATTTATTTACAAGTTGCTCTTACTGGCTTCAGTGTCCTTGGTTTGATAGAGTACTCACACAGACTCTGCGCTGGTACAATATGTGCACAGCAGCTCGCATTTACAAAGGGAATTAGCAGCATCGACTGGAAAGCCGATGTGACAGCAGAGACCAACCAGAGCATCCAGCGCAGATACTGGCCACCAGAGAGATTGCTAAATAATATTAGATTTCAAAATAAACACCATAAATTCCCTGAATTGCCTTTTTATTTATTTGTTGGTGTAGGAGTAAAAGCTAGTGTTATAACTCAATACAAGCCCGGAGTCCACAGTAGTTCTAGTGTGTGTTTGTGAACGTTTCGGTGGTACAGTCACAGTGCCCACTCTGGCTATGGATACTGTATTTTGAACACAAAGCTTAATGGAGTGTGTTGCCTTTCCTCCTCACACGGTTGTGTTTGCAAGTAAACATCGTCACTCTGGTGAATCATGTTTTTTAGGCACCAAAAGTACAGTGCGAGTGTCTCCTCAAGATCAACATGTTATTTCAGATGTTTAACTTACTGAATGTAAAATGACTTTAACATCTTGGAAGTGTAATTGTAGGCTGTATTTATAGATTTGACAAGTGCATTCACTCTCCGGCTTTTCAGTATGCTACTTGCCTTGATTCTTCATTCCTTCCAATGAGTACTCCTATACTTCTAATGCAACTCTGAACAAAAGAATTGACTATGTACATCACATAATTATGACAATATTGTTGTGTTAGTGGAATGCTTATTTATTGAACTGTCTATTCTTGACATATATAGTGTGACTTCAGTTTCCTTAAGTGGAAGAGCATAAATGGTAAGGTCTATAAGCACTATCTTAGTAAGTAGGACTGCATTATATTTACCATTCTGCATTGTGATGATTATTGCATCAACACCTGTTGGTATTCTCAAATAAAGTTTTTCATTTGTGAAGTTTTGTCTTTTCTCTGCGTCAGCTGGAGGCATCTGCGTTCATGTGCCGCCAGTGGAAACACAGAACCTTTCAGGTCTTAGTGGCGCCTGCAGAGCCACCCAGCGGAACTGAAATGTTCAGTCATGTAGATGTTCAGATTTACCCACAGTTCCCTCTGCTGGTCATATGCCTGCACTGCATCATGATGATCACACCTCAAACAGAATTTACAAAGTAGAAGCATTCATAGACTACTTTATTATGGGCTCAGCCAAAGCCAGGGGAAAGTACACATACTGTATTTACTGGCTGGTTAATAATTACAACACAACCTCTGCAGCATAGCTGAGAGGTGACGAAGGAGTAGACTGATCTAAAAATGAATGGATGGATGGATAAACACACTGTCAAAAAGCTCAGTTTTTAATGGCTGATTAATCTGGCTGTTCTTTTTTATTTATATATAAAATGATTAATGGCTCAGTCTGTAACTAAGGCCAAAGCAACGTTCACATTCAGTTATATTCAACCAACAGACCAGAACCTAAAAAGATTCAGTTCAGTCTCACAATCAACGAAGCAAAGCAACAGATTCTCCTCTTTAAGATGCTGAAACCTACTCATATATTCACATTTGCTTTAAAATAGCAAGTTGTTACTCAGTTATCACAGTAGCCTTTGATTGTTTTTTTGTTAATCAAATAAGCTGAGGTTACTATACTTAGTACTGGACCACAGCTGGTAACACTGCTTCAGGATGTGTGTTCATGTATGCAAGATGAAGTTATTGCAGCCAATTCTAATGGTGAAACTTGACAAAGCGCTGTTACATTTTAATGGTGAATATTATGAGCAAATATTTCAGTGTCGCCTGATATTTTAACTGTCCTTTTCATGTACAGACCCACTGCGTCTAATAAGACCTCATGCTCATGCTGTTTGGCTGCAACCAGCCAGGCCCTGCCTACACAACAGTTAATGCAAAACAACCCGCTGCATCTGCAGATGTTAAGAAAAAGTCGAACAATATTTTGTGTTTTCTTGTGTCCCTACGTCCCTCTGTGTCGAATGGGTGGGTTGATGAATGTGTGTGTCTGCAGGACGGTAGCGGGGCCCTCCAGCGCAGCGGCTCTCTGGGGAAGCTCAGGGACGTTTTGCGCCGCAGCAGCGAGTTGCTGGTGAAGAAACTGCAGGGCAACGGGCCGCCTGAGCCTCGCAGCACAAAGTAAGAACAAAAGACCTCCTCCTAGTGATGGATAGCAGGCATTTAAAGCTTATTAAACTCCTTGTTGAAGTTGTAAGTCGTGTGTTTGGAGAAGAGGAAAGATGAATGATCATTATTTTGAAGTGATCTCCGACACCGTATGAACTGTGTTCTCTCAATATCCATTTAACAGCATGAAGCGAGCTGCTTCCTTGAATTACCTGAACAAAACTAGCGACGACTCGTTCCAGGTGAGGAAATGCCTTTGTCTCTGGAAATGTCTTTTAAACTATTCTAAATGTGTGATACACTATAGGAGAGTTATGTAACCTCCATATGCCCCCCCCCTTCTGTGTTGTTTTGTTCCTGCATCAGACTCGGGGTGGCAGTAACTTCAGGGAGAGCCGCGGCCTGAGCTCCAGCACTGTGGATCTCTACACTGGAAACTGAGCCGCTAGGGGGGCGGTTGGCTGATCCATCAGCTGATCTGTTCACCGACCCAAAGATGCTCCTTCCTGTGGCTCGTTCTCTGAGCCAGCAACACTACCAGACAGCGACAGCCTCCCGTACACTACAACCCCCAACCCCCCCTCACCCTCAAGGTTCAGACCCAAAGACAGTCTCAGTCATCCAAACACACGTAACTGGTGTTGGTTTCTCTTCCAGCTTGTTGCTTTTTGATCTTCCAGAGACAGATTGTTGCGTGCTTCTGTCATCGTGTTCCTAATATTGGCGTCGCCTCAGTGCCTCCTAAACGTGGCCAGCAAAACATACCTCATCTCCCCCTCTTATTAATAATCACTGTGACTCTGCACTTTCACTTCATCTGTTGCCATAATGTCACCTGCTCTGGTAGATCTCTCCTTATGTTGTCTTGATTTGAGATGTCTGTCTTCCTGTGCCATTCATTGTATTCCCCAAAAAATAGAAACATGATAAACTAATCTGATGAGTTCTGATGATTACACTGTTGAAAAAAATCATTTTTATTTTCATTTTAACGGTGATCCATTTGCCTGTTGAGATTTACTTGCAATGTGAGGTGTCGGTCGAAGCTTTGGGAAACAGGGTGTGATGTTTACCCTACTGACATGATGATATGAGTCATGTGACCTGTTGGGGATAACTGGTGTTCATACATAGTTTTAGCAAACAAATTGGCTGCTGCTGCTTTAACCTCCACACCTTTGAGACGCGCGTTTGTGTGTTCTTGCTCTGCACCACTTTCCCTTCGGTTGCAGAGAAAACACAGGTGCAATCTCTGAGTCATTTGTGGCCTCGATGAGGTGAAAAACACAACCATGAAAATGTTCAGCTTTATAAATTGTACGTGGAAAAAAACAAACAAACCGTGAGGCTGATCTGGGTCGTTCGAGCCCTCCCGGTCATCCTGAATGATCTCTGGTGCCATGTAAGACCTCTGGTGGGTTTAAGCTGCCATCTGTGAGCACACCTTCTAATAATGTTGTTTACAGGTGTTAGAATGTGTGATACATGTCTAGGTTTCTACTATGATAATGATAATGATAGACTTTGCACAGTTCTCAGATGGGTGTATTCTGTCTTTGATTGCATTTTTTTAGTGAAGCTACTCAAAAGAACTGGAATGTCTCGTAATTTTTCTTGATTGTGCTGTTATTTCTCGTTTTTACGCAAGTGTCCGTGTTTTCCCTCTCATCCTCTGTAATAAATGTATAAAATAGAATCTGATCATAAGTTCACAGATCATGGAGTTCATGTAGAAATGTAGCTGTAGTAGAGGTGAGTTTGCTTAGGTCCATAATCAGTCATTTCTGGTGAGAGTTGTCTAGATCTGATTCTTAAACGATCCCACGTCATGAATACTGTCTGATCTCAACAACTGTCTTGCTGTTGATTCATAAATAAAACCAACATTTTTCTATTCATAGTTGTGTTTTTGTGGCTGATTTGTGGATTCCCACACGCTCCTCGTGTCTTTTAGGTATTTGAAGGAGCGGATTGGCTTAAAAATACCTGACAAGATCGTGACCAGTGATGTGTTTTGCCCTGTCGCTAAACCTGCAGATTATAACACAGTGAATTCCACTGAGTAAGATCCTAAACGTCATCGTCTAAGAAAGTGTGGGAACCCTGTGAATGCTGATGCCTTGCCAAGATGTGATATGTCTCCCAGAGCCCCCTCCTCCTGGTAGAAGTCAACCCGGGGTTTCTCTGCTCACTGGTAATCTCTCAGTATGTCAGAGCTTTAATGTGGAGCCTCAACCCTTTAGGAACTCTGGAAGCTTTGAATTAACTGATCCAAGGATGGTTTCGTTCTACCGAGAGCTGTCAGGCTTCTTCTCTCAGTTGTCTTTGGAAGCAAACAAGCAAGTCGGGGTTGCAGAGTTCATTGGTGCATGAGGAGTTGACACCACGCCGTCAGAAACTTCAAATTAAAGCTCCTACTTCCTGCAGAGGTGCTCCTGTTGCCTTATAAATATGTAATTCATTTTTTAAAAATGGTGCAAAATGCTGGCAGGTTTTCACATTTCATTTTTACAAATGCATGTTCTCTAAGCCCATCTTATTAACTGCAGTCTCCTCCTATCATCAGGTAACACTGGTTTGACCTTTTAATCATTCAAGCTTGGTTGCCTGCCTGTTTCTATCAGCCATCTAGGTGCCAGCTGGACCAGCATCATGGCACCAGTCCCACACGCAGTACTACCAGTGGTGCCAGCAGGAGCCAACCCTTTGTGCTGAGAATGCTGTATTTGGACTCACTGGGTTTGTGCCATTCATTACCTGTCAAACTCTAAAATGTACAGAATGTGCTGCCTCAAATGCCGGTTTATCTGTGATATGAGAGCATTGTGTCCAAACACGCTATTATATTATTCACAATTAAGGATATGATGCAAAATTGCACGTATTGGTCCCTAAACGCAAAAATGACAAAACAGGAATTATAGCGCTGTTAAAGCTGATGATACAGAATTATGAAGAAACTAATTTTATGCTACTACTACCACTACTACTACTACTACTAATAATAATAATCATAATAATAATAATAACAATAATAATAACAATAATAATAATAATAGAACAAAATAGGCAAAGTCACTGTGAAATGATCTGGTCATTTTGTCATCTGCAGTTGAAAGAAACAGTTATCGGGATGATCCAGGGGGTCGCACTGTTGTATTCCTTATCCCAGGTCGGGTACGGGTACCGGAAGCTCCGTAGGGAAAGAGGGAATAGACGTCAAGCGACTAGAGACACATAGTAAGTTACCGGATGTTAAATCATTATTTTTCAAAATAAAACTTTTTCGTTTGGAACTACGGAATAGTTGAAACTGAGGGGCCCAGTGTGTGTACTGTTTATCTACAAAGAGCTCAATTGATATTACAACAGATAATCAAAATAACTACAAATAAAACAAAGTATAAACCACCTAAAGGGAAAATTTGAGTAAAACTCAGTTTGCCTATAAGCGTCTTGAAATACGACCTTTATTGTCTGAACAATATAAAGTATAAACATAATGTGAAACTAAGAAAACTGTTTAAGTTAACCTGAGTTCAAAAACTGTATGATTCAAAATGAACTTTTTGAAATAATAGCACACAGTGAAAGGAAAATTAGCTAAACTAAAGTTAAATTATACAAATGTAAAGTAATTAAGTTAATAAAACATAGTTTTCACAAAGTACAATCTCAATTTTAGAAACGATACAAATCACAAGTCATGACATTTATTTTGAAAGTCCACACAGGAACTCGCGCGTATTGTTTCGGCCGGCTTGCCGCTGGTGTGAAAACATCACACAGACTGGTGGGAGGAAGCCAACTTGGAAACACCGCGGAGCGAAACTCGTCTTGTTGTAGACTGAAGCGGCCCGGCGGTCGGCGGCTCTGGACGCAGGCGGACGGCGGCAACACAGACCGGCTTGGAATGAACCAGTACGGCCTAAAACCACAGCGACCCTCCGTCCCGTAAACCAGCTGCAAGTTTCAACTCCGCTCCAAACTTTCGGCGGGGGCTTCTCAGTCTGAAGTCGTTAAGTCGTTTCTCTGGCCGGCCTGTAAACCACATGTTTCTGCCTTCCTCCTGCTGGTTTCCCAAAACAACCAGGTGAGCAGGCCGTGCGGCTTCCCCCGCGGGGACCTGCGCAGGTAAACGGGGTTAGTTTACCTGTACGTACACGGTGACGCACGGATCTCTTTGACGCTCCCCTTTCACCCTACGGCTCTCCCGCAGCCGCCGGAGAACAGCACCGGGGAGCCGCCGAGCAGCCGAGAGCACGGACGGTCATGGATCTACCAGGAGAGAACGAGAGCCGGCGGAGGGAAGGCAGGAGGACCCCCGCGGTGATTAACAGGAGAAAACCACCGGTGGACACGATGTACGCGGTCGCTTTTATCTGCCTCCAAGGTTGGTAACAAGCCACTGTGCGTTTCATACATACAGCACACGCGCGTTTCACTTTATTTCCACCCATTTAGCTCCTGTAAAACTAGAAAACAGCGTTCAGAGCACTGGCACACACTGATGCAGACCCCGACATTGACCCCCATGCTTTTCCTGAAGGTTTGCAGCGGCTGGTTCAACTTAGTTCACAGAGCAAACTGCCCGCAGACACACAACAGAAACACTCCGGAGAGTCGAAGTCGTGGTTGCAGCTGCGTTTCTCATCTATTGCTTCAGACGAACGTTTAATATTTAGTTATATTCAAAGAGTTCAAATGCATTTAGTTTTGGGGGTCGCTGTGGAAGGGGTCCGCCCATCCCCCTCATCCATTGACCCCAGTTTTGGGGGAGAAAGAGCAACCGCAGTGCTCTTAGTAAGTTCCGGCTTTTGCATGAAAATTGGCCGTGACTGTTAATATTACATATTCTTTAATGAGGAGAGACTTTAAGTGGGGTTGATGCTCTCTTTAAGATATATACCTCTGTTTTACCCAAAACCAATGGCACATGTGTTTGCACATTACTCTAGTTACACAGTAATTACATTTCTGATGTGGAACATGGGCACGGGGAGGATGATGGTGGGTTTTCAGCCATCACTGGAGGCAGCCTTGCCATGTCATTATGTATTCCCAGGAGTATACCTCCATCCTCACACAACACATTGGATACGCCATCTCAGATTATCATATTCATAACTCTGTTTGCATGTTTGAACTGCCTCTCGGAGTCCCGGCTTGGCATGCTTTTTATGGGTGCCATTCATATGCACGGGTGGAGAGCAGTGCCTCTGACTGACTGTTATCCAAAAGAGAAGAGCTAGTAAAATTTAAAAAAGAAAAAAAAAAAGAAAACTTAACATGACGCAACGCCCTCCCACATTGTAGAAGCCCTTTAAAGTTCATAACCTCGGCTGCAGGCTGAGAAGAAAGCCATGAAAAGATCCTTCCTAGTTTGTGCAAGGAATGCTCTTATCCTGCCAAGGATCGGGCTCATTAACTCGCCGCTCATCGTGTCAAAACTGCGTCGGTTTTATCTGATCTCCACATGTAGGCTGAAGCACAGACGAGTGCAGATTGTGTTTGCCTGCGCCTTCAACACAGCCCTGATAGCCAGAGTGGCTGAAAAATTCCTCTAAGTTGAAGTGTGTGCTGCCCACCCCCACCCCCACCCCCAGTCCTCCTCATGGTGCCCACTTTGGGAATGAATGTGTCCTCTGTGTGCAGGCAGCAGGGGAGACGGAGGCTGCAGTGGGTTTGTGTTTATAAGATTCATGAATAGAGCCAAGCCAGGTACTGTCATGACAGCCCGGCGTTGTAGCCCTCTTTAGAAACGGCCTATTTTTAAAAGGGGCTCTCTGAATGCGGCGAGGGCCAGAAATGGCGGCGAGTGAGACGTTTTTATGGTGGCTACATCTCGTCCCACATGAAGGAGTCCACACCAAACGCTCCTTGTTTCTGGAGGGTTGTCTGATCTGCACATTCTGGGCACTGAGCTCAAATATTTATTTTTTTAAAATTATTTTTAGCATCTTTTTCTGTTTCACTTTCTGCTTTTCGGTATCGTGATCTGGTTTCTGCCTGTGGCTGACCAGCGGCGTGTTCCTGACGCAGCTCTGAGTAGATGAAAGCCACTGATGGAGCTAATGTCCATAATGTTAATGCAGCAGCTCTCTTCCTATCCGCAACCACCCTTCCTCCTCCTTCTCATCTTGTGGTGTGTTTTTCATTCCCTCTCCTCTCCCCGTCTGCTTCATCAAGGCAATCTCACTCCTGAAGTACCTATTTTTGTTGAAGAGAAATGACTGGGCTTATTGCCGAGGAGCAGAGATAGATGTGAAATGTTTAAGTAACATCCTCACACGCTCGTCTCTTCTCAGACCCTCCTCTTTGATCTCCCTCCTTCCTGGTTCAGCTGGCGAAGATCTGCATTTCAGGTCTCCTGGCGCATTAATAATTTGGAAGCCTGTGCAAAAAGTAATATTCACCTCCTGATGATTTAGTGGCGTGCAATCAAGTTTCTTGATTGTAAGTTCAGATTTGACCTGGTGCATCTCCTCTCCACCTTCCATAACCGATACTGTACCAGAAACAAACCGGAGTTAAATTATTGGGGTTGTGTTATCGATTTGTTATTCAATCACCTATTGGATGGTGATTCGCCCAAAAGGATAACAGATAATGGAAGTCAGGGATTCAGGAATCGTACAGGGTTTAACTAAGTGGCAGCTCCACTGCTTTTATTAGAATCTCCATAAAGCTAATCTGCAGCATTTGTACCCTTTTAGCTCAGGGTCTGCAGAGTGGCTCGCAGCAGATCCCATGTGGGCTTTTTTCTTTTTTCAAGATGTTTTGTCGGCGTACCCACCTGCCGCAGCTCTATTTTAAAACCCATACGCTTGGCTCTTATTAACCCAACTGTGCCCATAGGCCATTTGGCTGCATGCTGGTCCTGATTCTCTGAATACTCCGTTTCAGAGGGGATGAAAGGATGATGCCTAAATAAACACAGGAAGATAGTGTGTGTGTGTGTGTGTGTGTGAGTAGAATCTGTCTGTTTAGTGTCAGGCTCATACAGTGGTTCACGAGTCTGTGACGGGCACCAGTCAAAATGAAAATGTACCGTTGGAATTCATTTAAACACATTTTAGTGGATTACAACACACAGCTCAGGATGAGATTAGTATCTTTGCTGCACAGCTGTCGATGCAGTCAACCGCTGTGACCGTCTTCATAAATCATATAGTTTTATCATATTTCAGCATTTTTTTCAGTGTTTCTGATCCGGGCCATGTTGTCCCGTTTTCTCTTACCACCGCAGCAATTGTTTCTGATGTTTGTTTTGTCACTGTAGTGCTACGGGGGATATTGCATGAACATCTGTGCAATCTATTGGAACATCTCATGCAATCCACTACAACAGGGCTGCAACACTCTGATCTATCATTTATCCTGTTTTGTTAAGCTTCTAATGTTTGGTTCGTGTGAGGCAGCGATGGTGTGTTTAGCATTTTTGTACAGTGAATAGTGCGCGCTGGGCAATAATTCTGCATCACCGCCAACCGGATTTGATTCATATTGTAATTAAAGACTTATTTCAACTTTAGATTGGTCATTGAAGGTTTTGTTTTCTAGCGTTACATGAATAACGTGCTCACGTGCAGCATAACACTGGCCACAGTAATCGTGCGATTTTGCGGAACGTTGCTATATCTTAAGTTGATCTGTACGCACGAATGCACATGAAATACACGCAGCTCTGCAGAGAAACAATGAAAGAAAAGCGGGTCCAGGTCAAAATGTTCAAAACTCTGCAGACTTTTACTGGATCCGAGGCCGAAGTGCTGGCCATTATTCAGATTTTCCAGGGCTGTTTCGAGGATAGCCACAGCTGGCTGTGCGTGACAACAAAACAAAGCATCCGTCAGAAAAGGCCTCATGAATGGACTTGAATAATAAGATCTGGTTCCCCGTGTGTGTTTGTGCACAACGGAGAGTTAGACTGGTAGCACAAGTTGTGCGGCTCAGGGAGGGTTTCTCAAGGTCTTCCACGGCTCTTGTTTCTGGTCATTTATCAGACCGTGTTTATTCAGGTTTAGGGCAAGCCTTTTGAACTTGAAAGTCCTCTTTTTCCCCCCGGTCGGTATGTGCAGTTTGTACTCCATTACAGAGGGCTCTTCTCCTGGGGGAGGATCCTCTTGCACTCTCTCAGAGGTTACAATCATGGCTGCCCAATATCTCTGATTTGGGGTCCTTGTCAGTTCTAAATCGATGCGCCCTTGTCTCCTCGGTTCCCTGTCCTCCAGACCGTGACTGAGTCGGTCTGGCATCTTTAAAGATGTTGAAGCTGGTGAAGTGATTTTTGGAGGAGTCGAGGAGTCTGGGGTGAAGTCTGGCTCAGTCTTCATAAATGTGTGTATTTACTCAGTCATTTGGTTTGACCAGGCAAAGATGTCCCATTTAGCAGATACGGCTCATGTTACCACGATGCCTTCATCCACACGTTGCTCTTAAGATTTGGAGCGCAACAGAAACGCAACAGAAGGACGCAAAGATTGTTTAAGTTGGGTTAAAAGTGCACATCGATCCTCTCCTTCTACAATGTTCCTCATTATGCTCCTTTTTCTTATGACTCAGATACAGAAATATCTTTAACTTCAGCTTCACTTTATTTTTAGTCTCTTGCCGGCGACTCTAAAATGTGTTGACTGGAATAATTTTGAAGTTATGAATCGACTGTTGCTTATCTTTTCTAAGCCGTGGCATTAAATGCTCTGCTGTGTGTGTGTGTGTGTGTGTGTAGGAGGTGAACCTGCATGACACCCGAAATCCCCTTAATGTGATTTGGTCGGACCGTAAAATGACCACGGTTCATAATGACCGCAGCTCTCTGTGGCCCCTGGCGACTCCCTGTCATCAATAAAGCCAAATAAACGAAGGAGCGTGCGGACCGAGCTGTTCGCCTTAACTGGTGATTATTGCACCTAATGACCCATGCGCCTGGGCTGCCGTGCGCATGCGTGTGTGGTGGAGTGCGCGTGCGTTGGCTCATGCGTTTGTGGTCCTGCTGGCTCTGCTGTCGGACCCTGCGGTCGTGGTTGGAGTCTGGCCTTGTAGATCTCCGTCTCTTTTTCCCCTCTTTCCTGTCGTAGTTGGTCTGTTGCCCCTCGTGGTTGCCAGTCTTGTCTGAAGGGATCTCTGTTGTTTATTGACTCTGTGCCTGCTTGCACAGCTCTGTCTCCTGTCTGGGCTGGAGGAGTGGTTAGCCTGCACCCTGTCCCACCGCTGCTGCTGCTGGCTTTGTTGTCTTACATGCTGAGAAATGTTTTTTGTGTTCAGTGGGATCGTCTGCTAGAGGAGCTTTGTCATTTACCATGGCTTAAATCCTGTAATTCAGTATTTCTCAGGATTTCAAAACACAAATGATCCCAACCCAAACATTCGTTTTCTTAAACAAATGTCTGACGGTTGATAATTCAAACAGCGTACAGTGGTGAGTAAAACTGCAGCTATTAATAAATCGATGCCTTGATTGACAGAAATTTAATCACCAAGTATTTAGATAAGTTTTAAGTATAAAACCATTTACCCAGTTTCAGCCTCTCAAATAAGAGGATTTGACATTTTCAAAGCACGTCTCCCATAGGTTTGACATTACTGTCTGATGTTTATAGACAAAACAAATAATTTATTAACAGTAAATTTAAAGACAATAATCATTAAATCAGTTGATGATGAAAATAATTTTTTGTTTTCCAGTCGTTAGTTGCAGGTCTGGTGGTGAGTTTACACAGTTTGTTGATGGGGGGGGGCTGGGGACAGTCAAATCTGATCTGAGGACATCCGGTGGAAGTTAGACCAGATCCAAAATGCCGTTGATCCCAAAAGATCCTACTGGAACTAAAACAAACCAAAACAAAACATGGTTCAGTCTGATCTGGACCGAGCTAGACCACCTTGTTTGGTTGCAACAAGCTTTGGCCGCTTAACCAGGACTGTGATGCTGGACAGGTTTCACACCTTTTGGTTGGGATCAAATTGAAAAGTCAGAACGTCTGGACTACAGTAGATAGGTGTGAAAGACCCCAGTGTAGACTTTGTAGACTTGTTCTAGATTGAGCTATAGTCTTAAAGTAAAGTAAGATGCCGTTGACTCGTTTAGTGCAGTGATTCTTCAGTAATTTGACATTATTGTTCTCTTATCAGATGCAGTTTCTGACATTTACCGAGCGTCTTTAACCTCAAACCCGTCTAATCTGCTGTAGCCGGATCACTTATTTGCTATTAGTGATAACCTCTGGTTTCATGTTCGCCTTTAAAATGATGAATACAGATGTTTTTACTGGTTTGACACTCTGCAGATATCACCCACTCTGCCGGTTGTAAATCCTTACGACAACTTTCCCCCCACAGGGCAGGTGTGAGGCCCTGGTGAGGGGGAAGCTCGCCTTCACAGCGAAACAAAATCCCTGTTTTGTTCCCACGTCGGTGCCAAAGCATGCGCAGCGCTGCCGCTGCATTCAAATGCATCTGATCAAAACGTGCAGGAATGCCTAATTTGGCTTCAGTCCGTTTTTGAAGGGGGAGGAGGGAAGAAAGGAGGGCAGGAGAGGAGAAAGGCGGCTGGCATGCCATTGCATAATCCAAGCAGCCATTAACTCTTTGTGTCCCGAGGCTGAATGAACTCATCATAGCAACGGGCCACAGGCAGAGTGACATCAGGCAGCTCTCAATCAGCCTTTGGCTCCTCCCTGCCACACAGGCAGATTTAAACAGGCTGAAAGGGCCACTGGTGTTTAATGGGGAGTGCCTTCAGCAGTGTTTGATCTTCTAATGAATGGGGTCAGCTGGCTACAACTGACCCCGCAGACTGCCCAGTTGTTGTTTGGAGAGAATACATTTACCTTGAGGAGTTTGCGTGTCCTCCTATCCGTGCTGATTTTACTGTATCATCAGCCTGTTCTCTGTTGTGTTGCGAGGCTTCATTATGCTGCGTTTGGTCCTCCCACTGTGGGTTGCAGCAGAGCTCAAAGGCCACAGGGACAGCCAGGTCTGTCTCCATGGCATCCTGCACACTGTTAACCTCCTGGTCCCGGTACCTGACTAAACCTGCAGAGCTGGGATTCACTCAGTAAATTGGAGCCAGCACCGCGCATGACTCAAGCTGGTGGCATTATCTGCTGTTGGCACGGGGAGCCTGTGAATGTAGTGGAGCTTCCTGGTTCCTTTGAATCCACACTGATACATTTTGGATGTGAACCAAGAGCCGTACGACTGCTGGTGTTCTCCCAGGCTTCGGAGGAGCACAACTGAATCTATTCAAGTCTCGCAAAGAAACAGTTTTCCGTCTGAAAGATGCGTGGAAACAAAGAAAACATCCATCGCGTCGAGTCTGGAAGAGACGTGCGTGCAAGCAGCTCAAAGAAACATTTGACTTACGCCTCCTGGTTATCACGATCAGTCAGCATCAAATGAATCTGTGCGTTGTGAAAACATTTTGCTGAAACCATTTTTATCATTTTTCAGTTACTAAACTATAAAAACTGTTCCCATCAGAGGCCTTTTCTTCTTCCAGGTGACGGACTACACTTTGAAAGCGCTGTTTTCAAGACTCCATTCAGACCTTTGTGCATTTTCAAGTTCAAATCCGCTCTTGGCTTCTTTTCACGCTTTTGTTTTCAGTGTATTTGTTGTGCTCTGGCACTGCTTCACCGAACTGGTCCTAGTCTCCGTGCTCACCCTTGCTGTGCCATCTGTCTCAATTATCATGTTTGCTTGTGGAAAGGCTTTTTTTCCCTCCATCAGGTCATTGTTGTTGTTTACATCCTCAGCCTCCATGCAGTGTTCTGGTTAAAGTCAATGTCATGTCATGTGGTTTGGGTTAACACTCCATCTCCTCTGGTCTATTTGTTTCTCTTTCTCTTCAGCACAAGAGGTCCTTGTACATTTTTATATTACAGTTTGATCACAGCAGTCACCCTCTGAGCTCATCACCCTCCCCGTGTCCTCTTTCATTTTGTGCCATGCTGACACAAAGCATAAGCAAATCATAACAAGGCAGCAGCATCATATTTCATAGTGTAATTAAGTTTTGCTAGATATGTTTGGGTCATATTTGGTCATATGCTGGCTGCCTTTTGTAAACACTGAGACATATCAGTGACTGCATCACCGAATATTGTTTTATTTGAACTGATCAGCTGAAATAAAACACAGTGATGTTGTTATATTTAGTTTTTTATATAGTTTTTTATATAATTTTTTTGTTGTATGAATTGAATTCTGTTTTTTCCTCATTGTCTCCTTTGTTGAAAACATCTCAATGCTGAAGGCTGTTTAAAAGTGTGTGTGTGTATAAACACATATTTGTATATCAGATTGAATTAAAGCGATACATGAAATCTAAAAATATAAACGGTATAAAAAAAGAACAAGATGGAATATAAAACCTATTGATTGAGGTTATACCAGAGTGCAGAACATCAGGTAACACTGACTGTCTGCTGATGTCTGTGGAACCTCAGCACCTCATTCATACGTTCACTCACTCCGTTTCTGGCTTTCAGACACGTTAAATCAGGATTTAACAGTCACTCCTGTGCTCTGTAGCTGTGTGTGCGTGCTGTTCAGTGTGTGCGACACTTATTAACAGCGTGAAAATGTTTAACCACCTGCTTTATTCAGAGCTGTGCATCTTTTGCACCTCTCTCTGCTGTTTGATCAGCCTTTAACAGCAGAGCCGGTTCGTTCCATGGATTTATTGACCGGCTACATAATCGCCTAATGAGACCTCTGCTGACCCGAGGTCTGTTACGCAGCCATGTTTGACGATTGTACATGTCCCCTCCCGCAGCCGGCGCACCCAGCAGCATTAGCACATTATGGCCGGCATTGTTCTGTATTAGTAGACAGTAATTACCCCAGCAGAGAGGGAAGCTCATTACACTGCCAGCGTCGTTATTTTCTGTGCTTTTAATTATGTTAAACAACCTCAGCAGCCTCTCCAGCTTCATCTTGTTCCCTCGCTGCTGCTGCTGCTGCTGCTGCTGTACTCGCACTCTGCTTCACCTTCCTCTGCTCCTTTTCACTTTGTTCGTTCCAGTTTCACAAACTATGCCAACTACTGGCTCCCTCCAAAGCCCCCGTCCTCCTTTCTGCTGTCCTCTATCTGAACCTCCCTCTGAGTCTGCGTTAAACCAGACTTCAATGTTTTTTTTAATCAGTTCTGACAGAGGGATGGCACGGCACAGGCAGACTCACTGAGTGGCTCCGCTGCACGAGGAGGTTTGGGTAAAGCTGCTCTTCTTTGCTCCGTGTTTGTGAAGAGAGATGAGCTGAGCGAGGAGCTGAAATGATGAACGGCTGTGTTAAACTCTGCTGTGGGGGAGCTGTTTATGGATCCAAACAAATTGCCCTTCTCCCCCAAGTTCTGTAGCGACACAAATGATTTCATGTCTTCCAGCAAGCTGTCATGTCAGGGGAAAATCTTTCTGTTGCTTTGATTGCTGGGTTGCTTTCACCAGTGCAACAAGAGGTCACAGGTTAGTGCTGTAACATCTGCTGCAGGAAGGTGCTTCCTGTTTGCCTTGCATTATTCCCTCCATCCTTCCACACCGCTGTAGCAATGTGGAGCGGTTCATTCCAAGTATGGGGCCTCTCTCTGTGTTTAATTAAACCTGATTTTGTTTGATTTATCTCTGTGTTTGTGTGTGTGTGTTGTAAAGTCTACTTGATCAATCCTAGCCTGCCTGTTAAAAGCGTTACAGATGCTTATTCTGTGTTTCCACACAGAACTGTAGGGCTGTACGGTCTAAAAGCTGTTTTAAATGGATTTTCCACTCTGCCAAGAATAAAAGTCTGGAGGGGCAAACATGATCGTTGTATTTTTAGGGATTTCTGAACATGAAAAGAGCTCAGTGTGGGGATAGGGAACATCTGCACAGGCGAGCAAACCATAAATACGAATAAAGGTTGTGTATAAATACACTGGTAGGCCACTTTTTGAGATGATAACCCTTCAATGCATGGCTTATTCAGTCTGTGCCTGCAGTCTGCAGGTTGGCTTGCAAAAGTGATCTGTTTCACCGTTTTCCTGAACATATCTTTAAAGTTACACATTTTACTGGAGTCGACCCACTAGAGAAGGAAATGATTGCATTTCTATGAGCCATAATTAAGCTTTTTATTGTATTAATCGCTGGACAATCTAAAGTCTGCAATACATTTATGTTTGTGTCAAAAATCATGCAAAATTCTAAATATATAAGCTAAATAATAATAGGTCAAAAAGACATATCTGGTGTGACAAAGGAAAAAAATGCACTCTCAAATTTGAGCAAATGGATTCTGAATATTTGGCATTTTTGCTTTAAAAATGTCTGAAAATGAAAGTTTGTTTGTGAAAACAGTTGCAGATTCTTTCGTAAATCAACAAGTTGAGTCAGGACTTGCTGGTGCTTTGAAGCCTTTCTGCAGTGTGCAGTGGTCTGTTAACAAATTCCCTGTGGAAACCCTAAAATGGGCCTAAACCCTAAAGACATGCGCAGCGACAGATTCATGCTATGAATGTTTACAGCCTATTGTTGCCAGTGGAAATGATTCCCTGCAGGTTTTACAATAGCTTGTCTGTCGATCTGTTGGTGAAATGAAAAGTTCGTTCCAGCCATTGTTGTCTGTATCAGCTATTACCAGCCCCAGTCAACAATATCAGTGTTTTCCCCTCAAAACCCCCTCGCTGGCCTGTCCCTGCAGAGGACCAACACACTAAATAATACACACCACTACAATAGGCTGCTCTGTGCAGGTGCAGCCAGCTAACAGCGGCCTTGTTGACTGGGGAGCGCAGGACAGTGTTTCCTGTCCTTATCTGCTGAGGTGATGACAGAGGAAAATGCCCGTGTTGTGTCTGACAATCGACAATGGACCCCAGCTGCCCCTTCTGTGCCGAAGAGCAGAGGAAGTAGATGTTTTGTTGTGCTTCTTTCCTCCTGGTGTTACGTCAGAGCGGATGAGGATCTCCGCAGCGTCCTCCCTGATCCACCCTGGAGCTTTCACCGCAGCTTTGTGTCCTCATCCAGGTTAGGACCCAGACAGTGGGGCCATGGTCCCGTCTTTCCTCGCTAGGGACCACGAGGCAGGTCTCGGCTCTCTGTGCGTGTGTGGTCAGGATGGAGGGCAAAGGCTGCCGTCTCCCTGAGGGTCTGGACAACAGCCGTGGCAGGAGAAGGCTGGCGGCTGTTTGGCCGTTGACTTCCTGTGGTGCAAAAGTCCCCCATCCCCCACTTGCGCCCCTGAACACACGGGGCTTTCACTGCCTCTGGAATCTGGAATCTAAAAAATATGTAAACGCAGACCGACGCCACGCAGGAAAAGCTATTTTGCGTATGTGCACATGTTGGTGTAGGATCCACATGTGGCGTGTGCACCTGTGGGTACATAACGGTCTGTGTTTTTATAGCGGCTGCTGTATTTGTCCTGGTATGCGTCATTACTGATGGGCTGCAGAAAACCATGCACCGAAGCATACGTGATGCTTTATCTTTGCGTTGAGCTGCGCGTGCATCTTATCTCCTAAACTGGGCGCACAGTTTTCTCCTTTTTTCATTTTTTATTCTTTCTCTGCACGCCTGACTGCTGATGCTTCACCTTCATCATTGCTGCATGAGGAGATGCTGAGCCTGCGATGACGTCCGTAACGGATGAGAACATGAAACAAATACAATGCGCAGTTACTTCCAGGAACGATAAGTATTCAAGTAATCTTTTGTAGACACTTTGCGGCGGACGGCACACAGAAAGCTTTATGTTTTGGTAAAATGCTGTCAGCCATTACTCAGAGATGGAGCTGTGTATTTCTTCCTGTTGCGTTTTTGCACCATGACTTCACCGAGGCTCTTTCATCTCTGTGCGGATGGTTTCCAGGCAGACGTCTTACTCTGCCTTTGTGTGCCCCCCTCCCTCTCCCTCCCCTCCACTCCCACCTCTTGTTCTGTCATTTTGGAGGAAGCAAAGAAAAGGTTCCAGTGAAAGCGACACCCCTGCCTTCCACGCAACCTCACAAGTCCAGCTTAAAAAACGAGGTCAGGTGACACACGAGCCCCGGGTGCACCTCTCCCCCGTGCTCTCGCTTCCTCACTCTCTGTTTTCTGTCCCTCCCTCGACGGTGGCGTCCTTTGAAGGTAGAGAACTGCACCCTGGCTGGCACTCAGCAAGCGCTCTCACACTGTGATGTAAAAAGTGCAGAGAAAGCCTTTAAAAAACATGTCATGTTCCGACTGTGTGTGTACTGTGACAGTCAAACGCTCTGCACTGCATTCCTGACACGCACGAGTCAAAACGGGGGGAAATGTGTCAAACTGCCGCGATGGTGTTTCCCTGCTGTTTGTGGCCTTTTAGACATTGGCCTTGTAAAAAATGTCACAACCACAGCCGACTGTGATGGGTCCCTGTACCCTAAGGGTTAACCGCTGCACTTTTTCACTGAAATAACGCAGTTTGAAAATCTGCTCCACTTTAATTAGATACACTTACATCGTCAGGAGCGAGAACATCACCACGTCCTGATTAAAATCAGCAGCCACGTTCAGATTTTCATCCAGCCGGGGCCAGACTCAACAACACCTCTCAGAAAAAGAGGCTAGTCATGAATTAAACAGGCACTACTATTCATAGACACTCGCACGAATGTTTCTCATCTCGTACAAGAGAACGAGTTGGATGTCCTGCAGCTTTTTCTCCACCCCTCCCTCTTTGTTTGATCTTTCTTTCTTTCTTTTTTTTCTGGCACAGTAACTCTTCCTAAAACTCTGTGGCTGTTCAAAAGGCATTAAACATGAGCGAGTTCCCCAGTGCGGGGGAAACGGTGAGAGACGTTCTAAGAATATGCTGAGTGTATTTAAGCCGTACAACAGGGCCTCGATCCTCCCAGAGCTGTTGGCCCCTGCACCCCATTTCCCTCAGTAAACACTCACGTTCGCAAACTCGCACCACGCATTAGTTTTTTCTTTTTTTTATAAAATAACATGTTATTCAGGGCTGCCGGATGGGATTCTCTGTGTCTGTGCATTTCCTCAAGTCATTATTTTTTACTGTACTTCTGGTAAATGGTTGGTTTACTTTGGAAACTTGGCCATATTACATAAATGTTTGTGGAAGGAAGGAAAAGTGCACTGGGGCTTTGTTTTTACATTTGGTGGGACCACATTTGGCTCTGCAAATTGTCCGAAGCGGCGGCGTCATAAAGCGCGAGGTTCATGTCTTAATTAGGTTCCTTTTCCCAAAATATTGGGAAGCGGTAAAGGCTTGGATGGCAGGAACAGTCAGGAATTAACATCTACAAGCGAGGCCTGAGCCGCCTCCTCTGTTTTCCAGGTACCAGCTGGAAATCAAAGAAGTGAAAGGTTTTTGCCTTCAGCCCACGTATCAAAGTAGCTCTTTATGCCTGTGTGCTGTTGGTGGGTTAGTCCATAAAAATCGGACAGTGCTTTATGGAGCTTCTAAAAATGACCTAATGTCCTAATGAAGACTTTAATTCCTGGAGGGAGTCGGAGTAATTTGGGCAGCTGGAGGACATCAGACCAAGAGAGGGAGAGCTGCAGGGAGGTTAAAGGTTCAGTGGAAGGCTGAGGTCACCCCCCCAAAAGACCTGCTCAGGTTTCAATGCAGATGGACTCTAACAAGCATTAACTTCATTCACAGTGAGGAGGAGACACAGGTTTTAAGCCGCTGCAGATGGAAGTGTGAGCTCGCGAGCGGAACCCTTGTCAGCTTTAAAAGTGTCATGAATGATTAAAGGTCAGGGGCGCACCGAGGATCCGTTTGCTCCAGCTACACTTGCAGATGGCTTAAAGGCTACATTTTTGACAATAGGTACTTGACACTCCACAGATGCTCTGCAGAAGAAATACAGGGCATAAACTGATTCCAGCTGTGAACCGATGAACGGAGGGTGGCTGCAGTTGCAGTTGCTTGCTTTGCACTTTACAGGACTTATGCAAAAAGCTGAGGGCTAACTCTGTGGCTGAGCTAACCTCCCTGAAGACGTGCGCGTGTGAGAAACTTGACAAAGACATCTCCCAGTCACTACATCGTCCAGTAAGGTGATCTCGGTCCTCCTGAACCCTGCACCAGTTCCTCCAGGCGTGTTCTGTGTGGCGCTGGCACTCACCAACTTGATCCTGTGATCCTGATCTGATTTTCTCTGCGGGTCAGGTGACGTGAGTGAGGACGGGGCCTGTCCTACCGTGCTCCTAGATTGATTTATAAAATACCACTTTAAACTGTGACTCGTCAGCCTTTGATGCTGCAGCTGATCCCAGCAAATGCAGCCTTGTGGGTCAAGGCGGTGGCTGTGGCTCCCTCAGTCTGCTTGAAATCACCACAACTTCACCTCAGTGCTGTGAAGCTGCAGGATCATAAGTCTTTAACAGTAAACTTCGTGAGTGTGCTCGCTTGTGTTATCATCTCTATTATATAGCCCTATTACAACACCAAAGACCCTTTAGCTTCCTGCAGTTGTAACTAAGCCTGCCTGAAACCTAAATAAGTCAACATTCATATAGAAATTGCGTGCAGAGTCCTGCTAATACTGCTTTGGCTTCCCGGAGTATTAGCCCGAGGGCTGTGTGTTGCACAGTGTATGAAGAACATGGATTTGAGATTAGATAGAATCAGATGCGCATCTGGGATTAACCTTATTTTTCAGATTTTTCATTTCAGTGCCTCCTAATTGTAAACGGACGCTCACACCTATTGTTTATAGTTTGTGGACAGTTTAAATTTAGTGGTGACGCGCTGTCATTTTTACAGGTTTTATGAGCCAACGTGATTGACTGCCCTCGGACTGACTCACTCGTCAACAGCACTTTTTCTGTATATATGCCTTCAAGGAAAAGGCTGTGCAGGATCCTGTGGTGCGTCTGATGTCCCTTTTTAAGGCCTATTTTTATGAATGAGGGCTGCTTTTAGGTGGCTAGCTCCTGATGTCACCCTGAGCCGTGCGGCGAGATGATTCCTCTCGAAGTAGTGCGGCGGCGGCGAACAAGTGGTTCTTGTTAAATGTGAGCCGGAGAGAAAATAGCTGTAATTGAATGTGAAACCATATGCTTCTTATTTGGTGAAAATGCTTTTTTTGTTTCAGATCTTGTTAAATGTAGTGTTGCCAGACTGCTCAGTACATGCCATAAACAATGGCCCGTTTTCAGCGTTTTATGATGGAATATTACTGTATGATGAAGACCAGTTCCCAAAGAAGCTTCGGGCTATTTAATGTGAGGCTCTCATTGATTTTTCCAGTTTGTAAATGAAACGTCTGTGTTTTTCTTTTTCTCCTTTGAGGCTCTGTTTGTGTCTTTGACTCGGTTCAGCGAGAGCGTTTCTACACGGACGCGCTGTAGAAATGATGAATGAGTGTATTCTGGTGACAATTGCGCGCTAATAATTTTCATGTGATTTTTGGGCCTGCAGCACATGCTCTTATCAGAGCAGTTTAACGTTGTTATCTTCCTTTAGGAGACAACAAGAGCATCTTTGAGTGCTGGCCACCTCTCAGCCCTCCAAACAACGGCGCATTGCTGGTAACGACAAATCGTTTCTAACTCGGTTAACGCACATAGTTACGAGCAGGTGGGTGCACGAATCTGAAATATAGGCTGACTGAAGGTATTTGAGGAGACGAAGCTCAAGCTTGCTGTTTCCTTTGGCCTCGTTCCAGCAGAACTATGCTAACCCAAATGAAATAACGGCTCGCTCTGCAAAATAAACAAAAAACTACTTACACCTTTTTTTCTGCAGGCCGGTGCATTTTTCCCCTCTTACATTTAATGTTTGCTTTAGCTTGTAAGCTGCTGGTTGAGTGAAGCAGTTTGATTTTTCAAGAGCTTTGCACTTACTACGCTACAGCAGTGAGGTGGGCTGTGGTAAAAGAATATATTTGCTACTGTAGACAGTGGAGTATTAAGTTACAGAGCTCTGATATTTTTCTTCATTTGAGCTTTAAGTGGCAGACTTGTCAGAAAGGTATTTTCATAGATTGAGAGCAGTGCAGAGAAAGCTGGGTGCGCCCTCAGACCTTGAAGAGTGAAGCTCAGTTGCTGGGATGAGTGGCTCTTTGTTACTGTGCGTCAGAAAACGGGTGTTCTGACCCTCGGTTGTAAGCCACAGCGTCTGTGGTCCTAAGCTTGGCCCTGGGTGTCAAACACGTCGCGCAGACCTGGAGCTTTGTGATCAAAGGTCAAGACTTGTGTTTTAACCCCAAGCCCTGAAACACTGGGACTTCTGTATAACGCGACCTCTCACCTTTTTAAACAAGGCCAATCTGCTCCTTACAGGGTCATTATCTGATTATCCCCACAGTGTCATTTCACACAGGAAACACCATCTTAACCAGCAGCCGCCATGTTGTGTATTTAACAAGGTTTTAAATCCTGACAAATTGTCACTTTTCTCTAAACAGTCTCAGCTGCCCTGCATTGTGCGTTCGCTCAGACAGAAGCGGGACCGATGCAGTGTTGATAACTCTCAGGATGTAAATTCTTGCCTTCTTTGTGCTCGGCAGAAAATACAGTTTATCCAAACTTCAGTAAACTAACAATGTGCTGACGCAATGGCCATCAATGTGTCCTCGACCCCTCTCTTTCTGTTTGTGTGAAACTCAAACAAAGTCCACGTCACCTTGCATACCTTTGCAAAGTGTAATAGAAGGGTTTTTTTCCCGTGCACACTGTCAACAAAATGCATCACTGTCGGGGGCAAAGCGGACAGAGCAGAGGTAATTTAGGTGGCATGTGGGTCATTGTGCGATCATGCACAGAGACCGTAAAGCTCAGATAGGCCCGGCCCGTTGACGTACGTCCGTCAGTCGCTCTTCTCGTCGAGGGCAGCGTTGGCGAGCAGCTTTTCAGCGCAGAGGTGTGAGACGGCGAGCAGGCCGACAAACAGGTTCTCGGTGATAAATAGCAGGCCCGACTTGGAAAGTGTCTCCTTTCTGACAGAGGATCGGGGCTTTGTCTTGAAATGTGAGCTGCCTCTCTGCAGCCACTGCCAGCTTCTCAGGCGCTCTGACTTTCAGCAGGGTAGAAAGAGCGGGGTGGAGGGCAGGGGGGAAGCTTTATGTTACAGGGGGATGCCTCGGGTGACATGGGGGGGATAAAAAGATTTGAGTAGCTGCTGTTGTCTGTTAAAGGGGATTACCATTTAATTAGGGCTATGGTCAAGGATAGTCCGACCAGTATACAATGTCATGAAGAGCTGAGTCCAGTGCTCAAACAGTCCTAATATCAAGAGGCATCGACTACCTTCTTCTCATAAACCGTTCCAGCCTTTGTTTTACTTCTTGCTGTTTCTCGGTTCTTGTCAGGGTTTAGGGTCAGCGACTTCAGGCAGCCAACTGTGTGGGAAATTTTGCAAGTTGAGTCGATGTTCTTCTTAAGATCATTTGCTTTTATCTGAGTCACTGACTCTGATAAGACAGCTGTGGAGCTGGAAACGGGCTGTTTTCAATTGGATTTTATGACTAACTTAATTTTCTGTGTGTCAAAGAATGAAGCCATTCTCCACAGTAAAAGCCCCGTTTCGAAATAAGTTTTACTGATTGTTGGATGTGACACACATTAAAGATCAAGAAGAAAGATTGTCCTGTCTCCTTCCAACCAGTTACTGTGTTGTTAAGAGAACAACACAATTTCTTTGGGTGTGGCATTCAGTCCTCTTCCAAAGTCCTAAGATCTGGAGCCCAAGTAGTGCATTAGCAGTAGCAGGCGAGACATGTTGAAGCTAACATTTATAACGAGATCCCTCTGCGTTTGGTCTCATCTGACTGTATTCTGCTAAAATGAATGGTGCTGCCAGGGAAACGCTGACCTTGCGTGTCCTGGGATCTGGGTTTTTGGCTCAACTCTTCCTGCACCTTTCTCCTGGCGTCCTAAGGTGTGAAATGTATTTGGGTTTATCTCTGCATTTGCTTGTAGATGAGGGTGAATGTGCCAGGTGGTAAATTGAAGTGGGGATTTGCCCACAGCAGGTTCCTGGGGTACGCGGCATCACTTTTCACGGGTCACAGATCTCACCTCAGTGAGATCCTCTGGCACACTGTTGCGATCCCTGCTGTGAACGCATCTGCACTCTGTACGAAAACACCCTCTTCCGAATTGACAAAAACACTTGCATATACACACAGTGGAGTGAAATAGAGTGCCCCAGATCTTGTTTCCTTGGAAGAAAGCCTGTAGGAGTAGTGTATAATGTCAGGTGATGGATGCAGTCCATCTAATCTGCTCCCTGTGTGTCACTGATGGATGTGGATGGTTGGTGAGGAGCTTGTGTTGGCTCATTACCATTGCTCTCAGTGTCAGTGTCCTGGACTCCTGCCTTTAGTAATATCCTTGCATGCACATACATGCATGCATTGAATAGCTCTTGCTTTGTTTCGGTGTGACCCTTTTTGAGCTAAACGCATGACGGACGAGTGTTGTCAGGCCATTCTTTGGAAATGCCTGTCAGCTTGGCGAGGTCGGGTGTGACTCACAGGATTCAATGAGTTTTATTTTATTACCTTTTCCGAAAACCATGACTGTTTTTTTCCTCAAACTTAAGAGTACTCTAAATGTTTACCCCCTGCATTTCAGCTAAACACAGACAGGATGAAACACTTAACCTGTGGCTGATACAGCTGGGGGATCTGGGAGAGCTGTGGGAGATTCAGACAATGTGTGTCAGGCATTCCTGCCGGTGGGAGTGTAGTTTCCTGGGCTTGTTAATATTAGCTATGAGGTCAGAAGAATACACGGTCTGAGCTCTCGGTCGTAGAAGGCTTTGATCAGCCAGTGAGACCAACAGGGAGTCGCCAATAGTCCTTGAGCTCTGCAGTGGTCTCTGACTCACCTGGGCTTTTTAGCTTATGAATCAGCAACATAATTGGGTCTTGGAGGATAAAACACAAATGTAGCAGGGGATCATCACTGCAGGATCAATGCATGTATGATGATATGAGAGACTGGGTTGCGTCACGCATACAGATGCAGTGCCTTCCTCTAAACAGTGTTGACTTCTTTTTTCCTGTTTGGAGTAAGAATGAAAATGGTCCTACTGAAATTAGCTTGGACCGGGAATCAATTATTAGATCATCAAAAGGAAAAAGGAACAGGAAACAGAACAGATTATTAATTATTCATGAGATATCTGCAGTGTACGTTTTAACAGATAGGAGAAATGTGTACTTTGTCGTACATTGTTGTAAAGTGAATTTGTCTAACCTCTGTACATACATATCCCATCACTATGTAAACTAATCAATAATAAATGCTTTGATTACACCGACGAATCTACAGCAATACGATCAGACTACTGTTATGCACAGCAATGCTTTTGCTGAATGCTTTCGAAATACTTAGGTTAGCTCATTACAATGCTAACCTAGCAATGTTTAGCAGGTATAATGTTTGCCTTGTTCATTGTATTTGTTTTGCTAATTATCACCAAAGCAAAGAGCAGCTGGGGCTTAGGGGAATGTCTTATGCTGTGCAGGGATTTGAGTGCAATCTTGTTTAGCAAATATAAATATAGACGCGATGATGGAGTTACATGTAAAGTGAAGGATCTCCAAAGTTATTAAAAGTCATCCTGACTGGAACGTGAATCACTGTGCTAGATTTCATAGCAATCCATCCCCTAGTTGCTGAGACATTTTGCTGAAAAATGGGCAAATTTCAAGCGTGAGGTGCCCTTAAAGGAAAAGTCAGGGATTCACTAATATCACCTGCACCCATCCTCTTGGCGCCATCAAGTCTGTACAAAGTCTCAACACTTGTTGACAGTCTACCAACATAGTCAACAGACTGAACACCCAACACTGTCATCCTTAAAACCCAGAAACAAATGTGGCATCAAGACTGAATGGTACTCATAATAACTGCTGAACTCCACTAATTCACATTGTTCACAAAGCAACACTATGTGTTGTTTATTAGACAACATCCTCATACATAAATATTCCAATTACAAACATGGAGAGGTGGTGTTGCACCCAATTCTCTCTCGCTAATTGTCACTGATCAGTGCTGGTAGTGAATACATTTGAGCTGATTACATGATCAAAAACTACCAGCACAATTTATTCAAATGATTTTACATCTGTAGTTGGAAACATAATGGCGTTTGCAGGGGTGCAGCCCTTTAATTGAACCATTACATTAGCGCTTGCTGATTCCTGCTCTCCGTAGTGTTTTGTCCATGCCGTGCGTGTTGCCCAGCCCACTCTGAGCGAGTGGTTACCCATACTAATGCAGAGCAGGGCTTTAGCAGAGCCAGTGTAGAGAGCTCATTCAAGGGCTTTTAAGGAGTGGGGGGGCTGGGTTTAGCAGGGCTGTCACTATTTCATTGAGGAGCAGATGAGCGCGCCTCAACACATCTTACTCCAGTACAAAGACAGGCTGTGATGTACATACAAATGAGCCCATAATAGGTGGTTTTGTCACTCAATTCCTTCTTAGTTTAATCTAACAAACAAACCCTCTGTGTGAACATGGATGTGTGTCATTCCTGCGTTTAGGTGTACCTATGTGCACATTGTCTCAGTCGTGCTCACACCTTATTATGGGCTCTTACTAAAACTCTGTGCCCCAGATCTCATCTTTCCAGATCCTACAGCCATGCCTGTGTTTCGAGGAGCCTGGTAAGCAGAAAATCAACTGAGCCCCCAGTCTTCTTCCTTAGCCCCCCTTGCTCCTGCCCCATTCGCCCCTCAGCCTAAATCCTGGGAAAAGCAAAACATTGTTCATTCTTGGTGTGCATGACCTGCAGGAGACGGTGTGTAAAACAGGAAGTAATTAGAGCTAATTATTCTGCTTTAATCATAGCAAAGACCCCTCCACGGCTGCTGCCTCACCACTGTAGTTGGTTAACCAGCATTCGCACCATGTAATTATTGTTCATAGTGGTTCGTTGTTCACAGTGAGACAAAGAGGCAAAGGCACATGATGCCCTTGGTTTACAACCACTCTGAGTCATCTGAAAGTGCGTCAGAAATCTCAGATAAATCTGCTGGTATCGGAGGCCAAACACGTCCACATTCCACATCTTTGTTGCTATACTTCACTCTTTAAGTCTTGCTTTAAAATCTTTATCCTTCCTGTTTTTTAAGGAACTTTGTTCATCGATTGCAAGTTCTTGTGGATGATGACTGGCATCCCAGGAGCTGTCAATGATTTTATCTTTTGTGTTGCTTGCCCAGCGCCACTGTGCACTCTCACTTCACATTTTACAGCTTAAAACCCTGATATTATCCAAAAAGGTGCAGTCAGCGCGTAGAGTCCATGGGGTCATAAATTTTGAACTGCATGCTTTCGCCGACATGGGCAGACGACAAAAAATGTACTTATCCACCTGGTTGTTATTAGTGGAAAAGCTCCATATAAACAGCCTTGTTGCAGAATGGGATGTCTGCTGTTTGAAATCAATGGCACCAATCTTTAGACAGTAATTGTTAAATGTTGTAATCCAGATATGACGTTTGTGGAAAGAACCTGTGTACCGGCGCCAGTAGCGAGCCTTTTTAGGGGTTTTTTGTTGTTGTTCTTTGACAGGTAGCCCTACTCTGATGAAGGCCTGTCTGCACATAAGCCTGGTGACACGTCTACAATAGTAAACTGTGTTATAACATCATTTTAACATTAGGACTTGCAATGATGTTATTTTTTCTCTACTGTCATTGGATCAGATATTACATGTTTAAATATGTATATATTATATATTTTGGTGCTGCAAAGCCATTAAATATCAGCCTCCTTTCCTTCCTATTACACCTTTGTAGAGACACCACTCAGGAGCCAATCCGTCATGTCCTACACGCTCTGTAGATGACTAGAAGATGACAGGTGGAATCTGGTCTTCATGCCACGGCTCTGTCACACGAGTGTCGACCCCTCGGCTTGTTCACAAGTACTTGGGAGGAGGGGGTGAGCCCTAATTGCCAGGGGAAATGGGACGGCCTTACAGGGAGGTTTCTATTGTAGCCGAGGCAATTAACTTGGCTTCTTTCATCTCAGCGTCTCCTTTGAAAGGAGACATTGTACTTAGCTGCTCAGTGAGCACCGAGATGGGTCTGAGCTGTTTGTGGCTGCATTCCACTGCAGTGCCAAAAAGAGGTGTGTGCGTGTTGTGGATTGTTGCTGGGACGCCACGGACGCACTGTTCCTGATTGCCTGACTGTATCACATCCCCAACGCTTGGTCAGTGAAAGAGACTTCCATTTCTTCAGTGCTGTCAAGACCAATAAGCTTTGTGATCACTGTGCTAAACTACATGTTTACTCTGCAGTATTTTACCTCAGAGCTCTTCCTGAGAGCAGTTAGCGCAGAGCCTGAACTTACTTTATAGCCCAGTTGTTGCAGTGGGCTGCTTGATCTTGTGCCTGGCTTCTTATTGCTCTTTTTGAAGCCAGGGAACTGTTGGGGCGATTAGATATATGCCTTCAGGGACTTGGCTTACTGTAACAAACCTTGGACCACAACCTGCTCAGCTATTTACATCCCTGAAAGAGGTCGATGATGTGTGCCGAACCAGGATTTTGCCAATACTGGGGCGGTCATGACACTTCATGCCTAACACTAAAACCAGGTTAAGCGGACAATGGGAGACCCGAGGAGGAGGAGATGAGATGCTGGTCTGTGAAGTTCTGCAGCCAAGCATTTACGATAGTCCTCTGCATGTCTGCTTCCCAGTTGAGTGGAAAGGAGGCCGTAAAGCGCTGAGGAGAGCCAAGCTGTGCTGGGCCAAGGCATGTGGAGGAAGAGGTGGGATCCAGGGAATGGTGGGGGCAGACACCCCCTCACTCTGAACACAACACTGTGAAAGAGAAACTGACAGCCGCAAATTAATTCAACATTTCAGTGAATCATCTCTTCATTTGGGCACAGTAATCCACAGCTCCCCTCTTTCTTTCCTTCAATCTCTCTTCTATCCTCCACCCTCTGTACCCACGCAACCCTTTTCACCCCCTTCCAACCATCTAAACTCTTAAAACTCCAGGATGTCTGGAAAGAAATTGCTGCATAGCTTTCCCTTCCTCCCCCTCATCTACATTTAATTAAAACATCAGAGATAACACACGAGTGTTAGGGAGTGTGAAACGGCGCTGATCTTTGGGGAACATATGGCAGTGTATTTCTGTGACCCACTTTTTCATTAACCAGTTTACCCTGCAGGAATTTTGCAATACTTTTGGATACATATTGTAGGAAGAAAACTGATTAAGCTGTTGCTGTGTTTGAAGTATTTATGTGGAATTCTGACTTCTAACAAGGAGGTCTTTTTTTATTTAAGCACATTTCTTTAGAGATTCAAATTATTGTGAGGGCAAGTTCGGAACGATTACTTATTCTTAGAAGTAGTGTGTGAACAATTCAACGTCAGTGCAACAACTCCTAAATCAGAATTTTAAAATAGTGCTTTTTAATAAATAAAATAGTGTGAAAGTAAGAGATAGTATTTAATGGTTTAATGCATGAAGTCTTGAACAGAACAGATCAGAGATCAAGTCACTTTGTATCCAGAGCCTCCCAGTCTGGATGCAAAGTAGAGTATAGCATGTTCATGTTCAGACCACTAATGCAGTTTTGCAGGCATCATGTCCTCTGTAGTCTTACCTCCTCACTATTTTCTTCATATACCGAGAGCCGTCAGTGTCTCTGGCACAAAGGGTGTAGAAATGCACTTTAGGGAATTTCCTTACAATAGCATGCAGCAGATCACTGGTGGCAAACTACTGAAAGGTACCTTCTTAATGAAACATTCAGCTTGGTTTTATTACCTCACAGTGGTTTGTGCCTGTGTGTGTACCCTGTGCCAATATATATGCCTGAAGCTTGTCACCGCTGAGTGCTCATGGTGGCTAAAGCAGCAGTGGTGCTTTAGATCCCTCATCCTGCAGCCGTAGCCTTCCCCCTGCCCTTATGCTGCTCACTCAAGTAGAGGAACTTGACAGTCCAGTGGCTCTCCCTGTGAATACCTATCATTGTCCCTCTGGTCTGAAGGAACTCTAGAGCCTGGCGTAGGACACGCTGGCTGAGGTTCAGGAACTCTGCAAGGCCAGAGATTAGCAAGGCATGGCAGGATCCCTGATAACTGACACCCTCCACGCAGGCATCTGAGCTGCTCTCCCATCCCGCTAAAGACTACAGCCACAAAGACGCCTTTCAGCGCTGGGCACGGTGGCGCTAATCCCCTTAGCACAAAGACCCCAGCCACCGATAGCATCTAAATAACTCTTCAGTAAATGTCATTTGCCTGAATTAGTGGTATAGTATCTCCCGATGCTGGTGGATTGAATTGTGGGTTGTACAGAAATATTTGTGCCTGTTGTGATTTCTGTTGATGTGCTGTTGAGTGCCGTCGTTTACTAAGCCATGGGGACAGGTCACCCACTGAGTTGGTCGGCCACGGGCTGCTTGGCCCGGGGGTTTAGGTCAATTTAGTGCAGCAGCTTTGTCAAAGGCATCCTTAACATTCATGTGGCATCGAACCGTCTTACTGTTGGCCCTCAGTGACACCATAGCCTTTAAACCCTTGGGGAGGAGCGTCTGAGCTGGGCGGGAGAACACTTGACATCCATACAATTGATATTGCTTTAGATTGCATTTATGAGAAACAGCCTTAGGGCATCATCTCGACTTCAGGCATATTCAGGTCACCAAATGTTAGACTGAGGTTAGATTGTCCTTGCTGTGCTGTTGTCCCAAAAACGTTGAAGAAGCATTGGTTCCTCTGTGGAGATTGAGGCCGAACAGTGTAAGAAAACTGCCCTTTTTTGCTCTGGTTAGTTCTTCAGACTTTTTAAGATTGCTTTTTGGAAAAAAAGGTTGAAATGTGACAAATGCCCACTGATCAGTTTAAAGCAAAAAAACCCAAATAGCAGCCAAAGGGGATCGATCTGTCGCTGGTGGATGAATATGAACTCTCCTGCCTAACAGAGGGGGGTGGCTGCTTGAAGATAGGAGGATCATCACTTTGCTCAGCTAAAATAAATTACCCTTCATTGACCTTTGACCACTGGTGAAGTTCCTCCCGGGAGGATCGCTGTCCTGTCGTGGTTGCTGTGGAAACGCCTGTTGGAAGATGCTGTCTGGACAGGTGGAGAAGCATGAGGGATGCTGTGGGTGTCTCAAATTGCCTCAATCACCGTTTCACTCACCGCCCTCCTCTAAGCGTTGGCATATTCCAAACCATACATAGGTTAAGAAGTCCTCATTTGATACATTTATTTGGCAATTGATGTCTTGTAGGCGTCTCTAGTAAAAAAAGAATTCTTATAGTGCAGCTCACATCCCCTCCCTGTGTAAGCCTATCAGCCCATTACGAGGGCATGTCTGGGTCCTTCCTTAGACAAGACCTTGAGCCTCCGAGCTGTGGATCAATACATCCTGCTGAAATGGAGAATGGAAACAAACAGCCTGTGTGTTGAAGTCTACAAGGAATGAACGATCCCTAGCTCAGTGTTTTTGCTCCCCTCCCTTCTGTCCCACTGGTCCTGGGTGAGTTTCAGATTTTGAAAGGAGTGTTTTACTCACTGCAGTGCGCCGTCCCTCCCAGGTCCAATTCAATGGGGCTGACACCTGAGAACTGGACCAAGGCTGTAATAGCCCTATAGCCTGGCTCCTGGGTTTAGGCCAGATGGAAAGATAGACCAAACTGTTACTGGACGCCTGAGAGGGGTGGGGCAGGGCGCTGAAATTAGACATGCAGATACTCCTGTTTTTCTGTGAAACCTGATCTGTCATTGTTTGGCATTTGCTGGTAAAGCATCACTGCTTTTATTCTATCGGGAAAGAGATCTTTTCGGTAGCAACAGGCAATGCAAGGGGGGGATCTGTTACTGAAGCTCACCCAGCCCGTGAATCCCGAGAAAAATCATTAAATCACTACGTCGGGAGGCAGCGGTCACTATTGATGTGAAGAGAGGCTGAGCTGCTCTTTGTGCTGCTGATACCCGGGTGAGGGAGACACAGCTGTAGATGATACCTAACAGTGAGGGTTTCCTTTACACCTTTTAGAAGGCGTCTGAGATTTATTTTGAGGATGTTCAAAGATGAAGGCGGTGGGACTCAGGTGCTCGTGCTGGTTAATCTGGTTTGTTAACTGGAGTTTCATTGGGATTTACTTCTGTCGTCTGTGCCGCAACAACAGGGAGAACTTGCAGTCTATTAAGCAGCCTTAAGGCCACATTCAACATTCATTTCTGCCAAGTCTCACGCCAGACAGTGAATTGGGTAACTTTTCCACACTGTTTTCAAAAAGTTGGAACCATCTCATGAGTTTTTCCAAAACCTTTCCTCACAGTTAACGCTCCAGGGTCATTTGATAAAAGTGATCCAACAAAGCTGTAAGCTGTGATAACTTCCTCTAGTTTCTATTTCTATTCTTTTTTTCACTCAGCAGCATCATCAACACAGTTTGCTGTCGGTCCACAGCATAGAGTCAAGAGGTTTTCGTTTTTCATTTTTTAATTTTAAGCCTTTAATTAGAGAGCAGACAGAAGAGAGACAGGAAATGATGGAAGAGAGCAACAAAAGCCTCGGGCTGCAGTCGAAACAGCGACATCATGGTTCGTGCTTGATTCCAGGAAGATAAATGAATTTTTTCATTAATAATCTCCATTTCAAATGCTGGTGTGATTAGGCCTTTCCACGCACTAATACTCTCATCGGGGAGTAAGAGTGTGTGTTTTACAACAGACATCATCCTCTTTTCTTGTTGTCTAAATGAAGCTCGTCCCATAACCCCAATGATGTCACATCACCCAGAAATCGATGTTGGGGTTGTGTTACTTTATACATTTCTATTTACCATCGGCGTCCTGGAAACTCTTACCTTGGACCTGCTCTGTGTTGAGCCTCAGATCACGTCAGGCTACATATATGTGCTGTATTGTCCCTGTAATGGGTCCTCCCCCTCAGGCTGGGAGTGCTGGCAGAGACAGAACACCCTCCTGCAGCCTTTCTTTCTTTACTTAATCCTCTTATAAATAGGCCAGTGTGTCTATTTTACAGGCAATAAAGCAATGAGTTCTGAGCATGTCAGGAAGGTTCAAGGAGTGAGCAAAAGGGCGAGAGGTCTCCCATGGAGGCACAGGTCTGGTGTTTAAGACACTGCAAAACAGATATCCAACTCTCGCCCATTTTTTGATGCACTATCTGTTATTTAGCTTTTCCCTCCCTCTCTCCCTCCCTGTGGCGCTCAGACTGAGCTGAGATGAGCCCAAAACAGTGGGAAGATAAATAGGGACAAGGAGCAAGCGAAGGGGAAAAAATAGATTTATGTTGCACTGCTCATGGGGGGCTTTCAGAAAATGTAGTTGGCGCACCTTTTTCATAGATCGCTCCTTTGAGGCGGAGTGAAAGCGAGAGAGGAAGACGTGTTGACCTGGAGCACTCTTTCCTGGATGAAAGCATTACCCAGAAGCCCTTTGTTTTGGCCCACGAGACTACTTCTGCTGTTGCTGGCGAGGTTCATACCGCCAGCGATGATGAACCGTAAATCCATCATGGCCATATAGTGTTGGGGGAAATATATGAAGGCTGAAAAGATGGATTCGTGTTTACAGCTGGATTGATTTATCTCGTCCTGCACTCCATTCACATGTGCAGGGGGTTTAGGTGCCAGGAGGCATCTCGCTGTTACCACTGTGATGCATTGTGTGAGCAGAACATTAAAGAAACACCTCTGAAAGATGCAATTGTCCATATTGCCTCAAGGTCATACTGAAAAAACAGGAAAAGAAAAAAAGATAGAAATGATGCTGGCAGGAAGAAACCCTCCCCTGTCCTGTCCCCTGTGTGTGTGTGTGTGTGTGTGTGTGTGTGTGTGTGTGTGTGTGTGTCAATGTTGAGCCCATGGCTAACATTCTTGTTTTCTTTCCCTCTCTCCCCATGTCTGCTTGGACATTACTGCGGCCATTTCCATCAAAGGTAAGCCTCAGATAAATGTCCACTGCCACTGTCTCTTCAAAACCAAACACATTTACTTTGAGGTCATGGGAAATGGGAAGCTTATTTCCTTGCATTAAGACCTGCATCTTCTGCATCACAAGGCAGCTTAATGGGGCTGTGGTTAGAAATCAATACAGCTGAGTATTGCAATGTTTTTGACTTTTGACTTTTTTCATATGACAATTCCGAGTGTTCAGTGACATAGTGTTCAATGCAAATTCACTGCGAATGCCACTACCCAGGTGGCACCACAACAAGGTTTATTTTGAGTTATATTATCAAAGTAAATTACATATATATAAGTGTATATTTTTCAAAATTATTTTGAAAATTATGTATCATGATGTGTATCATATTACATGTCAGATTCAAACTGTGAAATGTACTGGGAGCAACATGTGATTCTGGGCCTTCACTACTTTGCTACGATGTCCCTTTGAGGAAATTAGCTTTTTTAGCTGGATTAGCTGTAAAGATACACAGGAAAACACATAAAACTGCAAAACACCTACAAGCTACTACAACACTGTGAAACAAACTGCTGCACTTAACAGTGTCAACTGCAAAGATAGCACAATAACACACTTGTCAGTGCAAAAACAAAGCCATAACAGACACAAGAGGCAACATCATTTCATGTGCAAATGAAGCAATCCTAATGCAATGGGGATGAAAGAGTGCCTGGTTCGATTTGAGGCTTTCTGAAGAGGCACTTTCTCTTTTCTCTTTCTCCCTGTGTTGTTTTTAATGGCTGACACTTCTGCCTTTCTCTAAACTTGTTGATATCTAATTCATCAATTAACACACCCCCTTATTAAGTTTTGCAGGACTGGATTCCTGCAAAAAAATTAGTTTGTTGTGATCAGATTTAATGTGAACCCCTGGCCCCATCCGACTGCTCAAAAAGCTGATCATATGTAGAAATCCCAGGCTTTGCATAGGTTACAGTATTGGACTGCTTTGTTTCAAACAGAAGTAGCTAATAAATCGGTATCTCACTGTGAGCCTTTATGTGGTAATGATCAGTGGAACGTTAGCTTGCAGACAAACTTTAACTTGCAATCTAGTGTGATGCATTAAGTGGCTGCTGAGCCTGCCCAGAACAGCTCTTCACTTCCATGATGTCAGAATGTCTTTAAGAGCCCCTTCTTCTGTTAAAATAGACTAAAATATACTCGGGTGTCCATTAATATCTGGGCTGGTTGCCCAGTGCAACCTATATGAGGGGAAACACTTTATCGTCGTATAGTCCGAGCTGTGTCTTCTCTGTGGAGGGAAATGTTAATTGACTTAAAGGGCAGACGGAACAAAAGCATCTGAAATGGCACCAGTGGAGCACTGATGTGGCCTGTGCAGGGAGGGTAAAGATGGCAACAATTACGGGATAGCAGCCATAACATGGTCTCTCAGTCGGACGGGAGAACGCAGACAGGAAACAACATTGTCCAATCGCGCTTTAAGACGAGACAGGCTCTGACAGAAAGACTGGGGTGGGAGGGGGCTCCAGCTTCACACACAGGTAATTGGCTGTTGGCATGGGGGACGACACAGCGTGAGACCAGATTCTTTATTCCAGACACACACACGCACTCTTTCTCTCCCCTCCTCTTCCTCTTCTCTTCCTCCCCTCTTTACCTTTGAGAGAACTGCCTATAACAACAGCTGCTGCCCCGCACCCAGTTAGTATTCACACACAGCCAAGCAAGCCAATTAGTGGCCTTAGAGCGTATAATTGTATGTCTGTGATTGTGTGTGTGTGTGTGTGTGTGTGTGTGTGTGTGTGCGTCTCTCTCTCTCTCTCTCTCTCTCTCTCTGTGTGAAGGTGTCATTTCATTAAGTCTCAGGGGGTCGCGCCACCTCCTGCAGTGAGGTGTCTCTCCCCAGAGTGTGAGTGACAGTACACTTGGAGGGAGGCCTTTGTGCCAGTCAGGCCTCACTGGTTTCCAATGCCGTTTACATTTAAGGGGAGAGGAAACCAGTATGATGTTGTCTTGTCTGTGTGTGTGTGTGTGTGTGTGTGTGTGTGTGTGTGTGTGTGTGTGTGTGTGTGTGTGTGTGTGCGTGTGTGTCTTTTTACTGAAGACTGACAACTCATAACCCTCCCATTCCATCAATGGTGGGAAAATGATTTTTGAACATGAGCTTGAATTAACTTTGAAAAGTCTGGAAAGGTTTATGGCCTTACCACGGTCTCTGTTTGTTGCTTCAATGCTTTGCTTACGTGATCATTATTTTCTTGTACTGTATATTTTATTTAACAAAAATATCAAATGTTTATCTCGCTTCACTTTTAGATTTTATCTAGATTTTTGTGAAGCTCGTTCATCCAAGTCTACCGTCTTCTGACGTTTAACGAGTTCATTTTTACATTTAATTTCCCTTTTTATTCACCGTGTAGACATTCTGTCAGTGCACACTCACTCTCCTTACAATTCAGGAAGCGCTATAAAGAGGAGTGCTTCCCGTACTCGAGGAGAAAGCGTCTGTCCATTATACAGCAGATAGTCAGCTGTGCATTAAATGTCTTGTCAGAGACATCGGGGCGACGTGGCCTACCTCATATCTTGGGGTATTCTTGCTTTTTGCAAAGTGACTGTAATTTCTGAATAACCCCTCGCTCATTAAATTTCTTTACAAGTACAAATCAACTTCAGCAGCACCATTAAAAGCTGTAATGCATGTGTGAAGTTCAAGAGCCCTCAAATATGCGGCCGTTTCGGTATTAATTATATTAAATAATCTCGTAATAACCTGATTACAGCAGCATTGTGAGCAACACAGGAGAGCAACAGTTGCATTGACCCAACACCGCTTCAAACAAAACCAACAGAAACCATCAAAGTCCATTAACCACAGACTGCTTTGTTATCTCAGGTGTCATGACTGATTTTAATAACCATATTTTTCCATTGGTACTGTGAATGTGTGTGTTTAAGTTTGTGTAAATGTGTATTTTTGGACAAATGTAAGACATTTTTCATATCCCAGACAGTATTAGGTGAAAATTGGAGCTCTTCACGTCCCTATTTTCAATTACATGTTCATGTCAAAGGCAAAATTGGTCTCGTATTGAATTCTAGTTGGTGCTGAAATTTCTCATTTCAATTTAAAGAAACATGCAGTTAAAGAAAAAAAGATTGGGCTTTTTTTGAGTCGTGTCCGTTTTTGGCAGTCTGCTCTGGGGTTTTTGTTTCCATGGTGTGCGCACGCCATCCTTGTCGTCATCACTGCTGTTTTGGGTGAATGAGTGGCTGCTTCACAGCTTTGTGAGTATGTCCATTGTGCTGCGTGAAATACTCTGTTGACTGCACATGAACAAATCGTAATATCTTAAACCAAGTGAACCAAGTTATTTTGCCTCAGACCACCGACTGTACTGAAAAGGAAGCGTGAATCTCCACTGCGCCTGCAGCATTGGGGGGGGGGGGGGGGGGGAATCACCACTGGAGGCAGGATCACCACTGGTCTAGCCACGATCTGCAACTTCATACATTGGCATCCTCATCAGATCAGATCCCTGAGCAGGAACAGACCTGCAGAAGAGAGCTTGCTGTCTGTTTGTTCACCAGCATTCAATGGCAGAAATGTCAATCAAATATCAAACACAATCTCCATTTTGTCTGTCTTTGTACATTTATATCAGTCTGCAGCTTTACTTCCCCATTTCCCTGTCTTCTTCAGTACACACAGTCGACATGGACATTTGTAGAGCAGATGTAGAGATGGATCCCAGCTGCCGTTCTGCTCTGAAGTGTATGCTCTACTTGGAGGCTGATGAGTAGAAAGACAAATGCATCTCTCTTCCTATCCCCATCCCCCGGTTCCTGGAAAGGCACAATGGAAAGACTGTTATGGAATTAGGATAAATCATGATCAAGATGGTTTTCCATTGGAAAAAATTCTGATTATTCTTTAGGGATTCTTGTACGAGTGCAGCAGGCAGAGAGAGACGTGTACTGCTGCAGTAAGACTCGAGCTCCTTTAGGTTGTTGATAGCGTTTGCTGTATGTGAAGGTGAAAGTCTGCTGATAGCTTGGAGCCTTTAAGTTGTTTGAGCAGGAAGGTCGTACACTGGTCCGGTTGCACCCACCTTCTTAAACCGCTGTGTGATGGCGTTTATCATTCACACTTATCCCCCAGGAAGTCTGTCTTCCTGTCCTATCAGATCCTCGCTCACATAGTGTTAGTGTCTAGATGCCTATCAACAGGTGCAGTACCTGGACAAACACTCCACACAGCGTCGACGTGGACAGACCAAACATTTCATTTCCTGTCCAGAGACCCCTAATCTACAGTGCACATGAGGCGGTGAGCCCACGCTAATCTGGCTTCAGTTGGTACAGCCAGCGCTGCCTTGTTCCTTTCTCTTGCTTGCAGTGCAAACACAAAGCTCTTCTCTCGGCACGCAACGTGTTGAAGGGTGAGCGCTGAGCTGCTGAATTGTTCATAGAAACAACATAATCACCTTGACCGTGTTCAGCTCAACCCGAGTGGGTGGAAATGGTGGAAATGCGATGAGCGGCGTGCGTTGCCAAGTAACGCAACCAGTAGGTAGTTGTGTGATCGCTCATAATAATGGTGGCTGTATGTTGCAGTGCTTGCGGGTTGTCTAACAGTAACATTTACAGCAAAGGCATTTAGCAGACACTCGTATCAAGGACTAACCTGATTTTGAAAGCCGGGGTCTTTCTTATGATGCTGGCAAACTGTTATTTTGATGGAAATGGGCTGAGATCTGTTTGTTTGAGAGATGATTCTCAGTTGTCATCGCTTCAGTTTCTTTCATCTGTGCTCTGCTTGTTACTTGTTAGCTATCCTTCATCAGCATGTACCACTGTGCTACAGCCAGCGCCCACCTCAGTCTGTTAATGATTTACAACTTAATGGAACACGATATACAAGGGGCCATTAAATCAGACATTCATTCGACAGATCTGGCAGTAAAACAAGGAGACATTAGACATTTGTGGGTGATTTTCTTTTTCCTCTCACTTCTTCTGTGTGCAGCACTGACGTTTAAAGTGGATGCAGCTCCCCTCTCTATGCTAATGCAAACATTGCTTTCGAAGCTAAATGCTGAGGCTCACTGGGGGTCTGCTGCATCCTGCCCATTCCTCTGTTATTCAAATAATCCGAGGTGCTGCAAATGTCACAAAGCCCCCATGGCACACGCAAAAGTCATCCCATGGGATTTGAAAGTGGCACTTATGCTGCCATGTCCTTTTGAAATACTATACTATAAAGCAAATAAAGCCAAACTGAGAGTAGGTGCATTTAAATCCCAAAGACAAACATCTCCTAGTGGTTTTCCCAAAGAAACACTTAATAAAAAGGTTTACATGCCATGCAGGCACTACGAAGTGTGTGAGAACTAGAAAACCAAAATGGATCTTTGCAGATATGCATTCATAACCACATTTGTTTGTCATTTAGGCCTTTATCATTGACTCTGGCCTGGTCTCTAAGGTCCTTTTAACACACACTGAAACACTCTGAAATGCATATTGAATGATTCAGTTATAAATGGACATGCCTAAATCCAACCATCAATACACATAAAAACACATTCAGAATATTATGATCTTAGTACTCCACATTTAAAGTGCTGATAGCATCATTTCAGCAGTGTATAGCGTGATAAATCTCCATAATACTGTTAAATGCCACTTTACTGGGGCTTTTGCAGTGTACAGATGAGGTTTGTGAAAGACAGGGTGGGTACTTGCAATACATAAACTAATGAAATAGACTAAAACAAATAGATCATGAGATTTTTTTCATATTTTAAATACTCAAACTGGAGCATATTTATAGAGGAAACTGGATCCAAACAAGGTGGAGTAATCCACCCCCCTCGCATTCCTTCTCTTCATGACTGAGCAAATGGACCACCTGCTGGCTTGCAAACATGACGGCACCGAGTGCCTTCCTTAATTAAAAGATAATACAACCTAATTATAATCATTTGGGTTACAGATGCATGAAGAACATCAGGAAACGCGTTAGAACGACACACTCACAAGCTCTTTAACTCTCATAATAGGATGCTTTTGATGTCAGATTTTATTTAGATGACACACATTCTCATTAAGTGTACAATTAGTTCCTCGTGTGTCACGTCTGCTCTCAGCTCCATTTTTTTTCTCAGCGGTGATCCTGATTGTGTGTTTATAATTACAGAGGCAGAGGTTTATTTGTTTTCTGCTTTAATTTTGCTTTTGGCTATTGCTAATGATAGATTGCCTTGGTGCAATATAAAGTAGCACTTTGAGATTGTCTTATGTAGTGTTAATTAAAAAAATGAAGAAAGTCTTTTTCCTGTGAGTTTTAGTTTCTTTGGTTTTGGTCATAGCCAGTCCATATTAACAGTCTGTGCATATTAATACACATACATACAGGCAACTGTTATAAGTTATTTTGTTCCTGGAAGCATTCAGGTTAACATTTCAGTTCAGATTGTATCCACCAGGGGTTGCCTGCAGGTAAACTGTCCACATGAAGAGCAAAAGAGGGAGAACACTGAATCCAATCTCAGAAATCTATGCATACTGTCTGATGGTGATTCAGCTTTTATTAGCTTTTTTTTATAGAGATTGTCAGAACCTAAAACTGCTCCCAGTCAGACTACAGGCCCCAGCACAAATAGGAAGACTCCATATAACAACAGAGCCTCCAAACTACTGCCAGTTGACCCCAGTGGCTGGAATGTCTTCAGATAGATAGCTGATCGGGATTGAGATGATCTGAGCTTGAGTCATAGCTTATTAAGTGTTGATTTCGAGGCAGTGTGTTGACCCTGCTGGGTTGAAATGATTCCTGATGTAGATGAAGTGATAATCAACATGTAAGTGTGCATAAATCTGAAACTTGCCCAATGATCGCACATTCAGTGGTCCCTGTAGGTTACAGATGAGAAGATCTTTGCTCATATTAAGACACGGGTATGTGCCGTGTGTTTCCCCACTGAAAGGCCCTGCTCAGGTGTTTATAGTCAGTGGGTTCATAAAAACACACACTCTCACCTATGTGGTCCACAGTCACAAGGACCTTTCTTACAGCAGGAGAGGCTGCCATTACAGTAGACGTCTGTCCAGAAAGGTTGTGGCTAATTAAACTGTGGTGACTCCACTGAGCTCACGCTGCAGAGCGAGCCAAGCTCTGCTAGGAAACCTACACCACAGAGCCGACCGGTCCTGGAAACAACCTGGTTGCCAGGTTTGTTTGATTCCCTCCTGCCAGCAACAACATCTGTGTGTTTGCGTGTGGGAGGAAGGGAGGGAGAGGTAGATATAGAGAAGACGGGTGGCCACCCATGTCTCAAATGAAATGAAGGTAGGTGGATGCACACTGCCTCTTTTCCCTGCTTTGGTGTAAGTTGAAGGTCTGGTGTTTGTGTGTTCTGTCAGCTTCAGTCAGGGACACGTCCTCAGGGTGCGTTCACCAAAACAAAAAGAGCAAATACGGTTCCGCAGTTAGATGAGGATATTACAGATTGCTTTTAGCGGAGAAATACAGGAAGCTTTTAAAAACACGCTTTCCAAGGCCAACAGCAGATGGAGTGTGATAGTGTGATGGAGAGAGACAGCAAGACAGAATGGGAGAGTTTAATGGAGTCCTTATTGTACTCTGGAGCCCCATTGAGCGACTGGAAGAATGGTCATCCACCCATTCATCATTAACTATTCCATCTTGTCGCCTTTGTAATCCGTCTCATTAGATCATGAAATTGATGCGCTGGCAGAGGAATCTAATCACAAACCTCTTTCTTTAATCAGCCTGCTTCAGTATTCAGAATTAGCAGTTGGATGTTGCAGCAGAAACGCGGCATTGGATTGACCTAGAATGACATTGTAAAACTCAGAGATGGGTTTATATCCCACACACTCTCCTGTCCCTCTCAGTGTGGGATGAGTCATGACTCAAGCTGACTTTCTTTTATAGCCTTTATGAAGCCAAAAGCCCCAGTGACTCTGAGCATCATATAAGCTGTGGCCGACACAAGCGATCAGGCCCTCTTCTTCTCCCTTTTTATTCTAGTCCTCCTTCCCTCTTATCGCGAATCACTTCCCTCCATGCTGTGTAGTTTGCCAGGGGGGGATTGTAGAGTGCCACCACATTCCTGGTTGGCACTCATGTCTGGACATAGCTGAGGTGCAGGCATTAGCCAGAGCCGCCTGCAGAGAGTAGCCTGGCTATGGCAGCCAAGGACTCAGCGCCCATCTGCTGCCAGGGCCAGCGAGGGAACCATCATTTATTACCTCCACTGATGCGAAAAGCAGCCCCTGTCACTCTGGAGACATATTGTCCTGTGACTGCTGTACTCTGTACAGTTTCCACCCCAAGTCTGCATGTTTGGCTCTGGGTTGTGCATTGGAGGTATTTCACCCCCCCCTTCTCTCTGTTTAATCCATCGAACTTGTTCGTCCGCGCATATTAGATTTCAGAAGGCAAGACACTTGGAAACAGCATCCCGCTTCTTCCCTCTGCTTTATCTCATATCTGTCATATTACTGCATTGAAGCGGCGTCTAACGGCCTGCAGAGGAAGATTTAACCATGCAGCCAGCTTCACTTCTCTGTAGTCTGAAACATCTATCAGACTGGTGTGTTTAGCCAGGCTGCAAACTGCTGAGCTCCTCTGTTCCACTGTGACTTAATCTTCCATCTTTGGCTCATAATGCTGGAAAAATATTGTAGAGTGTGACCCCAGATGTTTGACATTACTGTTCCTTTATATTTAGTTTGATACTAAATCCTCTGTTCATTTTCGCTCAGGCCCTTTGCAGGGTAGTTATAGCACTTACTTGTGTAAACAGTTTGCATTAGGCTTTCATGTCAGCCGTATGAAGAGCCTTTGTTTTTTTTATACGTTTAAATAATATATATAAAACTAAACATACGTGTAAGAAACGTTGGCCTTTATTCTCCGCTGCTGCACGTTTCAGTTTTCCCTCCAAAAGTGGTGTCATTACTGGATTAGTGCCTATTTTTTCCAGGACCAAAGAGACAGGAAGGATCCAACCTGCCTTACCTGAGCAAAGCCTAATCCATCTTAATCTAATAATTGCTCCCACATTCACTCTGTCTCACAAGAGCACAGCTGCAGGGGACGGCTGTGGCTCCACATTGCTGTGCACTATGGATAAAAAAACGCCCATGGTCCCCCCTTTCATGGCCAGGATCAGATCCATGGGCGCGGCAATGGTTTTTCAGCGTCATCATTTGGGCGTTTCAGACAAACTGTATAACCTGTTCTCAGTGTGTCCTTCTTTCCTCTTTTTCTCTCCTCCTTTCCCTCCCTCTGTGTCATGTTCTGTCCTCAGCGCGCGTAGGTTATATAGAGATGCATTAGGCCGCCTGCGTTTCAACAGTCAGCCTTTTATGAGTGGGTGTTGAAAATCGGTGGGAGCTGGCCGCGCTCAGATGTCTCTATTTTAGATACAGCATGACAGTTCTGAAGCCTGGTGTAGAGGGACGGAGCAGCGGGGGGGCGACGAGAGAGGTGGCTCATATCTTCTCTGAACCGCGTCTCGACGTACTGAAGCTCCATCCACCGTAAAGCAAGCAAATCATGCTCCATGAACTGACATTAGTACATCATACGATAATATGGAAAAGCGTGACATTGTGATGCTATGCTAATGCTCTGGATTAACAGGATGAAAGAAAGAGACTTAGCTCTTTGATGCAAAGACATGATGTGGCATTAATTGTGTGAGCAGAATGTGTCATGTGTTGTCAAAAACAGATTTTTGCAGGCTATTTATCCAAGCAATGAAAAAACATATTCCAACATCATTTCCTGATGCTAATTATTCAATCTAGTATATTTTTCCTGGTTTTATTTTATGATTGTGATCTTTTTCTTGCTGGCTGTATAATGAAGATCCTCTTGAGGAGGCAAACTAGTCTCAGTCTGATGCAGACCTCCTAGTACAACTCATAATGAGGCGGTAATGGCCAAGGATGGGTGGCCTATTAAAACACAGTCGATGGAGCGTTTGGATGGGGCCTAGCCAACACTTTGATGCTGTTGACCGCCTCCCGGTGCGCTTATTAAGAGATTTATGGCAGAGGCTTGTACCCCCTCCCCTACTCTCACTGTTACATGGGTGTTTTTATTGTTTTTCCCTGTCATGGAGACCACATGGAGCACGTCTTCATTTCAAAGGTGGAGGTGTGCCGGCAAGTAGTGACTCGTTGGGGGGGGGGGCATTTCATAGGAGGAGACGTAGGAGAGGTGACATACTTCTGTCAAAATGCCATGTCAAGTAGTTTAATGGGGGAAATGAATTCCTGTGATCCAAAAAACACAGCTACGACGCAATCAGCGTCATGTTACCGACGACAGAGATAATTCTGACTGTTGTCGAAATGGGATCAGCCTAGAATCTCTGCGGGGGGGGGGGGTCTCTCTCAGATGACTGTTGCTGCTGTTTGAGGGAGGAGTGAAGCAAAACCACGGAGCACTCTGGTCCACCTGGAGAGGGGTTGCATGCCGGTTGCCATGCCAATGTTGCCTGATAATAAGCTTGGGAGCGGGGTCTTTGTCTACTCTGTGCCGAGCTCGCTCCCTGCTGTCAGAGGAGAGATGGAGAGAAACGGGCATAAACTGATAGTGATCTCACCGAGGTTTGTTATAATGAGCCCAGCCCTCTCTTTGCACATGAGCAAATGCGCTTTGCAGAGTGAGACCCCTCTGCAGTGCAATTACCTGGTACAATAAGAGCAGCAATTGAATTAAGGAAGCGGGCGTACATAGGCGTGTTAGTGGTAAAAAGGCAGCCGGGCTCTGCTGCTTTGAACGCGGTTTTCAATTAGAAGCAGAGGAATGAACACAGAGATGTGCTGCGCTGATATATGCCTCGCAGAGAATCAAATACTACCTGGGGTTAGGTTTTTGGATGTAATGGAAAGAGACAGCAGGGACTCATGCCTTTGTATTGCTTTGATCCATTCCAGCCTGATAGAGTGGGGGTGCCTCAGTAATGGCTGAGGTTGAACATTGTCTACTTGTTCTCATCTCCAAGTTACCTTGTTATCATCTGTAAAACTCTGACAGGATACTCTGCTTTGTACACCGTGAGACTTGGTTGGTGCTGAAAGTATTTATCATTCCAGTTACTGATCGACCCAAAATGAGTTTGCATCAATTTTAAAGATCTTTTAATAGTGTAAAGGAATAGTTCAACATGTTTTCAGCTTTCATGCTGATCGCTAGATAGCTGTTTCTCTCGTGTTGTCCAGAGAGGTTGCTATGCAACAAGTTGAGGCTTCAGGAGGTTACTGCGCTCTTTTAAGAGATTGCACAGGCACATATCCCCCCATAAAGCCATAAAATATTGTTTTAACACCTCCATTTTGTACAGATTATACAAATTATATGCTAAATAACATGCTTCAGTTGATGGATTCTGTTGGACAGAGCTAGGCTGGCTGTTTCCAGTGTTCATAGTAAGCTAAGCTAACTAGTACTCAATGAGAACAAAACATCTGTGATTCCAGCTGCTGAAAAATGAGGATTTGTCTGTTTTTATATCACTGAATGAAATATTTTGCTTTCTGGGCATAGCCTTCCAGTAACAGAAAAATCAATTAATCCAATAAATGACTTCATTAAACAATAATAGAAACAATTGTTGGTTGCAGGCCCTTGACTAATTAAGTCTAGAAAAGCCGATGGAGGTCAATAATGAGATCAGTCTGTGGCGAACCAGACTGTCACTCCCATTACAATGGCTTGACAGAGACATTGTACCTGGTCTGACTCTTTCCTGTTTAACGTCTCTGCTGTCAAGCTGAATAAGGCGGCTCGACCTCTTTGTTTGGGCGGCGTTTCAGCTTCATGCACTGGTGAGTCCTCACGTTGGAGATCACAAACTATTGCTGACACACAGCATTGTTAAAAATACTGACCAGGAGACCACTGAAGCATGAGAATGCACTTCTGGCAAAATAAACTCAGGCTGACATCAGTATCTCAGATTCGCATTACTTTTCTTTAAAAACTGTTTTGTTTATTGACCAAAGGTTAGTTTTTCTTTTGCTAATACTTAATTTTTGACAATGCTCCTGCAGCCAAATACCCCTGCAATGCATAATGTACATCTGTTATTTAATTAAATATTACTTTTGAACATTTATCTCTATATTTTGTGTACTAAATTGATGTTTAAATCTCTTATGGGTTCTCCTACAATGTGTCAGTTTAAGGAACCAGTTTCCAAGGAGCCAGTGAGAGGAGGCAGTTCAGTCAGTGGAAAAGTGAAACACACACACACACACACACACACACACACACTCATGTCTGGTAATGTGCTGACAGGTAATGACAGCTCTGTCAGTGGGCCTCAGCACTTCCCGTGACTTTGCCCTTCATTCCCACTCCAATTTATCTCCCTGACATCTTGGTCGTCAGAACCAACTGAGAACGAGGCTATCGCAGCTTTTCATCTGAGGGTCTATTTCTGCTTTTTTAGGAACACACTTTGCCTGCTTTGCTGTGACAGATGTTCTTCAGCGTCTGTTTACGAATGTGAAAATGACGCTCCCTTCAGTTCTCACCTGTGAGTTTTCCTCGAGGTGAAGAGTTTAAAGATTTAGATTATTTTGCCGTCACAGGGTAACTTCTGCTCACTGCTGATGAGGATATAGGAGAAGACAGAAAGTCATTGTACCACTTCACCATTAATGTTTGATTAAAGTCTTTCAATCAGGTACATTTTTATTTTTATAATACTCAGATCTAATATTTTAGGATTATTGAAAATTACGATTAATAAAATTACTGTCACATGCGCTAAAGTCTGTCGCGGAGATTGTATTGCCCTTAGTGGCACATCGCCATCTGTCTGGTGCTGCTAATTAGTGGCCGGGATTCATTTGATTGTTTTTTTTAATATCTCTGCCTACAGGACACATGGTTCAGTGGAGAGAACGAAACGGAATACAAATGTGCTGAACAGCTCAACGTATCAGCTTAAAATAAGGACTTTTGCCTAAAGGAAAAGTTGTTTTTTTTGTGTGTTATTTATCAGTAAACAAAGAATCTCACCAGGAACTGGATTTTCAATATTTGACACTTTTAACTAATACATTCCAGCGGCTCCTGAAGGCACGGGGCCATCTTCAAGTAGGTTAAAACTAATGCAACTGCAGCACTGGTGCTGGTCTTTTTGGACGCTGTGCATTTTGCCGTCTCCTCCTGACAGTGAGTACACTCTGTTTGACATCCACCCCAGTAGGAATGCTAATCCTGTTAGCTTGACATTCCAGTTCAGCTGCGGGGACCTACAGCGTCTGATGATGTGCTGGAAATAAAAATATGATCTACACTGTTTTCCTACCTGACTGGTTTACTGGATCACAGGTCATGTGACCTCATTACCTTTACGATGAGGAGGGAGGATCCACTTCAGGTGACCAGAGGCCAGTAGACTTTATGTATCCTGCCATGTTGGATCCTGAGAACATGGCCCAGCGGCTGCTAAAATAGAGGCTTTTAAGGAGAGAGTTGTTTGCATCCCTCTGCCCGTCCTTTGCATGTTGAAAAATTGATGACGTTTTTCCACTGTGTGCTCATCGTGTAGCAGTCTTGTCTGACCTCCTCGTCGCCATTAACCAAATAAGACATTTCATTCTGCCTCCAAATCATGCTAAGTTCTTTTTCGCATCCCTTGGAGTTGTGAATAATTGATCCGATCAGAGGCGCTCTAATCGCGTCTGTGCCATTTCCTTTTGGTACTTTTTTGAAGAGGCACTGTTTGTTGTTAGTGTGTGCAGTTTGAGCAAAGAGGCCTGATGTTATCTGCAGTCGTGCTGCTCTTATCCTTAATTGGGTTATGTAGATTTTGTGGCAGGGGAAGAGGAGGGAGTAATGAATATAGTCGTGTCTTCATTAACGGCAGCAGAGGAGACGGAGATGCCTTTGCATAGATTATAGACTTTAAACTGTTCAGTGGATGCAGAGTGTCTGACAGCCTGCACTCTGCAGCAGTTTAATGTGAGATTCCTGGAATTGCGTGTCAACGAGGCGGAGGCGTCGTTGAGTTAAACGTCTAATAGCAGCCAGGGCGAACGCTTCAATCGCTGTCTCACGCCCCGTCAGCAATGCTCACTGCAGCGACGCAGAGTCTCCTCGCTCTGCTGTCCCGTCACTCTGAAACATTTCAGAGCAGCTGTCTGGCTTTGACACGGTCCGCTGAAAGGTTGTTAAACCACACACATACGGGCTATTTGAGCCGCCACGATGGGCGTGTCTGGTGCCAAGTATTTGCGGGTGCCGCCGCTGGTGTCTGTGCATGTGTGGGTGTCATCCCCTTTAACCTCACGCAGCCTCGGCCCTGTGGGTCGTCCACGGTTCTGTCACCCCACATCGGTTTTACAGATAACATTGTCGTGCGTTGTGGCCGGAGGCTGGAGGCACACAATCCTGATCACAGGAGCTTCACTGATAAGATAACAACATCTTTGATCTCACCGGTTATCTGATGGAATCAAGGTTCTTAGTGTATATTCTGTTTTTTTTTAGCTTTACAACTTTTACCTGTTTGACAAAAGCCTGTGTAATCTGAATCAGCTGCAGTTCGTCTCACCTGAGTATTGATTTTCCTGTTAATTTCCATAGATAATGCAAACACCCACGATTGTGCATTACACATTCCCCCCTATACTGAGGTGGTGGTGCGATGCGGATCGTCCTCCACCTGCCTGTGCCAGCAGACAAAGTCGAGAAAGAGAGAATGGAGGCGTGGGCTGCTGATGAGCCCATTATTGTGAGTTCTGGCTGTCAGGCCGACTTAAAGGCGACTTCCACCTGACAGCCCTGACAGCCGAGCAGGGCTTAATGGGGTCGGCAGTGCATCGAGTTGAAGAGGAGAATCCCTGTGTGTGGATATTTTACCCCTCTCAGCAGATTCCCCCTCTGTCTCTAACCTACTTTTGCTGTCTCCCACATTCTTTCCAGATACCTTGATTGAAATCCAGGGAAACTCCAAACTATTCTGAAAACGAAGAACTGTTAATATTTCATGATGATCGCAGCTCATCCGGGTGCATTAGCGTATCTGTTGTGAGCTTTTCCCGGCAAGTGCATATTGATCAGTATCAGAGCCAGAATTCTTTTTGTTTTCTATTTTTTTCTTCATCTGTGAGGAGATGAAAGCCCTTGGAAGAAAGATGTTTGTGTCGAGCACTGTTTTCTACAGCTTTGCTTTATTAAGCCGTCATATTCATTTCCTGTTATGAAGCTTTGTGGTTTCTTTTTTTTTTAAAAAAGACTGTATTTTGAATTAATTTAAAAATCAGTCAGAAATGAACAGAAATGTCAATGATTGAGTATCAAGATTACATAATTACACCAGGTCGTTTATATATACTATATATATATTTACTGGCTCCAGCAACTTTTGGTTCAGCTCATTTTAAATTGAATGTGTTGCAGTGGTTGGTTCTTTAATTCAGGCAAATGAAAGACATCCTGCGAGCTGTAATTGATTTTTCTATCTTCAATATTTCGATATTTTCTATCTTCAATATTTATATCAGACATTTTATCCTAAACTATCTAAAAAAAAATAATCTGCCAGTGAATCAATTTAAGGCTCTAATAGTAAAAGTTAAAGGTGTCCATGAGGTTCTTGTGAAAACAAAGTTGTTTACCTTTATTGTTTCATGCTTCACAGTGCTGCTGGTGGCCAAAAACCCTTAAAACACCTTTAATTATAGATTCTCCTTCACTTTATTTTCTTGTTCTATTGTTGTTCAGTGGTAGACAGGATTTGTCAGTTTAACATTCACTGTTTTTAGTACTGCAGTCTTATTGTCAGGGGGACATTCCCATCCTGCGTTCCCCAGTCCTGCTGTTTGTTCCTCCTTTATCTATAATTCTCCCTTTCAAGCACTCTCACTTTGAAGGGCCCTCGGTCAGAGTTTGGATAGCATTTGCCCCGCTTATCTCTTTGAAATGTCACAGCCAAGCCTTCCCTGTCCTTTAGCCCCTGTGTGGCCCTGTGAAAAGCGTGACCTAAATGAAGTGCATTGATTTGGTCAGACAGACACAACCTAAGAGTTTATTTGTGTTGCACTGGGCCTGTGTCGTGGTGGCAGAGGAGATCAGGGGTGGCATCTGCAGCTTTCTGTGCATGCATGTGTGCCGTGAGTGTGTGTGAGAGGCAGGGCTGCGGTGCGATTGAGAGATGTAGGTCACGGTGCCTTCCCTGTTTGAATAGTACAGTAAACTTGGCAGATTTCCTCAGATGTGATAGACTGCGCCTCACTCTACCCCGCTCTCTCTCCATCTCGTCTGTCATCCTGTGGTATGTGAAAACACCTTATCTGTATGTGCTGTCTCTGCTGGGACTTTTCCCAGAAGCCTTTCACTATCAAGTCTCACACACACACACACACACACACACACACACACACACACACACACACCAACACCAACTCACGCTGTATGTCATCATGCATCTCAAATGAAACCATCAACTGTGCGCCGCAGCTCCGCCGTTCCTCCACCAAAGCCTCTAACACCACCGTACACAGAGGAGGCTCGGTGTGAATGAAGTTTGGCGCGCTACCTCACACCCCAGCTGTTAACTTGGCAACGAGGCAGCACGCGTGTCTGTGAGCATTACTTGATAGATTGTTTGAGGTGGATGTTGGGGATGACTCCGCTGCTGTTTCCAACCCATCTGCTGCCTTTTATCCCACTTTTACACAGATGGAACACATTCACATCCTCTTAGCAGAGTTGTTAGAGGCCACTTGCTTATACAAAGGAGAAATTGGAACAGTCTTTTATGCAATAAATCATGTGAAGCAATCATACTGGATCACATTTCAGATGACTGAAGAATTATTTATAACTAAGGCCAAAATCAATAAATCTCTTGGTCTTTTTCTATTAATAGATGAACCTTTTGGCCTATGAAATGTCAAACAATTGTGAAAAATGATCATCAAAGTCACTAAAGCCCAGTGTGATTTTAAAAATTGTTGTTTGGTTTAACAGTCTGTCCTAAAATCAAGTATATTTAATTATGTTTATTATAAAACGTGGAAAAAATGCAAATCCTCATATTGGAGAAGCAGGAACAAGCTAATGTTTGGTACCAAACTATTTGTGACCATCATGGGTGAAACTTTAGCAACGTCGTCCCACATTTAGAGACAATATGAGCAAGAGGGGGCATGATAAAGTACCAAAGCTATGCATGGAAATGATGTGAGATGGTGGACACTGCGGTCTCAGTGGCACAGATTGAGGTGAAGAGGTGAATTTTCATCCCAAGTGAGGTTTTTGGTTTTGGTTTTTTTTTGCCTGGTACAGCAAAGTAAAAGCCAATCACGTGGCAGCAGGTGTCTCCCCTGCAGCCTGTACATCTCTCCCCTCGACATCATATTTTCAGCTGAAAGAGAGGCCACTGCGCTGTGACCTCTAATACAGTGTCTCCGCCGAAAGAAAACTCAGTTCCCCAAAGAGGCCATCGATCCACCTGGCTGCCAGACCCCGACCCGCGAAATTAAAAACAAAAACTGTGATGGACTAAAAATAATAACACTGGGGCAGAGTGTCATTTTCTCCCAGATGTGTTGCCACGTGTGGAAAAAAATGCGACCACACTGAACTGTTTCAGATAAAATGTGCTTACACAGATAACCAGAAGTGCAACCCTATAAAAGAAATTCTAAAAGTTGATGTTATTCACAGCTGGTGTCTTATTGCTCATGTTAAAGTCCTTACTCTCGAGGGGAAATGTACCCTTTCCTCAGCTCTCTCCAGCTTCTTACAAATGCAGTGACCCTGTCAGGCTGAGCGCGTTTGGGCCTCGGAGGGACGTGTGTCTCGTGCAGATCCTCAGCCGTGCATCACCGCAGATGTCCGCACGTTTGTCCCGTTGTGGGCAAACATTTCATCCCGATTGTTGCCTCGTGTCCTTCAACAAAGGGGTAGTCGCTAATGTTTTAGCTGATTTCTTATCAGGATGGCTCTGCAAAGCCGTCGGCGGCGTGTTGACTAAGGAGGCAGCCAGCGGTGGTTTTCGGCTTCAACACGAGATTAGCATGTTGAAGCCGAAACCTGTGTGGGAGGGGTTTTGTTAACTGATATGTCTTTACTTTGGCGGAACACACCAGCCATTCCTCTTTGCATAGTACTTGAATCTTAAAGCATTGCTGGTGAGCCCCAGTTTGATCCTGTTACCTGCCTTGCATGTGACATAGATGGTACCTCTGTATTTTATCCTTCACATCTAAAGCATCATTTTGGGTTTTCTCCCTCTGATTCCCTCCTGTCTGTAAAATGTGAAGCAAGGAGGCAAACGTATTTGTTCTGTGGCTGCCGTGTTTGATCAGCCTCTCTGCCTTGCTGTGTCCCTGTCTGCCTGCCTGCCATCTGTCCATCTGTCTGTCTGTCGGCTCAAGCCACCTGCAGCCGAGACAAAGGTGAGCCTGATGAAGAGACAGACAGGCAAGACGAGGACAGCAGCGGCGGGTTGAGGAGGGTCAAAGATGGAGGAATTACCTTGGCTCATCTTCAACGAGCTCCTTGATTTAACATTATTGAAAGATCCCCTTTTTACTTGGCTCCTGTCCTGCAAGAAGCTATGAAGACCTCCACACACAAGCACAGAGGCACACACACACACACACACACACACAAGCAAGCAGGCAGGCACATACACCGTTATGCAGGTGTAGGTATGTCAGATCGACCCTCGCAGTGGACCGTTCCTTATGATAACAAACCCTGACATAAGGTATGATAACATTGTGTTGGGCAGGAGCCACGAGGGCCTGGTTTGGAGATGTTCATGTTGTAAGCTGCTCACACGAGGTGACAGAGTGCAGCTGAAAAAGACTCTCTCCTTTGTCTCATCGAGATTCTTCTAATTAGCAACAATCAGGAGCGCAGCTTCCCACAAAAGACATATCAGTGCATGGAAATGAATATATTCAGCGTCAGGAGGCAGGAACATGAATTGTGAGGTAGAGGCGCGTGACTGTGATGGTGTGTTTTGGAAAAATCAAGTGCGAAAACTGACAAGAAAACATTTGTGTTTGTTAAAAATCCTGAAATATGAAAATTGATTGGCAAGAGATCAGTGACATTATCATCATCATGGTTACCTCATAACAAGAGTGGTGATCAACACGCTCTGTCAAGTTCTGGTTCTTCAGTGACTGATATTACGAAATGATAGTGAAATAAATAAAAGAGAATAAAGACACAAAAACCCCCTAATAACACTGTGACCTTTTCCATTTTCATTTTCTTCTGCGTCTCTCTGATTTAGTTTCTTGTGTAATGTGATCTCTTCGCCTGAAACTGTTGCGTATCAACACCACCGTGAAGCGTTCTTCCAGTCACAGTCACACTTCAGTCATTTTCTCCACTGAGATGTGGGTAAATAGAGCAGAAAACATGTCTGTCACACAAAGCCCGTGCACGGCATCATGAGGGGGGGAATAAAACATTTAAGTGTGCGTGGGGATGTCTGTGGAACACATCAGGTCTTGTTTGAGAGACTTGTCTCCCCGAGCTGAGGGCACATGGCTGCGAGGCGCATCATCCCCTCACTTCTCAGCCTCGCTAACGGGGGGGAAACAGGATTTTCTCCGTGTTGGGTCTGATCATTTTACGACAAAATAATTCACAGCTAGCCAGTATTGTCTAAACATCGCATTCCTCTGCGAGGCTAAGTGGTCGCTATGGCATACACTTAATGAACGGAAAAAGCAGTAAAACGTTAACAGCCCCATTCTAATCCCCTGTCATTTACTTTCCCCCTCTCTCTCCTCCACCAGTTCTGTCCATTCAGGCTGCGGCCATCCAGTTCACCAAGGAGCCCAAGTCCCAGGATGCTCTGCACGGCCGCAGCGCCATGCTCCGCTGCGAGGTCAGCGATCCGGCTGACATCAGCTACAGCTGGCTCCACAACGGCCAGCCCCTGGACAACAACGAGAGGCGTTTCCAGGAGGGCAGCAACCTCAAGTTCACCGCCGTGGATCGGCGGCTGGACGCCGGGAACTTTGAGTGCGTCGCACAAAACAAGGTCACGGGAGAGGTGCTCCACTCCACCAATGCCTCCTTCAATATCAAGTGTGAGTGTTTCCTTTCTCAGCTGACAGGGTTTCATAATGGCAACGAGGGTGCGCGTCCAGTTTCTGGATCAAAAAACAAAAAACAAAAGTCAGAGTATAAGATGACAGGTAGTATGAGCCGGAGGAATGTTTCCAGCTTGTTGCCTTGCTCTTTGTGGCTTCCTCTCCCTCTCTCCAAAGGAAACTGGATACGTGTGCCACCAAGCATGTGTTTCTTGTTGCTCGTATCTTTTTTTTTTTCTCGGTTGTGTAACACTCTTTTCCCATATGCTATCAAAAGGCTTTTGTCTGGAAATAACAGAGCAGTGTATTTTACTTTCTAGCTGTATAATTATTTAGGTTTACATTAGCACCGCCCTCCATGCCGCGGCTTTTTTTATTCTTTATTCATGTCAGGCTTTTCCCTCCATCCCTTTCTACACTTTCGGTTCCATTAAGGCGAGGCACGCTCGTATCTTAATTTTGTTGTTTAGCCCCATAACCAAAGCTCAGTGACCCTCTTAAGTTTCAGAGGACGCCATGGGAATTCTGCACAGCCCTGTTTGGGATAAATAGCAACCTTGTTCACGTATTGTGGAAGGCCCTCAGGTACAAGTTGTTCCTCAAAAGCCTTTGTGTTCAACAAACACTGAGTTTGTACTGTAGGAAAACAGAAAGCAAAGCGGACTAAATAAAAAATGGCTCCATCTGGAATATGTTGTCCTCTCTTGCTCCATCCAGCCAGGAGGTTTTGCTTTGCGGTGATGTTAATTGCTCAAAGGCTGATTACCAAAGCAGATGAGTGTCCAGACCTCCTCATAGCACTGAGACACAGGCAGAGAGGGAGAGAGCGCAGAGGTTGAAGCTCCGCTCTGTGATGTGTCTCCACCAGTGAATATTTGTGGTCTGCGATGCTGAGCGCCGACTCTAAACGATTAAAAGTTTTAGCCAGATAGACCAAAGAAGCACATCAGTTTTCCAAACCATGCCTGATCTGAAGGGAACTGCTTTTATGTGTTGCAATTAAACATGATCTAGTGTGTCAATAAAGCTCAACTGACATACTCCCACAGATTAGAAAGAAGAAGAAGAAGAAAAAACAAGTTAGACATGAAGCACCGGTTCTCAAGAGCCGCCGTCATGACCCAGAATAAACTGCATTGTCTGCCAGGTCATTAATATTCCCACACATTGGAATAGACAGGCATATTTTTGTTGGAAGAAGGGTGGTGCAGTAATTTATAAAAAAAAAAAACAGTTTTTTATTCTGAACTCATTTAATCATTGAAATGTATATGGGCACTTATTTAAAATGTTAATATAATTTGGATCAGTGTAGGTGTGTGTTGCTCTCACACAAATAGACGTTTAGAGAAAAGGAGTCGAAAAGTGGTGCACATCTAAAATAAATGGTCTTTTGCCTTTACACAAACCGTTGGAGAGGTAACAAAGCTGCAATCAATATCAGCATCAATATTTTAATATTAACAATGGATGAAACTGAAAGGTGAAGCTAATTATTATCAGTTGTTGGGAGCTTTAGAACATCTTTCAGCTCCGATTGTTTGTTTGGCTCACAACGTGGCTGTTTGTGGTAGACTCTCGCTGACTCTCTCTCACTCTCACTGGCATCAAGTCGAGATGCGGCAGTCGCAGTCACCTCCCCAGCAGCAGAGAGCAGCCGGACAAATCTAGCGTTCAGCTGGTGCACAATGTGGGTCAAACCAAATGTGGGCTTGTGCTGCTCCGCACCTGCCTGACGTGCAAGCAAGCAACTTAAAATGGGAAACTTGGCTTCTGAAACATTTTGCCCAGCCGACTGATGTGCATGCTTGCTGCTAGTTTATCTGTAACAAGATTTTTAAAAAAAACCAAACAAAACAAATGCACATAATATTTGAATGAGTGCACATTAGCATGCACAGATTGTCCGTCCGCCTCTGAGGGTGCTGATGGGGCGTCATATCAAGTAGCCTTTCAAATCTGAAATGGGCGGTTTGAAGAGGCTTTTAACGCAAAGCACTTGCAGGACGGAGGTATGATGGCGAATACGCTGGCGACGCTTTTCTCCCTTTTCAGATAATCCATTGCTAGAGACACCCGGCACATACAGCAGATATAAACGGCAGACATGAGCGGCAGATGCATAGCTGAGAGGCAGGCATTAATGGGTCCAGTGCCATCAGTGCACGGAGCATCAACATTCGACTGGAAATTGTGAGATCGATAGATTTGTATCTGTTTAATAAGAATACAGCCACATGAGTGGACACCCCAGGCATGACTTCAGATAAGCAAACACCTACAGCGGGGTGTCTGTCCGCTGCTGGAATCAAGGTAATTTATAGCACGGCGCATACTTTTGTGAATCAGACACACAAGTTAGGCAGCATACAGCAATAAATCATCCCTAATCACTTTTGTATGCTACGTATGTCTGTGAATAGCAACACATTTATCTCTTTGTCATAATGCGCAGGTTAGCCGTCCATCTCTGGATCACTGTAGGTGGATGAGACCTTGTTTTGACAGATGTTCTCATATTTCCCCAACATACATTTAACGGGCGATAAAGCCGCACGCTGCTTTAAAGTAAAGACCCCCTCTGGCATTAATCCTGCATGTGCGTTCGCTCATGTGTATGCAAGTTTGCGTGCGTAGTAGTAAATGTGGGTTGTGGGCAGGGGGGGTTGTTCCATATGTACTGTACATGGACTGTACTGGAGTAGATTGTCCCCCCTTCCCCCTCCCTCTCCAGCCCTCTGCAGAGAGAGAGTTAATTTATCTTGCTCTCAATGGTGGGTGGGCAAATCCTGCCAGTTGAGAGTTATTCAGAGTAATTATCCCCCCTCTGTTTTCACAGTGGAGGTTTAAGCCCCCCTTCATCCTTTTGTCCCACCCGGTCACTAGGTCTCCATGGCGAGACCGCGTCCAGCAGAGGCGTCGGGTTCAGGCATCGCCATTGTCAGCATGTTTGTTGGTCCTGAAGGCAACGCTTCGCTTGACACTCGGTAACAAGATGCAGACTGACAGCGTTTTGGAAATCGGTGACAAAGCTTGCTGGAAGAAAGGAGGACATACAGTGGAAACACAGAGGAAGTGAGCACGTTCTCAGAGCCTCTCGCACACACATGCACACACGCCATCTTGGTTTAATCACACAGCATGTGTCCTTAACCTTCATTAGTGCAGCAGATGCATTTTAAAGCATCCTCAGTGATAGCTGGGACACATCCTGTCATCATTCCCGTACCCTTCTCTTCTCTGCTGTGAGCTGACAAAATGCAGCTCCTCGTGCTTAATGACCCAGGCTCCATCCGTCAGCTTCTCCCCTGCAGAGTGACTTTGCTCCAGTGTCAGACTCTTTCTCCCCCCTGCTTTTCCTCCTCTTTTTTTACGCTTTGTCACAGCGGCAGCATCTCTCCGAGATGCCGTAGCGTGCATCCTGGCCTGTTGACCTCTGTCCGCCTCAGCTGATAAAATCTGACACCTCGTCTCAAACAGCAAGCTGAGTTTGTCACGCTTTTCCCCGGACTGTGCAAGGGCACTTTTTTTTTTTTTTTTTTTTTTTTTTTTTTAAACATCAACTACAATATGAAGCCACTCTGCCACATGTTTTAGTTATTTCCATACCCATATGGCGCTGTCTGTCAAACCAGATCCCCAGCACTGCCCCGGATAACACAATCCACCCTGCCTCGCTGTTGCACAAACCCTTCACCATGGCAACAAATCAGCTCATTGAGTGAAACAGACGAACACACACACACACACACATACATGTACAGCTGCCTTTTGGCACGGTGAGGGATGGATGGTCCAAGCATCTGCCTTGACAATATCCTCACAATTCATCTGTTATCATCCCCGTGTTGATAGAGCTTCCTGTTCTGCCTCCAACATAATAATTATACGCCCCTAATTATGGCGTTAGCTGGCAGGCCCGCTCCAACACTTAGTCATGCATTCTGAGAGGGATTACGGGGAAGTATTTGCCACTAATAGGTTATGAAAGAGCGCTTTCTGTTTGCCGAGTGGACAGCTGGAGAAACCTGAACTGTGAATGGAGCCGTGAGCGGTGCAAAAGGTTAGAATGTGTGACTGTCACAAAATCCAGGTCAATTTGAAAATGAAATGATACCAAGGATTGGCTTCAGCATGCCGGAGAACCAATTGGGTCAGGAGTGGTAGAAACTTCAGACAGTCACAAGGTCCTGTGTCTGTGTCTGTGTGTGTTATTTAGGCTTTCCTTGTTCAGAGTGTGTCCTGTGCTGTGAATACTTTTTCCTATTTTTCGCCAGTCTTTTATTCATCTCTAACCCCTCACATGACCTCCCCAGTTGTTTTTTCCTCTTATTACAAACCCATGTTGCTGGAATGTTAAATATTTCTCGCAAATATAAAAAGTCGTCGCAGGGTTTTTCCCAGGAAAGATATCCCAAACACTGAAATTAAAATCTGTACATGTATCAGAACAGGAAAACACGCAGAGACTCTTGTGAAAGTAGCACGGAATATGCCTCTGAAGTGTCTCGTGAAGTTGACAAGTTGACACCCATCTGTTACTCCAGGCAGGTTAAAACAAATTCTTTGATTTAATTTTGCAAATGTCACTCACGCTGCTGATGATACTTGTTGTTCCATCAACGTTTTTGGTTTTTTTTCTTTTTTCTTCCTCCTCCACCTCAGTGACTCACCGCTTCCCCTTCTGGTTTTTGTCGCCCCCACTGCACTAATAACAGCTCTGTCTGGAGTGTCTGGCCCCAGGTCCCCATTGCTGGCATGGCCTTCACCGCCTCCTCCTTCTCATCCTTGCTATGACACGGGAGTTATTGACTGGAAAGGCCTTGACTGAGACTCACAGCCAATTAGCATCCGCTGCAGAACTCTCATAGACATACGAATACATTTACGTGCATGCGTTCTTGCTGTGAGGCGCAGCATCATCGACCGCATTTCACACCTCACCACGCACACACACACACACAAACGCTCCTCTTGAACACACACTTAAACACACATTTATCCCAGTGTTTTGAGATGTGCACACACAGTCACAGTTGTTGGGGCATCTGTGTTCAGAGGAAGCTAATGAGCGCTGCCTGGCACAGATAAGTAAGTGTAAGTGGGAGGGACTGGAGGCCCTGTTAGTGTGAAGGCAGGTTTCCCATGATCCCCCGGGGTGCCGGTTTCCTGTGTAATTCAGTGTGACGGGTCTTCCTCTAGCGCCCCCTCTGACTTCACAGTGGTGATGCCCCCCCCACTGCTCTCTCAGGTGGAGGTTCATGCCATGCATATTTCATATCCAAACAGCAGCAGATGATGCAGCCGCGGTATTCAGCCACAGGCCATATGAATGGAGCTCACCACAGTGGAATGTCTAATACTAATACACACAAACACACACACACACACACACACAACCCTTGCAGACTCATGCATAAACCAGGGCAACCCAAACAAACTCACTTCCTCAGTGAATGGATGTATGCACCCAGTGACCACAGTGGGTGCACAGTTACTGAGTGCCATGCAACCACAGCTCATATATCATCACATAAATAGCAATTAGACCTGATCTCACTCAGTGTAAACATCAAGTATTTGTGTAGTCAACACACACACACAGCAAAGGACGGGGAATTCCAGCCAGGTAGCTCTGAGCCTGTGTAACAGCCAAACCTTACTGTAACATATTTCTTTATGCATACTGTAGACTGGAGCAGGTATCCAGCCCTGCACGGCAGTGAGTTTTGTCAGCAGAAGTGTCTCCGTCAGATAAAGCAAAGCGCTTTTATGGCTGACGTTGAATTTCTGGCCACAGCAAAGAGGTTTAGCTTGCAGGAGCCACCACGGATGAAAAGCCTCGTGAGATATATCCACCAGTCTGCCTTTTGACATTTAAAAGGAACCGTGCCCTGAAAAATGATCAGATGTTACTCTTCTTTCAGCAGAATGTAGGAATGATTTGCTGCTGTGATGATTTCTTGACATACTGTAGGGAGTCGATATATATATACACGCATCCCTGCGCGCTGGGTCAAACCCGTAATGGTAAAACCCGTAATGGTAAAACCCTGTTCCCCTCATTTCTCACTGCGCCATGATGCGTTCGGGGGACGACTCTGGGTCAATTTTACCGCCATCTGTTTTCTTAATTTGTTCTCTTGCTCATCTGTCACTGTGACACCATTGATCAGGTTTCACGTTACTCGTGTGAGGGATGCCTCTCGACGCTTTGTTGTGGCATTTTGCTCCTCCCGCGGCGCAGTCCCTTCGACACACCTGATCTGGGCTGAAGAAATCCCGTACGTTCAGAATTAGAACTGCGCCACGGCCAAAAGTCAAACACGTTGCCTGATTTTATGGGCTGCGCTGACAGCACAGTAGCCTTTTAAGACAGTAAGTCAATGAGCTGTCCATTAAATGTCCATAAAAAGCACTGTAAAGGCCCACCCCGCTCTTGTGAGTGCAGGACAGTGGTGTGTCGGTGTAAGCCCTGCTCTGCCTCTGTGCCTGAGTCATAGCGCCGTCACAGTGATGTGCCCGACTCGGCACTCATCCCTGCTGCACCCATTAGCGTCGCCGTGCATGTAGACGGCAGGACGACCACTTAACTCAATTTTTCCTCCTGTCCTTCTCCTCCATTATTCCTGCCGTCCTCCCGTGCTCCCTCCCTCCTCCCGCTTACAGTCTCCTCTGTTTTTCCTCCTCTGCAGGGTTAGAAAGCGGCGGTGTGACTTTGAAAGAGCCCGCCACAGAAGGGGAGATCGAGAGCTCTGCGCCGGTCACGTTGCGCTGTCATATTGATGGACACCCACGGTGAGTCTCCTCCCCAGTCACCTCAAGTTCAGAGTTCACAGGGTGAGGGATCATATCGAGGACTGTACAGAAAAACAGTTCTTCTGTTCTCATTGGCCTCTCTCATGCCCTTATGTTCTTCTTTCCTTGTCTCTTTACCTAAACTTTTCCTAAACTTCTCTCGTGCCTCTTTAATCCTCCTCCCCCACGCAGGCCGACGTGCCAGTGGTTCAAAGATGGGGCGAAGCTGACAGAGAAGACCCATCAGATCAACAACAAGGACCGGACGCTCACCTTCCAGAGTGCCAGTCCGGACGACAACGGCCTGTACTACTGCTGTGCCAAGAATGCAGCCGGCCACGTCTGCAGCAACAGCAACTTCACTCTCAACATTATAGGTGTGTGTGCCTTTCTGTGTGTGTGTGTGTGTGTGTGTGTGTGTGTCTGTATGTGTGTGTGTCCTTTTGTGACTGTATCCTCATTCATGGTGACATATAAAAGATCTTGGGTGCCCAGGCCACTGTTTGTAGAGCGTCAACTAAGTGAATCTACAGATATTTGTCTATATTATTATCATAGTGAAGTCAAATTCACGCACTCAGATTTAATTTTATTTATTAATAAAGAGCAAATCCTCCCTCACAGAAGCCTGAACCAGTGTTTTGGGTTTTGGGGGGGTTTTTTGGGTTTAGGTTTTACCTTCAGAACACTTAACCACTCGATCCATTAACTAATCCTTTCCGCTCTAGGTGTCTGTAATTAATTATTAGATATGTAATCTTTCCCTGAATTTCCACACTTCTGCATCCAAGTGCCGCGAAGAGGAGGGGAAGGGGAGCATATAGACCATTAGTGGTGCGAGAGAGCAGGAAGAGACAGCGATAGCGTTCCTAATGTGATTACCTGAGAGTGTGTTAGCACCTTCCTCCTCCACCACCCACGCAGGCAGAAACAACATCGAGCGAACAATAACATCAATCAGCAGCGGTGTTCCATTGATCTGACTGCCTGAACCGTTCACAGACAGTTTGCTGTGCCGTGATGTTGTGTAGGGAGATGATTTGTGTTTCTGCAGGCTCGCAACATGACTTTTGTTGTTTACTCTGTGTGTGCGTGTGTGCTTCCGTGTCTGTGTGTGTGTGTGTGTGTGCGCGCGCCCTCCTGTGTATTATCCCCACAGCACGCCACAGAGCTGGTACTGTACATACAGCAGCACATCTGTGCGAGAAACCTGATGCCTTGTTCCACTCTAATTAGCCACCTGCAACACACACACACACGCTAGCTTAGCACCTGGCTGAAGGAAGAATGGATAATTGTCGAGTTTCCAGTTACCTTGTTGCCACCCTAGGCTCTTCTATAGGTCTTCACCTTAAGGAAAGGCTGACAGATTTAGACAGGTTTTCAATGAACGGTCACGGCTCTTTAAGACGAGGCCCTCTTTAAGACTTCCTGGGTGGGCCAGGTGCGCTCCAAGTACACGCCTTTCTTTTTCTTCACACCAACCAGTCGCTATACCCTAATACCGCTACTGGCACCGTACCTCCATTAACTGTTCAGACTTTGAAATTCTCACACACTTAAACCTGGATTAGGATTATTTCCATGTTCCCGTTTCTTTATTGAGCTCAACGCCCCTTCGGCTTTGTATTTGGAGTATAACAATGTCCCGAAAATCTCTGTGGCAATTACATCTCCTCTGTGCAGTATGCTACCAGATCTCTGGTTTTGGCAGGGCAGAGCAACCTGGTGTTAGCCAGAGCTAACACTGAACACCTGGCAGGGCACAAGGGGTCAAAAGACTGCGCACCATACAATACATCCTGCAACTGTTTGAAATACATTCATACTCCCTGTTCAAACCTTAAATTATATATCAGACTGATCATTCAGAGACAGGTTTTTCTTTTCTCCAAAGTATTTGACCCCACTTGAGCCTCTCTAACCCCATTTTCTTTGAATAGCACGACTTTAGATCATCGCAGAGAAGTAAGAGATGATCCTCTGTGTGTGATTCTATGAGCCAGGAGGTCAAAAAAGAGATGTTCGAGATAAGCCGCAGGCTCTTTTCACTGACCTCATTAAGCCCCCTCCCCACCCTGAGGTGTTGACACACACCGCCACCTGAAGGCCACTTGCTCTCCGGCCTCACACTGCTGTTGGCAGCTTTTAATAAAGCCCAGGGCTGATCCACGCAGATGGAACTTGATGGTCCAATGCCTGCAGATGTAATCATGCAGATGTTTGTCTACCTCCCTGACAGATAAGAGCTTCCCCCGAGCGGTGGTCACTCCCAAGGACCAGGTGGTGTTGAAGAACGAGGAGGCTGCTCTCCACTGCCAGTTCACCGCCGTGCCGCCCCCCACGCTGGAGTGGTACCATGAAAACGAGCTGCTGGTCAACAAGTCTCGGTATGTTGGGAGCTGAATCCTCCCCTCGGCTTCTCCCTTTTCTTTCTCGTCATACATCTCTCACTCCCCTTCTCCCACCCACATCCTGCCCCCACTTCATTCCCTCGCCTTACTTACCATTATATAAGCTCCCGCTCCGGGTATTCCTTTGAACCCAATGAGGTGGAACTGTTGCATCGGGCTCTCAGCTCTCTGTGTGCTGTTACTACTCAGTCTTAAGATGGATTGCACATTAAGGAATATTATTACTGGCACAGAGCGCGGTAAAGTTTCTCTGCAGTCTACTATACATCACCTGAACAAAGCTCTCCAGCCTATCATCATAAAGGTCTGTACAGCTCTCCAGTGTTTCACATACGGAGCAGAAAAGAGCTGCTCAGGCTACAATCAGCTTACCAGCACGTCCCCTACAAACACATAAGCACTAGATAATAACCAATTTCTACACCAAGCGCCAAGTTTTACCCTCAGGGTTCATTGCACCTCGCGCTCGTACGTAGTCACATTGTAGGCAGCCTGCTCCACGTGGAGAGCGAGAGCCTGGTTTTCCATTTTAAAGTGATTATTGTGTTCAGTGAACGAGGGAGGTGACAGACTCCAGTATCAATAGTTAGTCACTTGTGTAATGAGCTTGTCAGAGGCAGGTTTGGTCACCTAGGCAGTGATGACTCAGCGCCAGGACTGCAGAGGGATGGGTAATAAGCGTGAATTTAAACACACGCACGCACCGACACAAACACACAAAGAGAGTATTCCAAGGGAGCCTGGTGTGTTGTGTGTTTGTGTTTATTGATCTGGGGTGTTATAATGCCTGAGGAACGCAGCTGCTCTGCAGGGAATCTCATCTGTTTTGCACCTGTACTGTTGAGACAAACACCCCCTCCTCTAGATCATGAGCGAATGTTTGACAGAGATTGTTTTTCATAAGCGTGAAACTACCAAAAAAAACACAAAACCCTCACACACCACCGTCAGCTCAGGGCTGTTTTTGCAGACATTCAAAAAACTCTGCCCATGGGTCAAACCAACTCTGGAGGCAAAAAATGTGAAACAGTGCTGATTCTGTCTGCGTTGGATCCCGGGTAGCTGTAAAAATGGCTTGCCTTAAAAAAAAAAAAAATCTGCCTTTGTTCATTTTGTTTTGTGGTTATTTTAGACTGTTTCCTCAGAGTGAAGTAATGTTCCACACTCCATCTCTCGGGTGGAAACGCACGCAAGCTCCCAAAGCTCATTTCCCTCCTGCTACAGAGCGAAGAAGAGGAGAGATGACACAGAAATATCAGTCGTCCTGAGGGAATCCACTGCAGATCCATATAGTCCATATAGTTTGGAAAACTCTGCATCCTAAATGCATCCAGCAGTGCCTCTACCCACCATATACCCCCCTCTGCTTTACATATCTGCTTTCCCATGAGCTTTATATTGACTTCGTCATATATCCGTGATGAGCTGTTGAGTTGTCCGGCCTGTGGAGCTGATTTCTGTGCTGCATGGGATGTGCAACTCCTTATCTGTCATCCCTGAAGCTGGCTTAAGGTCAGCCTTTAATTACTTCTCATCCCGTCCATCACTGGCACCGATCCTCCCCTCAGCCCGCCAGGGGCCAGCCGTCAGGAAGAGGACAAGACTTTTTAAAATGAACTCACTATGTAGGTCACTTCTCTTTGTGCTTTGTGGACGAATTCTCAACATTTACTTGAACCTATTTGGAGCAGCAGATGGCTTTGGGTTTTAGCAAATTAGGGCAGTTCGGATAGTCAGGTAACATGCCAGCACTAAAAAGGAGGCCTGTGTTAAAATACAGAGGAGCCTGACTCCAGAAGGACGCAGCCATATTACTCTCAGCTGTGTCATCACATCTTTTTAATTAGAGGCTTTTATTTCTAAGGTTTGTATTGTTATATGTTTATAAAAAAATCATATTCTGTACTAGAATAGAGCGGGAAATGCAGTTTTAACAGTGCAATGAAAACTATTACACATTAAGGAAGAGCTTTCACATGTTGGTGAGATGGTAGGAACATGCAGAGCAGATGATGTAAACTGTCTGAACTGTTTCTCCTCCGCAGTCTGATCCTGCTCTCCAACGGCACCCTGATCATCACCCAAGTCAAGCCCAGGAACACAGGGACTTACAAGTGTGTGGGCCGAGGCCTCAGAGGAGCCCCTGTTACACTGGAGGCCTCCCTCCTCATTGCAGGTACACACGCACACACAGTCGCAGTTGTTGAACTGGTGAGAGATAAACACCTGTGATTCGGTAATCTGAGAGTGTGAGGGGGGGCGTTTGGGTTACGTATTTATCCTGCCCTCCATCTCATTCTGCTCTCCCTTCCCTCTTTCCTCTGGCTCTTTCACTTAGAGCCAGATCTGATGATGATAATCACATTCTCCTATTGACATCCGGGCCAGCTGCATCCACTACACGCACCGTGCCGCGGAGCACTTTCCTGCTTCCCCTCCGTATTATTTCCTCCGACAGTCCAGCTGTTTAGCTGCTCCACAAGCTTTCTCCAAAGTGCAACAGCACCTGGTTGAACAACCGTTTAACACTCGATAACATGAGAGTATGACTCAAACCTGCTAACGAGCAGTGTAATTATGAGGTCGTGAAACGTTGGATGTCATTAGACCCGCCCCTGTGATTTTCATCCAACATCAGTCGAAATTGGCTCGTCAGAAACGACTACTGCCAAACGGACAGGCGTGTTAACTGTTTCATAATGGAAGCAAAGCAGCAGAACTGTAACAAATGCAACTTTGTGGTCGTGCATAAAGTTTCGGTTTATATACACGCGGTGAAAACAATATAACACACAAGTCCAGACGCATCCGAGTTTTTTATGTTGCCCATAACGGCGGCTGCTCTTTTCCTGTCAAACCACGGCTCCAAGCAGAGCTCCCTCTAACAGCTTTTTAAATGGCTGCTTGAGCTTAAAGCACGGACAGGCTGTAGTATCTTCTCATCTTACTAATCAGCCAGCATTTTGAAATGCAAGTGCATGCAAGTCAAATATTTTGAACGAGCTTAGGGCTGGAATTTCTATGCGTTTCAGGGTCCCAAGTACTTTATTCCTCTCGAACAGCCCCTTTTTTCCCCAAGGGTTTTGGATTAACAAGGTCCGACTGTATCTGCAGTTTTAACCCAGTGAACCGCAGCTCCATTTAAATACCTTAATTCACTTAATCTGATGGTAATCCCTGCAGGCATTATAGGGGATTGTGTCACAGTAGAATTCCGTATTTAGGGGACAAGTTTAAACAGTCGCTCCATCGTGGCTCCACCTCATTCACTTCGCTGCCTCCCCGCCTTCCGCCCCCCAACTCGACTTCCCTTTCATCTGCTGAGAAATGTGTGTTTCCCTCTGCTCTCATTAATCGATTTAGATCTCAGACTCATAGAAGGTCGTAGCCACCGACCGGCTTTCGCAGCGTTGTGGGCCAATAACGTATTAATGACTTCCATTTCGGGACGCACACAGTGGTGGGAGGTCTTGTGAGTCTTTGAACCACAGATCACATTCCACTTTCCGTATAGGGGCTGCCAGTTTTGATATGACTCACCTCACACAGGCCCTGGTTAATTCCCGTACAACCTATATACTCAGTTTGCCTTCCGTGCGCTTTGTTCTCTAATTACTGTGGCCTGCGCTGCAAATCAGACGAGTTCTCCTAACAAGACAGGAAATCCGTTAACAGAGCTGTGAGTTTGAATTAAGTGTGCTCGGGGCCGCTTCTTAAATTCAAAATCAGTTATGTTTCAGTTGCTTTGAAGACAGACGGGTGATTATCAGGAGCTCCGTGGGAGTGGAAATCAATTTCAGCATTCAATTTGCCACTTCACGCTAAAAACTCTCTCTTCTTTCTCCTTTCCACTACAGAGATCGAAGACATGGTGCCTAAGATGTCCATGGTTTTCACCGCAGACACCCTGCAACGGGTGGCCTGCAACCCTCCGCGTGGTAGACCCGAGCCCGAGGTCTGGTGGGAGAGGGGAGGCCAGCGAGTGGCCACAGGGGGCAGAGTGTACCAGGATGGCCAAGAACTGGTCTTCAGCCCTACAGAGGAGGAAGATTCAGGCACATACACCTGCGTGGCCCAGAACAAGGCAGGACGCAGGACACAGGAGGTCACCTTCACCGTGGCCAGTGAGTCTTTACGCTGACTGCTTTAAAGGGACACTTCACCAAGTTTACACAGAAAGTGCCAAAACTGGTGAATGAAGTTTAAGGACGTTAAAAAATCTGTCAGACTTGACGTTTTTAAAAGGAAACCTGCAGTAGAAACTTTACATGTGACATTGGTGAGAAGTGGGCATTTAGGAGAGAAAGTGGATCTGTCGAAAAAAGATCCATTGTAAGATCCCGTGTTTTCTGAGGTTTACCCAAACTAGACACAGAAAAGTCTGGATATCTCTGGCTCTGCTGCTTCAGTTTTAAATGTGTCTCTTGATTAAGTGATTTAAAGAACGACTAGTATGATTTTAAATAATAAAAAAAATATTCTAAGGTATAAGACGTGTTTTGTGAGCAGGGCCTTCAGGGAACAGGATGACGTCTCCTGTTCTCACAGCATATAAACATAGCTTGATCCAGTAAAATGGCTTCAACTGTGTTTAGTTTTTCTCCTCACAGCAGCCCCAGAAATAACAAAAAGACTATTTTCCCTGTGGAACGTAAGATGAACCAGAACATAACCGGTACTAATCAGTAAAGGCTAACTTGTAGGTTAGGTCACTGAAGCTCTCTTTCATATTGCAGTGAGTCATGTTTCATGTCAGGAGCACTGTGGGAACTCCGGGGCCATATACCAGCTACACGGGGATTATTAATAGTGTCTGTGTTTAGACTAACTGATGGGCTAAGCTCATTAACACTGTGTGTACCATAAAATGTCTGTGCTCTTACTATAATGCATTTCCTGTGTGTGTCTGCACAGCCGCCCCAGTGTGGGTGACGAGGCCTCAGGACAGCCACCTAGAGGAGGGTAAACCGGGTTACCTCCACTGTCACGCTCAGGCTAACCCTGAACCTGAGACCACCTGGTTCCGCAACAGCATGATGATAACACCAGAGGTCAGTCATCACACACACACACACAAACATGCAGTACCGTGACATGCATTTTCACGTACGTACTGTGAATGAAAACACGAGAGAGCTTAACTCTTCTCTTTTTTTTTTTTTCTTTCAGGACTCTCGTTTTAAGCTGTTCCCTAACGGCACCCTCAGGATCAACAGTGTGGAGGTGTACGACGGACAGATGTACGGCTGCGAAACCAAGACTGAGGCCGGCCGGCTGTCTGGCCAGGCTCGAGTCATTGTTCTCGGTAAGCTGCGAGGATATCACTCCGTGTTGATCAATGCGTACAGTAGATTATACAACAGTTACTCCCCACACTGACTGAAAGATGATACGTAACGATTGAAATCATAGCCAGGGCATAATGAGTAACACAGCGGTGAGGGAAAATCTAAAACAAATGTGGGCTGTGCCTCGTGGGCTTGTGAGTGTGTGAATGTGTGCGTTTCCTAAAATAGGAAGAGCATGACTGTGCTGTGTCTGCTGGACACCCACAGAGGTGTAAAATATGACTCATGCGCAGCAGCTTTACTCCAAGCCTCCATTTTCACACATTATCTCCATGATAAATTCCTCTCAGTGTAGCTGTGCTGCTATAGGATTACTGTGATAGATAGTCGCTGTTTTGTCTGGGCAATCTCTCTGTTTATATGATCTCAGCCTCTGATAGACCTCACTTTTTATACCCGGGTCTGTGTGTACACACTTGCATGTAGCCACATTTCCCCGAATGTGCCTGAACATGATTTGTGTCATTTCATCCGAGGTGTGAGTTGCACAAAAGAGGCTTTGAGGTCCGTCCGTGTTTACCTCGTGTGTCATGTGCGTGTGGTGTTTTGACTTGTGTTTCAGAGAAGCTGAAGTTCACCCCGACCCCCCAGCCTTCTCAGTGTTTGGAGCTGGATAAAGAGGTCACCATCCAGTGCTCAGCTAAAGGCAGAGAGAGCCCCACCATCCGCTGGACCAAAGCAGGTGTGCACACTGCTGGCTTAACCTTCGTTCACCAAAGCTTAAATTGGATAAGGATCCACTGTTTAAGGAAATATCTCATCCTAAATGTAGCAGCACCCTTCATTGCTTTCACACTAATGATGACAAATGCTGTTTCCACAAGAATTTGTAGAAACATGCACAGAACCTCCAATAAACAGAGTGTGAGCAAGACCGATCATCACAGATCACCCGCACCCCCACCCCAGTTCATCTGTTTATATGATTTGGTCCATTTACTTCCTTGGATTTCACACACAGCAACAGATTCAACCCATCTAAACCCCCCCCCTGCACCTCTCTGTCTCCCCCTGCAGATGGAGGAGAGCTGCCGCATCACGTGGAGCAGAAGAACGGCCAGCTCCACTTCGCCAAAGTCACCCGCAACCACGCTGGCAACTACACGTGCATCGCCTCCAACAGCCTCCAGGGGGAGATCAGAGCCCCGGTGACCTTTACTGTGGCCGGTAAACAGCTCGCTCATCATCACAGAGAGAGGGCATTATTATGAAAGAAAGGGTCAGGCCACCGTATTAGTCATCAGTCCCACATCCAAAGCACTTGTGGTCTCAGCGGCACCTGAGGCTGGTTTTATGAGGAGACAGTCATCGATCATTCTCATCCCACTGGCAGCTACAGCAGCATTTATTGTGTGCTTGGTGGCCTTTTTACAGCCCGGTAATGAATTGCATCAGGCTCAGAGTGTAACTCGGATGATGTTAACCACAGTCGCTGCAGTCTGTAAAGCAAATGTTACAGCCCAGTTGTGGTGCAAGCGTTGCTTTAATGAGCGTGTGTGTTCGCGTGTGACCTCATGTGAATGTGTGTTTGTGCACATGCAGTGTACATTAACTTTAAGGTGGAGCCAGAGAACACGACCGTGTACCAAGGTCACGCGGCCATCCTGCACTGTCAGGCCACCGGCGACCCCGAACCTCACATCGACTGGATGGTCAAAGACAAGATGCTGGACGTCAGTAAGAACAAGAGGTAAAGGAGACAGCTCACACATCAGGGATTAGGAGTACAGTTTGTGATTACAGCTTCCAAACAGGATTGATTGCAGTTTAATCTCGGTGCATTCATTGTAGATTTAACTTGTGCCAATATAGTATTACACACCTGAAAGCTAAAGACCTCGTGCAAGAAAGTCTCATTCAAACAGATTCGGCCTTAAGTGGCACGAAAGGGTGATTGAAGAGAACTTGTCACATCCAGCCATTGTTAGTACCTCCCCTGAAGTCTGAACCAAGCTGTCAGGAACAGATGTCTGCCTCTCTCCACAGGGAAGAAACTTTATGATTTAATCTATGTTACAAATTGACAAGCACGATGCATTCTGAATATTCTGCTCGCCATATCATCATCACGGTCCGTCACTTTACCGAGACATTCGACAAACTGCACATTTCAGTCAGTGAGGTTCAGCCCAGCGGCTCAGGGTCAGTGTGCAGGTTACTGTCTAAGTGAATATCCTCCTTTATAACACCTGCAAGTGTGACACTGGCCACATGCACAGTATCATACTCTACTATCATCACATGCTCCCTCAACCTCCTGCCGTCTAAGTCTGCATCTTTGACTGTTTTGAGCAGTCACCTGCACATGAGCAGGTGGCATCCATCAGACTGAGATGGTTAGATGGGTTTGCCTTGACTCGGAACAGTCACCTGTCACACGTTTAGGATGAGGAATCAGAAACGTTCTGTGTGCGTGCAGTGGACCTGAAATCATCATCAGTGCAGCAGTGTATTCTCACACCTGTCCCGTCCCTCCTGTCTTCCAGGTTCCAGAAGATGCGCAATGGCTCCTTGCTGATAACAGATGTCACTACGGATGACACTGGCAGATACACGTGTGTGGCCGGAAACAGCTGCAACATCAAAGACAGAGTGGCTCAGCTGTATGTAGTCGGTGAGTTGGGCGGACAGACATATTTACGCAGGCGTCTTTTATCGCGGAACAAAGGTGCACACACGGGGCGTACGCCTTGGTCGCAAGTAAAGGGTGAAGGCATTCATTAAACCTTCACCCTGTGTCTGTCATCCACCTCGACAGGTTAATAACCACAGCCGCATCTCTGACGCCACAGCTGTCACCGCCGTGATGGGATTGGGCAGACGTTTAGATCTAATAACGCTTCGCACTCTGAGGCTCCTTGTGTGCTGACTGAAGCTGAAAATTACAGTCACACACTTTCACTAGTGTCCCATATCAACTCATTTTCTTCCAAAGTAGCAGGATGGTATTCCGGATTAGTCCAGAGTGGGAGACAATTGAATTTGGGCGTTTGTGGTTGCTTGTCGGGCTCGACGCGCGCACAACAAAGCCAAAAAGTAACAGAAGTGTGTTTGTGAATAGTATTGTGGTTTGAGTGGATTCTTCACTCAGTAAAGAAGTGTATATCTGCATCTTATATTTACTTTTTCACTCTCATAGCTCTTATGTTTAAATGTGTCCGTCCTTTACGCTCAAAGTGATGATGACACAACAGAATGTGCTGAGACACCGTATGCGGTGACGATGTAGGCCTGTTACGGATAACGCGTCCTGATGCTTTTTATTTTACTGAACCAAAATTGCTGCCTGTGCCCCACAGACAAACCAGTGCACTCCTTTGATGAAGACGGGGACAAAGCTCCGTACAAGATGATCCAAACCATCGGCCTGTCAGTGGGAGCAGCTGTGGCTTATATCATTGTGGTGCTGGGACTCATGTTCTACTGCAAAAAGAGACGCAACGCCAAGAGGCTGCAGAAAGGCCAGGACGGAGAGGAGCCCGAGATGGAGTGTCTCAATGGTATGAGTGGTTAATGCAGAAGAATGTGTACGGTTTGTGGTCAGTTTATGTGAGCTGATGAAAATTCCTCAACTTCGTGTTCCTCAGAAGGTTTGAGGAAACGTTTAGGATATTTGCTGCCATCATCTGGTGTTGGGCGGTATTACATTTAACATGAAAAATGCCACAGGTACAAATACGATTGGATGAGACTTCAGCCGTGTCCCGATTCCTACGTGTAAGCTAACTCGGAGCAGATTTTGGGGGATTTCTCAGTGTGTAAATGCAGTTTAAAAATGTATAATGTGTAAACGCTCGACAAATCGTGACTGATTGTAAAACAGTTTTTGGAACGCCTCAAAACACAAGAAATTATTCCATTTTTGGAAAAATATCATACTTTGTGTTTATGAAGTTTATATACGGGGATATTTCAAAGTCACAGTTTGATTTATGTTTGATGGTGCAACTGCTAACTTCTCTGCAAACCCAGTATAAAGACTGATACACACACTGCTCACAGCATGTACTAAAATGGGACATAGCAATAGTGACATTACACAATTAAAATATCATCTTTGACATTTATCTTAGTTTTAGCATAACAGTAGTACTTTTTCATCATTTTGTTCTTATTCCCATGTCAAAGATGAACACAAACACTCTTACTTGTCACTTTTTCAGTACCCTGTAATAGCTGTTGGGATCTGTCTCTGTCTGCGACCTTTGACCCTGTGCGGTTGTGTGTCGTGTTTATCAGGAGGAGCCGTTCAACAAAATGGCCACACCACCGCTGAGATCCAGGAAGAGGTGGCACTCACCAACATGGGTACCATGGCAACAACTGAGAAACGCCACAGCCACGTCAACAACGACAAGCTCCACTTTCCCCGAGCAAACCTACAAACCATCACTACTTTAGGTGGGGCTCTGTTTTGTCTTACCTGAGAACCAACGATGTTGTGCTCTGTCTTAAAGTGACCTGATATTAAAGTGCAGACATTTGCTCTGTGGTGTGTAAACGTTTGTTCAGGTAAAGGGGAGTTTGGTGAGGTGCTGCTATGCAAAGCTAAAGGTATCGAGGAGAGCGAGGAGGAGACGGTGGTGCTGGTGAAGAGCCTGCAGACCAGAGACGAACAGCTCCAGCTGGACTTCCGCCGTGAAGCTGAAATGTTCGCCAAGCTCAGCCACCCCAACGTTGTCCGGCTGTTGGGCCTGTGTCGGGAGGCAGAGCCCCACTACATGATCCTGGAGTACTATGACCTGGTAATCACACAAAAAAGAACCAAACACACACAAAAGCATTGAATTAATATATTTAATAATAATATTATTATTATGCTGTGTGATGTAATTTCCTCTCTTTTGCTTTTATCATACCAGGGAGACCTGAAGCAGTTCTTGAGAATTTCCAAAAGCAAAGATGACAAGATCAAGACTCAGCCAATCAGCACTAAGACCAAAGTAAGTGTTGCACCATGACTGACAGATCAGTTTCCTGAACGACATGCTAATTATAAAAGACAAAAAATAATAAGAAAGGAATAAACTCAGACATTTTCAAAAACACTCTCTTTTTAGAAAGGAGGACCTGTCCCTATGTCTACAGTAAATATGAAGTTACAGCCAGGAGAGAGTTAGCATAGCTTAGCATCAGAATTAAATGTGGGAAACAGCTAGCCATATAAAATTCATATAAAAGGTGCAGAAATTGGAAGTCATTGTTGTACAGAGGGTTTGTGCTGGACAATTCATTTCTTGGCAAGCGCCATCCTGGAGACTTGTCGTCACTATGTGGTTGCCAGGCAACCAGAGACCTTGTTTTCAAAAAGACGAGCTGATCCAACCATAGAAAACCTTGATCATTTCTGCTGCCATTGGAGATGTATTATCAAAGTCACGTAACCTTGACAGTTTGTTTTTTTTTTAATTTTGTATTATTCTTTCCCTTCAGGTTTCCATCTGTGCCCAGGTGGCTCATGGGATGGAGCATCTGTCCAATCACCGCTTTGTCCACAAAGACCTCGCCGCTAGAAACTGCCTGATCAACAGTCAGAGGCGCGTGAAGGTGTCTTCGCTCAGCCTCAGCAAGGATGTCTACAACAGGTCAGATGCAAAAGAAACTTAAAAGCAAACTTTAATCCCCACCTACAGAAACTGATGCAACTGATGTGTTTCATCTTATTTATCATCTCTCTTGTGTATGTAGTGAGTACTATCACTACAGACAGGCGTGGATCCCACTGCGCTGGCTCCCATCAGAGTCTGTCTTTGAGGACGACTTCTCCACCAAGTCTGACGTGTGGGCCTTCGGAGTGTTGATGTGGGAAGTGTTCAGCCACGGAGAAATGCCATATACCAAACTCAGCGATGATGAGACGCTGGAAGGTCTGTGTGATGCTCTAGCTGCTCATTTTTACTCCAGGTTCTGATTTAGTGCAGACAAAACAAGAGGAAAGATGCCACTATTGATTATTAAATATGTTTTTTAAATGTGAATGGGTGGTTTGTAATCTGTTTTCTTGGGACGTCACTGATCGTCTATTTAATGTTTCTGATCTGGTTTAACCTCTGTCTCTGCTGCTCTTCCACTCCTCCAGCCCTAAAGGCAGGGAAGCTGAAGCTGCCCGTTCCAGACGGATGTCCCTCCAAAATCTACAAGCTCATGGCCCGCTGCTGGGCGCTAAGTCTCAAAGAGCGGCCGTCCTTCACTGAAATTGTGCAAACCCTGGGAGAGCTGCCCTCTGACAGCAAAGTCTGAGACAACCGTGGCCCCCCCCCTCCCCTCCAAATGAGAGGGAGAACTTTGACCAACCCCATTTCCCCAAACTAAAGACAGGAATGCTGGATTATTAGTCTCACACATTTCAGGGAAGAGGGTTGAGGAGAACACTTTTTTAAAAAAAAATATGCATTTCAAACTGTGGGCACGTGGAGAAGACTTCTTTTGCTACATCAGTGGAAACGCACTCAAGTTTGTGTGAATGGCTTCTTGTGAGCAGTGCCAGGAGTTTGCCTTAACCGCAGCATGGACGACCCCCCCCCCCCCCCCCCAACTTTCTTCTTCTCCTTTTTCAAGCCCCAGCCTGTGGTTCCACTGTGACCCTGCCTGCCTGTCTGCAACCGCTCTGTCTCAGAGACGCTTAGTTTCACAGAGCCTCACAACCTCAGTGCCTCTACCCCCTCCACGCACACACACCCCCAGACCTGCAACTGCTTTGTTAGATACAGTGCTTTCACTGGCACAGATCAATAAAGAACATTGGTCAGAAATTTAAATGTAAAATGCCCCTGAAATCCGAGAAATCAAATCCCCAGCGTTTCTCCTAAAACTAGAAAGAATATTAAAAGGGGAGTGGGGAATAATGTGACTGCGGTGGAGCAGCGAAGCTTCTTAAATCAACCACATATGAGTGTGAGGTTGTTTCAAACTGGTCTGTTATAAACCAATCAGCTGCATCCTGACTCCGCCACCCTAATCCTGGAAGAGACACCTCACTACTCTGTCCTTTAAGGACCCTGGACCACCCTCCAAAGTGTGTGTGTGTGTGTGTGTGAATGCGTGCCACTGAACTGTTCCCATGCTCCAGTGTACGTTCAAAGAGGAAGTGGAAGTGGGTTTGCATGAAGGTTTGCCGTCTTGTGATAAAAGGAGACTTGTGGAAAAAGTCATCTGTGTTATGGTAACACTTCAGGAACATTAAAAACAGATTGAGTTTATAGCCAAGGAATAAATTGAATAGCTGAGATTGTGCCAGTGTGGGCTTTGTACGCTTTTTTTACTGAGTGTGTTTTGTTCTTGTATTAACTTTGAGGTGCTTATCAGTCACTACCTATGGGTGAGCATACCCATTATACCGCGGTAACATTATCACGTTGTCTCAGTTGCAGGGATGCAGCCCAATCACTGTGTTTAACCTGCGACATCGTTTCTCCAGAGGTCCAATCACAGTTTCCCTCCTGGTCCAGCCGTTTTGTGTGCAATGCTGCAAAGTGGACCATCACACCAGGCAAATGTGTACATAATGTAGAAGCCATGCACTAACTTCACTTAAAAGAATATCCCTCTTTATCTCTATCATGTTGTGTAGTAGGACGTGCAGGTGCCTGTTTATTTATGATGAAGGTCCTGTCTTTTTTTAAACTATGTTTCTAATAGGAAGGTACTTCTCTGATGTATTCATTCTCACGGTCTCAGTGTGCGTTCAGTGTGGTAACCAGCTGAAGACGCTCACACAAAGTACAAAGGAGGTCAACAGAGTGACTGCTGGTCACCAGTACTCATGTAAGTGCCTGGTAAATGAAGGATTATCTTAACTGTTTCCCTGTTTTGTTTTGTTTTTTTTACATTATCTAATCAAATGCAATGGCCTTTTGTTTATGAACTCGTTTTTATACGTTGTTTTTAGTGTAATGTTTTGTTTTTATGAATGCTAGGCACTCACACCTAGACATCTCTTTTTTTAATCTGCTTCAGCAAATGTTCACAGTAATCACAGATATATACAAAAGTATACATGCTGCTGTCAATAAAGGTTCACAGTGTTTTTACACAGTGTGTTGTGATTCATGCTGTAGACAGAAGCGCTTCTCCAAGAACTGGTTTCAAAGTAGTCAGTCTGTTTGTGTTTCATGGTTTTTATTTTTGTTTTGGGGAAAAGTAACTTTCATCATTTCATCATTTCATTCTTTTATGAGATAGATGAGAAAAATGCTTTTTACACAGTTATACGAGAAAAAATAGGTTTCCGGCTGATCAAGCGTTGCATTCATGTCTATGTGGATTCAAACTTGAATGCAGGGAAAAGGATCATGGGAATTTATCAGACTCTTTGGTTTATAGCGTTGCCTCTGGTTTTCATGATGGCTTCTGCTTGCAGCTGCAATACAGCTCATCACGGTGTGGGTATATGTTACCTGTCTTCTGTAAAAGCACCTACAGTCAGCCCATCCATCCTACTGCGAATATAAAGTTCTCCCAGTAACCACTAGAGGGAGATGTATTTCCTCTGTAGGTCTGTTTAAATCTGACTATGAAAGCCAGCCAAATAGTTTTTTTCATATAATTATGTTCTGAAAACACTAACATGGCCTTTTATAGCTGCAAAAGAGGATTCCCATGTGAGTAAGAGTTCATGTTGTCTTGGATTAATGACAATATTCTCCTTTGACCTGATAAATGTGTCACTATTTGAAATGTCACATTTTATTTGGTGTCTACGCGTGACTTCACAAGTTCACTGTAGAGATTTGAGTTCATCCTGGGTCTCCTCTTCAAATCTTTGATCATGAGATGTTTGCTTACATTGCAGCCCATCTGGGGGGGTTGTGGTCTGTTGCACATGCATGGTGAGGGACGAAGAGGCTAAACTCAAATAGCAAATAGTTTTTCGTAGTGTATCCAGTCCAGTCTTTGGCATGCTGGAGTTCTTATTTAACAAACTGAGCTCTTGTGATACACCGTTGCACTTCTGCATTTGCACCTCTAGCAGCTCTTGTGGTTGTTAAAACCCTTGTATGTAAAAACAAAAAAAAAAACCCCCAGCATCTTGCCAACAATTCTTGGGTGAGAGTGCGCCCTTTTCAAATACCACAATATGTTGCATTTGTTTTAACCTGCCTGGAGTCCCAGGTGGGTGGAGTTTGCTGCATCATCTCAAACACTATCAGATAAGTAAACCAAGTTGCCTTTTGCTAGATTTTCCTGTGATAGTCCTTGTCCACAGAGGACATGTTGACATGTCACAACAGGAAAAAAGAACCTGTGTAAACAAATATAGCTGAATACCACTTAGCTGCTTCATTTTCAGAGTCCTGGTGTTATGCTTCACTTTAAAAGTGTCTTGACTTACTGGGAGGCTTGTTAATGTTATGAGTAACACCTGTGCTTTTCCAACCATCACAAGTTATATCTCCTGTGAAAAAGGTCTGTAGTAACATATGCAGGGTCACTATTAGTATGTTGAATGCAACTTGCAAACAAGTTTCATTAAAAATAGTTTTTATGGATACTTTAACATTATTCAGCCTGCAAGCTCAGCGAATAGTTTTTGCAACATTTGAGGAAACTGATACAGGCAAAAAATAGAATAAGTAATACTAGTGCCTAATATCTATTTAAGTACCTGACTTTATAAAAACCTACACTTGGGTCCAAAAGTCTGAGACCACATCGATACTCAACATTTTTATATCAGCCATAAACTGATGAAATAATCACAGTGTTTGGAGAATCAGTCATTTTTAATATTCTGGACTGTTTCTAAGTCAGATCACATATTTTTGGCATTGACTGTTCCACTGAGGCATGTGTGCAGATGACTCTCAGGTGAATTTGACTGACTTGTCAAAGGTTCGTTCAAGTAACTGAATTAGGACCCTGTGTTGCCTTGTTATAAATATGACTGTGGCTCAAGTTTCCAGCAGATCATTGCTCAATAAGTTGGACTGTGATTTTGAAAAACATAATGGCATCGAAATTACGGGAAACTCTTTGCAGAAACTAGATCTGATTCTATCAAAAGCATATTTAGGGAGACCAAAAGTGGCCGTGCCATCAGGAGCTCTATACATAATGCGTAGTTTCCTGTGAGATAGAAAAGAAGCTTCATCACAGATACAGAATACAATCAGCAAAATACCTGTCAAAGGAACGGTGTCTAGTTGTTGCAGTTTCTAAACCACTTTTCAGGAAGAGAAACAAGCCCACTTGCGTGCATTGGAGAAAGTACCAACATTTCAGTGTAGATGAAAAAGTCCTAATGGCTGCTGAATCTAAGTTTGAGATTTATTTAGCAATAACAGAAGGTGTACCTTAGGAGATGAACAGATAGAAATCCCCTATATGTCAAATTAACAGTGGACACCTGCATTAGTTTGACTCCACCCTGGCCAAGAAGGCCGCTCCATTCTTCAAAGCATGCTCCAACTGCTAGTTTGCATCTTTGTAAAAAGGGATTTATACAGCAGCAGGATAATGAGCCCGAATGCACATCAAAGCTTTGCAAGAAGACCAAGGAGTCCTGACTGTCATGGACTTTCCTCCACAGTCACCTGACCTCAAGCAGACAGAACATTCATGGGGGCACTTGCATACTGACGAAGCCCTCACAATAAACTCTTTCACGCTGGGAAAACATGGTTCATCAGGTTTTCCATTAACTGGTGGTGTCCATGCCAGCTTGTGTGTGTACTTCTATTAAAGATATTCTGAAATGTGTGTACTTCTCACTTAGTGTTAAAGTGATATTGTCATTTGGAATGAGAAATGGGTATCATACTTGAAATAAATCAGAAATGTAAGAATTGGACTAGTGGGGTCATACGTTTGGACCCCACTGTGTTTACCTGTCAGCAGTGATACAGTGCTGCTTAAAATCTCATCTTAACTCAAAAAGCAAGTCCTCTGACAGACTAATGTCAAGTTCTTCAGCCAAGACCGATAGCATGCACTTGGCATTCAAACTGTGGGAAAACGTGGCCAGCGCTGTGTCATAGTACAACCTGTGGGAATAAAAAGTTGGATGTTTTGTTATTCTGGTGCCTCTGTCTGTCCACGGTGACGTTGTCGGTAGCGCAACCATTTTGGTATTTATTCCAATGAGCGTGCCTTATCGGCCAATGACAGTGCTACTCAGATAATCTTCAGCCAATCAATAGGCGACGCTGTGACTCACCAAATAAGGAGAGACAGCACCAAATAAGGAAACATTGTATCTCTTTATAAGGAGGGAAGTAGTTCCTGGGTTGTAACATCACTCCGCGGGCATAAACGCTACTTTAAAATTAGATATTTTTATGCGTCCCCGGACCGTGAATCGATGAATATTGTGTTATTGGTAGAGTAAAAATTAGTATATGGGCGCTAACAGAGCGAGGCCTGTGTTATTTTCGGTTCACAGTGCGGACTACGTGACATTGCGGAGCGACATGGAGAGCGCTCTCCGCGTTTTCCTTTTTGAGAAAGTGCTCAGAGTTTTGGAAATAGAGGAGGAGGGTGAACCAAACTGAGCCGGGGTTGAAGGGTCTTGGGGGCAGCATCACTTTCGAAAGTTTGTCTCGGCTATTTCCTGGAGTCTCCAAACCACCAACTGACCTGGTTTGTTTACATTTTTGGCTCCAGGCGTGTATGCGTTTTATTTCACGAGACAGCGCGACAGGGAGCCCAGCTCGTCCGGCTGGTGTTTAGAGACTCGGTTCAGAAAATAGAATGTTACCGAGCCGGGTTGGATCGGCACCATCTAGAACAGGCTCAGCTTCAGGTAGAGGTACCACAGGACACGGTTCGGGGGTTGTCGGCAGCGGGATCCGTCCCGTTTTGATTAGAGCAGGGCAAGCTTTACCAGGGGTCAGCGAGAGCGCCGGTGCTACCGGGCGACAGGAGGACAGAGACGTCGTCGGGATGCTGGGGGCTAATGGTCCAGGGGGTCCGAGAGGTGCGAGACCAGGGAACGGGACTGGGGTGACCACTCTGCAGACCTCCATCCAGGGCAACATGGTGGGGTTAAACACCGAAGTTGTGCTGGCTCACGGAGCCAGGTTCGACCCGGACAGGGAGAACGCTCCTCTGTGCAGCGGCTCGGATAATGACTCGGACTCCGGGGATGACGATGACCCAGTGGGTTCACTCGGGGACAGCCGGAGAGGGGTGAAGCGGGAGAGAGAGATGGAAGCTGCGGTGACGGGGCAGGAGGTGGGAGTACCTCCCGGAGGTTACGGCATGGTGCCCGGGGGAGTCGCAGGGGCAAAGCCGGGGAAGAAGACACGTGGGCGCGTAAAGATAAAGATGGAATTTATTGACAACAAGTTGAGACGCTACACCACTTTCAGCAAGAGGAAGACGGGTATTATGAAAAAGGTGAGTCAGGTGATTGACTTTGGATCTCATCCAGCTGCGCTAACATTTGATTTGAGTGTCACTTTGATGTTGCCTGGCCTCGATATCCTGCAGTTCGTGGTGCCGTGTATTCATTCATTCAGTCAGTCAGTCATGGAATAAACGGAGGTTGAGGTTGCACCCTAATAACATGCGCGGTCATAATACCTGTGGGTGAAAGTGCTGCACTGTAATTAAAACATCCACAAGATCTTGTAAATACTCAGCTTACGTGATATTTAGAAGCTGTTGATTTGCAGAAAATCTGATAAACTTATTTCAACACCTAAACAATTGTGGCACAAACTGACTTGGTGGATGCGAGGAAGTCAGAACATTCTAGGCAATGGGCTTTAAATAGACTTGAGCAAATGACAATTCTATTTCTGACGATGCCCCCCCACCCCCACCCCAACTATCACACATGCACACATGGCCTGACCCAGGAACACATACACAGATTTCCAGATAAACTGACGCACTCACTCCTACACACACACACAGGCGCAGGCAGGCCCCAGAACTGTTGGAAGAAGTTCCCATCAGTAGCCCTCAGTGCACAGGCTGTTCCCGCTGTCACTGTGGAGCAGGGCTTTGCTTGCGGGCGGCAGCCATGCGGTGGTGAGCAGCAGCGGGCCTGTAGGTTCCAACAGCTGACTAAACCCCAGGGAAACACATCAGGGGACAGCGAGAGAGCACTCAAACAGAAGAGAGAAGCTGGGGACTGTGTGCGTGCATTATGGCAGCGTGCATGTCAATACAGCGGTCCAGCCTCATGCAGTCAGCCACGACTTGCCTTGGCTTCACATTAGTTTACTGGAAATCCTCAACTCTAGCACAAGATTGCGGCCATGATAAAGTCTGGCATTTGGCATCAAGGCATCTGAAGTTGGAGGTGAGGTCAGCTGGTGACCAGAAGCTCTGCGCGTTGTTTTGCCGCTGGCAGCATTTTTCATTAAGACTGTAAATAAACACCTGTAAGCCATGCTTTATTGTTGTGCAAGAGTTTTCATTTGTTGCTTTCGAAGCGCTCCTCCTGTGTACTCTGCTGTATTGCACTCGCTCTCGCTTTTTATGTTTCCCAGACTGTTGTCGTGGAAACTGAGGTGTCTTTATGTAGGCTCTTGGCAACATGAGCACAATTTGACACAGTGTTCGGATGGAGATTTTTTTTTTTTTTTTTTTTTTTTTTTTTTTTTTTTTTAAATGTTGCCTACACCATGTCAGCCATCACAGAAATTGACAAGTGGGTGGAGTGGGAAGATTCATAGTAGACTGGTCTCAAACTGGTTTCTAGGATGAGCTTAGTTTGATACTGAAGGACGTGGTGAGTGAAGCACAGGCCTCCCCTCATCTCTGCCTTAGTTTCTGTCCCTTGCACAATACAAACTGTCCAATTTGCAGTGCAGGATTACTCAATTAACGCTGTCGGTTCCCTTTTTTTTTTTCTCTGATTCTATTACTTATTCAGAAGAGGACGTGTTTTCATTCGTGCTCTGTCTGTGATTAAGCTCGCCCTGCTGTTTTTCATTGCAGACATTTTGACTTGTCACAACAGGAAAAGCACAGGTGTTATTAATAACATAACTTCTGGCTCCTCTTCACTTAGCTTCCTCTGTACGCCATGCAAGTGAGCCAGCATGTATAATACCAGGTCTATGAAACTGCCTCACATAAATGGAATGCAACCATTATTTATGTTATTGTTTACACCCAGCCCTCTCCTGCTTTGATATGTCAATGGCTAAAACAGTTACTCAACTTATTGATTAGCATTTGTGTGAAAATGCTGATGATTGATCAAATGTTTGTCAAGCGTTCTCCGGCTTTGGTCCTTTTTAGTGTGAACACTTGCAGCTTTTTGTTGTTTTTATGCGGTGACAATCTTTTTAGTGTTTAGTATTTTGTGGCGTTTGGATATTTGGTCAGACAAAACGAGCAATTTTAGGAAGCTTGAATTCCAGGAACTTTCCAGGAATTTCAACTGTGCAATCACAGAGCTACCTTTTAGGCTAGTGTTCAAACTACCAGCAGACAAAATGAGATAAAAGCTGACACACAAGGCTGCAATCACCCACTGTTTTCTGTTGTTCTGAAACTACACATCTGCAATGTTTGCATGCACAACTATATCTTATGTTCCTTCTTCATTTATACATATATCCTTTGGCTTGTCTGGGGATGGTTTGTATGACAGAGGGACCAATTACAGCCAGAGCTGCCCCTGCCACCATGAATATTTATGAGAAAGTCAGCAGAGCAAAGAAACTTATTAAAGCATTGTGTAGGTCTTGTTTGTGCTGCCACCTAGCCCATTTAAGTTGACAAATGAGTCCTTCTCTGGCTTGGATGTCGGCCAAACATCAGGCCCTGTCGTTAGAGACCCCTCTGTAGCTGCTGCAGAGCTAATCAAGGGGAGATAGCGGTGGAAGAGAATGAGCTGGAGCTGTGTCGTTCATTACCTGCTGCTGTAATGCTGCATTAGCAGTCGGTGAAGTGAACAAGCAAGCAGAGATTCCTCCTTAAATACAGTTCAGTGTGCACGCACAGGCACCAAAAGATTGAGATTGCTCAGGTGAAACAAGTGCGATGTAGCATTGAGCCACTGTAGCAGTAGCTGGTTATAGTTCCTCGCCAGCTCTCGCCTATGTATTATTCTGCACAAAAGGCAATTATATGATCAGCTTCAGCCTGTGTCCAGATATAGAGGACTGGCCTGATATGGCCTATAATGAATACAGTGTTGGAGCACGATGGTGTGGACCAGCATGAATGCATCGTTTTATAACGGCTCAATAAAAACGGCTAAATTTGAATGTGATTCGTCTCCTCCTGCTTGCTCTGCCTGACGGAGAGTAGCACTCCAGTGTACAATGGCACATTTATCAGTGAGCTGCGGCTGTGCGTTGTTCACCAAGGTGATGGTAATGGCACCGTACCAGAAGCATCCTCCACATAACTTATGACTCATTTAGATAAAAAGCTCCTCAGGAGTTCACTCTGAGTGCAGCCTTGTAGTGTGTTTGATCGTGCGTGTGTTGGATAGTGTTAAATCTCATTGTGTCTTTACTCTGTGGTGTTTGGATGTGAGTGTGTGTGTATGTGCATGCTGTATAATGAATGACAAAGCGGCAGGCTGCGCCAGTGGCTTCACGTTTCACCCCTGCATGTTAAGAACGGTTCCTTGTGTCCTCCTCCACCAAATACTGGGTTACTACCGCTCCCCTTGCCTATTCACGCCAGCCCCCGCTGCAATCAGTCTCTATGCTATATCACCCTCTCTATTCTGGGAGCCTTATCTCATGTTATTGTAGCTTCATCTGTGCTATACGTCAGAGTTCACTACAGGCTTATTTTTAGTTTTTACTGTTTCCTTGGCTAGGCTTTTTTTTCCCAGAGCTTCACCTTTGGAATGTCTTATATTCCCTTCCCAGTAGAGATTACTTTGTCTATGAGATGAAGGTAATCCAAGCCCCAATTTGGAGAGCCGTATCTTTCTGATGTTTGACTTCTAGCCTGACTCAAGCCCTTCCTCTTTATCAGGCACTTGAATTTTCTTTTTTTTTGTCTGTTCTAGGCGTATGAACTCTCCACCCTGACGGGAACGCAGGTTCTGCTGCTCGTGGCCAGTGAAACAGGCCATGTGTACACTTTTGCCACCCGCAAACTCCAACCCATGATCACGAGCGAAACTGGCAAAGCCCTGATCCAAACATGCCTAAACTCGCCGGACTCGCCACCACGCTCTGACCCATCCATGGACCAGCGCATGAGTGCCACAGGCTTTGAGGAGACGGACCTCACCTACCAGGTGTCTGAGTCGGAGAGCATGGGCGACACAAAGGTGAGATTCAGTAGGAGGGGTGATCTGTCGTAGAGTGATCCTCAAGGTAGTGAAGACAAAAATCATCTCTTTTGGGGTTGTGACTCTCCAAAATTAAATGCACTAATATCTGCACCGGTCCCCACAGCTCATTTCCCCTGCTTTCAGCAAGAATGGCACTTGAGGTAAAGTCTTTGTGACTCACTGACTGTCTGCTCTCTAATGGAGACATGAATTGCAGTGTAAAATAAAAAAATAAATAAAATTAAAAGAACTGAGAAAGCAGCATAAGAGTCACTAATGGTTATAGTGGGAAATCTCTCCAAAAAAGGCCAGACAAGCACACGAGGCAGAGCAAATAAATCAAGCCCACAACCAGTTGTGGAAAATAATCTTTGTCCTATTGTAAACACAGTTTTGAACTTTTGCCTGTTATATGGGAGGCCTCTGTTTTGGGCTTTGTTTGGTTCTGAGAACCAAGTCATTTTTTTAAAAAATTAAACCAAAGAAGTCTCAGAGGTCTGCAGGGAGAGTCAGATCAAATGTATTACCCCACTTACCGAAGGGAGTTGTCTACACTTTACCTTTCTGACCTCTTATCCAGGAAAGCCTCGTAACACTCTGAGAGATAAATCACTGCAGGCCTGCGTTGTGTTAGGATGAGAAGCACGCAGCCCGCTGTATGGAAGACTTTGCTGTTTATCTTTGATTTTAAGATGGAGCTGACTTGCGTTTGTGGCTGAAACACTCAGATGGTTAAACAGAACTCTTATTCCTGAAAATCTTGGATTATCACACGTTTTGTACAGTTTCCAAACACCTTCCAAAAACGAGTTTGAGCTTCTGGTGTCATGTGTTTGAGAGAGATATTTTAAAAGATGAACTTCTCTGAAATCCTCCAGTTTTTTGCTTGCGTGACCTATTCTCATGCCATGCTTAAAGCTGCAGCTTGTGTCCCTGTGTTTTCCCGCTGCGTTGCTGCTGTTCTGTTCGTTATCAGGCTCTTAGGCATTAGGCTCTGGGAGGTTTTGAAGCGAGGTAAGAAACTCAGGCGCAGACACACTTCACCATCCGCACTTTTGTGCAATCACGTGCCGGGAAGCCGAGATTCCCTCCACTGTTTACACGGCTTAAGTACGCCCCTTTGAAGACGGACACTTCCAGGCCTGTTTGGCTGCGTGCTGTTTTCACAAGGCACTAACTAACACGTACCATACACCGTCAAGGATGGGAGATCAACCTTTGCATGTTAAGCCACTCTCATGCCCGCTCGTCTCATTGATAAAAATTAGATTCTGCCTCTGTTGCCATATATGGTATGGTTTCCCTGCCTGCTCTCTTGGCTGAGGCCCCTCACATTCCTTATAAGCTGCAGCTGTCTTTGGAGTCCTGTGATCGACCCCCCCACCCCCCTCTCCACCCCCCACCCCACTCATTTAGTGATATGGAGGAGAGGTATGGATGTAGATACGAGCAGGTGGACTGGAAACATTTGAGCGATACTTTACATTTCATGTGATGTCTATTTAGGTGGCTGGCAGGGTCGCGCTGACCTCTGCCCCTGCTGCGCTTACAAGTGTGGGAGCCCAGCATGAGCCCTGCGAACGCTAGTCACAGAGGGAAACGCTGGACATTGTCACGGTGTGATCCATGTCAGGATCAACACTGTTATGGTTTGAACATGGCAGGTGTCTACGCAGGCCTCGATTCGGAGGCATCATTTCTGTGCAGTAGGTCTCTGCGTGCACCTCTGCAGCGTCTGGACTCTATTCATCAAGAGAGTTAGTATGTCATACATACAGTCGGAGCTAGTCTAAACAGTTCAGGGTTTGCGTTGGCTGGTGGGGGAAGTGTAGGACATTTTGGAGAAGCAAAGGAGAGAGGCTCAGGAGATAAGTGAAGCAGACGTGATTTAGTGCTGTAAGCACTGCTCATCCAATCATGTGACAGCACAAGTTCTGGTGCTGGAAGTTTGTTTCCTATATTACTCAGAAAGAACAGTCTTTAACACACTGAAAACATTTTCAAACAACAGCCTCTCTTTGCTGTTGACTTGTTTTTCTTCTAATGGTTACTGGACCCAGGTTGGTGTAGGGGAGTTAGCTTGATGCTGAATTATGTTTTTAATAAAAGTTAGTAAAAACACTTTTTGTCCTGATACTGATTGTTCTGCCAATTCGGAGTAATCATCACCCCATAACTAGCATATAGTGCTGAATAATAACTAATGTCCTCTGCGTTTCTGTGGTGCTAAAAAGTGAGACAGCAGTGTAACGTGACTGACGTTTGCTAAAACGTGATTCTTTCAAATCTGCATTGTGGGACTTTTGTCTCCCTCTTTACTCTTACAGGAAAGAAACACACAGGAAGAGAAATACACAAACACTGTAGATGCGTGCTTGTGTATGTCGTGTCTTCGCCGTGCAGAAGCTGCTCTGTAGCTGGGGCGGCTCCCCCTTCAGCTCTGGTTGCTGTAAACACATCAGTTTCAGTGCTCCATACCTCGAATGTCTCATTAGACACCAAATTTAAATAACTCTTTATATCGTGAATTACAGATACGATTTATCTATTGGCTGAGCATCGCGTGAATTCATGTGAACAGACGTTAATTCATTTCTAAAAGTCCTGCAATCTGGCTTTAATGACTCCAATGAAGAAATTGTATTTAATCTGATATCCAACACTGTTCTGATGGATTGGGTGTCTGAATCCATATTTAATATTCAACATGTTTTTGGTCTTAGTCCACCAAAATAAAAGCAAAACTAGCAAAACCTTCCCACAATGCTCAGCATGTAGCAACACGTGTGAAATAACTTGAGGCAGAAGTGGTGTCACACAGTCCGTCCAATGGATTTACAGTTTTCTTTCTGAAGTAAATGTGGAGAAATTTAAAAAAAAAAAAAATCTAATTCCTCCTGAACAATTCCCCAAAATGAGTTTCTAGATACAGCTTAAGGTGAGTAATGGGTGGTAAGGTTTCAGAGTCGTGTTCTGTATCACCCCACCACTTGTTCTACTGGATGATAGCTTTGTGCGAGTGTTTGAGAAGACTGTGAGTCACTCTAATCATCTGCTGATGGGTCTGATGCTCGTAGCAGGGCTGAGGGTCAGTGTCACCAGACTTAAATCTGGTTCTAACAACCAAAATACAGTCATCAGATTGAAGTGCACAGGCTTCTCTCTTCAAACACCAATGTGGCGTCTAGTTTCACCAGCCACACGGGGAAGAATCGGTGTGTTATTACATTGAGAGTGTTTTCATTTGAGCAGAATGCGGTGTCAAGACGTTACATTTAAGGCGCTTCACTCATTTTGTCTGGTAGGTCGCAGCTTTTTATTGTCAGCCTTTAGTTTGTAAAATCAAAACTGAAAGCAAAAACGTTCAAGGCTGTTCTCAAAGGCATTCTGGGAAATGTAATGTCTGTCACACGGGTGAATGAGGTAGGTCGAGGGACGGTAGAAGTTAAAAAATAGTATTTAACAAGGACGACACAGTTGTCCTCATCGGGCACCCTCAAGCAGCTCTTTGTTGGATTTTAGTCTGTGGCTGCTTCTTAATATTAGCCGGCCTACAGTACAGATGTTTTTATGCTTTTTGGGTTATTTTTGGAAGGGGATGGCAAATCCCACAACTCATGTTTGCTTAGAGGATCTAGCTTAGGATAGATTTCTCAGTATCAGCCTCCTCTGGTTTTCCCCCCCTCTTCCCTCCCATACTCCGTCCCTTCTCTCTCTCTCTGTCTCTCTCCCCTGCTGCTCTCTGGCTGTCAGTGGCTCTGTTGTTGTAATCCCGCTGAAGTTTATTTGTTGCTCTGCTCATTAGCTCACATCACATTGTCTTTGCCACTGAAAACATCCAGACTGAGGCCGCCGTCCTGTCCAGCAGCTGGTATATTGGTTTTCCGCGCACTGTGGCTCTTTGGACGTCCCTCTAACAATTTGACAGCAGCTTTATTCAACATATTCCTGAATACAAATGCACAAATTTAAATTGGTCTGCTTAGAGACATGAAAGTGTTTTCTTAAATTATTATCACTGTAGTTCAACAACAAAGTATTTATTTCTTTATTTTCTTCTGAGTAACAGTAGTCGTGGCAGAGCCGTGGCACGAAGAAGGTGACAAGAGAGAATGGAAAGTTAATTTACTAGATATGTGCTCTTATCACAGGGCTCCTTCTAAACAGACTGTACACAGAGAGACGCAGAGTGTCAGTGGGAGGCCAGCATGTTGGCGATGTTAGAGCAACGTTATGTCAGCCCCCCCCCCCCCTTCCACCCCCTTATTTTACAGCAAGCAACTGGACAGGTCAGCCGCCATTGGCTGCACCTCCTCCACTTGGGCTGCCTTGCCTTTTTTAGCAGTCCCAAATGGAGCTGCAAATTCCATGTTGCTGGCAGGGTGACAGACTGGGAGATGGGAGCCAGCAAATGGGAGATTAGACGAGGACCAGGCACCAGTAAGCTGCACAATGGGTTCTCCAACCAGCGCCGGACCAGCCTGCCAGTTGTCACCTTCAATTTGGAATGATTAATCCCTCGTGAATAGGGAATCATTTGTGTCCTTCTCTTTTTAATTACTCTCATTTCCTTATCCTTTTAAATTGGGGTCTTTCGTCTGATGTGTGTGAATGAGGACAGTGGAGCCCTTCATTCTTTACCGTGCATACAGAGAACCCATAAGAACATGCGTAATTATTGAAATCAGCCCACTGAAAGAACTTTACCTGAGCCACAAAAATGTTTTTTTCCCTGCAGCAGCACCATCTAAATTCTGTCTCTTCATTCATTTTATATCAGGACTTCTCACATGTGCACACATATTGGACAGGTAGAATGCAAAACACCGTAGACGTCTCTGCTGCTGCGGTAAAATGATGTCTTTCCTGTAAAATGGATCACCGAGACTGAGAGCACCCCTCCACAACATGCTGAGTCCAGAGGATTCATTGCTTATTCCAGACGACTCAGCCCTCCATTCGCACCACTATAAATTGTGACTCCATTTGTTACGTTCTGGTACCTCATTACACTAAGTGAGCCTATTTCCCCAGGTCAGACCCTGGTAGTGCAGGAGAGCAGTCACAAGATTGACTTGAAAACAAGTGATAAAACCAAACTTTAAGTCATTTAAACCAACTTTTGTGTTAGTGATATCCACTCAGCGTTATCTGTGTCTTTGCGGTCATAACTCAGGGTTAGGGATAAGTGTATGACACATACTATGCAGACTTCCTGTATGATCCCGTACAAGCAGAGGGGCCATTTTTAGTGATGGACATGGTTTGATGGAGCAGGTGACAGACGGGAGGAAATGACTGAATCTTTGGCTGCATCGCAGACGATTCTCTGCTCTCACTTCTGGTCTGAAGGAATGCATTACATCTCTGTGGCCTATGTTTACTATGCACTGCCTTGACTCTGAACTAAAAGCCAGTGCTGTTTATAGACTGGCCCGATGAACAGGAGACACATGGAGATGGTCAAACAAAGCAGTAGGTCAGTGAAAGCTTGCTATGTAGGTCACAGAGATACGGGCAGTTAGACCGGAGCCTTAGATTAACACATAGGTTGAATTATGAAGCAAGAGCAGCCGTTTATTTCTCCACTGGGCAGCGCGATATGGAAAAGGTGGAGCACAGCGACCTTGTCCCTGGTACAGAACCATTTTTTCAAACAACAGTACAAGGTGAAGCATCTGGGTCCGCATTCAGTCGCTCTTGTACAGCCCCGACGGTGAGAGCTGCCCCCAGTCAGATGGCGTCTGCCTTCACACGTGCCCTCCTGCTGCCTCAGCTGGCCTGCAAAGGGTTAATTCCCCCTCAGAGGTGCTCAGGTTTCCCGCCAGCTGTCTGTACCCTGAGCTGTTTGTACTCTCTGTCACTCCCCTATCCCGTCCCCTGTCCCAAACCTCACACAGGTCTGACACATACGTACAAACACACAGGCACACACTCTCTTGCTTAACAGTGCTACTTACTTTCACACAGCTGTTAGCTTGCCAGACTGGATTTCAACTCCAGTGTCAAGTAGAACTGTGGATTTTTGTTCTGCTTTGTATCTACTGTCCTCTTCTCCTGTTACCATCTGAAAGATTTATATTTTTACATGTTATCTGTTACTTTGAACAACAGTGTGGAGTGAGTTACACCCATCTGTCTTGTTTAGATTTTGGGAGAATTAACCAAACAACTATGACCTAAACCTAAGCTTGGGAATTCTCCTGGGTGAATGAAGACGTGGCGACAGCTGTGTCACGGTCTGACTGTCAGCAATCACTCTGTGGTGAATGACTGGCCTGCTAGTTGGACAGCAGATGAACGATAGGTCGTCGTCGTCATGTGAATTTATTCAGTTTTCCTTTTTGGTCGAAGCTGCAGAACAACTGTGATCAGTCCTGTGTGGCCCTCCCCCTTTCACTTTCCGGCTGCTGTTTAACTAAAGAGGCAAAGGACCTTGGACTGTCAGAGCCCCTCAGCAGGCCCTGGATCAGAGCTGCGCACCAACTAACTAACTTCTCAGCACTGCGTGGTTTTGGTTTTGTATACTCTTGTGGATTCGGAGCAGCTTGTATAAGACACCACCTGCTTGGCCATCTGTACGTCATGAGGCCCAAAAGTCTCTGAGCATTCTTCAACACTTTTGATTATTTGTTAATCCTCTGAGTTTTAGTAACTCATCAAAATAAAGAAACACTTTGGTTTAGTCATTGCAGGAGCCATGCTAGCAGAGATCTTCAATATTTAGACAGGAGCAGACTGTACACTGAATGACGACACTGGGTTAATCCTCCCTTTACATGTTTGCATGGTAGTGTGTGGTTGGGAGGCCTTATCAGTGGAGTCCATGCTGGATCCTCCACCTCTCACCCATGTAATCAGTCACATATAAAAACCAATAGTGCTCTCCTAAGAGAGGTTGGCATAGCCGGCCTCTGTGCTGCCTTTATGTTATTAATGTTAATGTGACTTTTCAGGCTTACAAGCCACGCGCCTCATTCACTGGCTTGCTCATTGTAAGCGTGTGTGTTGTGGCCGTGTTTGCAGATACTATCTGTTCTGCTGCTGCTGCACTGTGTGGCGTGCTTTGCATCTATGACACAATAGCTTCACCCCAGTTCTGAGACTGGATCTGCCAAAGGGCAAGGTCTGCAAAGGTATGTCCTTCAGTGGACCTAAGGTCTAGGCTGAGCCCACACCTTCTCCTCAAACAATGTGGTCTAGCCTCGGTGTAAAAAAACCCAACAATAACAAACAAACAAAAGAAAAAAACAGAACGCTTTGCACCATCAAATATTTGTGTTTGTCACCAGGAAGTTCCCCTTAAATGGCCCGACAAATGTAAATATCACTGGCAGTCTGGATTCCCTAATTCCACGGTACCATAGTTTTGAATGCAAGCAGTAATATTTGACTTTAATACATGGCGCAGACTACATTTAAGAAACAGCGCCCCAGGCTAATAATAAATACAGTATAACTTTTAACTTCTCTGTATCACCCAGTAATTATAGGGGTTCTGCAGTGATTAAATGCTGCACGTTTGTGAAGTTGGGACTCTCAGAGGAGATTTAAGAAGAGAAAGAAATCCTCAAAATCCAAACCAGCAGAAAGGTCGTATAATTCACCATCTTACTTTTAGTCCCTAGTTTGGGAAATAAAATGAGTGAAAAACTGTATCATGCAGTTCCTATCAGGTAACTCTTTGTTCCACCCTCCGTGCCCACTCCCGCTTCACTCCCAGGCCCAGGCCCAGGTAACCCTGATGACATCATCATGGTTATTTTCTTAGAGGATGTGATACAACTGTTGTCACTCGTACTGTCCATAATTGGTGGAGTCCTCGTCACAGGAGGGACAAACAGTGGAGTGTACGCCTGGCTTCATTATTTACATCATGCAATGGCTTTGTCACTCGTACATAGAGCAGACAGGAAAGGAGGCGTGGAGGTCAGAATACAACAAGGGCCTCTGGCCAGACAGGAGTCAGGTACTGAAGTTTGCACGATACGTTATGGGAGCGAGGACTGCTGAAGATGTACTGTTAAGTCCTCCAAATTTGGGAAAAAGTAAGCTGCAGTTCTTGGCCGCATTTAGAGGAGCCATTGAAATGGGACAGTCTGTTATGATGTCCCCTGTACTCAAAATATGTGGAGAATCAGAATCATGTCTCAGCAACGTCTCTGTGTGTCGACGCCTGCTCTTTGAACTTCTTTTGAACCGTACCACCTTAACTGAGCTCTTCCGGACTCAGACGTTAAACAGTTCGAATCACAGCATTTGATTTGGCTGGCTTGCTCCCACAAAAATAACAAAACAAAGCAAACATTTCGAAGTCTAACGTGAGGTCAGAGACTGCAGATTACAGCTGATCTTCATCTGACTAATCACTAGAAATCTCCAGAATAATCTCTCACGATATTAACTCGATATCAATTCGTAAGTCAAAAGAAAATATTTACATTGGCTCTATAAATGAGCAAATTAAAAGAAAGTAATTCGCAATCAACGCATAAAATGTCTCGAACGTTGTGTCTATATTTAATCAAACCTTCAAAGAACACTGAACCCACAGGAGAACTCTGACATGCCTTCTAATGTGTAGGCTTATTCCCATTCTGCCATTACAGATCATTAGTATCAAGTGCTAAGTGTTTGTATAAGTGCGTAGAAACAGGCATGGTGGGTTTTAAATGTGCTTTATAGTCCCAGCCTCACGCCTACCTTGCTCTTATCATGCAGCCCACTCACCAACACATCCTGCTCTGCTGTTCAATGGATGTTCACATTAGCGCGATGCTACGTCCTACCCTTCTTTTTGATCTCAAGTTTATGTGAGCATGTCGTCAGCCTGATTTTGTCGCCTTTCACGGACGTGTCATGTTAGCTATGGTCATTTAGTTGTCATAGCAAAATATGTGTGCGACGGAAGGATGATGAAATGATGTTCTTGTTACCCCTCCATAGGGTTGCATTGAACTGCAGTTGAAAGCAGATATAGAAGTATAGATATAGAAAGAAAGCAGATATAGATAATGCAGCGTGTCACCGTACACAGCCATGCGCCTGCACAGTGGGTAGGATTAATACATCTTCGTCTTTCTCAGACATTATGTATTGCAGAGTAGCATTTTAATAAGATTTTCTGTTTCGCTATTAGTGTGCAATCTGAGATGCATTCACTGCAGACAGCTGGACCAATGCAACCTATTTGTCATTCCAAGCTTAACACTGGCATCACTCGGTGAAACACCCCCAGCACTGACTATTATTTTACATATGGATGCAATTAGAGGGGTCTCAGCCTGTTTTCCTACCCTGAACGTGTCATTTGCCATGAGTCTGTTAAAACCCACTCTGGTTTGTGTCACCGTCCATTGATCCCTGTAAATACAGCAAGAATTAAAGCCTCCTCCTCCCGCCTCCCCTGCTTTCAGCTGCTCAAAGAGGAAAAGCCCCATTAATGGTGTTGTTTTAGGTGTCCTCATATGAAAGTCTTCTGATGTTGCCTTTGCAGCCACTGGAACAAATGGGTTATATCAAAGTAGGCCAACATGTGCACATGTTTGAAGTGCTAGCAACTTCCAAGTCGTCCACAGTAGCGTTTTAAAGGAGCACTCCGCAAATTTACAGATCAGTGTAATCATCAAAATAATCCTGATGATGTCATAAGGGTCAAGATTACCTTGATGATGTCATCAGGGTCAAGATAATTAAGTTACAGACTAAACAGAAACAGGTATTTACTTCTGGGAAAGGTGCAATGAGAGTATTGAGCTACGTTCTGGGAGTTGTAGTGCCTTTTGAGCTTAATCCACAATAAAGCTGAAAAGTCTTAATACCACAGCTTCTGCCCTCAGGTTTATGGAAGTTTAATATTTGCTGAGGTCCTTCTCAACTTAGCCTTCTTGGTCTCCTACTCACCGCATGTGCTTTCTCCCACAGGATACACTGAAGCCGACGTTCACGGTAGCCAGCCTACCAGGCACAACCAGCAGCGCCCAGTCCACCGTACCCACCACCTCCACCACCATGCAGGTGAGCAGCGGACCTTCATTTCCCATCACCAACTACCTGGCGCCCGTCTCGGCCGGCAGCAACGTCAGTGCCAACGGTACCGTCCTCAAGACTGCCGGCGCCTCCACGGGGGTCATGCAGCTGCCCAGTGGCTTCACTTTCATGCCCGGTATGTAAAAGAGAAAAACCGGGGGGGGGGGGTCTTTACCTCCACACACACACGTACGCCCTGTTACAATCCTTAATTCTTTTCTTTATGGTTTGCTTGTCTTACCCTCATCCTTTATAGAAAATGACACTTCTGCAGGCCTTCATGTTTGTCACAGTGTCGTCTAGCTTATTAGTTGATTAGAATTTGAATGGCAACGCGCCGTGACCTCAGCCATCATCGCGGGGTGGTCGTGCCTCTCTCTCTTCGAGCTGTTTACATCACACAACAGCCCTTCATAGCCAGTCAGCAACACTCAGCGCCCTCGGGTTTTACAAAGCCCCCAGTATACAGGGAAACCACGTCTATTGGCGACTGGCCCTGCCTTTGATTGTCACTAGGGGACAGGAATAATTAGGTGAGAGGGACACAATAGACCTGGCAACGAGGGCTGACGAACACGGCCCATAATTAGTCATGAATATTCAATGAAGGATCGGTGGCTTGCGCTTAAATTATAATTGAGGCGCACTTTGTGGAGCTGGAGCTTTGTGACGGAGTGGTCCTGAACTAGACATGACCCTTCATTAAGGGGGACTTCACAGACGCGCTCTGAAACACAAGGGATGTCTACAGCATCAACCCAGTGAGGACTTTGGGGCAGCAGGCTCTGATTTGGGCATCCCTAAAGTGTTGCTAAATTGGCTTCCCCTTAGTAATTATTCATTACAGTTCCTTTTCATGGCGGATGTGCTGGGCTACATCTGCAGGTCTCCAAGTAGGGCCTGGGGACACAAAGAGGTCACGACTCCCCCCAAAGACATGGAGAATATTTAAATTTCCTAATAATTTAATTTGATATGATCTCATCTGTACAAGAAGCTCAGTGCTCGGGAACGTTCATTAGGACTGCCCCTGACGTGAGCAATTCGAAACGGCCGGTTGGCACTTAAATGCTGACTGGCGCGGTCTCTTCTCCGGTGTTTGCTGTTATCATGCAGACAACAGCCTGTGTTGCACCTGTGAAGCCGAGCAGGCCCCGGGCTCAGCACCGTTGGATTTTCGAGGTCCTGGCAGTCACGTCAGCAGCTAGTTGTTGCAGCGTGTTTGTTGTCTGCGCCCTGCCACAGCTGAACGGACAGACACATGATGCCCACTAATGGGTCCTGTAGTGTGTTATTTTGAATGACAGCGGAAGGTCAGCTAGGCAGTGTGTCTTTGACCCCACCCCCTTTTTTCTTTCTCTTCCTCCCTTCCGGCGTTCTCTCTCTCCCTCCCTCTCTTCTGCTCGCTCACTCCCTCTCTTTTCTTCACCACCTGTCTGGCACATAGCAGCAGTGCCAGGTGGAACAACACACCCTCCCACACTAAAACCTCCTCAGCTGACAGCTTGACAGGGCCTGCCCACCCTCCTGCAGCAACTGTCTATGGAGCATATGACCAAATGTGAGGGTGTAACTCCAGAGTCGTGTTCTGAACCGAGACAAATCTTCCTTTTTTTAAAGAAAATTTAAAACAACACGCAGCTTTTAGAAATAAAGTATGCTCCACAAAATGACACGTATCTTAACATTTAAGAAATATTTGAATATTACATGTCACATAACAGATCTGCTGACCACCTTATTACGTCTCTTAAAATGACTTGAACACGTGTGTTTGAGTAGACTAAAATGTCAACCTGCGAGCCAGCCACTTAATCACCACTTGATACAGTCATACAGTATGTGTCACTTGACTCAGCAGGCGTATGTGTATGAAAACCTGAACGTTTGCAATGTTTTCCCTGGTCTTTGATGAAGTAGTAAAGTTTAATTTACAATGCATCACCGCCTTAAAGGTACCCTGTGGAGTGTCTGATTGTCAGTACCACTATAAAGCTTGTTTTCACAAGTGGGTGCCCCTTTTTGTCTGTACTGTGCTCATGTACGATGGCTGGCGGGCTACACCAGGTTATTCACTTCAGCATATTTACCCTCACCATTACAACGTGTTTTGATGAGAAACTACAACTAATTTTACAAGAAAACCCCACAGAGAACTTAAAATATCCAATATTTGAAAATGAAAGTCATCCATATTGCTGCCTGCCTTGTTACAGACCAGTTGTGTTATCTAGCCAATGTGTCAGAACTTGCTAGATGGATGAATTATATATTTTAATTAAAGAGTTAAACATAAAGAATATATTACTGAACCTTGCATCACGGATCTCATCTGCAGCTGCAGAGAACTCTGGCTGAAATTAAGTAATTAGCTTCTTTTCAAACTGTTCTATCCTATTGCATTTAGACTCACCCCCCCCCCCACGTGTGTGTGTGTGCGCGCGCGCGCGTGTGTGTGTATGTGCCCCTCCAGCAGGCACTCCTCTCCCCCCCGGCACCCCCACCATTCCTCTGAGCCAGCTGCAGCAGCACTCCCTGGCCCTCCAGGGGCAGCATGGTCAGGCCCTGGCCACCGCCCCACAGCCACAGCAGGGACAGCAGGCTGTCTTCCGCTTCCCTGCTGCTGTCTCCCTCACAGGTGACCTGCTCTGCATGCTGCCACGACTGTGCCTGCTTATACTAATCCCAGTCATACCATCGTGAAGCTGCTGCGGCTAGTGCTGCTAATGCTACGTCTTTAGCTATGACTAATGATCGTGCACCTGATGCTGGGATTACTAATGCTACTTGCAGTGACATTGCAGTGACTTCTTCTCCCTCTGCTAATATAACTGCCAGTGCTACCATATGCCACCCACTTCTGCACACCCCCCCCCCAATACTCCTCCTGCAACTAACACTCTTCCTTCTGTTTGCTGTTTGATGACTTACTGTAGTGGCTGCTCTCTGTGTCTGCAGGTGCGGGGGTTTCCCAGCAGCTCCAGGCTATCCAGGTCCACCCCAGCACCCAGTCCTCCAACAGCGACAGCAGCCCAGAGATTTCCCACACCTCCACCAACTCCACCGGTAGGTCAAATCACCTCTGTTGTCCTGTCTCAGTCTGGTCTAAGTAAATATCCTGACCAGCTCCTCTGGTGAGAATTTGCATGTTTTCTCATTTGTTTTAAAAATACCATGTAGTGGTGCTGCAGGTGGTGGAGCGTACCGTAAAATGTAACGTGCAGTATCTAAAATTCATGCAATTCATCCACTGGAATGAGTTGAGTGTGAGGACAGTGTTCCTCTGCTGCCACTTGCTGCATAAGTGGGAGTTAGCGTTTGTATTAAGATGGACACTAAGCGCCATCTGCTGGCCAACATATGTGAACACCTCTTGCCCTCAGAATGACACTTGTTTCTCTCCCTCCTCCTCCTCCCTCCTTCCCTTGCTCCCCCTCCAGCAACGGTGAGTCTCCCAGCAACCATCGTCACCTCGTCAGTGCCAACATCCGTGGCGGGTCACATGATGTACCCCAGCCCCCACACAGTGATGTACGCCTCCACGCCGACCCTGGCTGACGGGGGGCTGGCTGTGCTCAACGCCTTCTCCCAGGGCACGTCGGCCATGCAGGTGTCCCATGCACAGGGCCAAGACACAGGTGAGACACGTACTGTTTACTTGGTGACGAACGTGGATTAATTTGTCATTTGTGAATAACATGATGCTAAAGAGCCTGCCGTTGGACCACCATGTTCTTTTTTGTACCCCCCAGGTGCTGTCCCTCAGGTGTTCCTCACAGCACCTCCGGGCACGGTGCAGATCCCTGTCTCAGCGGTGCAGCTACACCCAGTACGGCAAGATCTGCATTTTACAAGTGAAACTCTCATATTCCCTATGCAACCAGCATGCCACGTGACCACACTAATGCATCCTAACAGAGCACTGGCACACAGAGGCCACACAGTTGACACCTGTCGCTTCTTGGTTTGAATGAATGATCAGCTGGCAGTTTGTTTTTACCTATGACTGGCAGAAAAATCCACTTGCAATAGACTTAACAAAACACCACTGTAGCAGTGCATGGGTGTCCAGAGTATTTATTAAATCTGTTGTATAATGTCAGACTTTATGAACACAAATTTATTTATTGGTTTAGAATAAATAGGTTTCTTGAATCGATCCTGAAAGTGTAAATGGTTTCCCACAGAATATGACAGAATATGATTTTATAGACATTATAGAAAACATCATCTTCTGAAGCAATTCTGTGATAGTGTATTGTAGCAGGAGTTCCATCTGTGCTGGGTGCTGTGTGATGTCATGACTTGTGACTGGCTGTCTGATTGGCCCTATACTCTCTACTGACGTAGTCGTGTTGTGTTCCAGATGGTGATTGGCCAGCAGTCGAGCGGCAGCAGCAGTAACCTGACGGAGCTCCAGGTGGTCAACCTGGACGCAGCACAGAACTCGAAGAATGACTGACAGACGGCTGGAGCTGTTTAACATGGCAGACCCAGGGACACAGACGGACAGACAGATGGACTGACTGACATCTCTATTTATTGATGCCTTCCGACAGAGTTTCACATTACACTTCTGAATGTGACCTTAAAGTACGTATATACACACAATCAAGGGCATATGTGTGGCTGACCCTTATACAGCATACAGTATGTTTTGGTATATAAATATATATATATATATATATATTCGCAAATGCATAGGAATTAAATCACCACATCATCGGAAGCTATTTTCAATGCTGTTAGATGGTGTTATTTTTCTTTTGTGTGTGTGTGCGCGTGTGGTTTTTTTTTAAATGTGTAATTACATGTACACACACACACTGCAAGGTGCCACAGCTTCACACCAGCCAAAGAGACATTTGTTTGTCTGAATGTTCCAGTGTGAGCAACATGTGCACAAGCGTGTGTGTCTGCGTGTGCACGCATATCTGGGGTTTGTAAATGGGCAGGGAAAATGCTTATTGACTTAAAAAAAGAGGAGACATTTGGAAATGTACATAGTTTTTTATTTTAATTGATAACTTGTATTTTTAGCCTGTTTTAGTTTGTGCAACGGCATGTAGTTGTTTTTTTTACGTAGTGGTTTTGTATGTACATTAAAATGATTTGCATAAAGAAAATGAATTATTTACATGTATGTGTAAATTAATTTAACATACCATCATATGTTGTTATACTGTCATGCTGTTGGGAGTTTTCACTACAACATGGGAGAAAGAACGCTGGATGTTTTTCTACTTTTTTCTTTTTTTTAAAATTGTGACATTTGGAGGACTGTCCTTCAAACAGGATCAAGTAGCTGGGTCACAAAATGTAAAGCATAAGATATTTATGATTTACTGATGACATATTCTTCACTTTAGCTGGGAAGACTTAAGTGCAGCAGCCGATGGCACAATCGTTTAGTCTGACGTCAGCTGTGAATGTGAGGTTTCCTGATGAAGCCCTGATCTGGCACTTTCATGGGTGGAGAAATGATTGAAACTGAGACAATCTGAAGGACATTGTTTTCATTCATTTCAGCTCAGTGCTGTCTGTATTTTCATGTTGTCGTGCGAGTTCAATTCCAACATTTTAAAAACTTGACTGTCACACACAGTTAATACCCTTAAAGTTAAGTTTACTTATTGTTAAATGCTAGTTGACTTGATTCTTCTGTGAGTGACAAAGGTTACAGTGCCAATCAGGTTTTCCATGACATCAGAGAAGTAAATGATGTCCAGTTAGTTTAAAAAGTATTCAACCCGTCGCTGATCTGCCTTCACTAGACTGCAGAAGTTTATGTGATGCTACTACTGACTCGAGTCAGGGCATTGGATACAAAGCTCCTGTTTTAATTCCACTTCAGCACAGCAATCATAGCTTTAGTGTTTCCTTGTATGGAAGCACTCTGTTATTCAGCGCAGCCGCGGTGCTGTACTATTACAACAGTTAGTATTCAAGTATGAATATTTTTGTAAGGACAAGGATCTCTTAATTTGGAAAAGTGACTTCAGGTGCTTTGAAATATTGATATACTCCTTTAACTAGAACTGTAAGACCCTAGCTGACTGCAATCTCAGTATGTACCTCAGCAATCATTGAGAATGAGTTATTAGACTGAGAGCCTTCTTTCTGCACCATAGTGCCTCTTTTCCATGGCTGATTTCTGAATCATTGCAAATCAAGGGAATTGTAGGATTTACTTGTTTCCAGACCACTTCACATGACTCTGGACCTTGTCATTACAGCCCTCGACTGTGCCCAGAGAGTGAGATTTTTGACTGGTTTCTACAGAATTAGCTGGATGACTGAGCGTGGCTGGCTTGAAGCCAAAGAGAATCTGACAGAGGATAAAGTACCCATGCTGACTGCTGTTCAGTTATTCACTGGTGAGAGAGGTCATTTTCACGCTCCATGTTCTCCGGTCTGTTCCTGTAAATGATGTCATGTCATCCTGCAGGGCTGTTTGCTTGGAAAATTATAGGTTTGGGACATTCGTTTCCCTCATATTACCTGGTGGTTTTCCAGAGATATTGTTTTAAAAAAGGGGGATTATTGAAAAGAATTTGCGGTTTTCACCATGTCGTTGAAAGAAATGGTTATTTTGTGTATTTTTCTTTTGTTGTACAGACATTTTGTAATAAAAACAAGATGAAACACAATGGACTGTTCAAAAAAATGACCACATCTCCTGCTTGGAAATATGTTTTCTTTTGTTTTGTTTTTTTTAATAGGGACGGAGAATGTTAAACAAAACCATATTGTCCTGAATGAAACACAACAGTGTTGAAATGAAGACAGCTGATGAGGAATAAATGAGCCAATGCCTCTGAGAGACTGCGGTGATAACTTACATTTACTCTGTGAGGCATTGAGAGGTGGGGAGGAGTGAGCATGCACCTTGCCTTAATGTTTCAATTATGCATTGCACAATTGCAAAATCAAACTGGCCGTGGGATAGAGGAAGCGTAATGAGACTCATCCCACTTCGCGGCAGAGGAAAGCAGCGATGAACACAAAACAAATGCAGCAAACACAGTACAGTGATTGGTCTAAGCTGACACAAGAAAAGAAATCAGTTGGCATCCGAGTGTTGACTATACTGAGAGTCCTGTACATCTTCACGAACCAAACAAAGTCTATGTAACACAGGAGAGAGGCATAATAAGATCACAACAAACTGCAGCGAAGCCAAAACCCCTTACACATCGATTCTAGGAATCCTCAGAGATCCACAGTGTGAAGTAAGGCATCATATCTCCCTGTCAGTGTCTTCAGAGAACAAAGTGCTGACAGCTAAGGTTCATCACAGACGGCCGGACTGCCTTTTTTTTTTTTTTTTCTTTCTTTCCACGATGAAAAATAATGTATAAGCATGCATTTACGCCAGGTAGTATATATCTATTGCTATTGTACACATACAATATACAAATGTACAGAACAAGTTGGAAAGATAGTTGATTAAAAAATGTGCATGATTGATAATTTAAAAAAAGCTTCCCCATTAAAATAGAAATGTTACTCCTGGTACATCCTAGTTTTTTTTTGGTTTATGAAACAAAACATTTTTGGAAAAAACAAAACAAAACGCTTTCTGTCGTGTATATTTACATTATGAACAAGGATGAAGAAAGACAATGTGCAAAATCTGACTCCATGCAAGCAGTTGCATAATGTGGTTTAGGTGCTTGAGTGATGGGTTCGAAAACAAGGCTCATGATCAGGGACTCATGGCTTCAATGAATGACTCTGTCCATTCTCCACCGCAATAACTAATCAATACACGCACACATAAACTAACTCGTCACCAGACCAATCATGCAAACATTCACGCGAGAAGTTACATTAAGTAGCATTATGTAGCTTGACTTAGCTAAATTCAAATCTTAGGTAATGAATCACTGATCCTCCAGAGATAACCATCAAGTATACAACCAAACACAAAGCACACTCGTCCAACAAAGCACCCAGAGTTCACTCCTCCATTATTCAAGGTCAGGATGTGAAGGTAATACTGATAGTAGACACGACGCCTCAGAGGAAGCAACGATAACCTGCGGAGGAACTGTGACTTCACAGGATACTGTTAGCCAGCGGTTTCCAAAGTGGGGGTCAAATTGCAGGGGCCGTGTAGTTTTGCTACACAAAAATGTTTCTTTTTCAGACTTGATCAAAGAATAATCTGAGATGTAACCAGGTGGATGAAGCTTTGTTTAAGGGATAAAAAGCTTAATGGAGGCTGGGAAAGGACTCCTGGAAACAGTACGTCTGAAGCTAAGGATTTTAAAGAACTTGTTCAACAAAATCTAGAGGTTTGCTCCTCCGCATCCCTGTCATCAAATTACTGAAAATTAAATAAGGTGTGAAACCAACAACACAGCATCCCTCGGATAAAATAAACACTGGTGTGTGAGAAACGCAACACTGGGTCTGGAGAACAACATTTCACAACTAATGTGGAAACAAGAAAATCTCTTCCCACACCTTGATGTTTCCTAAAAACCAACCAAAGCACGAATGAACTTGGCTGATGTTAAGAGTGCAATGCAATGAGTTCAGTGTGCAAATTCACAAAATTTGCAAATTCATCATTTCATTTGACTATAAGAGATGAATGGTGACATCTTTGGGTGATTACAGATGAGCTTTGAAAGCACTTAAAGACAAACTGAAGAAAACAAAGTGTAAATAGCTTCGTCAGTCCTTACTGTGGCTGTTTTAAATTCACTTTATCTTAATATGACATTAGTTTAAAAGGCAACCTGAAAGCAAATAAATAAGAGGACTCAGCATATAAAATGTGAGCGCAGTATCATAAATACTGCGGTTCAGTATGTCTGTAACTACAGGTACAGGAAGGGGTTGAAGGTAGTGGGCATTTTTCTCTACAGCCTCTTGTCTTCAAACAGACAACACGCGAAGAATTGAGATAAAAAATGTTTCAAAAGGAAACAATCGTCTGTAACTGAAAGGTGTGAGTCCACACTAAGGCAATGACGTTCACGAATGGGTGATAATGGGACAGGAAATAAATACACAAACATCTTTTAGAATAATTACAGGGCTATTATCTCTTGGCTGTCGAGGAAGAGGGTGGGTGGAGGGAGTGAGAGAAAATGCAGAGGCTGGAAAGAGTCCAGTGACCGTCACTGTGCACCTCCACCTCCATCCCTCCCTCCTCTTACTCCTCAGCCGGCTGGGCAGTGTCTGCGCTCTGACCTGCTCAAAAACAAGACCAAAGACTTTTTTCTATTCATGGTGCAGCCTGAGAGGCCAGAGGAGGTGGGGCGATGAAACCCATCTTTGTGGGCTTTTAACAGTCTTGCAGGGATGAGCAGTTAGTGGTAATGTTTTGCCGACCCTGTGCCACCGGTACCAGCACATCCCAAAGGCCCAGTTTGATCTTGACCTGTCTGCCCGGCCCAGGCAGACGGATGAACAGCAGGAAGATTACGGCGAGGAGGAAGAAGCTGCGTGGTATTTGACGAAGGCGATGGCTGCCAGCTCTTTGCAGAACTCCTCCAGCACGATCACGCCCTCCAGCAGAGTCATGTGGTCAATACTACAGGAAGAATGAGACAGGAAGGGTGAGAAGTGACATCCAGAGTCAACTCAGAGGACAAAAGCACAGAACCACGTGGAAGTACGTACGTGATGCCCTCCGGCTCCAGACCTAACAATCTCTTCCTCACGAGCAGCAGTTTGGGGGTGAAGTCTGGGATGCGCTGAATCCTCAACATGAGATCGCCCACCACCTAACACACACACACACACACACACACACACACACACACACACACGAAGACCACCAGCACGACAGCACTGCTGTTATCACTGGGCAAAGGTGCAACACTGGTAAATCAGCACTACACTCACATTACACATTACTAATCACCATAAATAAACAAGGCTATCAAGAACATTAGCTGCTTCCACCAGCCTCCAAACTGCCTCTTACACCGTGTGCTACTGGGAGAGATTTCAAAGACAAGAAGCTGGACTGAGTCAGAGAACAGAAATGGCACAGACGTGCTGTTCTTCCAGTGAGAAGCAGGTCAGGCAGCACGAGATGAATAACAAGCTCGAGATTCACAGCAACGCTGCTTCAGTCAATACCACTGGCATAAGATAAAGGCCAACAGTGTCTCAAACATCATTATTTGTTGCACCAAAATATGTTGACAGACAATATCAAACATTTTAAGATATCAGACACAACAAAAAAACAATCTGTCAAGATAAGAAAAAAAATGTGTAACAGTACTATCGAGATCAGACAATCACCGTATGAACAAGAGTCTTACCCTGACGATGACAGAGAACAGAGACCTGCAGCCAGGGGCCAGGTTGATGTAAGGGTCCAGCAGGTACTCGTGCAGGTGGGGGTGTGGTAACAAAGACAGCTTGGACAGCACAGCGGTCACCTGCAGGTTGACATCGTAGGGCTGGAGGGCAGAGAAGTAAAATGAAGGTTTGAGCAGACTCATGACGCCCTGACATGTCTGTTTCTGAGTGTGTGTGTGTGTGTGTGTGTGTGTGTGTGTGTGTGTGTGTGTGTGTAGAGGTATGCTTGTGGGTAAATGCAGTGTCACAGCAGTCAGAAGCTTTTAATGACAGATTCAATTAATACAGCACTCACTGCGTTCACCTTTGATTTACTAAACGCTGAAACAAACCAATGCGCTGCTGAAAAGAGCACTTTGCCTCTGAATCTCTATCAGGCATCTTCACCATTTCCATCCAATATCATTGGTCAAATGGGTTTAAAGCCAAAGCTCATTATTTTTGTTTTTGTCAAAAATGATTCATTTGCATTCCCCCCCATTTTTCTCTCCACTCATCGTTAGTGGAACTCATTTACACTCATCTGCAGGGAACTAGGTTCTGCTGCAGCGAGAAACAACTTCTGGGTGCGCGGGAAAATTCAGTTTGAGTGAAAACGAGTTTAAATCAGACTGACCTGATCGAGGATGCGACCCATCCTGTCGAAGAGAACCTTGAGGAAGTGGCCCTCGAAAAATGGGCTGTCCAAGTTGCACTTCTCAAAAGGCTTTGGATTTCCCCTCCAGTCCCACCGCTGGCAGACTCCACAATAGTCCCTGAACTGATGAGCAACAGAAGCCAAAGCAATTAGCTGACTGGGAAGGCCAAGGGAGGAACAAGGACAACAGATGTTTCACATTGATGCTCTCATCGTGACCTCGAGCCTTAAACAGACTGTAGAGTGAGGCTCACCTGTCTGTGTGCGTCTCTGAGGTAGGTGTCATAGCCTGTGCCCTCAACGTGATACGATGACTTTGCCTCGTCAGGCACCAAACACAGGAAGCTGCAACAGAATTTAGCAGGTCAGCTTCAAAACACAGAGCAACCATGCTGGATCAGGAGCACACGGTTTACCTGTTCACAATCTTATGGACCTCCGTCTTCCCATCAGACTTTGAGTGGTCGGGGCTCTGTGGTGGAGAGGAGCTGAGCCAGTCAGAGCCAGACAGCCTGCTGTCTGGAGAGACATCGTCGCCAAACAGTGGGTCCTCCTCAAGGTCTCTGCAGACAGAACGGGTTCATTAAAAACTATATTTGTGAGAACAGGATTTGATTCTGATCTGTGCCACTGCTAAGTAAGGTTTTATTCGTTTATTTTAATATTTCTTCCACATTCTTGCTACCTCCAAGTTCTGTTGTGTGTAATGTGGGAAGTGAGAGAGCGCTGAGTATAGATGAGACACATGCTCAAGCATTTACTGTATTCCTATGTTTACTGTAGGGCTGCAGGTATAAAAGCGTCACTGAAACTCTCCAATTCAACTCCTACGAACAATATGGTGTAATATCATGTAAACTCTGTATTATGGTGCGGCATACTGCTAACATACTTCATCTGCACGCAAGCTTCATATAAAACCTGACACGAGGCATATATAACAGTAACATCAAGAAAGAAGCAAGTTATTGCTCGTCGTGTATCATCAGCATGCGTTCCTCAAAGTTTAAATAGTTGAAACACAGAGTAGCGGTTTAGTTGGATTAGTGACACATCTGAAAAACACAGCTAGTTGATGCATTCACTTTATTTCCACTGGTGGGTGTTTGTGCAGGTGATTTTCCTGGAAGGAATTTAAAGGCAGCTCAGGGAGGTCAAAAACATCAGGGGCAGATCCTTACACGGCATCATGGGGCTGCCCGTTCTCCAGGGGTTCCCGCTCCTCCTGCGGTTTGTTCTCCAGGTAGTTCCTTTCTTCAAGGCTGCGCAGCACCAAGCTGTGGAGGATGTGCTGGTTGGGCTTCTGGATGAGCTGCTCAAATAGCCGCAGCGTCATGATGCTGATCTGAGGACACAGGAGGGTTGAGGCTTAGCTCGCTCTATAAACGCAGAGCAACAAGACAAGCGTTTACTCACTGACAAAAAAAAAAACCAAAACAACAACAGTAGGCAGAGGCTGCTTCAAACATCAAAGAGATGATTCATCTCTCTTTTGTGTGATGAAAATGTGTGCAATGTTTCTGTCACATACTAATTAAAATTCGTGTGCTTTTGGTTAATCATATGATTCACTGGAACTCTGAATCCCTGAAGGGCAGATGGCCATTTGTACTTTTGAATATCAAACAAGTAAAAGAAGAAATTATGGATTCATGACATTTATTTATAAAGGCACATTAATGTGATTATGAAAAAGTGTAAAAAAAAAGTGCTGAATGAATCTCAGCAGTCAGACATAAATGATATTAAAAAGGAAGATTCATTAGCGTGACCAGGTCCATCCGGAATAATAATCATGTGATAATAACCTCATCTGACAGGTGGTCGCAGTGCTCGATGAGTCTGTGTCTGAGTGGGTTCTGAGCGATTGTGGCTGCGGTCTCTGGCTCCCTCTCCTCTCCCAGCAGGAAGTAAACCATCTCCTGCAGCAGAGCCTCTGATGTCACCTGCCTGATGATCCTGTTCAGCAGGGCTGTGGAGGTCAGGATGCCCACCTCAGACCTGTGAGCACCCGCAAACACACAACGTGTTTCACTGAGCAGTCACGACAAATAGCGTACTAAGACAAGACAAAAACTTTGGATAAAAGGATGATTGACTGATGATTCAAAGCGAGACTTACGTCTGCATCAGCTGTGGTTCCATAACAGACACAAAGAATCTTTCTCTCACTGCTTTTGCCATCACTGCAGCTGCTGACTGGAAGACAGTGAAGACAGAACAAAAATGAAGTTCAGCCTTCTGCTGCTTTCAGATACAAAGACAAACTTCTTTGAGGAGAAGTTCTTTCATCCAGTTGATTGTGACTACAATATGATGCATCAAAACACAGTGAGTCAGCTTGGTTAAGGACCTTCTGGGCCTCCTTGATGAGCTGGTCACAGTAGTCTAGCCAGGATAGGAAGGAGATGAGAGCCCTCTTTCCTGTAAAGACTGCTGCATCCTCTTTCAGGTTATACACATCCAGACTGGAAGAGAGATAAGGTGTAATAGGAACAGTTTGAGGGACTGACTTCACAGGGGCTGCCAGTTAAGTAATTTACTGCCAATTAAAATCAAAACTTCAGATGATGACAACTGACTAATTTGATTAAATACATGGTAACAGGCAGTAAACACCTACCCCCAGTTGACTGACTCGACTGTCTCAATGTCCAAGGGGTCCATGGACTGTGGCAGGGCTTTGTAGAAGGAGACCAGCCTGTCAGTCAGAAGCTCACAGAGCTCAGTGTTTTCAGTTAAACACTTGGCAGCTGCAGGCTCTGGTAAACTGACCAGCAGCATCAGGCCTTCACATGCCTTCACCACTATCCTGCCATCCTGAGGAGGGGAGGAATGGATGCTCGTGAGCACAAACTCTAATGAAGAAAAAAAATTAATGTAACTTACACTGAATCAAAATTCCTTTTGGGATTACTCACAGGACTCTTTGTGAGGTTGAGCAGGGAGGTGACGAGATTGTAATTGTTGCTGTTATTGTTGTTAGTGGTTGGACTAGAGGTGGAGGCAGCACCCGCAGCCTGTGGCTCCTCTGTGCGGTCAGCCTGCTCCTCTTTCTGAGACTGACCGGTGTCTGGAGCCAACACATTCTCCTTCACCACCTCTGTCCCTCCAGGACTCTTTGCCTCAGGTCTCTTTGACTTGTTCTGCAAATAAATACATTTTCTCAAATGTGTGCTTAAAAAATCCTGCGAGGTGCTTACTTTGCCCCCTCCCTCGTGTCACAGCAACTCACCTCAAGGAAGAAGTTGACAAGGTATGGGTCCTGCTTCAGTTTGGCACAGACTATGCAAAGGAACTGAATCTCTTCGTTTTCTGTAGGAGCAGCCAGCACCTCCCCACACAGACGGATCAGTTTCTGGCAGAGGAATGTCACAGCCGCAGAAAAAAAGAACGTTAAAAATAAGTTACGTAACTTTTTGGGTTAACAGACCATTTTGGAAGAAAAATCTATAAAAGATACAGACTGCATCGTTTCTCACCTGTACAGGTCTGTGGACATTGATGTGTGGCAGGAGAGGCTGGCGAATGTGTGCTAGCAGCTTTGTGTAGAAGGTAAGCACCTGCTGCTTCATCCCTGGAGGGCACTGAGGGGAAATCACACAAACAGAATATGATCATGTGTATGTCCAGTATGTTCGTGCTTGTAGTTACCAATGCCTGACTGTCTTACATCTGCTTTTCCCAAGGTGTAGAGAGTCTCCAGGATCTTATGGTGTAGGAGATACTCCATGCAGGGTCCCGTCTCCCCAGACTCCCTCTCCCCTTCTTCCTGTGTCAGGATGTCCAGCATCTGTTCCAGGTGGGATGGGATGTTGGTGTCTGTAACTGGAGCTTTATCATCTAACAGGGGAAATTAAAAGAGGCTATCAGAACCTCTGTGTGATCAATAAGGTATGAATACACACACACTTGTGTTATGCTGAATATGACAAAGTGCACAATGCCAAAAAATATGGCCAGGTATGACAGAAATGAAGATTATACTTAAAGGTACATTTCAACAATAGCTTTCAGGAAAAAGGGTCAAATTGTGCTCGTGTTTGTAATATTCTGTGGTCTGCTTAAAAATTGCCTCAGAATAATTGATCCAGTTCTTCGAAGTCACAAGTCCACTAAACCAGTGATTAAACTCCCCTGAAAACAAGCTCAGCTACATAATATGTGCAGTGCCATTAATCCCCCAACAGCAATCCAGAGTAAATTTAGTTAAACTTGTCGAACTGGGAGAACGCCTCCAAAGAAGCTGTTGTTCAGAGTGAAGAATAGGAGAAGGTGACTTTCCTGATTCAAAATATGTAGACACTAGACATCAGTAGTTTGAACGGAGGCTATCAAAATTTTACACACTGTTAAACCACCAAGTGCATTTTAGATGCAACCTGACACAGACACAGGGTGGTCAGCTTGCGCAGATCCCACAAGCAACAAGAGGGAAGCACTGTCATCGTCTGGAGCGGCTTTTGCTAAAATCTACGAATGTAGCAACGCATTCCCAGCATACTTCACACACATGACCTCCTTTGGATTCATTGCATAACCATCGCTGCTGCACGACCTGTGTTCATTTTGTATGCAGTGGTGTGACATGAGCAGGTGATTAATGAGTTAACTCAGAGAAAATCTGATTATGAATTAATTATTGTAGCTGGGGGAAAATGAAATGTTCGCTGGATTCAGCTTAACAATGCTTTTACATGTTTAAAAGTTTAAAGCAACTCTTTTGGATCCAGTCAGTTTTAAGCACGCTCATCTTTTGAAATACTGAGAAATAACAATAATATGTAGATTTACATGTACTGAATATGACAATTTTCTAGTTCACTGCCAATATTACATGTCTGATGATATACAATATACATTCGCAACTTGGACAGTAATCTGCAAGACAGTCAGACTTGTTTTACCAGAAGTCTCAATGTAATAATGTGTGATGGCCTTCCAGTGATAGACAAAGTCCTCCTGCAAGGGCAGCGATGGGGCAAGCTGAAACAGAAAAAGAAAAAGAAGAGAAGAAAAAAGTGTCACATTGCATGTTTGCATGACACACCGCTGATTATCATGGCAACGTGTTTGAGACACATTCAAATACAGTCCAAACAGGGACTAAGGAGGACTGGTTTGATTTCCTCCAGTTTTCAATAATTATTCACTGATTAAATTAGTCCACTGACAACGGGATGACACTGATCAGTGTGCAGTGATCAAAGATACAATCTAGCACATCAAGCGCGTTTAATCACAGGATACAACTTTCACTTTCAAGTGTCAACAAAATGTTTACATATATCGTGGATATTATCCTCATGCACAACAGCATGCTGTATGACAGCAGTTAACAAGCTGTGTTATTATTGGCTCTTCCCTTTTAACTCACATCTCCACCTGAGGTCAGAAGCTTACTTTGGGGCACCTGCCAGGCGTCTTTTGTCTGAAATCCTCGTCGTGAAGCAGCTTGAGAGCAGGGCTCAGGCAGGTTGCTACTGGTTTGTAGCTAGTTAACGCTAGCTGGCTGGCTAAGCTTTTCATATACAGCTGCGCTAGATATCCCACAGATGATCCCTTTAATATTACAGTTTAAACGTTTGCGCAATACCAAACAATCGTTTCGACACAACTCATCATGATAAGACCCTGCTGTTTGAAACGGGATAGCCAGCTATGGCGTTAGCTTGTGGAGGCTAACATTAGCGGCTAACAAGCTCAGCTTGCCAAACTACCCTTAACACAGATGCGTTACTGCGATATAGGAAATGGCAACAAGGAAATGCGTAAGTTAATGACAAAAACGAACACAAATGTGCGCAAACACTGGTACAACTTAACAAGCATAAACAAACTGACAGCACAAACACAAAACGCTAACATTAGCTTAGGCTAATTAGTTAGCTCGCTATTTAGCAACGTATCCCTAATGCTGACGTTATGATATGTGCTGTTTGGGCGACCAAAGGCCCGTTTCAACCAAAATAGACGACACACAGACACCAAACCCACGGAAAAATATGGCCCAAAGAACTAACTTACCGCTTCCACAGCATGCTGGAGGATGGACGTAAATTTGGAGAACATTTTGTTCTTCGACTGGACTAGTTTCTCCCGAGAAGACCTAGAGAATTCCTCTATCTTCTTCTTCCTGTTGTTGCCGCCTCGATCCAGATTGGAGGTTTCATACAATGACCCTTGTAACGAAAGAATATACCATAAACAATAAAATCGTAACACGTTGATGGCCACAGGACCTCAGAGGCCTGGCACAGTCACTGTAAACAAGACGTCTACAGACTCGAGGCTCACTTTTGGACACGGTGGCACTTCCCTCGCCAAACGCCACTGTTTTGAACCACCAGGGGGCGCAGGTACACAAGATACAGCCGTATAATTACTGTCAACGATCAGTGCATACAAATCAAGATAGTAACCAATGCACTCAGTGAATGACGATGATCAATACCTTCGGCTTGGAAACAGCAGTCAATAAGTTCACTTCAAATACAAAAGCAAGTATAGGATTCCGATAAGCAAGCAATACGGGCTGTATGGAAAAGCTCTACAATCAATTGATTACGCTCTCGTGTAGTGCACTGATGAGGGCAATATCTCTGAAATCCCAGCGTTTTCCTCACATGGTGCTGAGGTTACGCTTGCTTCAAGTGTCAGTGCTTTTAGTATAAAGTTGAGGAGTTCACGTGACGAAGAGCTCGCCAAATATATTTTCTTAAAGTAACTGGATCCATGGTAAAAACATAAAAAGACCAACACATTGCTACAGAGTGCCTGTCAACTTTATGATTTAACCCAACTACCCTGTTCAGAACAGCACAGTCATCCCAGACTAGCCTCGCTTAACATTAAGGTGCCGCAATAGCATCAGGCAGGCGATGAATCACATGGGCGATTGAATGTATACCTCGTTATTTCTTGGATATTATGTTCAAATATGGACATGAACTTGTTGGAAAATAAGAAGGATGCTGTCTGTTCCAGGACACGCCCTGTCGCTGGAAAGTGCTCTCTCCATCGCGCAGTCTAGTCTAGTCTACCAAATCGTAGGCTGTATGTTTCCCCGCGTTTAATCCCGTTAAATGACGAAAACTTAAAGTACAGATAATACCAGGCTGTCAACCGGTCTTTTCCCCCCTTCCTCCAAAGCTGCAGCGGGGCATCTCCTCCGGTTAATCTCGGCAAAGAAAAAGAGAAGCTCTACCTACCGGGCATGTCTGCTAGAGGTGAGTATCTTTTGCCGCAGAAGCCTTCATAACAACACGCATAGAGGAAAAAAGTCTCTTAATTTGGGGGGAAGAGGGGGGTCTTGGTTCAAGGATGGATGCATTGGAGACGAGAGCCCATTTGCGTCGTCTTTCAGGAGGATCAGGCTGTGATAATGACACTGTTATTGTAAGTAGGTTACACCGGTGCATAGCTGAAACTACAGCTTCCACTGCTGCAGCCCTCTCCAGACAGCCTACAACTTATTTTGTTAATATGAACGCTTCAGACTCTAGTGTCACCTACACATAGACCACTTGTTTTTTTAAAATACCAGCTGTGATAATGAACCTTCTTCTGATTGCTGTTTCTATTTGACATTTGACATTATCTTCAATCAGGGATGGTGCATATCATTAGTGGCATGCTTCACGCACCCTAATTGTAAGCTGTTAATACTGGGCTGGTGGCATATGGTGTGCATTTTTAATTGACTGGTTGTGTCACACTTGAGGGACGCAATTTGAGAGTCGTTGTACCTCTCAGGTGTTCAGCTGATGGTGAGGTGACAAGAGTGTTACCTTTTGGGGGGGGGGGAGTGAAAGCAACAAACATGTAAACTATCATTTGGTGCAACAATCTCTTTGCAAGTTGAGAATATGTTTCTAGTTCTTGCTGATGATAAAACAACTAATACCTGCCAACAGTGGAGGCGGAGAATGTTTGTTCCCATCAGGTGGGCCTTTGTGCTGTCCTGGATTTGTGTCAGGTGACTGTGTCCTCTGGCAGAAGAGATAAAGAGCCTCCAGCTGTTCCTGCTATAGGTCGCGATCGGATAGTCTGACTGACTGATTCAGAGCTGGACAGAGGCAGAGAACTTGCAGTATTGACCTTATGTTATTGACCTCAAGGTTATTATATTAATCTGCATGGATCTGTACAATATGTCACTCCCCTTCAGGGTCTGTATGGTTGCACCAGTGTAGCAAGATGGTTTTGAGCCCCCTCGCCCCCCTCCCACCATCACTGATGTGGCCCACTGTATATCCTCCATGGTGGAGATCGATGGAGCTCAGAGCCCACCGCTTGACAGCCCCCCTGTGGTACATAGATCTGATTAGCACACTTAAACCCCTGCAAACAGCCAATCATTATTCATGAGAAGTAACTACCCTGCACCCTACAGTGGTACGATAGGGAAGGGCCAATTATCTCTGTGTTGGTTACACGGATGTGAGGTTATTAATTCATTACAACAGATAAATCAGGCACAAACACAAGTGTTTGTTGCAATATGTCAAATCAAGCACACATTTATCATGGGCCACGCTGAGTCAATGCTTTCTCAATTACACTGGTACTCAAAAACCTGATTTACAAATGTTTATTGAGTAAGTAAAGTTTTTAATAATAATCAGACAATAATATTTTAGGCAATCAATGGAAAATTTGGACTTGTTCTGATAATCAACTAAGTAATTTTTTAAAAATGCAAATATTTACTTTTTCCAGCTTCCAAAATTTGAGGAGCTGCTGTGTTATATGTGATAGTGGAATATCTTTAGGTTGTGTACTTGGTTGGCCATAACAAACATTTTGAAGAAATCCCACTGGGTTATATTTATAAGACATTTTCTATTATTTTACGAAGGAAATCTTATTAAGAAGATAATTTACAAATTAATCAGTAATGAAAATAACTATGGATCGCTGACTGTGCCTTCTGACTGTTTCAATGTATTGTTGCAGGCTTAGCCTATATGGTCAACTACTGTTGAATTATTATAGATAATCTACATATATCTGCATCCATTTATCTACACCTAAATGAAAGCTCTAAAACGAGTCAACTGTTTGAAACATTTTTCTTCCCACAGCAACAGGAAGTCAGAAAATGTCTCAAATTACTCCACTTTTCCCTCCCAGTGTGCATTTATGATTACTAGCCCTTCCCTCGGTTGTCGAGCTCACATCAGCCATTACTGCGCTCTCAGTCTTGCAGTCGCCCGCCCCCCACCCCTGTTATCAGCACAAGGCCATCAGCTTTTACCTTGGTAGTGATGCCCTTCCATTAGTCACCCCGCCTTATAACATACCCTTGCGGCCAGACTGCTCTATCTGGGCCTTTCCTGTGCAGCTGTCTTTTGTTTGTATTTTGTTTAAATTTAAAATAATGATTCATTGTTTTGTACAACCATAATCCTGTGGATGTTGATAAAGGACATACTACATATTATTTCAAGTAATTCTTACACCTTAATTCCAGCCAACGGGGCCCCTTGGTGAGTCTGCCATCGGTGGCCATTGAGAAGTTTAACCAGAGCAACAGGGGGTTAAATGCATTGTTCAAGGTCGCCTCAGTAGTGGCATTTGAGGGATGCTGAGGCTTCTCTTATCATATTCCTCCATCGACACTGCATTCTCCCTCTCGGTTTGGGAAACCTCCTTAAAGCCTGACACAGTTATGCCATTCAGCATAATCTCTTCATTTATTTGTCCGGTTTTCTGTCCGGCTCCTGGTTGGTTCCTGACTGTTTAGGTTGGCTGTTCACATGCGGGAGAATTTATTGTTCATCTCGGTCAATTTAAGCCATTTATCTCCGCCCCACAGAAGACTCTGTGAAAACAACATGTTGGGCTCACATGATCTCACATGTGTGTCGTTCATTCAGTTTTCTGCTGCTCAAAGCCCACATTTGGTATCTGATTCGACGGTCCATTTTATGGTCATTGTAGTAATGTAGTTAAATGCACTCAACTAAATCAGAGTTTACAATGTTTCAGTGTTTTTGGATTTTTAGGCCTGTGATCATGATGAGTATGCTGAAAAACAGTTCCGGTTTCTAAAAAAATATTATATGAAAAAAATATTTTCACTAACTGCTAACTGTTCTTTTTACTGTAAGTTGCAGCATGATTGTAAATCATCAAGAGTTACTTCAGTCTAAAGAAACTGGATGTAACTCTATTTTGTAGGCGATTCCTCTCTGTTTCAAAGCCATCTTAAAAAGACTTTCCTCCCAGAAATCAGATCTGAAAGTAGTCGTTGTTTTTTATTGTCTGGTTCACTTTAAGTGACCGGCAGCAAAGAGAGTCCTCCCCCCCCAATACCTGGTACATCTCCAGTTTTGCCCTGCACTGACCTCCTCCTTCTCCACCCCGCCCTTTCCTCGAGCAGGGTTAGCACATCCTGCACACCGTACCTGTTACACTGCAGTGTAATCTGGATGATCAATGGTGTATGATAAAGGAGGCAAGGCTCCATACTGCAGTAACATAATCTGATGCCTCCTCCTTATCCGACCACTGGAGAGGGCTGCTCATGCTCCAACAGCACGACCCTCTGCATCAGCACTTTTCTCTGTCTCTCTGTGTGACTGTGTGTGTGTGAGTACTGTATGTGCGAATATGAGGGTTGGTGTGCGCGCGCATGCATGTGTCCTGGCAAAAGCCTGAATAATTGATGAGCAAGGGAAGGAGTAAAAGCGCTGCCGGACAGGACCGTGTGTGTGTGGGAGTGTGTAGAGATGGGGGAGAGGGATACAGTGTGGCCGGAGCCCGGCTACGATGGGCTCTGCAACTACGCCCAAAAAATCACCTCCTGCTTCGGACTGGATGGTAAGACAGAGGGGGAGACCGATGAAAAAGAGGGGGGCGTGTGTTTCTTCCACTGTGGAGCAGGATGCAGGAACAGCCGAGGCTGTGAAAATGTTTGGGATGTATCTTGTGTGCGATGCTGCTTTTTCTGCATGCAGGGTCGGCAGACTTGTTTTGTGAGCATGTATGTGTTGATTCCGCGAGTGTGTGGGTAGTTGTGTCAAAGCCACCACAGAGTGGATGACAATTGGAGGGCACTGCCTCGCTGCAGCAGAATAGCATGTCCTTACTTACTCCCTGGTCCATGTGTGTGCATGCGTGGGTGTAAGAGTGTACGTCTTCTAGCTTATACTTCACTCTCACACTTCATCTTCTCCCTGTAATGAAACTCCGGCTCTCTGGCTTTCTTAAATGCCTGTAAGCTGAACCTAGATTGAGTCAAATTAGTTAAATACTGTATTGATGTAAATAGTAGTTAACTCAGCCAGCCAAGCTCCAGACATCCTGTTTCTGTGCACCCTCTGAGACAAAGAGGCAGGCCAAGCCCGACGTCTCCAGACTAAGAGGATATTTTGTGCTTTGTCATTGTCTGCTATGCTTTTCATCATGCCTACGTACCTCAATGATTAATTTCATTTGGTGTGGGAAAGTAGACAGCTGTGATAAGCCTTATCGGTTTGATGAATATTAGATGTCATAGAAGGTTTTCTGTTTGTTTGCTTTTAGTCATTAATCTGTGTGTGTGTGTGTGTAAGAGATAGTCGTGTTTTTGTTAGTTTAACAAAAGCCTATGTTTTAATGTAAGCTATGAAATTTCAGAGCACTGTGGGGTTATTTAGTTTGGTCATCATCCCTCCCACCAGGACGTGTCGACGGCTCAAAATTAGCCTCATGCTCAACTCACATTTCCAAGTACGGTGAATGCTCGTAACAGTTCAGTAGCTGCTGGAGATGTGGGTTGTATGGATTTAGTTTGTTAAAAGAGAAGTCTTTGCAGAAACAAATTCATCCCGACATTAGATGGTTTGAAGATTAAGAACTCAGAACATGCCTTCTTACTAAGTTACATCTTCTAAAACCCTACGACTGCAGATTTTACCGGATAACATAGAGCCACTGCTGGCGTTTTCTCTTTAGTGCAGATGTAGTCACAGTATGTTTAATTTTGTATTATCCTGCTGATGATTAATGGTGGTTTTGCGCATTGTTGGCTGCTGGAATGACCTTTCTGCTTGTTGACCTTGTAAAGGACTGGCAGACTCCCAAAGCAATCTACCCTGAAAGTATGTTGGATCACTGTGATGCTGAGCATTGATCCATTTGGTCTTACTGTACATGAGCCCACCTTAATGCAAAGTACATTCGCACAAAAGCACTGAAGACAGTGCTAGATGCATCTAAAATGCCTTCTCAGGGTGGAAGTTGCCTATCAACTTACGCTGACCTCAAATTTATCACACGGAAGACAATGTGTTTGTGTTTTGACAGGATCTCTGTGTTTCAGTGGACAGATGTGAACAAGCAGAGCAATAATTGGGATGCACATGAGTCACATAAGGTACAGAGACTCCCACCATAGTCTGGGCCAACCTAGAGCTACCTAACCCCACCCAGAAGATAATCATAGGCTCGACGTCAGCCCTAAGCTGCTTAAGGCACAGGGCTGGTTTGGGCTGAAGACACTCATAGTGTAAGCTTCTTTCACCGTTTCTCACTCGGCTCTACCTGCAGCAGAGTGCTTTGTCACACCTGCTGCCTGTTGTTTGGCATCACCACCTCAAGGTGGATGTCAGCACTCCACCTCTGACATCCACTGCAGATCTGGCGGAGGGATCCCAAGAGGAGGTGTTTCCACTGGAGGCTTGGCTGGATATTGCTCTGATTTTATGATGCGCTGCTGTGAAGTCGCCCATCAAGCTCTGGCTCCTTCGTTTCCGGCCTGTGCCTCGACGAACACCACACGTTCTTGATGTCTATTGGCGACTGGATTTTAGAGTGGGTCTGAGGCCGACCCTGGCCGACGTCTACCTGCAGTGTTTCACCCTTCTCTGTGGGACACTTTAAGGGGAGCAGGGCACTATGCCCACCCTGCCTAATCTCAACAGCCTGGGAAAGCTTTGCAGCTCCAGCCGTAGCCACAATGTCGACCGTGTCCGGGTGAAACGCAAGAGCTCGGTCAAGCGCATGTCCATCATTGAAGATGGGCATGTGGCTGAAGTCCTGTACCTCATTCCTAAGCAATACATGGAGCAGGTGCCCTACCTCAACCCAAATGACTATTATCTAAGTGAGAGGCTGAACGATGTCGCTACAGGTAGGAGAGGAGGGAAAATGTGTCAAACATTTATTCATTAATGTCCCATTACAGACGTCTGTCTTTGTTGTGGCTGACTGTAACACTTTAGCTTTAATGGTTACTTAAAGTGATAAAATGACCATTTCCATGGATTTGATGCGAGGATATTAACTGAAGTTACATTTTGTCTTATGATTTATTTATTATTTGCTTTTCCCTTCAAGAGTTGTTTGTTAGTACCTCAAGGAGCTGTTGTCTTTGTCCTGTGTTGCAGTATTTTGTGTAGCGAGTAGGTGTCTGACAGTGAATTGATTAGTTGTTGCTCAGAGATTACTTCATTTTAATTGGATGGCAGTGATTACACCTCTTGAGGCTTTTCACATCTGACCTGTGCGTATGTGTGAGAGGTCCTGTGCGCGAGTTACGCAACCACAACTCCCCAACGCTAAAAAGTGTTGGAAAAAGTCAGGAAATTAATCACCATGCTCTCCATAGTTATATAATGCAAACCCATATGCAAGGGCAGACCTGCTGCGTTTTGCCAAGCAACAGTACATGAGGAAGCGACATGGTGGCTTACATCAGGATTACTGCATGGGCATGAGGACAAATCGAGATTTCCAGACCTTATGTATTCACTGACTGCATGCCAGGCACAGTAGTAAAATCATCATTGCTTGGCTCTTGGTTATTTGCAAATACCACAGGCTGCAGCAACTCCTTCTATTTTAGGGCTGAAGTTTGATTCTGGCTGTGGAAGGTTTGTCTCTGCAAACTGACTGTAGATCAGAGATCACAGGGGTCAGCACTTATGTTAGCCCTTTCATTTCTCCAGGGACAGCTGAAATCAATCACACAGTGACAGTGACATTGCTGCAAGACGAAACAAAAGTCAACATTTTAGTCACCCTTAACCTTTTCTGAAACCTCTCCAGTGTTGAACTGTCTGCTCTATAATGCTAAAACTTTGTGTTCACTGTTTCCACTCTGTAAACAATGCTGCATTATTCCACTAGATGAATGCACTTGAATATGTGTAGCACTGACTCTGCCCACCCCTCTGACTGATGTTATTCAGAAGTCGCCAAGTGATTGATGATACTTCATAGGAACATGAAAATCAGCAACCCCCGAATTCCTGTGGATTCTAGATTGAAAAATGTGTTTTTTTTATGTCAGGAAACCGTCGAAAAAGAAAGAAAAGTGGAATGAACGTTGCAGGGAACACATATTTCTGTGTATTTGGGGTAGCTACAACACAGGAATGTTAATGTGGCATGGGTGAAACACGCTTTGAAGAAGTGAACTTGGTTGCGCAGGATTGCTGTTCAAAAGCTTCTCACTGTTTTGTAACCCAGGTTAAAATAGAAACAAGCAGGTGAAGCTCTTGTTATCATCCAGAGACAGAAAGGTTGTTCAATCTATGCACCAGAAGAGATGATAGGTTTAGTCTATTTATTAGTAGCTGTAAAGCAACATGTCTGTTGGATGTGTACAAATCTTCAAATCATCAGATAACCAGTCCACAGGGTGTGTAGAAATTAGTGCTGTCACGTGTTTGATTAGTTGTATGTGTGTGTGTGTGTGGTTGTATGGGATCCCACAATCCTAATTTTAATCCCAGGGATAACTGTGCAGTGTATCCACACTAACCACTGTTGTTTACTGTAAATGTGACCTCTTGCATTATAATGTCAGTCTGCTTTCTCTCTTCAAGGCCACAGTCTAGAAACTGTCTATAACTGTCAATGAAATGCACAGGCTATATGGTGAGATATACTGATATGACGGCCGTGCAGGGTGTAGCACCCTGGCCAGGTTATTAATGGACAGTCGGACATGGATCATCCATAGGTGAGCCAAATACAGTAGAAACCTTTCAGCCATGGATAATAGGCTTTGCTACTCAGGAATTGCTCTTGGCAAGCCTTATGTAGCATGAATGTCCGGCAGCTCCAACAGAGATTATTAAAAGAGGGAAGATGATAATAGGTCCATTACAGCATTATGAGAAGACACAATAACAGGACCTCCATATGTGTAAAGCCTCCTTGAGTCTCTTTGGAGGGGCTATAAAAATGCAAGTTATTATTTTTATTATCTATTGAATTGCTTTTAGCTGTTAGCCGCCACCCTATAAACCTCTAATTTTCTAAAAGGAGACACGCCAACATGTGGAAAACAGGTCTTACAAGGCCCCTCAAATCTATGGTCATCACCAACTCATTACATGTGTCTCTCCCTTCGTAATAAAAAAGGGTGGAGTGCTGGTGTCATGTCAGCTAACTATTTTTACCGTTAGCCTCACTGGCACGCCTCCATCGCCCGACGAGAAGAAAACGCCCCTGTGCAAACTGATGCACGTCGATGGGTATCCAGCAGGTGGCACAGTTGACACTGCAGTGGATGGATGAATGCACTCAGAATGCATAATGGGCTGCCTGCATCAGCAATTACAGAGGTGGTGCTGATGCAAAACTATTCCTTCCCCTCGGCCACACAGAGGCACAAGTGAGGCTCCAGCACGGGACAGATGGGTCAGTGGCCATGCGGTCCCCAGTGGTTGCTGGTGGGACGTGGCTGAGTTAGATCTGAAATCATACTGGCTTTAGTTCACACATCGAAGTGTCTACAAACATTGGAGTGGTCGCTATTTCTCAGCTGGATCTCTGTGGATTTTATTTGCCTGCCAGGAGCCGAGTAAGGAACTTTATTAACACTGGAGCACTGTACTTGTTGGTTAGTCAAGCCTGAGTGAAATAGTGTTTGTAAATAATAGCAAAAATTTGGAATATTTGTTGAGCGGATGGAAAAGCTTAAGCATTAAGCAGTCTGGTGATCCAAAGGTCATCTATCCCTTTATAACATATTAAGCTGCAGGTTGAGGACCTTGCAGGTGGGAACGCTGCAGGTATATGAGTTAATTCTCCAGAGTAAAATCTCTCATGTGGTCATTTTAGCGACAGATGATATAAGAGCTGTGCGTTCACCAGGCTCAGCCAGGAGCTCTCCCGTGCTCTCTGTAATTGGATTCCAAGGGATCCACTAAAGATATTAATACAAAGCTCATGCTAGCGATCATGGTAAGTCTGACCTTCGACCTGAAATGTCCCCTCTTGCCCTCACATGCAGCCCCCATACAGAACATGACCAGCTGGAAATGGTGCGATTATTAACAACTCAGGCTGTCAGTCCAGGTGAACCTGGCTTTACAGCGTATGATCAGGTTGACAGCGTTGATTGGATCCGATTAGGTAACCCCCATTTTCGTGTCATTCCTGACTTCTCTGACATTTTATAATTTAGCCACCATTTTTATTGTGTTTAATACATCTTTCATTAGATTTTAATTATTCATTTTGGTGTTGGTGCTGCAACCTCCTCTAGTTGCTGTCACGTATTTCCAAAAGAAGTCAATCTTTTACTCCATTGCTTCATTTTTATTCTAATTATAAGGCTTTTAGTTCCACTTTTTTTGCGCATTCGTCAAATACACTAATTTTTGTTAAACTGAGCCAATGTTTCCGCACAGCAGGCTAATTATTACTCTGAAAAGGGTAATTCATGTCTGCCTGCTGTCATGTTGCACTGACACAAAGTCCTTTTTGAGGTGTGTGTTGAAAAGCACAGTGGTATGGGTCGGTAAAGGGTTATTCCCATCAAAATTCAGTCTGTTGAACTTTGAATCGAGGAATAGAGTTCATCTGCATTTTTAGGGCGTCATAAATCCACATCAAAACACACAGTTTGTGCTACAATGACAAGTCCTTGCAACTGAAAAAGATATTTTTATATTATATGTATATACAGTATTTAATGGTGTTTATGCCTTAGCAGTCACGCTTTATCTTGACATGTGATGTATGCATCAGTATAACTGGACTTTATGTGTTGCAGGGCGTGTGTTTTGGGGATCAGACAGTAACCGCGTTTTTGGTCACACAGAAGCAGCAGCAGCAGCAGCAGCCACCTGGTTGCTGCAATGAGGAGGCGGCTGACACAACAGAGGGGCTGAGAGAGGGAGCAGGAGGGGAAGAGGGAGGAGGAGGAGGAGGAGTGGGCAGAGGAGGAGGAGGAGAGGGATGGGAGGAAAACAGGCAGTCGGGAGGCAAACCCCACGCTGTAGCTGTGTTTTCGGGAGGAGAGCTGAGCGGCGCCTACACCTCTGTCTCTCTCTCTCTCTCTCTCCCTCTCCCTCTCTCTCTGGTGTCTCGGCTGTCTTATTTGCTCTTCAGTCTTGACTAAAAAAAGGAACTAGCAGCTGCTGTGTTACTGGTGATCGATACCCGGAGCCTTTTCTGGTGCAGATTTACCTGGATTCCAATGGTCATGGTCAAAGAAAAAGGTATTCCAGCAGTCATGGTCAGAGAGAGACAGTGTCTATGTATGTATATATATATATGTGTGTGTGTGTGATGAGTGTGCTTTTAGGGGATTTGTTTTGCTGGTCGTGCCGCTGACTGTCTGCAGTGTGTGTAGATGTGCAGTGTGTCCAGTTGGATTTGCACTGCCGTGTCTGGCTGTTTGGATTCGATTGGGTTCGACTGAATTTTTAGCCTCTGATTTGATTATTTTTAGACGTGTGGATGCATGATATAGTCACAGCAATGTGGACATGGTTTTCTATATGTGGGTGTGCGTTGCTTGCAAGAAGCATGACTAATGGCACAGCATGAATGTGTATCTTCAACATATCGACATATTCTCGGTAGTTAAGGACTTCAGCGTGCTACGCCCTTCTCAATACTCCCTAGCAGCTGATGCTTGAGTTGGAGTCAGCTTCATTTGGCAGCGTCAGTCTTTATGTAAATGCATGCTGGAGCAAAGCATCTGGCTTGTTGTGTAGGAGCATGACACCAAATGTAAAACCTTCAGGGTGATAATGTGAACATAGTTCTGGGTGGAAACCGTCCATCTTTTCATGCAGGCTGATGGAAAAGGTAATATGTAGCATGAAAAAGTGGAGCACCAGTGTAGGGATCCACACTGCGCAGAGCTATGGACCTGCACTCTCTGTCTCTCTCTCTCTCTCTCTCTTTCTCTCTTGCTCTGTCTGCAGCCGTTGCCATGGTGACCATCTAAAAGGTACACTCCATTGTTGTCAGCTGTGGCCTCATTCATAGTGTCCTGTTAAAAGAAAAAGATGATTGTTTCCACCTCGAACCGGGGTCGCACAGTTGTGTGTGTGTGTGTGTGTGTGTGTGTGTGTGTGTGTGTGTGTGGCATGAATTAGGTGAAGTCAGGGGGCATGTTCCAAAGATATTAACATTCCCGGCAAATTACAGGGGCATGTGCTCATGAGGTTGACCATTGTTTGTCAAGAATGACTCATTGCAGGCTGCTACATACGCACAATTTTCTAAAATTAAAAATTATTTCTAAAATTATTCTGTTTTAGGACAATAATTTCCTGCCTTTTGACCTTTTTTAAACCACTTGGTAACAAATTGGTAACAAATATTTAATTAATAAATGTGTAACTTTCATATAATGAAGCAATGAATATTACTAAAAGCAAACTGTTACATCATTTTTTTCCACATTAGTTAACCAAACTGAGTATCAAAGTAGTTAATCACACTAATAAGTCATGATACGTCACCATTTCACTCCAAGTCCCTTAATAGTGTCTCAAGTGCCTCGAGAGTTCGTCTCCCAGCTCGTGTAGACAATCAGAGCTTGTGTTTGGTGTGTGGGCATGTGATATTTTTATGTTTTGTCTGAAAATATTTCCATCACCGAAAAAACATGTTTACAGATTTTTTTGACAGATATGAGTGTGTAGGTTTGTTTATGTATCTGACAGCGCACTGGTAGCTGGAGGCGGTGTCCAGCTCTGGAGCTGCGCTCTCTTGATGTGGATTCGACTCGCCACAAAGAAAAGGCCTTTGCCACTGAGTCCCCGTGCTGGCAGAACACCCGTAACCTCTGGCTGCCACATGTTCCATCTCCCACAATCCCTCTGAAAGTTTTCCGTGGACATAACCCGCTACCCCGCCTGCCGACTCTCAGGATTTGTTGGTTGCAGGAGGCTTGTCTGGGTTTATACGTCCACATTTAGAGGTGGAAAAGAGAACACTATGGCAATGCTTTTGCGACCTAAGATCTCACCGTGTATCCTCCGGGGATCTCATCAGGCAACCTGTCAGAAGCCAGGTGGGCTTTGTACCATCAGGATGTGCAGCTGACCAAATACTGAATTACGCTGTACGCTCAGAATGATGAATCATAATAAAGGGATTGCAGTGTTAGCGTTTTGTCTGCGTGCAGGCGGTTGTCCTATTTTCAGAGCCAAGAATAGCCAAGAAATAGTTTGTAATTGATTGGGACCATGTGTACCCGAGGCAGTCTCATCGTTTTTACCTTGATCTACACGTGCTTCTGACGCTTGTGCGTCCAACCGTTTGATTAATTTATACTCTTTCTCACGTTCTCTGTGCTTAATTGCGTAAGAAGCCCGTCTGACTCTGCTAGATGAGACGATCGTCATCACATATATACGTCACCAACACCACCAACAAACTCTCTGCATTCACAGTCTGAACTCTTTTCCTTTGACACAGAAGTCTAATGTCATGTGCCTCTGTAGCTGCCTCCTGTGATTTCGCAGAGTGCTGCAGACAACTGCAGTGGTGCCTCATCTTTGAAGCTTGCCAGTGTCTACCCGCTGAAAGAGGAGCTAAACCCTTTCACAGACATCAATGCAACACACACGCTCATAGACACACGCTGTTTGTACAGCTGGCACACAGGACCAGAATATACAGATGAGATAAGTGGTCGGACCGGGGAGAGACAGCCTAAAATATACAGGCTAAAACAACAAGAGCGACATGAGAATCACGTTAAAGAAACGCAGACTGAAGCTGTAAATGGTGCCAGTCAACAAACATCCCCCCTGTCTGGCATCAATCGGTCTGATTATGACAAGAAGTACTACACAGGAGAGTGGAGTTTGTAATGGGCAGTCATTCAGGGGGCAAAAAGCCAAGGCCCTCATCAGCTCCACATCTACACACACAATGGACTCTGCAGTTCATGAAGCCACCATTGTCTTCTCTCGGATAAGTGACTGCACTGGAAGTCCCTCACTCTGTTTATCCGCGTAGCGTTGTTACTACGTACCAACCCAACAATAAACGCTCTGCACTGTGGCGTTTCAACCGTTCATACCAGATCTTTATTCCAAACCCAGGTCCCTGAGGATTAGTTATTCATGGTTGGGGGGCCTGGTGGAGGCCGATAGGGTTCCCCCCTGCAATTTGTGCCCGTGTTTGAAGTGCTTTGTCTGGGACGCTGGTGGTGGGGCAGAGGGGCGGGGAGGCACTGAACACATCCATACATATTCATGGAGGGGAGGGTTAAGAGCTCCTTGTTATGTCTGGGTGATGAAGAGCTCCTCACACCCTCCCCCCAAACTCATGCACACACACACACTCATCACACTGATCATGCTTTGGGGTTTTATGGAGGGCATATTTGGTGCCGTTTGATATTCATTAGGGGTCAGACCCCTTTGGAATATTTCATCACAAACTGGTAGGATTGGGTAGATATTGGAGGAAAAAGTGTGTGTGTGTGTGTGTGTGTGTGTGTGTGTGTGTGTGTGTGTGTGTGTGTGTGTGTGTGTGCGTGCGTGCATGTGTGTACGTGTATTTTCTTCTATGAACCAGACACACCAGGGGGCAAAAGTATCGTCATGGATCTTTTGAATACACACACTCATACACACTAGGATACATGCATACACACACACACACACACACACACACACACACACACACACACACACACACACTCCTTTGGGGCTGCTTTCTGTCTGTACTGGAAACTCTTCTGTCTGTGACTCTTACAGTAACAAAGGCGGTGAGCAACTGAATACTTTATTAGATCTTTTCATCTCCCAACTCTTGTTTAATTGAATTCCCCTTCTCCCGGTGCATTTCCAAGCCACTACCATAGCTGGGCATTCCTCGGGGTTCATGGTAGGAAATGAAGGCAACAAAGTCTGAAGCTTCTTCAGCAAATCCCGCTCTCTCTGTCAATAACCTCACTCTATTGTTATTTACCAGCGAGGCTGGGGCACGTGTTACGGTAAAATCTGTCCTCAGGGGATTCAAAATGGCCTTCTTCACTTCCCTCCAGAGTGTCGTCTGCAGCCTTTATTATTGCCAACGCAGCTCGGCTCTGCTTAAATGGGTGGGGGGTGGGTGGGTTGTAAGGGTGGAGAGAGCAGCCCCCTTTCCTGTGCGCCTGGCTTTGGGATGCTCTGCTGGTTATTGTTCCCTCAGCACCACGGTTGCGTGTGTGTGTGTTCATTGTGTGTTTAGGCTCATATCAGTCACTTTATCCCCTGGTGATGAGGCAGGACAGATCACTCTGTCAGCACAGCCAACACATCCAGCCCAGAATGAGGAATGTGAGCAGCAGTCAGAAAAATTGTACTACTGTATATTTCACAGTAAGTTGCTCTGTGCTGAGGTTGCTTCATGTACCGCGTGCTTATTTATTTATAGCATTATATAATATACGTCCTAGCAAATCAAGCGCCATTTTGCTGCTTTCACAAGAACCCCTAAAGACTTGCCAGTGCATTTATTTTAAATCTGCGTTATAGAGGTAAAAATGTTTGAAGTCATGCTTTTGTAGCCATACAGTCATAAGTGTGGAGGCCTGCTAAACATCTAAAAGAGATCTCACTAATGGATTTTATGTCCAAACAAATCTTATAAATAGTTTAATCTGAATCCTTTCTGCAAACTTAACAGCGCATTTTATGTTGGCTTCTTTAATTTTTATGAAACACGGCTGGAAACACCACGCAGGGTACCACAGTCTCTCTCTCCCTGTGCAGCCACTGCTGAGGCAACCACAGCACTTTAAGGGGGAAGAGGCGGGGTTAAGCTGGAAAAACACACAGCGCTCACAGATTCCCATCCAAAACTCATTTTTTTAGATCCTCCGTGCTCGGGATTCAGACATCTGTCTTGGATTTTTGTCAACCTGTTATGACGTTAGCAGTGTTGACTTTTCCATAGTGTGCTGTCCGTGCCGACAGCAAAATACTCCATGAAAAGTTAATAATAGTAAGCCGGCAAGACAAGCAGGCTCAAAGAGAGATTGTTGGCATCACAGCTCTCAATGATGGATATTTTAAAGCAGCTCTTGGTTTAGCATCTGCAGTTCCCCTCAGCTTTAGTGTCTTTTAACATGTCGTTTTGGTTTTATGGCTTACAACTGTTTTGGTCACTCTCACTGCTTCTATCAGCAGCTCCCCAACGGACAAAGTTGGCAACTAGCTGCTGAACACAGTGGAGCATTTAGCAGCTAAAAAGACTCACAGTGTGTTTCCCTGAGGGGTCGGTGGAGACCATTGGCTGGTCAGGAGAGTAATGTGTAATGAGGAATTGAGTATAGTTTTCAATTAACTTGCCCAGTACTGAATATTGCTAGGTAATTGTTTACAAGTTCATATAATTAATGCTATAAACCGACAGTATGCCAATGTTTGCAACTTGTTGTGCTTCTCCTAAAAATCAGTTAATGCAAGTTTTAAATATAATGAAATAATGAAGATTTACTCTTTTAATTCTATTTTGTCTTAGTTCAAATAAATAAAAATAAAATACATATATTGAATATTTTGTGTCTTGAAAAGTGAAAGTGTGGAACTATGGGGATGGGAATAAGCTTTTCTCCTTTGTGTTAAATCATATACATTATTTATTATTATTTATTTCCCAGCACGGGCCATGGTTCCTATCTATAATAATAACATTAGAATGTAGCAACAGCAAAAGAAAAAAGAGCAATCACACGTTCATCTGGAACTTACTTGAGGGAGAAAAAGAAGAGGTATGGTCAAATTACAGGCCTTCCAGATTTACAGTAGTCATGGCAACAGATCATTTTGGGGATTATTGTCAATATTTTTGGTGTATTCACTCTTGGTTTTACCTCCATCTGTAGCTGTCAATGATCATCACATGACCGCTCATAATTCTTGCCCTGTTGTGTTGTGTTGTGTATGTGTTTCCAGATCCTTGCCATCACTTTAATGAGGATGGTGTTATTATCAGTCAAATGACAAAAACAATAATAACCCGGACTTTTCCTTTAAGTGGTTCCAGGGTGAAGAGTGTGTAAGAGCCAAATCAAATGACTTGTTAGATTTCATATATTTGCAGAGTGCAGTTGGCCCAGATGGCCTGTGTTTTTCTGTGGAGGTGCGATGTCACACACTGCTGAGCTGCTGAGACTCGGTTCACTGTCACAGTAGTCTGGTTCACCCAGAGATGACTCATTGTCCTGCTGAGTGTAATCACATCAGAGACACCAGGGAGACAGCACCTCCACCCTCCTACCCCATCATACCCACATTCCTGCCATCCTCCCTCCTCTTATCCCATCTTCCCCTTCATCATCACCTCTTCTTCTTTCACATCTTCTCCCAGTTTCCTTTCGACTTAAACTATGAATAGGCTGATGCTCTGTGAATGGTACCCATGAGAATTGGCAGAAGACATTTTAGACTGCCCCTAGAGGATGAATCATTGACTGTCAAAGTGTCTCATTAAGAAAATAATGTTTTGACAATTGGACTCTCTTGGTGATTTGATTTCACTGCAATTAAACTGTCTCTCACTATCAGACTGTTACTACAGCCACTGTGAAAGGGGGATCATGCAAGGTAGGCCAAGTCATCAATAATCCAGGGTAATGTCTCTCTTTGGTAGACCATCGATTGGTCATGATGCTATTTCTGTGCCTTTGGTGGTGTCTTATTTTAGCCTTGCAGACTAATGATTCATTGCAGAGCAGAAAGAGCAAAGATCCTTTCAAGTGTATTCTTAGTGTGTGTGTGCATGTTTGTGTGTGTGGGTCTTTGTTTGAAAAAGAGAGAGAAATGAGAGGATGAAAGAAAGAGGCTGCCTTTCTAGTTAACGCTCCTGAATGTGAAATAATCTGCTGGTTTCAGAATAGCTGATAAGCTGTGTGCAGTGCGGCACTGCAGCAGTATTTACATCTCGTACAGTAGTGCTGGATTAATGTCTGTCTATGTCAGTGACGCCCCAAACTTTCTACTGAGGAGGGCCACAGGCTGACGTAAGATAATGCTGGATACGGCTTGTAGAGATAATGCAAGTTGATAATTTTTTTTTTTTTTACAGGCTTTTCTGTCTTACATAATGATGGTGGCTGTCACAATGCATCATATTAAGACAGTGATGTCTAAATCTTTCGCAGATTAAAATCTATGCATGCTTGTGCAAAGTGATTCTGAGATTGTGCCATCAAAAGTAGATAGAGGATATTTCAATACAATATATTGCAGCACCAGTGTAGTTTTTGGGATAGCAACGTTCGTCTCTCAGTCCTCTACTGTGCTTGTTAGTAAAATATGTGAACACCTGTTTGATGGATTGCCATCAATTTGTAACCAAATATTTGTGTTTGCCAGAGAATGGTGCTGATTAACTTTAGTCATCCTCTGCCTTTTCCTCCATCACCACCAGCACATCGAAGTTTTAATGAATTCAGTGAAATATCTCAACATCCACCTTGTGGATTTGCCCAAAACTTGGCACCAAACTGTCATGGCTCCCGCTGACTTTGGTACACCCATTGACTTTTTCTGCAGCATCATTATGGGGTTAACATTTGTGACTTGTGTGATTTGTCTTGACACCTACTGGATGGACTGCAATGAAATTTTCTCCAGATAAAGTAATCGCTTTGGTGAAACCTTTACTCTTCCATAAACATCAGGTCTAAATTCGAATTTGTTATCATCATCATCATCATCATGAGATTAGCTGTACTTTATGTAACACACTAAACAACAATACACAACACTAACACAGTAAACAACACGCCTGCTAAATATCAGCGCGTTATCATTGTAGAGCATGTTGGCATGCTGACGGTAGCCTTACAGTCAAAGCACAGCTGTGCCTAACCACAGCTTCACCCAGCTGCTTGTATGACTGTGACTCAGGCTTCTTTCTCTTCTACTTCATTTACCTTGTTTTTGTTTTCTTTGCATCTGCACACAGGCATCGTAGCTGGAAATATGAGTTCTGCCTTGACAGGAACATTTTTGACAATTGCTGTTTTTAAATTCACTCATTTGCCACTTCCACAGAGAGTCAGTCACAGCAAACATTAATCCTGCTCTGTTTTGTTGTTGCCTGAGCTGAGTGCCATGCTCTGCTCCCCGTCAGACTCTAGGCATCCACGGGGAAGGGTGAAAATCTTTGTTATTTTATTCAGTGTCTTTGATTGTGTGGGACTGAAGTTAATCTCAAGCTTTGACGATAAAACTTGGCAAACAGAAGCCATATATAGCACACACTTCAAAAAGACTCCTGGGAACATAAGCCAGGCATAGACAGGAAATGGCCCATGATATTTTCCGTTGAGGACGAAACTTAATAGTGAAACAGATTTTATCAATACCCTTTTAGCAAGGCCTGTTTCTCCCAGCTTTTTGACTCTCCATCCTCCACTGATCAAGACAGACAGACTATATTTAGGTTGTTGCTCTCTAGAGAGCGTATCTGGGCCGTGAACCCCAAGTTGTGCTGTCCTGCTCAATGTTGTTCTTTTTTTACCCTGACAGGCTCTCAGCAGTTGGTCTGTGTCTCTGGTGTTTGTGTGATGCTGCAGATTCACATCCTTGCGCAGAGCGTGTCCTCAGATGAACACAGCTTTAAAAAAAAATTTTTAAATACAAAACTTCAAAAAAAACCAACACACATCCAGAGAACGCGATGACTCATCACCGTTACAGTTCATTCGTAATGTCTCCTCTCTTGCAGTGGCTCATGCGCAGGACACACACCACCACTCCACAGAGAAGCCCCTGATTCAGTGCTACAAATGTGGGGAGCCATGCAAGGGCGAAGTGCTGCGGGTGCAAAACAAGCACTTCCACCTCAAGTGCTTCACCTGTAAAGGTACAGTAACTCACAGCTTACGCAAAGAGACAGTTTAGATGAATACACTTATTTTCATATTTATGTGACTAAACATCAGGTGCTGAATGTGTGTCACTAGTATTTACTCCTTGTGATTTGGCTCAGCCTTACTCTGTGTGAGACAACCCTAAATTTATCATCAAATAGACCAGTCTTTGGTAAATAAGTTATTTGTTTACAATTTCGAAATGAGCCATCAGACAGTTTAGATGCGTATTTTTTTCTGAATAGGAGAAGAAGAATGTGGGGGTTGTGTGAAAATTGGCAGCTAAAGGTGTGAAGTTTTAAAATTCATAGCTAATTTGATACTGTCACAATAGTAGATGTTTGCTTCCTTTCATTCAGTGCATACTGCTCAAAGCTGCCTATGAGGAGTACAGTTGTGTTTTGTATAATATGATGATAATTCACAGGTGTAGAGGAGTCAGATGCCTAACATTACTTATGGAAAAAACCCAAAAGTTCTGCTGAACAAATCATTTTTCTATGACTTTCCGCAAAAAGTATCCTAATCATACAGAGTTGGGTGGGAGCAGTACAAGTCCCTCCATCCTCCACTAACGAGGGGGAAACATGGTGCCATGACTCATCTTCACTTCTCAAACCTACATACTTCAATTAAAGTACCATCCAGATTGCTATGACAAGTGACAGTGCAAATCCTCCTGCGTTTAGCCTTATTACTGATGGATTTCATGCATTCTGGCATGATTACGAGTATAGCCGCCCACGGGCGACCAAGCAGTCTCACTCTTGTAGGCTGAACCTGCCCTGTTGAAGCCCTTGTGGTTAATCTGTGACTGGAGCACTGTTCTAGAGTTAGCTTAGTTCACCAAAGGCCCAGAATAACACAAGCAAACACTGAGATTAGTACCTAATTCTGTCCTTTACAAGTGGATATACATGCCTTTAGGGAGTCGGTAGAACTAAAATTGCAAGTGTGTGTGTGCGCGCGCATGTGCACGAGTCAGCGGCTGTTAAAGAAGACATCAGGACAGCTTTGATAGCTAAAAAACACACTGTCCTAATCCTTGCTCTAAATTTATGTATGCTGTTGTCAGTCTCCAACTTGTAGGAGGACTAATAATAAAAAAACCTTGTCGTGCCAGGTTGACGGAGCTTATTGACACACTCAAAGATTATTAACAGACACTATCCCTTGGCAGATGCAGCCCAGGCTCCACTTTATGCCTGGATTAATGTGACAACATGAAATGCATCAAAACAAAACCATGAATTCACTTCCATTTCAATTTCATAAATTGACCCTCTTAAGTTTCCAAAAAGTCATTTTATGTAATGGCATGCATCTGTTGAAAATATGAGGTATGTGGACATCACAGTCAAAGGTCACCAAATCTCTGCTGCTGGTTTTCTGTTGACTCAGTTAGCTTACAAGCTAATCTCATCACCCCTGAGCCCTAATGCAATTAAATCTGATTCTCTCCCTCACTCGCTCCCATTCATCCACGGGATTTAGTGTGGGCTCATTGCATAAGAATGATTAGGTGCAGTCATTTCAAACATCAGAATATTTCCCCTCTTAACTTGGGCATCTCCAAAAGGCCCTTACATTCCCAGCCTCACTCTGGAATGGTGGACTCCGTGGCTCATGTGATTATTATGTGGCTGAAATATTTCACATACAGTCATGCCTTATATATGGAGTTTACACAGCATACATACCAGACACTTCAAATATAAGATGATCAGATGGATTTAGGTGGATTGCATGTATGACGAACGTTGACCATGGATATCTAAGAAGATGATTCCACTGATGATGACTGAACTTTTTTTAGTGCTGCTACAATTTTGAGGTTGACAATTTTGACTTGAGGGCAACTATGTCTAACCAAAACAACATCTACATCTGAATATTGTTTGTTGATTCCAGCTCAGCATTCAGTAAAATCTCCCACATTTGTAAATTTAGCTCTTTGGGCTTGAGTACTACACTGTGTAAGTGGATATTGGATTTCCCCACGAACTGGCCGCAGGCAGTTTGGATTGGCGGTCAGCGTTGAGTATCGGAGCCCCCCAGGGCTGAGTGCTAGGTCCCCTTGTGTTCATGCTGTACATATGCCGAACTGTCAGGACAATCTTGCAGAGTAGTGCGCACAAAGCAACCTACTGCTCATGGTCAACAAATTCTAAGGAGCTGATCATTGATTGTAGAACACAAGAGGTGTTTAGAGCTAATTAGCAAATCTTAATGCATGCTAACACGCTAAACTAAGCTGGTGAACAGGCTGAACATTAGACTTACTAAAAATTAGCATGTCTGCATTGTTGCTGTGCTGCTGTGCCATAGTGCAACCACACAGAGCAGGTCACATAACTTTAACTTTTAGTCTAGTGGGTTTCACGATTTCACTAACCAAAAACTGAAAAGCCAAAACTCTTTAGCCACCCTTGGTGTCTCCATTTGATATTGTCAGAGATGAAAGCCATTGTAATATTCCACATTCCTGTTTTTGAATGCTGTATTTCCTCCAGTATAGTCAATCTTTCATATGACTGGTAGTAAAACCCAATTATAACCATTAAAATAACCATAACTCTCATTTGTTCCCTAACTAGTATTTCATGCTATGCCAGTCTTTCGTGTTTGTGTAGATGACAAGGTTATACATGAATGGAAGGAAGCTTGTTGGAGACTGACAGTGTAGTGTGAAGTATTTAGAACCAGTTATCCTCAGAAACAGATCAAGGCTGTTTCCTGGGCTAGACAATTGTAGAATTGTTGTTGTGCTGAACGCTCTACCTTCACACTGACAATGAAAAGACCTTGCGGAAGTAAAGCCGATTAATCAACATGAACCCACAATTTTTTTCTCCAAAGGGAGAAAGTTCAGTGTGTTTTTCTCTTCTAGTGACTGTGAACACCGCTGATGAAAGGATTTTGCATTATGCTTCCCAGTGTACTGCACAGAGCTGTTAAAAACTATTTCTCACTGATTTTGTAGTCGGCATCCATTTCATGCCGTCAGTGAGCCCCTCACAGGCTAACAAGTCTTAACAAAGCCATTGATGCGTGGGGGAGCTGGATGGCTTGATGGCTGGATGCTTTATGTTATATGGGCAGAGCACTAAATGACCTGACTCGCAGAGCGCCAATGCGTGTGTCCCTTACAGTGTGCGGCTGTGACCTCGCCCAGGGGGGCTTCTTCATGAAGAATGGAGAGTATCTGTGCACGCTGGACTACCAACGCATGCATGGCACCCGCTGCAATGGCTGTGGGGACTTTGTGGAGGGGGAAGTGGTCACTGCCCTTGGCAAGACCTACCACCCTGCCTGCTTCGTCTGCACCATCTGCAAGTAAGACACACCCATTTATTCTATACAAGCTTCATACCTTAATTACATTGCAAATTACACAGGTATTTATCTGTAGGTTTGGAAAGCTCTTTGCACGCAAAGCTGACCAACACAGAGCAAAACATACACATAAAAGAGAGAAACAGAGAGATACTCATTTAAAGAGGCCTGGAAAGTGCCGGAGGTAAATAATAATTTGATAGGAAACAGGGCATGAAAGAATCCCAGGCCTCCTGATTGAATTTGTGTCTAAAATATATCTCTCATTGGTTTTCATCATATCTATCACTACATTTATTCTTTACCAAAATTTCCACAAACGCTCCTCCGCAGAGTTACTTCAATCATACTCTCTTTCATTTGCGTACATACTTCCAGTGCAGTGATCATGCAGTTATGCTCAGAATCATGTGAATCATAACATAATAATATGAACCCTGATGGACAGCCTTAAATGTCAGGAGTTCCAGTAGACAGTGTACGGTACCACGCTTTGTGTCATGTCTGCGTCATCTGACTAAATGGCCTCCTGAGGCACACAGCGTTGACACACATCCACATCATCAGGTCTGTCATCTTAAGCCCCTTCAGACTGCCTGGAGGCTACAGCTAATAAACTCTTACACTTACCATGGGGCCACAGCTCATGTCTTGTTGACCGATTGTTGATGTCACCCTGCTTCCAGACGACCGTTCCCTGCCGGGGACAGGGTGACCTTTAACGGGAAGGACTGTCTGTGTCAGTACTGTGTCGAGCCCATGTCTCCAGGACCAAAGGACATCCTGGGCTCCAGCAGTAAGTAGCCATTGTCTAGTAAACACATGCACACAGGTTTAATACACAAGAAGGCATTTGCTTTCACATGATGCTATTTTGGCTTCTCACTCGATTGAAAAGCTGGCAGCAGGATTCATGAAGCAAATAAAAAAACTTTTAGAAGAAGCGAAAAAGAGCTTTGATTGTGATTCATGCATGACATTTAATGTAGCTGTTGTCATTTTAGCGGTGATATTTGTGCTGCGAAGAATAATTTTCAGGTCTCCATCAGTCATCTTGCCCACGCGTTATTAGCATAAATTAAACTGAACATCGTCCAAAATGTTCAAAACAATTCAAAACTTTCAAAAATATGGCTTAATGAACATGAACCCCTTCATAAGCAGCAAAATGCTGGTTGGTCGTTCATATAGAAGTTGTGTCAGTCCACCTTATGAAACTGTGAAGCTGAAGAGCAAACCCAAACTTTTAAACAACATTTTTTACACTTTAGTTTTAGTATGGATTAAAGAAATGAGATATAGTATTTTTACTAGTGAGATGTAGTACATGCTGGTAGGCAGGTTATGGTAACTATTTTCTCACCAAACTCTTAGCAAGATATCAAATAAGCATATTTCTCAAAATGTCATCGCTTTAAGGGGAAATAAAAGGAAAGCGGGGCTCGGTCAGTGAGCAAAACAGAACGCAAAAGTTCCAGATATAGTAAAATATAGAAGAAATTACTTTGAAAGGAGTTCTTCTGCAACCCAGTTATGTTTGAGGGCTGAGTGATGCAGAGGAATCATTCAGGAAGTTCCTCTACCTCTTTCTCCTCCACTGTGTAGACGCAGCAGTGTCCGACCAGCCGTGTTCCTTTATGAATAACACCAAGACAGGCCTTGCTAAATAATGCATGGCCATGCATTTCCTTTGCTCTGGAACAGGGAATGTGCAGCTCTCAAACCCCTCCTCTCCCAACTCCTTTCATCCTCCCTCTTTCTCATCCTCCCATCTCTCCCTCTCTCTCTCTCACCCCCACTGGTCTCTCTGTTGGCGTTTGAAGAGCTTTTAGACAAGGTCACCTATAAATAAGGCATGCTGATTCCCCTCACGTCATCATCGCAACCTCGTTATGCCTTACGTAGTTATCGTCCCCTGTGGTTGCAGTGGGCTCCGTGTTGCTTTCATCCTCTATTCATTAAAGAAGAGATGACAAGATGATTGTTCTTCTAGAAACCAACCTCTTACACTTTTAGAGCCTCAGGATCCTACTTGGATATGGACGGAGCTTTTAGAGCCATGGTAAGAGGGATGTGGATGATAGAAAGAGGCAGCTGTCAGAACATTGTTGGTTACCCTCTATCACCATCTAGTGTCTCGGGTCATAACTGACAAAATGTCTCACTCTACTCGCAATAATTTAGCCTCTGGTTAATATTGTGAGCCCATTAAAGGCTTTTTAGAGGACACAAACCTTCAAGCGAGCAGTGTGTAGGTATTTCCTTGTTCTTATCTGAGTTTTTCTTTGCGAGAGTGCTGTTGTGTTTTTTAAGCCCCTTTCGCTTTTTGGCAGATTGTGCAGGATGTGGTCGAGACATAAAGAACGGACAGGCTCTTCTAGCACTGGACAAACAGTGGCATCTGGGCTGCTTTAAGTGTAAGGCCTGCAGCAAAGTGCTGACCGGGGAGTACATCAGCAAGTAAGCGGCTCATATTCACTGTAATTACAGGCTACGTGGTCAAATTCAGGCCTGCGTGAGGTTCACACACAATGGGTTATTTCACAACTTGGTGTTTAGACCTGTCTGTTGCCTCTCAGGGATGGCGCCCCCTACTGTGAGAAAGACTACCAGATCCATTTTGGAGTGCAGTGTGAGGCGTGTCATCAGTTTATCACAGGGAAGGTGCTAGAGGTAAGACACACACCTAGATCTGCACACACACACACACACACACATCCCTTTAATTTGGCTCCCTGGTGCAGTATTGCTCTCTGTGCAGCCAACTATCTCGTGGAATTTAAAACGTGTTTCTGTTAAGAGACAATTAATATTTCACCTGGATTTCATATGAATCCTGTCTAAGGTAAGTTTTAAAGGAAACAATGCTTTAAATTGAAATTTAGGCCTTAAGGTTAGTTGCATTATGGTAATTTACAAATTTTAGGAGAAATACATTCACAGCTAAGACATTTAGAGAGTTGCTAAATCCTGCTTCCCATACAGACGGAGGATGTTGCACTGGACTGGAATTGTGAAATGCAGTTTGATAATCTCTGGTGTAATCTCTTCATTACAGAGCCAAACAGACTCTTGACATGACTGTAGTCAACTAAAAGATTAATTCTTAGCAGATTTACGGGACTTTCCAACTCTGCCTAAATACACATGCTCGCATTGCCACAAATTATATAAATATTACATAAAACATTTGACATTGGGGAAGTGATCATTACTCATTAAGGCTGCATGTCATGCAGCTCTTATGAAAGTCTTGTTTAAACGTTATTCTGCCTAAGCCGAGTTGATGTAAAACATTACCTCTACATTACAACACCTCTATCCTTGTTGACGCTCTCTCCGCACACTGGTCTCTTGAAACGAGTGCCAGGCTGTCTCTGCTGCAGACAGTGATCCAATCAGACACTGAGTTATGTGTCATTTAATGGTATGAAAATGTCACTGCTAGCCAGCCAGCCAGGCTTACAGTAATCCAGCACTAAGGCAGGCCTTTATGACAATAGGAAAAGGCTTCAGCATCTCACCCCTGAGCCGCTGCCAATGGATCAGTGGGGCCAAAAGCCACAGCAGCCTGTCTGATAGTCTAATCACTGACCCAAGACCCAGGTCAAATACAGTGTAGCCATTGGTGGGTTTGAGTACTGTCTGCTCCTCTAGGAGTGCAGTGAGAATGGCTTATTAAAGCAGGTGTAATAAATGTGGCTATTAAAAGTGGGAGGAAATAGGGAGAGTATTTAATAGCGTACTACACCTATAGCATAAGTGCCTTTATTATCCCTGAGAGAGATATTCAGTTTGACAGTGTGCGTGAGGAGAGAATTGGGTAGGAGGTGCTTTGAAGACTCTGTTATAGCCATTCTGTGGACTTTTTGATACAGTAAAATGTGAAATGCAAATATTAGTCAGTGGCTCCATATCTCTGAGTGGCCACTTGCCAGCTGAAATGTTACTGAGGGTTGTTACACAGCAGAGCTTCATTTGGGTATTTATCACCCCCGGTCAAAGTCGCATGGGTTTTATAATGGCACACTCTGCATACAAAGTGCCACATCAGTGTAGATGGAAATTCGGGTGCTCTAGCTGCCACATCATTTTACTGGATTGCATTGTGGAGGTTATCACAAAGAGGAACACTCATATCTGAGGGCAGGTTGACTGTGTCAAACAGGCAGATGTCATGGTGGTCATATTCAATATGAAAAGTACAATCTCACCGTTTTTTCCTCACCGGGAGGGAATAGGACTAGAGTGCATAAAATGATTTCACATTCCCACTCGATGTTGAGAAATGCTTTATTTACAGAAAGCCTGCACACCAGTTTCAGGGCAGCATATTCACTAACAGCTGCCAAGTGCCACAGTTTCATCAACAGCCATTCTTGAAGGGAGGGCAAGCAGCAACCAGCACGCAGGATCTGATGCACTAACAGGGTTTGGGCGTTAGAAGAGAGAAATGTAGCTGAGAACAGGTAGAGTGCAAGGCTTATTTCCTGGAAGTTACAGCTCCGCTTCACTCGCTTTACCGCGTCCTTCACTGATCTTCATTCTCCTGCCATGTCAAGTCCGTTTTGTGCGCTCTGTGTTTTTCCAGGCAGGAGATAAGCACTACCACCCCAGCTGTGCGAGATGCAGCAGGTGCAATCAGATGTTCACAGAAGGAGAAGAGATGTATCTGCAAGGTGAGCAGACTTCCCTGTCACATTGTCACAGTCACATAAAAAGCTTGCTCTAAATGTATTTTCTTCCTCCTCAGGATCAACAGTCTGGCATCCTGGCTGCAAGAACACCACTAGAACGGAGGAGCGACACAGGGAGCGGGTAGGAATTTGGGCTTCACTGACTGCATTGTCCATGACCTTGTCTTGACTGAAAGCACCTCTCTGTTCACATCTCATGACAATGTTTAACTGGAAAAGATAGAAATTCGGAGTATGTAGCAAGCGATTCTGCATAGGCTGTTAAAGCTTAACCTTCTGTGGTTCAGATCATTTGCCTATGGAGCCTTGTGGCTTGTGTGTGTGCCTTTGCATGTGTGTGTGTATGGAGGGGTATAAATATCTGTTCATGTGCATATTGACATGTTGATATGTTCGCCTTGACGGTATGTGTGAACTGTGAGTCGGGCTGGAGAGGCACAACCCCTGTGTGATGTCCTGTGAACCCCCCCTCTCCCTTCCTTCACAGCTATTGCCTCCGTCCCTCTTATTCCTCCAAAAAACAGAAAGGCAGGTACTGTATTCGCTATTGGCTATGAGATGGCATCATCCTGTATTCCACCATATAACATAGGACACGATGCACTGTATGCTGCCATCTGCTGGAGACAGCCTGCAGTGCCCTCTCTGTGTGTCATATGGAGCCATTCAGTGTTGTCTTTTAACACCTTAGACTACACTCATATCAAAGGTGCATGAGACACAGATGCGCACACATTTGGAGGAGCAGACACAATATCGCAGATGACTAATTTGTCTTTCCCAAATCCCCATTTATCCATTAGGTGAAAAGCTCATTTAATTACGCTACATTCAGACCTGCTGCTGCCATCCAAACTGTTCATTTCCCATAAACAGGCATGAGGTTTTTAAGAGCATAAAATCACGGCGCTAAAGCTCTCATTCACTTTGCACATTTGCAAATGAATGACTTAATCATGAGATGACATGTTAGTATTTCAAAGTACTTCATGTAATTAATGAAAGACAAATACAGGGTTTGCAATTCCCTCTCATCGCTCATACAGTGTAAAAGCCAAAACTTTGTGATGTTGGAGTGCTTTTGGTAAAAGTGACGGCGGTGTGCAGATGGCAGGGGGATGTGGATCATGGGAGGCCGACTGCCCGACAGACGCTGTTGTGACTAACGGCCACACGTGTGTTTTCTCCTCACAGCCTACGAGGTCGTCGTCCGAGAGTATTTGTTCCAGACCTGGTTCAAGCATACCTGGCTCACCGGGTCACACGATCTATGTAAGAAATGTTGTGCAGTTATACTTTATGTCTATATAATTGTTCTTATACAGACTGCTTGTCTCTCTAGTCAGATCTTCCCTTTACTGACAGTTACACCGTGTTCAGTGATACTATTTTAAATAGTAATCTATGTGTACCCTTGTGTGTGTATGCATGTTTGTCTTTATTTGTCTCCCTAGGCAAAAGTAGACAATGAGATCCTTGATTACAGAGACCTAGCTGCCATTCCAAAAGTCAAAGCCATTTATGACATTGAGCGCCCTGATCTTATTACCTATGAACCTTTGTACACCACCTCCCTGGATGAGAGAGAGGAGAGAAGAGAGAGTGTGGGAGAGGTAAACACACAGACCGCATGCATCTTTTCCTGCATGCACGCCATCTTTACGCACATACAGCGCTGTGCATTAAAAGAGGTACTCCTCAAGCTTCTCTCTTCTGTTGAGTTTTCCTCACAGAAAAAAAAGAAAAGCATTATTAATGCACAGAAAGGAGTCTTTGCTGATTGTGTGATATTCTTCATGTTTTACTAAAAGCTGTTTTTGCAGTACTGAACTTCTGTGTCCCTCACAGCTCCACACTGCCAGGAGGGAGCGTTCCCCCTTGCCCGACGACAAGGTAAGATATGTCACTGTGCGGTGATGATGATAAATGAACCAAAATGGCAAAGGATAAAAAAAACAGAAGTGTGCATCACATAGAAAAGAGAGCGCGTGCATTGTAGCTACACAACTTGCAATAATGTGAGAGATCAGCAGATAGTTTACTGTCAGTGCTGCTACAGAGTGGTGTTATTTAAAGCCTGTGATATTCAGACTATGATATTCATGTCAGGCTGTCTGGGCTTTTTTTTTTTTTTTTCATTCTTCCTAGTCCTCAAGAAACATGTCACCAACCCCATCCGGTGAGGTGAGCATAAGATTTTATCAAGTTCACCTAAGATTTAAATGTCATATATGTGTTCTTGTGCAGCAGAGAAGTTTGTGTAATAATAACTGTGCATGTGTGTGTGTCTGTGCGTGTGTGTGTGTCAGGGCTCTTACGACAGGAGGGAACGCATCCTCCAAAGGTCCACCAGTCAGGGCTCCATAGGATCACCAGTTTATAATCGTCATGGTTACACCCCCACCTTGTCACGGTCACCACAGCATTTTCACAGGCCAGGTGAGTACTTAATGGACCATTCTGTGTGTGTTTGTATATGTTTACTGTTACATTGTTTGTGACAAAATCAGTGTTTGCAGAGTTTTTACCAGGTGGATTGATGATGATGAGATCTTTCCTGGCTGCCACAGTTGTGTCCTTAAGGTTCTCACTTCCCTTCGTCTGATCAGCTCACCACTTTAAAGGTCAAAATTGACTTTGGGTTGTTATTGGGTTTTTTTTTCTCGACAGACTTTGATTTGCATGATGGACCATCCCTCCTCTTGCAGAATAACAACCTTATAGTCAATTTTGCACCTTTAACAACACAGTGTCTCTTGAGTTTGCTATTCCTTCCATTAAAAGTTTTGATTTTAAAGAGTGATCCGTTTCCTTGATTCTTACTCTTCATCTTGAACACGCCTTAGCTCTCACTTTGGGTGTCTTTTATTTCCTCTTTTTGACATTTGATTCTTGTATATTTTCCTTTTCTTTTGTCCCTCACCTTCTCACTTTCTATCTCCTCCCCAAATCGTCCAAATCTGCTGCCTGGTCCTGGGGTTTTGTCCCCTGTCTCACACCCTCCCTCCTTGCAGAGGCTCTGACAGGCATGCAGAAGCTCTGCTCCTCCCTGTGCAGTAACAGTGTGGGCTCCAGAAATAGTGACTCCCGCCCCACCTCCCCTTTCAGACACCACTTCCTTCCCCATAGCCAAGGTAAGGGCCCCACTCCACTCTCCTTAGCTGCCCCCCCAAGGCAACACATCATCTCCATCATTACCTGGGATGCCACCTCCCGTCAATGCTCCGTCAGTCATCCTGGATCCATGGCCATTTCTCATTAGACTGCCACCCTGACTGGTCAACACCATGCAGCCAAGGCCCTGATTCGTTTACTAACTAGCATGCATGACTCACCTTTTACTAACACATCTTCTGCTAGAGAAGCTGACAGGCTCTTTGTGTTTATGTTTTGCAGCTTTGCATGTACTTCAGAGATACTAATAATCCAATATGCAAACTGACAGCTTCCCCAAATGGTGGATGATGGATAACATTTCTGCCTTGTCAGAACGAGTCTCCAGACTCCAGTAAACTGTAAAACTGAGATAAAAAGAAAGGTTTTGTATTATAAGTTTGCTGTTGCATGCTGGGAGGTATTAACTTCTTAACCGTGAACTCTTATTGAACTGTGAATCCATTCTACAACAAACTAACAGACATTATACTTCATGACTCATAACGCATCTCTCAAGCATAAAATCTTGCTATTTTAAACTCTGCTAGTTCGATGCGCTTTTCAGCCTTCATCTTGCACATGCAGCTCCATTAACGGCATCTCTCAGAGCCAAGCAGGACGTCTCCCATTCGCTCAAAATGACTTCAGCTGGTCCCGTTGGTCCCTGTGTGTTGCACCGTTCAGACTGTGGTTCCCCTTTAGTATCCCTGCTTATGTTCTGTTCTCGGTTCTTCTCACTGGAGGCACTGACCCGCCGAGTGGCCGGAGCTCCCCCCTCCCGCTCAGGCCCGACAGCCGGCCGGTCACCCCGCCTCTCTCTCAGACCCCTAAACATTTCCACCTCCCAGGTAGGAGCTGGAGCGCACCCTGTCACTGCTCGTCCCTATTTTATTTCTATCTAGCTGTCTATCTGTTTTTCTGTCTATCTATCTATCTGTCTATCTATCTATCTATCTATCTGTCTATCTATCTATCTATCTATCTATCTATCTATCTATCTATCTATCTATCTATCTATCTATCTTTCTACCTCTGCCATTTTGCTCCATTTGGGTTTAGCTTTTGCTTTGTCCCGTCTTCTTTTATAACTTTAAAGATGTATCACAGGAAAAAGGGTGAAATTCAGTGTAGTCTCTCCACATCATTGCTCGGTGTCGAGAAGTTTGACAATTCATTTGAATAACATTGGAACTGTATACTCCTTAAATGTCTTTTTGTCTGCATTTGAATGTTTACAGATCAGGGGAGCAACATCTACAGAAAACCACCCATCTACAAACAACACGGTACCTTTTCCATTGTAGTATAATTTTACTGTAAGAAGAGAAGTGAAAACTGTGTGTTAGAGTACAAAGTCAGAGCAATGCTTTAGGTAGTTATGTTGTTAAATGGGCTCTTTACTGGGAAAATGCAATTGTTAATCAACTTAAACTGTGTATTCATCTAACCATGTAGTCATCCCCCAGTGTCAGTGTATGAGCACTGTTTGAAGTCTGTCTCCAATCCTCTTCTGTCTGCCCTCCAGCTTGTTTTACGCTGCACTTTGTCTATCAGAGTAGCAATGCTATAGTCAGCCTTTTCCCAAAGCAAGGCTATGTAACTTGTAGTGGCAGTTACAGGACAACAGAGTGTCTTTACTTTAAAGGCAACCTTATTAAGAAGATAAATATTTTGTGATGAAACGATTGACGTGATTATCTGCGGCTTTAATCTAATGTAATAGTAGCACAAGTAGACAAAAAGTGGCTCAGCAATTTGAGTTTCACTGTAATATCTATTTAAAAGCTGACATAATATTACCTTATGTCTATAGTGGCACCAGACCAAGTAAGGCTGTGCAAAACTCTTGAGTGTATTTGACTGAACGAGGGTGCTTTTATTGCTCATGACCTTGACTGTTTATTTGTAACATGATGGTTTTTCGAAAGTTACATAGTGTTGCTTTAAAATGAATCCAAAATACCTGGATCATGTGTGAAGATTTCACTGATGTGGAAGGCACAACAGTTTTTTTCAAGACTTCTCTTTAAGTGATGTTTCCCTAAAACATCCTAAAAACCCCACTGACTCTGACTCCACTGGCAGAAGATTTAATAAATTTAAAGGCCAAATTTCAGTGACTTGTTAGGAAATAATATTTTTGCATTGTTGCCGGCACATATTTTAAACCTGGATGAGCCAGGGTTAAATGGTCTGTAAGTGGGACGATCAGATGGTACTAGATGTTTGCAGATGTTTGCTTGTGGTTGAGACTGTGACCCAGACACTGATAGATCAGTTCCCATGGTTACCAACCTAGATACAGCTGCCATAGCACGCCAAAGCAAGTCTGCTGATGACATCATCAGATCCGCCACCTTCCCCGCTGCCCATGCTCCCTCTCCAGATGACAGCTCACGGAGTGAGGGCGACCGTTGGCCCTACTCTCTCGCTGTATTAGGTACAGTAGGCTCCTGATGGGCATGCTTGCACTGATACCTTCTAGTGGTACAATAGACACGTCACCACACCCTAACTGTTCTTATTCCTCCCTTCTAGCTGCCCCAAACGCTTAACTGCATCCCTGCTTCACTCCGAGCTCACGCTGTTATTCAGGCGTTACAGTATTTGCCTTTAAGTTTTGCTTGCACTGAGCAGAAGCGTTTTTTGGTTTCTGTCACTGCCATGTTATGTTCTGCTTGAGGTAGCATCAGTTTCACCATTTTACGTTCACTTACTGCACATGATGGGTGCACTAGCTGTGCACAATAGTGCCACAAATGACTTGGACAGAGATAACTGAGACTGACTTCAAACTGACTTCTGTCTTGTCTGTCTTACATTGTGCCGTTCTGTGTATTTTAACATCCAGTAACCGCTTGACATGAGCGATGAAGTGTAAACATCCATCATGTCAATGTGGCCAAATATTCCAATAAGTCCCTCTGTTTGTCTGTCTCGTCAACTCTGTCTCACATTTGTGTCCTTCTGTCCACCTATTACTCATTTACTGTGTGTGTCCCTCACTGCTCTACAGCCAAATGAGGCAGCCATATCTTTCTGTCTCAAAAACTGTTCTGTGGATGAAGCATCTCATAAGGTTGTACTATACAAGTACACATGGAGCATGGTTTCCTCCAGCAAGATGTGTAGCTGTGCATCCTAATCGGTGCAACTATTTGTATTTTAAGTAACTTTTTGGGCTTGTGTACGGCACCGGTAGGGTCAGAAGGGAGGAGACGATCCAGAGAAGAGGAGGAGGAAGAGGCCTTGAAAAGAAAGCAGCTCCAGGAGGAACATCTCAGTAAGGTCAGTGAGATGCATGACTCTTAAGCTCAACAGTGACAAATACCAACATAATCATAAATATGTGACATCCATTTGCAACCTCCATTTATTATAAACCCTGAAAGCCATACATGATGCTTTCTTTCCTTAATGTTTATGCCAGAGTTTGGAATATGTGGATGACATGCTGTAAAATGTATGAATGTCTGTTTATGTGTAGATTCAGTCTGGCTTGGGGAAGCTAATTTTGAAGGAGGAGATGGAAAAAGAGCAGATCAGGGAGCGTCATGCGCGGAGCCTCTCTGCTCAGCGCTACGACCCCAAACAGACCAACTGTGACGCAGGTACTGAGAAGCTTCATCAGCTAATATGCTGTGAGTTGTCAGCAATGTACTACTGCACAACGTCTGTGCTATACATCATATGTTGACCTCTGATGTCCTTTACTGTAACATGCCTGCCAATGTGAATGATTTGGGTCAACACGTTGTGAAATCTAAGACCAAATCAAATATTGAACAATCCTTGTGTTTCAGATCCAACCTCTCCAACCAAAACTAACTCTCTGCCTGGCTATGGAAGGAATGGGCTGCATCGGGTAAGAGCTCATGCATGCTAACGTGCAGATAGATAACAATTAAAAAAGCTTTATCTATCTAACTATGAAACAGAGATTGCATGTTGAAAGCACAACATCTTGGCATCAATGCCAGAGACACTAATAATGTACATGCAAACCAGCAACAAATGCCAATATGTTAATGTTGATGTGCTGTTATCTGTGTTCCTGCAGCCCCAGTCTACAGATTTCACCCAGTACAACAGCTATGGTGACATGTGTGGAGGAGGCCGAGGTGAGAGCTGCGGCCAAAATGTTGCCACCAAGCAAATCTCTTGCCAATTTCACCAGAGCAATTCAGCATCAGTATTCAAAAAAATGCCTCGCTACATGTACACAAATGGTCGTGCATTTTGAAATATGTGCATAATGATTCACACAATGTGTCGTCAGGGACAGCAGTGTTGTAGATAGTAGCCTGGCAGGGGATTTGACAGCAAAACCATTAACTGTGAGTCTCATTTTCTGTCCCATGTTGTCCTGCAGAGTTTCAGGTATGTCTCTCATCTGCTTTTTCACATGGCATGCCTCCTCACCTTGCATCATATATTTGCTTGCTCATGGGGTTGCAAGAGAAACCTTGCCCTGAATGCACACCGCCCACTCCTGCTACATGCTTGCATCACTGTTGGATTAATGTCAACTACGGGGCATGCAGTGCAGTGAATTCAAATGCCCAGAACATGCACTGCCCAGTAGCTGAACCAGTGTACTGTAAATGCAATGTACTATCATCGCCTCATGTCTTGTTTTGTGTGTTCTGTACCAATGTAATGACTCAAGCTAAATGTCATATTTAAATACATTCACCATAGAAAAAAAAACTAGCTACATCAAAAAACAACATGCAAACAACTGCCCATCTTGAATACTAATTAAGATACTCAGCAGTAACCAAGCTACTTGCTCCATCCAGTGAAAACTGTGCCCACTGTCATTAGTGGACATATTCATTGCCATTATCCCTGCAGTCCCCTTCCACTATATTACATTTGTGTATGTTCTATTCTTTAGCACATTAAGGATGGCCGTGCAGCACTTGCAAGGATGGACAGGGGAGTATCTATGCCTAATATGTTGGAACCAAAAGCAAGTATCTTCTTCTTTTTGTACTGATGGCAACACTGTAATCTATACTGAAGAATGTGACAAAATTGATCCACTGTTTGCTGATTTAAGTGCATTTCTACTTATAAACAAGGACACACCTTGCAACTGATTTAGAGATAGTCCAGCCTCACCAATTCGATTGAGAAACAAAAGCCCAGCCCAAAAGAGGAGGATGAAATGAAACGATTAACGTGTCGTATTTACCCGCTCAGTGTGGGGACATTGGTGGAAGAAATGGGGAGCTAAACGATTCCTAGGTGAAAGACTCACATTAGCTGGGTTCCTGAGTTAGCATGCCGCTTCAGGAGCTGCCGAGTCACTCTAGCGCTTAGCATGCTGGCTTCTCCATGCTCATCTGCACATAGCTTTGACTTAAAGTGGCTGGATACTGTATGCGGCATACAGTGGAGAATCCAACGCCCAAACTGTCATCCAAACAACTCATATCACTATATACTGTCTAGTATATAAGAGATTCTACATGACCGTGTGGATATGAGTTGGTCAGAGGCCTTGAAAAGAACTTCGAGTTGCTTATTATTGAGCATTTCAGCGAAATTAACAACAACCATTTGCCAGTTTCTTCATGTACAGATGGGATTAGTTTTTATAGAAAAGTGGAAGCACCTCAGTTTTCCAGGACAATCGTTCCCACATGGATCTGCTTGGCCCACATTACTGGTGTTAACTCTTTTTTTAGTTTGCATTAAATTACTCTAAAAATACAGCCCGTTACATAACTCTGTTTTCATGTTCTTACCCCTACCTAATCTACTGCACGTTTCTACACCAAAAAAAAAGACAGTTTGCACTCTATAGCATCCTGCATTTCCCAGACAACCCAAAAAAACAGCTCTCACTCCCAGTCAGCCTCCTGTCACATACCTGTTCTCCCACCCAGTGTTCCCTCTGTCACACTCAGAACTACAGAAATATCCAAATTTTATCATTATGTTTGATTAAATAAAGTTTGCTTGCCAGTTTTTGAAGCTTAACTCCAGCTTGTAGGTTTGACCTGTTCACTGACGCGTGTCTCCTTCTGAAGGTGTATCCCTATGAAATGCTCATGATAACCAGTAGAGGGAGAGCTAAACTGCCCAGGGATGTGGACAGAACCAGACTGGAGGTATCAGTTTTCCACCTGACTGTCCACAATTGATACTGGATACTGTCTCTGCTTTGTGTAAATAACATGTTACACAAATACAACTGTAGCGAGGAATGTGCAGTATCCATTTGCTTCTTGTCATTTTTGCAGTGACCCTTTTTTATGGCTTCGGTGCTAACCACCAACACCCCCTTCCTCCCCTCCCCTCCCACCCTCCCCTCCTTTGTTTTCTCCACCTTTGTTCTCAATTCTAGCGCCACTTAGCACCTGAAACGTTCTTTGACATCTTTGGAATGGAGTTCCAGGAGTTTGACAGGCTTCCCCTGTGGAAACGCAACGACATGAAAAAGAAGGCCAAGCTCTTCTAGCACTCAGAGCAGCATGCACATACTGTACATTCATCCAGATAGCACACAACAACTGTAATCTAGATGTAGGATTTTGGTTTATTTCCTTTTCTTCTGTTTTTTTTTTCTTTTATCCTGGCATTATCAAGGAAGCCATGAAATGGACTCTTTTTGCTCTGATGCTTCCTGAGACTGTGAGCAGAATGATTTGTCCAGTTAGACTTGCACAGGAAACAAGGAATGGGAATCTCTTCCATGTTCAAAAATGACAAAGAATGAGAATGAATGATGAATAGGGTCATGTTATTTGGTTTGACTGCGCTTGTTTTACTTCTTGCTTTGCTTTGAGTGGAACTGCTTTCCTTTCTTTCTTGCTTGTTTCTTCCTAATATTTGTTGCTGTTGATTCCTGTGGAACTTTGTAAGTACAGTAGAACCTCATGGCGCCATTACAAAATGTCCATGCTCGTAGCTTGAACATGTGTCAGCTTTCCTTCGCTTGGGCTGAAACAGTTTTAGTCCAAAGTTTGCAAGAATCGGCTCAGTGAGTCTTTGAATTAAAAAAAACCCAACAAAAAAACAAAAAACAAAAAAGCCACCGGGAAAGCAGTCAGCTGACCCATCAACTGTTTTACTGGATCTACATGGAAATGAATCATCCAAGCACTTACACATCGTCAGTCTCCTTCCCCTGCCGACTGAACACGCCAAACTTTCATCTGACCCTGACAAAACGGAAATGTCTCTCTTCTCAGGCTCTCATAAACATGGCCAGATACGTTCCCTTTACATGTATTGGAAGTACAAATCTTAATATATTTTAATGCCGTATCCAACATACAGTAACCAACGACTAGATAAAACACCTAATGAAAGAAGCAACTGTATTTGAAAGTACTGTTTTATAAATGAAAACCCACACTGCCATTTGTTGTATTGAAATCTAAGCCAATAAAGCTTTAAATCACCATGAACCATATGATCCTCGGCTATACCAAAGGTACCAACCGCCTCTTCTCTGTTCTCTGTTTTCTTCTTTGCACTTCACCAGAAAGCACACCGGTTTAGTGATGTTACACAGGCTGAGAGGTAGTTTGAGGACTGGTTCACTTTTATGGGACTTTCTTCACAAACATTACTTTGGCCCCTGTTACTCTTTAATGTCAATACACTAACAACCAGTCAGTTAAGATTTAGTTATTCTCAAAGCAAAACCTGAAACCTGCCTTGAAAATCAATTACTCATATACAACACATGTACTGCACACATCATTTTCCAAAGCAAAACAAATTTTTTCAGTAATTTACAAGGTTTTCCATCATTTGAAGTACCTATTTGTATTATTTTACATTTCCAATTGTAAAAAATACTTAAAAATCTGAATCATGTTTTAAAAGACAATGCATCACTTTAAACATTAAACCACATCCTGTTTTGTGCATTAATGCAGTTGCAAACAATGGAATTTTCTCCTGATTGATGCCTTCAAGTGCAACTGGGGAGGCAAGGCATCTGAGACTTGACAGCTGCAGCAACTCCTCAATGTGAGAAACTGGCAAATTAATTTGATTCTGGTTCTAATATTTTCCTATTGTTAAATCTGTGGATTTTTTAATTTCCAGTGACATCCCAACTCATTATCTTCAAGAAAGCAGAGTTATAAAGCTGCTCCCTCTAGTTCAGTATCAGACACCAGAGTCTCTTGCCTGAATAGTACTATCCTGCAATGCTCAGATAAGGCTTGATATTGTCTTAATTACACAACAATTATAATGTAGCTGACAGAAAATAAATAAAGTAATAAGTAATAAGTAATTTTCAGTTGATTTGGTAACTTACCCCAATCATATTTAAAGTCTCCAATTTTAATTGTTGTACAATAGCAAAATGAAGAGGGCAATGGTTGAAGACACACTGAAGATCCTCTTCAGACTAATTTCAAGACATAAAATAATCTGCATAGAAAAATAATTTGCATCTGTTTTTGAATACAATGATTTTGAATACAATGAATACAAGATTAGATAAACATTTATTGATCCCCAATGGGGAAAGTGAGAGTTGAATTTATATAAATATGCACATATAGTAAACCACTAGACTAATCTCTATCTATCTATTTTCTTTTCTTGAAAAGTCCATTCTCACTGTATGTCCTCTGGAGGTGACAAGTTTTTACATTGCACTTGCGCATTGTTATATACTGGACCATGATTGGCACCAAACATGATTGTTATCACGAAATCTTTCTTTTAAATATGAATCTTAAACTTCTCCTCCTTCACCTGATGAGTGTTACAACAGCCTCTGTTTTCCTGGGTGGAAGAGACTTCAACGATGTGGAGAAGCATTGTGTGCTTTGGAAATGTCAGTGATGAACTGCTCAAACATGCCGGTATAGTCTTTAAAATGTCATGACAAAAATTGTTCTCCTCTGTGTTGGGTCTAAAATTTAAACTTGATACAGGAAACACTATCAGATAATCACTTAAATAGTCATTGCAAATGTAAATGATCATGCACACAACACCCGTACAATTTCCTTGCTTAGAAGGAAGAATAATGACACTTGAATATGAAATATGGAAGACAGATGCCTGCTTCTGGGGTCACAACAATGCATGACTGTGACACTGTGACGGTGTGTTCGTCATGTGAGGGCAATGAGGAGATCAATGGGCCTTATTTCCTGCCAGTGCTGCAATGGCAAACTATGGTTTGACAGTCTCAAAAAGCATAAAATACAAGAGAAAGATGGAAGATGTTACAATACGTCAGTCAGTCCTTGCTGTGATGTTAACTGCATCATTTCTCATAATAAATTGCTTCAGCTTCTGCAGCTGCACTTCGCCACAAAGGCTAGCTGTATTGAACTGTGCTGAATGTGTTTCTACAGGAAACATTAGAAAAGCATCAAGAAAGTCTAAAGAAGCAAAGGGAAGCTGTGAAACACAGGCTGAAAAAACTGGCAGCGCGGCAGTCAGAAATTGCAGTAAGTTGTGTTCAGGCTAGTGACTGCTTTATTTTACTGCTTCCAGAAATTTGTATTTGTAACGATGTTAAATTTGAAGAATGAACATTGAACATGAACATCAAAAACACTATAACCGCACCTGTGATTACTGATAAATGCTTGTGCCTGACTCAGAAAAAGTCCTCAGTGATAAGGGAGAACATAATAAGAAAATATCAGGAGATCCAGGCCGTTCTGGATGAGGATCTGAGGATTACCTTGACCCACCTGGAGATGGAGGAGCGGGCGGCTGTCTCTGCCCTGGATGGGCTGATGGAAAGGAACTGTTCTCTTATCCAGGAGATAGAGCAGGACCTGGCCAAACTCACTGTTGCGCTGGACCAAACCGACATAGAGCCTGATACAATGGTGATTAATCTTGACAGTGGCAAAGTCCTGTCAAACAAATATGACTTGAAATTTCATTTTCACCTTTGCAGTTGTGTGGGGGAACTAAAATTGTTACGTCATGTAAAGCATTTTGCTTTGAAGCATCATTTAATTTTCTTTTTTCTGCTTTTCTTCAGTCTTTCTTTTCATTTTCTGAGCAGCAAGACATGGAGACAGCAGACAGGTATGGAATCAAATAAAAATTAATGATAATAATTAAAGCTTTAGTATGAAGCAGTGGAGAAGCAGCTGATGTTTCTTGCCATGTCTACCTCCTCCAGAGTAGTGGATCTGCTTAATCGGACAGACCCAATCACCGTGAGCCTGGATGAAGTTAAAGCTGACCAGATCCTCAGCCTCACCAACAACATGCTTCTGCTTATCTGCTCACAGACTCCTATTATCAAGAAACTCGTCAAGAGTTGTCAGTTCACGCATTGTTTGTATTGTGTTTCTAACCAGGAATTGGCCTCTTCAACATGTAGATCATTTTGTACAAACTCTGTGACATCTGTGTGTCTCTCTAGATTCCAGTGAGGTGAGTCTGGATCCAGAGACGGCCCACCCGAAGCTGATCATCTCCCCTAAAGGTGACAGTGCCACCTACACAGACACTTGGCAGCAACTTCCTGACCTCCCTGGGCGCTTTGACACCACTCTCAATGTCATCAGCTTGCAAGACTATAGCTTTGGTCGTCATTACTGGGAGATTGATGTAACTGGCAAGACTTACTGGGAGCTGGGTGTCACCTATCCTACCATTTCTCGCAAGGGTACCACTGAAGACTGCTGGCTGGGACGTGGGGACGACTCCTGGTGTGTGGAGTTCTTTGATGGGGAGTATACAGCTTGGCATGGAGGGGTGCCACATCAGCTGCCTTTCACAAAACGCTTTTGCCGGATTGGTGTGTTTTGTAATTTCCCTGCAGGATTGGTGACCTTTCTTGAAGCAGACAATATGACACCGCTTTTCTCCTTCTGTGCAGGGACCTTCTCAAACTGCCTCCACCTGGCGTTGTGTCCTGGTCATGATCACAATGGCACAAATTCTAAGCCTATTGTAATCTGTAATGCTCCGTCCCCAGCCAGTGATACTAGATCACTAGCTCCTCGGAAAAGCTTTTAGTAACTCCTTACTGAGCCACTACTCTCTAATAATGTACCACTTTTAGGGTCTATAAGTTGTAACCAATGGCTTTATTAATATGTAATGCTAATTAACAGAAATTTGCACCCTAACATGCCAGTGGTTTCCACTCAGATATTTTAACTTATCTTAGACTTCTTAGTTTAGTACAGCTGAGACTGATGGGAAAGTCATCAGCTTTGTATTTTGGTATTTGGTCAAATACCAAATCATATTTTTGACCTGACAATGATGATGGATCATGAATGTCTGCAGAACATCTGTTGCTAATCTATCCAATAGATGTGGAGATATTTCTCAATATTCTCTCTAGTGGGCAAGTCAGGGAGTCAGAGAAGACACTACAATATGTCCCCATGGCAACAACTATACCGCATTTCACAAGAATCTATAATTTTCGAAATATTTCTATTGAACCCAAAAACATCAACATGGTAGTGCTGCATGAACAGTAGGGGAATCAGCAAATGCAAATTGATTCTTCTGGGGATTATGAATATCTGTAAAAAAATAAATGAATAACAATCAATCTTCTATTTGATAAGTTTCAGTCTGGACCAAAGTGTTGGACAGACTGGTATACCAAAAGGTAAACATTGCTATGGCTAAAAATCTTACTAGTGCTTCATACATCAGTTACAATAAAAAGCGCAAAATGAACAACATTATTATTTTTGTTTGGTAATAATAGTTAGAAACGTTGGAAATTCACTTTATACAGGCTGATGGCCTTTTCTATTTTTAATAATAATAATATTTTTAATAAGTTTACAGACCATGTGGTCTGTAAACTTGGAAGGTCTGTAAAGGTGGAAGGCACACCATGGACTGTATCCAGTCAATGAGTATCTTTATAATCGACAAATCTTAAATATTACTTCATGTTTAAACATCCATGAAGCCATTAGTTACAAATAATAACTACTATATATAGTGCACCGAAATAGACAGTGCTGATGATGCTTAAACTGGAATTGCTCCTCTGAAATAATAGAATGTATTTCAGATGTTACAGGGACTCAATGTGATATCTTGTCAGAAGTTGTGATGTGATGTGTTAACAGAGACCACAACACCATTCTTTCGGTGCCTGTGTGTGGGTAGTGAACTTTGAGATGAATGCACAGAAAGATTAGAAGAAAAACTCATGAGACCAAGAAAAAGCGACATGAAAACAATGCTTTATGCATATTAAGTTTACATATTCGCTCTGATGGCAAAAAAGATTTCAGTTTCAGTTTTCAGTAAGTCACAAAAATTACTTATACTGTTATCCAAATGATGTTGTTAGTATAATTGATCTTACAATCATGCTATAGATATAATGTATTGCAGATTTTATAAATGTATAAAGGCATCTAAAAAAGCACACAGTGGCGTGTCCTGATATGCACCTAGTGTATGTGGATCCAAAGTCTACATTCAAACAAACAACTGACTGCAAATATGCTCTCTGAGCCTCTGTGTTGCATATGTGCACATGCTTATGCTACTTAATCTTGAAAACATTTTGTGGAATTTCAAAATTATACATTTTTCAAACGTGACGTAGATGATGATGTTGAATGTGCACTTTTCATTTCTTCACTATTAGCGTTTGATAACATGAGCAGTGTCCTGCATATTATTCCTAAAAGAATAGCTATCCAATAGCACAGTTAAAATCAATAAAACTGACTCAGCACCAGGGATGGATGCCAGACACCCCCGGTGAATCAAAGGTTAGTGTACTTACACAAATGTTTAGAAAAGTGTGAGTGATCTGCCAGACAGCACACTCTCTTTTTACTCTCCTGGATGTCTTCTGATCCACTGCCATCATGAACCTGAAGCTCCTGTTCTTTTGCCTCTTCTTAGCGGTGCTCCTCATACCTGTTGAAGTATGTATTCACCATATATGTTGCACAACAATTGTGCAGCAATAAGCAAATGTCTTGGCTCTTATTTACAATGTTGCATTTTTTGGTGTATTTTGTTGGGAATAAAATGCAGTAGAGCCTATTTTCCATGTTTCTGTGTAAAAATTCACTGTATTTAAATTTTTTTTTTGCATTGGTAATTTTGAAAATCTCAGAAAATCCAGCAACTGCATGTTATTTTTCAATGTCATGACTCTTATGTGGTGCTGTCAAATTATTCAGCTGAAACCTAAAAAGCACAAGAAAGAACATCCTCAGCATCACGGTCCTGAGCAGCGAGGGCCTGGATTTCCTAAACATGGCAAGAAGAGAGAAAGATTTCAAGACCTAATTAATGGTAAGTGCTGCTTTGTATTCCTTTTTATAACATTTATAGAACAATATTTACATTTAATACACACAGTGCATATCCCCATACTAAATCAAAAAGATGTGCAAGTTTTATAGGGCAAGAACGAGATGAAGACAAGTTTTTTTCTAACACTGGAAAAATATTGTTTTAGACTTCTTCTTTGAGATCGTAGACGGAGCTGGTGATGATGATGAGGACGAGGACTGGGTTACTGAACTTCAAGAGCTGCATGGTGAGAGTTTACACTCTGTCAAACTAAACAGACCAATCTGTGTAACGTCACACATTTTCAATTGGCTACATAATAAGGCTACGTCATGTTAACCTCATTTAACTTCTGTCATTTCTCAGGCCAATGCAACCCTAACCCTTGTCTAAACAACGGAGAGTGTGAGCAGAAAAAGAAAAACAAGTTCAAATGTGATTGTCCCAGGCCTTTTAGGGGAAGGAGATGCGAGAAAGGTTTGAAATTAATCCCATATCCCATGCTTTTGCTGGACTGCAGGCTGGTCATATATGAGCTATTTATATTTAGATCAGCAAAGATGAATTCATATAATTGTGTTATCACCTTAGGTCCGAAACATTGCAGGAAAGGTACATGTGGGCGCGGTGAATGTGTGCTGACTGCTACTCCCCCTTACTTTGAGTGCAAATGCAAAAAGCCCTTCCAGCCTCCACGCTGCAGAACTTGTAAGGAGTATTTTTTCCCCCAAACAAAACAGAAAAAGTACTTTACTCATTTTACACGACTGTGTCTCAAACTTTCACTGTTAACTGTTTTTCTCCAAAGTTTCACTGTGTGAGCCTAATCCATGTAGGAATGGTGGAACATGCATCAAGGATGGTAACGACTTTGACTGCCAGTGCCCTCCTGGGTACAGAGGACGTTTCTGCCATGTTGGTAAATACTACTCCCCACATTACTGTTTCCCTTTTCCCTGTCTAATACATGCATCATATCATGTATCATATGTCATATTCTGACTGAGTGTGGTATGTTTTTAAGGTCCTAATGACTGCTATGTGGGTGATGGCGAGTCATATCGTGGCAATGTGAGTGAGACAGATGATGGCGATGAATGCCTCTACTGGAACTCTCACTTTATCCTAGAGAAAGGTACTGATCCCTTCAGCTCCTTCGAGGACAAAGATGGACTTGGCCCTCACAACTTCTGCAGGTCAGGAGATAATAATTAAGTACATTCTAAAAGTAGAGGACAAATGGCAATGACAAAGGAAGCTCATTTACAAATTTTCTATGACTCAGAAACCCAGATGGAGACGAGATGCCTTGGTGTTTCTTCAGAAGAGGCCGCAGATTGTTTTGGGACTTCTGTGATGTGACAGAGTGTCCTAAGCCAACAGGTCAGCTTTAAATCTTCAAACAACTTTATGATTATGAGTGAAATCTCAGAAGTTGTTGTCATCTTTTGTTATCTTTGTGTTTTTAGGTGTGGCACCAACTGCAATTGTCCCTCCAACTCCAGGTCCCACTTCTTCCAAGCCTCAACCAACACTTCAACCAACAACAGTGCCCAAGGCAACTACTACCAAACCCCCAACGACTGAGACACCAAGCCAGGCTCCACAACCTTCTGCCGCACCCACTGATGCTCCCATCAGCGCCAGTGCCACCCCTCCACCACAACAGTTCTCCACCTGTGGGGTACCTCAGCCAAAAAAACCCATTACCCGAATCTTTGGGGGTCTGAAGGTGCCTCCTGGGGCTGTACCCTGGCAGGTATCCATGCAAGTGAGAACAAAGAACACCAACCAGCCATTCAAACATGTGTGTGGAGGAGTTCTCATTAAGAGCTGCTGGGTACTGACAGCTGGTCACTGCATGTAAGTGCAATCATAACACCAAACTGGGGAGAACACGAAACATTGTGTGGTTATGGAGTAGCATGTGGACTTTACTGAAACATGTGTTGCTTGTGTTTGAACAGAGAACCAAACAAGGACATGCAAGTGGTGATGGGAGGTCTGTCACTAAATTTTGATGAAGCCATGGACCAAACCATTAATGTTGAACAAGCTATTTTACATGAGAATTACAGGGAGACTCCATCAGCAGTTTACAACGATATAGGTGATGCATGTCTCTATATAATTTTTTATATAAAATAAGCACAGATTACCCTTTATTAAATTACTATGTTATGTTATGTTATGTTATGTTATGTTATGTTATGTTATGTTATGTTATGTTATGTTATGTTATCTTATCTTATCTTATCTTATCTTATCTTATCTTATTTTGTCAATCTTACCTCGGTATCTTGATCATTTTTAGTTAACATAGAATGGGATGTCAAAGTTTCACCAATAAGGGAGAGAGGCATATAGTACCAGTGGTACCATTTGTAATGAAGTGATTGATAAAATGTACAGCTCTGATAATTCATGAAATAACCTGTAAAACTGGTTACTTAAGCAATAATAAGATTATTTTATTTTTTATTTTATTTTAACTACTCTGCAAACTTTATTTCCAAAGCCTTGTTGAGGCTGAATGGAACTAATGGAGTTTGTGCAAAGGAGACCCAGTTTGTGAAGGCAGCCTGTCTGCCTGATGCCCAACTGCCTGATGGTATGGAGTGTACCATTTCTGGATGGGGAATCACTGAGCAATGTAAGGCCACTTTTGTATATTCAAAGAAACAATATAAAACACAATTTTCATGCAGACATTTTGGTTTAATTTGATTTGCATTCAACCACAAAAATTTATTTCAACTTTATTGATTTTTTGGGTAAAATCAAACTTTTCCACCTCATCGCTGCAGCTCAGCTTGGTTCCAACCACCTGCTGGAAGCCAATGTGCTACTAATCAGCCAGGAAAAGTGCTCTGAACCCACAATTTATGGCAACGTCCTTGATAATACCATGCTTTGTGCTGGTCATCTGCAGGGAGGAGTGGATTCCTGCCAGGTCAGTAGAGGAAACTTGCTAGTTCAGTGCACACTAAATATGGGAAATATACATTCAACACTAAATATGTCTGAAATAAGTTCTTGACCTATTTGTGAGCAGCAGTGTATTTGCTCCCTGGTCAGCTGTTTTACTCATGTTTCAGGGTGACTCTGGAGGACCACTGACTTGCAAACCGAACAATGTCAGTGTTATTTATGGTCTGGTGAGTTGGGGAGACCAGTGTGGAAGGAAGAACAAACCTGGGGTGTACACACGTGTTCTTCACTATCTGGGCTGGATCAAGTCAAAGACTCAAGCAGCTTCTCCATAAGCAACCTCTATTACTCTGCACCATGCCAGCCAGTGTAGCCACGGACTTGGTTATGCAGGGAGCAAGTCCTGCTCAACATGATAAAGCTTTTGACTGTAATGCAGTTACCAAAATACAAGTATGTGCCTGGTATTTTGCCTTTCTGGTCTACAACATCATTTTAAATTCTAATGCTACATAATAAACTTGTCTGTCTCCTCCTTATATTAAACATTTTGCATGTATGGAAAAGAAAAATAATTGTATCATAAGTTGATCTGTTATAATTCCCAGGAGGAAAGGGGTAAAAAGCATTAGTGATGGAACAGCCTGAACAGTAAAAGCCCTTTATTTGTGGCAGGATAATGATAACATGCTCTCGCTTCAATCTCAAGTTTCTCTTTAGGCTATTTTGTGAACTATGTTACATTTACAGTATAACCTCACCAGGCCTAAGGGAAACACAGTTAATAGTTATAAACATCCAGGGTTGTCAGGTCTGCAGTATTTTCGTGAAATGGATGCCACAAATTGATTTTTTGATTGGGTGGACAAGTTTTGGATCCAAATTACAACAATAACATCTGTAATCTGTAATTTCCCCATTGTGGGACTAATAAAGGAATCTAATCTAATAAATCTGTCTACCACCTAACTCAATAAGTACACACAGGCAAACAGGCTATCTGCCTGTGTTAAACCACAAATGTAGATGTTTTATTTACAAGCTATGTGTTAGCTGCCTCTCAAATTTTTCACTATTTTTTTAAAAGCTGATTTTGTCTTGTGAAGCTCTGTTGAAGAGCCACAAAACGTGCTCTGGGCATAAAGTCCAAGTAAATGTCCTGAGTGACATACAGGTGCAAACAGCAGACAGGTGAACATGGACTTTCAGGTTGTACTCTCTTTTGAAGGTAGGTCTCTCTGTACACAGAGGGAAACTCTACTGTATGAATAATTGTTTATAAAATAGATGTACCTCTCTTGTGCTCTGTCACTGTCCATGTTATTTGGCCTCACTGGGTATTTTGTGTGCTGCAGGGCAGAAACTCTGTAGGACCAGTGACATGTGAGAATGAGGGCACGCATGTCCTCCATGGTCTGATGAACTCAGGGGGCAGTTGTACAAAGAACAAGCCAGTAGTCTCGGGTCACTTACGTGCTGAGCTACATCAAGTCAAACACGAGAGCTGCTGAGCTGATGGCTGAAATGAGACTGTACCACAGAGCAAAAGTGCTCTATGAGGATGCACCCGATACCACTTAATAAAATATTTAATATACATTTCAACTGCAGACAATGATGGAGTAATACAAAGGAGACTATGTGATCCATTACCATAGGCTAGACTAATAAATTGAAAATATCTCTTCTCTTCTGCAGCATAGTGCTGTAATAATTGATCTGTCTGTCTTTTGCTGCTGGTAAAGAGAAATATACATTCAACATTTATCTTGCATAGAAGTATTACTTCTCTTATATACAGAAGTAATTTAATTACTTGATCGTTGTTTGACTTGGGATGGATCATGAAAGGGAAACTGATAAAATTTTGACAGCCACAGATTTTTACAGTATGCAATACAAATATGGAGAAATAACTGTAAAGAAAAGGACTGATTTTGTTTTGTTCACAATACTTTTCATGGTTGTCCTCAGTGTTCACTCTTTTCCCCCTGTTTGTGTTTGCATGTCATTCTCATGGGTCCTTAATGGAAAACAAGGTGAGGGGCTGTCTGTTCAGTCCACTGACATCAATGCATGGGTTTAACATGGGATAGAGAGGCTCAGTGCATTGCACACAGAAGGAGTGAAGCGGGGTCATGGAATCCGCATCGTAGAATGACAGCTCCCCCTTCTGGAGATTTACCAGTATGCCCAGCTTTCTGACCCTCTTTCCAACTGACAGCAGCTTCTCCTGAGTGTCATGACATGCCAAGTACCGTCCATCTCCATGGTAGATACACCAGGATGTGTTGTTTACACCCAAGCTGGAGGAACTCTGACTTAGGCTGTCTTTTCTATCGACTGGTCCACACGTCACACCTATTAGCCAGTAAGGTTTCTCTTGAACAATGACTTCCCAGTAGTGCTGGCCAGTAGTAAAACTCTCCTGAGCCAGTACACTGTACTGGGAGTCATATGGCTGAGGGTTCAGAACCTCATTGACAGGCTGCCGTCTCCAGTACACCTGTTTCCTATCCTGGGATATTTCCAGTTTCGGATGGGCCTTGTTGGAGTCCAGGGCAGGAGAACTTAGATCTGCAAATAAAAATCTGCATTCGGTACACAACTACAGAGATAGTGGTGGATGATTTTCGATTGCAAAATATTTGATTCTCTACTAACATGACCACATTCGTGGAAAGTGCTGGGACAGAGCAACAGACAGGTCATCCACCAGCCTCTCTACTGTTCTCAGTTTCTCAGGATCACACAGATCTCTGTCTACTTCCTGAATTGGTGCTAAATCCAAAGGGTCACTGCAATAAAAACTGAAAACCATTAGATGGAAAAAAAAAATCCTGCCAACAAAAGACAGGTTGGAAAAAAACCAGAGTGATGTCATACTCACCAAAGATTTTGTGCTGTGATTTTCTGTTGAAAATACGCAGGTCATGTACCACTTCATGTGGAAAATATTTAGCTTTAACCACAAAAACACAGTGCCATAATACTGGGCATCATTTACCTACCTGTAGGAATCGCAGATCATTTGTCTCTTGGAGGAGTGATTTGCTGGAGGCTCTGAGGCTGTCTATCTCTTTGATCTGAGCCTCCATGATACTCCTCTGGGCCTCCAGCCACTCTGTCATGTATGACTCCTCTGCGTCTATAATCTGCATCATCAGACGCTCATCACCGTCCAGCACAACACGGATCCTGCTGTACTTGTCAGAGACTCTCTCTCTGAAATCTGCTGCAGACTTCTAGGTGGAAAAAAGTATTTTTTAAATACTTACAAAATAGGATTCTGTGAATAAGAAATGGCTGATTGAAAAGGGGCATTCCACACTGACTGTACCACTGTTTGCGTATACATTGACTCCAGGTCCTTGATGGCATGTTCTGCTTCACCTCTCCTCTTCAGCAGTTGGCTCATTGTGGTCTCTAACATGCTCTAAAAGCAGAAATACAACAGGCCTATGGAAAATGAATTCCCTGGTGGAGAACTATAGAAATAATTATTCAGAAAACACACTATCCAATGAAAACAATGCTAATATTCACCTTGAAGTCTGTGCAGGCTTCATGGAGTTGATAAGCCTTGTGGTTCTTGTGTGCACCGACCAGGACACACAAACAGCACACAGGGACCCTGTCGTCTCTGCAGAAGAGCTTGAGCTCATCACGGTGCTCCCTGCACTTCAGAGACAGCGGATCTCCTGTCACCTCCACAACTGTGTGCTCCCTCAGAGCAGACCTCTGCTGGTGCAGCAGTGCATGAGCCTGGCACAGTGAGGCATCACAGGTCAGACAGGTCTTTACAGCCACTGATGGAGTCTCAATGCAGTGGTCGCAGTGGATAGTTGACGATGATGTCGACAGCCTGTTAGTGGTGAAATCCTTTACTTTGGTCTGAAGGCTGGTGTTTATCTCCAGAGTGAGGTCAGAGGGGAGGAATATCTGACACTCTGGGCAGAAGAGAGGACCCTCATTAGGTCCATCTGTTTCCCACACAGCTTGAATACAGGTGAGGCAGAAATCATGTCCGCAGGGCAGCGTTCCAGGATCTGTGAAGAAATCCTGGCAGACGGGACACTTTAAAGTTTCCTCAACAGTCCCCATAGCTCTGTTACAGCAGCTCAGAGTACACTGCGCTCCTGGCCTTCCTACTCATGAATGTTTCACAATCCTCTCTTGGCATGCACACGCCACTCATGTGCCTCAGTGTCGGATTACTAAAGATGAGTTGACATCCTCCAGTAGCTGTTTCATGCCATTGACTGTCGGTAGACCACACAGAATAGTATGGCACATTTCCAACAAACTTGATTAGATAAATTATATGCTGTACTATTTAAAAAAAGGAAACTGAATAAAACAAATTGAATTCATTTTGTAGTGAAAATTCATCCATCATTTTGGGAACAAAATAAGCTTTTGTGAGGAGCTTTCAACCACATTTTAAGGTCTTTATCAGCAAATGGAGTTTGCTTGGATGTCATTGTATGATAAGTTCAGTGAACCTTGAGTTAAGATTGTTTTGTACAAAATTTGCCAAGCAATCTAGATTGTCAAGGCAATTATACAGTTTTAGAGATTAATATTAAGCTTTGCATTCTGATATTTGATGACATGTTCATTATAATTAACAGAATTAACTGAACTAACTAACTTGAATGTGTTTTAACTATAAAACCTGATTCTTGGGTAAAATAGTATTCAATGAATTGTTTGTTTTTTTTTTTTTTTTACAAAAGGCAGTCTATCCTTATATATTTACACAATTGCTGATGCAAATACTTTGTTTGCTTGTCTTTAAAGCTGAAACTGCTCCAAGCATGAACTCGGAGCATTGCATATTCTACCCTGAATCTCCTGCGCTTGTACCTCCCATAGCTACAAATGTATACACCCATCAGGAGTACAATTTCTGCGTACTGATTTGCGGAAGCCCACGTCTTAGCATGTGAACGTACCCAGCTCTCTTACGTACACGTCCTCGCTGCATAGCCCGATTACGTCGCTTCCAACCCAACGTGGGCTGTGGATGTGGCAGCAAAGCACCGCCAGTCCGGCTGACTACGTGTTTCCTGCAGTGCACCTGTAGTGCAGTTGGACTTAGTTTTAAAGGTTGTCACTGCGGTCAGGTGAGGAGTCATTTTGAGCAAAATTTACCCTGTCCATTTTCTCCAAAATAGCCACCAAGCTAGCCAATATGTTAGCTCACAATGGCTAGTGCTAGCTAACGTAAGCTAGCCCCAGGTACGCTTTGACAGCAGGGACAGTAGACGCGTAGTTAGCTACAGTCTGTTAGCCTTGTTATTTAACTTGCAAACGTCACCGGCTTCACAAATATTAGAGTTTATTCGTGTGAACTGCGCCCTAACCCCGCGATGTTTTCACTGGCCAAGCTAACGTCAACTAATCCACACATCATCTGTACTAGGTCAGTGTGTCAAGTTTAAGTACCAACACAATACTGATAACCTCATGGCACGTGATGCAAAGCTTTCCGTTGGAATGACTTAAGATTCAAATTATGATCTTAATTGATTTTGTTCTTTTATGCATTTTAACTCCAGGTGCATATAGTCAACCACGCAGCCTGTCTGTCATAACTAAGCTGCTTATCCAAGATGAGGTTATTGCACTGTTAGAGTAAACCGACACTGGTTTGTGTGTTTATCACAGCTGTCCTTTAAGTGCCAGTGCCATGTTTGCCAGGCTGGCCTTGTGCTCCCGCCTGCCATGCAGACTCAGGCAGTCAAATGTCTGTCCGGTCTCCATCAGAGCGTTTTCCCAAACTAAATGTGAGTAACCAGCCAACTTCTTTGCCACGCCTGAAGGAGAACACGGTTCTCATCATTTCTTTGAGTTATATGCTGTTTTACTGACTGTTGTGAAAAAATCTGAGTTTGTTATTCTCTGCAGTCTCACTCCCACGTGTCCACGGGAAGTCTTTTGCCCACCGCAGTGAGTTAAAACAGGCCAAACGCATTGTTGTGAAGCTGGGGAGTGCTGTGGTGACACGGGATGAATGCGGCCTGGCACTGGGACGACTGGCCTCAATAGTAGAGCAGGTAACGACACATTAATAGTCACGATACGGGTGAGAAATACTCTGTTGATGATGGCATGTTATGGGGGCTCAAGGAAGACTTAAAAACAGACTGCACTCAGGAGTGATCTTGGCTGTGAAAGAAGAACATTATTGTCTTTTTGTGTCCTGTCAGGTGGCCATGCTGCAGAATCAAGGCAGAGAGATGATGATTGTCACCAGCGGTGCTGTGGCGTTCGGGAAGCAGCGACTCAGACATGAGATCCTGCTTTCTCAGAGCGTCAGACAAGCCTTGCATTCTGGACAAAACCAACTCAAAGAAATGGTGAATAACAATCCTGGACACTGGGAGTTTTAGTTCACTGTATGAGGAATACAATGCATAAGCTTTTGTTGGATGCATTACCATAGGTTTGTTCATTTTAGTGAAATCTCTCTGTTTATCAGTCAGTTCCAGTTTTGGAGGCAAGGGCATGTGCAGCTGCCGGACAGAGCGGTCTGATGGCTTTGTATGAAGCCATGTTCACCCAGTACAGCACATGCACTGCACAAGTATGTACCTGGCCATTCTCATAAAGTAAAACACTGCCAGCAAATTTCACTTAATTCCTGTCATTTCTTTCTGCTGTAGATTCTGGTCACCAATCTGGATTTTCATGACGAGCAGAAGCGTCGCAACCTAAACAGCACACTTCATGAACTGCTGCGGATGAACATAGTTCCTATCATCAACACCAATGATGCTGTGGTCCCACCCCCTGTTCCCAACAGTGACTTACAGGGGGTAAATGTGGGTACTGTGTGAAGGGCATGCTGGGAATGCTAAATGTTGTCCAGAATTGTGGTGGTGGATTGCTCATGCGAAAATGAAAAACGTATGCTTTCATTTCCATCCTCACTAACATACAACCCCCTGGACACATATTTGCTTGTGAATGTTTTTTACTAATTTGTGGTATGGTGGTCTTACTGTCTGCCGTGTTACTGTGCACAAACCTACATGCGTTATCTCCTTTTAGAAAGAGGTGAACATATGTTATTTGTCCATCAGCTGAATTGGACTGGGAGGTTTTTGTTGCATGGTAGCAACTGATAAGCTGTTATCTTTCAGTATAATGTAAGACAGTGATTTTCCTTTTGGCTTAATAACATTCATATTTGTGTTTCAGGTTATCAGCATCAAAGACAATGACAGCTTGGCTGCACGGCTGGCTGTTGAGATGAAAGCTGACCTCCTGATTGCCCTGTCCGACGTTGAAGGTACAGATGTAACCACTTATTTGATGATTGAATATATTTGCATGTAACGTTTAGATGTTTTTATGGCTTAAATGTTTCTTCGGGCTGTAGTTCAGGATTATTTTCAGGTCGCCGTTTCATTTACATATTACAGTTTATCACAAATACCCATCATAAGTTACCTCAAACAGCACTGAGAGATGTACACATTTCTAAGCTGGCAGCGAACGAGACACGCTGATGCAGTAATACCACTTCACTTTTGTTCAAATGAGAAACAGGAATACAGCTGTTAACTGTGCTCATTATGAGAACTGCATTTAACTGTGACACAGTATGTGGAATACTTTTCTTCCTGATGATTTGATGAGTTCTGCCAAATTGCTGGAGTAATTCAAGAATTTAATGAGGAATCAAACTTTTTGTCCGCTGCCTGGCCTCTCGATCAAAAGATATCAATATCAACATGACTGCTTTGCTTCTGTGACGGATTAAAAAGGAAAATCAAAATCTATTCCACAGGTTTATACGACAGTCCCCCAGGAACAGATGATGCCAAGCTCATTGATATATTCTATCCTGGAGACCAGCAATCAATCACGTATGGCACCAAGTCCAGAGTCGGCCTTGGCGGCATGGAAGCCAAGGTCAGCATGACGGATAATGTTTTTCCTCAGAATGTAAACAGGACTGAGCTGGCTGTATAATGAAAATCTTTAATTTCATCATTTTGTCTGAAACAGGTGAAAGCAGCCCTTTGGGCTCTTCAAGGTGGGACGTCTGTTGTCATTGCCAACGGCACTCATCCTAAAGTCACAGGCCACGTCATCACAGACATTGTGGAAGGAAAGAAAGTTGGCACCTTTTTCTCTGAAGTGAAACCTGCAGGTATTTGGTTCAGCCATCAGGGAAGAATGTTTCACCCATTTGCTGTGATTCTTTTTAACATTTGATACATGTGTTGTGATTCTGCCAGGTCCAACTGTGGAGCAGCAGGCTGAGATGGCCCGGCATACAGGCAGGACGCTGGCCTCTCTGCACCCTGAACAGGTGACATTTTGGCTCCCTTAGTGTTTTTCAGGTTAACTGAAGTGAGGTCTTAAAATGCTGTAATATATATTTCCAATTCTCTCATTGGATCCATGTTTTAGGCTTGATTGACTTATATTTCCACTCACTGACTCATTTGAACAGCAGTTATTACAATTAAACTAGCATAACTAATACGGTATGTTTGAATCCAACAGGTTGTCATGGGTTAAGTCCCTGAAATACAGTATGTAGACCTCATTATATCAATCCTAAATTAATTAAAAGACGCTGTCACCACTGAAACAGAAAACTGAAAGTCATTTTCACAGCAGCGTGTAAAGAGTAGGCAAACTCATTAAGTTTTACCGTTGTACTGGAAGCAGCTTTAATTACTCCTTACACTTTGGTGTTTGTCAGTCATATCACGTGAGTTTGTTTCCCCAGAGAGCCGAGATCATCTGCTGTCTTGCTGAGCTGCTAACCGAGAAGAAAGATGAAATCCTCAGTGCCAACAAGAGAGACATGGAGTTAGCAACAGCATCAGGTACAGAGAAGATGCACCGATCATCTTAGTCCACAGCTGCATGACTGACTCATGCAATGCTGTGCCAGTGGTTGTCACTCATCTGTAGCACTTTGACTGAGAGAAGCAGCCGTATCAAGGCTTGCATCATCTGTCTTGCATTTAGCTTAACTCTGATGTGCATCCACCATGCTGTCAGTAAGAGGCTTATGAATGCATAGCACTTGTAAGTTTTGCTTAAGTCATTCTGTGCTGTGCCTGGTGGGGCAGCATATAGCATAGGGGAGGTTTCTCTCCTGATTTGTCCCTCAGTGATGTTATCCATTCATTCTTTTTCTTCATAGGTCGTCTGTCCCAGCCTCTGATCAATCGCCTGAGTCTGTCTACTGCTAAGCTGAACAGCCTTGCCATTGGCCTCCGTCAGCTGGCTGTGTCCTCCAGGGACAGTGTGGGTCGGGTGCTGCGGAGGACGAGAGTGGCCAACAACCTAGAGCTGGAACAGATCACTGTCCCCATCGGTGTCCTGCTGGTCATCTTTGAGTCACGCCCTGATTGCCTCCCACAGGTCAGTCAACCTCTACCCTTTAGATTTGATAACTGTTCACTGTTGGTCAGGGAAACCTTTTACATGTTTGTCAGTGTCAAGTTAAACATCATGTTGTCATGCATTTAATGTTGTGTTTCAGGTGTCAGCTCTAGCCATTGCTAGTGGAAATGCTTTACTGCTGAAGGGGGGTAAAGAAGCTTCCAACACCAATAAAATTCTACATCAGCTCACTCAGGAGGCACTTTCCATTCACGGTGTGGCGGACGCCATTCAGCTGGTAAAAACTGGGCGCATTACATTTTCTTAACAGTGTGAGCCTTTCCATAATGATATCTAAAATTTACCATGACTTATTTGTAGGTAAGCACACGCGAAGAAGTTGAGGATCTGTGCAGACTAGACAAGCTGATCGACCTGATCATTCCAAGAGGCTCGTCCCAGCTGGTCCGGGACATCCAGAGGGCAGCCAAGGGTATTCCGGTGCTGGGTCACAGCGAGGGCGTCTGCCACGTTTACATAGACAAAGATGCCAGCATAGACAGAGCTATTGAAGTTGGTATGTGGTCACTGTCTGTGGCGGTTTTGACTTTTTGTTGAGGTTACCCGGAACTGATGAATAAATATGAATGTACTTACTGTTTCATTCTAGTCAGAGACTCCAAATGTGACTACCCTGCAGCCTGCAATGCCATGGAGACCCTCCTTATTCACAGAGATTTGCTGCGAACTCCTGTATTTGACCAGATCATTGATATGTTGAGAACAGAACACGTAAGAAATATGCACCAAGCATTGCAGACATCCTTACGGCATTAGGTGTTTTTACATGGTTTGATTACCAGAAATGGAAAGAAACTACATTGGTATTTAATGCAGGTCAGGAATGTTTTAGTTATTATTTTATTCTGCTGATTGAACACTGTGACATTGCTTCCTCTCAGGTCAAGATCCATGCAGGCCCCCGGTTCGCATCCTATTTGACCTTCAGCCCATCAGAGGTGAAGTCTCTGAGGACTGAGTATGGGGACCTGGAGTGTTGCATTGAGGTGGTAGACAGCATGCAGGATGCTGTAGACCACATCCACAAATATGGCAGCTCCCACACTGATGTCATAATTACAGACAATGAGGAGACAGCTGAACAGTTCCTGCAGCAGGTGGACAGCGCTTGTGTATTCTGGAACGCCAGCTCACGCTTTGCCGATGGATACCGCTTTGGTTTAGGTATGTTCGGTATCATGCATGAATGTAGCTTAATGTTATCTGAACAATATAAGAATATGTATCCTTTGGTGAATTAATCTAACATACCACTACCTTGAAAATGGGACAGAACTTCATTTTACCGGTTTTTACAGGAGCTGAGGTTGGTATCAGTACGGCAAGGATACATGCCCGAGGTCCAGTGGGTTTGGAGGGGCTTCTGACCACAAAATGGGTCCTTCGTGGAGAAGGGCACACTGTGGCTGACTTCTCTGAGCAAGGCAGTATGAAATACCTTCATGAAAACATCCCTGTCCCCCAGGGGAGCTTCAGTTAGTTGCTCAACCAAAGAGCCATCAGCGGGAGTCAAGATACTGATGTCTTTGGTTTGTATATTCCAGTAGCACTTAAACTGTTTAGCTGCCTATCATCAGCTGTACAAATCCACTATGTTGGTGCAGAAAACGTGCATGCAGAACAGAAGCTTCTTTTACTGGACAACCAAGTTCCTTGTGTGTGAACCTGTGCAGAAACCTATAAATCAGTTTTTAAATCTCCCGAGAAGACAACTTATTATATGGCCAGTGAGAGAGGAGTGCGTAAAAAGAAACTAGTTCAGCTATGTCTATGTGACCGGTGGAACATAAAGTACACTCAGACACAAAGCTCCTTTTCCTCTGTAAAGTTATTTTTATGGCATAAGAAAAAAGAAATCAAGTGCCCAGCTGTGATTTTCTAACTTATTTTTCTACATACAAACTCTCTCTTGGTCTTTTTGTAATATTCTGTAACTGTTGTTTGTGCAGGATCTTGGTTCAGTTTTATTTTTGCTGTCCTTCCTCTTTGCACAGATGATTTAATAAATACACTGTACAGTTCTTTACTCATGAGTTTGTGTATCTCTGTCAGAGTTACTACGATTTTGCTGCATTTTAACATTCCTTGATGTTATCAAGGAATATATACTGTAAAGTTTAGTTTGCTTGACAGGAGAGGGCTGAGAGTTTGAAGTTCTCACCTGTCTTCAACGCAGCACTGGTGACGTATTGCTTGTGGGCGGGGTTAGAGAGCCAGCAGTAGTTGCCCGGACGTTCCCGGACACCGGGCAGACTCAGCTGTCATCTGTCTCTAGGTATTGAAAATGGCAGGAAACAAGTCTTACACCATAGTAGAATATTTCGGCGGAGATGACGGGTACCGCTGTGGTTACTGTAAAAATGATAGGGGAAACTTTTCTCATGGTAAGTGTCTAACGAAGTCGCGAAGAAACCGCTACTGCTGAATTGTGCTAACGACCTGGCTAGCTCCGTCTACTTGCTGGAATAATGTTTGTTACCGGTTTAGTTCTAGCCAATGTTACTGCTTTAAAATCATCTTAATGTCAACAAATTGTAACTTACATCCCCTGTGCTTGCACTACAAGTCTGTTGAGTTTGCACATCAGTTAGCATTTGGCTAACATTACTCAAGCTTCGGGATATTAACTCAGTTTTTAGCCTTTAGCAACTTGTAGCCAGCTCTCATTGGTAGAATAATAGTTACCCATAACCAACCGCGATTTACTTGTGTTGGTGAATTTCTATCCAGTTGGACAATACTCTTTAAGGGAAAAGTAATGCTTAACAATAACAGCTTAGCCTTGGCTTGTCAATATCTTTGCTAGCATCAAACTAGCTAGCGGCCACTGTGTAGGCAAGGCAGGACATGGATACAGGTCTGTTGCTTTCACGACCGAAAGAGCAGCTGTGTCCGTCTCATCTGGTCAGTCGGTGCTCTGAGAGTGGAAGTAGAGGCCTTTACGTGTTGGTTAAGGAGACAGGAAAATGCAGGATGTGCTATCGCGTGTCTATAGGCAGTGTGTGCAGTGGAGAGCTCAGAGCTGATGATCAGTAAGAGAAAAGAAGTTCAGTTTAACTTTAACAAATCAAAAGTACCCTAAGTCGTCTGGTGGATGCAGGTTATTTGCAATATTTTCATACTATTTAGTTTTGGAAAGGCGCGATAGGCAACGTGGATTACAATAGTAGCCAAGTCAAGTGCAACAGCAGAAACCTAAGACTAAATGTGAGACAGGGATTTCACAACATACTGCGACACAAGACGGCATGTTTACTGTATGTGCCACATGTAATTGTCAATAACTGTGGCTTTGTTACTGATACAGCATGATTTCAGATAAAAACCCAGTTGACTCAAGCATTTCTGATCTCTGTTTTGTGATTATAAAGTGGAGCCTGGCTCACTTCATAGTGAACCCTGAATCAGTTAATTTAAAATCATAATGCAAAGGAGCAAAAATAAAAAAAGCAGTTAGCTGACGGAGCTTTCTGTTGTGCCAGTCTCTGCAAACATTTTCTGTTAATTCTTAAAATGTCTGATTTTCACATGTCGCACCATTACCTCCTACTTAGACAAAAAAGCAGTGGAAACAACAAAAATATTTGTTTACACCCCTGTTTGGCAGGGTGGTTTGATCATGTTTAAAAGATCTGGTTGTCTGTTGCAAACTATTAAAAAAAATCAATGAATGCTCCACGACTCTACAGTATGTGTGAGTGTTGTGTCTTGGCCAGGAAGGAGCATTTCAACCCACTGTGTAACCTAACACGAAATGGAGAGTAAGGAAAACTTGGGTTTAAGTCTTAATACTGGTGTAGAGTTACTTTAACCCACAAGAATCGCGTAGTGCAGGGAGCCATTCCCTCCATGTATCTCTTCATAGGACCACACAGTCACATAAAGGTTTATAACTGTAATTTTGAAAGTGAAATTAGTAGTGAAAGTATGAGCAGGGCTTTAAGGTTGTAAAAACATGCTACGCCTAATGTTGTGTAGAGGCTGTAATTTAAAAGCAACTGTGCATATTTAGAGGTTCTGATTTAAATCCAGAGCTATAAAAAAAATAGGAGGAAAATAAGAGGAAGCGTGGGACAGATTGGTGTCATTCTCTGCAGGTGAACAGGGGCGAGACAGGCTGTCTATAATTAGGATTCAGTCGGTTCCTAATACAGTCAATTAGTGATTGGGCTCAGTGCCTGCAGACGAGAGCAGTCTAAACCAAGATAAGAGTGGTAATCTGGAGATGTTACATCATGTGAGCATGTCGAGTTCTGTGGAGGAAGGAAGATAACCTTTGTAATTCTTGTAAGTGATCAGTAATACTGTTAAAAAGCTATGGGTGGCTGTGAGTTAAGTGAAAGTACAGTAGACTTACAATCACGCACATGAACCCATTATTTTAGGCCACTTAAATTCAGATTATTTTAAAAAAAGAAAGTTCCTCGTCATATATTATAACGGTATATTCTCAATAGAATGATCATCAGATCTTTACACACAGCTGCTCAGTGAGATACTGTTTTCCTGCGTGTGATTGGTGTAGTGATGTTATCAGCAGTTAGATACAGAGTGCAGCATCTGCTCTCCTCTGTGTTTCTGGGTCTGTCATGCCTCAGTGGAGGTAAATGGATCAGGTGTGATCAATGGAAAGGCTCTTCCGATGTGCCATGGTTGTCGGCAGCTGATGCAGTCCCATCCAGCTCACCTGGCCCGATTCATTTGTATGTTACAGCTATTACCCATTAAAGCTTCTGACTTCCTGGCTTACTGTCAGGCTCTTGGACGGTACAGTTCCGTACATTCACTTTCTCCTTGAAGTTTTTCAGAAGGGTTTCACTTGACATGCAATGTTTTATATTTAACATACTTAATCCATTGCGTCCATTTGGAGCCTCTGCCATGCATTCAAAAATAGAAAATGAAGATAATTATACCATGCACAAAATAATTTGACAGCTTGACAGCTCTGTTATTGCTGAGGTCATGAGAAATTTTGAACATAAAAGCGTGGTCATGAGCAGAAACCCGTAAGTGATTACCTTCTAAATGAATGGGCCATAAATGAGGCCGTAAATCAGTGCTATGTAAACATAACTTCCCAAGCATCTTGAATTATAGATCCACTGTGTATTTTCTCGGGTTGTTTGCACTCTTGTTTATGCCACTGTTTTCACTAATAAAACAAAGCACAGTCTCAGTATTTTTCAGCTCTGTTCTGGTTTAACCCTTCAAAATCAGCCATATAATAATCTGTTTTATGAGTGACATGTAATGTTAACACTTCAAGTGAAATGTCTTAACACCTTCGACCTGGTGTGACTTTTATGCCATTGTTTATACCAGTGAAGAACTTTTCCAGTGTCAGGTGCAAATACTGTTAATGCTGTGCTACGGATGGCAATTTGGAAAAACACAGTGTATCCTGTACGGAAGGATTTTGATGAACTGATGGTCAGTCATGTTCTCTTTAAATGCCTCTAAACTGGCAGCCCAGTAATGATAACATCTGTCCCCCCACAGAATCCCAGTTCATGTGAAAGAGAACTTGCAGCTGTATCTGCAGGACTGAGACCTAACTCCAGTCATTTACTGCCTCGATGCTGTAGCGTTGCCCTGCTGGGTCACACTGTGTTGTCTCCTCGTCTCTGTGGACAAGGCTAAACATCGGTCTCCTGGGACACAGGATATTAGAGTCAGTTGGGAACTCAGTGTGTGTTGTGTGAACTGATATACAGCGAATTCCCTTGGTTGTTTTAGATGGAAACCGATAGCGATCTTGTCATAGAGACTTAGATGTTGGTTTGTGTGTGTGCAGACTGTGTATATGGTTGCAGAGCAGAAGGTCAGGAGTTGAAACTGGGAGCTCAGGCCTCTATTCTGGGAACGAGGATCCAAGCTGCTTTGGATACAAATGAGAAATCTATATGTTACTACTGGGGGCCTACAGCACTGTGGGACTGTACTTTGGGGGACACTGTGATTTAGGCTGAAACAAGAATGTGGACCTCCCACCAAACTGAGGAGCTTCTTGACAAATCACTCCTTAATTTTAGACATTAATTATTTTTAGACATTAATTCAAGACCATTTCCTGACTGCTTCTAAAACAATTTCCTTTAGCATACGGTTTAGACAACATGTTTCCATTTGACAAGTTTAAGATATATATGAAATCAAATGTGTGTTTTTAAATTAGTGTCTTTTTTTCCTACAGGGATGTGGTCTCACACCATGACTGTACAGGACTACCAAGACCTCATAGACCGAGGATGGAGAAGGTGAGGAACTGTCTCCAACCTTTGTGTCGTCCCTGCTTACTTTGAATTTTGTCATCATTACAGTTAAAGAACTGTTATCTTGTATTGTTTTATGCGTTTTGTATGTAATGTATTTAAATCATTAAGTTCATTCATTCTCTCCTTTTCAGAAGTGGTAAATATGTCTATAAGCCCATAATGAACAAGACATGTTGTCCACAGTACACCATCAGGTAATGATATTTTACCTGTCAGAATGTCTTATGATTCATTCTTTAGCTGACTTCAGAACTGACAAGACAAGCAGCAGATGACAATGTGATAGTTTTGTCACCTAAGTATTTGTATAAGAAGAGGAAATATATATTTGTGTATACACAGAATCTATACAGATGTCGTACTAACCAAAGCTTACTGTTGTGCTCTCTGTCAAGATGTCATGCACTGAAATTCCAGCCTTCCAAATCCCACAAGAAAATCCTGAAGAAGATGAGCCGGTTCATTTCCAAAGGGGAATTACCGAAAGGACAGAATGATGGTGAGAGTATGTTCATTCAGTGTATCATGTTTGTATAATAGTTATCAATGCATGTGTATTGTCTCATACGTACCTCTGTATTTGCATGAACCATGCATCAAAGTGAACTTTGAAATTACAGTTAGTGATAGGCACAGATTCAAAACAGCGTCGGTACTGTTGCTCTGTAGTTCACTTTATCTGGTGCAAAAAGCAATATTGATTTTGTGCCCTGCAGGGGAGCCAATGGACTCCGTGTGTGAAGAAGCCGGTCCACGGGAGCCAAGTAAAGTCTCTCACTCAGAAGTGAGGAGTGCTGCTATCACTGACATTCAGAAGGAAGAAGCAGAGTGTCCTGCTATCACAGAGGTTCAGAAGGAGACTGCGGATGCTGCACCTGCCGGTTCAGAAACATCGAGAAAGGATCCAGTGTCTGCTCCAGAAGGGAGAACAGCATCCACAGCTCCTAAACCCGGTAAGAAGTCTGATTCCCTTTTAAATCAGTGCTGTTCTTACTTTTACTGAAAGTAGAGCAATAAAGCTTTGGATATTTATTAGCTTATAACCTGAGTCAGTTGCCAACACTGGGGGGTACCTTCACCCTTATTGGCAAGATTATCAAAATGCTTCCTAGTTATGTACCTGCCATCCCTCTGCTCCTGTCAAAGACCATGACCATTGCTAAAAGCAGCAATGTAAAGCGCCATTGGGAGGAGGTATGGTCCCTTGTTACTAATTAATTGATTAGTCAATCTATTTCATTTTTTAATTATTATTGAGTAAGTATTTTGATAATCACTTTATCTTTTCATTCACGTTCATTCAAACAGGCCAAACATTTGCTGGTTTCAGCTTCTTAAATGTGGGAATTTTATGCCTTTGTTACTCAGATTTGATAGGAAACAAATTAACTTTGGGTTTGGGACTGTCAGTCGAGTAAAATGAGCAGTCTGATCAAATCTCTTTTAACTGAAGGAACCATAAGGCTGATTCATGGAACCTTTATGTCAACGCGGCACAACACCAGATGCATTCATCAGTCAGCAGATCAGTTAGGGCAAAGAGAGCGGCTGCAAGACTGTAATGTCAGGCTGAATAATGAAGCGGCGACTCAGTCATCACTCAGTCTTAAGATTATTCTAGAAGCTACTTATGCTAATTATTATTAGTGTCATTAGGTGCTCAAGTGCAGTATATTGTGGTGGTTTGACCTCTAGTGTTGTGTGTCAGAATGAATTACTGAATGTGTGTTTCACTTATTTCACACTAAGATGCTTCTTCAGGCAGTCAATTCAGTGTGACTCCAATCATGTGTGTAACGTAGTGCAAGTACTTCATAGGAGCACAGGCCAGTGGACAGACTGCTGTATGTTTTTGGACGAGTTCATCTCAACAGCCACTTGAACTATTCTGCTTGCCTTTGAGAGGAGTAAAGACAACAGTGACAGTGGGTTTCTAACAACAGATGAGCAAAAAGGCCGTCTCTTGCCACAGGGTGTCGCTGTTCACCTTGTGACAGACTCCACTCTGCAGCAGCTTGGTGAATGGAGCAGGCTTTTTCTCTGGAGTGTGTCTGGTTTTTGGCTTATCTGTCATGTTCTCCTCCTCGCTTCTCCGGCACAGGATGTCCCTCACAGCCAACTCGCACTAATGAATAAATAACACACACAGCGAAGAGATAATAAACTCCGATTAAACACAGGAAGCAGCACTTTGAACAACTGTTCATGTTTCAGGTCTCAACCAATTTTTTTCCCCCCTCTCAAACATTTAATGAGAGCGGGCCCCCAGGCTCATTAATCAAGTACACTGGAGCAGGAGAACGTGGTATTGGCACAGGTCGATCCAGACATAAACATACAGAAAAAAACCCCTCTCATTGGTGCCAGTGTTCTTCTGCTCTTTACACCTGTGTCAGCACCACACTCTTCTTCTTCAGACTGTCAGAAACAACACGCCTTTTCAGGAAGCCAGCGAGGAGGATTTACTGTGTTGAGCTTGTAGTGCTCCTTCTCCCCCCCTTATTCACCTCCAACAGAAAACACCTGGTCATATCTCTCCTCTGGTTTTATGACTGGAGTGCTTTATAGCTTTGGGCAGGTTCCAGTTCTAGCTTGAGAAAACATGGCTCCCCATCTGCCGTATAGCATATGTAAAGCCACAAGTAAACAGACACAGACGTACATATGGAATGTTGTGTTGTGCAAAGCGGTGCTAGTTTCTGCTTTTCAGAGCAACACAAACTGTTACCATGTTATAGTGAAGAGAGGGGATTTAGTCAGAACTGAAATGCCCTAAAGGGTCCCACTTAGCACTGTTAGGTAATTAATGAAATACTGACTTGAAAGGATAACTGACAAAATGAATAAGTTACTCGAGTTATGGCTCGGGCCTGTAAGAGTTAACATCATTTCCATGAAAGAACAGCATTCATCAGCATCAGTTAAAGTGGTGGCTTATTAACAAATGCCCCAAAATGACTGTGGAGTGTTTTAAACAGGCAAAGTTAACAGTGGTACACAACACAGTTTCCCAGAGTGCACTTCCTCTGAAATGACACCGCATACCCCTGTATTAATATTTCAGTGGCTGCTCACAGATAACAGCATCCTCCTCTCAGAGTGAATTCATTTTGTGCCTCCACATGTTTACATGCAAAAAAGCAGTGTGTCACCATCCTGGACAGTGTAGGCTGATTCCGAGACTCGTACGTGAGTTGCGGGGGGAGGCGGGTGAGGAAAGTATCATGGCTTATATGAAGTGCAAACTGCTGGAGAGGGAGCATCCGTCTTCCACAGGAACTGATCTGTCAGACTTTATCTTCACCACGGCTGCACACGCCGTCCTCTGGAGTACCTGTGTGTTTCTGCGTGAGACAGAGTGAGAGACGAAATGTGTGTGTGTGTGTGTGTGTGTGTGTGTGTGTGTGTGTGTTTGCGTGTGTGTTGTGAGAGTGTATTTACAGAGGCTCGTGAACAAGTAGATGTGTTTGTGGCTGAATCCTTGTGATGAACAGCTCTGAATTGACATCTTTGAACACTCCTGGAGTTGTGTGTTTATATCAGAGAGTTTGCTCAGTTTTCCTCCTTTAATGCCATTAGTCATGTCTGGCACATGGAAAGACCAGTGCAGCAAACAGAGACCTCGAAATGATACAAGACCACGTCATTTACTTCTATTAACAAGTAAGATTTGTGTAATAATGTGAAAAAAATGTACACGAGAAAACAAGAATTATTAACGCAAAACTGAGTTACAGACTGATTGAAATGTATTGCTGTATTGGTGTATTTGCTGTTATTATAAAGGCAGTATTGTAAAAGAGAACTCATGAAGTAAGCCAGAAGGTGTGGACATTGTTTTGCTGTTCGCGGGACAGAAGCTGTTCTTTACAGTAGAAAAAGTAGCCTGAGTCAGCTGAAGCTGCAGGCAGCCAGAGAACCTTGGCCAGTGCCAGAGTTTCCCTCTCCCCTTGTCAGGACCAGGCGTCCCGCTCTTCTTTGTGACGTCGACACAGAGGGGAAGTTTAGTAAGTGAGCCGATGGTGGCGGCTGGCAATGGGACAAGCAGGAAATGGCTCTCGTTTCCTTATTGCTCCAAACAGGATGTGGGCGTGTAAACTGTTGACATGGGATGCCCGGAGAGCTGCAGGGCTTGGCAGCAGCCCAGGAGCTGGTGGTAGTGGTGGTGGTAGAAGAGGAGTAGAAGAGGAGGGCTGAGGAGGGGAACAGATACAGGGGAATGGGGAGAGATTCAGTTGCTTCAAAGAATGTTGATGTTAGTATTGTTGAAAGAGTAAAATAGAGAAAGTTTATATGAGTGTGTGTGTACTTCTACTAACAACTGATCTTTATTGTGGTCATTACTAGAAAAAACACCCTTGGGTTCCTTTCTGACAAAATCTACTCCAACTTTGAGACCCATCGCTACCAGCAGCTTGAATGAAGACTGTGTTTTGTGACTGTGTGTCTGTGGGACATCTTGCTCAGCAGGCAGCCAAAAAGCAAAACTTGCATATAACTGCATGCCCGTGTTCTTCCATAACCTCACCTTGAAATGAAAAGTCTCCCCCTCTTCTGTCTTTTCTCTGGGGTGTAGGGGTTGGAGCTGATGCGAGCCGGCCGCCATGTCGGAAGGCCAAAGACTTGAGGAAGGAGCGACGTCTCCAGAAAGAGCAGATGAGGCACCACGCTGATGGGGTCTCTTCTGTTGTCTCGCCGACCCCGCCCACTCCCACCCAAACCAACCAACCCAAACTTCTGGAAGATTTCATCAGTGAGTCATTGTCTGACAACGCTTCTCATTGCCTTGAGGTGAGCAGAAATATAGAGCAGGTACTTTCTTCTCTCGGGGTCTTCATTTGGGGTAATCATTAGCCTATTGTGACGCTTCCAGCTATCATTAAGAAACAGTGGTTTTACTGGAGCTTTATGCCTCCATAACTTTTTGAGTCAGTTAGTTTGAAACTCTGGTTTCATACGGCCCTTTTCCCAGCTCCAGTGACTTCACCATGTGTTTATGTGTGCGGAGAGGATAGCTGGCCTGAACCGAGTGGAAAAACCACCTCCTCCCAGTTCGAGTTCAATCAAATGACAGGCACACCGCACAAACTGGGTCACGTTACCCTGCTGATGACATTAAAACCACAGCTCCCAGCTCAGCCGATATGGGACGACATGGAAATGAACTTTTGGCAGGGGGCACAACAATGTATAAAGATCCCTGCTGATGGCCTCAAGCTGAGGTTGGTAGACTAACGTCATTCTTGGTCTTGACCAAAATTTGAGCCAGATGCAGTGATGAACCAGGCAGTGTCTGTCTCTTGTCTGTGGACCCCCTGAGACTAGGCCGGCAAGACCTCCTCCCAGTCAGCTCTTTTCAATTGGATTGATTTGTTTGCCCGCAATTATCTTTTAATCTCGCTAAGTGGGCACGAACACAAGGTCATCCTTTGCAAAGAAAGGATAATTGTATGTTTTACAAGTCAAATAATTGAGAGATGCCTCTGTTTGACCCATTGAGTTGTTGATTACATGTAGCAGAGGTACACTGCTAAAGGACAATTTGGATGATGAGCAGCTCAGTGGATCAGCCATCCGTGATCCCGAGTTTTTTTCACAACCGTGCGAGATGATACATGTTTACATCAGAGCATTTCAATGCGCACCAACCTCATTTCATTATAAACACATCTGCTAAAGCTGCCACTCTGTTTGACTGACGAGAGTACTCTGCAAGATACATGGTACCTTTTTAAAAAGGAGAGGCAAACAGAAATTTGGCGTCTCTTAGCTTTGGTGTCGTCATAGGCTGACCTTTGCTCACTGTCAGACTGTTCAACCAGCATTCTCTCTTGCGTCTGCGATCTTGGAGGAGCAGATTATTATGTAATTTCAGCGCATAGCTAAGAAAGTCGTGGTGACTGGGAGGACCGGTTCTCACCACCTGTCTGAACTAGCCGCTCTGTCCTGGCCTGAAATGCTGCTGTGTTTCCACAAGTCACCACCAGGGGTCAGTGTGAAACCGTGAGTGGCAGCCCCTCTGGCACCTCAGGAAAGCGTGGAACTGTTCACCAACTACAACCCTCATGAGTCCCGTCCACTGTCAGTCACAGTTGTCGCTTATTGTCATAGCCTTTCTTCTCGTTCCTCTGTTGCTGAAATGCAAGTGGTGCCTCCTCTTTTATATGATATTATATTATATCACCCTGATGGAGGACTAAAAGGTCATGAGGATCCAAGTTCAGAGCAAGCACCTCTTTCGGTTAAAGCTCTGAAAAACATTTATCTTTTATTTTAATTAAAGTTTAACAAAAGCTGCTGGAATCACGAGGCTTTATTTGAACATTCTTAAAGCGGTCAAGTATCAGACCGTCGGAGTTATATTTCAAGGCTGTTATGAAAATTGTTAAAATTTCATTTCCATGCTGTCTGCTGGCTGCTGCAGTGTTGGTTCACCAAAAGGGTTTCAGCCTATCAAAACATATCTCTAGGTTTAGGACCAAATTAAAAAGGCTGAACTTCAGCATTGTCCTTTTTACGCAAGAGGCCCGACGTCTCTGTTTGACTAAAGGATGTAGATGCCAAGTGGTCATATGAGAGAAATCCACTTAGGTCCAACTCAAACAAACCCCAGGTTCAGTTCCTCTGTGCTGTCCGTCCAGGGGATTCATATGGCAACAAAAGTATATGTGGCCAACAAAAGCTTCCAAACGAAGAGATGCTTAATTAAATGGAGCCCGAGGATGTGAAAGTTGAAATGCTCTTCTAGCTTGCGCGACAGTAGCAGCACTTTTTCTTTCCACGAGCCTTCCTATAACAGGCTTCCCCCAACGCTTCCTGCCAAGATTCATTTTATTGCACTGTAAACATTTTCTTATAAAGGATGCATCTTTCATGTGCACGAAGAAGTTAGTGTATCTGAAAGCTCTCTTAATTTAGTTGGGCTAAGTTATCTTAACCATTCGTTGTGTCATTGTGCTTCCTGCTCATCAGAATTACACAGTAGAAATGATCTCGGGGTCTCGGGGGCTCTCTGTGACTGACAGCTCATTCAGAGCTCCTGCTCATGCAGACATGACTAAAGTCTACTCACAGTTGGGTTTGATCAGGATCAGGAATAACTTCAGTCTCAGATGGCATGGTGAAGCACTGGAAATGGGCTAACATTCACAGTATGGATAGTAAATACAAATGAAATAGGCTAATGATAATTTCTTCTTTGTTCTCTATGAGATCTGCTGACTCTTCTATTAAACGTGTTGTTCAAGTTCTTTGTTATCTTGACTAACACCTGCTGTTTTTGTATCACAAAGGAGATGGACATAACACACCCTCTTTGTATAGTTCCCTGTGAAGCTACAACTATAGTGAGCAACAGCTGCTATCAGTGAATAAAAGGTCATTTACTAAAGAAGAATAAAACTTGAAACGGGAATTTTCTCTATTCATTTTATTAAATGCTCCAAAATCTTAACAGGTGCCCGGTCACCGGGTCAGGAGAGGGTGTGTTTGTGTCAGTCTCTCTCTCCCCTCACAATCTTTTCACACTTCTTCTCTCTTTGATTTGTGATAATATCCTTTTTAAGGATTTGAAGCACCACTTATGTTATTCTCAGTACATTTTTCCATTTTTGATGTTAACCTTTGTCTGCCCGTATTCTTTTTGAAGGTGAGGCTAGTGCGCTCCAGTCCCCCTAGCCCGCAGTTCAAAGCCTCTTTCGACGCCTCCTACCAGGTGTACAAACTCTACCAGATGGCCATTCACAAGGACCCTCCTGACAAACCCTCCGAGAGCCAGGTCAGAGGGTGGGGGGCATAGGTCAACCTGCTCTAGGGGTACCCAGGGAGGGAGGGTGAAGGTTGACAAGTTTGGGTACCTACAGAGACATCAGAAGGGTTTTATCTTGCTCTTATCTGTTATATGAATATGTTATCTCGGGCATTAGTTTTATATAATGGACTAAAGAGCGCCACTCCTTATTGAAAATGCTGGATGTGACCTAATAGTTGAAAGAAATGCAGCTCAGTTTTTACATATTGTCTCTCTTAATTAGCGTTGATTACTTAATAATTGAGAAACAGTCAGGTTTTACTGTTTTTACTCTAATTGTGTCCTGGGGGTTAATTTCTAGGGATGGGGATTTCAGGCTGGGGTTTGCACATGTCTGAATGAAAATCAGACATGATCATGTTAGTATTAAAGTGAGTGTATATGTACAAGAGCAAGAGTCAAAGGGAGAGGAAGTGGAAGGAAAAATGTTTCCATACGCCGTGGTTGAGAGCAGTGTTTCTCCAGGTGTCTCGGTCAGCCCTTCCTTCGGCAGGCGGGTCTCGAGCTGTTTCAGTGTTAGGGGGCAGTTCGTCATCTGAACCCTGTCGACCTTCACACATTTTACCTTGTCTGTGCCCCCCACATCACCCCACCCTCATGATCGTCCTCAGTGTCTGAGCTGAAATCTCATTCCCATTTGGGATGAAGTGCCAGTAATGGCATTTTGATTCACTCTGTGCGTGCAGGCTGTTGCTTGTTTACATTTTGAGAGGAGTCTGTAGTGCTGGAAGAGTCTGTATGCGTCTAGCTGAGATGATCCATCCAGACATAATTTTGGATTCTTGCCGCTCCCAGACTTACATGCACTGATGCATTGATGCAGTTGAATTCCCATTCCTGCGCGTGCGATCTACGGCGACACCTAGGCAGTGCACTAGCCTCATCTTCAAGTCGCCCGCCATCTTATTATTTTAAACACTCTCAGTCTCCTGGAATCTCATTGTTTTCTTGCATTCATGTGTCTTTTTTGCGCAACAATCTGATAAAAATAACTAAATCACGTCTCAAACTCAAAACAGACCTGCTGTGTTGCCAGCGCGCCTTGAGGACTGGGAGACTGACGTGAACCCTAACATGCCGAAGCGCTTGTATAACACTGTTTAAACCCTCTATTGTTAAATCCTGCGCTGATCATTCCTCCAAAGCACCCGTGCTTCTTTGTTTTCTCTCTTTTTTAAAAAACTAATCACCGTCCTTGTATTCATTGTGAACGCTTATAAAACTTCCCTCCACCTTGTTGCTCCCTTCCCTTCCACACCCTGTGCTTGAAGGTGAGGCTAGTGCCGGTCAACTTTGAGGACCCTCAATTCACAGCGTCGTATGAGCAGTCGGCGGCGCTGTACGCCCGCTACCAGATGGCCATTCATGGTGATGAAGCCAGCGAATGTAATGAGAGTCAGGTACTGCATGATTATTATTCAGCACCTACTGTAGGGAAAATACATCTGCACATGCTTGTTCCAATTTCTTGCTACTTTTCTCTAGTTTATGTTCTTTAAATTAAATTTCTTTGTGTTTTGGACTGTGAAAAACAAAGCACTGTACAGACGTCACCTTGGACTTTGGGGAATTGTAAAGACATTTGTCACTATTTTCTGGCATCATTTACATTTAACAAACAATTAATTCATTGCTAAAATACCTGACACATTTATGAAATTAATGTTTCTTTATTCATATTGTACTCTGTTTGGGGAATTGTAGCATTTATTAGAACTATATAAACTCTATGAGAGACGGGGAAAGTTATTGAATGAGAAGTGTTGTCCTGTAATAAATGACAGTGGGAAAGCCAAATGGTAACAAAGTATAGATTCATAAAGTTTAAAAATGAATTCATGATAGACAGTAAATTATATTATAAAAAATATATATACACACACCTCTGTTTCTTTGCCTTATATAAATAAAAGAGGAGAAAATAAAGTCTAGTCAAGACATGCTGCTGGACATTCTAACCTGAGAGGGCCTTTTGTCCCTCAGGGCTGGAAAAACAACCTCCTCCTCCCCTCTCCTGCCAGCAGGCCTCACTAAATTACTGAATTCTCCAGCTTGTAAAAGTAAGGTAATTAATAAATAATAAAAGCTGTCAGATTGGGCAGACTGTGGCAGATTCTTTCCTAGTGCCATAACACAAGCTTTATTAAAGGGAGCGGGTGTTTGTGTGCACAGCTTCAGCTCAGGTTCACAACTGTACTGGGATCGGATGGGGTCAACAACTACAGGACTAACATCTAGAAAACAGAAAAAATGAAAAGGTGTGGTGCAGCGCAAACAACTCAGCTGTCTGTTGGGTTGCCAAAAATATATTTTTTATTGACTGACTTTCCAGGTTGGAAGCTGACTGAAATGCAGAGTCGTGTAAAGCCACAGAGCTAATGAAGGTTGGGCTGATAGCTCTTAAAGGCTCTTGACCATAACATCTGTACCTTAGAGAAATGATTGGACTCTGAATTATAACAATATTATAAATTCATTTTGGCAGGCATTAAAATGGTAACACGTACGTATTAATACACATCTTCTGTAACACCTTTCCATCCTCCTGGTATCAGCCTCGATGAACAGGCTCTACTGTTGTTCCACCTTCACACCAGAACCTTAGACGCCTCGCTGTCCTCATCTAGATTTATCTCATCCCCTTGCAGTTGATTTATACGTGGTCATGTCTGATTATTCCCATCCAAACAAATTTAACTTTAATATATCCCCCCTCGGTTGGCCTCACTCCTGTGACAACCACTCCCCAGCCCACAGTACTAAACTCTGCTGATTTTATTTTCTTGCCCGTCAAGCTCCTGGTAAACCAGCGTTTCTGCTTCCCAGAAACTCGGCGCCCCCCATTGTCCTGTGGCATTAGCAAAGAAATGAGAAACACATTGTTGATGTGGTGATGGCACATTTTGGTGCCGTGCCATTCTATGCCTGCTGCTACCTAGGAAGTTTGGTCGTTTAGTATTTGTGGAGGTATTTATTAATCCATTAAAGTATTACCCAGGGACTGACTGTGGAATACTGTCAGCCTGGCTCAGAGCCAGGAGATACGAGAGATTGTGTGTGTGTGCACGCGTGCGTGTGTGTGTGCGTGCACGCTCAAGTTAAATTACCCTGGCAAAATTGTACTACCATTAGACAGTACGATGTCCTAGAGGGGAATGGCTTTGTTTGTTTAAGGATGTATGCATTTCCTGTCATACCATGACTGGAAAGGAGCCATACATTATTCCTTCCACATCCAATCATGGTTTCCTGACAGAGTTGAAGCACATACTTGCAATTATTTAGACACACACAAACGCACGCACGCACACACACACGCACGCGCTAACTCACACTTACTGTTCTTAACTGTTGTGCTGAGCCGTGACTCTGGGTTCCTGCACATGTGGCATTCATTTTCAGGAAAACAAATCCTGTTAAACCTGTATTTACTCTTCTTGATGGCCTTAACCAAGACACATGAAAAAAGGAGAAAAGGAACTGAGACATGGCAATAAAACTTTCTCAGTAAAAATAGAAGAAATGAACGAGGAAAATCACTTTTGCCACTTTTGGTTATGCACAGTTATGATTGACAGAATAAAACCTTCCATACGCAGCCATTGTGGATGCCCTTTTTCTAATGTCAGGGCTCAGCTTCTTTGTTTGTCATCCCACTGATCTGTGCATTGTAGCTTACTCCTCTACTACACACTTTATACAGTGATCAGGAATATGATCAGCAAAAGTTTGGTGAAAACACAACTTGGATAGCTTCTTGTTGTTTTTTTTATGTGAAAGAATGACTACAGGCACCTTGTCCCTGCAATAAGTAGAGCAATTTGAGCAAGTAAAGCGTTCAATGACGAGAGGTCTAAGTAGCAATTAGGCTTAAGCAGATGTGTGTGTTTATATGTACTGTATGTGTATGAGTGAAGACACGACGGCTTGTGTGTGTGTGTGAGAGAGAGAGAGAGACGGCTGCTTGCCCTCCTAATCGTACACAGATGAGTGTTTACTATAGGAAAGGGAGAGTTAGAGAGGAAGTGATGGACTCCATGTGTTGTGGATGAGAGCTTTCCAGAAGTTACCCTGGACCCGACTCCGTTTACAGACGTGTGTTGTTGTATTAGAGCTAGAGAGAGAGAGGAAGCTGAGATTGTATTTGCATGTTTGCTCCCTTGCTGTCTTCATGCATATGTGGCTCTACCTACACATTAGACTGTCTATCTCCTGCAGAGTGTGAATGAGTTTGTCTGTCTGTCTGTTTGTTTGTTTGTTTGTGTGTGCGTGTCAGCCTGGCAGGACCTTGCAGTCTGTTGTTTGTCAGCGGCTCGAGAGGGGTCAAACCATGCCAGGCTCCAGGAGAGTAGTCTCACCCAGCCAAACAGGGTTGACACTGGAGTGGAAAGCTTCTGTGCTCCACTGCTCGTTCTTCTTGGTGCGATTACCCAGCAGCCCCCTGATGAGTACACAGTAAGGTTGGGGAAAGAGACTGAGGAAGGGAGGTGCTCCGAGCCATCGCAACATATCATGACACACACATCCAAGTGTGCGTTTGCATACATTAACTGGCTCAAATGCATAAAAAGTTTACACACTTACTTGCCTGATTAAATAATCGAGCGTTTTACTTCAAGGTCAACTGGAGACTCTCAGATGCGCACACACAGCAGCCAGTGTCGTAGCACGGCCTCAGTAAATGATGTCATCTAATAACTGCAGCTGTTGTTCTGTTGGTAAACCATTTGGGGGTTTTTGTGAGTTTGAAACAAAAGTTTCATTTGTGCCCTTCAGCAGTTTCGCACATTGGGAGGCTTTGCTGTTGGTAATTTGTTGACTGGCAGAGCAGTAGTCACTGCAAAGTTAGGAGTGGAAAATCACTCTTTACTGGCATGGTTACACAGGTGGGGAACTTGATAAGCATTATTTTGCATGAGCAAAGAACATTATCGAATGAACAGATGGTAGTCACTACAATTTCCACATTAGTCATGGAAAGTATAAACTGTGTACAACTGTGTTTAGCAGGTGATCAGAATTTCAATAAATTGAATTAAAGAAAATTACACATGCATGCAATGGACTGGATTACTTTACTACTGCTAAGAGTTGGACAAAAGTTCTGGGACAGAAGCCTGTACTGGGACTGTTGTAGTAGCTTCATGTTCAAGTTTAACTGGCATAAGGACAGTTAAAGGTTCATATGGTCATGTGTATGAGTTGTGTGTTTGAGCAGTTCTGTCCATCCCCTCTACTCCATCTTGGTGTAAGGGTGTTGAGGGTCAAAGCAGGGTGTTGCATCTTGTTGTCATGCTCAGAACTGCAGGGACCACTGTGAGGCTATACTGGCTGACAACAGCACTGCTCAGCAAGAACTGCACGCATGGTTTTTAGTCCTGTTTTGTACAATAGCTGTTTTCCTGCTCGGCCCTCATATTTTATAGATTCACTTATTTTTCTGACTCTGGAACCAAACTCATATTTTGTGGATTTAGTCACTTTTATGAGTCGAGTCCAACTCAAGTGGGCGAGTTTGATAGGTAGTGAAAACTGTTTGCTACAGGCGAAGGAAAAATAGAAATGACAGGCGGCAGTGCATCATTCCTTAGCTGCTCTCTGCCAATATATCCCCCGTGTTGGAGAGCACTGCATTAGTATCACCAACACACACATCAGCTGTGGCTGACAAACAGAGAAACACACACTCTTTTTTTTTTTTTTTTTTGGATGAGTTCAGGCTACTGGCTGGATTTTGAGTTGCACCTAAGCCAGGACCAAGTGTCCCACCCAGTGAACCATGCTTTCACAGTCACTATTACTAGATGCACATACACTCACGCACAGAGGATGCTGGTTGTGGGAATTTCCAGTAACTCATAGACCAAACTGCTTTTACTAAAAAGAACAGACAGTGTATGGAGCCGAACAGTGCTGATGTATGTACACGATAACTTAATAATTCATCCGTTGATTGACGGAGACTCTGAGAGACTCTGAGAGAGGCTAGTCCTATTCCGAACAAAGCATCCATGACAGAAATCAAATCACGAGAAGCGAAGAGAAGCCGACTGTCACTTGGCTTATTCTTACATTACTCAGGAGGTAATGGTTTGCTAGGATACTGGGCAAATACTAGACTTTGAGTACAGATGTGTTATTATCTTGTTAATTATAGACTATCAATTGCAGCAGCTTGACCGCCAAACCTCCTGAAGTAATTTCATTACCATGTGTTTAAATGAAGATTTTTAGTTTATAAAATGTATTCCAGACTGATAATAACAATATTCCAATATACCAACATTAAGATCATACTTCATTTATCCCACAGTGGGGACATTTAGTCCTCCATGTGACCCCTAAACAGACCCTAGCTGAGGTTAGGATGTAAGTGTGAAAAAATGGGAAACTAACCCACATTGTTGATGGCAGACATTTGCTAAGTTTAATTATGTAATCTACTTTTTTTATGAACCATTTTCCCGTCTGGAAGCTTTCTGTCATAAGCTTGTGATACTTTGGCTGCTGTAGACCTGTGTTCTGCTCACCAGAGAGCAGAGCCAAAGTCGAACATATCTGCAAACGAGCGACGCAGCTGTATTGTTGCGTTCCCTTTTGAAATCTGAACGCGATACTGCGGCGTGGAGAGTGAGGCAGACTGACTGAACCAAACACTGTCCATCACCGCTCCACTGTGGCCGTGCTGGTACTCGTTATAGAAAGGTTTTGGCCCTAAACATGGAAGCGTGCTACGTTTGTCCTCCATTCCTGCAGGTCAGCCCGTCTGTAAACACACTGCTCTCAACCCTGGCTCGAGAAGAGTAGGAGCGCAGGAAATAGTAGAGACAGTGGAAGCAAGATTTAATGTTTCCACAGACATAAAGTCCTCCAGTAATTGATGTCTGATGTGCATTTTAAAGTGTGTACAGAGATAGGCTACTTTGACATTGGGAATGCTAATTACTCAAGCTGTCACTATGTCCTCCCTGGACTGTAAGCTTCAGTTTATTGGCTAAATGTTTGCATTTGTGTAAATAGAGTCTGCTTTTTACATGAGGGGGATGCATTTGATATGTGACACCTGAGTGAGAAGAAAATAGGGAGGGATAAACTATACGGGACAGCAATGGAGATGTGTATGGTTTTCATTTGTGCTTTTTCAAAGGAGTTGGTGACCCAGAGAACTAACTGTTTTTCTCTCTGTTCCCCCCTCTCTGCCTCCCTCCACAGTTCCGGAGATTTCTCTGTGATTCACCACTAGAGGTATGTATTTCCTTTGGCCCGTTGACAGTTTAATAAAACCCTTTTTTTTTTTTTAAACGCCTCTATTCATCCGTATGAGTGTTACCTGTAATGACTCGCCCCAACCAAGGGAAGGGTCTTCCTGTGAAATTACTGTCGTGGATATGATGATGATGATGATGATGATGATGATGATAATGATTTGATAAATGTCCAGCATTTCAGTATTTTGCTCCATGTACATTAGTTCCCCCTCGTCAAGCACATACCTACCCAACCACCTCTGCTCTCTCTCTCTTCAAAAAGCCCTCCAGCTGGACTGAGGGGGGAGGGTTAAGGGATTCAGAGGGAGGGTTTTCTTTCATATTGGAGGGGTTTTAATTTAGCTCCATCTAAGTGAAAGGGGGTGTTTAGGGAGGAACACAGTGAAATGTGGTGTCCAGATTGCGTTGAACACTTCAGACCAGTCCTGTCCTCTGACCTTGATACAATGGGACATACCGCTGCTCCTCACTTTGTGCAGTGTGGTACAGATTACAGGCTGATTAGGCAGCTCTGTGGGCATCAATTTGGGATCTGACAGATGGCTATCAACCTAGTTAGCAAAAAGAAGTAATTGTTTAGGCACCATGGAAAGTTTGATATCAGCTCCTGGTGCATCCATTAAGCTTGCTGGTGATCCGTTTAATGACCATGTTTTCGATGGTCTTTAATAAATTGGCATCTGGAAAAACAGCCTCTGTGGTCACTGAGTGACATGTAGGTGCAGCTGGGCATCACTGAGCGGGCCTGGTTTGCTGCAGCCCTCAGAAACACCAGCAGACCTGTTGGGTCAGCACAATTACACCAGCAATTAGACCCAGGATGGCCACTTATTACAGCCACTTTAATAGGATTGAGGTCCAGGAGCGCACACGAGCTGACTGACACAGAAACACACAAACACAGTCCCTCTGTGTTGCCCCGTGGGCCCCCTCAGGTCTTCACTAATGAACATCATTAGTGTTTATAGGAAACAAGCTTTTATCACCTCGTCAAGGCTGGCAGCCAGGCACACTGAATTACACACATATGCACACGTGTGCACACACGTACCGTGGCACACTGCCTCGCTTATCGTCCTGCCGTCACTGTCCCCTTCTCTCAGATTGGTTAAGGGAGCCGTCTGCATTCGTTCGACCCCCTCTCGCCCAACTTGGTTTTATTTCTTTCTCTGATCTCCATCCCTGTCTTCTCCTGTCTCTTTCCAAATGCTCTCTGTTTCAGAGTTATTATGCATGGCTTTCTGTGCTAACTCTGCGTGTTGGCCCCCATCTGTCTCCAATCAGAGTGCTATTAAAATACACACACAGACACTCACCACATGGACCTGCATACTGTGTGGCTCATCAGCTCACATGTAAGCCTCCATTTATACAAATGTATGCAAACGGCATACTTACAAATCCAACTGCAGCTAATTAGAACCCAGGTTGTTGGACCTGTTTGTTTGTTGCTGTTTTCCATTTTGCCAAAATTGCAGAGGATTCGTGCTGAAACTTAGCGGTAATTAACATCAGCTTTCACCGAGCCTTCGCTTTTTTATTTTTTTTATTTAAATACACAAACGGAGGCATAAACACATTTGTGCTGTCTGATATTCAGTACACATCAGTGCCTACAATCATACAGGTGTCTGTCACTGCACTTGACCTTGGTGAGGTCTGTGTGGCATTTGCTGGAGAAACTTTTACGGGTTGGGTGGAGTTCATGCACTCATTCTGTTTCTATTTATTTATTTTTTACTGCCTCCTAATGTGTCTAACCACAGGGCAAACACTCATTAACAGGGGTGCTGGCCAATTAGTCACTGATTTTTATTTTTTTTTATGGCACCTTCACTTTCAGACTTTCTTACTGTCTGTTCTTCTCTGATTCGGTGGAGAATCTCTTTTTATGTAAAGAAACAGGTACCGATCCGCTGATATACCATAGTAGCAAACACACAGACCACACTGTATATGCCTCAGCTTTAAGCTACAAACACACAAGTCTACCAACTTCATCTAATGTGAAACAACAGAAGGAGTTAAGTAACTGAATCACTCTGTCCTTTACTGTGTGGGTGAAATTAGTATTTTTGCACACTGATAATAATGTGTCCTCTCATGATGTGAGCTATAATACACCTGCAGACTGCTTGCAGCTCTACTTCTGTGCACATTTGCAGTTGTGCATGGACGCACATGTGAGTGCAAGTTGAGACTTTAAAAATGTGCTAGTTCAACATCTGTTGTCGGTCACTGCCAGAATAATAACAACACCATTGCCACAGTAGGTCGAACAAATCAGTGCTGCAGATTTGCTCAGAGCTGAGGCTGAAGTAGAAAAACAAGTGGTAGCATGGTAAACACTCATTCTCCACCAGTTTGATTTCCAATTAGAAGCGATTCATGGATGGACTGTCCTAATTATCTACAGCAGTTATCAGCAATAAAACAGTCCAACACAAAAGAAAATCCCAAGAAACACAATCAAGAAACACATGGAATGAAAACCTCTATGATGGAGGAATAAAGCCTTCCCAAATATATTGTGTAATTCACTGATGGCTGTGAGGAAATGAAATGAACTCAAAGCATTTTCCAGAATCTGTTTCTCAACTAATATCTGTCAAATCTCAACTCTCTAAGCACGAGCCAAGTCTTTGTCCTTTCTTATTGGAAAACAATCTTCCAAACAATGCTTTGATCTGAGGCTTCGTGGAGTTTCATAACGCTGAATGTTCAAATTGACTTTTAATCAACGTGTTGCACATAAAGCATATAAATTCATATTTAAAAGACATCAGCGTGCTGCAGAATACGGTGTGTTCCTGTACGCGTTTCTTGTAACAGAATCCTGTGGGACACGTATCATTCTGCTGACTAACAGTATCAGCTACATGCAGATCTCCTTTGAAATGTTTTTGAAAGAAACATCATTATCAGAGTGAACAACATCTTCATTCAAATGAAACAAAAAACAGTGAAGTGCATTTTAAAAATCAGTTTCTCAGGCTTTCTGTGGCACCCTTTAAATCGACACTTGGAAACTCAACAACATGTAGATGTTGTAAATGTCATTACATTGGTTTAAAATGGTTACTCTGGCCTTAGATAAGCACACATCATATTTTGTTTTACAGGAAGAAAGCGTGTTGGGATTTTTATAGAAGAAAACAAAGAAATGACGTTTTTTTCATATATATTGTTAAACAGGCGCATAATATGTGAGCGGGTATGATCTACAAAGGCATCATTTCATGTCAAATTGAAACTCATCAAGCAATCAGTAGCCAAAAAAAATGTGCTGCCCTTATGATTGGATAATTATAACAGCATCATGGAAGCTTCAGTTTTTGTGAGTATACAAAAACTCTTTATTCAACAAAATGCTTTTGTTGTATTTGCAGTACAGGTTATACCTGAGCCATGGGCTATTAGTTTTGGTAACTTGCCGATTGTGATTGTTATATTGTTTATGTCAGATTAGGAGAGAAAGACTGGAAGCATCAACACAGAGTTAGCTGTACTTGTCAGATACTTCAGTGTCTCTCCACCATGGTCTCCACAGACCATCTTCTGGACTACATCAGACTTTTTATATATAATTGAGGGGGATTTGTTAGAATACGCAACTTTAAACAATCACAGACTGAAAGTCTTATACTAGGTCCTTGTTTCTGACAATAGTAAAAGTCTTCTCCGAGCGTCTTTGTTAGCAGGTTGAAACAAACGGCGCACCACCTCTCCACTATTTTAAGCACACTGCTCACATTTTCCTGTATTTAGGCCATATGAGAGTGATTTGGGGCTGCAGGGGAAGCTCTGGGGTGGTTTGAAGTGTTCCAGAGAATGTTTAGATTGTTGTCACAGTGGCAAGGACACAGCCATTAAGCTGTCGTCTGAGGTGACGCACAGGTCAGTCAGACAAGATCGGCCTTGAACGTGGTGCTCGTAAACAAATGTGCAATTTCTGTCAGCCGTGGCTTCCATTTCGCTGCCATTCCCAATCATATAATTTTAGCATGTATAGTCTTAGTGGGGTAAGAAAAATCTCCCTTTTACACACGCTGATCAGCCCGCGCTCTTTCTTTAAACTTTAAAATGACACAGAGGGGCCTCTGACAAAGCCTCCAGTGTTTCTGGGGGAACTGGTGCCAAGAAATAACAGGCTGCCTGCTTACACAGACGGACAGTTCCCCCAACCTCACACACACACACACACACACACACACACACACACACAGACACATAGAGTGCAGTGCTCGCTCCAGATGTGGTGCCTGTCACCCCTCAACGCCCCCAGCTCCAAATAACTGTTTTTTCTTTCCTTGATTCTTTCTTCCTTTCTTCCAGTCAGTCGCAGCTAATGCATAGTAAACCCCCGTCATCTCTATCTCATATCATATGTCCTCTGATGTGGAGAAGCAGTTTGACAATTTAATCATCCCTTCCCGCCCAACTACCCACACATGCACAAAAAGATAAATGGACCCTGGTATACATTGTGTCAGACAGGTAATCAGACCTGAGTGTCCAAGCGTCTGAGCTAGAGGGATGTAATTTTATTTTAACTACCCGCTCTACTTAAAACCTTACATGGTGAGGAATGTGGCACGCAGTCACCCATCGGTGGTGTTCAGCCGTCTGGGGTGTCAGAGCTGCAGGGAGTGTGTGTACACGCCTTGTTTGTATTTGGTCAGGTTTAATTTGGCCTGTGCTTGGGTCCAGTGGCGCACTGGATTAGCAGGCTAGGTCTCTCAGTGTTGTGATAACTAGCAGCGTCTGCGCTACTTAACTGGGTCCAGATGAATGTTGGTGAAGGAGAAGGATCCTGTTACTCGTGCAGAAGAAAAAGAGACACACACACTCACACACACACACACACACACGCGCGCGCACACAAACACAAACCAATACCCGGGCTTAGTATGACTTTTAACCCTAACCCCAAGCCTCTAGTCTTAAGCCTCTGTGAGAAAGGCAGGCAAGTGATTTGATTGAAAAACCCAGCGTGAGGATCCCTATGAGAAACTCAACGTGTGTCAAACATTTAACTGTTTTATTAACCGGGCAGACTCGAGCACGCGGGCGTACACCTACACCCACATTCTTTCAGACCACATGGCCAGAGCAGACACGGACATATAGGAGAAAGCTTGGCAACACTCCACCACCGCCTGGTGAAATGGATTTTTCTCATGCAGGGTCCTTTATTAAAAAGTCCTCTCCTGGAGTGTTTCTGCGGGCCAGCACCCCCACCCCCCAAAACTCTGAGCTCCTGCTCTCACTCCACATTTGGGAGCCATTAGCAGGCCGAACGTGAGGCTACTGTACACCTCCACACATAATGCGTGAGGCCTGGCAGGGAAAAGCTTGGCTTATAAGACGCCATCATACAGGTGTGTGTGTGTGTGTGTGTGTGTGTGTGTGTGTGTGTGTGTGTGTGTGTGTGTTTAGACAGACAAAGCAGATCTGTGCAAGAACGTAAAAACCTAATAAATACCACACTCTCATTCCACTGTGATTTATATATTTTGCCTATAAACTATATAGCACATAAGAGTATTACTATTGTTTTGACCAGTGACCACCACCTCTTCCCTCCCCAGGCTGAATATTCTCCGGATGGGCCCGAGGTGGGCTACGGCTCCTTCCACCAGCAGTACTGGCTGGACGGGCGTATCGTGGCCGTGGGGGTGATCGATATCCTGCCCACCTGTGTGTCCTCTGTCTACCTGTACTACCACCCAGACTTTGCCTCACTGTCTCTGGGCTCCTACTCTGCTCTCAGGTGTGTTGCCGGGACCCTTTTCATGTTTTGAAAGACATCTGTTAGTTTTTGTATATTAGGTGAAGATGGGGTTGATTAGTGGACTCATATCAGGAATAGTGTCAGAATTTATTTTTCCCTTTTCACATGTCCTCCTCTTAACCTGCTCTCTCCCTGGTCTTTCCAACTCTCCTTAGAACTGTATACTATAAGTGCCATAATACTGCTGTTTGGGAAAAATGCCTCTTTCTTTGCAGTTTGATTGGTAGAGGCAGTACTCCGTTTGTGGTTCAGCTGACGACAGTTCCCTCTGCCAAGATGAAATAAGAGAATATACACACAGAGACACACACACACATATCTGGAGTTTCCTGTAAAATGTAACCCAATAATGTGAGAAAGACTTTTTAAAATATTTCTGCGCAGATGTGAGAGAGTGGGTGATCTGGGCTTCAAAGTTGGTGTGTACAGGTGTTAGTATGTGAGTGCTCATTCATCTGTGTATGTGTAATCACACACTAAGTCAGCTCAGCAGTTAGGACAGACAGTCTCCGCTCATATAGAGGGAACACCCTGGTCATCATAAGCACACAGCTCCCCATCACTTATTATTTTAAGAGTCTGAGTCCAAGAGTAACACAGAGCGGTCGGTGTGCGGAGGAGGCCTTGGAGAAGGGAGCCAGCAGGACTAAAATCCTCCCGCTTGTTTACAGACACCAGAGCCCAGGCCTTTGATCAGGTCTGGACACTCCCTAGTCTGTTCGGCCTGGCTGACTGTGTCCAAAACATACTGTACAGAATGCATGTACACTCACAAACACACACACACGCAAACACGCGCACTAAAAAAAACACAAAAATCATGCGTGGGATTACATGTTGACCATGTAGCAGAACTTCACCCTTTCCCAGTAACATAAAATCACGGAAAGTGTGCGGAAAGTTTGGGAATTTTACACAAGTAGTTCAGGCTTGATTTGTGGGACATATTTGCCAGGTCATCATCTGGAAAAAAAACAGGTGTGGAGTTTGGATTATCTTACAGTTTTGGTTAAATACGTATGTTGGGTTTTACAAAAGTACAAAAACAAGTACAGCAGAGTGTGTGTTTTGCTCCTCTGTACAGCAGCATGTGTGCGTGTGTGTTTACGTGTGATTCATCAGTCGGAACAGAAGAGGGGGATGTTGAGAAATGTGTTGCTGGAGTGGAGCGCCTTCTGCCACAGGCCCTGAGGACAGAGGGAGGAGAAGAAGGAAAGAGGCACATAATGAGGTGCCTGAGGCAGCATGTGCAGGAAACACAGCTGGTGTCCAACCTGGATCACTTTCTTATGGGGATGTCCTGATGATGTTGTGTTGCCCCTGATCCTGATCCAAGTCCTGAGTTATTCAGTATTTCCTGGAACAGCATCCAGTTTTCTGCTTTTTGATATTTACATTTACGTAATTGAGTAGCAGGAAAAACACATTGTCCACAGTAAGGCTACATTAAAGTAAGTGTTATTAAAATAAATGTATCTTGCACTACAGCTTTCCATTCCTGTTTATGTTCAACAAAATAATAATTTGCATTGCGCCCGTCTGTTTTTTAAGGAAAAGAGTGCAATTTAAGTTCAAATGAAGAGCGACAGTTGGTGTCATAGACGTGCAAAATGCAGCAAATGCGAAGCAACATCCCTGTACACTGCCCCGGTACTGCATGCTCACTGGTACTGCATGCTCACTGAAACTGCAGGTTTCTGTTTATCTTGTGCGCTGTTCAGTTCACTTGCCTTTAACATGCTTACAACTCTAAACAGTTCCAGTTTTCTGGGTTCCCAATGGAGCGTTTCAACAGTGACTAGCAAACAAATGAGGGATTGTAGGTAGTTAATACTGATCCTTCAGAAAAAAAGCCTGGAATGACGTGGACTAACTTGAGACGTCCTTAGTTTTTAATATACATATATACAGCACATGCAGGTTTAGGTTAAGTTTCTCAATTAAATAAGCTTCTGGGTGCTTGTGGCTAATTACCAGTAGGCTTGTGATGTTTGAGAATGAAATGTTTCCGTATGCGTGCAAGGCTGCAGTCAGCACCTCATGGTATGCACTATTATGGACCCTTTGTGTCTGGGTGTGTGTGTGTATGCACATCAGTATGAGGGAAGCTGTGCAGGAGCAGAGGGCTTGATAATTGGCTTGTGCTAGAGTGTCAGATGGCTGAAGAGGGGATAATGGCGGACTCAAGCTGCTGCCATGGGGGTGGAGGTGGGGGTGTGAAGGCCTCAAGTGAGGGGGGGGGGGCACAGAGCTTTTTGTGAATGGGCCCCTCGCCTCTCTTGACCCCCCTCCCCCAATTCAGGCCTGCCGGGCGCTTTTGTGGAGAGGGGATGGGAACCCAGGAACCTGGCAGCAAGCGGGTGACCTTCTAGCACCTCGCTCTAGCTGCCTCTCTTCTCTCTCCCTTTCTCTTTCTTGACCCTCCTCTTTTATATTCTCCTCCTGCTCTCTCTCTCCCTGTCTCTCCCCCTCCCTGGCTTGGCCTGCTTTGTCCCATGTCTTATTTTTCAGTGCATCTATTTTATTTTAAGGCCTCTTTCTCTCTCTCTTAAGTATTGTAAGAAAGGGAATTCTCCCCCTTCATTTAAGCGGGTGAAACACAGAGGCTGGAAGGAAGAGAGAAACAAAAAGGGAGAAGAAAGAGGAGCTGGAATTTAGTTATGGAATAGTGAAGGAAACGGCAGAGGGAGAGGGGAAAATAGGCTTTTAGAAAAAGGATGCAATTAAGGAAGAAACTATTGGGGAAAAATAAAGCAGGCAAGACATTTACTGTATTTGAAGAAGCTGTATAAATCTTCCAAGTTCTAAATCTTTATTTTACACGCTCTCTCCCTCTTTTTTCACCACCTCCTTTTTTGCCTGAGGGCTCAATGCCGATAGAGAGAAGGCACTTGTTTTTGTGTAATGAAATGAGACCAAGAAAAGCTGCCTTTTTGAGTGTGGGTGTTTACTTCCTCAGCAAAGGCACTGCTCTTGTCGGAGCTGCTAGTACCAATTTTATTCCTTAATGCCCTCATTTATATGCTGTTGACATCCCAACCTGTAAGAAAAACACATTTTAAGGTAGTTAGTACTTAGACACTCCTTTTTAGATATTGGAATATTCACTATTGTTTTCTTAATTACTTTAGTGAATTGTTTTCAGTGATGAACCCCAATGTTTTATTACATGTGCGTGCGTTTGTATCTGAAACACAACGCAAACTATATGGCATCATAGACAAATGAAAAGATTCAAATCACCAGTAAATGATGTGTCACATTAAACTGACAGCCCTGTCACTGTGTGAACTGCAAACACGATTACGCACCAGCTGAATTTTTAAGACACTGAGCGCTGCAGTGCAGCATCTCAAAACAGGATCTGCTTGAAAAGAGAGAGAGTGGTGCTGGAGTGAGCCTTCACTAAACGCCAAACTGTATGTGCTGTGTCTGAAAGCGCAGAGCCTGAGAGTTTTCTTGCAGTACCTCTCTAAAAAGGTGTGTCCGTGTGTTTCCTGCCACAGGGAGATCACTTTCACCAGGCAGCTGCAGAAACAGTCCCCCAAGCTGTCCTACTACTACCTGGGCTTTTACATCCACTCCTGTCCCAAGATGCGGTATAAGGTATGCATTGACCCCCGTTGACATGTACAACATGTTTCCCATGTTTTTCACCTTTATACAGCCACCATCTCCATTTGAATACCTCCAAACACTTCAGTGTTGTGGCAGCAGCCAGATACTCAGATGTTTTCTGCATGATTTTATACTAGTGTTTTTTAATATTTCATTCGTTTACCACGGGCGAGAGCACTGTTGCAATACTGGATGTTCTCATGTGAGTTAAACATTCTTGACAGTGTTAATGTGATATCACATACAGCATACAGACATTTGCTTTGATGTAATTCAACGCTGGCTGTGGACTTTCCCTCTGCTGTCTTGTGCCTTAAACGGCCACATTTCAAAATTTATGTTGCTGTTTACTCTCTTTAAATTTTCATTTTTGCAAACTGCTTATAGTAACCGTTTTTATGTTTCTGTTCTTTGTTTATAATATTTCACAAAAAATGTGAGGTTTTTGCTATGCTCCCCAAGATGCCACTACGATATACGACTAACATTTTGATTTGCAAGCCCTTTTTGCGTGAGACAAATGTCTCTGCTCTGTCTGTTTGGTGTTTTAATGTTTCACACTGAGCCTCGCTCTCACAACATCTCTTTGCACATGAGAAATGGTCAAGATTTCTATCCTGTACTGTTCTGTTAACATGTGTGGCGGAAAGAAGGGAAAGCTCAGTTGTTTCATGGGCTCCTCAGGATGATGTGGCAGTGTCATTTTCAACAAATGCGTTGATCCATCTCCCACACTGTGTCCCCATCTTTTTCCTGATTTGCTCGTGCCTCTGAGACCAGTGACTGAAGTGCTTCATTCCTCTGATTGCTTTTGCATAATGCAGGTTCCTATCTTCCTGAGAGACACTGAATGTCCCTACTGCCTGCTTATAAAAAAGAGGAAGACCTGCCCCCCTCTTTTTCTCTTCATCTTTTGTTATTATAGGTGCGAAGTCCTCAACAGGGCCTACCTGTGTGCTTTTCTCATTCTCATTTCCACACGAACCCTGGCACCTGCTTTACTTTTTATTATTATTTCAGTTATTTCAGTGATGGAACTTCACTGTCTCTAAGTCTGTCCAACCTTGTGACACTAACAAATGTACTTTTTAGGGGCAAACAGTTGGTTAAATGGTCCAGCAGTGGTTTAAAGAGAGATACTTCCTGCTGTAACAGACCAAAGGTAGATCCAGGATGCCCCGTCAGAGATACTTAGTCGCTATGGAGATAATATGAACATGTAATGCATTTTACACTCAAACACACATGGAAAAGTTATAAACACAAACAGGAGATTCATCTGTAGTAAACCTCACATTACAGGGGATCAAAACAAGGAGAAATGTAAGTAAATGTTGTTGAATGGTAGTAGAGGCAGAGAGTATAAGAGGAGGAAAAAAGAGATAGAAGGGAGGTACAGGCGAGGAAGAGGACGAGGCTGCTGAAGACATTAAAGGTTGAGCGAGAGGTCACGCTGCTGACGGCAACTGTAGCTCAGCAGCAAGTGTGCGCACACATGCACAGAAACATGAATATTTTTACACAGAACTGCTGTTGTTGTTAACATAAATGCAAATGTACATGCACGGAGGAGGCACTGCACTCAGACATGCTCACATTCACTTCAAACACGGCCTTAAGATCTATAGCTTGAGGAGGACGGTGAAAGAAAGCAGCCTTTCCAAGTCCATTAGTTTGGCCAGGATTTGCCATTCATCCCGTCTTTCTCTCATTCATCTACTAATTCCTCTATTTCTCTGTCATTTCATTCAGATGTTCCCAGAGCTTGTTCTTGTCCATGGGAGACTGATGTCTTGTTGGGGATTATGGCAAAGTGCCACATCTTTTTATCCATTTACATCTTGTTTTGTGGTTTGCATAGTGCTTTGCCCATTTTCTCAGTCTGTGTATGGAATGCGTGTGAGTGTGTTTTCTCTGTTTATGTGTCTTGTGTGTAGAATCTTGATCACGCTGTTTGTCTGAGAGAGCTGTTTCCACAGCACCGAACCCCCCCTGCAGTGGTATTTACTCCCCCAGCCCCCATATCTGTTCTTATGTGTTTGCCATTGCAGCTTCTTGTTCACAATCTTCCCACTTCTCCCTATTTTACCCTTGGGGAAGAACACAGAACAAGGGTGAGAAGGTTGCCCAGTTCCCACCTTTGGGCTCCCACACTCCCACAGAAACACACCCGCGCCCAAACACACTCTCAGCACATGCACAGTGTCTCACTCCATTGTCTAATTTGCATGTGAGCCCAAGTAGTTCATTAATGCACAGACATACTGTGGAATTGTTCAAGTCCCTAAAACGGGGAGCCCCTAAACTCCACTGTTATTGTGTTGGAGGTTTACCGGGTTCTAGATCTCAGTCCTGCTGCTTGCCTCTTTAAGGACCAAAACACTAGCACTTGAACCCTGCTGGACACCACTCAAACCCCTTGAACACCACTCCCTCTCTTCATTTTACTCTCATACGCCCTCTTTTCCCTATGCCACTTCTTCAGGGAACTCTCTGTACCCATCACTTTCTGAAACCACAAGCACACTAATATGGATACATTCAGCAATACATTTTGTGCCCATCCATGTGGGCCTTCTCTGCACACTAAGGTCGTGCTTTTCACGCCCAAGATCTGAGCTCTTTGCAGGTATTTTAACATTTTCATAACAAAGCAAATACTTAAATATTCAAAAGAAAATATCAGGGGGGCTAATGTATGATTGTCAGCTTGTACACCACTGCTGACATACTTAAATCAGCCAAGACCATTGAAAGGATCTGTGTCACCGGTTGTCATTCATGTATTCTATGTTTCTGCTGTCAGCCGCAGCTTGACTAAAAGTAATAATTTGATTCCCGGGCTCTGTTTGGCAGCATTTATGTTGAATCAAATCGTTTTATGTAGTTACAGAGTGTCACTGATAAAATTCATTTTGATTGAGTTAACAGGTGGCGTATAAGAACCCATTTTGATATCTCCTGTTTCAGAATTTAATTCTGAACAAGAAGGTTTTCTAAAACAATCTGAAACCGTAATGTGCAAGTCAGACTTTCAGCTTGAGCACTGCAATTCTAATTTATCTACGTTAATGGTGGTGGATGCAAGCTGAATTTCAGTAGAGCTTAGACTGCCTTATTGAACTCAACACGCTTAGAGGAATACTTGAAACATCTATCTGTCTGAACCAGTTTCTGCTCTGGAATTTCACACCATGGTTCATACAGCGCTCTCATTCCCTGAGGAGCAATAGATTCGCATTGTTTATGTAACTGACTCCAGCAGCATTGTGAAAGCCTCTTTCTGGTGGCTATATAGTGGTCAGAGACAGTGAGTTTTTAAAAACTACTAGTAAGGTAACACTTTGTTAACCCTATGGCTCAACTGTTCTTTTGTCTGCCCTGCCTCCACCTCCTGCATGTGTCTTGGGGATTTGACTGTGTGAGGCTACAGCCTACCAGTGGACTGGCTCTTATCTGTGTTTCCATTTTCAAGTATTCTTGAGTTCTGCATTGGGAGGAAAGTCCTTTCTGTCAGGTCACATCATTGCATGCTAAGAGGAACAGCTCCATGTGCGATGGGTTTCAGAACAGCACCAAAGCCTGGACATGGTCCTGTAGAGCAGCCTTAAAGGGTCCTAGAAGACCTGGAGTCCAGCCAGGAACAGGGGGCTGCCTGGCCAGTGTCAGACCCTCCTCTTTGTTCTCAAAGCTGGAACGGAGCGTCCCACAGAGCCTTGCTGGTTTGGCTGGTGGGTTCAGGGTTAGACGTGACATCCTGCCCCTGGCTCTTGTCCCTGGTCCTTTGGCCCACCCTGGCCCTCTGATGTGGAGCTGCAGAGAGCAGAGGGTGAAGCTGTTGGAGGCTAAATGAGACCAAAGGTCTTGGCCCTTCTGCCATTCTTTTTTTCACATTGCCTCTAATGTGTCTCTAGAAGTCATCTGAATTAACCGCTCTTGTGAATTGAGATCGACAGAGTCTCTGTGGCTTAGAGAGTTAAATTCTCTGACTTGTTGATATTCGCTTTGAAAGTCGTTCAGCTTATCTGCAGCTTGTTTGGATGGATTGTGGTCAGATGTGAACAAACACTGGAAATGTACATCTGAGTAGCAGCCTGCAGAGACTGCCCAGTGATGTGAGTGCACACACACATTTCATGGGGCAAATACTGTAATAAAAGCCTGTCACTGCATGCCCAGTTATACTCTGGCATTGTCAACACGCTGGTGCAGATGCAGCCATAGCTTATACATTATAGCCGTAGTACATAAATTTGAGTATAACTTCTAGCATGATCTGTGTTAGCATGTCAAAATCACAAGTGTGTTACAGTGTCCCCCGGCTCACGTTTCCCCCACCATATTTTATTTCCTCGTCCTCCAATAACTCCACCGTCCAGCTTCAGCAGCTCGCAAAATGCACTCAGAGATTCATCCGCTTTCATTTGATAAATTTCCACCTTTTTATTTTGGACAGAACGAGGAGTAAAAGATCCCTGCCACATTGTAGTGGTTTTCCATTTCTTTGCAGGAGTGTGTGTATATGTGTGAGCACTTGTCCGTGTCGGATATTTTTAAGCACTGAATAAGCAGACTTTGATGATAACAAACGAGGCGGTCACCCACTTGGCTTTACCAATCTGCAGTACCTGGTCTTAGCAGATCAAGCACTTTTCAAGTGTGGCGTAACTGCGCATACACACTCGGAGAATGCACAGACAGGCAGAATACTCAGTTGTACCCAGTTGGTGAGGGAGTGAGAGAGTTGCATGAAGTGGCTCTTACTCTTGTTATTATTGTTCACTGTGAAAGAATGTCTCACTCTGAGCCCAGGAAACCATTAAATTTTCCACAGAGAGGGAGAAAGAAGGAGTGAGCAAAATGAGTGAAAGGAGGAGGAAGAGGACAGATGGGGAGGGGAAAAAAGGAGTGACAAAATGTGTGCCAAATGAGAAAAGGAGGCAAGATGAAAAGGATTATTCGTTTCCCGGCGGTACTTCACTGACTTTTAAAGAGCCCTTTCGCGGCAGCTGCACCTCCGTTCCCTTTCAAGCGAGCTGCTCCTCGCCCACAAACAACAAACACCGTCGGAGAGCGGGTCAGTTCTCTAGCAACAGCCAGCAGTTTTCCACATGGCCAAAGCTTTTGAATTCAGTCGACCTGAAGTTAATCCATCCAGGTGTCAGCCACTGTGTGGAAGAGTGTGTTAGGACACGACTGATGAAGGAATCTGACATCGGTTTCAGTCAAATGCCGCTATGCTAATGTTTGCCTTAATCAGTGCGTGCCTGCAGGCCTTTCTGTCACCTGCTGCACGAGCTTAGTTCACGTGACATCAATTAGACATGACAAAGTGCCCCCCAGCCCAGGCATGTACATTGGACCTTGTTTTCTCGGGACAAAAAAAACCACATGCCTCCACACAGGGAAGTGTTTTTAAAAAGTAGAATAGTGATCAGTACCGAAGGTCTCTGTGCACCCTTCGTTTCCTTTTCTCACAAGTTTAAATTCAGTCGAATCAGTCCTGAAAGAAAGAAAGAAAGAAAGAAAGAAAGAAAGAAAGACAAAAACAGTGCTCATCTTTGTGATTTATTGCAGTGCCTTTAATAACCAGCAGTATATATTAAATGTAATGAATCTCTCCCTCAAACAGCCCGTCTCCTCTCCAGGTACGCAGTTACAAGTTATGACATGCCAAACGGCTCCGAGCCATAGCTATCAGGACTCTGCATGCATGTTATTTTCACTCAGGGGGCCCATTCAGACAGTATGTTATGTGTATGTGTGTGACCTTACATTCTGTGTGTCACTTGCTGTACATCTGGGCAGATTAAGAGTGACAGTGAGTGAGTTTGAGGCATCCTGGGGTTGGTGTTTCCCACAGAGGGCCCCCATCCCTGCGCACTGAGCTACAGTACACTGTTTTCTGTTGGATTTGTTCATGAGGGCATTCCTTTCTGATGTATTTTTGTTTATGTTTTGCTCTTGGCATAAATTTCGTAACCCTTTTACAGAGTTTCACTGAAAAGCTTTACAGTGAGCAGGGGTGTTTGTGTGGAGCCGTGTGTTTACGCAGGTCCGGGCACAGTGCAGCCATACCTTTTCTCTCTTTACGTCTCTCATTTTGTTTCCATTCTTCTTTCAGCAAATGTTTTAAGAAAGCAGCCGCCATGCTGGTCGGGATGAAAGATTGATAGGGTTTGGAAGGGATCCTACTGAGCAACCTCTCAACTGATATAATTGAGAGATAATTTGGTCTTATGTTATCACTGGGCAGCATATGTGTTTTTTAGAGTGGCGAGGATCCTGTTCCTCCAATTGTCATATCTGCATGCTAAGATGCACCAAGTCCTGATGGCGCAAATAGAGGTGGCATACAGTAACTACGGCTAGTGCAGTGGTCCATGTTGAAACTGATGGCCTTTCACACGTGTTTACTGTAACAGATTTATTTCTTCAGCCCCTTCTTTGTTTTTGCTTCATGTTCTTTCCCTTAGGTGAAGCCACATTCAGCTGGTTGATTTGGTATTCTTCTTTTCATGCCAGTAGCATTTACCTTCCAGCAAACCTCGTGTTACAAAAACCTGTGCCCATCAAAATAAGATCAAACCCAACCAGGCCCATTTTCACTCTCTCTGTGAAATTTATAAGCTAAAGCATACCCCTTTTGTTGCCTTCCAGCTCTCTCCCCTCCCCCTGTCTTAAATTGGAGCCTTTCTGACAGAAACAGTTTTGTTTGATTTAGCTCGACAGGAGACCACCAACAGTGCACCTCTCAGCAGAAACATTTGTTTAAAGTTTTTGATAATTTCTCTTTTATGCTTCATCATCTCTTTTTTTTTCCCTCCCCCTTGTGTCTTTGCACGGTTGTGTTTTTAACAAATCATTAACAGGCTACAGCACAGTCTGGGGGCAGCCACTGCTTGGCGCACCCCCTAGGAGGAGCGCTGACAGGGTGAGGGTCTGAGGGAGCAGAGTTCAGGAGGTCAGGTCAGACGATTCAGTCTCACTGTGTGTGGAAGGACGGTGTTTGGGGCGGGGTAGCGGGTGGCAGGAGGGTAGAAGCGAAAGGGAAGGTGTGAAGGTCACAAGGGTGAAAATGAGAGTTTGGAGATGGTGTCACGCTGAGCAGATCCAGAGCCCTCTAGCTGCCAGCCTGAGGTGTTTGCCTTGCCATTAACTTCACCGCTATTTATTTTCAAACCTGCTGCAGCTGCGCCACTTTGTCTGAAACACCCGGTTTCAACTTGGCGAGGGAATTCTGATCTTTGATAAGCACTACTGGACAGAGTGAGCTTGCCTCATGAATGCAGTTAGACATATATTCACAGTCTGGGTGCAGGGCTTTGGGTTTAGTCTGGGTGCAGGGCTTTGGGTTTGGTCCTGCAGTTAGAAGTTTGAGGTGGGGTTTTAAGACCAAGATTAGGGGCCACGGCTCTGCACTGCAAGTCAGCAAGCTGTGGTCTATGTCAGACAGGCGTAACGGCTCGCCTGCCCATAAAGACCAGAGGAGATAAAGAGATAAAAGTACCCAGTCTGTGAGCTGATGCCCATAAAAGTGCTGCCATTGGTTCTCAGGGCTTCGTCGAAATGCGATCCTGTAAAAATATTTTCTCCTCATTAACCTGTCATCCGTGGAGCCGTGATGCATAGCCGGGCGGGGGAGAGCTGGGACCAAGTGGGTTGGGGTATAGAGGCCCAAGGGGGAGACTTAGCGCCCTGGATGCTTTCTTTCTTTTTTTTTTTTTTTTATGAAGGCCGTCCTGTGGTAATGTGTTGAGTAGGGTGAAAAGGCCTCAGTGGGCCCCGAGTGTTTAAACAGCAGCAGTTAGCGTAAATCTCCCCAAACGTGGACCCCAGACATGTTCAGGGCACTCACACACACACACACACACAAATGTATGTGTACATATTGTCACAGACTGTGATGAAGGTCTGTGCGATCCACTGTTCTGAGACACAGCTTGTTTGGACATGTCTTTCATTGGAGCTGTCCCTCTTGCTTCATTTTTAGTGTTATTTGTCTAGCTACATGCGTGTTTGTGTGAGCCGCGCTGTTTATGCGTGTCCATCAGCAGCTAGAGGCCCCCAGCCATGCCCCCTTCTCTGGGCAGAATGTTTGCGTTTCAGCAGCCTTAAGACATTAGATGGAGTCTATTGTGAGAGCTGTATGTTTGAGAGAAAGTGTGGATGTAGGGATCAGGGCCTGTGTTTATTGCTTTTTGACTTGAGATTGGCTGAATGTGACCCCAGGTCAGAGTGCTGGCCCGGGCCAGCCTGGGTTAGGTCTGCTCGGCTCTGGGTCACACTAGGCCTCTTTGTATACCTTCCGTGCTCAGGCTTGTCTCTCTCAGGCCCTGGGTGACAACTGGCTGAATAACGTACTGCAACAAGACCACAAATGTGACATGGAGACAGCATTTGTCAGTTTGGGTCAAATGTCCATGTTCTGTGCAGAGTGCTTGACAAATACGTAATACTGACATAATATCCCATTCACTATTGTGTTCATGCTCAACCTCCCATGTTATAAAACAGGCCCCTTTTTGTAATGCATGTTATTTTTGGATAATATATCTTTTGCCAGAGACAAACACAGCGAGGTCTAACATTAGTGACCTCATCTACTCTGTGACCAGCCTTACATCAGACTCTTGGAGCCGCTCTGTCTCAGACTGAAGTAGGTGTTCAGTTGACCAGCAGATTACTGTATAACTTAATGCTCTTTCCTGTAGAGATTTGAGCTGCACTGATACTGTTATCAAGAATAGACTCATTGAGGCAGCATTCAGACAGTCTGCACAGTGCCTGACTTGTGCACATGCATGCATAAAGGGACACCTCAGCTAGGGTGGTTGGGAATTCAGCTAAAGGAAATCAGCAGCAGATGTGGTGTAAAGTAACGCAGATGGAGGCAGGGAAACCCTCATACTGGGACACCAAGTCCACCTCCTGGTCTTTCCTCCACTAAGACAGAAAGGGGATCAGTTTGAACCATGACACTTATGCTCCTTAGAAAGTGTCCCTCCAATCACGGATGTGATAGTATCTGATGTCTCCCTCATGTTAGCAAATTTTATAATATGGGAGTGATTGAAGGTCAGGAAAGTAATAGAAAGTAGAGGAGCGTAAAATCAGAATGATTTATAGAGATACTGAATCTGCTGGCCTCAGCTTCTTATACAGTTTCTGTTGTCTCAATTAATTAATTAATTAATTAATTAATTAATTTATATATACAATGTCAAAACAGAGTGAAACTTGCTCAACACAATTTCCTAAAGCTGAAGTTGACACCTTCAGATCACTGTTTTTGTCCAACCAATGTCCAAAACTCATCGCTATTCAGTTTACAGTGAAACAAACCACAGAGGAGCAGCTCCTAACATTGAAACTATATATATGCCGCTTTGATTTAAGATTAATCGCTAACCATTTTCTTTAAGCTGTCCATTTTATACCAGGGCCGATCCAGACTTCATAGATCCCAGAGTTCATTCTCTGTTTGCGTCACACAGTCCCATTTTGTTGTTGCCAGAAGCATAAAACACATCACCTATGCTTCAGAGGATGTGCTCAGTTTAAGACTTGTCTGGAAATATTAAAGTTTAAATGAACTTTTTGGCTCGTGGTAAACCGAGGCAGGGTTTGAATTTAATATAAGTTGATGTTTTTATCTGTCCGCCAGTTCAAGACAACCCGGAAACGTAAAAGACCCTTTTGTCTTGGTTGATGAAAGCTGTCTCAGGTCCACACAGACCAAACTCACAGTCAGCCAGGGAGGAAGAAAAGAAGCAGAAGGCAAAAGAGGTGTAAGGTTTCATGAGGATTCCTTGGCTGCAGCGAAGCCCTCGATTTATGTGTCTAATTAATTGCTTTTCATATAAATCATAGGTATGGGCCTGGGGCATCGCTCCCTGTCTTGAAGTGTGTGAGAAAACAAGAGCGAAATGGTGCACAGTGAAGGAGAGGAACAAGGTGACAGTTGTGTGTTTGACTTGGCAGTAAAGCTCTCTCTCTGACAGCAGCGCCCCTGCCATCTGTATGTGGGTAAAGCCTGTGTGGCCTGAACAGAATGAGTGATGCTGTGTCACAGAAGGGCCTCGGGGTGACAATGGAGCTGCGCAGCACTGTGTAACTGCATGTCCAGCCCTGTGAAGATGTGTGGTTATTTACCGCTGATGACTGAGCTTGTGTAATTGTTTACACTAGGGCAGCTTGTTATTCAAATGAGTAATTTTCCCCTCTGTCTTGTTAAAGTTGAGTTCATTGGCACACCTGCACTGTAGAAGATTGCTTTCCTGTAAACAGTGACCTCCGCGCATTCATTAACAAACACACAGGAAAACAATAGATTTAAATGAGTGCGTTCCTTCACTTGTAAATGTACAGTTTCCATTTGGTTGAGCTTCTCCTTCTCTATGCTGTCTGTTTTTACTCTCGTCTCCATCTCGCCCTCCGTCTACTTCGCTCTTCCCTCCCCCTTTCCAAGCCCAGACTTCCAACATCAGCGCTGGGCCCCTCTGTCCTGGCACTCACACCGCTCCTATCACTTCCATCAGCCTGCCTCACTCCATGTCTCAGCGACGCTAAATACCATCCCTTTGCTCATCTGCACCTAATTTTCTCTGGTCCCTCCCCGTCTCCCTCCTATCTCCCTCTCATTTCTCACACCACAGCCAAGTCCATCCGCCTGAAGTTTGTACATGTTTGCTTCTTTCTCCACTTGGTTTTTTTTTCTCTCTCTTTCTGCCTCTTTGAATGAGCCTTTCAGAGGCTCTCAGTCATCGGTGTCACCGCCATATCCGTCTGAACATGCAAGTGCGGAATAAAGGAGGGAAGGATGGTTTGAATGGTGACGGATCGGTTTGTGAGAGAGGCGTTGAGCTTTTAGAGAGGGAGGAACAGAGAGAGGGGGACCAAACCGAAAGGAAGAAAAAGATGATCTTTGTCTGGAAAGCCTCATCCTGGTTCATCTGTTGAGCGGCTGGGCATCTTTGAGTGGACACATGAAAATAAAGCTCATCAAATAGTTTTCTGGCCATTCACATGTAGTCACCGTTACTTCCCATTACTCCTTCACACCACCTGTCGAGCTAAGAGCCACTCAGGACCATAGATTTGTGAGGAAAAAGGCCATTTCACGTCTAGCTATTAGATCGGCTATTACACTCTGCACATCGGTCTCCTCTCTCAAGGATCTGAGTTTCAGGAAACCATTACTGCATTCTCTGTTGGTGTAAGTAACTGTTAGATGAAGAGATGGATACTGTGAGCAGAGAACACCGGGGTGAAGGAGAGCCAAGGAAGCTGCAGGGGTAGCTGTGAATTACAGAGCCTTCAAGCCAACCTGGGGAAGAGAAAAAATAAGAGGGAAGATAAAGAAAGTCAGTGGTGAGCTCAGTCTTCACTTTCAGCCCAATAAAGAAAAGAAGCTGACGGATAGGTTGTGGCGAACCGAGCTTTTCTTTTCCCTCCTCTTTCTTCTTTTCTCTCTCTGCTGTCCAGACCGCTAATAGCCGGGTCCTCTCATACTCCTCCATCCTTCTCTGTATCCTTTCGACTTGTCACGGGGAAAATTGAAGAATTGTGCCCGTGCCACGACCAGGCTCTGTCTCTCATTTTGGGTCGATAGGCCCCTGGAAGACTGGATGTGTCATCTTGGACTGAGTTACAAACACACACACACACACACACACACAGAAGAAACACGACTGCTTTTCCTCATGAAATAATAGCTGATCCAGAAGTCTGTCCTTGCATGGTTCCATCCTTATTCTTTAAAGGCTGTCTCCTCTATTCATCCCTCTGTCTCTGCTCCATCTCTCCCCTTCACCCTCCCTCTTTGCATCCAGGTTGAGTCGAGGTTTAACCTCAGGCCTGTAGCTAGAAGTGTGTGTGTCTCCCTGCTGCTGAGCAGGTGTGTGTGTGTGCGTGTGAGAGAGAGAGAGAGAGTTCTGCATAGAGGTGTGTGTTCCTCTGCAGTGTTGAAGGAGTCTATAGAGGTGAGGCAGAGTGTGAGAGTGTCACGCTGACTGCGCTGACAGTTGGAGAAGGCTGTAGGTTGTTGGGACACGGAGAGCATCCGATCAATGTGTGTGTCCATTGCAGCTACAGATGCGTAGCATTCCACCGCCATCCATCTGTTAGCAGAAGCACTTAGAGCATGTTAGTGTCTTTTTGCTTCCCTCTTTGCAGCCTGCACCTCAGTCAGTGGCCTGTACACTTGCAGCATGAATTAAATGATACATTTTGGCCTTTGTGCAGTTTTGTCTTGGTCTCATTCCTCATTAGTTTTATCACATTTAGTCAACGCCACCTGTTTTTATTGACAGTTGAACCATATTTAAATCAAATAAATCTGAACTACTAAGACCATTCCTGGCCTTTAGTCAGTTTATATTGAACATTTCAGTCAGTGTAGTAGACTATCATAATTTGATGATAAACACAGATTAAATGATTAAAAATGTTTTGTGTGATTTTATCAATTAAAGGAATCTATCCATTTTCATCTTAAAGCCAAATCACATTCATTTCGAAGGTCATGATGGTAAAATTGTCATTTCTTTTTTTCTTTTTTTTAGTTTTAGCCTGAAGCTCTTACTGCTGCTTTGAATCAGCTTGCATTGTCTCTGAAACATGAGCGTTTCCAATACAGTGCACACCTGCGCTAGCATATAACAGACTGACTTGCAGCACAGACTGGTACAGACAAACACACAAACAAGACACAAAACTGCTGCAGTGATGCATTGCATTCCAAGTTTTTTTTTGTCAATAATTAAAAATAAAGAGCCTTTTGTTAAAATTTGAATCCAAACTTAAGTCTCATCTTTTCATCAGCTGTGTTTCGTCCTGATTTTGCCACAGTCGATACGTCTTGACAAACTTTTTTGGTTCATAGTGTTCGTTAGCCGACTCAACACTGCTCCTGTGCCCCTGGACGATGCGTGTAACTGCCAAATTCTTTTGCTTTTCGCTCTCATGGCGCCCTATCCTGCATGTAATAACAGGCAGCATATTTTCCATATAGACCCACTGACAGATGGGTCATGGTCAGAGCGCTTGTATAGCAACAGCATATTCCAGGAATGGTATTTCCTTTGTCTCGCTCTTTTTCGAGCTCCTAATGCCATCTGTGTGGGGTTTTTTTGTTTTGTTTTGTTCGAAGTTTGAAGTATCCAGTGCTCTTTGGCCTCGGTTGTGTATGAAGCTCGTGTTCTTGTAACGGTGAGGTCTTTGTCCTACAGTTTAATGTCTCAAAAACTATAAATATTATTGTGTGTTGCTGAGATGGTGCAGCGGGCCTGCTTGTTTACAGAACTATCTCGACAGTTTGCGTTTGTTGGGAGCCATGTGATCGAACACAGGTCACTGATAATGGAGTCTCCTCCTCTTCCTCCTCCTTTCTGTTCGTTCAGCCCCTCACTCATTTTTTCTTTCCTTTGCCCCGCAGCTGTTTTTGTTCAGCTTGGTTTACTTTCCATCCCAAATGTTAGGTCAAATACAGACTTGTACCCGTTTCACAAGCGCACATTACAATATGCTGGTTTGTTTACATTTCCTGCTCAACGCTGCGGACAACATAACACCGCTGACACAGAGAAACATGGAGCAAACAAAGAACTTTTTGCAGGGCTAGAGTTTGATCCTTGTTTCAGCCCTGATGCTGACCGGGAGGTCAGTTTACAACTTGTCAAACTTTCAACCCATGAAGGGTCACTGGCATGGTGTGAAAATGGTGTCATGGTGTCATCATGAATATTCTCATTATTGATTTATCTGTCAACAAACGTTTCAACAACAATTAGTCAGTGAACTTTCACAAAATATTTTGTCCCTAAACCTTTTATTTAGATAATATTATGTTTGTAGAAATCTAAAATACAGCTACAAGCTGCAGTAAGCAAAAAGTGTGAATTATTGGTTTATAAATGTTGACATTCTCTCTTGACTGATTAAAAAATAATAGATAATAAATTGTTTTAGCAGGAGGTATAACCCTCTCTGTATCCCTCTGTCATTCCCCAGGGGCAGTACCGGCCTTCAGACCTCCTGTGCCCAGAAACCTTTGTCTGGGTCCCGATAGAACGATGTCTACCCCAGCTGGAGAACTCCCGCTATGCTCGTTTCAACCAGGAACCTGATGCAGGTACAACTATGCAACACTCCACTCTACTGTCATCTATTTAAGACATTTAATATCCGAAACATTACCAATGTACCAATCTGCCGCCGCGAGCAATCCTCCAGTTCTTCCTACACGCAGTTCTGCATGAACCCATGTATCTCGCGTTATTATCTGATCCGGTTTTCCTGTGATGGCGCATTGAAAACCGTGGTCTTGCTTCAAGGCAGCGTGCAGTCACTGAGCAAGGGTAAACGGAGGGCAGGCAGCTCTGATCACAGTCTTCTTCCCCTATGATCCTTCAGCAAGAAGATCAGAGCCAGCACTGTTATTATTGAAGGATGTTGCCATAAGATGAACAGTGATATCAGCAATAACAAACCACATGCAGATGCCCATTGCTTGGATTGGCGGGGTGAGAGATTGGGGCCAGGGAGGGTGCTAAATGGAGTGTAAGTGAGTTTGAAATTTCTGAAAGCCAGAGAGACAGATACATTTACTGACTCCCTGTTTCATACATATTTCTCTGCTCATTCCTTCATGTTGATTCTGCGTGTTCGCGCTTTAGGCGGTTTTAGGTGAATGTCAAGTCAAATTCCTACAGCTCCCACATAAACCAAAGCTGAATTTGTTTGCATCATATGCCTCTGCCTCTGCGGAGAGAGACTCACACCTCCATTTCACACAGTGTAATGCACCTTTGGAGTGTAAAGGTTTACTGCACTCCATGTGTTATAGCAGTTGTCAGAGGAAAGGGTGCATCTTGTGCACGGCCCAAACGTGCACACACACATATGACGTATGAAGAGGTTTTCGGATGGTGTTTGCTGTTCTTGATCGCAGCACAGCCAAGTAACAAGTGCCCAGAAGCTGCTAGCTAGTACTGTTGTGAGGTAACGTACTGAGTTAAGTCGCGCGTCACCAGCTGTACCGGAGTTACCTACAACCACTTACAGTCGCCCGTCTGCGATGCTACCCGTATGCATTTGTCCGTGTTACCGTGCACTGGCTGGAGAGCTGGGGGCGGTCTATCACTGCACACGGTGTCAACTTTGAAGGGGATAGCAACCAAATTTAAATCAGGTATGGTTTTTGTTTGTTGTGGAAGCTGTCAGAGAACAATCTGATTGCACCTTGAACACATGCTTCAAATATTGCAAGTGCCTATAACCTGAGTGGTTGAGTGTACAGAGGCCAGCCATCTCCCACTTACTGTCCCCCATTAATCTGCATCACCAAACAGGAAAGAGCCACGGATAGACATTAATATGAGATGTGAGAGGACAAGAATTTGATGGTCAAATGGACTTGGAGCAATAGTTCGAGGTTAAGAGGAGCAATAGAGGAATAGATGGAGGGGTTGCTGTATGTGATGAATGATTTTATGGAGATGAGAAGTGAAAAGGAGGGAAGCTGGTGGCTGTATGCTGGCACTAGAAAAGAGAGTGAAGCATAATAAAATAAGAGATTGACAGGGAGGTGGAGGAGGAATGAGAATATGGAGAAACAGCTCAAGAGTTTGTTGTAGTGAGGTCATACTTGGACTCGATAGCATGCAGAGAGGTAAAAACAAGCACTTCAAAACGTTCTCTGGCACAGATGCCCCTTTCCTGTGTCCCCTTTTCAAGGGTCAGATGACTGATGAGGTAACATTCGTGCGCATTTAGCGCACCATCTATAAGGAATCCAATTTCTAACATATGTCTGGAGGAAATAAGGATGCCACACATTTTTTTGATTTCCTGACCAGCTTTTGTTGTTGATTCAAGTGGTGGTGAAAGCACCACACCCACAAGGAATGAGGACATTTAAAAGACCATTAGTGGGCCGGTCATTTACAACATTGCCATTAACAGCTTAGCCAGCGGTAGGTCTGACCTCTTCTTGTCAATCATACGACTAATCCCTGAGTAGGCACAAATTACTGGGGACAAAGTGGCCGTCTCTGGGTTACTGATTTTCACTGCGGCCGGAGCATGTTTGTGTGTCTGTGGCTCTCGTGGTGCCTCCATTCTCGCGTGGACTGTTGATCCTGGACGCGGCTGGACGTTATTTCAGTCATAGCCGTCCAAACGCAGTGTCACAACATGTTTGAGCTAGCTGTCTTGATGGTGAGCTCTCAGGTCTGTTGCCAAGCTGAGGGATGCCAGACTAGTGGTGGTGTAGAGGTTTCTGTCCTGTCCAGAAATACGCACGGCGGTCAGTCAGTCACCAGGTCAGCCTGCCCTGTGTCATCATCAGGTTGGCAGCACGGCACACTGTGAGGCCTGTGGCACAGCCCTAATTGGCAGTTTGTCTACATGTGGCTTGTTTTTGGCCTAAATAAAGACATGTTGCAAACTGTTTTTAAGCCCTGGGGAAGTCCTGACTGCGTGTAATGGTTTGGGAATCTCCTGCATCCCCTCTGTGTGTCTTTTAAGAAGTATCTATTGTCGTCTCATCTAATTAGCTGCTATGCTTTTCTGTAATTAGGAAATTTTATACTTTTCTCGCTGCCTCTGTGAAACAAGGGTATCACTATCTTGTTTGTCGACTCTCATCTTTATGTGCCAGTTGGTATTCACTGTGCCAGCTGAATGTCAACAGCAATGAAAAGCTTCTGACTTTATCCACTTTATTCTGTTGACCAACAACAAGAACAATCATTTATAGAGTCTGCTTGTAGGTTGGTTGTCAGTTACAGACCCTGAAAATAACGCTATGAACAGGGTTATGCTAAGTTTTGGGTACATGAAATAAATGGCTTAAAATGATTAAAGTGGTAGCCACAGGAACAACATTATTCAGGATTATAGGAGAGTAAAAATGTAAAAACTATTCATAAAACAAGCCAAAACACGCTACTAGCTGCTCTTGAGTTTGTTGAATAGCATGTAAAGACAATGCTCAGTAAGATTAGCTTGCAGCCGGTGTAATGCATGTTGCTTATGTTATGGTCATTTTCAGAGAGTCGGCTGTGGACTTTCAAATCGTTTCCAAATCCAAACTAGCAATTACGTTTCCAGCGATATATAGACAGCACAACTTATCACACACACACACACACACACACACACACACACAAAAAAACCCCAATTAAAACTGCCCAATTAATTTCAAGTCAGGCCCCTTCCACGAACTCTGAGTCTCACCCAGGGGCGAATGAGAATTGGGGTGCTGGTTGTGCGTTCAGATCGTAAGGGTGACCGGGGGTTACACAGCTGTCCTAATGAGGTGTGTAAAGACAGCTAATCTAAAGTTTACACAACTCTGTCCAAAGCAGGCTCGCATTGATTTACATGCCTGTTACTGACACATTGAGGGCCCTAGGGCTTCATCGTTGCCTCTCACAAACGTACATACAGTACGTGCACACACAGAGACACACACACGCATAGAAACACACATCCTACACTGCACATATGTGCTATCTCTCACACACTCATAATGAGCGTTTGCTTGACAGGGAAAGAAGTAGCGGCCATTGCCCGCTCAGCAGGATAAACACTTGCAAAAATGTGTGACACAAGCAGTCACCACTTGGACCTTAAGTGCGTCCAGCAGGCGCCAACCCATACACACAAAACCTCATGATGCGTACACACACGAAACTGTTTCTAGTAAAATATATAAAATCTTGCACCAGAATATTCTCACTCTGTTTGTCTTATACACTCAGTCATTAGCTATTAAACTGATTGACTCTGAAATCTACAGTATCTTTGCTTTCAGCCATACAGCGGGAAGCCAAAACATTAGGTGGGGTTGACAGCACCCATCGTTACCCCCCAGCCCGTGCCTTCTCCACTGTATTTCTGTCTTTTACAGTTCCCACTTTCATATCTTGTCTCACTGTCAGAACCACTTTGCTCAGCTCTTCACCGGGCTTTCTGCTCCTTAGCACGACATGCGCTAATGTTCCCACTCAGAATGGAGGGAACTTTTTCCACTTTTTCAGTTCATTGTGTCAAAATGCAGGAAGTGTCCCCTCCCCCCGGAGCGTCAGCGCTTTTACGGAAAAACTTTCCTTCAATGCTGAAAAATCCTTTATGATCCATGAGAATTCCGTTGTTGCTTTCTCTACCGATGAGGTCAAAATTCATGGTCAGCTATAGAGATTTAAGGTCCCTCTTTCAGCTGAACGGATGTACGCTGACATAGGGGCTTGAACCCGGGTCTTCCGCAGCCTTCTTACTACACCACCATTTTGGCCTTTCTCTTTTCAAACGTAAGCCCTACTTTGGATTTGCAACATTGGGTCATAGGAAGTGGTCATAACCTGATGGCCTGCCTTTGAGCAGCGTCCGGTGTTAAGCAAGTGTCTTGAAAGTTCGAGATGGATGGGAAGAGAAGGAGAAGCGTGGCGAGGTGTCAAGGCCCCTAGCCTCAGCCCTGACCCTCTCACTCCCCGGCCGACCCTCACCACTCCTCTTCTCCCGACCCCTGAACCCTGACCCAGAGGAGCTGTGACCTCAGAGCGGCGTGTCACTGAACGTCCGGTGGGCCTGACAGGAACGGCGTCTGGAGCTACTCAAAGTAAGCAGGGGAGGGCAGTGACGGAGGATGGACTGAGCGAAGAAGAAATGAAAGTTGTTTATGCGAGGAGCGGATGTTTGGATTGCCTTGAGTAAGAGAGAGATGGATCCTCTGCTCAGAGTTATGGTGGAAGCTAATAGACCATCTTAAAGCTGCACGCTGCGGTCTGTAAATTCATCACTGCTTAATATCCTCACAAGGGGACACTGGTGCTTGAGACCAGTGTCACACATTCGAGTGGACAAGTGTAACTGTGCCTAACCGTTGTGTAAGTGCGCTGTCACGCTGATAAAGAACATGAGGGGACAGGCAGCGCTCGGGGGGGCAACGCTGAACGCAGCTGAAGTTGTTAAAGAAGCATTGAATGTTTAAATATTTTCACTTTCATCCCATCAGGACGCATTCATTTTTCATGGATCAAAATTATGGTCGTGTGGAAGTTACATAACATGTTTACATCCCTTACAGCCCGCCCCCCGCACACGGTGAGAGTTACCATACTGCTGATTTTCGTCATTTAAAAGTTTGTATCGAGCATTCTTCATTTAGGTGACTCAGCAGTTTTTAGAGAACGGGGAAAGACACAGCGGTTAGGGCATTACCGAGCAGGGAAATGAGTCTAATAAATAAAACATGAAGCCACAGTGTGGTTTGAAAATAAGAGTTGAAATATGAAAATCTCTTTCTGCGGATGGGGGGAGTATGTGAGAGCGGAGCAGCCTCTGGGCGGCATGTTTATACCCATCTCTCTGCTTTCCTCAGGCTTGCTGAGTCTCTGCAAGTTTGATGCCACAGTTGTACATGAGATGTTGGGTAGCTGTATATATGTCTAAATCCATGTGAATATTTCACTTCTCTTATTGGTTGGAGATTTTCCAGCGGCGCCGCTGTCCTGATTCAGTCACTGTCCGTTTGATTGTTTATGCCTGCAACAATTTAACTGATCACAGCAACATGAGCCGATTGACTCACAGTGGTTTTAACAAGGTTTTTGATGACATCCAGCCCACGACTAGCCAAGGTCTAGTCAGAGTGGCTTTGAGTGTGCTGTAAACTGGGAATCCCTCTTAACATCTGGCATGAGAGAAACGACCTCGGTTTGTGGCGTTACATCACAGTTTAGCAGTCTTTCCCTGTATTGTCTCGTACTCCCAGCTGATTAGGTGATCAGGTGGGATTTGGCAGCGCTATGGCGAATATTTTAGGAATTAGGAGGAAATGTGTGCGGTCACATCACTCGTACCACCTGTGGCGCTCAGCTGTGAGCCATATGGGCGTTGTCGGGGGAGCAGTAGTGGTGGGTGGGAGGCCCTGAGCTGTATTAATACCAAATCTAACTCACTCCCGTTTGACTGATGTGTCGCCATGGACCTGGCAAGCTAGTCCATGCTACTCCACAGCCTGGCCCGAAGTTTATTTTCATCTGCTTCCTCTCAGTGAGGCCGGAGCCGGATTGCTCCATACAGGACAATCTGATGGATGGAAATATTGTGTGTGCAGCGTGAAGGGGAAATGCATGTCAGCAGGCACGATATAAATTTTACATTATAGGCATCTTTCAATTGGGGAAACAGCGGAAAGCTCGGAGAAGTTAAGCTAAGGGGCTGAGGAGAGAGAGAAAAGCATTTTAAAAGGACAATTATAGAAACTAGAGCTGGGATGTCATTCACTGGGGAGAAGCTGACATGAGATACCTATTGAAGTTCCAGTGAGTGACAGCAATTGAAGGGCTACTCAATTCTGACAGGAATGTGGGGGGTGGTGAATTGTGTCGATGATGGATTTTGAGACCTACTGGCATTCACAAATTCAGTGGACTTGGGTTTGCTCGGCTCAGTCGATACTCCCTGCTGTGATACCCCTTCCATGTCCTCCTGGCGCCAGCTGTGGGCAGCTTGGCTCAACCTCTCACTCCTGAGGCAGCGGTTTCAGTGTCAGAGTAAGGGTCGTCTTCTTTTTTGTTTATTTTTTACCCCTTTTTCCATCTGAATCTGCAGAGGACCATTTTTAGCTGCTGAACACGCACACTTTGGAGATTTGCAGTGTTTTCACTAGTCTAATGGGAGCTGGCAGGGTACGACATGGGACCTGACTAAATGCCGAGTTTGGCAAGCCAGCAAGGGAGCAAGGTCCCGTAAACAAGGCCAGCTAACTAGCCTGCTCACGCACCACAGTGACTCCAGGTTTAGGGCATAGGGGAATTAGTGCTGTGGGGGGAAAAATGCTTTCTGCTCCTCCAACAGCTTCTCGGAATAATGGCTTTTCCTTGCCAAGTCACTCAGAGGTTAACTCATAAGAATGAGGGAAAATAAGGACAATGTTTATTGTGCTTGATGTGTCTACACTGGTCCTTATTATGTTCTCATGTGTGCCTGTTTTTGTCCAGGAGATGCTCGGTCGCTGAAGGATGTGGGCAGAGCTCTGGTGCTGTACAGACGGACCATCATGCCCTATGCAGCCTTCTCCCGCAAACGCAAAGGCTCCAGCGACGAGGTGGAGGTGCAGCAGTACGCCGGCCTGGTGGGACAGGACTGTGCCGAGAGGATTTTACTCTACCGCGCCTAAACACACAGCGTCACACCACTGCACCTTTTTAACATACTCTACGTAAATACACACTTCCCAGCAGTGTATGTCTGTTCCTATTTATGTGCGTCTGTCTCCTCGCTGTCTGTGAAATACTCTCTGCTGCCTCGCCCAGTAGTCTCACCCTGCTTAGCTCCACACCAGCTGGAACAGTACAGTAGCCTCCACTATCTACTGTAAGTATGTATGTGTGAATGTCACCCATTGGCCTCAATCATCAATTATAATATAATTTTATGACTTTAGATTTTTATTAAATTGTGAGTTTGGTGAACCGTGCAGCATCCATTCTCACTTTATCCCATGTTCATCTTTTTGTCTGATTTGTCTCAGTTCAGGGACCAGTCCCTTGAATGTTATTTTGATATTTTCTATTCATCACTTTGATTTTTCTGCGCCACCCTCAGTCCCGTCTGCTTAAATAACGATGCTGTGAAAGAGCGTCGTGCTACACGCAGCTCTGACAAACAGCTCTCCTGGGCTGTTTACAGCGCGTTGACGGCATCGCCGCTTAAAGAGCATGTTCTCCTTCGAATGTTCAGGATTCTGAAGGTCGTTTCAGTTGCTTGTCTCACTACACCACAGCATCGTAAAGATTTTTATCACCAAATTTGATGAACTCAACATCTTCACTGTGTTTGTCTGTTATATTTATAGCTTTATTTGCTTTTCTGTTAAAATCAACACTGTTATTTTGGTTTAACTAAATAAAGGGGTTGCATATTCCCTGCTTGGACTCTGACTCGCCTTTGTCTGCAAATTACACAACACAGTCCTGAAGCCATTCGCAGTATGGCTTTGGAAAACTGGACAGTAATGCATCAACAGTCCTCTCTCTGGCACGAACTGTGTACATTTTTACACATACAGTAGTAAGCTGTGTCTCCCAAAACACATGCACAGCCAGAGTTAAGTGCTTCTTGTTGAATTGGGCCGGGCAACAGGTGTTAGATATATGAGCTGGCAGTACACAAACTCGAATGGCCTCTCGCCCCCAGTGTCAACAGCAGTGCAGCGCTCAGCCAGAGCAGGGCTCGGCTGGTCTGGTGTCAGCACAGATGTACTTCCTATAACCACGCATGCTATGGTGGTCGTGGCAGCAGCTCAGGCCCTTAATGCTTCTCCTGCGTGCTTAACATTAAGAATCAAACCAAATGCTATATCCAACATGTCTTCTTGCTAGGGGTGCTACGAGATGAAAGTAAGTCCATGAACAGCGGAGGAGGTGTATGAAGCTGTGGAACAGGGTCACCATCAGACTCTGAACAAACCAAAACAATGGTGTAAAGTTTGGATGAGAAACTCAACACACCCACGTTTTTCCACCATGATCTCAACATTAACAGCGTCCAGTAAATATACCCATTTGTGTGTGTTGTCTAACCCAGCGTCTCGATGGTCACGAGAGACACACAATCACGCAACTGAGCGAAAATTGTAACCACAGACTGTTAAAGTGTCAGCTTGACCCTCGGCTGCGCTGGTATTTGTGCTGTCCTGTGCGGCCTGACCTGCCACACGTTCTCCCGGGCTGCCTGCACCCAGTCCTGAGAAAACAGTTGAGAGAGTCAGTCTCTCCAGTTTAAACTCAACCTTGGTTTAAGAGCAGCCTGTGTCCTCAGGAATTAGGACGGATTGACAGGCTAATTCTCCAAGAAGGGAACACTGACGCTGGCTAGTGGCCATTTTGGATTCACTGTTTCTCTCCCACATTAGGCATGCTTCCCCTCAGACTTAATGTGCACCCACACAGACGCACACACACTCCTGGCACTGTCACAAGTAGTTAGTCTTGGTGGACGCCACACATGAGGACATGTGCCAATGCTGTGGTGGACCTCTTTCTGTCAAAACAAGTGGCCTGGACCAGTCGGCTATTTTATAATGAGCCCATAATGCTGCAAGACACAGCATGGCAGGGTTTGGGCATTACGCTGATATATAATTGTGTCACTGCTCATAATTCTCATTAAGTATGAGGTCTGTGCTGACCACGCACTGCTGCTGAAATGCCGTTCAGCCAGAGGTCAGCATTGGGAGAATAAAGGGGCCTGCGGAGAAGGCTTTATCTTCATGTCAGACCTGAGTCACAGAGATGGTTTAAATACTCTGTGGTTTATTTTAGACTGTGTTGGTGCCAAATGGGTGGGGTTTGTCACACTGGAAAATAAAGGGACTGCCAAAAAGCTGTGAAAGCAGAGTGTGACCCTGTAGTAAGATAATATTTAGAATGAGACCAGGCCTCAATTCCAGGCCTCAATTCGCTGGAGAATACACTTTGTAAACAAGTTCAAATATCTCAAAAAGCCCATTTGTTTGCATGGGATATGTTGTATGAAGCGCTTAAAAATTCCGAAATGCCAGTTCAGGTCAGTGCCGTGAATGTAATGGAAGTATGGGATGAATTTAACCATAAACAGGTGACATCAGTTACCTCCTCTTCTCCGTTTGCTGCTTCCGGCTGTAGCTTCTCAGCAGCCATGTAGTGGCCACAGGAAAGTGCCAGGGAACCTACAGACGAAAGAGGACATGTCAGCGTGAAATAGTATGGGAAGGAAAAGCAGGTCTGAAAGTGAGGAAAAAGGGACAGCGTGCCCGACGTTTTGCCTTTTTCCGAACATCTAATCCAAGCTTGCGTGTGGAATCGTGTCAGAGAAATATGGAATAATATCCCTCAGCTGTTTACCTAAAAGTCTCTAAATGTTACATTCTGCCTTAGTGAGCGTCGTCTGCTTCTGCGGTAAATAAAAGAGAAAACCGTGTTTAGGAAAAGAGCAGATTTTTATCTTTTTATTAAATATTCATTTTCCTTTACGCTAGGAACATAAATGCTGCCAGGGGATGGAGCTGAAGCGCATTCGTCATCCACCAGCATCCCCTCATCGCATCCACTGGATGTATGAGTAATGTAGCATCTGAAGTGGCTATTACGAGACGCCGTCTTCCTGTTTGTAAATATGAAACAATCTGTGGGCAGTAAGCTGCTTGATCTCTCTCTCTCTCTCTCTTTCTGTCCTTCACTGAGATAATCTTTCTACAGTACACATAAGCTTTGTTTCATCGTACCCGGGGGCAGAATGTAAACACTGCCTCGGCCCACGTTATGTAGTGTGTGTGTATGTGTCACTGGCCCCTGTGAGCGTGGACTGTTTGTTTGGACTGGCTTCCCATAGGAACAGTGTGAATTTACAAGTTTGTTTTTTACTCTCCCAAGCTCACTACTCCGTTCAGCATCGCATTGCATGTGTCTGTGTGTGTGTCTATATGTCTGCTGTTTGTTCCGTTGCAATGCGGACGTGTATTTTTGGCGTATGTTTGCACTGGCACCCACGCCAGGCCCCCCGGACCAGCGGAAGCTCCCAGGCCAGAGGAAGTGCCGGGCTCCTTTGTGAACAAGCCCCCCCTGGATTAAGCGTATCGCACCCTAAATGCAGGCCCTTTCTCCTGGGGATTATCTAAGGGACAGGGGGGCGCCCACTCCCACTGGGGCCCTGTCACCCAAATTCAACACACCGTCACCAGACCGCTCCCTAGCCCCCTTGCTAGGATACAGGCCATGAGGGGAGTCATTGTGCCCCTAGAGACAATGCTAAAGTGATTAGCCTGAGTTATTAAGGGACCATAGAAAATGCATTTTGACATGGGGCTTCAAGTTGATCCAACTCGCTGTTGGACATGGTGAAAATATTCACAAGCATCAGGTTGTTGTGTCCATATGTTTAGATGTTCTGAGCTGCACTGGTGCAGGCATGCAGTCAGGAGTGAACTACTTAAGCTGAGTTGATTTATTAACAAAGTAGTTGAGAGCCGCTGCATGTGAAGACAGAAGCGTGGAAACCTGAATTAGATTTATTTTGATGGTTGCACTGATGGTTTACACACTTACATGTGTTGGTGTTTCATAAATGTAATTTGTATTTTCTCCCATTGGTGTTACCTGCCTTTTCACCTGTAAGTCTGTAGCTAAGCACATGTACTAAGTCGAATTTTGGGGCATTTGTCCTCAAGTATTTCCATTTTACGTTGCTTCATACTACTTTAAATTCAGAGGGAAATACTGCGCTTGTGGATTGTACACTACTACATTTGTTTGATACTCTTCAGATTTAGATTCTACATAAAAAACACATGTTCAACATGTAAGATACACTGTACAACCATTCTAACTTGTGACCCCGTTACAGAAAAAGCAGTGTCTGGCTGGGGCCCCTTGTCACGTTTCAGATGTCCATGAGCAGCTCTTAGCAGTTCTATCAAAGAGACGTTTCCCCTCTAACTCTCTCACATGGTTTCATTTAAATAATTGTCTGAGGCCCACAGAGGCAAAACTGCCCAATATTTCACAAGAAAACAGCAAAGATTTAGGAAATATTCCAAAAGATGAATGTAAGATTGCGTCACAGAAGCTTTTTTCTTCTTTCCAACCCACTTAAAACCTCATGACCTCTCAGATTTAGCTTCTGACCCTTTGGAGGACTGTTTAATGATGTTTTAGTAAGAGCAGATTTGTAACTGAGTGACTACATTAACTTTTGATTCTGATGTTCTCCTGATAAGACTTCTTTTACTGAGATGAAATCAATCTTTTGTAAAGGAGAATTGTAACGTTATACTATTTGTATTTTTACAGGGTGTGAAAGATGTGAGCGCATGAGTTTAAACTATTGCCAAAGAACACTTTCTGTAGCACAAAAGCTGCACTGTAATTAATCACTATCAATCCATTGTTTGACTATAAAGGTGAACCAGGGTGCACAGGCATGAGAGGAGAGCCCCTCTGGTCTTAAAGCGCTGCTGTGTAGGCATGGAGACGCAGTAAATGACTGCAGGGAGATCAGTGTTGTCATCATTTAGGACCTCCTCCGCGTGTATGTGCTTGTCTCTTCTCTCACGTCTTTACCACATTAATGTCTCTCTTGTCGCTCTCCTTCCTTTGTCTTTTCCCCACCGCTCCTCTGGCGCAGGCCTGTGCATCTCTTTCCCTCCAAGGCAGTCATACATATTCCCACTGGCATTAGAATACTAATGCGTCAGTATGAATAGAGTAAAGCTTTCGGGCGGCTGTGGGAGTTGACCCACCTCTCAATATGTGTGCTGTCTCTTGTGGAGAATCTAAATCTTCTTTTGCTCGCTCTCTCCCTGCCTCTTCCCTAGCCTCCATCGCACTCAGCTCCACTACAGAGTATAAAAAACCCGCTCCCTGTCTCCTGTTCCCTCTAGTTTCTTTTGGATGTGGGAAATGTATTTTCCAGGGGTTTAGAACAGGTAGAGGTGAGAGTCACAACCGACACCAACCCCCTCCAAAACTTCCAACCCCCTCCCCACCATGAGCCCAAGAAAGCCAGCACAGCCAATATTTGCAGAGCTCTAAATCTTCGCCTGTTGAATGCGGCTGTTGTTGTGGAGGGGAGTGCTTGGCATCGTCACGGCAACCTGCTGGGTCTGAGGGGGAGCTGGCCCGTGGAGGAGAACAGAAAAATGTCTGTATAATTAAGATTATAAAAACGTTGATATTTATGGCTTCGCAGGCTGCACCAACTCCAACAGGGCGAGAGAAGTCGCAGCAGCAAAACTGAATCCTTTTGACAGAGTTTTTCCCCGCCGTGTCATTAATGGTGTTTTTCTTGACCGTGGTGTCATAGTAGATGGTACTTTTTTTTTTTTCCCATAAACCTCACGGTCAAGTATTTCCATCCATTTGCTGTGAAAGTCCCCCGAAATTTCTATAATCACATTCACCGTGCAAGCAACAAGCAAGCATTGTTCACTCTTGTTTAGTTTCTTTTGTCTGCACAAGATGCACCTCATCCACAGCATCTCACTTTCCTCCTTCACTCACACCTCGTTTCATGCTCCGAATGCAGTTGGCCCTCAAATCTACCCAATAAAGAACACAGTCTTTTCTCCTAATAGCCTATAATATCTTAATAAGCCATTTTCCCCACTAGTAACTATTGTTTTTATGATTAGGTTTCAACTAAGTACTTACAGTATAGGTTCTTAATTGACAAAGTGGCAAAAAAAGGGTTTTGTTACATCATATCACGAAATAATCCACAGAATATGCGGATTTATGTACTCACAGCATGGTTGACCCATACACTTATATTTTCATAAAATTATATTGACATGAACAGCCTGTAAACCTATAAAAAAATCTATAAATCACCAGCAGATCACTTGCAGGACTGTTGTTCTACCTCCAAAGTGTTATACATCTGTACGGCATCACCTCCCCCTTTCCCTGCCCTGTTGTCTCCCCCCTTTAGAGAATCCTCCACACATGAGCAGCCATTCCTGATTAGCCACACATTTGAGAAATGTCAGAAATGTTTCATGCGCCTTGTCTCAGCTCCACTGGTGCAATCGATGTTCATACAGTACTGACAAAGGCAACGGGCTTGGGGAGCTGAGGGTTCAGAGGGGAGGCGCTGCATGCCGTGGGGCCACGATTTGGTTTTTGAAGATGAACCTTCAGCCAGTCTCTGCTACCCTCGATGTGTCACTGAAGGAGAAACTGATGTCTTTCTCTGACAAATCAGATGACATAGCTGAAATCAGTCCTTCTTTCAAGACCAGACCACCTGAACTCCAGCTGCCCCTGGTGCCCATGAAACCGTTTAACCATTTGCAAAAACACTTAACTGAGCAAATATTTTTATTTCTGGCAAAAAGTGGGCACAGGCCTTCAAACTGCCTGGCTCGGGACGACAGTGCGAGAGGGTGCGGCTGCTGGTGGAGCTGCCATGTGTGGATGGATGAGGAAAGGGGGACGGATGGGGCAGAGGAGCACATTGCAATTCTCAAATGGAGTCTGGAAAAGACTTCAGCTGGGGGAAAAGGTGCAGCAGCATTTTTCATGAGCTGCATGTACACTGTGATGACTGTCTTTATGATATTATTTAAAATAAGCAGTGGTGTGTTCATACTTGCCATGGTTTGGTTGTAAATACAAAGAGAGTATGAGACCACTGAGAGCAGATCTTATTATTTTAAGTTTCTGCACTAAATGCACTCAGAAGCTGGGGTCTCAGAAGCTCGCTGGATGTGAAACTATGCAAATCTTTTAAAATGTCAAACACTGTGAGTTCAGGTAACAGCCAATACATCAATATAAACCACAATTGTATTAAAAACTTTGGTTGATGTGGTTTGCTTGGACAGTGTACTCAGAGAGAGAGAATTCGTGTCTGGGTTTTGACTTTGCGGTCGCTACATGGCGCCCGTAAATCGAACCAAATAAGGACGGTGGCCAGAAATCGTGCTCACTCCAAAAGCCGGAGCCTCCGAGCTTTATGGAGATAGAAGGAGAGATTCACTGATCCCAGAAATCCCCCGTGGCATGCAGCCTGGCCTGCTCTCATCCAGCCACTGTGGCCGCTGGATCGGGGCCCATCAGTGGCTCGCCGAACTGATCAGTCTCACAGAACGCCGTCTGTTCCGCACCACTGGGGTTGCTGCATGTGCGTGAGTGCGCAGGCTTAAAGTGTTCTCTGCAGGTTTATTGCTGACTTTGCAGATGCATGATCGGGGATTCATTGTCCATTCCTTCATACCGACGCTCATCCAAGTTGAAATAGAGCTACATTACACAGAAATGTTTCACTAGTCCTCTCTTTGACGACTTAGGCGTCCGTGTTCAACTCTAATTCACTGCTAAACAAACGCAGCACGGAGCAACATCTCTTTCAGCACTGATTCAAAAGGCGTTTGCTCGGGTCAGCATATGAGGTCGCACCGAAGAAAGCTGTTGGCAGAGGGGAATTCACAGAAAATATCCCCTCCGCTGGTTAGCAAGCCACAAATCCTTGCTTTGGCCAGAAGAGTCTGCTGAATGTGCAAGAAAAAAACGGGGGGTAGCAGATGAGAAAAAGGGAAGAAAACAGTGGGCTGCCATGCAAATTAAATGCAGATTCTGCATGTATGATTTTTATGTCACAAATGAAAAAAGGAAGGGATGAAAAATGGAGAGAAATAAACATCATCGGCCTGGCTGGGCCTCTTGTTTCATTTGGCGAATCGAGGCTCAGTACCATTACAGCCCAGTCATTACCCAGGAATCCAGCGTTAGGGAAAAGAAAACCAGGCTTTTCCTTCCTCTTTTTCTTCTTCACTTTCACTCACTTTCCCTCACCCACTACATCCTATACTTCCATATCTCCTCTTACTGTGTCTAATTGTCTCCTTTCCTTGTTGTCTCTCTCTGGTTTGGTCCCTCTGCCGTATGTTCCCCCGAGGGTATTTTCAAGGCTCTTCTAATTCACTTACAAGCCCCTGACAGATCCCAACACGCTGCACAGAGGGACCATTTCAGCCTGTTACAATAAATTCTGCTGTTGGTGTGTGTCTTTGGATTCTCAAGTGCACCGCTAGATAATTTTGGGTTAGTGTTTACGAGCCACTCAGACAGCCAGCACTGTAATATAAAGAATAATATAACAAAAACCTGATCTGCAGCGCTGCGGTAAAGGAAGCGTCTTGGGCTCTGGTCACGTTATTAGTATTACTCCTCATGAAACTGGTTCCTTTCTGGTGGGAATGAGGAGCCTCAGAACGAGCCCACGTCGGTCTGTGGCCTCCAGATTTTACTGTTCGGTAAACAGAGCAGGGAAGAAGATGGTCTACGCCACACATGTCGAGAACTCAAGAAACTTCAGCGCTTGAATCAAAAACGTCTGTGCAGGAAAGCTCTCAAAGCCCGCTGCCAGTTTCAGCACACAGGATACAGCAGCTAGAAGTGAGGAGGGAGGAGAGGAGCGTCGGTTCGGGGTGTATGGACGGGCTCTGTGGATGGAAAACTGATTTTTGTGCCTTGAACAGCAACAGAGTGCTAATTAAGTTAACCATTTTGTATTTAAATGTTGTTTTTTTGCACTTTTTTTTTAATATATAGAGAATAATAATGTTAAAAGTAATTGGTGTCACTGGACAGACAGACAGATGGAGTGAGATACACAGAGACAAAGGCAGAAACAGTCATGCATGACCTGCATTATCCGTGGTCGCCACACTGGAACCAGGTTCCCATCTCTGTGGAAATTAGCATCACAAACAAGACACTGAAACCCCCTCTCATTTTCAGGGGAAGACATATTCATTATCCTTTTAAGATAACACCCCATGTGGCTCCTCCAAAATACATTTTTCTTGCCTTGGTTTTTCTGTTGCATTAACCTGTGAGTGTGTGTATGTGTGTGTGTGTTTGTGTGTGTGTGTGTCTGAGGCTGCCCCTTCAGATTATCTCATCTTCTGACAGAAAGCCTCCTCTCTACCTCCCATAAGTTTTCTCTTAATCCTCCTTCACTTCTTTAAACCAGCTGGCTTTAGACAGGGTGAGCTGAGTTTCTGGCCTGCTACGGTGACTTTCCATCACACTGATTTGTGTCTGGAGACAGGATGGGCCTCTGCTGGCTGGGATACCCACCCCAAGTACTCAGTGTCAGGGTGAGACACAGGGTTGCGGTCAAGTAGCTGCATGGTGAAGGGTGCAACCCGGGACAGATAGGGAGGCAGAGAGCATTTCATATTAACTGTATCCTTTTTGGGAACAAGGTAAGATTTAAATATCAGTACCCACACAGTTCTAAATAAAACGGTAGACAGTAGACTCCGCCCCAGACCGGGGAATTAGGTAACCTAACCATAACGTAAACAACATTTTCAGAAAAATGTTGGCGTTGCACAGAGAAACTATAAATGCACCTTGGAACTGTGAGCTGAATCTGTCACGAGGTTCTGGCCTTTACTACTACAGGAAACATTTCCAGTTCAATGAGAGCTACACATACAACAGTTTTCATTGTGTGGCTGACAATGGTAAAGGCCATGTAATAATCTTGTGATTAGATTATTTGTGGGAAAAATGAATTTCCTCAAATATAGCTTAATTTATACATCACCAATGCAAAGAATCTCAATTGACAAGCCCCATTCTAAAATGCTCAAGTCTTTTCTTCTTCTTATGTCCAAGCAAGTATCAGCCAGGAGCCTTCCCATATTCCCAAAACTTAACAACCTTTCCATAATGTAAGTGGCAGCATCTGTTTATTACACCCTCCTTTCCTGGAAAACAGCAGTGTGTATTAAACCTTTAGTATGTAACAGTTTTTTGGTTATAAATCTGTAGTCTCCAGCCCTAAGCTGAACATCTCTGATGACATCAGCTGGCTTATTTGCCATGAATGATCACATTATGATGTATAATTATTTTCACACCCTGACTAGTACACCCCAAGAGGAGTAAATTCAGCCACGTGTGTAAATCAGTTGCTTAAACTTTTCCTTAAAATCAAACTGTAAAAAGTTCGGTTTACAGTTTTTGATGCAAATCTTTAGTCAATTTCAGGGTGTCAGTGCTCAGTCATGTAAAACCAAAAAGCATGAAAAACTGCAATGCATAACGCAGCTCTGCTTTTGTCCCTGCACGCAATCATCAATGAAAACTTCTTTTGCTGCTGAGTTGTAGGTTTGGAGTTAAGAGTCCATTTCTTTGCAGAGGCCTAGAGGGTGGATTGGAAGATAACCAAAGGAAGGTAAGTTAAAGGGTTTAAAAGTGGCCCTCAAACAGAAGTGTTCCTGCTTCCAAATCTAGACAGAGAGGGGAAAAAACAAATCTGGGTATTTAAAGTAAGTAAATAGCTCCATTACTGAACTGACATTTCAGCAAATCACCAAAATCCCCCAAAGAAATTGGTCAACAGTAGATGGTGCCCGGTGTAATCTTCTATCTCTCCCTCTCCCATTACTGGAAATGAGAACACTTTTTCATCCAACTTGTGTGGCTTAATAAGAACTGAAAAAGTCCAAAAACACCTCCGAGCCAAATTGCTACCAAATACTAAATATCCTGTGCTGTTGTAGGACACGGGGCTGCGCTCCAAGCCGCCTGCCAGGAGCATCTGTGTCATTGTGCCAGGGGGAGGGTGGCATCAGTGTCAGTCTTTTCACACCGCCCACCATCCCTTGTGGACAGATTTAGCATGGTGCATTCTTCCTTTTCAAAGAGTCCAGAGGACCAGAGGAAAAGACAGAAAGAGCCCGCGTTCATGACTGGACGAGGTGGAGTCACTGGGCACTGTGCCCATACTCTGTCCCCCAACCTCATCCCCCACTGGTGGACTGACAAGGGGCAAGAGTATGGGGCTGAGGCTTTTGTTGGTCATATTAATGAGTGGCAGGCTAGACCGAATGCTTTTTAATGTGTGTGGTTTTTGAGAGGAGGGGTTGGATGTAGCTGGAGTGGGAGTGTGTGTGTGCGTGTATGGGGTGACAGGACTTGTCAGTCAGAGCGGCTGACAGACAGGCAGACTGTGGGAACGGGTGACAGAGGCCATCCGGGGCCTTCGTGGGCTAACATGGGGGCCTTTTATGGGTTTATCAAACTGCTGACCCCCCATCACCTCGGGCACAGGAAATGCTCTGGCAGATGAATGGAGAGATCATGTCAATGAGGAGGATGGGGCCTGGGACAAGATGCAGAATGGGGGTGAGTCATGTGGTGGGAGGAAGATGAGCAAGGGGGGATTGTGGGTGAACTTGGTGGGGAGGGATGGACGGAACATCCCTCTCTCATATTAACCTCTAAATGTTCACTTTGATAGCTTGGAGGAGACGTACGTCTTATGGTTATTTTCTTTATTGCTAAAAGTAAAATGAGAAGATCAATACCACTTTAGTGTCTCTACATTAAATATGAAGCTACAGACAGCAGCTTTTTAGTGTAGCTTAGCACAAAGACAAGAAAACCAGGGGACACAGCTCATCTGGTTCTGTCCTTTGGCAACAAAAAACACCCTCCAGCACCTCTAATGCTCACTGATCAACACCTCATACCCGTGTGTTGTATGTACCTGTTGTGGTTTTAAGGGTTTTATGTGCCGGGCTGTTTTTTAGCACTCCAGGAAGTTGTGTTGTGTTTATCAGTGATTCTCAGAAGCAGGTTTAGTTACTAAGCAGTTTAAAGTTCAGTTCAAAGATTCTACAACACTGACCTCCCTATTTTTCTAATATAAGAAGCATCATTGATAATTACACCCTGACACCACACTGACTGATTGTCTTCAGTTCAGCTCCATGTTCACTCTGTTGCTTGTTTAAGTGTCAACACTCAGTTCAGAAGACAATTAGGCCTAAACAAACACTGTTTGTAAGAATTACAGCTCAGCAGGCCACTATTTCAGACAATTATCAAATCATGATTGTTTATGTGGCTTTTGTAAAGTCTAGTGTAAGTTATCACAGCTGAGCTGAGGCCAGTTAGAGGAGCTGTTAGAGTTAGAGGACCACTGCCAAAAGCTACTGATTTGGTCAGTAACCATGGTGATTCAATATAGTAAGGGTATTTGGTGTTCAAGATTTGTGCGTACATGATTTGAACTTCTTGATTCTATTACCTTTGACAAGTCCAGGCTAGCTTTTCCCCTTGGTTTCCTGTCTTTCAGCTAAGCTAAGCTAAACACTGGTGGTGGTCTCATATTTACTGTAAAGGCATGAAGTTGCTAAAGCTCTCTGCAAAAAAGCAAACAAGTGTAATTATGTCAAACCTTCCTTTCAAACTGCTCCTGTAGATTAACCCTTGTATTGTCTTCACGTTTGGGACCCTCTGGTATCCCTCGGGTCAAATTGACCCGGGACATATTTGGGTTGTTAAAAGCAATTACAAATCAAAATTTAACTTCATAAGCCATTAACATATATGACCTTTATCTCAATTTCAAACAACAGAGACAACATATATGTTTAATTATTGCAGTCACCCCTACTAGAACACAATTAAAAATGGAAGTTTGATTTGTTTTTTGTAATTTTAATATCCACTGTCACTGTCAAATCATGCATAACTCTGAAGAAATGAAAAGAGACAATATTTTCATTAACATTTTTTTTAATGAAAACTTTCATGAACTTGAATTTCAACAATCACTTTTATCTCATAAAATGCAAATGAACAACTGAGGCATTATCCTTGCAACAAAGGGTGTTGCTTGGTAAAACAATATATACCATACCTCTTTACAAAACACATGCATCACAAAACTTAGCAGTATGTGTGCCACAGATGTACTTTTTGCAGTTTCTGCATGTTGTTTGGGTCTTAGTATCCTTTGATGGCCCACACACCTCACAGCACTTCCTTTTGCCACCGACTGCAACCTAAAAGAATGAAAAGACTTTTAGTTCATGTTTAATTTTTTTAATTTCTAAAATCACACACACACACCACAAAACTGCAACAGGACACTTACTTCAGAAGCTTGAGGTTGTGGTCGTGCGAGGGGTGCAGGTGGGACAGCTGTAGCCTCTGTCACTCTCCTCACTGTGGCTAGAGAAGCTGGGGTCCTGGGCACATGTTGTCTCCTTTGCACATGCGGTGTCACCAGTGCCTTGCCGAGCTCCTCAAGGAAAAGCTGTCTTCTTTGGAGCTTTCTTTGGTTCCAGTCTGGGTTGATTGCCATCCATATTATGAATGCATTATAGGCTGAGACATCAAGCATGTTATAAAAGATCACAAGTGGCCATCGCAGTGTTCTTCTTTGACAGCTGTAGCAGGCCAGCAGCTTGTCGAGGTTGTCTACTCCTCCTTTGGTGGCATTGTAGTCAAGTATGACCTCTGGCTTACGATCCTCTCGGCTACTTATTTTTCCTGAGTGCTCATCAGCAACACATTTCTTCCTTTTTTTGGTATGTAAGATACCAGAGCAGTGTTGGCTGTGATCATGAAGTTGGAGGAATGCACAGGCCTTTTCTTCACAGTTAGAACCTCAGGTGGGAGCTCCGTCCTATTTTTGCGGATTGTTCCAACCATTGTCAGCTTTCTTTTGAGAAGCTCCTGTCCCAGGTTGTACGATGTGAAAAAGCTGTCACAGGTAATGTTGTGACCACTTAGGCCTTGTGACATATCTAGCACCACTCGTGTTCCCTGGTTTGACACACATGACACAGTGTCAAGAGAGCAGGAAAATTAGATCAGACAGCATCTCTGTGCTTAGATGTGCTTAGTGTGTGTACATCTATGTATGTGGGTCAAAGTGACCCGAATACCATATGAAGGATGTAAATGTGTGGGGTATAGTAGCAAGTGTGCTCAATTAATTTTTTTTGTTTGTACATGTTTATCACAGAAAATAAGCTAAGGCCATGGAGTTTCAGGTAGAACAAATGTATACTTGTAACATTTTTATTCTTGTAAAAATTTGAAACGGGTCAATTTGACCCGAATACCATAAAGGGTTAAATGACATAAATAAATGGACAACTATGTGTTCAAATATTCCTTCTCCTACTTTCGTGGTGCAGTCAGATACTGAGCTGGATGTTAACCGTGTGAGTCGATTCTGATTCCCCTTCAGACAGTCTTTGGTTGTTTCTCCCCCTCAGCTCAGCAGCTAACAAGCTATTGGTAAACAGATCATGTAGCATTGCAGCAGTGAAGCGAGTAGTCGCAGACAGATCAGCTCGATGATAGAGTGGGATGGCAAAAGTTTGAAAGCGGGAGGGGTGGGGCTTTAACGAGAGATGGGGAGAGAATAAGAGCACTCTGAAGGGTTTCAGGGAAGTATGCGATACTTGCTGTATGATTTAAGAGAAATGATGATGGTAATGCAGAGTGTAAAGTGTGAGACCCATGCTTGTTAGATTAAAACATCTGCAAAGATCTAAATCTGTATTTGCCTTTATGGGCCATCCCTCTAAAGATCTATATACTGTAAATCTACTGTTTACATAAAACCATTCTTTTTATCAACCTTCCATGTGGGAGTTATAGAAAACATATCTCACCCTGGGACAGATATGTGGAAGAATAACATAAAAAGCCCCAGTAGAGCTGACCATCAATCTCCCTTTCAAAGCATATGGAGCTGAACCCATTTATATGTAGCTGACCTGTGACCTCTATAACGGAGTTTAAGGGCAGTGAAAGTGAGCTGCCCTGGTTCTCTGCGTGTGTGTGTCTGGTTTGGTTTGGTCCAAGCTAGGCTGTCTGGATTTCAGGCCAGGGCCTCTGTACTCTGCGTCTGTGTGTCTGGGTTCGGGAGTCCTCCTCTCTCCCGGCCGGCTTATTTATGACCTGAGCCGGGCCCGGTCCAACAGCCAGAGACAGAGAGGAGAGGAGGAGGAGGAGGAGGAGGAGGGAAGGATCGAGCGCCACATAACCCTGGTGCATTCCTATGAACACAAGACCTGACTGACACATATTCCCATAAAAACCCACGCAGACACATTACAGATAAGGAGATGGAAATATCTCCTGTGATCTCATATCAGAGGCAGTGAGTGCTAGAATGGAGAGTGAGGCACTTTCCCTCCCTATCATTGGTTCTTGCCCGTCCCTCTCTCTCTCTCTCTCTCGCTCTCTTTTTCATTTTCCTGTGATCACTGGAGGCCTCTGTTGCAGGCCCAGGATTTACCTTCAATAACAAAGTGAAACTGGATGCCATTTCTCACAACCTACACTCTAGGTATTTGATTCTAAAACAGGCATATCATGTAAGGGTATCATCTCATCTCCAAGGCACACATAAAGATTTTGCCTGTGTATGAAACCTTGTTCCAGTTAGAATGCTGCAGACATACTCCTGACTGCCACACACTGCCAACTCTTTCTGCCCCATGTCAGTTGGTGTTCAGTTGGAGCGTGGAGCCACACTACTTCTTAGCTGGGGGTTTCAAGCCAACATATCAATGATCTGCTTCTTCTCTAAACTTAAATGCACCGAGGCCTCTCCATAGTCTGTTTGGATTGAAGTGAATACACTTCTTAAGCTGTGGATCCACATAAAGGCACGCACTACTTCTATGCTTTCTTTATTTCTTCCCTCACTGCTGACTTTTCACCGTTCTCCCCATATGTAAAAGCTCAGCCCTATCTTACATCACTGCTCAGTCATCTGTCTCAGTGAACTCTTAAATACCAAAGGGGTTGTACTGCATATGGTTGGACATAGAGAGAGGTGCACCTAAACATCTCTGACAAAACTGAGGCTGTTGGCGCTGACTTTCTGTGGTGGACACGTAAAAGAGACAGGATGGTCAGGAGATCGCTTCACTGCACCTCTCTGGGTTTTTTTTTTTCAAGTTCGCTCTTCCTTTTTTGTGGTTAAATGCCGCGGAAAATTGGACGGCCTGGCAAAGCAGAGGTGGATGTTTTCCCCGAAGCAGAGTGCGGATGGAGCACATTCCAGGGGAAAGCTGTGTAAATCCCTCCATTGATTTGGTGCGAAACCCTCCTGACCTCTGGAATACATTAGCAGATTAGCCACGGAGGCCATGTGCACACAGCTCTCTCAGCTCAGCCGCCGGCCTATTCAGACTCCACACCAGCAGCAGTCTGCCCATGCATGGCCCCCCAAACACAGAGCCCGGATACCAGGGGCAGATGGGCCCACACCCGCTCTTTTACACATAAAGCCCAAATAACAATCCTGTGTATATGTACTTAATATATTCACTTGTGGTGAGGTGCATGCTGATTGGTTCAAATATGCTTTTGAGTGATGGAACATGCTGTTGGTATTATTACTGAATTTTAGGATGTTAAAAGATGTGCTAGACTTCTTTTTTCATTTCGTCCAATTTGATCAAAATATACAAAGAGACAGGCTAAGTCACTGAAAGTGAGGGCAAGGCTGCCTCAACTATCTGTCTGTGATCAATTTTGTGAATGTGGATCTAAAAATGGATCTTTGGGCTAAAATAAGGAGTAAGCTGTCCTGTTAAACTCCGGCCGCAACATCTTAAACACACATTTTGTGCCTGGGAAGATTGTGGTGTATTTTAGGGCTTCACTGCTTGCAGTAGGGAATGGAGTCATATCTTCATCCTAATCATCTTGGAACAATATTGCTCATGGGTAAGTTTGAAGATGGGACCTATATGCAGGAATGGAGGATTATGTTTTAACATAGACTCCAAAAGCTGAAATCCTCCACTTACGGTGGTAAAGTAAGAAAAGAAGTGTTGATGAGCAGAGGAATGAATGCCAATTTTGTCCTGGCTGCTTAGTGACTGAATGTCACTAACTTCTACCAGACGCAGAGTGTGAATCTGGTCACCAGCTTTTCAGTTGTATCGCAACCTTTGGACATGTGCTTTTCATAACATTGTAAGCTCATATAAAAGCTAACAGAGTGTTAATGGATCGAGCAAGTGGCCATTGACCTGGTATTGTGCATATGTGTGTTTGGATGCGTGAGTCTTGTTTGGGGTGAGGGGGTGGGGCTCTGGGTCAGGGGGGAACAGGCATCATGGTCACAGGCTACAAGTCCCACCAGGACCCCTGTGCCCCCTCAGAGGGGACACATGGCCCGACACCCCCTGACAGACCCTGACACCATAGGCAAACAGTTCACCCAACAGCCAAGCAGCCTGACACCCAGATGGTGGCTCCATCTTTAATGTGAGGCAGAAGAAATGAAATCAACTCATCTGTTATCAGTGTGTTCTCACAGTGAGGGTGAAACAATAACACACTGGACATAAACTTGCACACACTTAAGCAAAGTACATATCTGATATTTCACAGTAAAATACCACCATCCACAAAGCTGAACACTGTCTCAGAATCATTGTAGGCAGCTGATGGTCACTCTGGACCACAGGAAACATGTTACAGATGGGAGAATTTGCTTGTGTGCATCTCTGTGCAGTCGAATAAACAAGTTACACAAGTCTAGACTGGCTAGGGGCTGTGATGGTCCAGTACAGAGGATGTCCAATCAAATGCACATGGCACATATGCCACCACCACCACAGACACAGCTGCTGTTCGAGCATGATGAGGAGGACGTTTCCCACCGGATGAGTTATCGCTGCGAGACCTCGTTTTATTTTTGATGCATAGAAATGGTGTAATTTACAAGAAACCCAGTCTTAAATCACAAAGCCAGAGAAACTTGTGAAACAAGTGAAAACATTTAAAAACTAAATAATTTAGATTTAAGAGTGTGTGAATCAAAGCAGAGTAAGTAACTCGAATGGGGAAAAACACTTTGGATTTAATTAAAATAAAATAAATTACTGGAGTTTTAAAAAATATGTTTTGGATTTTTACATTATTTGTTAAAACAAAAAAAGCTTTTTGATAGATGGCAGAATCAAACTTGTTAAATTACATATGAGCTATTGTGATATTAGATAAACTGCACAGTTAGGGGTTGTGCGTCCAAAATCACGTTGCACACCTAGTAAATATTTGGTCAGTTCCTCACATTCTGTGGGAACTTCCTTTAAAACTGATCGAAAGGTGAAGGACTCTCTCCAGCTGCCCTGTTTGTCATGCCGTGCGTGAGTGAATTCCTTCTCTTTCCCTGAAAGACTTTCCCGCCCTCTGACTCTCTGCACCCGGGTTAATGTTTACTCAGTGATTGATTTGGCTCCTCTGGCTAATGCTGGATAAACAACTGATCAGTACTATTAGCACATCAAGCCTCAGAGGCTGAGCTGTGCTCTGCTAGGGAACAATTTGGCCCCTCGGTTGGAAAGCAAAACAGAGAGCCCAAAGGTGCCATGTTTTCACGCCATCTTTGATTTATGTCTTGTCTTCGGCTGAACCTCAGGTCATGTTCCTTTCTCTCTCACTCTCTCCCTCTCTTTTCTCCCAGCCTTCCCTCCTCCCTCCAATTTCCATTTCCTTGCTATTCCTCCACTTATTGGTATTCTTCCCTTTGCTCCTATTTCCCTCCCTGGCTTTTCTGTCTACTTTTTAAGTGCTTAAGGTCTCTCAGGGAAAGCAAATGCTCCTCACACTTGTATAAAACCTCAAACTAAGCGCTGCATTTGAGAAGGGGTGTGAAACTGAAACTACCGCCCCTCACTCCACCTCTGTCTCTTATTCTATACTTTGGGGTCAGAGGTCACTGGCCCACTATTCCTCAACCTATCAACCCCTCTGACAGGACCGTATTGATTATCAGCCTCACTGTGGCATTTTGGAATAACAACAGCTACATAGCAAAATATTTATTGTGCTGTTTCAGCAACCCAGCAGGGCGTCATAATGTGGAAGGAAATATTAAAATGGCTTTTGTACAAATATGACAGATAGTGGGGTTCATATACATGACAATAGCTTCCCCTCCCCTTTGGCCCTTTCCTTCTAGTCTTTCTACCCTGTGCCCCCTCTTTCTCTTTCTCTGTCCCCTCCTAAATGTCCCTGTCTGCCCCTACCCTTCTTCCAACTCCCAACCCCCCACACCCGTCCTCAGCCCTCTGTGGGGGATCATGGGTAGTGTGTAGCACGGCCAGTTGTTTGTTGTCACTGTGAATTACGGTGACATACTAAAGGAGTGACAGCTCGTGCTGGGTAGCACAGGCGAGAGAGAGCGAGAGGCCAGAGTTGAGATGGGTGTTTGTGTGTGTGCTTGGAGTTGGGGGAGCTTTCTCCAGTAAGTTTAGCCTAGCTTAGCTGTGCAGCCGGGGGATAAGACAGGGGAGTGGCATTCAGTGTGAACATCAGGATTCTCAGGGATCAGTTTACAAGGTGTGTCTCCATGACTTTCACTGTTACAGTAATTACAAAGTGAGGTTTTCCCACACTGCTGCACTGCACTGGTTGTACGTTTAATTACAGCAAACACACTGATTCCACAGGATGATGGATTATTTGTGGCTTTTGCAGCCTGACAAGGCTTATCATCTTGTTACAAGAATACATCCATTCTGTTACACACTGTTTTTATTGACAGTCGCAACTGTGTGCCCAGGGAGGCAAAATGTGTACTTTATGTATAACCATAAAGAAGTGTGTATGTGCGTGCTGTAAAAGTTATGATTATGATAATTAAAAATAGTTTGATAGCTCAATATTAAACCATAATGCAACAAAAGTCAATTTGGCTGGTGTACTGGCTCGTCTTGCATTACCGGCTTTTTTAAAACTAGCTGGACTTAGTGGAAAACATCTGTGATTTCACTCATTAACAGCTTCAACTGCAACTGCAACTCCCTTATTACTGACTTACTTACATTTATAAATGTAGAACTGATGGCTTAGTAAAAAGTCAGGTAGTAAGTGATAAAATGTTTGACCAAAATCAACCAAATCTGTTGATTTTATATACCTTAATCATAACTTGTAATCGCAGTTAGAAATCATAAACGCTTCCTCTTTAATGAAAGAGCCAACAGAAACAGCAGAGGAAGTTAAGATGAAAGGGGATGTACAAAATCTAGCTTTTATTTTACAACCTGGCAAGTCCAAGTGGCTTTTTCAAATGGTTTATTTCTATCCTTTAAACCATTAATAAATGATTAATTAACCATTAATAAAACCATTAGTTACATCCTTTTAACCCCCTTATAAAGCATATCTCATCAGGACGTGGCACAAACTACAGTAAACTAGAAATGTTTCATTTTATTTCAACTCACAGGTGAATTTATTTGCTGCTTTAACCAAACTGCACTCTTCAACGCAAACCACATCCCCAGGTCCATCACTCTTTTTGCTAAAATGCTGCTTTGTTGGAACAGTTCAGCTCATTGGCCTCGTCCCATTTTTCCAGAGTGATTCGATCATGATTGATGGAATATGCACTAACAGAGCACCCGAACTGCTAAGTGCTTTGAAAGGAAGTGTGGCGCTCCGCCTGATTAATTTATTTGTACGGTGCAGTTATTCAGTGAGATTGAGTGAAGTATACGTTAGTCGCCACATGTTCAGGCATACATGTCTGTTTACATGAAAGAAGAATTGTAAAGACTTTTCCTGGCAAGTCTCCAAGGTTGGTGTAGGCATAATCTTCTCTATAAATGAATTAGTCAAAAGGGCTTTTGTCTTGAGGTGCATTCAGCTCTGCAGAGGAGTCTACCCAGGTGCTTTCATAAGTACTTGGTTATTTTATAGGCCTAGTAGGAGTTTTTAATCTGCCTTGCTTTGCACAGCTCAGAGATTCTGCCATCGCCATGGGCAAGAGGGCGGGAGAAATAGAAAATGGTAGATGCTGAGAGATGGGTTTTTTAAGGGGATGCCATTGCTCAACAGTATGATTAGGACTTGCATGTGCAGAACAATGTCACTGACAACAATATAAATCTGTCAGTCTGTGCTCCGGAGGTGGGCATGCTGCAGCCTGAAGCCTTGAGTCAAGCCAGCATGCTCACAGTCGCCCCTCTGTTAGTGAGTGCTGGAAACAATGTAAACAGTGGAGAAACCCAGTCTGCACAAATGTGCACAGTGAAGAAAAAACTGTGGAAATTGCACTTTTTAAACTTCTATTTTCAAAGTTGTGGCACTGTTATATGTGCGCACAAGGGTTATCTGTCAAGATGCATGGTGTAGAGATGTTTAATAGGACATTTATCTCTGTCACTTTCCTTCTCTTCCTCTATCTGTCTCCCTGGATGTAGTGCAGAAGCTGCTTGAAGGGGTCAGAGGTCAGGGCCCTGGTGAGGAGGTGACTTCTCAAGAGACCGCTCAGCTCAAATTAGGCCTCAGATTGGCGTTCACGGTCAAAATAGTTAACCTCGGTTCACCTCATCGTCCCTTAAGAAAACATATGCTTTGCCTCAATGCCTCAATCTTGTTTCAACAAACTCTGTCAACCTCACAAGGGCAAACATGCTTTGCCATGAAGGTCCACTGACACATGCCTAAACATCTCCTGGATAAACACTTACTTTCAAATATTGCAACAGAAGTCATGCCAGCGGACTTCTTTGCAGAATAATTTGGAAGTCTACTGAGGCTTCAGTTGTTAGATGTAACTAACAGGACCAAATAAAACATGCGGGAGCAATATTGTTTACTGCTCACATAACTTACTATTTTTTGTGTGCCTAAATGTGGGAGCAGTGAATGGAAAACAGCACCAAGCCAAGGTCAAGTCTATAACTGCCGTTCTTTACAGTGATTTAGGTGCTGTGGCTGGGCGGGGCTTGTCCAATAGGGTGGGATGGTAGAGGTGTTGAGAGCCTTGGCGGTAATGACTTGCTGATGACATCAGAACATAGAGCAGAGTCTTTTCTCGGCCCGGGGGTTAAAGGTCAGACAGCCCATTCACTGACCTCGTGATTTATTCCCTGGGCCTCCCTCAATCTATAATCACAATGAAAACTATGTGTATGCTGAGAATGTATGACTCTCTCTGAGGTGGGCACTCCAGAGAGACCCTAAATACTTTGGGTTTGTTTCTTCAGACCCTCTTTAGTCCTCACTTTATCACTGTCTGTGACAACGAATGTTTTCTAAAGATCAGCGAGATGACAGGCAGAGCTCATTTTCAAATGGTGTAAAGACTCACAATAGAAAACACCTGCTTTCAAAATGCAGTGAAAGTGTTTCAGACTCCCCACTGCCTTAAAGGAGAGTCTGTGAGGACATCCTCAAAGATAGCATCAGCTCTCTTTATAGCAGCGTATAGTGCTGCTGGTAAGGGCAGTAGATTGTAGGTACCACAAAGCACACATCCTGTGACTTGTCACTCAGAGCTGCTGCTAGTTCTGGGGAACAGTTCGGCTCAGTACACCATGTAATGTTTAACCTGACTTCCTGCTGCTCTGGGCAGAGGACCTGCTGTGATCACAGTCAGCACTAATGTCTAACTCCCTGCAACAACAGGGAAAGTAGGAACAAGTCTTGATTTTTATAAATTTAAGAGCATATAGCATTTAAAGCTTGTTTTTTTCATACTGTCAAACAAATGAGAACATTTTTTTAAAGTGCGTTTATTTACACAACCCCTGGAAAAATGGAAAACTATTGTTTTATGCTTTGATTTTAGCTTTGTGTTGCTTTATGTACATACTTGTATATTTACATATTAAAACAGACATATTTTATTTAAAATAGATATGTGCAGGCTGAGGTTTGTTTTCTTCCCGAAAAAGATCACATAAGCAGGAGTGTTATGAATTGGGAAAGGACACATTCAGGAAGGGAACGTTAATGTCTGAATAGTTTTCAAAAGTCTCAATTTATGCCCGTCCAGACTAAAGAGCATCCTAAATGTTCAATCTACAAGATGTGTTTTAGTGTGGATGTGGATGTGGAGCTAGCATGCTAGCTGTTTACCCGTATTTCCAGTCTGTATGCTAAGCTAAGCTAACTTGCAACTGGCACCATTAGAGACATGAGAGCAGTATCGTTCTTGTAATGTAATTCTCTGCCAGTAAGTGAATACATTTATTTCAAAAGTGAATTCATTTATTTCAAATGTATTCACTGTCTTTTGCTTTCGAACAAAATTATTTTAAAATGTTTGTGACTAATAACGATTTCTTGCTGTAACTGAATTATGGGCAATAAGAAGTACCTAAAAGATTATTTTGCTTCAGTCTTACTTGGTCAGGTATGAGCAGTAGCTAGTAAGTAAGTAACAAGTATTTGCAGATTTAAGGTAAATGTTTCTGTATAATAGCTATGACTGAGGTAGTTTAATGACTTGATGTACAACTTGTTATTATACTGACTTTTAGGATTTATTACTATTACATAATTGTCACCTGTGCCTTTTATTTGCTGGTCAGCCAGTTACATGTGTTTATTTAAGGATATTTTATGATTGTTGTGACTCAGTTTAAGAAAATCAGAAACAAATACACGACTCTTTGTTCGCTTTGGGTAAGATTTTAAAGACCAATCAATATTTTTCACTGCTTAAGACTTTGGATGGTGACCCAAGGATTAACTTAATATGTTTCTGCCACTGTGCTTTGAGCCACTGTGAACTAATGATTGTCTTTCTTTACAATGACCTAAGTCCTTCCACTCAGTCAGGATGTGTCGCTCCACTAAAGAGGAATATTGAGCTATTGAGCCGTTGTGGGTAAGGATGTTAGCTTGAGGACAAAAACAAACCAAACTTCACCAGTGTCAGCACGGGCTGAAGTCCTGACTTGCAGAGTATGAGTCATACACAGAATCACTGAAGTGACCTGTTCTGTGAACCAAATGAGCTGTGTAATGTGCTTGTGCGTTTGTGTGTGTGTGTGCGCGCATAATGCTTATGTGTTATGTGACCATTGAGCTGTGGCAAAAAAAAGAGAGACTGCAGGGGTGAAATGAAAAGAGAGACCTAGACAAAGACAGAGTGAAGAAGTGAGCGAGGAATCAGTGTTAAAATGCCAGGAAAAAGCTCTATTCATTCTTCATTTTATATGGAGGTATAAAGTTGTCAGTTCCACTCAGCCTTTCTCTGCGTTTCTCCCTGGAAAAAGTCCTGTGTTATTTTTATTAGGAGTAATGGTGCCAGTCAGGTGGGAGGGAAAGCAGACATTTCGATCAGAGGTTGCACTGCAACACTGCAGAGCGCACCGTGTTCCTGCGTCATGCGCTGCTGTTTGCTGTTTCCTGCTGCAGCTCGAGGCAGCTGAAACTACCAAACTCCCCAGTTTCAAGCTGGAAACATCGACCTCCCCGCTTTTCTCCGTGCGCTCCCCTTTCAGCTGAGCTCCACTGCAAGCCCAATCTGCAGGCATCCCAGCTATTTCAAACACTCTGGAGTACTGAGGTGGAAACATGTGAGGAATCTGGATGATTGACCCTCCACTCCCCCTCCATCCACTCCCACTATCCCTGCTCTCTGTTACCTGCTGAGGGGGAGGAGAGGACAGCGGAGGCCTGGCTATTTGGACGAGGTTATTACAGCGTATCAGTGACAGTGAGGAGGAAGACCCGCTGACTTATGGGGTGATGCCTCCTGAGCTAAAAGTGGAGGGACTCCTCGGCGTGAGATGGCTGATATCTGGTGGAGTAGGAGGGTTCAGCCATAAGAGCTGGCCTCCTAGATGGAGGAGGTGTCCCAAATGCCCACACGATGAGAATAAGAGCTTACTCTCAGAATACTAAAACATTTCGTGCAGGCTGCTGCCATAGATTCCCGCTTCTCTGTCTATCCGAACACCTTAACTCTCCCCTCACACTTTCTGTCAGGATCATCTCACGTTGCCAAATCGCTGCAGAGAAGCTACAGTATATGGTTCAAATTAGACCCCGAGGCGTGCGTCTACTTCTTACTTCTGTCAATACCACCACCACCACCACGCACAGTTCAACGCATTTGTTTCATATTTTGCACAGGATGTGACTCACCCACGTTTGTTGTTTTAATTATACAGTGTCAGTGATATATTGGGAGAAAAAAGGAGGGGGTCTCCGTCGGATTTGGCAAAGTTAAGTTATAATAACATATCACTGCCGTTCATGATTAACAGCAGCACCCTGAAGGAAGAAGATCTTCCAAAAGAGAACAAGTCTGTTTTGTACTCTGATTCCTGACAGTGAATATCTCCGTTAGGCTTGCATAGCATTGAGAGTCAGAGGGAGGGATTTTGCTGTTCTGGCCCAGTGTAAGAGTTGATTGTTTATGTGCCACTGCAATAAAAAAAGCACTGTATAATGGTTAATTGACTCCAATAGAGGCGTGTGTTACACCACAAACATTGCCTGTGTTATCACTAATATAGCCCTGGTGGGATCTGAGAAGATGTATTGTCATGACTGTGTCGGCTAAAAATAGACTTGTGTGAGACATGACCCTTCATGAACCGCAACAGAAAAGTTAAAAACACCTTCACAACACCGCAATGAGAAACAGGACTAAGCTGGCTTGTGTTAAGGCAGAGCTGATGTTGTCCGCATGCTAACATGCTAAAATTGACAGTGTTTAGATTCTGATGTTAGGGTACAATGTTGCATTTTAATCTTTTTAGTTTAATGTGCTTGCATGCTAACATTAGCTAACTAGCAGTAAAAACAAAGTACAGCTCAGGCTTGTGCAAAGCACATTAGTTTTAGCATGTATTTGAAATGAAGCTGACGTTTTGGGCAAATGATGCCACGGAAGGAACAACTATTAAGATTCATCCCCTGGGCACCACAAATATATGTACGAAATTTAAGGCAATTTATCAAATAATTATTGAGATATTGAGGCCAGGTTAAAGGTCACCTGCAGACATAAATACTATAAACACAACAATAATGTATCTTGTGTTTGCATAAAATGGAAAAAACAGATATTCCTCTCTCTTGTTGAAAAATCTTAAATCTGTGAATATATATTTTTTAAAACATTCAATCACTGGATTTATACGTTCTGTGTGTGTGTGGTCTGGAGGCCTACGTTTCTGCATCGTGCTTGTGTACGTCGTATACTGGAGAGTGATTGGCTTCCAAACTAATTGTGATGTCACAAACTCACATTTGTACGTGATCTGCAGATGGATGTAAAGACACTCTTCCAGTGTCGAACTCTGCACGGACATCATTCTGCACAGTCAAACATCCAAGTGAAGTAACAATAAGCAAAACAGAGTTCAGAGTGTTGGGGGACTTTAATGTGAACCAATTAGTCGATCTGTGGACAAAGGGAAGTAACGGCTAGTTGTTGATTAGCTCACTTCAACAGCATCTTAAATTTGCATAGCAGCAGGAGGCTTGCTTAATGACTGGTGAGTGGCTGAGCCTCAAACATCACTCACAGCTTCAGTCGCTGCAGCAATAAGAGGTTTTCTCACCATTAACACGGGGTTATTGCAGAACCTCTTCAATAAGGTACCCTCCCGATGATTTCTATCAACAATGACAAGGAATCAATATGTTCATCTACGATGCTGATGGCAAGCTATTAGCTTGTCACTTTCTTTTCCTCTCACTCTTCTCCCTAATTCCAAACACTGCGGCTGCTGGCGCAGGAGGGATTAAGGAAGAAAGAGGACTGAAGAAAAGATTGGAGATGAAGAGGGACAATGACAGGTTGACAGATACCACAGCGCAAGGGCATTGAGTCCATCCAGTTCTCAGTCAAAGGCCCATGAGACTCTGCTTGATGAGGTTTCTTTCAAATGTGGGATTCCTGAGCAGTAGAAAATAAATTGGGTGATTGTAAATAGACTTATGTAGTGGGAGGAAAGAGACACACAGAGAGGCAGAAACAGTGGGGGGTATTTTGTGCCACTCTTGAAAAATGAGTCAAACTCTCCTTCCTCACCTCTCGCTCCCTCTTTATTTCCAGCCAACCTGTCAGCTCCACTGTTATCTGATGGCTTTACTGGTGGAGGCAGAGATGGGAGAGGAGAGAAAAACAGATGCAGGACTCTCCATTCACAGGCTGAAGCTTTACCTCGGGATAAAAAAAAAAAACCTTGTTAGTGCTTCTTTTCAAAATGAATGGAAGAGTTTTCCCTCCCTTGTTTAAAAAAAAGAGGGCTTCGGCAGTGGAAGTGAGACAAAAATAAAAAGTCTGTGGAGATTAGAGTCTTCCACCCTCCCCTGTGTCTCTTTCAGAGCACTTGAACGCCTGAACCAATGCAGGAGACAGCTTGAAGCAGTGGGGGACGAGCTGCAGGGGGCCAGCCTTCAGTCTCCCTGCTCTCTCTCTCTCTCTGGGCAGATCTGTTCATTTGTAGAAAAGTTATGAACTTCAGTTACTCCTAATTGTGCAACACATCATATAAACCTCCTATCTCTGTCTCTATCTGTAGTTCTTCTTCTCATCTTCTCTGCTTTCAAATTACCATTCTGTTCTGCTGTACATATTGTTTTGTTTGCACATTATTTTCTTTGGTCCCTAAAACCGTGACAATAAATCATCTAGTTAATGTTCCTTAATACACTGCTGATATATTCATTACAAATATGAAACTCGGCTTAAATCTGTGCATTTCCATGGGCTTGTATTGCTGTAAGACGGACTTCTCTCACCATTGGCCCACCTGTTCAAACAGGTGGGTGACACATGACATATTAGCTGAGAAGTTAGCGAGCTTGCTGAAGTGTTCCTGAGCCAGACACAAAGCCGACATGCACCCCATGCAGCACTGCACTACATCTGAGAGCTAAATCTGCATTTAAAACTACAGTTACCAGATGAAGCATTGTTAACAGAAGCTTACTTGTTTTACAGTATGGCGTCCGTCAGACTGTAACATTTTATGTCTATTTTAATTTGTTGTATTACTGCTGGTGCCTTTAACTACCCTGCTGGATAGTTTTCTCTGTAGTTATTCAAAGTTTATAAGATAATCATTTGTTTCCTGCTCCACATCTTATGTTTTAGTTTGCTGTTAATACTAATCAGGATACTTCCTCCTCCTCTGCAGTATCTAAATAAACTGAAATATTCAGTCTGGATGCTTTGGATGCTGTGTGCGTCTTTCAGTGTGCGCGCGACCTGTGCGCCTCCTCTCGCAGATGTCATGCCTTGGCCACTGAGGGGCGTTGTAACGGCAGCTTCTGACAGATCAGGAGCGGAGCAGGGGCCCTCGCATTGGAGCCAGTGTGAGCAAGTTGAGCGCAGGGCAGGCAGGCAGCGCTGCAGTTTGATGGGCGGAGGTAGGCAGGGCCCAAAGGCACTGCGGCCAGGAAGCGGCTCGAATTACACTGGGGGTGCTTGGGGGGGGAATGACACCCACTGGAGTGAAGGAGGAGGGCAGTGTGTGGAGACGTAAGGAGGAGAAAAAACCTAGTAAACCTGACAAAGCGTCTGAGAAACAGTGCGAGGACTGTCGGCGGAAGAAGAGAAAGAGACGCGAAAGACACTCTTTTCACCAGGGGAACGCGCACTGATGGATTTTATGACATTTTGCATCGGACAGCTTTCCTCTTGTACCTTTTAAACCTCATTCCACCTCCCCAGTAGCTGCAAACTTTCTATCTAGTTGACAAGTGCGCTGCTCGGGAACGCTGGGCATGTTTTGCGCCCGAGAAGAAACTTGGTGACGGGGAGGAAAGTTTCGGGGGGACAGCGGTATGGTTCTCCGAGCTGTTTTGAAAGGATAACGCGTGTAAACTCGGATTTCTTTGCATGGCATTGGACTACGCTGCCAGTCGGGTTGGGATTATATCCTCTGATCTGAGTTGATGCCGGCTGATTGTGGAATAGTAAACTGAAAAAAAGGCAGCGCCTCGCAGATTTTTTTTTTTTTTTTTGGTGCATTGTGGAGTTGGAGACATTCCTCCCTCTGGATTCAGCTCATGCTCTCTCCTCCCTTATCTGTGCATGCCAAAACAGAGATCGCCACGATTTTATTCCTCCCTGGTAAGTATTTTCTGTTTACGTCCCAAGCTTCCCCACAATCTCGTCTGTCCAGGGTTCCGCTGTCATGACAAATGGCTGCGTGATAGCAGAAGAGCTTTGCGCTTTTTTTTTTTTTTTTTTTTTGGTGTGTACTGTTCTTTTTCTCACGGCTGCGGGACAAAATCAGAACTATTTTACAACAAAGACTTGAAATTACAGAGGGTTATAACCACGAACTCCCCTCTGAGACTTTCAGAAGTCTGCAAAATATGCAAAGTGTTCCATAAAGTTTGTTATTTATGATTTTCCTAAATTTACAACCAACAAAATAATGCAATGTGCGTTATTTATCAGTTGTTTTCTCCAAACCTTAACTAGATTTAATTCAGTGAAATGCACCTATGTTTATTTTAGATGGTGAGGAACCCCACGGCACCTTGCATCATCACTTCAGGGCCCATTAACAAGTGTCCTGGTTATTTATTACTTTGCTTAATTTTCTACATTGCATTTATGGTGCCAATTATCCCGTGACCGCAGTTGTTTTTTCACTGCTTGGTGCCGGAGCCCTAAATCACTGAGCAGCTCCAAATGAGCCCCCATTGTGGAAAAGCCAAACTGATTTGAATTTCAATAGGAATTCAATCAGTGCCAAGAAATTTCATTCAAAGCCCGGTTTAAATGAAGGCTGTGGTCATGTATGGAGCAAAGTCCCTCGTGTGTCCAAATGTCATGTCGTCAGCAACACGCCTATAGAGTAAGTTGTTTTTTTTTTTTAAACGAGCAGCACATGATATCTTTACCTGTTTCAGCCTTTGTTGTGTTTAATTTTGTGTGATTTTGTTTTTTTTTTTAATCTGTCGGCTCTTTAGCGTGATCACATCTGATGGCTGCAGAATAACCCATTGTTTTTTAATTGTGCTCCAGACGCGATTAAATGAATCCAGGTTTCTGGGTATTTCGGATCTCGCTTCGTGCTGCAGAAGTTTTCAGACGGCATCGAGCGCGACGGCTGATTGGTGCATTGATTGGTTTACAGTTCATCAATAATTCACACGTCTGAACTGCATCTATGCGGAACCGTTGGCATTTTATGCAAAAACAGAAACAAATAAATCAAATCGATGCATTTGTCTGGCAGTGTCAGGCTGTCGGGATAAATGCACCCCGTCCACCGCGCGTATCCTGAGCAGCTCCGCGAGGGCTGGATTGAAGATAAATCATCTCGCACCTTCTCAGGTTGTCTCTCTAAAAGTCAAACTACATGTGTCTTTGCGGATAAAACTAATCGATACGTCCAGCTGGAGCAGAAAGAGCGCAGGGAAGCGTGACTTCACCAAACCTCCAGGGACACTTAAGCACGGTTGAACCGCAGATGTCTGGCTGAACAGATTGGTGTGTGTGCGTGTGTCTGTGTGTGTCCCAATATTGCGTTATTGCTTTTCAATTAAAGCCTTACTGGTTTCATAATCTAGTCACGGAAAATACAATTAACACAAACGCAGCAGCGCGTGCAACAAGTTTGGCGCATCTGTTGCGCACAGGATTAAACGCCGTCCAGCGAAATGAAATCGACGCCACATCGACTGATGTGTTTTCAGTCCCGTGCCAGGGATATGTTTAAAACACATGACCAATGAGTTTTAGTTTTTCATTTGTTTATGATAAATAGAAGCTGCTTGATAAAAAAAAACCCTTTTTCCACATCAGATCTGAATTATATTGTAACAAACTGAATAAAGTCTAAAAAGTCTGATCTTTATGCTTTATTGCAGTTGTGTGACTCAGACCTGATTTGAATACTTTCAGGGCCACACTGTCTCTTAATTGGTTTCTCTTAACTACATTTCGATGCACATAATTGAGATGAGAAGCAAAGGTAGATGCAGGCTGGCTGTGGGTTGAGTGCTCGTGCCTCACAGCTTCGGTATGTCTGTGGCATGGCTTGTTTGACAGCATTTTGGAACACTCCGTGTCTCTGTTGCTCTCTCCCTCGCTTCATTTGTCTGTTTCACCTTGTCAAAATTAGAGCGAGAGGAAAAATGGTGCTGAAACAAGTTCTCTGATTTTAGAGTGATTATTCTGTGGTAACTTATTTTCTATTCTTTGTCTCTTCTTTGACGCCTCTCTGTTCACACCTCTTCAATCATCACTGCGCCACCACCTTCCCTTCTTACTTCTCTTCCTCTCTCCCTCCCTGTGACTCACCTCTCAGCCCAGGTGATTGGGTGAATTCCACTGAGTGACAGGACGACCCGGCAGCAGTTGATGGTTGGGCGGACCCCCTCAGATGGGATCAGTGTCCAGGGGGAGGTGGAGAAGGGGGGTATGGGGAGCACTGGCCCCCACTAACGGGATGGCCTCGTGGGCCTGGTTGCTGGCCGCCGTCCTGCTGTCCCTGCTGACCGTCAGCGTGGCCAGGCCGCCCCTCACTGCCACCAAGGAGGAGGAAGCCACTCTGGAACCTGAAGGTAAGCAGCAGGAGACGAGAAGGGACAGAAAAGAAGAGCCTGGGAGGTGGAGCAGGGGGAAAAAAACATTTGTTTGGTTTGTTTTTAGAGAGCAGGTGTAGCTCTGCCAAGTTTGTTTCCTCCCCCCCTTAAACCTCACTTTAGAGTTTTGGTTAACTTTTGCCTTTCCTTATCTAACGTCAGCGTCAGTAGATCAAAATCCAAGATGGGCCTCCAGCAAAACGAGCGAAATGTAAATGTCAAACTTTTATGTGTTTGAAGGTAGAACAGTCACAGAACAACATCGGAATAACTTTGTGATTTGAAGTTTCCACTGTTACTTGCAGACCCACAACTTAGTACTGAGAACTGTCTTGCAGAGGCAGTTTTTATTTCAGCCCTTCTAGCCATTTAAACGTCACTAAAGTTCTAAACAAGTAGACTGAATGGAGATCATGTCAGATTTCGGGGGATTAAAATAAATAAACAACTAACCTCAGCATGGCGGGCGCCTTGTTTTCCTCTGCGTGAGGCGTGACATTCACACTTTTTTTTGTTTTATTTCTCTTGCCGATGTCTGTGGTAGTTCAGGGTATACTTGAGTGTTACAGGCAGGTTTGTGACCCTCTCACCCCACCTTTCAGAGGACAAGAGAGAGCTGCGATGGAGGGTGGGACAGTGTTTATACTGGCATTTCTCTCATGCCCTGCTTGCCTGGAAAGAAACACAGAGAGGGAGGGAGAAATTAAGATATAGAGTTCAGGGCTCGCCTTTGTTTCTTCGAGTCGCGACTGCCTGCGTTCTTTATTTTTTCTGCAAAGTTTGTGAAATGAAAATATTTTAAAGCCATATTTTAACTGGCAAAACCAAAACCTTTGAGAAACGTTTTGTGAGAAGCAGGCCTCTACTGTGCAGATGGCTTTTTTTTTTTTCTCTTCTTCTTCTTTTCTTTTGAAGCTTCTCCATTTTCTGTCTCCAGTCTGGTCAGAGACTGGCTAATTAGAGTTGTTGTGATGGATGGTAACTCACATTCCAAAGCCTTTTGTTCCCGGGCTTTAATCAGCATGCTAATTGTAAGTTAGGCCAACAACAGAGCATCACTTTTTTAAGCTAATTCTCCCCCATCTCTCTCTCTCTCTGTACACACACACACACACACACACAAACACTCTGTACCTTGTCCTGCCCTTTGCCCTAGAGGTCAAGCATCGTCCTTAGCTACCTTGATGAGAGGCTGCCTGAGATCTCCTCTCCTGTTGACGCTTTTGTTGTTCTGTCGCAGACGATTTGGCTCCAAGCCGGTGGGTTCAGAGCCCCACATGGCCCCGGATGCCACGCTACATGGCCACAGAGAGGACGGAGAGAGGGAGACAGGGAGAGAGAGTTTTCCAGAGTTACACAATCCTCCAGGAAAGCTCTAAGAGGATTTGTGCATATTTGACTTCTCCTTTAGATGGAGAGATTACAGAGCGCTGGGCAGTGGTGAAGTCATGTGACTGGAGATTAAGTGGCTAGACCTGGGGGGGGGGGGTCACATGATGAGGGATCAACAGGGTACAGAGAACCCGCTTATCTGATCCCGAATCAGTTTCCCTTCTGCACATTGCAAACATAGATTTGTACGCCGCTGCGTGTGATTGAATCAGTGTGTCCACAGCTCAGGTCTGTTGTGGTCTCCTTCTGTTTGCCTGCGCTGGTGTCACCTGTAGGGCAGAGATGTGAGGGAGACAGATTGGCTGGCCCCACCCTCTCCGTCCTAATAACACCCCCCTACAGAGATGTTTAGGATTTCCACCCCCACCCTCCACCCCTCTCTGGCCTGCAGCCTCAGTCACACCGCTGTGTGTGTGTGTGGGAGCAGTAATAGTTGTAGATTCATCAGATTGCATATCAATGTTGTCTCTCTAGAGCCCACGCCTGCACCCCTGGTGGCCCTGCTAGTTTGTTTACCTGTAGCCGCTGTAACAGTAGAAGTAGAGCGAGCGCGCTGCTAAAGGTCTCCACAACAGGCCTATTGTTGTCCCTGTAGCCACTTCAGTATCTATGGGAATGTTTACCTTGTCCAGGCGCTCTCCGTTTGCACAGCGATGAAAATACTCTGACTGAATTGAATAACAATGGTACCCAACACAGAAGGTGTGTGTGTCTGTCTGTTTGTCTGCCTTTAGCATTGGTATTCTCTGCTCTGTGGTCTGTTCGGGTCCCTCTTTGCATATAATGTGGAATAAGTGTGGCACCAGGCACACTGGAACGCAGGCTGAATGCTAAGTGCAGCAGACAAGAGTCAGATCATGGTTTGGCTTCACTTTGGTGTACTCGCCTGCCAAAGTCTGTTCTTCAAAAAATGCTCTGATCAGCATGGAGGCAAACACTTGAGCGGTTGAATAAATGAAGGCTGCGTTATGTGTCAAGGATGAGTCTTTCAGGCATGGCACGAGAAAAGGATGGATGCTTGTGAATAAAAGTTTTATCTCCTCTAATCTCTCCTTTCAGGGCTCAGTAGGAACATAATTGCTCTCTTGGCCCATTTTATATATTTATTTGCTGCATGATTTCAACTCTGAATCAACTTTCCACCTGTGTGCTCTTCTTTACTGAACAAGCCAGGCAGTCAGACAGAGCTCAGTCAGTCTGCGTTGGTAGTTGTATATGTGTGTGTGTGTGTGTTTGTGTGTTTGTGTGTGAAGGTGGGAACGTCAAGGAGGTGCAGGCTTATTACCTATCTGTAATACTGTGCTATCTACACAGTAGGAGTACGGCTGTAAAAGTATAAAAGTGTCAGCTGGCCAGTTAATGGCATGGTGTGTGTGTGTGTGTGTGTGCGCGCGCGTGTGTGTGTGTGTGCGACTGTGGTAATGGCAATGGAACTGAACTCTAAACAAATGCAGTGTGTCGGCTGGTGGTGTGACCGGGGGGCAGCTGGGCAGAATATATGGCCTGCACACAACGACTTTTATTAGCCTGCCGTTGGCTGGTGTTAATCTTGAAGGTTTGAGTGTGTTTGGTAGTTGTGTGTGTGTGTGTGTGTCAGTGAGTGAGTAGACTGTTATTTGCCTTGGCTGATGTGCCAGAAAATACCTTGTCACTCTGCCGCTCAATCTCACACCTGTCTGATAAGAGGCTGTGAAGAGCTGCTACCTGTGCCAGCTTACGCCTCAGGTCTCAGCGGACTGTCCGGCGCACGGTGCAATCCGAGCCCGCATGGATAGCGCTAGATGACAGAGGCAAAAGGATGAAAACTGCTGGATAAGATAACAAGTATATACATTAAGAAACTAGACTCCAAAATACTGACGCATAATAATATTCATTTAGACATTTTTTGCCACATTCTGTGAAACTGCGGATTTGTTACCATTTTCAGTTAGGATGCCTGTATTATGTCAGTATTTAGAGTGGCTGTAGTGATAAAGATGAAATATAGGAGTCACAGATGTGATTCCTGCATCAGTGTGTTTTTGTGTAAGACCAACTGTTTTAATCAGTTCACTTTAAATCAAAGAAGACGTGAAACATTTTTTTTTTGATGTTCTACTTTTCCAATGGGAACATCTGCGCCTTTTCTCTCTTTGTATATCAATTTAAACAGAATGTCTTTGGGTTTTGGACTTTTTTTTTTTTGCACAAAACAAGACATTTGGTGATGTCTTATTGGGTTCTGTGAAGTTGTGAAAGGTGCTCTTTCACTGTTATTTTTCGAGAATTCATAGACTTGCCAGTTAATTGAAAAATGTTTTCTGGCAAATTAATCCATAAAGAAATTTGCTACGGCCTAAGTTTGTACTTCCAGCTTATTTTTATAGTAAATTCTTAAGATTAATCTCTGGAGGGATGCTGAGCTCTGAGGTCATTAATGTATCGATCTAAGAAGATTTGGAAGATAAGGGGTTGCCAGTGGGTTAAAGGGGTCGGGTGGGGTTCAGGGAATGCCTTGATGAGGGGTGAAAGGGTGGCCGAACCGGAGGAGCTGTTGTCATGGACGCCAGCAGGAGCCAGTTCATGGAGCTGCTCCTTTGTCATAATAAAAAAAGCTAAGGAGGGATTTGAATGTGAAAGGACACGGACATCAGAAAAGAAGGAGAGACAAAAAAGGGGAGAAAAGTCCTGGGATTTGACTGCGTGAAGAGGATACAGAGGAAAGAGAAGAGGGAAAAAGGAGGGATAAGAAGGGCAGCAGAGATAATGTGATTTGGCGGTGTGTGTGTGTGTACGTGCGACTGTGTGTGTGTTCCTGTGTTGGTGTGCATGCACGCTGAGTGTGTGCCTCCAAGATGGCAGTCATTACATTTAGTCCACCCATCCCGTTGTGCAGAATGCGACAGGGAAGAGATGGGAGAGTAGACTTTCAGCCTGATGTGCCTCTCTGCTGAAGTCAATTCATAAGAAAATCACACACTCCGTCCTCGCCACTTAGACAACATGGCTGCTTGGCTCGCACCGGCTTGACAAACAGACAGAGAGACAGACGCTTGAGCAGACGTCGAGGGGACATTGGTGAGAATTGCTTGCTGCATTTTGCCGTAGACACTTGGGCTGCGAGGCTAATTATTGCCAGGCAGGACGGTGCGAATGACGACGAAGAGATAGCGAGGAGTGGACAGCCTGAATCTATCACACCTGATAGACACTTGTAATAGCTGTCAGACTGGGAGAGAGATGGGTTTTGAAATGGAGATGTGCTTCAGGAGAAGAGGGGCAGAGTGATAGTGATGTAGAAGAAAGCTGTTTGGTTGAAATCGAGCAAACGTGTTAGTGTGTGTGCACGATAGTGTGTGTGTGTGTGTGTGTGTGTGTGTGTGTGTGTGTGTGTGTGTGTGTGTGAGAGATAAAGAGCCTCCCGCCCCCTCCTGTGGTGCAGAGAAGGATGAAACTTTGCAGAGATGAAAAATCTGCAGTGAAGTGTTTCAACTCAGCATGCATCCCTGGACTCTTGTAAACCCTCTTCAAGTGTAGCAAGGTGTGTGCTTTTGTGTTCGTGTGTGTTTGTGTGTGTGTGCGCGTGTGTGTCTGGTCTTGTATCTCGTGGGGTCTGAAACATACATTTATTAAGTTGCACCTCTTTATTTTCTCAGTGTGTGCAGGGCTTCTTCTCTGTGTGTGTGTTTACATGACACAGGTTTCCCATGAACAATCAGGCATGCTGGAGGTGTCAGCAGGTTTGGGTAAGGTCAGGGTTAGGTCAGCAGGGTCAGCGGGGGGTGGGAGCAGGGGGCTGAAGATGTGTGGGAAGGGGGAAGGAGAGGGCAGAGCTGGAGGGAAGGTGAAAGAGGGGAATAAAGGAGCAGCAACCGGAGGAGGTGGAGTTGATGGAGGGGGACAGATGGACACAGCAGAGATAAGAAAATGATGAGGGCAGAACTAACACGTGCGTGCTTTCTTTAATCAGACGCACCATTTGGAGAGACTCCTTTTCCTTCCTTTCCTTTGCTCTGTACTTGTTTTTCCTGCTTCCATCTCTGCTTCTCTGTCTGACTATTCCTTGGAGTGTAACACACACTCACGCACATCCATGTGTCTGGATGAGTATTGTCTTTCTATGAAGCACCTCAGTGCTCTCAATTTCTCTTCAATATGCTGGCAGACAGTGCAGCCTGTGTGTGTATGTGTAAGTGTTCCAGGTGTTGTGTTGCCATGTCAACCTCATTGAGGGGCCCACCGTCTTGAAGTTGTCCATGACTTCCCAGCAGATACCTACCCTGCCTTGTGTCCCGGTAGTTACGCCACCTCTGAATCACTAAAATCCAAAATGAAACAATAAAGGAAAAGCTGAAGGCAGTAATAATGTCGACGCGAAGGCAGCGGCCTCCGGTGTGGAAAACCGTGTCGTAAAAGTTAGCAGAGACAGTTCCCATCAATCAGCGCCGGAGCTCCACCTCTTATCAGACCACACACTCAGTCCAGGTGGGGGCGGCGAAGGAGGGGTTAATTATATCCGGATCGAAGGAAAGAGCGAAAGAAAAAAAAGACAATACAGGAACTGTACCTGTGTGTGTGTGTGTCTACTTGCCCAAGGGGAACGTTTAAAGGCTTGCACACATGCCTCGACCGACCGCTGGATCGTGGCGGAATGACTTTCCCTTCCTGTCGAAGCGAGTGCGCGTGTGTGTGTGTGTGTGCGCGCGCTCTGCATTTAACACACACATCGGGCACATAATGGGGGTGGAATGTTGTTGAAAAGGTATATTGAGGTACAGGAAAGTCTGGGAGTGCCACTGACTCTATAATTACACCTATCAGCCTTCAGTCAAACGCTGCATATACCTTCATCACAGGCTTTTTCCTATGCTTTTCCATTGTTGCTACTTTCCCGCCCTCAAATCTTTTTAATACCTCTCTTGTTTGCCCCTTTCCTTCAGTTCCCCCTGATGGAAAAACACACACACACACACACAGTTATGGACATTTTTGCACTGCAATAAAAAACTTTCCAGTGTTTTCTCACTGTGGCCGGTTGCAAAGAGTGTAAAGAACTATGTTTCTACGTTTGAGCTGAGTGACTGTACACGTTTGTGCATGAATGCGTGCATGTGTGTGTGTTAATGGCTGCAAGAGCCCCAGGGTGACTGGAATTGGCTTTTGGTTCGTACTATGGCAGAAGCCAGCTTGTATTACAGGCAGGTTTTCCCCCTTTTTGCTCAACATTCAGTCACAGTCTAGAGTTTGCATGGATGATGTAGAAGTGCAGTCTCAGCTGCAGACACTCCGAATTGGACATTCACCCCGGTCTCTCCGTGCAGTTGTACGAGTCAGAGGACATGGTGTACACACATGCACTCACAGGCGGACTTGGATTTTCTCCCAGAAGTGAAGGTTTTATGCACTTTGGAGTCGTGTGGAGTTTCTTGCTCTCTGCCTTGGCCGGCAGATCCTGTGCAGGAGTTGTAGATCCTCCATGGCCATGTAATGAAAGACAACCAAGAATTGAGAGAGAGAGATGGAAAACAGAAGAGTCAGGCAACAGCCAGGTCAAGGCTTTCGAAGCTTAGGTGTACAGTCAAAACCAAGAAAAGCCAAAAAAAGAGGGCGCCCCTCCTTCTCCTCTTCTCCCTTCCCCTGCCTGACAACCGCTTCCGTCTTAGACTTTTCTGGCTGCTTTCCTCTCTGATGGGCAGACGTGCTGAAGTTTTATTGCCTTTTTTTAGGCTGCAGAGATCTGTCTGTACTGTGCTCCTACTCACCCACACACACACTGGCTGCTTGGCATCTCTGCTAAAAGGGACGGGTGGTTTGGGGAGGAGGGGGATGCTGTCTCTGAACACAGTGATGTCCAATTCTCACCTGCTCGTAAAGCATTGACTGTTTTTTTTCCCCTCTACACATGCTGCTATGGCCGTAACTGCATGCTCTGACTCTATAATGGCCATTCACACTGCACACTTGATAACAGAATAGTGGTATTTTCTAAGGGCTCCGTTACAAATGTCTTACTGGGAGTTTGTGGTAACAACAAGTTGGTGTGATGGTTTAAAAATTGGGCCTCCTCTTTTTCTGTTTTGCTCCTCCTGCATAAGTTGATTTAAGTGCATCCATTGGGGGTCATGTGGTGTTTTTGTTTCTTAAACTATGGCTTGTTTCTTCCTCTCCCACCTCTCCTTCCTCCTTCTTGTGCACCCTCTTCCTCTTTCAATCTGTCCTTTGCCCCTCTCCCTCCTCCCCTCATTCGCTCTGCAGACGCATCGAACAAATACCAAATTTCTAAGCCCACGGTGTGCTCAGTGCACCCGGGGGAGGTGCTGAAGCTGAGCTGCCCTCTGCCGGCGACGGGGACCATCACCTGGACCAAAGATGGCAGCTCTCTGGGCACCAACAACCGCACGCTGATAGAGCAGGAGGTTCTGCAGATCCGTGATGCCACGCCCAAGGATTCAGGCCTGTACACCTGCACCAGTGTGGGCAAAGATACAGTCTGCTTCATAGTGAATGTCACAGGTGAGTCAGGGATGAGACAGGTCAGGATGGGACAGGGACGCTGGAGATTTAGAGTAGGACCAAACTTTGTTGAGACCAGGAAGTGGCCATGGAGCAGATTTAAAAAGCCTGAATTGAGTTCTGTCTAAACGACTCTGGGGGTCTTGTGAGTGTGTGTGTGTGTGTGTGTGTGTGTGTGTGCAACTAAAGCAGCACATGACCAGATTTATCAGAAAACGGCCCCATTCAGGCATTTTCTGTGACTGCATGAACATCTCTGCTTGCGATAGTGGGCAAATGTGTGTGCATGCGGGTTGCGAGAGGACGGCAGTAACCGTGGTTACTCTGTGCAGATGCCATCTCGTCGGGGGATGATGAGGACGATACAGAGCGATCAGAGGACACTGGGGCGGACGGAGAGCAGATAAGTGAGTATGGGAGGAACAAAAAGACGAATGAATGAGTAAATGAGGCATTACCCTTCCTCACCAACATGCGTAGATTAGGTGCCCTTGAGCAAGGCACATTCACTGGACCGGTTGAAGCTTGTGGGACCCTGTTTTTTCTCCACAATCACTTCCTCTGCAGCTGCTGCTTGGAGAACAGTTGACCTGAGGAGAAAAAGCAAATGCATGTCCCTCATTCTGTCGGACAAAACCACGTTTTTCAGCACGAAATAACAGTGTCAATATGATACACGTGTTGTACATGGCAAAAAGATAAATCAAGAAAAATCGAGATTTTAAAAAAGCACATCTCCACAGATCTAAAGCTTAAAAGTCTTAATCCCAACTTATTGTATTTGCTTTAAGCCATGTCCCGGTTAACAAAGATAATGAATACTCCCTAACAGCATGTCAAAACTTAAGTCTGGAATGCTGATCGTGGTAGGCAAACACTTACAAAGACTTAATCCCAAAGTGAAATAATCTACTTAGCTTTGTCAGTGCTTATTAGCACAGTTCAGACTGTGCGATTATGATTAAGGAGAGAAGGCGGACGGTCTCTATTCTTTTGGGAGGAGACAGCTGTTAGCAATGCCAGACTCGTGTCAGCTCTGCCCTGCACCCACATCTCTGCTATTCTATACCTTAGCATTCCTGTCTAGACTTATAGTGTGAGATTGTGTAGTGTATTGTGTAGTGTGTGTGTTTGTGTGTGTCTCCAGGGAATACAGAGATTCCTGACATTCCTTTAGCTAGTGTCCCTCAGGTAGTCAGGCCTCATGGAGCCAACCAGCCAGTCAGTCAGCTGGGCTCATCCATTATGAAAGACGCCCATCTGGACCCAGTTACCCACCTGATGTGTGTGTGTGTGAGTGTATGTGTGTGCGTGTGTGAGCGAGAGCGAGAGAAAGAGAAAGTTTTTACACAAGTTTGCCTGTGCGTTGGTGAGTATCTGGGGTAGTAATGTGTTTATGTAGCCACGTGCACACACGCACGCATTCACATACACATGCACCCGCTGAAGTAAAGACGAGGGCTTCCACATCTTGTTAAAATTCTCCACACGCATTGCGTCTCACTGTGAGTCCTCCTCCTCCACTTTTGGGCTGACTGTAATTGCCTGAAATCCATTAAATATGGGGGAGAGAGAGGAACTCAGCAAGAGGAAAAAATGGGGGAGAGGGAAAAGATCCAGCCATTCTGGTGGTAATAAGCTGTTTGAAAACAAAGGGAAAGCTGTTCTGGCAGTACAGTTGCATTTTCTCGCTGTGTGTGTTTCTGAAAATTCAAAACCAAGATTATTATTAAAAGAAAGGGGGAAGAAGAGGAGAGGGAAAAGAGGCAGTGAGAGGGGAGGGGAGGGGGTTTGTTGGATCAGTACCAGCACTTCTCTGAGCATGGCGTGGAGCCTTGGCCTCAGGCCGAGGACTAGAGCGAGGGAGGAGGGTGCTTGTAGGCGTGGGAGGGAATGAGAGCGGAGAGTGCGGGGTGTAGCTTTATATTCCTGTTCTCTTTTATTTTTTTTGTCTTCTGGAGCGCTCAGGATGGGCTGGGCATCGGGCCACTGCAAAACAGAGCATTTTGATTTGACTTTGTATAAAAGATTGAACAACATAAGAGAATCCAGAGTGTTTGTCCATCATCAGCAGTGGGTGGCGTTATTGGAGGAGACAAGGAAGAGCCTCCACTGGGATCAGTGAGGGAAGCTGTGTTTAGGGAAAGGGTGAGGGTGGGGGTGGATGGGGGAGTTGGAGGATTGCGCTGATGTCATGATGAAGTTGAAGAGCCACGTGGAGCTTTGCATTCTGCATCCTCTCGACGTCTTTGCATCATCACTTATTGTCACTGTGCCTGCTGCTTTAGTTTAAACAGTGCATGTGAAGATTTTCCCGGGAGAATAGATGAACTGCATCGCAACAACATATTTAACTGTATGACCAAAAGTCCAGACTGACAGCCCAAAGAGAACAGCTTCTCTGCAAGTTTCTTGATTCAAAAAATAAAAACTTTATTTGAAGCGCGGGTCTCACTGTGCAACTTTTAGTTCAAGATTATGGCCATTTGTTGGGTAACAAATGAGAGATTTCTAAAATAAAGCCATATTTTGAAAAAAGTCATCATTTGAGAATAAAGTGGTAAGTTTATAAGAAAAACCTTATAATATGAGGATGAAGTCATAATTTTATGGAAGTGAAGTTGTAAGGTCACAAGAAAAAGTCATAATGTTATGAACAAAGTTTGGACAAAAACATTTTAAAGGCCCCTTAAATCCTATTCAAGTCAATCAGCTCTGGGCAGTTTCTGGCTATCTCACCACAGTGATTTCAGGATTTTTATACTGGCTGAGCTCAGCTCACTTGTTTGAAGTGGGTGGTACTCAATTGGAAAATAGATGATGTCACATATTATTGCAAACCAATCAGGCTTTAGCAACATTAAATACATTTTCATTTTGGAATAGTTAAGACTGTATTGTTACGAAGCTGAAAACAAGGGTGTTTCTCTGAGCTCATGAGAAATTGACAGTTTGGAGATACATGGGTTTCACTGGATCAGTTGTCTTGATTCTGTCACATTCCCTATTGGCCTATACAGTCTAATTTATAAAGTTGCACATCTTGCACAGATACATGGTAAAGAGGAGGATGTCACAGCTTAACCAGATATCTCTTCAACAGTGAAATATTACTTTGGGTCACTGATGGATTTAGCTCTCCAGAGGAACTTAGAGAGAAAAAAAATCTGGACTCATTGCGCAGGAGTTAGATAACCTCAGCTCACCCCAGGCCAGCTTAGGATAAACAGCCGTGAGTGGGGATCCGGATGCACAGGGCTTTGGGGGGAGGTGGGGGTTCCTGGAGTCCACAGCAGTTGGGCCAGTGAGAGTTTGGCTTCATCTGGAGAGAGGTCTGAGGGTCGTCTCGTTTGAAGTGCTGCCCCTCCGGACGAAGAGCATGGGAAACAGCACCGCTCACCTTTCATGTCCCAACCTCATCCTCTGACCCGGCTGCCAGTCTTGGGGTCAGAGGTCGTTTCGGAAAGGCGGCTTCGCAATGGGCTAGTCTCCACCTCATCTGTCTCCGTCTGAGCGGATGGAGCGACGACAGGGAGAGTGAGCGGAGAGAAACGGAGGGAACTGAGGGGTGAAGATGCAGGAAGGGAAGCACAGATAGCGAGAGTGAGATGGAAGAAGAAGAAAGAGGAATGACTTATTATAGTTTGAGTATTTACCGTATGCATCCATTCAGGAAGGAAGAGCGCTGTTTACTGACTTTACTATCCAAGTATGCGCGACTTGTCCGGTTGTGCGTGCCAGAGAAAACGATGGGAGGTGTCTGATAGTATGCAGATTGGAGGGAGGGTGCTGGAAGCAAATGTTCTCCTGGGATGTAAACTTATGTTTGAGGGTCATATTTAAATCAATAAAGGCCTTATCTGTGGGTATTCCCTGTGTTGCCTGTACTCCTATTTGGAGAGGAAGTGATGGTGTGGAAGACCGTTTGGGTTGTTGTTTGACTTTGAGTTTCTCTTCCCCTCTGAGCCCCATCTGCTTAGGCAATCACGCTCCCAGGTGCAGAGAGACAGGGCGGGTGGGGGGCTCGGAGGAAAATCCAGCTGACTGAGAGACAGAAGTTGGGAGAAAAGGGGGAACCAGGGAATGGACAAAACACGGGGAAAGTGACAGATTCCAGTAGGAGAAATGGTAACAGTTGGGATTGATAAAATCTGGAAAGGACTGTCCACGGAGAGCTCAGAAATCCTTCGTTAAACGTGCCATTCATTTTCTCCCCTGACGGCACATAATGATTTTCCAAGGGTGATAAGCATCCCTGGCCCTGCAGCCCATATCTAGCCAAGTGACAGGCAGATAAACAGGGCAGCTATGGTAATTGGAGGAAGTGGACGGAGGAAAAAAAGCTGCTAAGTGGAATGAGATGAAATTGAATGTGATGGTCTAGTTACCCTCTTGGCAACGCCCAGGCACATTCTCCCCTCAGAGCTGATGTTTTTTCCCCCTCTGCAACACCCCGCCGAGCCTACAGGGAACGTGTGTGTTTTTATTTAACTGTGTGAGTGCAGAGCTCTGGGTTGTGTTATTCAGCCGCCGAGGTCAGTGTTGCCAAAGTAGAGAGGGGGGGGTTTGGTGTCAGGAATGGTTCAGGTTTGGCTCCTCTGCGGTCACGCTTCCATGTGTATCTGTCTTAGCTGGTCCAAGACCCCTAAGCCAAACTGTTAATGCTGAGGACGTGATTAGGAAATCTCACCCTGACTGAACACCAACTGTTCTCTGGTTGTAGGCGCTCCGTATTGGACCTCGTCAGCAAAGATGGAGAAGAAGCTGCATGCGGTGCCAGCTGCCAACACAGTCAAGTTCCGCTGTGCTGCAGGAGGCAACCCCCGGCCCAAGCTGCGCTGGCTTAAAAACAGCAGGCCTTTCCGCCAAGAGGACCGCATGGGAGGGTATAAGGTAGGATAAACAGTAATACATCATACTTTTTCATTACAAACGTCAACTGACCGCCTTCTTTTTACTGCCCTCTGTGCTGCAGTCCTTCTGGCCATTTTGAGAATGTGTTTACAAGGGACGTCAGGCCTCCCTCTTCCAATCATCCCCTGGCTGTCCTTTCACCCCTTTTCCACCCTTCACTGGAGAGACGGGAGGAGAGTAGACAGAGGAAACGAGGGCAGGGTTTCTGGTGTGAAATTGGAATTGCTCATCCGTGCGCCTCCTCTCACCAGGATACTTTGCAGAGCCTCTCACTGTAACTCAAAAAGGTTCTTTACCCCAAACAATTGGAAACTTAAGCCTGGGACTTAAGGGTTAAATGCCTCCAGACAGTAACGTATAGAGAAAGTAGGTAGCGTCAGGGTTGAAATGAGTTGAGAACGCTGAGGTAACTCAATCAGGGAGAACAGGTCCCACTGGCTTTGGTCAGAGACTAGTATGTGATTCTGTTGTTGTGAAATGTGATTCACAAACACTGTTGCCATGTAAAGATTAAACTGAAGGAGCTTCATGTTGAGTGCATTTGCTAATTCTTAGAGGGAGGAGCAAAGTAATGATAATTTTAGTGGTCAGCACTTAAATATCAGGTGCTTGGAGATCTGAATGGGTCTGCCTTTCTATGCACTGTAGTGTGATTCTAACAAAAGAGCTTTGTTTATCTTGTGAAATTGTCTCTCCTCCTCTCTCTTAGCCCCGTTTTGGGAAATAGAAACAGTCTGAGCTGATTTATATGCGCTTAAAATACCTGATTCTGTATGTCATGGGAAAGTAAAGCCAGTGTGGTTGTGTTTTATTTCCTCATTGCACAAAAAAGCCTGAAAACAGCTACAACTAGTCTTAATATGAAGAATTCCTCCACTGTGACGGAGTCTATTTAGATTGCAGTTTAGCTTTGTTTGCTCCTAAATTCCTTTCTTTGTCTCAAAACAAGCAGCATTGACCGTATGTGCTTGAGCCAGGCTGATCGAGTGGAATAACAGCGTGAACGGACAGTTGTGAAATTAATTTATGAAAAGATCCGGTGATGCTGAACGAGTCGGAGGCTCCTGGTTAATGATTGACGGTTTAAGAGGAAACACGTCTCCCTGCCAGGAAAGTTTAGGAGCAGATTATGTTGATGTAGCTGCTAATGTCGCCTCCCTTTAGCTTTCAGCAGGCTCATTACAGCGTAGACAAAAAGTAACCACGACGTGACGGAAACGATACAGTCAGGCTGTCAGATCCACTGTGGGCAGCTCATTTCTCTCTTTTTGTCAACAAACGTTGGACAAAGGCTGTACCTGAGCCCAGCCCTGTGGCATAATCTCTCCATTGTGCGAAATGTAGGCCTGTACAAGCAGCAGCTACTGTCTCTGCTCAGCGTGCAGACGGAAACACTATTGTTAGCTCACACCTGCGGATTCCATGCAGAGGTGAAACTATTTTTGCAAATAATTATGATTAAGTGTGTGTTTGAAAGTGCTTAGACTGGAAAGGTGGGGTTTAGTATGCATGATAACAGTGACTGACAGAAGAATCGATGGGAGATATGTGGGATTTGCAGTTTCATTTTATCTGCTTCTCTGTGACTGTGAACTCCAAACTTAGGCTGAAAAACTAATATCATAATTGGGATATTGTTCTCTGCAGTTGACCAAATTTGCGAGAAAAAAGAAAATATTGTGATGAGCTCACCACTTTCTGGTGAAATCTGCCAAAATATTCAGCTCTCACCTTTCACTTTTCAACCAAATCACATCCGTCATCTTCCTCATTTAGCGCTAGCTCCTAGTGCCACCTGCATTTCCACCACATTTATGTGTTCATTAGTGTGCATACCAGTGAGCGTGTCCATGTTTCTGTCCACTCATCACTGCCTCTCGTACCCAGGTGCGCAGCCAGCACTGGACCTTGATCATGGAGAGCGTGGTGCCGTCGGACAAGGGCAACTACACCTGTCTGGTGGAGAACGAGTTTGGATCCATCAACCACACCTACACCCTGGACGTAGTGGGTCAGTACCATGCACACAACTCACACACGCAAACTCAGAGTACACCTGCGGGGCCAACAAAGACGGAGTGGGTGGAGGGAGGAGAGAGGCGGAGGAGAACAGCAGAAAGAGTTCTCACAGTGTGGGATAGTGTGGGTGTGTGTGTGTGTGTGTGTGTGTGTGCGTGCTGTTCGATCACCCAGGCGCTCCTTGGATGCAGGTGCAGGTCACGGAGTCCTGCCAAGTGTGTGGAAGCTAAAGATGCACATGTCAACAGTTTTGATGTAGTTTTCATTCGTTCATATATTGTTTTATTCATTTAGGTAAATCCTACTTTCATGATGTTATTGTTATGCATTCATGATGGCCAGTTATGACGTGCATATGAGGCGGCCTTTTGAGAAATTGTTGTTTATTTGAAGTACAGGCTTTAAAGGGTCAGTTCATCTAAATCAACAAAAATGTATTTTCATTGGAAATATATTTTTTTGTAGAAGACATATTTCTTCAGATAATCGCTGAGAGTGAAGTCTGTGGAATAACCTGAGTAACAGGGACTCTGTTTCTGGAAGGAAAGAAAACGCACATTGTTGTCCAGATTTTTAAATGTAATTTTCCATGATTTGAGCACAGAAGACTTGGCTAATAAAACAGAAACTGTCTGCATGGCTTGGTACCACAAGAGGTAAGGGGAAAGATATGTTTTCAGGGTGATTTGGGTGAATTGACCCTGTAAGGCCGGTGGAGGTATGACAAGCACTTAAACCGGTAGTGGATGATTGTTTAGTTGCTCTTTCTGAGGACACTGGGTGCTTTGCTCAGCGCTATTGCAGCGAGTTCATACCCAACTCAGTCAACCCCTAACTATGACCTTTGGAGCGCAGAAAGCAAAGAGTGTTTTTCCGCCCAGTTTGCAGAATCAATAGATGGCGGGGACAACAAGGGGAGAGGGATAAAGGCAGTCGATCGGCGTTCACATGTGTGTTTGTGTGAGAGCATGCAGAAACTTTGCCCTTAATTTGATGCATTCGAACCACTATAAGAGCAATCAGTACACATCAAAGTTTATCTGACACTCTCTTCTTATGAAGGCTGGTCAGTAACCTGCAGATAACCTGTACAGACATGCAGCTTCAGCAGTTTGATTCACAGAAGAGCATTTAGGGGCCACTGGTCACTGCAGAACTATTCTACTACTGACTCCATTGCCCTGTGCAGACCTACTGTAATTACATACTTGTATTTTGATAAGCGTTGCCATGGTACTAAGAAGTACCTTGCATGACAGTTTCTTGCATGACAAGCATATAGGCACATGCACACAAACACATGAAGGTTCGTACAGGCACACACACACACACTCACCCCAACTCCGGCCCCCTGCTCTGCTCCCCTCTGGAGTTAGCTAAAGCTCTCCTTCAGAGTGCATATTTCTGTTTTTTGTTCTGTTTTATTGCAGAGCAGTAAACCCCCCCTCCACGTCTGGCTCCGCAGCCACTGCCCCCCTGCAACCTCTTGCTTCATTTTCCTCCATTATGGTGGGGTGGACAGAGGGAGGAGAGGGGGAGAAAGAGAAAAGGAGGGGAAACAGAGGCAGAAAACGCTGTTCTTATCAGTCTTTTTTCCCCACATGACCTGCAGGATCAGCTATTAAAAGCAAGAGCAGCCAGCCTTTTCTGGTTCAAACTGGCCTCTAGAGAAAGGGCCGCAGTGGGACATCCACAAGCAGGCCCACATGACAAGTAGTCGCAAATGAGGAGTCAAAACAGACGGCGGCCACTTCAATCAGCACTGTGGCACCCAGTGGCCGTGCGGCACTTTGTTGGTAGCCCCATCATGCCATCCTGTGTCATGCCACGCTCTTCTTGTGCCCCTACCCCTCCCTGACCCTTAGGGCCCTGTGTGCCAAGCCGCCAGGTTACCCAGAGTTCACCAGTCTCGCATGGGACACCATGGAATGCCCCTGGTCCGTCTCCTCACGCCTCTTTCTGCCTCTATCCCACCACTGCTGCCATCAGATTTCTCCACTAATGACTTAATTGATTAATGGATTCAGTTTTGAAAGGGGTCACTAAATGCCGGTCACAGCATATCATGAAAAGACTCTGCACTTCCCCTTGATTTCATTCAGAAACTTGCTTATCACAGATATAAACAGCAAAATATACTGAAAATGATCAAAACAAAAGTACCCGTCTGCAGCAGAATATATCCTGCGTGTGATAAATGACTTTACATGGCATTATTAGATTGTTAGTACTGATGCACCGGTGCGTAGTCAGCATTTTACTGCTGTGGCTGCTGAGTCTGAGGGGTCCTGAGATGATTAACGGGAGACGAATGAAGAACGAAAAGGTTTTGACACATGGGTCTGTTTCCAGTTTTGTGATAATTTTAGCTCTGTTGAACATTAAATAAAACCATCTGAGGAGTTAAAAGGGTATTTTTTTTAATCTTTTATTGTTTATTGCTGTTGTGTCACGAATGGTCACAAATGAAAAAGATTGGGAACAACTTCTTCAATATATATTAGCACATTGTCCTTGAAAAACTTAGCCACTAGGTTGTTTGTAAAACATTAACAACAACACAAGTAACTCCAGCTGTCAGATAAATGATGTGGAGTAAAGAGGACGATACTTCTCTCTGAAATGTAACGCAGATAACATGTATTGTAGCATAAAGTGGAAGTGCGAGTATGTTCAAATTGTACTTAAGTGTAATAAATATGCTTTGTTACACTCCCTCGCTCGATATGTTGAACCCACCCGTTAGCTTTTTCCGTTTCCCTTCCTGTCTTTGCCTCGTTATGTGTAGCTTTCTTGTGTGAGGTCGATGGGCCATAAAGCAACTTCTCTGCACTTCTCCATGCCCAGACACACACACACACACACACACACACACAAGATATTCCTTTATCTAATTTAAGCACGAATTGCTCCACAAACTTTTATTGTTTTGGGGTTTCTCCATAATCATGATGTGGCCTATTTTCTCGCAGTATGCACTGATTCTGTCATTTGGTCTGAGTTGTTGGCTGTGCAGCTCGAAATGCTCCAGCTAACATTTGGATCAAGCATAATAAAGTTTAGAATTAATTTTTTTTTTTTTTTTTTAAATGGCAGCTCCAAAAGGTCTTCGTCTCGCCAACATGTCTCTCCGGATGACTGCTTTTTTTCCCTGTGCCTTTTTTAGCAAATATGTATCATGCCGGAGAGTGAGACAGTATTTTGATTGGTAGGTTTTACATAAGAGGGGTTGGTGACAGATTGATTCAGTCACCTCTCTCTCTTTTAGGCACGGATCTTGAGGGTGAGAAGGCCTGTGAAAGATGGAGGAGGAGAGAAGATGGGGGTGGGGGTGCAATAAACAAGGCGAGCTCTAGGAATGTGCAGGAGGGAGATGGGGAGAGAGGGGAAGGAGGGGTGGGAATCATCTGATCTGACAGATTTCAGAAAGATGGAGCAGGAAGACAGGCAGACAGACAGATGGAAGAAGTGTCTCTCCCCTAGTTTCTGCACTCTCCATCTGTTGATCCCTCCTCTTACCTTCACTCACCCTGCTGATTCTCTCTCCCTTTTTTAGTCCTCCTTCTCAAACCCACAGACTCACCCTCTGACCAACGCCCCTGAACCACCCCCGACCTTAGACACACACACACACACACACACACACACACACACAGAGAAATGAATTCACTGCACCTACCTTAAGGCTTTGTTTTGGAAAGGCATCGCAGCGCCCCAGGCTGAGTGATGTCATTTTGTGTGTGTGTGTGTGTGTGTGTGTGTGTGTGTGGCAGCAGCGGGTGGTTGCTGTCAGTGTGGGGGTTGGTGGGCTCCTTAGTGTGGTTGTGAAGGCCGGGTAGTGTTTGAAAGGGGGCATTGTTCGACAGGTCTTGCTCTGTTTGGATTCGCAGGCCAAATGTTTGCTTGTAAAAGAATGCAGATAGCTGGTGATGTGGGGGTGCTATGAAGGTGTTTCACTTTCCAAGACTGGCACATAGTTTTGCTTAAGCCCCTACTCACATGCAACATATACACCCTTACTTTATGGAAATCCTCCTCTGCCAGAGTCCCTTATCTTTTGGTGATAAATGCCTCCGCCTCTTTGTTTTGTGTGAAGCGTCTAAATGCTCCTGAGATAAGGAAGAGGCAGGACTTTACCTGTCAGGGCTGCTGGGAAACATTCACACTCACAGGATGTGAAGTTCTGCTTTTGCAAAGATAAACTCTTGCAAACATTTCACGTGCTCTAATTTAAGATGTGAGTGTATGAATCATAAAGGAAAACGGCAGGTTTTTGAGACCTTTCCCTTCCTCTCAACAGAGCGCTCCCCTCACCGGCCTATTCTCCAGGCTGGACTCCCAGCCAACACCACTGTACACGTTGGGGAGGACGCCCGCTTCGTCTGCAAGGTCTACAGTGATGCCCAACCTCACATCCAGTGGTTGAAACACATTAGTCAGAATGGCAGTCGCTACGGCCCCGATGGACACCCCTACGTCCGAGTCTTAAAGGTAAATCCATGCACTTTCTCTTTTTTACATTTTACTCTCTTGATTAGAGAGCTTTCCTCTTTCTTTCTTGGTGTTTTGCCAGTGGTTGCAGGTGTCACGGACAAATTCCAAACATCATACAAGGAGCTAATCATATTAACCCCCTAAGAAGCTGATAGGTTGTTTCCAAGCTGGCTCTTGGTGGTGATTCCTGCTCTCTGCCCCCTCCTGCAGATCCAAACACAGTAGCTGTTGTCACAATGTTTGCATTTCTGTCTTCAGTCTGTATGAGTTTCACATGTTCATGTCTGAGAATGTGTGTGTGTGTGGATTGCAGCGTTCAGGCATTAACAGCTCGGACGTGGAGATGCTCACCCTCACCAACGTGACAGAGGACGATGCTGGAGAGTATATCTGTAAAGTCTCCAATTATATAGGCGAGGCCAACCAGTCGGGCTGGCTGACTGTCATCCCAGGTAACCACAGAGACCTGACCCACACCTACTGTCCCTCCCCCTGGTGTGGTTTCCTGGACTTCGTCCTCCCTGACCTGCTGTGCTGTGGTGGTCCTGCTGTTGGTCTCTTGGTGGTCCTGGGGCTCACAGACCTTCTCTCCCCTTAATGTCAAACCCTTGTGTTTCAGCTGCTCCCTCCACTGCGGTTAGTGCAGCCATGGAAGCACTGGTGCAACCTGCATACCTACACACTGAGATTGTCACAGCTAGCATCTCACTCTCTTTTATCTCCCTTGCAAGCTGTGTCAAGATGGTGTTTGGTGTTGCAGTGCAGTGCTCTCCATGCTCTCTGTGTTGTCTGTGCATGTGTTCAGTCCAGTGTGTGGAACAGACTGGCTTCTTTTACCAGGTTCTGTTGGTGATGGGATCCTCTTGGGTTTTTATTTTTGGTGAACTGGTTCTGTTTTTCCCCATGTTTTGGTGGCATATTGGGCTCCGTCTGTGTTTATGAAGCCTCTTCCTTCTCACCCATGGAAACTCCCAACATCCTTTGCTTTAGATGGGACCTCAACGACGGACGCCATCCAGCTCGTCTTATTTCCCCCCCCTCTTGGTGTTGTGGGTCTCATTTTTTTCTCTTTCTCTCTCTCTGTTCTCCCCCATCTTCCTCTGTGACTTCTCCTCCCCATTTCTGCTTTCCGTTGCCTCTCCGCTCTTATCTTCGACCCTGTCTCTCTTCTTTTCCACCTCCCCCTCTTCCTCTTCCTCCTATCCTTCTTCTCCCCAGACCGCAGGTGTTAACACCACAGATAAGGAGATAGAAGTTCTCTACTTGCCCAATGTAACATTTGAAGATGCTGGGGAGTATACGTGCTTGGCGGGTAATTCTATTGGGATCTCCTATCACACTGCTTGGTTGACGGTGCTTCCAGGTATATACACTCTTATACTGTCCTCTCTTTTCCTTTCCTCCCGACCCTTTCCCAAACAGTTGGCTTATGTCAATTCAGTGAACTCGATGGAAGGCAAGTCCTCCCTCCGGAGTCCAAGGCACAGAGCTCAAATATTAGATTACTATGATGAATCAGCATGGTCAACATCCAAGACAATGTACTATAAGAGCAGGAGAGCATATATTCTGTAATATTGTCTGGATTGGTGAGCTGTTGAAAGCTCAGAGCAGATAACGGGGTAGCTTGCTGTATAACTGTGAGACGGAAGTCAAGCTCCCAGAGCAGCTCGAGTGTCTCCAGACTCCAAAAGGAGGGGAGGGTTTGTCGCCCACCTTCTCTTTTCCTTCTGTTACATCTTTCTCCCGATCCTTTGGGAATATCTCTCAGTGCCAAAGTTTGGCTCTGAGTCTGCATGTCAGATAAATCAGTTTTTTTCCCACATGTTTCACTTATGTTTCAAAAATCTTCTCCACCCCTTTCCTGGCTCTGATAATTGGCTTCTTTTAAGATCCTTATTTCTCCTTGAAATAAAGATGTGAAAGGTAAAGCTCAACGCTTGCTTCAAGTTGGCTTGACTTTCTGGATTATCAGGGCCAAACCTCTCCTCTCCGCCTATACACAGTGAATTGTGCATGTGAACGTTTGTCCATTTGTGTGTTCACATTTATCAACTCGTTTTATCCTATTTTAGTCCGTTGCTGTATGTCTGGCCTGTAATTATGCATACCAAAGGATCAAATCCATAAAACTTAGTGTCAGTTTCTAAGTTCACTTCAGGCTAAACAGTCGAATGTTTTTCCTCAAGTTCTAGCAGAAAGTAGGGTGGGCATAAAGTGAGATCGATGAGAGTAGTTGACTGTCTGCGGCCCTCAACAGACAACCACCATCAACCCTCCCTTAATGTCGTAACCAGAGGATGGTTTTGTTTTAGTCTGTAAACAATACAGCATAATGATCACAGGCAAGCCATTTCCTTGGGGAGTAATATGTAATATTTATTGCCCTTGATGTGCTCTTTCTGCACTGATGGCGCCTTCGTGGCTGTGGCTTCTGTGTGTGCGCTTTGGTTTCTGGACCAGCAGATACAAAGCGGACATAAGGAAGGTTCCTACGTGTAGCCTTACCTCCAGCTGGCTGATGGGTCGCTTGCTTGCTGCATAAGAGCCTTGTTTGTGGTCTGGAGGGCTATGCATTATGGAGCAGTCCATTTCTATAGCGGACACACACTCAGACACATACACACAAACTAAGGCCATTTGCTCCACAGGAAGTTCAGGCCATATATAACCACGAAGGACACCGCTCTCCCTTGTTTGCAATCTGAAGTGAAGCGTGTATTGTTCCGGCGTCCGTGGGTGTGTGTTTGTGTTTGTGCTCGCGTGTCTCCTACATTAGCACAGACTGCAGACATATGCTGGCCTGGTTGTACTGGCTGAGGCAAGATTTAGAATCTGTTGAGACAGCTAAGCCCTGTCGAGGTCTGTTAGATAAAAAGTAAATGTAGGCGTGCTGGTACCCTGGGAGGAACAGAGAAAAGAGGATGCTACAAAATCATTTCTGTTTAGTTTGTCTGCTGATGGTGATTACATTTAGGCATGAGTCATCTCCAGAACATCTGTCTCCATGTTTGCCTGTCTGATACCCATGTGCGTCTCTTTAAATGTGCCTCTGTGTCAGCCGTACGTGTGTGTGTGAGAGCAATCGCTGAGCATCTTCCTGTTCTCTTTCTCTGCCTTACCTCTGTCTCACTACTCACCCTTTTATTTTCCTCAGCCCCTGAGAAATCCCCAGGGCCCCTCTCCCCAGACTACGTGGAGATCGCTATATACTGTGCGGGCGTCTTCCTCATCGCCTGCATGGTGGGCATCGTGGTGGTGTGCCGCATGAGGAACACTGCGAAGAAACCCGACTTTGGCGGCCAACCGGCGGTCCACAAACTGAGCAAGCAGATCCCTCTGCGCCGCCAGGTAACAGAAAGTAGATAAAGAGTTCTAATGGCATCTAACACCCCTAGAGGAGAAAAAGACACACATTGCAGACAAATTACAGTATATAATGACAGACAGCAAACATGTAAATAAACAAATGTAGCAGGCTAATGCTGAAAAATATAACTCATTTTGCAAGGTTGATACATTATTATTACTCATTTTATGTTTTTGTGTACCTAAAGAAAAATACCATTGTATATACTCTTGTGGTATTTCAGACAATCTACCTCTAGCTTCATTTCCAAGGCACACATTTCTGAGCAAGTTAGCACTGCTGCCTGAAACTGCAGCCAGATTTTTTTTTTTTCTCTGTGCGAGCCATGCTTTTCCCTCGAGGGGAAACCAAAGGTACGCTCCGAAAGGTACAAAAAGTGTGGGATTACGTTCTACGGAGAGCCTGATTCCTGTGTCAAGGTAAGGTTAGGCTGGAGAGAGGAGAGGTCAGCGCCGGGGGACAGTGGACAGGCTGAATGATTAACACGCATTCGCCAAAATTAGTGTTGTCGCTCATTCTTAATGATCACTGAAATGTGACATCTGGCCTCAAGAGAGATTCTCCTGTAATGATAAAACATGAAACATGGAAATTAAGCATAAACAGTTCTGGCAGTTTCAATAAAAGAACCACAGTCAATCACTCATATACACATTAACTCGGACTCCTCTAGTGATGCCTTGGAGCTTTAGCTGACTTATGAACCCAGACTGCGGTGATCAGCCAATCTCTCTCCTCCTGCAGGTGTCAGCAGACTCGAGCTCTTCCATGAACTCCAGTACGCCGCTGGTACGCATCACGACACGGCGGAGCTCTGCGCACGATGAGCCAATCCCTGAGTATGACCTTCCCGAAGATCCACGCTGGGAGTTTGCCCGAGACAGGTAAGGGACTCATACCATAAGTTAATTTGTGTTAAAAAAATAACTATTTGGAAGATTTATTTTGAACAAAATAAGATTTAGTGATTGATGTTTTGCAGTTAAAATAGAAATTATGACCCAGTCTTAATCGTAAGTCTATAGCAAATTGCAAAATACATAATTATGTATGAAGGCAGCCTTTAAAAAGCCTTTAAAATGCTGATCTGCTATGCAGTGCCACTTTCATCTGAGAGGGATATTCATAATGACACAATCAGGATTCGAGGCCTGCATACAGTGGCTGTTAAACAGTATGCATGACAACTGTCAGCGCTACAGCCTTTGCTCTTGTCCTGCAAATACAACTATCTTTGGCCAACAAGGCACATTACAGGAGAAGATAACATTAAGATTAAGGCATTATGAGCATTTTTCTGATTGTATCTGGACTGCTAAATGGTCAGGTAACTATTGTTCTAGGTGAAAACCATTAGCACTAATAGACAACAGGCAATGATGACTTAACTGGTGAATAATGGCTGTGGTGGCTGAGATATAGGCTACTGATTCATCCGTTGGTGCTGGAGTTAAATGACCTGAACTTGACCCCAAATCCTCATCATGACAACTGCTGCTACGTCACACTCTCACTGACACACAGTCACACACATGCTTCTGATGGTGAGGAATGAAGCTGTGCTAATTACTGGTTAGCACTCGCAGCTTTCATCTGCATGTTTGGCCTAGGAGTGTTTGCTCGCTTTCATACCAGAGGAATTAGCACCGCTGAGGTTTCAGTTAGTCACAGTTGCAGCGGCCAGTGATAAGCTTTAGGCTGGATTTAATAAGACAGCGAAGGTTACAATAGTTTAATACTCACTTGAGGCCTCTGGTTTTCAAAGAAAAGGGAAAATCCCAAACCATAAACATGATGGCCTGTCTTTTGTTAAAATGGTTGTAAAAAGAGCTTGGATCATAAATTTTACCATCACTCATCAATGCAAAAAAACCATTTCTGATGTAAGGTTAGACTCTCTTGTATGCGTGCAGGGATGGCATTCTGGTGAGAAGTTTTGATTTTAATTGATGAACTGGCCCAATGGGATGTTTTGTCTAGGATGAATAAATCTCTGTGCGTCTCTCTGTTTGGGTCTTTATTCTTCGCCTGTCATTCCAGCGCCTGAGGGATCATGTTGGGATTGCAGAACACTGAGGAATGCTAACGTTTGCGGTTTGTGTGGAGGAAAAATAACATTGATTATGTGCGGCTGGATGGACAGAATGGTTGCCATTGAGCGTGGCGAGTGCATGTGGACAGATAGGGGATTGTGTTACTACAGCAGGGCGCCGGCCTCGGGCCCTGGGCTTTGCGGCGCGCCATGTGAGTGTTTACATAGCCAGGACACTGGATCTTTTCGGGGGTTGGGCCTACACCTGTCAATCAAATGAAAAAGCTAGTTCAGAGGTCAGATAAGTGCTGTTGCTCTGATGGATAGTTGTGAAATAGCAAGTGTGTGAGTGTAAATTCTTTACTATATCAATCAGTGGACGTTAAGTTTAACACACCAGCTATTGTGACATGGATTACAATAAAATAGTACTTAGATTTCCATCTGGTATTGTAGTCTGGTCCACCTGTATGGCAACACAAAGCCAGCATTCCATCTGTCATGGGCTAATGTGTCAGGGCTAAGCTAAGCCCTGTGTAATGACTTGTAAAGAGTGTATATTGGAACATGCCAAGGCAGGGTAAACAGTTTAGAAACGAGTGCCTCTCCCTGGCTTTATCAGGTGATTATCGTTGCCATGTCTGCTCTCCTACCTACTGGCCTGGCACGGGCTACAGTCACCGCGCCAATAAAGCACTCACACAGACACAATCTGATTGAAACAGAGAGAATGATCTAGTAAAAAAAAAACAAAAGAAAAAAACACAGGGTGAGGTTGAGAAACTGGCTTGGGGCCTAGTGTCATTCCTCCTGCTCTCACACTCTTTCTTTATTTCTGCACAGGGAGGAAATCAATGCCACAGTCATATCAGGTTGATGCGTTTTAGTTTGTATTTCAGCAGCTTAACAGCCTTCTGTCTGTTTTCTTGTACCCCCTCTGTGTCTGCTGTCTGGTGGCTGCAGGTTGACCCTGGGCAAGCCCCTAGGTGAAGGTTGCTTCGGCCAGGTTGTAATGGCAGAGGCCTTGGGCATCGATAAGGACAAACCCAAGGAGGCTGTAACTGTTGCCGTCAAGATGCTGAAAGGTAGGTCGGTCTCCCGCCACTGCACAATCACAGTGAAGTTGTAACGGTAAATGTCTGACTTTTGCTGAAAAATCAGCCCACATGGGATATGATGGACGCTTTATTATGTGGGCAACCTGAGTACACTTTAGAGGTGAATTATGCTCCAGTAAGGGTTCAGCAAAGGTGCAAGGCGGAGCCTGGGGCTGTCATTATTATTCGTTATTGGTGGTTGCTGAGTGACGGCTAGGGGGAGGCGGGTTGGGCAGGTAAGGGTTTGGGGCGGTCACATACCTGACCCCAGAGCAGCAGCTGGCTGAAGCTCAGTCAGCACCCACACAAAGAGGCAAGTCACCAGCAGTACTGCTATGGTTAATGAAAACAGAGGGAGGGGGCACCGGGTTGGGAGTGGACTGGGAGGGGGTTAGATCAGGTACAGCAGCCGGCAACCAGACCAGGCTTGACAATGGAAATGTGCTCTTTAGAGTGACTCCAGGTAAAGTAATGGTGCAGAGGAATGCAGGCAATCCCATTCTTACTGTCTGGAAAGCTCCTCTGGCTCAATCAGTCCCATGAAAAAGGAGCCTGTGCAGCAGATAATGAATCCAGATTGAACGTCTTTAATTCCTCCTCCTCCCACCCCCTGGCACTGAAAGGATGCCTCTGTAGTCTGTGTAGGAGCTTCTCTCACTGCCGTAATTTTAGCCCACATTGTCTGTCAGCCGCACTTAATCAGAAGTACCTACAAAACAAGGTGTTGTCCCACAGGGCAGCGCCTAAGTTCTGAGTCAAGGGTTAAAGGGAGAACGGGACTAGGGTGTGTTTGTTTTTTCCTACCAACCTTTAATACACTTTTTCTGTTCTTAGATGACGCCACTGAGAAAGACCTGTCTGACCTGGTGTCAGAGATGGAGATGATGAAGATGATTGGCAAACACAAGAATATCATTAATCTTCTGGGGGCTTGTACGCAAGACGGTGAGTAGGATGGGGCACAACGTCATAAATTTCCACCTTAAGAAGGGAATATGTTTGATCTGTTTTGTGATTCTGTGCTAAAGGTTGCAGCACACTTCAAAGAAATGCATCTAATGTGTCATCAGACACCTCAGACAGGAAGAGTCAGACAAGGTGTTCCACCTTGATGGAGGAGGCTACAGGCCTTTTGTATGTCATATAGAGAGGCTGGATTTTGATTGGATGTGAAGGACGAATAAAGCAATCCACCTGCAATTATGGCCATAAGCATCCTTTTTTAATTCCCATGGAAAAGGATTGTGGAATTTTTATGGCTGAGGAAACTTGTATAAATACAGGGGTGCATCTGGAAGGTGTTTTCCATACAGACTACCTGATGTTTTTGAACAGGACTTTTCTTGAAATTTTAAGTTTTAACATTCAAATGAGCTTTGCCTCTTCTTACGCCAGAGTGATGCACTGCATTCCATTAAAAATGCACTCTGTTCAGTGTCACCCTCTCTCAAAGGGAATCATTAATGACAGTGTTCAAGAGGTAATGTGGGTCTTCTCTCCGCTGCAGGCCCCCTTTATGTGATAGTGGAGTACGCTTCTAAAGGCAACCTTAGGGAGTACCTCCGAGCTCGCCGGCCGCCTGGCATGGAGTACTCCTACGATATCGCCCGTGTCTCAGATGAACAGCTCACTTTCAAAGACTTGGTCTCCTGCACTTATCAAGTGGCGCGGGGCATGGAGTACCTAGCATCACAGAAGGTGAGAGGACAACACACACACACAAACACACACACATAAAATGTCCTGATCTGACATCAATCCCACATGCCCCCGTTTGCTGGCTCCCCAGACCTCTGTGCCAGCACACAAAACGTGTGATGTGCTGTGTATCCGGGAAGGTTTTACGTAGGAAGCTTGCTTGTGCGTCACTGTGGGAATATTGTCTCCTAAAAACACTTCTCTGACCCCCCTGCCCAAACCCTGCATTGTCTCCCATTCCATGACAAAAGCCCCTCTGTGTAGAAGAATTGTGTGGTTTTCACAATGGGGGTACGGCCATGTTGGCCAAAAGCAGCCTCACGCTCGCTCTCACTGTTGGAATGTGACAGAGCATACTGTCTCACACGCACGCACTCACTCACACACACTTCAAGCGTGCTCATGCGCTCTGATGCACAGCAACAACTCCAACCATATATGTGGCAAAGTATGTGTGGAATCTTTACTTATCCAGACTTGTTGGTGTTGGTGCAGTCATTGTGGCGTCATGTTATGCAGTGAAGTGCTCCCTCTGTGCGGGAGATTTCTGGATGATTACACGCACCACAAACATTTTAACATCATTCCAAATAAAGTATACACCTGTTTCAGAGCTGATTTATTTATGCAGTGAGGTAACTGTCTTATTCTTCTCTTCCCCACACTCTTTCCACTCTTTGACCCCCTCCCGTGTTTTCCCTCCCCTGCTCTTTTCTCACTCTCTCCATCCCAGTGTATACACAGAGACCTGGCAGCCAGGAACGTCCTGGTCACAGAGAGCAACGTCATGAAGATCGCTGACTTTGGCCTCGCCAGGGACGTCCATAACATCGACTACTATAAAAAGACGACCAACGTGAGTCCGCTAACCTGCACGCCACACATTGAAGGATGAGTGGAATGTTTTTGAGAGTCGCAGTGTGAGATTAGTCCACCCATCTCTCTCTTTTCTCTAATTCCCTCCCTTCCCTCATCTTTCTATTACACTCTTTCCCCCGGCTGGTGTCTTGGCAGAAGCTGCAGGTTCCCAGGCAGCCTGTGAATGTAGTGCTTCTGGAGACTCTGCCTTGTTTATCCCCCAGTCTCTTTTCCCTTTAGTTCCATAGACACTTATACAATTAGCCAGAAAGAGAGACCGAACGAGAGGGAGAGGGGAGCCGCTTCAACACAATTGACATCTCCATAGTGGCCCAGTGGTGTCTTTCTTTCCCACCGCGGCGCAGCATTGCCCGCACATCCTCATTTAGTATGCATGGATGGCTTTTCATCGCATGCACCATCGTCCTGAGAACTGGCTGACAACAACAATAACAATACGTGATGATGTCGATTGTAATGATGATTAGGACGATGACAGCAGCAACAATGATGATCACTTACATGAAACCAATCTAGACAGAGCCGTCATTATGGTTCTACGTTAGTTTTATTTCCTCTATTTTATTCTGGGAGCCATTATTTCTGCTAAATGACCATTGTATTATTCTGTAAAAACTGATTAAAGGCACACAAAAGAAAGTCTTTATGTGATTAACAAAACCAACGGTACAGTTCTTTCGCTGTATATTATGTGTTTCTTACCAGTTTTCTTGAATGTTCCTGTTTTTTTAGCACTAATTTTACTGCAGCAGAGAAATCTGCTTGAAAAGGACGTACGGAGGTCTTTTACCGTCACTTAGTAATTCAGAGTGTCTGATGAGATTATTCTTGCCAGTCCTCCACCACACAGATATTGACCAAGGTCGCCCTGTCAGCTGTGCTTAGCTTCCCAGCCAGTGTTTTAATGGCACATCGAGATAAACTCTCTCTTTATCTGTGACCCTGTTTATCAGCTCTATTGCTTTAACAATGTAAATGTTCCTCTGGGAAATCCTTCTCCCAGACAGTGGCTCTTGTGCCTTATTCCCCAGGCTGCTTTCTACATAGCGGCCCACCCACGAGTATAATGAGATCTCCCAGCAGTCGATGAATTCAAACATGCTTCTCAGGGCAGAAATCCAGCGGTGGGCTATGTGTAGATTGTGTTTGACCTCTCACCGGTGTGTGTCCTCAGGGTCGGCTCCCGGTGAAATGGATGGCTCCGGAGGCACTGTTCGACCGGGTCTACACACACCAGAGTGATGTGTAAGTATATAACAAACTGTTTATGTGCCCCGCAACCACACATGCATGATAGAAAATCCATTTACACACACCAGTGGCGCACAGAAGCCTTCTCAGGCTGTAAAAACCACTATGACTGCTGTTTTTAAGATTTCACTCGGAGCCCGGCTGTCAGATTCAGAGGCTTGTTTTTTGGGAGTATAGGCGCAGGGAGTGGGTGAGGTGTTTTTGGTGCAGTGCTGGTGAGTGTTAGGTGAGGGAGGGGCGGCTGCCTATAGGGGTCCAGCACTGGCCGGTCTGTGGCAAAAGTGAGGATTTCACGCTAGACTTGTAGCCAATGCCGTGTTACTAATCTGACCAGCTTCAAAGGGCCCTGGAAGGAGCCCGGAGCCCACCAGTGCCTCCTCCCCCATCGACTAACCCCTCTGGCTCGGCTCGGAAGTCTCCCCTCCTTTTGGGCCTCCACACATGTCTGAACCCAACAATGCTGCGGCCCTCTAGTGCGGGCCTCATCCTCCATCACCCTCCTCCTTTGACCCCCACCCTTCGCTCTCCTCATTCAGCAACACTTTGAACATGTGGCTCATCGTTTTAGAGCCATTTCATGATCAATATAATCCCTCCCTGCCTCTCTCCCTCCTTTCGCCCCACCGTTCTTATTTTCATTCATCTGGTATGCGAATTGTTGACCTGTCTCTGTCTCTTTCTTTTTTTAAGTTCCAGAGTACTCATTCTAAAAACAGAACAAAGGAGGAGCGTCCCTCTCTTTTTGGTGTTTGAGTGTTATGCGTTCTGACAGCGTTGTTTGAAGTTTCTGCTCCAGACACTGGCGGCGGAAAGTGTATGTGGCAATTAGATAAATGCCTTGCATGCTGACCCCTGGGAAAGAAGACTTTGTGTGTATTTGTGTGTCTGTGAGTCATACAGCAGTAGCACACGAAACACAGCGCTCATCCAGTTAAGCACTTGGATAGAGAATCTCCCTACTGTCCATGTTTGTGTGTGTGTGCACATAAATAATATGTATAATAGCACACACGATGCCCTTCATGTTCCATAGCGCAGCACCAGTCAATAATCTGGGGGAGCGCAGGGGGCTGAATGAGGGAGTGGGGAGGGGGTTCAGGCATGAAGTGGCTACTGCGGTCCTTTCTATCAGCTCACTGCTAATTACGTTTCATCACTCACTTTTAGTAATTGGCTTTTTCACGTATCGCATGAAGGGGAAGGAAAGACGAGGAGAGGCGTTGGAGAAGTGGAGGGTGGTGCGCCCACACTCAGACGTGACCAGAAGCGCAGGCGATCCATACATGACATCAGATTAAATGAATACATGAATTCCAATGAAACTTGCCTCTCGTCGTTTTGACAAATGGGCCCAAGGCACTCAGCTCTGGCTGGCTTCGGTAAGGATAAAGAGCTGTGGCTGAAGCAGAGAGAGAGAGAAACGTTAACATGGTCGTGGGGGGTCTGAACCCCCTCCTCCTCTCACCAAAGATAAACAATTGTATTCCTCTGGCTCCTATACCACATTTCACAGCCTCAAATCTCCACATTTTGATCAGATCCACTGGTGCACGTACATGTATTGACCTGTTTTCCGCCATTCATATTCATGTTGCTTTCCGTCGATATTGTAAACTTCAGCAACGGAGAACGTACAACCTTACTGCCTGAGACGTGAATGTAATGAGACGCGGAGTCACTTTTACACTGATTGGTAGACTTGTTGAAGTACCGTTCATGCATCTAGCTGGCTGACACACACAAGTGAGCTCTGGTAAGCCTCGCACGGCCCGATGTCAGGTCAGCTAAAGTGACCCGGAGCATGTTGGTTTGCATGTTTATTTGGCGAGTCAAGGTTGGTTGCAGGCACAAGCACAGAGCAACAGGATGACGAGCGCTGAGCGACGATTACAAAGTAGCACAGAAAGGTGAGATGAGTGTGTCAGAGAGGGAAGAGATACAACGCAGTGATAGAGGAGTGAACAAACCCAGGGCTGGTTGTGTAAACAGATGGAGGAACTGATAAACACCCAACCTGCCTGACCATGCCTACTCGCCTGGTCGGAACACTAACATGGCCTGTGGCTGCTTGAATGTGCACGCATTAGTAGTTGTAAGCCTGTCTGCTTGCTATAATGCAACCTTTGTGTGGATGTGAATCAAGCATGGTGGTTGTGTGAAAATGATTTATTTGACATGCTCGTGGATCCACAGCCTATAAACATGCAGTGATGAAAATCAGCATGCGTTGTATCATTGATACTTAACGACCGGATACCAGGATGAGGAAGTAGCTAATAGTTAATAGTCACTGGCTAACTCCGGACCTCTCCCCCCTCTTTTGTCTGCGGTGGGTGGTCCGCTGTTTGTTTTGGTGTGGTGTGACGGGACAATGCCAGCCTGTGTGACCGGCCAGCCGGGCACAAAAGCCATCATTGAGATCAGGGCCAGAGTGGCACTGGGAGCGGGTTCGCACCACAAGCCACCGGACGGCAGAAAGAGGGCATTGACACCACTGCAGTGACACTGTTGAAGCTGTTCCCAAATGTTGGCCAAGTGACTAAATGTAAATTAACTGTAGGTCAAAGGAAAGTGACACCCACTGGGCTCCGGGTTATTTAAAAATACTGGGAGCTATTGAACACTATTTGCAGATGCATACTGCTGTGTCATTGTTACTCTTGGCTATATTTTTAATGTATATTTGTGTTTTTCTGTCTCATCAGCTGGTCATTTGGGGTGCTGATGTGGGAGATCTTCACCCTAGGGGGCTCCCCTTACCCTGGCATTCCTGTTGAAGAGCTCTTCAAGTTGCTCAAAGAGGGACATCGCATGGACAAGCCTGGCAACTGCACCAATGAGCTGTAAGAGTCCATAACCACACTGTCACCAAAATACACACCAGCAAATACCATCACAAGCCGCATCAGATCCATGACTCCCAGGCTCTGTGTCCACTCTGTCGGGCCTCTGCACAGCTGTGACTGTCTGCTATCAGTGTCCTCATTCACAATGAGTCCTCTGCAGTCGCAGGACAATGGCGCGTCTCTGCCACGGTGTCACACTGAGAGGGCTGATGGAGAACAAAGTGTTGAGACTGACACAATGGCAGAGCATGACACCCACACACATTGAAGCATTTAAAAACAAAAAGCTGGGAGGCATGTTTGTGATCAGAGGCAGGCCGAGGTCTCTGGTATTGATTGCAGACTGAAATAAATTTTTAAAATGAGCTGGTGTCAGATGCTGTTTTGATTTATCCTTTGATTTGGAGAGTCCAGATGCATTAATCATTTCAGCTGGCAATTTTTCAAACTTGGAAGACAAAAGTAGATGAGGAGTGGCACAGTTTGGGCAGACTAAATAAAGCCAACAACAATCCCCCGAATAAGTCTGTTTTGTCTCTCTTAATCCACTTTTCTCTCTGAGTAAACACGTTCTGATTTTCTTGCTGTCAGGTACATGATGATGAAAGACTGCTGGCATGCCATCTCATCCCAGAGACCCACCTTCAAGCAGCTAGTAGAGGATCTGGATCGCATCCTCACCCTCAGCACCAATGAGGTGAATGCAGCTCTTTCATTCTTCTTCACACACATCCCTGTTCCATAAAGTTCCTGGATTCGTGGTGGTCAGAATTCGTGCTACGCTAACCATATAATTTCCTGGCAAACAGGAGAACAATGAAATAGAATAACACAGTAGAAACACAGGAACATGTTTCTCAATCCAAGCTAAATCACGCTCTTGCCCAGTGCACAGAGAGTTCAGCGGATCGTCGCTGAAAGCTTTAGGAGCATTAGCAGTCACGTTGCTGACACAAGGCCTAAGTAGTGACCGAAAAAATGGCCGGATGATTTGATCCAGGCCCAACATGGCCGCTACGGCCCAGTGAAGTTGCCCAATCATCACATCCATGCCTCGCTCCCTATAATAGCCTGCGTTTCTTTCCATTCCCCTTCCTGTCTTGTGTGATATCCGCGGGCCGACCTGAAAAGAGGCTGTCGATGGAAAGCTGTCAAGACTCGTCTGCTCTGGAGCTGGAACTTCATGAATTTATGCCAAAAAAGCCCAACTTTGAGTTTGAACTTTTGAAATGTAATAAAGCGCCTTTTTCTTGCCTTCTCTTTTCCCTCCCCCCTTTCCCTCTGCCCCAAACCGCTGGCAGATGTGGAGGTCTTTAGTAATGTGAGCCTTCTCGTGTTGAGCTGGGAAAATGGAAGCCAGCACTCATTTTCTAGAAAACCCCAAGAACTCTTCCTCCTCACAACTAGTCCCAATAACAGCCATGAAAGACAAGCAGGAGGGGGGACAAAGGGCCCGTCAGCCAACATGAAAAGACCAAAACAACTTCATAACACTGGACAGAGTTAAAAATTAATAACAGGATTTCATTGGGTTCTCATCTTCCTTCATCTTCATTTTGATTGGGGGTTGGGGTGCGTGCGTTGTGTTTTGCCAACTTCTTTATTTTTTCCAGCCATCTTATAGTATTTATGCTGGCTGTTTCAGTGTCAGATGTTAGATTTGTTTGGACTGAACTTGAGAGTGATGTGAAAGGCTGGGGTGCCACAACTCTGCCCCAGTTCTCTTTTCTCAAAGGATCCTCTTTTCCTCAACTTCCCATTCTGTACTGGACCAAAACCGCAACTAGGTCAACCCTGTTATCTTCAAGCCCTGCTAGACCAGTGAGCAGTCCAACTTTCAATTTATTACCTATTATTCCTGCAAATATTTTCATACAGTATCCAGTTTAAGATTATTTTTTCTGTTCTGTTTCATAAATCTATCCAGGGTGATTTGGTGTGGTTTAGATCACTATCAAAATGAAGTTGATACTCTCTCACCATCCTCTGGAAAGTCCCTGTTCTTGTTGACTGGGTTTCAGCACTATATATTCAGTCTGTTCTCCCATTTGCTCCAAGTCTTTCGCCTCTCACTCCTTCGAAGAGTCTTTCCCTTTCGCAAAATATGAGCTTTCGTCTGAGTGTAAATGATCTCAGCAAACCCTCTCTTTCCTCTGTCTTTGTCAACAGGAGTATCTGGACCTGTGCGCCCCAACAGAGCAGTATTCCCCTAGCTTCCCTGACACTCGCAGCTCCTGCTCCTCCGGTGACGACTCTGTGTTCTCCCATGACCCCTTACCGGACGAGCCCTGCCTCCCCAAGTACCAGCACATCAACGGAAACGTCAAAACATGAGCCCCCACCCACCCTCTCTACCCCAGCTCGGCCTGCCCCAGTGGAACCCCTCAATGTCCCAAAACAGACGTAGCACAGACACCCTCTCTCAAACCTTGCCCAACTCCTGCCCCCCCCATCACCCCTCTGGCTCCCAGTGGACTAATGGACCCAGAAAGGACTGAGCTGGTGGCAGCGCTGCTGTCACATACTCATACTGCCATGCGCACACACACACACACACACACACACACACACACACACACACACCATTCTCACATGAGGTCTTAAAGGAGAGGACAGGGACCTGACAGAAGCTGATTTTTTTTTACTGACTGAAAGAATTGATGTTCCTTGAGGACTCTCTTCCTCCTCATCCTCCTCGTCTCCCTTCATATAAACACACAGACTTTTCATTTTGGTTCTCATGTTTGTGCCCAGAGGGTTTTTTTTTTTTTTTTTTTTTTTACAGTCAACAACGTTACTTGTTTGGTGATCCAATTCCAGTGGCTGGCATTCCAAGACTGTTCTTTGCTTCTGGAGGAATGTATGGACCGACGTGAAAAAACAAAACAAAAACAAGGGACTAGAAGAGGATGATAAATAGGAAAAGACTGAGAGACAGAGCTTCGACTAACAAAACAGAGGAATAGAAGGAGAGCACATATAGAAACTGCTCTCCTGTTTATTTTGTAATATTGATGCATTTCTTTTTCAGTTCTCTTGATAAACCTTCCCCATTATTCTGGAGAAAAAATACACAGTATAATGTATAGTGCTGGGTATATTTGTAAATATATTCAAATATGTATAAATATATATTATATATTTACAATGAATTATTTTTTGTATGGACTCCGAAATAACCCCAACCCTCCCTACCCAACTTTGACTTTGAGGCAGGTATGCTAACAGGTTGTGTGTCCTATATTTCTCTTCACACTCAGACTCACCCACACAGACATGGAGACACACTTTAATGTACACAAACACCTGTCTTACTCTCACTCAGTAACACAGTTGAGTATTGGCTTTCAGGGACTGAGGTAGCATGTTAATTTATTGACTTGTGTTTTTTTTTTTGAGATGAATCAGAAAAGTCTGGGAAAAACAACAAAAACAATATGGCAGAAATGATGACATTAATGATGCTGATAATACATAAATAATCCATTAAATTTATGGTAATTTAAAATGATCTTTCAGCAGTAACAGAAAAAGCTATTTTAGTGGGTTTGAAAGATCCAGGTTTTGTAAGTTTTATATATGAATGTGAATATTAAGTTAAATTTTAAAAACTGTACATTTTATAGTCAGCTAATCCCTTTCTTATGTAGATGTTGATGCCATTTCTATCCAGTCATTTTACTCTTTCTTAGCTTCGCTTTAGGAAACGAGATTTATTTCTGGATATTTATATATGATTAAAAAGAAAAAGATTTTGGAAATACCCACTAGCAATCCGCTCCCTCATTTAGACTAAATATAGATTCCAAATTTACTTGACAGAATTGAAAGCTGAAAAACAAAGTATTAAATCATTCAAGTGTTTTTTGTCTTTTTCTACTGGACCAACTTTAAGATGTTTTTTGCAAGTGTTCATGCCACATTTGCGAAATAAATGATGGAAAAATATGTTGGTGTGTTAATCTCTGATTTTGGGTTGCACTAAGGCGGATGTTTTGCAGTGAATGGCAGAGAGAACTGGTTAAATTGTTCTTTTTTGGAAGTTGGAAGAATGTGTTGGGAATAAACTGCACATTCCCCTGAGCTAAATTTCTTTTTATCTATCTGAGAGGTACAGAAACAGGGTGGCTCCCATAAGTACTAAGTGTTTTTTAGGAGTAGGTATTTTTTCCGAGTATGATTTGATTGTTGCAGTTAATTCCTAAGCAACTGAACAAAACTGCAGGGGTTAAATAAGAGATTAGAGGCTTTTTTATATTTCAGCCCAGTTTATTCTTATTGGAGGGATGTACTTTTTTCTTTTGATGCCCTAACAGACCAACAGCTTTGTGCCAAACTGCTAAGCTCAGCACAAACACAGACTAAATGTGATCAAGTTAGATAGTGAATTTATGTCAGTGGTCAAAGCAATTTTGTTAATGAACAGGGAACCTCTCATTGTCATGATAGTGTGTCTCTGTCTCGATCTATCTGAATTTGATCAGACAAAGAGTCTTTGTTAGCCTCCTGGCAGACTAATAGGTGCTGTGATTAGCTGATTGATTTCCCTTTCTTTTCTCTTATCAGAACAGATTTAATTCAACAGAGTGAGCAGCTGATTTATCTGATTTGATGTAAGTTAATCAAAGCTGATCTGTAGGTGAAGTGAATGATGGTGGCAGCCATGAACGTGGCTATTCTCAATAATGGTGGTTGCCATGTAACACCAACACCAACAACTGTTGCAGGTTCATTGAATAAGCTACGTTAGCAGCTCTGTGAAGCTCCTCCTCTAAGTTTTCAGCTAAATGTCAATGTAACCATGCTGACAGGCTCACAATGACACTGCTAACAGGCTGATGATCACCAGTTGATTGTGTTAGCATGCTCACATTTGTTAGCTAACACTAAAAGAAAACAGGCTACATAGACAAATAGGAATGTCTTCTACATGTATTTGGTTATAAATAAAAATACATTTGGCCCGATAGCTAAACAAAAAGTCAAGGTATCAAATTACAGTCCAATAGTACAAAAAAAGTTAAGGAATCTCAGTCAAAACCACAAATGTCCAGGGGCAGATTCAAGGTCTCATCAAAATAAGATTAATACATCATCTGGGAACAATGAATGTCTGTGTAACATATTGTGGAGGTCTATCCAGAAGATTATGAGATATTTAACTGGATAAGTAAGAAGTTTGACCTGTGGTGTTACTAGATAAAAAGTCAAGGCATCACCAAAATGAGTGGGGTTCATGTTCTGCGCACTGTGAATGTCACTAAGGTGGGGGACAAACTGACAGACCAACAGATGGTTGTTAGTTGTTGTTGTTACGGATATGCGACAGACACTCAAACCAGCAAAATGCAGGCAACAATAAGAAATTTTGGCAATGTTACTTACTTAGTTTAGAAAAAAACCTATTCTTTAACATACATCTGAATCCTGTCTTTTATCAGGTTTGAACTTGTTCTGAATAAACACACACACACACACACACACACACACACACACACACACACACATGCACACACACACACACACACCAGTTCCAAGTCTTCCTCGATTAGACGTGTCCCCTCATGTCTCCGGAACCTGAAAAGGGTTTAGAGGGAACAGTCAGTCAGAAAACATTCCTCTTTTTCCATAGAATAAGTGGGAAGAAAGCAGCTACAGCCCTGGAGGATTGGAGGGGGATTGGAAAGAAAGAGTGGCAGGATAAACCACAGCACCATACACCCTCATTAAAGGGGGGAGCTGAGAGAAAGGCAGCCGGATATCCACACTCACTATTGCACTTTTATCAGAATGGTTGTCTATTGTGCTGTAGGCTGATGGCACACACAGACAGGCAGGGAGCAGGGAGGGGTAAACTTCAGGGAGACCAAATAGAGGATTAGTTTGTTCCATCTTGACAAGATGCCCTCTGATCTGCCATTGCATTTCTGTGAGGCAAACACACATTAGCTGATGTCAGTGATGTGACGCAATGGAGCCTAAACTAAAAGCTAGCTCATTCAAAAGACACATTATCAGTTCTGTTTACATATTGATAATGATGTAACGGGTAAATAAATAGATGAGTTACCTATGACCTCAGTCATCATTCAGTGATCATGCGAAGGCAAATAGCCACTGATTTAAAACAGACAACTGTCTGTAAAGCCTCAACTTTTGGTAACTTTACCACAGTAAAACACAGCATATTGTTAAATAATGATGTGCTTTATAGCATGCACTTACATCATAAACCTGTAAATCACCACATAAAGGCGATGACACTGTTTTACACAATCCATGAATCTTCTTTACATGCCTGCATACTTTCCGCATCCATTAAAGTTTAAATTTAAATGTATGTTTGCACATATCCTTGCTTAGTTTTGCATAGCTTTTATTGGCCAAAATGAAAACTAATACTGTTAGTTTGCAACACAGGTTCGGTATCATATATTTGCTACACTGTGAATGCAGCAAATCTTTGGTGTTTTTTTCCAACACAGATGCCCGAAGGACTCATGGAGCAATGGGACTTTCTTGCCCTCTGCAGATAAACATGACCCACCACGCTCAGGCAAAGCCCTTAATGAGTTTTTCATTTGGAGAGCTTTTTACTCCATGGTTTCCTAATGCCCTCAAGATTAACCCAGTGACCCTAAAATATTAGCTTTGACTGACTTTAGGGAGATGGGGCAGTAGCTGGAGGACACAAGAAGACCACTTCGTGTCCAGTGGTGTATTGAATGTGTGGGGCAAATGTCTACTTATTTGCTCAGGACACATTTTGCAACCATCTGGCAGTGTGACAGGCTGATGAGCTGCGAGGGTAGGCTGACATTTTGGTAGTAAAAATGAACTTCATCCAGATCCTGCCGTTTCTTCAAGCCCTTCCCAGTCCTCCTCTGCGTCCTTCGTCCTAGCACTGTCCTCCCTCGCCCAGCCATCTGGTGGGGCCTGGTGTGTTTGCACAAGGCTCGGTCCTCTGGAATGTCAACATGAGGCTTTGTGTGAAGCCAGAGGAGCCCACATTCACTGGAGATAAGACCCCACCAACCCCGGGGAAGGAGGAGGGGTCAGAGGGTGGGAGGCTGGTGGGCGTTGTTAGAGGGTGACTTAAAGTTTAACAAAGCTGCCAAGTGACCGCTATACCCACGGCTTAATCCTGAACATTACTCTCTCCCCTCATCAAACCCCAGCTTTGCCTATTAAATGAGATTGTTAAAAGGGAACCAAAATCTCATTTCTGGGTTAAAGACATCTGTCTACTGGGGTATCCCATCCCAAATGTTAATCTTATTATTTTATTTCCTGCATCTGAAGCAGATATTTCACTAAACTCTTTGCTATTGACCAAGGGGGCCAGAGTGCGTATCTGTCAAGGCTGTGCTCCTCAACCTACCCTTGCATTGAGAAGCAGATAATGAATGGTTCATCGCTAGGTCAGTGCTCATGAGAGGGAGGGGCCTACTTGTGTTTGATTAAGGGCTTGCAAGGCACCATGTCTGGTTCTGCATGGAAGGGTAAACAAGTCGAGTGTGTGTTTGTGTGTGGGACTGCTGTGCATGTGCGAGCGAGGATGTGTGTGGTTTGTTGCCCTGTGGGATCTTCTAAACATTCCCTAATGGTGCAATTGTGTCTGAGCGATTGTAATTCACAGAATCCACTTCCAGTTAGTTTATATGCTGACTTTGCTATGTCTAAAGGTCTGAGGTAACTGCTCCTGGAGTGTAATCAGTGGAAAAAGAAGAGCCGAAACTAAATTATTTAGGAGAGGATAACAGGGTAGAATTGCCAGAACTCAAGAACTAACATCTTTGAGCAGAGTTTAGACTGCTTTTGTTTGTCGACTAAGCAGGAGACAAGGGAATAATGTGCCCCATTTAAGAGTGTTTAGTCAGATTTAAGTAGGTTAAATATTACACACACTAGGAAATAGCGCTAGTGTTGATCCACACACACAGAACTTCACATTACAAAATAATGTTTCACTCTAAACTGGTGAGGTTTGTTAGATTGGGCATGTTTTACAGCTCTGGGTGTGTTCTAAGTGAGCTTAGTCATAATGTTCCCTGCCCAGTGATGCCAATCACAACACTCACCCCATCGGTCAGCCTTATTCCCCCTTGGCTTGTCTTGCAGTGATGATGTCATTAGTGACATCGAAAGCCATAAACCCTGATGCATGCTAATGATGTCCTGCCAAGGTGTCAACCATGGGTTTTCCAACGCCAAGCATTTTTTTCCTTCTCTGCACAAACAAATTGTGCGTCATGTATTTAGGCTTACGACCGAGCGCGTGACTTCGGCAAAAGTTGTTTTTAATGAGAAGCTGAACTTAAAAAGAGCACACCAGCAAGTTAGTATTGCACTTTTATAAAGTGTGAGAGTGCTGCAGAGGTCAAAATACCATGATCTCTAATATGGGTTAAACCCCGTAAACAGGGCTCCCACATTTCCCATGATGCAACTCAGTAGTAATCGTTATAGGTCAACCATCCCTGGTCAGCCATGCCTTTGCAGCCTCCTCAAGATAAAGACACCCAGGTGATGCCAGTACATTTCTCAGATTTTAGAAATGCTTCGGAGCAACAGCAGAAGCTACAAAACTTAGAGTTAGTTAGAAGTCATTCATTCATTTACTGTGCTTTGTCTGTGCTTTCTCACTTCACTGGCAGCCGTGTTTGAACCTGACCAAGCCAGAGTCACAGCAGCAAGTGTCTGCAGTTTATTTACATTATAATGCTCCTCAGTGTGACTGTACTGTGGAATCACACATTAAATGTGTCAGGATAAAAAGTCGATAATAGCAAACAACTGAGTCAGAGGCCAAGTTTGGAGACGAACTGCAGTTATTCAGCTGAAATGAAAGTGCAGTATATTACTGACAGAGAGGTGGCTGTTAGTGCGCCGTCGACAGTAAAGAGTCTGTTGCCTCCTCTGGCCTCAGTGTCAGGAGACAGACTAGATGGAGATATATGGCAATGTACATGCAGGACAGTTAACCACTCCAGCACTGTTACTGTCATGAGTAAACACAGGCCCAGGCCAATAAAAAAAAAACGCTTGTAAAAAAAAAAGTGCCCATAAATGATGTTTAATTGAAACTGTGCAGGAGGGCAGTTCGTCAGAGCTATGGCTCCCAGGAGTCCACACACACACGCACACACACATACTGGCGCTGGGGGAAGGGGAGCAGGAAGAAGAAGAAGAGAAGGGGGAGGAAGAGCAGGAAGTGGAAGACGGGAGGTTAGGATTGATTGAAAAGGGAGGTTAGGATTGTTTTGGTCTCCAAAAGTGAGAGTAGAGGAGAGAATTGTCAAATGCACAACTCAGAGCCAAACTCGCTTCCTTAGGAGGCATTAAAATTTTAATATTTAACTTCTAGTCATTCTGAATAAGATGAATTCTTTCCTGGTTACATACCATAACGCCATGTTTTCCCAACATTTTTAGCTCCAACGTTATACAGACTGAATGAAATTTCCCAACAGTGTTCAGGAGTAAAGTTTATGCGTACTCAGCTGCAAATGTTGGCGCCTACCTTTGTCAGGTGGACTGTTTTCACAAATCTCAATGACGAATGATCACCATGACAATGCCATGATGACAGACAGGGGATATAAATCACATGGGAAATAAATCACTGCAAGACCCTCCTCCCCTTTTCACCTGCATCAGTCTTTCCAGCTAACAAGAAGTCCACTGTTTCACTGGATGCCAACACAGCTCATTTCCCTTCACCCCCCTTCTACTCAATTTGTCAATTTCAAATATGCTTTCAACATTTGCTGGGTCTTTCCCTGCCTGTGTTTGCGTCTCCTTACTTTTTTCGCCCCTGTCTTTTTTCCCTGGTCAATCCCACCCACCACCACCACCCGCCCCTTTACCCCTTTCTGACTTGAATGGCTCGGGTGATTGTGTGCTGCTGAAAGTTTGGGGGCAGGTATAAGGGAAACTTCTCTCTCTCTTTTTCATTCTCTACAGTAAGGAGGTCATTAAATAAAAGTGTGCAGTGAGTGACGTGCCTCTATACCTGCCTGTCTGCTCAGAAACAACAAGAGCCCGCTCTGTCCTGCCCCGGCAAGACAGGATAATTATAGCTCCTGACTTAATCACTTACCTCAAAGCCCTTTAGTTCTACAGCTTCTTGCCTCTGTGCCTCTCTTTCTCTTTTCAGGTTTGCCGCCACCTGCCAATAGTGAAGTGTTGCAACATTATGGACTGTTACTTTTTTCATCCAGAGACAATGACGGGTGTGGGCAGAGTGTTGCGGTTGAGGTAGTTCATACATGCACAGAGAGGGGCAAACAGTTCAAGGTGTGCTTCAGGCTTAAAGTCAGACACACTGCGAGTTTTGGGTTCATTCGCAGGTTAACATCCATCTCCACTAGGCTGAGACATTTGTCCATTTCTCACATTTTCCAGGGAAGAGTTTGGATTTTCAGTGAGTTAAAGCTGCTGCATGCGGCAAAGTTTCACTCTGTGTCATGCATCAATATGTTGCTGATCAATAATACCTTGCTGCTTTGCTTCTACCTCCATTTCACACTAGTCTTGTCTATATTCTTATATAATATATACATGGTTTATAAACCGATTAAAGTCTGTCTGGTCTTCTGTCCCGACTGGGAACATATGAATCGGTAGGTTGAACCTCAGCCCATTGCTGCTGTGAATGCACTCCCTCCCAGGCTCCATGAGGTGGCTGGCCCCTGGATGAGCAGTGAGAAGGGGGGTGCAAAAGGAGCGGGCCCCTGAAAAGGTGCTTTGTGCTGGTTTAGAAGGGCCCGAGGCTTTAGCCTGTCAGAGGTTGTGGTTCTAGGCCGGCAGCCAGGCCTTCAGACCCTCTCGCTGGCAAAGACTAAACTACCATCTGGAGTGACGGGCCCTTCCTGAACTGCTCCGTGAGCTGCACAGAGCCAGGCTGGGCTGAGCTGGTTAGACTAGGCTGAGACACACCACAGAGGGCTGCAAAAATAAACCACTGGTGCTTCGCTGAAATTCCTTGGCTCTGGAGCCTTAGATCATTCCCATGGGAGAGTAGCAGAGTGGCCTCACACTGAGCAGCGAGTGCAGGACAAAACTACTTCGGAAATCTCCCTGCCCGGGCCTCTAAAGCAAAACACTGAATATTAACAGCTTAATGAGCATATTGTACGATTATGATGATGATAATTATTCAGAAACCTGCTCAGGTTGCTTTTTGCTGCTGTGTAAAACCCTTTGACAACTGATAAAAACCAAGCACAAAGGAATAAGTGGTGTGAGATGAGTCACTATCATCAGAAGTGATTTATTGTGTTTATGGAGGTCTGTGCCCTGGCTGTCATCAGCAAGAGGCAAGTGGGACTGATCAGCAAACTACACTGTGCTGCAAACACAATTAAGTAAAGAGGCAGAGACAGGCAGACTCCTGACTCACTCTTTCTTTCATGGGGTTTGTTTACCTTTTGGATCCAGACCTATATAGTGCAGGAGAAGTAGGTCTGGATAAGGAGTGAGCAGTGCAGAGTGGCAGAGTGAGGGGCCTGGCAGTCAGACTCATATGGGCTGAGATTTGGTCTATGGAGTGCGTATATACTGTAGAGCTTAATGCAGCATTTCAGCCACACTGCTACACATGAGATGAAATCAAAGTTTTCCCTTTCAACTGGAAAGCGAGATAATTCATGGTACATTTAGTATGAGGGAGAAAAATGTGAACCATATTGTGTCGGGTGTTTAGCGGGGCAGGTTTCTTTACTTCCCCATCCCCCAACTCCTGCAACTGAATAAAATTCCTCAGCCTTTCTGGAGCTGGCCCAAGCCAAGCAAATTATGGACCAAAATCTTTTTATATGAACCTCTGTCACGCAAAAACATCACTAAGCCCCATCTCTAGCTCCCCTTCTCCTGGAACAGGCCTTGTTTTATCCCATTCCTCCGAGCGAGGCCATTATGCTGAATCCTCGAGGCCTCCCTAATCGAAAGGGAGAGAAAACAAACAAAAGCGCAAAAGCCGAGGCCCTGCAGAGACCACTTTTCAACAAAAAACAAGCAAGTCACATTCATAGGCCTGGACAATGTAGCCCAATGATTGATCAATATTTCAAAAAATCATCTCCTCTCTGAGGCATTGAAGTTGAGTCACATGCCTCCCAGCGATCACAGCTGGAATCATCATAAGATCCAGAAAATATATTTTCTCATCCTTTGGAGGCTCACACAAAGCCTTATTAAAAGAGAATTACATGGCCTCTTTAAAACTTGGGCGTCGTTATGTGTAGTTATGGCCGTCATTACTATAAATATAAATGACATACAACATAATGCCAAGTTAATCACTGAGAACCAGGCTATCACTAGAACCATGTCAGAGGATCTGGGTGAGGGTAACATGCGATAGGAGGGTCACAATATGGGCTGTAATTCCTGAGCTAGCATAACTTCTAGCAAGCTAAACCACTGGCGTAATGATTAGTCATGTGATCCTGTCATTACAGTACAATGTCTTGGTTCAACTTTGACCTTTTGTACTTTCCATAGTTTTGTGGTGCATTTGAGGGATCTCAAATCACAAACTACTCCTTTGTGGTTGAGTAAAATATTAAAAATACAAAAAATAAAACCAAGCTTGTAATAGGCTGCAAAGTGACACTAAACTACTAAGTTGCAGATTTTGGGAAGAAAAAGGTACTCTCACTCCTCAACACCTCTGCCTCACTATTTATAAGTTTTTGTCAAAAGACCACCCCCAGCCTCGATCTGCAGTCAGATTGTGTCCCCCCAGCTTTCACCTCTAAAGTTCAGCTTGGTGTGAACCACTCAAATGGCCCTGTTGTTTACAGTAGTGTTAAGTGCGTGCCCCTCCAGGATCAGTCAGAGCCATAATCCCCTCTTCATTCCCACTGAGGCCCGGAGTGTGTGTAAGTGGACATGGGTGATGGCAGACAAGGAACGGCTCACCAGCCCACCCATTCAAGGCGGCCGCGGAGCTTCACTTACACACTCACGCACACACACATGCACACACACACACACATGTAAAAATCGCCCATCTGAACATACTCACACACAGACACGCACACAGTGAGAAAGCCCCTAGCACAAACAATAGGGAAAAAGAGAGCGAGCAAATGAGAAAGAAAGGTTTTGGCCTTTTTTTCCTGGATATTACCCCCTTCTCTCTCTGTTCTCCCTGCGTTTTTATGTCATGTCACCTTGTAAAAAGGCTTTATGGTCTTTCCAGGCCTCATGGCTATGAGTGTGGTGAGGTGGATTGTGGGAGCTTTAGAACTCCTCCAGGACCAGCACTTAGTGCGAGTGACAAGAGAGCATCTCCAGAAAGCTTTAGTCTGCCGACTGGGAAACTCTTTAATCTGACTTCCTCTCCTCTTCCTAATTTTTCTCCTTTTTCACCTCTCTACATGAGTATATAGCCCCACTGAATAGCAAAAGTTAAAGGACTTCAGAGGCAGTTCACCAAAAATCAAAGTAGAGCTATTGGAGCACAAAAAGACATTATACAAGTCATATTTTGTATGTAGCTATTGCTAAATTTATAAGAAATACCAGTTCAAAGTTACTGCTCACCTTTATATAACGGTGAATATAAATCAAACTCAAAGCAGTGTGATTTTGCTGACCTTTTAAACTCCTGTTGTCATCAACATCCCAATAAAACTGACCAATGTCTACCTTGAGGTTTTTGTCCTAGTCCTGCCAAGCCATGTGACGGGAAAAGCAACAGTCTTATTAGTTTTACACCACAGAGACAAGAGTAAATTCACCTGCGGTTCTGAATTACTTTACTCTGCAGGTCACACAACACAGGACATCATGTGCTACTGCAGTCATTTATATGACGTGCAATTTAATATGACTGTTAAAAGAAATCGGCATGAGGGACCAAATGGGAAATCCACATGACAGAAAGGAGGAAAAGGGAAAGGAGGGGCTTTGGGCATATGTTAATCTAATCAGGTAGGTGTTACCCATTAGCACTGGTCTCATATCAGCAAATGTAACTACTTCTTACCCCCACCTTCACCCTACCCACCTCCCCTCTACCACCCCTCCTTTCCATCTTCCGGTCCCTGTGCAGGTCTGTCTGTGTAATGTCCACACAAAACCCAACGTGGGGCCTCTCTGAGGTGTTCAGCAGCTATGCTTTAAATCATGCAATTAGTGCTCAGCCGGGGGATTTATACTTTCTAGCAGCAGCACCTCTTTATTTTATATATGACCGTTGGGAAGCAGCCTTATAAAAGGAATGCAACATTAAAAACAATATGAAAAACGGATTTCATAACAAGGACATTACTTAAATAATTCAGAATATACATTATTGTACAAGTGCATTTGTAGAGACCTGAAAAGTTTTGCAGACACATGGTTTTAACGCAACAGCAGTAATATGTGTTGTAAGTATAGTTTATGTATATCTCTGTGTATGTGCTTTGACTATCGCAGTTACACCCCCAGATTTTCCTGTCTACTCCCCTTCTGTATATCTCTTGTCGCAGGCGTCAGTCTGACCAGTTTTATGTCTTTTCCCAAGACAAATAAACACACTAAAATGAGCATAATGAGCAACAAGCTGTGACTCCACTGCTTAAACGGCCTTTACCAACATGAATGTCTTCACAAAAGCAAATAGTCTGTTACTCAACTTTGGATGGAAATCACAATTTTTTCCCCTTGCCCCTTGCATTTTAATCATGGATATCTACATACACACTCAGAAACCAAATAAACACTGAACAACACTGGCTCCTCACCAACACCTTGGTGTGAGAACGCTCCTAAAACATGTATGTGTAACAAAAGCACCGACCACAAAGTCCCAAGAGTGTCCAGTCATCGGTCAATGCCAAAACCAAAACCATGAAACGGGTGAGACCACAAAAAATGCAGCAACGGGCTCCATTTCCTTTATGGCAAACACATATCACACGTGATACTGACACTGCCTTCCTAAATCGAAACTAATATCTTCCCTTTTTTGTCTTCATCCACACATACAGATGCGTGAATTAATTTAGAGTGCAGAGCCTTGGAGAAAGAGACAGAGACCCTTTGTGAATGCAAAGACGGCTGTCATTCGAAGACTTTTAGAGCAAATTGAATCATCGTAATGATCCTCATCAATCACAGTTGAGGTAAATATGAGTTTGTGTTAGGATGAATTGCGACTGATAAATTGAATCCATTTAATTGGGCAGGCGTCCTGAGGATGAGCAATGAGCTAAAGACATTCCCCTGATTTGATTACCCATTAGACCGTTGAAGTGAAGAGGGGCACTCACAAACACCACACCATCCACTGAGATTGATATGATGTTTATTCACATGAGGAGCGATAGCCTGAAACGCTTTACTCAGGATAACAAAATCAACAAAGTTTGGCTTAAATTACCTTAAGAAAACATACTATGATTTTATCTGAGTTCAAAATGGCAAATTGTCTCTGTTGAAATTTGTTACTGGGATACATTATGCTCTCTCTCCCCTCCATTTCCATCCCACCCTCTGTGTGTGTGTGGTGTGTATGGTTTCCTGTGTGGCAAAGTCTCCAGGTTGTGCTCTGGAAGAAAATTTACGACGGAGGATGTTTGGTCTTCCTTTAGCTCCAGGGCAGGAAAAGTTGTGAAATATGTGTAAGCAATAAAAAGAGACCAGCATGTTGTGTTTAAACAGCGCAAACAGCATCATGAGCACTCACTGCGTGCAGACAGACGCATGCGGACGCGCGTGCCTGTGCGAGTCTCAATCGTGAACTACAAAGTTGAGGACAAAGACTGATGGGCTCAGACCTGTGACCAGAGATTGAGAGTGAGAGGAAACGGTACAGTACAGAGATGGTGAGAGAGCGCGACAGAACGAGGTATTGGGAGATTGAGTCTGTGTAATTCTTGGCTCTGCGTCTGCACCCTGTTACATTCCTTCCATGAAAGAATGCAATGAGTATAAAAGCCATTAACTGTAGAGGTTATCCAACAAACAACAGCCTAGCCCATTTACTACAGTATCATTTACTTGTTAATTATCTGGCTGCATTAAAAATACACCATGTTGACCAAAATTGGGTCTGGTGTGCTTGAGTGTGGTTTTTAACGATGTCTGACAGAATTATAGTGCAAAACAGCTTTTTTTTTTTTTTTTTTTTCATTGGTCAGAAACACATTCCTCTTTTAGGTGTGAGGTTTTGGGCTATTTTACTTGTCATCTGCGCCGTGCCAGACTGAGGAACAGTTGGAGGAAGAAATTGCAGAGTAATGATGACAAGATATGACGAAATGGCAGTTTTGTCAGTGTGTGCTCCAACCCTGCACATGCGCTTGTGTAGTTTCAGTTGGGAGTGTGAACGGAGTAGATTGGTTTTTAACTCTGCCCGATGTGTGAAAGTGTGAAAAGTATATGTGTGCGCTAACATTTATCACCCTGCTGCCCAAACGCTGACGAGGTAATGCTTACACACTGGACACATTGTTTCTGTCAGTAATGAGCCAACTGGACGAGCTCCAGTGAAAATAGTACGAAGGACACGATGGTAATCTATTTACCCATTTTCACATTCTTGAAGCGGGAGGGCTCACCTCAGCGTACTGCTATGGGGGAAGCCATTAAGCTCTTTCTCCACGCTGATGGCAAAACCATATTTTCAATTTAAGTGCTGCAGTTCTTGGGGTGCTACTTTCTAACGCTTATTGATCTTAAACCGCTGATCATGCTGAGAAATGCTGACCTGCACTGAGACACAACGTTTGTGGGTGAATGAATGACAGTGTGAGCCTGAGAAAGCTGCTGAAATCCTTTAATGGGACTTTTGGAACCTCTGCGAAATCTCTATTCACCTCACCTCCCTCTCCCCACACAACAGATATCTCCACACTGTGGCATACAGTAAAATTATGGCCTAATTAAGTCGGTGGTTAGGTTTCAGGGACTAACTGCTGCTGTTCTTGGCATGATGCTATCTGCCCAGGCTCAGGGGAGCACAGGGGACCAACAGCTAGCCTTCACTCCCCTCACCCTCTTAGCAGCAATGAGCGCAGACAGTTTGGTGCCACAAGGTCCGGAACCAGTAATGGACCAAGTGGTGGCTAATGAGCTCCCTAACGCACAAATGGGAGCATGTGGTGTGGGCCACATCCCCCTGCCTCATCTGCAGAGCTCACTGAGGTCTACACCCAGGGGATTCGGACAACCGCTGAAGATCAGTCTGGGAACTTTTTCAGTTGATGCTGGAATTTGTGCTCAAACTTGCCAAGATGCAATTTTTAGTAGTATATTTGTTGCCACATTGTAATTTTGGCAGATTTTTTCACTGCACTTGAAAACACGTGAAAAGGCCTAAACGATGGAGGCTCAGGAGGTGGAGCAGGTTGTCCCCTTATTACAGGACTCACAGTTCAATCACCTGCTTTACCTCTTTATTACCAAGGTGGCCCTGGGCAAGACACTGAACTCTGATCAGTTTAAAACTATGTGTGGTATGTTGATGCCATCAGTGTGAATGGGTGAATAAGCAGCCACAACCTTGGACATAATAATGTGGCCATTTAAGATCTATGAGAGATTGTGGTTATTACTGCGAGCCCTTCTGTCTTGGAGGTTCTCTTCTTGTTATTGATGTAGAAAAAATAATCCTTTCTGACTCACCAGATGACACACTAAGAACTGAAACAGACAATGTCCATATTTCATTAAAAGTTCATAGCTTCAGCCGCAGCTGTGTTTCATAAAGTAGTGATAGAGTTGCATAATTGGCATATATTTATATGAAAATGTTGTGCATCATTAGAGGGGATAAATAATTTGCTTGAAATCCACCATCCTCTGCTCCTCTGCAGCCCTCAGGCCTGTGGTTGTTAGTGTTAACATGAACTTAGTTACAAAGGGATGTGGACGTCATGTGAGAGTGTGTGAGCCATTTGTTGTATCACTGACACCCACAACAAACCAATGCCTTCATCATATCCCCCCATTCTATGGCAGTTTTCCACAACCCCAAACACATTGGTTCATTTCTGACACAGTCCTGACGAATTACAAACCATTCCTGTGTTTGGGGTTTAGCTGGCCTGGGTTGGTGGGACCACCACATGCAGCGTGTTTGGAGATGACGGGCTGATGAGAGCCAAGCTGTTGTCAGAAACAGACTGCGCACACAACTAACAATGCAGCTTCAAGGGCCACCATTGCCCATATGGTGGCACTTAGTTGAACTCTTAGTCAGCATTACATTGTTTAATTTAATATATGCCTGCTTAAGAAAGAAATATATTTATGTTTACTCTCCTAATGGAATTGGGATTTGTGCAATGGATAAATATTTACAGCCCAGATGAAAAGTCATTCATCAGGTTTATGATGACTTCTCAGGATGAGGCGGGTTGCGTCAGAATATTCGATGGGATTTCTTAAACAGTATGGTTTATGGAACAGAGTTTATAGAAGAAATTGCCATTGTTTCATCTTCTCTGTTTATTTTCCCGTGACATCATACGGTATATACTGCTACACATCTGAAGTCAGGACATGCATCAACGCAATTCAAATGGAATGCAACATCCCATTTTACTCGCCACTGAACCCGATCCACCGCGTGTTATATACGGATGCTGCCTGAAACAGGAGCACAGCAATGAGCAACGAGGTCCAGTGAACCTGAAGCAGCAATATATGAGGTTAGTTTTAGGTTACCAAGTAGATGATTGTCCACTCAGCTAACAGAGAGTTGATTCTTTGAAAGGGTAAAAGGTGATCAATGGTCCATTGCATCAGATAAGCACCTGACTGGGTGGCTGGATGGATCTCGTCTCATGAGCTGAGGGTAAACAATGCAGTCCTGGAGTCACCTGAAGGCACCCAAAAATTAAGAGACAGTCAGAGCTTTTCAGAGCGGGCAGTGAGGTGAGTGGGCAGGTTGGTCAGGGGTGAGGAGGGCAGCAGAGGCAATAAAGCCTCTGTGATTAACATGAAAATAACTTGCTGAAGGATTTGGTGACAGTGATCGAGACAGTGCGTGCGTGTTTGCGTCTGTGTGCAGCGAGGATGTCAGAGCAGTAGTATTGCTAGGTTTGCATTACAAGGGTAGAAGACAGACACTGTTTGACGCAGTTGGTGATGGATGATGTGGTAATGGATAGAAGCTGGGTTACAGATAGAGGTCCAGATGGAGAAAGCGAGAGATGAAGGATGAGGAGGAGGAGTGTGGAAGAAAGACACCATCTTCTCTACTCAACGCTGTAATGTCTCACTCTCAAACCATGATCTCACAAGTGTGAGCAGGGACACCTGTTCAGCGCTGGCTGACTCCATGCCATATTGATATGTGGCTGCAGAAAGAGAAGACAGCAACAGTTGCAGCTGGACTGGATACCGTTTAAACAATTAAGCCCATTGATGTAGAGTCACACTGAAATGGCACGGGTTAAACACGTGAATGTAAGTGAGCTGACACAGCAGCATGTTGAGAGCGTGTGATGAAATGAATTCACCATTTTTTTTTTTCCAAAGAGTAAACTGAATGAAAGAGAAGGGCAGTTATCACAAAACATCACTTCTGCATATTAAAGGAAAACCACACTGAAAAAGTGTTTCTCATCTATCAAATACTCACCACCTGCAGGCTTGAATGGTGGCTCTGAGGGGTCTGTTGCTTCTGGGGCATCCTAATAGCCACATGGTTAAGGCACGTAGCACACAGAGTAAAGAAGAAACCTTGGATTAGCGTGGATTGACAGAAGTTCTGAGGCAGACACAGTGATGCTTTGAGCTTAAGGCTAACTTTATCGTGCCTAACATGCTTGTAATGATAATGCTTACATGCTAACGTGATGTGCGGTGAAATGAGATCTGATGTTTGTTATCGCCATCTCATGCGCCAGCATTTTAGCATGCTTATTAGTACTAATCACAAAGTATGCATGAGGCTGTTGAGAAGTCAGTGTTACAGGTATATGGTCAAAAAAGATAGTGTCAGACAAATTTAAAATTTGACTTGTTAATGCAAAATGATCCTGACATGGATGCCCAAATGGATAATATTTCATGGTAATCCATCCAATTGTTTTTGAAGCATCTTATTAAAAACAACGTCATGGTGGCTATAGAGTAAATGTAAGAGAATCACCAAAGTTGAAATGAATCCCCCTCTGATGACTAAACCAATGATGCAGCATATCTTTTAAAAATGTCCAAAGGAAACATCTCAAAATACAAATATCAGTTTCACATTTCAGCTATATTGTGAAAAAATGGTTTGATATTCAGCACAAAGATTTTTCCTTTTAACATTTGTGCTTTGGACATTTATTTCTATGAGGATATTTATAGAAATAGGTCCCATGCGTGGAACGTGTGTTTTAGCAATGTTTGCATTTGTATTCCCCTCTGTATGTATACAGTAGTTTTTATAGTTATTCAGTTACTCCACTTTTGTGTTTTCCTTCTGACTTTGACCTCTTTGTGCCCATTACCTCATTCTGTGAGATCACACACAAGTCACACAAACACTGCATTTAAAGTGTCTGCCACTAAAATGCTCACACCTGCTCTGTAGCCGCTGCCACCCATCTCCTGAATGAAATTACCTCTTGTCCTATGTATAATGAGGTAGAATTCATGATTTTTTTAAAAAAAGTGCCCTGTTTCTGTTTTGTTTGGATTGGCCAAGAGCTCCGTCACCAGTTTCACTGCAAGGTGTTGGCAGGGTGCTTGAGTGCAAACCGCCCTGGGCTGGCCACAAGACAGTAGTGTGTGTCATGGTGTGGCCTCACTTTGCATTCCTTTGTATTATGTCCTTTCAGGCCTGAGGCAAATATCTCCGCGCTCAGTGAGACACAAAAGCACAATAACACGTTTCAGAGTGTCCCAGCTTGTGTTTTCAAGTGAACTTGAAATTTTGTGCCCTGTGTCTGAGAATTAAATCACAGAAACTAGGCTGTTGGCCATGTGGGAGGAGCCAGAACAGGAAGAAGTTCTTGGGTAGTTGAAGACCTAGAGGTCAAGTTGCCTGTGAACACGGAAACTTGATCTTCAGTCTTGATAAAGGGGTGACGGCTGGTTTGAGTTAAGTTAAACCAACAACGACCTGATTGGAGGAAAAGTTTATTCACTTTGCAACTTCGCTGCCCTCAGATGTTTCTGTAAAACCTGCGTGTATTCCTCCTGTGCAGCTTCGATGAATGCCCTTTCACTCTCAGGACATGTTTTTGTTTTGTCTCCCAGAAGGCAGCGTCTCTGTACCTCTTGTAGCTCTGACCAGAGCCCTGATGTTTCCAGTTAACCCACAGTGGAAGTCTCTCATTTGACAAACAGCAGTTTTACCCCGGGAGCTTTGGTATACCAAGAAGAGAGCCTATCCACATGAAGGCTGATACTGGCAAAGAAACTTTTACTGAGCCCACAAAACACACGCATTCCCTCACACATGCGGGACGTGTGTGATTTATGCCTGCCTGTGTTGTTGAGATGCTCCAAACCAGCTGCACTAATTGATAACAGTGTAGTTTATGAGTGTGGATCATCACTCATACTTCTGCAAGTGGTTTAGCAACTCTCAACAGGGTTGTGTGCTTGAACACATGGGCCTGAATGTTTTCCCTTTGTTTAATATTATTGGGTTTGGTGTTATTTCAGTTTGGAAACCAGGGATTTAAAATCCTCTTCTCTGAGGGTGACTGAGGTCAGAAAGCCCCTTTCCCAGCTCTGTGTGAATTAAAATTTACAGTATTTCTATAAATCACCAACTCCCGTGACAATTGAAGATATGTGGAATATAGCTGATGCTGTTTCCTGTCAGGATGCTGTCATGTGAGACCAGAAAACAGGTGATGTGAGTAGCTTATAAAGCCAATGAGGCAAAAGAGAGGAAAACAGAGCTTAAAGAGGACAGCCAAGACGATGTGTTTAAGTCTGTGGCTTTGCAGCACAGTGGTGATGTGATGCTATATGGTTCGTCCAAGCTGCGCTGCAGTGTCCTGGGCTGCCCTGGTGGGGTATCACAATTTGAGGAGTTCAGAGTCTTGTTGACATTCAGCTGCTGTATTGTGTGACAGAAAGTCACGGAACGTACCAGGTGTCAGATTGTCCACAGTAGCCAAAAAAGGTGCTTACAGCGTGGCCGTGTCCACATCCACACACTTCTGACAGCAGACATGAGGATACAATGCATTGCATTTAACACTCGTGCTCATGCCAAGTGCGTTTGATGAAAGGCGCGACTCTCTGTATGAGTCAAAGGTACCTGGCTGATGATAATAACAGACAAGAGGGGGTGGAGAGGGAGAAAAGTAGAGAGTGAGAGGGACAGAAAAACATTTTTACTAGCCTGCATAGTAGATCACTCTCACCCGGGGGTGCAGTCAGGAAAGGTTGGGCTGCTTTATTGACTGTTTGGCAGCGGGATGTGAGAGGGAGGGGAGGGATGGAGGATCACATTGTCCTCTCACCTGAAACACTTATAATGCAGCAAGAGTTACCGCCCCTGACAGCCGCACAAGCACAAGTGGCGGGTGATTTTCATCTAGAGTGATTGCTATGAGTCAGAGACTGAACATTACAGAACCAGATCATTCATGCTGGCACACTGTGGATAGCAATAGACTGAAACATCATGCTGGCTCGAGAAAGTTAATCTGTTACGTTATCAGACAACTATAAAAATAATCAGTTGGTTTTATAGACTGAACCTAGAACATCCAAAAAATATTGATGTATTATAATTATTGATGCATTCCTGTGTTGGTAAAGCTGGTAAAGGTGGAGCTAAATGTAGTTTTTTATATACTGCCTGGTAGCTTGTGAATATTATCTTGTGAAAACTGCAAGGTTTAATAAAGTCTTATTTCATTTTAGAGTATGCATATATCATTATTTATTTTTTTGACTATATTTTGTCATTTTAATGAGTCTGCAAAGAAGAGAGAGAAGAAGGTAGCAGTAGCAGTAAATTTTGCTTTATTACAATTTTGACTTTCCACCACTGGTTGCAATAACCATCTAAAGCGAGTTTCAGAGTGTCTGCAAATGCATTTTCATGGTGATAATAAACATAATGAAGTGAAACTAATGGCTGGAAAATGTCAGTCGTAATGTAAAGAATGTTTTGCGGTTTGTGGCCTAAAGCGTGTAAAAAAAGCCATTGCGGTCATGTGACTGTGTTTGAAAGTGCGATTGTTGCATGTTTTGTCTTTTTGTCAAACATCTGTCATAATGTTCCCCCTGAGATAAGCTGTCACTGAAAAACAGAGGTGAATGCACTCCTGCCCTGCTGCAGCCTGCTTTCAAAGTCATTTCATAACAGGTGCATTTGTTAAAGTTACAAGAACGCTCACTTCGGTGGCAGTTTATTGCTTTTTCCTCTCACATTACCTCACACCTTTCATATTGTTTCTCAACAAGTGAGCACATGATAGCTCACCATCTGTAACAGCAGCAGTAATAAAAAAAAACTGCCCCAAAACAAAATGCAGCAAGATGCTGCCTATATTTTATTTGAAACGCTGGAAAACTAATAAAACAGGTGACTTATTGTATAGTTTTGATGAGTCAGGACATTTTTATCACCTTCTCCTCAAACATGAAGGTGTTAAACTAGAGGATTTGTTTGTTACATTGAAACTGCTTCTTCAGCCCCTGGGTAGAGAAGTGGATTAGACAAGCAGTGAGTGTAAACTATTCAACTCCACACCTGCTCACTGCTGCATCTGGGGAGACACTTGGTTACTCAACTCCTTGGAACGACACTCGTTAGCACCCGAAAGAGACACACACACAGCAGACTGTGGTGTTCCAACTTGTTGGAGGACAAGCAGAAAAGATTAACAGTGAATAGTTGCTGCACACATCCACTGCAGGCTGGGATAATAACCCTGCCAGGCTGGGACACTACTAAAAAAAGAACAACTTGAGTGAAGCTCCTCCAAGTGGTTTATTTATTGTCTTTAATTCTGCCCTGAAGCGAGTGTGTCTTCCTGAGAGTGGTGCCCTGTCTCTCTCTCTCTGTCTGCTGTTTGGGACCTGCCAAAAGGTCCTAAAGCAGAGACAATCTGAAAAAGCCCGCCAGGCCCGCCAGCACCCAGGAATAATGAGAACACCCATTGATGGCATGAAGTCATCCTGCAAGACTGCACATGCCGCCTCACCAGCAAACACCCGCCAAGAGAAGAGCAATACTTTCTCTTTCCCACTGATTAAAAGTGCTTGAGGGAAAGAGGGAGAACTGTCGTTGTATTGAACTGTCACTGCATTGTTGTGTTTACGATGCTAAATGCTCCCCTGAGACAAATCATGAAGACATACTGTCCCACTTACGCTCAGTTTTTTTTTTTGTTGCAAGCATTTTTGATTTAATTATAAAAATAGTCAAACAATTTGTTAATTATGCTAAATTTCCTTTTTTCAAAGAGTAAAATAAAAGGATCAATAGCAATCCCATCTATGAACGCTAAATGTGAAGCTACAGCATACATTTTAAAGTAATGGGAAAAGGGGCAAACAGCTAGCCTGGCTCTGCCCAAAGGTAACAGAATAAGCCTACCAGCACCATGTGTACCATCTGTACACGCTGAACCCATCTGTGCAAAAAAACACCAAGTTGTCTTTCAAGAAACAGTCTAGTCACCCAGAATAATCCACAGAGCTCACTGAGAACATTTTGTCCATTTTATAAGCGAGATAGTGCCAGAAGATAGAGGTAAGTAGTGAAAAGCCAGGACCAAATAGATGCATTTATTTTCTGTACTTTTAAATGAACAGGGATGTACTTGATGTGCAATCCAGATTGTCCTTCAGGCGGTAAATGCTTGTCTCTCTGGTCCAGTCAGGTTAATGCAAATTCAAAGACTTTATTTTCAAATGCAACCTAACTGAGGGAGTGTTATTATGTATGCTATAATGGGTACCATGCAATTCTCTACTATATTTCACATTTTTGGTTGCTTTAAAATGAGAAAAAGCTTTAAATTGCAGATAATGGTGTGTCAGAAGGACAGTGTTGTGTTTCTCACAAGCCAACTTGACAATATATCAGAGACACCACAGAATGCATTGAAATCCTACATCAAATAATACAGCATGCCATAACTACCTGCAAAGCTATTATTCTACCACTTCAAAGAAAGCCTCTTATTCATCTCTCTTCACACATTTCCTATTGTTGTTAGAGGAATGAAATGAGTGATGAGGGGAGGAAACAATTATTAGCCAAAAGCTTTTCCACAGTCAGGGAAATCAAATGACTACCACTGTATACACACAGTATAATAATCTGGCAAAACTTAAGAGAAATCGGAGTCTATATGTTTACTAAAGAGGAAAAGGAGACAATCTTGAGGAAATTAAGGGTGTGACGACAGTGTGTGTGACAGTGTGTTGATCTGTATGGATGGCGACCGAGTTAATCACCTCTTTGGGTCTGTTTAGGTCACATGGGGGCAACAGGCGTCTGCTTTATGGCTGGGTGATGACAGTTATTCTCCACCATGGAGTCGCAGGGGAGAAACTGCACACAAAACACAAAGATACACACACGCTGAGATACTGTATGAACACACGTGCATCCACACCGACAAAAAGTAAGTTTCCACTCAAACAAATGCATTTCACACCAATCTAGCACCCTGAGATTGTGAGAGACTGAGACGAGGCAGGGAGGGAGAGGGGACAGAGAGTGAGTGAAAAGCAGAAAGAGACAGACACTTTGATTTTCAATGTCCTTGAATTAATGAGGTCACACCAAACACCTCCAAACACACAAAAACTACGCACACACTAGCACGCACATCTCCGTTTCACTCACCCAACTGCAGCCCCATGCTGCAATAACAGGAGAAGAGAGAAACCCCAGCAGGCCTCAGTCTGCAGACATAACTGAAACAGTATATCAATACACAAACATGACAATATACTGGACCCACCAGTGAAAGCCTGATTCAGCTGAAGGCCCACGCCAGTGGCTGGGTGGAGGTTTTAGCCCATTTGCCTGCTGCAGACCATTTCTCAAAGCATTTCATATGTTTTCCCATCGCTAACCAACTTTACTTTTGTAAATCAGCATGCTACAACGCCCGATCTTAGTGATTTGTTGCAAGCAGAGACCGTTGTTGAAACCTTTTGGTAAATCTCAATCCAAAAAACGTAATCACTGAGCAAATATTGACAAGAATCATGTATAATGTGCTGCTGTCAGGAATACCTCCCAAAACTGTGCAACAATACCACAATTTTAATCTTACTAGACTACTAAGTAACCAGCTCTGCGAGTTACTTGAATGGTGATCATGAGGATAAGTACTGTGTAGTATTTTAAAGGTTACAACATGCAAAATGCGAATCGAATCAAATTAATATACATTAATATACGTACGGCCAAAGCTTTAAATGCAACACGTCATAATAGGGATTATGAGCTGACAACAGGAAAACAATGTACAGAGTAATGGTGAGCAAAATAAGGGGAGGTGGCGTGGTCGCATTAATCAAACACATGATATCCAGTCTTGGTTAATTCACAACCCAACCCCACATTTTGAGTCCATGTTAGGCAGAAAAATGTGTGTTGCCCTGCACTGATCTTCTGGGTGGAGACAGCTTATAGAAAAACAGAGACAGAGGCATAAAGGAAGGGAGATGGACAAATGGCACGTCTGGCATGTATAATGTTTCTGTCGTCTGCTCCAGCCAAATCAGTGATGAGAAATCTCCCTCCGCTCAGCCACAAAGGGAGCTAAAGTTACCCTGTGACTAATGTACTGTCCCTCTTGTTTCCTACACCTTTTCCAACTTCTTCACTTCCTCTCATCTCATCTATTTTCCTCTTCATTTAATCTCCCTTCTGCTTTGGATCCTTACCTCCTCCAATATTTAATCTCTCTGTCTTATCTGCGTCCACCTTCTGGCTGGATTCAAATGGACACCAAACTTTTACGTCATTAGCCCCAGCAGCACGCTTGCAGATGAGAGTAAGCAGAGCTTTGCACCTGGTTGGCAACGGGCGACCGTAAGCCTCTCTGGAGTCACCAAGGGGGGTTCTTTGGAGTTCAAAGGTGAATGAGATCTGGGTGCTGTGGGACAAAGTGATGAGGTGAATTGGAGTGCTGAAACAGACTCCAGACAGAATCAAGTATCAGTCCAAATCCCTGCTTGTTCAGATCCATCAACTCAGGAGTGTCTGGAGACGTCCAGAACGTTTAGAAATAGTAAATCTTTCTGATGTTCTGCAATCTTTCTCTTTCCTCTCTCTTTAATTTTGTCTGTCTCTTCGACACACACACACACACACACACACACACACACATGCATACCCACATCTTTACATGTGGATACCAATGACAACCCTAGCAGCACTACAGAACAATAAAGCAACCTTTGTTGTAATACTTTTAGGATGATACAGAATCATAAAGTACAGACCACAAAAAGAAAATACTTTTAAAATTAAATGATGAACCGCAGCCAAAAGTGACCTCACTTTACAGAAACATTCACTGGTCTAAAGCTTTAAAGCTCAAACTTGTTGCTCAAAAGCACAGTAGCATGTGAACACACACACACACACACACACACACCTACACACACACACACACACACACACACCTACACCTACACACACACACACACACACACACACACACACACGCTTTTGTTGAATTTGGCCAGGCACACAGATAGCAGCAGAAATTTGATTCATCACACTGTCTTCTAGTTTTAACGTCAGCTCAGGCTGCTAGTATATCATCCCTGTTGGACGCTGTGTGCAGGACTTTGAAACAAATCCCCTCGTCTTCTTTAAACTGGTCCACATGGTGGGGTATCTGGACTGTAATACCCCTGGTCCCGCTCCCACTATTAGTATGTTTTACCAGTAGTATCCACTTTCACATACTGAACCCTTTCCTTCAGCTGTACATTAAAATATATTGATTTTGCATACATTTATGTCCATTTACTCATAACCGACCCCCCCATCATAATCTCATTGCATCTCTGTGAAAACCCTCTTGATTGATTTTGATTGTGTCACAAAATCTGGTGTTCCTAAATCAAGTTAGAAGTTTGCTACTAGAGTCAAAGCATTCTAAGCCCAACCAACTTGTTTCAAAAGACCAACCTGCCTGAGAGGGAAAAGCTCCAAAGCAGCAGCAGCTGACACGACAGTGTACAGTTTCCCCTTGGACAACGCTGAATGCCCTACTTCCATACGTGTGCTGTGAATGTCTCGTAATTGCTTGCATGTGTATGAAGTTCAAGAATTCAAGAATGGTGTTGTTTTAGCAGCTCAAACATCATTTTGTAAGCAGGATATTTGTGCAATCACTTTTAAGTGCATTTGAAAATGTGAAGTTCAACAGCTGAGGGACCTCAGGACGGCTGCAAACCCCTGGACAATAAACGCAAGTTATATGAACAACCATAGATTACAGTTGAGCAAACCAAAGTACCAGCTTTCTTGCTGAGAGTGATGTCTCCTCAGAAGGTCACATTTATATAAAGGTGTTTCTTGTTGGTTTGCATTTGATTGCAATGGTCTTCTTTGTTTGACCTTGCTCGTGTTATTTCTTTATTTTTTAAATACTTGTATACCACAATATCTGCTGTGAAACGCTGACTTTGTTTGGGAAAAAAGTAATTAAAAATAACTCTCTCTTGTGTCTGGTGCAACAGTCTGCAATATCCCTTTACTTTTTATTGCTTTGCGTTTTAAAACACCAGGCATCCAAAGAAATTTAGAAAAAAACAAAAACAAAAGAAAGGTAACAATTGAAACAATTTCCTGAATCTTCTCAAGGGCAAATGTAAGACCAAAATTTGTATAATATGATGGAAAAGAAAAGATAATTGTAATAATCATTATATTATAATACTAAAAAAGAATAATACGACATAAATTATATCCAGAGCACATTTGATTATCGACTTAAAAAGTACTCAGACCCTCCACAGTGGCACATTTTTTTTCTTTTACTCCTTTCATTTCTGTGTATCTCTGTTTCTAAAGCCCAAGTGAGCAGTAAATCCTAGCTGGCAGAGACTCTGTCAGCTCAGCTCGTGTGGATCTGTGGATAATTAACTGTGTCTGTACATGAGGAAGACGTCTTTGAGCTGCAAAGAGCTGAGGTGATACAGGCCAAAATAGAGAGACCAGCCTAATAAAATCCCCCATAAAATTCTGTCTGTGATGTGAGGAGGGTACAAATGCACATTGCTCGCCGGGTTGAATCAATAGGGGTGACGGTAAGGCTAAGTGCTTGATTGGGCATGCTGACTGTCAGATGCCAAGACTAATTACTCCAAACACTTGCTGTGCTGACATGATGGAAAGCAGCACTTCTTGTATCGAATGTAGTCCACAGCCACCAGGTGAAAAGGCTACATACCGAGCTAATTGCCAAGAAACACTACATCAGAGCGTGCGTGTCTGCGTTTGTGCGTTCCCATATAGGTGTTTGATGGTGGTGGCCGTTTGCAGAAACCAGTCGTGTAACTTAATAATGACTGTGTGTGTGAGGTGTGTGTAGTGTTGGGTTGCGCTGGTGTCTTGGGAAAGAGTCACGTTTCAATCTTCTCCAGGAATCCGAGAGTTGGGCCCAGTGAGCACGTGGACAGTTAGCCGGGAGGGAAAGCCTGCGATTGGCTTAGAGAGTGAAAAGCAAGTCTACAGCAGCAGCTTGGGTGACAGTGTACAGTTCCCCCTTGACACACTTGAATGCATTGCTTCCACGCACCGAACGTATATTGTTAATGTCTCATAATTGCTAGCATGTGTGTGCATGTAGACGAGCGCGGGGTTTTCCAGTTGTTACAGCAGCTTAAATGCCAATTTACAAGCAGTGTGCAGTCAGGTGTTTCGTGAGAGCACCTTTGCTTGTGTCTGTGAAAGTCTATCTATGCATCTGGGTCTACGTATGTAACTGTAACCTCCTCCCTGTGAGTGGAGCAGGTTTAAGCTGCTGGGCCGGTCCTCGGGTGAGCCACCGAGGCAGTGTGGGTAAGGCGATCCACCTGAGAACTGCCCAGGGAATCGTGGGCCATTGTTCTGAGGAGAAAGGCAGGGCCCTCCAGCGTGTGTCTGCTGAATAAGAGCCACTTGTGCCATTTTAGACAACATACAATAACACCACCACAGGATGAACCAATCGAATCAACGGGCTATTCTTTCCCCCCTGTGCTGTGACCTTGTGTACAAAACCTGCAATTATCACTTCCCATCCCACCTTAACCCCACTTTTAAACAATGCCAAGGTAGCATATGAGCACCACATACCATTGTTGTTCTCCCTGAAAACATGTGGCCTTGAAAAGCTTTATTCGAGTCAGTATATGGTTTGTGAGGCACAGTAACCAATGCGTCTTGTTTTTCTTGAACAAACAATAGATTCTTGAGCCTTTCTTAAAATGCGGAGCAAAAGATGAGATGCTGCTAACTCAGATTAGGGTAAAGAGGCTCCAAGAGATGCAATTAAGTTGTTTTCTTCAATTTACTCCTTTACCATTGAGACTACTTTTAATTTGTCTCATTTTCAGCTTTGCAAACTTAATGACCTGCTGCTGTGGGTGGCCTTGTTCAGTCCTCACAATGGCTTTCATTAAACTAATGTTTACTGCAACAGAAAGACAAAAGACAAGAATGTGAGATTAAGTGGGAGAGTGAGACACGTATTGCTAAAGGTAGGGCATTTCGATATAACTACAGCTGGCTCCCTTTGGGACATAAAAGTGAGAGACAGTGAGAGAGAGAGGCGGGAGGCTGCGCAGCCATAGGCTATAGCACATTCTCTGCTATTGAATTTCACATGTTTCCATTTCACATTCATGCATACTCAGAACTGCCACAGAGACATTTTTGGTCCGTCTTGTTGAGACACTTTCAGGTGTCAGGAGGAACGCTTGCTGTGATGATTTACAGCCGGCTTATGAATGACAGGTAGGATCTATGAGGGGCTTGGGGAAGAGTAGAAGAGTGTGGGGGGTGTGTGTGCATAGGGTGCAGAGGGGGGTCTTAGGGCAAGACCAGACAGATGTGGGTGGAGGTGAAAAGGGAGTCTTGGTAAAATACATCTTTGTGCAGCTGCCAAACACCCCATTGACGCCAGCATCGCACACCCCATGATGCTCTTCAGATCCTCTCTGCTCTGTCCTGCCTGCCTCTGCAGCTACAGGGTAGAGCTGGTGGATGGGGCACACCTTCTGCATACAGACTGACCTTTGTTTCATGCTCCTACCCGCGCATAGTGACTGTCACTCACATATACACACAGCAAAAGTGGTAGATGGAAAGAGAAGGAGGGGGCATCGTTAATACCTGCTGTCAGTCTCCCCTCTGACCTCTACTGCACATTCCTCCCCTTCTTTTCTTATTAGTAGCATATTAGCTTTTCCATTTGTCTCTGCTCACCCCTGACGGGCTGCGTGTTGTCATACAGGCCACCACGTGAAACCATTTTAGAGGTGGGCACAAAGGTAGCTCTGTTTTTCCAGATGTAAGGCAAACTGAAGCGTTGGTAAAGACTGACAGGAAAAAATGGGCTGAAAGCAGGATATATGTGTGTGTGTGTGTGTGTGTGTGTGTGTGTGTGTGTAAGACTGTGCATGTACATGTGCAAACAGACCGCCCCCCTCCACCCTCCCCTGCCCTCCACATCCCAAATCCAAGCCAGCCAACACCTGAAGCTTATTAAACATAAATCTCTGCAGCACCATAGATGTAACATGAAACCCATACTGACTTCTAGGGGGAGCTTCATAAATCTTTTTGCTTCTCTCCTTCCTCTCTCGTCCACATTCCTTATACATCCCGCAGAATGTTGTTTCATGATGAAAACATTTGCCACTCTGCTGTTGACAAAATATTTAAACTTTTCAGGCGCGCAATACAAACGTAGCACGCAGGAAAGCGCATAAATATTGATACTGTGGTGAAATTGAATCCGTGTTCATTAAAAGTTGATGAGACAGATGTCATGAGTACTTTCATATGGGGAAAATATGAAACCATTCATTTTGCAGGAATGTGAACTGTTCTTATTGTGCCGATGAAAGGAAATCACAAGGAACATAGAAAATGCTGCAGCACTGCAAAAGTGAGTTGAGTTTATGGATTATTAAAAGTGAGAAACTGTTCGTTAACCGGCACTAACTGATGTTTTTGTAGCAATGGGTGCAGCAGAAATCAACAGCCAATCACAATGATCATTGTCACTGTCAAGATGATGAATTTGTTAGCAAACAGTTGCTTAATCAGACACGCAGCAGTTACGGAAAAGTGTGACTCATTTGTGGTTGTGTGTATGCCACCTGAGGAATATCCTGATATCCTGAACTCCTGGGGAAATCCTCAGCTGCTAAGTGCGGCACTGTGCTCACCACCTAGTCACTAACTGTGTCTTTGCGTCATCTACAGTGTGGTTGTGGGTTAAATGTCTGACTGTTCTGCATGAGAGCAAAGGAAGTGAACCAGAACAGTACAGTTGCAACCCGACAGCTAAAAACTGAAACTCTGCTATACTGAAAAATATTGATTCTAGGCATTTTAGTAATATTCAGCACCCAACAACCCCCCCGTGTTTATCTCAATATGAAATAATTGCTGAGAAATACAATTTTAAAACAGGATAAAACTATAATTTACATATGAACCTCGGGTTTATTTCATTTTATTATGTTTCTTAATTACTTTAAGAGACCCTGGAGCATGATCGCCGACTCACTTTGATTTCTTTCGTTTTCTCACTTTAACTTCTATCACCACAAGCATTTTCTGAGCCAAACTTGTCGCAGGTCATCTTATTTATTTAAAAATATGGTGACTAACATCTTCTAGAAACAGAGACTGTGTGGTAACATAGACTTTAGTTATAAAATACAGCTATACCAGCTTGTCCTTAGGGTTGTTGTACATTTTGAGAGCTGTGCAGTATTGTGCTGTAGGCAAATAGACAGTCATAAAAACAGACCATGGATAATGTAATAATACAGCTTTTTAAGACTTTTCTAATCTCACTGGACTGCTGCATAGACTAAGGTTATTCCTAAAGTAGACACATGAAATCATTTCTGTGCAGTATAGTAACACAATATTTCCATGGTGTAAGCCCCTTTAGCAAAAAATTATTCACACCAATGAAGCATCTTTGCAGAGGTGAAGTGAAAAAGGCTTACAGTATGAAAATAGTAGCAGGAAATACAGGAAGTGATGCTTGGTGGGGGCCTGAAGGTGAATTCGAGTTACATTTGAGATGAATATATCAGCAGGGAAAGGGAGAAAATCGATACCATGACTTTCAAGCACACCAAAGCATTATAATACATCCAAACATCTGGGTGCTATTCCCATCTAAGCAAGAGACACAGCAGCAGGATGTTCCAGACCGGGGGGACCCGGTTTGAATTTGCGGCTGCATCACAGGCTGCCACTGCCAGAGCCCTGGGCTTAGAGCCGCAGAGTTCATGACACGCTTCCCTCCCTGGAAAGAATGAGTGATCCCTGCCTACAATAAAACCCGGGTAGAAGTTTGATGTGTGTTTATGTGTGTGTGTGTGTGTGTACATGAAAGTGTCAGTGGGCAGGATTGGCAGCGGCTGCAGAGAAAGGGAATGGTGTAAAAGGAGATTGGTGTAGAGAAAAGTGGAGGTGTTATAAAGCGGGGACGTGCACAAAGGGCCCTCTGTGCAGGGGTGGCCGGTGGGTCACACACTCACTTTCACACACACACACACACGCACCTTCAACCTGCCGCCACTACCTCCCCCAGGGGAACCTTCCATTCTGAAGCTGCCCAGCGTGAGCGGGGTGAGCTCATATAAATAACACGACAAATAAGGAAAAAGTTGCGGAGTGCAGAAAAAAAGATGGAGAGAGCGGAGGAAAGACATGAGAGGGAGAGAGGAAAAACGCAGCGACAGCAGCAGCGGCAGCCCGTTGAATAGGGATTTCTTCTCTCTAGCGACAATGTCTCATTGTATTTCACAGGAGGGGTGAGCGGGGAAAAACCACTGGAATTGTGGAATGTATGAGTCTCATTCATTATCCCCATTTTCTCCTGTTTAAAACATCCCCTGTAATAATAGTTGTGTTCACATACATAAATACAACAGTGATTTCCTTTGGCAAGCAGAGCACTTATGACATCTACCCCCAACAGGCAGCAGAGACACTGAGACTGTGTATGTCTGTGCGAGAGAGACGGCTGAAAATGCGTGTGTTTATAGACTCTGGCATGCATTCGCGTATTAGTGTGTCTGTGGCGCGCTGACGGTTTACACAAGAAAGTGTACTCTTTACCCCCCGCAGAGCAAAAACCATCTGACACACTGGTTGGCGCTCCATGCTTACTTTGCTGCGTCTTGCCAAATCTGCTGCCCCACAGTGCTGCTTAATGCTAACGCTAACCTGCAGCACAAAACAAACATTTTCAGGGGAATATTGGGGACAGAAAAGAGAGAAGAATCTAATGCAATGGATTTTTAGCAGGAACAAGCAGTGTCAGAATCCCTATAGTGTTGTGTTGGTCTTTGAGTGGCATTGTTGGTTGTCCAAAAAACCACACCAAAGCAAGGCTCTAAATCCAAACATCATGGCTAGAGTCACACACCAAAGAGGACAAGCGTCCAGCAGGCAGTGTTGGCCACCTAAACAAACAAACAAAACACAGGACAAACCGCAGGAGAGTGGGATTCAGGCGTCAAGTTGAAAATGTTTTCTGACTGTGCTTGTCAGGGATGGGCCGAGCTGAGCCTTGCACTCTGCCAGACAATTTTCCATATGGAGCTCCGCTAACCCATAAAGATTAACTATCTGATTCTCTCATGAGAATCCAGGCAGAATGCTTTGTGATGGGAAACGCACATGAGAGGTGAGATTAATGGAGCATTATCCAAAGACTGCAACAATCCAAACAGTGCTCCATTTACGAAGCGCCTCCTTCTCCCCCCCGCCTCATTTTCCCTTCTTTCTACAGTAGGCTCCTATTCAAGAGAGGCGGACATAAATATTTACAGTAATTTGATGCATGCATGTAAGGACAAGACTTCCATCCGCAAAATTCAGAATCAACCCCCATGGGTGGATCATAATATTAGTAAGTAGGACAGTTGCTCTGGAAACAAAAAGTTCACAGCAGACACTAAAACTCTCCGTCCATTCAAACTGTATCAGTCACGTTTCAGTGTGTTAAAGTATGCGAATGGTACTGCGATCACAGGTTTCCTCCACTGCAATCAGGCTCCTCTTGGTGCGTTTCAGGACGACATGATGACTTTGCAAAGTGGTTAGTGGACAATTTCCTGTAATTAGACAAAAAAGAAAACAAAAGAGATGGAATTTGGGTTGAGAAAGAACAAAACCACGCTGCCTGCTACAAAAATCAACTGCGAAACTGTGGAAAGGGTCAAATAATAAAAAACATGAAACTGAAATTGATAATGAACTTCATTTTGGGGACTTTGGGCACCTTCAACAGTCATGAAATTGCAGCAGAGGATGTTTTTAGGCTAATTTTAATTAAAACTGCTGGATTTTACAAATGTTTTACACATTGGTACTTAACACTGTTTTAGTCTCATCTGTGTGCTTTGGAGCATGCACAAACAGAACCGAGCCGGGCTGAAGTAACAAATCAGGACAGGGAAAAAATTCATTGGCACACACCAAGATTATTATTAAAAGGACATTTATAATATTCCTATCAGCTGTGTAATATGCAGTTTTTAATCAACAGGTGTCTAAGCTGTTCACCTGCATGTATAAGTGCCTGTATTATTTAGCATTGCCTGTTTTTATTTGACTTTATTTCTGTCTCACTGTGATCTAATTGTGATTACTTTGTGGTTTTATTGTGGTTTCTGTTCTTTTTACTGTGAACTGTGCGCTGTTTTTATATCTGGAACATGAAAAGGCATTTTACCAGTGTGAGATAATGATTTTTTATGCTGTGAGCTGACCTGAACCGGAATCCGAATAATTAATTCACATCATTCATCTTTGTTTTCAGATTTGACTGTAGTAATGATTGAATTTCCTCGAGGAGTAAAAAATGAATCGGGTCTGAATGTCTGGCTTCACTGGAGTCCTGCAGGTGAAGACATGCTTGCAGCTTTGGTTTAATCCGTTATTTTTCTGGATGAATACACCTTAGACTTGCTGGGTATGTCTCTCTCCAGGGCTAAGAGGCAAATTGCTTCATTGAAGTCTTAATTGAAGGTTGACCTCTGACCTCCTCCAACAAGATGTTGCCTCACATGTTCCCCCGCGGCGCTTGGATTCAGACTGTTCAAAGCGAGATCTGGTGGAGCATGTAGAACTAAGAGCCACGCTTTGATAACGGGGCTGACGTGTTATGAAACAGAGAGGTGAGAGAAACAATAACTAGCTTCTGATGTCCCACTTGATATGTAGCTCCAAAAGTGTCAATGAAAGCTCACTTGGCTATAAATCAATGCTGCATCAGAGGGGTCCCGGTAGCTGTAGCTCGGACGCACAAAGGTTGACATGAGCGGAGGAGACAGAGGGTATGTAGTTTGCCTCTTGGGGAATGTTTCTCCGAGCTCCCGAACGGGCCAAAACACACTCAGCTGTGGCGGTAAACAGATGGCTGCCTGGGCTGGTGCATGCTTTTGTGCCTCGACTGATTTCCTGTTGCCAGCGCTGACAGGAAGTGATCTGGTGATGCAGCCCTAGGACAGAGTTCTGGACTTCTAACTGTTTCTGACAATGCTGGAATAACGATGCTCTCTGGCATTTGGATGGATACAAGAAGGTGATTTGACACAGGGGTGGATACCTGTAACCCCATCCCTCATTATATAGGAAGCAGGATAGCATTAACCAAGGAAAAGAAGCCAAACTAACTCCTCTGTGAGCATTTAGCAGCAGCGACTGAAGCCTAACAATCAAGATTTTAAGTAACAAGAGATAAAACTGTTTTTATACTCCATGTGCATCACATAATTTGGACTACAATTCGACAGATTGGAAAAAAACGCAGCTTCCCGTCTACATGTGTAGGATCCAGCAGTCAAATCAGCATCTATACATTTCTATTTTCTCATCTGCCTGCCTCTCTCCAATTACTGCAGTGACTTGTGTTCCCGTGAAAGTGCCCGTGCATATCACAAAGCCAATCGAAACACTTAGCTTAATATGAGCAGCTATCAGGCTAGTTTAATACACTTTACTTTCAGACTTTCTGAATTAGACTGCGTCAGATGAACACTGGTGCGTAACGTTAGATAGCTGCAATGTTTTACCTTAAATTCAAATTTAGCTAACAAACGTGGAGAAATAGTTGCTCCCCTCCCCTTTGACTGTCATTGTATAATTTGCACTCTGACAACGAAGCTTGACAAGCTGGGCGAGAGACGAGAGATCAGAGGATTGGACAGGTTGTAAACAAGCCTGCACTTAAGCCAGATCATCTTAATCGCTTGGATGAAACTGGAAGTGAGCTCATCTGAATTGTTGGCAATAACACCTTGTTTGAAGGAGAGCTGCACGACAACTACTTGAGAGAGAGAGGAGCAGGTCAAAGTTGAATGAACAATCTTCAAGTTTAAGCTTTAATTTTACTACCCACAAAAGGATTGTGTAATGAAATGCATTTGTAGCCCTGTCCAGGGTGCACATACAAAAAACTTAAACGGCACATTTTAAATGAGATGGAATAAAAGGATAAAACAGGCAATCAAATAGAGCAAAGTAGCTGAGTAGAATAAAAGAGTAGCACTGAGGGAACAAACAAAGAACTGTATTATATTAACCATAAGGTATGTATGAACAGACATGTAGTGGAGCGAATAAGGGCAGTCCAGAGGGAGTAATGTACAGAACAGTGTGCAATCTACAGTACAACGTATAGAAAGTGTAAAGCTGAGGAAGGTGGTCTTCACACTACGATGGAAGTTCACAATCAACAGTGTCTTCTCTTCTAAACCGAACTGTGGATTTGATTTAAACCTGCTCACTTCTCACCACACCTCCTTTTAAAGTGCTGCTGTCACATTCCCACATCTCCTCAATTAATATGGTGAGCACAATGTTGTCTTTGCTGATAAGAATGATGAGCCAACCAAAAAGGTTTTCAAAGGATTAGTCTGGCAACCCCATTTGTTCCAGCTCAACATATAAATCTTAAAAAAAAAAAAAGTCATATTGAGTTTGTTCTTTTTGTGGGACTTGTTAATGATAACAAAAATATAGAAAATGACCAGACTTAAAGAATGTTTATGTTTTGCTCATTACTCTGTCTCGTTGCAGCTATAGTACAGAGAACTATCTGTAAGCTGATAAATCAACCTGTCTTTCTACAGACACCTATGTCATAAGTCATAAGTCATTCCAATGAGCCTGGCTGGGCTGCTTCAGGGAGAAGCTCCTAATCAGGCTCTGTGTGCTAAAGCTCAGGCTCTCTCTCTCTCACACCTGGACCAGCTCCAGGGCCCGTGCTTTAAAGAGCTGTCAGTCAAAAGCTTAAGCTTCTGTGTGCTGGCTCGGGGCACCACTTAACCCCCCCCCCCCCCCCCAACGACTGCACCTGACTGAGCTTGTGCTGTGTTGTCACCTCACCGCGGGGGAAACAACGCTGCACCGGCTCATCCTGCTCGTGCTAATGTATGCGCCAACCGCCGTGTCCCAGACAGAGAGTTGGTAAGTGACTTAGCTTGATGATCTGTGAGAGAAACAGTTGGCTGTTAGAGTGAGAAAGTGTTTGGATATAGCAGCGCCTCACAGATATCTCCATGCACTCCCGTTGCCCTCATAGATCTTGGCAATCCCTGGTGAAGTGAGATACAGTAAGAAAATAAAACACGGGCCTTACAGCGCTCGACCCGGGCCCCTCTCACACAGCCTGTACGCCGTGCGCTGCCAGAGCAAACATGGTGGCTGTTATTGTAGAGGACAATTACATACAGTTAAAAAGTATACTCCTCAGCCAGCACCGCTCTGTTTTAAAACCCACTGTGAATAGAAGAACAAACACTGGGAGGAGTGCACTCTCACACTCTCTCACACACACACACACACACAAAACATGCGGCCACAAAAACACACACGTGCATCTGCGCATTTGGCTTCAGCCAACCGTGAACTCCCAGGCATCCACTTTCACCCAGCCGGACTGTTCCTCGAGCGACCCCGCTGTCCGGCGTCCAAATGGCACAATTATCTGCAATTTATGCTCAGACAAAACGGATCACTTCCCCAGTAAATGAAATTCCCCATTAAGAAGAGCAACAAGGGGGAGGAGATAAGGTTAGTAGTACTTTCTCTGGTATGAGACGAGAGAGGGCACAGGGCATGCCCAGTGCCACCCCATTCCCAGAAATAAAGTCAGACAGATGCATCAAGGTTCCAGTTATTTTGTGGCTTTTTGTCTAAAAGAAATTCCTTTGGGAAAAAAGTAAAGAAAAACTTTCAACTGACGATGAAAGTAGAGGTGGTTTGTTGATGAGAAGGCAGAAAGGCTCATTAAGAAAACCCTTAACATGCTCTCCCTCTGGTCACAGCCATTACACTCAAGCTAATATCTCAGCAAGAGACTTGAATGACTTTCTCCTAATGAGTGATGAGAAATTAAAAACCTGTGGAAATCCAATGCTATGCTTGGATCCAAATGCATTTTCATTAGCTTTTCAGATAACCATTAATCTTGTTAATGAGTCTGGAGAAGTCAGTGGCAAAAACAAGAGATCACTGAGACATTGTTTTGCAAATGTTGGTGCGGGTTATAAAGAGCTTCGGCTTGTCTCCAGCTCCGCTCTGACCAGGAAACAATAACAAGTGTATCTAGTTGACTCAATCTGTATCATGTTGACACTGCAAACCGTGCTGAGGCCATTGTTTCGAAAGGCTACAAGTGACCGTATATTGGATTTCTTCCCGACATGAATGTCTTGTTAAAGTGTTATTTATGACAAATAAAACAGTTCCAACTCAACAGTCATTTTTTACAAGTCATAGCTAAGTTGCTCAAGCCTCCTGGATACTTAACCCAATTCAAAGATTGTCTTGAGTTTGGCTTTCATCTTGCTCATGTGTGCTTGTTGGGACACGCAAGCTTTCAGCTTCTATATTCCTGGATGCATGGCAATGTACACAGGCATGCATAGGGACGCACACCTAAAAGGAAAATTCCATCCTTGGACTCTCTTGAAGAGTCTTAAGTAATCAATCTTGTGCGATGCGGGACGTGTTGCAATTTACTTTTCAAGTGTTCCCACTTTTCCTTCATCCTGCCTTGTCTGCAGTAGCTCTGCTGCCGGTTGTTATTTCCAACATTTCCAAGAAGGACTTTGACAAACTTATTATGAGTCTGAATTGGTTGAACTTAGAAGTGTAGGCAGGAAGAGCTGCAGTGATAGCAAGAGCGAAGCAAGAGGCAAGAGGCAAGAGGGTGAGCTTTCCCTGTTGAGAAAAAGTGACAGCTGTGCTCCTAAAGCTAAATGTGCACTGTGGCTGCACTGCATTCTGGTCTATTTGAGAAAGTTTCCTACATTTTGCCCAATTCAGTTATCTGTCTTCTTGTTTAGCATCTGTGGAAAAGGTTAGTCTTCATTCCTTTAAAGCTGGTTTGGCCACTGAAGCTGAAAAACACTACACTGACCTATTATCACCTTATAAAGTTAACATGGTAATTGTGGTTGCAACCAGTCAGCTGTTTACACATTTCCCAGCTATGGGCAATAATTACCATCTATTTGGATATATGTGTCTTGCCACATGATGAATTTTAATCCAATATTTAAAAAGATCTGTCTCCACTAAACAACACTGATGAGTGCGAACTTAACACTGAAGTTGAGCCATAAAACCAGAATAACGAGGTTAAAGGCATTAAAACATTCGGCAGAACTGGAGACAGAGAAGGACAAATGTGAAAAAAGTTGCCCCAAACATTCAACATATAAGATATTCTCGCTTCAGTCTTAATCGCCAAATATGGCGGCTCGGTGAGTGGCCGTATACTTTGAACTATGATGCTCTACAGACTGCTTTGATGCCATTTTTTGCACATGCAGGACTTTGCGGTCAAGTTAGCAAGAATTAAAAGTGAAACATCTGGTTAGTCTTTCAAGCCTGTTGAGGTACATTTCATATTGAATTACTGTTGACAAGGAGGATGAATGCAGTCAGAAAACTTTTGTTGGTAACATTGTGAAACAGTCACTATTTTAGGCACAAAACCTGCTTTGTTTGCTTTAAGGAAAGACCAGGATTTGGATTTGAACATAAGCATCTTAGACTCAACTTGTGTTACACACATCAAAAAAATACACAAACATGTATGTGGTGAACGTCCTGTATTTAAACAATGCAGCTTTCTGCCAACATGGACTCTTCTCACGCCACCTGACTTTGACAGAACATCACAACCTTATAGTCAGCGTCATAGTTTGAGGCATAGGCCCACTGGCCAAGCTGCCATATTCAACACACCATGTTTCGTCCTTCTAACACCACACCGGTATGAATAAGGATCTCACATGTCCTTTGAAGTGGACCAAAAGGTTTTCTTAATACCATAAAATATATACCCCACCATACCATAAGAGTATAAATGCACATTTCACACGATCAACAGCCCTGCTATGCAAACACACCTGAAAGGGCACAGTCATATACCCACATCCATGTGGATCCCAAGGTCACCTGTGTATGACAGATTAAGAGCATAAATGGCTGCTGTGTGTTGCTCTAATGACTGATCTGTCATCAGTTTTCATTAAGCGCCCTGAGTTTACCAAGGTGAGACCGTTCTGTCTGCACAGTCTGGATCCAAATGCAGAGCTGTGGATTGTGGATGAGAACAGAGGCAGACTTTGGAGCAGCAGAGTGACCTGATCTTCCAGTAAAAAACTGGAGCAGTAAAGAAACTGGTGCTGCGTGTTTGGCATGTGCACACAGAGCCAGTGAAGTCGGGTCACTGGCCCTGTGTCCTTAAAGGCAAATTCCAGCAAAGTCATCATTTGGAAGAAAAATACCTAAAGGTGCTTCATGAATTCCAGAGTAGTCTACAAGATGTGTGTAAACATATGCCTGTCCAATCAGCAGGAGTAATAATATGAACTTAGAGTTTTTGCATACAAACCCTATAAACATGAGGAGAAATTGAATATGACGAAACACATTTATCTTCCAAAATGAGCCACCTATTTTAGAAGTTTCAAATTAAAAACAGTCTTTGTGCCTGTGAGACATCAGCAGTGATGGTACGGAGCCAAAGCCAGGGGCCAGGACAGGAACCAGAGCCTCCAGTGTGTCACCTCAGGCAGAACACACAGCAACATGAGGAGATCTTTCTCTAAAGCCCAGGAACACCGCTGACAGTGTTTAGACAACTGCTTAAGTCTCCGTTTCCCGCTATAAGTCACCCTGCCTCTTCTTTCCTCCTCCATCCTGCACCACCAGGGACACGGAGGGAAGATGCGGAGATGAGTGTCACAGACAGACAGAGGAGAAACAGTAAACACGGAAAATAGATGCATACACAGATTTTACTCTGTCACTAGATGGTGCTGGAATCCCCAGTGACTTTGAGAGTAAGTGTCAGAAAAGGTAATTTTCAGTCGTCATATAAGCTGAGGAAAGTTCCCTGTCACTTCCTGCGCTTTTAAAAGGAGAAAATCCTCCAATAAGTCAAGGACATCTACAGATTATCGGAACCTAGCAGAGGCACCGATGTATTTTTCCCATAGCGGTGCAAGATAACATTAGTTTCGGTGAGATTAACAGAGATTTGAGGAGAGCCATTTCCTTTTTAATTAAACATTAATATCGCGGGCAAATATTCAACATAAATGATTGATCTGGTTTATCACAGTCAAACAAACAGCACAGATAGCCATCTGGAACAGAGACTATCCTAAAATGCCCTTTCATAACTGCACTTAAAAATAGCTTTGAATCAAATCCCTGAAAGAGGCAAAAAAAATGGAAGGAAAAACAACCAGAGAGTTAACATGCGCCCAGTTCCAAGAATAGGCTGTACCACAAGGTCCAGGATTGGATTTTGTGATAAGCCAGCCATATGAGCTGCATTCTCTATCTGCTCTGACCCGGCTGCATGTGAGCCGCAATAACAAAGGTGCTCAGCAGTGGGCCCCAGGGTCCGTTTACTCAGTGGTGTAATGTTTGTGCTCTCATGGCCCTCACAGCAGCCGAGCGCAGCCCTTATCAGGGGCCCCGGCCTAGCTCGCCACGGCCCTCTGGAAGGCTGCGGCTACACCGCACTGTGTATTCTACCACTGCAAACAACCCTCGCACAAAGACGAGAAAAAAGAGCAAAGGGTGAGGAGGTAAAGAGAAGGATGAAAAACAGAGGGATCTGATGCCTGGGGTCTTGGTTGCTTTCCATAAAGGGGCCTCCATCCCTGCTCCTCTGGAGGGAAAAAGGAGAGGAGGGTGGAGGGTCGGAGTGCATTCCTCTCTCCTCATGCCCTGGAGGGGTGTCGACTTTGGCTGCAGAGCGGGGAATGGAGGCAGGCCTAAGCCCCTGCAGACACGCAGGCCTCGGCTGGCTAATGCTCTGTTGGCCTAACAGCAAGCAAGACAGAGCCCACAGCCCAAAACATTTGACTGACCAGAAGGTCTCTCTGGTCCGTCTCTCACATTATTCATGGATGCACTGTACAAAACCGATCTTGATTGCGAGAATAAAGGCGTTATTGTAAGGAAAGCAAGAAAACAACAAGAGGAAAGTGTTTATAGAAAACATGCCCTGCTGCGAACTGAGCTGAACTCATTTCAGTTGTTTGGTGAGTCACAGTGCCAGTCCAGCCAGGGGAGAAATGGACCGTTCCATATTTTCCATCCTCGTTGCTGCTTTTTGGGCTTTTCTCCTTGACTGGCAGACAGCAGGCTGGCATTGTAATTTCCAGCTCTGTCCTTTCTCAAAACGCCTCAGAGAATAGTGCTTAATGTCACTCTCAGGCCAATTCAGACTAATTGGAAATATCACATCTATAAATTCTTTCCAACCGCAGCAAAAAAGAAAAAACAAGAGTGGTTTTCTAGAAAATGATCCCAGAAGACATGGGGCAAATGATTGATCATTTTAAAGTGATGATGATGCCACTTTGAAAAAGAACAACTTCCACAGCCATAATGAAATCAAAATTTCCTCTTCAGACTTAGCTTCAGCTATGCGATGGCCATGATTGATGCGGAAATCTTCCCGAATCCAACCAAAAAAACCTGTTCCAGCTTAGTAGAAACCATCCCACACTGTGACCAAAAGAGGCCTTCCTTCCATCCAGCAGCCAACCCACCAACCCGCAGCTCTCTCTTTCCCTCACGTTCCTCTCTGGTTTTCCCCAAAAACCAACATCGAAATAGGATGCAGGCCTGCAAACTGTTTTGAAAAACGACAGACGGGGAGATGGAGCGCTCTTTTTGGTCCCCAAAAGTAGAGGAATGTTAAGCATATCCCTAAGAAGATTAGGGGTCTCCTTGGTATAGCACACAGCTTTCCCCCGATGTGCCAAAGGACCCGTGTAGATCAAAGCCACCTCGGACTTCCTCGTCATTAGCTATGGCTTATCCCCAAATGCTTTCACCCTCTGATACTGACCCCCCTCATTATCCCAGCACACCCATCACTTCTGCTGGCTTTGGAAACAGAGTGCAGGGTTCTGGCACAGGATGTGATCCCCCTCCTTAAAGACCCCCTTCCTCTCTTATTGAAAAAGTTACACACACTCAGTCAAATTCAGATGTAAACAGCTCAGGCACAGAGCATGTGTCAGTATCTGCAGCAGGTTTTGTGCTTCACAGCTACTTTTACCAGCGGTACCTACTTGTTTTCTTAAAATCAGTCGTTAATGCATGCAGCATTAAAACAACCAATAACAAACAGTGACTTATGGAAAAGAAGTTATGTGCTTAAGCAAACATAAAAATAAATCTTTAAAGGGAAACTGATGAAGAATTGTTTGCTTTGATATCACTGCTTATTCTTTTTCCTATTTCTCTTCCTTTGTTTACAGTACTAATGTGAATTTGTTAACATTCCTCCATTGGTTCTTTGCCGTCTGGAAGCCATTAATGTCCTGAGGTTGCCTGCAAAGACGGTTATAGGCATATTTATACACTTATGGCCACTAATCAAAATAGCAACTGGCCATCTGAGCCAAACACTTACAGTGTATTGTTTATGCAATAGAAATACTCGCTTCAGAGGTAGATGGGATTTGTAATTAGCATTCAGAGCAGTCACAGGAAAAAAGAAAATACCACTGCCACTTTGTGATTCATAAAAAATAAAGCAATAATAGATTGCACTGTGCTCGGTTCAACCCGCCAACATCCGTCTAACCAGCCCCCTATCACTAAAGTCAATACAGCTTGATTAGGCGTGAAGGAAGCAGGTTAAGAATGCCTTTGTTCCAACATTTATGAATACATTCCTCTGTACTGTAGATTATCCAGCCATTACACAGAAACAAGGCTGTCACACAGAGATGGATTTTCTCCTCAAAGTATAAAAGCATAAAGTGTAGAGCAATCCAAGCGTTCAATGTGTTTGCTCAGGGTGTGCATGGCTCGCCATGGCAAAGCTCGCTCGGGGTTGCTGGGAAGGCCACCTGAGCGGCAGAGAGCTTGCACACCTGTTCTCTGTTTGGTCAACAGCACAATCGTAGCCTGGTCACACAGCACAATGCTATCGCTGTCGATCTGGAGAGCGCTTATCTCTTATTGGCTCTGATTGCAGCCATTCAGGCCAATTAGGAGCTCTCCCTCCTGTTTAGTGGGTTCCTGCCCTGCAGCGGCGTGGCCCCGCTGCACGGCTGCTGCAGTTCCTGGACTGTGCAGAGCAAGCCGGTGCACTGAGGGAATTACGATTAAAGCAAACATCACGGGATGTCAATTCCCACATATGGATGTGTTTGCAGAAAAGAAAAAGAAGGTGGAGCAGCGGCTGTTGTGACAGTGCAAACCTTGTCACAGCAATTACATAAAACTGTTTTCACAAAACTAAAGCTCCTGCTGAGTGGTTTGGACTTTTTTATGGATGGTTGGTTTCACTTTGCTGAGAGGCAAAAAAAGAGATTCTGGCTCTGTGGGTTGGATTGAACTTGCAACCTTTCAGTTGCAAAATTGTGCGGCAGGCCACCCTGTCATGACAACATTATACTGTCTGTGAAACCTGTGTTGTACCCACACAGCGCCAGTCACACAACGATTAAGCTCTGCAATTGCCCTGGTGAGGATTAGTCTGGCTAAATGAGGTTGTGCCAGTGAGATTGAGAGAAGACAGGGTGCTGGACTCCACAAACGCTGCCAGGTGCCAGCCCCACCAAAGCCCTCCAGTGTGGGTGAGGAAAGCCGAATCTGCCACTTACCTTCGTTGACACTGCTGCCCACTCCTCAGGAACCAGAAAGTAGGGAGGTGAATGAGGACTCTGAACGCACCTCAAACTACACGCGCGCACACACTTGCTATTTCTCTTGGATGGAATCACCGGCGTACGTCACCAAGCTGGCCACTTTGACCATTGCTGTGGAGACGATTCACAGCCCAGCCATTAACACAGCGGGAGGACTGGAAATCTTGACACAAACCTGGCAACATGTGTATATTGACCACGCACATATCCCACATTAAAATCCTAAATTAGATGTCAAAAATAGAATGACTCTTTTCATGCCTGAGAGCCGAGACTGTGCCAGTATGTGACGCCAGCATCATGCCTCCTCACCGTGTGTGTGTGTGTGTGTGCAGGTGATAATGTGTGCATTAGATGAATGAATCTGAAAATAGCTAAGTGGGGATGGTTCATGGAATCAGGTAAATGATTATTGTTGATTGTTGCTGATTTTTGTCTAACTTTTAAACTTTACCTTGCTGACACATCCAATACAATAGCTGCCTAAACCAGTCACAGAGATTTACTAGTACATACATCCTGCGTAGTATTTGACAGAGTAAAACACTGGAGAAAGAAAGATAAGATGAATATAACAGATGCGTGACTTAGGACCCAGACAGTGTACAGGACAGTGTACAGGACTGGAGGCTGAACTGTACCTATACACAGGATGGAGATGTAGCACCACATACATCACAGGGGTGTTGATGAAGTGTGCGAAGATTCATCTCACTTCATGATCTTCACCTTTGCCTGGCAGAGCTGTGCAGCATCATCCCTTGACAGCTCAGAGTGCTGACGGAGAGCTCTGAAAAAACCCGACGCTAGCCAGAGACAGAGAGACAGACACTGGATATAAAGAGGGGATTTAGAGAGATGAGAGACAGAACTCTATCCCACTCCTCAACTCCTTGTAATAACTGCGTGTGCAAAGGGCATGTATATGTGAGAGCAGGCTTGGCAAACAGAAAACATGCATAACGCTGGAGCATTTGTGTCATATCATTTTCAATACGCAACAACCCTAAAACAGTGTATGCGCTTTGTCTGATTCTTCCTAAAACACTCTCCGGGAAGTGATTAGTCTAGCTTAGCTTCAAGTTAGAAACAGGAGGAACATCTAGTCAGTGGTGAAATACATGTACCAGCACCTCCAGTTAACACACTGTATTTTGTTCGAGCTCAGACATGTGACTAGTACAGCTATCAATCAATGATCGATTATTCAACAAAAACGAGGTGGAGCAAACTATTTCATATTTGTTTTAAATGAATCCTTTGTAAGGTACAGAGTAGGTTTAAGCAGGCTTAAGCTATGTAAAGTTTAACATAGTTTAAGCTAATGTTAAGCATGTGTATGTGTGTGAGAGACTGAGTGAGCAAGTGGTTGTGCATACATTGGGCAGAGTGACTCACATTTGTCATTGAACTGTGTTTGCGTGTTCACGTGTTATTTCTTTGTATCTATCTCTAGCTCTTGCTACTTGTCAGCTCTCAATAAAACAGTGTTTGATATTTGCGACAACACGTCTTTGGCCCTGCTGAAGGAACATGTGTGCCCTTTACTGTGTTAGTGTTTGTCAAATATTTTAATTTTTTTAAATGGTGGATGTCCTGGGCTGGTGTAGTCAGGCTCTGTCCTTAAATCTTGGACCTAAGTTTCTGCCACTGGTATACACTGCATACTTTTTTTATACTCTCATGGTGAACTGAGCATCTATATGTGCATGTGATTAAGTGCGCATGGTTGTATGTGTGATTAAGCTCATGGCATCAATCTCTCACTGTAGGCATAAATTGTCAACCCTGAATTATGGAAAGGAAAATGGTGAACACCAGTGATGAAAAATGAGTTGAGTTTAATGGAAATTACAGAAATACGGATCAGCAGCTTTCTACAACCGATGCTGACACTGTTTACTTATTTTGAACCTGTTATGATGGGTTGACCTTATCCGCTCACTCGCCTGTAATAAAACACTAATTTAAAGTCCCATTAGGACCCAAGAGTGTGCTAATTAACAGGTCATTAAATGACTTTGTTGTGCCATTTTATGACAACATGTAATCATCGTGGAGTTAAATGCCAGCTTATCACAGAGAGCAGAAAAGCTATTATCACTATGAGGCATCAAAAGTCTTGGAGAGAGATTGCTAAAAACAGTGTCTTTCTGCGCAGCAGTTAACTGAATCACAGACATTGAAAACTTAAACTGAATGGAGCAAGAGCCTTGAATGAAAGCGTTCCTGCGGACGTGTTGTATGTAACACAAACTGCACTAGCAAAAAAGGTAGGATGACATTATGTTGGCCGTGGTGAGCTAAACAAATGAATAAACTGAAAGTTGGATGAGCCATTTCCACAAAAATCGTAGGTGGTTTTAAAGAAGAATAATGTCAAACACTTCTTATTTTACTTAAATGATCTTTTTTCACATATTTTATGATATTGTTATTGATCATGTTGCTTGGATTTTAACAAAATTGCTTAAAACGCTGCGTGGTCCGTAGGTTTTGATTGACAGGATGGTATATCGAAGTCAGTTATAGCCATGATACTGAACACCATCACTGAAACTTCTGGATGACAGGGAAGAAAAGTCTGAATCAATGAGACACATATGACTAACAAAGCGCTATGATCTGAAGAGTCATAGATCTACTCCTCTACTCATGGAAATTATTCTTGGATTGCCTTGAGAGGCAGCCAAGCCATGCCGCAGTCACTGAAAATCAAACATGCAGGGTACGGTACATATGAAAGTCTTTATGGAACCCTATAGTGTGCCTCATTCTTTGTTTCACCCACCCCTTCCCCGCGTTCTCAGTGTCTCATCCTCGGGGGCTGTGTAAGCTCTGTGGTTTTGGCAAGCTGGTGCAGAGATCCCAGTAGTTCCTGTTGTGGGGAGAGCAACTATTACAACCCCACGCTGCTACAGTTCACGGAACAATTATCATAATTATCATTTCACCAAATAGAGCTATGATACCCAGTGATGAGGCAGCCATGGTTTTGAATGTCAGCTCGACACGCCTGATATGTTTCTATTTTGCAGTCTGTCTTTAATTTAGCCTCTTCTGTGTATTCAGTTGTTCACAGAAAGAATACTGTGTGTCACTGGATGAGTGGCCACTGTGAGAAATTTATGAACCGACCACTTTCTAAGCTGATATACAGAAAGACACAATGAAAGACATATAATAAAAACAAGTAATGTGTGTGAGCTGTCAAATGCCAAGTCTTTTTTCTTCCTTTCTCTTTACACATGTGGCTGACCAAAGCGAAGAGACAAATAAAGAACAGGAAAATAATGAGAAGGAGAGGAGAGCGACAAGAGATGAGGCGTCCGTTAGTCTACTCAGAGGAAGAACAGGGAAAAAGTGAAGTCAATAATAGTTTATGTTCGGCCAAGACAATGCTCACATCCATCCTCCAGCTCTATCAATCCCCTCTTTGCTGTCAGCCACAGTGGCTGTCTGAAGTGACCGTGACTTAACCGATATGTGGAGTGGTGAGCATCAGACACCAGCATGTCTGCCATCTAGAGTCAGTATGCCGCCAGGGGTGAGAGGTCACATCTGAGCATGGGGATGGGAAACTGCCACAGCCAAAGGAAAGAGGTTAAATGAAAGACCAATGCAGAGTGGTTATGTATTCACTGACAAAATGAAATGAGAAGTGGTGGTTAGAGAGAGGGGGGAAAAGGCATGAGACTGTAAGTGGAGGTTTCGGTTTTGTGTATGTTTCCTCTATGATTTTTGGCCTGCGATATGAGCCAAATCGCACTTAATTCGTTGGAGGGATCGGCCTTCCTGTTTAGATATAAAGTCAAAAACCTCAGATTGACTTTTTATGGGGTTTCTCTATGATTAGTTGAAAGCAGGGTACACAGGAGCTTTGTATGGAATCAAATTGCTCAGTGGAATGTAAATGCAAAAAAAAACCCCCAAAAACATCTTGAATGAAAAAAGCCATCTGCATCAAGCGGCAAAACACTGTAAATTAAAACCAAAACTTGTGACCAAATCTGCAGCATGTAATTAGTCATCCTCGATGTCTTGGATTAAAAAAAAAAAAGACTTACATTCTCTGATTTTTTGGCTGCCTTTGTATGATTTTCCCATCTTTTCTCACTCGCTCTAATCTGTTTGTTTCTAACATTATTTCAATGCATTCCTCAACCCTCATATTTTATTGTTTGGAGTCAGCGAGCATCAATGCTGGGACACACTGTCTTGTCCTGTACACATCATGGTACCTTGTTTCTCTGAAACCATGTTCCTTTCCATAGTTGTTGAAACCCACTAATAGCAGTGGCAGTGTGGACCAGGAATCAGAGTCCAGCCTGTTTCTGTAAACAGATGTAAATCCAATATTAGAGCCAGCACAAAACAATCACGCAATATTAACTGAATGAGTGGGCCTTTCTTTTAGTGACAGCAATACAAAGGCAAACTTACGCCTGTATGTTTAACTTTATTTCAGTATAATCCTCTTTGACTGAATGCTGTGATAGACATTGACACCTTACAGTGGACACATAAGCTGTATGATCTAGGAAAAGACTGATAGACTGATATAAAACATCTATTGACAAGGTATCTGCATCATTTTCATCAGTGAGTTTGCAGTAAACAGCAGCAAAGACCATAATATTAAATAATTTGCTTTTAAGCTGAGCAGTTCCAGGGGTTTAACATGCTGTCACTGCTTAAACAGTCTGAAATACTAAAGGATGCCCATGGTTTCTACATTGTAAGTATTTCTATGATGTGATAAATGTCTTTTTTTACATTCACATTCCTGTGACCCCATAGCTGTGTTCTTGTCTTTAGAAAGGTAAAAGTATATTGGAATACCACAGATTTGCACATAGACGCAGCCACACTCAAATCCAGCAAAACACTCACGCTTCTCCAATTCCCAACTCTTCCACTCACTCACACTACATTTAACAGCGCACTCTTGCATACTTGTGGCAGCTGTAAGTCCCAGTGAAGCCACATTTCCTTCATTAAGATATATTTCACTGGCACGGAGCTCTGGGTGCAGCCTGTTTCAATAAGACCCCAACAGACTCAATATGGCTCATTTATCACTATTAAGGAAGTACAAGGAGCCTGGGACAGGTGCTGTAACCTGCCTGCAGAAAAGTCCCTTTATTTTGACACAAAACACCATTACTATCAGTATTTTTGCATTATGGCTTAAGTATTTACAGCGTTTCAAGGAACTGATAAGGAAGTGGTCAGCAGCACCGCAGAGCAGGGTTATTTCTCAGTCTCTTTATTTTGTTACAGACCCAAAAACTGTGTGCACCAGAAACAACAACGGAAAATATTTTAATATCATCCTAAAGTAGCCTGCATAACTCTATTGTAATTATGTTGCTGAATTTAATTCCATAAATCTGATACTCTAAACATTACGAATTATGTGTAAACATTATTTGACCAAGGCCTTTGCTTGAGATGTTACCCGATCCTACCCACAAATCCTCAGCAACCTGGTTTCCATTTAACCACTTAATTTAACTACATAATGGGTCCTCAATGCCTTAATCACTGCAGCTCAAGATACGTTTCTCAGAAAACAAACCTCTGACTGACATTTGTTGCCAGGCGTTAAACTCAAATTCAACTGCAGAACAATCGGCTTTTCAAGTCTCGACGATTGACAGGATTCAGAGGTGTGGTACAGTTCAAGGAGGCGCGTCCTGAAACATGTAATGTGAAGAGCATCATGTCGCGACTTGTGTCTTGTCTTAATTCTCATTATTCAAGCCTGGAAAAGTAATTTCACTGTTTGCTCTGTTTTCCTTTAGTTGAGTAGACCCGTTGAAAAGTCTAAACTTGCTCTAATACCCTTGGCAGACAGTGTGTGTGTGTACGTGGATGTATATGCAGTATGCAGTATATTGTGTGTGCAGTGCTTATGAAGCATTGCCCCGGGTTTACCTCCTGGGCTGAATGTGAGGAATCCACCCCCGCTTTCTCAGCAAGTGTGCACCAAGTGCCCTTCTTCATGGCAAACCTCACCTGGCCCAGGTGTGCTTTCTGCCCCAGGGGGCCACCAGTGAACCTGAAGCAGCAGACCTGCCGGGGTCGCCCAGCCAGCCAGTCCTGCTTTATAGCTCATCTCCCGGGCCTCTCTCCTCCTCCTGTCCAAGCAGCCATGTAATGAAGCCCTAATGAGCCTGTCACTCCAACTGTCACTTAATCTCACCTGAGAGAAACAGCGATAGACGGGGAAAATCAGGGTTAAGAGACAAGACGGGCGCAAAGTGGCAGAAAATTAGAGGAAGAAAATAGAAATTCACTAGGGAAATTTAAGTATTAAGGCAAAGACAAAAGAACGAAATTAAAGAGCAAACTAAACCGGTTAAATATAGAATTTTCTGGGTATATCATAGAGTATGAAGGGTTATTTCAAATAAGTGTCTGTTGGTTTTTAAGTAGCATGATACTAGCCTGTTTTACACTGCCTGCAGGAATGTTGCATTGTGTTATTCAACCTAGTACTCCAGTATAAATGCATGAACACTGAACAGGAGGGCATGGCTGCTCCAACTTTGGACCTTTTTCCATGATGTGTTATGTCTGAGACACATCACTGGGGGATTTAAGCAGCAGCCTGCAGCTAACGCAAAAAGTAAGAAAGAGCAACACAAACTGTCTGTGAATCGAGGCGACAACAATGTCCATGAACTAATTATCCTTATAAAGGACAAGATCAAGTGCTAAACATTATGGCGCCATATGTTATACATCACATTAGTCGATGTCCATGACATATGTACAGTGGTGGAGGTGCAGGAAGTACTCAGTTTTTTTTTTTTTACTTCTATGAGCCTCTAACAAGAACCCAAGTCAAACACATGGGAAGTAATCCACATGCTTTTTCAGCAACTAGATTGCTTTTTGGTAAAATGTCACTAAGCAAGCAGGTTGGGAACCACTGGTTTAGTGTTTGCATTAATCTGAAAAGTAACAAGGAACTAAAAAGTACGATTAAACAAGTACAACATTTCCCCCTGAACTGTAAATGAGTGTAGGAATTAAGTAGCATGAAATGTGCTTAGTTTACTTTCCACAGTTTGAAGCTACAGTAAGTTCTCAGGCTTGTGTGAGCTTGGTCTTTACCACTGTGTGGAGCCAGCGAGCCATTTCCTCTGCAGCAGTGGGAGAAACTGTTAGAGAGAAGGGGCGGGAAGGACCTGGGAAGAAAGAGAGGAGGGGCGGGGGGGAGCAGTGTACAGTTGTCTGGCAAAGCTAAAGATTGCCTGATTAAAAGCATGTGCTGATCCCCCGATTCCCAGTTTATGACAGACAGAGTGCAGCAGATACAGACACACAGACATGAACAAAGAAGCAAAGACCTCCAGGTATGAACATGCACATGCTGTTGATGCACACATTTGGCAGGACACATTCACACGCATGCAGAAACACATTTTGGAAGTCATGTCAGCGGTGGTCTGGGACACAGACGAGGTATCCACAATGTTATACACTAAGCCAAAAATTTAGAATAACAAGGTATAAATTGCATCTGAACATGTGACTGAAAAAGTTTTAATTAATAATTAATTAATCAATTAATAATGATTGCACTGAGAGGATCGTGCCTTCCTGTTTAGAGGATGAGTTAAATGCAACAAACACACGCTTTAGGAATCAAGAGTCAAAAAGAGGAAAGGTGGGTGTGTGTCCCATGTAAGAGCATCACTGGCCCATGACGTGGGAACTGAAGCGAGCCAGGGGAAAGCAAACAGAAGCAGAGGGCTGAAGACGGGCTCGAGATCCAGAGCGAACAGCCAGGCTCAGACTCTGCAGAGAAAATATACGCAGTACAGGCCTTCACATAAAATAATAATATCTCTAAAAACACAAGATCTGGGCCGCAAAACTCAGCTCCACATGACAACATGCAGAGACTCTTTTGTTCTCCGAGTGATCGGCTGGGGTGCCAAGACTTTGAAGTTGACAACTGACAAATCCAGACCAAAGAAACAATTTGAGGGGGGAAAAAATCATAATAAAATACATTTATATATTTCTTTCTTTCAACTTTGAGTGCATTTTCTGTTTCATTGTGATCTTTCACCACGCTTTTGGTGTGGCCTGGCTTTGGAGTATTAAATATTTATTCAGTCCTAGGAACACATCGCACAGTCTTTTCTCACTGGTGTAGGTTTCAAAAACACACATGCTGACGTGTTTACCTCTAGCAAAACATTTTCAACGGAGGTCGGTGGGGGTCGTATATGAGTGTAAAAATACATCAATCTTTGTATGTCAGCGCTGCCTTGGCACAATGGGGATTTGAAATGGCACGGAGCGTTAGCCAGCAGCCAGGGTTCATATAGGAGATGCTGGTTGGTCTGCACCCAGGAGAAGTGGTCATGTCTGGGGCTGCCTCGTCTGGTTCCCCCTTCTCTTATCTTGCGTTCATCTGGCTTCTCAGAAGTGGCTGCCAGCAGTCACGGAGACCATTACAGTTCCCTCATCACAACTTATTTATGTTGGCTTTGATTAATGGCCTGTGCATTTGCAATGAGACGCACACATTGATTGAGATGTGGAAAAAGATGACTTGTTTAATTTGAAAAGGGGCTTAATCCATTCCCACTCCTCCTGTGACATTTCAGTTGTGCACCACATGAACAGGACAGGAGGCCACAGAGCGCAGCCTGCATGCTACATCTGCAAACAAGCCCAGCCAGCTGTGTAGTGTATAGATCCTAATACTCTTTAAACCCTCACGTCTCCGTTCATTTGTCAAAATTTACATGGAAACAGATTAGACATGCATTTAGGAGCTGCTTTCCAACAGGGAGGAGGATGTGGATTTTTTTTTTTTTTCCAAAACCTTATTTGTGTGCAAGTGGAGCAAAATACTGTCTCCGGTTGTTTTAAGCACACTGTAATTTTAAAACATCTCTCAGTAAGAAGAATCATTGTTCATTGCAATGAAAAAAGCTTACTGCAACATCTGTTGTGAGCATATAAAACGTACAAAGTATATTTATATCTATTTATGGTTTATTTTTTTCCCCTTTCCTTGTCCAGTAAAGCCTTAAACAAGAACCAGAAAGACATCTGTAAAAAGGGATTTTATAGGCATCGTGAAGCAAAGTGTGAAATCACAACAGCCCATTTCAACAAGAGCCTCTCCTGTTCAGGAGCCCTGTGCAATCCTATATGTCAACCCAAAATTCCCACAATTATGTAGCACCTTGATGACTGAGCTCACCTGTGCCAGCATGAATCGCGTTAAGAACAGTGTGTGCCACTTTTAACTTGCTATGGGGTTGCTGTAAATATTCTACCAATACACTGCGTTACTATGGCTTTGAGCAAGTAACTACCAGGAGCGTACAGTAAAACTAATTGCCAGGTAGAGCTGATACTGTAGGGCGTACCTTGCTTCAACATGCCAGGTAAAAGAGCCTCCAACACGCTGTTGCATAAGATGATTCTCAGTTACCGTTTGTGCTGCGGCAGAGTCAGAGCAGCAGTGGCTGTGTGTGTAACACTGGAGCTGAACTGGTCAGTGCAGCTGCAGCCCCTGCCCCCCTCTTATGGCTGCTTCACATTATGGTATTCCCTCATTCCCCATTGTGAAATTTGTTATCTACCATGTGACTGCCTGGATTCCATTAAGGCTCACACTTCCCTCCATCCTTCCCTCTTTCCCTTCCTCTCAACCTCCTTCTCTGATGGGGGTGATGCACTGTAATAGCAGATGGTGTTTCTCCCCACATGTACAAATTTGGACTGATGTTTATTTGTGCAGCAGCGGGCTCAGCAGGGGTCTACTGTTTCCCTGTTAGCACCGCCCGTATATAAGAGTAGCTGCATTTATGCATCTACAACTAAGTGACCCAAATTCCCTGCATGTGCAGGTATCTATCTGTGTGCTCGCACTGAGTGCTATATCTATCAGCTGCAAATGAAAGGCTGATCAAACACATTTAAAAAGACGTCAGAATATAGCTCAGCCTTATCTGTGCGAGCTCAGTGGAGTCATACAGTAGGTATGTAGTAATGCACATAAATGATAACCCAAATGCGCACAGACCTATTGGCCTCTGTGGGCCTGATAACAAGTTGGCGCCACAGCAGAACTGATATCACATGACAGGGTGAGTGATTGTTGGAGACAGAAAGAGTCTGTCAAACATACGACCAAACAGATAGGTCCAACTCTCAGCTACACCTCCATCATTCACCCTGACTGTTTATCAACCACCCCCAAGAACCTCCTCGACCCCCGTTGCCCTTCTTTTGCTGCCCTTGCTCTCCATCTCCTTCCTCCTCCAGCTCCTAGCTTGGGGTGACCACTCCTCTGGGCCACAGTGCTATCAAGAGACCCTGCTTCAACACTGCTCTGTTCCCAGTGTCAGGATGATGGAGAGGGGTTATCAACCTAAACACCTCCCTTTTCTACCCCTCCTCTAGAGAATAGGCCTGGGAAAGGAGTCAGGCTGCTTGGGATTGAGCTGTTACCCTGGTTTGAATAAAGTGGGGCTGTTACTCTGATGGAGAACGGGCTGTTTCACTATAAATGCGGCTGTCTAAGTTTGGACTGAGACATCGAGCATTGATATCCGCCAAGCGAAAACTGTGTGAGAGGCTCTTTTGCAGTGATCTATTGTGCTTGTTCAAAATGGTATTAGTAGAGTTTAACAGTAGCTTTAAAGCACACTCATCCATTTGATGACAGTTGCATCTCTCAGGTTTGCTGTGACAAATGTTGGGATTATAGCATTTCAAGATAAACTACTTTTTTCACACAGATTCTGATGCAAGACTCTGCCCAGGAGCATAAAAGAAGACAAATAGCATGTTATGGAATGTGAGCAACCTTAGATACAAAGTGAAACACTACATCACTAGAAGTTGCAATTGACAGCGTATGTTTTTCTGTTGAGGAAAAGATGAGAAGAACAATGTTTCAGTGTTTCTGAACTTTAATTTCTGAGTAAGTGCTTCTTTTGTCAGATCGCTCAACACTTTCAGGTCAGACCTGAGCTCTGGAAAAGCAAAGGAGAAGTCCAAGAATAACCACCTCTTCGTATTCACGCACACATATACACACGCGTGCGTGCACACACACACACACACACACACACACACACACAATCACACACACGCTCACAAAGGTCACCCAGCTGTGAAAAGAAGCCAAAATACACTTAACTAATCTGCTTGATCTAGCAATTTATTGACGATGAAAATTTCAAAAGGGTTGAAACTTGAGCCGCATGCGTCTCCTAAACCATGGCCAATGCAATTTCCACTGGCAGGCGGGTGGGGGGTGAGGGTTCTGATGGGAAGGGCCTGACCAGTGGATGGCGCTTTATTGGTTGCATTTGCCCCAGCATAAAACTAATTCACCCTCGATGACAACCCACGGCGAAGGGGCGAAAGACGAGATGCATTCTTTTTACCCCCCTCCCTCTTATACCTACTTTAGGAGCTGGCCTTTCTGTGACAGAGCTATTCATTCTCTGCCCTGCTCTACCCCTTCTCTCTGACACACACTACGCACATGCCCTCTTTCCGCCTACACACACACATCAACACACACGCACTTTTGCACACACCAACCAACCCAAACATGTTATATTACCGGCTGAGAATTTATATCGCTTTCACAGTGAAAAAGCAAGAACGCCTCAGTCTGGGCGCAGGGCTCCATCGCTCATGTGCACAGGCTGCCCTTTATGGCTGCACGGTAGGTAGTGAGGCCCTCTTGTACAAACTGAACTCCGAATACACTCAAAGCCGTGTCACACGCGGGGACTTGCAACATGGGACAGATGAAAAAAAGGCCTCTTTATATTTGTTCTTCCTGTATATTAATGAATGAACAGACGGGAGAACGGGGAATCTGAGCATGGAGACAGCAGGACATTTGTCTTGGTTAAGTAATTTATTCTTCCCATCTGGAGCGATAACTTATCAGAGTTCAAAGCTAAACGGGCCTGTCATTAGTTACCTCTACCTCTACTTGCCATCACTTACACTCTTGATAGGACCATAACTCTGTGTGGATGTCTGAAGAATAAAAATAAAGAGATAGCATGACTAGCAGGAGCCGCGCTAAGATTTTCACTTTCAGTAACACCTTGTCTTCTCCTACCACCAAAGCTCCATCTCTCCTGGGGTCGTTCTGAAGGCCAGGAATGTGACCCACCTCAGATCTCCCAGGGCTCCAATGAGCTCCACATTGTGCTGAGGTTAGGTACCCGCAGGTCCAGCTGGGCTTTACTAGCAGTCCTGCCTCCAACAGCTCTGCAGGCCTATCGAGTTACCCTGATCTTGGGTCAGCGAAGGCCTCCTGGTTCCACTTAGAGCTCTGTTTCATTATTTCAGATTTATCACTGCCATGTTTGCCAGTTGCCATGTTTTCCCTCCATACGTCCCAGAGTGTAATTCATAGCATCTAATAATGCACAAACCAAAGACATTTTAAAGGGACTGCAAGTTGGAGTTGTTCCCAGGCTTGAGGGATTAGGGGCTCTCCAGGGGCCAAAGCGGTGAAGTGTTGCCCAAAGGAGAGAGAGGCCAGTCCCAGTGGAGTGAGCATTACTGGATATGTACCGAGTCATTGCATGGCCTAAGGGTCTGGCTTGACAGCTACCCGCACCCTCCTGCCAGCAGGACAGACCCAGTCCAAGAGATCGCAGATGATGGTACAATGACAAATTAGTGCCATGGATGATTTCCAAATCTTTGCAAATCTAAAATGCGATTTCCCCCTTATTATTTACCTAACTGAGGCAGAACATTATCATTATATCATTAGCTCATCTGCTGTTGATTTGTGCACACTGACCAACTATTCAATGTGTAGAATAGGAGCTAACAAGGCTGTCATGATGAATCTAAACGGACCCAGATAAATATCAGTGACGGCAAAAATCTGTTATTTCGCCTCTCACTACATCTATGCAACAGTAGGACTTTGCGTCTAATCTCTCCGGGGCCTCTAGGGGACATTTAACTGTTGTGTTCTTGTGCCGGAAGCTCTCTGGAGTGGGTGTGGGGACAGGAGACTTGGATGGAGCAAGAAGGGGAAGAAAGCTGGGATTCATCCTCCATTACCATAATAGAATTACTGTGGCGAACAAAGCAGGCATTAGTGCGCCCACGGTGGCATTTGGAGAAGATCCATCTCTCTTTCCTCTGCGGGCCGGCCCTTGCCGTTTAAAGAAAAAGAAAATCTACCCTTTGTTCCCCCTTTCATGAGCCTTGCCAGATTGCAACAAGGGGCTCAACGGACACACATGCGCACAGACCGGCACAAATACACACAGCATGCTCGTCGCACATATTTGTGTGGGTAACGTGCGCCTGCATGTGCGCACTCACGTCTGGCCGGTGCCTCTGCGTTCAGCAGGCAGCTTGACCTGCCCATCAGAAGGGATTACATCTACATAACTTCAACAAAACACTGTCAGCACCCTGCCCCTCCCTCATCCTTCCTTCCACTTCTTCTGTCATCCTTCTTTTCGCCTCACTCTGTCTCCTCATCACTTTAACCTTTCAGTCCTTCCCTCTTTCCCCTCTCTTCCCCCTGTCTATTAGGTTTCTGTCAAGTCTGATGTAATACAGTTACAGTATGCAAGCACCTATCCCAGCTGTGGCCCATCAGATATCAGCCCCTTCTAAGATATCAAGCAGGGGTGTCAGTGAATGGTGGCCTCCAAGTATTTATCACAAAGTGTCAGCCTGGCAAACCTGAGCGGATGTTTCCCTGCACGGAGCTTTACGTGAGCAGTGGCTATAAGCAATATCTGCTACGCTGCTACGCTGATTCCCAGATTAGGCAACATGCAGTAGTGCTGGTGTCAGATTGTCTCGGTGATAGAGGGAACATGGCGCCGTCATGCACAAACACAGTGAGCTGTTATGAAATGGACCTGCAACTTCTGCTTGGCTCTCTGACTGCGTGACCCACTAACACACACCTCAGCCAACGGGAAGCACGCAGCAGACACGCTGGAATGTGACTCTTTTCAGCCGGATTCAGACAAAGATTCTGCGGCCTAGTTAGCATCCTGGGAAAGAGGAAAAAAAAAAAAACGTTGACATGTGAACTGATTGAATTCATGAGATAAATTAAACAACGGTTTGCTGTAAAGCATGTTTTATTAATAAGGACGATGCTGTGAAATAACAAGTAGTTTAAATAGGATCATTATGTAGATCCATTGTGTCATCTTAATTACTTGCACTGACAACACCAGCTATTATGGTTTCTGATCCGTATACAGTTCATCTGGAAACTGGACTGGGAAATCTCAAATCCCCAAACCCCAAATTAGAAGTTGGGTTTAAGGAGGACGATACTCACCAACAGACACGTCACACAGCTGTTCTCCAGGCTTCTGCCGCCCCCTAGTGGAAACACAAACGAGCTCTCAGACCTATGCTGGTATTAAAGTACACTATTCACTCTGTATGTATGTTGAGTCTGCTTTCAGTGTGAAAAACATGAATGAACTGTACCATTTCTTTAGCAGCAGGACAGACATCACTTGTTGTGCACTGACAAACTGCAAAACTACAACTCTGACGCAAGCTGGTTTCAAATTTGATGATAACAAAGTAATCAAATATGTCTTTGTAGACATATTCTACTTGATTTGTTTGCGTTTTGTGCTATCCCCGAAACAACCCTGCATTTTTGTGGTGTGTTGCATTGTGGGACATCAGTGTCCATCAGTCCTTTTGCCATTCCTTTAGTCTGAAGGAAGTGTATGATATTTAAGGATTTAAACTGGGACACAGTGCTCGTCTCAGAAGAACACAGTCAGGAATTGCAGCTATAAAACAGAGCTAATGGCTTTGTACCCTACACTGTGCATATGACTGTACTGTGATTGATTGCCATCTCAACTCAGCAGCGCAGCGGATGTTTTCCTTTGAAAACCACGGGAGAACAACTGAGCCTGGGCCCGGTTCTCTCTTGGCAGCGAAGCGCGTGCTTATCCCCAGGAGTGAAGGCCTGCACGGGCCGCAGCAAAACACTCCACCGCTCCTGGGCCTCCAATGTCCCCCACAGCCCCGCTCTCACACACAGGCTCAGTGTGTCCGGTTGGACTACCCAGAGAGGAAACACACGTACTCCGCTTGACTAGAAACAAAAACACGCAGCTCCGCGAGAGACCCACACACAGCGGGATAGTCTCTGTGCACTCACAGGAAAGAGGCCAGGGCTGTTAAACTGGGATCACTCTGTATATTCACCGAGCACGTTTTAATGGCGGCACATATAAAGCTTCTGATGAACACACACACGCGCACATATACACAACCAACAATACAGGAAATGGGTCAGCTGCGGCACAGGTATCCTTTACATCCTCTACTGGCTCCCACTGTCCACCGATGAAAGGGAATACCTTCCTCTCTGCAGCCCTGGGCCCGGCTGGCTGAGCGTACAGCAGCTTATAAGAGGCCATTTCCTTCATAATCATCCCTGCCTTCCCCTGCTCTAATCTCCCAAAGGACAGTGGCAATTAGCCCAGGGAGGGCCTCACTGTAGCAGGGGCATCTGTGGCATCTCCATTACCTCACCGAAACACATAAAAACACACACACACACACACACACACACACACACACACACACACACACACAATTTTTGGAATCAACCAGAGGCAAAGCATGGATGTCCGGGTCCCCTTGAGTCCACCTGTGTCTGACTCTAATGTGCCTGGCTTTTCTCCTCTTGCATATGCGTGCTGTTAAATATTTGCTCATGAGACATTCATTCTTCATCTCACGCCACCCGATTTGTTGGGTTGCTATTAATTTGCTTCAGTCATTAACAGGTTCTTTCTGCAGGGTCTATTTGCTATTTACAAAATGACATTATTTACATAAAAACACACCGTCTGGATGTGGTTTGAGCTTTGTCAACAGCAGCCGGGGAAGAGATCTTTCAGCCATGTCTTTCCTGCTTGTTGACATAGCAGTGAGGATTTCCTATTATACGTGGCATTAATATCATCAGATAAAGCTCCTACCGCCAGTTTGGAAATTTCCCCTGGTGTAATAGGTCTGTCACTCCAATGAAGTCTGCACATCCCACTGTCTGTGCAAGTCTTAACCTTGTTAGCATACCATTAGTCTCTTTCTTGCACAAATAACCCTGATCATTCTCTGAGGATTAGTAGTGTAGAATCATGTAAAAGCCTGTGCAGGAGGTGCAGACCACACTGCAGTAATTGACAGAGGCAGCACCACGCTCCCGACACAATGCACTCATTGATTCCTCCTCACTTTTGCAAATAACAGCCCTGGCCGCAACATGCACGCGTGGAAGCCACAAAAGAGCTGTTTTAGAGATAGCGGGAGCTTTTTAAAATGATTATCCTGTCCGCAAAGTCATTACAGGAGCTCGATAAGAGTTTGTCATCATGTGGTAATGTTCCAGAGATCCTGCTGTTCCCCCATGCTGCCCCTGCCCAGCCCCTGGTCCCCCCACTTCACTCGCTCTCGCCCATGCCTTTCTTAAATGGGAGCCGTGTGGTGTTGTGGCGAGGCGAGGCCATGGTCTGCTGAACACTGTGACATTCATCTAAATGGAATCAGATAAAGCTGGGGGCCTAAATACCTTCAACATAAACATCACCTGGAGCCCTCAGCAAGGGGCCCTTGCACTGCTGGGCAGCCAACCAGTCTGCAAACATCAGGGGGAACGGGGAGCTCAACCAATAGCAGAGACCAAAATGAGCGAGGCAAATCATTTCCAACCAATCAGACGAGTGGCTGGCTGCTGATATCAGATGAGATCGGGCCTGAGGGTTCCTTCCCCGCTGGGCGATGCCCCCCAGATGTGGGCGAGAGGAGGTGATGAGGGATGCGAGAGTGATAGTGTGAGAGAAGCGGATGTGGCCTTTACACGTGTAGATCAGGTTCCCTGTGGAGTAGACTGAGAGTGAAAAGGTGAGAATTAACAGTGAAGTGAAGATAGTTCTGAAGGCAGTTCGGCTTTAAAAAAAACAATACATAGGATGAAGGTAAACAACAAATAAAAGCATGTAAATTTATTACTAATCCACCTTATTTTCAACACAGGTCAAAAGGACAAAAGTGAAACAGCAATCAGCGAACCTAGACAAATAATTATCCTCATAAATGCGGCAGCCGCTTGATCCAAATATAATTCCACTACCTGGGGTGTGAACTGCCTAAAGAATGCTCCAAAATGTCTGGGGAGGGTGTTGCGAAAACAATGGAAGGTGGGATAATTACAGAGAAAATGAGGGATGAACTCAGTGGTAACCCTCGGGGAGGAGGGGAAAAACAAACTGGAAAACATTTCACACAAACGCAGAGTAAGACACAGTGGGTTTGCGAGCAGGCACGGACCTGCCCATCGCGGATAAAGCTATCTGTCAGCACCAGGGGGAGAACACGCTCATGGGAACTGGATGACCTGCTGTACTTGACTGTCTATACCACACAGACTGTGCAGCGCTGGCTCTGCCTCTGCTTGCTGTACATACAGGTTCAGTGAGAGGCCTGCTTGTAAAGATGACTATGAGAATGCGTAACAGTGGGGCTACCGTAAACGATTGATTTGGCTGTTAATTCTCGCCGTATGTGGCGTGAAACAGTGAAGGCCAGTGATTTCCATCTGTTAAATGAACATTAGTGCTCCTCGCAGCTCTGGAGCCAAGCACACTTAATCTTGTGTTTCTGACACGACTTTGAATCTTATTTTGGGGGAGAGGAGCGGGGTGGTTTGAGAGGTGAAAGCCAAACAGCAGATGGAAACAAGGCTTCCAGGAAATTAGTGGAGGTGGGGTGCAGCAAGAACATGAGTTGGCATGGTGCTTGCCTGTTTTCTTTAGGTGGATGAAAAGCAGGGACGGACAGAAAAAAGGGGATAAAGTGTATGTAAGGTGGAAGAGGGAAGTGACATGTGAGGATGGCTGGATGGGAGCTGTTATCAGAGCCATTTGGCTAGCTGGGTGGTAGCCTAAAGTATAAGCAGTGGGACAGAATAGAAACGTAGCGAGGCCCTGCATACTGATGACCTGGCTGTAACGGCTGGATCGGCTCTCCGGCAGTTATTCATTAAGCCATTAAAGGAACACAATCGAGTCATTTGTGTGGCCTTCTGTTTCAGACTGTTTTTCTTCTGTTCTGTGCTCCGCTTTTCGCAGGAGAGCGAGAGAAGAAACAGAATACACGTCAATGAATAAATCTGAAGGGAAGAAAAGAGAGAAAACGGTTAGACCTGGGCTAGAGAGCCTGGGCCAGCTGTTGGCCCTCCTTCTGAGCAGAAAAGAGGTAATTAATTGCGGAAGCGACTCATGCAGGAACTAATTCGCTTTTTAAGACAGTTTGATAAATGAACATTCAAATTCAATGTACCTGGGTTGAAATTAAAGTTGGGTAATTGGAAAGAGCATTTGATATAACAAGTCTTTTTACACAAAGTGCCCGCCGTTAAGACGAGTCACAGCCACTTTGCCTCCTAATGAGGGGTAAGAGCGCCCTCTTGTGTCAACACCTTCAGACAGGAAACAACAGACTAAAACTAAAAGGTTAATAATATTGATTTTATTGCCATCCATATATACATATATATCGATTTTTTTTTATCTTGTGATATTTAGCTTAAAGCATCAGGATCACTGTGTAAACAATGAACAGAGAACAATGAGAAAACTTTGTTTAGTTCATCTACATACAAAGAAAAGCAGCACGGGTTACTCAAAGTAGTGCCTGATCATGAGGAGGCAGTACAGTACATGTTGCTTCAACAATACTGCATGATGTGATTGGAGGAGGACAAACAGCATCACAATCAGGTGATTATCTGCTGGGTTGTGTGACTATGTGCTGGCTCTCTATGAGCTCCTACAGTATGTTAGTGGAGCTGTGTGAAATGAATCTACAAGAACATGTAGTCCCCAAAAATAGGCATGGGTTGCCATAGTGACACTGCCTGGGGTTAACTGTAACACAGAGGAGAAACAGCGCTGATGTGTTTATGAAACACAAAACAAAAATGAAAAGGGTCCTGTGGATGGAGTTACGGTCTCGTTTCAGGACAACTAAACACGTTAGGAGGGCGACTCAACACACCGTCACTCAAGTCTTTGTATTGTCACACAGGTGATTTTGATGATCAGTGGGGATTTAGCATGTACAGGGGAGGCAGTAGCAGAATGGCGGAGATATGGCAGCAACCATTTAAGACAGGCTTTGTGATTGTAATGAGCAACAGTGGGAGCAGCGTAGATTATTGTTTTGCGCGTAAATGATCCATCAGAGGTCTGATTAAAATGAGCTACAACACATTTTGACAGCTCCGCCTGTAATACACACGTACACCAGAGAACGACCTCATTATACAAAACATCACAGAACACGGAGAGCAAAGGATCCTCTCAAGTCTTCATAAAAAGTAGAAAATTAAAAATTCCAAATTGGATTAATGGAATGGATTAACGAACAAACCGGCATCTATTCAACTGAACTGAACTCTACACAAGCTAATTAAATGGTTTGACTCAGGTGGCGGCGGTCAGATTCCTCTCCCCTCTGTGTGCAGGGAGATAATATCCTAATAAGTGTCTAATAAGTGCAGGGTGCTCTGGCTAACTAATTTCAGTGCCATCCAACAGTTACAGCTGCACAGGCTTGTGCAGCAGCAGGCTTTGGTCAGTCACTTATACGGCACCACCTGCTGTGGATAAAACGCCCAGTCTGTTAACTGTCCGTCTGCGCCTTTATTGTGTCTCCATTCCAGGGAGGACACTGGAAGTCAGTCACTTTTGGTTAAATCGAGAGAAAAAAAAAAATAAAAATTTGGAATTCAGTCATGGACTGTCGATAACGGTTGTGTATTTTGTTCATAAAATTAGCAAAGTATTATTTTAAACTCTTTCTGCCACATTTAATCTCAGCCACAAAAAGGCAAATTAAATCAGTAGAGCTACACACAGTACTTTGAAGTTATTAATACAGGCACAAAAAATAAAGCTCAACAAGCAACCGGTAAAAAAAAAAAAACCCTCATGAGTTAAATCCATTAATCAACAGAACAACACCGACATCAACAATGTGCATTACTTCACTGGTCTGGGGGATTCAAGACGAAAGTGTTTCTTTTGGGGCTGTTACATGCATACACATATGCACACAAACACACACTGGTCATACCGAACATTAGGAAGTCATTACAGCCACAGACGCAGGCAGACTCCAGTGACAGACTGACATGGAGGAAACTCTTTGTATCTCCGCTCTTCTCATTAAGTGGGGATGATGATCACAAGTCCTCTGGGTGCCGACACAAAGTTCAATCACAATGATTAGAAAAGCTGGACTGAATGGACGACCCTTGATTTGCACCAAAAGGAGGGTGAACTCCCTCTCCTAACTTCCTGTCTACGAGGTCACTCGGTGCTCTCCTGGCCCAGCTCCACTTCCTCTTTGCCAAGAATGGCTTCTGGCACGCCTCCCTCTCCCTGGAACAGCTCCTCCATCAGCTGCTCCCCAGCGCTGCCGGCCCGGGATGCCCACAAAGCAGCGCCCTCCCTCAGGCCCAGTGTGCGTAGCAGCCGTGCATAGTCCAAAAACGCAGCCTCGATGAGTTTATGTGCAGACGCAGGTTAAGGACAACATTTCAAACAGGCGCAACGAGCCAGGCTACTAGACACTAGATTAATATATCCTAAAGAATAAATGAAGCAACACTTTATACAGTGGAAACCAAGTCGATCCACGGATTGAAGTTGATTGAAGGCGATGTGACGGACATCACGATATCTGCATACAGACAGGTGACGTAGCTGAGGCATGAGGTGTCACTGCAGAGTTGCAGTCGCCACTCAGGAGACACTAAGACTTCTACTTTCACGTCGGCACAATGTTAACAGTTCCTGTGCTTGTTCGGTATTTTCTCAGTCACGTGCGCTCGCTCGCATGGAGGCCAGAAGAGTGGCGCAGCTGAGGCTCTGTGACAGATCAGGCGTTTACTGTATTTTTGTAACTCACTTTCACGTGTGTGTGTTTCCGCTGCTCTGTTCTGAGCAGTGGAAACACACACATCACCACAAATTTTAGTGGCTTTAATAGTCAAGCAGGTGTTTTCAAAATCACAACATATAAATCGCTGAGGGTCAGCTGAATACCAGAAACACTAATATCATGAGATGAAATACAATCTGCAGCCTTGAAATCGACTATGTCGTTATAGCAACTTCACCTCAACATGAAGTGGTCACCTTCACCCTTCACAAAGAGAATTTACTGCAGGACCGCTGTAGTGACTGCAGTAGTTTCAGCTAGGGGCAACCAAATACATTCAGCAGTTCAGCTGCTCATTTCCACCACAGCCAAAGGTCACCAACATTTCTTAAAAAGTGCATGTGTAGAAAACAACAAACAAACAACTGAGCCAAAGCAGATATTAAGTCGGTCTGAAAATGAGATTTTCATGCCTTTCTGAAAGACAGCTTGGCCTTGTGCAGGCTTAGTCTGCCCCTGGTCTCAATTCTATAATTCATAAATCACTTTGTGGCTACAGGCCAGATCTGACCAATAAACAAGCCAAAGGGGATGTCTTCCGTTCAATGTGAACGCGATAATTTTACATTTCTAGATGAAATATTATCTTCGGGTGAATCTCATTTTCTATTATCTTTCTTTGTATGTGCTGTAACACAATGTCGATCATAAGGTAAAAGGAGACATTTTCTACAAGTATTTGCATTCAAATTGGAAAACATTGACCATTGTTCTGTATGTCTGTGTTCAGGTGTGATACGACGTGTTTTAAAAAGTCTTCTTTCAAAGATTCTGAAAGTTCTTTTCTGAGTCTGCTGCATAACTGAGCTCTGTGACCACCGTGTGATATTGGCTATCGGGAACATGTGAAATGTGGCACGCTGTGCTCTGTGGAGCATCTAAATTGACCTTGATTGAGAAAGAGCCCACCGCTATCGAGCGTGCAACTGTGGTAGAGATGGACCGAGTTAGCGGCGGAGCTAACTCTGGTTATAAATGGCCCTCAGAGAGCAGTAATGGCTTTTCAAAAAGGATATTGGAAGAATCGTTGGCCTCCATCACCCCATACTTCAGACAGGCTTCGATGAAGAGGGCGGCGCGATCAAAGTGCCTCATGCTGGCCAGGTAGGAGATGTGGGAGGGGGAGAGAAAGACACAGGTAGAAGGAGGAGGTGAGATCTATTGTCAAAAAGCAGCATCATCCCTGCCTTGATGTCAGCAGTGCAAGAGCATACATCAACCCTGTCGTCCCGATGCCACTCTAATTCTCTGCGAGAGCTTTTGTCGCCCGAGGCGTCTGAGAACGAGGGAGGACGAGAAGGAGACCAACAGCAGATCGATGCTGAGGTTAAAAATACGAGGTCAGACCATAGCAGGCACTGTGAAGTGTCCTTCAGTGTGCTCAAGGAGAAACGAAGAAGAGGAACTGGAAAAAAAGTCAAGCGTTTATAAGTGAGGAAAGAAGAGTTAAGGAGAGGAAGGTCAAGTGGAAGAAAATCACAGGGTAATACTAAAGAGGACTTTGAAAGAGTTAAAGTTAATAAGAGAATGTCTATTTTTAAAGAACACATTGTGAGCCTGGATGTCTGTCAGTCCTAGCTCTCACCTGTGGAGCATCTCTCCCACTTTGTAAAAGCAGCCCAGGCTGAGCAGCACCAGGATGGCTTTGGACTTGTGGTTGACCTGCGGGGAGCACAGGTGCTCCGCCCAGCGCTTCAGCACGTCTGAGCTCTCAGCTGGACTCAGACGCACCTGGAAACACACACAACATGCAGGCACTGACTCTTAAACTGTTTTAAAAATGCTTTCTTAGTGGCAGACAGCAGCACAGAGTGAGAACATGGCAGTGGTGTATCACTCGTGATGATCAAGATACTAAGAAAATGTACTAAAACATCAGTGCAAAGGAGTAAAAATAATAAGGAATATGCTAAAAATGTATTGATTAGAAATCACTTCATAAGTTTCAAAAATATCATCTATGCAGTTATATTTTTAAATCGTCTTACAGTCAGTACCAGAAAACAAAAACACCTACACACTATGTTACACACTTAACACCCAGCAGGCACTGACATGCCCACACACACACCCAAACTATCCAAACATTACACAGTATCTGATGTTTCCCGTTGATGGACAGCGTCATGCTGAGTTACCTTAGCCAGCCAGGCGGCGCGGTTCCACTCCCCGTAGGTCTGCAAGTAGCGGCAAGCGTCCGCCGCTTTGTCAATCAAACACAACAGCTGCACTCCCTCTGACAGGGAGCAAAAGGACACAATTTGTAGTCAGATGCGACACGGAGAGATCATGGCCTATCACTACGCAAGGTGGCAAACTCTGGCCAGACACCAGCGTGATGACTTTTTAATGCACTGCAAATCTGCTGGCAGCAGCCGCGCTCGTTACGCAATGGGTGGATCGAGTCCACTCGGAATTCTTAATTTTAAACAATCGGGAAAAAGGAAAAAAAAAAAAAAAAAATTGCTGAAGCTTAAAAAAAAAAAATAGCTGCAACCTTTTAAAACCTTTATAATACATTACATATTTAAAGGCACCTAGTTCTTTTAAAGGCCTAAAGAAAAGATGAATTATTTAAAGATATTTTAGGGCACTTTGAAGGCTGCACACACCCACATGATGAATGCTGCTCCACTCATTTAAATACGTGTGGACAGGGCTGCTGACTGCAATCAAACATACAGTAACAATACCTGCGAGCTTGCCATTAGCGATCATGTTGGTGGCCACTAGTTTAATGGTGGACTGTGAGGGGCCTGAAGAGGTGATGGTGGTCACCAGACAGGCCTTGAGGGAATCACAGTAGTAGCTGGAGTTGTCGGCGCTCGTCTCCAGCAGTAACTGCACAGCCCGGTCTGTCTGAGAGCAACAACAAAGAGACCTGAGTGTAATGACTGAGGCAGCGGAGGGAGAGACGAGGCATTAGCAGCTCACGCAGGTAACTACTGTGCGAGCTGAACAAGACAAAATAACAAGGGGAAATTATGTTTATTATCGTGCTCTTCATCTGGTGTGATGGAGGCTCACGCTGGGGTCAGCACAGCCTGTTTGTTGGAGGACCGCACCTCCGACAAACAGGCTGCTGATTGCAGCCCGTGATTAGAGGGAGAGTGGTGACATTGAGAAAGGAGAGGTGACTCCAATCCCCACAGGCTGAGACGCCAGGCACGGAAGAAGCAGCACTTATCGTCTATCTTGCTTCATTAGGCTCCACAGCACCGATATGACCCATTTACCATTATGACAATGCGCATGTATCAACAGCTAAGGTGTTAGTGTGTTGGCGAGGGAGAGGTGGCTAGTTTACGGTCTAAACACATGACAAAGAAGGTTAAGCAGTGTTAGATTTATTTAATTTTAAATTTGAGAAGAGCAAAAGCAAAGCGTTGATCCATTCATGTAAGATTAAGTTACAGTTTGCTAACCACCGTGACTTCAACCGTCTGAAAACTGAAACATCTGAGCAGGAACTCCTATCTGATTTCACTCCCATATGATGTAAATGCAAACATGTAACTGTAGCCTCCTTGCAGGCATCACTGAGTGAGCAGTGGTAGTGTAATACCTACTTGCCCCAGCAGGAGGAGCTGGTCAGCACATTTCTTAGTGTGTTCATAACTGGAGCGCTTCACCTCCTGCAGGTGAACCCGATCCAACTGGAACTTCTGTTGAGCATAAAGACGGAGTTAACGTTTTGTTTGTTCGCTGCTCCCCAGCATCCATGGTCACGCTTCGTACATGTGTGTGGGAGGGAGACTGAGATAGACTGGGCTGGTGCACGTGGATTACTCTCTGAGGACATTCAAAGAGTAATGATGAGCAAAAAGGATACAGAGGACAATTATAGAAACACAGAGTCCAGGGATGGAGAGTGTAATTATAACATCTTTAAAATATTCAGGAGCTTTCAGCGTTTCTGGTGCCAGAGCCTCCCATACTGCCTTCATTATTGGTGGCTTTTCCCACATTAATTCATCACATGATCCCTGATGGGACATCACTTTTTATTTTTTGTCCCCTCAGTGAGCAAATGATAGGCACGAAACATGAAAACAGCAAGCGATATCAGCAAGTACGGGAGCTCATCAGTTTTATATTAAGACTAGAGGAGGGGAACGATACAATGAGAGGAGAGATAACGGCGTAGTAGAAAATTAGTTACATAGGCTCCATGTGCGTGTGTGTGTGTGTACGCACTTGCGTATCTATATCTAACACAGAAGCTTTACTTTTTTTTGCCCTTTATTATGACGAATCCTTCTGTGAGTCAGAGCCGTGGGCATAAATCCTTGCAGAGATACCAAATGAGTTTAGCAACTGTGCGCTCTGTATTGGAGTCTTGGATATTAGTAATTACAGTCAGACTTCTGCCACTGAAGCTGCTTTATGACAACAGGAGGCAAATGTAGCCGCCGACTGTCTGGGTAGCTCTTTGAAAACCTTGACTTTGTGATCACGGTGTGGCCCCTCATTAACAGAGAGTAGACCCCCCCCCAAAAAAAAGATTAATCCAAGAAAAAAACCCTGAAAAGCACTCAAAGACAAAAAATTACAGGCTTATTTGAAACTTTTCAACAGCTCGTCTGCTGAGTGAGAGTGACGGTTTATTTACATTCTGCTTCTTCAAATTTCAGTTCTAGCTAAAAGCTACTTAGCGTTTTCTGAACCGGCTGATCGTCTTCATCAAGAACAAGGTGAACGTTCTCTGCTCTCCGCCTCTCCGCTTCCTTGGGTGTATTGATGTAGCCTCGTTGGGGGGGAGGGAAGAAAGACCGAACCAACCAAAAACCAGAGAATGTCTGTCTTCACTTGCACGGTGTGCCAACTTTTTAATTACTATCCGCACCATTTCTCTGAAGTCCACACAAGCATTTTCTGCAGCCTGGACACAAAATGTGTGGTGCATCACAGCTACAAAAGAAGAAGAAGAAAAAAAAACCAAAACGCTTTTAATGAAAAACCTTTACATTCACAGTGGAAACATGAAGGTGGATGTCTTTGTTCAATGGGCTGTGTGGCTGCCATGCCGACCAGCAGAGTGACGCGGGCTGACACAGTAGACCAATCAATGAGCATCTTCTGAAGAAAACTTTTCTAACACGAACTAGGTCGATAATTAAAGTTAGGAAAAAAAAAAAAAAGAAACAGGAGGAGATTCAGGACATTGTTTATGAGAACCTTGTCCTCTGGTTCAACTATGCCATCAGCAAGATGCATTGATCCGAGCAATGACACGGCACAAACAGGAGAGGGATTCTTTTTTTTTTTTTTTTTTTAATTGAGCGTATCCTGTTGTGGGCTCAAATCACTGTCACTGAGAGGCTGAGAAAATTTAATTTGGTTAGGCTGAAGTTAAAGGTGGGTTTGACCTCAAAGACTTATAAGTGTGAGTCGTGAGGTCGGGACTTAGTGAGATAACAGAGGAGATGCACGGTGTGATTTATAATGGAATGTATCGTGTGTGACTGGGCCGATGTTGTTGACACTGCAGATGACAAGGGACAGGATGGTGTTTGTTTGTTTGTTTGTGCGTGGTCTGACTTGAGCACAGTAACTGTCTGTGGATGAGCCCTAAGGGGATTTTTAAATGCTGGCTGCTGGGATCATGTATTTGTCTCCATTGTCTCTGTTTACAAGAGGAAAAAAAAAGAGAAAAGAAGCAACAAAAACAGGCAAACACTTGGTCTCCTTCCCTTGTTTCACTGACCTGGAAGTAAGAGCTCTCACACAGGACGTCATGGCAGATATCCAGGTGGTTCTGAGGTGACGCCTGGTTTCCTTCGTTCTGGGCCTGTCCCTCTGCAGTGGACACGCTCAGCTGACGAGCTTGGGCAAATGACTGGAGGTAGTGGGACGCCACCGTCCAGAAGTGAAGATCCGACTCATCCCCGAACAACCTGCGGTTCACCACAACAGCTCAACATCTGGGGCCAGAGTGGATAATGCAACGTGCAGCTTGGTTCTTCTAGTAGTTTGCTCATTAATGACCACAGTTCTTGTATCTCCCAGCCCACGCCTCGCTCTTTCAGTAAGCTAACCTCCACCCCCTCTCGGCATCCTTATGCCTTTTCTCTCCAGTCCCCTTTGAACGCATCTGCACAGACACACAGCTGTTGCTAGGTTACCTTGCCATATTATCAATGGCATGAAAACTTGGACGGACAGATGCAGAGACAGTATCATGAGCTCTCCGCGGGAACACGGTCACAGCATTCTCCCTGACAAAACCAGTGCTTGGGACTTTCCAGGTAAATCACAGCTTTAATATCAGCATGTAAAACAGGAGGGAGGGGGAGATATTGCATTTCCACTCAGACTGGCTGTTCTAGATTTGTCAGATGCTCGGGGGAAATGAGAACTGGAGCAGAGACGAGATCAGAGTTGCTGACACCAGCTCTCATGTCATGCTTTTTTGTGCGGAGGTACAGAATAACGGCTGTTCGGTTACAGTGCAGCAAAAATAAACCCTGTCAAATTGGCCGATAATTCGACTGTTCGCAAAACAAAACCATTCGGCTCATAAGTGTGCACCACCTTTCATCACATGTGCTGATAAGGTAACAAGCTGAACCCGAAAACCTGAAAGATGATATTAACATGCACGATTAAGATTTCTGTAGCGAAGTCACTCCTGATCCTAACCATGCACTGCTTTGTTGAATCATATGCTGAGCAATCAGCGAATAACAACAAGGCCAACAAGTAGCACAGCTCAGCTTTAGATCATTGCAACAAATAGACCAACTCTACTGCTTAACTTACATTCATACAACAACATTAGCAGGGGCAAACAAGTTTAACAAGTGTTCTGTGTTCACAGCTACATTATTCTGTAAAGTAAAGTGGAGGAGTGCCACCCAGTAGGATGGAGGCCGGTTATTGATTATTTCACAGCTTATAGAAACTTTAGTTATGTTAGACTTGAGTAAGTGCAGCTTTCAAGAGTCTTTGACATAGCTGCACTGTCTGAATGTTAATAAAATAATCCCGCTGTGCTGTACGAGCAAACCCTCATGAACACAGCGCAGACGGTGCAGACAACAAACAGCGATAACCCCGTACTGAGTCTAAACTCACCGTGAGACCAGGAGGCAGCGCTGGAGCAGGCTGAGCTCTGGGTCCTGTAGCACGCTCTTCATATCACTGGGGAGCCAATCAGAGACGTACAATCAGAACACAGCGAGAGCCAATTACGCTTCTCAAGCACAGCGGGCCCAGCGTGGCTGTTATGGGAGATTCCTCTTATCTGTCAACCCTCAGACTACACGCTCTTTGGGCCTGCTGTCTAAACACAAAGGAGCATGGGACTTGACTACACACCAAAAGTGCATAAACAAAAACATGACCGGGCACAGACACACCGACACACACACACACACCGGCATCTGATTGGTGGCGTTTGCATCATGACATTAAGATTACATATTCTAATTTGAGCTACAGCGTGTAATCATGACAAAGAGCAAGAGTATGAACTCACTTTGACAAGGAGTTGAGCTGCTCCTGGATCAGGCCTTTTATCTCGTCTTTCTCATTGTAGTCTCTGAAACAGAAGGATCAAACTCAGTCAAATGGCTCCGCTCGCGTCTCCCTAAAATAAAGTCTGACCTGATATTAAATGGAAAGCCGCGAGCGTGCAGAAGTTGATCTGTGGTGTCAGGCAATAATAGATAACTCTATTCTAACATTTATGCTGAGGTCAGGTAGCACCCTGCGAGCGCTGGTAATATAGCTGTCTGAACTTGTGATAAGGCAGCTGTGTGTGTTTAATGGAAGACAGCAGCGTCACACTCTGGGCTCAGGTTACTTGAGGCATAATTACATCAGAAACAGATGTACCCGTCCTAAAAAACAAAAATAAAGCTCCTCTCAGGACGGCCTCTACTGGCTCCCAGGCTGACTTGCTTACAAAGGTGACTTGCTCACACTGACAAAGTGGGTATTTATTTATTTTATGAAGGCAATAAACTGAATGGCTGGTGGTTTGCAGATGGTACAGTGTTAGAAGAGAGTACATCAAGTCTTACACCTGGATTGCAGGTAATTCAGTCAACACTTTATCAGTCTTGATTCTCAAGAGCTACTTGGGTCTTTCAAAGCGGATTAACTTGCAGACAAGTTTCAGTTTCGCATATATATTGAAACTCAACTACTGTTCCTGCACAGAAACTAATTCTACACTAACCTCTTGCTTCCTTAAGTACAATCTAATATGTTCTGATACAAGCCGTCCTGTAAATTCTAGTGATACAAAGCTAAAAACTTTTACAGTTTTAAAACCCAGTTAAGATCCCAATTCAGGTGAATCACCTTTCTCCTGCAGCTGAGACAAATCAGCCTCAAAACCTTTGTTCTGATATATGGAGTTTTTACTGAACTGCAGCGTGTGGTGAGAGAAGGTCAGTCGGCAACTGTTTAAGTTTAACAAGACTTACAGCTTGTCCTTAGCCTCAAGTTCAATAATGCACTCTACACAAGTTCAAATGTAGTTTAACCTAAAGCAGTTCTCCTCACGCTGTGTAAATGTCAATAATTGAAATTCCTAACTATCATCAATTTGCTGCTCTGCTCACTCGCTTGCAGCGGCTGGCTTTATGGATACAAGGAGGCACTCGCGTTTGTTTTTTACTGCTGGTGTACCCAACTACATTATGCTACAATAAACACTGAATCGAAATGAATTGGATCAGTCTTTACATGGTTTGTGCAAATATTTAAAAAAATATATAGTGGTCAGTCTTGATGTTGATTTATCACACTGGCTCAGGGCAATAAAGAAAAAGTCTGCAGTGTTGTTCACAAGATGCTTACAAACCCGTTTTAAAGGAAGTTCCTCTGTGCACGTTCAGTAGGAGAACATATGGCACACTATGGCACCCTAACAAGGATTTGGAACTTCGGTCCTCTCAGTGTGGTGTTTCTGTGAGGTTTCCTTTGGGAGCTGTTCATCACGCAGTCCAAAGTAACGCAGGTCAGATGAAGCTTAATAATAACCACACAGCGACACACACAGACTTGAGACTTACACTTGAGTGATATCCATGGTGAAGGTTCCTGACCAGGGCTGCAGCAGGAGGAAAGCCTTGAGAGTGAGAGCAGCTCGGGGCACCAGCAGATAAGGACACCACACTGGATCTGAAGATGTTCCCCACAGACCAAAAAACACAATATTAGAATATAACTGTTAATATTACATCATATGTCATGATGTAATGTGCAATGGGACACTCTGTTCCCTGGCTCACCGGTCAGGTCTTGCTCATCCATGCGGTAGCTGGCGGACTTCATGGCCATCTCCAGCACTCTGATACAGCCGTCGTCAGAGGCCAGCACAACCTTGTCTGATGTGCACCAGTCAATGTCCAGGATGCGGTAGTTTACGTTGCGACCGATCCGCATGCTGCTGACCATTTGGACCTGCAGTACGGGGGGGGGGGGGGGGGGCGTTTAGACCAAACTGTCACCTCTTTTTAAAGCATCAACTCTCTGGGGATCGGGGGAAATGACCAATTCCTCTTGAAAATTTACAAGAGAGAACAACAACACGAGATGATTTGTGGATTCAATTCAAAGCCTGCTGTGTCGAAAAGGGCAGCCAATGCGGCGGGTAACTGTAAAGTAATTTATGTTGACTGTAGCCGGATACAGACTGGAGAGCTTTTGCGGACAAACATCCTTTTCAGAAGGTATTCTCCAAAAGCTCTCTCCCTCCGGCTTTTCGTGCAGCTGTATGGGAGTCGGTGCAACCAAGCTGTCAGAAGAGCACCGAAGCATTTCTCCTGCACTTCCTCTCCTCCCTCATTCTCTCCTGCTCCTCCCTCTCTCTCTCTCTACCCATTTCTTCTTTTCTTCTTCTTTCCTTAGCTGTTGCTCGTTCCCCTCTGCAGCCTGATCCATCTGTTGTCTGACTTTTACGAATGGGGAATGAAAACGGTGTCTTATCTCGCCTCCCCTCATGAAAACACATCCAGACAACAGTGCTCCGGTGGGACCCCCTCCCTCCACCCCACATTGCTTAATACACCAGAGCATCTATCTGTGTCCACATTCATCTGCTTTTCAATATTTTAACACATTGCTGCTGGGTAAGCTGACAAATATTGTGGCGTGGATGCAGACAACAAACAAAAACAGTCCGGTCTGTGACATAACATTAAAAGATGAACTGGAGCGCAAACTAGCTGGAAGGATCCTCAGATGAAGTGCAGAGAAAGGACTTTCTGGATGATCACGACTTCGGCAAACAAAGTTAAAGAGGAAGCGACGATGAACGCCGCTTACAGGAATCGGGATCATCCATTCTGCTGTGGCTGAGCTTATATACATGTCAGCGGAAAGCTTTTAAGACTTGTGTATGTGTACTTATACGCTGCACTGTAATGATTCTTTAATAAAACAGAGACAATTACAGCAGATATGCTATTACCACAGCGTTAGCTCGAGCAAGGACATTAGTTAAATACACCCCACCACGATATTGAAGTGCTTCAGTGATTACAGTGCACGGGGAACACATTAATCCTGCTACAGTAAATCTATTAAAATGTAAACCACTGCTACAGCAGGAACCCGCAGAGCAATGCAGCCTCCTCACTCTTATTTGACTTATGCAGATCGGTCAGGTGATGCATGCTGGGAATTTATAATTCATTTATAACAAATCAATGAACCAACTGCAAAGGTTTTGTCGCAGTGACATGTCGCCGCCGAGGTGTGTGTGGAGGCTCACCTCTTTGGTGTCCCAGACCTCTGCTCCGTCCGTGTACATGACCAGAAGCTTTTGGTTGCCCTTCCCCGGGGCGAAGCGAATCTTCTTCACCCAGCCACGATGAGTTGGTATTCCCCTAAAACATTAATAGCATTGGTCAAGTCTGTCTTTATGAATACACAAGGCGCAATCAAAATGTCACTCCCTACAGTCACATTATGTAACCTCTGAATCATTATGACTTCTGTTCACAAATGTGTGCTAGATGCCCTTCACTATGTCAAAGTGGTGACCTCCAGTTTGATTTTCATTTTAGAGATGAGGGCCGAAGTCCGGCAGGAAGTGCGGGTCTGGAGCACCAATTGTGTTGGTGCAGGTAACTCCGCTGACTCTGAGTCACAAACTGACATACAGGTAGACACTAAAGGCTTTCCTACTGCTAAGACTGCAGTTGGATCTCTGGTTGTACCCAGCGATCATCCATGACATGTAAGTGGTCATATAAAAGCCTGTACAGCTGCTGTATGCTCATATCCTGGCAGTGCTGCGTTTAGGAACAGCAGACGCAGTCGCATAACATTTTGATTACTCCTCACAAACTGAGCACAAAGTATTAATATAGCACGCTGTAAGTACAGTGTAGGAAAGGGCCGAGAACATCCATTTGAGCTGTTACCTGGACAGACGAGCTTTGAGATCCCAGAAGTTGAGATTGCCGTCCACGTCCCCGAGCACCAGGGTGTCACCTTTCCAGGCAATGCAGGCGATACTACCCATGCTGCCCTGCAACACAGCCGTGGGATGGAAGTTTTGAGTGAAGCGGTGGAGAGATAAAGTACATTTTTAAGGAGAATTACACTTCTGTGTGCAAGTTTGACCAATAAGTTAATGTAGCTGTACCCTTTACATACCGCATTAACCTGCGTCAGTGTTTAAGTCCTTGATCGTCCTTTGTGTAATTAGAGAATGGACATTAAAACATTGGTGTTGTGTTGTTAATAAGTCATATCTTAAATACAGCCAACCAGTGGGCAGTTAAAAGGTGCAACCCCGAAAGGATAACTCAACATTTTCCCTCTGCTACGAAAATAAAAACATCAGACTGTCTGCCGCCGACCGTTCTAGTGTGACACCAAACAAGAAAGTAAATTAAAGCTATCGGTGGCAGCTGAGTGATGAACAAGCATGACGTGTCAAATAAGGCTGCGCCACAAGATACGCAAGCTGATGTGAAGACATTAAGTGGCAGCTCGCCTTCTGTGCTTACGCAGTGGACGATAAGACAAAACTTTTTAGGAGAGTTTCCGTCACTTTCCTGACAGAGATATGAGGATCTTCTATCATCCTGAAAGGACTTTAAAACCTTTTGGGGAATGCAAATCTGCGAGCAATGAATCTGCAGCCGTCGCAAAGATAAGGCTTTAAAATCCCCAGGTAAACCTCCAGTGTCTGTCTGTCTGGTGTGAATAGATGCAGGTAGGGAGCGAGACTGTCTAACAATCCAATCTGCCGCTCTGAAATGGACTTGAGAATTTGATAAACTATAGTGGCTTTCCCTCAGAAACGCTGTATGGAGCAGGATGAATTTTGCCACCTCGAATGAAAAAGTGAAATCAAGACGGATATGTGCAAGTGGCGAGGTATGAAATTGTGCTGCTTTTGTTGACAGCAGATGTGGGCAATCAATAACAAACAACAGAGTGCGCTACTGTACAGCATGACTCAGCGTGACACAATTACATGGCACCAATAGATAATGAGAACAAGAAAGTTTCCGAAGCTGAAATCTTCCAAAAAGCACAAACAATGGCTTCAATTTTCTTGTGCATACGGGAGGAAAATGGATGCAACTGAACACATTTCTTTAATCAAAAGGGTTCTTTGTCTCTGATGTCGACATGTAATATAATCAAAACATCCTGCTGCTATGATTGCTGCCGCAGCTTGTAGTCATCCAGGTGAAAAGTAATCCTGCCTTCAGTAACAGCTTGTTTCTGTTTACTAGAAAAATCAGCCATTTTACTGTCAAAGCAAATTAGTCGCTAGATTACTGTCAGATGCTGTACAGGTAAATACAGTAACAGCTCCCCTTCCTCCCCTGAGCCGGAGTCACGCCCCGAACCAGCGGAGAGAACACGTGCAGAACATTATCTGGGACAAACAGTTGACACAACGATGACACGCTCAAAATCACACACTTAAGCTGAAACGCCTTCACCCTGATGCCACGCAGTCTATAACTAGTAAGTCTGGCACATTAGGTGGGGCCATCTAACATCTATATCATCCCCCACAAAACTTCCACAAAATAAACTGAGGGACACAAGCTGTAAAGGGGGAGTCAGCCTTTACTTTATAGAGGGAGTAACTGTAGACGTTGGCTAACAACAACGAGAGCAGTGTTTCTTTTGAGCTCCAGGTAAAACCAGGGAAAATGTTGAAACAATGCAGATCTTTGATCACAAAAACAGAGACCTGACTGATGTGAAATAGTCCCATCCTGTCCTTCTCTTTGAAACTGAGAAAGAATAGTAAATATGCGCCAAAAAAAAAAAAAAAAAAAGATTTAACCTTTGCAAATTAGAGACGATGACGGAGCGGGAACAAAAAGGGAGATTTCAATCTAAAAAAAGGCGACTTAATGATGGATGTGCTGCAGTGTGTAAAGGTGAAATGCAGTGTAAGGGACAGTGGAGGTTACAATACAGAGAGAGTATCGATTAATATATTTGACAGATGACAGACAGACACACACATTTACAGCGAGGGGAGAGGAGAAAGTCAGGGGTAGAGGCAGTGATAGGAGACATAGTGATGTCTGCAGAAAGTAAACAAGGAGAAGAAAAGACAGATCTAGATCTTTGTGTACAGAAAGGATTAACATAATGTGAAAGTGAACGGAGGGGGTGGGAATGGCTGTGTGCAAAATCAAGTGCGGATGACCTTGAAGTAGTTCAGGAAGACATGAAGTCAAAAAGAGACATAAAAAGAGACACACAGTCTCTGGACTCACATCAGGGGGAATTCGTGCACCATCTTTGACTGTGTTGCCCTCTACGGTGATGTGGTAGACCTGCCCGTCTGTGTCAGTGAATACAAAATGCTCCCTGGCTGAGATGGCCTGGCTGGTCTCTGACTTGCTCTCTGCTTCCTGCAGGAGGCTGTGGAGGAGAAACATGTCGGCTTGTTTTTTTTAAACATTCATTTCAGTGTGGAAGGTTTTGGCTGGGCTTCTTGGTATTCTGCTGCTGACAGGCGAGGCCAGGCAGAGGTAGTTACACACAGATACAGATAAAGATTGAGGAGAGGATGAATTAGTTTGAGAAAAATTAGGATTTCATTTAAAAAAAGATACTGACTAGTTTTTTTTAGGTGATGGGTCAACAGTATTTAGCTTGAACTAATGGATAAATAGTCAAATGGCAAACATTATAAACATTTAAAACAGTTGGCTAAAAGTGACGGATGAATAGAGGAAATGACAAAACATAATAGTTTATAGTTAAATAGTTTAAACAGTTAGATAAAAGATTAAATTGGAGGTTGAAAAATCCATTGTCAGCCACTCCCAGTGGTACAAATGCAAACTGACCTAAACACTGACAGTTGAACAGCTTGAAAACATTACCGCAACAATATCCAGTTGTATCTAATACGTTGTGTTAAATAACATTTAATCTGAGTCTCATTATTGTGGCTGGAGAATCATTTTTCATGAACTTCATTATAGGGGAGTAAACTACAGTACTGAATTGTTGACTTTTGCAATGAGATAATGAATCAAAACTTAAAAAGGGGTAAAAAAAAAAAAACAAAAAAACAAAAACTTGTCCGATTAAGTATTAATGAAAAATACATTTCAGTTAGCGTCTGAGTCAAATTCATTATGCTGGCCTTTTGCCAAAAATTAGTCTCCATGTTGTAAATGAAACCTTTTTAATCCTCGGTGCTGGTCTGAAAAACTGCACGGGGCCTTAGAGCTTTCCATCCTGCGGAAAACAACATTTGTATCTGTCAAACGCTGACCTGATGACTGAGGACTCAACGCTACTCTGTTCGGCGTCCGACACCGTCTGCCGAGCCATGGCCTCCCTCGCTGCCATCTGCTTCTTCTTTAAGCTCTTCAGGTTGTGGGACGGGGACCACTCCTGCGTACGCGTACACACACACACACACCACACACGTGTATGATGCAGTTACAGTGACTGACCCAGACAAAAAGACATTTGCTGACATAACAGCAAACCATTACAGTGCAAAAAGCAGACACGTGGAGATGGGAGGGGAAGTGATTTGCACGTACAGTGGCTGCTCACATAAATGAAAGTAAGGCACACAGGAGAGCTGTTTTCCCCTGCCTTCCCCTCTAACTGCAGAGCACTGTGGCTGTGGTCTGGCTGACTCGAGGTTATAATCAATATGGAAATGAGACAGCAATATGGGGCTGGGGGAGGCCAGCATGTATTATTAAGGTTACTGGCGTTTTTATTCGCGCTGTGGAGGATTTTACAGCCCCACTGTAAAGTTTGTCCAGCATAACTCTTCTTTTATGAGCATTTCTCTGGCCTAATGAAGCCACTGTTCTTTGCTGAGCTTAGGGAAAATTTTCAGACTAATCTTTCAAATGGGCCACACAAACGCGAGGAGGGAAAAGGGTCAAAAAGTATCCGAGACTGTTAACAAAGGGAAGAGTCATCGGGGCTGCTGTTCAAGTAAATATATGAACCGTCGGTGTTTAAATGTGCCGCTGTGAATTTAAATCTGTTGTCATAGTTCAGTTTCTACAGGATTAGTTCTATGCTTTATGTTTCACTAACATCTTGCACATAAGGACTGGTTTATTAGTATGTAGATCGGTCAGTACCAGTGCAGTGACAGTGGGGAAGTTCTTGGCCATCTCCCGGAGAAGCGTCCCCGTCCTTATGTCCCACAGCTCCAGGGGTTTGTCTCTGAACACCACCACCAGGTACTGTCTGAGGATGGACGCCATGAAAACACAAGTTCAGTCTCAAAACATACACTGAGCACAAACAGACTGTGAGGATTCTTGTGGTTGTGGATGCTTCCTAGACAGAGCGCACCTTGTTAGTGGTAAATATGTAAAGTTCAACTCGACACATTTTATAAAGTTGGTTTTTTTTTTGCGTTGACATGATGACTGCTAACCTTGCCTACAGGATGACTAATCATACTGCACTATGCCTCACATACCCAGCTGTTTACAGCAAGAAACAAATGAGCATCATGAACAAGACTTCCTGTATGAATTATTAAATATCAAGACTTAGCCTGTCTGAATTCCCCCAACCAAGTAATTCTGGCCATGTAACATACTCCCCCTTTCTTAAGAAGCTACAAAACAATTGCTCATGAGCAAATATCTAACCTTCAGCTGCTGCAGAGGAGCAACACAGTCTAACAGAAACACTGCAGAAACACTGCAGCACTGAGCAGCTTCTCTTACAGCGTATGAAAGGGGGCGACCGCCTCTCTCCCTGTCGCTAACACCCCCAGACCTTTGTTATTACAAGATTGCGATCTGTGACAGTATAGAAATGATAAGTGTGATGCACTGTCCGGTTATTATGTATTTTGTTCAACTCCTGTAACCCCATGATGTGCTGCGGAGAGTGTAGCACCTCAGTCGCAAATCACACACTTTGCTGTTCATCTTATGAGACAACCTGGTTTTACGACTGGGCAACTGCTGCTGAGTAGCAGCCACAGCGGCCGCAAGTGTCTTATAGGATATTACTGAACGCTAACTGCTACCAGCACAGTAAGTTTGTTGACATTGGCCATGACAAACTATGGGTCACAGCAGACAAAGTGAGAATGTGGAAGCAAAATGGCGGAATGTTTACTGAACGTTTCATTACTTACGAATTCAGCTTTTCATTTGTGAAGGCTTATTGCAATAATTCTTGAGATGACTAAAATGTTATAAAACCAAGGTCTTAGGTATCACGTAGCGATGATGAGATTAGACTGAGGCAAATGGAAAAACTCCCATAGAAGCTTACGTGGAAACCAAGAGGAAAGGAAGTCTTATAAAGTGTGAAAGGAAACAAACTAAAGTGCAAAATGGAAACAGTTCTTGCTATCTGGACATTACATCTGCAGCTGTTCAGCAGCTTATGTGATACTGCGTATAATATTTCCCTGTCCATGGCTCGTCTACTGACTCTTTATTATTTCATTGTTCTGTATAGTGCTGTGTTGTATTGTAGAGTACTGTATTCATTGCCTCCAGAGCTGCCTCCTCCATTCACTAAAGAGAAAAGAACGATTGTTGCACCGAGCAATAGAGCAAACATGCAAGTGAAGCCAGAATAATCAGAAGTGTCACCTTCCATTGCGATACATCACCACCTAATTGTATTCTCAAGCTTGGCAAAACAAGGTGCCCTTGATAAAGAAAGCAGAACTGTTGCCCTGCATTTGTCGAACGCTAGGAAGGGCAGCTGAGTTTCTAAAAGACAGCTGCTGACTGACAACCTTGTGTTAATTTCTCTAAACGTGTGCGTTGACTGCAAATGCACGCTCCCTTATTTTTCACGGACCCATTAAAAGATGCACCGATGATAAATACTCAAATAGAAAGCTGACATTCCAAAACTTCACAACATGAAAATGCGAAGGTTTGTGGGGACAGTAATAAACAGGCAACACTGTTAATGGTAAATCAAGGCTTTGCAGGTCCGTTTGGAGACATTCATTTGGATTTCTGGTTATTACAAAACCTTGGGGGAAAAAAAACAAGTGAAAGCAATCCACTGCTGAAAGACTGTGGAATTAAATGTTCACAGAAATAGAGAGGGACAAAGGTGAGAAGGCTCCAAACAGGTAAGGTGTGGGTGTAAATGGTGCATATGTAAATGTACGTACAGTTTGTGTTTAAGAGTGTGTGTGTGTGTGTGTGCGATGTTGTTGGTATTGGGTGTTTGCTGGTGGCAGAAAACTCACTTGAGATGAGACACTTTAATCATCTCAATGGGCGGCTCATCGTTCCCCCGCTCGCCTCTGAATGCAAAGCATCTGCCTGGAAAAACACAACAGACACGGAGAGAGAACGCGAGCTTGAGAGGGAGTGGAGGTGATGATGGAAGGCGGAAGACAGTATCTTTCCTTACACCTGTGAAGAGAGTGATTCATCTCATTCCACTTTAGTGCCAGGGCGTCCTGGTTTCATCTGTTTCAGCTGGAGCGGCGCGAGCAAACTGACGGCAACTTATTCCCACCACCTGCTCTAATCCCCGCTTTTCACTCGCAACTTTCCCCCTACCGAAGATGACATTATGCAGAGTATCAAGGTGCCCCTTTAAACAAAACAAGAATGCCCTTCAGGCGCGTGCTATCACATTTGCCTAAGGAAGTGCTGATGTGATTTTGCGGAGGACACTTAGGAAAGTGGCCTATTTAAAATGTACACGCGACAGAGCTCCCTGGGGTGGTTTGGGAAGGAGGGGCCGACCTCCAACAGTTGTGTTGAGACTGCTGTTGTTGTGTACCAGAGGGGACGGAATAGCTAAGCATATGGTGTGGAGAAAACTTGGGAGACCTGTGGTGCACTAGAGGCTGATGCATCCCTCTTCAGAATTTCCAATTTTGCTTCCTGAGTCATACACAGCGGGAGGGGTCCCATGATTGCGGAGTGTCAATTATTGTATCTCACTCTGCAGATCATCAAGCCTGCGGGCTCTAATGACGTGTGTCAAACTTGCGTTCACGGAAAACACGCAGGCGATGTTGATTATTGGGAGGACGCCTCAAAGTGAGCACACGACACCTGCCATGTTCACGCATGTATGAATGATGATGGGATTCTAATGTGCAATTATCATTATACACATAATAAATATTTATCCTGTCTGGGAGGCAATGCAAAGTGAGGAACTTCTCAACACTAACTTGCCACAGTTACTACAGCACACACACAGAAAAACCCTTTCGCAGATGAAGAGTATGTTCAGTCAGAGAGGCTGCTATCAATGCTGCAGGAACCAGGAATCACTTCAGCTGAGAAAGGCGAGCAAGGAAGATGATTTTCTATAACTGAGCCTCGAAATCTTATCAGAAAATGCTCCGGCCATAAAGGCCAGAAGGTGTCCTCCTTAGTGGATTAATCTTTCGGGTAAAATACAGTATCTCTAAGCTTAGAACTTACTTTCTGCTCTTCTGTTTAAGGACTTGTTTATGCAAAAATGTGCTCAGTTTCCTTGAATAAGCAAGACGAATGCTCCTAAGCTCAAGTAGCAGGAACAAAATTGTGCAAATCTGGGCTGCTCTCTTACTGAATCTGGTCCCGGACGTCCAGGTGAAGCAGCAGTTGAGATGTTTACAACATTTAAATCAGCTCACAAACTACCTCACGATTATATAGACTTCATTATTACATGTTTATTAAATCACAATGTCTTGTTTTTAGTTCACGCACTGTATTTTAGATGTAGCATAAGTGGCCTGTAAATAAGACATCTTGAGGGTTGTCAAAAGGCATATTTTTGTGTTTGGATGGAGCTTAGCGGGTTGTTTCCCCTCACTTCCCTTGTCATCTTAGTGCCGTGCCAGGCTAAACACGTCCCAGATCCTTTGTGTGTCTGCGCTGAATACACACAGCTTAAATTGATATTGATCTTTTCTATCCAGCTCCTGGGAAGACAGCAGAAAAAAAAGCATTTCCTAAAATCCTGTGACCGCAGCAAATGCACACACACGTACGTGCGCCAGAGATGCGAGGCATGACGGCGAGATGCCCGCAGACTGTGTGGTGCGCTAACAGCAGCTACATTTGCAGTCAAAGACACCTTGGAGGGTCTCAGTAAGTTGGACTTGCAAGAAAATACAATTAAGTGTATGCGTGCTGGAGAGTGTGTGGGCCTGTAACCAAAGCTAATGCCTTGGACTGTTAACTTTGACGACTCTGGGCCCTTAAGAGCGAGCCATTAAAGAAGCGACTTACCCTCGCCGTTGTCCTGGGTGAATTGTGAATAAAGGCTCTGCGACCCTGCCATTATAGTCGACATATAATTTAGTTTGCTCATGCAAAGCCCTCAAGCCAAATACATTAAGTTTAAATCTTGTGAAGCAGACACGTGACCATAACAGCAAAGGTCGATAATGGTGCTCATCAATTTTAAGTATCTTAAATTGCCTGTGTATTAACTATATATTCTGATTAATCTCATATATATTAATTAAAAGAAAAGATTAAAGCTCTAACCACTTCCTCTTGACCACTTACTACTTCACCTTCAGGTTTCTTTCCAGTTCTGCACTTGCTTGAAAATCTAGTATATACTTTTCTTCCCCTGGAGGAGCCAGAAGCACACAACGGTCACTTCTGGTGCAGTGAGTCCACAGACCCCGTCAACGGGCTCAGGCAGGGATATAAGTTGCTCTGCGGGAAGTCATGATAGGATCTCATTTTCTGAGGTAGACATCCCTTGGTGGTACCCTAACACTGTTTAGTTTGGACCTAATTTGGAGGAGTGTGTAAGCATCCCCTGGAGGAGAACAAGAAGAGTTTCTTGGAGAACCGCGTAAGGCACAAAAAGACAAATAAAAAGAGAAAGCCAGTGAAACTGAAGGGCCGGTTTTCTTTGTTGTAAAGGCTCCGGGAACCCTGAGCAAAACAGAAACCTCAAGAACAAAGATAAAAGAACAATATAAAAGTGCTGCTTGCCACCCTCAGGTACAGGTGATAAGGTTTATGTGTGTGTGTGTGTGTGTGTGTGTGTGTGTGTGTGTGTGTGTGTGTGCGCGCGTGCAAGCCACTCACCAGTAGGCAGGTCGACGTGCTGCAGTTCATTTCTCACCAGGCCCATGTTGTTGGGAGCAGACGTGGCAAAAGATAGGAAACTGGAAAGACTCACCCATTCAATCCCCCTGGAGAGTGAGCACACACACACACATACACGCAGGTTTTAGTTAAATTAAATATATCGCTATCTTACACTTGCAGTGTAGCTGTCAAATGTTCCTCCAAATGAGACACCTAAAAACTTCCAAAATCAGTGCGGAAAGTGTAAATGCACAGCAAATCAAGCTAGCCAGAGCCAGATCTGAATATTTTTGAGAAGTGGGGCCCTGCTCAGGGAGCGCAAACTCCACCGTAATGAGATGGTAAATAGCCACATGATTAATTAGTCCATTTCCCCACTAAATGTAAATGAGATGCTAAGCAGCCAGGCATCCTTTGGCATGGCCGTGCTGGGGCAAAGGCTCCTGGGCTCATTTCCATAAAGCACCTCTGCTCTCACCACCACACAAAACACACAGCTTTGAACTTAATGTTGTACGTCACAGCTGTCTGTGCTGGAGGAGAGGAAATCCAGTGGAGGTGTTTTCAAGAGAAAAGCGCTACTTTGATGTGAATGGGCTCGCGTAGGACTGTGTTATCTACTGATTTCAGTACACGAGTCCATTTTGCGTTCTGCTTTTTCATATGGCCATATAAAAAAAAACGTCAGCGGTCAAAAATATGCCAAATCATTTCGCAACATCAAGCAACTAAACAGTGTGTAAGCGCCTGCATATGTTTAATATCGTATGCAGAGCGTGAGCACAAGCTACAGTAGTGTTGAGTGAGAGATGACGAGCAGATGAAGAGACAGCTGCTGAGTGTCACGACTGCAGAGCAAATTCACAGTGACACCAGAAAGCAGGCAGAGAAAAACATCGCCTAATCACTCACTTTAATCCATATATGTGCATAGGCATAAAAAAAAATTATTAAAAAAAAACCAACTTGTGCTCGTGTTGCACAGCTCATTAAAGTTTGCCGGAGTTTTACATTTGTGGATACCAACTTCTCTCATTAAAGAAAAGCCTGGCTCTGCTTGAACGAATGGTGTTTGGTCCCAATCAATCTCTTAACAGCATTAATTGATTCAATCTCGTGCTTAATTAATCCTGGTGAAATAGTTTTGCCGCTCATTAGAGAATACTAACTAATGAAGCGCAGCTTGCTCTTTGTTGATGTTTGGCTGTTGCGTTGTGGGGCGCTCGGTGGTGTGGCGTTATCATCCATTTTTAGCGTGCCTCCGCCTCACAGGCCTTAAATTACCGAAACACTGCGCGGGGACACAGCAGGACAACAAAGTTTAATGTATTACAAAAGTGAACTGGAGAAAAAAAAAACAACAAACTACTAAAAAACTGTATTTAAGGTAAGCATTTCACTAAAATGTACCTTGAACAGACCGGTTTTGTCCAAATTAGAGCAAAAAACCTAAACACTTCTGATTTTTTAGTACGCCAAACATTCAAGTTCTGTTTCGGGATATGCAACTTGATATGTGATGTTGAATAAGGCCAGCATCATTGTTCTATAAAACAACTTGTAGCTTTTTAATAACTTTTTATGAGCACACACACAGACATGTTTTAATTTTTGATCCCGGTTTAAATGCCTGGTTTAGTTAAGAGCAGAAGGTAGGAAGCGCCCTACGACAGGATGGTGCTCCTCTTTGCCCGCCTCATTTGATGTGTTATTGACAGGTTCATTAATTAGCTACTTAAACTGAAGGGAATTGTGTAGCGTTCAGAGGTTAAAGGAACATTACAGCAGACGCCTGAACATTTGGCTCCATTCGCCCCGTTAAATATTCAGGCAATTTATTCCGGGCGACGACGGAAAATGATATTTGCATGCTACACGCACTTCGGCGAGAAATCAATAGAGCTTTCTCCCGGCAGACATCTTGAGTTGTCATAGCAGGACGGTGTAACTAATAACATTAATGAATGCTTCGTTTTCCTGAGGTGATCCAGTGAGCCGGCGTGCATGACACTAGAGCCCTACGTTAATGTTGTTAGTTACACCCGTGTTTTTCTGCTGTGACAAGTCAAGGTGTCTGCTGGGAGAAAGGTGTATACAGTCTTAACTGGGCTTCTATTGTTGTACTTTTTTGGAGGTCGGTAAAGTGACTTCTTTTATATTTTTCATGTTTTATAATCTATATATGGAATTTAGCTGTTTTGTGGTCAGCAGTGAGGGTCTAAGGATAAAGAGTGTTGTATATACAGACTGTAAACCCTCCTGAGGCAAACTGCGATTTGTGGTATTGGCCCATTGGTCCAGGATTGACTTGACTTTGGCAAATTCCTATGAATTGGCAGATAGTATGTAACTGTATCTAGTTACATCAGCTTCTTTTTTGGTCCATATGTAAAATTGGACATCGGAAGGACACAGTCTTCTTCTCTCTATACAGACACGGAGTAAATATATGCCTTGTAATGCCATTTATTGGGTTGTTGTGATGAATTGATTTGCACGGCACGCAAAGCTGGTCCCATTTTTCAAGTGCGTCTAAGCTCCCTCTCTGTTCACCCACACTTCGGGAAACAAACTCACAATTCAGTTCCTCGCCGGGATAAACGCATAAAGGCAGCTCTGCAGTATTTTCGTCAGCTCCTCGAAACTGTGCAGTGTTTTTTGAAATATGCTCTGGCGTGATTACACAGTCTGTGGTGCCAGGAATTTTGCTGTTGCCTCCCAAACTGTACATCGTAGGTAAACAGGTTGTCACTGAGAAATGTGATTTTTATTTGGAGACTTCTTGATTTTATTTGCCTATCACAGCAATAGCACATGCTGAAGACTGTAACTAAGCTAAAATGTGGTGGTGTGGATGTGCCGTTCGAGATCTGCACACTATATCCTTCACCTTTATCTTTATGTTTCTTTGGATTTCTTCTTTATTTCGTCAAACCAGGAGTACCACACTCAGCTGAAGCACTCTTAGATAAAACTCCCATAAAGCTAGCTAAGGAATTTATTCTCTCTAACACACAAGAGCTGACATGGCACTCTAATTATGCAATTGCCAATTGCCTTGGCAAAACTCTAATGAGCCTGAAAACAATCAACAGAAAATCAATCCGCCTCGAGCTGACTGACCGGGCCGCTGGGGTTCATCTAACATGTCATTTTACAGATATTTCATCCAAACGGCACCACGAGTGTGTATTCTTGTTCACCAGTGGCAACTGAACTGCTCACCCTGGAAATGCACTCCTTTGTTGTACACTTTTAAGGCCCCGGAAAGCAAACTCTTACCTGACTTCACAGGAGTGGACGCTGAGTTCTTTGTGGAGAAGACCGCTGGTCAGGTTATAGACCAGCACGGAGCCATTACTGGTGCCTAGGAAGAGGAGACGGAGAGCAGGGCACAAGATATATGAGGCAGACTGGCACAGGAAGACGAGAGGTCACAAGTCATACAGTTACTTATCTTAGCAGCATCCGCCCTCCGGCAGGATCAGAGAGACGGTGCGTCTGTGTGACACCACTGTGTGTTCCCTGTCACCGCAGTAGGTGTGGTTGGAGGCAGCACATCAAACCCTGTGTCACTCAGCTCACAGCCGGAGAGCATTGCACTGTTTCATCTGCTGCCGGGAAAATTGCACAACAGCTCCAGCCCTCCCCAAAACTCCACCTGATTAAATACTGCGGGTGACATTTGACACTGTGATCATAAACTTGGAAGCAGTTTGACAAAATGTTGGGTTTTTTTTCCCACCACATTTGTTCATACTGTGAGAAAACCAAACCAAAATCTACTTAAAAGTTCCTCTGGCTGTTTGCCATTCGGGTGGGAAAGTTTCTCACTATAGGAAGTTAAACTTAAAATCAAGTTATTACTTTTTCTGCATATGTAGCGACGTTTTTTCAGGAGTGGCCTGATCCAAATTCACAGCTGAAGCATCTTTGTTCCTTGCTAAAACGCATCCGGGCAGCGATGATTCAACTGTTTCTGCATCATCCGTGGATTTGAATTTGCGAAGTCGCATTTCAGCTCCTGGCTTCAAGGTCACATGTTATGTCCTTCACTCATTACGTACTTTGTGCACTGATTTCTATTGGTGATAATTTTAAATATATGCTTAATTATATTAAAGTGACAAAACAAATAATAAAAACCCCAATTACGTGTTCAGCTTTGAGCCATTAGTCGACATCCTATTTACAATATGGAAATTTCCCTGAACGGCTTTTTCATGGTTTTAAAGAACGCCACGGGCCACTTTCACATTAGTAGGGAAAAACAAGCAGTTGTAAAAAGCACAAAACAATTGAGGTTATAACCTAAGCAAGGAAGCTGAAAGACAGAGCAATTAAAATAATTACTCAATTCCTCGGCACCGATTTTAAAAAAACAAATGTCTGCAAATGTGAGAGCAAATCAGAAGTCCATTCTCATAATGTTTGGAAAGTGTTTAACAAGGTTTACTGAGTTTCTTTTTATATTTGTGGTGAACATGGTCGGGTGCTGGAGCACATCTACTTCTATAATTATCCCGAGTGTGATGGAGTTGGGCTGATGTGCCCAGTCCCCCTGCAAAGGACTGCTCAGTCTGCACTGGGCTTCAGCGAGACGGCCACATGCTGACACAACATCTGGAGGTGGCGATAGGCAGTGCCGCATAGGCATCTGTGAGCATGTGTCTTCCCCTCCTGCTCCCCGTGCAGCTGATAGATGGCATGTAGTGTGAGACTGTAGGATGTTTCAGCAGGAAGTCAGGCTGGCGGATGGAGATGAATGCATACATTCGCCCGCACCCGTGTCGCCACGCAGACGAGGTTTGTTTACTTTAATCAGCACGAGCACGGAGACGCTGCCCCTCTATATGGCCTTGCGAGGCGACGGATGAAAAAGTTGAAAGGATTTTTATTCTGGGACAGATACTTCAAGCACGACAGCAAATAGAAAATGGCCTCTTTACCTGCGACACCGGATGGAAGAATCCAAAAAGACAAATTCAGGTCAGACAGTCATCAGACAGATCAATCAAAAACACGCAGTTTATGGGCAACATTGTGGATGTTGCTCTGTGCAAACACCGAGCAGTTGCACGGCTGTAGGTTTTTTCCAAGATAAATGAAAAACAGAAGGTGGGAAGCTGGTAAACAGCTGGTATGGCTCTGTGTAAAGGTAACAAACACTGCATTCCTATATTTATTTATGTTTACCTATTTACAAGGAATATGTGGCTCATTGAATCCAAAGAGTGCCTTTTGAGCTGAACCATTCTTTGCCTTTTTCTTAGTTTCTTCAGGTTGTCTGGAAAAGACACAATAGTGACAAGACTGATGAAGGTTCCAGTCTTTATGCTAAGCTAAGCTAATCGTCTTCTGGCCGTGGCTTCATATTTACCATACAGACACGAAAGGTGTCAAACTGCAAGAAAGCAAGGGTGTAGTTTCAGAAATGCTACACTAGCCCCTCAATCCCACAGCGCAGGAGCTGTACACATCAACGTCTGGTACAGCGGCTAGGACCATGTCACGACAAGTCACGCCGACAGTGTGTGTGTTTGAATTTGGCCAATGCTAACGACACACTTTAGAAAATGTGCTTCAAATTCATGGCGGAGAGTAAAATGATGTTGTCAGGAAATGTTTGATCTGAATAACTCAGATTCAATAACTTATGACAGGTGCTGCACTCCTGTTGAGACACTATGGTTCCTAAATATTTAGTCAAAAGCGATAAAGCAAGTACGGTCTGCAACGGATGACATAACCTCTGTTTGTTTCCTGTTCATGCAGTCTGATTTCCATCTTACTCTGTAATTAAACGACTGACTTGATGAATTCCTTTAAAGCCACAGACTCGCTTCTACAAATTATAGGAATGTTTTCCTGCATCATTTGGTGCATTAAAATTAAATCTGATGCTAATCCAAAATCTAATGTGTTTCATCACCAAGCGCAGCTGATGACGGAGCTGGACCACCCTCAGATGAACTCAAGACCAACGAGTAAGCGTGAGGTGGCAGAAGATGACAGGTCCTCTCAGCTGGAGGCTCTGAAAAGACTCTTTTCTGGACTGCAAATGTAACTGATGTTCCCTTTGACAGACCGCTGGAGCTGAGAATGAGAATCGGTCCATCTGATAATTGTTTTGTTTTTTGGAGGTGCATGCCTCACTTGCTGCCTTCATATCAGTGTGTGGGTGTTTATTTCCCAACTGAGGAATTTATGGCTCTGCTATGTTGATACTTTATTCTACTCCTTAATGCTGTTTCATTTCGCAAACAATGCGGCAAAGAATAGCTGTCGGGGTAAGCACGGATAAGCAAATTAGGCATGCCACCATCAAATGATTAGGAACGGATGTCAGCTTGTCAGTGTTTGTGTACATGTCACTGAAAAGGAAGGCTCTGGGCCTGGTATCTATCTGTAATGGAGCTGTCAAGTCTCACACAGATTACAGCTTTTTAGATGGCTTTTGTAGAGCAGGAAGCTTTGCTTCTGGGGAGTTAGGCTGGCTGCACAGCTTCTGTAACCTTTCCTTTGGAGGTAAGGAGCAGGAGAGGCTGGCAGAGGTGAAAAGTAAGAAAAGCAAACAAAGAGAAAGATGGGAGTTCTTCCCTTCTGTCTAATTGTAATGAAAGTGTGGATGGCAATTTCAACCCTCAGTGCTTTCACACCATCAGCAGTGAGCTCATCGCTGGCTTTATTTGCACCTAGTCGAAGGTGTAAAAACTTGGTTTCCCCTGGCTATTCCTATGACTGCTGTCGCATCGCTGAAGCATAGTGAGCCCACCGCCCCACCCCCCTTATGACTCAGCTACACATTAGGGAGAAACCTAATGTAGACTGGAACAGAGGCCAAGAAAGACACTGAGCTGTATCTGCCAGACACTTATCTATGGATCGCTCTGGATTTAGTGATCAGGTGTATTCTCTGGCTCTGGATAAACAGAACAGGTGATGGATGCCAAAGCCTGGCAGAACACCTGTCACAGCACCAACCTCGACATCATTACTGAGGAAGTGACAATTCCAATCACAGCCCAGGACTGTTTTCAATTTCTAAAGCATGACGATGAAAACAAGTGTGTTATTGTAACTTCTACCTTGTTGTAGCAGAGGGTGTATTGTTCCTGACGGCGCTGATAAAAGAAATAAGCTAAAAATGCCCCAAGATACCAATTTATTTAAACATACGTCAGCTTTCAAACTGTCTGGACATCGCCTCCACCTTTCAGCGCAGATGTGCCCTCCAACTAAATCCCCAATGTCATTATCTAGTCCCCTATGCTAACTATTCACAAGCCAGCCCACAGGAAGTGGAACAAAAGGCACATTTCAATAATGCAGCTAGAGACTGTTTAACTACTTGACTCTGCAAGATGACTACGGGGACCAGAGAAACGATGTGCACAGAAAGCTCAATCGACTTATTCTAGTTTTAGATTCAGAACGCCACTGGGAACCAGCTGTGCCGAGTCAACCCCACGCCATCTGCGGCGTGATGCGCCCCTACTGCACCCGCTCCGGAATTCATGAACTGATTGGGGAGAAAAAAAATATGACAGGTCTCTGACTGAAAAGCGGTTCTGAAATGGCTTCTTGTTGAGAGAGCGGTGCTTGTCGATGTTTGGGTCCGAGATGTCCTTTCACTTTGAATAAAACACACCTGAGACAGACCTGTAAACAACAGATGGAGAACAGCAGTGGACGTCCCTTCCGGCCTTTTAGAGCTATTGCAGTCATTAAGTAATAATGTGCAGTGAACTTAAGAGATCTCTGTGTCCCACCATTGTGGACGCGACGCACATATCAGAGGGACAAAGGGACCCAGTGAAAACGGTTGTAAGATGTGTAGGTTGAAGGTGTTATTATTCATCTGCTTGTCTGTGGGTCTGAGGGAGGCAATGTATCTTTGAGGTATGATTAATTTATGTGGGCTATGTCAGGGGACTGAGCGTAGCCTATTTTTCAGCTTGACAACTAAACTGAAGGTTTGCTGCGTTGGAGAGAGAACGGCAGCACGCCCGGGCCTTAAATGGAATTTAGTGCACAGGCAGGAGTGTGTGCACGTACGGGCATACACACACTCACACACACACATATATATATATATAAAATAAAAGACAGACAAAAACAAGGACACATTACATACAAGGTTCTGCTCTTAATTTCCCATTCAAATTGAGACTTCTATAATTTTATGCATCATTACTGCGGGGGAGATCAGGAAACAGCTTTTGAAGAAAATTGCTATGCTGATCTAAAACAAATAAATCCAAACTTCTACTGCCTCTCTCTCTCTCTCCCTCTCACCCAGCAGCTGTCTCGGGGGAGTAATAACAGAGGCTGATATTTCAGATTAACTCTAAGCCTTTTGCATCATTTGCTGAGGCTGCACAGTCAGATGCGACGGACTGCCACTTACTCACTCTCTGCCTCAAAGAGTCGAAAATTCGCCGCCTTGATTTGTATATTCAGACGAACTGACGCGCGCTTTTCATTTGAGAAATCATCGCATCTTTGAACGCGGGGATGAGAATTTGCAGTAGGCCATAACAAAAGCGTCAGTAGGTTTCACAACACTTTGCAACATTAATAGCTGACATTAAACGGACTGCACAGAGGATAATAAAAGAAACAACATACAACTCCATTGAAATTAAAACCTATATAAAGTGATACTGGGAATTGCTGACTTGGAGATTCTGAAGAGATTCACTCAGATTGACAGGTCCCTCAGGCAGAGCATATGAATAAACATATCTGACAATGATAAGACCTGCTTAACTTAACGCCTGCCTTCATATCAGTAGCTGTTAATATCCTGTTTTGTGATGAATCGACGTCTGAGGTCTTGCCGTGCTGCGATTCATTACCAGTGCTTATTACTCAGTCTCACTTTTTGGACCCAAACAACAAACACACGCTTATAAATGGCCTGGACGTGCAAGCGATTAAAATGCGTAGCTGCAGCTGCATAATCGCTCAGCCTTGTACCCTCAAAAGCCCTCCTCTCGCGCTGGATGTTCTCCGCTCTCATCACTGGGCAGCAGCATTTCATAAATCAAACCAGACGAGCCTTTTCTTCTCATCATCCAAATCTGGAACTGTTACAGCGATTGCATGATGAATGACAACCAGTGACGAGTCGAGCGAGAGTACATTTGGATAACTAGTAACTACAGTCACAGATAATGTACAGCTGTGAAGTGTGAAGACAGAAATACATCACACTCAAAATCAACATCTTCATGGAAAGTATTCATTCAGAAAATCTACTTAAGTGCTTGTAACTCCACTCCACTTGAGAGGGAAATACTGAAATAAACCCCACTAATTGGTGTATCAAAACAGGATCATTATGGGTATTTGTCACTTTATGCAGCCATGTAAATACTTTAAATACAGGCGGTGATTGATTACGCCGTCACTTCTGATGAAATTATTGTCAGTTTTATTCAAATAACCTAAAGTATATCAATATAGTAGGTCATATGCATGCTTATATTGATGGACTTTACAATAGAGTGTTGGCATGCTAATGTTAGCGACAAGGCCTGGCTGCAGAACGGGAGTCAAAAGTAAAGAGAGAGCTTTTTCTTCCCTCTAATGGGCTGAGGACTCAGGTGGTCAGATCTACAGGAGCTGAATCAACTGCAGACAAATACAAGATGTGATATCTGAGTGTTTCCCTACGCGTTCACCCAGTTCACTCAGCTTTATATTATGTGATTCACATGCACAATCCATTAAGCGTTTTTCACTGCAACAGCCATCAGTCTCAATGAGCAGCACCCAGCGTTCACGCAACATTTACTGATGTAAAGTCAAAGTATTTGTTGCCACGGCTGAGAGATCACAAAAACAGAAAAAGCACTTCATTTATTATTGATATCCTTTATGAACTGCAGCACTGATGCAACTGCTTTTAATCTAACAGAGCATCATGAAATAAAACCAAGTGCTGAACACAAGAGCCCAAAATTACCTACGGAGCTCTGTGAGGACCCCAACCCTGCCACGTGTGCGACTATGTGTCAGCGGTGCTTTGAAACCTACCGACAGCCAGCAGGGGCTGGTAGTGGTTGATGTTTTTGGTGGTAAGAGGTGGACACATGCGGATGGCGAACGGTGGCAGCGGCAGACCGGACAGCAGGCCGGTCAGCAGGAATTTGAGCTGGACCTCTTGCTGGTTGGACGACGGAGGAGGAGCCTCACCGGCTATCAACGTCTGACCTAGTGGGAAAACAGCAACATTTGCTATTTCATTAATGGAGAAATATAAACATTGTAAATAAATACAGCATGCTCAGTATTACTACAGCAACATGAGAAGTTTATTAAAGCTGCTTCTTTCTTTGCTTATGTTTTTTTGAGAAAGCAGTTTCCTTCATCTCAACCCAGGTCATGCAATCTGCAATAAATCAATCATCACAACCTGACGACTGTTTACTAAATTGCATAGCAACAGATTACATGATTGAAGCTCCAATTAGGAGTGTTCGATGAGGCTGTTCGCTCCAGATCCAAGCGCACGTGTTGATTATACTGTGTCCATTATAACATTTAGGCGCAGATTAAACTTAGTCAAGCTGATCCAATTTGGATTACATTTTCAGGCAGCTGAAAAAGTCTGCATTAAGAAAATATGGCCTGCAACTGTTGTTTTGTACTGTGCTTTACAGTTTTTATGAAATATCTGTGGAGAAGGTTTTTCAAAGCGTGAGTGTTTGGGGAGGAAGTTTTGGACAGGATTTAGACAGCTACCCTGACGCAGCCATCCATATGGATATTTCATTAAAGCGGCTGGCAGCGGTTTATTTGTTCATGCCAGTGCTTCACTTGCTTGAAAAAAAAAACAAAAACCCAGCAACTGCACATTAGGAAAAGGTTACACGATTTCAACGAAGCTCAATCAAGACAGTTCTGAGCACTGCCGTGCCTGCATGATAATAAACAAAGATATTAAAAACACAAACTAATAAACTACCAACTGGATCCACCGACAGCAGCGACATCAACTACTGAACGAGTGTCCTAAAATAGCTCCTTCTCCAGCTCCAGATGAGGCTGCATATACATGAGACAGATACGGTGTCCTCATTTTGCGCAGGTGTGACTCTCCCAACAATGAGCCCTGTGACACGGCGTCATCGGCACCCTGACAAAGGTGAAACATGTTGGAATAAATCTAATCCCTTTATGGCACGGAGAGAGAAGTGCGCAATTATCCCTCTGCCGCTATTTGTAAAAGAGCTCATTAGCAAATAAAACTTCCAACTCGGCTCTACCGACCTAATCCAAAGATGGTCTGTGGGTCTGAAGTGGAAAAACTCACACAATCTGACTCGCAACCGAAGCCGGCGGAAACAACAACCGATACTGTTGTGTGGAGTGCTGTTCATTAAGCTGTGGCCTCAGTTATCAAGTTGGGCAGTTTTAATGATCTGAAGGCTTTAGTGGTGAGGCAATTAAGCCACAGACCCATGTTTTACACAGGAGTGCCTGCATGCTTTGTCCAGTTAGATTTACTTTGCTGAGGTCATTACATTTCTAATATTGGCTGCTCATCGAATTTAACCCCAGTTTACACCACGAATAACAGCCTCAGGTCCACACAACTTGGGTTTTTTTCTGTTTTACTGAGGCATGGGTTTTGATGGCAATGCCACAATCAGACAGTTAATGACTACATTTTATACGTTCTAAATGGACGGTCATCTACTTTGTGCGCTTGCTGCAGAGCTATAGCGCATCCTTTGAGGGTGCAACAACCTTGAAGTTATAATTGGCACTGGCTGAAAAAATCCATTTGGTTTTCATTTCATGCACCATAATAACCTTCTTTGCATTGGAAATTTTATGTCTTTCTAAATGAGCATCATTGCGGCGCACTGAAGGTATAATAAACCGAGATGAGGACATAATTCCAAACAAACCAATACATCAATAAAAAACAAGCCGTATACACAGCGGATTGCCACGTCCAGCAAATGGAAATATGGTTTTCTAGGCCTCTAGCCATGATTTGTTTGCATTTGCCCGCCTGATGCCCTTCTTGTGTCAGCCAATCAGCGGCAGATTTTAAACAACGAGCTTGCTTTTCGCAGAATTTTCATAACCTGCAGGCCAGTGACATTCCCTCATAACAAGAGCTTTGGTAAGCAACTGTCAGATAGAGCTACTGGCTCTAGGCGGTAGCTTGCTCCAAACTCTGTGCGTGTGTGTGTGTGTGGGGGGAGAGACAGCAAAATCCTCCACTCTTATGCCAGCATAACTACTACTGCTCCACCTCCCCAAGGCTTTCCTCTCACAGGCAGCTCGACTCTCGCTGAATACAACTGACGAACGTCCTGCATCTCATTACTATTCTATACCCACATTCATCTTTTGATAGGCAGCTCTGTTCTAAAGCAACAGGGAGGAGACAGAGAGAGAGAGAGGGCGAGCGGACCAAAGAGTGAGAGATGGAAACACATCATAAGCAAAAGGATGAGATGGTAAAGAGACAAAAGTGAAAGAGAGGAAGGGCCAAGCACCCATGGGACTGTGCAGAGCCGCTCAGACTGGGGAATAACGTCGAGCTGTGCAGAGGAGTCACACATTAAAGCGGAGTGTGAAGTCAGTGCCAAGACAACTAACCGAGGTGCAATAAAAGATAAAAGAAGGGCTGATGCGCAAACACACACACACACATAACCACACTTACACACACACACGGATCTCCTTCATTCTTTCTAAATTTCAGATTTTCAATCAAAGGAAAGTCATCCTATCGCGTTGAGGTGGTGAGAGACATTTTCCCCTGGAAGCACCAAACTCTGCGTGCGTGCTGGGTGGTTTTGACGGAGATGTGTGCGGTCGTACCGATCATGCTGTTGAGAGACAGATCCTGGATCCGTTTCTGGTTTGGACCCAGCGGAGCTCCACAAAATGACACGGGGGAGTAGAGCGGCGAAAGACCCGAACTGGCACAGAAAGAGGAGAGACAATATTCATTGATACAGCGTGAAAGCGTGGCACATCCGTTATTAAAACCAAGTGAAAGGGGAGTGATAAATGAATGTTGTTTGTGTGCGTGATGAATGTGTCCTGATCTTTAAGAAGTTACTACACCAGAGGGACCTGGCAGCGATCGCATAGGATGACACGTGTACTGAATTCTCTGTATTGATTAGATGCTGCGCCATAAAAGAGAAATGACTCCTAGAAAAATTATTGTCATGACGGCTGCAAACTGTGATGGAGCTTATACAATCAGGGCCTGACCTATAATCGAACGCGCGCAGCAGAGTGAAATATCCCGCTCTAAACAACTCATCTTAATTTATCTCTACATGCTCAGCACGCCGTGACAGCAGCACCTCACAGAGAGATTGTTAGTGGGATGATGATCAATCAAACCTGAGCCAAACCATATTTTCTACAGTTTCAGATAGAAACGCTGAACTAGAACGTAACACCAATCACAAAGAAGCACGAGATTATTAATTTAGCGTAGTGTGAAAGACAACTGCCATCATCTAGACGCAAATATATTCAAACAAGACGATTCGTCACAAAGCGGCGCGGGCACGCCGCCGCTCTTTAATTCAGCGCTGTAAGTTTCTCTCGTTTTCCCAAAATAAATTCTGGTTTGGGTTTGTTTGCAGGCAGACACACGTCTCTCTGCCTCACACAGGAAGACAACTTAAGAGAGAAATACAAAACTGTCTCCTCGACAGCAGCAAGGGAGTGCTCCATCAAAGGGAAGCAGGGCTCATCAACTGCAGCTAAACTCCATGCACCCCTCACCCACCTGCACCAGTCACTAAGAAGACTAAATTTAGCTCAGAGGATTATGGAGTTTGAAGTCAGTTTAAATCACCATCGGAAGTATTAAACTTTTAACCATTACCTCTCCCTGACATTTCAGCCACTGCCTTTAGCACTGTAATGTAGCTTTAGCAGATTTATTTGTGTTTGTTTGCATGCGTGCGTGTGTGTGTGTGTACCTAGGGTTTGCAGGAGCCTTGCCGGTGTGGGCTTTGAGCTCCCACAGCATGACTCTGCCGTCGCTGACCATTAGCGCGGCGTTGTTTTCGTTGACAGGGCAGATGACCATGCGATACGGCCGCACCGTCTTGGTGACACGGATGGCGTCGCACTGAGAACGCAGGTCGTACACGAGCTCGTGGACACTCTGCTCAGGGTCTAAAGGAGAGACAAAGCGAGAGAGAAGAGAAACAGAGGAGGATGAGAGGGGTAAAAAGAAGTAAAGAGAGACAGTACGGAGGGGGGAATTTTAAAAATTGAATGAGATAGAATCAGGACAAATTGGTGAACACATGAATAAAATGAGACACAAACAAAAAAAAGACAAAATGTGGCAGAAGACATGGAGAGGATGTTAATAATAGAGGAAATTGAGACAGAGGGAGCAAGGGAAGTAGATAAGAGTGGGAGAAAATGCGATTGGGAGACAATGTTTGAGTAAATGTGAGAGGCAGGGAGAGGAACAGAGGAGAGACACACAGGGAGGGATTCAGAGAGATAAGAAGAGGGGACAGGAAATAAGTGAATAAAGGAGTGTGTGAGAGACATGCACAAAAGGAAATGGCTGGACAAAAAACAGAGTAGCAAGGAAGAGATAGCAAGGAGGGAGATTCAGAGACAATGGACTCCCATTGGCCTATAATGCTAAGCCAAAGATAAATGAGACAGTAAGGGGCTAAATGCCCACTGGAGCATAGAGACAGGCTACTGGCTCTGACTGCAGTGCAGCTCGGCTGAATAGATGATGACTAAGGGACGACGCAGGAGGGAGAGTGGTTTGTGAAGCACGTACAGTACGAGTGGGTTTCATACCTGCCGTTTCATCCGGAGTGGTTGTGGAGCGACACACTCGGAGGGTGATACACCCGTTCTCATGGAGACAGTAGAGGGCGTCCCGCTGAGCGCAGGGAATCACCTAAACACAGAGAGTCAGCGAAACAGGTGATGATGTGTGCGTGTGCGTTTGTGCGTGCTTTTATGCGTGTCTGCATGATCACGGTCCCTTTTGCCAACTTGTCATCTGAAGACTTGTTGTTGAATAGGTTGTGCTCAGGTTTGCTACTAGTACTGCACCAATACCTCAATCAGTCTCGATGGATGAAGCAAGCAGAGGGCATCGCTTCAGAGATGCTTGGATGCAGAGGATCAGTCGTGCTAAACAACGTCATTAAGGCGAAAAGAGCCACAATGCTCAGAGCATGTTCCAGTTTCAAACAGAGGACCAGATTCTGAGTTGAACACGAGGTTATAGCCTGTAGTTCTACACACTCACACTCGTCATTCATCATTGTTGAATCTGGATCACCTAACTGGGCATCAGTTTTGTTGTTCTTCTCCAACTAATCATCTAAAGCCCTGATCCCCACCCTGTGCATTACAGTAGCATTACAGCTACTGTATGTGTAGCTCTGGGTACACTGTATGTGTGCCAGATCTGACAGTATGGACTAGAGATGTGCTTGTGTCTATGTTTGCCTGTTTTTTTCTCGGCTCTGCTTCCTTCCAGCCTGGACCTTTGGTGAAGCTGTGTCATCAGTCATGCAAATTGGCTGTGTGACAGCCACTTTATAACACTTAGAGAAGGGGGGCGTGAGCCGGACACAGCCTGGACGGCTGAGTAATACTCCTCTGCTCTGTGTCTTTAAGACTTACTCTGTGTCTACACATGCTTGTTCTCCACCTTTGTACTGGTTAACCAGTTAAATGTATTTATAAAACAAGATAACTTACAGCCACCTGCAAAAAAAAAAGAAGTAACATAAAATATAGGAAAGAACACAATTCCACACGCATGCAGAGAAAATGTCAAGTGACTGCAGTGACAAATTAACAAGGAGTGAGCTTGTCCATGTGTTTGCAAAGTGCAAGGTCATACATTTGAGAGGACATATTATGGTCCAGATAGACCAGAATGTCCACAGTGGAAACTATGAGATCTATTCAGTGAAATGATGAGCCACCACAATGGTCACTCCCTCACAGACAGACACAGAGTTGGGAGTGAAAGCAGAGTGAACCGAGTGGCATTAAGAGACAGTTTCTGTTCCATTACTGGCTCTGCAGCCGTGACAAATCCTTTATCTAAGACCCCCACAGCATTCATCAATTTTCAATTAGAAACCCAGACTCCAAAAGAAGGGAATTGGTACCTAAAGGTCACCGAAGCTGTTGAATGTGACTATAGAAAGGAACAAGAAGTCAGGAGATATGTAGCTCTGGTGAGATTTTCTTTTGCTGTAGCTAAGGACTGCGCGGCCCTGCTGTGCAGTCATCAGACCTTGATGAGGTGAGCACTGAGGGGGAGGAAGAAAAGTAGAGAACTTTATCATTCATGGCAGGGGGAATTGGCTTCCTGGAAGAATCATCCATAAAAAAAAAAAAAAAAAAGAAGGATTTTGGTAAAGCCCTTCGAGTAATGCAATAAAAGTAGAAACTGTGCAGCAGGTTCATTTGAGGGGAGGAAAAGGTGGTGCAGGTTGAAGCCAGAAGTGTCACCATCTTTAGAGCGAGACAGCACTGCCGTCCTGTCATCTATCTCACCTAGACCAAGTAAGACGTCAGTGTAAACACCGCGCCAGTTGTCTTAGCTTGTAACTTCTGAATGCGCAGCAGGCAGCGCCTCTTCATCACACTCACACCCATTCGGAAAAGGAGAGGCAGAGAGCAGACAGAATTGTGATCTTGAGAAACTCAAGCATGTAGAAAATGAGCCACTTTAATTCCACCAAAAATGGGTCAACTCTTCAGCACCGCTGTTTCCGCAAACTTAATTCTGTCAAGCTTAGCCGGGATCCTAATTACACTGGAATTTAAGTACGTGTGCAGCGCCTCACCTGAATGAAGGGCACCCCGGAGCGCTCGATGGCCACCACGCCCACCGTCTGGCTGAGCTCTAGGTCCAGGATGAGGATCTCTCGGGGATAAAGCAGCAGCATGTGGTTCCTCTTGGATGGCAGGTAGGACAGCTGGAGACAGTCGTTCAACGTCACCGCCTCCGCGCTAACGGCCCCACGAGGAGAGGACGGATGGGAACGCGGAAAGCCCCAGAAGCAGAAAACAAAGGAATTTCAGATGTAGTTTGATTTCTTAATGGGGAAAGCTTGGCATGTACTTGGAAGAAGGTGAGCCAAAAGCAGAGTTTATTAATCGTTAAATTAATTTCTTTCTACCACTGTTTTTAATGCTCGTCTTAAACTCATTACATTATTCACAAGAAGTGTTCCAAGAGGCAAACATTATACTGACTGAAAATGAAGATCTAGATATCCGCCTGTATCCTGCAGACACACCATAGACTCTGCTGTAACAACACATGAATATGAAATATGCAAATGTGATGTACACCAACACGATGATGGATAAGAAAGCCCTCTAAAATCAACTTGATCTTTATTCATGTCTCCCCATACAGAGGGATGAATAAATTAGTTATTACCGCTGTGATCTCTGGGAGACAAATGAGGGAGAACTTAAAGCTACAGAGAGAGACACCAAAGCGACATCAAAGAGCTAGCGGCGACTGACTGTCTTCGATTGGTTGACCTCGTGCCGCCTGTGTCTGGGCCAAAAAGTCACACTTGAACTCAGCGCAAAGAATAAATGGCGCCAACGTGAGGAAATGACTCCCCATACCTGCAGGTGGCGGTAGTTTGTATTCGTCATTCAAAAAGTGAGACTGGATTCTGGTTAAACTGTCACTAACCACAGACTCTTGTTTAATATCAGTACTTCTGCTGAAAAATGATAAGAGGCTGCAAATGGCGCTGACGTCGTGAAACGGATAAGGTCTGACGATGGGAGGTGGATGAATGCAGCAGGTACTGGCGGCACCACACAAAAAACCTTGTCTTTGATATTAAGAGTCCTAAAAACGTTGAACTAAATCAGTGTGCTTTCATTTGTTTTGTGTGAGTATAAATTCATTTTTGTCCATGACACTATTATCCATGGCAGCGGTCAGGTTTGATGGCTCCATACGACAACAAAGGAGTCGCCAATACTTCAGTCAAGACGGAACAGAGGGGCCGATTTCCACACAATCTAGGAGCTGATCCGTGGCCGTAACTCACTCCCGCAGATTCATTCCTTTAGGTCACCATGAGATCAAATAAAGGAGACACTAACTTTATAACACAATGGAGATCATTATCATCTTGGGGAGAGTGTAACAGATAAAACGGACTCAATAGGGGGACCTTTAGGAGCCGCTAAACCAGATCACACCAGCTTACTGAAGTCAGGCGAGGCGGCGATGGGGGCTGAGACACCAAAGGCAAAACATCAGAAAGGAGCAGTAAAAGAGACTTCTGTGTCTTCGATGCAGAAGAGAAAGCAACAGATCTTCAGAGAGGAAGGAGAAAAAACAGAAAGAGTAACGCCAAGCCCGCCCAAAACATTCCGCTGTCCAATTTCCCAAACATCACACGCTCCTCACATCTCTCTCTTTGCTGTGAATAAGAATGAAGGCTACAGCAGTCAGTGGATCATACATAGTAATGCTTCGCCACGTGCACACATGTGCACGCACACCGCTGAGTGTGACTTGTGCAGGGTCTGTTTTATAGTGCAGGTGGCTGAACTGTTGTTTCAAAGAACATCTCTTATTTAATCACCTTAAATAAACATGAGAACGACTTAAACTGCTTAGCTCAGTACATTTCAGGGTTGCGCTGGGTGCTCTTCCATGTCCTCTCTTCGTTTAATCTTTGATTTCATGTTTTTAGGGTCTTCCTTGTCCTTGTACTACTCTTAACTGAGCCTTCAATAAATACTGAGCAGTTCATTTGATTAGTATGATTTAAAGTCATAATCGGTAGGATTTCAGCCATGGTTAGAGTTTTTTCTGAAATGGGAAATCAATGTATTTAGATTCAGTAACTCCTCTATATAAAGTCATTTCATCAGTGAATTCAGAGGGAATATGAATGTATTTAACCATTGTTATTGTTACTTAAGATAATCTTAATCAGGAAGTACAGTACATATGTGCCCCTGCCATTAGCATTCATTCAGTTAGTTTGTTCAGTGAGTGATAAGACGGACACCTGCAACAGGCTGCGTACCTCCACCTTGTCAACAAAGTGACCAACTTCACTGCGACCCGTCAGTGTGGAAAACAACTTGCTGTATGTGCAGCATGAATTCAGAACATGATTGATCATAACATGAAAACTGTGCTGTTACCATGGAAACAACTAGCAGCGGGACTGGTGGGGTAATTTTGATTTTTCTTTTTTCCGACGCAATTACTGATCACTTGTTAAAACATTTAATAGTGACCACATCCAAGTATCTTAGATTAAAGTAATAAAAACGTTTTCTTCTTTCTTTGCTTTTTGAATTACACAATATGCAGAGAAAGACAATGGAAAAAGAAAGAACTTGCACTGTGTTGCGATGTTCTTCCCCTTTTTTTTTTGCTAAAGACAAATTGTAAAACCCACCCAGTGATCATTTTTTCAGCAGAGGTCATGATAATGAGTTGGCAAAGAATAGCTGTGGATGCTCTCTGGACCAGAATAGTGTTGTGAGTCTCAAGAACTATTAGAATCAGTACATAGTAGTACACTGTGAGCCAGTACATCATTGTACCGAGGGTATTTGATTCTGTATAGATATACTAGCCTAATAACCTCTTACTGAGAATTTCAGCGCGAGAGACAAAGAGCATCCCAGTAACCATAGCAACTCGCCGTCACACCTGCATGCCTGTGCACGGTGTGAGAGGAGAGGGAGCCTGCTGCCAGAAGAGCTGCTGACTCCTGTCTGTCTGTGACCGCGTCGCATGCCGGTAAATGTTTTTTGCTGCCTGAGAAAAAGACGTGTGGCGGGGGTTGATCAGTGCGTGATTAGCAGCTCTGAAATTTGAAATCTTGTTAATTATCCACACTTTTACTGAGAGGACAGTACTCTGATTACATCCTTTCCACCAGGGAAATGAACAGCTACTCTTTTTGAACAGTTCTTATGTAAAGCTGTTCCACGTGTTCCATTACTCCTGAACCTGTGTTTGGGATCTTAAGGTAGTTAGCTAATAGTTTTTAAGCAACATTAAACCTGGATTTAGTTTGTCCATGTATGAAGAGTCATGCTCGATTATGAGTTTGAAGCCAGTTTCTGTTTTCTTGACAAAGGGACCAGATCTGCGCTGGCAAACAACCAGATTAATGGCTGCATGATGAGACATTAACGTGCATGATATAGTACCGTAAAGAGAGTAAAGAGAGCGGAGGCTTGTTTCAACATTCATCTATCAACCACAGGCAGACACAGCCAGAGAGGAGAGCTACAGTAACAGTGAACATGATAAACACCCAAAATCGACACCCAGGCAAAGGTAGTTTGAAGGAATCCAGCATTTACACACTGCACGAAAGGTGAGGGAAGAATGTGTCAATTAACAATAGCAGACACTGAGACCGAAACGGACGGGGAGAATAAAGACAAGTAAGATTAATGGAGTGTTTGTTATTGTAGCTGGTTGGGTGGGTGGACCAGAGGCTGGGGTGCTGCGGCTATAAATAAGCCTGTTTGACAGTCACAACCGCACAGGCAGGAAGTTGCCAGCACATCAAACAAGCCTTTGGTTTCTGATTCGTCTAAACTTTGTCACTTGATAGCATAAAAATTAGGTTAGCCACAGCTTCTTATGTGCTGTAAATGATAAAAAGCAGTGTTGTAAATCTGCCAAATGATCAAATCTATCCCTTTTCTTCAGGGAAATATAGCCCCTTCATTTCCTGACACTTGACTTGATTTATCACCACATCTGAGCTTAATTGAGATAACACTTTAAATCCCAAAGAAGCTTAAATCTGAACTTGCCCAAATTGATCAATGTCAAACCACGATGGGCAAAACAACTACAGTCCGCTGTGCACCGAACTTGACGCAAGGTCGAACAAAACAAAATAGACCCAAAATCTATTGTTAATCTCACATATCGAAGCCGGTGATTTCACGCTGTTCCAGAAACACAATTTCTGTCAAGTTCCGCAGTCGTGATGTATAGCTTCGCCTTATGCGTCATAAGTCATTCCCCCAAAACAGACAAGGTGTCAGAATTCACTTTCATCGGGACAGACAAATTGCTTAAAAGAGGCGGCGAAGAGCGGCTGAGTCACAGAAAGAAATAAAGGGAATAACGGACAGGGCTAAGCAGCAGCCGCAGCATGCCGACAAAACCGCGACTCTGACGCCAGCTGACTCAACCTGTTGAAAGCTCATTCAAAAAAATATAACACGGTATTGCGTTAATGTGTTCCCTAGACTGCATCTTTCACTTTGCCTTGCGCGCTCGCAATCTTATGGGACAGAAACTTTGATGAATCAAACGAGACGTGTTCTGTGCCTGGATTTGTTGGCCAGCAGCAGAGCGCATGGCATAATTTAACGCATGCTGACAGGTGCGGATCCCGTCAGGTCAAGGGCACATATGTACACTTTGTGGACGAAGACGCCCCGAGCCTGACAAATTGTCTGATAAAATTAGCTCTGTTTGAATAAAACTCTGTTGAGCTGACCCTGAGCGATGCCCTTCAGTCCCAGAGTAAAACTACAAGGGGCCCAGCTTAAAATGCAGACCAGGTTACGGCATGACGGTGATTTATGGGCGAGAGTCTGAACACCAAGAAATGTATTTATATCTTCTAAGACACAGTTATGGAAGAGAAAGATCTATTTCAGTGATTCTTACGTGGGTTTTTCATTGGTGATGAGCACTTTGACTTTGTTGAGGGCCTTTTTGGCACCAGTAGGGGCCGGGGCAGCAGCAGGCGCAGGCTTGGTGTGGGCGGGGCTCGCATGGGGGCTGGCGATGTAGACCTTTTTGCCAGCGCTGCCCGGTGGCTTGGAGTGGGTGAAGTCTGTGATAAAAACTATTCCCTCGCTGGTCAGCACTGCCAGGAGAGATTGAGAAAAAAAAAACAAAAACGAGATTATAAAGATGCAAATGCCTGTCACAGCTGCTGTGTTGGTGAATGAGCATCTGTCGCTACACAAAATATCTGTTTTCCTTTACCTCTGCTCTTTTAGCGAAAATGAGACGTTAACAACGGTTCAATGGTTAGCATAATTGAAAGTCACGAGTCCCTGTGGAGGTAGCACAGTGTGATCTGATATGTGTTTATACGCTGAGGCTTAGTATCAAATATTCCATACTGAGCTCAATGAATCGGAAATCTGTGACCTCTGGCTACAACGCAGAGACAAGACGTGGATATGTGGGCGAGAGACGGAAAAAGTGAAAAGACGAGTATACTAAGACTGAGTCAGATGATGTTCACCTACACGCCATGTTGGAGGGGTCAAAGGGGTCAAAAGAAAAGGAGAGGATATTCTCAGCATAGCTCTTCTTCCACAGCTTGGTGCCCGTGTCTCCGTTCCAAAGAACGATGTAGTTGGGAGGGTGGATGGCTAGCAGCAGATCCCGAGACGCATCTTGGTTCCACAGCCACTCCAAGTCTGGCAGAGAAAGGCAGAAAGACAGAGAGGAGAACATGGGAATGAGGAGGACGGAGGCGTATTGTGTGCCAGGAGGAATGACAGAGAGTGATGGTAAGAGCATCTTAATGAAAACAAATGGCCAACAACAGAGCAACAGCTCAACGTTTCTCCTTGGCAGCGTTGCCAGGGAAATGTCCCCTTCCTGTACAGAGCTGATGGACAGAGAATCAATCCAAGTCTGCAATGAGGGGAGGTGATGGTTGGGGGGGGGGGGGCTTGAAGATCCCTTACCCTGGATGGGTTTGGAGTGCTCCTGGATCTCACAGTGGGCGGTGCCGCTGACCACATCCCAAACTATGATCTTCCCCGAGGCGTCTCCAGATGCCAGCCGCAGACAGTAGGGAGAACTCAAGTTGTGGTAGTAGTTTTCCCTGGACCATTTCACCTACACAACACAAAACACATCCTGCTATGGGACACTGGGAGGCCTTTGCCATTTGTGCAGAAGAAGAAGAAAGAAAGAAAGAAAGACACCGACAGCACCATTATAACGTTCACCAAAGACATGACAGAAACAAAGATCTGCTCATTAACTGCAGGCCTGTCCAGAGCAGACCTGTCCTGTGCGTTTACACATTTTAATTAATAACTAGCCCATATAAATGTGGGGACAGGGGAGCAAGATATGGAAAGAAGTGGAGAAATGAGACACAGACCCTACAGGAAACACACAACGCTGAAATGCAGCCGATGCAAGACAAATGACTCCGCGAACACGTTGCTGTTTAAATAATTGATTCTGTCTGCGTATGTTTTCCTGAATAGGCACGCTCTTTACTGTGGCTACTTCTTCTTTTCTCTTTTGTTTTTGTTTTTTTGTTTTTTTATTCAGCAAGCTTTCTTATGTCAGGCTGGGTGGTGAGGAATGGCCCGCTGCTGTGGCTGCGGTGCTTTACAAGATTAAAGTGTGCTTTGGAGTGAGGAATGAGAGCCTCGGCTTGAGCCCAGGCACTGATAATCACTGTAGAATTTATTGCCCATTATTTACCCTTCTACAAAACACACACACATAACATAAACATACACACACACAAACACACAAAGTAGGACTCTCCGTCAATGCAGAAGCAGCCTTTATCAGTGTTCGTCTGTTGGTTTACACAGTGAAGCGGAGCTGAATCTGCCAGAGTGAAAGGAAAACATCTCAGCTCAAGGTCACGCAGTACTAAGAATAATACTGGTGATAGCGTTACTCCATCAGCAGGTCCCTGTTTGTGTTTCACCTAAAGAGCACGATATCCTCGAGCAACTTACATTCATGTTAATAAAAAGGACACAGAGAGTAAAAGACATTAAGTGCACTGAAGACATTTAAAGGATACAAACCCCAGACAGATACGCTGACTGTAAGTGCAAGAGGCGAGAGATATGGTTCTGCTTCCAGGTATACGGTATTCAATAAGAACTTCTTTGTGATTGTGAAAGGATGAAGTGTCCCGATACAGAACATCTTCTCCATCCAAGCATTTTTTCACATTAATCAGAACTAACTGTCAAATTAATTCATGAACCTAAACTTCAACTATTTTATGCCTTTTGGGGGTTTTTTCCCCCTTCTCTACCATCACTTACCACATTTTACAGTGGAGTTCAAAAGTGGGAGACCGCTGTCCCATGCACTTGAATTAGTGTATCAGTTTTTTTTAGCCTCATGACTGATTGATTGTTCCGCTCAAGTAATTTCAAGTAAAAATGCCAAACATCTGCCGTTCCCAGCTTCTCAAATTGAAGGATTAGCTGCTTCTCTCTGAACATCAATGAAATTACTTTGGAGAGTGTGACATCACTCTGGGCTCTGGGAAAATTGTGATGACTATTTTTTTTTTTTTTTTTTTGTTTTACCATTTTTCAATTTTTAATAGACTAAACGTCTAATCATTTAATTGACAAAATGACCAAGAAAGTCATCTAAAGTGAAAATAATCATCAGCTACAGCCCTACAATGGAGATAAACAATTAAAAAGATTTAAAACATGTCCTTAGAAGACTCACCTTGACCACATTGGCTTTGTGCCTCTCCAGCACCTGGATGGTCTGGGCCGTCTTTGGATCGATGATGAGAATGCTGGAGTGACATCCCTGCGCTATCAGCCCCTGCCAACCCCTACAGCGAATGAAATCCATGGAGAATGATAGTGAGGGGAGAGAAACACATACAAAGAGGAAAGCGAGGCCAGTGTGAGGAAATACAAAGTTCTTTGCACTACAGAATAAAAGAGGGCGATTGTTTGATGAGACAACATCAACAACGATGCCTAACACTGTCTGCATATCCCTCCTGTGGATATAGTATGACTTGAAAGCTTTGTCCACATAACAATTTCCTGATTTCACCCCTTGCCTATCTATCCTCATCTTTCAGTGTTCATGCATCTGCACTGGACGGCATCAACAATCATCACATCAGCACATTGCAAAGCTTCCATATAAGCTGACGAAGCTGATAGGAACCCAAACTGAAACAGCTGTGGGGATAAACGAAATATAGAGGGAATGCAGATTGAGACTTGAATATATACAACAAAAATCATCATCTACCCGCATGAGATATACAGCATGCAGATCATTTACACCAGAAATCATTTACTCAAGATGAAAAGTGAGAGGTCTTTAATGTAAAATTGTTGCAAACTGAGATATATGCATAAGTCAGCTCCATGTATGTGGAATAAACCCGGATTATTCCTGGTCAGCTCAGGCAGTGCATTAACGTAAATGAAGTCACACGGCAGTCACGGTCTCCGCTAAGTTACAATGGGAAGATGAGGGATAGTCTGGCCCTGCAAAATGTCACATCACATCACATGACACCAGATAGCCTACAGGTTTTCCGGTTTTGATGAGAAAAATCACCTGCATCAGTTAAATGTAATCTCTCTATGCAGCAACGACAGGAAATAATACATTAAAACGTATAAGATGTAATAAGCAGTTCGTAAGCATCGTCTCTCAGTCGCGCATCTTGACTAATTGCACCAGCTACAAAACAATGCTAACAGCAGCAGAGCGGTACTCACCAATCCACAGCGGTTTTATTCTGCAAATTGAGAGTGCCAGTCAACGTCCGAGCCGCCAGTTTGATGTTGACAGTGTACGGAATCATTGTTGTAGATCGCTATTTTTGATACATTCACATTTGATAACAAAAAACGGCTCAAACCGATTAGCTCCTCTATTTCGGATCGTTGCGATATGTAACAGGAAGTAATCCGGTGTTTTTGAATAGAACGCCGTCTGGGAACAAATCACAGCTCAACAAGGTTCCGCAACTGACATTCACGTTCGTCTATGCGGAAGCAAAATGTTGAAATTAATAAATTCTCTCAAAATGTCAGTCGATTGATTAAAAAAGGAAATTGCAATTGAATTTAATTGTAATAGCTTCTAATACTAGATACAAATCAAACAGTTTGTTTAGTTTAACCTTAGTACAGAGAGTACAGAAAATGCGATTTTGGTCTTTTTGCTGTGGCCTACCTGTTTTGTGAGTACAAGATTTTGAAAGGATTAAGACAGCACATATCTATATGCATCTAATTATTGGAGAATTAATATGGTTCAGACTTTTACCAATGTTTAAAAAAAACATCAGTGATAGGCTAGCTTCCTAAAAAAAAATAAAATGCATTGGTGAGGTGAAAATATGTTATCAAGTGGACGAACTGGCTGCACTTGCCTACAGAAATAAAATATTTCATAATTAATTAACGTTCCCCTCCATCATCTCAGAAGTTTTGTTTTAGTTAACCCTCGTTAACCTCAATACAAGTATAATTACCCAAAATATAATGAAAAATAATGTATGAGCCTTTTCATTTTTAAATATGCTTTATATGTTAAAGTCTTGGACACCAAAATGTCATTTCTATTGTCAGAAATGACTGATGTATTTAAGTAGTGCATTTTTCCATCATCTAAAATTGTATTTTAGCTTATTAAATGTTTTAAAACATCCCAGAATACCTCACAGTTGTCACACTGCAACTTCCTGTCTTCATTATAATTTGCCCGCTGTGATCTCAAGCCCACTGGGTGAGTAAGGGTCTGAAATAATGTAGACATCTCACTTGGTTCAGAGTGGGTATTCTGCTGGGAGCATCAGCTCACAGGAAGGTGGTGGCGAAAGAGTTGAGGCTGATGGGCTTCGATGCGACACACAAGGGGAAGCAGCACATTGCTTTTGGCCATCACAGCTGTGCAACTTAAATCTAAACTACCTCAAATAACTATTGCCAGTTCAAACTGTCAAAATCCTTCTGCCTTTTATTTGGTGGCACTCCCTCCCTGTAGTGACCCAAGCTGCCACACTGGTTAGGGTGAATAACACAGCCACTACTCTAGGGGAAGTGCACATGTCCTGGATAATTCTAATGAGTGGGAAAGACCCTGAACTCTTAACAGCTCTGAGACACACACACACACACACAAATCTGTAAACCCCGGCATCTTCTCCTGTCCAGCTCTGGATTGCTTTACATTCAGGTTTTCAAGTTCTTCAATTGTCTCTAATTTGTTGAACATCGGGAGTGTTTGCAACCACCGCAGTCAAATATTATCACCTATATAGCCTACATATGTCAAACAGATACAAGCGTAGCATTCAATTTTCACAAGTTACCTAGAGCCTTCAGTTTCCAGATAATGGCAGACTGAATTTTTGGCAGAAAACCTTGTCAGTACCCCCCACGGTACTGACAAGGACGGACATTTCTATCATTTGTAGAGGCTTTATAGTAGAATATAATATGTTACATAGTCGCAAACTTTCAGAATTAGAAAAATGTTCAGGCCAAATGTTCACATTCTGCATTTTGATTGCACCACATACTGCATTTCCACACTCAGTTATGTGATACAGTCACAACAATCAGCTTAACTGTTAATTCCAACTTATCTAAGTTATATCAAAATGATTATCATCCTCTAGATATATTGTGAGCCAAGTCCTATCCTATCCAGGTATGTGGAAATGGGATTCCAATCTTCTTATATTCCTTTTGTGGCAGATGGACTAAATGAACAGGTTCCATAGCTGTCTATTGTCATGCGGTTACTGGATTTTGTTAGCAATCCCCTGCAGCCGTTTTCTTATTTGCATGTTAATTGTCAGCTGGTTGACTCAAGATTGCATCTCCCTTTACATCCTGGATGTTTGACTGTCTGTCAAAATCATCTTGCGGTCATGCTTTTCTGCACATTCAATGTACACCCCCAGAATCTGTCACATTCATCATAATTATTGCAGGGCTGCAGTCTTTAGAAACACGGCTGAGCTGATATAGAATTATAATGCTATTTCTCGTTTATCACCGGCTTCGGATTGGAGAATGTGAGACCTTACGCCGTTTACAGACTTAGGGGAATACTGTCAAATAGATCTTATTTTAGCACACTCATATAAATTAGTTTCCCATACTTGAACTGCTACAGCACGACGGTCGAAAAAAATGACCTCCTATAGGAATATATTTTTTCACTACTTGTTTGATGAATGTGAAACCTTCCTTTCTTTAAAGACTAAGGAGGAACAGTAGCCAGTAGATGCCCAGAAATGAAATGTATCATAATTTTCTCATTTGAATGTATTACACCAATTCTGCGCTCATTTACCTCTCAAATTTAAATCTCAAAGTGTCCTGTCTTTAAGAATAATAGGCCTGGGGGTTTCCTGGTCAGCTAATGGCCTGAAAATGTGGACATAGTAAGTAAGTCTGGTTCAGTTCTATCGAGGATTCAATATTAATGTAATTTGTCACCTTTTACAATGTAAAATCTATCGTCTACTGTCAAACTACCACTTGATATGCTTCTATTTTAGAGCATTACACAGATGATGTCTGCGCCATCACAACATTTCTTGAGGCACTTCCATCTGCCATAGTCAGTGAAACCTGTTGTTCACTACAGGAAACAGGTTTGCAGCTGTGTTACACAACCCCCTTCAGACTGGGAGCCTCTATTCTACTTGATTACAGTCATTTGACTCACAAGTCTGACCTTTTGTGCAGTTTCCCATGCAAAAAATGAATTTTTGCACAATTATTGTGAACTGTACAATTATTTAGCACTCTTAATACATTTAAGAGTGATGTTGCTATATATGTTGCATGTATAGTGATATGATGATGATGATGATGATGATTATTATTATTATTATAAATTGCCCCCTGGATATATAAAAACATATGTTATAGCAATGAATATAATATAAAATAACCATTGTAAAATGCTCATATGTACATGTATCTCTATGCTGAAGTTTTATATTGTATTCAATGTTGCAAACATTTATGTTCACAATACATGTTGAATTCATGTATGCAGTTCATTTAAACATAGATCCAACAATTCTGTATGCTTATAAATGTTTTTCTTATTCATTTTGTCGATATTTGTGTCCCATACATATGTGATGGATATATATCTACAAAACACAACACATCTTTATATGTCTATATACAGCAGGGGAGGTTACATTAAGAAAATACGGGCTGAACTAACTAAGTAAAGCTCACTAATCAACACATTATATGGACAATAAGTTGTTTTGGAGCATGTAATGGAACAGCTGAGGCTGTCTTCTTGGGATGACTGTGTCGTCTAGATCAATGAATGCAATATTCACTGACCATCTAGTTCTACTTTGGTCAAGCAATCCTGAGAAACAGGTCTTAAACTTGCAAGATGGATACTTTCTTCCAGGAGTCACTCAGCTCTGCCCTCTTTCATGCTGAAAGGGCAGCGTTAAGTCAGGTTACCCTCTCAGGACAGGCATTATTTGACAGGGTAAAAGCTAATAAATCAGTCCTTTATTTCTCCCCCTTGTTTTTCTTCCTAAAGGCTTTAAGTTACTGTGGCGGTGCTGGCCAAGGGACCTGGCCAGCAATGTGTAATGAAGGTTCTGTAATGAAAATGGAGAGCAGGGATAATCACACTTTGGGTCACGTAAAAACCCAATTAGAGCCTGAGTGCTCTGAGTGCACTTGACTGCTGGCCGTCAGCCGTGTGAAATGTCCCCATTATTTCTGCTACCCATCTGTATATCCAGCCTCAAATACCACCCGTATATGAAATGTGTTTATGAGCATGCTGAAATATTTTATTGATACACTGCGTGCATTGTTTATTCACAGAAACTCCCTCCTCCCGGCTCTATGATATTTCTTCAGGGAATATTGCACAATTATTTGCTTTATTTAAGAAACCTAAGATGTTGCCGGATACTAGTTTCACTTTAAGGATGAATTATTCTTTTGAAGGGTGAGTAACATTTAAAAGAATTCATAAACATACTTTTATGCATTTTAATGCAATCAGGCTTTTTTTGCTGCAGGCGTACTTGATCTGTATGACTAGCTTAAAGTGGCTAATGTTAGCTTACATCAGCAAACTTGAGAAAGATATTATTATTTTTCTTATTTGCATGGGTCCATGTGCATTATTAAACATGCACTGTACCACTGTTAGCATGAAGCTAAATTAAATGCAGGCACTTACTGTATGATTGCCACATGGACATGTTTGAATATACATTACCATGACACTGAAAACAAAACTGACTTAATTGAACAGTAATATATCTTGCTCAGTGCCCATAAAATATTACTTAATTTCATGATTAAAATCTTTTTAATTGAGGGGTTCAACTATGCACAATATAATGTAATTTGCACAATACTGATATCCAAAAGGGAAAAACAAAGTGTAACCTTTCATAGCACAGTCCTAATTGGTTAAAACACAATGAGTCATACAGTTACAACAGATGTGCTGTCAGAGCCTAAAACAGCCAAGAGGCTTTTCATGTGGCTCCCCTTCTCATCATCATCTGTCCTCCAAACTCTTAACTGACACACAACAAAATCCAGCCCCATCATGTCTGTTTTTATGTTTCTCAGAAAACAGAGAATTAATGACAAGCTGAGCCCCACCACCCCCCATCCTCCCCAAGAGTCTGTATGCGCTCATTTCTGCCATCCTGCCTGCATCCTCTTGATCCTCACATCATCAGAATTCCCTCTGCGAGCACAGTGGGCATAAGGAGGATGAAACAGAGGCAACAGGGCCATAAAATTCTCATTGATTTCTCTAAAACCACAGCCGTCCATATGGGAGGTTCAACTTTTGTGTTTTACTGGGTGACGTCTTAGTTCACATGAAAATTTTGAGGTAGCTGAAAAAAGCCCAAATGTTTTTCTTTCAGAGAACTCATCACCTTCTGTTCTGCTCACGAAGCATGGCAGATCCACGTGAACGGAGCAGCCCTTTTAAATCATGCCTCCGGAATGTGTTAACAGCTCTCTTCCATATTTCAAACAGTCTCGCTTGACGGTTACAGCGCTAGATGTCAGAATGAGTTATGATGTCACACTTTGAAAAGAGAGACCCCCACAAGATACCCCTGATTTAGTGTTATCACCAGGCAATTGAACATCTGCCATATGTATATTAATGAAAGCCTGAATGAGTCGTATAGGGAAAGCATTGTCATCTGTGTAATTGGCAGCACTGCTTCTATTACTCCTGCTCATATGAAATTGATTCTAAATTGCTGGCTTGTAGCAGCAAAATGAGTCATCACTTTATGCACAGGGTGCATAATTTCTGCACATTGGGAAAATGATAACTAATGGACACATTTTATTTATCATAAATACAGCAGAATCAGGAGTCTCGGGGATGGCATAAATGGCATAATGACATAAACCATGAGGGTTATAATACATACAATGACCTTGTTCGTATAGAAGGGGAGGAAATGATAACCTCAGGGAATTGCTGTTTGAATGCATGTGAACACTCAACACCCATTTTTGCCCTCAGTAACAAGAAACAGGCTTGGGCATAGCTTTTGGCTGACAAAACAAAGGTATAATGATTTTTGCTGTTAAGCATCATCATTTCATTCAAGCTAAAAGAGACGATGCTGCCCCAGTATTGAGCATTGCACAGCTATTTTCTACCCTCAGAGTTGTCCAAAATGACCCATACTGGAAGGTAATTCTCATCAACTGAGTGCAAATGAAAGCCATGTATTTGCACAATATCTCTGCAGGGTAATAAAAGAGTCTGAGGCCCATCTGAGTGCACAGTAGTAGGTGATAATAGGAGTGCTTTTGTAATGGATTAACATCACTGTGTTTTTTGCTCAGAAAAAAAAAACACATTCGGGATACACATTTGAGTTCATTCAAGTTCACTCTTGGCCTCAAAAACAGCAGTTAAAAAAAAACAATCCCACATAGAGATCCATTTAGTAGTTGTTCTTGAGCTTTTGATCAAGTCACATGATCTTCATCAGCAAAATAAAATCTGCCCAGTTGTCATGGAAATGTCTGGTAGATGTTTTCAGTCTTTTACAAACACTCATGGGGCTTAACTTTGACACAGAGGAGCAGTTTATAAAGTCATACAGTTGAAAACAATTAAATCAAATTAAATTTCCATAACAACTGAGCAGACCGCATTTGGATGTGTGTAATAGTAACAAATCAAAGTAAAAACCTGCATCAACAGCAACAAACATGTAGATTATTGCAAGACTCAAGGCCTCACTGAATGATTTGTGTATGAATATTATGAAAATCCTACGCAGTGGCCTTCACAATCAAAAGATCTCAACCCAACTATGCAACCGTGAGAGATGTTGGCTCAATGTGCTAGACGCAGGGCTCTCTATCTTACTCCAGAGACTTATAAAATCCCTGTGCTGTGCTGTGGGTTGTGACGGCCCAACATCTGACTGTAGGTACGTGCTTGTTTTTTAAAAAACATTTTTTACCTACCAGCTCTAAACTTTGTGTTTGTGAATAAACGTGGTGACAACTAAGGATTATTATTAACAGACATTTGAGAACTCCTCGAGTTTCTGCAGCATGCACACATTTTCTTTCACAACAGCGAAGATATGAGTAGGTTGGTGCTTCGTAAACTATGCAGAATGCTGGTCATTAAGCCCCTTTCAGAGTCATTATCTACTGAGTCAAACCGTTTCGGCATTAGCGGGAATGAGTCAATAAACCACTGAGCAGTCAGCAAAGACAGCAATGAGAAAGTATATAATGAAAGGGAATATGCATAAGCACCAAGAAAAACAGACAAATAATGACGATGTATTGAGCTTATATTTACCTTAAACCATTAGAACAGTGTTCATTTTCCCAGGAACTGTGGAAAGGACAGCAAATGTACCGGTTACAAAGTGTCACACAAACCTGACCCTGAGAGAGCCGTAAGCGGTGCTCTCCGTCTCCTTGCCGCACTCGATGCCTCATCAACACAAATCACATATGCTGATGTAGCTGTCAGCATAACTTATCACTTATTCTTGCGGTGGCCTCCTTCTTGATGTTTTATTAACATCTAATAAATGACAAGGTGACGGACGGTCAGACATGAAATGCCGTTAAAGAAAACGAGCCTCTCCCAGGAGGAGTATAAACAAAATGAATTAAACCTTGGGTGTGTGATGTTTCAATAAAACAGTAAGACTATATTCAACATGCGGGACAGACGTGGCTTCACAGCCTATTAGCTACACCCTGGAAGAGCAGCACTGGGACGATAGAAAGGCCATGAGAGCAGTTCTGATAGTATTTCAGCAGCTTAATGTAATGATGACGCCTATAAATCTCATACAACACGATGAGCTTTAGATGTCTTATCGTCATGCAAATCAATTTTGTTAATCACTAGCATATTTTCCTATGATTCAAACCTTGCATACTTGGTTTCCTAAGGCAGGGAATGTACATCTGTGATACATTCATTTACAGCCTTGGGTGCGCACACACATTCTTGATTAATATACTGACACTAATATGAGTTTATCTAACCTCCTAACAATTATTAGTAGTTATTTGGCTCTGTGGTCTGAAATTTCCTAAAGTGTAAAGTGACATTTTATAGAGTTCGCTTCTCTTATGCACCTAAGAGAAAGTGGATAAGTTTGTCCCTGGCAACCATACAGATGTTAGTAATGGCAACAATAAAGAGCCAGTTGCCAGGGAAACTCTTAAATCATGGCCGGATACAACCGCATGAAAAGACAGAGAGAGCGAGGAGAAAGAGAGGGACACAAAGACACAGCAACAAATAATCTTATTGTTTATCTCTGAGACATCTCGCTGCATTCCAATGCTTTCACAGTATTGATCACGTAGGCTTTATAATAATAATAAAGAATATTGATTTGACTCAAAACTGAAATGTGTACAATCTAGGGAGTGAAATGAGCTACGGGGAAGAAAGTCAAGGAGAAGCAGACAGAGAATTAAAGCAAGCTCAAGGCTGATGCACGAAAGGCACAAAAAGATGCCAGTTTGCTCAGATGCTCATGATGACGACTTAGCTGACAGAACAAACTGCTGCGGTCTCTACGTTCCACTCTTTTCCCCTTCTAACGTAAATTTACCCAACCTCTGGACCGTGAGGAATTACCACTGAACCCACCTGTGCCCCTCTTGATTGTGTGTATGTCTGTGTCCACGAGCTTGTACACACATTATGTGCACTCAGAAGTTCACCGGTGCATGCATGGGCTTGAAATAGGGGCACTCCATCTTGGACCGGGGACGACTTATGTGCTAATTACCCCAGTTTCAATTAAGGTAGATTACTTTCCAAAAGCAAGGATGCATGACAGCTCAATATTAATTGACCACTGCCTTGGTACAAGCGTGATTGTGTGTGAGCATGTGCCTATTGCAGTGAGTGAGAAGAGAGAACAGTATGTTGGGTAAGGAATACCAAAAAATAGAGATAAGATTTTTTTTTTTTTTTTAAGAAATACTTTCTTTACTTTTTTAAAACAGTAAAAAGGTTAGGTTGTGTACGGCACCTTTAGTAAGAGTTGATCTTCACCTCAGGCTATTTATGTAACTCCTCTGTCTTCTGCTCTCCCCTGTCAGAGCAGAGGTCTTGTCTTTGTGAAATCTAGATGAAAAGAGGTTGAAGACTCACTAAATGCTTCGTAGTATGGAAGGATAGAAAATGAAAGATGTTTCGAACTGCTCTGGACTATTGAACATTTGATCCCTGACCAGTTCAGACCTCGATGCCCATTACTGTCAATTCAGCAATCATTAAACAGCAATCGACAACCCCTCCCTAAAAACAATCGCTCATTTAAATTTCGCCTTCATCGCTCTTTCAGCAGCGATGTAACCTCATGAAGCACCATTCGCAACACGCAGTAGATGTTCTCTGGACAGAGCAGCAGACATCTTTCAGCTTAACTGTCATGATGCGGAAGAGGGAAAAACTGCAAGGAACCAATCCATCATGACACAGTTCATTTGTACCAAATGTTCATTGCTCATTATTATGCCACGCTGGAGTGGAGTATCAGAGTAGTTTGACTGCACCTGGCATGCTGATGACAATGTTTGTTTTGTCTTTGGCTAACATGTTGATGTTATTGATACATTTAATCTTTGCTTTAACCTTTATGCTTGCCATTGCTAGCAGAAATGGAATTATGTTAAGATGAATTTTAAGAAAAGAAAGTATATACAAACAATTTCCAAAGAAACACATTTCCCTTTAGTGTCAGACTTTTTCACTAAACTGCAAAATTGCCCAATTAACATTAAATTGGTATTTTCTTTATAGTTCAAGAAACTGTACTAAAAACTGCACAAATCCTCCAATTTAAACAGCAAAAAAACATGCTGCTTCTCTCTTCTTTTTAGAACGACACGTGGAAGTGGTTTCTTTTCTGACACTCCTACTGGCAGTAAAGAACCCCTATTGTCATCGAACGTAAGGCTTTGCTTAACCACAGTCTCTACAATCTCCTTTCCCCCCCTCTCAGCTCAGCTTTTACCACCATTTAAATCACTAGACCAGTGGTGTAGCCTGACAATACCGTCCCAGATTAATGTCAAACAACCCCCACCCCTGCCCACCATTGTGTTACCCTACAGAGGCACAGTCACAGATCCTCCACACCAATAATTCAGTCATCTACCTTCCCATGCAGCTTCAAAACAGCATCTTTCACAAAAAGGATGCATGGCTCCAATGCTCAACTCTTACAAAAACATTTTCAAGGACATGTGCATCATGTCATATTATAGCTAATTTCTAATATAGTTAATTTAGCTAATATTAGCTAATATAGCTAATTTTATAGCTAATTTTTTTCCAATACATCAGCAAGCACATAAACATAAACAGCTGCTTCTCCAAGGACATATTGGTCATCTAGTTTGTTGTTTTTATTGTTCTATTGTCTTAATATCACGCTGAACAAGAAAAGCAGAATGAACATAGTGGTTTAAACAGTATTTGTTATGACATTCTTACAGCTGCCATGATGGAGGAAGTACTGCCAAGAGACAGAATATTTGATTTTTGGGTACATTTAGGAGAGAGTCATAAAGTCAGTACGAAGGTGAAATTTCAATGGCATAAGACAATGTGGTGCAGTCATGACTAAAAGATGACTTACTTGCCTGTTATGGCAAATGAGAAGTGACTTTTATCTTTCTAACTGGAGTGTGAAGGTCAGTGAAGTCTTGGGGAGCCAAGAGTCGAAATTGGTTGGAGTAACGACCAAGATTAGAGGATTTTTACAGCACTGGAATGAAATCAAAGTCTGTCACACCCTTGTTTTTGGCTCTGACCAATGCTAGCCCTTAAAAACGACCAGCGACAGCACAGCAGTGATGGTACGAGCAGATGAGTCTGGGTGCTGATGGGTAATCAATTACCCTTACTGCTGAGATGAGAGCAGGTTCCACTGCAGTGATCCTGAGGCAGTGACAGGGAGGGAGGAGAGGGGAGGAGACACCAGGGTGGCAGGAGAGGAGGTTAGTGAGATAAAGTGCAACAGAGTGGAAAAGACAAAGGCGAAGTTTGATCACGTCCTTACCAGCCACAGAACCGAGACCTGACCCACACGCAGGGAGCACTGAGGGGGTGAGGAGCTTAGTGGTGCAGAAGATCTTGGTTTAAACTTCAACCTTTAACTTTAAACCTCAACACTGTCTCAGATATTAATATAAAGCAAAAAAATAAAGGCTTCCTACAAAGTTTGAGAGTTTGTGTTGTCGGCCACCCAACTGTATTAACACATCAGACTGTTTTGTAGGACTGCGTTCCAGTTTTTCTGCTTAACAAAGCTGCGTTTTCATCAGGTGTGAAGGGAAAGGGACTGTGCGATATTCTCTGAACAGGTGATGGATTTATTTTGCTTTGTAAACAGTTTGATTACAGCTTATGTCAGTAACAGCTCTTTAGGAAACGATTTGTACCCTGCAGCTATTCATCAGCTGTCAGACTTTGGGTGCGTGACGACTTCAGGATCAGATGGGAGTTAAAATGACAAATGAATGCAAACTTGTGTATTTACAATAAATGGCCTTTAATTGTATAGTCAACACAGTGCCTGATGGCTGCTCATGTGCAATAAATCTTCACGTGAATAGGGAATACAGTATTGTGCATGTTTGGACAACACATCGTTTATGTGACTTCTATTCATGTGTACCCAGACGCTTTTAATTTGGTGAAACCTTCAAATGTGAAAAATACTGGAGCAGACACTCAAAATATGAAATAACTCAATCTGCAACAGTCATGGGGAAAAGAAATGGATTGTCAATTTAACATATCGGCTACTCTGAAGAAGTATATTGGACTACAAAGGAGCACAGTTTGAGTTCTCTCAACTTGAACTCTGTGCTGTCAAAGAGAGGCAAATTTCTGCTGACTCCTCCTCCTCCCTCGTGCTTCCCCCGTCTCTCCCCCGACAAAAATGTTTTTATTCCAAGGTCTTTTCTTTTCAGGAGAGTACTGAATAAAACATGTCGTCCAACTCAGATCTGTTGTTGCTGATGCACATTCTATACAGTTTGCTGTATATTGGAGCACATTTAAATTTGGTCCCGTGTGCATCTCAAGAGGTCACCGCTGTTCGGTCTGTCAGAACTTCATTTTGAAGAAGATATCACTGGAACCATTTTGACTGTGCAGACGTCCAATAAAATCAGAGCATGTACATATTAAGCACAGGAGATTGCAGATTTGATCTGTTTGTTCCATACCCTGAATTTTTTAAAAGGTGGTCTAATAAGAAGCGAGGGCACCTAAGATTCCAGAAGATGGTGATTTAATGAAAACAGATTAAGACAGGGTGTGGGCTGACATTGTCATAAGAAATTAACATGAACAAGCCGTTTCCATCTGAATGCTGTGTTGCTGTTAGTGCCTAAAAAAGGCAAAATAGCATTTTTATATGAATAATTTATTGCACAACTGCTGTCATTCAAAAAAGATTGCAATTTTAAATAGCTGTCATGGAGAGATGAAAAAACTGAAGATTTAGACTAACAAACATGAAGTAGTGCTGTTTAAATGTGCATGCTCACCAGCCCTGGCGATAACCTTTTAAGCCGAAGAGAAGAAACATTTTCCTCCACGCTGCCTGCACTGTACGCATCAGCAAACATGTGTTTGTCTTTCATCTAAGCAGAGTGCTTATTACAGTAACGTGAAATTTGGATCATATTAAGAACCAGGTTGCAGCAGGAAAACATTTCACAGCAGCATGGTTCCACATTGACCTCAGCTGAGTTGGATGTTTAACTGGTGTCGATGGGAGAAGCAGCACTGACCTTTGAACAACTCAGTGGGAGGGAGGAGAGTCTTTAAAGTTCAGAGAAGATATAGACCCCCTCACTGCAGCTGGTAAAAAGACACATTATGAGCTGATTATGTGGCAAAAAACAAAATAGTTTGTATGAAAATACTACAACTGTAATATAAATCAGCTGTCCTGGAGGCAAGGTTCTGGAGATGGGAATGTCTACAGCTCTGTCTGTCAGCTCTTTTGGCCCAGACCGATGTATCTCAACAACAATCAGAGGGATTGCCATTAAATTGGGCGCAGACATTCATTGTGCCCAGAGGATGAATCTACATGATTTTGGTGATCCCCTGACTTTTTCTCTAGCACAGGTTCACATTTTAGAATGCTTTAAAAAAAAGGCTGTTGTGTGGATTGGCATGATATTTACTTCACACTGTCAAGAACCCCTCAAGATGAATTGTAATCAGTTTGGTGATCCTCTGACTTGTCATTCGGACTTTCTCTGACTTTCCGCTATCAGACTAACATGTTAAGTTACACTCTACTTTGTTTTATCACCAGGTAGCTGCAAAAACAATGACATTCCCAGATCTGATCATCATCACATCATCACATACTATGTTTACTGCTAATTACAAATGTTAGCATGCAAACATGCTAAGCTACAACAGTGACACTGGTATAAACAGCACACATGCCTAACATTAGCATACTATAGACAGTAGTCCAATGTGTCAGTGTCCTGCAGTGTGAAAATGTAGATATTACATCAAATATAAGTTATTTGCTGTTGCTCTAATAGCTGCTAAAACAAAGTCACATTTTCCTGTCGTCACTTGTGCATATGGTGAAGTCCTTGTTTTTGAGTACCAATGCCATAACTTTGTGTTTGTGATACAGCTGGCATCCACCAACGGAAAATAAATGTAAATTCCAAGATGCTTAAGAGAATAATGTAATGTGAAAACACTCTATCTCTCTCTGCCAGAATGTGTGGTGCTGTTCTGCTTTTTATGTGTTGCCACGGTACGCTCACTAATGGCCACTCGTAATGCTTTTTCTCTTAATAGTGGAGTTGTTTCCCATACATAGGGGAACAGTATGAACCTAGGACACTGTGTGGCCGCATCACTCCTAATGAGCAGCAATTTAGCCATTGCAACAACTGGAGCAGAAAGGAGAAAATTAACAACAAAAAAGAGACTTTGTTTTACAGTTGCTAGGCTGAATGCCAAATCTCTGCATTTTTCATTTTTTCGGGACTGACACTTGACGCAGAGGGAGATGAAAGAGCAAAGCCAGCATGTTTTTTGCATGCGTGTAAGTGGATGCACTGACATTTGTATGTGTGTGTGTGTGTGTGTGTGTGTGTGTGTGTGTGTGAAAGACAGAAGTGCAAAAACATGAGAGGAAGGCTGGTAGAAACACATGCCAGGGTCACTGACTTAGGCTACTCATGAAGGGCTAAATGTGTCCTTGCCAGGATGTCACAGTACACAACACACCCTGAGTGTGTCTGGTATCCTGCAGCTCCAGGCAGCTTACCAGGCACACGCAGACGCAGGCCCTACAGAGCAACTGTAAGAGTTTACCACTCAAGAAGTCTCTCTCGTTAATTAATACAAGGTTACAGTTGCCAGAAATTATGCAAACTTTGCAAATTATGCATGCATGCTTAATTTTAAGAATAAACAAACACAGCCCTGAATGATCTAGGAGACTACGCCACCCTGCTAAATGTGTATAATTGCATTATCAGTTTTTGCAGGAATATTTCAGCCAGTAGATAAGCAAACAAAGCTCCTGGAGCACAAGAGAAAGAGAAGAACATGTCTGTGAATGTCTTCAGATAGTGTTCACGGCGGGTATAAGATTGAATCCCTGGATATGGTGCAATTTGTGCTGCCAGCTGCAACTAAATGATTACTAACTGCATCTTCTGCCCGGACACACTCACAAGATGAGAGAGCTCGAGGGAAGGAGGAGAAGGGAAACACATGAAGGTTTATTCAACATATCAGCAGTCAGGTAATCCGACTGGCAGTGGAATAAGAAGATTAGCCATACACACTGATGAGTATGAACTTGCAAGAAATATTGCTGATCTGTCTGTGCTGAGTTTAGCTGTGATCCTGGACAGGTTCTGCGCTGGCATCCAAATCAGGGACTTAATATTTCAGGATGGAAAAGTGGCAGAGAATTACATTTTACAAATTTCCTAACTCCTTGTTAACCTTGACATGTTTTAGCATGTCATTAAGGCATATTTGAAAAACATGCATCATTAAAATTCTGCCTTTTGCTGTTCCTCTTTCCCCAACGTGCCTTTATTGGAAGGTATTTTAATTGTTTGCTGTTTGTACGTTGAATGTCCTTCAGGCAAATGCACGTCACAGTATCTTTGCAGCTGCATCTTGATTGTGATAAGACTGTATTTGCCATGTTTGCCATAGGCCACCCTGCTGTCTACTGATGCATCAAAGATTTGTTTATATCTGTGCGCCCATACAGCATGGAATGTAATTGGCTTCAATTAGCGATAATGAAACTGGGGAGTTGGAGTGACTTTAGTGGATTTTTAATTACAAAATAAATGCAGATGTAGTATTCATGAATCATTATAAAGCAAGAGTGATTATGGAAAGACAAAAAACAAGGAATGCCTGAATCTGACATCTGAGCTTGCAAAAATATCTTGTACATTCTTAGACGGGCATCTTTGTGGATGCATATGTGTATGTGAGATGAGACAGAGAAGACAGCGAGGCAACAGGGTGCTGAAAAAAGTACCATGTTTTTCATACTGATTAGCAAAGGAGTTGTATCACTTGCCAGATGACATAGTACAAAGCATTAAAGATTCATATACAGGAAATCATCTGTAAATCACTGTAATGATTCATGCATATTTAATGGATCCTCATAAGCAGTAAAAACCCTGAGCCAGAGTGTAGAGCCAATACGTCTTCTGCTTTATATGATAATGAACATAGGTGCTCTCAGCAGCCAGCGAGCCATCGACCAGCCTGAAGGCATCATCTTTCACTCATTCCTCACAAAGCCCCTCAGATGGATGAGAGGCATCTTGGCCTAAATGGAAATGCTTGAATAAACAAATCTATCTCTTCATGTGTGTTCTTCTGCAGCTAACAAAGCCCTCTCCATTAGGAAATGGACTGAGGCAAGCAAATTAAGGGATTCATTCTGAGAAGGTTTGATGTCTCATAGCCTATTACTCTACAGTAACCGCCTTAAATGTTAAGCGCAGGAGAAATGGTCTCTTCTCTGAACACTTTTAGAGGGAATACCATTACGGGAGAGCAACAACAGGGAAGCCGATGGGGTGGAACTGCATCCCATTAAGGCTGCTGCAGTTGTAACCAAGGCAACAAGTAGACACGCTGTCCCCCACAATTAATACACAATTAATCAGCAACAATAACCCCGCTCTCCATATGTTTTGCATGAGCACTGCATGTGCATAAACTATAGTGTAAAAATCAAAAGAGCTGGGTGAAAACTAGTTTTAAAAGGAATTAAATCCCGTCTTGTGTACGTCTCTCTCTGAGGCAAATTTGTTGAGCAAGTGCAGCTTGTTATGAGCACCGGGTTCCATGCCAATTGACCTTGCTGTGTGGGAGCCATGGATTGTTAAGCTGTTGTTTTTTGTTTTTTTTCTTTTGACTTACTGCACAACCGTGGCAGCTGAGGTCCTTTAACTTTATAAACACACGGCAGCATGTTTTATTGCCGCAGGGACTCAGAGAAGGGTCAAGACCAATGAATGGATAGAATGATTTTCTAACTTTCTAACCTTTCGAGGAAAACAGAACAGACACAGTCTACCAACTTTATTCCCGTTTGTCTCATCAACTCAAAAGGTGATATATCAGTGTTGCGTTTATAGTGCTGCTCTGCAAATGGGCAAAAAACAAAAAATCTGCGCAGGTTTAAAATGAAAGTCTGACTTTGACCATTTCCTGAGCTCTTGTAAACAGCCGGGAAAGTGAAGGGAGCTCACATAGGGGACTTGCATTTGCTCTGAGCCCTAATCTATTGTCGTCCAAGTGAGGGTCTGGAAGAGCAACAATTTTACAGGTACCTTTGAATGAACATCAGCTGCAAATGGAACAGGAATGACAGCACTGAACAGGAGAGAAAAGGAGAGATTTGCCACAGATGAATTCAGTAGTGATGGACAGCATATTGCTTTAACAGAGGGCTTACAGGTAGTACAAAGAGTTTGAGAAGTAGGGCAAGAGTTGCTATCCCGATTGCAACACCCTGAATGCTGATGACTACTAAAAGAACTGCATCACACACAGCAACTGTTTACAAAGTTGTCTTTCGGACATACATCTGTTCTCACTAAATACATGGAAAACAAAAAAGTAACTTTTTATGAAATAACTGAGAACTGAGAGTTCAGGTCCATTCATGGACTCTAATCCCTTGCGCAGAAGAACATGCCTGAAATCCAACAGATTCTGAGCCAAACAACTAGACTCACCTCACCGTGAATCATCTCTCATTAGCTTTTTGCAAAATGTCTGTGATCCCCACACACCTCTTGAGTTGCTCTCAGATGATATCAGACAGATTGGGCAGATATCTGCTGGCTAGGCAAGTTGGGATCCTTGCAATAACCACATAATCTTTGCCAACCAAATCACTGGCCTCAATTATATTTTAAAAGCATTTTGTTTTGTCTTATTCTTATCTAACTTACCGTGGGCCTTTCTTCACTATGTCCGTACCCAATGCCCAGGTAGACGTGATAATGCCATTTTGCCAAAGTATTTCACAGAGCAGAAAACAACAGCAGCATCAGCATCCACCAAGTGTCCCTAGATGGCCCATGTGTTCCTACTCCCACCGAAGCCAGGTTGCTGTCGGTCTCGATGGCGAATCTTATCGAGGCCAGCTGTAGCCCCTCTCCTCTGCTGGGTACCTCATGGGTTTGGCAGAGTGGCGGTGCCAATGCCCATCAGTGCCGAACATCAGTCACTGCATGCCCCAGATTCACACATCATCTCCACTTCAGAGGGCTGGCCGACTGCTCGCATGCCTGTGTGTGTGCATAAAATTAACAAACCGAGGCAATTAGAGTTTTCATGAATATCATTTTTGCGTGAAAAAGGCCCAACCCAAACACACCTGATACAGTTCTGCCAGCTGAATAATGCAGAGGTGATGCAGTTACCTTTTTCGAGATGGGTGGGCAATTTAATCTGTGAATGCTACTCCCTATCACTGCTGGTCTATAAACTCTGACTTCCTGTTTGACTTAGCTGGTACAACAAAATATACGCACACAGGCTAGATGAGTCCTGTACAGGTTGAGAAAAACTCCATGACATCATTTCTGTCACCAGGCCAGAAATAAGGGAAAGGTTTTCATTAATTGTTGAATTACAGACATCGTGGACAGAGATCTACTGTATCTGCTCACAAAAAAATAGGAAAATCTTCTCAAAAGTTTTTGAAAAATACTCAAAACAAATGGAAGAGCCATGGCCTCCTTAGTGGAAGAAAAGTCTTTGTCAAACTTACCTTCACAAGCTCTTCAAAGGAAGAAAAAAAATCAAAAAAACACGCTGCGATTCGTCTGTGATTCATCAACTGGAACGACGCAAAAGGACTGGAAGCCAATTAAATAGACAAAATGAATAAATAAGGAAAGAATGGAGACAGTTTAAATATTTATCCTGTCTGTTGAGTCTCTTTGCTCAACGCATCTCTGTTTAGAACTGATGTTCAGCTTCTGACGATGATCTTAAAGCATATTTTCTTGAATGGCGTCTTTGCTTTTCTCTTTCGCTGTTTTGTTTTTGAAAGGTACACATCAGCAGTACACGCAGCTGAAAAAAAACAAACACCACGTTTTTATGGGGTTTTTTTTTTTCCGTTCATCGTTAAAATACTTTCTGAAATGTATAGGTGCATTCCTGAACTTGATATTTACCGTTACCTGTGAAGTCTGATGCTTCCCGAGAGATTGCGAGAGAGAGAGAGAGAAAAAGAGAGTGACATAGAGAAAGAGAGAGAGAGAGAGAGAGAGCTTGAGGGTGCCTTGGGGCAGTAGAGCTGCCAGGCTGAAATGAGCCATTTTTCTTTTAGGTACTGATACTTTTGAGACAATTTTGTGCCTCGGGCAAGATGAGGCTTTGTAGTAAGCAAAGGATTTTTGGTTTATTATAATACATCAAAAGAAATCTCTTTTTAGGCTCTTTCTATTCAGGCTTTGTCAGAGTGGACCATTAAACTCACAGCAGATTCTCCACTATGGTGAGTCTTCTTTTTTTTTTACCTGTGGGCTCAGCTGTGTCTTACCTCGAAGTGAAGTTATGACCGCCTCCTGCAGCAGTTTCTTATCCTTGACGAAATCTACGAGGAAGAAATAGTGACAGTTACTTTGAGAACGACTTTGATGTAAGAAGTTGCAGCAGTCATCGTAATGTTCTGCTGCCTCACTGGCTGTTGGAGTTTCACAGTTTTACACACAGATATCAAAGCACTATGGTAACGTATCAGTGCGCTGATGAAGTCTAACATGGAGGTCATTTCACCTGTTTATGATTATACTTATGGTTTGGGTTTAATGTTTTTTAGCACATCATCAAGAGTATTTCACTGAGCTGAACATATTGTACTGTATAGCTTATGTCACAAATCAACCATGTGGGCCACATCCTTAGGAGAAACCATTTTAACTTCATCTGGAATGAGAAATTCCTAAAATGCACTAATCCTTTAAAACACAATATACCATATATACATATGTATACATATGTTTCCTTCTTATAGTACGTGTCCCTTTGTATTGTCTTATGTTTTCTTTCTTATGCCCACTAGTACTATAAAGTTACAGCCATAAAGTTAGCTTGGTTTAGTATAAAGCCTGTGAGCGCAGACCATTGTCACCACGTGGTCTCATAGCAACCTCAGGATGATGAGTTTTTCCCGTCCTCCTAGCCTTTCCTGATAGGCCTAGTGAACCACGTCGTGTCAGCTAAGTAGATGTAGACGTTTGGCTTAGCTTAGCATAAAAACTATGTGCGTTGAAATTACCTGGTCTTGACAACATCCTTAGGTTGTCGGGCTGCAGGAAGTCACAGTGCCTGTCCAAGAAAAAGTTGTAATGTTGGATGTAACCCTCCTTAAAACCACACCAAAAGTTTTACACCTTAGTTATTACACGGATAAACAAAACATGTTGCCTATAGTCTTTAAGCTAACCTAAACTAACTGACCTGTGGCTGTAGTATCATGTTTAACACAGAGAATTGAGTAAGAAAGTAAGTAAACTTTAATTACATAGCACTTTCCAAAACAGCTGCTCCAAGGTGCTTTGCAGTCAAATGCATAATAGTATGCAACACAGCATGAAAACAAGGAAAAGACAAATTATAGAAGTAAAACAAATGCTCAACAATAAAAGCAAAAAACAATGCAAATAGAACACAGAATGGATAATAGTACACAGCATGAAAACAGCAGATACAAATACACTTTGTAGAAAAGACAGGGATTGAATTAAAGTCAAATAAACATAAATTGCAAGCAACAGACTTACAAAAACACAGCAAGTGGGTTTTTAAAAGATTTTAAAATGTGGTATAGATTCAGCGGACCCAACAGGAAAGGGCAGCCAATTCCAGGTGGAGCTGAAATGGTAAAAGCACAATCCCTCTTTGTTTTGAGCCTGGACCATGGGTCATTTAAGAGCAAGTGGTCAGAAGTTCTGAGTAATACTGGAACAGGGTACTGGGTTATAGCTTCAGAAATATAAGAATATCCCGTGCCATGCAGGGCTTCGATTGTGACCAGAGGGATGTTTAATTGAAAGGAGAGCTGTAGGCTATCCAGCCCCTTGTCTAACCCTCAGCAAGAAAACACCAATTATTATACTTCCCCCAAAGCTTAAGCTATTCTTTTCAAATGCAGCAGATGCTTATGTAACCGAAGTAAAATGGTGTGCTTTACAATAAACTCTGTAAAGCAACATTAAGGCAGCCAAACAGTGAAACAGAGAAAGGATAAAAAAGGAATCAATTAAACAAAAGGCTTGCCTTTGTATTTGTATTGTTGGTTTCCATACCATGCAATCTAAAGCACCTATAATCTGGGTACATTACTGCCAATTCCCAGGTAAAATTTCAGTGTAAATCCAACACCCAGTCATTACGTTATGTAGCAACAAGCAGTGGGAGGTGACAGCATCCATCACATAAACTGTGATTAAGGTTATGATACAGAAAAAGCTCAGCGGCAGTATGTGGCAACAGTTTCTTGTTTGTCTGATCTCAGTGCAGGGTGTTTGTTTGACTGCAAGCTCAGCGTGACAGTGGAAGACGCCGAGGCAGGATGTTGTAAAGCAGAGATATAACCAGACACGCAGGTTTGTAACCCGCGATGAGCTATTGTATCTGTTGAATTATTGATGTTTCTCAGCTTTTAAGAGGCAGGTGGTGCTGCTCGTGACAAACTAGTTATTCTTTACAGCTTCATTTTGTCATTCTTTGTTGGTCTCTTCTGCTCACCGGCAGACCAGCAGGTGGACGGAAAGACACACAGGCATGCATGAGTGCTCACTCGTCAAAGTAGCTGTATATGCATGAGCATGCACAGAGATGTGCATGCTGTATCCCCAGAGTAAGTGTCTGTAAATAGGCTGACAGGTAATCCTGTGGTTTCTAATGTTCCTCGAGTCAGTCAGCTGGAACAGATTGAATTTCAGGGTTTTATGCCTCAGAGGTTCCCATGGATGGGCACCTGTACGTTTTAGAGCAACTGTAGTTTTAATTTGCACTGTGAATGTTATAGATGAATAAATGAAAAACCTCAGGTGGGTTGTAAATGTTCCATGAATCAAACTTGATGTGTGACAATAGTTAATACTGTAGAGTACTGGAATTTTCAAATCGGAAAATGCTGGTAGCAATGTTCCACAAGTTTAAAGGATAGGCTCAAATGACTGGATATTCACATTTTATACTCATTTTATGTATGAACAGGTTATTGCCTTCTGGTGTGCATAGTGGCTCTCCTAACAGAAATTGTACATTGTAGTTGTACGTTGTATAATGTGAAAGATGGGGGACAACATCCAGTCCTAAGAAATGTGTGTTCGTACAGAACACATGGTGATAAGGTCAGCACAGTTGTACACAAAGTCTATGGAAAGATGTAAGTGGATGGGAATAAATGTGAACTTGCCCTCAGCAGCACCAGCCGAGGAGAGACAGGCGCCTGAGCAAGTTGAAAATGTTCAAATGTGGGCGAAAAATGATCCCAGGGCTGAATCTACTTCAGAGATGAGAGGCACACTCCCAGGCACACGATTTGTGCGTATGTTTACAGCTAGCGTGAAGCTAACATCTGTGCCGTCGGTACATTGGTCTTTTGGGGTGCATCAACATGGGCTGCGCAAACAGTCCCCTGGTCGAACTCACAGCCACAGCACAAGATGAAAATTTGCTCCACACCTTTAGGTGAGCCAAAGGTAATGTCAGCCAAAGGCAGAGGGAGTTTTGTGCTAAAATACTGGAACTTTAGAAGAAGAGCAACTTGGTTTATTTACCTCAGACTGCTGAAGCCTCGTACTGACTCCAGTTGAATTTGAGCTTCCCCTATCCCGTGAACATCAACCCGAATAAGAACAGACATTTTACGAAAATAATTTGTAACACAGTTCTTTCATTTTGAGCTGATATTGGAAAGGTTATTCTTGCCCCAATTTCCCTCCAGCATATGAAGCAAATATGACTGCAGGTATTGTCTCTGTAGGTGCACTGAATATAGGAAGGAAACACATCTGACAACCCATTCTGCCACATCTTGCGTCTGACGTTTTGAATTTTAATCTCCACAATCACTATAGGTGTTCGGAATTGGATTGTCCTCACGGTGTATGAACTCCCAGATTCCACTTCAGCATTAACACTCAGGTCTGCCAGCCGGCTTCATGTTGGTCCATAGCACTTGGCTATCATGAAATATTTATTTATTCCACAATGGGGGGTTTTTTTCTGCTCACCTCAGCTCTTTTTTATTCTCTGAGGCACACAGATGAACAAACATACATGTTGGAGATCTTAAAAGTCCTGCCGCATCACATCATTGTAAAACACTGTTGTAGAGTTTTAAATTTATATGGAAGCACCAGGCATACACACACACACACACACACACACACACACACACACACACACACACATACACACACACACACCAACACACACCAACACACACACACACACACACACACACCACTAACAGAGTCATCAGAAAGAGGATTCACGACAGATGCCATCAGTCATGGTGTTTAGACGGTTGGGGGCTGGAGGAGCGGAGATAAACCCCTCCACCTCCCTGTGGCGCCGTCATCCCACAGGTGTGCGGAAACTGTAAGTGAATTTCTCAGCGACGTTTTACCCTCAACAGTGATTTAAAGAAACCGATCTGGGAGAGATCATGTCCATAAAAATGACTCTTCTTACATCTATTCTGAAAATAACTTCCCTGATGTCTATCACTCAGTATCTCAAAAATATACACCAGGTGATCCGGCCCGTAGAAGTGCCAACCATGTGTCAACTGCAGATAGAAATTACCTGCTATCATTTCCTCCCCCTAGACACATAATTTCCAATTTTGTGCTGTCGGCTGAGTTGGTATCACATTGGCAGATATGTCATTTTTGAAATGTAGCTCCCAAAATAAATCATCAGCGTGGTAGCAGACGTAGTCAATGAGCAATAAAAATCGGGATTATTTCTCAGCAATGTCTCGTTTGTTTGTATGAGGAGCAGGGAAAAATGTACAGCTCAAAGCGTCATTAGGTAGGTCAAGGCTTTAAGGATGTCAGTGGGGTGCAGAAACATGTACTTACGCGACACAAACACTGAAATATTCTGACGTTCCATGATTTTTCCTACAACTCCAGCATGCAAAGAATTTACAAGAGTCACCACATTTTTCCGTGGCATTAGTTTATAACCAATACTAAGAAAAATACAACTCCAGGTCAATACGAGTGCGTTCTGTTCCCAGCAGGCTCAGCTACTCTTCCAGTCTTCGACTTCTTAAAAGTATTCACAACTAGGTCAGTAGCTGTTAGCATAATGCAGCTCACCTGTGGCTGCTGTACCTGGTGCAGAGCAGATAATTTGGGTAATCCTTTCGCTCTCCTACAGGAAAGTTCCCAGTTGCACAAGCTGCGAGAGAGAACGCTGTCTGTGGTGTTACCAGTATCGGTTCACTGCAGAAGTGCATTGCAGTATCGCTTTTTTAATCTCTGATTCCTTTTCAGGAAACCTGCACAGTGACATCTTTGAGTTTTCCTGTTTTATGGTTGAGATCTTCTGTCGTGTGTCAATAAGTCATTCAGCATCAGTTTATTAAAATATAATATATTTTTGGCTATTTTACAGTAGATGAGTTATCTTTCCATTATACCACCAACCACATTCAAGCTTTTGCTTTGTGATGGAAAAAGCTAAATGCTAAAGTTGTTGCTAAAGAAATTGCAAGTTTTACACTTTGGGAAGTTTTGTGAAAGGTTAGAAGTGCCAGACATTAGTTCGGCTGTGCTGACAGTGCAGGCTGCCTTTGTTCTCTCAGTGTGTCACTTAGCTCTCCTCACACCTCAGCCATCAATAACGCTCATGAAACAGCAACAGTAAAGAAGAGGATATAACAGTGTCCTCCAGAGTGAGCCGGAGCCGGCAGATTCAGCAGGGAATACCAGCTCGGTGCAACACTGCTAGAGTACAGATTCAAACTTTCAAACTTCTGCGCTGTTCAGTGGTGTGATTTCAAATATTACACCACTGAAGATTACAAAACATCTTATGTAACCCGTCTGTATTACAGTCCAAAAAACAAAACAAACATGCACTTCATAGGGTGGCTATTAATTTTACATGAAAATTCATTTCAGCTTTCATGTTTTTGCATTAATCCACACCTCTGAAGGAAATATGTGGGAGTAATCTCAATAAAGAAGCAGTAGGAGTAAAAGAGATAAGGAGGAGGCAACATGAAAGTGATACCACAGTCTCAGTCAAACGGAATAAAAGTGTGCCGATAACCATTAAGGCACATTTGGGTTTTCTTCAGATCTTACATTGGCTTTTTGTAGTGTAAAACAAACACCGCCTACCAGAAAAGCAAACAAAAGAAAAACACAATATCCAGTCTCTTATAGGAAGCAAAAGAACAGCAGCTTTGACCTTCTAGACATAAAAATGTATCTTGACTGACATTTACAAGTTTTCAGTTGATATTTCTCATATGACCTATTGTCCAATCAAAACATTCAGCAGATCTTAAGGAATCTATACATGGCGGAGTACTTTCAGTATAAAGTTAAAGTTGGCTGTGCACCAGACAAGAGTAGTTCATAGAGTTTCTCCAACCCCGTCTCAGGATTATTTGACTAGATCCCCCTTGTGAAAAAGCCTCCGTTCTTCCATTGTAACGTGTTTGTCCTTTACTGACTTCTGACTATGCCATGTGTCTGAGTGGTGTGGATCAATTCCTCCCTCTGAGCGAGCCAAACGAGAGTGCAATCAGCGCTTAGTATTTAAGAAACAAGAGAGCAAACCTGCCACTCACTTCGACGACAATTCCCCAGACCTCTTCCTTGTGGGTTTATTGTGAATGTTGCACTTTGACAGAATTGTGGTTTGTGTATTAATGAGGCAGACATGACAGAAATCATAGAGTTCCGCGATATAGCACAGTACCCTGAGGACTTTACAGGAGCATGAAAGGTACATCTCCAGCTGTCTGCTCATTGCTATTGATCTATTATGAATGTCAGTTTCCACTTTGGATGCGATTCAGGCTGAGCTGGGGGTTTATTGTGCATGCTACCTTACATATACACAATATTAAACAGGAGGTTCTTTTTCAACCCAGATAATACTGAATACAATACATATCGGCTTCTTAGTACTGTCAGTAACCCTGCAGGCCTGTACAGAACCTCCTACTGTGAATCTGCGTCTACAGCATGTTTGAAGAAGATCTGGATGTGCTGTTTTATTGCAGTAATGAAGTCAGACCAAGTCATATATTTATGACCACAAAAATAAATCTTTCCCCAAAAGCCATGATTTGGGTCTTGACTCATCTATCTCATCACATGAATGACAAATCAACTTTTTCAGAATTTTCATGATGACTTTTGAATCCACAGAGACGCGGGAGACGCGGTGATGTCGGCAGAAACACTCTTTTTCCAGCAGCAACTTCACGGAGGAGGCTTCTAACAGATGAGTCTCACATTCACATGGCTGATTCATTAATTATGAGCCAATCTGATGGCTCCTTTACTTGCCACATGCTTCAGATTGCGGATCCATTCATTATTCAAAAAATGTCTCATGTCATCCAAAAAAATTGGTAACAAATTAGATGAACAGGCGAGAGAAAAGTATTTATTATTTAAAGCTTATTGCTGAAATGAAACAATTCCTTACAATGGCAACATTATCATTTACTGCAGGAGGGAAAATCCATCCATCTGGCATCCCTATGACTAGTCTGCGGTTGGTTGTGTGAAACGTCAATAAATCCTAAAAATGTTATTTAAAGTGTAATTTTTTTAATTCAGTCAAGCTGTAAGAAAAACATTTTGCAGAAAAACCTTGTTAGCATAGACCAGCCATTACACGAATAAGCACTTACAGGGAGAATGTACTGGATTTGCTCTACTTTCTAGTGACAGCTGCCACAGCGCTGCGAAAATAAATCCAAATATTTTATGCAAATCTTCATCAGTCTGTACGAAAACATCTTTTGTGAGTTCCCCAACTTTTTATGGGTGCAATAGTAAATTGCATTTACCGACAAAACATTTGTAACCACAGATAACAAACGCAACAAAGCGAAATTCATAAAAACAGTTCTGAACTCAGTTAAGCTTTGAAGCTTTAGCTTCCTTGTGTTTTACTCTTGATGAGGGAGAGAAAGTTTGCTCCCTTGCTCATATTTCATATTTCTCCCTTGCACATACATCTTCTACATTAACACATTTGTTCTGTCCTACTGTTTGCAGTAAAGACTGAGTTCTGCATCATTAAATGACCAGTACAGGTCTTTTCTCCACTCTGAATCTGTGTGATTGATTAGATGCTTGCATAACAGGACCTGTTGTTGTTCTTAATGAAACCTGATAAATGTCACTAAGTGCTGATGAGATGACTTCTGACTTCCTAACAAACAGCTCTCAGAGAGTCGGGGTTAATGAATAACCATCCAGTTTGTTTTCATCTTGCTCCCGGGTCTTCTGAGTGCTGTGTGTTTTCACCACTTTTATTCATTTTATAAACAAGTAAGTGTCGGAGCAATTAATCAAGATTTGTCCTGTAAATGCAAAATCACAGTACAGTGCTTTATTAGTGTAATACGGGTAGTGCTTGCCGACTCATGTAACCTACTTTCCTCCAAATAAACATGGCTTGTGCAAACACTGCACTGTTGCTTGGTTGTCATGTCCACAGAAACACATGTTTACGGTGTAAAATTAATGGATATGGATCAGTTTCAGTTCCCCTCTCGAACAGGCGTCAAGTGGTGCATGTTTTGTTTCATGCGAAAAGGGTCATAGAGGCTCAGACAAACTCATTTCACTTTGTTTTGAATGCAGAGTGGCTGAGGTTTGCCGTCCTGAGCACTGTTTTCGATGATTTACAGTGCAACATTTCAATGTCACATTTCAATGAGAATCATAAACATACTCTGAAAGCCTCAAAAAAAAAATTTAAATCAACGCAAAAAATTGTGTCCTGTTGTGATTTTTTTAAGGGAATGTGAAGTTTTAATGTGGACATGACACTGACGAATGGCATTTTATTTGTCTTTTATTGAGTCTGTCCTCTCTGTTTCTATGATCTGAAGGTATTGTTCTGAAAAACAGGAACACACTGGAAGAAAAAAAATTGTCAAGCTGTGCAAAATAACTGCTCCCCTCAACGACCCTCAGTGCCTGACTGAGGTGAGGGGCATCTCAAAGGCACAGACTATTGTTTTGGGGACTGGACATCCTTTTCATGCGGCGGTCCCGATTCTTTCATCAGGGTAGAGGTTTAGTCTCCCCAAACACCCCAAAGGTACCACTAATAGATACAGATTGTCCTTTGTTTCATCTGCTATTGTTTTTTTTTTAAAAACAAACTATAAACCAAGGACGTCATTGCGTCTCTCTTTCTTTTTCCAGTGATTTATGGTGACAGTGTAGCAGTATGGATCTTCTGCTGTGTTGATATATGATGTATTGTATGTAGATGTGTGAAAATACTGTCTGTAAAGTAAGCTGCCCCTCGGGGGGATTTCAGTTTTACTCCACTCTGTTCCATATTTTCTCAGCTCTTACGGTATCTAATTACCATGTTAACGGTTTCCTTGTGGTGTGAACTAATGTAACCACACCTTTTTAAATACCCCTTTGAAAACACTGAGTGTGATGGAGTATTATGTGCAGCGTCTTGAAGGGTATTGCAATGTTAAGTGATATTAGATGCCAGCTGACTGTTGATGCATTAGATTCAGGTTGATTTGACTGCCATAATGGCACTGCTCATCCAGACATGGGGAGCTGCCCTTGACAGGAAAACAACATGGATGTTTTGAGGGATGACACACTTGCCTTTGATTGAGCACTATAATCATTCGCATATTGAAAGGAAACCATCTCTTCTATTTCCAAGGCAAACAAATGTGTAAGTGACTGCCAGCTTTTTGCTGCTGTATCAAATGTTAATGTTCTGCAATGCTAAGCGAGAGCTGCATTTCGTGTATAATTTACCTCGATAACACACATAATCTCACAGCACGTGGTTCTGATGTGAGAGTTGCTCAGGAACAACAATGGCCGTCTGTGTAATTGCTGCTACGTGGGTGTTTTACTGCTGTGTGAATGCTCCATGTGGCTTGAAACTACAATATCTTAAAAGGAGCCCAGACTCTTAAGAAATATTATACCATTTTAATAATTTGCTGTCACGTCCAAGGTGCAGCAGGACTTGGGAACAGTTGTTTGGAAACACAGACCAAATTGTAAAACACTGATTCCAAAAGCTGTCAAAATCAGGTTAAACACCACACTTTTAGTTTAATAAATTATATCACCTGGTGGTTTTGCTTGAAGCCATGTATTTGCAAGTGTGAGGTGAAACAAGGATCTTTCAGGCTGTGCAAGGCTCTCTCAGCAGGGAAATTTGTTACAGGCTGCTGCAGCACTCATGGGTCTGATTGGATGGGTTGTTACCACACATCACTCAAAAGTTTTCTATCAGCTGAAGAGGGCAGATGTCTGGAGCAACAACCTTATTGATCTGCAGTGTCTTTGTCTCGTTACTCAGAAGGAACCGATTTTTTGTGAATGACAAGGCCATCAGGGCTAAAAGCCTGAACAAAAACCCTCAGGAATCAAATTTTCATGCCTTCAAAAGAACCAAACCATTTCAGACTACGTTATTTGCAAATTTGAAAGTAGGCTAATGCATCGGGAGTACAGACAGACAATTTTGTGTCAACCAAAAAAAACATTGTGGCTGGTATAATTTAGTAATTCAATGTTGGTTAAAATTCAGTGGTGGGCACATGACAGTTGACAAATTCAATTCATAATTTCAAGCCTGAATGACTTGGAGCTACAGAAATCCTGAATTATGTTTAAAAAAACTCTCTTCAGTTCCTGAATGTTTTTCCAACTCGATGCAACAACACAATATAAGCTTTTGTTCCTTTATTTTATATATTTCACTTTCTCTTCCTGCTGTCTTTCTAACAGTCCCTTAGAATTCAAATCAAACGTAATTTGCATACTGTCATTTATTACCAGAATCAAGTGGTTAATTTAACTGGTTAACCAAGATTATGGAAATATGATATAATGTGTTCCTATGGTACTTTGTTGAAAGTTTTCAAAGTTCTCAGACTATGTAACATGCAACTTGCAAACTAGCAAGATTATTAGATGCTGTGATGCAGGAACGGCCATATCTAACATAAACATGCTAAAATGGCATTTAGCCACTTACCACTTACCACGTGCACCTTCTTAGCTTGTTTTAAAATGCTAATATTTGCTAAATTAGCACTTAGCACAAATTGTAGTTGAGACTAATGGGATTGTCTTCTGTTTTGTATTTATTTGATCATAAACTTTAAAATCTTTGGCAAACCTGGCAAACCAACCTGAGGATGGTGCTAGATGAAAATTTGGGGGATCAACAATGTTATTAGAATTAATTATGAATAACTAATAAATGTAAAGTGAATTATTGGCAATCCATCCTAGATACTGGGCTAGTTGATTCTGGACCAAAGTGATGGACTGACAGACATTAACTGCGCCATTGCTAACATCACTAGTATACTTAGAAAACACTGCTTGATAAAGGCAAATAAGCACAAGTCAGCGTACATGCTAACTTAAGAGTAGTAACAATAGGAACAGATTTCTTGGAAAAGAACATTTGCTCAGGAGTTGCCCTTGATCGCAACCCAATTAAATCCTCCTGATATGAAAAGCAACCGGGAGTCTTAAGCATACACACATTTATTGGAAACTCCCTAAACAAGAGCGCAACACAACCGATGCAGAAAAGCACAACACACACTTAGAACAAAGTTACCTTCACACACATACACTCAACTGCGTCAGTGCAGCACTGTGCAATCTGATAGCAGGGGCTGTTGTAACATAACATCATTGGGCTGAACTTGGGATAAAGCTCATTCAGACGTCTGCTTCTGCTGCATCATGTCATTTTTTTTCTTTTTTGCATATGAAGAACAATGCAGTAATTCCTATGTTCAGAGTGCAGGGAGGGCATTTTCCATATAAACATCCTCAAACCTTTAGTTTCCATTATGTTAGTTTCCAGTGATGTGTTGAATCCATGAGGAGTTGCCATCCCAGCGACAAAAACGTAGGCTCCAGCGTTCACACTTTGACGAGCTACATGAGGCTCCTTTTTTTTTGTTTGTTTTTCTTCAGGGACAAATTTCACACAGCTGCAGTCCTTTATTGTACATAAAATATAGAAACAGCAAAACACAGCTCAGATAGTTCTCAAGGCCAGACATGCTTATTCATAGAAAACAGTCTTTTCTCACAGATTGAACTTGCATGCCATGAACAAAGATTCTTACACTCAGTTTTCTTCAGACATCTATTCATTAATCTTGATAATAATTTCATTATTCTTTGATATTTTTTGTATACTTCTCTCCCATCAGTCTTTGGGAGGGTGAAATGATTAAAAAAAAGATTCACAGATTATCCAGCACTGGTGGCCCTTGTGCATCTGATTAAGACATGTGTATTGTAATCGTTTTTTCTCCCGCTGTAGAAAATTATTGAACTTTCGTTTCAAAATGACACATCCACCGTTTGGAAAAAGTGACACCTACTGCTACAAAACGATCTATAGCACCAAATTAAAACAAACCATGGAATGATTTGAAGGAAAGTGAGGAACGTAAATCCTTGATAAAGCTGAAAATACTGTTACAGACATGACTTCTGAACAACATTTTTTCCAATATACATTGTACCATCTAACAGGAGAAAACTAAATGACAAAGTACAAACATCAGGCTGCCAAGTCAGGCAAATGCAGGTCTTTAGAACATAAGGAATCTGTGTCACAATCATTTTATTTCCACATCTGCCTCGGGATGTCAAAATCTCACAGCCGCAGATCTCCAGGCCTGCGCTGAAGGGCTCCAGTGAGAAGGTAACAAGTTTCTCTCCAGTCAACTCTCAGAGTCTCGTCAAGTCCCGTCACAGAGTCTGATGTGCAGAGACGAGCACCTTTTTCCCCTCTGGTGAAAGGTTCGTTCTTCCAAAAGTTTTATTTTGTATTGCATCAGTGTTGGATAGGCCTTGTCAAAACTTGCACGCACGCGCGCACACACACACACACACACAGTCTTAAGAAGCTGCCAATGAGTTGCATTACTGACAGAGGCTTAATTGTGGCTGATCTGAAGAAATTACGTTTAAAAGAATTTTGAACAGAGAGAAGCTTTCCTAGTCTTTTCCTGCTATTCCCATTAAAACGGTTGCATTCTACACATAAACGTGCGATCTGTTTGTCAGCGGAGACAGACAAATGCACAAACCGGTCCGACTAACATACTGACAAGATAATAACATTACAAAATAACCCTCTACATTTGGCTCGCTGCTCATTTCATATCATGCTGTTTTGAGCTGGCTCATGTTTTTCACCTTTCACTTTTCAGTGCAAATATATAATCTTTGCCTTTCTGTGTGGCTGGGCTGGGTGAGAGGTAAACTGAGATTGCACCTTCCCATTAATGTCACAGCAATGGCAAAAAAAACCAAACAAAAAAAAAAAAACAACCCACAGAAACCAAGGTGAAAAAAACCCCAACATAATTTCAAGCAAAATTCTAAGAGGCTACAAATTGCTTTGTTGATGACAGGGACCCAGTAATCTGCTATGTATGTGTCATCTCTTTTAATAAAGCATGGTGCATACAACACAAACCGGAAAAAAAATAGCTACAAATCTTTGGTGTATTGTCCCTAAATTAAGGCTGGAAATATCAATAATTAATGAAACATTAACGGATGAATAATACATCAAAATTGCTGCCCCTAGTTCAGGCTTGTCAGCCCCTCAAATGCTAGATTGTCTATTTGTGGGGCTACAGTGGGCTGAAAGCCATTTGCGATGCTTGGGCAGTCCGTGGGGCATGTCATATAGTCCTAATGTGCTCATAAGCAGCAGTGGCTGACCTCCCTTAATGACGATTAATGCAGGATCAGATTAGAGTTTGTGCCTGTCCAGACACACTTCCACTGCGCCATTCCCACCTGCCTGTTATTGATTGCACTCATTGAGCTACAATTTGGGTTTATGTCCCCGTGCTACCTCTGGGAACATGTGTTAAATGCAGGGCTCGTGAAAAATAGAGTTGGATGGTGACAGGGCAGAAGAAGAAGAATAGGGAAGGGAGATATATTCAGGATTGGGCTGGAGAATTGTATATAAGCCAGAATGAACGAGGATAAATGGGTGAATGTGGAAGAAGGTTGGGGAACATTGAAGATTGTCCTTGGCATGGACCAGTGCTTTTCTCCAATAGTGTATTAGCTGTATATGTATTATAATGTTGCTATTGGCAACCAAAAGATAATTAAAAGCATGGAGGTATGAATTTAAAGCAGTTTCTGCAAGCCCTTGAGTTTTAAGCCAACACAGTGGTGCCCTTTGAAACTGCAGGTTGCATCCAAAAGTCTAACTGAAGCATGTCGTCGGATTTCTGGCATTGGCTGCCATCAATTCCCATAATTCGTTCTGAAGTGTGAAAGATAACATACATTATTCTAATAGTTTAACTGGTTTGATTTATGGACTTAATTGCTGTGACATTTCATGGGATTTCTCGGGGTCTCCCCAACTTGCTGTCCCAATCCTTTACCAGCCAAACATTAAATACACTCCAGCATTAAATAACCTGCCAAGCACATTTCTCACTACGCAAAAAAAAAAAAAAAGAAAATCCAGCAAAAACTGGCAATATTTTCATCTTCCTTCACTCCCATTGGTAAGACTTGTTTCCCCAGGTTTTCAACATGTTTTTCTCTCTTCTCTCTCAGTGGTGATGTCCCATATTCGTAGGTTCTTCTCATACATCACATCTAAATATAGACTTTCACGGCTGCTGAGCAAGAACCAGATAGAAAAAACAATAAACACAAAAGAACGTAGGTGTCACCGAGACGGGGATCTAACAGTATGGAGATGGGTGAGGTGTATTACTGTCCACTGGAATGTATACAAGTGCCAGTCAGTCACTGGGGAGGTGGGCTTGGTGGCTTGGTTAGGGTGTTGGGGGGAGTCTCGGTGGTGGCCACTAGTCATACTGGCCCTTCAGTCAATCCCTCCAGGGGAAGGGTGGTGGCATTGTCAGTTGGCTGCGGGTCGTCCTTGGGATGCGAGGGCGTGTGGGCCGCGGCAGCCAGACTGGCATAAGGCAGGTGGCAGTCCATGTGCAGAAAGGGCGGGTAGTGCTGGCGATAGCAGATGTATGCAAACAGCAACCCGATGACTCCTCCAACAAAGGCGTCTGCAAAGTCACAAAAACACATATATTTTGAGGTATGCATCTTAGTTAATTTTAGCTGGTGTGGAGGAAGAAAAATAACACCTGCTCTTAGGAAGAGCACAATCAATTAGGCGTTACTTTATGTGCAAGCATGTTTCTAGTGTGCATTCATCATGCCCAGCCACTTTAGAGGGTGATGAAAGTAAACTGAAAGGCAAAGCGATGAATCTGTTCTGCAGAGCACTGGGCTCTCTTGCCTCTGGACAGGCTGTCTCTGTCACTTTGTCATCTATGCTGAACAGTTTCGTATTATACCTGGTCCCCTTTAAGCTATAATACATCATATAATATCACACTGCCGTAGTGAATATTAAGCCTATATTGCTGGATATAGATCAAAATGACATGGCCAGCTGGTGGCTAAAGCAGCTGAAGTACAGTAGCGGTTTCCATAATATCAAAGTTATATTTCTCCATAGGTCTCGCTAAACTCCCTTTATTTTCTCCTTCTGGGTGAAATGAAATATAACGCAACATCGATTTCACCGCTCAGAAACTATACAATGCATGAGCTTGCTCTGTGAATGTTTCATCGACTCCTGTCAACTGAATTTAATAGACCGGGACTTGATGCAATATATTAGTTTGGTGGCCTCATTGAGACAGTGATTGGAAGCCCAGCGTTTCCCCCTCGAGGACAGAGCACACCTCCAGAGTGCAAAGGGATGGTGAGAATATTAGTATCCATCAAGCATGGCTCAGCAGCCAGGCTAATGGGGGCTCCCAGCTTGTGTTTACACTGAGTGCAGATTGGGACCCCTCAAGTTTAATGGGCTGCACCATTGCTGCTTACTTACAGTCTGCTGGGGTGAGGGAGGAGAAAAGGTGTGTGTAGAGGTATGAAATACTGAGAGGACACAGAAAATGGTCAGCTTGCCCGTTTCACTGTAACTGCAATGCCTTAATAATACGCATGTGCTGCACTTCTGATGTAAATAAATCTTGGTTGTTAAAAGACTTGTCTCTTTCGTAGTCGCCCTGCTCCCCAGGAACATATGGCTCTCTAAAACTAATTAACACCATATGACAGAGCTGTCATCATATTACCACGTACTCTCTCCCACACCTCACCCACATATGCATTCCTTTCCCTCTGTCCCTCCAAGTATCTCTCCAGTTCTTCAAAAACAGATATCAAAAGCCAAAGCTTGAAATTGTAATTTTTCGTTCCCAGGCTGCTGAATTGAACGCTACCTCATTGTCATCTGATTATGCTATAGCTTGCAGAAAACAGCCTTATGAGACACAATTTTCAGGCTGCCCAGCTTAATTTTTTTTTTTTTTTGGCTTTCTTTGATTCACCAGCCATGCTGATTAATGTAAAAATGTGATTACAGCAGTACAGCTGTTTGAAACAAGCATCAACCACAGTTTGCCTTATAAATTATCTGTATAATAATTACAAAAGTGCCTTGAGCCAGGTGTAATCGAAACAGACTTCTGCACAGAAATCCCTGTCAGGCTGACACCAGCAGATTTCAGAAGGCACAGCATTTATTCAACAGTAATTTTGATTGATGCAGGAAATGCATATTCATGTGTCCTGCGTCTGAGCTGTTTGACGAACCTTGCCAGTGGTGTTTGTAGTCGCAAGTCCGGGACAACGCAATCATCATAGCGCTGTAGAGCGGCAGCACCATGGCACAGAGACGCCAGCTACGCCCTCGCCCTTGATCCGTAAAACACTGCAGCTTGCCCGCCAGGTAGAAGGAGGTGAAGCCGAGGCCGGAGAATGCAACTAGCAGGCAGAGAAGTGGGCAGACAGAGAGAAAGAGAGGAGGGGCAGTCAAGTTTGCACATTATATACGGCAGTGAGATTATAAACTCTTATAAATGCTCTCTGCGGCTGTGCAATCAAAGTGTGACCGTGTCCCTATCTTGTAAAAGTCAGTACAGTAACAGTACATCATGGATGAGTGTGCAGCAGGTGACAGTGCAAAATAATAAAATCACCAATGTACTGGACAACTATAGTGTAATGAAGCATTTTAAAGAGAGGAAACATAATGTGAAAACAGATAGGAGATTTGCAGCTTGTCCACCGCCACCCACTCTCAGGTAAGCTCTCTCTGGGATATAACGGTCTGTAAGGCAAATACCACCCTGCTAAATCACTGCGTGACAGGTGCCTGAGAGCAGGCGAAGGCAAACAGACCAGCAGATCTACACAGATGTACTAAGCACAACCCACACACTGAAGGAGACCTATTTAACAATGTGCATACTCTTGCAAAGTCTTGTATGTGGCATCAGTGCACATCCCTGAGCCAATACACGGCTCAAAATTAGATTCTTAATGACGGGTTCCTGTGCAAACACTGCCTACCTGAGATAAGAGTGAGACTATGTCAGTCCCAAATTACACCCCATGTTAAGATTAGTATAAAGCTGATATATTAGGATATATATTTGATGAAAGATATTAATATTGCCCACCAGTGGCTTGAGAGCTTGAGGTCGCAGCGCAAGCTAATGGCTTGAATGAGAAACATGTGTGACTTTGCTGCTGGCCATGCTGTGCTGAGGGGGGTCTGCGCCTCAGCTGATGGTGGACAGTAAAAACAGCGGCGGTCTAATTGTATGAATTAAAGGTTGTGTGATAGAGCTGTAAAAGGTGGCGCAGAGACAGGATCATTCGTTTACTGCTGCAGCGGGCCAAACAGCACCCATCAGCACCCATCAGCTGCCCATTTGTCACTTAAACCACAAACTGGCTAAGAATACTAAGGACGCCAGGACACGTGTGTAGCCTTTAGAGAGAGGAAGCAAACTGTCCAGCTGTCTCAGTGGCTGTCCTGCTGTCAGGAAGAAGAAGTCGGCTCCATTAAGAACTCAGCTTTTTCTATTAGACAGTTTAGTTGAATATATTGGCTGGCTGGTGTAGACTGATATTGGGTTTAAAAACTGGCTATGGAAATAACCAGAAATGATGGATATAATGTAGCCCGCTTGATTGCCTTTCTACTTGGCACACTTCAGCAGGGCTGGGATTTATGTACAGTGTGAGTTGGTTTCCTTACTGTTGCTAACCAGCTGATATATATTAACATAAGCTCATGCAGGTTAAATGTGAGCTACATAGGCAACAAGTGGGCAAATGTAGGCTTGAAAAGTAAGCTGCGTGGGCCACATAAATGCAGGAATTATGCTTGGATAGATGAAATGTTTAGTTTCTGCTCATTTTGTTTTGTACAGCAACCTTTAAAGAAGAATCCAATAACTTTTAAAACATTTCATTAAAAACCAAACATGTCAGTGTGATGGTGATGCTAGAGGAGAGGTGATTGCTGGTGGACCTGGTACAAGATTTCATGGTTATAGTTGATGTTGTTCTGCACCAACATGGCAGACAACCCACGGTGCCAAAACAGGCTCTGACTGACACCTGTACCTTTATCAAGGCCTCCAACAGTCTACATCTGGTGTTAATCAAAAGGAAGCTCATATTGCCAACTGTATGGGCCTCTTGGGTGACCTGTGCAACTTCACTTACTAGACAGCATATGGTGATTAAAGCTGCAAAACTGCATTTTGGCCAATAGGTCTCATTAAATAGCCTAGGTTTAGAGCGGTCCAGTAGTTGATAGCCTTTTGGAAACTGAATTCATTTAGGGCTAGATTAATCAATTTCATAAATTCAGCTAGTTAAATCCACCCATATGGAGACAGGGGAAAATATGAGGAATTAATTGACACCCTGGGGTGTTTAAAACCGTTTATATAGTCATCACCACCCACAAAGTGAAGCACATGGGTTGAACGGAAAAACAACACATTACTTCCTGGCTCAGCTCATCAGGTCAGCCCTTCTGTTCGGAGGTCATGAACAAACCATCTGAGATCGTCAGCATCTCTTCATCTCCCATCCATCTCACTTCTGGATGACCTTTCCACATTTCCAATCACACGGCAGCTCACACTATTCATTTTAATAGCTTTAACCATGGCTAAGACGATTGCATTACTCATTTGGATAGACAGAACTAAATTATCCATGAACCAGTGACTCAGTCTGCTGACTGAACATTTTAACTTGTGAGGACTTGCAGCAGTTTTACATAACACATTTCCAAAACACCGCATCTCCGGTCTCACAGTTTCTCTTGGGCGGATCCATTAACTGCAATTTTGTAACGCAGATATAAATACATATGATATTGATTATTCCAATCTTCTTTTCTTCCCTCTGCACTGTATAGTTAATCAAATCCATGTCCCAAATTCCATTTCTTTGCGAGGACATTGCACACAACAAAGATTGGGATCCAGCAGCGAGCTAATTTATCATTATTCCTTGTTATCATTATTCATCCAGAGTGATGAGAGCTGGAGCTCATCCAAGCATGCTTTGAGAGGAGGGCAGGGAAATGGCATAGACAGGTCACCAGATCACCTCATAGGGGGAACACATTTAATCAGCCGATCTCAAGGTGGACAATTTAAAATCGACTGTATAGTCCGTCTGATTCATATGTCTGTAGTCAGAGGGAAACCACAGAAAGAGTTACGCTAGAGCCTGAAAATGGATGTGTGGATCCGCTGCTCCTCTATTTAAACCTGAAACTATTTAACTGCTTTTGTTTTCCTCAAGTATGTGACTTTTAGGGCAAAATCGATGGTAATTCTGTAAACTGTATACAATCCTTTGGCCTGTCTGTCTAAAAACATGCCTTTTCTTTATTTCCATGCTGCATTGAAACAATATGTTTGCAGATAGAGTGAGTCAACAGCTTGAGGATTACACTAATAAAATGATGCATAAAACATGAGTGGGGACAGCAAGTACACGTCGCTCACGCTGATCTCAAAACACACAATTTCTATGTGTAAAATTAGCATAATTAACTAAGCTAATATATGTACAGCAGCAGGGTGAGTTGGTGAACACTAATGCACCCAATAACCGCTGAGGGGTGCCCCCCAGGAGGCAGCAGGAATCCCTGAAAGGCCACAGGACTGAGGGGAGGCCAAGGAAATGACAAACATCTTGGTAATGAATCTGCTTCATGCATTCAAAAAAACCTTGAAGGGTAATTCCAGTGGGACAAAACAAAGATGCCTAATGAGAATGACGCGTGCAGCGACTTTAGGGGTTTTTTTTCATCTTCAAACAAGCACAGGGTTTGTTCAGAGGTTGCGAGCGAAGACGAACCGAGTCTCAGAAGCAAATGAGGTGGTGATTTCTGCCAACATGGCAGAAGTGAGACAAAGCAGGGACAAACATTTGGAAAGTTGTTGGAAAAAAGAATAACAGATGTCAGTTTCACTTGGGTAGAGCAGCACAAGACACAAGAAATAGAACTGACTAACTGACACACCTACACCCATTTGCTACAGACATGAGCTCCCCTCAGGACAAATTCCGGTCATTGAATTAATGAATTTCATTAGTGCTGCCATTAGGTCAAAATTAAAATTTGCTTTAAGTAGAAATCTTTGCAAAACTAATGACAACCTTCAACATCAGCTACTTTGTGTTGTCTGATCAGCATTACTAATGAAATTGTTGGTAGCTTTAAGATGATCATTGTGTGATATTTTGCATGACAATCATTTCCTGTCAACACCAGAGGCAAAGAAGGAGAAACAGTGGAGAGTTTAGCTATGTTCCATTTAGTCATTTTTTTCACAGTGAAACAACATCTGAGATCCGAATGATTTAACTTTGTGTGTGAGTATGGTGGAGGCGGCAGGGGTCAGTGGTGACAGAGGCTGGCCGTGCAGCAACTGGGCCGATCTAATACAAAAGTATTGTGAATGAGATGAGGAACGAAGCATAAAGGAACAGAGAGGGGGAGTGGGAAGAGGAGAAGCACTGCAGACTGTATGTTAACTGCAGGGAGCCACAGTAGAGTGGGGCTGTTCTGGTTTTTGACAAGAGAAACCATGGACGACACGGTTTAAAGTATATAAGTGTCCATTAAAACACCACAGCTTGGGTATGGTTTCAAAGAGTGGAGTCACGCTCTGGTCAAAGCTTCTGCAAGGTCTAATAATTTTAGTAATAGCAGTCTTTTTGCCTTTCTCCCCTTTATTTCTGTTGTAATATCTATCATTAAACTACTTGACTGCACGCAGACATAACCATTCACTGACAGCAGCGGATCTGCTTTCTATCTCCCAAACATCCCCCTTCTCTCTCATTTCAGTTTTGACCTTTGACCCCTGCAGGGACCAGAGTGGATCCCCTCTGCTCCTCGTCCAAAGCGCTGCATATTAACAGCTCATTTAGGCACTGAATTAGTTTCCACCATTAACATAATAACGCCCAACAGGAACTCATTATTACATCTATATAATTGCTGCCCTACTCCTTCGCAAGCTGTTGTAGCGGTATTGCTTCTCCAAAAAGCAAAATCTTTGCACTCGTTAAAGTTTGTTGGACCACCTTCGCGAGATTAATCAAAGTCTGTAAAGACGGAAATGGAATTCTTCATTCTGATGCACAAAATGACAAGCGGCTAGGCAAACTTAAGTATGCGCATTCAGTCTAACAGTCTTGATTTCTTAGGAGAGGCTGGTCTTGTGTCTGAGTTGCACTTTTAGAAACGTGTGAGGCCGTGTACAAATCCAGAGGAGATACAGCAAAATGGCTTTACTCAAACTGAAATTCCACCAAAGTGAGGACCAGTTCAACGCACAGCTGTTTGACATCAGGTTGTTGCCACTACACTGTACCTCAGCCTGCACTCTAGACAGACTGAAGTGTGTGTGTGTGAGTGAGTACAGTAAATGTATGCAGAGGTGTAATTCTCTCTAATTGAAGGAAAATGATATGACATTCTAAGCTCTGGTTAATTTAATATAGATAGTTGTGTGGAAGTGAAAGAGATTCAAAGATGTGATTAGGTCCGTCTCAGAGGATTCATTATTTTTTTAAAAGTGCATATTAATTGATCATATTTAATGGCTTAATAGGCACAAGGGAAGGTGGTGAGATGAATATGAATAAGGAGACAATTTACAGCTAATGCGTTAGTGCCGGCTTGCTTTGCCACTGTGTATAGTGGTGCTGTGGGTTCAGGAAAGTTCAAATTTATCTGTTTGTTTTTCTCTTTCTGGGACCTGTCTCCTCTGATTTCTGTTACCCTGCTACTTTGCTTTCAGGTGAAGAAAATAAACCAAATCACAGAGAACCCGAGCGGCTTTAAAAACTTTGAAATGCAATAATAGTTTGTGTGCTTTAAAAGAATGGCTGTCATCAAACACTGAAGCCTAGTGTATATTTATATATTTGTCCTGGCTGAGTCTGATGGATTAGTTTTGGTTTTATTTTTACCATGCAGATTATGTAGCATCCTGTCAGGACGGGCCAGAGTCTCTGAATGAAAAACACGTTTTTACACCCATAGTCTGCATCTCAGGTTTCAAACCAGCCAGAGGTGATGCTGTGTTACGTCCAGCTGCCACTTTGCATACAACTACATTCACTCTTGCCATCTGTCTGCCCCTACCCCTGTCCATTGCCACATTCGTCTGAATAAAAGCTCTGCAACTTATGCATGGTCCAACAAGCCTTGTCCTGGTGAAAAGGGACACGGACAGGAAATTGGATTTCTTCTGCTCTCTAGACTTGCTGGCATACGGGTGCTCCCTGTGTCCCCGTCGCACGGTTCTCTCAATCACTTTCTCACTCACAGCGCAACAACATAAGGCTATTAGAACTGTCGCGCAGATGAATGTAATCCATACACAGTGCTGCAGTGAATTACAGAGCAATGTCCCTCTCTGCCATTTCTAATGGGACACAGCGAGCACTTCAAAGCATTTCTGTCTTAAAGCAGGTGTCTGAGAAGCTGTAAGTATGCAACTTTAATAATATGCTAAAACATCCATTTGAAATCAGACTGGACCATGAAATTACAGCTGTGCCTAAAATCTTACCTTCAAAAAATTGGCCATCCTGTTCATTATGGTATGATGCTGTGTTATTGTAACACACAAAGACCAGTTACAGACTCGTTCAAGGCAGTCACACTCACAGCAGGGTGACAGTTAAACGCTTTCATAAATCAAACAAGCATTTTGCCTCTTTTTGTTGCACACATACAGTACACCCTCCACCTCCTCTCCAGAATCTGCCTTCCTCAACTCACATGTAACATTTTCAGTTTAATGAGAATATGAAAAAAACAAAATATATATGAGCACAAGATGTTCACAGCACCGGGGACTTTCCCTTTCTTTTCAACTTGTCACAGCTGGATGCAGCCTTTCGCTTATTTCTACATTCTCGCAGTAGTTTTTACAATTACCTTGTGTGAATATGCATCCAGAGTGGAAACATAATAAGAGTCTTGAACAAAAGCAAATAATATAAATATCAAGCATGCCACAGTTGGGGATATGGCTCTCTGGAAGATATACAGATACTTTTCTTTTTTTTTTTTTTGCGTACTAGAATAGCGGGAGGTTCAGTGCAGCTCCAGTGTGAGCATTTTATGGGTGGTGGAGACAGACAGTTGGTACAGGAAGAAGAAAGAGAAACCTCAAAGCCTACGTATGTTTCATGATTTAGGGCAAGGTAATTAATTAATTAATGTTTTCAAAGATGTATCCTCTTAACTTTAGCCTTTACATGCCTGATGCACCACATAATGCTGAGGGTTTAGTCAACAGCATAACTCCTCGCATACCACTGAACATTCATCTTCTGGACAACAGAAAAAAAAACATGTGAATTATTTAGCATGCTGCAGAAGTGAAAACAGCTTGGAAAGCAATATGGTCAAAAACATGTCCAGTGACATTGGCCTGCACAGCTGAGCACAGCAGGAGGTTGAAGCAGATGAAGATGAAACCGTAAGAGTGCATTGAATTCACTCATTCGTACACCAGATAAAGCAAAGGAAGACGACTCAATCAACCAAACGCAGGCATCTCTACAAGCTGCCTCGGGGTGTGTAAACTGAGCAACTTAGTGCTACATGTTCTAATTACCAGCAGCAAGAGAGTTGGCAAAAACAGTCATCACTTTGAAATGTGAGATAACACCTTGTACAGTGCACACCCAGTCAGCAGACATGGACATTTTGCTCTCGGTGAAATGTTGCTCAGATGCATCAAGATTAACCCGAGATGCTGTTTAAATGTGTCAGCGAGTGACTTCTGATATCTTTCGACGTTGTGTTGCAAGTGCTGGCAGTGATCTGCTGGGACTGATAACTGGCACTCACAGGAGGAATGGCTGCTGGGGAAACTCTTGCGTCCCTCTGAGATTAGATCTGGCTCCCCGGTGCACAGCATCTTCACGTTTACTTGTCCATCTGGGAAACAACGCTGGAAATAATCAGGCCTGGGTCTGAAAATCAAACACAACCCAAAATATGGTTCCTGTCAGTTCTGTTTCAAATGTTTCATTGGTAATAGGTCTTAACGTTTAGCATCACTGATAAAGCCCTGTAAAAATGCTTCATTACGTTTACCTGCCAACAATCAGCTTGATAGTATTTGTGAAGACTCCGTTCAGGGCGAGAGCCAGGGACACAGCTGGAGTAGGAAGACAGACAAACACACAGTCAAATCAGCATCTTAGTGGGTTTGTTACAGACAAGGTCGACAGAGTCATTTTCACAGAAACAGCGATGCCGTGTTAAAATAATTAATTTCACTATTGGTGCAAGACAGGTTCTGGCAGGTGGCCCACTCTTCTGACATAACGTGCAAATAAAACAGCCAATTAGGTTCATGGGAAATTCCCTTGCAGCTGGACAGATGGTTGTCAGGATTTATGTGTGAAGTATCTCATAATTTGTATGCAGCTACAGTTGCAAGCCAGGTTTTAAATACAGTACAAGCTTCATACTCATACAAAGACACACATAGAAAAAGGCATAATGCAGTTTAAGTCCTTTGTGTAGCCAAATGGAATGAAGCTCTGGTTTTGCATCACTGCTCCTCTGGTGCACAAACTCTACACGTTCCTAGTAATAAATCCAGTAGTGTTCATGATTTGACAAGGCTAAGACTGTGAGGTTAGGTATACGTACAGTGGTGCACTGAGCTAAATGCTAACATCAGCATGCTAAAAGTAAGGTAAGGCCTATGAATGAAGTTTTGCAGTTATGTGACCATTAACCAAGGTGTTGAACAAATTCAAATTGTGACCTGCATGATGTGGATGAAAAGTCAGGGGATCACCAAAGTTATTACAATTCATCCCCAGGGAGACATGCATGTTTGCACCAATTTCATGGCAATCCATCCAAAAGTTATTGAGACATTTCACTCAAAGCCACAAATGTGGACCTCATGACGACACTCAAGGAAAAGCCTGGATAGCACCAAAGTCATTAGCCTTTACCCTCAGGGCACCATGAATGTCTGCAAATTTCATGCAATAGTGGTTGCAGGTATTTCATTCTGGACCAATGAACCAATAGACATAATGATATTTCAATCCACAGAGCAATGCTTGCAAAGCTGTACACACTAGATAGTTTTAGATGCAGTAGTGTCTATCAGATATTCATATGGGAGAAAGGAGTCCAGACATTATCCCGACAGCGTTGGAAGCTAAGCACCTACTTAGAGCCTATCTGACCGTGAAGCAATTACCGCTTCAAGCGCTGCTGTTAGTTGACAGGTAGGCATTGCGCTGTAACTGTATGTTCATTTCATTAGCTATGGAGCAAACCACCGGGGCTGATCATTAGCTAGACTTCCTGCCTACATAGGTTAATCCCAGTAGTCTGCAGGTCAATTAAATTCACCCCATGTCACCAGAGTTCAAATGTATTATGTTGCAGAGCTGCTGAGAAGAGCACAGTGTGAATGTTATTTAACAGCTTGTTAATTTGGGCAAACAGATCAGATGAAAGCCCAAAATGAGATGTGTTCACTTCGACCAGTTGAAAAACGGGACATCAAATTACGCATTTTATCACATCCATACTGAAATGAGGGGGCAGAGCACTTACTTTTTAAAGGTATTGTTCCAACTTCATTCTCTCATATACAGTCTAGTTTGGAGAAGTTCTCTGCTGTTCATTAAAGAAATAATTAATTTTTTTCTGGCTGGCAGACGCACTGACATAGTTTTGGCAGTCCCTTTACTTGCTCTAAGCCTATTTCTGAACTCTGGGCATCAAATGAGCTGGTAGTTAGCTGTAGTAGCAGAGCTCATCAAAGTAATTCATGACATTGTAACAAGCCATATTAGATCTGCAGTGTAGTAATCTGGCATACAGTATGTTTCTGCCTTATGACTCTGTGCCTCTGGTTTAGCCTGAACTTTCTTCTTCTGCTCCTTTTAAAGGACAAGTGTCTAGGATTTAGTGGCAGCTAGCTTAAAGGTTGCTGATTGCAGCAATCTCCTCTTTAAAGTGTGTAGAAGAACCTAAGATGGCTCCCAAACACAAGAAAGCCCCCCTCTAGTAGAGCCAGTGTTTCGTTTGTCCATTCTGGGCTACTCTAGTTCTAGGTACAGGTAATATAATGTCCTTGTTTCATGCAATAAAAAAAAAAAAAAACTCTAAGTGATTCTTATTTTCATGTAATTATAGAAAATGATTAGGAATATTATATTCCCATGTCTGCCAGAAGATCCCTCTAAATCCTACACACTGGACTTTTAAAGGGTAAGAGAGGAACTGATTTGATTGGCCTTTCTTGAAACTCGCCACGAGTGCCCCCGCTGATACTGCACTCTCCTGCAAATAGAGTATTCACCCCGTTCAAGTCTCTGTGGTCTTGCTCAGTCCGTGCTGCATTAGGACTGAGCTTGAGCCTCTGGTTACCAAGAGTTTGCACTAGTGATATTACTCGAGCACAGTTTCAGGGAAAAATGAGGAAAAAACAGCGTTGGTGCCATCACTTTATAAAGGTCTTATTCAGCAGCAGGGTGGCCCGGCAGTGTAGTGCTGAAACATACTTGGATGGCTGAAGTTAAACACATTAGTGCAAATTAGGAGGGACTACACAAACTCCTATTATTGAACCTCCCTCTCATTGTCTCACTAACGGGAAGATTACTCCCTCTACACACACCAAACAATAATGCCTGCGTGCTATGAGATCTAACATTCAGATGATGAATAATATCCTTCATGCTTTGTAACCAAAATTAAAACTAACTACTGCAGAATCATCTCCGTGTCATTCTCTGCGCGTAGTATTTTGGAAAATATAATCAAACCCCTAAAATGGCTGCATTATATCTTGACTGCTAGATAATCACACAATTAAGCGGCAGGGGTTTGGGGAATGAGTTATTAGACAAGTCTACAAAGAGAACACTATGTACTTTTTACACTTCAGTGCGGTGTATCAAACAATAAACACACAATATTAGCAAAACCAGGTCCCATTGGTATTCCAAGGGGGGAAATCTAACTCGCACCGTAATTTATGCCTTCTCAATTATATCTGTTTGAATTTTTGATTCATGAATTCAGAGCCCTCGGGGACAACTTTGAACTCAATAACTTAGGAATATAGGGACAGCTGCTCCTCTGTGATTTTTGCTTTGGATGAAAAATAAATAGGTGTGTAGGTAGAAAAAAAACCACAAGAAGTAAAGTTTGGACTGACTGTGCACCGTGACAAATGATGCTTTTATGATCTTTCATTCTCATTAGGTCTAGAGGTAGCATTGGTTCAAAGCAACGTTCGATGATCGTGTAGAAACCTGTCAGAATAACGGGCTCCTTTTTATTCTTTGTTCTTCTGAATGAAGTTGTTTTCCTGCACGGCTGTAACCCTTGCAGAAGTGCTTCACTGCAGGCGGTAATGGGCCCGTTAAGTTCTACAGAGCAGCGTAATCTCTACACTGATGCACTGAGCCACCCACTCTCCACCCGATTCATCTCTGTGCGTCTCTTTAATTGGATTTGTGTTAAACTTTCTTAATGCTCTCTGATGTGCCAAAGCCTCTGCAGGCTTCACAACCCGGGGGGGAAAAATGGGAAATGGGAAGAAATCAGTGTGAGAGAAATGCCCAGATGTTTGAGATTGGACAGGATGAAATTTTGATGCTAAATACTTGTAGCTTCTGTGATTAAGATTAAACTGTGCGGTTCAATTCTGACTGTAACTATAGATCACAGAGTTAAAAGATCTGCAACATTCAGCACAATAAACTACTTTTTACCTCCAGGTAGAAAGGGGTTATTAAAAACTCTGCTAAATTCAGTTCATGCAACATCTATAATATATATGCTGTCATTTTAAGACCTTTCAGTGGGCTAGACTGTGACTCACAGCAACAAATTTGTGATATTTCAAGTAATTGGCTCCACATACCTAAACATGCCTCTTTGATCTCTGTCTTGTCCGTCCTCTGAATGATCTTCACCACAAATATCACCGCCAACGGAGTAAGGAATGAAATTGCCTGCGAGGAAATGAAGACAAAAAAAAAATGTACAGTTGTTAAAGATGCGCTGCAGAAATCCACAGGGTCTTTTTTACAGGTTAATCATAAAAGGACTTTTGCCTTAGGGAATGACATGAACCTATCCATTATTCTGAGTTAATTTTAACAAGGCAAACTGAGGGGCCAAACAAGCTTCTTTATTGTTCAGTAGGGCTTCCTGCCTGCACAGCGAGGAATTTTGCTCCATGCTTGATAAGAGATTTGGGCCTCCTCAGCATCTAGGTAATTATTCATGCCTCAGACTGTATTCATTGCTTTCTGGACAAATTCAATATATTTTCTTTGCAACTGAGGTAGTGAAAACAAAGGCAAAGCTTCAGCTCCATTATCATAACGCACATATTGGATTCCCTCTGAGTGCTGTTCATCAGTTCAGCTCTGTGTTCGTTTGTAACTCTGCCAATTATGAACTAATTTTGCACCTCTCTATCTGCTTTGAAGTAGCTGGATCCAAACTTGTAATCACACTTGGATTCACACTCATAAGTGCACAGTTAATGCCTGATTTAGAAATTAGACCAACAACCATCATTTATGTGATTATGACATGGGCACCATCTTTGAAATGCTAATGCTATCCTAATGCTTGTAATGTAGCAAAGAACAGCCAACTGTAATGTTGATTTTAGACAGAATCTAGTGTTGATAGTAATGTGTTACAAAGTTTCTGTAATTCCACTACTTTTGGCGGTAATTTGAACTGTGCCTTATTACTTTTTTAAATTAAATGTTACTGAAATATAATTTAACCAGGCTCATTACTCGTCATTATCAGACTCATTACTTTTGTCTGATGTTAATAAGAGAACAGCTGTAGGTGACAGCAGATGAACACAGCCAATTCCCTGAACTCAACATGACCCAACATGATCTCAAGTCGACTTTTAATTTTGATCATACTAATAATTATAACGCTTCTAATTTAAACTGAAGGAATGTGGGTTCATCAATTATTTATTAAATGCTGCAGCGAAGCTTGGTTAACATGTAAAGCCGCAATTGTGTTGGTCTTCTTCTATCAAATCCTACCATCTAACCAAGACAATGCAAGTGTAGCTTACAGGCAGGGGAGTCATTGCTTCCCTCTAGTACCATGAGTATTAATTAAACCTGTCACTACAGTGAGAATGGGTACAATGACAGAATGATGCAACGGATAATGCATTTAATTTTCCCAAGTAACTAATTGCTTTCATACATATAGTAACTGTAAGTAGTAACTGTGCACTGACACTGTCAGCATCACATTATATGTGTTTGATGTCAGTGGGTGACAACGTGTTTCCCTGATGTCTCTGATGAGACATATAATGTACACTGCTCAGTGAGCAGAATAGCTCGTATAGGTCACGCTGGCTCAATACTGTAGGTGGACAGTGTTGACAAGAAACAACCCCCCCAAAAAGGCAGAGACAGATTCAAAAGCTGTCTCCTGGCAAGAATGGATTAAAGCTACGAAGCTGTGGCGACTCAGCAGCAAGTGGCATCCATCATTTTTGCCAAAAATGTACCCTGCATATCAGCACCCTCTCTGTCAAAGCTGCTCCCATCACTTCATCACCAAGTTTGTGAAGGAATCCAGTGGAAAGAAACACACATAATTCTCTGTTAGGTGGAGACTCTTGCTTCTCCCCACAATTATCACAACTATCTTGAATAACACTGGTACCATAGGTACATTGGCAATCCTGGGAGACTTGGCTTGTCAAAGTTGTGAAGAGTCCTATGTAGATAAAAGAAGCAGTACATGTAGGATTAGAGTTGCCATGGAAACACATTAAAGATTCCAAAAATATTTTAAAGGCTTGAGAATATAAATTTTATTTCATAATATTGTGTTGCAATTTAAAGACTCATTGTTACATTATGAAGGTTATGGCAATATATGTCTAAATTACTCTAAGCTCTGAGGAGATAAAAGAGTTTGCTCAAGTGGACAAAATAAGTTAGCTCACTGTAACATCTCAAAGCAGCAACTGTTTTCCTTTAGACCAATCATTGATCTGCAGGCACGAGTGCTAATTCTCACTGCCTCCATGCTTCTTTGCATGCAGCAGCTAGCTTACCTTGCTCTATTAAAACACTAAATGTTAAATTGAATGGAACCAAGCTCACAGTGATCATCTAGTCTTTCTGAAAGATTATCCATGATTTCTAATGACTAATTAACAGATACTGACCCAATCAACTAACATTAATATAATTTGGTATTAATATTAGCTCCACCCTCACCTACATTTTGCTAAATTTTACCTCTAGCTGGTCTACTAGAGAAAAGTTGGCCAATGACAGATTCTTAGCCTTGATGAGTAAGTATGTGCATGGTTTAAGGTATTCTTACTTCTCACTGATTTTTTTCATCAAATATCATTAAGCAAAATCCGATACACCATCATGAAACTGTGAGAAAACAAACTTAAAAAACTGAATAAATCAGAATAAAATTACGTTGACTACATCTTGAATAAAACACAACAAAAACACTAGAAGGTGACCTAAAACCAACTGAGATTCACCAAAAGTAACTAAGACTAAAACTGAATTCAAATTCAATGTCCTGTCAAACACAGAGGACAATCCATGTCTTCATTAGACTGTTTTTCACATTTCTAGAAGCTCTTGCATATGAACATGGCAGTTGTTTAACTGTGAAATCCTTGTTTACATTACTCTATGTTAAACACTGTCTCACAGGTCAAATATGTCAGGATCAGTTAGTTGTCAAGTGTCTGTTGTTTTCAGTTTCAGGGTTTTCAGTTCGGCTCTGTCTTTGTCTGGTCACTTCCTGTTTTATTTTGAAGTCTGTGTCTTACCCCTGTCTTCCTGTCAAGTTTCCCGCTTGTGTGATTGGATTCCCCGCCCTAATGTGTCTCACCTGTGTCTCATTGTCTTCCTCATGTATTTAAGCTGTGCTCCCCATTCCTCGTGTGCCAGATCATCTTGTTGTGTATTCGTAAGCGGTCCAGCATTTATTCCTTCTGAGTGTTTCCCCGTGTGTGACCCCGTTTTTGTATTCTTGGATTTTGAGTGTTTGCCTGTTGGATTTCGGTACCTTCGCCTAACTAGCCTGCATTACCTGGTTTTGACCCTGCTCGCAATGAACGACCACTGAGCCTGCCAACCCCTGACTCCTACACTGTGTCCGCATGACTCGTACCCTGATAAGATACCTCTTACTGTTTGAATAACTCATGTCTATTTCACATGCCTGTAAAGACTAAGTAGACATCTTCATTGGTCATAAATCTCATTAAATAATTGATCTGTAGCTTTCACCGAGCTTCTGCCTAGAGGGAGGACTATGCTCTCAGGGCGACTGCCCATGTCAATAATGTATAGTTCAGTAGAAATCATACTCAATCAATTTTCAGCTATCTTAATACTTAGTTGCATCCTATATATCTCGTCTGGAAATGCCTGATGTGTATTTTACCAGTTCATTTAATTAAAATAGAAACTGCAAAGGCTCCCTCAAGGATGAGGTTTAATTTTCAGGCACTGATTTGAGAGCTGCATTGTACAGTGTAAGCCTGTTTGCATGTGACCTTTGGCTGTAGTGATCAGGAGGTTTGTACTCCACATTCACTGGGCCCAACAGTAAATAACATCCGCTGAGAACATCCCTGCCCCTCCCATAATGAGAGAATCCACGAGTGACTCCATGCAGCCTAATGCAGGATACAGTGTATATCCTAATGAAGGTCGCTCTGAGTCATAATGTAGCTTCATATAAATCCCCTCCATGGACTATTTTTAATGGCCAGATAAATTCTCCACACCTTCAGGGCTACTGTCAGCATAATGACATTGAAGAAGCCTGACTGTTGAGTGTCAGCACTGGGAGCATTTTCCCTAAGAGGCATGTGGGTGGGGTGGCTTCCTCTTGCACTCATTATTTAGTGGCCTGCCATAAGCAAGAGCCATTGACATTAAAGCTAATATAAACTGTCAACATTTTTTATAAAGGAAGTTGAAAAAGGAAATAGGAATAATAGAGCGCAGATTAGCTGTAGATAAGCTGGAGGGTTTATCTGTTGCTTTTTGGGTGGATGTTCAGCACAATAGATGAATGGCGTAAGTTAAATCATAGGCAACTGTGTGTGTGTGTGTGTGTGTGTGTGTGTGCTTGTGTTTTCTGTTTGTTGGAGGCTTTCTATGACTAATGCACTTTTAAGTGCTTATAATAAAGACCCAACAAATGATTTGTTGGCAAGTAATTTAAGGATTTTTTTAAATTAATTTATGAGCACAGACACTTCTGTTAATGTGTTAACCCCTTTATGTTCATCGTTGGTTAAGTTTGTCTTCCACAAAGTCTTTTATACATCTTATAAATCTACCGTCCATATTCAATCTGTTACTCCAATTTCTTAGATGGGATGGTAATATTACATGTATTACATTTTAAAGGGCATTATTTCTATCTTGAATTGGCTGACCTCTATACCGACCTACGGCACTGTTTCTGCACATATTGAGATGATTGATGTGTTTTGAGGTGCGTAGGACAGAGTAGAGAGGCAGTCAGTCAAACACTGTCAATTTGCAGAGAGCTGAGTTAAACAAGCAATGGACAGGCAAGCCTTTGCCTGTTAAGGTGGTTTGATACTTTGATCAAACAGTGATTACCTACTAGAGATCACCTGAGTTAGCATGCAGACAAAGGTTTAGCTGTTTAGAACTGTTTAGACTATCCAGCTAATTCAGAGCATGTGTTCCTGATATTTCATGTATAATCACAATAAATTAGCTTGTGACGCTCTGTAGGATTTTCTATTATGAAGCTACATTTGCCCCAAAAACTGTGACAAATACACAAACCGTGCGACATCAAGGCAGCAGCCATGATTACTCCCCTTATAAGAACTCATATATAGAAAACATTTAAGTATTATATCTACAAACGATGGCTTTATCTCTGTTTAATGTGGTTGAAAAAGAGTGTATTATATTAGAGAAATGGGCACATAATGCTCATCATCATAAAGAGCAATTTTCTGCCCTGAGCATCATTATGGAATATGCGTTTAAAGTAATATGTGTTACAGCAGCTCCTCTACTTCATATGAAGCTCATTCTGCAGAGAGTATCTGGGGGGTCAGGTTTTTATGTTTAAAGTTACAGAACCTGTGCAGCTATTCAATGAATTGTCTTCAGCCGGGTGCTGTGACCTCCTGGAATCTTTTCTGGTTGCATGGCAACCTCACGGTGAAGACATTCACATTTCCGTTTGTTTATGGACTGAATGATGGAGATTAAACGTGGTAATTAGTGGAATTTAGATGTGCTGGAGGGTGTTTAAACTCTGGACAAAGGAGCTGCCCACCCCCCCCCCCCCGCTTCCCATCTTTATGCTATGCTGGCTAAAGCATCACACCTGTTGCACAGACTTTATTGATATGAATTGTTTTATTAAATTTATTGTAAGAAAAAACATTAGAATGTTTCCTAAAATGTTTATTTACAGTCTTGTGGATCATTTGAACCTTATCGTTCGATGGTCTTTGTTTGTGGCTCATGGAAACAAAGTATAGTATTCTCATGTTTAACAACAGATGCTGGCAGCACCGTTGTCATATTTTACCGCAATCCCTCTTTGAAAGCAGGACCATCTCGTCTCCCCAGCCTCAAGAAGCATCGTATGACTCACAACTGCATTAGAGGGAGCTCCATAATGACCAGTATGATGTATTCTAAGTGTATTGAGCGCAGCGATTGTCGCTGAGAGCTGCACTGAGAACAAAATGAGCAAAGACAGCTCAACATGTTCTGAATAGAAGCGTGTGCCAAAAAATTCACTGGGTTGTTTGTTCAGTGTTTACAGCATCAGCAAGAGGAAAAAACATGCCCAGTCCTTGCTTTATCGGTTAGACATCCATCTCAACCCGGTACCACCCACTTCTGTCAGAAAGGAGATGATATTTACATTTGGAGGCGCTAATGACCACAGTTCTGTCGAAACCCCTCTCATATTCCACCTCAGTGTCAGTGGGAAGACCAGGCTTCATAGTACTGATCGTCATATATGAAGGATTTCAGCCCCACAAACATTAATGAGAAGTATGTAGTTCATGCAGACTGCAATAATGAGCATGTATTTCGTGGCAATCAAGTCTGGAATAGTGGGAATGCATAATTAGACAGCAGGTACTTACAAACATGACCCTCTTGGGGATGTGGTCTGACTCAACTAGAGGGTTCTTGTAGAGCCAAAGCTCCTCTGGTTGAATCACTCTCTCAAAGGGCTCCAGAAACTCTGTGAATCTGTGGCAAAGAACAAATGTACACAAATCAGTTCCTCATATTTAGACATTTTGGTGCAAAGCAGCATACAGTTATTACGATCGCACAATTTCTGCATTTGCAAGGCGCAAGGAAAGAGGACCTGTTGGTTTTCTCCACAAGAATAAACTTAACAGGGGCCGTGTGAGCCAGCCGACTTCACCCAAGATCACCTACACTGGAGAGCTCTGCCGTTTTGGGCTGTTTCACACTCTCACTGAGTGGGAACAAATTAGCATGCTCCTGCTTCCTCCAGCCCTCCCTGGCCACCCAGTGATCTGTCAGACACGACCTTGTTCTCTGTCGTCTCAACAAAGTCTTTTTGTCACTGCACTCTAAAAAATTCAATGGGCTGCTCTGTTCCACGGTTGGGTTGTGAGATAGTCTACTGTACCTCCTAAGGCCATAGCCAGCTCCAAATATTTAAAACACCGAACACAGTGGTCTTCTAACAAAAAAGAAAATTAAAAAATGATTACAAGCTTCAGTCTTTGGGAGAATTTGGTTTTATAATAGCGGAAGGGATGCATTATTATTAGTCTTCTAATCTTATTTAGAGTATGTGTGTATTGTCCAACTGAATAACTAGCTAATGACTGTTCAAAAATAAAGCAAAGGTACAGCTGGGCAGTCAGGGGTGCGGCTAAACTTCTCAGACCCCTCAAAACACCTAAAGATTCTTACTTAAGACCCAGAAATAGGAAATGTTATGCAATTCTTGGTATGTGCCAGGGCCTCTGCTATGTAACCTCTTGGTCCCCTGACTCTTCCTGCCTTGCTTTCTGCCATGGGCTGATTGAGCGTCTGCTTCATCAAGTGGTTTAGTGCAAACTGAACTTCACCAAACTAACTGATATCCTTTGCTAAAAGCACTGGATAACGAGCTGTAAGTGTCAAGTAAATATAGTAGATCAATTGTGAATACATGGATTATATCATATGGAATAATGTGAAGTATTGGAAAAATAGTTAAAATAATGTTAGCCTAACGTAATGGACAAATGGTTGAGACAGCTGTGCCGCTATAAGTAGTGATATTACTAATAGAAACTAAATCAAATCAGCCTAAATATTGACAATTGCAAGAGAAAACATCCGCTTTTAGAAGATAGCTAGTGTTCAATTACATCCAGTTCAAAAATGTTTGCACCAACAAAGAGTATCTGAGCTCACCTCACAGGGTTGTTGATGTGCATGAGGGGAAAAGTGATGAGTTACTTATATAAACGCTGAATTTTTAGACTTGCTAGTAAAGGTTAGCAGCTCGGCAGTTAAATCTATGACATTCGTGCACACACACAGAAGTGCTGCTTCAAACAAACAGTAAATATACTCTAAATTATTAAACATGCCTTAAATTACAATCATAAACATCACAGCGGCACAGTTGCCGAAAGACTGTGGAAGGATATTTGGGTCCAGCAGTTTATTCTCCAGATGAGCTGCTTCAGTGTAAGTAGAAATACTGATTGAGTAATGCTCTCCCAAACAACCACATGCCCTTCAGCAAGGCATTTATCACGCATCTGCTCCACTAGAGCTGCACACTGGCTGGCGGCAGAAGCGCGAGGATGTCCTGGATCCTGTGCAGCTCCTCTGTGTGAATCTAACTGTGGAAATGTTGCCTAAAAAGGCGCATGCATCTTCTGCAAACCTTTCCGAGATAAAAAAATGATTCATGCGCAACACATTTTCGTACCTTCCCTCTCTCTGAGCAACAGGAAAATCAATTATGTGTGTTTAATCTCTCCGAAAGACGTGCAGCTTGTTACACACTGTGGAAAGTGTATTTATTGGTCCACTGATAACTATGTGTCATGATGCTTTCGCAAGAGAGCGCCCTAATCAGTGCTGGCTCATTTTACACCTTGCTGAGCCCCGGTGCATGACTCACTTCAGCCGCGTTACATTTTAACGTGGTGCACAATAAATTACACCGTGCTAATGACACACAATACGCTTCACGAATTACTCTGTTTGCTCGGCTTGTCCTCTCTTCGGCGCTCCTGTTCGGATATCAGTGGCAGGGAAAGTTATTTTAGTTCCAAGGGATTAAAAGAAGAGAGATAAAGTCACTCAAGGCGAACCCCCAACTTAGTTCCCACACGCACGCTCGTAACAAACACACCCCAACCAGCACACACGCACTAACACTCCCTCCCCCTCCTCTCTTGAACATACACACAGAGCTCTCAGGTCATTAAATACTGCAGTGGTCTACCTGTCACTCTCCAAGGCTTATCTTGCATCCAACCCCGAACGTCTTAATGAGTTTGAGGCGCACAGTGCCCTCCGGTAACCACACAGATAAAATTTGTTCACATTCGAATGCACATAGCACGCACAGACTTGCCGCAGTGGCACAAGAAACCTGTTGATTATTACAAAATCCTGTTGATTCCCATCAAATCATCATATTGCTGAAATGAATTTGGTTTATGGATGGTGTTTTTCCCGTGTGAACATTCTCTAAATACCTCTCCGTATCATAGCTTTAATTATTAGTGACAGAGTCCTCCACTTGTATGAATTTATTAATCTTTAGTCATGCAAGGATAAATGACATCATTTGCAGCTGTTGGTCATGTCAAAAAGGAGCCTGAAGAGGGCAAAGGAAAAGACATGGTGATGCAGCTATGGATGACGGCGAATATTTCAAAATTCACATAAATTGTGTTTTCACCATCGCCTTGTTTACTGCCGATCATCCCTTCATGAGCTCAAGATTAAAATGCCTTTTGGACGTGTAATTATATTCCTGCTTCTTTTGGAGAATATGTTTCCTTTCTCCTCCAACAAATCAATACCACCCTCAAAGGAGTTCCCTCAGCTCCAGATTCAGATTGAGTTTTTGCCTCATCTTCTCTTTTCCTACGAAAAACTTTATTAAAAGAAAGGCTCCAATATGGTTTGGGCACACTTGAAGGGCTCCAGGCTCCAAACGTCAAACACAGTTGGAATTAGTCAAGATGTCATCATTGATTCCATGGATAGACCAGCCTTTGTGGAAATTCATTTCACTTTTGGTGTAATTTACAGGCTGAGATGAGAGCAGCAGGAAGAGCATCATTTACAGGCCGGTGACACAGCGTGGCGGTGTGAGGAAGGAAGGACAGTCACATAAGCAGAGCTAATGTCAGTGCTCGGAGAGGTAATGACACACGCAGCATGCACCCCAATTTATCCTGCTGGGAAATAATTGTAATCACACTGATTCAAAGAGGGAGACAGAGAGGGCGGAAGGTGATTCTGGGCTGTGTTATAGATATAGAAATAGAATCATCGTATTCACACAGGCAACATGTCTGGTTTACAGCAAAAAGAGTCATATTTTATGAGTTATGTCATTTATGACCTTTCTCTGGGGTTTCTTTTCTGTTGAGTCTCCGCCGAGAGGAGACAAAGATGAGGCAATATTGAAATAGTTTAAAAGATCAGCCATGTAGAAAAGTCTCCAAAATGCACAAAAAGCACTGTTAAATAAACATAAACTACAAAGAAAGACTCACTTCAGTTCCCCGATGACACCCGAGGCCCTGTGACGGGATCTCTGAACAGATGAGCTCTTTAAGTGCCCATAAACCGAGGTACAAAAAAGGCCCTGAACTCAGCACCGCCTGCTGGCTGCCCATGGAGCACTGCATTCTCTTTTAACAGCTTCTGTCCACTCTGTACAGAGATGTTATTGAGCAAAGGCATATACCAGCATCTACAGGGGCCAAATTACATATTATAGATTTACTGACAAGTCTCCAGGCAAATATGTGAAGTGCATAAGTTAACCAATGTTGGTATGAAACTATGCAGAGATTTATAGCAGTGGGAAGCTTCATTTTCCTGCAAATAGTTTAATTATGCATTCATGCTCACTGGACACAGGGAAAGCCATATACATCCACATTAAATTCCAGGGGGAGCAGACCATAACTACCCTATAGCTTTGGCTTTAAATCTTTACAAGTGACCTTTTAAAACTCAGGAACTTTTCAGCTTTTTGCCTCTTCCCTGTTCCTCTTCATTAAAGCTCTGCAATTGGGCCAATTTATCATCACAAATTCTGATCCATCTCTGTATGCATATTCAAAATCTGACAAGCCACAGCCACAGCCAAGGAAATAAAACTGAATTATTTCTCAAGATCTCCTTTCTCTTCCTTCCCTTGCTGGAACGCCTTGGAGATTTAGCGCACGACAGCATGGAGAACAATATGAGCAGCTAATTTGAAAGCTCTTGATTTACAATGCACTGTAGGCAGACTCTGTGGCTATGGCCTCGGGAATACATCTCTTCTGCTGTGCCACCTTGACAGATTTTTTTTTTTTTTAAAGTTAAAAAAAAAAAAATCGTCATTCTTAATTAGTTCGATATGCTGTGAAGCGATGAGGAAAACAGACCTGTGGAATAGCTGTGCTGTATTAACTTCAGCCAAGCTACCATTTTCACAAAACTAAGTTTGAAACTAATCTTTTTTCTTAATGTCGGCGTGTGTGTGTGTGTTGTGCTGTCTGTGCTCTTAGTGTATGAGCCTATCACAGAGTTATCCAAACAGAGGCTGAGCGTTTTCATCAATATTGATCACATTATACCTGCTAGCAGGGGTTGGCTGAGCGGGAGCCAAATGCCGAGAGCCATTATTAAACTACAATCACACAGCATTTATCTGCAGGTGCAGGAGGCGACAGAACAGCTCTAACACTGCACTCAGTAGACAGAGTGTGTGACCTTCAGCACTCAAGAGAAATGGAAAATATCAGGGAGCCTTACAATGTCCGCGACACAGCGGAGCAAAGTCCCACACTGCGCGTTTGTTCGGGGTTCACTCAGGGCGAGTCTTGTCCTTAAGTGGTGAGGGTTAAGCCGTCTTCCTAACTTTGTCGCACTTTACAACAGCACTCTTGGCCCAGGTATGACTGCTAGAGTGCCTGATGCAACCCCGAGACACATTCAGAAGGATGCAGGGCATTGTGTCATTCACATTTGATTGAATTTGCACATTTGGCAGCTGAGCTAGGAGCGAGCTGTGGGTGTGAAGTGTGTAGTGAAAAGACTGAAGGGGGAAAAAACCTGGAGCTGACCATCTGCTAGATCTGGGACAGAATTTGAAATGACTTTTCCTACTAAATCGGTGGTGGGCAGTCACAACTGGCTTTCTCTCAGTCTGATGACACCCGCATGTCCACCCCTAATGACTCCAATCTTTGAAATATATAGCAGAGAGCTACTGAAAAGTGACCTATGAGATTTACAAGCTTTTAGGATCAGAGGTTGTGTGGAGCCCTGAGGGAAATTCTCATCCTTCTCTGCTGAGTGCATCTGCTGGTTCATTTACGACTGGTAAATTCCCATTCCCCATCCTACAAGCCATCAAATCCAGCTGGAGAATTGGGCTGTTCAATAATGCTATGTCTGCGCTGTTCGGTGATGAATATTGAGAGACTCAATATGGATTATATCTGAAACATATGCATTGGTAGAAATGACAGTAAGGCTGAGAGACTGGAGGAGAAATAAGAGGAGATCCAGTATGAAGAGAGAGAAACTGTTGGAACAGACTATTTGCTGGCTCTCTGATTCCTGGCCGGCTTTTTTCCCAGTGGTTGCTGGCACACAGGCAGGCTGTTCTAGAGTGGACAAATCACCAGCATACTGCTTGGACAGCCACTCAACACCTCTAAACTCTCTGAGATTGCCTGAGCTTAGACTTTTAGTTGCTGCACAGAGCAGTTTCAAATTAAAAGGGCAATTGTGCTCAAACTGTAGAATTAAGACATTTAAACCTTCCAAAGGTAACAGATCTGCCAAGCAACACCTTTATAGTTTATTAATCTGCTCAATTTACCCATTTTTTAATGTGTCATAAGACAACCGGCACTGGCTGCAGTGTGGGTAGAGTGTCGATGAGAACCCCCACAGACATGTTTTAATATGTATGTTAAGTACACACCTTTTGACCTGTTTTCTCTCATTTAAAACCCCAGAGGCCTTCTAGTCTTTAAACCTGGAACCTTCCAGTCTTCGTAAGCTCAAGACTGGACCTGAGTCGGCATCCAGTCCATTTGTGATCAGACAAATGTTGCTTGTATGCCCACCCCTTAAATTCAATAAGCACAAAGAAACTTTCTACTTTAGGCGGATGAATGTGAGAACAGCCTTCTAGTGTCAAAAGATGAACATGCATCAGTAGTCGCAGTGAAGGTCAAACATTCAAACTCTCAGAAACAACATTTTCACTTGAATACATTTTCTGGTAGGTGCTGTGTTGTTATGTTATGTGTTGCTATTTGGCAAATCTTACAGTGTCAGTGTGGTGCATCACAAAGTCGATGCCATTGCCATATTAGTGGATTGGGTTCTTTTAGTACAATGCGCAACCGTCCCTGCTAACCTGGTAAAGTGGGTCACACAGTTTTATCCAAGGCATACACGACATGGATATTATCAGTTCACATCAGCTTTCTCAGTTGTGCGTTTCTGAAATGTGCTGTCACAGTGTTTAACCCAACAAAGAGAATTTTCTAATGACTGGTGGCTGAGTCACAGCAGGTGAGCCTCGGTTCATCACATTTCCACACTTACGCTTACACACTTGCACTGCTGGAGGGGGAAAAGTGCAGCACAGGTTTTGCTTAAGTTTCCGTTTCTTACTCCACACAGTGAAAAAAAAAACAAAAAACCTGCGTTTGCTATTCCAGCAAAATCAAATCGAACTCCTCTGGCACAGCTGGATTAAAATAAGGACAACTGAGTATCTGTGATTTAATAAAGCACTGCTTCTGCAATTCAATTAAGGGCGGGTCACAGTGGAGAAGGAGGCGAGCCGACTGACAGACTGTGGATACATTCTTGATTTAATTATGTCGCTTTATTTCATTCATTATTGGACCCGTAGACCAGAGCACAGTGCCGCTGCCTTGACAACTAATACGTGCTTATGTGTGTTGCTGATTGTAGAAGGCCAGTGGATAACTGTGCTTTTTAGGAACTGAAGTTTTTGAACAGGATGAGCTACCTGGTTTAAATTCCCATTGGATTCCAGGTGCCTAAAAGCATGCGATAAGAAGCTGCAGTTTTTTGGCTCAAGGGGAACCGGACTGCAGGGGAATGTGTGGTGACAGAAGGTATTCAGCTTGGAGGTGAGGTTGTTATGGCAATGGGTTTAGAGGCTGAAGTTTGGAGGCACAACTGAGGTCTAGGGATGGGCTTTGAGCTGAGGGAGTAGTGTGCCTCTGAGGAAAGGCATATCAGTTATTTACCTCGATTTCCAACACCACAGAGCTTAAAAAACAGAAACAGATGGGTAAATTATATTGTTAGCCAACAAATGAAGTCATACACCTGCTTTGGGGAAACTAACTACACTTGTCATATTAATAACCTCACCTGGTTTTCCCATTCAGCAATCTGCATAGCTAATATGATCAGATCTGATCAACATCATTGCTGGGATGTGGTAAAAACAAACATTTTCCAAGAGGCTACTGTACTCTGTGCAAGCCAGAATTGTGTGAGTGCGGTAAGTGTCACATCCTGTCTCTGTTTCCCTGTGCATGTTAGTGGTTACAGTCAGGGCCTTGACCGAACGTGTCAGGAATGCACAGCACCGGTCCTGTCACAGGCAGGGGAGACAGGAAGAGAGTAGGATGGATGCTGAGTGACACTCTGCTAGCTCTGGCTTCCCTGGAGATATGCCTTCTCAAGTTGGCTAAAGGGGGAAAGAAAACAAAGGGAAAAAAACACCATCCTTTGCTTGTCATGCAAAACCCTGTTGGCGGATACAGTGGAAAACGTTGGGTCATTCTTATAATTTTAATTACTTATTCACACTGGCTTATTCAAGGAGGTGTTCTAAGGAAGCCACATTATAATGAGAAGCAAAATGCAGGCTGGCTTGGTCAGACTACAGGTGTCTGTTCATGATAAAAGCCCCGGAGACACTTTGAGAAAGGTCAGAGGCCTGTATTTGAGACAGGCATTAGGAGAGGCAGTGGTCTGAAGCTGGCAGGACATGGCCAAAGGGACACAGAGGGATTGGGGAATCAAGGAAGCGTAGTGGTGGTGATGGTGGGGGTGGGAGGGCCACAGCAGCAGCAGCAAAGCAGCAAAGAAAGGAGCCAGGCTGCTACGCACAGATGATTTGCCAGCAGGCTTTGCAAATGCTCCACAGGCCCAAGGCTTATATTCATTGAGCTTGCTGAGTAAATGCATCGACTTTGCCGGCCCATTGGAGTTGGCTCATCAGATTTGTTGAGCTTTCTCTCCCTCTCTCTCTCTTGCACATGTATAGAGGAGACTGACACCCGCAGGTGCTCCTACAGTTTACTGTGCTGTAGTGTATAGGAGTTGCTCTGTGATGACGTGTTCTGGTGTCCCTGACTTTCCGTCTCATCTACATGAATTTCCTGCATTTAAAGACCTAGTTAAACACTCTGAGAACGGTACTTATTTGCTTTCTTTTAAAGACTTATGTGAGGCGATCGATAAACCATTCTCTTGTGTGAACGTTAAGTACAGAGTTTGAGCTGGGGGGCAATTAGCTCAATTTAGCATAAAGGCTGTGGACAAGAGGAAACAACCAGTCCGGCTCGCTTCAAAAACACACCTACTAACACCTCTGAAGCTCACTAATCAACACGCAGTACGTTTGTTTCATTCATAAATAAGCAGATATGTAGAAAGACTTGTGGTTCAGTGGAGTTTCAAGCTGTAACTGGACTATTTCTTTACGAGCAGCGGCTGGTCCAGCTACCCTGTACACTGTTATACGTAAACAACCGCAACCGCCTGTTGTTCTCTAAGACAGGTCCCAAACCACAAATAGTCATTTTTACATTTCTGGGAGTAAAGCTGGTGAATAGGCAGTATTATTTTTCTGGCAACATTGTGGAAAAATTCTTCTTCTTCTGCACCTGCTCTTTGCTCTATTTCAGGTTGTCCATGACGGTAGACAGGCACTGACCTTCTTTCAGTTCAAGCTCCATATTTCACCCATGGACATGAGAATGCCATCAATGTTATCATCAAGCCCTCTAAGAGAAAGCAACGGGATGGGCTCTCAAACTGCTGTGTGTGTGTGTGTGTGTGTGTGTGTGTGTGTGTGTGTGTGTGTGTGTGTGTAAGGGGGGGGGGTAACAAATGAACTGACAGTAATGGCAGGTTTGGTAGAACAAAGAATCATAACTATAGCTTCCACCATGAGCATAATAACCACAACAATGATAATAAGCATTATAATAATAATAAATAGTTGCAGTGGATAGTGGGCAGGTGGGCATCAGTTGTACAGCTCTGGAGCCACAGGTTTATTCAAGCTACGCTCACCCCTGTGCTCTGTAATTATCCTAGGGACAGTCGCTGAAGGGTGTATAAACATGGGAATTGTGTATTTATCAGTTAACCTTGAAATATTTCAATTGACAGTACAAAGGTCAACTGTGAGCTCTACTCCATTCCCTGTTTTGAAACATGACGACTGTCAAAAAATAAAAGCAGCCCAGCTCAGGCACAGATAATGAATTCTGCAGGCAGAATAACCGACATCTGTGGTCACCTCAGAGGTTAAGGAATCTGCTCAAAGCAGGCACCTTGCGTTTGAAATCTCAGCAGAGGGTATATAAAGAGTGTGTGTGGAGTTTATTAAGTTAAGGCATGTGGGTAACCATGCTCGGAGAGGAAAAGAGAGAGGGAGATGGAAAGAATTAGACCGTGAGGGGCCATGATCGCTCACCCTGCCTGTGATGTTGGACACAGATATGGGTCTGGGATGCAAGGCTGACATTTATCATCGTTGTCATGCTCACTGTTCATCCTGGCAAATGTCAAAGTCGACAGCAACAGGAGTGAGATTCCAGCCTGTTGCTCTTTGTTCGTCTAAAGAAAGGGTGAACGTGCACAGGGCTCGACAACGCCCACGGAGTGTTCAAGCTGGTCATTAGCAGCATCAGACACCAAGGTGCATTAATGCGTGCCAACGGACATAAACACACTTAACCATGTATGCCTGCAGATGCTCAGGGGTTCCAGTTCAGGGTCTTATGAACATGAACAAACACACAAATACACACACAGAGTGACGTTACACTTTCATGGAACTATAATCATTTACAAAACATCTGTTGATCTGCAGAGTGTATATACACTGAATGTTCTCCCACTGTGACACTCACTTTCCTTGCCTCGGGCTATTTAAGTTTCATGGCCACAGCTTGAATTGATTTTATTTCCCCTCCTGGTTATTGTTTTGCTTTCTGCCCACCACTCATCTCTGGGATGAGTTTTGATATCATTTGGATTTTCTTTCCAGAAAATCGCCCGTTGTCATCTTGATTTTTTTTTTCTCATTTTCTTGTGGAGAGTGATGTTATCTCAGACGCCTTAAGGGATTTGTTTGCTTCACCTGCAAGAAAATTAAATTACTTCTTTAGCTTTTGGAATTGCCACAATCATCCTGCATGTGCAAATACACAGTAACTGTGGATTGTAGGAGAATTTCCACTGCACATTCAGCAAACATGCAGTGCTGTGATGATGAATCCCAGTTAAGCCATGCACATTCAAACAGGTGTTTTATTTTATTCTGGTTGATTAAGTTCTTCTTAGGGGAAAGCTGGGTGGAGCTATGCTGCCAGCTCAGGCGACCCCTATTTTGATTGTCCCCTATTTCAATCCCATGATGCAGCGTCCACCTGTGTGTGTGTCTCCTAAACAAACATATGCTGGAAATGACTGATAGGGAACTCAGTTTAAACTCCCCAAGGGAGTATGGGAGCGTTGCATTGGGAACGGCAAAGAAGAAAAGCCGACAAAGACACTGCACAATGTCTGAAAACAAAGAGAAGTTAGTTACTGTGGTTTGGCTCCCTGATCTGGCCTGTTTATCAGCATGGTCAGCAGTTGGAGATGCAGCAGAGGCTGCAACACACGGCTCATGGAGGCACTTAAGATCTATAAAAACCCCAACTACCTGACTTGAGAATAAAAAACTGAGCTCTCAAATCTCAACTGAAACCTGAACACTCTGACAGGATACAAATATTTGAAGATTCAGCGTGACTTCCACTTTCCAAGGATATTATCATCATGAATAAAAAGCACCATAAATGTTCTCTTTATTACCACAGAACGTCAGGGTTTTTGTCATCATCACAGTAATCGTAGTTGTCTGTGCATCCTGGGGAACACTGCAAACAGAAGCTGCTAATAACTAATTCAGCATTTCAGCAGCAATTCAACTTTTAATGGTGCTCAAGTTGGCGGGGAAGGCACAGTGTCAGAGTTTGAAAACCCTGTGCTTTACCTGGAGCGCAGCTTGCACAGTGAAGCTTAGAGGCCCTGCGCCCCCACATGTTCTCAGACATTCTGTCTGAATAGACATCTGCTCGGGTTGAATGTGGTGGGAGCTGAGGTGGATTTATGTGAGGTCACCAAACTCCGTGCACCTAATATGGACGATAAAGACAACAAAGCCAACAGGGAGGGAGGGAGATGTCAGTCATTCCCACACAGTCCACAGAAGAGTTCCAGTCAGCCAAAATAAGTGAAATCACCTGTGTGGGATTGTGCTTGGACTTGCAGGAGTATTAACTGCTGTGTCCATCCCAACGACTCCCTCACAGCAAAGTAAAACCATTACAGGAAATATGACTGGCTCTATATGTTTAGCCAAAATATTTTTCTGAAAAAGGTTATAAATGTTGAGCACAATCGGTTATCCCTGACATTATTAATGTAAATAAGGGAATTGGAGAAAGAAAGACTTTTAACGTGAAACTGCTTTATTTGCAGTTTTTATTGGTTTTAATCAGCCTGTTTGTTTTGGAGTGAAACGTCTCTGCTGATAATCCAGCTCCACCACAACAATTGGAGCTATCAGCAAAGTTTCAGGAGCATGACCACATCTGAATGCATTACTTCTGGCAACCCTCCCTTCCACCCCTTTCTTCCTACTATCTCTTCCTCTCCTTCTTAAACCACGCTACTTCCTGAGCTCATTTTGACTTTAAATTTGATTTAGAGGTGCCTAGAAGAAGAATAATACTAACAAAGGATGTAAAAAGTAAAAAAGAATAGGTTTTTGAAATTTAAAGACCGAAATGACAATAATGTAAATGTAAAACTACAGCACCTGATTATGAAGTATTATATTATTAAAATAATATAATATCATAAAATAATATATAATATTATACATGGCGGTGGTAGCATCATGCTGCTTCAAGGGGATGCTTTTCTTCCATGGAGTCAGGGGCTTCAAGTCAAGTAGAAGAGGTAATGAACAGCTCCAGATATCGAGATATTTTGGCACAACACCTGCTGGCCTGCACCAGAAAGCCGAAGATAAAGAGGAAATGCACATTCCAACATGACAATGACCCAAAACACACATTCAAGTGAATGAGAAGAGAAAAATGAAAGTCAAGGAATGTTCCAGTCACAGTCCAGACCACAAAACTATTGAAAACATGTGAAAGTAGTGCTGCACACAGGTGATCTCATCACAATTTCAGGGAATTTGAAGCATTTTTGCAAAGAAGAGTGGAATAAAGTTCTAAAGTGCAAATGTGAAAAAGTAATAGAGACTCATTCACAGAGACCTGATGCTGTAATAAATGCAGAAAGTGCTTTCACAATGTTCTAGATGGGTGGGGTGTGCAGACTTAATGCCTTAGAGTTATATTTTTTTTATTAACTAAGAAAAAACAATTTATTTGGTCTGGATTTTTGTTCGTTATAAGCTCTCATTAAACATGTGTCATTTCATTTCTTTGCATTTCAAAAACCTGCAGTTTTATCCAGAGTGCAGCATTAAAGTGTGTTGGGGTTTCGAGCAATAATCGCATCTGCATATTAAAAAGTCCACTGAGACTGTGTCCACTTCAGTCTGTGCCAGTGTCTGTTGACACCTTGAAGATAAAAACAGGAAGTATGTGGCGTTCCAGTCAGGCCTATTATAACTCCTGCTTGTTTAATATCTACAGATGAAAAGTGGACAGTTGACACTACAGGTGTAAGTTGCTGAAGCAGTAATTAGAGGACCTGTTAACAGTCAACACTTTGGAAAAAGCGCTGAGTGAGAGAGTAAACCACTTCACCAGGCTTCAGCAGAGAGCCACAGCTCAGCCCAAGTTCAACCCACTCTCACACACTTCAGTTGGAGATGTCACACCTCACCCTCAACAATGGCGTCCGAATGTGTCTTTAATAGTCTGGCAGCATAAATGAGGACGCTGAATAGTTTTCCACTTCTTTTTATTTAATTACCGATCGTTCAATGTGTACCTCTCCCTGCTGTCAAGGCAAAAAAAAAAAAAATATCTGTATGTGGGTGGGAAAAAATAACGAGATGCTGCATTTGGACCATCTTTTTCAGCAAAGCCCACGTCAGTTATGAGCTTTAGCAAAACTTTTAAAGACAATATACATTCAGTGCTGCTCACACAAACTTTTCTTTTCTTTGGCGGTATTTTTCTGTTTCAGTAACTCAGTGGTAGTTTACCTTGAACTCATAAAAGTTGTCACAGACACGTCTCTGCCTCTTTCCTCCACTCGACTATGACTTAGATGCCTTATGTGTTTCACCTTGCTGTGGCAAAAAGTGAGCGATCACTCCGCAGAGCATTGTCTAAAGGAAACCACGGAGGAGTCATCAAGGCAAGAGTCTGGACTGACAGCAAAACCCAGGGGCCTGAGAGGGACACACACACCTACACACACATACGCACACACACAGACATGATGAAAGCTTCTCCAGAAGGAGAGGGTCTTGCTTGTTATATATTTTGAGATTTGGGCCAGGAGACTGGTGCATGTGTGTGTGTGTGTGTGTGTGTGTGTATGAGGAAAGTTCTTTCATCTCCTCAGCCCCTCATCTGTCTTTGTACAGATAAGAGTATGAAGATGGAAATGACAGTAATGGAGCAGATCTAAGAAAATACCTGAGAAAGGGGCAATGAAGGGAGGAGGTGACTGTGGGAGAAGGTGAGAGAGAAAGCGAATGTATAAGAATAGAAATATCACGACTGGAGGAAGTGCAGAGCGGCGCCGGGATCTTTCTCTCCGCTCCGACAGAAAGTGTCACTTCCACACTCCGTCCGCGCCTCGCAGGTCTACAGCATTCCTCCTCAGCTCAGCCTCCACTAACTGAGTCACGGTTCAAATAGTTCATCGACAACACTAATGGGGAACATTTTACAGTAGAAGGGCTACAGCACATGTATACAGCATGTATAGAATACTATAAATTACGTTTTTTCTAATAATATGCATATTAATATATTACATGTGATTTTATTTCATAATGAGTGACTATGTCTTTCAAATTAATTAAGCTTTTAAAAGAGGTATGCCAGAAACATTTGGCATGATTTTCATTTCCAACATCTGGAATTTTAATTTATTCATGTCGGGGGACAAGAAGTGGATTTATCAACATGACGAAGACAGTGAATCATCATGTTTGCCCAAACTCTGAATAACCTTTAAACACGTCACACACAGAGCTTCCGAAGGATCAGCAGTGTCATATTTAAATGTATGATGGTAGCGGCTGAACTGCAGCGTATGAATTTTCAGCTGAAAATGCCATTTAGGAAAAGCCCACCAGCACATGCACAAGCATCCTTACCGTGACTGTGGTCTTAATGACTGGATTTTTGATTAAATGCCCCCTCTAAACACAGTGTCTGATTAATTCTCTTAATTTCACTTTGTAATAAGAGCCACAGGGGTGGGCTGGGAATTAAGCCGGATTCAGGGTGAAGCAACTGCAACTAGACAAAATATGAATAAATTATTAACCCTACATGTTTTTAAATACATGTCGCCGATGACTCCACCATCAACTAAAGAAAACTGTTTGTGATTTCTCCCAAAACTCTTTCTGATATAAGTGCAGACTGGATGTAACAGAAAACTCCTCAGATATGATGAATTCACTGCAAAATTATGCAAAAACGTCTGCTTTGATTAACTTCATGTTGACCTGAATCTGTCTACTGAGCCCATGAGTTATTTTGCTTCTACACACTCAGTTGCCAGTTTATTAGGTACTCCCAAATTAAAATACAGCACTCTACTGAGTGACGTGAAGGTGGCGAAGTTCAAGCGCTGATTCAACTTTCATTCATTGATGTCAGAGGCTTAAGTTTGTTGTGGCATCTGTCTACCCTCAATGACTATGTTTAAAAATACACTAATGCGTCATTATAATTCAGAACATACATTCAATAATCAGAAATGTCATGTTAACAACATATTCTGCTTAATTTACACAAATTAGGCCTTGTTGCGTATGCAGCATTGTGCTGTGAACTAAACAAGGGAGGAGCCCACGTTTGTGGTCAAAAGGAGAAACAAACCGTTTAAACGTCAAGAAAGCCTTGGATGTCAACAGGTTCATCAATACATCCATCTGGAGTATGTACAGCTACATGTTAACAAAAATATGGAATAATGAAATATTTATTTCCATTTGTGCATGTAGATGTGTGCACTGATGTTAGGGGGTGCAAAAACTGAATACACATATCATAAAATTAAAACTGTGGTATGTGGCTTGAAAGCTCCTGAAAAAGCCAGTAAGAGGATCTTGAATTAAAGCATCTTTGTGAAACATATTAAACCTGTTTCATTCAAAACTGAACATTTTAGCCTTCATGACATGTCAATCTATTGCCAGGCAAATGTGAACTTACAGCTAAACTAACGAAATCTACAGTGAAGATTAATGTTCACCGTGTCCACCATCATAGTTTAGAATAGCAACATGGTAACGTTTGCTAAATAGCACTAAACACAGAGTAGAAAAAAATGCCGAGCTTTGCTACTATTCAGTCATGAATCATAGCATTAACTGAAATTGAATCTTGGACCCGCTGATGATATAAATGATGATATCACCACAGAGACACGACTTTCTGAGCAAGATTCCAAGGCAATCTATCACTGTCATATGATATTTCACTATAGAAACACAAATGTCAACCTCATGGTGGCGCTAGAGGAAAGGTCAGGAACCCACCAAAGTCAGTGGGATTCATTATCCGAGAACAATTAATGTCCAATCCAAATTTCACAGCAATCCATCCAAGATTTGTTGAGATATTTCCTTTTCCTTTTTATTTTTCTCCTATCTTTTTGGTGCCTACAGTAAATTTTCATCATCTAATGGATAAGCTGACCCACAGGGCAGTCTCTGCCAAAAAAAAACCCAAAAAAAAACTCCTTTAAGAAGAAATGGTAAAAAAAAAGAAAGTAACTGAGGGATCTGATGCCCATGGAGGGATAAAGAGATGGGGTTGGATAGATGACAGCAGGGACAGCAAGCATAATGAGCTGATCAAACGATTGAGGAGAATGAAATGCCAGAGTAGCTTAGAGCGGTGACAGACTGAGCTGTCAGGGAATTCCTGGTCTTGGTGTGATAGTCAGCTGCCTCTGCTCTCATTGGAATCACAGTTATTTCTGCTACAGCACCTGCAGATCCACACTTGTCTCCCCGTCTCTGTCTCCCCTCCTCTATCCTTCTGCTACACACAAACAAACCCATTCTGTCCATTCTCTGTCCATGCTGTCATCACGCAAACCTTCGTCTGCGTCTGCCTTTTCTGTCTGTCTATGTTTCATCCATCTATCGTCCATTATTTCCTCTTTTTCACAATCAAGGGGGCATGCAACAAACAAATCCTTTAGAAAAGCCTTACACCTCTGACAGTGTGTCCCATCTTTGTGTTTTCACTCATGCTTTCCCTCTGTACTTGCTGAATTATCTTTCTTTTGTTTGGTTTAATTGGATGTCCCTGCATACACTGCCACTTTTCAAAAAGTTACCCTTTTGGGAGCGAAGTCATTAATCAGTTTGATTTTACATAATCAAGTACAACAATGGGTGTTCGCTCCGTGCTGTTTCAGACAAAGATCGATAAGCAAACACTCGTAGAGGTCACACTGTCTTCGGTCACTGTTTTCCCTGTCTCTGGTCACTTTGTGTCAGCAGCGACAAGTGTGTAGTGAGAGTGTTTCCAAGTCCCTCTTGCGACAGTTGTCAAGCCTGCAATCTCAATTTTTCCCTCTTCTCCAAGATAATGAGGGTTACCGATTGGATGACCTATGAATCAGACAGTAAAAAGTAGTAGTAACAGCTGATTACTCTAGCCGGAGATGTGTCACGTTCATGAAAAGTGATTTCTGTCACAATAGAACAGAAAGACCCAAAGCAGACGTGTGTATATGGGGAAACAATTGCAATATATGTCAGAAACAGAACAATGCGGGTTTCTCATGGGAGTCCTCTTCTCTCACCACCTGATAAATATAATTCCAGCATTCACGTGCCTTTTAAAGTCAAAGAGCCTCTGAGAAAAAAGCCTCGGTCTAAATGCTACATGTTAGACTTCCTCTGTCAGCATCTCCTCTGCTCCGGCTCTCTGCGCAGGTATTGTAAAAACAGCTTGAGTGAGCTTGTTTGCATGGAGATTTTGCCCATGGGAAGAGCCGCTTGGACTGAGTCGTATAGACCGCTGAAATAAAACAAAGAGCTGAGTGCTGCAGCGCTGCGGAGCTGAGTGCCTAAACCCTTTTAAGTTTACAGGATTAATATTACATACTACTCATGAGAGCTTTAGAGTGGCGCATCCACCTGTGGCCCTTGGAGAAAAATCATAAAATTAAAATTTCATCTTTTCTATGAATTTCAGAATCAATATTTTAGTGTCTGTGCATTATCACAAAGCCCTTTGATGGTATATTTCAGATTTACGTGAAAACAAAGCTCATGATATATTCTATTCTTTTCTGCTATAGTCATTTAAAATATTGACATTTTGTAATTTATTCTCAATATATTAGTTTATTAGTTTATTATTAGTATTATATTTGTTTTTTGGTTTTATCCATCATGACAGAGTCCACCATCCCTGCACTGAATTCACATTGCCTGTATTTGCATTTACTTAAAGAAAAACTTTGTAACTCAGCAGAATTTTACTTCTTTTACCTCCATTTATGCCCGATCGCAGCTGTATTAAGTTACTGCAAACGCAACACTCTGCTGCTGTTTCATGTTAACTGGCAGCAAACACATTTAACTGGCCGGAAACATATTTAACTGGCAGGAAACAGCGGCCATAGATATTGCAAAGGAATGTTTGTGTCACTGGGGTTAGTTTTGACCAGGATCTGTTTTCAAAAATGCATTAATTAGCAACACCGCCGTCATTTTCAGCATCTTTTTGTCGGCAAGACGTTTTTAATTTATGCAAAAGTGTTGCTAATGGACCAAGAAGGAGCAGCCACAGTGAGTCTGTCTGCAACAGGCTGCACAGCTCCCACCTCTCAGCAAGGTCCATCCTGCTCCGCTGTGTGGGAAACCACTCATAGCATGAAATCAGCCATTATTTCCGGCTGACATCTTTATCAATACGACATATATTTGTTTGGCTGCACTGTACACAGATACAGAAGTTGCTCCTCTGATGTTTCTTAGAAAGTCGCATGCATATAAATAACCACAACGTTGTCGAGATTAAAATACTTCTTTTGGTTTACAACAACTATACGGAGATAATGTGCTCTGATGACACTGCAGCAAATCCTCTACAAAGAGATATTCTCCTCAAAACCAGAGCGCGAGGGCCCCCATCCTTAACATGCAAGCTAAACAATCCGCTTATTCTTAAACAGTCTAAGGCCTGACATTCTACTCTTCCCGATCTCACAAGGCTTTCTGAGACTTGCCAAGGCTCTGGGCTGTATACCAGGGCTGCTCCTAAGCCTTCCTCTGAGAGGAGAGGATGATATGCAGTGCTGAACACTGTTTTGAAGGATGACTGGTGTTGTTTTGGAGCTGCTAACCTCATTTGACAACAACTATGTTATAATCCTTAAAATTACAAAATCATATCAATGTCAGGGGGCATTAAGATTTTCTCCTATTGGACATCCTGGAATGCCTCAGTGCAAACACATGCAATAAACTAAATTCCTCCTCAATCACTATGATTCTCTGCAATAAAAGAGTCAATTCAAGTTAAATCCAGATTGCTCCCCGCAGCACAAACAAACCTATTTTGTTTTCTTGTGTACATTAGCCCATAAAACCGCCCTCTTCTCCAGCCAATCGCTCCATCAGCAAGCTTTTAGATTGGACTGATAGTTCCCAGAGTGGTTTTGGCCACTCTCTATTTGACGTGCCTCAGGTCTTAATCTGCAAAATCTCCAAAACAATCTAGATCTTCCTGACTCCATGTCCTCCATCTTATCTTCCACCTTTGTCTCCATCTTTTCCCTTTTTGTCTCTGTGTCCTTCTTGCCTCCTGTTCTCCTTTGAGCCACTATTTTGATATTGGCAAGAATTTATCTGCTAATTCAAGTGTGCAGAAACGAGCTGAGGAACAAACACACAGAAACTTTGAGCTCGTGCCGATTGATTGAGGACACGAGCTCTACCACACAACCACTCAAGGAAGAAATCACTTCTTGGTATTTGTCTAAGCTCTTGCTTGTTTTGCTCCAGATTACAAAGGAAGTGAAATAGCACCACTCTCATTATCCTCTCTTTCTATGTTGAGTGGCTAACCGCGGGAAAAAAAAAACAGAACTTTATCTTTTTCTGATTCAGTTTTTCAGCTTTTGTTTTTTCTCCCCCTCTTTGTTAAATGTCATAGATCCATTTCCATTTAGAGTGAACTTCTTGCTTTACACTCAGGAGATGTGTGACTCCTGGGCTGCCCATCAGGCTATGATAACTGCATGGCATTAGCAGTTTGATAGCACAGGGTCGACCTAACGTCACACACTTGGCCCGACGCTAAGGTCAGTGCACCTCCTGAGGCCTGGAACAGACAGGCAGCCTGGCAAGCAAGGGCAAATCAAAAGTAATATTGCCTTGAAGGCAGGTCATCTATGGCAAAATTCGGATGTGAATAATGCAGGGAATTCTGGGCTTTTAGGCTTAAAATCCCACCCCCAATACACAAACAGTCCTCGGAGAGTACAAAGATGTTTACTGTGTGGTGGAGAAAAGCAGTTTGTGTGGGTGACCAGCCACACACCACACAGAGAATAGGTTATAGGTATTTTGGTGTTACAGTCAGGATTATTTAATCAGAATCAAAGACAATAAGAGTGACAGAATTAGCACGTGTGATCCCTGATTAAAGACATCACTCTGATGTACTCATATCTGCTTATGAGCCCAAACTAAGAGATTAATTCATTCATTTTCAGCATCCCTTGGTGCAAATTCACAGCTATGAAAGGATATGAACAGTAAATGAGATGAAAATCAGTTCTGTTTTTTTTTTCTTTCATCCTCTCAGTGAGTCAGATCTAATATAGAGCTGTAATACAGTGAATTTCTAATGGGTGAAGATTTTAACAAGGTAATGAAGCGGGACTGATGAATCTTATTGGTAAACATACGGCTTCCATTTTCCGCCCGTGATGAAATGGCAGGATGATCCACCTCCAGTGAGCAGCAGGACACAGAAGGTGGAAGCTAAAAAACTTGTCCTTTACACCTTCAGTGAAGAAAACAACAGATTCCAGTCGACCCCAATTATCCTGCCTTCATCTCGGGCTTCGGGGTAAAACAAGAACATGGAGCTGCTACTCTACAGGGCCAGAGGGCAGCTCTCTGTGATCTGGCAGGCAAAAAGCTAGTTCAATACAACAATTACTGCTGGTGGCAAAGAAATGTATTAGACCAAGTTCTCCCTCTGTCAGAATATATGATTGAAACTTGTTCTCTCACTACCAAAAATAAAAGGTTTTCGATCTTAGGTATAGAGCACCACGACATGCTTTTATATCTGCTATCTTTCACATTTACAATAAAGACAATACAATTAACTAAATAACAGAATCAAGCTTGACATGTTGGTTTCCAGGATCTAATGTTGCATGGAGTAAACTTGGCTGTGTGATTAAATTCATTAAACATGTTGTAGTCATTTCAGGGCCACTGCTGTAAGTACAAAGCAGATCAAGTTTACTGATGGAGCCCCGTTCCACAGTTTATTTGTCTCCCCTTGTTTTCGTGAGGAGGGGGGATGGGGAGTAAAACTCAATTCATTACACTGATCAAGGATTTTGTGACTGGGGCTTTTCGTGGCGCAGCAGTTAGTTGATGATGATATTTTGTGAAATTTTTTTTTTTTTTCATGTGGCCTCGAGCACTGATTCGCAATAACAAATCAGTCACAAATGTGAATCCCGCAGACTCACACGCACAAAGGGCTACATCTGGGGGGGATCAGTGTAATAGCCCGACGCCTCCTCTCTGACATGTTTCATTCTCGGGACTGATATCCCTCCAGTTCAGCTTTCCCATGTCAAACACAGTGAAGGGTGCAGCATCAGGCACCACTTGGCTGTAAAATCCTTTTAGGGTGACAGCACACATAGGCTACAGCTGGACCGCTTAGCCCAAGGACAGATATTAATGGTAATGTGCACAGGCTATGCAGGCAGGGTAGCCGTGCACTCCTGATCAGAGCAGCTGATTTTTGACTTTTTTTCCTACCAGAGATGGAACTGAAGCCTGAGCAGAGACATTTCAGATGTCAAGACCTGGGGCTTTTTTTTTGGTTTGTTTCAGATCACATCAAGCAGAAAATCAATAAATGACACAATCATGATGCAAACAAGGTATAGTACCTACAGGCAATACAAACAATTAATAATTCATAACTGTGTTTGTTTTGAAGGCTGTGCCTGTGAGACGCAACCTTCTTGCAAAGTGTCATAGATAGTGATCACTGTGCCGGGCTTCGCTCCTTGCCATTTCTTGTGGAGTGGTTAAAGAAGATGTCTCTGCCTTCATCTTAACACCTCTGATCGCAAGACAAATGCCACTGGTGCATTTCCCAAGCATGGTGACACACTGATTCATGACATGAAGTTTAATGCAGCCGGATTTCAACTTGTTTTTCTGTTTTGCAACCTGTTAACGCGGCGTGTGCGTGCTGTCCTGGTGGTTCAGCAGTGATGTGGCCATGCTGAGCACCGGGGAACTGTCCATCCAGCACCGCACCGCGGCAAATCAACCTGATTACAGCGGTTCACTGTCTGAAGCGTGACAGGACGCGTGGATAACGTCAGTCATGAAACTGTATGTCACAATGCCACACTAGATCTAGGAAACTCGGCTTTGCTTTACTCACACAAAAACTCCGAACAGCAGAACTCGGATGCCAATCTCCAGAGCCAGTTCTCGCATGTTTTTCCTGCGGTCTGGGGGCGACACGTTCATGGTTCCGAGATAATCCGTCAAGTGAAGTGAACAAAGGCGGCCCCGGTCAGCCCTGAGGGTTGCTCACTTAGTTATCCACCTTCAGCAAAGCGAGCGCGTCCAGACGCGGTGCTCCCTACTCACGCATGCCGCGCGCCTCCATCGCGACTCGGTCACCTGAAGCAGCCTTCTTTTCTTTCTTTCTTCCTTCCTTCCTCCCTCCCTTCCTTCCTTAACTCCTTCCCTCTTTCTTCTCGCCTTCGCCTGTCTCCGCTGGTCTCCTGTCTGCCTCTGTCCCCTCGGGCGATTGTCTTTATTGCAACTCTGTCGCTGACAGCTGCTCCTCTATCGAGTGCGAGTCTCCTTCCTCCACTCCATCAATTACTTAAACTGTATTGGAGTTTGGGGATCAGGAGACATCAGCAAATACGGGGGAACATTAGAGGTGTGGGTTAGCACTGAGGGTGAAAGTGATGGGAGACAGCAAAGTAAAGACAGAGACTCTGAGCCTCGCCGAGTGTGTGTGTAGAGTCAGAGTGGCTCTCTTTCCACCCTCAGTCCCTCTCTCTCTCTCTCTCTCTCTCTCTCCCTCCCTCACCCCATTGGCTTCACTTCGGAGAATCAAATGACTAGAAGTTTCTGAGCACCACTCAGGACTTCACAGGAAGCCGAGTTCAGCACTCCTGTCGTGTCCAGTAATGTTACACTGCGATGGACTGCATTTCTTCTTGTCTAGTCTGAAGCCATGGGACATCACTCCTGAACAAACATCTCCTCATAAATAATGAAGCACTCACAGTAAACGTGACAAAGCAGAGAACCACTCAGGTGCCACGCTCTTGGTAAACGTTCAGGTCCTGGTGGAGGCTATTATAGGTTCAACACTCAGCCTGACACATTGTATTACATTACTGTGCCATAAGAGGGCTGATTCAGGGGAGCCCTGCTCTCTGTAGGCTCTCCCCCATGCTTCCCAATCATACCACTATGAAGAATCCAGCACCTCGGGGTCTGTGCAGCCAGACAGTGATAAAGGAGCGCAGGCAGCAGCATACCTGGGGGCCAAGGAACCTGGCCAGCACTTCATAGACACACATGAATATTTGATGCCTTCTAAAACTGGCCTTCCCACATTACCTGCCAGTCCAGGAGGTGTCTCTGCATGTATATGAATGGGTGTGTGTGTGTGAAAAAGAGAGAGAGAGAGAGAGAGAGAGGCAGAGACCATTGTGGAAAAAGCCCCTGACCCAAAAACTTTTCTGCTGCCTTTCTAGGTCACAAGCTTCACAAGCTGGAAACTGACTCTGCATATGAAATTTAGAAATTGTGTGTTCTTGCTGGTTAACAAGGCATCCTGTTAGCTACGTATGACTAAGATTAATGAACATATGCATGCATACTCACAAACACACACATACACACACGCACACACACCCAGTGGAGGTTTTGATCTACTCCTTTCATTCCTCTTTCTTTCACACAGCAGAGTTCTGGGTGATGTGCCTGAAGTCTTTGCTAGCTCGCTAATAAGAACAAAACAAAACAAGAGGAGACATAAAATGGTGGTAGGTTAGGAGGTGAGAGCTGACTTCAAAGCTTTCAGGCAGCCATCAGACTTTTCAGCTTTTAGAGAGTGTGGCATGTTTATTACAAGCTATCAACATGGTTTTACCTCACAGCATCACAGCACTTGAGATTCAGATGATTCACTCTGGTCAGGAGGGCTTTCCGGACCCTTCTGAACATCGACACAGGAACTACATAAACGCTCAATTATAGAACAGAAAAAAATAACACCCAGCTCTTCCCGGTTAATACCACGCTGACTTCTTTGTTGTCCAAAAAAAAAAAAAAAAAAAAGATGCAAGGGCAGAATAGAAAAGCAGATGTATCCCTTTTATCTCTATTCTTTTATTTGGTTTAATTGCAATCAGCTTTTTAATATTTCTGCTTTCTTGACCTGCCTCTTGAGTTCCCTTTCTCTCTCTGCAGTGTAGCCGCCTATGAGTCACATTCCCTGAGGTTGTGGTTATGCTGCAAGGTTAGACATATGGCAAACTGTAAAATAGGTCGTACTTCAATAAATCAAAGGTGACGCATCGTTACAAAGTGCTCCTAATCACCTCCATGGGTACGGGTCAATGTACTGTTTGTGACAAGATGACTCATCATGCTACACAGGGATTGGTCTCTGGGTTTGTAGGTTTTATTGGACATCTCTGCTCATTACACTTTGAGCAAGGTTTTATTGGAAAACATCCCTCATTCGTGGTTTATGTACAGAGTTATATCAGTATGTGGGCAGCATTTTTACATGCTGATCCACCGAAGGGGGTGTAAAGTTTGATACTGTTGTATAATGCTACTATGTGATAACATACTCCTTCACTGGGCACTGTATCCGTGGCAAAATAAGATGTTTATCTGAAAAAAGAAAAGTGATGTTCCAACATGGAAAATGAAGTTGTAGTACTTGACAGGTGGCAGAAATGGGAAAAGCTGAGCAGTTTCATTCTTGGAGTTCTATGATTATTCTCGAAAATTTGAATCAGCTCTCAGGCTGGTATTGCCAACTGTGTCAGGCTATTCAACCAGTCCCCAAAGAAAGAGAGACATATTTCACCACTCAGAATAGTTGGCATTCTCTGTCAATGACATTGGCAAGTTCAGCTAATGATGTAAAAACTGACCATGAAATCACTTCAATACGTGGCACAACACCACTGTTTTAAAGCCAGGATGAAGCAACTGCTTTCAAGACTCAGGTTTGTATTTAGCAACTCATTTTCAAAATGTCTGTACCTGCACACAGATTAGTGTGTTTAGATTGGTATGTTCTAAGCAGGTTTCCACACTGTGAATTCATATGTGATGAATTTGTATTGAATTAATGTTTGGTCAACAACTGCACCCTTAACATTTTATACTAATTCAAAAGTCTCCAAACATGACTATGTAACTTCTTCTGTACTGCTGCCATTGCAGCTACAAATGCATTTTAAGTAAAAACTACATTTTAGCATTTACCTGAAATGCTGTTGCAATAATCGTGTAATAGTGGAGAAGAGTCATAATGTCTGTGACCTGGTACAGTAATGTCCATCATATATCAGTAATTCCCTTCCAGAGACCCTCCAGCCATAATGCCCATCAACATGTTGACCTCCTGACCCATGAGCAGCCCACTCAGTAGTATACTACATTATTACTTGAGAACTCAGTGCTCGTGGGTCATACCACATTCATCATCTGTTTCAATGTTCATTTTGAACACAACTACACATGTGTAAAGTTTGTGTCTGCACAGTTGTGGCTCTATCACAGCAACTGTCCACAGACATACAAACCCCTGGCAAACACTCAAAAACGCTTCTGTTGTTGTTTCCACTACCACAAGTGGATCACAGTTTGCCATGATGGCATGTATAAACATTATACCCACAAACACATTCACACATGCTCAAAAGGTGAAAACAATACAAGCATCACTGTTGTGGCTGGTAAAAAAAAAAAAAGTAGAATTTAACAGAAAAACTGTTATTTTGTCAAAACTACTGGGTATAACATCTTCTGTATGTATGAAATAGTCCTTACAGTTAGTGTTACATGCACTAAACAGTAGTTTTTGGTAGTTGTTAGTATAGAGAGATAATATAGTGAGTTTTGAAATATAGAGAATTTCAAAACTCACTTCTCTTTTCTTGTATTTTTTGTTATGCTGTATATTTTTACCTCTTGAGGCCTCTGAAACTATTCAAAAGAATCAGCAAGTGAGTGGAAAGCGCTCATTAGATGTTCTCCTCATAACCCACCATCATGCATTCAGAGACAAGGAGTCAAAGGACAGACATTGCTTTATATTAAGAGATCACAACTTAAAAGGTTGCTCCAACCGAAGAATGCTGAGCCACTGTAGTTGTTTTGAGGTGAGCTGACAAAGAGCAGTGCCAGCTAATTTCAGCCAGAGTGTATGTTAAATACAATTTATTTTGGCATCAGGCTCTGATTTAATCACTGCCTGTGAGTGGAATTTTTTTAACCACCCAGAGCAAAGAGCAGAGGGATCAATAGTCCATTTCATTGGGACTGCACCGCTTCACAGCAACTTCAGCCCAAGTTTACTTCCTGTGAACTGTTGATATTAACAGTTTGGTGAGGTAGAGTCTAAGGTGAATTATTGCTTTAGGGTCCTGGTTGACACAATGTTAACACCTCATTCAAAAGCATGCTGTGCTGTTTCTGGCAAGAGCATTTGATCAATGGTATACAATAATCAAATTAATTCATGTTTAACACAAACAAAGTAGTCTGTCATGAAACATCTTTTGATCTTACTTTCAAATTCTTATAATTTCTCTTTACCATTTTACTGTCTACTTGCATGCAACCTCGTAAATAAGAATCAAAGCAGTGTCTTGCTCTGCCAAAATCTAATTTTCTTCCCTTTTACTTGACTGAAACTTTGACAGCATGTAATGAGACAACGTGATTTAATTCAAGATGAGAAACAGCTTTAGTGGACCAGACCGTGTTGATATCAAAATGTCGGCTGTCAAAATTCAAACAGAACACTCGTAAATTGTGCAGCAAGCCACCGCCATAATTCTCCTCTGGGTCCAACACTCAAATTAATTGATTGGCAGCCGCAAGACAAAAAAAAACAAAAAAAAAACTGTCGAGGTCTTGACATACATCTTGGCTCTGACTGGTTTGTGCTCAGCGCACATTGGACCATATTTTTATTGAGAATAAATCATGGATGTGTTTTCTAGACAATATTCAATCAGGGATGTATTTGAGATACTGTCACATCTCCAAATGTTCTGTATAACCTGGATACATAGAACAAAAAGTTGGTCACAGTGTGGTGAATTATGTGACAGTAACACACTGAGAATATCGAAATGTGCTTTGTTTCCTTTGCACATCTACATTGTCAATTTATGGAAATTCAAACATGCATAAACCACTGTATCGCTTTTGTCTTAGTGAACAAAAGCAAGTCTTTTCAAACCAAAGTTGATGATGCATGTCACGTGTTGTTTGATGCATTGAGATCCACAGCACAAGCTTGTTGATACTGCACTTTGAAAAGAAAAAAAACCCCAAAAACCTTAGAATGGCTTGATTCAAAGAAAAAGCCTCCAAAACAACTGAGCCACCTCTGTTGCACTGCATATCAATTACCTCTAGTGGCTGGAGAGGGTGACGACATGCAGAGAGTTGTGGATTTCAGCATAAATTCTCAGTTTACCCAAGTCACAAAAGAACCATATCTCTCTTAGCCCTGCATATCTCACCAGAGTTTAAGTCTTAGCTGCTAAAATAGTTATAGGAGAGTGAGGCACAACTATGGTAAGTCACCAAGGAAACTGGGAAAGTCATTTTATAAATCTTTCAGCTGAAATTTGTTGTTTTGCTGCCTTTTTTCCCCCCTAAGAGCTAGGCCATGGATCACTGTTGCTGAGACTACATGCTAGTGTAGTCTGAATACCAGGCCAACCCTTGTTCCCACATTTGTCAAAGCATGTGTAATCAGTAATACATAACAGAATGTGTAATCTAAGAATAGCTTCTTATTACTGTCTTTATTTAGGTTTTAAGCATTTCTTTGTATGTCAGACTGAATGCCTTAAGGTTGACACAAAAGCAGCAGCTAACGATAAATGAATGGTTCTGCTGCTGTGAATGTTAAGTTTGTACCATCAGTAGATGATGGATGCTGCGATGCTGTGGACGTGGAAAAGAGGGAATTTAGTGAGGGGTCTCTTTCCTTTCGCTGCCCCCTATTTTTGTATACTTGCTCTGGGTCTTTAAGGATAATACAGCTTGACTAATCCAATTATCATCACACTTATCAGTGCTAATGCCATCAGTGAAATTAGTAATTAATGTCAGCAATTAGTTCTGCCTTTGACAATGACACACAGTGATGAAATATTAAACTGTGACAAGAATAGGAATATTAATGTGGCTCTTTTTGTCAGGCAGGGGCCCACTGTGCTTTTATTTGATTTCCAACTCTGTCACACTGCCATGCATTTTGTCTTATTGTGATGCAAGTTCTTGGATAGCTGCTGCAAAAAAGGCTTTGCTTCTGCATAAATTGCTGGTCGGAGCTGAAGTTTCTCTTTTTCAGAGCGCCAGTTTGTAATGACATTTGTAAGATATACATACATAATAAAGATCCACAGTGTTCCATGTCGTTATTTACCGACTAAATTTATACACAGCATGCATACTGTAAGCACACGTACAGAGCGTGACAGCGAACAACTCTTTTGTCTCTGCTTGTGATTATAATCAGATACTGGGCCTTCACAGATAAGCCAAGAATTGCTGGGAATGAGATGCTTGTCATTGATCATTCTCTTAAACACCCAAAGCAAAAAATCATTGGGATTTTAGAGTGGATCCAAAATTCTTTCTTTAAACAAGGGCAAGAAACAAATATATTGATTTACCTCTGAGATGTACTTTCTGGTTGAGTAAGAAAATGTATTGATTTACCCAGGGCTGTACTTTGTTGTTGTGTACACAGTCTACTATTTGCTGGTGATTCCACACCTGTTCTCCATGACTCCATGGCCATTTCGAAGGGCTGCTGCTCTCTATGGTACTTGCAGCAAATATGGTATATACTGTAGGCCCCACCCCATACACAATAAACAACCACATGCATTGGACATCAGAACCATACTTCTGATACATTGAGAAATACCTCATGGTAACCTAAATTTCAAATTAACTACCTGAAATGAATCAAATTACAAACTTTTAAACCAATCCAAAGGGTGTATTGTGCAAATAAATGCAAGAGAAATGAAGGTGGGTTTGCATTAGCTAATTGGGATAGGCAACTTAATGCTGATCACCATTTGCTTTGCTGGGGAAAGGGCAAAAATGCACTGTATGCACAATTTGTAATCAGACAAACTGGCTTGTTCACAACTCACTTTGGCTACCAGCTGACTTGTAATGTGAAATCATCTTTATGCAGGTGTGCAGGGTGGCCACTGTGTGACAGTTTTCACTCCTACTCAGCTGATTCACTCATGTCAGCACCCTGCATTACCTAATCCTCCACCGCAATGTTTTTGTCATTTATTTAACCAAGATTTAGGTCCCTGTACTCTTACTAAAAGGGGATTAGTTCTTACAGCACGACCCTGTTGTTGCTTGGAGACCAGAGCCTTTTTCTGCCAACTCTTCACATATAACCATTTGCTATAAATGGTCCTAGTACTACCTTATACCTTTGTTCGATTCATGGTCCACCCACATAGGTGTTTTTCTTGGCTTGCTCTCTTCACTGGAGTTTTAAGGTGTGATTAACATCTCCCTGACCTTCCCTGCCATATAGCAACCCCATTTCTGAGAAATTACTTCTCTATACTGATCATTCCTGCAGTTACATTGTGTTGACACATGTAATTGTTTCTAAGAAATGTTCAAAGTCAACTTTTGTTGAGTGAATGAAGTGCTACATTTATGTATGAACTTCTAGCATGACTACACTTATATTCTGGATGAAAACGTATCCCAGGAGGCAGGGTTACACTTTGAAATTATTTGTATTGTTATCGTTAATTTATTTTCAAATGTTGAGACTGAAGGAATCAGGAATGTGCTCATTGGGAACATGAAATATAATGTGTGATTGTAGCAATGACTGTTATTTTGCATGGTTCTGTTAAATCCCTGAAAGCTCGTAAGGGATCTGAGCTTGGTTAAATATTTGATATAATTTACAATGACTACCACCTCTTAATCTGTGTGCAATACTGAAATGTACAAGAAAAAAAACAAAGCCATGAAACCAAATGTAAGCACCATTTAGCATCAAATTTATTCGTGAAAACAAAACAATCTGGAAAAAAAATTGTCGTATTTAAAGGTAATTTCTAGCAACAATGTTGCGCCGACTCTCCTGTTAACTTTGTGTCATGTGCAAGGGAGAGACAGCTAACTACATTTTCACTCTAATTGGTACATGGACCTAACATCAGCCCAAGCAGAAGTCTAATCAGACCAAATAACGGAAAACATGCGTGTGGGAGAGCAGGACCTTTAAATGTCAAGTCTCACATGGACTTGAATCTACTGAACATCAAACTGATGTTTCATATTGTGCTTATTGGATGATGATTTAAAGATTGTTCTCAGTGTATAACACAGCTCTAGAAACTGAACCTGTCATGGGTTATTTGATTGTCTTGTCTTTTTTAAATAAATTATTACATTATAATAATAATTTTGCTGTTATCAGGGGAAACAATTAAAATTCACATTAATGAGACAGTGGTGCTGACAGAGAAAATACCAAAAGGAGTGATTTCAATGGTACAACTGGGCCTCTGTCTCCTGTTCTCACATTTGGTTATTCACTGCACAATGTATGAGAGGCGAGCTGTTCTGGAGGAGAAAGATAGGCTTCTCTCATTAAGTGAACAATGGGAGTACTACATCCTATCTCAGTTCCTTTGGTAAAGGTCACTGATGAAACTGTTATTACCTTCAGCCACCCAGTCGTCCCCTTTAAGTTCGGTGAATTTATCTGTATGCAGTGATATCTGACACTTTCTCCAACAGGGCTTCAAATGCTACAGTTATCTGCATGGGCTAACTAATGAAACAAGTGTGAACTTTAGGATCAAGATACTGTAAGCTAGCAAATATTCACATGGAGTGATAAGAGTAAATAGACTTGTGCTTGTTGGTCCAGGGTGGGTGCCTTTAGTTACATCAGAGACCAACGCTTTATCTCCCACGCCACCCATTTCCTCTTACTTGTTGCTTGCTAAACACAGCCAAAAACTCATTCAAACTGATAAACGCGTGAATACATAAGGACGGAGAGGAAATGCAGATCAGAGAGCAAAACAAAAAGCGAATAAGAGCATTTTCATGTTCGTAGAGACTTTTTTGTTTCAGAAGTGTGTTTTCAGATTTGAACTCCCTGGTGAAAGTGAAACTGCATTAAGACTGGCATGCCTGGGCATGTGTAATTAAGTAAAAGAGAAAGAGAAGCAGAATGAGTATCAAAAGCAGACAGCTATCCTCCCTGTGCGTCTTCTCTCCTCTGAGCAAATTACGCACTCTCCTTTCATGCCAAACCGCTCCAAGTAATTTCATTTTAATATGATTCTAAGAGCAACAAGCCAGGGTCTACCATGCTCCTTGTTATTCATGAGAACTCAACCTGCCATCTGTTATCGCAACAAAGTCTGTCAAAAGCCGACCTAGATGTATTACTCTCCCCGCTGCACGGTGGCAGACACCTCTGTTTTAAGCACATAGTGTTAGCAAACAGCATCGTGTTAATGCCCTGTTTACTTCCTAAACTGATTTATGCCGTGTGCTCTTACAAGCCTCGTCAATTAGACGTATAGCAGCTACTTAAAAATCAGACTCCTTATAGGATGCATGACAACAAACAGTACAAGCGCAATTAGGAGAAGGCTTTTGATAATTCCATTTCTGTTATAAGCCCTTTGATGTCAGAAATGAGCTGTCCATACTCTAATGTAGACTCCTTCCTCATCTGCCATCCTGCTAGTTTTCACAGTATCTCGCCAAAAGGGGTCTCATTAGAATCAAAGGTAAAAGTGTCTGAGGTACATTTTATCATTAAGGCAGCTTTGCTCACACGTGACGTTCGTAGCAAAGAAGGCTTCTGGATTTTGCACATTAAAGAGTGCCTTGGTTTTATTTGCCTTCGGTTAAATCCTTGTCCAATATCTAAACACTGTGCCCATATTTTAGCATAACTAGATATGCAAATTTGAAGGTAATGACATACATTAAAACACTCACAAGTGAAAATAATACAGCTCAGTATTATATCAGGTATTCATTATCATTCATCACTGTTATAAAACAGATAAATAATTATATATGATTTGTTTGTGAGTATGACTTTCCAGACCCGTGAAGGGCTTTAGAGACAGTGATATGGTGGAAATGTCACAAAAGTGGAAAGTTTTAGTTTAACTTTGTCCCAGTCTCCTCAGCCTCAGTCATGCTGCATGACATACTTCCTCTGTGTCATTGTCTATCAGGGTGTTTTGCAAGGGTCATCCTCATGCTTCACTGCAGAAGTTGCCTTTGAGACAATAACTTTTCCAGCTCTATCAGACTGTGCAGCCCAGCCTGCCTGATCACTGACTGTGAGGAGAAGGGATAGAAGAATCTTCCTCAATGTTCCAGTCACTAAATCAGCTAGTTATCCTCCCCTGACACTTTCTCTATATATTTTTACAAAAATGTCTTTTTTGGAGACTTTTTAGAACCATTTTAACATTAGTGAAAATATAAAAAACTAAAAGGCCACTATCAAATAATACATCAATGATGGGTTGGTTTTTTGGTGAAAATAAAAGTAACTTTAAATATTCATGTAAAACAAATTTCCCTTCTTTTAAAATAAAAGGCTACACTGAAATCTCATCATGCCTTCCTCATGTACAAGGTAGGCCTCTCTTGTCATAGTAACAGGTGTTACTAATAACATTAATCATGTCATCGGCAAGTGTCCCACTGAGACGTAACAGTGAGACACCATGCACAACATCAGGACCCTGAAACTAAAGCAGCTAAATGGAATGAGCTATTGTTAATTTCATTAATTACACCTGTGCTTTCCCTGCTGTGTCAAGTCAAAATATGGCCTTTTATGCTGAAATCAATATTCTAACCATGTTAATAGTAATGTTAAAAGCCTGTCCTTCTTTCCTTTTTCATCATAAATTTGATTCCCAATGCGCCAACACAGGAGGCCTCTGTCTCAAGCAAGTCATACCTCCTTTTTTCCCTGCTGTTCTTTTCATGCTCCGTATCATCTCTTGCCATCAGAAATACTTTTATTATCTCTCTCCAATAAGTAATCCTGCTTTCACTGGCAGTGGTCTAAAAGGAACACAGTAGTGCCTCTGAGGTGCACAAGCAGCTCTGTGGAGCAGACAGAAGACACGCCTTCAGCAGAGAAGAATAATGGGAGACTGGGAGCAATACTGGAATCCCTGTACTGCTTGGCATGGTCCTGTGGTTGAGCCCCTCCAAAGGTGTTAGGTAACTGTCACTAATAGGGGTGCACATTAACCTAGGCCAGCGATTGGCTAGGTATTCATGACTGCCAAGGGAAGCTGCAGCGGCAGTGCCAGTGTAATAGGCTGAGCTTTCTTCATCCTTCTGCCCAGTTTGGCATCAGCATCTTCCACATGACAGCTGGGAAGTCATTAGAAAACTACCACATTGCTCAAAACACAGAAGGAACTCTCTCGCTTCCTGTGTAAAAATGCAACTGGTCGATGTCGAAACGGGTTTCAGGGGACAAATACTTGCCTCTAAACAATGTGAAAAATGATGAGAATGCTAGTTTATGTAAAGGCTGCTGCAAACTTTATTTCAGAATTATGTCACAAATCAAATATTATTTGTGTGTTTGTATATCGTTTGGGATTTTTTTTTTGTCATAATTAACCCTTATTTATGGTCAGAACGCTTAAACTCAGTCCCTCAGAAATACTTTGATACTTAGTACAAATCTTCACTTCCATGGTTTGTGTGGTAAACACCAAGGTTTCTGGCATTGCGATTGAATTTCATAAAAATGTGTCACAGGCATGGGACCCAGAAGTCTTAAAGTAAATGAACATTGTTTATCTGCAGAAATGAAAAAACTTATACTAACATCAAGATACTTTCACACTGAGATACTGCTGTAATGTTTTTACATGATGCATTTGTGCAATACATTTGAGTCAGGCATGCAAACTGTCACAGCAACAGGTCAAAGAAGAAGCGTGTATGCAACAGGCATTTCTTACCACAAAAATGTTGTCGTGACATGCTGGAAAACCGCAAGTGTAGATAACTGATATCATTCATGATGGCTTCATTGGTTTCAGGGTCTCAGCACTGTGAATGATGGCTCACTGATATGGTTTACTGAGACACCTGAACTGCACACGACTGTCATTACTGTAATCAATTACAGCTGCGCACTTCCTGCCACGACATTCAAAATGGCTACCGTGAAGGGGGCGTGTTGCACAGTGACTTTTTAAAAAGTTGCGGTCCAGCACTGCATTTTCGACTTTTGCATAAGTTGAATAAGTGACGTGATGACAACTGCTCTTTCGCTTAGTAAACGTTAATAAAAGTTAAGTGAAGGGCTTTAGAGATATTGATAGAGTAAGCTAATAGTGTAGTAGGGTGAAATAGTCTACCATTAAAGTACAGTAAGATATAACTAGCCTAAAAATGGCAAACGTAAATACAATAAGGAGTTTGTGGCTGTGTATGTTTACAGTATCAATAAGTATGGCCTCCCTCTCTTTCTCTCTGTCTCTCCACAGGGTCTATATATCCCTGAGTTTCTTAACTTAATGTACTATAGGATAAAGGCCATAAAATCTCTTCCTATTGGCTACATCACGATGTGCAATTTCTTGCTTTTATATTTCATTATTCTGAACATTATGATTAAAACAGTGTGCTTGAACAGATTGACTTGAATGCAGTTTACCAGCCATCAACACTTCTGAACTGCGGTTCAGGCAAATGTCCATCAGAGGGCAGCAGGACATCACTTTTAATCATCAGTGGAAACAAGAGAACTTGCCACGACTGAACATTGACTTAGTACTAATATTTTACAGTTTGAGTGACTCAAAGTAAAGGGCTTGAAAGTGAACGTGGTTGCAAGGCCTTGATGTATGGAAAGAACTTTCCTGCAGCATATCAGCTTTAAGATTGTTAATTTGAAATAAATGTTAACTGAGGGATGACTTCTACACTACCACGGGAAGCTGCAAAAGTACCAAGGGGGGAAATAGTAGAATATTTATCATACAAAAAGGGCAAAAAGGGAAAAAAAATATTATTGGAAAATTAAGAAAGTACAGGAAGAGCATGAAAAAGATTAATAAAGACATCCAGATAAAATGAATTGCACTTAAACAGACCTGGAATAGGAATCTCATGCTGTGCAGGAAAACAAAGTTACTGCAAAACCAGTAGTATTGGCCAGTATTTAGTGTCAATATACAGTATTTTCCCAATGTACCAAAATGTTAACTTTTAATAGAAAAAATGTTTTTTGTGTTTTTGTGATAATTGATGTCCTTACAAAGTTATACAGGATGGTACAATGCCTTGCAAATGGAGGAGAGAGAGCGCTAAGGAAGGCAACTGTTTCTTGTGGAAACATGGAGTTGACCTTTGCAGAGCTGGATTCAGGCTACCAGAAAGTTGAAAGGTAACAGGTATTATTAAATAATGTGAAGATTTTTTAAGTTGGAAATAGGCTAATAACTAAAAATGAATATGAATGTGTAGTGGGTGTTGAATATATGAATGAGTGTCATGATTAACATAAAACGAGTGCGCACGTTGGATGCTGTGGTTTAGGATGTTTTAGTTTAGATAGTGTTGGAGAGTCTGGTTATTAAGCAAAATACTTCTCATCAGTAAAATATGGAATGGTAATGTCATAAATGTTACAAAAACATACTAATACCTGTTTTGAATTCCAAAACTTGATATAGCTTTCTATAATCTGATTCCTTGGCTTCACCGGGATTAGTTGAACACTATCAACTGCATGTCCATGAAATTTGGCCGAACTGAAGTGTTCAATCATCTTCACTCACTATTCTGAACGTTCAGAATGGAAAATATTAAAATAGTTGAACCAGCAAATCGTATAAAAATACTTATTTTAAATGCCCTTACGTAGAGATAGCTTAAAAACAGCAGACAACAGACAGGTACATATGAGGGTGGTAATGGCCAAATGTGGGAGAGAGAGTTGCTATTAAAGAATACCCTGGACAGCAGTATTTTTAAAGGTACATTATAAAGCTTATGCAGAACTATATTAAAACATTCATGAGACTGCTCCATCATCTAAACTCTGCACCGAGACCTTTTCGTGGTGTGATAAGGCGATAGATATATCTAGCCTGGAGCACAACAGTAATCATGTGTTTATTATCTGTACACATATAAACAATGTCTTAAAGCTACAGTGTGGAACTTTTACAAATAAACAAAAGTCCATTATATCCAAACTCTTGCCAAACCGGGTCACACGATGCAAATTAAGTGCAACACCATCTGATAAATCTCTCTCTATGTCACAGTATACAGTTTTTGGCTCCTTGTTTTACATCATCTGGCAACAACTGGTTTGCCAGAGCTAAAGGAGGGGGATGAAGCATAGCCATTTCCTAATCTGAGCCTATGGTGTTATAAGCATGTCCACAGTGTTGGCGTAATCACTCACACAGACACAAAGGAGAGACAAAAGTCCCAGACTATAGTTTCAAAAAATACCTCTAAATCTTTCTCTGTAATTGTATTTGATAGATGGTGAGCCAAACCCAAAAGATAATGGCCAGAGCAGTGCACACTTGGAGAGTAAAATAGAAAGGGCACTTAGAGAAACAGAGAGGGAGGATTGAAAGACAAAAGGGCATGATAAGGATATTGAGAGGGAGGAGATGAGACCACAGCAGCAACACCAAAAGAGTGAAAACACAGATTTTTTTTTATTTTATTTTATTTTTTTTTGCTACTGTTACCAAATCTGACACATTCCTGCCCATGTTCAGAACAACAGTATCAAGTACACTGTGGCCTTTATAAATTCACTTAAGCCTTATCTTTTGTCCATTTCCCCCAAAACTACATAGGCAGCCTTTTCTGGGCCACTGGTTGGAGTATTTTCCCTCAGGATGATAGGATGTACTGCTTAAGCTGTCTCACTTTTATGGATGTTGAAAAGTATAGGAGCTGGTCTGCATAGATGTGTGTGGGGTTAAACACGTTGAGACGGGCCTAAGCCAGAAGGAAAGGTCATTGCAGCAGTGAATCACACGTGATAGACATGGTCATGTAGAAGGGATTTAAAAGACAGGCACTGGGCATTGAATTTTGCAGTGGCTATTTCTTTAATACAAGCCCATAAGAAGGCAGGAGGCAGAAGAACAGAGATTATCTTCCAATTAATGGACATCACAGTGTACCTAGCAAGACAAGGTTTGGCCTTCAGGGACAGTGATTAAAGCTGGCTAAGTTCAAACAGACAAAACTTCCTGCATCTGGCAGATTTGCTAGGGCAGTATGACACTGTCCTCAAGCTTCATCTTGTAATCAAGAAAGTAAAGAAGGAGCATCAAAGCAAAGACCTCAGGTGTCTCTACTTCCCAACAGAACATTAAATGACCTTATAAGAGCACTCTGTGTTTAAGTTAAATGAATCATCCAGAGGGAAGTGATGGAAGCATCAAAGTTGTCTATTTCACTTGATGAGACCACTGATGTGTTGCATGTTGAACAAGCATCCTTCAGTCTGTGTTCTGCATATCACGCGACCGTGAAGGAGCGTTTCATCTTTGATGTCCAGTCTACAACCGCAAATGTACTTGAAAACCTGCTACTATAAGAGTCAGCTAAATATATACAACATCTGTTGGCAGGCATACGACAGAGCAGCAGACATTAGTGGGCTTTACTAAGGGTTTGAAAGCCAGGGTGGTTTAACATGGTTTTGCCAGAAAATGCAAAGTCAAGATACAGTTTTTTCACACTGGTTGAACACATTGACACTTAATCTACAAATGCTTCAAAGTGCCATCCAGTATTTGTATAGACACAAAAGCCATCAGTCAATGTTAGCACATTATTGAGCTTAAGAAGCTCTCTGATATGTGGTGAAGCTGCAGGTAAAAAACTTTGAAGGCAATCAGAAAGATTGTCTATACTGCCATGTGATAGCTGAAGGAGCTAAGGACGTGTAGGCTATGTGATCTGGCTGAAGGAGAGGTAAAAATGCTGTTACACAGACTATATTTTGAATTTCTCCCACATTGGAAAATTGCTTCCACCACTGTCCAGCAGGAAGATCTGGAGCTGAAAGTTGCATACTCTGTTGTCAATGGTGTCCTGCAGTGAGTGAAGGAAATGAAAACCAGCAACCAATTCACTGAGATGTATAGCAAAGCCACAGTAACAGCAGAACATGTGGATATTGGCATGCTGTTAGAGTTAAGAGGCCACTGGAAAACACAGAAAATTCAAGTACAGCTCTACATTGGCAAGCAGGGACCACCAGGTCACTGGAGGAGTATAATGGGGTGAGGCTTAACTTCACCTTTCTGGGCAAATTATAGCAAATTGTGAACCTGAGAGGTGGTCTCAAGGTGAAGGGCACACCACTGACATGGTTATCATTACACAGCTTCACTAACATGGCACAGTGGGAGGAGATTAGCCAGGGTCTCGACATTGTGCATTCACTGTGAGTCTTATGGTTTCCAGCCGGCATTAAGGTCCAGGGGATTTTCATTCATATGGTCCTCAACAGTAGGCTTTTCCTGTAAGTCTCCCCTCCAGTGACTCAATGTTTTTAGGATGTTGCAATTTTAGATCTGAACAGCAACAGCTGTTTGGTCCACCACAGCATTTTTGATACCCAGGATGTGTACTTGTTAGTCCCCTGTTTAGCGTTATTTTCCATGAGCCAGAATGAAGACATGGCACGTGGTTTTTTTATTGCTGAGTCAACTCAGTCATCAGCTCTATCATTTGTACGTGTTTATATTGTATTATTTTACACATGGTGAACTTTTATTTTTTGAAATAGCAGTATGTTCCTGAAGGATCACTTCTTGGCTAATATTGCTTATTCGTGCAAAATTCAATCAGTATTGTTGTACTAATGTTCTGATTCTCCCAAACTTAAACAGATGCCTTCATTTGCTTTTATTAAAATTATATGTGTGTCGGTAAATTGTGATAAACTTTGTCACAGTGCTATAGAAATAAATGCAAACAGATTGAACAGAAAGCTAGTATTTTGTTTAGCACTGTCATAAAGTTGTTATTTCTTGACATTATATAGACAAATGTTTTATCATACTTTAATCCAAACATTAAGTATTATAATTTCATGGAGATTTGAGATGAGTTCTATCTTTGCAAAATTAACTCATAATAGCATTGGGTCTCAAATAGTTTGAGTTTTGAAAAATAGGGTTTTTCACTTTTTTAATTCCCCAAACTTGGATTGCTGCTCCTGCTGTCTGTAACAGGTATTTAAATGAAGACATTTATGCCATACCGAAACAGTTTTTGGAGGTACACGTCTTTTATAATCAAATTGATAGATGACACAGCAAAATGACTTTGCATCTTGAGCTTGACTCTACATCCAGGATAAATTATGTATACCATGAAACAGCCAATGATTTTTATCAACAAATGGTTATTTTATTCAGCCTGTCCAGATTACAAACAAGAGTCTTGGATACCGTGGAAGACGCTTTTATTTGTAATCCTTATTTTATACATTAGGTGGTGCTATCACACTGGTAATTACGCCTCAGATCCATGACCTCTGTGGTTAAATAATGGATTTCAAATTTAATCTGTGTAATATATTAGCTCATAAGCTTATTTAGGAGGCTCATAAATAGATCTCTTTAATCTCAGTGAATTCAGCCCTCTTTCATGAAGCTTTCAAATGATTTGTGAACACATCTAAGCGTAATTATTTTCCATTTTTCACTGACATAAAGCAGCAGGGCCGAGCCTTATATCTGCTGTCTGCAAAAAAGGCGACAATAAATTTAAACCACAGCCAATGAAAAATATAGATATCGTTTAAGATAGCATGCACGGACATTATGTGTGAGCATTTTAATTGAAAAATGGCATAATCTCTACATGAGGAACAACATTTAAAATCAACGGGGCTGTACCTGTAAGTGGTGGAATTTCTGGAGTGTAACCCCGGTTTAGGAGGAGTGGGTGAAATACGGGACGTTATGTGGGAGCTCCAAACAAGAGGAGGTTTATTTTGGGCTCAGATGGTTTTGCAGTGGTGGTGAAGTGAAATTAGCAGTGACCAGGGCGTTGGTGGAGATAGAGTAAAGCTAACGGGAGAAATAGAGAGAGAGAAAAGAGGAGGGAGGGAGGGAGGGTGAGAGAGGGGGAGAGAGAGGGGATAGCAGATACTTGGTAACGCATCACAGCAGGACAGGCAATCGAATCTAAAGGCGCTCAGCCAGCGACGGACACGGACGAGGAAGGTAGGACAACATGATAATGACATGATCATCCTGCTATAAGTTGATAGCCGTAAAGCAGTGTTAGAGGGATGACTGCGGCAGAGAAGAGCTTTCACATAAAGGATAATGTTTTTGTCATATTGTCTATGTCCTGCCCACTATAGTAGTTGTGCGTAATTCCCGACTTTTACGCTCTGCAATAGTTCCCTTACTTTGGGATATTGTTATGCGCTGTCCTATGAATTTGCGCACCGAGGAGTTGTAGAAGTAATTGCTCTGAAATGTAAGTTGTAATGTTTTGATGAGCGTTCACTTTAGTGGTGGAAACGGTTAGATCGTGGATAACACAATAATGCACCTGCGATCACTTCATTCAAGTTGTGTTGTCTTTAATGGTCCGCTCCAACTGTTGCTGTTGTATCATCGCCGGTTATTCTATCAGAGCAATTAAGCAGTCAGTAAATGTGCCTGGAAGGTAGCGTGCATGCTTGCAGAGGTGTCAGGTGCGCAGTGTTATCTCAGGTAGCCCTGGCGACTCCGCAAGTGGCGGCTGGGAAGCGCCTTGGTGCCCACTTATTTATTCATGTGTCACCTGAACGCGGCAGCGACGCAACGCCAGGTTAAAGGGGAACACCACTCAGTTTGAGAATCTAACTATTTATTCTGCGGCCTGAGTCAGTGCATTTATTTTCTAGCATATGGCTCCGGTTTGTCGCTGTAGACATCTGTAGTCGTTTTGATTTTAATGCCTTAATACAGGAATTCCCTCATAGGCAGCGGAGACAAGAGTAATAAAAATGCAGATTTGTCTTTTTTCACCTCCTGACCTGTTGCTGAAATGACGATTTATTTTAAAATATTTTATAATCTAAAGAACTATATTAGTGAGTTTTAAATGACTTTTGTTGTGAATTGGTGCTATATAAATAAAATTGAATTGAATTAAATGATATAACGTTGACCTTTTTCTCCACTGCTGTTTTGACTGAGCAAAATGCCAGAAAAAGTTTATCAAAACTTTATGAACATTAGTTACTCACGAGTATTAATCACAATAAAGAAACTGAAGCTAGATTTTCAGACTGAACTGTGCATGTAATGTGGTGCCTCTGATGGTTTGTACACAGTCAGATTTATATGACATAAAAGCTGTCTGATCTCCTGCTGAGATACGATGGAACTTTTGGCCTCAGTAATGCAGGTCGTTGGTTCACACTCATCCTCACTGTGGTCCAACAGTGCATAAGTACTGATGTGCTACTGTTGTCGCCCTGTTACAAATTCAGAGTGGATCATTAAAAATGCATATTCTACACGAGTCTTTGAAATATATAATATAAAAACTATGTCATCAAAGAATGCTATATTTTTATACTGTGTATGTGAAGTTTGAGAGAGAAAGCTGCTGCTGTTTTTCATGCCTCTGACAGTTTCCCTTTTTGAGTGTCTGTCACTCTCACTGAATCCATTCAAAATACGAGAGGGAAGAAAAAAAACAGCTAACTGGAGAATCCATAGTTGACAGACACCTTGACTGACAGGCTCAAATGAAACCCAATATGAGGGACAGAGGAATGAATTGCAGATACACTGACTACTGGACTATCCTATGAGGTCTCAGACAGGGAGCAGCGCAAGGTATAAGGACTGGAAAGGATGGAAGTAGTGAAAAATTGAAGAATGGTAAACTTGTGGAAAGGACAGTGAGAGAAGGCATTATAGAGTATGGAAAAGTGGTTTCAATAGGGTTGCAGTTGACAGGAATTCAGTTTTTTATTGAAACCGTACTTATGCAGTGGCATATTTTTGCTGACAGAATAATGCACTGTTGTGGTTTGAGCACCGTGTCTTTATATGACAGCTTCTGACACAACTCACAGACCTTAAATGTCAGTTTTCTGCCTTCTCCCAGCTGCTTTTGGTGTCTACACAACATTCCCTGTACTTGCAATTATGATCATTGTACGCTTCGCACTTTTCCCATTTCTGCACCCTCCTCTCTCCTGGTCGAGCTGTGTGTGGTCATTAAATCAGCCAAGGCAGTCGGGCAGAACTGAAGAAAACAGGTTGGAGAGGAGGGGAGGGCTGAGAAGATGTTTTTGCTCAGCCAGTTGTATTACAGGTGAACCGTCAGTTCCTGCATGCTGCTGTCCTTATGGATGTGGAGCAGTACTTTTCTAATTTGTGATGGTGGGATGAAAAGCTCACAATAGATCTCATTCATTTCTCACAGTTAAAACATTGGGGATTCCTATCTAAGCTGGTAGCATTTACCATATCGAGTCATATTCTCCCCTGAAATAAACCATGCCATGTAAAACAAACAAAACGGCAATTTAATGGCAGCTTTGTTGTGTGACAAATCCTTGTTGTTGGTATTTACGCTTGGAATGCTGCCCTGAAGTGGGGCTGAAACGGCACAGAGAGACAGGACGGGACAAGAGACAATGAGAGTGAAATAAGATGGGAGGCAGGGCTGAGTGAAGAGAGAGGTGAAGTGTTAAGATGCAAAGGTCATCTGTGCTGGAGAGGAGCTACTAAATGGTGTGTTTTGATCTTTCAACCTAGATGGAAACAGTCAGCTGTTGGCGGGATGAAATGACTGCGCTCTAACAAAGAGAGAGACGAAAGGAGATGAATGAGTCTCTACAGGCTATCGGCTGCCCTCTGACACAGCTGTCTGTGTTTATGTTGTCTGATATACACACAGACCTCTGCTGGGACAGCTTTGCCAAGCTCATTGCAGCGAATAATGGCCAAGTGAAAAGCCTGGCTAAGAAACAGGCTTTTTAACACTGACATCAAAATTTGGGAAAGAGGCAATCAGTTCACATTATGGAGGCTTTGAATTTGTTTACTGGCCGAACGTTTGAGTGAGGAAGGAAGAGAAATCACAGGCTAGTGAAGAGTTGAGGCAAAAAACACTGAGATGAATAGCCAGCTCATGCTGTAATTACAGTATAAAACAAGGGAAACTCATTAACAACACGTCTCATTGTCTCATAAAAACAGTTCTCAGTGTCTACATGTTGAAAAGGTGAAGCTAAAATATTGTGATTCAGTAGAAAAGTAGAGTGGAGGACACGAGGGGCATGACAGCGTGTATTGATCTGTGCTGTTTTTATCAGTAGACGGATGAGAGGGAAAAGTCATGGAGTGTATCATTATGTTCTCGCTACAATTTGTCCACAAAAACACTAAAAGCCTAAAATCAGAGAGCTAAGATTGTTATGTCAGTCTGCACTCAGGCAAAAAGGAGGTGGCAGAAGCAGACATGGTCGCTTGCTTCCCACACACCTTTTCTGTAGGACTTTCTTTGGTTTTTAAAATCTTTCATCTTATGAGACCGTTTTCCTGGACTGTTTCACTGCAGAAGTTAATTTTTGAGTTGTTTCTGTATAATCTTTTCTATTTAATAACCGTTGGAATGAATATTGCTCGTCTCAGTCCCCCCTGCAAATTGACATACAACAATTTACAACAGAAATATTCTCGTAATACTTTACTGTTATAGCACATTCTGATGTAATAGACCTATAAAAAGCATCTTACCTGCTCTCTAACAATCTGGTGTTTAGGAAGGAAGAAAGCAGTATAGAGGTCCACAGTGATCGGTGTTGTGTCACATGTATGACAGCACAAAACACGGATGAGGCATGTATTGATAGAAATGGCCACTGGTCAGGAGGTGAGCCCTTGAAACAGCAGTACAGATGAAAACAGGCGGGTTGAACGATAATTCATTATTCATTGTTATCACTTTTTGTCTCTCCGTATAATTCTCAGGCATGAAATTAAGATTGTTTTGCCATAATAAGAATATTGTCACATAATGAGATAATAAATGACTGACAGCTACAACCATTTAAACCAATATGATAACGATTAATTTGCAGTTTTGTCATGAGGTTGTTTTTATTATGTGTAAATATTGTAAGCCACTGATTTTAAGACAATAGAGTAGCATGTTAATGTCTTTCATGATGCCTTTTACATGTGGGGTTGGAGATCAAATGAACATCGAGGTGGTGGATAGTGTACGTTAATGTGTCTTTGAAAGACTTTTTTTGCATAGGAATTTCAGTTCCACCTATGGTGTCTCTCTATCAACATGTCACCTGAGGAGTACAGTAGCTGATCTGTCTACAAGAGGGAGTGCCATCATCAACATGTAACCTCCACCACTGCACCATCAGCCTGTAATCAGGTTCTAATGCCCCTCTTGCAAACGCAGCTGTGTCTCAGTGTGCAGCACAGGAGGATCCCCCCCCATTTACTCCAAGTGAACACTAATCAACCCCCATTCCTCCCTCAGGCCCCATGTCACTCACAGACATACACCCACAGACACACATCATGGTTGGGTGATCTGACCCTCTTGTATGCACACAGGACAGGACACAGGACAGGGCGTGTGTGAGTTGTGCCGCTCAAGCGTTTTGTGACAGGGTGCTGTAATGCGGCGCCTTGCAGCGATCCCATCCTGTTCCTGATAATTACCATCTCCCTACGTCCTATGTAAGCTTTCCCCATCTCTCCCACAGTGTTTAGCTTTACTGTCAGTCCATACAGGATCAAAGATGTTGCAACCAGCAGTGGAAGAACAGAGTTTGTCTTGGCATGTGTCCTATAGTCTCCAGTCTTCTGTTTGCCTGGCAGGGAGTTAGTGATCTTTTATTGAGAGGAGGCTCCAGTCAAGTCAAGTCGATTTTATTTATGCAGCCCAATATCACAAATTTGCCTGGAGGGGCTTTGCAAACTGTGCAGCATATCAGGCTCTATCATTAGACCTTTGATTTGGAAAAAGAAAAAACCCACCAACAAACTTTTTTTAAACTGAGAAAATGGAAGAAACCTTGGGAAAAGCAACAGAGGAGGAATCCCTCCGCCTGGATGAACAAACTGATAATGTGTTGACAGAATAGACTAGCTGCATGCAGGAGAACAGAGGACGGGCTTAAGATGTGCAGAGAAAAATGCTATTCATGTCATGTAGTGATTTCTGGATAGTTTGGAAAAATGTGTGTAAAGATGGAGGACGACTTGGTTCTGTAATGTTCCACCTCTATAGACTACTGAGGAGATGTCACTGATGTGGAAGTAAACCTCCACTGGACTTGTCTGTGCTGTGCCATGTATCCATTTGTCTGAAAAGGTTGCTGGAATTAAAATGTGCTGCTGAAAGTATGCGTTGTTGTACAGGAGGTACTGTTGTATGTCTGTTGTCAGGACCTTCGTTAAGAAAGTGGAACATCATCACCAGCAGTTTCTATCTGGAACCGACCGAAGTGAACAGTTTACTCAGCCTCAATGTGCCATGCCAGTCTGATTATCATTTCTACTCAGAAAGCACTACATGCTCTGCAGTCCAAATGCCACCCCGTTTACGTTGCACTCTTGTCATGTGTGTGAGGTTTGCTGACTAAGGCTTCCAGAAAGTCATGTCATGTTGGAGATGAAGAGATCAGGAGGGCGGGAAGGAAGACATTACTCAGCTCATCAGAGCACCACCGTCCCTCCCTCCTGCCTGACAAAGCCAAATGTCTGCTAATCTGTCTGTGATCACTGTGCTAATGAGTGATGGCTTTTTCACGAGGACGGAGGGCGGGCAGAAATCTGCCATTGATTTACTGTGATAATCCAGATTTGGCTGTTGGCTGAGTCCCACCACTCCCTCTGAGGAGGGTGCCTTTGAGGTTAAGGCAAGTCAGACACAATTGCCATGTAATCAATAATATCGAGTGCTGTAAGCCAAGAGATACAGCCATGCGGGTAGGCAGGCCTCTGGAGAGAGCACAGCAGGTCCAGATATTACTCTTCACTTTACACTGCCTTAATCACACATTACTGTCAGATAAGCTATAGGACCACAACTCATTAAATAGAGCTGGATCTCAGTCACCCTAAGCTTTGCCCAGTGGGAGCTGTATGTGTTCCTAATAGTCTTAAAATAGTTTGCTTTTAAATCAGGATTCATGGCCAGATCTCAGACATGTTGCAAAGTACTACAGGTGTATACACTGGACATGATTTAATGGACTCAAGACAGTTTCAGCTTTCAAAGGCATGATTCATTAATCATAGGTGAATAATCACTATTCTATCCAAAACAAGAAAGCCCAGAGAGCAGTCAAAGGTCACCCTACCTTTTTTTTAACAAAAATTACATTAGATCATCAGGTATACTTTTCATGACTCTTCAGGAACGGGGAAACGGTCGTTCTGGACCCACACTAAACACGACAACACGATCAATACATGGCCCACAGAAGACATGTATTTGTTCTGTTGATATTTTACATCAGTGCACAAGAGACACAATTATCTGCCCAGGCTGAGCACAAAGAAAAACAATTTGAAATGACTACAGAATACAAATATAATTAGACGAGCCAAGTTGCGTGGTAAATCAAAAAAGGAAGAGACACGAGTCAATGTAGATCAGACGAGGGAGAGAAAGTGGAAAGACAGAAATGACTAAAAAGAGAAAAAACCAAATAAAACAGACAGAAAAAGGCAAGCTTGGGGAGAGTTAGAGACTGGTATGAGATGATATTACGGGTGAGGGGGGTGAGCAGAAGATGAGCAGTGACTCTGACAGAGTGACGGAGGGGGGTGAAGAAAGTGAGGGATTGATAGATGGTGACAGTATAGCCAATGGAGTGGGACAGTGCCGCAGAGAGGCCCAGCTTGCATCAAGCACCATGTGCCTGTGTAGCCCTGTCCTCTGCAGTGTAATTGCCCCACACATAACTGACTGATTGGAACATGTCTGGTACTCTGCTAAATCTAAAGCTAAATCATGCTTTTGCACTAATTACTAATTTACCTTCATCTCAAAGGCCTTTGCCCCCCCCCAACCTTCCCACTCTCCCTCCACCATATTGTTTCTGAAGTGATTGCTGTGACACCCAGTGTATACCCATAAACTGCACATTGCATATTCACACAATAGCTTGAGTGAGCCATGTAATAGTTAGAAAAACTAAGAAAGTAATTACCATACCATTTTCAATAATGCTATTTCAAGTGGTACGAAAACATAACAATAGCAGCATTAGGAATATTGTCTACTGAAGGGTAACAGCAAATTGGCATACAAGAGGGTCAGATCACCCAAGCCACAAACAACATCATATTCAATTTAACCCTCAGGGTATCTTACTATAATGATAATGTCAGTTTGCTGAGAGTCTAAGCTGTACTATCTGCAGCAGTGCTTTCTGTCATCATACACTCAGACATCAGGGTTAAATAAAACTTTTTTTGTAGTACAAAGTCCCCTTTCAATAACAATGTCCTGTTTTTTTTTCATAAAACTAAGACCTGATATGGACAGTGTTCACTACTTTAAATCCTCTGGTCTAATCTTGTCTCCAATATAAACTATTGACCAAGAGTTTTGTGATGTCTGTTGCTCTGATATTGTTAGATACGTTGGCCATTTTTGCTGTGTATTGAGCATTTCAAATTAGATTCTGTTTACCTTTATTGTGTAGAAAACTCTGTAGCAGATACTGACAGTGGACATAAAAAGACTACAGATTCTCCTGACATTGCAGTTTTTGGATTGTAAAGGCAGAAATAACAACAATGTAAATTTCAGCCTTCACAATAACCACCCTTGAGTGCTACCTTTCAACAAATAGATGTCAGTTTCTTTGAAGGCCGTGACTCTCCAAGTAGTTGAATCTACGTCACCAGCTGACTTTAATTTGGTTTAAATCAGCATACACCTGCCATCAATAAAAGTGATTCTGTTGTTATTTCAAACCCCTTAATTTCATAAGTTTTTTATACACTTTTTATAGACACTAAATAAACTGAGCAAACAAAATTATCTACACAATAAAATACCTATGGGGTAAGACGGAAAATGACTCCTTGTGTTTTGAATGAACCCTTAAAACTGAGATAAGCACTAAAGCGGTTCTCCTCAAAAAACAACTGGTCAGCAGGTGTAAAATGTGATCTTGAACACGATTGCAGAATGACAAAGAACAAGAGAGCCTGAGATACAGACACAATAAATTGACCTGGTTCAATTAAAATCAGCAAAGTAAGCAGCTGCCAACTTGCTGCCTTGGACAGGCTATGACAGCAGCCCAGAGTAATATGGACAGTCCACGTTACTCATACTGTAAAGACTAAAGAAGGTCAGTGTTCCAGTTATAGAACAGTGCATCTGTAACTTTGTGCAGAGATTTCTGTGAGAATGTTTAATATTGAATCCTCCTGGATCCTGGCAAGAGCAGAGAGCGGGATGCTGCTGCTGCTGCAGCTGCTGCTGCAGGAGGACTGCTTGTATTTTCCATGGCAGCCTCAGCTCTCTCAAATGCAACTTGTCTGTCTCAACCAGTATCCATCACTCATGTTCACCTACTTGTCATCTCAGAAATGTCCTTTAGCATTTGGCGGGAGGATTAGTGAAGAGGCTGGATAAGGTGTGTGTAGAGGAGATGTAGTGGAGAGAAAAGGGGATCAGTTGTATGACAGACAAAGTAAAGACCATGCATAAATCAAGCACCTTGCTGAACCATATTCTACAACAGGGAAATGAAAAATGATGTGATGGTATACAGCAGATCTTTGGTGCCACTATCAATTTAAAGACATCATTGCAGATCTTTCACAGTGATGGATTTTTACAGTGACGTGATGTTTTCAATCAGTTTAGGGGGCATTTCTGTTTCTACTAAGAAAATCAATCGAGCATGGTCTCATTCTATTCAGAAAGGCAGATGGCACGTAGAAATGATACAGAGAAAACAGCTTTTTTCAATGAAATATGCTTTTATTCAGCAAAGGGTATAAAAATAAGTAAAAAAAGAAAAAAGAAAAAAGAGAATCATAGCTTGTCCACTGCTCTTTGTACAATATTTTTTTCTTTTTTTCAGTGCAGAGTGGTGGGAATGGGCTTTATTGATTGTCCTCATCCAGACTCATCAACCCTAACCGAGCATCAAAGAGGAACACAGGAAACAGAGATTTTGCCCTTAGGTCTTGTAACTTGCTGTGTTGTAGTTACTGGGTTTGATAAACTGTGTATGTCAGTACAGGAGTCTACTTTATGTCCTCCAGGGTGTCCAAATCATGGTACCTGGGGTGTGTTTATGATACAACAGTAGGAAATGAAGGAAGTGACTTTTTGTCAAGGAAAGGAGAAGTTGTTGTGTAAATGTGTAATGTGTTTAGACTGTCGCCAGCTTTTCATTTGAACTTCCCACTGAGTTCAGATAATATCCTCTACTAGAGGGCTACGACTGCATCGGAGAGGACAGGGAGGAAAGGGTATGAGGGGGGAGATGAGGTCTTCAGGGCCCAGCAAGAAAGACGAATGAATGTGCATGAGCAAAGAAGGAAAGGAGAAGGAAATGAGGACGGAATGGAGGGAAAAGTGGCAGACAGAGCCATGCAGGTTGTATTGTTACAGGAAGTGAAATGCAATAATGCTGAGGAAACAAGAATCCAAATGAAAACAAATGTGCCCATTCAGCCTGACACACATGCACACCCACTGTATTATTAGCAACCACACATATACACACACACATATATATTGTCTACACAATAAGCAGTGACAGCCTATTCTTTACCTTGTGTCTCTTTCTCAGTCACCTGTAAATTTTAGCTGCTTTGTCTGAATTGCATCCACCACAGACTGTATATCTCTAACAGCGACAGGACAGCAAGCAGCAACACAAAACAGTGTATGTATTGTGTTTTATTGCTCCACACACTGGTCTCTGTGGTTTATTTAGCTTTTTTTTGCCATCATATACCTGAAGGACAAGCAGTGCTGTCTGTGAGCATAGGTTTTACTGTGAGCTGAAACACAGTGGGCAGAGGGAGAATTTAGAAAGATAACCCTTCAAAATTAAATTGTCACTGAGTGAGTTTTGGTGACCAGTGAGGCTTTGTTGGGACAAGTGATGACAGTATAAAGAGAGCAAACAAATAGGAAGGAGGGGAAAGAGAGATGGACGAGCGGAGGAAGGCAGGGAGGGAGGGAGACGGAGGGCAGACGGGGAGGGGTGCAACATTACCTGAGCTGCAGCAGAGGACCAATATGCTATTTTCAGCATGTGAACTTTGACAGAATCTTGGAGTTTAAGGTTTAAGGGCTCATTTAAAGAATTTATAGCACGTAGTCTAAAGTGCCTCACACAAAGACATTTAGGGCATGTCCAACTCCACATTTGTGTGTTAAAGGACACAAAGAAAGGTGCATTGTGCAGAGGGATACTAATAGACAATTTAAGCCAATACAGTGTCATATCCAGTTCCCTTTAAAACCCCAGCACGCCCACACCTGGAACAGTGGTAGATAAATGGGCATGTATCTGGTTCCTGGCTGGCTGATCCTCTGCCTCTGCTGTCATACAATCTTCTGAGCGATCAACAACTCCATTTGATGGTATTTAACTGAGGAGGAGGAGTGCAACTGGGCAGTTTGTGTAACTAGCAGAGTGTCCCTGATGTGAACCCGCCTATGTAGGCGCGACTTTCTATCAGAATAATGAGCCCAAGTACTGCACCATTGACTTTAGACAGTGTTTTTGTTAATGGCGCTCTTATTTTCTGCTGCTTTAAGATAGAATTATGCAACTGAAATGACAAAACGTAGGTCTTGAGAAAATGACAAATGTGTTGGTCAGAACCAGCAGTGACAGTTGCTGTGCTGTGGGCCCTTAGAGACATGTCTTTTCTGCTCCTCAGATGTGAACTTTGAAAATACACAAACATCCTGCACAAGTTTATTTTTGTTTTGACTTTACAGTTGTATCAGTAAAGCTGCGGTGCACCCATCTCAAATGTTATTAACACCTCTCCTTTTCTCATGAGACAGTGTTCTCTTTTTTTGTATTTTATCAGACAATTAACAGTGCAGCATCTTAATTATGGCTATCTATGTAAATGAGCTGTTGCTGTGAATTTGCCTTCATCAACACCCAGTCCCTCAGGCGTGCACACACACCTGCATGACGCATGCTGTACAGTGAATCTTAGTTGCTGCCCTCTAGTTGTACTGATCACATCTCTTACTCGCTTACATGTAGTCACTTGACATAAAGGAGCTGAAATGTTTTTGGATGTAATGTGGCTAGAGTGAAACTGCAATGTGGATAATCAGATAATCATTTGTCACTGTACACTCCTGTGTTTGTGTGTGCTCCTCAGGTGCAGGTGATGTCGTGGCGTGTGGCTTTAGGTGGCAGGATGACATTTTCCAAGGTCCTCCTTCCCTTCCTCATTCTCCACTCTTTCTGTGAAGGTGAGTAGTCCTCACTCTAAAGAACGAATATGTGTAAATCTGCAAACCAGACTTATTTTATGAGCGGTGATTGTGAGGGAAAGGCCTTTATGCTACATCATTTATACAATGACCCCAAATCCCCTGTACAGTATATTTCAATATTTCAATATTTCAATTTAATGTAGTGTAGCTTCTCAGTGGTAAAAAGAAGAGGACCCTGGTTTTACTTGGCTGCTGCTTTTCTGAATATGAGCAACAGTGTGAATTTGAAGCTGAATAATTGAAGTCAGTGTTTCCTGAATGTAGGAATGAAGGTTTAAAAATATCACTGCGGCATCAACATTTAACTATAAATCTACCTTTGTTAGTCAAATACAGGATTATGAATAAATATGGTCTCCTTTTCAGTGACTTTGTGAAATATGAATACCTTTCAGGCTTCAGTAAAAGAAGCTACGATTTGATGCAGAATTTTAATATTTAGGAGATTCACAGCACCTCTCCCATTTCCTTCTCAGCTCTTCATTACTGTCTGAATGGATTGTGTGTCACGTACCTTCTACGCATGATATATTTCCTTTACCTTTTCTTGACTTGTGCACCCTCTCTTGTCAGCCTCTGGTCTATTTATTTTTTCACATTTTATCACTGTCATTACGTTCTTCTGCTTCCTTCCCCCCATGTGACTTGCATAATGTTGCACATTATTGTTGGACTTAAGAAGTACTTTACAACATTTTCCTCCTTACTGAGTGTGTCTCATAGGGCAAGAAAGAGAGAGAGAGAGAGAGAGAAGGAGAGATGGAGTGAGAGAGAAGGAGAAAGGGAGAGGGAGAGAGAGCGAGAGAGAGAGAGCTTCGATGTTGTGGAAATTCACGGTAACTGTCTCACAGTGACAGGCAGGAGACACCTCCAATCACACACAGCACTGAAGGAGCGGGGAAAGTTATTAAGTGAATGCCACAACCTCTTTCCATCAAGCACAATGAGTTTATCAAGGCCTTTTTTTTATATCTCTGGAGTCCTCCAGCACTCACCTCACAAGTGTGAGAGGCGAGAGGCTGGAGGACCTTGCGCTTGCTCTCTATATTACCTCTTTCTTCCTCTTTCTTTCTTTCTCCCTCCCTCTCCCTTGGTCTCTCTAACTAACCCATTAGCACACTGACCCTGCGCTTCTCTTGAGCATTACCTCCCTGATCCAGCAAATTGGATTGATGATCATTGCTGTGATTATTTTGTGGCTGTAATCTATCTGCATTCGCCTGCCCGAGTCTGACGCAGTGTCTCGTAGTAATTAAGCCACAGGTGTGGACAGGAGCTTGTTAACCCTCCTCCCCACCGCCGACTATCCCATGTAGCACGCTCCGTGTTCTTGGCACCTACCAAGAAGCTAGAGATAAGCATCTTCTTCCGCACAGCCGGCCACACAACTGAACGTAAAGCTCCCACGTTCAAAGCACCGATTCACTCCATCAAGCTCTCTCACTTCAAACAAGCTGGCCTCCCCTTCTCTTGCTTCAGTGTCTCTGTGGTCTGCCGCCCAGCTCAGCTGATCAAAGACCATCAGCTTTGTTCCCTGATCTTCCCAACAAAACAGCTTGTATTGCACTGCCTTCTGACACTACAGAGCCCTGCCCAGACACGGCAGGCTATTAACCCTCAAAAGTGTGCATTGATATCAAAAGATATTACATTTTCAAGACATCAAACTGTGGCCTGAGTATACCGGGCTATGTACATATCATGGATCAAAAACACAGCCTGAACATATGCATGTAATGACTTTTCCACATTTTAAAAGTTGTTTTTATACCTTTTTAATCAGTCACACTTAATGTGACCTTACCACAAATAACTTAAAAAAAAAAAAAAAAAAAAGAACAATACATTTTTAGACTGATGACCATGCAGTATTACAGATTGACCATGGTCTTGAATAGTTTTCTTGGCCCCCGGAGGCACGAATGACTCTCCCCACAGACAGACCATGTAAACCCTTTATTCAAGTCAAAGCATGAAATAATGACCGAAACTGACAGCAGTATAACACTCTGTGTGTAATTGATGATCTCTGCTTACACTGTTTTGTATTGACTGCTAAGTGCTTTTGACAGTAAATACCTGTAAAACCTGTGTAAGATGTTTACTGATCCATAGCTGAATTAGACCAGAATATACCTGCAGGGGTGTTGTTAGTTGTTTTTCAAGGTCAGTTTTATGTGTTTGTCCCTCTGCTGAGTGATTGATGTGCTGCAGAGGTATGTCTAATGCAGTCATAGTCGATACACATGCAGCAGCGAACAGATGAAGACAGACAAAGAGGAGACTTAAAGAATGGGAACAGTAGAAACAGTCACAGAGTAGAAGAACAGCCTGCAAACTGGCCATCAGGTTCAAAAGCAACAAGACATGAGATTAGTGAATGGCGGATAAACTCTTGTCTTATTATTGGTAATATTATTATTTAACCCTGAGGAGGAGGAGGTGATAACTTTCATCACCACCTGAAGGGTAGACTATATTAAAAAGGCTGTTTGCTTGATCCTACAATCTTGCTGTTCTTGTTGATGTTTCCTCCCATTTGGTTCATATTTATGTTTTCACTTAAGACTTCCAGGATAACAAGCAAGTTAGGAAAGATTTTATGAAGCATTTACAGAAGAGAACAATCAGCTGTCTCTTAACATTGAGCCACTGATCCATTTACATGACAATGTCTGTATTAAATGTATTTGGAGTTACACAGGCTGCACTAGGTACACACAGCTTGAACATCAATGGAAGGTTACATGTGTTGTCAAAAGGCAAGGATCAATTGTACCAAGCTGCTACAATTTACTAGGCTAGGTATTTTTATCAAATAGTGTCACCCCAGCTCACATTAGAGACTCCGAGCAAGACTCACCAAGTATAATGTTATTTTCCTGCCAGATCTACATCTCTCATTCACTTCAGTTTAGAGGCTGAATGTATATCTGTGATAGAAATATTAAAAAAGCTATGCAGTGCATTCTGGGCCTGAGACAGAGGCAGTAAATAGTTTTATGTTTGTATTGATGTATTTAATCTAAATATATTGGTGGCTCTTTTCTTAACAAAATAACCTTCAGGTAAGGCCCCAGATGTCATAAGCTGTTCTGCAACGGTTACATTTGCTCCTGCCACTCACACAGTGTCATTAACTGAATACATTTGCTGCAGCCACTTGTGCACACTCTGCCTCAGACCTCTTTTGTGTGGAGTTGGGGGGTTCATGCTGTGTTTTGGAAACCGATTGAAAACACCTAATGAATTAAATAGTAGAGAAAGTGTGTGTGCGCTGCCACCAGTGTGATGTTACCTCTACTGCAAATTCTGATGTTCAATGCATCGCTTTCTGGGCACAGAGAGGTGTGAAGAAGTGCCAAGAACAACATTTTGGCTTTGTAGTACAGTAAGGAGCTGGTATGCTATTGGGCAGTACTTACTGTTATTAGATTATTTGGCAAATGGGCAATTATTTATGTGGAAGTCTAACAATTAATTCCTTAAATGAAAAATCAAAGCATGAATCTCAATTGATAGTTTTTGGACTTTTGGATAACCATCCTGTCTCTTTATTCACAGGCTACAACCAGCCACCACGCTTCCTGAACTACTTCTTCTCGACCTACCTTCTCATCTATGAAGATACGCCTGTCGGTGAGTGTCTGTGGAGTGGCAGCGTGTCGTCTTTTCTTGTATCTGCTTTGTCTAAAGAGAGCACAGCAGAGCTGCCTTTGTAGATTTCTTTGCCAACTTGTTTGCTGCAAGGAAAAACGGTCTGTCGTCTGCACCCCAACAATATAAACCGAGAGGGAGAAAACAACAAGTAAAGAGATGTCATAAAAGACAGTGACAGTGATGACAGTGGATGTCCTCTATCAGGATACGAGCATGTGTTTGTGTATGTGTGGTGTGTTTGTGTGATGACTGGGGAGCTCCACAGCATGGTCCTGTGAGTGATTCTCTGTAATATCTAGCTGGCACAAAAGGAACCTGCAATGCTTTGGATAGTTTGTGGCCTGGTGTCCATGTTTGGATGAAAAGGTTTGTCCAACTTTTATATCACTTGCTTATATGTTAAATCCCACGGTGGTAGGGGCATTTGGGGGTTAGCGTATAAACACGAGACACAGTTCCTCCTGGATCTATTATTCCCCCCTCTTATTTATTTTTTGTCATTTTTGTTGGTTGCAATGATTGACAGGGCAATTTGGAGATGTCTGGCTTTTCATCATCTCTGAGGGTGTCAGTGGCTTGGAATTAAAATCCTTTATATTGGATTGATTTTCTAGAAGTTTGTTTTTTCTATCACATGACCTTTACACTCTGCCAGTCTGTCAACACTCCCAGTCTGAGTCAGGGAGTGTTCGCATGTCTACACCCTCAGTCCTGCTTCATGTTAGTGGCTACATGTCGCGGGCACAGACAACTTTTGGGGGTTTTTTTGGTTTTTTTTTTCACTTTTCACTTTTTTTTCCGTGCGGTCATGGAAATTCAAACACATCACTAAGCCTCCATCATCGTCACTATCCCAGTCACATCGACTTCAGCATCATCTCCATCATCATCATCTCAGTTGTGCGTTTTGAGCTGCAGCCAGGAAAGGTTACAGTATCCCACTGAGCCTACAGTAAATCATCATCACCATGACCCCGAACATCATTGCCCTCATAGTTGCCTGGTATGGCATCTTTGTCCAACAGCACTAAGCGGTTTCTGGCAGAAGGCCATCTCGGCCTCCAGTCAGCTTGTGTTCTAACCAGTGAAGGGCATGGATGTGTTGGTGGGTGGCGTCGCTAATTTCCCTAACCACTCTGTCCAGGTTGCCCTCTGGCCATGAATCACTGTGTCCTCTCCTCAGGCAGCTGGGCTTCGGTCCAGCAGCGCCTTCCACTGGTCCAGAGAGCTGTCAGTCTTGTCTCTGGCTCGGCTTGTGATGGCTTCTTCAGTGGTGTGATTATGAGGGCGGGCTGAGTGATCGGACAGTGACAATTTGTCAAGATTATTGTTTATTAGCTCAGCAGATGTCCTCGTCTAGGAGGCCCTCCAATTCATAAACACATGATCACACACACGCGCACAAAAGCCACTGAGTCAAGTGTGTGCATTTTGTGTGTGTGTGTTGTGAGCAGAGGTTGTGGAGAATAGAATAAGATCCTTTTCACCACAAACACCCACATGTTTCCTCACACACAAGCTCAAGATTACTTATCATCCAGCACACTGGCTTAATGGAGTAGCCCGGCAGCAATTTCAATGCTGACATCGCTCTTACTCTTGATTTGAATAAAGGCTAGATTGAAAATACATATTTTCTCATCTCAAGGCTCAGTGGAACGATTGTGCAAAGAATAAAGAATTGTTAAATTGGACTTTCAGGGCAAAATGGAGGTGGTTTAATCATATTCAAACCTTCATACATTCCTTTATACTTCATTAGGCCATTATTTTCCCACAAATTTGAGGTACATAAATGAGCACCTGTCTGACTAAAGCCAGACTGCATGACTTGAGCCTACTGATCAGGTTTCCACAGCTACTCCAATTGGTTGCATTCAGTTACCATGGAGGTTGTCAGTCTTAGTCTTAGCAATGATGTAACAGTAAAGGGTTCGTGTGAGTATGTTGTGGATTGAAGGCCACATGCACTATATTGTAGAGAATAGCAAAGCAGGCTTCTATCCCTTAAAGCTGGTCTGCATGAATGTGCACACACTCACATTACTGTCTAGTCCTGTTTAGGCAGCAGATCAGTGACTTCAGCTCATGGCCGGTTGCCTCAGCACCGTATGGCAGACGGGTGCACATGATTATTTATCAGAGAGATGAGGGAACACGTCCAAACACCATGGATATTTGATCTGAGACTACACCCGCCGCTCTCCCTGTCTCAACAGCAAGGGGTTTGGTTCAGGAACCGGCACAAGGTGTTTGAAAGATGGTGCGCCACTGTGTGCTGTACAGGCACGTGTAACACAATGGGGGAAGGCCCTCACTCTGTGTGAATTCACCCCTCCTACATATACACTGTCCTGTACCTCTGAGCCTGGTACAGTTTTCATTGTCTTTGATGCTCAACTGAACCCCAGAGGAATCTGTAGTCCCCACTGGTATGAATGATGCCTGTGATGCGTGATTAGGCTGCATTAGTTGTTTGCTGTACACTGCAGTGATATGATACATCACATGATTTATTACAAAAGTCATATTTCATGGTTTTTAGAAAAAAATTCCCACTATTCATGTTCACTCTTTACATGCCTTCTTCTATGTGCATGCTTGCATGTCCATTTAGTCTTACTATGCAGCACTATGCATGTGTTCACATGCATTTTTGTCATATCCAGGCACTGGGGTCATTCACTGCCACCTAAACGGAGGAGCTGATGTTTAAATGCAGTGGCAGATAACAGTATGTGTTGTGTCAGGAAATGGGATGTGTAATTAGACTGAGAGAACACTTTGATTAAACGCTCTCATCTCCTAATCCACTTTGCCCTGATTCGGCAGATTAAGCTCTCTACTGAGTAATTAACTTGTGGAAAGAACACAACATTTGTTCAAAATAAGAAACTTCCACACTCTGCTGGGATGGTTCGCACACATCTTGTAGTTTATGCCAATTGAGCATAAGGCTAACATTATTAAAACATGTGTTCATTTATACAGGATGAGTTATTATATACATTCAAATTCAATTATTTTGCCGAGGAAGTAAGAAGCCTCTGAGGGAAGACAGTTAACCAGGAGTAAAGCTTTTGGCACTATTCATTACATGAGCGAATGAATTGAATTGAAGGTCTCTTTTTCAAACGACCATTTCAATTACTGTGAGTCATTCATATCCATCAGCACTCTTGTGTTCTTTGTCATTAAACAAAAGAGCATGAAATTTCCAATAGAAGGGACTATAAAAACAAAATGATACTCCTTCTCTATTTCCCCTACATCACACAGTGGACAAATTAGACACCCAAAGCAGCAGCATACTTAACGGTTTCAGCATGAGGAGGCTGTACATCAACCAGCTCCTATTTCAGCCCAAACAGACCATGTTTTGTTACAGCCTATTCTCCTGGTTATATTGTTTCTTTTCTCTTGTAATACCGGCAGGAAAATCGCTCTACTCTTCAGCCAAAATTTTAAGGCAGTTTTTATATTTCAGCCCTGCGCTTGACGGTAGAATCTTAGCTGTATGTCCCAGCAGTAGGACGCCTTTTCCTTTTTCACTCGCTCTCCTCTGCTCCCTCGCATTCTTCTACCGCCTCAGTAAATGGCACAGTAAATACCTTGCACTTTTAATTAGCTCCGTGGCATTCCTAATTCAATAATAATTAAGGAGCAGGAAGTAGCCTCAAGGAACGACTTATTAAAGCCTTCCCCTAAACGTGTTGATAATGTCTGTGTACTCTCTCCCCAGCCAATTCCCCACTGTCAGCTGCCGAGCACGCTCTACATTAACTGTGGCTTGTCAACACTCCCTCCTCCGGACACTGTCTCTCTTTCGCAGCTGTCTGATTCGGTATATTGACCGTGTTAGCGGCAGTCATAAGCAAAGCCATATTAACATAACTATTACTAGCTATTGTAGATTGCTGATATCATAGTGTGTATGCTCCTTTATCTTAATTTGACCAAGGCTTCCTGATAAGGAAGCTTTAAGGTCTGACAGCAGACTTTAAATATGCATTATAATATTTTGTATTGTGATGTTATCTGATGAAAATGAAAGAAATATTAGAGGCAGACATCAGTGCTAAGCTTTGTTAAAGGCTTTAGGAAGAACATGTATGCTGCTTTTAGGCTTCAGCTTTTCTTCTGCTCAAGAGGGTTTTGCGTTTGGGAGCTAGAAATCCATATTTGACTCCGTGTGAGTGACAAACTGGCTGAAGATAAGCTCTCTGTTTTTTCTGCTGCTGATCAAATGATTGGCCACCATTACTGGGTTGAAGAGAATGGGATCCTTACCTGGCTGACTCTCACCATGCAGATTATTGACTGATCAGACGATTTACACAGTAGCTATTGTGGAAGAGACCCAAACATGTTCCCACTTTCACTCTGTCTTTATTAATGGACTGTGACATCAGTGGCGCATCTCAGATAAAAAGCCATCTTTCTTTGTCTCGCTCTATTAAAAGTAGTTTTTGCCACCTTGCCACTCTTCTACTCTTACACAGCTGCTCATGCAAATGTGTACTGAGATAAGGTCTGTGAAGAAAATGTGTATCTAGATTTGAAAATTGCTATGTCAGTGCTCAGACTGCGGTAAGCATCTATCCCAATATCCACACTCTCAAGTGCACGTTCACATGCTTCCAGATAAGTAAGTGATGATAGGCACTTAACACCTATTTGCTCCTGTAGTGCTGGAACTGACGAGCAGTGAAGAACAGCTCAGAGTATATGTTTGATGTTGTAATTGAAAATTAAGCAAACATTAAGCAATTTTGTGAACTTCACCTACGTTACAGTTCACCAGAAATAGTAAAAAAGCAATCTTTGCGTTTAAACATTTAGAGCTGGGCAGCTCTGCTGCTTGTTTCTCTGGATATCATTACTGTTCCACTACTTTTATATCCTTTGCTTCTACAGATACTTGTATCTTTTTTTAAATGGTTACTCACTTCTACCTGCATCTTCCTCTTCTACTGCTCCTCCTACTACTACTTCTACCTCTTCTACTTCATCTACTTCTCTTATTTCTACTTTTTCTACATGTATTTCTCTTCGTAGTTCTACTTGTTCCTGTATTTTATTCTTCGACTACTACTACCTTTACAATTTCTTCTCCTGCCTCTCCTATTTCTTCGTCTGCGTCTACTTCTTGTTTATTTACTTCAATTTTTACTACTTTCACTGCCTTTTCCACCTCTACTATTTCTTTTAATTCATCTACATTTTCTTCTACTTTTACTTCGTCTACTTCTGCTGCACATATCTGCACAGTCTCACTTTACTGCATCAACTTCTTTGTCTACTTCATTTTGACTTGTACTTCTATTTAAAGTTTCTTTTAACTTATCCTCATGTGAACTATTACAGAAATCAAACATCAGGTTGTCACTTATTAATCTTTGGAAAATTAAATTACACACCTCTATACCTTCTGTCTGTTTGAAATCAGTCGTGTCTTGCAGCCCTGGTGATAAGTCATAAGTGTGAAGTCATCTGCGTTTTTTCAGTTGGACACCAGGAGGTGATCAATTAGCTCAGTATCATCATGATTTGCCTTTAGTGACAAAGGTTGTGAGTTAAAGACATGGATGATGCTGAATGAACATCTTACACCAATTTTAGCATTGTGCTGTGTGGTTTTCAGAACTGGTTTCCCAACTAAATCAAATAATATATCAAAAAAGCAAACATTAAACATTGAGCAGAGGAGGAGAATTCCATACTTGCAAGAGCTTAAAGTTGAAATATATCCTTCCTTTCCCAAAACATGTGATGTTTTCTTCATGAGGAAAAGGAGCCCAGAACCTTTCCAACGAGTGTGAACCCCAAATTTCATTTTTGACATTTAAAGTAACTCAAATTGCCTCCTCACGCTTGCAGATTGTTTCACAGAAGTCCAGAAGACAGCCAAGAATATTTTGCCTGTCCTTTGCCTCTGCAGACCAGATCATCTAGAGCAGAAACAGAGGCATTAAAAGAGAAATAAAGAAAGATGAGCAGTGGTAAAATAAAAGGGTAATCAGGGTATTGTCAGGGGAAGAAGAGGGAGGTAGTTGCTCTGAGAGTTGATATAGTGTTTTGGGGCTGTTGGCTGGTATCCAGGGCTGTCTCTACTTGCAGGATACGTGCTCCAGATATTTGTTACTGTCTGACTGTGAGCCGGGCAGCACAGAGGTGTGTTATGCTCCTGCTTTCAGCCTTCATTTAGCCAAATTGGAATGCGATGTGTGTGTCCTCTCTGCATCTCTGGCAACTGCTGTTGTATCTGTCACTTTTTGTGAGTTTGAGTTGGCGGCTGCGCTGTATGCTCAAGAGTGAGACTGACTGTGTGTCTGTTGGTTTGTGTGTGTCTTGGTTTTATAAATCCTATCTACCAGCTGCAGAAGTGGAGTATTCCTCCCTGTTGAGGTTTGAACCACCTGATCTCAGTGGGAGATGAGTCCCAACATGTCCGGGAGATATTCTTAATGACTGGAACTTTTTCTCTCCACACGAAGATTCCTCCCCTACCTCACTTTAAGACGGGGATACACTTGATCTTCTTACTTCCTGTGACAGCTCTATGCTGTCATCGAGCTGTTGCATTGACTCCCACAATGGCTTCCCAATAATGCCAGCACACTGCCATCCATGAGGGACCTCTGTTTTGGTTTAGTCAATCATCCCTTATCTCTCCCCAGTGGTGCCTTGCTCCCCCCCTTCCTCCCCCAGGAAATAATGGGGTCCACGGTTCAGCGGTGTCTGCAAACACACCATCCATCATGACGCTGCGCTGCGCTATATTGTCTGCACTTACCCAGCACGTGATGTGTTAGTGTTATTATGGCCCATGCAAACACCCTCAACACTCTGGTCCCTCACTGCAACATCGCCTCTGAGTTTCCACGAATGCTAAGCATCCTGTTCATACTCATACATAATATTATTTTCCTCACTTTTCACTGATCCTGTCTTTTTTCTGCATTTCCAACTTTCAGTCCTGCTTTTCTGCCTGCATTGTAGAGAATGGTTATTTAAACAAATGATTTTGCCCCATGTTTAGACTCAATTATGTATAATTCTGGCAGTGGTGTAAGAAAATAATGCATATTTCCAATATATCTTTTTGTCTTTTGAGTATTCTCCTCATAAAATTGGCAGAACACTTAATCCTTTGGGCATTTAATTTATTCCAACTTTCTGTATTTTACTTTTTTAGTAACAATAAAAATTATAATAATGAAACTTGATTACTTAGAATAATTTCCAATTGCACATGGTAAGAATAGGTTTTAGGGTCAGTTTAGGGCAGTATGTTAAAATTAAACTGTTGCCACTAAACATAAACATTATCAGGGACAGGGGTGCAAAACAAAGAATGGGTAGTTTGGAGAGGGGCTCATATCTCATGGGCCAAGTGATACATTTATACAGTACATTTATAGATATTCCTGGAAAGCCCAAACACCAGTAAGTTTTTTTACTGATCAGTTCACATATGAGGACTGATTTCACGAAAGAGGAGCAGCAAAATGTGTTCAGATGTAGTTTCAGACCAACAGCTACCACAGTTATAACTTCAACTCAGATAATCTATTTTAAACTAAGACACTGTATTCCAACTAGTGTAAGCTTTTAGATCTGTTACTCAAGTATAAGTAGTAACACCACAGTGTAAAGATACTCTTTGCAGTAAAATGTTATATTAAGTGTACAAGGTGGGCCCTAGTTATAGATGTGAGATGAAGCTAATTTAAACTACTTTACTGCTAATTAAATCAGTGGCAGTGCATCATGATGTAATGTATTTTATTTATTAAATAAATGCAGTAGAGTTAAAAGTACAGTAAAATAGTATGAAACTCAAATAGTCAAGTGCCACAGTTATAATTATCTTAAACACTGTAGTTAACTACAGCCCTTGACTAAATGTACTTAGTCTCTCTCCCCTCACAGTTAAACCTCTGAATGCCTGCAGTAACAGCCATGTCTTGCTCATGCTGTTAGATACTGTCAAAACCAAAAGTTCTTTAAAAAGTTCACTTTTGAGTCTAAAAAACAATCCACACGTGTGTTTCTTTGTATTTTAGACAAATTTATTAGTAGTATTTTATTAAGGATCATAACCTATACACAAGATCCTTGTGGGCAGGAAATATGGGACCCCAGCCATTTTCAACCACAAACACTTTTGTTTTTGAGGGAGTCTGTTGTGATGTTCTGTATGTTTTACACTCAAGACTGAAGTTTTAGTTTAAGCTTCCCTTTTCCTTTTCTGTATAAGAAAGACTTGTTCCTTCTTATTATGTAGCTGTTTCCCTATTTCAAACCGATTTTGCCCTTTAATCAGAACAGTAGTTCTGTGGTTTCGTGTGGGTTTTAAGACAATTTGGACAGCTGCTGTCTCAAACAGACGCTTAAGTAGTACTCACTTACCTAACATTGGTGTGCATTGCAAATAAGACTGAAAATTTAGAGTAGGGCACACAAAACTCACATCTTCTTGCTAGACTGACCGATCAGTCCCAGCAGTTCTTGTTTTTGGATGCTCGTACTCATTGTAGGTGCACCTTTAACCCTTTGAAGAGGTAATATTTCAGTGTTCAGCATGGTTTTCAGTTTCAGCTGTATGGTCCAACTTCTTATGTAAGACTCATTTAGTGTTTCTTTGGAGACGATATCTATGACACTTGACACTGTTGTGATCTCTCCCTTAAAAAGACATGCTGCCTCTGTGGCATCGCCTATTCTATTCAAGTTTGCCTGCTATGACCAGACAGAGAGTGAGAATAAGGACAGACAGAGACAAAGATGGGGAAAGTGTGGTGAATAGCTGCAGGCTGTGCGTGTGATATTTCTCTGGCTTGTAAAAGTTAATTGAAATTGTCTGTGGGAATGTGGCGCGACACCAGGTTGAGCAACGCTGCCAAGGCACCCAGCACTGAGCTGACAGGCATCACTGTGATGGTGGCAGTGGTTAGATTACCTGACCAACCCAGGCTGGGCTCTCACACACTACCTTTAGTGTGTAACATTTAGACACACTGTCCCGTGTCACTGGGCGAGACACTTAACCATGATTGCATTGGTTCAGTGCCTGTTTGTGTGCGTGTGTGGAGAGACAGATCAGACATGCAGAATCATCAAAGGGAGCACCACAATATTTGCGATGGTGATTCTAGCCGTCCTTTTTTTTCATTTCCCCAAATTATCAGCATTGCCACAGAGTTCAGTTTGTTTACACGTTCGTGTGTGTGTGTGTGTGTGTGTGTGTGTGTGTGTGTGTGTGTGCAGAACTCCTATCTGGAACGCCTCAGGTTTAAACCCAGTTTAATCCCAGCAGTCCCAGCAAGTCAAATGATCAAAGTGTTAAGTGGGTGTGCCCTCTACCTGAGCAGTGTTCTTGCATTGTGTGTTTATGCAGGGATGCATATATCTCCCCCCAAATAGGTGATTTTCTAACACCACGACCTTCATTTACTGGAGATGTAATGTGGATGTTTTTGCATTACTGTTTTTCCCTTTTCCCTCACATTTAATTCATTGTTTTAGGTGTTTGTATTTGTTTACTTATGAGTGTGTTTGTGTGTGTGTAAGAATGAGAGAGCACAAACACACACACACACACACACACACACACACACACACACACGTACCTCCATTCTCCAGTACTGAGGTGCATTGCTGGGTGGCAGATCAGCTTCTTGCAGCTGCTTATCTGGCCCAGGTGGGTCACGGCTGATACCTGCCTGAGCCACGCAGAGCAGCTAACCTGGAAATTGATGTTTCACATCAGCGACCACCTCTCCCTGCTCCATTGCAAGGAAGCAGTAGGAGTGAGGGGGGGAAATGCTTATGTGCGTGCATGTGCGCACACATTTGTGTGTGTGTTTGTGTGTGTATGGTTCTCACATGTGTGTTGGCATGAATGTATCTGTTTTGGGGCTTTTTTAAGGTCTCTCTGTGGCCCGTTGGAGATGTACACGAATGCAGCAGTTAGTGTTGTAGCTCTAGTGGAAATATATTGTTACTGTTTGTATGTTACACAGGTTTCAGTTCCTCAGAAAGTGTTAATATGCATTCAAATAGCCGCTTTTCCAATTACAGAGAAGATGTAAGAATTTTATTTATAAATTCCAGAGGAAATGAAATGTTATGGAAAACTCCTAATGGTCACAATGAGAAGTTGGCAGGTGTCACAGACTACCTGAGACTACCGGCCTCTTATTTGGGCCGGCAAATTGCTCTGAATACTGCAGAAAAATCAGTTCCTTCTCAGAACAGAACACGTGTTTTAAGCACTTAGATCACCATATTTCACACAGTCCTACTGAGCCATGCATTTCTGTCACATGCATATTTTCTGCCTTGTTTAAGACCAATGGTCAAACTACTGTTGCCAGATATGTCCCTTTCTTTTGAATCACCAACTGTTGGGATGTGGCAAATTCAGATGTTTTAGCCTGATCAGTTTCAAAGCAGCAAAGTTTGTCTGTGAATCATTGCTCGGGTGACATGCTCGATCAGCTTATGTTAGACGCCTGCAGTGTAATATCAACGCTGGTCGTCTGAGGCGGGTGTGCATTCTATGAAGAAAGGTTATATCGTCCTTGTCTTGAAAGCTGACATTTGTTCTCATAAAGGCCAGTGTGCTGGTGCCAGATAGGATTAATTGACAAGTGGGGTGCCTGCACTCTATGCCCTCCATTTACAGACCAGTCTCTGGCTCAAATCTGCTTGCTATTGTTTAGTGGTGTCTCCACTGAGAATGATCTCACGGACTTATTAGCTCTGCTATACCCTGTTTCGGCGCTCATTATGCTCTCTGCATGTCCCCACTGACTGCAAGGTGATGCAACTGCAGCACACATACATATATTGACACTATGGTGTTTGCATTTAAGGTCTTTTTTATATCTAAAGTGTGTGTCAGTCTTCTAAATCTCTACATGTCAGCTTTAGGCACAGTGATAGCCCAAAAAGAGACGTGTCTATGTGAGCGGTGTGTATGTTCATCGGTGTTTATGTAGGTGTGGGATGGAGAGAGCGCTGTATAATTGAACTCCTCTTATCTCACAGCCGAGAAGGTGTTTGACATTTAACAGGTCTCCTTAGAAGCATGGATCTTTTTAAGGAATAGAGCAGGCTTGTCTGTTGTCTCTGCTGCTCTCTCTGCCTCTCACACAGTCTTTTCTTTGTCTCTCTCTCTCCTATTTGTTTCTCTGTGTGGCAGTTTGTCTCCAGTGAGAAGTTCTAGTTGCTAACAAATCCCAGGCTTTTCTGCTGTCAGCCATTGTGTGTGAGAGATACTGTGCTTGCTCTAGCTGTTCATTTTCTACTGATTCCTGCATTCACACCCGCTCAGACGCACACACTTAACATACCAAATACCCAGTTGCCGATGTTGTACCCAGACTGTTCATTTCTAACCCAAACCTGTCATGGTTCTTTGGCGATACTGATGAGAGTGCAGCATGTCTGCTTAAGGAGCTGCTTTTTGATGGGAGGTGAGAGTGACTTTGTGCAGGATGGCGCAAGAGAAGGTGAGAGAGGGAGAGAAGAGTTCTGATCAACCAGAGCAGCTGTCATTGCCCAGCTCCCCCGCTCACCTCCCGTGTTTTGTTTTGTTTTTTTTGTTTCCTCCCCTCGTCACTCTGCCCCTCTCTCCAGATTGACCAAGGAGGTCAATTGCCAATTTGCCAGTGCCAATGTCTTTGTCAGGAAACAATATTAATTTTGGCTAATTAGGACCTGAAGCTAATGAGCGCTACAGATAATGAGTTCATTTATAATCCATAAAACAAGTGTGGCGTGTTACGGGATGAACAGAGCTGTAATGGCGGCAGCCGGACATCAGAATATAGGCAGCAGCGGTGCAAACGGTCTGGACACACGCTTTTAGTTACATGCGCGTGCGCGCACACACACACACACACACACACACACACACACACACTCACACTCATACTCATACTCTGTAGGCTCTGGCTTGTCTGCATTGCAGTCCTCTGCTGGTCAGTCACTAACCCATCCTTTCTGTCTCTCTCTTTCTCCCTCTCTTTCTGTCTGTCTGTCTCTTTCTCTATCTTTGTTGTTACACGTCTGCCTCATGGGTAAACAGTGGTTCACATACTGGAAAGACATAGTACTGACAATGTAAAAGATGTAAAAAGGAGGAGGAATGGGATTATGAATGGGAAGTGTGAAAAAGAGCATAGAAAGGTGAAAAGAGGAAGTTAGAAAAACTAGAGGGAAGGGATGCATGAAGTACAGGAAAAAGGATGGAAGAGAGACGGGTGGACTGAGAAAAGAAGCATGATAAACGGATGGGGAGCTGGCAGAAACTGTGCAGGGGATACACACACATACACCCACACACACACAGAGATGGGCATAGATATTGGCATAGGGGGAGACGAGGGTGAGAGGGGCTTCACAGCAGATGGACATAAGAGAGTGAGAGAGAGATGAGGAAGATAGAGATGCACTGGTGACTCTGCCCATATAGATAAGGTCCAGCTGGCCTTGGCCTGGCCTGGCCAGTCAGTCAGCTGTCCTGAGTGGACATGGACCAGACCAGGATCAGACATGTGTGGCGGCTGGTGCACAGTGCAATTCTACAACTGTTACACCATATGGACTGGTGAGAAAACACTATTACAGATATGTTCCAGTGGAGTTCACCAAGCCTGCATGCCATCACTAAATTATCTATAAAAAGGAAATGGGAAATAAAGTAGCAGCGACAGCTTGATGCTAGGCTAAATCCACTTGTCAGTGGATCTTGCTGCTGCTTCTGAACATTAAATACCTCGACGTCATCACTTTAATGCAAACTGTGTGTGACATTTGACAAAAACAAATAAGGTTTAACAAAGTCTCAAGATTTTTACCACAGAAATTAGATTCCACCATCCATATTGTTAGAGCCATTCATGTGCTGGAGCTGCAACATCTGCTCCTTGGGAGCTGGCTGCTGCAACAACAACAGGGTTTTTCCTGTCAATTCAAATAAATCAAAGATTGTCTGTTGGTTTTTTTTTGTTTGTTTTTTTGGTGTTGTTTGTTTTTTCTTTACTCTCTTTTGCTTAATAAGCATGAAGTGAAATAAAATAACACTGCTGATGACCAGCGATTTATATTTTTATTAGTATGTCTGTATGCTGGTAATGCAAATTCAGCACAGGCTAAAGATGCTAACAGTAATAATTACTGTATACATAATTTCCTGATCTTGATATTGCTATTTAAGTGCTGTATTGTGTTTAAATTCAGTTGACCCCACCGGATAGGGACTGAAGTAGGTACCTGATCATATTTGCACTTTATTTAATATTAGCAGAACCATTCCAACCATTTCTTATCTTAACTAGTATAACAAAACACACAAGTCTCAATCAAGCGCCTTTTCATCAAACCAGAAGACAGAGTGATTTCCTAAGTAATACTGCAACTACTGCTGCTACAGTTGCGGTTGTTGTGTTAACAGAAGTTTACTCGTGGCCCTGAAGCACTTACATCAAATCTCAAATGCCTTGTCAAACACAGCTGGAACTAATCAGATCAATAATGACTGCATCCAATGAACATGTGCCGGTAACAATGTTCAGTACTGCAGCATTGTTACTTGAAACAAAGTTAGGGTTGCTTGAGTAGGGTTTGTTTTTAATAATTAATGCACATCTGTTTTGACTGTTTTGGTTTTTGGGCTCGTGAATTTTATTTTGATGTAACCCAACAACAAGAGGTTGGTCTGACCCAAGGAAATTTGGTGAAAGGAAAGAACTCTTGCCAACAAACTGACAAACACTTAAATGCAAAATAAATCTGTGGGTGGTCACATTTATTTCCACCTGTGCCTTGCAAATACACCCCTGCCCTTTTCTTCTTCACGGATTCCTCATCCAAAATGTGGAAACCACTTGTTTCCCCGAGCTTTCACATATTCGTTATAGCTATATTTGTCAAGAAAAGGAGCCACTGTTTTCTGAGGCAGTACTCCACACACCCTCTTCCAATGACAGCCAGGGCTGGAGGTCAACTCTGAGTTGCCACAGCTTCATTCTTGACCCCGGCTCCTGCCATTCCCCAACATCCCCATCTACATCCGCAGGGCTGACAGAAACAACATCAGCCTTATATTTCAGGAACACGCGGGCCAAATGATAAACATGTAAACAGGAGAGAAAAGGGGAAAGGCCAAAAAATGAGAGGCTTTTGTTTCAGTGTGTGTTTATGTGTGTGTGTGCATGGCTTCACAATGAAGGTGGCATGTTCCATTACCCGACCATGATTTAGCTCACTCTCAGGTAATAGTCAGCCCTGGTGAGGTCAGCAGAGGGCCAGTGGAGGAGAGTGGGAGTGTAGGGAGGGTGAAAGAGAGAGAGAGGCAAATAACAGAATAAGAACTGGATAAAAAAAAAAAGAGGTGAGCCGCAAAACTGGATGAAAAGAGCAAGACAGAAAGAAAGGGAAAGAATTGGGCAGGCGTTACGAAATGCCAGTGTTGATAGACACTTTGGCATGTTGGCAGGACTGGTGCGGTTTGGGGTGGATGCATGTGTGTTTGGGGCGGCCGTTTGCTTTTGTGACAACGACAGGCCAGACTGGCTCAGCCGTCACTTCAGAAGCCTCAGTAGCGCACAGCCACCTGTCCACTCCTATCAGCACTGCCTGTGTCCCTCTGTCTGGCCTCCACAAGCAGGACGGAGCGTGACGAGAGGATGACAAAAGCGAAAGAGAGGGAGTGGGGGGAACAGCAAGACTGTGATGGGATGGAATAGAAAATAGCAAGAGCAAAGTGAACGGAGCTGCGTGTGAATCTGCAGTGACAGGTCTGCTTCTCCTCACCAATGCGCGTGGGATGACTGTCCACTAATGTCCTTCACTGTCCTCCGACTTTCGCAATGCGATTGGTTAGTCACAGCCTTGTCACTCGGCGTTTTCATCATTTCACCATTTGGGTGTATTAGAAAGCCAATCCTGACCATCCAGTCATACGCCACGTCCTCCTCGGTTCACTTTCGGCTGAACCGAATCGCTCTCATTGTATGCGGGGCAAATGAATGACTCGTATCTGGACAGCAGAGTCAACGTCAAAAACACCCTGATAACCACTGTGTACTGATGGATTTCAACATGTATTTATTCTGCAATGAGATAACATTCATTCAGCAGTGTTTCCTTAAGTGCCTGGAAGTTTCACTTTATCTGAATTGCTTTGCCTTTTAAAATATTCCTTTACAGAAGGCATTCACAGTATATTCTCAGATGGCATGCATCATTGTAGAAATCCCTTAATGCTTCCTTTCTGCAAGCACAGGAGAACAAAATACACAGACTGCAATCTTGGTCCTTCACGAGGTTAACACAGTGGGGTTTTGGTTTTGAGCTGTGGATACTGTACGTAAACCATCTGTTGTCAACATTTTACTCCTCCACTTTGGGCTCTTTAAGTCACACATGAGCCACAGCCTAGTTTCTATTGAAGACAGCCTTGCACATGTACTCTACATATATCATGCACACACACTCACTTCACTCAATTCATCCAAGATGTTTTAATATTTATACCAAATGACCTTCTAGAGATTTTTGTGTATGATCATGTGATTATATCTAATTGTGCCTGTATGTTTGGCTGTATGTAGCAGCGTTATTCATACCTATCTGTCAATGTCTGTGCATACATTCTGTTCACTTAAAAGCTGCATACACACACACACACACACACACACAGATCACACATTTAGGATGTGTGGTCTAGGAGGTGTGTATTTCTCTCAGGAATGGCTAAAGGAAAGGCAGAGGGTGTTCTCCTCTCATCCGTGACAGATTTAGTCATAAATCTGTTGGATTAATACACAGCCTCCCAAGGACTCTCGTGGTGTGTGTTGTTGAAACACAGGAGTCACTTAAAGCCAGACTCCTGGCGCTATTTGTCTTCGGCTCTCTTCCCCATCACAATTATTGATGTCACAAACACACACATGCTTGTGTACGCACTCACACACACACACACAAAGGAGAGAGGGCTTGTGAAAAATAGGAGAAAGGGTAAATGAGAGGAAAATGAGATAGAATTTGGTAAATGTCTTGTTTCAAAGGAGCTATTAAAATGCAAGGATTTTTGTGTGATGAATTAGTTTTTTTCCAACAGACACATCCGACTCCTTTGAAGAACTCCAGTTAAAGTCATTGCCATTATATCATACGAGAATTGTACTCATCTGCAGAAGTTGTATCAATTGGAGAATGTGTTGCATTTGTTTATTTGTGACAAAAAGGCTCGCAAACATAATCAGCGAGCTTTTTTCTTTTCTTCCATCTCTTTTTTATTGCTAGCTGTCTAATTGTCCTCCCAGGGGAAAAGGCTTTACTGTCACTCTCCATGGTTGTCTTCATCCTACAGGGAAATAATCTATCTGCACGCATCCTCCTTTTCGCTATTAAAGATGCCCCCTGAACACATACGCCTCTCTTTGTATGGAAATAGAGGTCCAAGCACCCAGTTTCTGGCCACGGCACTATTGTCATTCCAGGTAGATCTGCTTAGTTTATTTCCACATCCAACTGGCTTCCCAGAAGGAGCCTGAATCTCTAAACATTGACGCAGCACACAGCACCGTGGGCAGAGAAAGCGGCGATGAGTTAATTTCAACTCATTTCCATCTTATTTCTGAAGACAAAGAAGAGTTTAATTTATCGTGAGTTTGACTCGGGGTGAGGGTGCAAGTTAATGCATGAGCCCCCAAGAGGTCTCTTAAAAGAAGGAGCCTGAGACAAAGACTTAAATCCCCCGATGGGATAAAACTCATAAATTACCTTGAAGGTGCTTTATATGAGCTGCATTGGCTGAAACAATTGAGGTTGTACACTGGAGTGGCTCGGTGGTGCATTCAGCGCAAATACGCATAGTTCCCCTCTTCGGTCATTAACGGCCATGTAAAGTTCACACACACTTTGTTTTAACAGTAGAAGTTAAATGCAGTTCTCATAATGAGCACAGTTAACAGCTGTATTCCTGTTTCTCATTTGAACAAAAGTGAAGTGGTATTACTGCATCAGCGTGTCTCGTTCGCTACCAGCTTAGAAATGTGTACATCTCTCAGTGCAGGGATTCAAAACAGATGCCGCTCGACACACACACTCACTTTCTGTAATGGTGTCGTGCAAGAAACAGCCCAATTTTGTTATAATGGCACACAGTCAATTAGCAGGACGTGGTTTTGCGTACTCCCTCTGTAGCGCTCTCCCTGTTATTTCAGACCTGATGGATCTGATGCTGAAAATTGCACAACACTGTGGCTTTGTCACAATCTCATAAGCACAACTTATCTATGTGACAGATGCAAAGGCTTTCTATCACTGCTTCTCTCCACAGAGTATACTGTTCAGTTTCTCCTCACCCGCTTATCCATCATGTGGCAAATGCTGCACCGTAAAGTCAGGAACAAAACACCAACGCTGCACTGAATGAGCTCATACTGCCAGTTAGTATTTGCCTGTGTGAATTTTTGATGGGTTTGATTGATGCGAGGCAGCGTGGCCTCAGCTTGGTGCTGCTGAAGTGTTTGAAGGCTCTCTTTGTCAGTGGATAGACAGTGTGGTAACATGAGTGGCATCATACTGACTCATCAGCCTGCCGATTGTATGACTTCAACCCTGAGGCTCACTCACCCTGCCTCAAGACAATTCATCAAGTATTTATACAAAGCAGGTAAAGATCAAGATTCCCTCTGCCCTGTTCTCCCTAGTGAGTCATCCCTCCACTTTGTCTTGAGGTGGTTTCATCTTTTCGTTCGTTTGCCGCTGCTTTGGTAGAAGGCGCACCGAGCATTGCCCATATACCCATTAAGCCTCTGTGCCGCACGAGATTCAAGGCCATAACTCAGAACATGCCTGAAATTGCAGTCCTGACAGTGCCTGTCCCACTGAATCAGCGCTCAGATGAACGAGAAGTCTGGAGATGTCACCAACATAATAAACAGGGCTTTGGCCTATAGCCCCTTTTCTTTCACAAGCCTGAGGCCCCAGGGCAGGGCCGAGCCGAGTCCCCGTCTAACACGCACGACTCCTATTGATCCAGCAGGGATTGATGTTCTCCAGCAGCTGATTTAGCGCCCCCATTGGCCCCCTTGCCTTCCCTAAAAGGTTGGGCTGAGTAAAACATGCGGCTGCGGCTGTGTACAGGTTAGCAAGTCTTCCCACCTTTCGTCTTCTTCCTTGAAAGGGTTCAGTTTTGTGCCTCTCTGGACTTTGTCATTTTGTATGTTTTATGGCAGTGTGTTTTTCAGGCCTGCCACAGCGAAGCAACAACGCTTTGTCTTTGACTTTGTAGAAAGTCTTCCTGTAAATGTGGGAGAAATGCAGTAAAGTGTGTTGCTTTCTTCACCACATTTCACCCCCTCTGCATTTTTCCTCTTTTCCTTTATTTTTTTTTTTAAAATTCATCCTCGTGTCACGTTTAACACTTTCGTCTCACCTATTCTGCTCTCAATTTCTACCTTTTAAAACCCAAAGGCTGCATCATTTGAAATTTCCCCAGGGGTAGCTTCAAAGTTGAGCTATATTATATATAAACCAAGGATGTATTCTATATATGCTTCATTCAGTAAAATATAAAACTATGTCACATTTATTTATTTTAAAAACTGCAGTTAGTTATGCACTCATGTATAACTTACATTTATATGCATTCAGTTCATTGTGAAATATATGCTCAGGATAACTTGACTCTAGCGATAAAAGAGCCTAACTAAACGTACACTGCATGTACATGGGTGTCATGTTTATCACATAGCAGTCCCTCACTGTTGTATTACAGCACAGGTAAGACACGGTTAAGTATGATAGACACGGCTTCTGGTTCTAGTCACAGATGGTTTGTGGCATTTGGCTCTGATTTGTTTGCTCTGGTTTGACCTTACTGTCTGAAATCAGACAGAAAAGTGTAGAACTCCGTGTTTGAGTTTGCGGAGAAAGCGAGAGGATCATGGGACAATGGGAGAGGTAGAGAGATGAATCCTCCAGCCCATCGCTCTTGTCATGAGAGCAGTGCTGCGGAGAAGAGGAGGGCCAATGCTAATGTGCACTGTATCATTCATAACAGTAATACTGGCATCACTTGCTGCTAAATAGCATCATTTGTCAGGGAAAGGGCTTGGTGCTACAGTGTTACAGATAAGCACTAGAGGGATACCTACACACACACACACTCACTTTCTATTACACTTGTGAGGAATGTTTGTGATTACAGCAATGCTCTAACCAAACCTTGACCCTCAACGCTTTGTGTACTTACTTACATGTAATTCCTAAATATTCCCTAAATATTCTGTCCCAAATTCTAAACTTTAAGCTAAAATATACCTTTAACAAACCTGTTCCTATTAGTGTTTGATTCAGCTGTGCCCTAACCCTGAGGATATTTAATCCTTTTATACAAACGCAGTCAAGGAACAAAGTGTAGCTCCATGTAAAAGTATATTCACTGAAGCTTTGTTTGGGACTAACACATTAGGTGTGAGCCTTCCTTAAACCATTTTGGATTCTGTTTCAACCTGACCCAGGCCTGAATTGCTGCAGAGTCTGAGCCAGATTCAAATGCACATTTTTACGCATGCGCATTAAACTTTCATAATGCTGCTGAGGAGTCAAACATCACTTTCTACATATTTTTACATTATAAACCCTGAGTTATTGTTGCTAACAGGAATGTCAGACTTATTCCAAGTAAGTTCTTCTCTTTCTACTCTCTTCTTTACCTGATCCCATTCATTTTGATTTGGAAATAGATGTTACTTAGGTGATGAAAAAATAAAAAGGCATAATGAAATTATTTAATACACTTAGCGCAGTACCTAATCTTTATTTGAATATGTACAACTGCACACTGATTCAGTCCATATGGACATATTTTAGCCTTCAGTTCAGCACATGTGCCAGCTCTCAGTACTTGCTCTTAATCTGAACGGAGAGCCTAACCCACATGCTTAATGAGTTGGTGCTAGTTCACCTCTTTTTTTTAACAGAGTAGGAGTTAATCTTCCACAAGACTGTGACTCTCATACATAGTCTCGGTCTCAAATGATTTGTTATCATTCATTTGTTATCCTTCACTCGAGTGTACGTCTACCCACATGGAGCAGACAATTCCTCCACAGTCGAGAGGGCTGGGAGGAGGAGAAAAAAAAATCCCTTATTATTGATGACTATGAGGTAAAATGCTTAATTTGCACCGTCTTCAACCAAATTATAACTCATATTGAAAGCAGCTGAATTTGCATAAATCTCATTAGACGCAATGAGAGGGGTTCATAAATCGTTTTATTAATTAGTCATTTTTGCCACCCTTTCATAGGAAAACGGGGTGTATTAATAAAACGAGAGGGGTGTGTGATTGTGAAGCCTAATTGGTCGTTGTGTTAAGCATTTTGGTGCACAAGTGACAGGCTTGATTTAGTTTGGCTTCACCTCTATTGTCTGACCGAGCACCTGCAGGGAGGGAGAGAGCATGAGTGTGTGTGTGTATACATGCGCTCTTCGCACGTGTGTATGATCTGTGTATTTACTCTCCCATTCATGCGCTCATATTCACACCCATATTATATTATATTATATCTTATTATGCAAAGGTGCCGAAGCCTAGTCCAGCATGCATTGTTTGAGGTAAGGATCGCAGGGCAAACACGCTAGCGAACGTTTTGTAAAGAACATCTTGGAGCTCAGTGACAGTGGACGTGTTACTTGGGGGTTCATCATGTCAAGTAGTGGAACAAGAGAGAATGATAGAGTTGTGTTGGTGTTGGGGCAAGTGAAGGTATTTACTGTAGCAGAACTAGAGTTTAGCAACTAGAGTTTAGCACCATGGACAGCGTCTAATCCCTTCTGGAGGTCTCTGTCTCTGAATAATACAAAGTGAAGTGTCTAAGAACACCCAGTTCTGTCTGATTCCAGGTCAGGGTTTGGGGCTGAATGCTGGTAAACAGAATTTCCTCAGAACTATTATATATCTATACTTGGATGCAGTTGTAAACATGCGTCTACATTTGAGCTGCATCTACGCTTAGGTTTGTTTGAATGCTCTGTGACTGCTGAGAGAACATAATACATATTCATATCCTCTGGGGTCCATTGTGTGTGACTGATCTAAACATACCATCCTCTTCAGCACATTACAGTACCCTGCCCATGCAGTTTGACCATGGACTTAATGAGCCTTGTCCCTCTGGGTCGAGGGGTCCTGATGTTGTCCTCCATGCCCCTCTTAACCTGCAGCCTTCCCCAACTTGTCACATCTGTCCAGCACGGTGGAATAGACAGCCTGATGGTGCTTCACCTTTTGGTTTGATTAGCCAGCCTGTCTGACTCCTAGTGTGTGTGATGAATGAAGCCCGTTAACCACGGCAGCTCCAATTAAAAACACCCTTGTGCCTCCCATTTACTTTTGCTAGCACGATTGCGCGTGCTCTTTGTGTGTGCGTTATCATGCCATTTTATCTTTAACATGAAAATGCAGCTTTCTGTACCCACATCACTTAAGTTCTTTTTGTTGTTTGTATCACTAAAAAGACACTTGAATGAGATAAAAAGCAAATTGCTGGCTCAAAAAAATCTCGCAGTGACATTCAGACAGGTAACAGTCTTAATATGCAAACTCACCAAAATAGAAATGCAGTGAAATGTTTTATAAGATGCATAACACATCCTTTTATGTGGCTCAGGCAATGAACTGGGACATCCCGGGCAAATACCATTTATTTGCACCTAAAATTAGCAAGGACACGGTCACAAATCCAATCCAAAACGCAGTTAGACACCTTTGCCTTTCACCCTGTGGGCCTCTCACCTTTTACTCTCTCTTACTTTGGCAGGTTCATCAGTGGCTCAGCTGCAGGCAACCGATCCCGAGGGGGAACCCCTCATATATGGGGTTTTAGGAGAAGAGGCCAGGAGTTATTTTTCTGTGAACCAAGACACTGGTGTGGTCTGGCTTCGGCAGCCACTCGACCGTGAGGTACGTACAGCAAACAAACACACATATCAACTAACTGCTCACACACACACACGTGCGCGCTGACACATTACCAAAGCAAATGCACTATATACAAGAAAAGACACTCAGGACAATTTTGAAAATAGGAGATGGAATGTAAATTATCAAATGATCAAAGAGCAGCAAAAAGTGCAATACTCTTCAGCAGAGAGGGATGAAAAAGAAAGGCTTGTGAGTTCAGAGTGGCATTTCTATGCCATGCTTTTCTGCACTCCTGTTGTGCACTACATGTCCATGCAAAGTGTATCCTCATGTCTGTGTCTGTCTCCACCAGACCAAGTCAGAGATGCAGGTCGAATTCTTTGTGAGAGACATTCAAGAGGTAAGAGACAGATTTGCACTGTGACCACAGTTATGACACCTCCCGTCACACACTGACACCTGGATATAGCCTGACCACATGTTGCACAGAGACCCTCTCTCTCAATCCATCTCCTTTTCAGTCTCTCGCTTTCATTCTCACCCTTATTTCTCTCTTTCTCACATGTAATCATTCTGACACCTGTCTCACTGAACACAGTTTAGTTGCTGAAACATACTGACGTTCAACCACCCCCCTTATCTATCACACACTAGTCCTGTTTTCTTTCACTCTGAATTTTGGCTTGGTGTGGCTACTACACATTTTCAGTGACTACAGGTCTGTGACATATGTGACAATGTGTGGAGGAGGCTTTGGAACAGTTTCACCAAGGTGTTTATTCCCTCAGATGGTCAAAGACACAGTAAACATCCAGATTGGAGATGTGAACGATAACGCACCAATCTTCCATGGGCAGCCTTACACCGTCCTCATCCCGGAGGTAAGCCTGACAGAAACTCATTTAACTTATGAAGTTATTGCATCTAAGCTAGCACTAAAATAAGATATGTATCAGAGGATGTGATGCACTTTTATTAAACGGGTCCAACCTCTTCCTGCAGAGAGGTTTAAATGAAATGAAAATTTATTTATGAAAATGTATGCAGGACAACTTCTGTCTGATTTGTCATTTTATGAACTGCAAAACAATGACGCCAGCACAAAAGCTTCCAAAGAACAGTTCCCTCACAAATATCTGCCCTAAAATGCTCTGGCCAGCTGGAATTTAAGAAACAGCAGGAAAACATGCATGAATTTCACTTGAACGTTATGACTGTTGTAACAGTGGTAACTGCATGGTGGCTACATCCAGCTTATGGTGAACTCAACTATTCATAGTGCTTTTTGGGCTCTGCTGCCCTGGAAATAGCTGTGTTTTGCTGCACCTGTGATCTTCCCAAGATTTGAGGAGTTGTCCTCTAGCTCATGTTTAGAGAGTGCGCACAGCCTCCTTTATAGGGAAGAAAAACACTCACTGCAGTGGAGACCTCAATCTCTTTTCTCCTCTGCGTTTCTCTCGCTTCTCTGTCCTCTCACTGAATCTGCTACCTCCCTTCTCAGCTCTCACTTCTTTCCATCTTTCTCTCTCCTCTTTGCCCTCTCCCTCATCTAATCCTTGATAGAAGTAATTGCCAGAGTGGAGTGGAGGACTTCAAACAGGGGCTGAAATCCACACACGCAAACACACACACATCCACATATCTTGTTGTGATGATATTGAGCACATACCCCTTTCTGCGTCTTCACCAAATCTTCAAAGCCACTGGCTTTTTCTCTCCCCAATCCATAAAGTCAGGCAAATAAATGGGAGAAAGAAGGCCTGTTTAGACGAGGCTGTTTGGACCACCCACCAGGGAAGGTTCTCTCAGGCCAGTGCAGCCACTGCTCAGCTGTGTGGGACTCACTTATAGTCCACATACAGACTTTCCAAGCTCTCCAAACAATAGGCTTCAGTTTAGCCTCCGGAAAGCCATTAAACAGAGCTGTGTCTGACCCTCAGTCACTCACATATTGTTCATTCCCTTGCATCACTCAGTGAATTACTGCCTATGTCAGTACTGCCCTCCTAGTACTTAGAAAATTTAAGCTTTTTTATTTGAGGCAGTGGAAAGCTGTAATAGATCAGGTTCCTTGTAACACAGGACAGAGCAGTGAGGCTAATTCACCCGCATTCCTTTACATTGAAGATAAATAAAGCCCCTAACATCGAGGCATAACTTGTAAAGCTTGTTTATGGAAGCACAGTGTGAGACAAGAGCACCTGAAATGTGTTTTTATTACAAATCTCAGTAAACAAATAATAATAAAAGATGTGTTTGTGTATCTTACATGATGAATGAGACACAGCAAATTCATTCATACTTTTATGACATCGCAATGTATGTATTGCAAGGACAGTGCAGTCCACAGTCCAATAAGTGCACAGATAGCTCTTCTTTATATCCTTTCTCTTCTTCCACCTGGAAGTAGAGGTTTTGGGAAGTCAGCTTCTTCTTCACTGTACTCTGTTTCCCCTTCTTCTGCCCTTTCCTCCACCTTATCTTGTTTCCCGCAACTTCCGTTAGCTGCATTTTTATGGCCTCATTAGCTCTGAGACCCTAACTGACCTCTAGCGGGCGAAGCAAACATGCTGCGACATCACTCCATCATGCTGTCACTCACTAGACATGCCAGAGGAACTCGGGGTTAGAGTACCATCAGCACTACTAGATAGTGCTGCTGAACTTTAGCACACCGAGAAGAAGATGAGACAGGGTGATGGGTGTGGGGGATGACAGAGTTGTAAAAGTAAAACGCCATGACAAAAATGATGAACGATTCAAATGCTGCGATTTAACACCAGCAAAGGCACACAGCAAAAAGAAGAGAGCAACAACAAGTGCTTTGGGGTTGTTGAAACTGCAGAATAGTCAGGGACGAGTTATATTGAGGTGGGCCTGACGCAGCTCAGCGGTGAGCAGATGAAGCAATGTGAGTGGCAAGGTGAGCAGTGCAGTAGGGAGAGCGGGGGAGAGTGTGTGTAAATGTCGTTTTAATTTGTAGAGCCATAAAGAGGGTGAAAGGAAGCAGGTGGGCTGCTAGCATTCCCTCTGTCAGTGCTAATGAGCTGGCCAGATTTACAGCATCCACGCACCCAGGCAGGCAGCAGCAGAGAATGGATACAAGGAGCGGCGACTATCACCAGAAATAATGTTTTGATAGAACAGCAGATGGGCCACAACCCAAATCCATTATTGGATGAGATGATGGAGTGAGCCCACAACATACTGAGAAGTGTTTTTCACATTCCCCAAGCACGACAGGTAGTCCTCTATATAGCAAGCCCTCTATTGACAAACTCAAAATGTTTTGCCAAGTGTGCCTCTGTGGAGCGCAGAGCTGCCGTCTGAGCAACTCTGGGACCATCCCTGTTTTAAAGAGCAACCCTCCCCGAAAACACTCCCCCCAGCTGCCTGACCCTCACACTCCCCCACTGGGAATCGGTCTCTCTGTCAGTGCCTCTGTGATAATGTCAGATGCCAACACTAACAACTTTTCTAACTGTGCCCAGTGTGTGCCATCTCCTGCGGTTCCATCCACTTCCCCTGACCAGAAACACAGTTTTCTCTTGTTCTTTTAGTCGCTTCTGTTCCTTAGCTCCTCGTCTTCTCCAGTCTTCTGTGTTTCGCAGGCTCATGTCTGTCCTTCATACATAAATATGCACTAATTACATTTTCTGTACGCAATTATTGAATCATGCACACTCACCTCCAACGTATTTTTTCATAGATACTATCCATACTTAGTTTCCAGTGACCTTAGCAAGGTATAACTTTGTTAAAGTTTGGTTTATTTTATAGCATTTCAGAATTTAAATTTGATTTCTTTTTCATCCTCCTGCCAATACTCACATTCATCCCCACCCACAGTAGATGTGCAGCGCAGTGGAATCCTGCCTCCGATAACGCAGTAATGATGCACACAAGATTGTAAAGCTGACTTCAGAAGAGCGCAGTAATGCGGCACACAGATGGATTAAATGTATTGGCAAACAGGCAGACGAGCAAGAGGCTCCAGGTGATAGATATCCAAACTTTATCTGTTTACTGTCTCTCAGGTATGTCAGGCAGGTGAGCAAATCCCTCCTCAGCCTCTATTTTCTATCAGCCATATCTCAATGTCCCTCTCTAACCTACAGTAAGCTCTGATGAACTATGGCTGATGCTATAGAACCCGCCTGGCCAAGGTGGAAACCTGTCAGGTGAAAGTCAAAGTCAGACATCTAAAGAAGGAAAAGCCCTTCAGTCTTGTTTCTTTGTTTGTTTTTAAGACAGTTCCTCAAAAGAAGGAGTGTACCAGGAAGCCTCATCAGAGACCTGAGCTTGTTTGTTTCTAGAACAGTAACAAAGAAGCGATGTTCAATGAAATGCCCAGAACAAAAATCTGCCTCCAAGCCTCTGTTTTATTATATTTTTAATTAGTCAGTGACTTGTATCAGATGGATCATCGTGTGTTTGGGAAGCAGGTCGCTGCTCAAAGGCATCGTGATACCAGTTTATAAAGCAGAGGAATTCAAACCTGCATTATTTTAGCCCCCCAACTTTTGGCGACTACTTCCTCCAAACAGTTCTGAGCTGAATAGCGTGAGAGCATTTCATGCACGGAACACACAAGCACACACACACAAATGCACTCATATTTTAGATAATATTGGCAGAGGGTGTTTGAGAGCTCCTATTACGCCTGTGAATGAGCTGTTTAGGGCTTGATGTGGGCTCTGGCAGCAAAACAGAGGCACCTGTTATTTGATGTGCCCTCTGTCGCTGTCAGGTAGAACATAGATGAATCTGTTGGATTCCTTTCTTCTTTTCCTTTGTTCACTTCTGAAAGCCGAAATTCAATCCCTAATCTTTTATCGCCTTCTGCCCTGGACCTCAGCAGGTTACAGCACCCGAAGATAATTTGTTTACCTGCTTACAAACAAATATTTCGACTCTAAAGCAGTATATGGATGACTAATGTCTGTGCAGTTGTAAGGTTCTATGGGAACATAAAAGAAAGAAGTCTAATGTGTCGTGGAAAACATTTATTTTGAAATTATTTGTGACTTCTGCACACAATGCACACAAACCAACAGACCCATGCCTACTTTATGAAACTCAAAACACACACAGCTTCCTAGATGTTGGATTTAGCCCATAATGATTTCAGTATCATCGCTCCTGGTCTCTCCTGTAGTGTAATTGAATCTAGTGGTTACTGAGCTGAGTGGTGGCTGGTTGACAGGCGCAGGCCTCAAAGAGAATTCTGCCTGACACTAAGACCCTGAGCCCCGTGGGGAGGGATGGAGGGATTTAGGGAGAAAGAGAGAAAAAAATGGATAAAGTGAGAAGGTTAAATGGGAAGCAGTCAATATTTTACTCACCTCAGGCTCCATTTCTAACTTTTTCCTACATTGAACTGGCTGCTTAGGACCCAAGACTAAGTACAAGTTGTATGTGTGTGTGTGTGTGTGTGTTGGTATCCTTATGTTGCCCTTCCTAAGCATGGTATCACTTACACTGAAATATAAAATCATGAATGGAGTCAAAAAGAAAGTTCTGAAACACTAAACTGTTGGTAGTTCTGTTGAATATAGCTTTATTTATCTATTTTCTATCTCTGTCTCCATCTGCCCATATGATTATGTCTGACAGCACATGATCATCCTCTACAAACTAATCCAACTCCTACACGAACTCCTCCGTTTCTTGTACAAGGCAAATACAGTACATATGGCCAGTTTAGCTACAGGCCTGGGATGTTTTACCAGCTGTTTGCTCACAGATTTCATGCAGAAAGAGTTCCCTCATTTCAGTCTGCATTACACTGATGGGGTTTATTTTGTGTGTGTGTGTGTGCGCGCGTGCATGTGTGCATGCGTGTGTGTGTGCGCGCGCGCGTGTGTGTGTAGGAAGGGGGCAGTGGTTTTCCATCCACAGTTATTCTCTGTGTTCATGTGTGGATGGCACAGTCTTACAGGAGTGAGTGCAGTCATTCACTTCCATGGATGATGATTCATTTGCAGACTTCGGTAAGCCTTTCAGGGCAAATGGTCGCTTAAGTGAGTTGTCAGAGAGGATGTCGTGCCCGTAGAACAATTCTTTCCGTGCATCCTTTCCAGTCCAGGGGTTAACGCAACAAATACTGCCTGGGCATCACATACGCTGCCACTCGTGAAGGTAAATCACCCCCCTCCTCCTCTCTTTATCTTTCTGTCATTTACTTTATCCCGCTGAGCATGAAGAGCACCTTGATTTGCGTGCTATGCAGCGATGGGTGCAGATTTGTCTGTCAAAAAAAGGGAAGGCTCGTGTTTGTGAGTGACCATCGAAAAGTGTATTTCTAAGAGAGGGAGAGGGAGAGGCAGACAGACGCGGGGAGTGAGGGAAGTGAGGTGGGAGCACACAAGGAAAAGACTGGGCGAGAGGGGCAAGATTGAAGGGGGAGAGAGAACGGCTTGCACTCCCAAAAGCCATTAAAGTTTGATTCACCCACTCCTCACTCTTTGAATAAATCAACCTGTCGTTCCGTCTCTCCCTTTCTTTCAAGTGTGTGGGTCCTATCCCTCCATCCCCACCCCCACCCTGCCTTTGGCGCTCTCCTTCCCTCTAACACTCACTTGGCAGAATTGCGAATTCTGACAAGGTTTTGCAAACATGGAAGACAGTTGTGCATCTTGTCAGTCCCTCCATATTTTGCAGCTGCTTGTATGTTTGTGTTTAAGTTTGTTTGTGTGGGAGGGAAAGAAAGACAGAGCACCGGCTCTCCCGGCTTTTTGCGGTGTGTCTCAAAGCACGGTTATGGGAACGATACTCAGCTACAAGTTGTGCCTTCAGCCTCACCAGGGCTCTATTTGGCATTATGCAAATTCCTCAACGATTCTTTCCCTCTTCTTCTGTGTCTCAATATGAACCTCCCTCCCCATTTGTCTGTTTTTTCCCTTCACTGTTCCTCCGACCGTGGCTAGATTTTCCTTAATAGAGCTTTATAGGCTTTCCAATTTGCTCAAATCTGTTTTGCCTGTCACTTCCACAATTGAGGTGGTAGAGAGAGAAGCATTAAAGAAATGATGATGCATTATAGAGAAGTATGGAAGAAAGGTAAAGAGAAACGGCTGCTGCCTACAGTTTCACCTCTTTCTTGATGCTATTTCTCTGTGGGTATTCCTGCATAAAACAATGTAGTATTAGGTGTCATTGTTTTTTAAATATACACTGTGAGCCGTAGATAATAGAGCTTTCTGTAAAGTATGACTTGACTCATACCTTGCACCCACATCCATAGAGAGCATGTCTGACTTGAACTTATCTTAGTTAAAAGAAATGCTTCCAGGTTTTACAGAGCTGCGTTCCAGCGGGCATATTTGACAGCCACAACAAACACCTCTCAAACTAATTAAGATGACAAACAGATGTTTAAGCTCCAACTCCAACAGCCCATCTTTGTCAAATCTTTGCTGCATTTTCAGGTTGTCATTCTACTCAGTCTGATGTTGTCTGGTTTGGCACTTTCTCTGATAAGACACTAGCTGGGAGGACTGAGGAATATAAAAAAGGAATATTACATCCAGCTGCCGGTCGCTTTTCTGAACTTTTCTCCTGTGTCACCTCAGACTCACACACATTCAAAGGAATCAAAATCCAATGGGAAGATGACCGTTATATTTATGGAGGCATTCATACCCACCAGAGGTTTAACCATTTACATTTTGGACACTTTATGGACTTTTCCTCTAGTGTAGCTCTAAGCCCAAAATGTCAGCTTTGCATAAGAGACATATTCCATACTTTAACAGGCTGATTGCAAAGAGATTCACCCTGCACATTTCTGCTCCTCAGGGGATCAAACACTTTGAGTTAAATAGCACCATCATCAAATTTTACATTTTTGGCCCCACCTCTGGTAAAGCTAGAAGGCAATTCATCATAGATCACAGATTCACTATATGGTCTAGCACTATAGTGGCTGCAAGCAGGATTCTCAACTTTCAGTATACGCGTAGTTTTCTCTGTAGGTTTTTCTGGCTAAATATTTGAACAGACAGTACACCGTACCAAGGAATCTTCTTTCATTGCAAGGCCTTTGAGATTCGCTGCCTTCCTGAAAGAAGCAGCACACAAATAGTAAGTCTTGAGATTTTCTTATTTTGGACAACATAATGACATTTGACTTTATGTATTTTTTCACATTTTGTCCCTTTAAAAAATTGCCCCACAGTTTTCCTTTAAACTGGTAAACACGTACCTCTTGTTTTCATCATAACTTACTGCAATTTATATCAGCTCGCCCAATTTCCAGAATTAACTTTCATTTAATGCTCACAATAAGAAAGTGAATAAAAACCAACTGTTTCTGACTGAATGTGAGTAATGAATGGTCTGAAACTATGAATGAGCAAAGTTCAGAAAAACAGAAAATGAGTTGCTCAGGTACACGTGGCACACCATAGTGAAGAAGAGATCCGTATGATACGTATCAGTGCAGTGTTGTCAAGGATCCAAAGAACAACGTGCCTTTTGTTTTAAAGGTCCTGCAATTAGTATTAGTAATTCATTGCATTAATTCATTGCATTAGTTCATGAAAAGGGTATTTAATTGATTGGGTTGGTTTATTGAAACGGGACTAACTTAAGTAAGTGCATGTGGTAGACTCTACTTTCATAAGAGGCGACAGCAGAAATGACAAAGTTTGTATTTCTGTGCAGGTGTTTGGTTGGTTTTTAACTTTGTTCATTTCAGGCCTATGAATTGAAAGTTAGAGATAGAGATATTCTTTGTTGAGATTCTTTTGCTTGCACCCCTCAGTTTTATGGGACATGTGCGAGAAAAAAACCCCCAGGAATGTCAGAATTTCTTCTTCCTCCTTTTTTTTTCTTGGGATGTGTTTTCCCAGTAGTCCCTGACTTACACTGATGCCAGCAACCATCACCAAGGTCCCTTGTCATCCAAGTGAAACCCCTTTCGTCCTCAGACATCTTCCTTCTTGCCTTCCCCCTTAAGGGGTGTCCCCAACATAAGCGCTTTGATGTATAATTGAGTTGTGTGCTCGGCCACTCCTCTCCCCCTTTCTTCCACTCCTTCTTTTATGCCCCTCTACCCCTCCAAGGACATGGCTTATAGAGAAGGTGGGTTAAAGGGGGAGTGGAGAAAGCAAGTAAGAAAGGAAAGGAAATTGAGACATTGCTAATAATAGAGATTCAGTGCTTCATAAGAAAAGTGTGAGGCGGCTAAGAGCCACCACTTTTACAAGCCTTAGGTTAAATCAGGTGTTGCTACAAATGAATACATAAAATGCTGCTATGAAATTTTGTTACATCAGCAAAAGGGACTGACACAGTCATACACAGTGACAAACCTCAACTCTCCTCACGTTGAGAGCTCTATAATTGCTGTCATGTCTCATCAACAAGATGAAAGTTAATTTGACAACGCCACATTCTACTAATTGAGATAAAGAGAGGGATGAAAGGGGGATGAATTGATGGAAGTAACAGGTTGGGATATTTGCCTCGGTGAAGGAAGCGCCAGTTGCCATGTAATGATCACTTTATACAGGACATGATTATACACATTGCAACTGCGCTTTAGTGCTGCTAGTGTCTTTTAGATCTGTCATGATACAATATGCAACCAGCCTAAACCTTGTAAACCATGGGTACATCTTGCAGTAATAAACTTGGAGTGTGTGTGTGTTTTCACCTGCTTCCAACATGCAGTTCTTTGCTTGCTTGTCTCTCTGTCCCCACTCCTCTGTACTGCAGAGCTACATGAAGTGATTGCAAACGGACCCCAGTAGTGCTGCGGTTTCTATGTACAGACTCTCAGTCTGTTCAGATCTGTTTTCTGTGTCTTGTATGTGACTTTTAGTTCAATTCGTATCACTGACTCTAAGATTCATCTTTTTCCAGGCCGACATCAATGCTTTTTATTTAATTGTAAAGTTGAAACTGATGACATTTTCATGCATTAGTGTTTGAATGGCTTTTGAAATAATCTCGTGACAAGAAAAAAAACTCCCTTATGGGCAAATGTATTTGACCAATATGCTTTACTGGCATGGCAGTAGTTTTCTGTGTGGCCAAATAAACCCAGTACTTCAGCTTAGGTAATACTGTTAATACTGACCAGAACAGATGGCTAGTCTAGACTTAATGCTCAAAAGTCAGACTTCCTCCAGAGTCGATTCAACTGTTTTTGGCAGATTGTTATGTGAGAATTGAAATTGGAAAGTTTATTCTAATTGCTCATAATTTGTACCAGGCTGATCAGTCTGAATTTCACCTCTCCCTCTTCTTATTTCCCCTGCTCTCTCATGCTCACAGTTATTGAAAAGAAAAACCCTGCATACTAATGCATATTTCACTGTTCCACATTACTTTGCCCATCAAACACCCCAACCCTATTAGAGTTCCTCAGCTGGTAAGTGGACAGAGTTAAGGCTCTGGCCGTGTGGTTCCTGCTGAAAGTCCGAGATGGTTGTGATGAGTTTAACCACACACTGCTTTGGAGTAACCAGTGGCATTCTTAAAGTATGGGTATAATGCATTGGAAATTATAGGCACCTGGAGATGTGTCTGCGACTGTGAATTATGCATTGGATAGGAAGCATGTATATTTCTGTTTGTGCGTGCGTGTGCATCCGTGGAGAGACACCTGAGACATTAAGACTCATGGAAGTATAGCCCCATCTGCCCTCATGATACCCCATGCCCCAGGCTACAGATAGAAAGAGATGTTGATATAGAGCACAGTGTACCTGTGCAGTGTCGGACCAGACTGCAGAACGGAGAGATTCAGGGGTACAGAGTTCACAATGAAGCGAAAACACACAAAGGGCTTTAAAACAAGCACACACAGGGATACAAGGAGAGAGAGGAGAGCAAGGCAGTGGGAGAACGAGAGCAGGGTATCTATTGAAAAACAGCAGAGTGCATTGGATCCTATGTGATGTTGCAGAGATGAGATGGCCTCCACAACATGGGCAACATAGTTCATTTGAGAATGTGCTGTGTAATGTGTCATTGGCCCCCGAACACTTTGTGCCGTTACACAAAGGTGTGCCATAGTTAGCACGGTGTAGTCAAGTCAGGTCAAGTCATGTTTGTTTAGATTTTGCTTTAAAAAAAGAATAGAGGAGGCACATGGAGCGTGAATCACAAAAAAACTGAGGTAAGGGAAATAACACTGTCTAATCAACAATTTGCCAGTCAGTCACAGAGCTACCAAATGTAAACAACACTCAGTCAGTCCTACGATTCAATGAGATGAATGTGTCAGCCCTTACTGCTTTGCTGAGAAAACATATCCCTTAACAGTAAAAAACAAATCTAAACATGATGTGTTATAATATAAGAAAATTATAAGCGGAATCAAAAGGCAATTCAGTTTGATGAACCGGCAACGAGAGACCAGAACAGCTAGAGTAAACCCACGGACACATGGTAACAACATGCAAACTCCACGCGCTGGTGGTTTCAAAACTTTCTGCTGTGAGGCCATTGTGTGAACTGAGACGTCATCGTCATACAGGTCTCGTGAGCACCAAAAATGTAGGTAGGTGTGTTCAGAGGAGTGTTGTAGATGTAGATGTGTGTAAAGTGGAGGGCAATTTAAAAGACGCTGTATCTTCTGGGATCTTTCTCCCCTGTGTTCTTGGCAAAGTGTTCTGGGACATTGTGGATTACCGTCATTAAGATGCATCAGTGACTCTCCGTGTCAAAGAACGGAAAAGCCTTAATGTCACAAATGGTACATCTGTCTCTGAAATCTGTTTGTAAAACCCTAATACCAGAGGTCACATTTTGAGCATGGTTTAGCCTTGATTAGCTGCAACAGTGACTTGTTGCAAGTGAAATGTCAATCTGTCACAGGTTAATAAAAATATGATCAACCCGTCATTCAAGTATTGGCATCCAACGCAAACTGCCCTTTTGAAAATAACTTTTCAATCCTCATGTTGATTTTCTTGTGTGTTGGTCGAGCTCTCGACTTTGTCTTTAACTAAATCTCTTCGTGCTACTTCACTTCATCTCCCTCCTCCACGTTAGTGCCGGGTAATTGCCTGAACAGTGTTTCCCTTTCTCCCAGTGAATTCAAATCAGGCCACTTGTAACGGGGAAGCGACTGCAAGCATAATCCAGCTGTCATAAAAAGCCTCTCCACCGCCATGTAAAGTTACCACTCAGAACTGGATTATAGATCTTTATAATGCTGTTCCAGATGTGTACCTTTTACAGGCGATTGCCCTCAGTGTGAATAGTAAAAGATTATGAACATGGAGCAACAGGAGCACACAGCGGCTGGCTAATTGAATAATGTAAAGCATCAGTTTACATGACTCTAATGAAACCGTACAGTTCTGTGGATGCTGAAGTTTGATCTCGCTGCCTCTTGCTCTGCTCTTGGTCACATAACTCTCACACTGGCACACTCAAACACAAACAGGAGCTGCCCACATACACAAACACAAGCGTCGCCTGAGCTGGTCCCTGATTCCCTTATGTCTTTAAAAGAAAGTGTGGACTGATTAAAGTCAGAGTTTTATGGGGAACTGTGAAAAATATGACAAAATAAATAAATAAAGCAAGAGTGTCTTGCCCCTCTAGGCAACAGCCGTTTATATGATAATCAGCTCTACTCTAATTTGCATTTAATTCTATTTTAAAAAATGACTTCTTAAAAACAGAAGAAGCAGAGAAGAACAGGAAAAAATTACGTATGAGAATGAGATATTCTGTAGGAGGTAATAGAAACAGGCTTTTGTTATCGTTTACCTTCCACTGTCTCTCATCAGATTCATCAGTTCATTGCCGAAAGTGACTTTTCCCTGAGGGGCTCCAAAATTCACAATAAGCACACTCAGTGTACAGTATGTCTTTACTGTATGTTCACATACACACCAATAAATCCAAGTTTGGTAAAATGAGTGTCAGTCCTTACCTTACACTAAAACTCTGTCATTCGCCAAATCCTTGCATACTGGTGCGAGCTACGGGGTTGAATCCTAAACTATGTGAGAAAACTAAATGACAGGGCCCAGATCAGTGATTGTGTTGTGCATCTTCCAGTTTCTTGTCACTGCAATCAATACCACACAAGTTTAGAGACATAACTCTGTATAACTTATGTTAAATGTAGAAAATAGTATGAAGTTAGGTTGATTATCACCTATAAATAAAGTTTGAAAACAAATTGTTTACTTCCCCCTTTAGAATTCCTGATTGGATAACTTTCCAGAACAGGTAGAGAGAGCGTTCAGGACTTGTCTGTGGCCCGTCCTTGTACCCTTCCCCGGGGATCAACCCATCTGCCTCTCTAAGTCTCTGTCTGTCCCCACGGATTCCTGCAGCGTGCCGTACCTGATTACCTTTACATTTAAACAAACAGTCCCAGCTCTTTGGAGGCAGTCAGCCATGAGCTCTGACAGGGTGGTTTTGGTGAGGCTGTTAGTGGAGAAGACTGATCAGGAGATAAAGACGCTATTTGTTTCTTTTCTCTACTGATAAAATGTCCTGTCGTCCCCAACACCCCCCAACACACACAAACGCACTTACTTAACTTTAACCATCACTGCAACCTCAAATTTAACCTTATACTACACTCACCAGTTACTTCATTAGGTATATTTGTACAATCCAGTGTGATGCAATTTAGTTCTGCTCTAGATTCTGCCTCTGCAAATATAATGATATTTTGATGAGACTGTTGAACAAAAGTTCTTTATCTAAGGAGCTAACACATCACAGGAACACATCACATAATGAATACACACACACACACACACACAGAAAATTCATACGCTGTCCTTGCCTTTCAAAAGTGGCTCTTCTCGCTGTCTGTTGGTGTGGAATCATTTTGTTCGGCTGAGTGCCTCTCCAGAAAATCGCCCATCGCTCAGCCTGGCCACAGAGTGGACAGAGAGGAAAGTGCCATATGAGCAAGATGGAATGCAAGGAGGTTATAATATCAGCCATTTTATTTCTCTCAAGTTTTTCTACAGTACACAAAGACCTGCTCCATATTATATGTTGTATTATAGGTTCCTGACCAGTTTAAAAGAAATTCATCGGTCTCAGTAGGTCAAGTGAATTGCCAGGGAAAGGCTAACTGCTCTTAGAAAAGGAAGAAGAAAATGAATGGCCGCTATGTGAGGGAAGTGCATTCAAACAATATCACCAATCCAGTCAGTGGAGCAATTGATTTTCTGACAAGACCAATCATAATCCAATAAAGACACTTCTAAGGAGAAAAAGCTCAGACATACACACATCAGATTGGAAATACAGATGGTTCTAAACTGCTCTCTCTTAGTGCCATTTCCAGGGCCGTTTCTATTGCTTACTAAAGAGTGGGCGTAACTTTTTCACTTCATTTAAGATCAACTCTTCTCATTCTATCGCTGCTTTAAGAGTCTTCAGATGAGGGAAGAAAGAAACAAGAAAAATTGGGGTGTAGAGAACTGGGTGACTTGTTGTGACTGTTGCCCCTATTTCAGCATCACAGTTTGCTTTTACTAAGGCTGTCTCAAACAGAGACAGAGAAATGCAACTCAGAGAAAACTACCCAGGCACTCAGAAGCAAAAAGAATCCTTGTCAACTGAATTACCATGTGACCACACTGTATTTACCATGTGCTCGTGCTAAGTTACACATGTTTGAAAGAAGCATCAAAAAAGCCAGTGCATGGTGTAAATATGGGAAGCCATGCATGAACGCCACTGTTTGTTCTTCTGTGTAGCCTAGCTTTTAATCACAGGGCGGTATAGATAAACAGAGGATACATGTACAGATTATTAACAGTTAGCTTGGTGCACTATTGCTGTAGCTGTCCACGGTGTGTTCAATCTACACATGAATTATACTATAAATTTGTAATGAAACAATTACTGGTATTTATGCTCAGACACAGCCTAAGTTTTGGACCAGACAGTTTGTAAGGGACGTGTCTGATTGCCACAGTTGGATTGACCAAACTTTTTGCATGACTTCACTTCTCAGTACATCCTTTCCTCTGTTCACCTCGTATTGTGCTGTAATATTGTACAAATTGTCTGTGGGTCCACTGTATGTTGTATCTTCTTTTCCTGCGTGGCTTTAACATTTCATTAATGTACCTCACCTTTCAATAAATATACTTACATGTCCTCGAAGCAAAATGTTTACTGTTAAACAGAAGTTTTACTTGCTGCAGGTTTTGTTTCCACCTAAACTGGACCATTCACACTGAGGCATAAATCAACAATTGGCTTATCATTGCTAATTCAATGAGTTGTGCTTGTGCAGCTGACATCCCGCAGTTTCAGAGCAAAGCTCCCTAGGAGCAATCTCTCCCCCAAGAATGCTTCTTTCCTGGAATTGGAGCAAAACTACTGATAGGCACACCTATCAGCAGATTGCATGTTGTCAGTCAGACAGTGTGTCTCTTAGCTCAAACTGAGTTCAAGATACCACTCAACACTCAGGCTGCAATGATGGCATCAGCCACCTAGGCTTTACTACTGGGGCTGCTAAGATTAAAGGGCTTTATGAGGTGGGTTTCATACCTCCACCTCAGCTCCAAGCACAGTGTCCATTGCGATATCTCAGGTACATACAAGAGGACTGCTGCTCGGTGCCACTGGGAAAGCATGGGCTTTAAAGGAACCCCTGTCTCACCTGTTGTCATGACTGGAATTGTAATGACAGATATCCTTTTATGGATCGGGCTGTCTCATTGGTTTGCGGATGTTATTGCTATGACATATGATTCAAAGTTGTAACTTACCCCTTGGGCCCAAAGGCTCATTTTACCAGGGACATGGCAGCATCAGAGATCTTATTCCATGAGCTGTCTTTAAAAAAGTACTGTGGGTTAAGTCACAAGCTGGGCCTCTTCACATACTGCACCACACTGGACTGTCTCAGCTGCCTGGATGTTAGTGACACGTTGGTGCACTAACCTGTTTGGCACCATTGGAAAGAAAAACTGAACAGCTCAATAATTTGATACATCATGTGTCATCTCTGGCATGTTCTAAAGCCCCTACTGCAGGGTTAAATTAGAATATTATGCTTTTAGAAGTCCTCATGCAGTACACACACAGTGAACAAAGACAAATTCTACATGCACTATATGTTTATTTGGACAATTCAGACTGCTGAAAACAGGAGAGTTTGGTTTAGCTTCCTTTACGAAATGAAGTATAAATCATTTTTGTATAATTTCATCCATTTACTGTTGGAGCCTTGCAGATGAAGGACACTTACTCTTGTTTCAATACCAGTGAATTATTGATGAGCTAATTTCAAATGTGAAAAATGGCTTTGTGTGTGTCACCTCTATGATTAATTTAAGTGTTCTCGTGATTCACCTGCTTCAGCATCTCTGCCAAAGCTGCACACTTTGAAAGCATTACTAGTGCCCTGACCTGACCTATTTATGTACATGTTATATATCCATCAAATAGTTGTGCAGTTCACATATTTTATGAATATATATTGTCTATTGATTAATTTCGTTGACCCTGGGGTTTATTGGGTGATTCCATTCTTGCCGACTTTTGCATTTCATTTGTGATCAACATTTTTGTTTTCAAAGTGCCGGTGCAAGTCATGGCATTAACCTGGAGGCAGTAGCATGAACCAGCTCTGAAGGACATGGCAACTCTCTCACGCACAGAGTTATGGTTATGTGCTTTGGTTAATGTTCATTTTGGTCACAGGTCACATTTGAGATCCTGCCATACAACTGGGTCCCTTTGGCTGACCAGAGTGGTAATCGAACAAACAACAGAAGTAACAACTTTTAGTTTTCATCAGTAGAGTTTACTCAAGTGTCAGTGTCATCATGTGAGCTTCTGTTCAAAACATATCCTGGTCATTTATATAGGCTAATATCAAGCTTTGTGAACATCAGTGACTGAACTCTTGCTTTATGTGTCAACAGGCACGAGCTAATCAAAAGCCAGAAACAATTTGCATGGCTGCATGAAGCCTTTTTAGTTAACATCTTTTTCTTTCTTTACCCCTCACTTAATAATTTTGCTCCTTTATCTCCTCATTTACAATACATTCTCTCACATAGGTCAGAATAATGCCAGTGGCAGTGTGACAAGGCACCCCATGTGGGAGGCATTGATGGAGGGACAGAGGTTGTGCGAGGCAGGCAGTGAAAGGGTGAGCGGGGCTGGTACAATCACATGCCTGCTGGGTTGGAAGCGGAGAGCAGACAGCCGGGGAGGAACTGAGAACCTTGCGAGCAGTGTAGGTGTAATCATGGCTCTATTGTAGTGAACAGCTGGGCCTCTGGAGCTGTGAGCAGCAGGAGGCCAAAACCTGGGCACTGCCCCTGCAAATCACCATGTCTTTAACATTTCTGACAATATAAGAGCAGAACATTGTACTCAAAAGTCTGTGGGTTTGCTATGGCCTTTACTAGGTAGAACAAAAAGTTGACTCGACTTGAAATAACAGAAATAGCATACCAAAGACTGACTTTTGACTGCCATTTCTGACTAAATCAACAGGGGCCAGGCAGAACCAGAGGTCTAATCCAACATGCCTTTACAAATAAGTCCACTGCACTCACCCAAAATGTTTCATTCACATTTATTGATAAATAGACTCACTCTGTCACAGAAACAATCAATAGAACATTACAGCATTTAGCAGAGCAGCATCTTCTGCTCATAAGCGATCTGTAGACCATTTGGTTAGAGAATCTCAGGTTGAAAACATGACACTTTCTGAGCACAAAATCAATCCAGTGTCTGTGTTGTTACAAACTTCATAGATAAGCAAATCGTGAGCAAATTAAATACTTCAGCATGGAAGGGGATACTGGCATTGATCCGAAATAGTACTTAGAGCCTTTTCAGGTCATTTTTTTGGTTGATGAATTAACGTAGAGTTTGATTGTCAAGAATGGTAATGAATGCATCCAATATGCACTTAACAGATGAATGGAGGAATACTAACCATCTGTGATGGAACAGTGTTTATCCTCCGCAGTGTTCAAAAAATACAGGCATTATGGCATAAACTCTATAGCTGATGGAGACCAATCTACATTCCCTTAGAGAGAAAGGAAAGTGCAGAGCATAGATATTACTTCTGCTTTCGTTTTTAAAAAAAAATGAGTAACAGTGACATGCTACCAAGGCAAGGTGGTTTTAATTTCTGTCTCTCTTTCACATTCGCGCTGATAATGGCTATTCTTTTTAAGAAAAATTTTATGGTGAATGATAAGAATTTCTGTTTTTCATATCTAGCCCTCTCCTCTCAGTATGCTTTCAGTCGCACTGTACTTACTTCCCCATTACAAGAGTTGTGTTTGGGTGATTTGCATAATTTTTAGAACAAATGATCCACTAATTTGGGGCTTTTAGCTTGTGCACCTGAAGAGCATAATTTGCCTTTACACTGCAGTCTGAGTGAATTTGGCTTCAGTTCTTCCATCACTAGACTGTTGTATAAATGAATTAAACCAAGCTGTTGTTGGACAGAGCATCATTGCACACTGTGGTGACTATTCCCGCAAGGACTCCCTAGAGGAGAGAGAGCTGACATTTAGCCACTGGAATCCATTACACTTATAGCTCCAGCCCTCAGTGGACTTCAGCTCCTGTCATCCCTCAAGGTCCCAGAGAGAAGCTGAGCCATGTAGTCCTGAGGTCTGGCCAGCCGAGCCTCTCCAGGGCCCCAAAAGTCTCCCTGTCATGTTGAAGCTGAAATTTGTCCCACAGGAGACAAGCACTCCACTGCTGCCTTCAGCCCAGGCTGCAGACACAGCAGTGCAAACACAACCATATTATACAGCAGAAGCACAGTTAAAAGCGAAAAGGGTCTCCCTTCTTTATTAGTGATGTCTCATAGCTGTTAGTGACAGGCTTTGACTTTCATGTGCTCATACTACAGTATTTGCTCTGACTTTCCTTCTCCTCCCTCACAGTCTGTCTGTCTACACCTCAGTCTTTGTTTTTCTCAATCTCCTTACACCTTGTAGTCTGCCATTTTCTCTCTTATTTCTGTCAATGTTGTTCCACCCCTTGCGGCAGCTGTGGGCTTGAGAAGAAACCAGTCTCCTTCACTCTGTTTTCTCTTCAAATATTACTTCCTCAAAATCAAAGTACATACTATATACCATATGCTGATAAAAAAAAGACAACTGATCTATATCCATATCCAAATCTATATCCATAGCATACAACCACTGCCAGGCTTAGAGACAACACTAAATTAACCAGTCAGTAAAATGCCATATATATGATTATGACATGGTGCTGAATGTGGTACTAAGTACTAAAAGTCTGACATTTTGTCTCATCAGGTGAGAAGATTCTCTCTGCTTTTTATGTGTTACGTATGAATTGACTTCAGTCTAGTCACATGACTTCAGAGGTGTGACTGAAGAAAAATGCTGCACTATTCTTTTTGACAGGTTGTGCCATCTTTCCAAAGAAAATCTAAATCTCCATCAGGGCAATTTGGTTTTTAGTCACTTGGCTGACCAATCCAATTTAGAACCATTTGGCTGTAGTACCAGCTCTCTGAAGAGTCAGGACATTTCCAGGCTTCTTCCTTTACACAATGATGCCACTGTGCTCCTGGAAGCTTTCAATGATTCAGAAATGTCTTACACTCTTCAATGGATCTGCGCTTCAGTTCTGTCTTGGACCGCACTGAAAGTTCCTTTTGCTTTGGGGCTTTTGGGGTTTTCAGGCTATGTCACTTGATGCACTGTGAACTATGGGACCTTGTTTACAAAGTTGTGAGCCTGTAATTCATATCCAATCTACTGAAGTTCTTCCAGGCTTTCAATCTAGTTCTCTCTACATTTCAGTGATGATGAAATACAAGAGGATCACAAATGACAAACATCAACTGGAAGCCTAATAGCTAAAGGTCTAAATACTTGGGTTAATTAGGCACAGGGTACTTCTTGCATCATAACAACGTATCAAGAGTATATTGATTGCAAAATTTGAAAGATTTCTCAATTAGCTTAAAAGACAACACTGAACCCGAATAGTCAGTATGCTCTACCCTTTTAAATCTCTATCTCTTTATCTCGCTTTCTCTGTATACTACAATAAGTCTCCCCTGCTCCACTCTTCCTCTAAATAGTAGCTCTCGGATGGAGAAGAGGGCAATTCCTGCAGTGCACTTCAGATAAGACACAGCAGGGAACTCTCTTCATCCCTCTCCAACTGTCTCCACTTAACATTTTGCTTCCCATAGGAAATGGCCCCCATTTATTTAAAAGCTACAAAGCACCGTCAGGGCTCATGCTATATGCAGGAATATGAGCCATGGCTAACCAATTGGCTTTTGCACTTGAAGGAATAGGTAGTGACACATGCAGTGCTTCTCAGCTAACTTGCAGTGTTACCCACTTTAGCAGCCACTGGTCACACCAGTTCTTGCTGTGAATTGTTTATAGTGTGACTTGTTTATGAAGAAGTAATTGGACAGTCTTATAGGATAATAAAAACAGAGGGATTTACTGCTTAGCATTTTGCGCCTGGTCACCCACATCGTCTTATAATCGGCATCACACTGGTCCAATCAATGGCCTGATGGCGAGGCTATTCAGACCCAGTCGAAAGATACAAAAGGCCAAGCAGAAGACTATCAGTCTGATGGCTCTTTACCCTCCAATGAGCTCCACATTGAGCTGCAATGAGCAGATTACCAGATGGGTTGTACAGTTACGCTCTCAGTAGTGGAGGGTGCAACTGCTTAAACAGGTTATTTCATTGTTTTTTCTCTTAGGATTGAAATGCAGCACTTATGTAAATGAGGCATTTTGACCTTGAAAGTCTTCTGGGGGGGATAAAGGGAAAAGAAGAAGATAAGAATGATTAAGGTGAATGGGTAATGGTTACGCTGTGATTCTGTGAGGAGGCATCAGAGCCTCCAGAGGCTAATAGCAGCTCAAAGATTATGTTCACCTGCACACAGCCAAGCCTGCTAACCTCTGAAGGAGCACATTGGCACACTGACACATACTGTTGAGAGTTGGTCATCTGTGCTTCTCAGCAAAGCTTTGAACTGTTGTTGCTTGAACTGCTTTGAACACCGTGGCACTGTCAAATCTTAGACATCAAAACTGATGTTTGTGTGTGTGTGTGTGTTTGTGTCCGTGTATGTGTGTTTACTTGCTCGCGTGTGTGTGACGTTATTTACTGAACCTAGTGGCATTTGACACTGGGCGGTGTTAATGAGTCATTGTTTCACAGGCTGCTGTGTAGAGAGAGATAGAAACTGGCGTGCTTTAGGGGAGGAAAACGATACATCATATCACACACTTTCCCCTCACACATCCAGATCTCATCCACACACATTCTTCCTTCTTCCAAAAAGAGGTGTGTACACACACTCACACAGGCACATACATATACACACACCTAATGCTTAACTGTCAAACTGCCTCCTTGACATCAAAGCAAAGTTGATAAAGCAGACAGCCGTGCCAGACACACATGCAGGTATACACGTTCGCGCACACACACACACACACACACACACACACACACACACACACACACACACACACACAAGCACAAGCAGGAATACTTAATTCATTCACCTAGAGTTTGATTTTGTGTATTTTTATCCATTTAATTTGTGCCTGTGCTGCAGTGTCACGCTGCAGGCTGTGGGGTACCTTTTTACAGGTGTTTCCAGCCCTCTCGCAAGCAGACAACTTGACAAGCATCATAAATATATCAGAGAAATGCAGCTTAGATGTTTATTCAAATGCAGTTATTGTTGTGGGGGAGTGGATTAGTAACTCTGTTCCTTCACCTGGTAACTATCGATGAGCTTTGCTCCAGCTGCACTTTTAAAATGCTGCAGTGGAGCTTTTGTGAGCAGAATATGGAAAATTGACCGACTTACCAAAAAGTCTTTGAGTTGATTTTTTTGGTTACTTCTCTTTTTTTCCAGAGAGAGAAAGAGAGATGTTTTACTTTGATAATGAGAGGGGCTTCCTGCGCACTTCTCTCCCTCTCTGGCGCTCTCATTAGCCACAGCACTTTTCCTCATAGTAGAGCAGCAACACCAAAAAAACATCACTTAACTTAAGAATGGGTGTGGGTTTGTGATCCATAAAATCTAAATGGGCAAGATTTGGTAGCAATTCTGACTTTCAGACCTGCTTCTTTGAATCTAGATTAGATCATCTTCCAAAACACAAGTGTCAAACAAACCTGCCTGCACACATCAGGAGAGTTTCAACACCAAGGTGGAGGAACTGAACCCTGTGATATCTGTTGCTCTTACTGGCATCTGTTGCTCTCCTCATCTTTCCCTGCAGCTACACTACTCGGATCGTTCTCCTCGTTCTGTCCCTCAGTTCCCATGTGGCAATCTGGCTTAATCTGGTTAGACAGACCAGTTTCCAGCGCCGCTCATGCATATGTAGAAACCAATGGGAGAAAAGAGGGAAATCAAGCGAGAAGAATGTCAGAGGCAGAGAGACTGAGGAAGTGTATGAGCAGTTGTGCAGCTGTGATATAAAGTCATGCAGACAGTTAGTCTTACCTTGCTGTTATCTTGTTGTGTTACCTGGGTGATGGGCCCCTGTCCTTGAGAATAAAACAGTGGGTCAACAGGTCTAAGTCACACGCACACACACACACACACACACACACACACATTTTGCTACACAAATTACAAATAAATACACACAGACACAGCCTTGCCTCACATCTCCAAACAAGCATACACATGTTTTAACCTAGGCATTCACACATAAACACAAACCGTTTTAAAGACCCTGACACGCCAAGATAATAGCACAAGGCAGTATGTGCACGCACACACACACACACACACACACACACACACACACACACACACACACACACACACACACACACACACACACACACACAAGCGCATGCAAATACACCTCCACACTCCCCCGACACCAGTGCAGACAGACTGTGAGGTCAACTGCTCTCTTACTGTGTCACTTAAGCTTTGGCTCACGGCCCAGCTCTGTTCAACACCATGACCTCCCCATGTGGTCACACTCTCCCATCATAAACACACTCACGCCTGTGTGTGTACGCACAGGTGAGTGTGTGAGTGACAAAAACAGGGAGAGAATCGGAGCATTTTCAGGGATTTTTCTTCCAGCAGTAAACCTGGAATGCCTCCCGTCCTCCCTGGAACCCTTATTGTAGTTGTAGGCATTCTCATTTCTTATTAATTGTGTGTGTGTGTGTGTGTGTGTGTGTGTGTGTGTGTGTGTGTGTGTGTGTGTGTGTGTGGCTGTTTTGAGATAAAATTCCAATTAATGGGGACGTTCCTTAGACTTACAGACAATCATACCTGGTGACTGTTTCTTTATTTGGCCACCTCTTTTTGCCAGGTTTTGACAATGAGCATGACCAACACAAACAGTACTCTGATGTGGCATTGTGCAGCATTTCTGCCCAGTTGATATTTCAGCTTTTAGATACCCAAAGCTATTTTGGTGGGCAACACAGATAGGAAAGGCTTATCTTTTTGGACAACAAGGTGAGACAAATATTTTCTGACAATAGGATATCCCTGTGCCATTGAAGGTGCACTACTGCAACAGTAAAATTTGTTTTATCAGAGGAAGTCACAAAGTGAAGCAGGGAAACAACAGACAGGAGTGTTTCATTCTGCCTAACTGAGATGCCATAAATGTGTCCTGTGCACCCAAATTAAACTCTGGGGCCAGCTGGGTGGAGTTCCTCTTCTGTAACCAGCTCCATGCACAGGAAGTGATGAGAGAAGGTCATTATCTCTCCTGAACCCTGTTATCAGTGGAGGTTCTGGTGAACTTCGTAGGACCCCACCACACGGCGAGATGGCACCAGGGTTTCATCTCAGCTTTACTGTAAAACCTTTTAAACACAAATGTCAATGAGAGACTCTTTTTACAGCTGCAAAACAAACACTAAAGATCTTACAAAACTTCTGACGAATCATGTTGCCCAGTGGTTTTGCAGTAAAGCAGTTACTGGGTGGCTCCGACATTTGTCTTATTAATCTATGATGTTGCTGTGCTGACATAGATCTTGATGCTGTGGTCTTACAAACCTCACCCAATGTGCGGATGTGAGTGAATTATGACTGAACTGTCATTTCACGGGAACCTCTTTCTCAAAGGGAGTATAGGATGTGTTGTTTTGAGGTGGTGAGCAAACACCCAGAAGTAAAAGCATTTAGTGCTTTTCCTCTTTTGTCCTTTTGGTATCCAGTATGGTAAATAATAAAAACAAACTGCGTGTGCTCTCACCTTTTGTTAATCATTGCCTTTATTTATCCCGTTTGAACAAGAATACATTGTTATTTGCAGTCATGATTTAGTGGAGTCGCTGCAGGGAAGGAGTATACACATTCAGAGTCACAGCTAGGACATTGTGTTCCAAAAATTACGGCTAAATTAAATTGTCCTCTGTGGCTCTGTTGTTAGATAAGACTTCTGTATAAACCACATGAAGGTCAGAAGTTCAGTCTCAACTTTAACAGTAGTATATTAATATTCATCCTGAAAAAACATATTTCCACTGCAGTGTGAATCGGCGCATGCACTTAAGTCTGTTTATCTTGCTCTTTGCCTGTACTCAGTGCCAACATGTGTCTGTCTGCTGAACTGTGTCTTTCAGAACACACCCGTGGGCAGATCAGTGTACATGGTGAACGCCACAGATCCAGACCAGGGCACAGGAGGCAGCGTCCTCTTCTCCTTCCAGCCTCCCTCGCCCTTCTTCGCCATCGACGGGGCCCGCGGCACCGTCACCGTCATCAGACCCCTGGACTACGAGACAACCTCAGCTTATCAGCTCACTGTCAACGCCACGGTCAGTGGTCACGGTCACGGTCATGTTCTGCCTACATTAGCACAGAAAAGCCCGAACCCAGGTGAATGCACATGCATACTCTGAACCTTTGCCCCTTCTTCCGTCAGGATCAAGACAAACTGAGACCTCTGTCCCGGCTTGCCAACTTAGCCATCAGCATCACTGACGTGCAGGACATGGACCCCATCTTCACCAATCTGCCCTACAGTACCAACATAGAGGAGGACGTTCCTGTGGTCAGTAACACAAACCAACCTGAAACCAAGCTGCCACAGCTTCTATCCATTCGTGCAGCTTTCATGTAATGACTCCATTTCCTTCTCTCCCATCCTTCTCTGTCGCCAACCTGTTCCACTTTTCTTTCAGCACATTGCTCATCCTCCATCCTCCCTCCTTGATTATTCAGGAGGTGTTTGGTGCAGGTGCAAAAGAAATATGGTTAAAAATGGAGGCCTGAGTTATTATCGGTGTAGGATGTCTCACCTCTCATCCACACCCCACTCCCCCCAATGCCCCGAGAACCCACACACACCCAAACACAGCCCCAGGCCCCTACATACACCACTGCAGGTGCTGGGGACTGTAATTACTGTGAGAGATTTACAGTTCTGCTTCAGGGATGTGAGGCCTCCAGCAAAGGTCACTGGGGCTGTAGGATTTATCTCACCATGCTACCCCATGTGCTGCATGTGTGTGAAGCGCAAAGCAGTGGAGTCTTGCCATGACCTTACCTTTTGTCTTTATTGCAAGTAGGTTTGTGATGGGTATCTAATACACTGAGTGTCTGTTTCCTTGTACACCATTATGTTCACTCCCCTGACTCAGCCCTCTAAACTCAGTTCCCAGGTGGCTAATGGTCCAGCTATTGATGTTTCCACTGGTAGAGAGGGAATTACACACAGGGGCATAATACTGTCTGTCCTTACTTCTGTTCTCTCTCTCTTTATCAGTTTTCATTCTGCCTCTCCTGAAGTCTCCCCCCTTGCCTCACCCAACCCAGCCTTCCCCCTCCCGAACACCCACCCGCACAGCCCTCGTCCCCGGCCCGCACGCGCTGTAGTAGAAATGTCAAGTGCTACATTTGCATGCATATTAACGGGGCGTGACGGAGTCGACGCCCGGTGTCTCCCCAACTCTCTGATTCATCAACTGTCACCAGGAAGGTCACAACAGGAGGAAGAGGAGGAAGAAGAGAGAGAGGTGTGGTGGGGGAGTAGAAATAGACAGAGAACATTGGTCGGAAATGAAAAAGGTGAAAGGAGAGAGGAAAAAGTTAGTTGACGGAATAAAGAGACAGTTAAGAGGAGCGGTATTACATCGGATCACAAAGTTGACATTGGTGAGTGGATACCAGATTTCTCACAGCAGCTGAGCAGCATTAAGCCTCAGTAATACTGCCTGGGAGTGTTGCAGCTCTTGCCTCTACCAGTAGGGGACAGTGTATAATCCCATTAGTGCAAGGCTGCAGGATGAGGTCACGGCAGGCGTGCAAACCAAAATCTGTTACGAGCCCCTTTGACCCCACAACAGATACAGACAGGATAACAACATTGGTTAAAGTGAGACACAGAAATGCAGGGCAACAGTGCCACTGCATCCGTACATTCGTACGCACACACACTTCCGATGCCCTCATGTGCTATTCTAACAGGCATGTGTCATGTCCATTAGGCAGTGTTGGGCGGTGATAAGCCGAGGGCGTACAGTGACGGAACGCGTGTCAACTGTTCTCAAGGCCCCTGACATTTACACATAAAGGGGAATCAAACTTGGATCCCTGTCATAGGTCATTTCTCAAAGGTGTGAGTGCGCACGCACATATCTACACACACGCATACACACCCACACATCAAAAAAAACTCCTCAGCTTCTGCCTCTGCCTCCCTCAGTTCCTGTTTGTTTCTCTGGCTCTGTCTTTCTCTTTTTCTCCAGCCAATCAACCCGTCATCCGTAGAAAACTTTGACAAAGGAGTAGAAGAAAATATTTTTTTTTCAGATGAAATCACAGGGCAGGGTTTTCAGCTGTTATAGCTGTGAATCCATGCTGCTTGGACTGACGTTTAAGCCCCTTCTAGGACAAACACAATTTGGCTGTCAAATCAATGAGGAGAAAGAGAGAAAAGGAGAATGGGTTGGGGGGTAATGCACTGTATAGCTAGAAATGAAAGGACGAGAGGAGGAGAGGGGGGTTTGGCTTTGGTTTGGGATGTGTGTGTTTTTGTGTGTGTGTATTTGTGTGTGTGCGTGTGTGTGTGTGTTTGAAGGGGGGGGATTGCATCGTTGATGGTTGATTGAACATATTCCACTTGTGTGGACAGCTCGAGAATATTGCTCATATTACTTCAGCATCACTTCTCCTCTTCTCTCGCTTTCTTTCCGTCCCTTATTTCTCTCTTAGTCTTTCTCAAAATCTGTGTTTGTGTGTGTGTGTGTGTGTGTGTGTGTTTCCCTCTCAGCTTGTGATTGGTGTGAATCAGTCTCTAAAAGGCTTGTAATTGATTCTGCTGTAATTGGTCAATGACAGGAGATGCTTTGGCAGAAATGGAGCATAAACACGCCTTAGACACAATTTGCAGGATCAATGGGAGGCAGCTTGCTTTGGTGTGAGTGAGAGTGCTAAGGTGGGGGAGTGAAGAAGGGTGGGTGGGTGGAAGGAGGAGAGGAGGAAGGAAATTGGAAAGTAGGGAGGGTCTCACCATCTCTCTCTGCAGCACAGGGGTTTTTAAGTATCACCACCGTGTCTGATTGAGGCACGAAGGCTGAGAAAGCTCAGTGGATCAAAGACTTTTCAAACGGCTTTCTTTCTCTCTCTCTCTCTCTCTTTCTTTTTTTTTTGGACTGTCATTCTGTGGTTTTGTCGACTTGTGGACTCATTGGTGCCGCTGGAGAGTTTTGAAACAATAAAAGGAGAAATAAACCCCAGTGAAATGAAATGCTAAAAGAAACACTCCATAATGAAAAACAAACATTTGTTTTAAGATGTTTGTGGTCATACATTGCACTGAAGAACACAATAAAGTTAAGTGATAACCCCTTTCCATTCAGGTCATTTTTCCTTGAAGACAAAGATACAAGTGATTAAGCTACTCTGTGCCTTCACAATATTGCCTCAAATGTTAAAATGCAACCACTGAGTGGGAAGTGATTTGTGTCCCTGTAATGCTACACCTACATTTCACTGATTTCTTGCCACCTTGACAACCACATTTCACCATGTGATCTACTGACATAAATTTGTGCACACAGCAAAGGACAAAAAGCTTAAACTCCCGTACCTGTTTACTGTGATATTAGGTGTCTTGCTTGTTGTCACAAGTCAAATTTAAGTGCAAAACTGCAGAAAAGTGCAACTGTGAATTATTACATGCAGCTTACACGGAATGTTTTGTGTACGTGTGTGTGTGTGTGTGTGTGTCTCTCCACAGGGATACATTGTGCGGAAGATAACGGCCATTGACCAGGATCTCGGCCGACCGAGAGGCATCGGCTACACCATCATCTCAGGTCTGAGTCACATAATCAATCTGACATCCGCAGCACAGAGAGGGGAATCGATCACTTCTTATCATAATCCCACAGCAATAATAGACAAGTCTCATCAAGCGCAACAGTCAATAACAGCAGAGAGCAGCGTCTCAGAATTGGAGAATAGGCTCCCCGTAAGCACTTATTAATCACTGTTTGGTGCAGTTGTGCGGAAGTCAGCCGTCATTTAGTGTTATCATTCATAAGCTGGCTCGTGCCATCAAAACAGGATTACCGTTTGTCAGAGTGACAAATTTTACCTTCGGCAGAAGACAGAGATCTCACAGTTTTCTGATGTTGCCTACTTGTATCTATTGTTTTACTACATGGCGCGCAAGATGGGTGCAACGGGAAACAGCGCTAATGGCCGCCATATTGGGACAAAACTTGTGTTGGTGTTACTATACCTGAGAGTTTTACTTTAAAGCAGATGGGCGGAAGCTACAGTTTGTACGGTGCTGATAAGGCTACAGCAGTGATCCAGCTTTAATACTCCTGAACTGAGTTTTCTTACCTCTGCCAAGGATGTGATGTTTGTGCCTGCCAGTTACTTTGTCTGTCTGTCTGCCAGGAGGATATCTCAGAAACTCATGAACAGATTTCCATGAAACTTGGTGGACAGATTTACCTTGGGGCAAGGAGCTTTAAGTATGATTTTGGTGTGGGTCCATACCTCAGATTGTCACTATTAGACAGGTATCTTGTTATTTGGACTTATCTCTGTAATGACATGAAAACACAGAAATGATTCCAAATCCTTTTGGTAAACAGGATGAAGAAATCTAACAAACTTTTAATGATGGAAATGATGTTTTAGTTGTGGAACAGCGTGGTCATGCTGCACCTTCATGTTCATACACAACCACGCCGTCTATCTTTGAGTGATGTCAGTTGCTGACTGTTGAGCGTGTGCGCCTCATACCGCTTTGTTGTTACCAGAAGAGCATTCCTCATAAAATTCTACCTCTCAGATTGTCCCAGGTCTGGGAATTTGAACTGCCCAGCATCCCGTACTCTCCACCGCACTGATCATGGTCACTGTGAAAGCGTCTATGGAGCTTGTGTTGAAGTTAGAATAGATAAATGTGGATACGCTACAATGAGCAAAGCTACAAAGAACTAAAAGAGAGGTGGATCAACTTTGTAAAGGAACACACCGAGTTCAGATGCACTCTGGTGATGTGATTATGACTAGATTGAGTCAATATTTAGATTAATGCCACTGTCATGTCTCATCCTAACCAGGTTATTTCGCTCAGTCAGTTTGTAATGGAGTAAGCATGACTCAATTAACGCTTCTCAGTAATATGACAATAAGAGCCGTCTACGTCACTCCTGCTGCAGTGTCTGCGTTGCACCATCTGGTTGTGTTGGTCTTATAATTGACCACACAAAGGTCAGAAGATGAAATTGATGCAAAGTAAATCCTTCTGTTTCCCTTCTTTAATTTTACTGTGTTCATATTTCATCCTTCTTGTCCTCCACCTGATTATCAAATACGTAATGTGAACTGAAACGATTAGGAACTCTTACTTATTCCCACTCAGTCATTTGTTTGCATTAAAGACAGTTAATGTGTCTTTGCCATTGATAATCTTGTTCATCTGATATTTACTTATTTGACTGAACATGTCTTCTGTTTGTTCTTGTCAAAAAAGGATGAGAAGAAGGCAGCTCTTCTTTTGTAAGATGCAGCTTCATAATTTTTACCTCTCCTATTTAACTCCATATTCCTTCTAAGATAAAACACGCAAATGCTTTAGAAACGGTAGTGCATGCGCTGATGTAACAATGCTTTAATGCCCCTGTAGGGCGTTTATTTTCACCACAGTCGACGTCTCAATCCTGAAGGACGAACAGCCGCTCTAAGATCCTTCAGGTCTGAAACATTGATCTGTGTGGTGAAAATAAACACCAGCTGGGAGGATTACAGCCGTGTGCGGACCGTGTCCTTTAAACTCTGCATGCCCCCTGTCGAGCCCAGAATGGTCTGGATGGAAGGACATTGGTGTCTCCAGTATTGCCAGCTGGCTGATAAGGGCTGGCCCTGCTTGATAAGCCAGGCGCACCATGGGAATTTTGGGTGATGAAGATATTCATTGTTCTGCCATCTGCTGAGTCACTGCCTGACCTCACAGCTGAACATAGGAATTTGACCCCGTGTGTCCGTGCATGCATGTGAGCATGTGTGCAGTAATGTATTATTTGTGAGTGTCTGTGCTCTAATGCGTGTGTGTCACAGTCTGTAGCCCAGCCCACTTCTCCATGGAGCTCTCCAGAAACACTCTGCTCCCATTCAGTGCACACACCTACTCAGTCTTACTTACCGTCTGCTGCCACATGTTGTATTGTTGTGTGTGGTGTGTTTGTTGCAAAGTCGAAGGGCTGAGTTAAGCTCTAGAGGAGAAGAGCATTAAAAAGACATTAATTAGGTGGTGCGATGTATTCCCAGTCGTTGCAAAATCAAGAGTTATGGCACCGCACTAAGCCCTTATGGAGATGGAGGCTGTAGGCTTGATAAAATCATTATAAGTTTGATAGATAATGGAAGTTGAAGGGTGATGCGGCGCCAGGAGATAAAGGTGGGAGGGTAAGGTTGTCAAATGATGCATTTTCTGAGCACGTGTGTGGCTTTGTGTGTGCGTGTGCGCACTTGTACATGTGTACTTGCACATATGTCTTTGTCTATCCAGCTCTCGTGCGCTGCTGCAGTCAGATTAGTATAAGGGCGTGCTTGTTTGCAGATTTAAGTGCGACTCTGCGCAACGCCTCCCTCGCCTTCTCGCTCCTCGCCCCGAGTGTCCTCGGAGAGTGCGGCTCACTCCTGCGGGACTCGTCTCATTAGTTCAGTAATTAAGATAAACGAGGTTTTAATTGCAGCTGTGATTTATGCTAATGATTGTGGGACTCAAGATGAGGATTTCCTCTCCCTCCTCCAATCAGAGGGTGAATCTGGGGCTTGATGTGTGTAAGAGATAGCATCACAGCAGCGCTCTGCCGCCAGCGTTGCTGTTGTTATTGTTTGTTATGATAGTGGAAGTTCAGTGGGGAGGTTCTGATGGTAAATCCCTGGTCCTCAGGGTATGACGTACCCTTGTTGGACCTCTGACCTACTGGTCTAATTAAGCTCTAACCAAAGCCCACTGCTTCTGCTACAGACATTTCTGCTGTGCTTTTGCTACTAATATATTAGTGCGTTCTCAAAATCCTCCAACAAAAACAGAAACACCCACCGTTGACAATGAAAGTAAGGATTTTATTTCATGCCCTTAGTGTTTACTGCCCTAAACAAACTTAAACAAACAACCAGTGGAGAGGTGATATTTATTTAATGACCTAATGCTCATCATAGGAGTCTCTGCTATAATTGCTCCTCATATCTCCTCTTTTTTTACAGGAACCAGTTACATCCAAATGTGCATTTAATACCTAATGATGTAGACCCCTGCCAGGCTCAATTGTGATTTACAGTATAATTATCAAAGACTAGCTTAAAAGCGGCATTAACCATGTGATGCGTGTTTGCAAAAGCCTTTAAACAAGATAAAAAAAATAAGCATTTCCTCTTTTCTAATCCACCAGTAAGCATGTTAGTATGCTGGAGATTGCTGAGAGGCATGCAGGACTGAAATTAGATCATCAGTCCGCGAGATTTTTGTGATGAATGAATTTGTAAGAACTGAGAACGCTCTGCGGAGTCACTGACGAAACATTATTGATCGGCCAAAAGTTATGGAGGTTCTCTGGCAATAATCACTATTACCTAGCTCTCTCCTGATGCTACTAATGTTGGGCCAAATATTTGATATGTGATAAAATCCCAATGCACTTCCCCTGATGGGAAACTCTAACCTAAAATGACTCCACATTTTCTGTGTAACAAAAATGGGATCTGAGTTGGTCTAATTTGGCCGCTGGCAATATTATATCAAGTGATGTTTTTTACATTTGCTCCCTGCGATCTAAATGGGCATTCCAGCCCTGTTTAGAAAAATGAATTCATCCTAGGTTCATGCTGGTAATTGGCCCATTAGGAAATGCAGGGGAGGATAGAGGAAGAATCTGCCAGGCGTGCAGGTGTCTCATTTGAGTAACACCCATTTGCTCGTGGAATCAAATATCTACTAGTCTTGTTGTCAGTGGTTGTTATGACTCCAGTTACTGTCAGTGATATTAAATTACCTTTTCATGTAACAGTTCTAGCTTTACACCTGCACGATCTTCAGTTTGACCCCAGTTGTTACACACAATAAAGAGCTCTCTTGAGAGTATAAAACCTGTAAATAATTCTTTATAGTGACCAAAAGGATTCTGTGACTTTCTGTACACATATCAAACTATAATTAAATGATTATGATAGTTTCAGCTTCTCATTGTCATGATGTTTATCATACTACAGCACAGTCAAACTGTCAACAGTTTGATACAGAGACAATGGTTACAGCAAGTGTGCAGTTGTTAAGGAATTTGTTTTTATAAAGACTTAATAGTATAGAGACCCTTTGTGGCTTTTCTGACAAAACCAATTTCAGCAATGAGCTTTTCTTCACATGCACAGCGTATCACACCTTTGCTTTAGCAGCAAACAATCCCAAAACGTCAGCCATTATCTACTCAAACTATCTACACCAACAACCTGGGGGACTGACACTCCAGAGCCCAGATGGACACATTCTGGCACAATATCCACGCAATACACACCCATGTCTGCACACATACATGGATGGACCACAACCACATACACGCTCAGGCAGAGACAGAGGGACAGAAGAGAAAAAGGATTTTAAAAAGAGTATGAGTTGTAGGAAATATGAAAATGCTCTATTGTGGCCCAACAGACGTAACCTTTACCTTTCTAAAATGAGCATGGCTATCTGTGATTTCCATTACAGAGAGTTAGAGACCAACAAGTCTTGTCCAAGAGATGTTGCTGTCCGTTAGGATAAGAGTTAAGCCCTCATGTAAAGTTTGTGTAGCCTCTCCACTGTGCTGTAATGATAGTGTAAGAACAAGCCGAATAAAAATCAGCCTAGCGTCTCACAGAATGAAAGGACATCCCCCAAGCCTTTCACATCAGCCTGTTGTTTATCTGTGTCTGCTTGTTTCTATCTCTTTTGTCACATGCAACCACAACTAATCCCATCTTAAGCCCTTTTCCATCTCTACCCTTTTCTTTCCTTTTGGACGCTTCCTCCCCTCTCATTGCGTCGTCTCTGTGTTGGGAAGCTGCAGTAGATAAATTGTCACAATGCCAGCCTCCTCCTAGTTTTCACATTCTCTTGCCTGACCGCATAGGATTTTAATTTGCAGCAACCCAAGCAGAATAATTATCTAAATTGATAAAAGATGATAACTCAATTTTTCTATTTGCGAAAAAATCTCGGACTATTTTGAAGTTTGTCGGAGGCTGTGGAGTGAGACTACATATTACACTGACACAGCCGCAGTGTAGCCACAGGCACACACTGACTTCCGTGGCCTTTGTCTGAGGCAGCGTGTGAACACTCTGTCTGCCCCTGCCACAGGAGTGAGACGGACAACCCTGTCCGGTGCAGTGGGTCTGAGGAAGACGACTGGCCCCGTCTTCCTGCCTCCTCCTAGCATACAGGTCAGACAGGTATGGCAACACCATTTCCCGCCTGGACGGACTGATAAGTAGTAAAGGCGATTATTTCCCCTCGTCTGCCTTTCCACACGTGTCTTTATCCTTTAGTACTGCTACACCCCGATGCTCTGATTCCATACTACCTAACTCGTATCAGCAGGCATGCTGTAATATGGACAAGGCTAATACCTGTTATTCTATGGGGAGCTCTTATTGTGACTGCTGCGTCGCTGGGATTTCTTCAGGTTTTCAATTAGACGCTCTGAGGCTCTCTGCAGCCTGTTGCTATGTAATCTCTTAGAGAAGGCAGATAGTCTGCGGGACACTGATCACAATGCAATCCAATGTCTACTCTACTCAAGTAGAGCAGTTGTGTTCATACTCAAATCCAGACCTTGCTTGGCCACAATCCAGCTCTCAGACTGTGGATTTAGTCTTTTCACTTCTTTTATCTTCTCTTCACTTCATTCATTAAATTTAATCCGGACTAATTAACATCAATAAGCTGACATGACACAAGTTGATACCAGAAACTCAGATAAAATGTCCTCAAGGAAAACAAAATCATATTTTCAAGTATACGTGTTACAAAGAAAACAAAAGGAAAATAAGAGAATATTACATTATGTTTACCTAAGTTCAGCCAGAATCCCCCACTGTTGCCCTTGATCTCATATGTCTGTCATCGTCCCCTCAAAGCAAATTTTTTTTAGCAGCATTACATACCTAAAATATATATTTCAGCCTTATCTATCGGCGGTAGAGGTTCTCCTTTATTTTCATTTATCTATGGGATAAAGGGGATGCTGCTGGCTTTGAGAAATGTTATCCTAAGCTATCTGCTTCTGAACAAGCACATTTCCAGATGTCAAACCCAATTTCCTCTGCTGCTGTCTTCCAGCCAGCTGTTGTTTTGCACAGAGTGTGCAGAAACAGATTTTGTATCATCTAGAAAACTGCAAAAAAAATATCAGATAGGAGGGTAAATCCCAAGAACTGTAGTCTACTCGAATGCACACCAAATTTCTCACACATATGCTCTCCTGTCTCCCCCCCCCCCACTCACACACACAAAGTGAAGAGATAAGACTACACTGCCAGCACAATGCTCCGTTGAAAAGAAAAAATGTGACACCTTGAGCTGACAGATCAAAGCCAGCAATCAATAGCTCTGAGTTTGATTATTTTCCATGAGAGCTGAAGACTGTGGATCGATACTTTTGTCTGTGACCAGGTTGAGAATCAGTTTAGCGTTTACTGTGGCATCAGGAGCCAAAGTCAATAGACGAAGCACTCAGGAGTCTGTGGTACGGTTTGTCCTAAGTAAGTACTGTAATAAGTGGACCATTACTTAGAGAGAAGAGGTTAGATATGAAACTGTATCTTTGTGACCGGAAACATAAACCTGTAAAATCATTTCCCTGATGATGACTGCAGATACCAATGTTCTGCTGCAGGTACCCCTCACTTGGTCTATCATGCTATTAAACACAGACGGCCGTGTTGGCTGTTGGGAAGCAGGCGACCGATCTCATCTCACTCGCACAGTGAAGGGCTTTGGAGGGTTTGGTGGCACGCTTTTTTACACACATACAGCGGCGGAGTCACGGGTGAAAATAAGAATTCCAACATTGTCATGCTTTTGATAGCAGTTTATGACGAAATGAAAAATGTCTTCTTAACCCTCTTAGATCACATTTGTGGTCACACTGTTCAACTATTTAACAATGTATGCCTAAAAAATACCAAACAAATCTATTCTTCTGTTATCTTATTTTAAAATCAGATCATTTTTCCTCATTTAAAACAAAATATGTGCTTATTCGTGCTTAAATCAGCACCAACCAACCAATTTCAACCAGTCATGTCTTAATATCCACCTGTTAATCAATCTGCGACTTTTAGCAGCATGTCTGCTTCAACAGCTACATGTGAAGCATATGACGGGCTTTGTCTCTCTCAGCTCTGCTTTACTGTAACTCTCCATGTTTGGTTTGATCATCTGACTTTTCAGCTGTCGAGTCACTTTCTTCAAAATGTTATGTCCTGCCTGTTTATCCTGTTCCGCTCAGGAATACGTAACACGTACCGAAGCAACGTGCCCTCGATACACCGCCACAAAGAGTTGATGCCTGGCCCATTATGGCCACAGTCTATACTGAAACAATATACCACTGTTCCTGGCAGTGACAGTCATTGTTGGTAGTGGTATTGGTTGGTATAAGAACAATCTTGTCACAAGGTTGCCATGAAAGTGACACTTTTCCATTCAAAGCTCAGGGACCATTGCAAGATTCAGCAGGAGGAGCTGCTAGTCAAAGCTGAGACATGGAGACCTCCTCAGTGACAGTGGAAGGGCATCCAACCAGCTATGTCAACCACACAGTGTGATACCTGGGCAAAAAAAAGGAAGTCGCTTTCATCCGCCATGTATTGTCTTTGAATATTTGCCCTTGAACCTACGTATTTTAAAGAAAAACTTTTGATGAAACTGGTTCATTGAGTATTCATGAAATGCAGCTTGTCTGCCAATGGCAAGACACCCACAGGGCCATTATCACTCTGCATCACACATACACTCACAAACACACACACACACACACACACACACACACACACATATGCAGTGGTGGCTGTCGCACACTAAGGGGTGTGTGTCACAGATGCGCAGATGAGCACGTGCACAAGCAAGTCAGTGTAAGTGAGAAGCCGTTGGTGTCAATGTAGAAGTGAGTGTAGTTTGAAGACAATAACTAAAACCTCATCATCAACATGATTTGCCTGTAGGCGTAATCCTTAAAAGTGACACTAATTTGTGTACATTTAGCAAAGTACACAAAATCTTAGCCCCAAGACTCTCAGCACTGGCTGCATGCCATATCACATTACTAGAATGTTCCAGCGCCCCCATGGTGTTGTCACAAACTAGAGAAAACAGTTGTCACTGGCTTAGTCATGGCGATTACACTTGGAGAACTCCTGCTTTAGCTGTCCTCAAAAGCTCATTGCTCGGAGAAAGTCATTGTCATCCACTTGTCACACGTCCGATTGAACTCATCAGATCAAATGCCTTATGTCTTCTGCTCTCTTGGGCGATCCCCACTTAATAACTACACATGTATGTTTTCCACTTTTGCCACTCAATACACTCCTCGTTTCTTGCCTCCCTATTTTTCCCTCTCTGTCGCCGCTCTCGCCCTTTTGCTCCGTGTGAGCGGGGGAGAGAATTTCAATGAGGACGCTGTTCCCATTAAATGAGCCTTCACTTCATTGTTCATGACACAAGAATTCTAATGTGTGCATCCATTGATAATATGAAATCCGCACCCATGTTTTTCCTTATGCATTGATAATGCTGAGATTATTCAAAGTGGCAAATTATTTGGATTACTTTTATCTTGTAATTGTAGAACTAGCTATCGAAGCTGTTCCGTAGAAACTGCATTTTCACCACAAGGAAATAATGGCTGTTTGCGTGCGTGCATGCTTTTGGGCATTTATTTAGGTGTGCGTGTGTGAGTGCATCTGAGTGTGTACTCCACACTAGACAAAATCATGGCATGGTTTCTCATTTTCCAGTCCAGTACTGTCGGTAATATGAGAGCATGGCTAATCCCCCGGAGTCTCACATCATAGAATCAAACTCTGCCAGTTAGCACCACATGCACTTTCTCACTTGCACACACACTCACACACACCCCATCTACACAGGAATTCAGCGCTGAAATACATACACATGAACACACATGTGAGCCACATAAACAGCACAACTAAATATGAATATGAAATGCGAATGGGAAGTGCGCATTTATTTGTGTTGAATTTCAGCGTGTGCGTGTCTGCGTGCAGCCATTTCCACCCCCTGCGGGTCTAATCACAGTGTCCTGGCAGATCACTGGAGAACGCTTTCTATCAGCAATTAGAATATGATTATATTTTCCTCTCAGTGGGACCTGTGAGTCACTGTGTGTAATTTCCGTCTGTCTCTCTGGTCAAGCTCGACACACAGCGGAGCCGAGGTGGAAGGGCGCTCTGTGAAACCTGAAGCAGCGAGTCAGAGCCTCTTTACCAGATGAATACAGAGAGTAGAAACGACGGTCTGCTGTTACTCCGCACATGTACATTACAGCACAACAGTTGTGTACTTTTGCAGGTGTGTGTGTGTGTGTGTGTGTGTGTTTGTGTATAAATGCCACTCGCTCCTTGGCCAGGTGAGTGCCCACTCGTCCGGTTAAGGAGCGGCTGTCGGAGTAGATTGGCATGCTAGTCAGGCCACTGAAGCTGACAAACCAATTTAGAGGCATGATGCCCACACTGAGTGGATCTGAGTCCCTATTGCACATTGCCCCCCCCCAACACCAGTTGTGATCAACATCATGCCTTCCCTTCCCACCTGGATAAAAAAAGCAATATTGCAGTAAATGCTGTGTCAGCTTGTTTTCATTAGAGTATGAAAAGAAATGATGGGCACCTTCTTCCCTCAGAAGCAACCTGTCCCAAGCAGTTACTATAGAATTATTAGCTTTGATTACATATATACATCTTACAAACATATGACATGTTTGTAAGAGAACATTTGTTTCTTCTTTTTTCTGGTAGTGTTCATTTTCTGATACCCAACAAATGGTTTCAGCAATTAAACCTAATTTTACGCTCAAGTGTCAAAGCCTCACAGCTTCCAAAGAAACGGAGCCACAAAGCCGCAAAGCAGCAGACTTTAATGCAGGACACCACTGCTCTTCACATTTTATGACCAACTGTCAATGTTGGGTACATTTAACTATGAGTGTGCTTTTTCTCTAATATTTAATAAGTCCTTTTTGTGTATGAACTTAACCAAGTCATTACCCACAAGTGTTTAATTAGGACATTAAATTTTGGACGTATTCCCCAGCCCTTGTAGAGCACGCATGACTTTAAAGTTGGGTTTAAATTTAAATGCTTCTGTGTATTTAAGGTTGTTTTTTCATTTTGTTAACTTGACTAATACATGACTCACACTTATATTATATATTTAGACTTTTCTCCAGTTCCGCAATTGAATAGATTATGTAAGACGGATATAATCAGCAGTAGTTTTTGTCCATTCTGCTTCCCCTCCCTTTTGCCACCTTTTGGCCTCAATCCAGGCTAATTACCCAAGGGCTCTGCTCTCTCTGCTGGCCTGTCTCCTCTGCTCTACGCCCCCTCTGTGCGCTTTGTTCTGTAGCTTCCCTCCTCTCCGTTCCAGACTAGGTACAGGGCAATAATAGAGCAGTGAGCGGGGAGTGGGCAACACAGGCGTGGGTTAATCTGTTGACCTTAGCGGTTGTGCACTGTAGACTTACCATCTGACCAGGTTCCTCTGGAGTCCAGACCTCAGCTATTACTATAAACTATCCGAAAGCGAGTGATTCTTAATCCCTTAAAGTGCAGCTCAAGGTTCACAGTGTGCCCTACTTACAAAAAAAAAATGTGACAATACACATGAGAACATGTATCCTGGAGGCATGATGGATCTTACATTTCACACACAACATGATCAGATGTATTAATAAATGATGTCAAGCAGAGAAGAAAACTTCCAAATACAGTACGATAAGTATCTCAAATATAGAACTATCAAAACAGTTTTACAAAGAAAATAACAGTAAAAGCAGCTGCACTGAACTAATGAAAAAATCATGTTAGAACTTTATATTCACATTAGACTTCTTTCTTAAGTAAAGGCTGAAAGGTGCAGTTGTACATTTTCTGACTGTTAAAGAGAGAAACAAAATATAACCTAAACAAGGCAATTGGTTGAATTCATAGAGGGTCTAAGCTTTCTGTGGGAGTTCACTATTACTTTTGATCATTTCAGTTTAGTTATGTTTTGTTATTAAACATATGCTCAAATGTGTACAAATAATCTCTAATCTAAAAGATTGCGGCAAAACCAAAATAGTCTTTTGTCTTTCAGTTCTCTGGCATTTTCTTGATTTACATTTCTACAATTCCATTTTAATCATGGAGTCTGAAATATAATTGATATGATAATAATATATGTGTTCAAGGCTGACATCAGACAACAGTAAGTGGCAAACAAAGTGCGGGTCAAATTTGAAAATAAAAAATCCATCAAAGCCGTAAGTAGGCGTAATGAATTAATAATAAAATGAATCTTTGTTTCCACTGCTTGTAGTGTGGGCACCAGCAGTACAGTATCAACCTGTGCTGCATGTTTAGTGTCTGTATTTGGAAAGAGGTTTTTATATTTCAGTCATATTCACCTATCTGTGCTATATTACATGGATTTTCCTATGTATTTTAAGGTTTTTTTAACACACACACACACACACACACACACACACACACACACACTCTTCCTGTCTGACTGCTTTCTGACTGATAACCTACCTGGTATTTATGGTGTGTATATGTTCACATGTTTCTGCACTTTAAAGTTGATGGAGACTGATTCCACTGAGCATGTTTGCTCTTCTCCATCCAGAGATTTTCCTGTTAAGCACATAGAAGGAGGCAGCACAGAGGAGTTGCTGTGCTGTCAGCTGGTAAGAGCAGTCTGTATTAACAAGGCATAAGTGAATTAAGTCCCTTGACTGAACCTCTGATAACACTCACATGTATGGATTCAACACATTGCATATTGGCTTCCTCGGGTCTTGTACAACACGTGTTGCAATAGTGAAGAAAATGTTTGAATAAGAGAAAGTTCCACTGCCTTGACTGAGAATATGTGTAGAGCGGGTTGATGAGTGGGTGGGAGACGCTGGGCAACGCCAGGGGGAGTGAACATTAAGAGCAGAGAGGTGACGGCATCTGGGGGTATTTTCGTTTGTTGTCTCCATCTGCTGGGTATAATTAGCAGGTAACAGCCACAACCACAAGATGCCTGAAAGGGAGCAAGACTGAGTGTCAAAGAAGAGTGTAAGAGAGGTGATAAAGTTAATGAGAAGGACAGTAATTTGAAAAGGAAGAGAGGGAATAACAAAATATGAGAGGACACCTCAAGTGGGTCTCAGTCTAATATTTTAACCCTTGTAATTGAAGTGAATAGAAAACACCAGGCACACTTGGAACTTGTTAATGAGAACAGCAGAGCGTGATAATTTGCGCATAATTTGAACTGGCCTCCTCTGAAGGATAGACTTAGACAAAGTTAATGCAATTCATTTGCCCATGTGAAGTGATATAGTTCAGGAGACGTGTACAGTGTGCAGGCATAGCGGTCAGTCCGTCCTGAATGTAATCTTATTGTCTTGAGCTGCAAATAAGTGTCTTTGGAGTTTGTGGTGAGACTCTTCTTGCAGTAGAAGTTCAGCTCATTTAAAGCAATTACATCAGCAATACTGAAAGAGGAAATGGCTTTGAATTAAGTCTTCTCATTACGTGTCCAAATGATATGTTGCCGACTTGACAGTGATTTTACGGATCACCATTGGACAGCTCAACATACTGATGTGCAATTTGTCACTTTCTGTTAGATCAAGATCAAACTTAAGTGTCTGCTTCTTATTCAGAGAAAAACCTGAAGAAGTGTGTTTTTTTGAAGTCTTTGAGAATTGCAAGATTTGAATAATATCAAACTGTATGATTAAATATCTTGTCAAAGATATTTTGTGGATGTTTTCTTCCCCGTACGATATGTTTAACCAATTTTTAAAACGTTGTATATCTTACATTGTTCTTGTGCATGCCTGGTTGCTAGTAGTCTGGTAAACAGCACATTGGTTCCCTTTCTGTGCTATGTCACAACCAACCAACTACATCAGCAGAATCCCATATGAAGACGCACATGTAACACAATACAAACAATATAAAAATGAGGATCCATTCACAGAAACAATGCAATTTAGTACAATTAATGTTCGCCCTGCTTTCATTAAAACTTACTGACATCATTTTCAATTATCAGTGCAAGATGCATCTTAAATTTGGTGAATATGAAATGGTGATAAACTTACTGGATGGCACACATCCAACAAAAAAGAAGAAGCGAGGTAGAGGGAGAGACCGACGAAGAAACAGAAGCAGTGGAAGGAGGGCAGACAGTGATGAAACAAAGGAATGTAGGAGAGGCAGGTTGTGGACAGGTTCAAGGTGGTGGGTCAGCCCAAGGCAGGAAGAGAGACAAAAGCTGTATCCATATTGCATGAAATAGAGACATACACATAGCTCATCCACCACCTTCCCTTCCAGAGGCTCCTCACTGCATCCCAGGGGTTATGTTGAATTATCCACAACGCCAGTTGCGTTTGCCTGCCTGACTTTCTTATCTCTGTCTCTGTCTCTGCTTCTCTCTCACCATCCATCCAGGGAACACCAACAGCGTTTTTGCCCTGGACTACATCAGCGGTTCCCTGACAGTGAATAGCCAGCTGGACAGAGAAAACCCACTCTACTCAGCAGGATTCACTCTCACTGTCAAGGTGAGCTGCGTAATGGGAGGCGGTTGTGGAGGGGTGGGGATGGAGGAATTGTCACAGCCTAGAGAAGGAATCGAAAGTCTGTTTCACCGGTGGATCAAGAGAGAGCTTTGATATGATAGTGTACTAAATCAATGCAGTGTCTGGAGCCTCAAAGGACCTGCTAAATGCAGTACTTCACCCTGCCTTGTGCTATACATGTGGTAAACACACACAGCTATAATTAGGAGAGATTTCGAGGTCAATGCTTCACTTAACACTGGCTAAACACAAGATCCTTCAGTACCATATGTGTTTACAGATGCTTTGTCAATATGCCTCTGCGCAGATGTGACCCAGACAACTTCAAGTGCCTTTTATTGGGCTTGTCAGTGAAGGCATTTGTGTTTGTGATTCTATGATAATGTCCCCCTTCAGAGGCCCGTTCAGTCAGTCTGCCAGTATCCACGCAGGACAGGGGCAGCGGAGGCGGACAAGATAAAGGAACAGGATTTAGAGTCCTCAATGCTGAGGCCTCCTTTGTTCCTGTTTCTTGTTCTTTTTTCTTCAGTTTGGAGCAGGTGCAGTCTCTGAATCCCACTGTCCCTCCACTGAGCCTCAAGTCTATCTGACTTGGCTTTTTAGAATGTTAGTCCTGGCCTCTCACCCCACCCTCGCCCCTACCCACGACTGTCCCACCTTGTCCACTCCAATACTTTCTTTTTTACCATCATTTCTTCTCTTCCAGTATTGTACACCAAGTAGCTCCCACGGGGTGTGAGAGGGCGCGTGAAATGGATTTCCAAGTGCTACCGAAAGTGGAAGGATTTGCGATCAAAGACCTTGTTTCTTTCCAGTGTAACTGCACTGTTACACTGTGGATCTTGATAGCATGCCAGTTGAAATCACCTCGACAGTGCAACAGTTGGCCTTCAAGAGCACGTAACGACCTCACTAGTGCTCACGTACCTATGCATGGAACTGTAGTTATTACTATGCATGATGTTTTTCTATGAGAGACCATTGAGACACAACTGTCTCGAAGGTTTAATACAAAAAAAGATTCTGCCTTACATATTCCAGCCTCACTCTATCTGTTTAATTGAAATCAATAATTACATAGAAGAAAAGTAGAATAACCGAAAGTGCTGAAAACGAAAAAATGTCGCCCTAAAATGTATTTATAAGATATGGATTTTTTTCCCCTCTACATTTTCTCTCGCTCTCTCTGCTTGTGCTTTCTTAGGTGGTGCTACTATTGATTGCGGTGTGCCATAGTAATACAACTAATTTCTCAACTTCAGGCAGCTTAGATAGTGCTGAGCGTGTGGAGGTGGAGGTCAAATGATTCAGTGGCGTGGGGACGAGAGAGGCTAAACTACCTTGATTACCCAGAGACCAGCATGTTGTTCCTGCTTCTTCTCCTATTGCCTGTGACACTCCTCTATCAATAAAAGACCACGGCTGCCCATTCCTATCTTTCTCACCTGCTTTTTTTCTTTTTTTCATTTCAGAGGCCTCACATCTTCAAAACTCAGGCAGCCAGAAACAGAGGGAGTGTGTAATTGTGTCTTCTCAATGGGACTCTTTTCTCCTAAATCTCATTGTGTGTCCGTGTGTATGTATGTGCGTGTGTGGATGTACATGTGCTGGCCTTCTCTTGGCCTCACTTTAAGCCTATTTCTATGATTGCCTTGAGTCCGTCCGTCCACCTTTTGATCCAATAAATGAACAGCTGTAAATACCTGGCTGAGATTAGGTGCTGACCACCACCATCCAAAATGACATTTTCAGTGCAATCAAATGCATCTCCTGTGTCTGTGTCTGTCTTTGTCTGTGTCTGTGTCTTTCTATCTCTCTCTCAAGGCCACAGAGTTGAAAGATGATCGCAGTCCATCAGACGCAACAGTGATGACCACCTTCACCATCCTGCTCATTGATAAAAATGACAACGCCCCAAAGTTCAACAGCTCTGAGTATCGAGTCCGCATCACAGAGCTGGCGCAGGTGGGCTTTGCCCTTCCCCTCTTCATCCAGGCCGAAGACAAGGACGAGGTGGGTGCGTCACGTCCTGATGGCTGGTACAGACACAGTATTCTTGACATTAGGTTGATTCTCAGCGAAACGCACAAATTTGCCATCAAATCTGTTATTTCTCTCTCTCTCAGCAGCACTGACTTGAAATCACTTTCACTGGTCAAAATGATAAAGGTCACGGGCAGTGGGTCATGTCAGCTGTCGCTAATTAATTCCACCAGTGACTGCGAGACAGCCCAAAATGATTCAAATTGTTTGGTCTAAGTGCTGACTCTACAACCTACAATGAAGGGTTTCCATAGTTAGGCGCGTTCCAACAGAGTGAAATGTCTCTCTCTCTCTCTCTCTCTCTCTCTCTCTCTCTCTCTCTCACTAGCTGATTGACTCACGGCAATCTCAGGAGTCAAATTCATCTGTTCAACTTTCATTCATGTTCAATCAATAATTCCAGTTTATAAGCCTAATGGGTAGGATCCAGGTCATCCAGAATTAAAGGTGTGTCAGATGAAGTAAAATAAAATCAGTTTGGACTCTGCATCCCAGTAAAAAGATGTTGGATTGTGATCGAAGTGTTTGTACAGAAAATAAATTATTATTATTAATGAGCAACTTGCGTTTGAAGGGAGTAAGGAGGTACTTCAGAGACAAACAGCTGGCTGTGAAACAGACATCAGTAAAGGGCTCTTTAATGAAAGCAGTCTCATTTTCAGGACATTTTTCAGCCTTTATTTAATCAGCTGACATCTTACTACAGAGACAGCCGGGACATGTGAGTAGTGTGTTTTTGTGTTTTCATTTCTACGTTCAGATTTATCTTGTTTATAAATGCAGCAGCCAAAAAGCCACTCAACCACTCTATGAAACTACTTGCATGACAGCAGTGCATGTGTGTGTGTCTGTGTGTGTGGACTGTCAGCAGCAGTGTACACAGCAGCACACTTTAGTGTACTTTAGTCTGTCCGCCACTTCCCATTAGCTGTATCTATCAACCTACTGTGGTGACATACGTACTCGACACCAACACACACACGTACAGACACGCAGAACTCAGGCACTTTTTCACTTTTCACTTGCTCTGCCTCTCTGTCTCTCTCTCTCACTTTCTCTCTCCGTCTCTCTCATGTGCAAATGCTCGCTCACACCAGCGCATTGGACTCGACTACAATTTAATTTGCTCTGGAAGAGATGGGATAGAGCATCAAATTATACCTAACGAGGAAAATCAATCACCTAGGGTGCAGATAAGCCGAAAGCTAGTCAACTCTGATTGATTCAGGCACAGCAGCCGCCAGGGTGGAATTTGACAGATAACTGCAAGTCAAGTGGATAGAGAAAAAGGTGGAGAGTAAAAGCGAGACAGACATATGCACGTGGAGAGGAGAGGAGGAAAAATGGTTGAACAGAAAGCAGCCTGCAATGGAGCAAAACCAGGAGTCTGAATAATTGGTGGAGCAGGGAGAAATAGCAAGAACAGCAGGAGAGAAAGAAAGCCCCTAAAGGAGAGATAGCAGTAGTATTTAGCAGCAAGTCTGTTTATTCATTCCAAGGATGGGGTGTTTCATTGGTGAGGCAGAGAGGGGAGTACCGTGGGAGTGTTGCTGCATGCAGGTGGGGTGACAACCCAGACACCTGGCATGTGATAAGAGGTCCCTCTGCAGGTTACCACCCAACATTTTAACACATCCAAAACAGCTGCTTAACACTCCAGTATCTTTAAACTGCGATTGCTAACCACAAATGGGGCAATCACTATGGTAATTCCAAGATGGATTCGGCTAGATTCACCGAAGATGTTGCGTCAGAAAGCACTCCCTCAGCACCAGTCCATTAGCTGCCACAGCTCACTGCTTTTTCGTTGTCATACAACACAACAGGGAGACCTCAAGGAAGCTTACACCAAAATATAAAATGCAGTTGTGTTCTCTAGTTGTGTGCTGGAGACATAGAAATTGCCTGCACAGTCTTGCACCGTGACCCTGCTGCAGTAATGTGCATCCATTCCAAGATTCCAAGAAGGAAAATCTATGGGACCTTTTTTTTTTTTTTGTCTTGCAGTTTTCTATTGCTGTTTTGATCCTTTAAACCTGCATGTCAGTGCTGATACACACACTCATTCACACTCCGCTACACCTGTGCTGTAATCTCACTTTTTCCAAGTGTGAGGGATTATAGGCAGACGTTTCATTTCTTAGACTATGACACAAGTGGTAGTTACCTCTCTCTCTGTCTGTCTGCTGCCTTCATATCCTCTTCTGCTCGGTTAGCATCTATAAAACTTTTGCTGCTGGAACTTGTCACTAAACTTTGTGGCAGTCGCGTCTGACAGGGTGCTTTTATTGGGGGCTTCTAAAGGCAGAAGCAAATGGACGGGCAATTACGTTTATGGGCAGTTTGAGGTGACATCCCTGCATATTGGATGGTCTTTTAAATAGGAGTCATCAGCCACAATGGTTCTCCTAGAGAGAAAACAAAAACAAGGGGGCTATTTCAACCGCCAGCATAATGCCAATCGACCACCACACCCGTCTTCCTCTGTCTGCCACGATGGCTACATGATTGGCCGCCCTGCAGCTTTATATATCAAGACAGGAGGGATCTGGAGATGGTTTCTCAACTCAAGACAGCCACAGGCTTCTCAGGGCTGTGATGTCATTGACCCTGCCTTGGTTTTCTTTTACCCACAATGCCCTTGCACGTTATCCGGTAATGAGAAGTAAGAGGAAGACGAAGTTGATGGGTACTTTTGTTAAAGTATATTCAGAATATCATATAACTACTAACCAAATACTACTAACCTCGCCATACAGACATATAACACACAGTTAAGTCAACCAGAGCCAGATAGTCACTGTTGTTGTGATGGATCATCATGTAACATCTTAACATTCACTATGATGGTTAAACACATGGTTTCAACCTTCTTCACTGGCTGGATAATTATCCAAAACAAAGGAGTAAGGCTAGAAGGTGTAGTATAATGTAATAAAAACATGTTTTTATTGAATTCTAGACTACGGTACATACAGATAATACAGGATGGGGTGTGAAAAAATAAAGTGATAGAGAGGAAACATGTTTCCCAGAACTGATAAGAGTGAATGGAGCTGACTTGCCTGTGGTGATGCAGCTTGTGAAGCCTTGTGGTCATCATCACAGGGCCAATTTATTATCAACAGAAGTTTATTTCAAATCTTTGGTATATCATCACAATGTCGCAATATAATGACAAAGACAAAGAAATGTGTTTGAATGCTGAGCTTACTAATATTATAATGTCATCAACAGGCTGACAAAAGTACAAAGTAGAGTTGTGTAATTTTACACAAATGCGTATATTTAAGATATCACTTTCTTTTCCATCTAATTATTGGTTATTTGTGAAAGTTGTGATATTTTACTGACACAGTCAATGCAAAAAATAATGAATACTACAATCATGTAAATGTTAAATAAACAGATATTTAATTTCTTCAGGTAAAGCTTCATTTCAGCCTTTCTGCATATTTATAGACAGTATCTGTGCGTTTTAAGTCATATCTTTTGCCCTACAATTATTCACAAAAACTGTATAGATATACCATAGTGTAGATTTTATCATCTACATTTGTTACTGGTACTGAACAGAGTATGTATCACCACCCTCCCTCACTCAACAAGCTGTATTTCTCTGTTTTTCTATACTCCTTCCTGTGGCAGGGGGTGAACAGCATGTTCCAAGTGTTCCTGACAGGAAACAATTCAGAGCACTTCACCATCTCCCCCACGGCGGTACAGGGGCGTGCCGACATCAGAATGAGGGTGGCTGTGCCGCTGGACTTCGAACAAATTCGCAGCTACAGCTTCTCAGTGAGTTTTGAATTACACTTACATGGGAGAATGAATTCTGTGGTGGACTCACAGACTCATACATTATAAGAGACTAACTAAACAAATAATACACAGAGTTCAGGACGAGGGACATAATAGACACCTGTCTAGCTGACATAAGAAGCAGGATGCTTAGATAGCAGCTCAACCTGCTGAGAAAGTTCCAATCATTGTAAATGTCCAACAAATAGTTTTTGTTAAGAGATACAAAGTGGAATAAGAGGAGACGATCTTCCTTTGATGACCAAACTCTGAATGTTTTTACTGCATTGTCCTATGAGACTGCCCTTGAGTGAACTGCAGACCAACACTCAGCAACAAGAATGAATGTGGCCTTATTATGTTTCTAGCAACTTGTTTTTCTTTGTTTGGACACAAGGCTCAGTCGGACCTGGGCTGTATCGCTTTCTCAACACTGCAGACTTGTTTGAACAGTGAAATTGCTATTTCGTCACCTCAATTTACTCCTTATTCGTTTGCAGAACCAGAGGGTTCCCTGCGCTGGGTATAATCCAATATCTAAAACTTAAATAAGTCTGTTCTTTACAGCGGTAACTTAGGCACAACAGCAAATTATGACTCGAAGTCTCTGGATGCCACACAAAAATGAAAAATATTGTATACTGATAAACTTCTTAAACGTGATATCTAAGAGTATTTTTAACCCTGCAGTGTAAATGTATTTCTTGTTGTCTCGCCGCAGCTTTATGCCAACGAGTCCATGTCCGAACATGTGGGTTTCGCCCGTGTCTTTATTGAACTAATCAATGAGAATGACAACCGGCCCATCTTCAGCAAACCACTCTACAACATCAGCCTCCCTGAAAACACACCCCCCGGCACCTCACTGCTGCGCATCCTGGTGAGTATCATAGAAAACCACAGTGTGCACTGGACACAGCTGGCAATGTGACAGATTCCTCAGAGCGGATTCTCGTGATTTATTCCTGAGGAGAAATTTAACTGGAGAACAAACAGATTACAATAAAACCTGACTTCTACTAGTAACTTTTATTGGGTTTGTTTTATTGGAAATGAAATCTTGTTTGTGGCTCGGCTGGTTTTTGTTCCCCATGTGACCCAGTACTCTCTCGAGACTTCACTATATGAGCTGTTATTTATGATGACTCAAGCTAAACTGCCTCAGACAAAAACAAATAAAAAACCCACCCATAAGATGGTTAAGACTTGTTTTAGATATTCAAGTCAATCTGAGCCTGAACTGTGGCCCGGTCTTAAACCCCCTCTCATCACATTATTCCATTTAGACAAAAGAGTTTGAATTAGCCATAAAAGAATCAAAACACCCTCAATTTAAGCTCAACTTCTTGAACCGTACCCTTACAGAAGTCCAGTAGTGTAATTGCTTGCTGTGTATGTAAGTCTCGAGAATCATTTCAGCTTGATTCAAGTGATTACCCTCAAAGTGCTGCTTGTAGCTCAGACAGAGTTTCATATTCTACCCTCAGACATGTTTGCAAGTCGCAAAAAATGAAACGCAGCCTTACAGAAATATCAGCACAGACGGGATTACCATTATTAGAGCATCTGAAAAAACATCGTACTTTCATTTTGGATTAACAGATGTCGATAATAATGTCAGGACCACCTCCATTAAAACGAATCCAATTAGGACACGGTTTAAGATTTATTTTCAGAAAACGATATTGTATTATTCATTCCCTCCAGGTCTGTTAGCTGCTGTTGTGCTTTGTTGAGTTTCTCACGGTTGAAGTGTCCTTGAGGCCACTCCACCTCATCCCCTCTGAGCGCCACAGTGCAGCAGAGGTCACGCCCAGGTTGTTGACCTGACCAGCAGCCACTACTTTAGCCAGGTCACCCCCAAAAAATCTCTGAGCATCCCTCCAAAACTCTGCATTATTATTATTATTATTATTCATTACCAGACATTCCTGTGACAGAACGCCCACAATCCACTAGATACAAGTGCAAAAAGCACAGTGTGAAAATCAATAGTGTTTATAGACTTGGTGCTCATGAAATGGAGATTGCAGGGGCAGTCTAATACCCGATAAGTCTGGCTGATGTTGGCCTCGTGCTGCAGCGTGCGGCCCGCCGTGGAATCTTGATTGCTGGCTGTAGAGAGTGAATGGGCTGTAAATAGAATGAGATGTGACGGCTCTCTGCGAGAGCTGCGCTGGCATGGATGGCAGCACCCGTATATATACACTGTTAGATGAGGTTTTCGATATTCTGACCTACACACAAACACGCACACACACAAACACTCACCAGTGGCACTCAAGCCCTCTGAGATGCCACTGGAGACAAAACACACACAGAGATTAAACAGATGTTTCCAACACTCAGCTAGCTTTCCTCTGAGGCTCACACACACACACACACACACACACACAAAGAACAATCTCCCTGAAGGTCTCCCTTTCACAAGGTCAACACATGGCTACAACCAGACAAAGTCATTGGTCATTGTTGGCCTTTTTCCATTTGTTATCACATAAGCTTACCATTTACTATGCATGTGTGGTTTTCTGTATGTGTGTTCAGTAATATGTTTACACAGACTTGTTTACATATGTGGGTCTGTCATAATTTAGTTCATTAGTAATTTCGACAATACGTTACCACGGCTGAAATCCAATGAAAAGGGCTGAGACTGTTTATTTATGTGCTGCAGTCTGATCAAACAAGCTGCAGCCGCTTCACTCGTGTTTGTGTGAATAATGAGGTATTTGTTTTGGAATGGACATTGCATCCACATATTGTATAAAATAAGTTCTAACGTCTAAACTGAAGCACAGAAAAAAAGTTAAATTTACCAAAACTGCTGGTGTTTTGCCGCGTATTGTTCAGACAGAAGTGGGAGAGGAAGTGGAGAAAAGATGAAGGGCCTGATGTTCCTCTTGTAAATATAATAGTTCACATTTCATCAAATGAATCACTTGCCCATATATTTCAGACTATAGAGCACAGAAACATAAAATGAGCCTTGATTACATTCAGCCCTGTGCTAAAACACTTTTCAACCCACTCCATGAGTCAGTTCCAGGTAAAATAATAACTTAATCTGTCCATCACCCCACTGTTAAAGACGAATTATGTCGCTCACCACCTGCAGTACAGCGTGTTGAATTGAAGTGTTAATTGTGACAAAATGAATGCATGAGCCCTGTAACAACTGGTTCTCTTATTACAGAACATTGCATTTGTGCTTCACTCAAGCACATTTTAGATTCTAGACTTCATATTACAGCTCTCTGTAGCTGTGCTTAGAAGTGTCATTAGATTTGCTCACATGGCGGGCATCTCCTCATTTGTTCCTGATCACCTGTGTACCTGTCTCACTCAGTCTCTTCTAGCAGTTCAAACTGCATACTTGTCTAAGTGCAGAGAACAACTCAAGGCATTACAATATAGCCAGATTGTTAGGCTGAGAAGAGCCTCTTGGTGCTCTCTGTCAGATGGCTGTGAGGTGCAACAGATGGTGGCCAAATTATGTTTTAGCACCAAAAGGGAGGAAGACTCTTTCATTCTTAATCTCTAAAGGTGGCCTGGCCAGCCTTTAATATACAATAACAGATCACACATACACATACACACACACACTTCAACATATGCATACATACACACACACACACACAGTTGAAATCACTGAAGGAACAGTAAGACATTTTTGAACAGTAGGACATTTTGTTCTTAGTTAGATTAGAAGAATGCTACTACTCTCGTCTCATAATATAAGATCATAATATGTGGATAGATAGCAGAAAGTTTGTTTCTATTAGCATCAGATTCTGAGATGTTACAGCTCCCAAACACAAAATAGCTAAAGATGTAAAAATAATCTGTAGAAAGTCTGTAAAAGAAATCACATCTTGATGTAGTTTCATCACTGCAATGTTAGTTAGTAGAAAAAGTCAGATATTGGCTAGCATTAGCATTCATTCATAGACACATCTAATTCACAAAGTGTAATGATAAGAAATTAAATTAATCAACTAAACTGAATGCAAGCATTACACATTAAGCTACAGTGTCTCCAATGGCTTGCACAACACATGGAAGCATAGTCTTTAATGAGCATAGGAGCCACTGCAATGACAGGCAGACAAGCCAGAAAAGATATTTGTCGCTTTAGGGGCGTCTGAATGCCATTACAAGCTTCTTCCAGGCATGAGCATGAGAAATGCTTCAAAATGTTGAACTGTGCCTTTAAATAGCGGCAATAATCTCGGTAATGGTTGCAAAATTATGTAAAAATGCAAATTATTTTAGCACTGAATGGATCTTTTGTGATGTTTAAATGATGAGCCATTCAGCCATTGATATTAGTGATTTCATTACTGATGACAGTGATGAGATATATCATCAGTTTTAGTCAGAACTAAAAAAAAAAGGGTTTGCATTAAAGAACAATATATGAAAAAGGTAATTATGGGGTACATTTGTGGATTAGATTGGAGCTGAATCCTCTGGTTTGGAGAACCTCTTCACATCACAGCTTGATGTAAGCTTGTAAGCTTGATGTTCAGTGATAAAAGCTCAGCTGTGTACTCATAGATCAAGCATCTGAAGTCCAAACAAATTAGGAAATTTCCCTTATGTGGCAATCTGGGCCTTCATGTTTTTCATAACAATAGCAGAGAGAATCATCAAATTGAGTTTTACCCCCTGCTTTCACAGAAACTATGAGACTGATAATAGTTTCTCTCACCGTGAAGTAGTTATTGTCCAGCGCGTGGCACACGAAAGAATGAAAGTGTTACTGCAGCAGTGCGCACATCAGTAATGTGGGTGATGTGGTTTGTATGTAGGGTGGGGTCTGGGTGATGTTTATGTAATACTTTATACCTATGCTAATTGAAATTATGCATGTTGGTTCCCAGTTGTTTTTAAAAAGTGCCAAACAAGCAATCTGATAATGTAATTGAAATGCTATGTTCAGTTTAATATTCATAGCTCATCTGACCAAAGCTTATGTACAATGTTAGTCAATGCATTACTCAGTGCCCGTTCCCGCATCCCTGTGGACACTTGTGCTTAACATGGGACCACACATATACACACACACACACACACAGAGGCAGTGGCTGTTAAATATTTATGGTCTGCAGCATTACTTATCATTATAAATATTTATTGTGATTTACTCTTTTGTCTGGGTCCTTTTCTCTCTTTCTGTCTCTTCCTTACCCAGGAGACTTTAGACACCAGCAGCTGCTCGTATCAGTGGAATCACTCTGATTCTCTCTCCCTGGGTCTCAGAGAATTTGCCTTCTTTCATTTTGTATTTATTGTATGCCCTCTGTTATTGTTGTTTTTCCCCTCTCTCTGTTTTACCATTAGATTGCTAATGGTTTTCAGGTGTTATGCTGATTCACTCTATGGTTCCCTGTCTGTTTCTGCTTGGATTACACTCTCTCTAGCTCTTTCCACCCACCAGGCTCCACCTTTGAGGATATGTATGTATTTGAGGATATATGCAGGTCTTATATGCATATAGAAGTAGAAGTACAGGTTATCTGCACCCCTTTGTCTTCTAATAGTTGTTTTTGCTTCTATTGAATATATCAGATGCACCATTCCTCTTGGGTGAGGGTCTTCTACCAAAGCCATCTTGTGTGTATTATGGGCTCTGTGCAGACCTGTATATTTGAGGGCTAAGGCACAATGATAAATGCTTCTAGCAGAAGGTTATAAATTACAGAGGAGAGGATGTTTTGCTAGGGCCACTGTTTAGACAGGCCTTTATAGGGTAATAGTCACAACTGTAATTATAATTCATTATTGTAATAAAAGGGGTGAGGCCTGGCTCTCCCCTGCATGTGGTAGCTCACACACCGTCACTGTTAATAATGGGGCGCTTATCACGGGTGTTCTGACACTGTGAGACGGGGTGTGAATGGGTGTGCGGGGCAGGGGGTGAACAAGCGGGAGCTGATGGTAGTAAACTTTTCCAGAGCTCGTTCACGATCACATTGCCAAATTCAGACGAAAAGAGAGTCGGGGAGTGCGGTGGAGCCAAGGGATCGACCCTTTTTTTGGTCGACTGTTAAACTGTTCATCCGTTTTATCTGGACAATACTTAGTCTAAAATTAGAAAATACACTCCACAACTGTGCTGCACCATTTAAATAAATTACATTTAATAGCCAAAAGGTGTTATGTGATTACAGTTAAAACAACTAGTGCTGCAACTTTTGTTTTCCTTGTCGATTAATCTGTGTTTGTAAAAAGGTTATAGGCACAACAAGCTGTATCATCATTCCACACGTTATTTGACTGAAGACATTAATTTTTTCTGTGTTATTGTTTGTACCTGTGGTATTTAAGTGTTTGCCGGTGTTGTATTTACCGTGGCTATTATTGATTGCGGACCAAATGTAAACAGCAGATTGGATTATTTTCCCAGCTAATTGATGAATCATTTGGATCATAAAAATGGCCAGGACATGGACGTGAGATTGCTTGTTTTGTCTGATGAGTAAGTCAAAATGAAAACGTGTTCATTTCATTATGACATAGAACACAGAGAAGCAGACAGTCGTTGTATCTGAAAAGCCATAAACAAGACATTTTTGTGCGTCTCCGTCTACTGTCTGTGATTGTGTCATCTCTTGACCTGAGCCCTGCTCCGTAAACACGTAATCACAGATACCATGTTCATCCACACAGGCTGCCTTTTCCCTCCCCCTTCTTCAGTGTGTCTCTGTAGTATACTCTTCACTCTTTATCTTTCTCTAGTTCCTCACTTTGCTTGGGCTAATCTCATTCCTTCATCATCGAGGACAGAGACACAGAGAGAGAGAGAGAGAGAGAGAGAGAGAGAATGTTAGAGGGGGAGGACCAAGCCCTGTCGGCAAAGTGAAGCTGCCAGCCACAGAGCTCTGCATTAAGCCCTTTCACTGGCAGCTCAAACTGTCTCCAGCTTATGCCCACAATGCAGCACTCACTCTCCCCACCTCTTTTCTTCTTATTCCAGAGGTACCAGCTGTTTTTCCCCACTGGTTCACATGTGGTTGTAATCATTATATAGTGGCTGTGTATGCATGCAAACGGTACAATTTATCTCGCAAGCTGTCACAGTATGGTGTACAGACATCCACTCCACTTTTTCAGACTCTTGCTTTGCAAAACTACAGTTAAAAAAAGGTATTAAACTTGTATCTCTCTCTTCCTCTCTCTCTCTGTCTCTCTGTCTCGCTGTTATCTGGGTGGTCAGGAGATAATAGAAACAGGCTGTTCAATCCTGTCAGCAGGCAGCAGTCGCTGTGAGCACCCCCACCTGCTCGTTAATGCTTTAGAGAAATAAAGGAGTCGTAAACGTACGCTCTCCATCGCCATTACACTAAAGTGTCCGCAGTAAAAACACACACAGCTCCCATCAACCCCCGCAGGTGCACTAGGTCACAGCTGGGGGACTGGCGAGAAATTCGGTTGGTCCCCGATTGATCCAAGTAGGTGAGGCGTTTTGCGTCTTATCTTTGCTGAAGAGGTGCGAGTTTTGCATCATTTCACACCGGTTCAGCTTTACATGCGTGTGCTCGATATGAAAATTAAAGGAGGAAGTGTAAAGTCCCTCATTAGTTTAGTTACAGGAGTGTTGTGGGAGAAGCTGCTGAAGGTATGTGATCATTAATTGGACGCACCTCGCCCCAGCCCCCCAGAGTTTCTGTGCTATTTCCAGGTTACTGCTCTCCACTGAGTCTTGCTCTGTAGTATTTATCAGAGATACAAACAGGCTCTGCAGTCCCATGGCCATTGCTGTACATTGAAACAGAGAACAACACAGTTACTGAGAATAGGGAAAAAGGTACAAAGCATTAAAAAATAATAATTTGTGCTTCATTTCAACTCTTCCTTTCAGTCATGCCTTTTTTGTGTTGCAACCAGACATCTGATATATTTGACTTGTCCTGTGCTGTACTCTGTAAAAACACATTCTGAAGTCCAGCCAAAGCTACTATGAGGTTTTAGTTTGACTTTGAGACAAATCAAGAGGAAGATTCTTGTGTCACCGTCACTATCTGCAGCTCAGCAAAGAAACACGGTCTGTGGAAACACAATGAATGAACTTATTCTAAATACATTTCTATAAAGAAACAGAATAAGGACTGTGGATTTGGTTCAGCATTGTTCACATAAAAATCATATTTGGACCAGTATGGACAAAAAGTAAAATCACAGCAACCAATTGCTCTATTCATATTCTTATCTCAGCTGCGTACATACGTGCAGCTAAGTATTGTTTTTGTATTTTAAAGACTGAAGGCTATCCTTGAATCTACAAGACAGCTCTTTTCTGTTTAAATTATCCAGCAGCTATGATTGGTAGAAAGTGATTCTCAATACTCCACAGCTGTAACCTGTGATCTGCATGTGATAAGACATAAATAACTCACCCTGCATTTGAGTTCAGTGTGGGCCACGAGCTTCCACACTGACCCACAGGCACTTAACTTTGCTGGGATGATGTACGGCTGGAACATGCAGAAGTATACGGCGTTGTATGTGTCGCATGAACAAATTCACACATATACAACAATATGCCAAGTGTGAACAAGAAGGGGTGCGTACTTGTTTAAAAACATCTGTTTAGCGTATCCCACTTGTACGGCATTTAAGAACTTTGATCCAGGGTCCTGTCCTGAATGCAGAACATGTGAGAACGCAGAGCCTCTAAAGGAACTTGCACAAGTGGAACTAAGCGGGTCTGAGGAACCAGAGCTGTGGAGGATAACTTGACAGCTGAGTCTTCATCATTGTCTCGCCCACAATGATTGTCAGAAACTGGACATCTTCACTGCGGTGGTGGTGTGTGTGTGTGGGTGTATGTTTGTTATCTATTCTTTGTGGTTGTGTTTAGGTGTGCAACACTGAGACAGAAGAGGTTGTCTGTGTTTGGACTGGGGGTCATCTCTATTTTGACAGCAGGCTTTGACAGCCAGTAATTGGTTTCCTTTTCCATGCCTCTCAAAGCTCCTGCAGAAAAAGCAATTTTAGGAGCCAATCAATTCAAATTCCAGCTCACTCAAGATAGAAAAGCCTGTGCAGCTTTAACCTCCCTTGCTGTCCATGAGATAGCTGGGCTGATAATCTGCTTCCCTGCCCCCTCCAACCCAACCCCGGTTTACGCACACACACACACACACACGCACTACCCCTGTGTTTCTGTCACCCACGAGGGGAGGCTCTCATTTCCGTTTTCTCTTGAAAGCAATTGAGTGTGATAATAGGAGTTTATACTGTAAATGGTTCGGGTGCATATTTAACCCAAGACTGAATGAACCTGGGAACACAGCACATCTCTGCCCATGTGGATCCTTCTCACATGCACACAAACATACGCACCCACATACACACTATTCTCTGCATTCAAAAACACATGCATCCAATCATCACACACATACCGACACACTGGCGCTAACAGCCGTGCCGACACACAAATAAGCGCTCCTACACAGGTACACCCACACACGCACACCTGTGTGCGTGCTCGCACATGCACACACAGAGCAGTGTTTGCCTGCTGGCTTCGCCTCTCTGAAGGGAAGAAACACATCATTTAACCAAACTGGTCAACTGAGAACTAATTTCTCTTTTGTAGTTACTGCCTGAGGACCCAAGGGTTTGCAGAGTTTATATTGGCAATCAGCAGCACTCTGACTCTTTGTGCAGAAACTCCTTAACAACTTAGTTTGGATTTTGATCAGAACGCTGACTCTGATAGCTCAGTGCCCAGCTCTTTAGCACAGGGGAGATTTTCATTGCTGCAGCCTGGGCCCAGTACTGTATTCATCTATAACACATTCTGCAGTTATATCATCTCTGGGCAGCTTGACATTAAAAGCAGGTAATCAACCAACAGGGATTTATACCCTCTCAGTCAATGGCAAGCAACGTTTCTTTTGGTTTCTGTAACTCATTGCACTTATTTTGAAGGTCTTTAAAAAGAGATGTCTTCAATCAGCCTGGAAACTGTTTATGTGGGAGCTATCCTGGTGCTTCAAATGCTTGTTGTAATTGTCAGTGAGGTTATTAGGCACATTAGTTAGCCCGGCTTTATTTCCATGTCATTTCTTTCCTCATTAAATCTTACACTCACCCTTTCCTCGTGCGCCCCACCTCGCCAACTTTTCCATCACCTCCAATTCCCCAACCAAAAAAAGTTTAAGCTACCATGGCAATGAGGGGCAAATCCATAATACCCTGGTGTCAACGATTCGAGCCCGTGGTGTTAAGTTTCAGCAAATCCCTGCACAAACCAATCTCTGCCGTCCATCTGCTGCAGGCCTTCTGCGTCTAAAGTTGAAAGTCTTTGGCAAGCAGTTGGCAAAGTGACTGAGCCTTACAGTCATGGTGATTGTTTGGAGCAAGTCGGTGAATGATGGGGGGGTGATGGCTATCGTCTCTCGCTCTCTGTCTGTCTCTCTCTGTCTGTCTGTCGTCATGGCAAGAGGGACTCGGCTGCAGAAGCAGAAGCAGTATTAGCTCCCAGGCTGAGCCCGGCTCCTGTCACCGTTGCGATAGCTGTCACACTAACACTCCCACCGCTATCATTGGAGCACTTATGGGCCTGTCACTCACCTGGGAGAGAGGGAGCAAAGGAGGAGCGGAGGGGGGCATCGGGGGGGAATAGTGTGCCAAGGGAGATATGTAGAGGAGAGGGGACACGGCGAAGATGGAGGCGGAGCTCAGGATGCAGGGAGGAGAGCGAGGTAAAGACGGAGAAGAAAAAGGTAAAGATAAAGGGGGGGGAGGGGAAGGAGGGTTGGGTAGGAATGCAAAGAGAGAGGAGGAGAAGCAGTTGAGTGGCATTAAATGATGAGGTCATCGAGACACGACAGACGAAAACTCAAAGGTTAATATGAGAACCTGACTGGAGTCCCAAACACCTCACATGTATTTAGTGTCCTGCTCTACTCATTCAGCCCGATGTGCCTTGGTGCACTTGATGACAAAGCAAGGACCAATCGGACATTAAAAAGACACATCGATTCACCATCCAGGACGATGTGGTGGAAGCTCTCTGTGAAATTACCGGCTTGAGCTGAACAGCATGGTGTAATTTTTAGAAGAAGGAGAAAAAGCATGTTGATGGCTGCAGCCGTTGTTCCGTTGTTCTGTGAGAGGCATCATAGATAGTACTCCCTCTCTCTCTCTCTCACACACACACACACACACACACACCCATAAATGCATTAAAATTAAAAGGCACAGTTATTTCATAACATGCGAATGTGCACGCTTACATCCACATTCACAGCCTAAAAAAAAAGCTTCAGCATTACCTAACATACATTTTGCCCCTTTTTCTGTGCCTGTATCACCCCATCAGACTCCCATCATTCAACACACATGAACACGCTGACAATCTCAAAAAATGTTAAGAGTGTAAGTCTCATCAACATGCAAAAAAGCCTGTACCCTACGAACACACGTGCGCACATTCACAGCCCTACATAATAGGGTCGGTATCAGGGCATCACTGAATCACAGTGACCAGCATCGTGGTTGACAGAGCAGGCTGCAGACACGTTCGAGTTTGGCCCTTCAACTGACTGCAGAGCCACTGAAGTGAAACTCTATTACAACGGCCTCTCCAGCCGCGATCCATCAGCGCCGACACAACACTCCGTGCATACGCGCCGGTGCATGTGTGCACATACGCATGCCTGTGCTTACAAAGACAGATCGTGTTAATGTGGCATTTCATAAAGTACAAGATTCCTGAAAGTGTTGCTCTTTAAGTTGCATTTCTTTGACACCCCTTTTATCTGCAAAACATATGACAGCAGTTGTTGCTGCTTTTATGAGAGCAGTGGGTCATGTGAATGAGGGAAATATATCAGCTCTCCCAGATTTAATCCAATCAACACCTCTGGGTGAAGCGTGGTTTGCATGTTTTAACATTAAGTCATACAGTCATAGACAGCTGTTGGAGTGAGAAACTGAGCAAAACTCAAAAGTCACTGACAGATGAGTTTATGCATCATGTCATTAAAACCAGTGTTGTTACCCTCACACGAGCATGCACACACACACACAGGCACAAATATATGCTTTACATTAACATCAAATGAAAAAAATTTAAAATGTCACTACAGATATAGTTTTACTGATCATGAACCACAACACAGCACCTACCTGCGCTAACTAACAGCACACCATGAGCTGCATTTGAAAGCCTCATGGACATACAGTTAAAACTTAATTAAGAGTTTAGTTTCTTTTTTTTTAATACATAACAAAACATTTGCATATGAATCCTAAAATCAAATGGATGGAAATCGATTTAATGGGGACAAAAACAGAAATGAAATCCAAATGAGAAACCTGAAACTGAATGTCAACTAAAGCTGAACAGAAAATTAAACTTTACATGGAAGTAAACAGGATTTTAAATGTTCCTTTCTGTCTTTTCTGTCCAGGCTACAGACGGAGATGCAGGCACATTTGGGATTGTGCGTTACTACTTCAGTGACGAGCCAGACCAGTAAGATACAGCTTCTTCAAACAGTACACACACACACACACACACACACACACACACACACACACACACACACACACACACACACACACCATCACATACATTTTTCATTTATTCGGCCACTTGTGAGCAATAGCACTGTTTCTGCCACACAGCCTTATCCAGAGACAGCTGAGCTACAATGATGTCTGGCTCTTTCCTTTACGTTAGTACTCTTCAGGCTACAAATTTACAGAATCACACACAAAAACACACTTTCACATAGTTTTTTTCACTGATTATCTTTGGTATCAAAAGGGCACAATAAGCAAGGTCTCCAATTATATTCATTTCAAGGCAAAGCAGTTTATTTTATAATTAGTTTTGTAAGAACAAATGCAACTGTTTTTATCTTCGATTAACCAGGATTACACAGCTCTGAAGAGTCATCATGAGATCCACTGTAATGTGGTTTTTACTAATAAACCATTAACTATTCAGCACATCCCACTGCCACATAAAAAAATGCCAGAAAAACCCTCAGTGGTATAACAAATGCCGATTTGTGTGCGCCACACACACACTTTTTATCTAAGGTCCTGATTGAACAATCTTCTTGTTCTCTGTAAGACTTTAATGTATTGTCAGAATGTATCTATGACGAATGAACTCATGTTCCTGAGCAGCAGAGAAAACTCGATAAGTATGATATCATGAGAACAGCATGACATTAAAGTATCTTGCCATAGTGAGGACTGGTGGTAATCCTCCTCAGACCTTTGTGGGTTGACGTCCTTTAATTTCACCTGTTTTCATCTTGCAGGTTTTCACTGGACGATGAGACAGGCTGGGTCATCCTGCAGGCCAGTCTGGACTATGAGCTGATGCGGCGCTTCACACTGACAGTGCTGGCAAGAGATGGCGGTGGGGAGGAGACGACAGGGAGAATCCGCGTCAATGTGCTGGATGTCAACGACAATGCGCCGCTATTCCAGAAGGACGCATACATGGGCTCGCTGAGAGAGAACGAACAGGCTGTCCAGCCGGTGGCACGAGTCAGGGTGAGATGTGTTCAGAACACACACGTATGGAGTCTTACAAGAGACGTACGAGGCCAAGAGCACACTCTCTCACACTCTCACAAGACAGTAAAACTGTCCTGTTTATAGCTGCTGTAAAACTCCCTATAAACACACACCTGTGACCATCACTGATTTAAATATTAATACACTACACCAAAATCAACACTCATAATTGTAGTAGTGTAGTGTTGCTTAACAATAAATAAATAAGCTACATTACCAGACCAGGAAAAGAGTTTCATTATTGATTTAAGATTCAATTATTCCTGTGACACTTTTGTCAATGGTAAAATTCAGATTGTCTGTGGCCAGTCACAGTGCAGCTCATTTAAAAGACACACGGATGCACTTACAAGTAGGTAAATCAAACCTGCACACTCTCTCTCACACACACACACAAATACCTGCATTAAAACAATGTGTGTACACACACACACACTTACAGAACATTCACACAGACATTCACTTTGCTCCTGCAGCAGAGGATGTCATCCTGACACAAATTAGCAGCAGTCATCACGCTCACAAGCCTTTGGTTTTGCTGCCCTCCTCCTCTTTCTTGTTTTTTCTGTGTTACTATAATTGTGCAGTTATGTGTTTGTGTGCACTGTATCCAAGAAGAACAGGTCGGGCCGGTGTGTTGGCCATCAGTCACTGCCACACAAAAGGCAGAGGCACACAGGCACATTGGTAACTAATGGCTCAGCGTTTCCTTTGATTGCGCCCCGGAGAGAAAGACTATTACGTCCCTTGTGGCAGTGGGTACACCAGTAGCCTACCCCGCCACCGTGGACGGTGTGGCAGCTTGCCTTTACATTGTGGGAATTGAGCTGATGACTGGGCTTAACGCTTGGCTCGCCGTGTTTGATTAGTCTGAGCTAACCTTAAACTCTGCTGATATTAATACGCTGCCCGAGAGGAACGGGGAAGCCAGTCGCACAGTTCTGCGTGTCAGCGATTTGCCCTGGATCCTACTATACACAGACACACACAAACACACACACTGCTCCGGAAAACAGGGCGAGATGGAGGGAAAAAGACTGAAATAGATGGAGGGAGAGAATGTGTTGAGAGATGAAGCAAAGAGAAGCTTTTCTGCTGTTTGCTTTTCTGTTTTTCCACAAAATGCCTGCGAGGTTTGTGCCTCCTACCGCTGCTCTTATGCTTTCTAACAACTAAACCTGTTTTCAAAAATTTTCTCAACGCCTCTTATTCCGTTCCTTCCTTTGCCACTCATCTATTTGATTTGCTGCCCTCAACTCGTCTTACCTTCTTGAGTGGTGAACGATCTAATGTGAAACTGTTTGTCGAGATTTGATATAGGAAGACAGTGTAGAAGAGAGAAGCCACAGCTTAGGAAGTTGTGGGGGAAGAAAGGTATTGCTTACTCAACACTTTGGCGTTAAATCAAAGAGTAGAGATATGCGTGTTATGGCGAGATACAAGTGAGTGTTTTTGACAACCTGTCCAGCCTCTAATGATGCCAGTGAGGCCTAGTAGACTCTCCTCACAGCCGGAGGACTTGTGTTTAAGTTGCTGCCAACTTGAGAATAATGAGGGGGTGTCATCATTGTTGTTGATGTTGTTGTGGATTAGCCCTGCAAAGTATAGTTTCATCTGTCCTCTGCCTGATTGGCTTGTCTTGGCTCGGTTGGTGTTCATCCAGTATTGACGCCTGCGCCACTAAAAGCCAGAATCAGCTTTAATCTGTCCAATAACATGCCATGGCTGACTGACAGCTTCCTGGCTGCACTCATATGCACAGGCTCACACACACCCATGCTGTTTGTCACACGCACCCATGCTGTGCAAACATTACGCATATAAATATTAGCAGCGTCTACTGCAGCATCTGTCCTGTTACAGTGTCTGTCGCCTTGTCTCACTCACTCAAAGCTACTCCTCTCTGTGGACTTTTGACTGTCACCGAGGCATATGTTAAAGGCACTCCTGTCTTTTTCTCTCTGCCCACCCACAGGCTACAGATGAGGACTCTCCTCCCAACAACATCCTGACATACACCATCACTTCAGCCTCCGCCTTCCCCAGTTACTTCAGCGTCATCATGGTGGAGGGCTACGCAGGTATGCTCACCTTTAGGAGCAAGAAGCCACAGTCTATCATGTGTTGTATGTAATCATTCTGGGGACGTTAACCCAGCCTACCTTTATAATAGTTTCACCCTCAACTCTTCAAAGCTGTGATGTCACTGCATGTCCTGAATAAAAGTCCATTTACCCCCCCCCCTTCTCCTTTTATATCTTCATCTCCTTCCCTCAGTGATCAGTGCAACCAGCCCTCTGGACTACGAGCGAATTCCCAAAGGGATGATCTACTTGACTGTGATGGCCAAAGATGGGGGAAACCCAGCCCTCAACAGCACCGTCCCTGTCACAGTGGAGGTGATTGTAAGTACAACCCCGCAAGGTGCTCACCCTTCTAACTGTGGCACAACTAATAACACAGAACCATACACGTGTACTCCTACTACTGTCTCTGAGGTCAGGCCAGTTTGACCAAAGTCCAAAGCCAGCAGAGTTTGTATCCATTTTTCATTTATCATAATTATTCAGTATGTTTAGTACCATGAAAGACACATGCACAAGTGAAAATGTGTACATATGTAGTTTCTTACATCATTTCATATTACTAGTATGGCAGTGGTTCTCAAAGAATCGCATTGCCTTTAAGAATTAATCAAAAACAGTTCAACTCTTTTCCAAACCAGTAAAATTAGCTGTGCTGGCTTCATTAAAACTTCTCAGGCTTTAATGAAGCACATGCACTGATTTAAAAAAAATGATTAACCACAAAAATGTTCTGAATAAATAGAAATGCAACTTTGATCAATGGAATGTAAATATCAAGCATAAAAATTAATAAGCAACCAACAGAGCTGCCTAACTTGCAACTAAAACTCAACAGGATGAAAACTTCCAGCCTTCTGTTCTCCATCTACTGTGTGTCTAAATGTCACAACATAAGCAAGGCCACAGTTTAATATCAGGTTTTTACGTTCAGTCATTCCCACTGTTAGTGCCCCCCTGCCGAAAACCTTTGTGCTCCCTCCGAATGTGACGGTTTGTGTGTTATTTGGTTCCAGAAAGGCACATAAACAGTTAAAACCAGACTGAGCGTTAGCTGAGAATCTTTCTAATTCACACTTGTTTCATACATTTTCAAGCGTGGTATTTCTTGTTTCCCTGAAACTATATAATGACTCTCTTGGCACTGCAGCAGACACACCCCATGACAAATTCCTCGCAGTGCCCCCACGTTCAAAGGCACAACTCCAAACTTTTACAGAAATCTTTTCATTTAAGATCTCCTCAGAAAAATTTGTGAGCCCGAGATTTGGGAGAGGAACTTATGGAGCTGTTACACCACGCGCACTGAATACAGAGTGAGCTGTCTTGTGTTTATCTAAACATTGATCTAGTGTGTGACAGGTGTCCTGCTCGATCGTTTCATGAGTCCTTCACCTACGTATTGGATTTCAGTATTTCCTCACTGTCTGAATTATTCTGAGTATCTTCTGATCCATGTGTGACTACAGCTTTGTTTGCAGTTTTATCGCAGTCTGTGCAGTTATCAGAGTCTCTAGTTCCATTGCTTTTGTCAGTCTTATCGCTTAATGTCTTATTTTAAGGCGCCGGAGAAAGTCACAGCCATCTACTTGCACACAGTGGATCAGAGAAGCTTGAAAAAAATAAAATACTGTGCTTTACTACTTTCTGATACTCAGGGTCCTAATTCTGCAAGATAGTCCTGCTGTTTCTGATGCATGTTCTGCTGCAACCTCATTATTTTCACTTCCTGTAAACGTGCCATTTCTCTTTCCAATGTGTAAAAGACCATACCATGATGACATGCACAGACTCCTGTCACATGGTTTTATTTGTTAGTTTAATAATGCTTGTTTGGATGTTCTCTGCACTCACTGCAGCTTCCTTAACACAGGTCTGACTGTACTGCTTTCGTCAAATGACTTAAACTGTTTTCTCTTTTGAACTATGAACAGTGTCTCCAGAATCAGGTCAAAACATTGTCTGCAGTTACCCTTACACACAACACACAACAGGAGATTGTTTGGTCTGTGTCAGAAGTGTTCTCACCCATGCTGTCTACTGGGTAGACTGTGCAGGGGGAGGACTGTAATGATGACTGTTGCAAAGATATTAGTACAAATACTCAGAAGTATCCACATTAGCCAGGAAAAATGGGAGAGCAATATACAGGCAAGCAGGAAAAAATGCAAAGCAGCTGCACTTTGTGCAACGTCAACACCCACTTGTTCACAGTGAATTTTCAGGCACTGACTGCTTCATTCACACGTGGGCTCAATGGGACATTGGATGGACTCTTTACTGAGGAGCTAGCAGGGTGAAGTCCAGTTCATTTCTGGTTCAGCTGATTTGGACTTTTCCATTCACCAAATACATGGGTAAATATCCATGTTTGTTTGTTTACAGTGACATATGATTTGTGTTAAAAGACTGGATTGGATTGAAATGCTGACACGTGTTGCCTGGTTCATATTAGATTGTATAATGATGAGCTGCTAAAAATACCATTTGACATGTTTTCAACTTCAGCTTTTTCTTGCTGTGATACTCCATCTGGCCTATGCCCATCATGTTCAGCATTAATAATGAATTGCTGATTTTGCCACCTCTGTCAGTCTGTGCATAATCACTCATCTGTTCGGAGGGTGTCAGGGTCTGCAAACTCAATCCTGCAAGTCTGATCCAAGGACCATGTTACACCACCGCCCTTGTCAGTCATATTGAGGTAGCTGTATACAGTATCGTATTTCTGTTAGTTAGGGTCATACTCTGCAATTACTGCAGAGTATAGTTCCAAATAGAATCCATCATGAAACCAGATTTAATGTAAATCTGTTGTGTGTCATGTTACTTAGCTGTGTAACAAACTATGTCAAGGCTTAACTTTCAAATCTTTATCCATTTCTGTATTTCTCTCTTAATTTACGATGGTAAACACACATTTTGATCGTTGCTAAGATACTATAAATACAGCAATAAAAATATAATGAGCAACCAGAACTCATATCCTCACGTCCCCTACTGGCCCTTAAGCTCATTTCCCCTGATAGGCATCCATTATACAAGTAAGTTTTTGTCATAAAAGAAGAAATGACAGAGTAGAATGGATGAATCCAGCCGGAATATTCTTGGATATGCAAGGACAGTAAGCATATCTATTCACATCCTACACGAGGGAGAAATATTGTGTAAAAGAATGAAGGAATCTGTGCAGGGCTGCAAAAACCAGTGGGGAGAGATGCACACAATGCTGTATTCCCTCTCTGTCTCTCTGTCTCTGTGTCCTCACAGTGTCGTGACTCACACCACAGGGGTTTATCAGTAGCTGGCAGCATCACACACACACAATGCCTTGCACCAGTGTAACACAGAGCCCAGATAGATAATGGTGCCAGTGACTGTTGTTAAAGTGTTAACATTTCTCAGCAGCTCGCACAGTGGGGAGCCTCTCTGCGAATAGCCACACAACTGGATGTGTTGGTGTGAAATACAGTCTAATTCAATGAGTGGGAGGCTGTGAGAAATATAAATGCTCTGGAGGAGTCCACGTGACAGTGGCTGCTGTTCCTTGTTGTAGTCATTCATTCCTGTCAAATTACAGGACTTGATTACCTTTTGTTTTAGGTAATACCACTAATAATAATGTTTTGAATGATTTTCTCGCCTATCACTGCAAATGTGTCTTCTTTTTAATACTTGCATCAGCTTTTCCATTACACCTCTCACCCAGGTCTGTTTTTTCCTCACTCCTCCAGCTCTAATGCAATGAACGCAATTAACTCCACCCTGCACTGACTGGTTCAGATAGTTTGTTTATTACATTTACATTCTATACGCATATTATTTAAAACAAAGTAGTCCATGAGACTCCAGTTTAATCAGCTGACTGGCCATCATCGCAGAGATGCTACCACTACTGTTTTACTATCAAAAACATTTTGTGCTCTCCGTGTCTTAATTCCCAGATATGTTAATCTCTGTGCTAATGTGTGCTGACAGCTTCAAGCCCTTTTTAGTTCCTCTTTTTCAAGCACCATTTGCATTTTCTCATTGTTTAGCACATTGATTTGAGCTGCTGTTGATGTTTATACCTCCTCCAGGATGAAAATGACAACCCACCCGAGTTCAGCAATCCGTCCTACATTGTCAAAATCCCAGAGGACATTATTGCCGGTGAGTCACTTTATACATTTGGGGTTACAGTTTAGTTGCTAGAATGCATTTTCTGCTCTGCACAACCAGCAGTGCACTTAAACACTCCAAACAGCTCAAACATGGTGTGTAGCACATATAGTCACCTCTTACTTGAATTGCCTTACTATTAGCATATTCAACAAATAGCTTTTGCTTTCTTTGGGGTATGTTTTTATGTTTTATTTTATTTGCTTCCTCTGGCCTCTACTGTCTTATTTGTTTTGATTTTGCATAATGTTTTTAAATGCTCAGCCAGAATGCAGGATATTGACTATTCAAGGAAAAATCACTGGCTGCTATATTCATTCTCATGCATGCATTCAGAAGACTCTTTTATCCTAGACAATAGATTAGTTTCCAGTCGCTGGAGGGAAATGAGATGTTTGACCGCCTCTCTCTGCCTGGGAGCTGCAGCAGACGCTGGCCACTGTTTGTGTCTCGGACCCGATTTGAAGGAGCACACAGATGAGCGGCTTGGGCCATGGCTGAGGTTTAGGGGACTATGGCTAAAGTGCTTGGCCCTGAGCTAGGGGCCTGAGGCTTGGGCTCCAGGGCTGAGCTCAGGACTAGCCCTGCGGCTCTGGCTAGCCTCTCATCTCCCTGCCTGCCGTGGTATTGATCAGGCCTGTGCCAAGTATGGGCTGTGCCAAACAAGCTGATAATCCACTAATCCATAAACCCACTCACTGCCATGCCATCAGTTGAGCTGTGGATGGGGGCGGTGAAGAAATTAGCTCTCTGAGTGCCATTTCACTCTGTCTCTGCAGCTTGTCTTTCTCTGTCTGTCTTTCCTCTGTACTAGACTTCACATATTTCCACCATAACTATGTCTCTCGGTTCAGTTTTTTTCCCCACTCCCTGAGTTTCTTTCTGTCTTACTCCCTTCATCCCTCCCTCTCCACCACAGGGGCGACTGTGCTGCTTGTGAATGCTACTGATTTGGACGCCTCGCGGGAGTTTGGCCAGGCCTCGCTCATCTACTCCCTGGAGGGCTCCTCTCAGTTCCGTCTCAACTCGCGCTCAGGTGTGTGTGTGTGTGTTTCTGAAACTGATTTTTTTTTTTTTTTTTTTTTTTTTAGATCTGATTCCATTTTTTGTTTTAAATTTGCATTTTTTGACATCATTCTGCTGTCACTTCGCTTCATACTTGGCCTGAAAATGACTTTTTATGCATCTGTGTTTCTTTAGATCTGTGTCTGCCGTACCGTTATCTGTTCCCTTCCTCACTTTGCCTATATGCACATTGTTTGGCTGGGTGGTGTAGTTTTTTATGTCACTTCATCCAAACATTAGAAGCTGCTTTGTCATGACATGAGCATGTCTGCCCACCGCAGTTTATATTTCTGATTTCATGTGTATTTCAGGAGAGATCACCACCACGGCCCTGCTGGATCGAGAGCTGAAGTCAGAATACATCCTGATAGTCAGAGCCGTAGATGGAGGTGTGGGCCCTCAGCAGAAAACTGGCATTGCCACGGTAACAGCCACTTTGCAGCCATCATCCTTCTGTTTCTACCAGCAGCTGTATAATCAAATCTTAATCAGTAATCATATGATAAAAGGTTATATTTTATTCCTCGTAGAGTTTATCTTGTTCTGTGACATTTCGCCTTGCAAACCATGAAGGTTAAAGGTCTCTTATTGATAAATAGATGTACTAATTGCTTTTAATTTCCCTGAATTCCACCTTGTTCAGGTGAGCATTACCATCCTGGACATCAACGACAACAGCCCTATGTGGAGAGATGAGCCATACCATGCCAACGTAGTGGAGATGAGCCCAATAAACACTGATGTTATCTCTGTGAGTGAACTGAGCTTAACTTGGTACTTTAGCTGGTGGTTAACTAAATGATATCGCAAACAGCACTTTATAGCATTATTTCAAGTAGGATGGGTGGTGTTGGAAACATTAAGAATTCACTTATTAAAAAGCTTGTCTCTTTATACGCAAATGTGACGTAGGGAAAACATCAGCATCCTTGAGTTTTGGTTTTTCTCTTTTCATTACTTATTTCATCTGCGATTTAATTTGCTAACTCTTGAATTACAAAAAAGATATTTTAATCGAAATACTTAGCTTCAGAACAGAGCGATCAAATTGTGAATGGTCTTCTTTGAAATATCCTTAAGGGCTTTTTGACCAGTACAGGATAAAGGATACATCTGCATGCATCGTCCTACGCTACTGATGGACAAATTGCCATCTCTTCGTAGGTCATCACAAAGTAAACACTCTAATATTAGCCCAAACTCTCTCATTGTCCTGCTGGTGTCTTTGGCAGTGTGTTGTTGTTAATTAAGCCCTGATTGTCCATTAATTAAAGAGGCGTCAGTGAGTGTAATTAAGAGAGTCCGATTGCTAATTAAAATGTAGCCTGCAGTCATACGCATAGCAAATTATTCAGCTGCTAGGCAGAAAAGGAAGCGAGAGCCCATCTTGCAGAGCAACAGAGTGGAATGGAGTAATAATAAGGAAAGAGAAAAGCAAGATACAAGTGTGGCACGGCTAAAATGTTGCTACATTTTCCACTTATTCTGCTCCGTTGTAGCTATTCCTCAGCTGAGTTCATTCATGGTGCATCCAGCGATGCAATGCATACTCTATGAGACTCTGTGCTCAGTGGACAGACACTGTTACCCCTCTGACCATTTTTCAATAAATCGGACCACCCAGGCTTACAGTCCTGTAATTGGCCCCAATGTAGCCCTGGTCCAACCAGTGTTTCCATGGTGACAAGAGGCCACCTGCTGAGTCCTCCTGGAGGTGTCCAGCAAGCCGATGAATTTGGTTGCTGCGCCCAGTCCGAGGATCAGCCCACTCAAATCTCAGACCACTCCACCATCGCTGCTCCAGCCTCTTACATTCAGCACCTAGACACACACAGTCACAGAGAGCCCCCCTCTAATTTCTCATTTCAAAACAATATTCTCTTTTCTGCCACTCTGCAGTCAGACCTGCGCTGCAGTTCAATCGACAAGGCTAATATATTTGCTCACCATCTTTTAATGTGCTCAGCTCAGGACAGAATTGATTAGTTCAACTGGCCCCGGCCAGACACTTCCCCGCATCTTATATCACCTACCTTTGTCTGTGCAGTTGCTAATCAATGGGCCTCTGAGATGCCTGCCTACCATGTCCCCTTAATAATTAAATACCCACAAAACCTTTGTTCCTCTAATGACCAATTAACCAGTTTCTAGCGTTTTTAGTCGGCGTACTGAATAATTGATCAGCTCTTTAAAAATCAGGCAGAGTTTTAGCCGGGCTCCCGGCTTCACAAATTCATCACCCATCGCCACTTTGTGTCAGAAAAGAGACGTTACCATTTTTCTTCTCGCTGACTGATGTGTTAGAGGACTTGGCTGGGGCTGTGTGTAAGGATGCTCGGGGGCGGCGGGCCGGGGATGTTCTTATTACTATTACAATTACTGTGATTCTTTTTCCTTCCTTCATTTCCTCATCCCTCTACTTCCTCCTTCCTCTTTTCTTTTGTCACTTGCTGTCTTCCTGTCCCTACATCTTGAACTTATTAATACACCTTTTTGTTATCAAACCGCACAGTTTAACTTGAGGAGTTCTCTATACTGGATACAGGGAACATACATCTTGTCAGAGGTGGGGGGTCAGGCTCGACTGATATTCATAAAAGTTTTTTATGTCTCCCCTCCGTGCAGGTGTTGGCAGTGGACCCTGACAATGGGAGCAATGGGACAGTGATATACAGTATCAGTCCAGAAAACCCCTTCTACACCATCAACAGCAGTACAGGGAAGATCCGCACCAGCGGGGTAACCCTGGACAGGGAGAGCTCCAAGCCCAGGGACGCAGTGCTCATGAGAACCATTATCATCTCAGCTGTCGACCGTGAGTAACGTGTGTGTGTGTGGTGGGATGTCAGTTAACGCCTGTGTTTGCCTTTCACTGTGTAAATTTGTCTGACTCATGAAACACTGAAACCATCTGTAAGCAAGCTTAAATAGCTTTATATCATCCTCAGCAGAGAGCGATTAGCCTCTCTGTTCAAGCCTCATTCCTCAAGTTTTATGTTGACCATGAAACTTTTTACAGGGGCTAATAAACTCCTTTGACCATGAGATGTGGCGTGTGTGTCTGACTTTATATGTCCCTCTGGCTCCCTCTTTAGGTGGTACACCTCCACTGCGTGCATCAGTGAGCACCACGGTGTTTGTCAACCTGCTGGATCTAAATGACAACGACCCAACTTTCCTCAACCTGCCCTTTGTGGCCGAAGTGCCCGAGGGACTGCCCATTGGATCCTCAGTTTTTAGGGTAAACTATTAAACTATATTAAATAATGATTCCATTTTAATAAATGACGAGGATTCCAAATTTTTTATTTTCCTTTAAGATTAATTAGAGGTGCGCACTCTCTGGCCAGCAGTTTTCCGACATGATATCTTAATGGTTTTCTGACACCATGTTTTTAAAATATGCTTTCCAAATAGATTCCTAGCAGTACTTCATTTCTTTCTATCCAATTAAAACATCCTCCTCCTCCATTTCTCTGTTCTAGGTCCAGGTGGAGGACCCAGATGAGGATATGAATGGTTTGATTACCATAGCGTTGCAGATGGGAATGCCTCGCCTCGACTTCTACCTGAACACCTCCAGTGGCATTCTCACCTCCACGGCAGTCCTGGATCGTGAGCAGATTGGCCAATACCATTTGAGAATTATTGCATACGATGCAGGGAAATTCCCTCGCACCTCCACTTCAACCCTCACTGTCACCGGTGAGAGTCTGCAACTGTGACTGATAACAGAATTTGATTTCCCTTCGCTCTCTCTGAAATGACCTGACATATGTAACCACAGCAGCCACAGTGTGATTGAATATAGCATGACACGAAGAGTTACTTTATTATTTTTAATAGTTAACCACTGAGTTCTCAAGAAACTGCTGCGATGGGTGATGCCACCTGCTGGTGGGATGTGAAAAAACAGAGACAACCAGCCTGACTGCTGTGAACTTGATTTAAAAAAAAAAGGAAAAGAAAAAAATAAATAAGGTTTCCTGGCATGTCTCAAATGGATCAGATGAGTCAGAGGCATAAAAATATTTTGAACTGTCACATCCCTTAATGACGCAGGGAAGCCAGGACAAGCTTTAGAACAACACAACCGGCCCAGAACTGCACAGTTTTACTAGACTCCAAATCTGAATTACCAATAGAGGCTCACTGCACCACCCTGCTGCCTTATTTGTCCTCATGTGCATCTATCTGTGTGTCCTCATGTCTTTCTGTCTGTGTGTTTGTGTGCGTGGGTCAGTTCTGGATGTAAATGATGAGACGCCCACCTTCAACCCGCGCGTGTACAATGTTTCCCTGAAGGAGAGTGTCCCTAGAGACTACATTGTAGCACGACTCAGCTGCTCTGACAACGACGCTGGCCTCAACGCTGAACTTAGCTACTTCATCACAGGTCAGAGGTCATAGTGGGGGCTGTTTTTGTGTGTCTGTGGGCTACAGTGTTGTACAGTTATGGGGACTTTGGGCACATGCAGTACCTTTGTCCATCCATCCATCTCTCTGTGAATTTGTGTATGAGGTGAGCTCCTCTTGCATGTTTTTTTCAGTGTTATTGATGCACCGTGTGTACGTGGCTGGGCATGTTTTATAACATGCATTGAGTTAATTTGGAAATGTGCTTGTGTTTTGTATTTGCAGGTGGTAATCAGGACGGAAAATTCAGCGTTGGCTTCAGAGATGGAGTTGTTCGGACGGTGGTCGGTCTGGACAGAGAGACCCAGGCAGCGTACACTCTGGTCGTAGAAGCTATAGGTATGTCAAGAATTTATACATTTTTTTATAACAATAGAAAAAATAAATCATCTTTATTATCCTCATTACTCAGTCTGTGTGTATATTTGTCATAATAGGACTTGTTTTCTGACTTGTTTTGTTTGTGATCTTCAAAGCTGCTCCTTTGTACTTGTGCATGACAATGATGAAAAAAAGCGATGCCTGCACATCTGCAGTGATTTCAGACTATTGCTCAACTGCCTTTGTTCCTGTTTGAAAAGAAAGAACAAAAACTCTGAGGTTTTCCTGTTTTTGGAAACCACTGAGTCGGGCTGGCTTATCTGCAGAGGGGGCCAGGGACACAAGAGAGGAGAGTAGAAGCAGAGATAATGTAAAACCCAGCAAGAGAACAAAATTACACACATTGTCCTAATTCACAAGAAGCTGAAAATGACCCAGGTTGTGATGAGCCAAGCTATGTCTATTTTGGTTGTCCTGGCATCAACCCGAAAAATTAGCATTAACCTGAATGATAGGAACTGATGCATGTGTGGACGTTTCTGTTTCTGCACACAGACAACGGTCCAGCAGGCAGCCGGAGGACAGGCACAGCCACTGTGTTTGTCGAGGTGCAGGATGTTAACGACAACAGACCCATCTTCCTGCAAAACAGTTATGAGACCAGCATTCTGGAGAGTGTGCCCCGAGGAACCAGCATCCTTCAGGTAGAAAACACGGTTAAACATATCCAGTAGCAAACTGCACAAACTACACTTTCAACGGTCAAACTTCGAACATCACTTTATTTCTAAAGTCACAATCACAAAACAGGGTCACTTACAGAGTGGTATCTTTTTGGCTCAGGTTGCATTTGTCTTGTCAGTATGGGTTACTCATCATGTTCTGAGACTTTTATGAGATACTATAAAATATTGCCCACGGGCTTAATGCACGTGAATTATCAGATGGGTGGGGTTTTCTGCATCCAAACGATTCGCTGGTCAGACCGAAGTTTGGCCTTAAAATAAATAAGTCATTCTTTCAACTGGTTACCTGCTGTGAGGTCTTTATGGGGTAAATTATTGTTTGCTGTATCTGTTAAGTTGTTTTTATACTCCTTGGAAAAATTTGAATGCAATTAAACCAGATCTAATTTATTCCTGTGAATCAAATTTGTGCTGGGAGAGCTATAATCAAATTGAGTTGTTGTTGTTGTTGTTGGATTAAATCATTTTTCTCTCTGGTGAATGTAGCGCAGATCAGTGCTTAAAAACATTCGTGCACAACAGTGTTACCTGCTTTAGATGATCAGCCACAGAAAATGTGTCAACCCTGCCACGATGGCTTTTTGATTGCCTACATTTTAAGCACTTCTTTTGCTGCAAACCTTATCCAGCTAGCATTCAAAGTGTGTTTTCAGATTCTCCACAGCTGGAGTTAATGATGTTCACAGCGCCAGTCGTAAAAACATACAGTGTGTCACTGTCAGTCAGTCGGCCTTCAGCCTGTCCTTCAGTCAGATTTCAGTGACATAGTCAAATAAACAAGGCATAGTGAGGTGGGGCTCCACGCTGGTTTCTGGCTGCGGTGTCTGTTGGGCTGGAGACTCAGACGCTCGTGTGCTCTCGCGCTCATGCGGCCTGCGGTGGGGCGGCCGTCTGAAGGAGAGGTTGTATGATCGCCGATATGACCCGAGCCTCTTCCACACCTTGAGCTGGGGCTCACTGGACCGGCTCCGTCCCCGGGTCAAGCTCTCACCTGGGCCACAGCTCGCTTCGGAGTCCCCTTCCTGCTCTGAGGGCCTACACACTGCCAGGAAGGCGGCCAAGCTTGCCAGCAGCAGAGATAAGCCCAGCACCACCATTATGGTGAATTCTGGGTCGTAGTTGTCAGAAGAATAGGATGGAGGCTGTGAGCTGGTGGGAGAGACAGCGGTGCTTGTCAGGTTCAACAGAGTGGTGTTTTCTGTGTTGGTGGTAAAGGTGAAGTTGGAGCCTAGCTCAGTGGTGTTCATGTTGCCTTGGCCCTGGATGGAGAAAACAACATTAGACTGCGGGGTCTATGTGTGTGGGTTGTGTCTGGATCTGTGTGTGTGTGGTCAGCCTCAGCACTGCAGTAGCTCCCTGCCTCACTTACCAAGCCTAACCAAGCTGAGTAAGTTCATTTTCACTTTATTGGAATCATACACTCATGAGTTTATGATAAGCGTACACACCCGTACACACATATGTGCACAAATACGCAAAGAAACGGCTGCATGCACATGCAGATGCGGTGAGTGTTTGGCATTTGCAGCAATTATGTAGCTATTAAATCAAGGACTACAAAACAGTCAATGCTTGACAGGCTTTCTTCAATGTAAAACAAATTGGGTTTATTAAAATGCCCCTTGTAAAATGCAAGGCACCCACCTCTTCTACCCCGGTCTCCAATTATCCCCCCCTCTCATTCTGTGCGCCCCCATCTTCAGCATAGTAACATTTGTAAATGTCATCGTCCTTAATTCAGCGGAGACAAAGCATGGCTTATCGGTTTAAGGGAAACACATTGGGACGTGAAATTATTTTTAAGACCAAATGCCAGGAAAGCTGTGAAAAGGCCAGTGGAGCAGAATGGCTCGTTAGAGAGTCAGTTCATTAGTCAGCGCCTCAAACCACATATGCCACACGCGCACACACACACACACACACACACACACACAGACTGACACACAACTATTCAAACACAAAGTTTCTTTCACACACACACACACGCAGTGCATTCTGCACCGCACATATTCGTGATTAGGCACGTTGCTCTTAAGCTTGGCAGCTTAGCTGTAAGGTACTCTTCCTCTCTATCACCTCACAGTGTTGCTCCTGCAGATCTGACTGCTCAGCTAGTTTTGAAACAGTCACCCTCATTTCTTGTCTTCTTTACGAGCACACTTTGTCTAACCTATTCAAATTCCTAAAGTTTGACCAATTACACTCTTACAAGTTCTGCAGTTTCTTGCAAATGCTTATTAGATTTCTATTCCTTTAATTGCCTCTTGATTGCTCTGTGATTTGTGGTATTTCTCACCTTACATACCATACAATATTGCATAGGAATGAATAGGGAATACAGTAACAGCCACTAGTTGTTAAATGTATAGCTTTGGCTTGCTATTGCTTAACTCTGCCTTTCAGATTCTGCCTAGTCTGAATCATACTTAAACAACTGCATGCAGCAGTCTCCACATACTCCCTTAGACAATGTGCATTTGCTCAAGCACATGTCAAGCAGCTCACATGCCTTGTAGGACTATCATTCTAAAATGAGACCCCCAAAGACATAAAATGCATATTATTAAGAGACATAAATTAAATTGTTAGAAATCTTCAGATCTAAAGATTTAAAAGGATTTATTTCTTTTTAACTCTAAAATCCTAAGCAACTAACAACTCCTCCTTAGACCGAACCTTTAACAATTTGTGAAAAACCCTTCAAAATGTATACTTACACCCACAGTTTAGCAAATCTTTAAAACAGCACCTTGCTTAATTCCAGTAACTGAGGTCAGACCTGTTTCTTGGCTCCACACACTTGTTTTTCCCCCCTTAAACTGCTGCTTTCCCAGAGACAGAGGGGAAAACGCAGGGAAGGAAGGGGGGAACAAGGAGGAAAAGGGGGTAAAATGTGGGGAACCATATTCCTATTAAAATATCCCAGTGTCACTTTAATCCCAGGGAGCCAAAGACAGTCATGTGTTTTCTGAGCCACGCTCAGACTCAGTGAATAATCTCTCAATGCTTACACACCACATGGTTACACTTAGAACATCTGGCTCTGCAATGTAGTCTTACACTTTATACACCCCTTTTATGGCCTAAGTGGTGCAGTCCACTGTGTAATACCCTATTCATCTCTCACCAATCTGACCCCCCAGCCTCTTTTTTCTCCCGTCTCCCCCTCCCCTCTCCTCCTCTTTCTCCTCTTCTCTCCACATCTCTTTATAAAGCTAATGAGACTGAAGTTGGGCCCCTCTTCACAGGGGGAGCGAGAGAGAGCAAAGGAGGACACACAGGGCAAGGGAGAGAGAGAGAGAGAGAGACAGACTGTAAGAGTGTGTGTGTCTGTATTTGTGAGCGCACGTACATGTGCTCGAGTGTCTTGAGTGTGTGTCTCTGTGTGCAATTGAATATGCACTTTGTAGGCACCACCACAGGTTCTGAGACATCCACAGAGGAGCAGGGTGTGACATGAAGTCAGCCTCATCCAGTGCCAGCGGCTCTGTGCCTCTACGGATTCAGAAGTCAGTCTTATGACATGGCCCATTCACCAGCAGCCCAGCATGCTCCACTATTTATCTGTGTACGCTGTGGAGCCGTGCTGTCTGTGCGAGGTTTTGGGCTTTTGGCTGCTTTTGCCTATCTCACTGTAACAGAGAGAAAAAGAGAGAAAGTGAGGGTGAGAGAGGTTCTGCCATTACGCACTTACTGCCAAGCCATGTTGGGGTTGTTGTGGCAACAGGACACTGGGCTGCAGTGGATGTGTTGTGAATGAGGAAGAATGCCAGTTTATCTGTTTGCAGAATAAAAAACTGTCTGAAATGTATTGTCTATCATGTGACTTCATGGGTATAAACCCTACAGAGTTACACACTGGATTTGCAACAGAACCGACTTACTGCTTACTTACAAATCCACTGCTCAGGTCCAATAAAAAGAGAGCTATATTGGCTTTGTAATGTCTGTCGTCTGCAAGTTTTAAAAAAAGTTCTAACTTTGTAACAGTAGCTGTTTCATTGAGGTATATATGGCATTGCTGTGTCATGGTAGATGGTTTTAGTTTGCAACCTATTTTTTGTTTGATATCTTTTGTAAGTACGGGCTTTCTGCTGTTTGTCTGTGCAGGTTCAAGCTACGGATGCAGACCAGGGGGAGAATGGCCAAGTTCTGTACAGGATCATCACCGGTAACTGCTGCTCTACTTCGATTATCCTTCTGGAGAGCCTTCACACACAGTTTTCCCTGCTCACAAATGCTCTGAAAAACAGGCTCTCGAGATGCACTACACTGAATTATTAAGTTGATTTGGTTAATCCAGTCTCTCAAAGTAGGTGACAAAAGCAAGATCTCCAAGAGAAGGTTTCCATAATTACAATGATTATGTTAAAATTCAGCCAATGGGCAGCTATTATAATTCCAATCATGTTTCCAGTGCAGTTCCTCCTGTCTAGCAGTGGTCTGTGTGTATAGGGCAGCTCTCACCATAGTGAAAATACCAGACAGTGACAGCTTCTTTAAATATTCATTTGCATCGGAAGCAACTGAAATTATCTAGACCCAGAGAAATATTTTGCTAAAATGGGCATTTTTGTCTCTTGCTCTGTCTCACTTTCTCTTTCTTTATCTGTGTGTGTGTGTGTGTGTGTGTGTGTGTGTGTGTGTGCGTGTGTGAATGCATGCACGAAGGGAACAGCAACAATCTGTTCAGCATAGACAGACAGACCGGGCTGGTGACAAGAGGCCTCAAGGCTCTGGACAGAGAAACCAGCAGCTCCCATATGCTGGAGGTTGAGGCATACAACAGTGACGAGAGCAGCATGAGGAGCACTGTGAGGGTGAGGAAGAGGAGGGTAACTTGGGGTGAGGGGCTGTAGCATGTGCAAGTTTCATCCCAGTGCTCCATGCTGAATGTGTAGATTATTGAAAATAAGCCTTGAAATGTAGACTTCAGGCACGATATGTCGAATTTATGGCTGTGGTATAAAATGACCAAGGGCCTTTCTCAGAAACTGTTTTCCTTGTGGATAATGTGTATAGGTGATGCACAGGTGTCTTCCCCTGCAGGTGATCATATATGTAGATGATGCCAATGACGAGGTGCCAGTGTTTACCCAGCAACAGTACAATCGCCTGGGCCTCAGGGAGACCGCTGGCATTGGCACCTCAGTGATTGTGGTGCGTGCCACCGACCCCGACACAGGTGAGTCCAGTCATGTGATGTCAGCCCTTGTCGCCGACCCTTTAGCATCAGGATTATCCTCCGTATCCAAAAACAGAAAGGGACATTCAGCTGACTGCAGCTTTAAAATTCCCACTTTTGCTCTGCCAGCGCTGGCCCAAGTCATAGTTTGCAGGTCACCAACTTCTTCACTAGTGGGTGCCACTCCAATGGGAAATATCAAATCACTAAACGCACAGTGTTTTGTTTTTTGTTGCACGTTACATCACATTACAAAAAAACGGTATTACATGCTACTGGCATTTATATCTCTACTTCTGCTCCACCGTCCTGACTTCCTCTATTCACTTCCCGTGTTGTAAAGTGTTTCTTAGACACCTTATGACGCATCTGGCACTGTGACATACATTTTCCAAAATATCTCAAACTGAAAACAGCACAACCAACAGAACCAAGTGTCGACAATGGAAGTAAATAAAACACAGACTGGAAAAAGCCGTAGCTAGGGCTTCAGTCTAACAGCATTACAAGGTTTTCAACTTAATTTTCCAAGTTACTGTTTTAAACTTCAGAAGAAGATGAAGTTTTAAAGTTGGTATGTAACATTTCCCTACCAGTCAACTCACCCTTCTCTCCTCTCAGGCGATGGTGGAGCCGTTGCTTACGCCCTTGTGTCCGGCTCAGACCGCAAGTTTGAGGTGGATGTGAGCACTGGCCTGGTAACCACTGTGGACTACCTTGATTACGAGACCAAGACCACCTATTTGATGAACGTCTCGGCCACTGACCAGGCTCCACCTTTCCACCGAGGCTTCTGCACCGTCTATGTCACGTTGCTTAACGAGCTCGATGAGGCTGTGGCATTCTTCTCCGCCGGCTATGAGGCTTCACTACGTGAGAATATTGCCACTGGGACGGAGGTGGTCCAGGTGCGGGCCCAGTCGGCCGACAACTTGAACCAGCTGACTTACCGCTTCGACCCTGACACGTCGCCCGTAGCTCTGGCCCTCTTCAAGATCGACAGCGTCACGGTGAGACGGGGAGCAATCGAGGAAAGGTCACTGATTTCATGAGCACAGTGTTCATGGCCTTTTTTGTACACTTCAAAGACTACACCCACCTTCTGCCAAACATGCTCCATCCATTAACCGCAGTGCGATTCAATAACACCTCTTCCTCTGTGATTTAAGCTAGTGCTCTTGTTGCTGCATGACTGTAAGCTGATCAAAGAGCTTGTTTGCTTTGAAGTCATTTGGTTCCTTTGATAGTTGAGAAATGGGGATTTCTTCATTTGATTTTCATGATGCGTCAGACTTTCTCCTTGTATGTCACATTAGAGATTGCTATCTTGTATAGAATATTTATCGAGGTGGAGATATATGCTGGTGTGTGTGATGTTTCAGGGCCGTATCACAGTGACAGGTCTGCTGGACAGAGAGAAGGGGGACATGTACACCCTGACCGTTGTGGCTGATGATGGAGGACCTAAAAAGGACTCCACTGTGGTATGCATTATTCTCAGATGTGTCCATCTTTGTTTTTGTGTGCAACTTCTGTTTATTACAGTGTGTGTCGTGTCTGTTTTGTTGTAGAAAACTTAATGGCATTCCTCTTTTATTCTTTGCATCTCTTATTGGAAGTGCAGAAGGTAAGACTGTCTGTTTTTAAGGGGAAACACGTATCTGTTTGCAGCATCTTTGTATTTTTAGGTTTCGGTTATTTGACTCATCTTAAAGGTAAGTGTTGGCTCAGTCTAGCAAAGTTACGGGGCATACATTTGATTTTGTCTCTTGACAGGTTTCAATCACCATCCTGGATGAGAATGACAACAATCCAGAGTTTGACATCACGTCAGATACTTCAGTGCACATCGCAGAAAACACCCCCAAGGGCCAAAAAGTGGCAGTAGTGCTGGGAAGGGACAAGGATGCAGGATTAAATGGACTGGTGAGAGAAAAGAATAAAGGCCTGGACTCACTCAGACAAATAAGATTAAAGTTTAAAGATGTTCCATCCTAATCATCAATCGATCATTATCACCTATGACTCAACATGCATCAGGAAATTAGGCAAGTTGCATTTGACTCATTTTGGATTGTGTCATTTTCGTTATGACGTAAGCAGTTTAAATGTTCAGTAACTTACACTACAAAAAGTCAAACGAAGCTCAGCTGATGCTGATTTTGCCACGTCAGCATAGTGGTTCTCTAATGTTGCTAGCGAAGCATTTTTCTTCACACTACAACTCTTTGCTGTTGACGCCATGAGTTCTTTCACTCTGCTTGGACTTTTTCCTCTCCTCACCTCTTCCCTTGTCTCAGTTATGATTTCTCCATTGTCATTTTTATTTATCATGAATTCACTGTCATTTCTCGTCCACCTGCTTCCTTTGGTTCCTTCCACATGTGCTGTGAGTTTTCTTAAGCTTTAGAACCTGCACAGCCAAACACAACTATACTATTTTTTGCACTACGGATAAGGTTATGATTCAGGTTTCCGACTATACCTAAGCTGCTGTTACAGTGTGACATTTTCCTTCTGTCCCTGCCTGTCTGTCTCCCCCTCCCTCCCCTTGTCTTTCTGACTCATTACTCTCTCTCAGGTCAATTTCACTCTGGTGGCAGGCAACATGGAGGATGTGTTCAAGATCAAGACAGTGAACCACACCTATGGGGAGGTTTATGTCAATGCTCCTCTGGACAGAGAGTCAGTAGACCGCTACTTACTGAAGGTCAGACACGCGACATCTTTCCCCACATTTCTATATGACCACCTGACTCTTTCACACCACACAACCCTGACTTGGTCCTTTATCGCAGCACAAATAAACTGAATGTGTGTCACAGGATAGGCAGATGAGAAGCAGCACTGAACAAGACAGATAGTTTAAAATGATCATATTATCCATGTCAATATGTTCATGTAGAAGAGAAGGACACCACATTGCCACATCTTATCTCATGTGTCCAGATTTATGTTCAGATTTAAATACTAGTACACACAAGTGTATTTGTATATTGTTACAGGTGCGTGCCATTGATAATGGCTCACCTGTCAGATACACAGACCACTCCCTCACCATCAACATCCTGGATGTCAATGACAATCCACCAGTTATTGAAAGCCAGAGGGGCTACAACGTCAGCATAAGTGAGGTAGGGAGGAACTCCATCCATTGACCTTAAGGTGCACAACACATGTTCAAGGGATGATTTTCCATTTTTACAATAATCATTCTTAAACATCATTCTACTGGAGGCAACCAATAGTGAGGCTTCTTGTATAATGTCAACTGTAGAATGTTGGAGGCGGTACGTCAGTCCTCCGTGTGACGGCTACTGACCGAGACATCGGCCCCAATGCCATGCTGTTTTACTACATCACTGCTGGAAACCAGGACCTCACCTTCCGCATGGACCGTGTAACCGGAGAGGTGGTGACACGGCCAGCCCCTCCTGACCGGGAGCGGCAGCAAGAGTACCGACTCACTGTCACTGTGGAGGATGATGGCACGCCACCCCTGTCGGTAAGAAACACGGAGCAGCAGCTGCATTTACACCACAGGGGTCGCCTGGGGTATTTAGCATCACGTTATACAGAACCCTCTTCACTCAGTTATTGTGCTACAAACAATCCTACATGACAAATGTCCTCATTCTGGGGATTCTTGCTGTCTGTTAAGTGCGTCTTTCTATTTCCTTAAACCAAGATTCAGTACAAATTACCTATGGAACTCCGTGCACATTAAATAAAAGACAGTGGTGGTAGTCAGTGTGTGTGAGCTGATCAGCTGTGAAGGCACAGGAAACACCTTTGTAAACAGGAAAGCCACAAGTCAAATGCTCAAAAAGAGGAAGATGAGCGTTTTTGAATTTCTTGTTTAGAAATCTCTGACTTTTAAAAGCTTTTTTAAAATGTGTTCATGTGCACAGAGTGAGATATATACTGTATGTGCATGCATTGGATGACAGTTTGCGCTTGTTAAGTACGTGGGTTGTGTTTGTTTTTACCTTTGCTTATCTAGGTCACTTAGTGAGAAGTGGTACAAACCTTTAACAATGCAACTTCTGCTAATACCACATGTACAGCTAAAGTAAGACTGCAGAAAAATCAATGCAGACGGGAAAATGGACAGCAACAGGCCTCCCCTCCTCCCATCTAGCTCTCTGTCTCTTCTCATAAAACAAGATACCAAGATTGTTTTATCATTTTCCCTCCTCAATGCCAGTCTCCCTCTGGTGTGCACCATCTTCGAAGCACACAAGTGGAACAACCTTGTTCCGTCTGTAATGGCTCCCTAGGCAGCAAGTGCAGCCCGTCCTTGTGTAGTGATAGTTTTGGAGACCTGCCAGTTCAAAGGAGCAATGGTTTCAAAGACTAGACACATGGGCTTTAAGGTTTAAGAGCCCTTTTTTATTATACAAGATAAATGCAATATACAGAACAAACGTGTTTTTCAGCACTGCTCTGTGTCTATGTCTAAAGTAACATTTGTACAGTATAAATCACACATGTACAGATGCAAAATTGCATGTAATTATGCACACACACATTTCAATCAGACCACAGAGTTATCCTTGAAACTATAACCAATATTTGTTCACACCCACACGCAAACACACAGACAGACTTGAAAACAGAAACACCCAAACAAAGCATATTCAAATCTTACATACATAAAATACCCTGTCATATTTATGTGCTACGCATCATTTAGAGATGATTTCCTGCTCTATACATTATACCTGAACATGAAAAAAAACCACCAGTGGTTTCTCATCACCATGCTTACGTCTTTGCAATAACATCTCTCACTCTCAGTCTACCTTGATATGATTTCAACGTCACTCCTGTGCTAAAGAGCATTTACTTGTCATCCCATTGCACATTCAAAAATATAAATGTATACTTTGTATTTATACACATTTCAAATCAAGAACCATAAAAACAAACAATCTTTAAAAGCTTTACAAAAACGGTATGGATCACAGTGATTGAACTGTTGGCAGTTTTATGAAGGTGTTTTTCACTAGAATCTGTGACACATTCAAGAGAAATCAATAAACATTTTACTCCAAATGAAACTGTTTATTACACTGTTATCTCTTATCAAAAAAGACCTGACAGGTTTATTTCTAAATAATTAATGCACTTTTTTTAACACTTTCTGACTATATTTAAGGCAGCAGTGAGTTACTACATTTCTGACAATACAGGAAGGAAGGGGAGTATTTAGAGCAACAGTTGACAGTAACTGAGGTTGAAACAAGAGAAGAGAAATGAAGCCGAGGCCAAGTGGAAACGATACAGAGGAACAGGGTAATGCCATAAAAGAAAGAAATTACTGTCAGGTTGTACAAGAATACTCTACTACTACTCAAGCCTCCTTTGGTATGAAGCTATTCAAGCACTTTATCACAATGACAGGGGTGAGAGAGAGCCTTATGTCGCTTCAAAAAAGTGATCAATTGTCCTCTTTTAGTTTTGGTCAACAATCTGTTCACCACCAACTTACTGCAACCGAAGTGAGGACAAGAATGAGAGCTTGATGTCACATGAACTGACAGATATCATTCACTGAAAAGCTTTGGGTATTCTCATCTCTCATCATCAGTGCTATATGACTGAAGAGGGGAAAATCAAAACCTGGTTTACTCCATCAACTGACAGCAAGTGATGAATAATAATTATCACCTCAGTCATCTGGTATCGTACTATAACAGGGGGCTTGTAGCTATCATTTCCTGTCAAAGGTGGAAGCAACACTCAGTAAAGGTTAAATCAGGTTAAGTCATGCCCGTACATTACATTACCTATCAAATGATCCTGTAGTTGGTATGCTTTGCGTTCACACTACAATTTGTGAATTGGAAGAACAGGTAAATGCACCATAGTTTGTTTGAACTGCACCAAACAAAGTTGTGAAAGCAGCCACAGAACCCACAGAAAATGTCATTCTTAATACACTATCGCTGAACATGGCAAGAATCTGACCTACAACAATCTGGGTTCTTCTTCAGTATCGAGCACCTGTTGGTCCACGAGTCTTTGTTTAGATGGAGCATCATATATAAACCCAGCCCCCACCCCAACACAATTGCTTAGGAGCAAATGTTTGCTTTTGCCCCCAGCTGTTGTTTCAGGTGGAAATAGTCTATGAAAAAAAACCCAAAAAAAACAAAAAATGAGTCCATTCCCTCCTGCGGTCCAGACAATGTACAGACGACAGTCCCAGCAGAGGTTATTGTGAGATAGCTCAAAAGGGCAACATCGCTCTGGAGGCATAGGGCAGAGGAAGAGAGATGCAGGACTATCTCCAGATCAGCAGTTAGAGTGATGAATGAGGTTTCAACTCCCTTTAAACCGGCTGGAAATCTGGAGACTCAAGAATGCTATCTGGAATAAAGAACAGTGCAGGTCGGTTAGAGCCTAGAAATAAGAGCAGGTGTTTTTCCTCATTTATCATCCTGCACTGAGGACACATTTCATGGCTGTGAGCTGACATGTAAAAATGTAGATATTTGGGAATTTGTACAGTAAAAACTGCATTTTTTTTGCATGCGCTAAAAGCCAACAGAGGTTATGACACACAAAACCGGTTCTTTTTCCAAACCTCCTCCTCCACAGACTACAAACACACAGAGATACTAACAGATTTCTCAGAATAAGATGTGCTTTGCCGAAAACACATTAAAAAGGGGAACACGAAGCCCTTGAGTCTGGGTTGCGACATGTTAAAGATAAGAGGGAACTGCTGCTAGTTAAATTCCGCTTAGCTGAAGGTCAGTGGGCCAAAAAAAATGAAGAAGAAAGCTGATGTGTGCTTTTTATCCACGTAACACGTAAGCTCAAACCAGACTGTGTATCACACATAACTTCTGTAGACCACTGAAGGAAATGAGCTCTGTTCGGGAAAATCTGCCCTGACAAATGTAAAAGATGTGGTTTTGTTTCTGTTTTTCAAGGATTTTTGAGCTATATCAATATCTGTGAGTCTCTGTTGAGAGGAAATGTAGCTGTTATCTGAGATTCAATCGAGCAGTCTAAGTTTCCTTCTGTCATAAGCAGAGGTTTTCCACCCGTTAGTATTTGAACCCATACAAGGATTCTATTTGGGCAAAAACAGCAAAACTGCAGCATCTCAATGGACAAACCTCAGTGCGTATTTCAGAGATGTGCCTATGTTTTCCACTAAACCCCAAGGTCATAGAAATAACATATGTCACGGTTTAGGGAGAGATTTTCAGTAAGTCTAGTTCTAGTCTTTTCCGCTGTATCATTGTAGACTGTGCTGCCAGGAAACTGGGCAATCCACCTCAGTATGCCTGGAATGTCTGTGCAGGTGCCTCGGGAATTGGTAGAAAAACACTCAGGATTGAAGCCCCTCACCGTAACTAATGTTTCAGTATTATTTCAAGTTGAGCCGGAGAGAACGGCTGAAGGGGCCATTAGCGTTAAATGAGAGTGCTGATGGGTTGAGAATAACTTTCGAGCGAGGCAGGAGAAGAATTCCGATGATGACAGCATAAGGACCTGGTTTCGGTTGCGTGGGGTAGAGAAATTAAACTCCTTACACCGAATCTGTTTCTCACATCAGACCCGAACCAGCTGTTTTTGAGTGTGAGCGTGCGATTTTGCACAAGAATGTGAGCATCTTTCCGCCGACGCTTCCACCGCACGCAGGATGTTTCAGCAGGCGCAGAAAAAGCCACAGCTGTTCTATGTTTGCATCAGAGTCTTTAAACATAGTGACAGTACATTTTGAAACACATATTCCCAGAACTACATTCTTGTGCAATACTGTTACACCAATTTAGTACTTCTGAGCACGAAGGGAGTCAGGTGTATGTATTGAGAATGTGGTTAATGAAGCAGGACTTAACTGAAAGGGACCCACTTGTAGACACTCAAGCTTGCTTTGTGTTACTTGCCTTGTTGAATGATCTTGTTTAAAAAGCAGCTTTAACCAGTAGATGGCTATTCTGTCCTGTCCTGCTGCATGATCCTTTGTATCAAATTCATTTTCCTGGTCTCAATATTGTGTAGCATTAGTTGCTGCTGTGTTGCCAGGATGTACAGTTTTCTGTTTGTGCGTGTGTGTTGTACCTTCAATAGGGAAGAATACGTGCCCGTGGGCAGGAGGAGAAAGGGGGGTCCCTGGTTCAGACAACAGGTGACGTCCTGTCTCTGAGGATTGTCTGGTCATGATCTGAGACACGGTGCGGGTCTTAGTCTGTGGTGATCCCCCAAGAAACACGGGGTTTTCATGGCCAAGAGCCTCACTGAACACACAGGCAGAAGAAAAGAGAAGAATCCAAATGAGTAAGATGTTGCTGGTATGACCCAATAAACTGTTTCAACACTCATCTGTGGCTCAAGACGTTTAAAGCTCTGTGTTGCTTTTGTGTTCTAGCAGTAATCAGGGCTTTTATTACACTGATCAACATTAAATACACCACTAAACTGGTCTGCAGTAGGCTGTGTATATACACATGAAACAATGTCGCTGCAGTCTCTCTGGTGTGAACCCTCCCTTTGTACTGGAATTAGGGTTATGTGTCCATATGAACAGATAAATGTTTTGTTAATATTTTAAAGTTATATGTTCTCCACAGTTGTTTGGCTTAAAGCACCTATCGTGTGGGACAGGTTCTGCTCACTACACAGCAGAATATCCCTGCGCATAGTGCTACAATTCTGAGCAGCTGTGTTTTGAAGCTCGTCTCTGTAACCAGCTGCCTGACAGACTGTGGGAAAGCTTACCTGTCCATCCTCACCAACTCTTGTGCACCTGGGAGAGAGGAAACGGGAAATGGGCCATTGTGAATGAATTGAAACAGAGCGGAACACAGCAGATAGAGTGTGAATGTGCTTCCTACTGTGTGAAATACAGTAAATCCACCTCACTGACAGGAAATATGTGTGGGACAGAACACTATGGGGAACCCAGTGTGAGGGATTTATATTTGACTCATAGCTTGGACATGGAAATAAGTGTGTGTGCATGTGTGTGTGTTTATGTGCATGGTCTTGTTTGTACATATCAGTAATACATACGTCTGCTCGACTGGGCGTTCTGCCTCTGTTTGTACACAAGCACCAGAATAAGAGGCAGAGAAAGCAGAGCCAAGATGCAGGCTGCTACAGCCAAGGCCAGTGGCACAGAGCCTGTGGAAGCAACAACGAGACAGTGAGTTAAATAAACTGATAGCTGGCCAGCCATCCATTGGCTATGAAGGCTTCAATAAGGTGACATACCTCCAGGTGGTGTGGGATCCTGGATAGTGCAATTTTGAGATCCATTTCTCCCTGGAAAGAGAGAACAAATACAGTATTTCTCTTGTGCAGTTTATTGGGGTGTAGCGTTGGTTTGGGTCTCTGCCCGTTAATTGCAACGGTTGCCATTCATCCCAACATAACGTATGTCATACACAAAGCCACAAACCATGATAAGCACTGACACACCGCACTACTTAGAATCTGATATTATTACCTTGTCAGGAAAAAAACACTTTAACTGATCTACTTTAACTTCGTCTGCTGGCCATACATCATCCTTTCTAGCTACACATTCACATTTGATGTCCTTACTTGGTGTAACATGGAGAATGATGTGGCTGTGGGGTCTCTGAACGAGGGGATTGTGTTTATGTTCCACTTGGATGTCGAGGACCATGCAGCAGTAGCGACCCTGGTCAGCGTGGGTCACGTTTTGCAAAAGCAACCAGAAGTCATGCTCTGCAGATCCAAACTGCAACCCTGGCGGCAAGGTGTGGTTCCCATGGGAATGACTACCAATGGTAATATGGCGTGGGCCCATCCGTCCAGTGCAATGCTGGTCACTGTGGGGTGTGAAAAGCCAGCTGTGCCTCAAGATATCGGTGGAGTGCAAGGCTGCACCTGTCTGTTTACACATCAGTTTGACCGTTGCACCCTCAGGACAGATATAGTACAGATGGGGGGTCGAGACACTCAGGGTGGAGTGGCCATGGGACATCTCGCCTTTAACTAGAGGGAAAAGACAAACATTGACGAAAGTAAGCAAAACACAGCACTTTTGTTATTAACCTTTTAGAGAATCCCACTCCAAATGTGCTCTACCAATCAAAGGCTTTCAGTTAAAGCTTGTGGTTAGAGTTAAAGTCTATCAATCCAGGATCTGTATGAAGAAGAAACAGGAAGTGTCTGAGAAGCTCAACTCCAGTAACACAACCCTTCTATACATACATATTTATGCGTGTGTGTGTGTGTGTGTGTGTATTACAGATGACAAAGAAAAACCAGAGGAAAAAAGGAGGAAAAACCACTACAGTCACAAGTTTGTCACAAGTTTACTTTGAAGGCTGTCATTGCCTTATAATAAATAAATATATCACAAAGTCAACTAACAACATTTGAATATATTATTTTAAGTTCTGCAGGTACATCATGATAACCTTGTTAGGCAGCTGAATTTGTGAGATCATGTCAGCAGAGAATACATCTTGGTTCTGACCAGTTACTGCGCAACGAGGAGGAACTGACAGTTAGGGGCGAGGTCGAGTTTGACTGTGACAGCAGGCAAAGGAGGCTGTTAATTTGAAGACAACAGTGGTGTCTGACCTGACTGGTTGAACTTGTGACTGATGGTGATAGACACATGGTTCATCCAAACATCTGCCAAGCATTTTTTGACTGTGCCTGTCCAGACTGTTCCAACAGGAGCTTTCCCAGATGGTTCCGTGTAACAAACCATCTGGCTTGTCAGGTTAACATCATAATGTCCCTTGTAAGATTCATCTTTTTCTTCTTCTTCTGTTGCTCTGATAAAGGAGTACAATTTTTTTAAAATATCATAAGATAATATAATCAAAGTAATATTTCAAATTTAATTCAGAGTTGTTGTGGATGGGATGAAGTACCTGCTATTTGTGTTATGCTACCACTCATAACACAAATAACCAAGTGCAAAAACTAATTATAGCAACTACTAATCCCAACCTCCCAACAAGTCCTTCATGTTTCCATGCCTTATTTCTGCTAAATGCATGCTTCCTGGTTTTTGTGCATCTAGGACAGTTTGTTGTCTGTTCTGTGTATGTGTAATGTGGTTAGAGATAGTGCGTAGTTTCCTGGCTAAAATAAATATACTAACCTCCTGTGGGATTTAAATTGCCTGTTCCTCTTAGGCAACTGCAGAGAGGGGTACTAGCCAATATACACAAGACGGCATGTGACATCTCTTTTTGCTCAAGACTCGGCACACATCTTTTAAAGTACATTCAGGAAACCAAGCAGACAGACAGCTGTGAGATGTTTCTTTACATATTGGATGAACTGTTCTCCCTTTCGCATAGCGCCTTCCACCACATCCTGTTCTGACTTCTGTGGTGCAGCAGTGGCATGCACAAATAGACGAGTGCTTTAAAGTGCGCTACTAATGAATATTTTATTGCAGTAACAAAACAACATGTACCTCAACATATCCTCAGGCCAAGCATTTTGAAGCCAGTCTGTAAACCATGCTATGCAATACCACTCCCCACACTACGAAGCCATGTTGCAGCATCAGCGCACATAGTGAATGACTCTGATTTATCCAACATGTGGAACAGCAGAACAGTTCTGTCACTCTCTAGATTCCCTAGTTTAAATAGATCATTACCCTTCTGCGGTAAGGTTTAGTGCTGCAAAAGAGGCATGCAAACTTGTGTGCATGTGAAATACACTTCTGTGTGGGGGTGGACCGCAGGAAAAGAAAAGCATGCGTGCAAATGAGTATTGTTGCAGTGGCACCATGGATCAGAAGATAACAAGTCACGCTCCAAACACATTCACATGCATATATTTGTGCGTGTGTTTGTGTGTGCGTGTCCTGAGGAGTGGACTTCCTTCCTGAGTTGTCCAGGCACGCGAACACTGCACCTACTCCTCCTCCTGTCTGGCTCCTTAATACTTAAAACTGAACATGAAGGGCTACAGCTGTTGCTGTGCAGCTCTTTATAGCCTAAACATTTCTGGCAGGTTGCACTTCTCCCCACACCCCAACCAGTAATGATGTCACTGCAGGTGTTCTCCATCTGCCGTTAAAGACAAAACGCATACTGTTACATCACAGATTGGACTGCAGCATGCTTGGAAGTTTCAACCCAAAAGGAAGCAGCAGAGAGGCTGCTTTGTGTAATTCACTACGTATTTCACCGTGATCTCACTCCTGGCTGTTTTGGGGGTTTTTTTCCTGTGTGTATGCAACAAGCTGAGGCCTTCTGGGTCAGCCAGAACATGAATGAGGAAGCCCATGAACTGTTTTAGTCCACATGTCAGTACTGGGTTTAAGTGTCTGGTTTACACTGTGCTGGAGTGGAAATACAGTAGCTGACCAGCCAATGACCTTTGCTTTTTGATTAGCTGCGCATGTTTGTATATGCAGTATGTGTGCATCCTGTGTAAGTGTCACAGAGAGTGGGGTACGTGCCATGGTGCTGTGTGTGCGATTGAGCTGTGGGCTAACCATTGTGTGCTAGGAAAAGCAATAGGAAGCTCTGGGAGGGTGATTAAAGTGAAACTGTTGCCCCCACGGCTGTTCCTGCCAGCGTGATGGGACAATAGGAGGGGAAGCCCTTCTCCTCTCCTGTTTCACACCCACCCCGCCTTCCTCCCTGACCTTCTTTTTGACAACTCTAACCCCATTTACACTTGCGTAGATGGATTTCTGGGCAAATCAGTGAGAGTTTCTGTTGTAAAATGTGTTTAATATACATTTAGGTCTAGCTGTAACCTGACTGAAAGCCAAAACATGAGTGATAAAAAGGCTGCCAGCTGGGAAATACTATTATACAAATCTGAAATATATTTCAAGAATAGACAAGACCAGACCTTTCCAAAGTAGTTTGAGACAATGAAGATGACTTTTTGTAAGCGTATTAGGTGCCAAAGGGGCGGTTTTACCACAGTGTCAGCACTATCTGAGCTGTCTTGATGTGGTTGCAACCAGGTAAAAACAGACGGCGAGCTTTGCCCTATGTCTGGTACAGACAGGATTTCTGTCACTTTTATACACCAGACATCTGTGTTTTGGCTCCATTTTAGTTTCCTCTTCTGGTCTCTGTTCTCAGGATCCTGATAGCCCCTCAGGGCCCACAAACAGGCCCTCCTTTGTTTTAAGCCTCAATGCCACCTGTTTTAGGACATGTTGCCTCTGACAGCTTTCCTCCATTCAGACATGCAGTGTGACCCATGTGAGTTAATTAAATACGTCTTTGAATCTTCTTAAATTACCCCAAGTGTAACTATTTGAACTACAACCGCACAAATATGTTTTATGACTCAACTGTGTTATTGAGGTGCATTTCCAACACAGGCTACTGAATATTCCCAACAGGTAAATCTGGTAAATTGACTTTTCTGCCCCTGTTTGTACAATGGCTGCCCCCCATACACCCCCACACAAACATCTCAAACTCCACCCTTTTTCACACCTTCTGCAATAGCAGTGATTATCCTGCCCATTACGGGATGTTAATGAAACCAGCAGGAGGATCCCAGATTAGCCCCTCCACACACACACACACACACACACACACACACTGAAGCTTCCAGCACAACAAACAGATGCATTAAGCATCTTTTCAGCAACAGGAAGTGTTAAAATGTCGTGCTTCAAACTCTAAACAGCCAGGAAAGGAAGTGGTTATGGGTCAGTGGTACAGGTCACAATGTTCAGGGATCCATGACATTTAATGATAGTAATTAACTGTGTCTTTTGTATCTTTTGTGAGCACGTTTGCAACTGTCCGTACAAGTGCTATTTGAATAACGCTCTTCCTCTAAATTTACTTCACCCACGTATCTATGTTACAAAAGCATTGCATAATGACACTTTCGTAAACCTTTTTACATCATTCAACATTCTTACCTCATATACCTGCAGCAATGAGGCTGAAGTGTTAGTTTGTGAAAGTTTATACTTTTGAAACAGTAAAAGTGCAATTATTACATAATTTGAATGATGTGACTTAAATTTTATTAACTATGTCTCCTGTCTGTCTGCTTAGCACATGCACAGATTTTTTTCCTAGGGTGAATATATAATCCTCTATATATATATATATATATATAAAATGTTCTCCCTTGTGGGACGAATAAAGGAGTTCTTAATTCTTGCTATTATGTATTATTGACTCAGTAGGGTCAAGGCTCTCTCAGTGACAGTCAATGCTGTAGCCTTGGCCTGTACAGAGAAACCCCTGTGACAGAGACACATCTCTACTACATGCATGAAAGCCACTGGTGGTTTTTTTATGTGTCATCCTTGCTGCATATCAATCATCAGACACCAAGATTTAAAGAACAGTTGTTTCACAGACCTTTGCAATAACCTGCACAGAAGAACATGGGAGAAACCCCTCCACAAAGGTCTCTTTATTACTCATGCTCATCCAGTATGAGCCCACACAACTGCAGCACGTCAACACACTCGCTGACTGCCTCTCCCTGGCCTGTTCCTGTCGATGAGATCGACCCAGGAAAACATTTTTTTTGACACTACGCCCTAATAATGATTTATTCATTTAAAACAGGGGGTCAATACACGGCACAAGCTCTATCACAACAGGAGGAGACAGTAGCTGAGACAGAGAGTGAGCGCTCACATCCTGTACAGTTCATTGACCATTTTTTTTTCCTGTGGCATTGTCCAGCACAGAGAGCTAAATGCTTATCTCAACAGAGAGGAAAAGAGCCACTGATTATTACCCTGTTTATCTTAACTCGTGTTTGTGGAGGAGAAAAGCCCATTATTGGCAGGGCACAAACAGCTGTTTTCATCTGTCCGACTGGAAGGAAGGAAACTTCCAAACAAAGACATAACAGGCCTGAAGGAGGAGGGCACCACAGTGCTAAAGTTAGACTTGTAAGTCTTTTATTGGAGCCTCTGGAGTTTTATAGACCTCCATAAATAATTCAAAATACATTCATAAGCACTTTAGATTAGTTTTGGATATAGATATCATATAATGTGCAAACATTTAAAATCTAAACATCTTTTAAAAGACATATACAGATTGCTTTTTTTCTTTTTCCGGGGTGGGCCCGTCTAAAAGTTTAATAAACGCATCACTAGTTGCCTTTGACGAAAACGGATAACCTCTGCGTTTGAAGTGAAGCAGAGTGCGCCCCGGAGGCAGCAGCTGCTTCTCCCGTCAGCCGCCAGAACTTCAAGCAATGCCAGAGCAAATGTGTTTATATGTATCTCTGCATTTCGACTGCACATCCCACGAATAAACACGGGGTTTCTGTGAAAACGGAGCAATAAGTTGATTTCAGCACGGCAAGTGGATATATTTTTGGATGCACATGCGCACAAAAGCCCACGGATGTTTTCCTAATGCTGATTTTGCGCACATTTGTAGATATTTTAACCCGCGTCGGTCTCCAAACGTCATCGGCCGCAGTTCACACGGCCGCCCAGCCATAAAGAATTGTTCTAAGAAGGTGGGTTTCCACTCCGCTGCGTCCCATGGGAGGGGCTTTAAAACAACTTCAAGCCAGATGTTACGTCTCAAAACAACAGCAGCAACAAACTCAAATCCAGAGAGCTTAAAACCGTGTTGAGTCCAGAAGAAGTTTCGAGTTTACTCAGACAAATAACGTCAAAATTAAAACGACGGTGTATTGACGATGCTTTCAAACTCCGAACCTACTCCAGTAAATTACCCATCGCTTTTCATGTGTGACAACTGAAAACCAAAACTATGGTTCCCCATCACTGAATCTGCTGAAAGCTGCCAACGGGCCGAAACACGCCTGAACAGTTGGATGAGTCAGTTCAACAACAGGCCTGAGGAGGATGGATGTCATCTTACCTGCAGCGATGTAAAACACAACGGAGCAAATCCAAAGCGTGTACTTCTTGCCCCAAAGTGATGTCCGACAGAGCAATCCCCACTCCATGGTTGTCTGCGTGTTGAATGCAACACAGTGACTGACTCAGCTAATCTACAAGTAGGCTTGTTGAACTTTTTCACTTCTTAAATTCTACAAATCCACCCAGAGTTGTAGAAAAAGCGCTGACGGCTCTGTCACCTTGTCCGCAAGATAATTTGATCGTTCTGAACTTTGAAGCCCAAAAGCAACGTGATACGCACGGACCCAAGACTCCTCCCCCCTGCTGTCAGTCTCTCTCGCTCTCTCGCTCTCGCCCCCTCTCCCTGTCTCTGCCCCACCCCCATGAGTATAGCAGTGATGAGCGCACAGAGAGAAAACTTATCTCCCAACTTTTAAAACAAACATAAACTTGAAAAAATATTAAGGGGAAACTCACACCACATTTAGTATCACATCCCCCTTCTGGATCCTACTTTTCCCGTAATGCATGTCTGTACTGTCTCAAAGCACCCAGTTTGTGGCAAATGCTTCCTGGTTATGAGTGAAGTCTTATTCCAAACACCAACTTTGAGCCACAGAAGGCATCAGCAAAGTGCACTAACAGGCTGAGTAGCTCATCCCATCACTACTTAACATATCTCTATGGGCAAAAACATAGCACGTTACCACTGGTCTCAGCCAGTATTATTAGATACATGAATATGATTACATCTTATTAACATAACAATGAATGTAGTAGTAGTTTGGATAACATTTCGTCGGCCTCTTTAACTGCCGCAGCCTGAGGGTGCCAGTCAGCTGCTCCATCTTTTAGAGCAGCAGCGGGAGGGGAACTGGGAGGAAAAGCAGGAGGTCAGACTGGTGGAGCAGGAATTGATCTAACACCCAACCTCTTATGCCAAACAATGATTCAGTGGTTTTGGTGAAGGGGTGTCTGTTAGCGTGCACTGCTGTCTCTCCTTAACTTCTCTTATTAGCCTAATTTCTCAGATGAACCTATGAGGCATCAGAACTCTTGGCAACTTTTCAGCATCCTTCTCTGCTTCACCCACTGTTTAGATTTCTTTCTGGTTCTCATGATATTTTTTCTTTCTTCTGCCTGTAACAAAATACACTTGGGTCGGCTGTCTTGCCCCATTCTCCCATGTCCAATGAATCCTGAATATCACATATCACAAGCGAAGACACCAAAACCTGTACATTTCCTCCCTTGCAGAAAATCTTAGAACTCAGAACATAGTGAAAATGTATGAAGGTGTATGTTTAGCATGAGGTGTAGAAAAGGCGCTTAGAGAAATTACAAAACACTGACAAGATATTATTGTTTAGTCCTTATTATAAACCAGCATCCAGTGATAAAAGACTTGCTGTTTTGTGGTTTTGGCCTTCAAGTAGAGATCTGTGATCTTTCCTCTCCCACATGATCATACATCACCGTCTTTCAGCATGATGATGATGAATGGGCAAAAGAATCAAATTTAGATTCACTTGAAGGCCCAGCAGACACCCAGTGCTGGGGGTGAATCATATTCTGTCAGTGTAGTTAAACACAGCATTAAGCCATAAATAGCAGACAGCGCTGTTAAAGTTTTAAAATCTCCCTGGTTCTCTTGCAGTCGTCAACCACCATCTATGTCCGCATTGTGGATGAGAACGACAACGCCCCAGAGTTTCCTGAGGAGGAGTATGTCACGGTGTTGAGTGAGGGACCAGACACAGTGGGTGCCACTATCGCCACGGTGACGGCCATCGACCCAGATGAGGGGCTGAACGGCACCTTGCGATATGCTATCACTCTTGGCAACCTCATTCAGACCTTTCGTATAGACAGCATCACAGTAAGACGTGGTAACTCTCACACAGCAGTGTTTCAAAATAATAACTAAATGAATAACACGTAAACTTTGTGTGCATGTTTGTGCGTTTAGGGGAGGATCACAGCCATAAAGGAGCTGGACTTTGAGATCAGCAATGGACATTACACGCTGGTTGTCACAGCAACAGATCAGTGTCCCAAGCCTGCTCTTCGTCTGACATCCAGCACAACAGTAATAATGCAAATGAGACATGCTGTTTTATGCAGTTTTTTCACTAAAATCATGTTTAAATATGGAGCTGAAACAACTGGTCAATTAACCGAGTAGTGGAATGACAGAAAGTCATGTCAGTTCTGCTAACAGATCACTCACTCATCAATCATCAGTCTTTATGGAGCAGCCGCTGGTTCAATTCCTCCAAAAATTTTGGATTTGAAAAAAAAAAAAAATCACAAGTATAAATGTAAGAAATCAAAAATGAACAGCTGGCCTCGATAGCTTTCTATTTTTAGGTGAAATGCAGAAACCTGAGTTAAAAAATTGCCCAAACCATCCACTCACATGCAGATTAGTTCCATTTTCCTTTCTACAGCCTAGTTTCATAACTTCAGAGGCAGAGTTAAATTTGTTTTTGTGGAAATAGCTTATAGGAAGCTTTCTATGGAATATTCAAACCAGATTCCTGTAAACTACTGCTGATTATCAGTCAGCTCTCTTATCACATGCTCTCAGAACTCCTTCTACTTCCTCTATCAGGTGCTGGTAAATGTCCTTGATGTGAATGATGTGACACCCACTTTCCCAAGAGCCTATGAGGGACCCTTCGAGGTGTCTGAGGGCCAGCCAGGACCTCGGGTCTGGACTGTCAGAGCCAGTGATGAAGACTCTGGACTCAACGGCAAAGTGGAGTACAGCATAACTGGAGGAGACCATCAGAGTTAGTACCTGACCGTTCTGTCTGTTGATGTATTAACAAGTCCATGCTATGTGTCCCTGAGCCTCTTTGTTTCTGTCTCTCTGTTAGATGAGTTCATGGTTTCTCCAGTGGAGGGCGAGCTGCGGGTAAGGAAGGATGTAGAGCTGGACAGAGAGACGACTGCCTTCTATAACATCACTATCACAGCTAGAGACCTGGGAACTCCGTCTCGCAACAGCTCGGTGGGCCCTCATTACACAAATTCACACACGCAAGCTGGGACACACTTTCACCATATCCTCTTAAACAATAAAGATCTTGCAAGTTTCACTTCTGTGCTGTCATTTCACTTGCATTAGCATTAACCACATCTTTCCAACACATGGTTTGTAAGGAGATAACCTTCATACTACAAAAATGGTACCACTCGCACAAGCTTAACACGCAATACATTTCAGCCGTGAGATACCATGTCCTGCTGGTGTCCGAGTAGACATTTGACGTGTTTCTGTTTCAATGTGTTTTCTTCAGGTGGTGGTGGGGGTTCGCGTCCTAGATATCAATGACAACGACCCGGTCCTCCTCAACCTGCCTTTTAACACCAGCGTGAGCGAAGGCGCGTCCATACACACCTCCGTGGCCAGAGTCCTAGCGCGAGATGCAGACAGCGGACGCAATGCGCTGCTCACATACAACATCACTGCTGGCAACCAGGATGGAGCGTTCTACATCAATGACACGGTGAGATTAAAGGATGGAGCAGAGAAACATAAGAACACCTGAAAATCTTGTCTTTGCCATCACTTCTGAGTGTGGTTGTAGGTTCAGGACAGCACACTTCTGACCACACGCAGTAGTGATGAAGTGGGAAACAGGTGTGAAACACAGAAACTGCCATGGCTTACCTATTCCTCTCTGTATCTGTCAGGCAGGTGTGGTGCAGGTGAACAGACCACTGGACAGAGAGCGAGTGTCTGAATACAGACTAACCATCACTGTCAAAGACAACCCAGAGAACCCCCGCATCGCTCGCAGGGTAACCTCCCTGCTGTGCACACGCATTGCAAGATATCACAGTTTCACAGAGAGACCACTGAAACAATCATAAATCAGTGCCACCAATGAAAAACCACATATCTTTTCATGTCAGCTTTTGAGTCACTCATAACACTCATTAATCTTTAGGTGCATTTTTTTCAGTTTTGCATTATGCAGCACCGAATGACAACAAAATATAACTATTTGGATTTCAACAAACCTATTTCCTGAAAGGCTCTTACACTAATTTGGATGGCAACACAATGTCCACATGTGCAATACACATTTCTTGTAACATGTAGGATTTTATGCCTTTCTGCTGTACATTTCTTTCTCCGTGCTGACCTTTTGTGATTTTGACTGATAACCTGTTCTGTGTTTAAGTGCTGTTATAGTTTCGGCACTGTCTTATGGGAATATACACGTATCTAATGATGCGACTCGAAATGCAGATTTTTTTTCACTTAAAAGGCGTGAGGCGTGAGTGCATGACCCAGCCAAAGTGCAGCTGCAAGGTTTTTTATGAAAACAATGATATGGCACGGTTTAAGTGTTGCCTTTGTGGCAAATGTGAGAAACTGTTAACCCAGTGCTGCAAAAAGGCCAACCGCCAGCACTGTGAAAGCAGCACAACACCTTCAAAACATGTCAACTCTGACTTCTCCATAACAGTGGAGAGCTTTGAAGCAAATTGTCTCTTTGAGCTGATGGACTCTCCTGAAGAGTCTTACTCTTAATCTCATCTTTACTATGTAGCACATAATCATTCACTTAGTCTGTCCCACACCACCAGGACTCAGACCTCTTGGTGATCTCCATTCTGGACGAGAATGACAACAGGCCCATATTCACCAGGACCAGCTATAGGGCTGAGATCACAGAGAACTCTGCAGCAGGTAACACTCAAGATGGTGTGTCTGTCTTTCTCATTTCCCTCAAGTGTGGGCAGCCTGTAACTGCTTCAAAAAGCATTGTGCTAGAACACTATCTGTAACACTATCTCCTCAACTTCCTGACTTTGTTTACTAATGGCTTATAGTCAGTAAAGTCTTTTTTCACTTTGAAGGTGAGAAGTGAGACAAAAGGATTGACAGCTCTGTATTTTTAAATAGATATGTTTACTAATCTGTGACCAAGGACTCACAGTATAATGTAATTATATGATTTTAATGCACAATAAGACTCTTAGCTTATCACAATCATAAGAGTGATGAGAGCAGCATTTTACCAGTGTCTCTCAGCCATTATCGCAAATACAAGGCTGTAACTGTGCATTTGCCAAGACGTTTCTCAAGTCAGTTTATAGCAGCTACATCAGCAGGGGGCTAGCTGGCTGGCTGTGATTGTTTTACTTCTCTTCCTGTCTCTCTCTTTATCTCTGCCTGTCTCTCAGGCAATACTGTAACCATGTTAAATGGGCCAGTTCTGGCTGAGGATAAAGATATTGGACCCAATGCTGTGGTGAAGTACCGCCTGCTGGGAGCCCGGGTGGACCTCTTTACTGTGGATGCTGATACTGGTAACGTTATGACGTTAGCTAGTAGACGGAGAGAGAAATTTGGGAAAAACAACCTGTGATGTAATTGGTATTGTTTCTGTATCTCCCTCCAGGCGTGATACAGGTGCGTCAGGGGGCAAAGTTGGACCGCGAGGCGTTTCAGGAGCCCCGGGTCGAGCTGTTTCTGGTTGGGGAGGACATAGGAGGTTTAAACAGCAGCGTCCCTCTCACGGTTACCATCCTGGACCAGAATGACAACCCTCCTGTCTTCAGCCCGTCCAGTTTCAGTGTTCGGCTCCCTGAGAACAGCCCCACTGGTGTGTGGATCAGCTAATGATCTGTGTATATGAGCAGGCTGGGAGGAAAATGATTTACATATGATCCACATTCATAGGTTTTTGTTGGCACTGACAGAAAAGTGTATTGCATCACCAATTTAGAGTCCCCTATATCTCTATGTATCTTCATGTATCCACACGTACATAGCAATGTCCTGTCTGTAGGATAGCGGTTAACATGACTGTCCATTAGAATATGAACATGTGTTTGTGTCCTCATCACCATTTCATCTCTTCCAGGTGTGGTGGTGACTCAGCTGTCTGCTACAGATGCTGACTCTGGCTCTAACGGCTGGCTGATGTATCGGCTGGAAAGTGGCGCCCAGGACCGTTTTGTAGTCGACCCAGTCTCTGGGGCTGTCCTCGTTGGCAACACCACTCTCGACAGAGAAGAGCGTGACTTCTACCGCTTGGTCGTCATGGCAATTGATCGTGGCACGCCCCCCATGTCAGGCACAGCCACCCTGACGGTCATCTTGGACGATGTAAATGACTCTCGGCCCCGTTTTTTACAGCCTGTAACTGTTATAAACGTCAATGAATCCACACCTCCTGGTGTGGTGGTGGCCACACTGACCGCTGAGGACCCTGATCTGCATCCCCGGCTGGAGTATTACATCATCTCAGTGGAGGCAAAGGATGATGGGAACAACCCAGTGGATGGCCTGCAGGAGTCCTTTGGCATTGATTTACACACTGGTGAGACATTAATCTCAGCCAAATTTAGTGTCTTGATCTATAAATTTCAGTTTTGTTGGATGATGTTAAACAGCCAACATACAGAATAAATTGCCTCTTACGTTTGGAAAATAGTTAGATGTGCTTTGGTGAATTTTCAGGTGCAGTGTTTGTACGTAACCCAATCAACAGAGAGCTGGTTGCTACGTTTGAGATCATTGTGTCGGTCCATGACAATGCCAGTGATGTAATTGACAAGTCAGGCAGCATCCCCAATGGTAAGTCCATTTTCCACCATGAAACTTATCTTCAGTTTTATTTCCATTTAATTGTCTCCGTTTTAACATTTCACGCTGTATCTCTCTCATCCATGTGATCTCCTCTAAAGCAAAACTAACCATAAACGTGTTGGATGTAAACGACAATGCGCCTCGTTTCTGGCCCTTCGGAGTGTCCAACTTCACAGAGAAGATTTTAGAAGGTGCTGAGCCGGGCACAACGCTGCTATCAGTAACAGCTATAGACCCAGATAAAGGTCCCAACGGCCTGGTCATCTACCAGCTGCTCCACCTGCCCCGCGGGGGATATGTTAGACTGGAGAACCCTTCCACTGGTACGACCACTAACACACTTCATCAAGCTGTAATTGGTTTAAATCAAACAGTGAGCAACACTGTATAATAAGGAGTTTTTAACATTTCACAACTAATGTAGTAGTCATTAGTACAGTACTTAGTGAGTCAGATGGAATCTAACTGTAACTTTTACTGTGTTGCAAACTTTTCAGGTAAGATTGTAGCCAACCAGACGGTGGATTTCGAGCAGGTACAGTGGCTGAATTTCACGATTCGGGCCCAGGATCACGGCACTCCTCCCAGGATGGCAGAGCTGCCGGTTTACCTGCGCATTGTTGATGTGAATGACAACAACCCTGTGTTCCTACGTTCCGTGTATCAGGTACTAGACACCATATTATGACACATATTGCTCCCATGCTCCCACCAAAGCAGAATTGAAGAACAAGTGTTATAAACAATGTATATTCACTTATTGTTGTATTTGATATGTTATTCTGCTAAAGACTTTACAGCTAACATTCTGGCTTTTCATTGTACTAAATTCACAGGTATAACTAACAACACTGAAGCCATCCTTATGAATTCGTTTCAGCTATGTTACTGAAAGCCAGTTACTGAAGTAGATACCAAACCAAGAGTGGAATACCGCATATGCACTTATTTTATGGTTGATTAGCTACATGTTTTGGTAGATGCATAATTAAATCAAAACCGCATTTCTGTCCTTTGAGTGTCTTGGAGCCAAAGTGTCTTCATCTGTGTTTGTAGGAGAATGTGTTTGAGAACGTAACCCTGCGCACCATCATTGTACAAGTCAGCGCTACAGACGCTGACTCCGGCCTCTTTGCGGCCATTGAGTACAGCCTGGTAGGCGGGGCAGACAAGTTTGGCATCAACTCATCCACTGTGAGTTAACCTACACACTAGCACAGTTCAGTCAATTCAGTCAGCCATCACAACTGCACACCACTCCTTGTAAATGCTGGGTGTTGACACTGAATGTCATCTTGCTTTGAAACTAAAGTTTTAAACAAAGCATTTAAGACAATCTACATATTTGACCTCCATGCTCCGTTTCTGTCACACGCTCAAACAAATGTCTTAATACAAACACCACTCCCACTCTGCACTTCCTTCCTAATCATTCCCCCTCCTCTGCATCAGGGAGACATCTACATCCTGTCTCTATTGGACAGAGAGACAAAGGATCACTACACTTTGACTGCTGTTGCCCGTGACAACCCTGGCGGCAGCTCCAACAACAGACGAGAGAACTCAGTCCAGGTACAGATCACCAGCTCTAATGATACAACGAACTCTTGTGTATGAGGGTTTGAATATGTGCCTAAAAATTGTATATACTAATTTGTAATTTATTATAATCATATAATACAATTGGAACACTTTTCCAAGTGACAAAGCTGAATATGATGCATGGGCCGAGATACTTTAGGTTTATAAAAACATTGATCCATATAATTTAAAGTTCCATTATCTGTCAGTGTTGTTGAAGTAGAGTCAAGCGTAAGTTGCTGATTAACTTATTCAAGCAAATACTTCATAAGGACGTGACAATGGAAATAACCATGACCTAACAATACTAAATATTGTATGCTTATCAATGTTTCTGCTTTAAAAAAGTATATTAGCTGTTTTTGTTAGCAGTGTGCAGTGTGACCTGTAACATAAACAGAAATCCTTGGACTTTACCTCAGATTTAAGGAGACCTTATAGGAAACTCAGCATTAAACTTGGTCTTAGCTTAGTGTAACTAAGATCTGGACTGAGCAAAAAAACTAGCTAGCATGTCATTCTGTGTGTCCTCACACTTTATCTGTCTGTTGGCGCATGTCAGGTCCTGGTTACTGTTGACGATGTCAACGACTATCAGCCACGCTTCACAGAGCAAGTGTTTAACACCAGCATGTTTGAGAATGAGCCCAGTGGAACGTCTGTGATCACAGTGAGAGCGATTGATCTGGATAAGGGACAAAATGGAGCAGTGCTCTACAGCATGCGGGGGCCCCATTCAGGTAGCAATATGCTATTAAAGGCCTTAGTAACTAAATTAACTGGTTTAATTACAGCTGTTCACATTACTACAATAAAATGTTCAACATGTCTTAGAGTAGTTCTTAAGCTGTAGTTCTCATTTAAAACATTTTTAGTTGAATGTTTCTCAGATGTTGAAAAGGCATGTATGGGTCTAAGCATGGTTCAGCAGTCGTACCTAAACTTGATCCTGATCCTCCTCTGTCTTTTCAGATGCGTTCTCCCTGGATCCAAACACAGGCCTGGTGCGTTCTCGCCGCCTGCTTCAGTCCTCTGAGCGTTTCAACCTGACTGTGGTGGCTATAGACCAGGGGCATCCTCCCCTGCAGGGCACTGCAGACTTGATCATTACTGTTATAGATGTCAATGACAACAGGCCAGTGTTCATCAAGCCTACCAATGGAACCATCATTCATATCTTAGAGGTAGCTACATTCACATGTGTCTGTTCATGTCAGTGGCATGTTTGTGTGTTTTCAACCAGATTCAGAAGGTCAGCATCCAGTAAACCAATACAGTAAACTGGATCCCTGCACAAAGAGACTTTATGAAATATGCTTACCAATTGCTGGTCATGAAGTTGGACTAATTGCCACAAATCACAAGTTTGTGTTGCTGAACTGTTCAGATGTAGTAGATCATTTAGGTGTTAAAGAACCAGAATTTCCCTCAGGCGTTTGTGGACAATACGGACTTAAACAGATCAGCCAGTTGTGTGGCAACTTGTTTCTCCTGCCCCCCAAGTGGCCTCAAAATCAGTTATATATCTTATTTCTGCAGTTGACCTTTCAAACCAAATTTTAGAGTTTTACACACATACTGACTCTCTCTGGCCTCCATGAAGGAGCAGCCCCCGGAACTGCTGGTGTATGAGGTGCAGGCCAACGACTCTGACGACGGGGTGAACGGAGAAGTCCGCTATGCCTTCCTGCAGACTGGAGCAGCCGACAAAGACTGGGAAAACTTCAGCATAGATGCTGTGAGTGGAGTCATTACGACCAAAGTGAAGCTGGACCGAGAAAAACAGGCACTCTACAGCGTGAGTCAACCATGTGTATGTGTATGTGTGTGCACTATGTGCGGTTAATATGTTTGAATGCAAAGGTATGTGTGTGCATCTCTAACTGAGTGCAAACGACTCTCTCAGCTTATCATTGTGGCCCGTGACATGGGCCAGCCAGTGCCTTACGAGACCACACAGCCTCTGCAGGTGGCGCTGGTGGACATTGACGACAATGAACCCGTCTTCCTCAAACCACCGGTGAGAATGAAGCTCCCTGAATATATCTCAGTGTGGTTATCTGTTCATAAGACTTGCTAATAAATTCTTGTGTGCATACCTCAGCGTGGCAGCGTGCCTTATCAGACGCTGACCGTGCCTGAGCACTCTCTTCCAGGAACTGTGGTGGGGAATGTAACCAGGGCTGTGGACGCAGACGAAGGCTCCAATGCTGTTGTCTACTATTTCATTGCAGGTGATTTGAAAGCATGTTGTTTCATATTGCTGTTTGTGTTAAAAATGCAAAGCTTTTCTCTATCAGTGAAATTATTTATGACAGCTTGGGCGGGTTGTAACACATAACCCAAGTTGTAGAGTCAGGAAGACAGGATCTAGAATTTTGCCTCATCAGTTACACACGCAGTTTGTCTGGATGCTCCTGTATCCTTTGTGTGGTCAGATGAAAGTCCTCTTACTTCAAAAGCCCGTGAATAATGATGACATTTGTATACTGTCTTTCTTTTCTATATAAAGCTAATTCCTTTAGTGCTTTAGATGGTTGAACACACATCCTTCTCATATCTTCCTGCAGGGGGAAACAGTGAAGGAAACTTTGGCTTAAGTCTAGACGGAGAGCTGAAGTTGCATAAGGATCTTGACCGGGAGGAGATCCCGGTCTACTCCATCATTGTCAAGGCTTCCAGCAACAGGAGCTGGACTCCTCCTCGGGGTCAGAGAGCAGCACGGACGAAAGCCCTGGACCCTGCCCTTGACCCCAGTCTGCTGGAAGTCCGTATTGAACTTGAGGACATCAATGACCAGAAACCTCGGTTCACTAAGCCAGAGTACACTGCAGGTAATCTGCTTTCTTTCATGCATGTGTATGCTGCTCTGTGTAAAACCATCATAACCTTTCTTTTTTTGCTGCTTTGTTTCAGGAGTTGCAGCGAATGCTAAAGTGGGCTCAGAGCTGATCAAGGTTGTGGCTATAGATAATGACATCGGCAACAACAGCTTGATCGAATACCATATTCTTACCATCCGCTACTTCCAAACACGGGGCAATGGCAGTGAGGATGTTGGAGGCATCTTCACCATTGGTGCGCTTTCTTACATGCAACATTGTTGATATTCTGAAACATTCATACATAGTTTAGTAACAATGCCTGTTAAAATCAAAATACTGTCTATGTTGCTTGTTACATGTGTTTTATAATACCCTGAGTTACCTCTCACACTTACAGTTGACTCATATCTGCTTCCTGCATAAACTTCTCACCATCTTCTTGTACGTCCTGTTCCAGTTCTCCCAAAAATGTAGAAACAACATTATGTCCCCTGGTTTCTACAGGTTTGAGAGATGGCGTCATCCAAACACACAACCTCTTCACAGCCTATAACCCAGGCTTCTTTCATCTTGAGATCTTGGCGTGTGATTTGGCTGGACACACTACAACCACCAACGTGAATATCTACATTCTCCGTGATGACCAGAGGGTCAAGATAGTCTTCAATGGGAACCCAGATTTGATCCGTGAAAACGAGGAAGAGTTCATCAGCCTGCTGTCCAACATCACTGGAGCCATCGTCAACTTAGACGACATACAGGTTAGGTTTTTTATGTTGTTGATGTTTTTATGTAATTGCTGCATTTTTGTATAAATGTCTGACACCTTTGTCTTCTTTAATCCAGTTCCACGTGGACAAGAAGGGCAGGGTGAACTACTCTCAGTCAGACATGCTCATCCACGTTGTCAACAATATGACCAATACCATCCTAGATGTTGAAAGGTCTACCCACCTTATTGTTATTCACATTGCGTGTCTGCCTTGCACTGGCTTATAGAAGGCTCTTATATGTAAGCTTGTGGTGTCCTGATGTCTTGCAGGGTAATTCAAATGATCGATGAGAACAAGGAGCAGCTGAGAAACCTGTTCAGGAAATACAACGTTGTGGACGTCCAGCCTGCCGTCAGCGACAAACTGCCTGATGACATCACCACTCTGCAGGTCTGCAAGGCTGGCATCATCAGGAACCCACAGACTGTTGCAGATGTTGTGTGTTTCAGTGCTTTTAAACTTTCTTTTTCTCTTTTACAGCTGGTCATCATTATCCTGGCTGTGCTGCTGTGTTTGGCGGGCATTTTGTTCGTCACAATGAACTGGCACTATCACAGAGTGTAAGAATCGTTTGCCATTCTATCAAATAGGCAATGCTTGATTTATTAATTGGGATTTATTTTGGATTTTGAGCGTACGGAGTCATTTGAAATATGCTCAGTCATGGGCCATGTTTTCATGCTGTCAGTCTGAGCAGCAACATCAACATGTTTACTTTTGCGTGACTCGTGTCTCTTGCTGTGTTGCAGACACCAGAGGAAGCTGAAAGCGATCGTTGCAGGATCAACAGGTGAGAAGCGGCTTCGCTGAAGGGACGGTCCCGCCAGCTGTTAACACCAGAATGTGGTTTTTAACCATCTGTTAATATTATAGTACAGCACGCCAGTTTACTGCAGTCAGGCTGTTTCCCTAAAAATCATCTGTCCTCTACCATCTAGGGAACCAGGGTCTAATGGATATCCTGGACATGCCTAACACTAACAAGTACTCATTTGAGGGGTAAGATAAAAGCTTCAAAAGACACCCAGGTGTCCCACATTGCTTCACACTGAGTATCTCTTTGTGTTTGCAGAAGAGTTTTCTAAAAAGAAAGTAATCCATCAGTATTATTTCAGTTATAATCTATCAGCTCTGATGATCAAAGAAGCAACAAGCTTTTACGTGACTTCATGAACAGATGTTATAATATGCTAAAAGAGTAGTTTGACATTTTTGGACTGTCCCTGTTAGGTTGCCAGGCAACCGGCAAAGACTCCAGGAAGTGAACTGAAATACTTTTAGTATGTAGCTCCACCACAAGTCCTGGGGGTTCATTTTTACATTTAACTTTTTTTGACAGATTAACTTAAATTGGACACCACATGTTAATCCATGGCCTTTATATGTTCCCATGAGTGGATTTGTTACCAGGCCAAGGTAGCTGTTTTCTAAGCTAAGCTAAGCCTGCTCTAACCTCATGTTTAGCATACAGACATGAAAGTGGTATTAATCTTCACGTCTGAGTCCATAAGCATGATTCCCAAACAGTAACTTCATTCAAAAAGGTCATTCATCTTTATCAGATAATGCTGGTGATCTGTTACTCTCATAAAGCAAATAAAAAAGCAGGTCAGCATTACAGATCAAATTTTGTAACTCATCGTACTTCCTCTGCATTTTTTTGATGACGTGTGTAATGTCATTTGCGTCTGCAGAGCTAATCCAGTGTGGCTGGACCCATTCTGTCGCAACCTGGAGCTGGCCACTCAGGCTGACCACGAGGACGCCCTGCCTGAGAATCTGAGTGAGATAACTGACCTGTGGAACAGCCCTGCTCGCACCCACGTTAGTGACAGCGTAATTATTCACTGATTTAGATTTTTAGTTTGATAGATTATATTTAGCCCAAGGCTCCGGTGTCGATAGGTAGATAGTAAATGTGTTATCCCCAAGATTGCACCAGTCAGCATTGTTTCACAGCTGACTATTCTGAAGTGATCAAATGTGCGTGTGTGTGTCATCCCCACAGGGTACATTTGGTCGGGAGCCTCAAGCGAAGCCTGATGACAATCGTTACTTGAGAGCAGCCATTCAGGAATACGACAACATTGCAAAACTAGGCCAGATTATGAGGGAGGGGCCAATCAAGGTGAGACAACTCTGTATGATTTTTCAGGATGACATACATTCACACACAAATTACATCTCAAAAGTTTTTTTTTGTTGGTTATGTACTTTCTCCTCCCTCCCATCCCTCACAAAATGCACTGGAGGACAAGGTCAAAGGGTAAGACCCAAGAGGTCCTCCAGACTGTTCTGAGAAAAAAAGGAAACTACACCGACAAGAAGACCCATCTTAGACACACCTGCTGTGGATTGTCAATTATGATTTCAGTGAGGGTGAGCGTGGTGGCTGGTATTTTAGACTCTGTTTGATCCTAACTGCCATCCTGTCAGGGTTCCCTGCTCACGGTGGTCCTGGACGACTACTTGCGGCTGAAAAAGCTCTTTGCGGCTCGACTCGTCACCGTGTCCACCAGCCAGGGAGATCACTCATCAGTCACTGAGGTGGGCTAGGGAAAAACTGGTGCTCTCTCTGCGCCTGCTGCTGTGCTGCTCATGTCTGACCCCGCTGGAGTGTCATCTTGCATTCCTTTGATTTCCCATTCTGACGCTCTGTCCGCTGCTCTGACATGGCGCCTGCTCAGTGTGTCTCCTGCTATCTCTGCTTCCCTGAACCAGACGTCCAGACTTTGGGTCAAATAGAGTCTCCACTTGTTTACCACATTGGAGCTAACTGCTGGAAATGGATCATTGAGTCCCATTTCTACACTTCTGAATGGCCCTGATGTGGAAACCCCCACCTGAGCAGTAACCCCTGGAAAACCAAATGCTAACAATTGTTTTTCATTACTTAAATCAGGTCTGGTATAAAATCTGTTGTTCTCTGCTGATCTAGGATCTTACTCTGTTTCCAACTTCTGTTCTTTTACAGCAAGCGATCCACAAACCTTTGTCCTGAAACTTTTCCTTTACCTTTCTTCAGCTCTTCATCCAGCATGAACTTTTCTCTTACAAGGCCACAACATCGTTGTCAGCCTCGTGCTGTACAAACACGTTATTAATGTGCAGCCTCTCTTGTCTCATACTCCTCCGACAGCTGATCCAGAGTGATCTAGATGATGATGAGGACGAGTGCCTGGGCATGGGTGGAGGTCGCGGCACTCTACGCTTCAAGCACAAGCTTCCCGTGGAGCTGAAGGGTCCTGAAGGTGTGCACGTGGTCCACGGCAGTACAGGTACCCTCCTGACCTCTGACCTCAACAGTCTGCCAGAGGACGACCAGCGGGCCTTGGCACGTTCTCTGGAGGCACTGAATGCTGATGGGGGGCTTTATTCTGAGCGCAACGCCCGCACAGAGTCGGCCAAGTCCACTCCAATGCACCGCCACAAGGACGGAGAGACCCTGTCGGAGAGTCCCCTGGAAATCACAGAGTTATGACTAGCCGAGGCCTCGCTGGTCTGAGTGCAACCATGACTTGTGTGTGTCCTTGTGCCTCCATGCCACCACCCAAACAAGGTTGGGGAGGACTGGAGAAGTGTGTGTAGTCTAGGGAACCCCATCTGCCAACCTCAGTGCATCAGTGAGGCAGCCTGCCAGAGGACTTGCTCAGCATTGGGTTGGTTTGAGCGGACCTTGTGTTGAAGATGCCACGGCAGGTGCTCCAAGAGATGGCTTATTTACATGACCTTTAGGAGATGGAGAATCATAGGAGGACACCTGTCTTCAGTGAGACAAAACCAACTGGTGTCATCGACTTTCATCCAAAGATCTGAGTGAAACAGAGACGAAGCCTCCCTGTGGGAGAAGCTTGTTGAACTGTGACCTTATAAACATCGAAAGGTGCCTCATTCTCACTAATCCTTTTGAAGTCATACCTGGACTGCATACACTCACACAAACACAAAAACACACACTTAAAAAAATAACGCAACACACACTCAGACCAGCGGATGGCCATCAATGGGACACTGAGAAAATGACCGATGACCATGTTCAGATCGTTTTTTTCTTTTTGCAAGACGATGCAGTCAGTGTTGATGGTGTGAGGATGACACAGACTCTCTTTCTGATTTTAGGTATAATTTGTTGCCGGGATGTTATAGATGGATATTTAATACAGACACGAGAACTACAAATACTTCCCCCAGTGATGCTTATAGTGGACGTTTCACCTGACACCAAGAGCAAGAGGGGCCCTCGCCATTGTGCAGTTGTGAAGTGTTGTAGTAGTTTGATGAGAAGAGCTTTTATGGATCAATGGGTGAAAGGTAGAACACTTCCTGTCTGCAGGGCAGCAATAAACATTCAGACCCTGGTCCATCGCTTCATTTAAAGTGTGGACTGTATAAGTCAGGACTCCTCACTAATAACCGAAAGACTTCTCAAGTAATGAGGAAGGATTAAAGTTGAAACTGGAGCACATTGGAAAAAAAAAACTTTGCATCTTTTCTGGTTAATTTGATATTAAAGGCGGTCAAAGAATGCCCTGTTACGGACTTATAGATGGAGTTTAAAAAAAACAGATGAATTATCCAGTTTTTACAGATGTTAAGATGGCATCGTGCCCACAGAGACTTTACACTGCCACACGAGGGACTAAAAGAGTTCTGCTCAAAATGAGCAATGTTTGCTTTATTTTTTTATTTTATAGAAAATGCGATGGAATTAAAAGATATTTTTGAAGAAAAACGCTGGCTTACCAAAATAGGTAGGGGATAATTTTGGATGTTTGGAGTATGTGTATATTGTGCTATGGTGACATATGTTGTTCTGTTTTCCTTTATATGACAACTGACGCTGTTTCTGATGAGTGGTGTGTTTCTAAGATTCATTTTTATATTCCCATTTTGTTTTTATTTCTTTGTCATTATTGTCACCAGTCCTGAGATCTGTGTTGGGAAATGTTGGATGATCTGTGATAATAAAAGAAATATGCAACGGCCTTTGACCTGGGTCAGTGGGATGATGGGAAAGCAGCCAAGAGCAACACAGCAGTTGATGTGACAGAATCTCTCAAACAGGATATTAAAAAGAGCCACGCAGAAAAGTCTGGGAGTCTGAGGACCATTAATCACAAGGACTACCTCAAGTTTGACTCCTATTATACTGACAGAATCTGAATAGACAAAAGCTTAACTGGTAATTCAAGAGAAACAAAGTGTTACATAACGTGGGTGTTGTCCCGGTGTCATTATCCTTGACTATACATGTCAATTTTTCCAAACTCAGCATCTGAGCCAGTGAGTAAATACTGTCACCTAGTGGCTGTTAAGAGTCAACATTTGACAAAAGACAAAAAGGTTCAGCACACCACTCCATCCGTTTATTGTTACCAGGTTACATAGAAAAGCTTTCATCAGTAATAGCTGTCAGAAAAATTGAGGCTGAGGGGTCAGAGGACTGCGACTCATCGGCTTGTGGCGCTCCCGGATGCTGCAGTGGTGCCGGTGGCTGGCATCTTCTTCAGTGTCCTATTCAACTGTGGGGACACAGAGGCGTTTACTCAGTCTTTGACACACAAGATATATTCTGGCCTGTGCTTAAAACAAATCTGTTTGGGAGAAGCCCTGCAATGAAAACAGCCGCTGAAAAACTGATGACTGTACCTAAATTCAAAACATGTAAATGATTTTGCATCAGCATGTCTTCTGATGCCTTATGATAAATATCTTATTAAAAAGAAATTCTTAATTCATTTCCACTTTCCTTGCCTGAGGCAAGATGAACACTACTCACCTCCTCGAACTTGTGGATCTGCCTGATGAAGAAGTCTCCGTACCGACGGGCAACTTTAGTGTCGGCAATATGGATCATGTCCTGTGGGAAACACAGGAACAGACTCAAAGCTCAAAGACTGTCAAACCGAGAGCCTTACTTACTTTCTCATTAACTATTTTATTGACAGCATGTGCACGTTAATCAATTTGGAACTGCTGTTAAAAACAGGCTCCATCTGAATCATTTTAACTTAACCAACACATCCCCCCGTGCCCCTGTGACACACTTTACTGGTTGTGGTGATACACCAAAGTTGGAAACATTAGTTTTATCCAACAGACACCAACTCACCTTGTCAATGTAAAAGTCGACCTCAGAAGCAGACTGGAACTCTCCATCCAGAGCCGAGATGCCGCTGGTCCACACCAGGTTCTTCATCTTGTGTTTGAAGACGAGCAGCTGGATACGGAACTCCTGCTCAGTCATATCCAGGAATCCAGCCAGCTTGGCCACTGGCATGGTGGTGTAGAGCTTCAGGAAGCTGGAAAGACACTGTGACTTAGATGGCATGTATAGACTCCCTGCAAACACACCCAATCAACAAGTTACATATTTCTGTAAACCTAGAAAGTGTTGATGAAGAAACCTAAATGACTGGAATTTCCTACTCCAAGACAGAAAAACTGCATTCACATATCTCTGTCTGAGTACCACCACATACAGGTACATTAAGAGGTTCTAAGTAGAGTTTAAGATCTCCATTAGTGCCAGCAAAGAGGCAGAAGAAGACTGCAAACTAACTGCTGGTAAAGATGGCTGCAGATGCTAACCAAGCCCCTCACATCATGTTCATATGCTCTACCTGCGAATGGTGGAGAGCTGCGCCTGCTGCTGCACCTCCTCAGCAAAGACCTTCAGCTGCTGCTGGAAAGGCTCTTTGTGGTAGTTGGGGTGGACGTTGTCGTAGTTTGGCACCACAGGTGACAGGAACTTGGGACAGGCAAAGCTGAACAGCTCCTCAAACACCTGCAGGTCTCTGAGATGGAGAGGGAAAACATTTGTGTCACTTAGGACGTAATTACTGGCTGAGGGCTGCAGTTACTGACAGACGCTGCAGGAATCCTGTTGGTAAGTCAGAGGGGCATTAGTTCCAAACAGCTTAATGGAGCTATAGCTGGCCTCAAGCGATAAGATGAATGGTGCTTTATTGGTTGCATCAGTATCATAATGTAGCAGTAAAGTACCAAAGGTCTTTTAAGTGATAATGGAATACTCACAAATAAAATAAAGGCAGTAAAGTGAGACATACACTGAAGCTAAAACACAGCTGTTCCAAAACAGCTTCTCTCTCACCCTTTCTGCATTCGCAGCATCTTGTCTCCGTACTTCTCCCTCAGCTGGGTGTGGATGCTCTCGTCAATGCGCATCGGGTACATGGTGAGGGCGATGGCCAGCAGGCCATGCATCTGCTCGTTTTGTTTGTTAATCTAAATAAATGAGAATGTCTAATGAACATGCCTGACAACTCAAGCATCACAGACACTTAGAGAAAATACAACAGAACCTTGACGCTGTGGTGGTCTGACTCCTCTAAACCCAAATGCAAACTCAACTTTTAAAGTACACAGTAAAGCTGTATGTGGGATAATCAATGATTTGATCTTAAAACTGAAAAATGTATGTGAAATTGTCTAAGAGGCACAACTCTGACTGACCATCTCATATTTATACGTCGACCTCTGGAACATGTTTCTCGTCCTCTGGATGTAGAGCAGGATGTTGGCGAAGACTCGAATGGCATCCTGGTAGCGCCGCATCATCAAGTAGGCGAAACCCACATAGTAATAGGTGGTGATCTGGCACTCGGGCACACGGGAGTACATACTCTGAAAGACAGGAAACAACACAGAAGATGATGAAGATGAGGGCTAGACGCGAGAAAAAGCAACAAGGTGAAGCAAAAAAATAAGTTGATACAGGGAAAATAGGACGGCTCGGCTTAGTAGCATCATCAGCTGTGGTACTCAAGCATATCACTCCCTTCGCTAGGTGCTCTAAATAAAGCCCTACCTTCTTGTTGAGCTCAATGTTCTCCAGGACTTTGATGGCCTGGTAATAATCACCGAGCAGTGAGTGGAGCCTCAGGAGCCCCACCAAGCTGAAGTAACCCAACATCTTGTACAGGGAGTGGCGCCCATATTCTCCGGCCACACTCTCTGGGTCTCCTGCAACACACCGACAAATAACAGGTTAATGCCTCGCATAACAGCTAAACTGAAAACAGGAGGTCTGCTTCCTGCGGTTACTTTCTCACCAGAAAAAGCAACAAACTTCTAAAACTCGAGTTTTACGAGGCCATGAATCTGCAGAGAGCTGAAATTGAAGACCTACAGCCGTCTAGGCAAAAACCATACGACTCTCATCCCTATGAACAAACAGCTCGAAAACATTCTTCGGTACCTCCGCTGGTATAGACCTCAAGCTGGCGGTTAATGTTGCTCTTGTCCACCAGGGAGTGGAGAACGTTGAGGACGCTGTGGACGTTCCAGATCTTCGGGTTGTTTCTCAGGAATTCAATCTCCTCCTCTGACTTTTTGGCCGTTTTACAGCGGTACTGACTGAAGGACTGGAACTGGAGAGGAAAGAGAGGAGACTTATTACAGGCTGCGTTTAATATACAGTCCATCTGCTGGACTTGAAGTTACTGCAATCTTCTATTTGATTTATATACTGTCACATATTCTTACTCATGTTTGTCCATCATTTATGAACTGATGATTCATTGAATAAACTGTACCTGGTAGATGAACTCATCAATGATGTCCCAGAGCCACTGGTTTGGCAGCTCCAAGGGGGCGGGGCCATCAGCATCTGTTTACAATCACAAACACTCTCTCATAAGTCCTCTTTCAATCAGCTGTTGTTTTACTCTGATTACACCAGGTGAGAGAAACATATAGAAAAACATGCTGGTGTCTTACTGAGAATGTAGTTGAAGAGGTTGCAGTAGTTGTAGTACGACTCAAACCTCTGGTCCAGAGTGGGTCCACCCTGGTTAGCCAGATAACAATATTAACAACGATAATGTCCACACTATTTGCAAGTACTGCAGCGATGGAGGGGGAGACTCATCAATGTTTACACTGAGCTTGTACTCACGCTGACTTTGGCGTAGATGTGTCTGTAGTACAGCTCCTTATAGAGGATAAGAAACACAGCATCTGCAGGAGAGAACAGCTGATTAATGACATGAAACATCCCCATTGCTGAACTACACGGGGGTGAACAGCTTTATCAGGAGAGTTTACAAGAATGATAGAGGTGTGTCCAACAAACAACATGAAAACATCACATAATTATGTTGCTTTTTGAGCCACTTATACAACGACAAGATCGTGTATCAGCAAGATCATGTATCACACTACGAGCGCAAACTCAAGAATTAATGAATCTGCACAAGTAAAACAATTACCGGCGTCAGTAATAAGCAGCCGATACACTCACCGTTGCCAACGAGGGATGCGATGGCTTCTGCCTCTGGCCAGGGAGAAGTCTTGAAGAAACGGTCAGTCAACTTATTCCAGCTGGGAAAACAGGTACGAAACAGGAAAGGTAAGCCCAGACACAAACACACACACACACAGCTCTAATGCCTCTGTCAAAGGAGGAAAAGACATTGTTATTGGGAGAGTCACATCAACCTGTTCTCATAGACGTCCTGGATCTCATAGATCTTCTGCTCAATGCTCTCGCTTGACACGCGGTTGGATTGCAGCTCGTAAACCTTCTGGTCAATCAGGTCAGAGATGGTTTTGTGGAAATACTGCAGGAAGTTCTTGATCACCTCTGGGATGACGTGGTAGGTCTGCTGCTCGTACTGCCTCTCATAGGCCAGGTCTGCCTTGGGGTCACCTGCAACGAGACATTGGTGCATTGTAATACCTCAACATTCAATCCTTCACATGTGCACAGCTACAGGTTGATTTGTCCAGCAATGGGTGGTATACTGACTGTAAACAAGAGCAGTTTCGACATTAAAGATGCTGTCATTCACTTAGCTAAAGTAAGATAAAAGGTATGTGTATACCCACCGGTGTGCAGGTCGTAGTCGTTTGGGTAGGTGTACGGATCGTACTGTAGGAACACAGAGCAGTCAGACAATTGTTACTGATGCACAGTTAACATCTGTCAAACAGTCGGACATCACTGACGTTAGCTGACGTCCCCTAATTCACTAACCTCTACCTCATTAAGCTTCAAAGCGGTTTAGTAGCATAGACTGATGTGCTAAGTTTACATCATCAGAAGAAGAAGAAAGACTAACGATACAATGGTCACTAATATCATGCTAGCTGCTCGCAAGCTAATGATGAGCCGGTAGAGCTGTAACGTTAGCAAGCTAACCGGCTAAAGCTACCCAGCGTGTCATTGTTATGATCATAAAAACATTCAGATGTCTGGATGAAACACTGCACACTGACCTCATCATCGTCGTGGTATGACATGATGCTGGTTATCAGTCCAAGCAGGTGAGATACTTGGGTGAAAAAGGAGAATGTGTGCTCGGCTAGCTAACGCCGATAGACCACGCAGCTGGCGCTGGAGAGACGACCGGAAGCGGAAAGGAGATAGTGTGACGTAGGAGTGAAACATAGCGGCTTTCAAGCATTATGGGAAGTTGAGTGTAATGCGTACCGTCAATTACGTTTGTTAGCGTGGTTGCTCGTAAATATACAAAGTTAGTTTGTGTTTTCTCTTTATATCGTTCAACCTATACACGCAAGAACATCACCGTGAACATGGACTCAAAGACTAGTCAATTTATAAAAGCCAAAGTGCTCAAAAGTCACGACATAATGGCAGAGAGCTGTGGCGCAGAGGTGACGGTATGTCCACTTGTTCTTTCTCTCTGTTTGTATTTACCGTGTTGATTTGCACTCAGATAGACTCCTTTGACAGCAGACATGACGACTTATCACTGACCACACCAACCACCAACATGGCAGCAATTAATAATGTCGACATGTCAAAATATGCCACGGACTTGGGAACAACAGACAGCATTACAGATATCACATAACATAAACAGGGGTAATTCTTTTACCTAATTTTAAAATGTTGCTAACTCTGTAGCCTTTTCAGACTTTGCAGTGAAGTCATACAATGTCACAGTTAAAAGTTTATTTAAAAAACACTGATATTTAAGAAATAAAAAGGCTAATTAGCCTGTGTGACAAAGTGCATCTCAATATAAGTAAATACAAATTGTGAACGGATGGTGTGACGGTAATAAGTTTGTATAGGTGAGAGGGCTGCGCGCACTTGTAACTGCTTGTAAGCTCCGCTAGGTGGCGGTATAGTCGCAAGGTGCCGCTCTCTCCATCAGCGCTCAGACGGTCGCTTCACTGTCCAAAGTAATGTAAAGAGAAACAAACACAATAAATGCCAGATTGATGTCTCTCCAAATACGTCTTACGTATTGATTATACTTATTTAATATTAGTACTTTGATGAGTTTTGGCGTCCAAAATCAGTCAAAAGTGCAGTTTGCTAAATTATTTTTGCCTTTTAAAGCAAATTTCATTCTCTCTATTTGTGTGTTGTGTTGACGTGAAGGACTTAGTATAACTTTATTTGGAGAATGTTATTATAAGCTGAGCGAGCATCGAAAAAATCCAAATTGTACATTTTAGTCGCGCGTGTGTGTGTGAGAGAGAGAGTGTGTGGATGGTGTCCAGCAGTATAAGAATTTGAGCGCAGACTTTCTTCTCCCTGCTGACCCTCCCAGCAGACGGTAGCCTGTCTGATCCCCTCCTCTCTTTGCCAACCGAACATCATCACAAGGTCGCCAGAAAAAAAACGGATTTCATGTTGTGGTTTTGGGGGGAGAAGAACAGGAAAAAAAGGGTGAAAGAAAAGAATACCTGACGTGTTTGCCTCAGCTACCAGCAGCAGACGGAGTCTCTCTACACCTACCTACCTGCCTACCTACCGGCCAGGGAACTGCCTGCATCCGATAAGGGATCTAGTCGACAAAATCAAGTGTGGAGGGAGGGGGTGTGGAGAAAAGAAGTCGAATTGGAGAGAGGGAGAAAGGGAAAAGAGACACCGAGGGAGGGGAAAAGGTCAGGGACACGGGGGGGTTTATCACACTGCCAGAAATAAGGAGAGTGTCTACACAAACGGTTTGGCAGACGAACCAAGGAGCCGAAGTGAAATAAACCAGCAACCCCCCTCTACACCACTGACATTTTTGCGCAAGGACTACTGTGGATTTTTAAACAATTCCGACTTCTCCCAGAGACAGATTTTGTGCTTCGGCGAAGTCCAGATAACAGTGAATTTTGGACCGTGCGTAATTTGGAGTTTATTGCCACGCTGAGTCAGGATGCGCGTCTGTCTGCTGCTGCTCTTCCTCTGTCTGCTGTGCGCTGGACGCGCTCAAAAGTTCTCCGCTCTCACGGTAGGAAGAGCCATATAGCTCCCAGAAGACGCCTCATTCATATCCATGTATCAAAAAAACATGTTTTTAAAGTTCATCCTGTGCGTGGAGTTTGAAAAAACTAAAAAGGGACATTATCATTATCTAATCCATGTTTTTATAGCAGTTCAGAACCGATCCCATTTTAAAGTCGGTGACTTCATAAGGCTTGATAGAAAAGACATCTTTGCATTCTTTTATTTTAAAAATCACAAATACTATAAAATAATTAATAATCAGACACATTTCAAATCATTTTTATCAGTATTGGCCATGTGATTGGGTGATTTTTGGATAATGTCTCCTCAAAAGAGGAAGGTTTTACTGTTTGTAATGTTTCTTGTCTGGCAGATTGAGACTGAACTGGAAACTCAGTAGATCTTCAGCTTTGAGAGGTTTGCATTGGAAAAAGACATCTCTGTGCTCCATGAGCTGTGTGAACTCCATGTCCCTGTGTGTTAGGGTTGCTGTGTCTGAGATGGCAGAGGTGCTGGCTTGTCTGTGGGGAGTTGATCGGTCTGTTAGCAGCACCTCTGCTGTTTGCTTTTACTGCCTTTACCTGCCCGCCAGCTTCTCTGCTTGTCTGCCTCTGTCCTGTTCACTCTTGTTGTGCCAGCGGCTGTGTAGAGGATACTCAGCCAGTGTCAGCAGGTCTGCAGCACCAAAAGCACATGGCATTGTTTACAGCCTCTGCAGAGCAGTGCACCAAGTCCATTTTTACCTTAAACCTCACGAGAGAGTGAGGGGAATATCATGGCCACGATCAAGTGCAGGTACAGTGTGAAAGCAGGAACAACAGAGAGCGGAATGTGCACTGTCAGAGGCTTCACCCCTTGATTTAGAGGTTGATGTGACAGCCGCCTCCCCCACCGCCGTTATTTATGGTCCAAGTGAACATGCCTTAATATCCAATTGGAAACAAATGACCATGTGTCGTTAACCTGCAGGTGAAGGGTTGGAGATCCTTTCTCCCTGACGGCACTATGGAGCTGTGGAATGTGGGAGGAAGTGTGGCACTGAGCAGATGCTCCCCCCAAATTTTCACCGTGATACACACATTTACACACACACACAGTTTGAGCGCAGATAATACGGTTGTTTCATCATCAGTTCGTCACGTGGGGTAATATTTATCCCGCAGTTGGTGTGAGATTAAACAGACACAGCTGTGTTGTGTTGTATGACTGTAAGAATGAGAGAGTTTTCTGTTTGACTTCATGTTTCAGTGGTAGCTGTGTCTGTGTCATACCTCCCCACTGTGGTTCATTAGACCGTCTGTATTAGAATAGCACATGGAGCGCTGGACGTGTACTTTAACAGGACTTTGTGAGTGATTAATGGCTGATTGTGTGAATGACACAGGAGAGGTTACTGCTGGTTTCAGGAAAATGTCTCCATGTGATATTTTGTGCATATTTGAGGTCAAGCAGGCAGTTAAATCTATGGGATATTTGCCCAGGTTATTCATGAGGCAGACTTTTTCCATGGTTTGTGGAAGTATGAAATAGTGTGTGAAAAGATGAGGGAGCGTAGAACACTGGCTGCCTTTTTTTCAGACCGGGAGAAAGCACTGTTGGGATAACATATGGCCTCTGTTGCCCCCTGTGCTTTCATAAAACTGTGCACCTGCCCAGAGGGATTTTTTTTCTTACCAGTATCAGTGTCCTTTCACACCACCTCTCTTTTCTTTTTAACATCCTTCACAGCAATTAAACGCCTTTTCCTTTGATTGAGTTAGTAGCCTGGTTAAAGGCTGTCACTTTCTTCCCTTTCCACCATGCTGGAAACTAATGATCCCCTTTGCATCCTAGCATCCACGCAGGAAACTCCCGCCAAGGCCATTTAACACGTTTGCCACGGCTCTCAGCTGGGGCCCCCATTGACCCTGCGGGGCCACGGTGTGAGGGGCCTCTTGCGGTGTTGGAAGCGGGGCCTCCTTGCCCAGAAGGGCCTTATCGTCCTACAATGTGCTCTCTGCTGGAGTCTCGCCTCCTCCATACTCCATTCAATCCCACAATGCCGCAGAGCCAGGGGGAGGTAATAGGATTTGATTTGTATGCTGGTTGGTCTTGGAAAAAAAAATTTCCTTACACTCCGCCCGTCTCGCCCTCTCTCGCCTGTCTCTTGTTCCTTTGCCAACCTCTCCTATTATTTGAGCAGATGCAAAAAGCATCTTCCAAGAGAGATCACGCAAAGAAAAAAAAAGGAATCATGAAAGGAAAGAGAAAGAAAAACAGAAAGTGAGAGCCAGCTGCCTGGGAGTAGACAAGAAAAGGATTTAAGCAATAAAAAGATTTGAGTCACAATATGTGTTCTGTCTTGTATGAGTCTCCTTTTATGATAAATCAGGGTGGAAGCTTGTGCTGCATGTAGCCGAGGCGGAGGCCATCCATCATTCTCCACCGTGTTGCTGTGCATGGCGATGGTGCCGGCTTGGAGAGGCTGGAATGAGACATCAGGGGAGTGTCATGGCTCTGCCTCAGCCTCGCCCATCCATCACCACAGACCAAACACACAGAGATCTGCAGCAGACAGCTAACTACCATTAGGAGTACACAGGAGGAAGAGGTCCTCAACACACCATTTGTCTCTGACGCTTCTTCCTCTCTCTGGCTCTCACATCTTATTTGTTCTCCTTCTTCACTGTAGCCAACTGTGACTTTGAAATAAACACTTGGACATCTGATAGTGAATCTGGGTGGTTGATTTCATGGGTGGCTGATTTCATGGCCAACTGTGTTTTTCCATGCTGAGTTCTTGGAGCTGTATCATAAACCGCTGTGTGCTTTACAGTGGACATCTAGCAGGATGCTGGGCTGCTGAATGACTCTGTTTGGGTTGTCAGTCTGCTGGCTTGCAGGGGCTGGTGCTGATAATGCTGGTGTAGTTTGAGCGCCGGGGTAGCCCGGCATGAGCTGTGGCGAGGCTGGCGGTCCACCACCAAGCATGTCTGGACGCACTCAGACACTATCAGAGCTGTTACTGGCTTTGGACAGTTGCGGTCTTCGAAAAAAAACAATCGTCAGACCTCAGACCAGTCTGTCACGCCGGCTGGACTTTATGTGAAGAGGGGTGAGCTGTGAGACACAGAGAGAGGGTGAGAGGAGGTCACCGCCGCGGAGGGATGTCCTGACTGGTGTGGGAGGACGGGGGGGGAGGCAGGGGGACCGACGGGAGACTGTCAGTTAGATGCAATGATGCAAACAATCCAAGAAACTCAGAGACACTAACAAGGAGGGGCAGGGAGATGTTAGACCCCCAGTCTTAACAGAGAGAGGGGCCAAGAACGGAGCAGCTGTACGAAGAGAACAAGAATATCCCATTCAAGCAGTGCTGTTGTATTATATCTCACATCATGTTGCATTATCATGTTGAATTATTGGTATCAAAGTATAGCAGTAGCTGTTTTTACCCATCATCACAGATAATGACCCTGTCGAATTTCAAGCTTTTAATGGACCAAGGACCTAAATATATGTAGTGTCTCTGGTGACCAAGGGGCCCAACAAGAAGTGCAACATCCACAGTTCATTCCAGGGACCTTTGTTGCACGTAACTCTCTTCTCTTAGTCTTCCCCATTTCCTGTCTCTCAACTGCTGCTACTAAATAGACACAAGTAAAAGCAACATTTAGAGAAAATTCAGAAAAGTAAACATCATTTGGTCATCTATTTGTCATCTCTCTTGCCCGGATATAAGACAAAACTTCCCCCTATCGACTGTAAACGGGCAACATTTACTCAACATATCCCCAAAGTAGGAAGACATATAACTCTCCATATTCCTGTCTTCAAGGATGAAGGATGGGTGTTGAGACGAGGACACAGGCTGTTTTTTATGAAGCAAGCAGCTCCGCAGCTTTGAGACAGAGTCTTCTCATGACAACACATCATTTTTAAGGCCTGGGAAGAAGACGGCTTGTAACAAATTTGGTTTTGAGAAAAATTTCATTCAGACCAAAAGACTCAGCTTCCCTCCCTCGCGGCTCCTCTTCCGATGTGTTTGAACGGGTCTGTCCTCTCTGATCCCCCCACCACCACACTGGAAGATTTATGAGCAGGGTTGACAGAGTGGGCTGTATCTCCCCCCTCTGGCCCAGGGCGACGCTGCTTTCCCTGCCAGCCCTCTTCCAGGTGCATGCAGCCCTGCAGCTCTGCTCGTCTAAATGCAGTGGGCTGCAACCAAACCCCATCTCTCACTTCATTTGTAAGATGTTAGACACAACAAATTTTTTTATAGGTGATCATCCCACCCTTTTCTTCTCTCTCCCTATCATACAGTGCCCTTTCTTTTAATAACTCATAACAGATTTTTAGGGCTTCCGTTGAAGCGAGGGCTTTAGTTCTTTGCTTTGTGTGACAGATTGTAGCGACTGATGAGCGCAGAAGGTGCAGAAGGTTTCTGTCTGTCTGCAGTGAATAGTTGACAGAGAGGGCATTCAGACAGATTCTGGATATTCGTGCATCCTCTGAAAACTGACAACACAAAACAGAAGAGAAGGACTGAATGAAATCTGTTTTATATGTGCAAATATTTTCATTACAAGAGAAGACAAAAAGGACTCTGAGAGGTATTTATTTTTGGATATGACTGACTGAAAACAGCACCTGCATAGACATAGGTGTAGAGTTTGTTTTTTTCCACTCATTATCCCACCGAACTGAATAAATCACGCAAACTTTATGAGCACTCAACACTCACACTGTAGCAGCACAAAGCTCCCTGACATCTAGTTTATTCAGCCTCTTCATCATTCACTGTCTTTTCATTCATTGTAGCAGTCACAGCTTGTTGCCAACCCCCTCACCGCCGCCGCCGCCCCATTGTGTGGCCTGGCGAGGGGGTTTCATACCACGGTGGCAGATACAATGGTGGCATTGACACAGGTGATCCGATGCGTTCAGCCAGGAGTTTTCATCCTTGTTTCTCTTTTCATGGCTGAGTAAAACATCCTCAGGAGCGATTCCAGGTGAATACCCGTGCAGGTGTTGGCACAGACAAAGAAAGGAGGAAGTGTCAGTAAAGTCTCCTCCAGCCCTGCAGACAAACACAAAGCACGGCTGCACCCTGACAGGCTTGTTGTGACACTGCCTCATGTCTGTGTCTGTGTGTTGTGCTGTTTATCGGTGCCTATTAGTGCATCTATGAAACAATGTTGCACATGGTTCGAAAAGATTTGAGACAGAATTAACAATTTGTATAGTGCTGGCAACGGACACCTGTTCTACAACTGTTTCTGCTCCTACTCAAGCTCCAGCACGAGTCTTCATAAATCCCTCCAGAGTCACACCTGTTGTTGTGGAGATTAAAATGTAATGGCGCAAAGCTCCCCAATTCCCACCACAAAAAAACAGCTCATTTAGGAAATGTTCTCTGCTTATCTCCTGCTTTCTCACTTCTGCAGTTCCTGCGGGTGGATCAGGATAAGGAGTGCAACATGGAATGCAGCGGAACTCCGCGGAAGCCCCTGTGCGCCTCCGACGGCAGGACCTTCACATCTCGTTGCGAGTTCCTCCGAGCCAAGTGCCGCGACCCCCAGCTGGAGGTCATCCGAGGGCCATGCAAAGGTCAGGTCATGAGTCACGCTTCAGCACCGCCTGATGCTCTCAAACGCGCAGAGGGGGTCACAGTAGAAACTTGTGGGTTAAATTCATTTCAGCATAATTGATTCTTTGAGTGCTGAGAGGGCGAGTGGGGTTGACACAGTAAGAGTGGGTTGGGAGGGAGAGATTGCTGCCGCCTGGCTGGTTTCGTAATTTCACACCATTTGTGCAGATGTAGGAAATGTGTGTTAATTTGTCATAATGCTAATTTATTTCATTTTGAGCTGAAAATGTTTTTGTTTACTGGAGGTTTGATGCTTTGTTAGAACACGTACACAACTGCATCATGGGATCAGCAACTGCCCCACTGATCTGAAATGGCGTCAGCTCTCAGAAGTCAGTTTATTATGCAGGGGCGAGGGCATTTGAATGAGGTGATCATGACAAGAATTAATGGTCTCATTTTCATCATACTAGCTGTAAAGCTATATGTATGTGACCAATGAAAGACTAGAGATGAAAAGCAAAATGGGAAAGGGAGCCAGTGAGGTCAGGCGGCTCACAGACTCCCTCATTGTTAGTCGTCGTTGGAAGGAAGCACCCATACACCCTAATGTTGCAGGCCCGAACCCTCTCACCCCCGCCCCGCTCACTAACTCTATACTACTAGTTCATCGCTCTACAGGCTGGAGACAATGCCCCATTCTTACACATTACAATATTAGATCACTAATGCACTGAGCGTGAGCAAAAGGGTTTGCCTAAAAAGAAGTCTCATATGATGGAAAAGCATTCTGCGATTTTATGCCCGTGCTGGGTCTCTATGGCAACGTCTCTAAGCGGACATCTGGATGTGGCGGACAGCGCCGGGAGACAGAATAGAGGATTCCAGCTAGGAAGCTGAAAGGGACGAGAGTCCATGAAAGTCGTATTGTATGCGTCAATAACATCGGGTCTATAAGAGTTCGGACCCCCCTCTGCTTCTGGACGGCCGGGGTGAAAGACACAGCAGCAGCAGCCGAGTCAGCAGCCGAAATAAACCAGAGGGTCGGTCTGGCCTAAAAGCACAGAGATGGGATTGTGTTTAAAGATGGTGAGACTGGCACCACATTTGTTTTCTATCACTGGGCTCAGATGATTCAAGTGTCCTGTCATTTTTTCCAGTCAGCTTTTTGGTCGGATCCCCCCAGAGAAGGACGATGGTTTTGGGTTTTTTCCACTGGAGCTAACTTTAGAGCTCCTCAACATGCTTTTTCTCCATCCGGAACATCCAGCGTCTTGCCCCTCTCCTCACCAGTGACAGTGACACACACAGACACACATACACATGCTAGACTGAGAAAAACCAGTGCACATTCCCCTGCGTGTGTCTCATGGACAATCTAGTGTAAGCCATGCCAGCGACATGCAGCCTCCCGACCAAACTGGTGAACGTTTTTAAACCTAGCATGAGTCATTGTTTTAATGTGATTTGAACCTGCCAGCCAGACAGGGACTGCATGGCAGCTAATGTGTCACACCAAGTTACCATCAAAACCCAATGTTTCCTGAGAGTTTGCACAGCTGGTGCTGTTGGCCAGGTGAGATGAAGCTGCTGAGGAATGACAGGATGAGCCATGGCTCTGACAGAGAGATGTGAAAAGACTTGAGGTGCACATAGGTGAAGAGCTGACCCACATTTATATCGACAAATAGTTTGAGGACAGCTCAGGCTCAACTGAGGAGACGGTCGAGGTTTCGGAGGAGAGTGAGACAGACTCAGAAACATTAAGGAAGGGTCAGGTTTTCCCTGTGCATCAGCCCTTTCTTGGGTGACTGGAATGTTCTCCACGAGCAGCACGAGTTGCCTCTCTCAGTAATGGCTTTACCACCAGGCACTGTGCAGGCTTGCCTGACTTGTTCCTAATCAGATCGGGGGTGTTGGTTCTATTCCCAGCCACACAACTATCTGCTGCTTCCGAAATGTCTTGAATTGTTTCCCCCTCGCCTCTCCTGTCTCCCTGCATTTTTCTTTCGTTCTTCATCATCTGTGAGATTCAACATCTTCTGACTCTTTAAGTATGTTGGTTTCATCGTTGCGCAGCATAAGAAAATAGTTGAGCTGTGGGTTGAGTCTTTGGTCTCTGTCATGTGTAGTGATTCTGGTGATTTGTGGTGCTCCTCAGATGCATCCAGATGTGTAGCAGAGAAGAAGTACACAGAGCAGCAAGCCAAGAAGCTCTTCCCGCAGGTCTTTGTGCCAGTATGCAACCCCGATGGCACGTATAGCGAGGTAATAAAAAACACAACATCATTGACACTTGTTTTGAATATGTGGCCAGGCTCTAGGCCACAGCTGAAAAGAACAACTCTTTTGCACCAAGAGTCCATTTTTCCTTTGCATGAACTGCTCTTTTCTCCTGCACGAGTTGAATTGCTAATGAGTTTGTAACGCTGCGCCTTCACATTTCGTTCACACTGATGTCATTCTTTTACTTTCCTTTTGACTTTGTGTTTACATGCTGTTTTCATTACAGGTTCAGTGCCACAGCTACACTGGATACTGTTGGTGTGTCAACCCCAATGGACGACCCATCAGTGGCTCAGCAGTGGCTAATAAAAAACCTCGCTGTCAAGGTCAGTAAAACCCCAGGAGCCTGTTTTATAATAGGCAATTTGTAATAATGTATACATCCATGCACACAGTATTTGCAGTGTGCTTGTACAGGCATCTAATTTTATATTAAACCAGATGTATGACATTTAAAAAGGCTGATTTGAGCTACAGTGTGGTTTCTGTAATTTTGTGAGGCAATGATGATAAATCGAATTCAACACAACAAAGCCTGACATTTCATGTTTGTGGGGGGTGTAATCCTCAGTCCTGTGGGAAAGTGGTCAGTGACTGGACTGATGGCCACAGGGTTTGAGAGCCACCAGAGGACTGAGCGTTGCTCAAGGCATGGGGCTGTGGTGTAAATAAGCCTTGTAGAAAACCCCTGCTGCACAGTTGTGCAACAAAGTTAAACTGTAAGGAATGTAAGTGTTCTTGGAGGATTGCGTCTGCCAAACAATCAAATAACCAATGCCACATGTCCTCCCTGTGCGTCTACGTGGGGCTGCCTCGGAAGTTGCTGCTGTCTCAACAGTGAGAAAGCTCCAGAAGTAGCAGCAGCGGTTTTATTGTAATTGCCAGCTGTACTTAAATCATAGCTCCATCGACATGTGATTTGAGCCACTTCAAATGAATTAGTAACATTTGAAAGTTAAAAGAAGAGGCCTCCATTGTGGTTCACTCTTTTATAACTCTGGCAGCTGTTCATTCAACAGCATGCCAGAGATGTTGTCAGTAATAAGGATAACATGAAGAAGGTGTGTGCTGGTGAATTTTTAATCAGTTTGAACCTGTTGTTGTTTTTTCAGGTTCAAAACAGGAGAGAGCTACCACAAGAGAGCCAGGTAAAGCAGGTGAGACTTTAATTCAAGAAAAACCGACTCCTTTTTATGTGCATGTGCACTTTCATGTTTACCCATGTGCATGTGTGTACCTATCTAAGCATGCATGTACATGTGTGTGTGTGTATTCATTTGTATCTCTGTCTGTTTGCCTGCATCTGTGTCAGAGGTGTGCAGGGTGGGTCGCCTGTCAAGGCTTGCCTTTCTAATATTTTGTCAATTTGAGAGAGTGCGAGGAGCCTGAAGGCTGATATAAAAGCAGTCTGTTACTGAGGAACAAGTCTAAGGAGAGAGGCTGCGGTGAGCTTTAATGCACACCGCCAGCAGCTACGGTGCCTATAACCGCCCGCTGTCTTTACCAGGCAGCCAGGAAGCAGCCAGAGAGGAGGAAAACTGACTTATCCAAAACTCTTCTTCTTTAACTTTAACCTGCTTGATCTTTTTCAGCAACAGTGTCATAAGATACAAGGAAATGTTCACACGTTATCCTCACTCCTACTTTCACTCTGCCTCTCATCAACATCTCCCCTCTTCCAGATATAGAACCACTAAGTTTCCCTCCGGCTCCACTCCAGATACTGTATATCTTGCTCTCATCTTATTAGAGACAATTTGTTTAACTGGTGTGATTTGAAGGCTCACAGAGAGAAAAGTATAATTTGGTTAACTCCAATCGATTCCTTATGTGATATTGTGTGTGTGTGTTTGTGTGTGCGTGTGTGTGTGAGAGAGAAAGTGTATGTGCATTGGCTTGTGTTAGTCACATGGGTTATTCCTGTCAGTGTGACATTTACGTCTGCGCCTCTATCTCTCTGTAAACAGTCTTGGGTATAGTGTCTCTCTGAGCCCAGCCAACTCATTACACATAGATCAAGTGGGAATGCAAAATTTGAGAGAGGAGGAGGGATGGTGGGACAGGGAAAGAGGGAGGAAAGGAGGTGAGGGGGGGGGTTGTGGTTCAATCTGAACTGGTTGGATAAACAGGGTGGTGAAAAGCAGCATAAACTGTAGATTTGTGGTGTGCCAGCACTGAAAATAGCAGTGATTGCATCAATATTTTGATTCAGCAGAAGCCCATCAGCGCCTGAGCATTCCACAGCGGCCATTGCTGCACTTTTAATATCAGAATATTGGCAATAATAAACACCAAATGCTTTACCATAAACCCATTTCTGGGTCTGCTCGACTTGACAAATTCATTCACATGCTGGAATCATATGCAGCTGACGACTGACAAACAGCAGTTAAACTAATGCCGTATGACCACAAATAGCGCGGGGGTTTCCTGGCAAACGCTAAAAGAGGTGTTACAGTCATGTAAAAGGCCGCAAAGTAAAGATAGGTCATTAGTGGTTTATCGTAAATCCAAATCATAAATACGCTTTTTGAAATGGCATTTCCATCCGTTAAGTGAGAAGAGTAATAAGATGTCTGCCTCAGTCAGTCACACTGACTGTATGTATTTTTATCCACCGAGCAGCAAGAGAAGATGAATGGCTGGCACAGCAAACTTCTGCATTAAATGTAAAATCCTGATTTTGCTATGGAGAATTCATTGTTAAGGAAAAGACGCTGAACCTTAATTTCTGTTTGTGGAGGCGCCCATTAGAGATGCTGTGACTCATGCTTTAACAGAGCTTTACTTTGAGCAGAATGAGTGACCCACACTGAGGTTAACCACACCTACGGCCGTGGTTTCACCCTAAGCGGCTCAAAACCTCCATCCCCATCTCCCTCCTACCGCAAATCAAACATGCAAACACAGACCAAACAAACACTGAGCTGGATTCTCCCACTGTTAATTGGTTTGTCTCAGACTTGGCTACTGCATCGTTCACCTCCTATGTCTCTCCCACCTTCACACAGCTCTCATAACTCAAATGCAGGCAATGGAAGGATGCAGAAGAACATCAGGGACAACCGGTCCTCATCCTCTCCTCATTCATGTTAACTGACCTCAATCTGTCCTCCATAGCATAATCATCTCCCTTGTTGCATGAAGTGAAACCATGGGAATATATGACCACTAAACTTCTGATTTTTTTCTTCTCTCTTGTCACCCCTTTCAGCTGACAACACACACACTCAGACACACACACACACACTCAGACACACACACACACACTCACAGACACACACACACACACACACACACACACACACAGACACGCCTCTCTTTGTCACTCTCCTCACCTCTTCTACTTCCTCCATCCTTCTTGGCCGGGCAATGTGCAAATCTCACATAGGTATCTGTTCACTCATCTAGCTTACTCTCGTAATTGTAGTCTCCTTGCAAATATTCTCCATTCTAAATGCAGATGAGACTGGCCTAGTGGTGGATCCACAGCCTGCTGCCGACGAAGAAGGTGAGCTTTTATCCCTCAAACTGTGAGTCAAAACTGTGGCTGATAGTACATATGTGTGACATGAATGACTGAGTCAAAAGCAAAACATCCTTAAAAGGCAAAAGGAGCCAGTATGTAAAGCTGTTACTGAGTCATGCTTCAGTAAGTTGTTTAAACTGATAACGTGTGCAAGATTTGATGTAAATATAAAGAAAAACTAAAAACATGTTCTTCCTCTGTTTTCACTTGTATTTTATGCACGGCTGGTGCTTTTTATGCAAATTCTTATGCAAAATCTCATTTTGAACTTGTTCTTTTACTCTTTACTCTTTACTTTTTATCTGAAAGCTCTAATCACTGGTTACCTTGATGAAAATGTCATATAAAACTTTAGGATATAATGCACTGATGTACAGTAGGTATACCTATGATGTAGGTATGTCAGCTCCAGTTCAACATTGAAATGCTACTTAAATGTTATAGCATAAATAATGATAATCCAGTACAATATATAGTAATATAAACCTGTGAAAGGAGCAAATCCATGCAATAAGTACTTTTGTTAACCTTAAGTGTGCTTTATTGATATTTTGAATTTGTTTACTGTGACATTTCCACAGTCACTGTCTTTAAACTCCAAAGATAACTTGTTTCATTTCTAGTAATCTATCACTGTCACAATGTCATTTTGTAAAACTTCATTTGAGCTCTTTGACCAGCCTTCTATATACTGAAAGAACTTGTGTTTTATGATTTCATGTTACTATGATCATTTGATAAGACAGTGGCCTACCTCCCTCTCTTTTTGCTGCTATATTTCTGGTCGCAGCTGTCACATGCAATTTGCTCTCCACCTATACTCCAGCAGTTTGAGATACGATAACCTTGATGTGCAATTTACAGTCTGTGATTTTTGGAACCACCAGGTTTGGCTCACATGATGTGCAAGTGTGTTTTCGATTGAAGCTAATAAAGCTGTCTCGCTGATGCCTTTCAGACATCATTTCCCAGTACCCCACACTGTGGACGGAGCAGGTTCGCAGCCGACAGAACAATAGAACCAGAGCACCATGTGAGTTTCAAAGCGGCGCTTTTTCTTTAATGACAGCGATCGGGTGTTTGCAAACCTCAACTGAAAGCACGAACTCTGTTTTTCCTACTTGTGTGAGCAATCATGGTTTGAGGCTGTTCCTGTCTTTTAAGGACAGATGGTGGGTTGTGAAACCAATACATCTTGGTGTTGGAGTGCGTCAGGCTTTGAGGATCTGCTTCTCTGTGGTTCTTTGCACTGCAGCGTATCTGTAATTATCGGCACATGGCACAAACACAGGATCGCCTATTCTTTTGGCTGCTCCGTTCTGCTCTCATCTTACATATATGCATGTTTATCTCACTGTACAGATCACTTGTCTCTTTGCTCTTTGGGGAAATAAGTTGCTTTCTGCATAAAACAAAGCTATTTTCAGGCCTGCATACAGATGAGATTGCTGTGTGCATGTGTGCGTCTCTGTGTGAATCCCATTATCATAATTTACAACCAATAAAAAAAGCCAGAGAAATGCAGCATTGATGGTTTTGATTACCATGTGCTCTTTGGGGTATTGGGGTGAAAAAAGAAAACAAAAAAAAAAAAAACCCCACCCGCCCCAACAAAGAGAGCCCATACGGAGGAACTGGAGCGAGGAGAGTCGGTTGAGAAAGCGGGGAGGCATTTCATTTGGTCTCTTTTGTGTGGGTAAAGATCTCTAATGAAAATAAACAAAGAAAAGGGATATCGGTAATCCCGCAGTAGCTTCCGAGCCTCGAGGCGAGCGGCGAAGAGAGGGAAAGATTGGTGATGAAAGCCCTCGTGGCCAGAAGAGCTCTACTTTCATCCCTGAGTTTAATGCTCAAATCTCTGTTGGAGAGCTGCACGGCAGAGACGGAGACTGCTGCACAGGGGAAAAAAAAAAAGTCTGATTAGATCCTGCTGAGGCTCTGCAAAACCCCATCTTTCTCCCATCGAGGCCGCTGCTCTCCCTGCACGTACAGATAAAAGAAAGGCTCATGAAGCATTTTTTCCCTGGGAATTTTGAACATGTAAACATATAGATCCATGGTACTTTACAGTACCCTGCAATAGTGTGTCAGTGCGTGTGGGTTTGCGAAGGCCCGACTAACCGCTGTTTCTGCTTTTGTCTTGTCTGTTTCCCTCCCTGTCACACACATCCACAGAGGGCAGTTGAGTGTCCAAATATTTACTTAACTCGGGGCATAGGGAGCTGTACTTAGTCATTAGCCCGTTAATGTCCGTAAACAGTGCCACGGGGGGCTGATATAGCAGTCTACACACACTGTCTCCCGCCACTCATCCTTCACCCCTTTGTCTGTTCCAGCGCTCCAACCTCCTCCTTCTAATGCTCAGAGTGTAATGATACAGCAGTGCATGCATTTGGCTTTTAAATAGAAATGAATGCAAACATACTGTATGCTGTATAAATCCAAAATGTGTTAGCCACATCTGCTAAGACTCTTATACCTAACTTTAAACAAACCATCATCTTCATATTGAGTGTGTGTGTGTGTGTGTGTGTGTGTCTGGGGTGTGTATTTGCAGTGTTACACAGCCTAGACCACCTAAGTGAGTGCTGTCTTTACACCCAGTGTGTTTGTGTGACCAATCCATGAAAACCTCTCTGCTAATTCCTGTTCCACCTCTGACACCTCTGTCCAGCCTCGTCATGTGACCAGGAGCAGCAGTCGGCCCAGGAAGAGGCGCGGCAGCACAAGAACGATGCTGTGTTTGTACCAGACTGTGCACAGGGAGGACTGTACAAGCCGGTCCAATGCCACCCATCCACTGGGTACTGCTGGTGTGTGCTTGTGGACACTGGTCGGCCCATCCCTGGGACATCCACCAGGTGGAAGATACTTTACCTATAACGTCACCTATGTCTGTTACAAAGTTCTTTTGGGGCTTCTTGGGTTTATTTGCTGTTCTTTGTGGCAAACAAATCAGGCAGTTGCAGCCTGATTGCAGCAGAGTGGCCAGCTGATAGAGAAGCTATCCAACTGGATGACCTTGCCAAATATCTTCTGCACAAAAGAAAAAAAGACAGGTCTAAACAGCTGCAGGCCTGCAACCATGCAAACCTCATAGGACAATGTCTGGAAATTCTTTAGAAGAAAAGCAACTTTCTTTTTGAGAATGCGCACAAGTCTGACATAGGCAGACTGAGACAGAGTGACTCAGTGGTTTGGTGAGCAGCAAGTCAGAGGTCAGTCAGGCTGGCAGAGTGGGGCACTAGTGTGCTCTTATTGAGCAGCGAGGCTGGGTATCAGATTAACAAGGCTTCAGGCAGAGTGCCAGACAGCACATTAGCACACATATGGAAGCGTGGATTTTCCCCCTTCTCTCTCCTTGTCCCAGGCCAGCTTTTGGCCCAGTTGCACAGCAGCAATCGTGGCTTCACCGGCGCTCTAAGGGAGGCCGTGAAAGCTTCCTTGTGTCCCACGCTCCTTGTCTGCCTCTCTCCCTCCTATCTCTCCCTTTCTTCCCCTCCCTCCCCCTCTCTGTCCTCATACCAGCCCCAAATCCCTCCCCTCTTCTTGGATGTGTTTCACAGCCTCTGGTTTGCCACAAAACAATTATTTGAATCCCTGAGATTTAACTGTACGGGGGTAATTGGAAAACATGGGATTCCGCTCTGATTTTACAGTGAGGATATGTTTACTGTTATAAACAATCCCTTTCACCTATTTCTCTGTGAATGAATTGGGCTTTTCTCACATGGTGTACTTTCTGTCACAGGTATGAACAGCCAAAGTGCGACGGCAATGCCAGGGCCCACCCAACTAAACCCAAGGATCATTACAGAAGCAGGCATCTCCAAGGTTGGTCTCCAAAGACTAGAGTCTGTTTCTGTTTTTCCTCTCTGTTCAGACCACATGGTGCAGTTCTTCACCAGTCATCTTCTAACTGCTGCTGCACTTCCAAGGCTGTGATAACAGAGCGTGTGTGTGTGTGTGTGTGTGTGTGTGTGTGTGTGTGTGTGTGTGTTTGTTGACATCATTAGCACAGTTGGTCAAGGAAATGCATGATAAAGAGTTGAGGATTGCCAGATACTGCTCCTCACTGGTCAATAAGCAAGGAGACAGAGACGGATCGGGGGTAGAATTAATCTTCCACTGACACGGCAGATGGAGGATAGTGTGATGATAGCACGGAGAAGGCACAGCAGGCAGGAGAGGTAGAGATAATAGATAATAGGATGCCAGAGACAGGTACTGATAGAAAGACTGACAGTACAGATAACTTAACTGAGGGTGCGAGAGGAGTTTGGGGGTGGGCTTAGTTACAGGTGAGACTGTGTTTGCTCCATTTGGTCGATAGTTACTCATCAGGATTTGAATGATAAATGTTTATGTTTATTCATGTGGTATTTGCTGATGGATGGACCTGGAGACAGATGGACTGACCACATCTCACATTATTTTAAGGCAGATTTTGAGAAATAATAATAGCAACAGTAGACTTTGACACAACAGACTGCTGATTGCTTCCAGTGTCCTAACGGTCACTGTTGGTCTCTATTTACTTTAAACTTAACCATGATCTCTCCCTAATCCTAAGCTGACCAACATTTAATCACAGCGGTACCGAAGCAAAAAACAGTCTGAATAGCATAAAGTACAAAACCAGGTTAATTTAGGAGATGGGAGATCGAGGAGGCGCATTGATTTGTTATTGATTCTATCATATGAAACTAAATGTTAACATTTTCTTTAAGTTTCATGGCTCTTTAAGTTTGTTAAACATGCTTATGGCCTTCATTTCACCCACTGAGCTATTTGCCGACGTACAGGGTCACAAGCATTTTGCTCATCTTTACAAAGGAGCCCACATGGATCAATGATTCAACCAAGGCTGAACAATTTAGTTTAATGCAGAAATTTAAAGCTGTTAATTTAATGGAAATGAATGTAATGGTTAAAACTGTCTGTTATAAATGTCCTCTTGGGTTTGCTGAACAGCCTCCCGTCTTATCTTTCACCTTATTTTATCACAGTGTTGCATTCACATTTCTAAACGTTAGATGATGAATAAGTAGGTCATTTCATGACTTGCCCCCGTCACAGAACCAATGATAGGCAAAGAAGAGTTAGAGGCTTCAGGTGTTGGACACAACCAAATCAAATTAGCTGGGTTTTTTTTTTTTTTTTTTGGTGGTTTGGTAAACATGTTAATAATCCAGCAGCATATGAACAGAGCTGCCACTGTTCTCATCCCATCCACAAGTGTTTATGTAACAGTTTGCCATGCCAGAGCTGTGCTCTCTGCTTGCAGGTGCTGCATTTAGCAGTTGAGCAGCTCTCTGTCTCTGCTCCGCCATGGAGGACTCTCGTACAAGTGTGTATAAAACAGTGAGGGTAGACAGTCACAGATGAATGCTCCTTAGACCAACAAATGTTACTCATCTTTGCCTTCCAGTGGTGCTGCTAGTGTATGTTATAGCTAAGATATTGAGCAGGATTAATCATAGTGTTAAACTGTCAGCAGAAAGTGTGAGGTGGTGATGGGGTGGAAAACAGCCACAGCCATCCCATGAGAAAGACCTCAAGCCCAACCAAACACCTCCTAAACACATGGTGGTGGGACAGAAAACAATATACGTATTCAGCCGTGCAATCACCCAACGTAGACTCTCACACAAGTACACAGACTTCATTCTAAACCTGTCAAAAAACCTGCATCGTATCAGCCAGGTCTCCAATTATAAAGTACACCAGGACACAGTCAAAAAAAACACAGCATCTTGTTTTCTTTATGAGCAATTGCGTCAACGGCTGTAAACCCTGTTACTGTATGAACCTGGGATAATTATAAATGTTGCCTTCACATTGCTGCAGCCCATTTGCTGTTGAAGCGCTGGTGTTGAGAGCTTTATGGGGCGAGATGCGAGAAAGGAGAACTTTGCCCTGAAAGGGCCGGGAGAGGAAAGCAGAGTATTTGGCTAGCCTTCTCCCCAGAGTGGGATCATGGGATAGCATTGGGGCAGCCACTGGGAACTGCGGCTGTGAGTGCTGACAGGGCTCTGCCCCGTGTGGCTCCATAGAAAAACACTGCTTCTTATTGACAGTAACACACGGGCTCACACATACAAACATGCACTTACTGGCCAACTTTTTACAAGCTGCTGATCTATGGAGCCAAACAGTGGTGCAACTCTTTGCTTTTCAACATGAAAAAATGTAATCATTTGACGCTCTCTCCACATGATTCCACCCTGCATCTGTCAAACTCGGGCATTACATAATTATAATCATTATGGAATAGGACAGCAGTCTTTTACTGCTGCAGCCTTGAACTGAACGGAAAATGGCCAGACTCAATTTCCTTTGAATGACAGCAGGAACATATGTGTCCTGCCCCTCAGCTAAACGGTGTCCAGACAGACAGAGGCTGACCTGTCCCGCCCCACAAGAAAAACCTTTGCTGCCAAGAGGAAGGGACTGGAGCCTTACCTGATGGCTTCCCATTTGAATGAAGTGCAGACATGCTCGGATTCCTGCAGCATTACAGAGAGGACGTGTGCTGTCCATGAAAAACACTAAGCCTCAAACAAGTCCAACTGCATCCCACAAATCTCTCCTCAGTCAGAAGCCAGATAAAAACACTTTGCCTTCTGTGGCTGAAATTGTGTGACTGTCTAGACTAATTTACCACAAGAGGCTCCACGAGGCACCGGTTTGGCCATTAACAGGTGGATCAGATATTTTACTGGGCTACAGCCAGGGAGGGCCTACTAAAACTTAAGTGCAAGTCTGTTCAGCGTGTAAAGGGGACCGTGGAACAGTTTGGACATGTGAACTCTCGGCTCGGTGCAGACTGCTAAAGCCCCGCACTACTTGGGGAAAGGTGGAGTGCAGGCTGGGTGTTTATGCCGATGCTGGTCGCCACCTGTTAGAGAAGAGCAAAGCATGCTATTATCTCCAACCCGGGAGAATCTGGCCCCGCAGGCCTGGGCCATAAAAAGAGTAGCAAACGGTGGAGAATTTCTTCTTCTCCACAGGCAGAAAGGCAGTGGGAAGCTGGACAGTGAGAAAGCAGAGGAGAGCCAGCAGAGGAATCCAGGAATCTCTCAGGCCTCTGTAGCCTTCAGCTCTTCCAGAACAACCTTGGCCTCCTCACTCTTAAAACTATATGGCCTAACAGACAATTACTATCATTAGGGTCATTCCACCCCAGTCGTCCCTCATTTTTATTTTTTCCCTCATCACTCTGCATGTAATAACGCTTACCGTATAGGTTTATGGGCTAATTATATCAGTCTCTTCTCTGGCTGACATTTCAGATAGTAATCCCACGACACACTGAAGATCAGGCGTTCTCACTCTCACGATGCATACCTTTAAATAAGAAGTCCAGAGTAACAGTATGTCTGTCAGGACTGAATCTGGTCCCATTGATGACTCAGGTGAGTCTCAGGTGCTGTGTGGAGCCTGTCCATACATTCAGTGTTCTGTAACATCTTCTGTGCTCCAGCTGTCAAAACCACTCAGGGGCCTCCAGGATGATTGGCAGGTACCCTCTTCCTCCTCCAGATGAGGGGAGGTCTGACACTTTATGAGAGGGAGGAAAAGACAACTTTGAGAGTCTTGTTTGGGTTTATTTTCTCCCCTGCCATCTTTACTATATGTTAAAACTATGCTGGCTGTTACATGACGTCCCTCCCCAAACATTTATTAGGCCACCTATGATGGCAGCATTCCACTTTGTTGTAACGTTGCTGTATTGGAGATCATTTTTCTTTGTTTGCTGACACATGCTGTACGCACATCTACTTCCATATGAACTGCATATAAATGCTCTCACACCCTCATTCAAGTTTCTGTGGTTTATTTACCAGGTTGTCCTGGGGCAAAGAAAACAGAGTTCCTGACAAGTGTTCTTGACGCGCTGTCGACAGACATGGTGCACGCCGTCACAGATCCAGCATCCGCCGGAAGGTATGACGTTCAGAAATTTGATTTGTTCATCACAAACATTGGTGAACATCAGTCAGCTGATTTTGCTTAAACTCATGGCAAGTGATTCAGCTCTAGTGTGTTATTTTAGACAGCTACAGGAAGTGATTTTTAGCAGATTGCTGACTGATCTCTCATTTAGGATGGCCGAGCCCGACCCCAACCACACCCTGGAGGAGAGGGTGGTCCACTGGTACTTCAGTCAGCTGGACAAAAACTCCAGTGGGGACATAGGAAAGAAGGAGATCAAGCCTTTCAAACGCTTCCTGCGCAAGAAGTCCAAGCCAAAGAAGTGTGTGAAGAAGTTTGTGGAGTACTGCGACATCAGCAACGACAAGGCACTCTCTCTGCAGGAGCTGATGGGTTGCCTCGGGGTGACCAAAGAAGAGGGTGAGTGGAACAACACAACCTGATGTTTAAATGTGTTCTCCTGCACCACATCAGCCTTCAGACTTGCACATTTATAGAAAAAATATAATAATCATAGTTAATCAGTTAATGGTAAGTTAACCATTATTAAAACATTTTTATTCAATTTTACAATTTGACAAGTGATTTTCATCACTTTTATCCCACAGGGGCCAAACCAGGAGAAGGCTTATCTTCCAGTAAACTAGTAAGTGAGCTACTCCTCCCATGCTAGAACATATACAGTCTAATTGTAACATTGTTTCACCTCTGTTAGTGTTGACTGAGGCTCGAGTGTACAGCAATTAAAAAAGTTGTCAGACTAAGTGCAAAGAAACAAGAGGAAGTGTCAAACTGACAACACTTTCATTTTCTCTCCTCAGAATCCCTCGAAGAAGCAAGGCTAAGCCAGCAGCTGAGATTTCCCCTCCCACATGGAGAATCTGCCCTCACCAATCGGCAATAATGGAAACCATAGTATTTGCACTTTGTACTTTAAAAAAAAAAATGTAAATTCACTTTGTAGAAATAAGGTATTTAAACAGACTGCTGAATCTGTGAATGATGTAGTTAGCTTTTTATGTCCTGACAAACAAAAATTATTTAACACATACAATGTATGTGTGTCTTTGTGTGTCTAAAAAGTATACTTTTCAGAGTTGTACAAGTTTTCATGTTTGATGTTGCATTTTGTGCCCCCACTTTTCCCCTCACCATGATGACGTTAACGCGGATATATGGATGGTTTGCCACACAGCTTCAATAACTTAGACCATACCATCTCTCATGTACTGACCTATAGCATCTCCTCCTGGGCTTTGTACAGCAGTTTGCAAGAATGTTTTAAACATAGTTGATAAAAACGTCCTACGTGTCCACATGTATTCATGTCTATTAGAAATAAAGAACTCTTTTATACATTTTGTTCTCAGTGGTTCAGCCACTCTTAATGAGGGTTAATTGGGTCCACAAATTCCTTTGTTTCTCTCTAATCCAATTAGTCTTCTTTATTTTCCTCCTCGTTATATAAATCTTGTAATGTCTTTGCCATTTTGTGTTCTCGCTGTGTCTTTAATAAAACACCTTGTTGACACAGTCTTTAGGAGCCAAGCATTAGTCATACATAGCAAAGGTCGTGTATCATCCCATTTTCAGACAGCTTGCCAATTCCCCTGAGGCGACATTTTAGAATTGGAAAAACGGATGGTACTTATTTCAGTTCTCGTCACGGATTTCCCACGTAGGCTGAAGACAGATAAATGGACCAATCTCGGCTGTGTGTTGTATGAGTGCCCATTAACAGGGCGTTATATGAGCCAGTGCGTGTGTGTGAACATGAGTATTTGCATAAGGTATACTTATATGTATACAGTAAACGCACACTTGAACAGTCAGTGATGTTTGAATGGATTCTTTCTTAAGGAACAACATTTGGCTTAGGGCAGCCTTGACACGTTACACTACTGTACATTGTTCCTGCCTGATTATATTGGGGCTACTAAGTGGTAAACTGTGGCTTTTCACATGGAAGGTCCCCTATAGGACTGCACGACTGACCTCAGACTGACCTGCTCGCTCAGGCTTAGCCTCTAATTTATGATTAACACATCGGTCTCCTTTCTGTGATATAATCCAGCCCAATGGTCTGGCTTTAACACCCCAGGGGAACACAGAGGACAGATTATGACTGTCTGCCCTAAGATGGTGGATAACCTATGGCCTTCTTAAGCGCTTTCTCCATCCACAGCAAAGGAGACATTAAATCTGAAGCAGCAAGTCCTATGCAGGAGGGGTATACTTTATATTTTTATCCCCCAGAAAACCCCAGCTCACGTGTACACCTCCTAACCAAGCTTTTCTATGCATAAAAATCATTTGCAGTTCCTCATTTGCTTGCTAAAACACAGTCTACTAATTAAAAACAAAATTCAGTTCCATCTTTTTGCAACATCCCTAATTTCCACCCATGTTCCTGGCCTAAATCCCTCTGAAGGAGATGTTAGCACCATGCCCAGAACAACATTTGCTTTTCCCAAACAGCCATGTAATCTGTTAAAGTGACTGTGCTGGTTACAGGTGTAGCCGTGCAGAGGCTACACAACTCACTATTGCTCTACTCATCCAGCAAACTCACCAACCTTCACCGAAACCTCTAGCCAACCCCTCGAAAGCAGCTGAAGCTCCAGCCTCCACACAACACAATGCTAAACCCTTGTCATGTGTGATTTCTACTCCCCTGGGCTGAGATGCACGTAAACACCTTTTACAGCTTTGGCTGGATGTCAAGGCATGGTTTTCCGAATATGTTCCTGATGGCTTGGACTCTTGCCTGAACTGATGGAGTAGCTGAAGAAAGCATCCAAACCTTTTGGCCCGGTTACCAGGACCGTCTCACGATTGGTAAGGCCTCTCCCTCTCCTCTCCTCCGACCTGCTTCCTCACTTCTCTCGCTCACACAAGCACAAACACACAACCTGAGCACAGAGATACCATTCAGCGGGATTTGTGGGCACAGTTTGTGTGCTTTAATGGGCAAGAGGAGGCACCCGATCCCACCACTGGCAGGCCCTGCGGGCTGTGGACTCATGAAGAAATAACTGTCAAAAGCCATCAGGCCTTTAATAGCCTCTGGCCCAGTGGCGGCTTCCCCCTGGCCCTCAGAGGGGCTCTGGTGTGTGGGTAAACAGCATGGGGACAGCCTGCACCCTGGGACCCTCTCTTACTCTCTTACTGCTTCCCCTGGTGTGGCCCAAACACCCCAGTAGTCCAGCCAGCACCCTTGGACACTGTCGGCCATTGCACTCAAGAAAATTAATTGCTAGAAGAAGTGTGACTTTTTAATGGACTGGGTGCAAAAGAAAAACAAGTGGTGTTAAAGTGCTGTATGACACTCACACAAGGAGCCTTTTCACAAACTTTATCTCCCCTCAGAATGATTTAATTTGTCATGGCTGAGCAATGGCGACGCATTTTTGGAAACACGTCGATCTGTGTATTTTATTTAGATGAGAAGATTGATACCACTCACTTATCTGTAGAATAACAATAAGGCGACAGCCACCTGATGGTTAGCTTAGCTTAGCATAAAGACTAGAAATGAGGAAACAGCTGGACTGGCTCTGTCCAAAGACAACAAGTTCCACCCACCAGCTGCACTAAAGTTCACTAATTAACATGATATATATTGCTTGTTTGATCTGTGCACAAGCAAAGTGCCAAAACGACAGATTGTGCTTTTACAGGAGTTTATGTGCATGAATACTTTTTGGCTAGGCAACCAGCAAACACTCTGGGAAGTTACTGCTGTGGGCTAAGAAACACACATACCCTTAAAAACCACAAGCCATCTTTTTTTTTAAACATTTTTACACTTTATATTTTTGCACGGATTAAACAAACAGGATATAAAGATTTATTTTGAGAGGTTTTGAGGAGCTGGTCGGCAGATTTTGTTTCCTTCAGACAAAGTCAGGCAAGCTGTTTCCCGGTGTTTCCAGTCTTTATACTGAGCCAGACTAACTGGCTGCTGGCTGTCATATTTATCCTGCACACATCAGAGTGATATCGATCTTTAATTTAACTCTTGGAAAGAAAGTGGCTAAGTGTATTTCCATAAATGTTGAACTATTGTTTTAAATCAAACAAAACTAGACTGCTTTGCAAACCACATGATATGTGATCAGCGATTTCATGTGGAATAGCCAGAAACTGTGTAGAAGTACTGTAAACTCTGCCGTCTGTATCTGCTGATATAGCTGATATTTTCCCCCTCAGTGCATCAAATGCATAGCAACGACTGTTGTTTGCAAGACTGCTGCAAAGTTATATCCGCCTTCCTTGCTTGAGACGGACATAAACAGCATTAGTTGTCCCTGCCAAAACAGCCAACTGAGCAAGATAAAATGTTACGCTCGAGATAGAGTGTCTGCAGTGTCGAGGGAAAACCGAAGGGAACGTCGTCTTCTGTGCTCGTCGGGTGAATTGTGCAGCTTTTCTCATTTATGTGTTCCAGCTGAATGGGGTGGCTGCCAAGTTCAGGATCTGGCCTGACATCAGAATTTCCCGGGGTGATAAAGAGACTCTTGTTTGAATCACAGTTAATAGACAGTGGGAGAGAAAAAACTGTGATACTGAGGGAGTGATATGGGCAATTAGAGGAGTGAAGTTTCCAGTAGACGAGAGAGAGTTGTGTATGTGTGTGCATGGCCTTCACACCTATAAACACCCGGTAATTACGCACAAACACACATTCACAGATTTAGACAGAATAGAGGGCAAATTTCTGAAAAAGTGTAGAGTATTCAACACGTGAATTATAGCCTTCCCCCCCAAAAAACAAGCCTTGCAGATCTGAACCTAACAATATTTGCTTTCATTCTTGAATATTTGGGGGGATTAAAACCTCTGGGCCTGGGAGCTGGAGGGTGGGTGTGCATGTGGGGGGTACGCGTCCTTTAATCTCATTCTCACAGTGTCTACCTTTGACATAGCAGTATCCCATTTGAGCCTGACCAGGACTGAGAGGGAGAGCCGCAAGGAAGGGGCAACGGTGGGAGAGCGAGAGACAGAGGGAGGCAATGAGGGGTACTGGAGGTAGTGAAGGAGGGAGGGAAGGAGGTGGGGGGGTGGGGGGGGCTGTTGGGTCTAAACTCAAGGGATTAACGGGGTGACTTCTCCTCTGGAATGTTCCACTGACAGCCAAGACCCGCCCACCCACAGCTGCCTGCTACAGACAGGTGCACGGCCGAGGCGAGGCGGGTGGTGGGCGGATGGGTGAGAGAGACACGGTGGCTGAGGTGGTGGAGAGGAAAACAGACTTCCATACGTAGCCCTGGACTGACAAGTGTATCAATAAACAATTTGGCCAAAGATCCTCTCTGGAGCGTTTCAAAGCAAACTGGTCCATCAACAGTCAGCCATGGAGCGGAGAGATTAGAACACCCGAAAACAGGAGTCTGTCGCAATTGTGGAAAGATCATTACACAGTTCAAAACAACTCTGGGTGTTTGGGTGCTTTGCAAACAGGCTGTGAATTAGCGCGGAAACGCTCACAAACACCCCCCTATGCAGATTTAAGAGTCTGTTCTCTTGCAAATGTGGAAAACCAACACTGTGAACAAGCAGCCTGAATAGTTACATGAGCCTCACACACAAACTCTCTGATGTTGATCGTCACACCAGAACAATGCCTGTGTATCTCAGTCCAGTCATTTAATCAGCGTGCTGTATACAAAGCAGACACGGCAGCATTTGGTAACGCACACAACAGCCGGTGAATTCATTTGTCCTGCCATAATTTATGTTTGGGAATGTACGAGAGCTTGCCCATGCATGCTGCACAGCGGTAAGTATTACTTTGCAGAAATGGAAGACAAAGGATTAATTTTGTGCACTATTATTTCTACGATGCATTAATTCCATATCAGTAAATGCACCACACTCTTAGTAATATCCTCAGGTTGTGTCAAGTAGCAACAAAGGACAATACTGCTGCTGATTTCCAACAATCCCATGTTCAGAAGCCAGAAAAAAAAAATCCCTCACACGTTTCTCTTTGAAGCCGGCGGGATTCCTGTAGGTAGTGTGAGCGTGATTGTGCTTCTAAGATGTTTGATTGATAGAGGGTCTGTGAAATGTGACTCTTTGTTTTGCTCTCTAGTCGGTGACCTGCCCCACCATGTCTCCCCTGTTTTGAGAAGCAGGTAGGCTATCCAAACATGAGGCGAACACCGTGGGACACTCTGCTCAGGTGGTGGGACTCAAGTCTCTGAGAGGTCAAAGGTGATAAACCAGGGTCATTCTGGGATCCAGGTGGATACTCTGCAGGAACGTTGTGGACTTCTGGTTTCTGAGATACCAGCAGCAAAAAAAAAAAAAAAGGAAAGAAAAAAGAAAAAGAAAAAACAGAAAAGGGAAAACTCATATGAAGCGTACATTTGAAAGCAAATGTGACACTGTAGCACGAAATGTGTGATTCAAATACGCCAAGTTTCTGTCATCTTTTGCTTTGTGTCATTGCTTAAAGGTCAGTCGGTGCACGAGTTTGGTCCAGACTTTAATACCTGAGCAACTACTGCACAAGGTGACATTAAATTGTATACATGCTACCAACACATGAATCCTCTTACTTTTCGAAAAGTTGAAATTATCACACGTCTCATGTATTACTTTGACATTCACATTCCCCAGGTAATACATCTTAATGACTAATGACAATGAGTTCGACAGTTATTCCTGAGCTACACTTGTTTTTTATACTAAGTAGCAAATATTAAAATGCTAAACCAAGATCTATAACTTGACAGAGCCCCTTCCATAGCTATGAGTCTTAAAGACTGGCATACTGATAATATATTTATTCGTTTTGTTGCTTACTTGCCTGTCTTTTTATTATCTTTTTTAATCAATAATATTTCCTTAATCAATTTAATTCATGTTGTCATCAAATACTAAACAACAGGAAATGAGCAGATCTCCACACCTGGATCACATTCAGTGTTCCCCTCCCTGTAGCGCTCACATTAAGTATTCAGTACTTTGCGACCGAGGCTACTTCAGATCTATGGTGCCTTACAGTCTTTGCAATTATACAGGATGGATTTTCAGTTGGCCGCAGTAGTGAGGAAGATGGTGTTGACAAAGCAGGTGTGTCTCTGCCACCCCACCATCCAGGCTGTTTTGGGCAGATCATCCAGGCATGTGTGCAGACCACCAGGCAAGGCTTTGTACTTTCCCTGGAAGAGTCTGACTGCTGAGCTCCAGCTTTAAACAAGTCCGGGACAAAGCAGCCCCTCATCACATAACTCTCCTCCAGTCATTCACTGCACATAACCAGAATAACATGGGGGCTAGATTAATAGATCGCTCAATCACATGACTCACAAACAAGCTAGATGCAACAGGAAAGCGGCGTGACAGGCCAAGAGTAAACACATCTCATGATTCTTTCCTTCATTAATCCTGTGTGCTCTGACTAACGCCACATCTGTCACTGACGTATAGTGCCCTCTACTGAAACACCATCCCACTGATCACTGTGTTATAAATGTTACGCTTTTGTGGGGCTGAAGTCAGATTTTAAGAGAGGCACAATTTCACCCTAATTTTAGCTTGTCACATCAATCCTACATGTAATATTTACAAGTCAAGACAGTGAACACATCTCCACTGCCCGCTCCCTCCTCCTTTCATCGTCTGCATATGGTTCTCATGCTGCTCTAATCTTTCTCCCCCATTTTTCAATAGTGAATAAGGTGATTTAATGATGTATTAGATCTGCCGAATCCGGCAAAGCTACAAATCATGAAGGCCCTGTGGTCACATTGTTCAAACGTGGGGAGCAGTCAGCCGCTGTAATCCACGCTGAAATGCCCCTGAAAGAGGCTCTTGTTGCCGCCCTCCCTCCCTTCCACCAGCTGAAAAACGTTAGAAGTCAGGTTATGTGAATGTCCAGTGTCAAAGGGCTGCTTAAATGGCATTAGTTTTGAATGTCTGTATCAGAGCAAAGAGCCGCCATTCTGCGTGAAGCCACCTTGTATCTGGGTGCTGCAGCAGAGCGGGACTGTGGTTGGATGAAGAAACACTGCTGCTCCTTGCAGGCCCATTAAAGACACACTACCTTCAATTCATCACACAACACTGAAAGGAAAAGAAGGACTTATGTCTCGTCAAGTCTTCAAAAACCCTGTCCAAACATTTATTTTCAGCTGGCCCGGCTACTGTAATGCTGTTTTTATAAAGAACTGAATTGTTTATATCGCATACTTTCCTGCTGCTTTATGAGCCATCCAGACCTCTCACATCCACTGGGACAGGTTTGCTTTCTGTCCTCAGAATCAAAACTAAACTTGGAAATGCAGCATTCAGGTTTTTATGGACCACATGTCTGGAAGAAAGTCACAGAAAACTGGAGGTCCTCTCTGTCAGCTCTTTTACATGTTCTGTTCAATGCTACCTTTTCATTAGATAAAACCTGTTTTTTCATCCATATCTTACTCTGCACTGTAACAGTGCTGTGATTTAGATTTTTCTGTTTGTGGTGTTTTATGAAATCTTAATTTTTATTACTAAATCTTAACATATCTGTGCCTTTTATATCACTGTGGGTTTCTTTTATACATTACCTTAACACCTGTTTAAGGTTTACAATGTAAACCACTTAACTGTTGTAGAATGATGCTTCAGATACACCTTATTTGCCTTAATTATGATGCCATAAATTTGTATTTAGTATGGCATTTTGGAAAAATATTTACTTTCTGAAGATGCATAACATGTTAACAGTGAACTTTAAAAGTGCTGGTAGGCACAGTTGGTTATCTTTGAGCAGTCTTAGCTAACTGAGCTAACTGGCTGCTGGCAGGATCTTCATATTTAATGTACCAACATGAGAGTGCCATTGATCTGAAGTGAACTTCTCAAAATGTCAATCTTTTTTTTTTTTTAAAAAAAAAAAAAGAATTTCTTAAAAAATAAAACATATTATCAAAGTTTGCAAAATTTAGACTTTGTTTCTTTATTTCAAGAATCTTTTTATATTCAAGTTGTAATGTTTGCTGTACATAACAAAGGAAAGAACTACGCATTTTTCTTTTTGTCTGACAGATTATGGTACATATAAATATTATATACACACTGTATGCATATTATGGAAAAAAATACTAATAAAAACAGGCTGATGTGCACAGATTTAAGTCTGAAAAATGGATTTCACAATTTTCCTGTCATCCATTACTCCACAAACCCTGTCCAGAACCACCAGTCAGACTTAAAGGTGTGGCCATGTGATGACACCTTCCGTTCGCCGTGGACAGGGGATGTCAACAAATGGCAAATCATGTTATGACAAATTAGACAAGGCGACTGTGGCACAATCACGGCTTGATGATTGCTCACAAAGCACTGCTTTCAAAGTATTTTCTTTTCTTCACTTGGCCAGGGATTCAGACACATCCTTTCAGGGTAGGTCCTGGGGAGCCACTGACACCCCGACCTGCAATTACACATCGCCTTCCACTCCTGTCGGGTCCCATGCCCCACCACCACCACCACCCCTATCAAAGGCTTAGCCCACTCTGTGGACAGACGAGGGGGAAAATGTGATTTTGAAGAAAAAACTAGGATAAGAGGCCAGTGAAGTGTAAGGGAACTGAGAATAGCACTGAGTGCAAGCGTTGATGGAACAGGGCCATTATGAATCAAACAAAAAGCCTGTTTCTCTCCATAATTCAACACGTTTGGAGTATGGCACACTAAACTAAGAAAACAGAAAATCCACTGTCAGCGATTGAGGTGCTCCACAGTTAACTGGAGGTTGCACACGTTAGACCGTTCTTGATATTTTTCTCTGCCGAAGCCAATAAATAAAGGCAAAGATAAAAAGAATGGGGCATTTTAAAGTTGCTGGTGTCTGAGTTAACATGGGGAAACAGACACAGAAAAAAGTGTGGGCTTGGAGGAAGGCGAGGTGGTGGGTGAGGGGCGGTGGGGCTGATGGCGAGGATGAAAGATGTGTTGTTGAAGGAGACAGCATCTGAGGTGTCAAAGCAAACAGGGTTAAGCGGAGGGGGCCACAGGTGTGCAGCCTGCTCCCCTGACTACAGACAGGCTGCGGCACAGACAGCCCTAAGCGCCCAGCATGCATACCATACAGCCGTGTGCCCCGCAGGACTCTGTCTGACTGGCCTCCTCCATCCACCTGGATTGGCTGCGTGGAGCGTGGAAAAAAACCCCTTTGTTGTGAGGGTCTAAACATTGACAATGACACATTACAACACACTGAAAAAATGTGAGGGGCCTTTTTCCATTAAAATGTTTGCATCTCGTAAATATAATGAAGGGATTAAAGATTACAGGTTTGCATGTTTTGTATTATTTGGCCCCTAACTCAGAAATAGGTCATGACTGTCTTTTTTGCTCTTTCCAACATTATGACTGTTAGGGAGTGTTGCTTTCCTATTTGTAGCAGCAAAGTAAATGAAACCTTTGACCTGGATCATTTCTCATCTCATCCTTAGGGAATAAGTGCGAGGCCTAGCTGCTGTATGTATAGCTGATGTTTTCCTGAGGAGAAAACTACAATGTGTCACTATTTTATCCTTGACTCAGGTCTTCTGTTCCTACCTGAAGCTTTCCGTGTCTAATTTTTTGCGCTCCAGCCCTCTACAATGATTTCTCTCCCTCCCTCGCACACTCCTTCTTTTTCTCACCGCCACACTGCGTCCCCTCCCACCTCCCCCTCCGAGGATAAGCTGTGGTTGGGCCCTGACATCCCAAGTAATTTACTAAGTCAACACAGAGTGAAGAGGGCCCGTGTGCTGCAAAGAAAGCCCCTCTGTGCAACAGCCGTGGTCCCTGAGGAGACATGGCACACCACAGCACAAGGCTGCCATGCTGGGAATCATTTAAAAAAAGAATAAGAGTTCTAATATAAAATATGTATTAAATACAAAGTAAATAAATAATAAATGTGTAATAATTTATATATTTTAAATATTTACTCATTCACACAAATAGACATTTTATCAAACTTCCACTTCAAACTTCCATTCATTTGGGTCATGTGTTTTCATCACATTCACAGAAACTGCTGCAGTGGCAGTATACTATTAACATTATGACTTGTTGCTACTTGCAAATTAAGTGAATGACCACAGTGTGTGGGTACACAGTCAGTGAATTTCACTCACTAATATGCTTTAAAGAAAAAAGGATTCATATATGGGCAGTTTTTATTGTCTTCTTTTGTAAATATTGTAAATATATATTGTATATGAATGCACATTTTGTAATGAATGTATGCTCAGAATTAGAATCAGTTTTGTCAGACTCTCAATGTTTTCAGCCAAATTATTAATCAATCAATCTGCACAAATTGCTGAAAAAGTCTGAATATTATCTACAAAACATAACAAATACACTGCACTAGAGTGTATATAGGAGAAGCATAATAAGGAGAAAGAAAGAAAGAAAGAAAGAAAGAAAGAAAGAAAATGCAGTCTGATGCAATCAAAAAGCTGAACAAATAATGATGTTACAATGTTGCAAGCATAGAGGATTCTGTTACAATGAAAATACCGATTTGCAAAAACACCACAGCTCGTGTGTGTTTATGGGGTAAGCCGCGAGTGGGTGGTAATGACGCTAACTCATATTTCCTCTCAGCAGAATGAATAAAATTTAGGTCATAGTTGTGCTGAGTGACTGGATGTGTTTGCTTAACTAAGGAATACAGTTTAAGAATACATTTTTAATGTACTGTAATTTTGAATGTATTTCAAAACGAGACCAAATCATGATAAACCAGCTCAAATCCCGTCCACCCACCCACCCAAGCTCATTTTACCATGCACAAGGCAACTCAAATACCGCCCAGTCCAGCAACACTGAATATAATCTGCCATTTTGGCTCTCTGGGTCTTTTCCAATGCGCACGTTTAACTCTGATTGTGATATTTTATAATGTATACTTATGGCATTCTGTATTTTATTTGGTGGGCGTGGTAGAGAGAGGGAGGGATTATGTCTAATAAAGCTCCCCTGTCCTACACCTACATTGCCAGCATCCTAAATCCCCATGCAGAACAACCCTGATGGTCATCATTTTAAAACTCCCAACTGTAGTCTTCAGTGATTCCCATAAAGTAATGAGGTCATTTCGAGGCTCAACTGTCTTTGTCTATTCAGAAGTTGTTATTTTACACAAGTCTTACACAATCTTCCTTTAAAAAATATACTGCAAGTTAATCAAGTTGGCCTAATTCTCACAAATACTACATGAAATTGTGTAAATGTACAAAAGCACACTTATAAATGTCTAATATAATAATAATCTAATATAAAAACTGATGCAAACTTGTAAAGAATTTAACAGTTGTGTGGTGTCAGAAACACACACTCACATGCACATGCTTGTTCAGGTGCAGCACTCTCACTGCAGGCTGCTCCTTGTAAAGGGGCCTTGGTAATCACCATGTTTGCTTTCCCATTAGGCCGCTCTTCAGATGTGAGGGCTACCTGGGCCCGTTCACTCCCTGAGGAGAGCTTTTCACTCCTCTCCAAAATGCATTATGAAGAATTAGCCACATAAACGCCTGCAAATTAAGAGCGCGGCTCCGAGACACAAGAGAAAACCTCCAGAGGTTTATCTTTCACCCAAACGCCTGAAGCATCTCTAGATTCACTGTAGAGTTGAATATACTTCAATCAGCTTTTCTGTTTTATCGTGCCCCAGGGCAAGGTGCTGAAAATCAAATTACTATCATGCAGCTGCTCAGCATCCAGTTGTAGTATTTGCACAGTGAAGCTCCCAGGTGTCCATAATTCTACAAAATCTAAAGCCGCTGGAAAAAAAGCAACCCATTCCCACTGATGAATAAAAAAGGAGGCATGACTGGCTTTGGTTTGATTTTGTCCCAGTTTGTCTTCAGTTTCAGCAGAGCACAAAGAGACTTGTTCTGAATCAATAGCAAAACTCATGCAGGTGTTTACTTATGATCCTTTTTTAAGATAATCCACTTGAGTTTGACTACAGCGTCACTGAGCTCAACCCAGGCGCTCCAGCCACAGATGTGCGTTGTGCTCTGTGGGGCCATAACTGCAGATGTTCACAAGAGGTGGATTAGGGAGATAGAGGCATCTAGGGAGGTGATGGAGCTTTCAACAATGAGGGCCCTGAGAATTTACTGCCTGGCTCACCATTGGACAGAAGAATGGGCTGCTTCACAAGCAAGAGAGTGAGCTTTATGCAATGACGGACGATGAGTCAAGAGGAACCCCGTCCTGAACTCAGCACGGAATGTTTCATTTACAGTCACCCACATGGACACCCCGGCCTGTGCCTCGTCTGCCAAGACACAAGAGGGATGGGGATTTCAAACAATGCAGATAATTCAGAGCTCAAACTTCCCCCACCGTGCAAAAGGTCTACATGTGCTCAGATAGACAAGAGAGGCGCTACCCACCCGCTCTCACTTTGTCTTCCCTTCCCACACTCTCAGTACCTCTCTGTTATCTCACTGTCTCCAGCTCTAACCTCTGCCAGTGATTTGTCATCTTTAAATGATTCAACTGAAGGAACTCCAGGCAGAAAAGCACTGCATGACACCATTTTTACCGAAATTATTAAAGCCAACATTTGCAGTGCAAGCAAACAGGAATTTCTTCCACAAACCCTGCCTTGTGTGTGTATTTTATTTAGACCCTGCACCATACAGTTCCTCAGGCTTTGAGACAATATTTTGACTGTAGTAATTACAGTATATGAAATGTAATCATTATAGTTGTCAATAAAATCAGGTGTGACGCTCGCAGTTGGCACCTGTAGATGGAGTTGCGATGTTGCCATGCTGGGATTGAACCCAGCAGAATGAAGGCTTATCTTTATGAAAACATCATAATGTAGGTTATGTTGCAACTCCGATGAATGTCTGGCAAACGGCAGCTGAAATCCAAACCATGAAAGAGGCATCGACCCAGGTATGTTTTTCCATGCTCAGGTTCAAACTCTCCACTTAATCCATCCGGTTCAAGATGTAAGTTTTATGAGTCCTTACAGACAGTACGCTGGGTCTAAGCCCATCATATCAACGTGTGTACTTGTTTTGCTCTCAAGAAAATATCAACATTCAAGAAATATGGGGCTGCATTATGGCTCTTTTTTACCATGATGTCAGCTGAGTAAAACCATGTAGTGTTCAGTGTTGGTCAGTGCTGGGAAGGCTCCTCACTGGACTAGGTCATGTACAAGCCACGGTCATCAATCACAAACAGCAGGGACTGCGTAGCGACGAGCTGGCGAAAGGAGTTGACGGCTTGACACGACTTGGCCTTCAGTGCCTCCTCGAATTCCAAGCCATCGCTGAAAGGATTACTTGCATAATCTAATATTTGGTGGCACAAGAAAGCATTCATGCCTCATTTTGCTGAGTTTTTATTGGCTTTTTATTTGTGATTTAGTTATGTGTGACTCCCCACTCTGCTTCCAATCCTGATATTTTTCTTTGCATATCATTAATACTTCTTCATGAGAATTTAAATTTGTCATGAGAATCCAAATTTAACTCTTCAATTAACCTTCTGAGATCTACCCTGTAGGGTCTATTCATTCATTCTCATCCTTTTCCTTACTCTTAGTAATGAGGTTGTGGATAGTTGTGGATAATTCTTCCAAAAACTCACTTTAAAAGTTTCCTAAAAGTTTTTTAAATTGTTGTCTGTTTGAATAAAGTCATGGTAGCTTAGTACATCTCAGCAACTTAACAAAACTTAAACAAAAGACAAAACAAGAGTCTAATTTGTGGTGCAAATCATTAGATGTTTTTGGAAATGTGCTTTGGACAGGATACAACTTGTCATAAAGCAGGGTATATGACTTTTGACGAGTTATAACAAAATCATGACTTATCCTGGCAATGGAATGCACCATTGATGCTTTTATTTCTTTTACAAATAATTAATAATGATGTGATCAATACCCATATTTCTTGCTACACAAAATACATGCAAAGCTTTCTTGCAGATGAGAGAAAGATGATCGGTCATGATAAAGACATGGCACCCTGGCATTTCATCCTTGTCTCATCGCGGCGATGACACTATCTGTGACTCATTCCACAGACCAGAACTGTGAGAATGATCTGTTATTCTTTACCTATGCCATCTTGCAGTGTGTGGGGGGGGGGATTGTTGCGCCATGACCCACAGCGGTGAGTTTACATAGCTCAGATACCCAAAGAGATACCCAGGCCTCTCACTGTGCACATCCCCATCACACAGAGAACTGATAGGAACTAATCAGTAAATGGCGGTTTTAACTGGCAGGGGGATCTGGTGTAAGCTGGACCTCACAGGATCTCCACCATGTTGTCTGAATGCGGGACAGATTCTATCACACTGCTTTCTTTCACTGTGTGAAGGCTGAGTTTAACAATAACTTTTTATGGTGCAGTTCTACAAGCAGTTAACATTAATGCATGTTAAAAATGTTACTCTACATAAATTCCATAAATGCCATGAGGCTCTATTGATTCACAACAGTGCTGATGTCATGCGAACATGCTCGTCGTGGAATATGCTAATATGCTCACGTTTAGATGGTTTAATGTGCACTATTGTTTAGTTAGTGTTTGCTAATTAGCACTGAACGCAAATTTCAGCTGTAGTTTTTGGATAGGTCATTCATTTAGCAGCCAATTGAGTCTAAACAAAAGTATTAAAGTTTTACTAGGTTAAGATAAAAAGTTCAACAAAGTTATGAAACTTCACCCTCACATTGATATTAAAATTAATGGCAATCCATTGAATAGTTGTTGGTCATTTCATCAAAAACTACTGATGTGAACCTCATGATGGCATAAAGGAAAAGTTAGTACATGAATTATGAATTACATGAATGTCTTTACAAAATCTCGTGAAAATCCATTTAACACCCTGAGCCGCTTGCGTTTCCATTCCTTGAACCAATTCTGCTAACTTTGATAATAAAAGGAAAAATGTTAAAGATGTGATGACCAATCCAGTTCTAAAAATAGTTAATTAGCTGACGTGTGAATAAGTGACTCACAACTTGAACCTTTGCTCCGTATTTTATGCAAATCCACAAGGAATTTCTGTCCCTCATCCTATTGAATTTAGTTGAATTTAGATCCAAAGCGCAAATATATATTTTCAGTGTTGCAAGAAGGGCAAAAGTGACAAACAGGCAGAGATGCAGAAATTCCAACACAGATCTCAACACATGGATTTTGACAGTTTAAGATGGATGTCAACAGTAATGAGTGTTATTAGTTGAGGAAATCAGCAAAAAATCTCAGCTTAATACAAAACGTGTGCTGCTCAAACAGCTGGCTACCAGACTTTGCACAATCCTTGAACTTTGTGACACGCATGAAAATATTTCAAAAACTTTTCAAAAAATTCTTCCCAGATATTTTCACTTAAATGGTACAACATGATGTTGAGTTAACACTTAATTTACTGAGATGTGTGACTGCTCCTGTATTTGTCAGCCAGCGGCTCTTCTAGCAGATTCTTGTAGCTACAGTTCTTTGTGTGAGTGGCCTGGGTACCTCACTAAACCTATTTCTATCTATTTCCTATTTCTGCACTTTAATGTACAGGCATTTAATAAATCTTCATGAGATATGCTTAAAGATGTAGCGTTGTAGCGATTATGTTCACTTGCTGTCCAGGTAGGGAAACATGTTTTACAGGTTTGTTAATTGAATGAATTCTTTCACCAATTAGTCATAACCATATGTGTTTTGGCAGACTAACAGTCAGTGGCAGTTATAATCTGTAAACATCTTTATGTGTGACACAAAATGCAGGTGATGCTTCACAAATTAACAGAATCAACATGTGGCTGTTGTGGGATGCTGTTAGCGACAGTGCACAGGGGTTTCCACGCAGCGCGCAGAGGTGACAGAGTTTCTATGGTTGGCTCAACACACAGACCTGCTCTGTCCCAACCCGCGGAGCGTCGGGCTCCCTGCGTCAGACCTGGCCTTGGAGAGAAGGGCTATATTATGGGGCCTTGGCCCCTGCTTCTCCCCTGTAGTTCACAACTTTTTCACCACAAGAAAATGTCAGGGATGGAGTTTTTTATTTCACCCCAAAATTTCCCTTTCTAATCACGCGTCTCAGTTCTTGGCTCAGGCAGCTGGGAAACTCACCACCCCATCGTGTCCAGAAACATGTCTGTCCTATCAGCCACTCCATCAAAATCTATTTGCCATCCAAACACAGCGATAAATTAATTCAGAGCTGGGACGCTGATTTAAATAGTCGTCTGGCTGTACCTCTGCAAATACCTAGCCTGATATGTGATACTAGGAGGATTTACATAAGTGCTTTTTAGGCCTTGCAGGAAAAATATATGACCAATAAAGGGAGATACTGCTTACCAGCCTTCCATATGACATCAACCAACATGTTGCCACATTGAAATGGCCTTGATTTTGTTTTATCTAACTTCCATAAACATAATGCGAGCTGAATCTGGGGAGCACAAAGGACAAGCAGGGAGTGAGGATTTAAGACGTCCAGCAGATAAAACTTTCCCACAGCCTCCACCAACCACTTTCTGACACTTTAAAGAGGCTCCACGGCTTGACCTTTGGCTCCCTCCATATAAGGTACTGTGTCCTGGTCAAAGGAGGATATAATTCAGTATTAAACAGGAATTTAACAATCTGCAAGTCCAGTTTAGAGTTCTCCTTCTTCAAATATGTGAGTGATGCAGAGGAATTCGCAAACATTTGCTGCACATTATCTAGTTACAAACACTCCTAATCCTCGCTCTCTCTCCCTAATAGGAGGGAAAGATAATTGTCCCTCCTCAGGGACAGGGAATTGTTTTTCTTATTGTGCCGAACCATGTTGGTCAGGTTCATTGTACCTGAAATGACAGATCAACTTGTTGATTTGATGTTTGTGAGTTGGCTTCTGTGATAAAAATACAATCAAATAAAAGTCATGGAAACATAAAATGTTGTAGAGTGATCCTGTTTTCCCTGTGTGGGCCCCACGTAAACGTCTGCTCATAATTTTAATGACACGCAAGTTACAAAGGTTGTGGGGAAACACCTCAAAAACAAAAGGTACATTTTTCAGTGGACTTTCGCTCTATGATGACTCTGGAAAAGCGGCCCCCAAGTCTTTGTTTGTGCAAAATCAAACTTTAATCTGGTGCTTTTGATAGATGTAGCCTTTTATTTCAAATGTTTATGGAAATACCCAACAACAGTCTTGTGTGGTCCTGTGTCTAATGAAACACACTCATGTATGCCTCTCCTAGCCATCAGATCAGTGGCCAACACACAATGTTCACCATGGAGTGTGGTTTCTGAAGGGGCAAGCACATGGTGGGCATGGCAAAGAAGAATTGGCTTTTCCTCCTCACCAGGGACCAGCACATCTGTGACCGTGGGTGCTGGGGAGGCTTCCAGCCTCAGCTCACGACTCTACAGGCCAGCTGTGTTGCTGCTGTCAGCCTCATCCTCCTCCGGTCCATCTCCTCCAGGCCACATGAGCTCCCATGGGGGGCTTCAGGAGGATTAGCACACCAGAGGAGGGGATGAAGGGTTCAGGAGCAAGTGTTCAGGGGTCAGCCTGGGGTTTTACATTTGATCTCCTCTCGAGTAAAAACGAATGTGCTCTGATGTATTATTTTGATTGAACCAGCATACAGTGATATAAGCCTCAGTTCGTCAACCTATCGAGTGTAATTTACTCACTCCCAAGCTGTTTCTTCTACTTGTCTGAGGGGCACAAGATTACCTGGGTCTGGTGTTTTCCTGTTGAACTGCAGGTTGTGTTGGTTTAGGTTGACGGATGGGGGGTTGGGGTGGTTGTTAGAAACCACACAGCACATTGAGTTGTCATCGGTGTTCAGCAGCAATGCTGATGTGTCCTGAAAACAGACGTCTGAAGCAAGACCTCACCTTTTTCTGTTTCTGAACAAGGGAAAGGGGAGTGGGGCAGTGTGCACATTTGACAAATAACAATTCTGTGTGGACAGACGCACTGTAATGCCAGCCTGAGGGTACTGGCAGCTCTGTCACACTCCCCACAGGCGGAAAAACTTCAGGTGATTCTGAAAATAAAGAGGCCTCTTAAAATTGCACACCTGTGTGGAGACAGCAGCAGACACATTTCAGGCCTCAAACTCAACCATAGCCTGTGGTTATATTCCTATGAACCCACACCTGAAGGTTAAACATCTCCGCACAAACTCATCTGATGAAGATCTGATGCCGGAATCAGATGCTGATCAGACATGAGGGAAGTTTAGACAAGAGAGTTTGGTTCTCCTGAGTCTGAGTTTGGGTTGCAACTGTATTGTGATAGCTTAGAGGATGTCTAAAGCCACGTCTGCTGGTGTTCCTGTGTACAAGAAGAAACTTGCTCTGTCAAAATAGCTGCCCTTCTCAAGGAGGAGAGGAGATTTAGCTGTTGTAGCCAAACCAACCAAGCTTTTATGTCTCTGCCACCATCTTGATAAACGTACATAAACAGTGCACACAGGACAAAGGACACAACAACTGGCATTGTGTTGTTGTTCTCTATGACAGCAGAGCTTCCCTTCACTGGATGGTTTTCATAGATGGTAGGTTGGACAAAAGACTTCCTCTCTACGTGTGCATCAGTTGGTGCGTGAGAGGGAAGGTGGATAAGGGACTGTTTATTTTAAATTCTTTACTTTACACTTTGAAAGGTCAGGCTCAGTTCTTGAAATGTTGTTATGGCAGACTCTCAACATATGAATTAGGTTTTCATTTGGATTCTGTTCAGGTATAATACAAAGTGTGCATTGCTTACTTGAAAAATTACACAAAACCAAAAGCACATGTATTTAAACAAACAACATCCATTCAACATAGTAAAATAAAACACAACACAAAAGTACATTTGAGGAAAATGGCAGTAATGCAGAAAAATACATGACAGTGTTTGTAAGTCATATCATTTCTTGTCAATGGGCCAAAAATGACCTAGAAACACTGAGGTGAGGCTGGTGGAAGTTGTGGAAGATGTGGGAAACAATACTCCACGGCCATGATCGCTGCTCTGTGAGTCTGTAAATGGGCCAAACTGTGCTTTGAGCTAAATGCCAAGGCCAGCATACTAACACACTGTCAGTCACAATGCTCCTATGACGATGATGTTTAACAGGTGTTGTGTTTTCCATGGGTATCATCTTAGTTGAGCATGTCAGCCTGCTTTTTAATTTGCACTAAAAAAGAGTAAAGTTGAGGCTGATGGGAATGCCATTAGTTGTGCAGGCCATTCGTTCATAAACTTAAGTATTTAAGAAACAAATTTTGACCATATGATGGTGCTAAAGAACAGTTACAGGCGTCACACGGTATTATGATTCATCTCGAGGGGGAAAAGAGCGGTCATATTTCCTTTAAATTTCATATCAGTCTATTCAAAAGCTGTTTAGACATTTCATTCAAAAATGACAAATGTGAACCTCATGTTGGTCACCAGGATTCTTCCTCTGGGCACTACGCATATCTGCACCAAATTTAAGGTCTATCCCCCCAGTAGTTGTTGAGAAATTTCAGTCAAAGTGGTACCAACTCTCTCATTCCTTGAGTCACACAGCAAGAGTGGCTAAAACACAAACAATCCTGTCTTTGGTTCATCATGCGCAATTTCACAAAACATCTCTTTGGGCCGCTCCATCAAACCACACTTGTGTTACCCAGAGATTTGCTGACTCAACTACTATAGCACAATGAACATCTTTGAGCAAAATAAGAAATGTCTGCACCCTTCAGTACGTTCTTTGTGCACATGTCGAGACTGTTGCTTGGGTCTGTTGGCCAAAAATATAGTGTCACATTTAAAGCTGCAATAAAAAAAACCATTGGATATAAAAAGGACCTGTCTAGTTTGTTTAAACAGAAACACAGTTTGCAAACCACGACAGACTGTGTCCAAAACAATTTTATCAATTAAATCTGATCTTCTTTTTATTAACAGATGTTGAATTCAGTTTTGTCCCTACTCAGCAGAAGTAGTGTGGGTCTCCAGGGCTCTTCAGACAGGGTCAGTTAAGTACAATGTCCAAGTCTTACACAGCTCAGACATGTGTCTCCCTGCCTATGAAAAGATACAGGGCACTTGAGACTCACCATAATAAGCCTCTCTTGTATGGACTTTGACACTTTTACATCCATAACTGAAATGTAGCCCTCCCCATGTAAATGATGTCTTTCAGACTCGAGTCTTGTTAATTCTGTTTTTCTCCTTCTGAAGCCTAAAAAGACACATATACTGTACACACATAAGTTATCTTCTATAAAATGCATGTGGGTGAAGCAGGTGTAAACATATAAATATGATAAAAACTTCACATGACATTTGGGCCAATTGTGCGTGGCACACTGTGTCCCTTGATAAATCCCCCTGAGGATTAACAGTGGGGAAAAAGACATTTTCCACGCAGCTCCCCCAGCTTGTCACACAAGAGGTATAGACCATCTACTGCTTTAAATTCTCCATGGGAACTTGGCTGATGGTGGCATACTGCATTCATAGGTAAAGCAATGCTAAATCAGTTAATTTAGACTGATGTCTTTATGATTTGCAGGAGTACAGCATGGAAGCCAGTCTCCCTCACTTGCTGAATAAACAAAAATTTGTTCAGCTCAAATAAAATTTGATGAGGAGATAATTTTGCGAGCATACAGCATAAAGGTCTCTCTCATGTGCAGGGGTGCTACACTCTGAGGGCAAATCAACTGAGAGTCTGAAAAGGTAGTTCAGCACATAGTGGACAAGATGATGGAGGGAGATATGGCCGATCTGGTCCAACATAGGGGGACAGGCCTCCAAGTGCCCACAAAACAGTCATAAGTCCTTTTTGATCCAAGGGGCTTTTTATAAGAGTGCAAGACTCAAACCTTCTCATGAGTGCTTCACAAGCTCCTCAGAATCTGCCATATATACCTGAAGGAACCAATTTTATGACTGGTTCAATGAAAATCCCAGTGTATTATTTAATCCAACATCCATGTTGGATTAGGTAAAGTGACCTTAAAGAAATTCTACCAACATTAGACGGTTCATTCAACATTTCTTGGCACGAGCAACTCTCAATCAAAGCTAAAACCCACAGAAACAAGTCTCTAATCTGGGATTTCATCAGGAGATAAATCCTGGAGCTGCTCCACTGGCAATGAATTGGAGACTGACATGGTGGATTGTGCTGTGACTGTCTGGGCTTTTGCTCTCAAGTACGTTTGACAGTTACTGTAGGCGCTACCGGTTATGAGGCAGAACATATCTCAAATGCCGAGTAAAATCCTGGGAATTATTATACTCAAAGTCGCAATCAGTCAGCATCAAAAGCAGTGAGGGGTTAATTTTTTTGGACGCAGATTTGACCATGGGTCAACAACAACAAATGTGAATCCTGTTTTCAGTTTCAGGGTGTTACAACCAAGGACTTTCAAACAGCTTACTACAGTCCCTAACATGTCTCATAGGTGAAACAGAGTTGAAGCTTTTTAGACTGGAAATCACTTGGGGTAGGTCTAAGGTTTCAGAACACCCAAAATTATGGAGATGACTTCACTGGAAGCCTTTCTTTTCAAAAGACACATCTATTTAAGAAGCTGTAGATGAAGAACAGATGCATGTCGTTGCCAGTAAAACTCAGTGGAAATTAAATCTAATTCAATAATCTTCCTCAGTAGCTCAAGAGCAGAGAGCAAAGCAATCAGCTGGTGAGTGACCACATGTCAACCATAAAAAGCTGGTTTTCTGAACATGAAGTTCATTCGGCCTGTGATGATTCTGTTGTAGCTTGTCGTTCAGCACTGGTCAGAGGTGGGAGAGTGGGGGAGGCTCTGCTGGCAGACACACGAGTCCACTTTGATCTCTGAAATTCTCTATCTTTGCCTTTGTTGACGACAGAATACCTGGGAAAGGGATTTTCAATCAGAGAACCTGCATGGGAATCCCCTGACACGCAACAAGAACAAAACACACACACACAGGGAAATATGTGAAAGTACACAAACCCCCCGGAAATAGCTGAAAATCAACAACACCCATCACAGGAATCCTGCCTCTTTTTAAGCATGCATCGGAGTGTCTTATGTATGATATCAGATTTTCCTTCTTTGAAGCCATAAGCTCATAATGCCTACATGTGAAAAGGTTGTTTTTTTCCATGTACACAGAGCTGACAACAGATTCACTCCCCTGCTCTTCCTCTCACACATACACACAGATACTGGCTCAGTCCCACATATGACAACACCTCATGTTTACCCCTCCAACTTCCATCCCACACATCCTGTTTGTGGCAGCATCTCGCATTGTTCCTGTCTGTATCTACCTGAGCAGGTACAAACCCTTTATCATACTCTTTCCACTGCAGCTGTTTTTGAGAAGTATCATGGATAGAGTAAAAGGGATCCCTGCCCATGTGCTTTTGTTTTGTTATCAACATTTGTCTGCTTTATCATTTCTTAAGTGGATGGAAAGAAAAGGAGGGAGGGATGGAAAAATCTGCTGCTGATAAATGTAGAACACAAAGAAGAAGCCACACAAAGAGAAACCTCCAGTGAGACAAAACTGTTTGGATTTAGCTTTGCAAAGTGGTAGGTAAAAGTTTCTTCTGTTGTTGTTTTTTTACTTTTTTTGAAAAACCAGATTGGATGAGGTTAAGAGAGCCTTGCTGACTTCAGAACAAAGCCCACACTTGATTGCTAAAAAGATGGCACCTTTTGGAGCAGCACCCCAGCTGATGTCACCCTGTAGGAAGTGCTTTGAAGGGGATGGGGGCAGAGGGACATCCAGGCATCACAATGCAGTGTTGTGTGCCAGCAGCATTACAAGAACGTGACGCTATCCTTGTGAGGAGTGGGTTTCACAATATAATATGAGCATCTTGATGAGGGGCCTACCAAAGTGCACCATCAAAGTGATGGGGATGTGTTTTCTGCAATCAGGGATGGGTAAACAAGCGATTTAACTCCATATCTCCAAAATAAATCTGTACACTTCATGGTCAGCCGCAAGGTGAATGGACAAAACATTTTTATTTTGCTCACCAGGTCACTCAATTTCATTTTTCCAGGTGGGAGGAATATTCAGCATCCATAAATTGTGCAAACTAGCCAGCAACAATATATCCAAGTGTAAAAGTAAGTGAAAAAGTTTGAGGAGTGGTGTAACACTGCCCTCTAGTGTCTGAAGGTTAATGGTTTTAAATCCACAACTAGGTACATTGCAAGTGGACGATGTGAACAAAATGACATGCACATCATTTAATCTGCGTACTGCTGAACAGGAAATGTGGTAATTGAGCTCATATTTTAAACACTTTAATCACCTTATCAGACTGCGTGTATGTGTGAGTGAGAGAGAGAGAGAGAGAGAGAGAGATACTCACACAGGTGTACACCCCTTCAGGTATTTTGGTATTTCCTTTGAACTCAAACTTCAAGATAGCTGCAGATATCAGCATGAAAGAATCTCCCCACCTGTGGTACAGTGCGAACAGCAGCAGTGAATAGTCTGAAGCCAACCTTATGTTGCCCTTCGCCTGTTATGAGGGCTCAATCACTCCCTCATTTATTTTGTTATCAGATTATTGACAATGAGAACAAGTGCTTCAATCGTCTCAGACAGATGAACCGGAGCTCAGGTGGAAAGAAAACACAAGTAATTCTTGTCCTGTGAGTCATATCGTTGGAGGGAAGAGATAAAATAATGAACAAACGAGATCGGTGATGTGATTTCATGAGTCGTATAAGTTAATGACTGAATGACAAAGTCTAGAGCTACAACAAACTAGTTTCACTGACTTTACAGTATGGCAACACTTCTGCACACAAACAAATGAAAGTTATCTTTATTTAAGTGAACTTATTTCAAAGGTCATCCACAGTTGTTCACACTGACAGTCTTGACAGTGATCACAAAGTTAAAATGTACTTGCAACACAAACTAACGCAGTCAGGGTCATTTCATCCGGGCACTCAGAACCCTAAGTTCATCTTTGTACAAATGTCCCCATTTTCATCTACAGCTGAACTGACGTGTCCCTTTGTAAAGGCTTGATTTAGTCTCTGAGTCCAGTCATTTAGGTACATTTCTGTTGTCCAATTTTTAGTTCCCTAGCAACCATTAAATATATGCGTATCATATACTTTCCACCTCTAAGTGAATGCTGACACAGTTAACTTAATGTTTAATCTCCAGATATATCGTCTACTGAAATCACTGTGGTAGCAACACACCTGTTTTTATATGTCCACAAATATTATGATCTGAACCACACTTTTTCTGTCAATTGAAGCATCCCCAGCTAATAGCACTCTACGAATATGGGGGATGTGATTTATGACTGTTGGCACATGCATGTGGCTCAAACTTGTATCAACAGACCTCAAGGGTCATAGGGCCATATTCTACACGGCCACAAGGGGGCGGTGTTTATCTAATACTGACCTGTATTCCAGGACTGTGTAGTTGTTTTCATGCTTTCACCTTCAAGTATCTGTGTCCAAGGGAAAATTCAAAAACAACTAAATGAGATTGTTTGTCGGTGGTTTTAAATTTAGGATTGATTTTGCATGGAAGAGGGTTAAAACGTGCTATAGGTCATTTAAATGTAAATGCGATTTTTATCGATGTGTTGTAGAACTACAGCTTCAGGTTCAGTACTTGTAAGGATTGCGTGCATCAAATCTGGTTGCATACATGCTTTTCATGTGATTAAATAGTTTTTTTCTCGTTAGGAGCGTGGTTGTGTCACGGTGATGGGTGAACAGAACCGTATTTATTCAACCATTTAGGGTCCCACAAATCACTTACAGACTTTCACAGAGTTGACCACATACGTCGGCAGCCTACTATTGGAGACAATAATAATAACAAAGGGAGAGTGTAAATAGCATAATAACATGTCCAACATGCCATGTGGTATTAAACAGATGAATTTAGCCTGTGCTGCTCCAGTGAAGACTTGAATGGGGAGGATTAGTACCAGATGTTCATTGGGAGCCAGTGGCCAGCCAATCGGGAAGAGAGCCATTTGGTCTGTGGGAGGAGCTAAGCTGCTGCTCGGGGCTCAACATTTATTCTAACAGGTAGTTAAAAAACCAAACAGGTCAACAGCAGCAGCAGCAGCAGCAGTAAGAGGACAGTGACTGACGAAGTGCTTATCCAGCAAAGAGGACGTTTCTTTAACCACATCTTGTTTCTGGATATGCCCGGACATCGCTCTTCAGCATGTTGAGCAGGAAGGGGTCTTGTGCGGGGATGATGAGTGCTGCAGCCGGAGTAGACCGCAGCAGGGTCGGGGAGAGGCTGCATGCTGCTCTGGCCGGGCTGCAGGAGCTGCATCTGCTGAAGGACAGGCAAAGCGACATGGTGAGCTGGGCACTGAGGCTGGACCGAGAGGAGCCGGTCACCTCTATCCACGCAGGCCCGGAGGGACCTATGATGATGGGTGCCGAGGAGCAGCGGCTGGAGGCGACCCTGACAGCCCTGAAACAACAGCTGGTAGGAGTTAATTTAAATCAAACGCATTAAACAGAATAATTAAAATGAGTTCTGTGTGTAGGCAGTAGATTGCGAACACCATAATGTTTGCTCTTTTATTCTTATTCATAGAGATAAAATTAACTCCCATTTACTTTTTCCTAAAGTAGTCAGTGAAACTGTCCTTGGAACAAAGTCGTTCAATTTGATTCTCGCCGTCAGCTGATGCTCATGTGCATTCCGTCTTCAATTATTACCAGACACTCTCTCATGCTCTCAGCTGGGGGTAGGAAGTAGGATAGGTGTCATAAATCAAGGTTCACTGCAGAACCAAGAGGACTGTTGTTGTGTACGTGCGCGCACACCGCATGCGTAGTCTGCAAGGGGGTATACCTCAATCATTAACCACTAATGCCAGGAAATATTTAGTAAAAAATGGTGGGGTGTTTTTAAAGGTGGATGTTTTGCCGTGAATGACACTCTGTAAGAGTCTCTGTCATGAGGGGCCCCTGAGTATTGGAGACAACTGGCTGTGTGGAGTTTTCCATGACATGCTTTTTCCACGCAGGCTGCTCTTAGAAACTGTCTGCAGGAAGTGTAGGGATTAAGGTGCTATGCTTGACTTTTAGTAGAATTTGGCAAATGCTTTGCAGATTACATTGTAAACTACCAGGACAACATAAGGTTTAAATTGTGTTTTTACATTCATGCCAAATGGGTCCACTCCAGGCTAACCACAGTGTCTATAAAAACCACCACCAGCTACATATAGACTTCATGGTCCAAAAACATTTTCCAAGCACTCTGTTTACAGTTTAAATATAAGTCAGTTGAACTAACTTATTGAACTACTCTGACATAAGATTGAAACATCAATTAAATGGTGCATTTTGTAGGCAATGACCCCAAGCCCTCATTTTAAGAACAACTGTAACAGTAAATGCCCAGCCTTAACTGCAAAGCAAACAGTCTTTCATCCCAACCCCCAAGCTCTCCTCCTCTAGTAGTTTACACAATGGCCAGGCCCTCGCTGTGGGGGAGAAATGAGTTACCCACCACTGCTTCTTCCATGCTCCCCATGTCCTGCTGGGGTTAATCATCAGCCACAGTTGAGCCGCTTTTGTTTTCCTGAAGGCTGTACATTAGAGCATCTTTTATCTGGCTTCATCTTAGTTTTTACAATTGCTAACCTTTGTTAACACTTTTCTGCTTAATTCTCCTTTGTATACTGAGAATTTCTGTGTAGCTCTGTGCATGTATGTATGCTACACAAGTTCTTATTCTCAGTCCTGAGAAAAAACAAGACGTGTCATTTGACCTCACATATTATTGAGGATTGGCTAAAATTTTATGTTGTGTTTGTTTTGCAGTCTCGTCTTCGGAAACAGGATGTAGGTCTGAAGACTCACTTGCAGCAGTTGGATCAGCAGATCAGTGAGCTGAAGCTGGATGTGAGCAAGGCCTCCACAGACCAGCTAGAGAGTGACAGCAGGCCAAGTTCAGGTTTGTGTAGGCACACGTTGCAGTTTTTTTTTAAATTGCTTGAGATAGTGTAAATATACTTATGTGTGAAATTGTTCCTGTTTTCTCCAGGTTTCTACGAGCTCAGCGATGGTGGCTCTTGCTCATTGTCCAACTCTTGCACATCTGTGTACAGCGAGTGTCTGTCATCCTCCCAGACAAGCCTTCTTCTCCTTCCCATGAGCCCTGCTAATTCTCACATTACCCCGCCATCACAAGTTGATGTTTGCCGCAGGCGTTCTGCTGATGAGAGCACTACCCAGCCCAACCCTCCCCGAGCCACGGGCCTTCATCTGGGGAGCAGCAGGATCCGGGCAAGCACTACTGGCACCGAACAGGCACGACCTAGACCTGTGTCAACAGGTAACCAAATCTCTTTATCTCTAATTTAAGATAATCTCTCGTGTAGTAATGGGAACCATGCAAAGACTGTTACCAAGAAGCTCAGTATGTATTTTGCTGCATAATTACATGTAATTTTTCAGTGGAAGAGTTATTTGAAAGGTTAATCAGTATTTTTGTGTTGTGTGTCAGGTGATCTTGATAGGATGATGGCTCAAGGGCTGGGCCACTACAAATCTGTGGATGCAAGGAAACCCTTAGTGTGTACAACCGTGAAGACCTCCACAGTGGACCCCAAGTTTCAGAGCCACTTGGTGTCGCGCAGTGGGACTGAAGTGTACCACTACCCCAGTCCCTTGCATGCTGTGGCTCTCCAGAGCCCAATCTTTTCTCATGGGTGTGACCCAGCCACACCTGGACTTTTAGAGGGCCAAGGACCCCCAGTGAATGGGTTTGACACCCTCCATAGAGCACAAGTCAGTTATGAGACCAAAACCCTGGGTTACATTGATAAGCTCCTCCTACGCAGCTTGAGCAAAATCCAGAGTGAAACTGTCACAGAGACTATGCAGACACAGAGTGATCAACAAAGGAAACCTAATGAAGTTGTAAGTGTGCTTCCTGAAGTGTCACAGAAAGAGGTGTCTTTGCCTCACCCTCCTCCAGCCCAGGCCACAAACATCATCCCTCTAGATAGCACCGAGAGGAGACCCTGCATGACATACTCTAGCCAAGAACTAGCTGATAATGCAAATCACAAAGAGAGAGTCCCAGAGGTTGCATATAGATACTCCTATCCTGCTGCCATGAGGGAGTATAGCTCAGATGAAGTCACCAATTCATCCCTAAGGAAGAAGGATAAGCCTCAAGGAGAATATGGAAGTGTAGCAAGAAGCAACTCAGAGAAAAGATATGGGGACAATCCAGAGTCAAGGCCACAAGAGAAGAACGGACAAAGGCAAAGATCGGTGCTGGCCCACAGCTCCAGCACAGAGGAGAGTCAAAGCTTTGAAGTCCATGCTGGTCACTCAGCTTCCCCTGAATTCGTCCATGCCAAATTTCTCCCTGCTGGATCTCAAAGGGTCAAGGTGAGACAGGCTGACCGTAAAACCAAAGCTGTGAAACTGAGAAGAAAAAGCAGCGAGAAGCCTCGGGCACTGAGGCCACAACATGGCTACTCCTCCGGTGAAAAGACCCGAGAGGCCAGTGGAACCAAGGGGGAACAGAGAAGATCAGGGAAAGGAAAAGTGACCCAGAAATATACCAGCTGTCACACAGAGGAGCGCAGACAGGGCTCAGGCTCAGACTCCAGCCACTGTAGCCCAGGACTCATGTACAACCACAAGGTCCATCCTAAGCCAAATCCCATCCCTGCTGTCACAAAGCCCAACAAAAATCGCAGACTGCAGAACCTGGAGTATGAGCAGCCTGTAGAGCAGAGGAAAAGGAGACAAGGGGCTGCCAAATGGCCGTCTGATGTGGAGGTGTTCCAGGCTTCGTGTGCTCAGCGTCAGAGGTCAAGAGATCCCCGTGTACAGGCAACAGGGAGCATGCAGATGGTCCGTAGTGTGAGTGCCAAGCCAGGCCAGTGGATAGGACCTTCTCGTACCTTCCAGTCCTCCATGTCCTCTAACTCTTTCCTCCACAATCTAAATGCCAGATACCCTCCAGCACCCTACCATATGTCCCACCACTACCCACCCAGATGTGAGTCTGAGTATTCAGCTGAATGCGCCTCACTGTTTCATTCCACCATCGCTGAAAGCAGTGAGGGGGAGATGAGTGATAACACCACCAATCGCTTTGGAGATAGTGAGTCCAGCCAGAGTTTCCAGTCTTTCTCGGACTCTGACAGCAGCCTGTCCCTGGACGAGGAGGACCAGGTGGACAGCCAGGGGGAGGACAGAGATCTGGTGTGGGCTGAGGCTGCTCTGGGGCCCACTGCCGCTGGGCTCCCACTAAAGCAGCTCCCACGCCCGGAGCCATCAGCCTGCCGCATCAAAGCCTCCCGAGCCCTGAAGAAGAAGATTCGTCGGTTCCAGCCTGCCTCCTTGAAGGTCATGACCCTGGTGTAGCAAAGTTCCCCCGGGCAGAGGGAGAACTACTGGGAAAACACAGAGAACTGTGGGAAATGCTTTCAGAAGTATTTGGAGCAATCTCACCCAGTCACTGAGAGACAGCAATTAAACTGGACGGACTGCATTTGTGCATTGATAGTTTTGTTAAAACAAATTTTAAGAAATTAAATTTAAATGATTGATCCTGAAACTGTAGAAAATGGTGCATTGTATAAACATGTATAACACAATTATTACCCTTACACTTAATTTGTAAATATTTATGATGTAATTAAAGTTTCTCATAGCATGTGAGTGCTTCTGACAATTTCATGGACATTTCTGTCATATAATTATATGTACTGGATAAATAAAAACAATCTTTTTACATGTCTTATAGCAAATATTTGTTTGTTTTCTGTTAATTTCATCATTTTTCTTGTTTATAACTCCTTATATGATAACTAACCTATCTAATACATACTGACATAGATTACACTAAAATTGCCTTTTATCTTTAGACAGCTCTTGACATTTCTGTCCATCAGTGGAATGAGCTCAGTTTAACCTTTGGTAATAATAGTACATAACTTTTCATTGATTGGGCACAATGTTTGCAATATTTCATCTGCCACCTTCCCTCCTCTCCTGGTAACTATTTATCAAACGTTTTTGAAAAAATCCTAACTTAATCCTCACAAACGTCCCGCTGAGGCAGACCAATTTAGCACAGATAGCGCTAACGACTCCTTATCTGGTTTCCTGCTTCTGCCCAGCTGTTGGTTTAATAAGTCGCAGCTTCAGCAATCAACCCAGACAGTCCTGTTTAATTAGAGGGTGAAACTTATCAGCCTCAGTCATGTTAATGTAAGTAAACACACCAAGGTACTTAAACGCACAGTCACACTCTTACGATTTCACAGACATTAAGATGACATTAGTGGAGGCTCAGGTTTCTGAGGAGAGACATGAGGTTTTAAAACAGTTGGTGTATATGGCAGGGGGCACACAGGATTTAGAAGGAATGACAGATGATAAGAGTCTCCTCATTTCTGGACTGTCATGAGGAGATTAGACAGTGGGCAGCTGCTTGAAGTTGCCCAATAATCTCATTTCCAGAATCTGACTTGGTATCTTTCCATTAAAATTCTTTCAAAGACGGGGTGAGCGAAAGGGCACTTGAGAAGGTAAGTAGTCCAGTGACTGGCCTCCCAAATATCAGCAGTTTCTCCTGTGGTCATACATAATAATGTTTTCTCCCATCAGGCAGCCACTGTGACCTCAGAGTTACCAACTAAGAAGCTTATAGGGCTGACAAACATTTTCAGCATTTCATCAAATTTGCCTTTGAAGTTGAGTTCCCTGCAGATCTAATCACTGTGGAGACCATTATTTTTCAAGACTCAAGCATCACTCATTTATTCATTTTCTCTCCTCTAACTAGAAGTGTTCAGTTTGGTCTTAGAGAAGAAAAGGCAGCATTCTTTGAATAAAAGGGCACACTAAAGGACACTCTTTTTTCTATTCAGCGATCACAAGATGGGTCTAAAGGTCAAAAAAGCTAAACACACATCAAAGACAGCTTTTAAAGTTTAGCAAGTTGCTACAATTGAATCAACTTATTAGGATTTGTACATCCAGCTGACCTCTGTCCTCCTCACAAGAGCGAGAGCGAGTGGTCAGTGGGATTAGTGCTGCTGTTTTCAACCCGGCTCAGAGGGAACATGACGGGCACTGGACTTGCCTTTGATGTTGAATATTGCAGGACTGTGTCGGCTTGACCTTGTGTGCTTGCTGACCTTTCCAGCTGTAGACCTGGCTCATCTCTGAGGTCACATCACCCCACAATAGAGAGGTCAGAGGCCTTTTTGTACCCTCACTGTCTCTGGGCTTGTCTTTTTTTGTGCTCAGTGTGTTTCTCATTTGCTTTCTCCTGACTCACTGCTTAAATCCGTTGTTAGACGCTAAGTTCACCTGAATACTCCCTTCAACATTAAATATATTGGCTGTTTTTTTGCAGAATCATCAGATCTACCCAATGTAATTGGATGCTGGATAGAGATAATTCGGCAGGGGAATGAAACCTCCGGGGGTCGAATTGGAAGCAGCAACCTGTGCAGCAGGTGTACAGGTGCACCTGCAAATAGGATTTAGTCATGATATTTTATAGGGTACAAAGTAAAGTGTGTGGGGGGGTAGGGGGTATAAAATAATCCCTATGGGTGTCTGTGAAGTCATACTGCAAAACTGCAGATGTCGTGTGGGATTGCATTACACAGAAGTGCTCTAACCCTGACATCATATACACAGGAACACATGGGCTAACGGCAAAATCAAGAGCATACACTTTCAGCTGATACCCCACCTGCTGATAAAAGGTCTAAACAAGGACAGAAACCTGGTGGGGTTTTTTTTACAAAGCTAGAGACCCATGAGTATACTTTACTTTTATAACTTTAACCTTCATCGTTATGTGGATAGAAATAGTGATATGTAATATCAATGATATATCTGAGCAATGAAGGTGCTGAAAATACATTGTTTAATCAACAAAATAAAAATAACAGATTATCAACTTCAAACAGCTTTTCTCACACGCGCTTTCTAAATCAGACTGTAGCAGAACATTGTCAACGTCCAGTGAGATATAAATAGGTCGAAGTGTCATGCCAAACTACTCTGAGTACTGGGACAGGTAAACACTGAGGTAATGCAACGAACGCATGCCCCTGAGCTGCTTTGGACAGTGATCTTATTACACATCAGGTCACCGCACTCCTCTTTTCTTCTCCTAACACGCATCTTATTTGATTGGCAAACATCTCACTCAGATCTGCATATGTAGCGCAATCCAAAAAAAGATGTGATTATGAAAAATTAATGCAGAAATCAAATCAGCACGTGCTCAGTTGATGTAACAATTCCAAGACATCCATAAAATGAGAAAAACTTTGCAAACAAGTGCAAAAGAAAGAGCAGAAAAGGGAGTAATGATACCAAAGGGTGTGCCACAGACAGCTGCTAATTAAACTTTGACTTGGTTCACATTAGGTCACGGTTGGAGGAGGGGCTCTCTTCTTACGTGTGCATGAGGTAATCCCAAAACCTAACACGCAGCAGCCCTTCCCAGTCTGTCTCCACGCTCAACACACATAATACCCCATCAAGCTGTCTGTGTTTTCTCTCTTCACCATGGTGTTTTCAGCATCATTCAAGCTGTCTCTTGCAGAATGTGACTCTCATTTTCTTTCTGTTTACACTGAGAGTTACATTGCTCGTCTTGTTATTATCCTACAGTTTCTTCTCTGTGTATCTGCACGTCATAGCATTACATATATTTTATACTGAATGTCCCTCAGGACACTTGGGATGGATATAAGCTGTGGATTTACTATGTTGACAAGTGTGAGCTCAGAAACTCATTACCACCCCGATGAGAGGAGCTTTCCACTCCTACCCACAACGCACCCCTGGAAACACAGAGGAGGCCATGCTTTTCTGGGGTCTTGTGAAGCAAGAAGGATTATCTTTAGTTTGACATGTTAAATATCCCCACCAGATCAGATCTGCTCATGAAGACACATGCAGGCTGATCCGTCCGATTGTACATTTAGATCAAAATATGTTGTTCAACTGTTTTTGGGCAGAATTAGTAATAAAGTTATATTGAACTTTGTTAAATGTAATGTCAGTTGCAAAATAGGATGAAGCTGAATTTCAGCACTAACACATTAACATATGATTGGACTGCTGAATCGATGATGTGTGTTTATAAATGTGTTGAATATATTTTCAGTACACACCAAAGACGTAGCTTGATCTGTAGTGAAACAACCCAACTCCTCTGCAACCCTTTGCATGGGGGTTGGGCTCTGTAGTGTGTGAGGTAGCTTTTGTCCCTTTGCTTACTGTACATATGAATGGGACTGGACCGGAATGTCCAACCTCATGAATGTCAATTGTCTGAGGCCTGAGTTAAGGAGCAGGCTTCGCTGGTTTTGTAGAAGAGGACAATGGAGATAGAGAACGGGGAGATGAAGAGATAGGATGCGAGGGAAATGAGCAGGAAAAGATGAGCTAACGGAGACAAGTGTGAAAGATCAAGACCAACCGAGACAGAGCATGAAGATGAGGAAAATGGTGAAGAAATCCACAGGGAGATCCATGATGTTCCACTCCTGCAAGGCTTATCCGGTCCTTCCTCAACCACCACCTGCTCCTCTTTAAGCGCATCCTGTCATTTAATACCTAATCCCTTCATTCACTCCAGTGTGTTTACTAACCATTGTCTCAGCTCCCTTCAAGCTGTGGTCAAGAGGTGGTTCAAAAGTTCGCAGTGTATGGATAGCACGCACTCACAGTCACAGAGGGCATTGTGAGTGTATTCGCCCCTGCCAAGCAATTGTCTGAGACAGAGAGAGCTCCCTGTGCATGCAAGTGAAGTAGTCTTTGGGTTCCAGCCTTGTAGGCCAACATCAGTTACTTTCTAGCATGAGAAAACTAACATTCGGGAACAAATAATTGGACTATAGTACACTGTAACATGCACAGCATTACCGATCAAATTTATTTTAATCCATTGGCATGTGTTACTACAACATACTGTATTTTGATTTTTTTTAATTCCTAGTTGTGTCCCTCTTAATTCCCTATTCTTAATGCCACTTAACATTTGAATATGCTTTCACAGCAGCTCTGTGTGCACAAGCTACATGCTAAGTTAGAGGATCACAAAAGTTTCTATAGTAATTGGAAAGTGACCCTGAGGTGAAGATCTTTGAACCAAATTCAGTGATATCAACTAATAATCGCTGACATATTTCATTCAAAGTGGTGCTAGAAGAAGAGTCAGTGAATCACCTAAACGATTGGATTCACCCTCTGGGGAGCAGGAATATCTGCACAAAACCTCCTTGCCATTCACTCAGTATTCTGCGATACTGAGGATCAAACCAACAGACTAAAGCATTGCTAACATTGTACCAATTGTGCAATCTTCATGTGAAGACATAAGTTCAGGAGGAACAGAGGCAAGTGCATTTGTGAGGAACTTTCAGACAAATACATGGTGTTTCTCCTTTTATCAGCCCTGGTGTGTCTGTAAGGACGTCCTGGCTGTTTTATGAGCAGGATGTCCTGTGTCAGCTCAGAAGACTGCCTCTCTTTTGTCAAGCCTCGGGCTCTAAACAACTAAATTGAACCGGCACAGCCCCACATATCCTCAGAGAGCTATAACTATCTTGCTTTATCTTGCTTTTATTTTTCTACTGGTGGGGTTTGCAAATTGGCTCACCAACAAAGCCACCAATCCTCATTATGAACAAAAACAAGCCTTGACTCTTCTGAAGAGGTCTGTGGGTGTGTGTGAGCTCTGAAGGAGGACATCAAAAGCGCGGCGAGAGTGACAGCTGGTCCTCCTCTTGGTCAGGCCCCCTGATAAGATCAGAGTGACAGGAGAACATGGGACCCCACAGGTACCTCCCTCCCACCCCAGCACCCTCCTTGCTGCTCCCATATGGCCACTAACAAGTCTCTCACCTACCAACATGTCAGGTCTCTTTTGCCTCCTAAAAGGTGAACATTGCATTTCTTTCTATTAAAACCATATATACCTTAAACCACAGACCCTCAAGAGTATTTTATCTTTATTTTTCAGCTATCTTTATTTATCTCCTCAAAACTGTTTGTCTGCCCTTCACGTGTGACTGCTCTCCTTCTACGAGATGCCATAAACCCATTGGGTGTGTGTTCACAATGACCACTTGAAAGCTGGGGCTTCCTGCAGCGCCGAGCCTAATGGACTCTGGTCTAACACCTATAAAAAATGTTTTAGACTTTTGGCAGAGACTCACTCACGTCTCTTTCTCCTTAGCCTGGGCTCACAGTTAAAGATGGTCTCAGCTGGCTTGTCTAACTGAGTCAATATTCTGTTTTAATTTTATGAGCTCAAAACAATTTGGTAAGCCCACAGTTTTATGGCCCTTTGTCGTCCTCATTCACATCCATGATTTTCCCTTTTAAACCATTTTTTTAATTGCTTTGTCGTGATGGGGAGGGAAAAATTAGCGTGGAAACAATCATCTAAATTAAAATGAAAAAAACAAAAACACAAACCAAAGCCCACATATACACATTCACTTTTTCCAAAGCATGGTAGACTGCCCAATTAAATTTTATTCAGCTGGGGGGAAATTGCTTGTTATGGGGCAAACTGCAGCATTTCCTTGGGGTCAGTAGTTTGCTGTTTGGTTTGTTTGCCTTTGTCTCTCAGGTATAGTTAGTGGTTAGCTTGCGATCCCCCATCTGAGACAGGTCCCAGCTCGCAGGTGCAGTGGAAAAGATCCAACAGAAAACTGTGGAAGATAATAAGGCTCTTTCCTCAACACACCCTGGCTCAGAATTATAGCACAGTTCATCTGATTCTTAGCCTCTTGTTTTGCATTAATACCTTTTTCACAGTTTCTTCTATTTAATTATATATTTTTCAAGGCAAAACACAAACAAACACAAAACAGTTGAGCAAATGAATTTAGTTTCAGCCAGCTCCACTAACACATTGGGACACCCAGAGGTCTTGTCTCTGGACTGATTTGGACAGGCTGGCCCCCAACTCGGCGCAGGGGTCAGGGGTCATGCAGGGAACAGACTGATCCTCCATGAGGTATTATCTCTCTGCACCTATAGGAAACATGATGAGGACAGACATCTTCAAAAAATTTCACTTTCCAACTAACCAGTATCAGTTTAGTTTATCATAATTGGAATAAATGCGTACATGGCTTGTAAAGCAGGTGTGATTCAACACATTAAAATTAGTATTGGCATCCAAACACAGTCATTATCAAGGAGGGATGGGTTACACCAAAATATTTAGAGTCATAAGTCATGTGAAACTTGATCATTTCTTGCTGAGGAGGGTAAAAGTTTGAAATGTTGCATGGTATTGTCATTTGTGTATGTTATACTGATGAATGGGTCTTTGAAACATGACACAAAAGCAGCTGATGGGGGAGGGCTGGCCTTAACCCTTTGTAATGGGGTATTAGGGAAAGTTGAAGGCTTACAGACAAGAAATGGATCTTGTTGTGAGTAGGGGTAAGAGGTATTAAGAGATGATTTATTAGTGGATGGAGATGCAAAATACTTTTGTTTCATTAATTATGCTGACTTTGAAAGGATTGGTGTTTTTACAGTGATACCTGAAGGCAACATATGGCAAGGCTTCGTTTATCTGCTCCTGGCTGTTAGCACCACAGCTTCCTGGCATAAATATGTTAAAAGGGTGGCAACTGAACTTCCCTTTATGGCTCTTAAGATAAACATTAACACCTGACAGTGAATGTGCTTCAAGATAAGTCCAGATTAGTATTTTGATCTATGTTCTGGTGGCAAGGATGAAGACACTTCAGAAGAAATCCTGTCACAACCTGGCTATGGCTTATGTTTCATCATGTTAACAGCAAAGAAGTGGATAAATCTTCAGAAAGCTGGCTCACAGCTCTGTTAAAAGTCCCCCCCAGCGGTCTGGATGATGACATGTGGATGATATGTTTATATGGGCTGTGTACCGAGGCAGTAAATCACCACAGGCCTGCAGTGTAAGGAAGGATGACAGTCTATATGGGGCCCCATGTGTTTTTTAGGAGAGAAGGGGGCGATTTTGGGGGTAAACTCTGTCACTTTGAGAGAGGTTGACCTGGCAGGTTTGACCCCAGAGTTCCTTTGAACACGACAACCCAGGGTGACACTCTAGGCCAGTTTGTTGAGGGATTTGCACATGAAGGACAGAGGATTTAGAGAATCTCAGGGAAGGACTGCAACTGACATCCATCATCTATTTTTTTTGTCATGTGTCCTCCATTAAAATGAAAACAGATGAGGTTTGCATGTATCACTCCCTTTGAGAGTGAAAGATATGAGTGTTTTGAGGTCAAGTTTTAACATCAAAGCATCCTTGAAACTCTATCTAGCTTCAGTTAACCATATGCTCAGTTGGCAGAGATATGCTTTGACTATCTACACAGTTCACAGAAAAGAGGTTAATCAATAGAATCAGCGGCTACATGACAGGTTTATTAATAGAAAATGTACATTATATAGTATTGATAATAGCAGCACAAAGGGTGAAAAGAAGCCATAAAACACAAGTTAGTACAAAGAACTTTATGAGTATGGGTGTCAGAGCATTTAAAACATATAAAGCAAGCTGAGCCCAAAAGAAGCTCTATTTTTCTAAGTGCTAATTTCAAACATTATAAGTTTGTGGTTATTCTATGCAAAAGTGGTGAGGTGTTCCATTTCAAAACAACAATTATAGTATTTTCCGTGGGAACTCACGCACACACAGTATGAACACACACAGTATGAACTCAGTCAGGATTATGTAGTCACGCTACCTCATGGCGCCACTTAACAAATGCCATAATCATTAAATAAATAAGACAAAAGATGACAGATACGTAGAGTGACAAAGGCCTTAGAGGCTCCTGTCAGGCTGCTCTACAGCAGCCGTCGGACCTCATTTAGTATAGTTCAACACCGCTACACTCATGGCTCCAAAGCAAATCCATTCTATTGATTGGAGCTGCGTGTGCTTAGTTAGATCAATGCACATCCCTTTCACTGCTCTTTACAGCCTGCACCAAAAGCATATCCTCCCTGTGTGAGATCGATGTCAGAGAAGACAGGATATAAGTATGGATGTGGATTTCCTCCTCTCTGGCCATTGAAGCTATTAAAGCCAAACAAAAGTGGTAATGAAAAAAAGAGGGAAGGGTGAGGTCGAGACAGTTTGGTAGAAAGGGAGTCCAGCTTTGATGCTGGCTCTCTGTGGATCTGGCGTCCAGATGACCTGTGCTTACAAAGAAGATTAGCCTTGACAGTTGTTTCTGGAGAGAGAGGGGCTAATCTAAAGCTGTCTGGAGATCTTCAGCCATGCGACATGAATCCAGAGCAGGTACGGTGTGTCAGAAACCCACAGAGCAGTTCTCCAAGCCTTATCTCTGGACTCCAGTGTAAAGATCCACAGAGCAGATTAGAGTGTTTACATTTGGTTGAGATTTTATCCTGACATTCCTTCAGACTTAGGCATGCTGTGAGAGCCAAGAGTGGATTCCTGTCTCAAACAAATTCTGTGTCCCTGCAGTGTGAGGCTTCTTATTTTGGTTGTGTGACAGACAGTGCATAAGCTAAAGCTGCATGCCCTCACACAGAAGGGCATTGCTTGGGCATATCTCAGTGTGTATCCACCTAACAAACACCCCAGCTCTCCAGGAGATCCACTATGTGTTGTCATGGCAGTCCTCCAAACACAGTAGGGATGTATTTAGGGGCTTTGTATTTCCTGTGTTTACCAAGCGTCTTGGGCAATCCTGCAGTGAGGCACAGGATGCTGGTCTCCACAATGGCAGCAGTGAAGTCTTTGGATCCTCTGTGGAGGACCAACACACACACAGGCAGAGAAGGGAAGCTAATCTGAGATGACAATAGTGTGCAAGGACTGAGCCGTTATGTCACTTTTCCATCGTATTGTTGAGAATGCTAATGACAGACATCCTCTCCACACTTACCCTTCCTCCTCATCGCTTCTTACCTCACCCATCACATCAGCGAGTAGGACTCAACATTTGGCACATTCTTACGCAGAGGTTAAGACATCTCTTATGGGCCATAAGTGGATTTGTAAACCAGGAAACCAGGCTGTATTTATAGAAGGATCTAAGTAAGAGCCACAGGACAGTGATCTGACCCGTTTTAGCCTGACATCAGCTATTATGGCCAAGTGAAATCTGGGCTGGAAGTATTAGTGGCTTTTCCAGGTGTGAGATCAATTTCCCAAACATTGTTCCTTCTCAGCAAGCACGCATATGCACCAGTAATGGACTACTGTAAATCCTTAATGCACCATTGAGTTTGCTGGAGTGGTGGCAGGGGAATAATTGTCATCAATCACCTATTGTAAACACCAGCTCAATTAAGAAGTGATGTGTGCTGGTGTTTAACATAATGAAAGGGCACCCTGCTCCCCTGTTGATGAAAAGATCTTTACTGTTTCTTGACAAAAGTCAATATGGTGGGTTGTTGTGGTTAACGCTGTCACTGTAGAAGAAATTCTTAATTTTAAAGTAGTGATTATTTCTCTCTTATTGTCTAAATAAAAAAACAGTAAGTAATTACAATATATTGTAAAGTATTCTTCATTTGAGTAAAAGTTGGGAGGTAAAAGTTAAAAGCCTCTCATTTGTACATTGTTACAACATTTTTACAGAGGTTTGCATCACTGGTGTTGCACTGGGGTATTTTACACCAGCCTGTATTGTCTGTTTTAATACTTCAACATTCAAAATCAACATGTCTTATAACATAATGACAAAACGGTCGTTTTGTTCTACTCGATGCATTGGCACAAGATTTTGTACAAAACCCATGGTGTGAAGATGATGTATCCTGCTGGCTTTGGTGATGCCCCACTTTTCTATCTGATAAATGACACCATGTTAGCGTATTCATTGTCAGTGTTAGCATGGTAATATTAACATTTCCATCCAATTACTGTTGTCTACAGCTCCACAGAGAGAAAGTCGGCTTATTAGACACATTCGACAACTGAAGACATTTGAATAACAGTCACATATAATTGAAAACCTATTTTGTCTTGTAAGGACTGTGGACACAGTTGCTGAATATCAGTCAAACTCAGATCCATTACTGCCCCTACATACTAAGTACAAAATATAATAATGTATGTTCAAAATCAATGTCAATTTCTTTGTAAGAGAGGAGAGAAACTGAGAGAAGAGTGTTCACTGAAGAGAAAGAAATCAGTTCAAAGAGCAGTCAGCTGACTTTTACTTCACTACACATTCCTAATGCTCTGCCATTTCCTCACAGCAAATCTGACACTGCAGCCCCCTGCAGAGTCCCATCCTCCATCCCTGGATGACTATGTCGTCTAATGAGGGGCTTTGATTCAGACCCATTACTTCGCCGCTGTCCAGGGCTTGTCTTTCCCATCATGTTGCCTCAGCCTCTCTGCTCTTGCTTTCTTTCCTCTTTACTGTTCAGAATAGTTTGAAAAGCAAACACTTCAAATTGGACTCACTTTATTCTCAGAAATGCCTAGTCATTATAAAGTGCACTGGTATTGTAGAGTCTTTATAGCGTGACGCAAGAAAGGATCAAGCTTTATTAGCCTCCGGCCAGAACATAATACCACTGAATTTAATTAGGTTTACTGTCAATATAACTGTGCTGGCATAGGGGAAGCAGTAACCCTCCTTGCTTTAATATATTATCCTCAAAATGACCTGAAAAATTTATATTTACATTAAAATGTAGATTTGTCTGGCAGGTTTGTGACATTAGTAGATGTTGAACAGATCCCAAAACTTGACCAAAACAGATTTTCAGCTTGTGTCCTCCCCTGTTTTTAGTCACATTTCTGAGAATATTCAACCATAGCTCAGAACAGTCATAATGCAGAAAAAATCTAATGAAGAAAGATTTTTTCATTTTATTATCAACATTTTTGTAGACTCCTCATAATTCATACACATTTTCCTGCTGAAGCTAAATGTAATGGTGCTGCTTATCAATATTGCACACCTACACTCAACTTGTTGTCCCACAAAAGTAATTACAGGGTAGAAAAGGTAATCAGCCTGCGCTCTTCTAATGATAATGATAATAACAGCTTCCAAATTACAGGTTACCAACATCCATTATGCTGTCGAAACAATGGAAAATGAGCAAATAGGTCAAATTATCCAAACATGACTTCTTTACATATAAATCAAATTTAAAGTTTAGGACATGGATCAACACACCTCACACAGATCAGAGAGGGTGTGCTCTGCCTCGAGTAAAGGGTGGTAAAACGAGCCCTTCTTGACACTCAAATACAAAGTTCCTCTTTACACACAAACACAACATGTCTGAAATGAGTTTTGGTGTGAGGCCTCTACCTCATGGTGTGAGGTGCTTTTTTCATCTAACACCCTTTCACCAAATGTCAATTGGCAAATAAGCCCAGCCCACCCCCCAGAAGAGAGCCCGATTAGGCTGACCATTCTCTTTATAACGGGAGGCGAGAAGATGCTAAATGCAGGCAAATAAAGAATTATAGACTTTTAAATGGTTGCCGCACAATACAATACTAATCATTTAAAATCCTGAAAACAAACAGTAACAAACGAAGATGCACAAATACACAAAGCAAACTCGCACAACAGCTATCTGTGTGACAGCTGTCTTATTTATGGTTTGCTTTTTACACAAAAACTCAGACTTTGAATGCCTGAAATGTTATCATCCAGCGATCACAATATGAATGGAGACAAACAAGTAGAGGAAATATACTAACATATCATCTGCAGTGCAATAGATCCTCAACTCTGACAAGATAAAGACACAATGTGACCAATGAGCCTCTCTACAAGCCTCTGGTAAGTGGACAGCATTCCTTTATTGGCTTTTGAACTTTCCCTGCTGCAGGCCTTTTCTGCTGCTCCTAGACTACTATTGTTCCGCTTTGGTCATCAACAATGACTTGGGTGTGTATGTAGCTTCTCTGCTTGCTCCACGCTCCTCTGGTTCTTGTTTTGCCATTTGAACAGGCCTGGACGACACACCTCACATCACTAATGCACTCCCATCAGCCACGGACCTGTGTGAGAAGATTAAGACATCCACAACGCTTGACTGCTGAACAACAATTCAAGAAAAACACAACCACATCATTCATGACATTCATGACAGCTGACTGAGAAAGGTTACATTTTCTTATGCGTGACAGCCAAGGCAGAAGCAGCAGGTTTCAGGAAGATAAAATTTCAAACAAAATCTCAATCAATGCAAACTTTATGTGTTGTGTGAGAATTTGTACAATATATATTTACACTGCTTTTCCTGCACAGAGCAATTAATACACATTTTCACTACCTTGAGCATTGCCTCAGGCTTTAATTCAGCTTCTTGACGAGTAATGACCCAATTACCTCTACTCAACGTGTTCACATAGGACAGCCAGTCACTGGGTTCAACCCCACAGGTGTCCAGAGTGCGAGCCCAGAAACATCAAAAGACATCTTTTATAATCTTTTTTATGGTCTACTTGCTTTGCCAATTCTGTTTACCAGAGATGTCTTTCTCAATGCTAAACGAAGCATCGTCTGAGAATCTTTTGCAAGTCTGGCCATGTAGATAAAGACTTTGTGCAGACCTGTGGTTTCTCACAATAAGAGATAACCATGTTGTTGTTAGCATATACCAGAACTCTTTATCCTGCACAACCATTTTGCTATTTAAAACATATAGTTAAGAGTCACTGCTTCTGGACACTCAACTGAGTACAATGTAGGAAAATAATACACTAAACGAGAGGGCAACTAAAGTACAGGTTATGTGACTAATTACATGTTCCAGGGACAAGCAAGCGTTTCCCATGGAGACCTGTGAGAACTCACTTTGTGCAGTATGGCCAGTTTTAAACAGATTATTTGCAAAAGTACCTACTACATGTTCACAGTATAATTATGTGGTATTAAGTTATTAAGTATTATTTTGCTATCACTGTTCCTGTCAGGGGTCACCACAGCAGATCATCTATTTAACATTCCTAACCATGCCCATCCTGAGACAACCCTCCCACATGTCTGGAACTGAAATCCAGAGAGAGAGAGCAGTTTGGGGTTCAGAGTCTTACTCAAGAACATACAACATTTAGCCAGGAGCAGACTCAGATTGAACCGCTGATCCTATGACCAGGATCTACCAGTTATACCACCACTTATGCAGTATTAACTGGGGCAAATGCATTATATAATTTGCATTAAAGAATTTTGCATAATGTGTATAACATAATCATGTAAGACATTAACACAAAAATTGTATGATAATGTGAAACATATTTGCATTTTTTTTATCATATGTTCTTCCATTGTGGGTTATACTGTGAATTTTGTCCATATAATAATGATGTAATATATAGTTTTATTTAAACCTGCCAATGTACTGGATGCATTCACTGAATAATAGTTCCTCCTTTCCCTGGCTGACATTGTAATAATAGATGTACTAATGAGTTTGGCTGGAATGAAAACCTGCAGACTCGTGGCCTTCCTTGCCATGCTGTTGTTCATCCTTCTTCCAGACAGTAATGAATAGCCACTTTAACAGACCAACTGAGCTAACCACCATAAAAACAATGCACATCCGATTGTTTATAGCATCTAATTTGTGCCCAAGACCCTGGCCATGCTGTCCATCCTGTATCTGCACCTCCGGTGTATCTGCATGGACGGAGGGGACTACCCTCCCCCTGCTGCGTCCACTCCTTATGCTGTGTTCCTGGAAGACCGCAAAGGAGTAATCAATGAGTCATGTGTCCTGATTACAACCAACTCCCTGAGGGGCATCTTCAAAGGGCTCCAGAGGAGATGGAGAGAGGGAACAGCATTGCCCTCCATGGGGTAATTACAAGTTGGGGCTCCATGGATTCTACTCTTTTTCTATGGAGAGTCAGGCTTAAAGACAGGCCAGTTAACAATTCAGCCAGTGCTGTTAGCGCAGTGGGAGTCGCTTCCAGCCGCTGATCACTGACTGGTGGTGCATACCATCCAAAATTATACAAATCTACCTTCTGGCACATACACAAAAAACATACTGTAGCACAGTGTTTGCAGGGTGAGAGTAACAGATGAGAAAAGCAGTGACAAAGGCAAAAAGAGAATAAAAGGAAAGACCAGGAGACATTTTCAGGTTTAGAGCAGCTGAGCACATGCCTGTCTATCCTAGGAAAACAAGCTGAGGGTTTGAGTGTTTATGGGTTAAAAGGGCCATAAAAGTAGACAAATATACTTAAACACTGTCTGGCTGCCTTCAGACCCTTCTGTTTTTCTCCAGTGCTTCAACCAATAGCTTGTCCAACAATCACATGTGTTTTGTTTTCTTTATGTAAGTGTATCTTTTTCTTCAAGTCCCAAATCACATTCTTCTTTACTTTGTCTAGTTACAGTAAACCACATTGTTACAAGTCTAAACAGAGCCAGCACCAATTTTCCAAAAAGCAGACTTAATAATGTTTTGTTTGTTAATAAAACAGTTTTCCATTTTCATATGAAGATTACCTGTTCTGGTAGCACTGCAACTATCATTACAGTTGGATCAGCAGCTGCATAACTGAATCCAGTGTTATGCATCTGTTGTCTCTTTAAATGTGATCCTTTATCATTATGACTGTGAAAGAGGGTTAATTAGTGTTGAAAATGATGACTACAAGGAAAGTTTACCAGGAGTGGTAGTGTGGAGACTGTGTGGCTGGTGGAGTCTTCGGGTTAAGACTCCAGTAAACCCTGTCTGCACGGGAGCAAACAAGAGAGGGGTGATCAGAGACAAAACAGTCATTAGCTTCCTGGAATGATGGAAATAACAAAAACAACTCTGTATGTGAGAGAGAGAGTGTGTGCATTAATTTATTTTTATTTGCATGCAGCCTGTGATATGGGTGTCAATCTGGGAATTTCCATGCAGGTGCTGTAGGTCTTTAGAAATATCATTTTCCTTGCAGATGTTCTTCCTCCTAAAAAATGAAATAAAAAAGGTATGATATGCACAATGTGCCTCTACTGTAGCAGTGTTTATACTGTTTGCAACAAGCACGTATACTGCTGAACTCACGCATAAACGTGGATGGTGCGTACCATGTATTTTTTATCCTGTCATTATCTTTAGCTTTATGTCAGACTGCAAGTTCTTAACGCAATTTGCCACAATACTGTAGATTACAACTTGCTTTAAATGTTTCAACTTTATTAGAATAGAAGAATAAAACTTTGCAGCTACATCATTAAGGAACAAACAGTCCATAGTGGACTGTTTTGTGTTTTATTTTGATGTTTTATGGTTGAATTCTAACTGTCAGCATATCCATTTACATGTAGTGTAACTACTTATAGTCATATAGTGTGTCATTTGTTAGGAGCACCAAATAATTCATTAATCCATTCTGCCCTCTTGTGGACAAAATGTGAATAACTGACAGAACAGTAGACCACAGGGGCTTTTGCCCCCCTCTGGTGATCTGGTGTCAAAACCAAGGAAAATGGGGATTTCTGTATGCACTTTTGAATTTAAATGCCATATACTCTTTTTGTAACCTGTTCTCAAAATTATACTGTGGTGCTGTCGTGTAATTGCTTTCAACTAATACTGCGCAGTATCTAGAAAAATGTCTGTTTTAGACTAAATAGCTATATATTGGCTTCCGAGATAAAAAAATATTTAAGTGAAGAATAGGCTTCATTGGATATACAGTATAACATTACGCTACTTTTTAGTACACGCCAAGGGGAGTTAAGAGTAAGGGTACTTTGTACACTTATATGGAAAAATGATTTGAATAAAAAAATCAAATAGTGTGAAATTTTCTATCTGACTGATCTTCACAGCCAATATTAATATTTTCTAATTGGGCACCTTCTGCTGTTCACACAGAGACTGCATACAACATTTGATTCTGAGATTATCAAGGCTTAAAACAATTTGTAAATCAAAATTCTAAATTTGTTATTTTAAAGTAATCTGTCGTATTGGCAATTTCAGCACTGAGAATCATGTGTTATCCGAACTGTGCTCAGATGGGAGCCTAAAATGGATTGGCAGAAGCAAGAAACTGTATTATAGTAGTCTTTATATAGTAACAATAATACCCGCAGTTGGCGCCATTACTCGTTTAAACAATTTCCATGCAGTCAGCTCCTAAAAGCCGAATACTGGAAAATCTCTTCGTATGCAGTTATACAAGAACTATTAGGTATCACTCAATGGAAAACCGCTCTCTCCAGTGGGTTATAGCAGTTGACATTTTGATGTGTCTGACGCCCCATGAAGGCAGCATCACACCCTAATTTTTTCCCCAACATCCGGGATCTTGGGAGCTGAGCAGTGTGTGTGTGGAAACTGGGTAAGGAGGGCAGTGGAGAGCGGTGGAAAGGCGGACTGATGACAGCTGTCAGTGTGTGACAAAAACACTACCAATCTCTGAAGAGAAGCCGAATGGGTTTCCTCTAAACCGGCTGCAGGAAAGAGGCAACACCTCGACAGCATCGCGGGTACTTCAGAGGTGTCACGGAGGTAAGGTTTTATTTTTGGGGAGGGAAATGTGACGGGAGGATCAATGCCAGTTTACCCTGCCTGCCTCTCAGGAGAGTCGAGGTTAGCCCCACTGGCTAACTAAGCTAGCTACCCAGCTAAACTACTCAGCTAGCCTTGGCTCCCAGACATTGTCGTCTGTGCTGGGGGTCATTTCCATGGAAAGGACATGGCTGGATAGCTGACATTCTACAAGGCGTTAGCTTCAGTTGAATAAGAATCTAAAAGGGTAACTTTTTAATGAGAAAGTCATAACGACGAAATGCTAGTTAGCACTGCTAGTTAGCTCACCAGCGAGCTGGCTAACCTAAGTCTGCGTTAATGTTAGTATGACTAGCTACCTTACGCTAACGGGGCAGCACATTGGCGTAAATTTTGCGTTAACCTAGCTAAAGCAGTTACTCTCATTTTCTCTTAAATGGGCACGGTGTGGGGACAGTAATATAAGATTTGTTAGCGTGTGGAAAACTGCCCGGGTAAACGTCAGTGGTCCGGTAAGTTAGCTGGACTTGGTTAATTCACGGTAGCTAATAATAACTTTTGCAGTCAGTCGATTAAGGATTGTACGAATTCATTGAGTTGTTAGCCAGCGTTCCTGATCTGGTCTGAAGGGTCAGACTGAATCTTGAATCCACAGGGTTTATATCAGCAAACGTAGGTTAAAGAAGTGCTCATGCCTCGCTTTGGTCCTCTGACTCAGCTGGGTCCTAAACAAGGCGTTTTCCCCTGCGAGAGTGCTCTTTTGTCTGTGATGTTGATGTTGAGTTATACACTTTTACTCTGCCTTATCAGTGAACAAACGTGGATTAAGCTCTGTTTTTGCATGCATAAATGCATATTATCAACCCCTATAAAGACCTTATTAGCTGTTGGGAATATTATGTTCATGTTATAGTGATCCAGCGTGTCACATTAAAGCTGGTTCATGTCAAACAGTGTTTATTCAAAGCTCTTGTAGGTGCCATATATGATTGACTGTGTGTTTTTACAGGAGTGGAGGTAAGAGATGGGGAGTATGTGGGGTTGTAGGAGAGGGTAGAGTGCAGAAACCTACTACAAAGATGTGTAGATAAAACTACACTAATGCTTGTATTTGGTTATTCTAACACTTGGTTTTATTTGCAGACCTTTTAAAGTTAGTGTCTTTTGTCTTTTTTCCTCTAGGCTTTCGCGCACATTTCTGCGGATTCTCTGGCTGTACATATCATCGGTGGAGGCAGTTGTAGAGGCAACATGGGGACACAAGGCTGTGGTAGAAAACGTGCCCCTCTGAAAGATCGGTTCTCAGCAGAGGATGAAGCCTTGAGTAGCATTGCCCGAGAGGTAAGTTCATTCTCCACCACACGTCTGTCCATTTAGTACCAAACCAAAATGGATCAAGGCTTTATTCTTCGTACATTGCTCCATTCATGCATTGCTAAATCATTTGTAACATGATTTTTATCCAGTTCAAATTGTCTTGTTCATATTCATTTAGATAATGGGCTTTCAAGCATAGGTAGAATATGGATTTATCAGTCGCAGAGTTTGTTAATCTAGGCGGCAGCACCATCACAGTTGAGTACATGAGTAGACAGTTGAACCCTGTGATGCGACCAGCTGACTCTGGCCTTAAGAGAGTTCTTTTAAAGTAAAACACAAATGAAATGTAATATTGCCAAAGTCTGAAAATGTTACTGTGAATGTAGGCTGTTTTCAGATGCATCCATAGTCTATGTTGTAGCATTACAAAAACCTAAACCTATTGAAACTAACATAAATGCACTGGTATTCCTTGCCATTTGTGAAATTGACTCTGAGCTAAATGAATAGATGCAAAAAAAGAATTGTTTCCAGTCTGCACTGGGATTTTGAGCACTCTTTTATATTATATTTTTTGCCAATCAATGCAGGAATTATATCTAGCTGTTTTGTTTTTCTAAAGATAGATATAGAAATTCTACTATACTTGGATCTTTCACACACCTGCAGGTATCTTAAAAAAAACAGACTTATTTGATACCGCCAACTAAAGGTATATTCATATGATTTGAAAGATGGAGTAGATGTAAGTACTTCTGATGATAATCAGGTTTACTCTGGGCAACTCTGCGGTTAAATCGGATTTGGCTTAAGCATTTGTTGCTTTAAAACAGTTAAAGGTGGATTTTTTAAAAATATTGGGACAGATTCTGATTTATTGCAGAGTGCAGCACAGCAGATAATGAGTTATATGTCAAACATTAGGCTTGCTTTAGTCAATCTGAGAGACAGAAACCTGTATCTTTTATACAATGAGTGATGTTAATTTAAAACATGGTGGTCAAAGTTGTGTCAGCAAATGGTCCTCTGAAGCACATACTTACAAATCAACCAGCAGAACCTGAAAATCCACATATGTTTCAGCCCAAGCGAGTGGAGACAGCTGGTTTGGACCACAGGGAAATTGACTTGACTTGTAGTGTTTTCGTTTGGGGGGGGGGGACACGGGCCAAGGAGAGAAGCTGCCTAGCCTGTAACGACATGCCCTGGGATTATTCCATTTTGTTCCACAGCAGGGCTGTCATTCCTTTGCCTTTTTTCAGAATGGGGTGGCTCACAACCAAAAACACAAATGAGATTTGAAGTTGTTTAATGTTTAATTGGCATGGAAAAAGCCACAATGGCTGCAGATTTTCTGTGAAAACTTCTGGTTAAATCAAATGATTTCATGCAATTAATTTCAATTGCAGGTAGAAATATAACACTCGATAAATCAGCGCTTCAAAAATGTTTGCTTTGAGTGCTTCACCTTTGCTGTCTGAAAGCTGTTCAGTGCCTCATTCTTGGGCACTAAGCACAAGGCTCCATTTGCTCTCTTTATAGTCATGCAGGCCGATCATAGAAACATGAGTCATCTGACCCTCCCAGTCAGGTCCTAAATCTGAATCTCTTTGTGGAGCAAAGCAGAGATTAGATCAACTGTGCACTGAGTTCAAGGGGTCAGTGTCTAACTTGTTGCACATCACTGCCCTCCCAAACAAATCTCCAAAACACGACAGCTTCTGCCTCACATTGTCTGTGCCTGATTAAGAAAAGTTACAGCCTGCCTGCCGGTGCTTGGCACAGATCACCGCTGAGAATGACTGTGAATTTGAGCCTACACCGTCACCAGCACAGTTCTGATGCCTCTTGCATTACTGGGCAGTCAGTCCTTTTGAATACCAGCAGCTTGCTTACAAATCTGACAGTGGCCAAGTGTTAGAATTAGATGATCATGTCATACCTGTTGTCCCTCAGATTAGGATCTAAGGGAGCTAATGGTACTCGAACAAGGCAATCATTGACTTTCCTTGGTATACAGAGGGTGTGTTGTGTGTATGTGAGCCTGTAGTTCATAGTCCATATGATTTCATTTGTGATACCAACCAGTCATTATTACAAAGTCTCACACTTTCTTTTTCAGTTTATGGTTAGGAACTGATGCTATTGATACTGCAGAGACCATGCACATAATACATTAACTGTCAGCAACTAATGGATGAGGACTGTCAAGTTGATCCAACGCATCCCCCTTATTGCAAGCTATTGTTGTATTTTACTGTACAGCTAAAACTACAATCAAGCAATCAACATCTTTAGGGACAAGTATGGTGTAATGTAAATGTTGCAAGAGAGACCCAAAGGTTACTCATTTACATAACATGGACCAGGTTAGGGCACCCAGAGTGACTGCACAGGCCTTTTTAAAGCTCACTGTCTGGTGTATCTACTCAAATCTACAAACTTGTGGGAGCCATTTGCTCAATTTTTGAATGATGATATTGTGGAGAATTGTTGAGTTGGTATTTGTTGTTTACCCTGTCAGACTGTGAGACTTTCGCTGTACAAAATTCTGCATTTGGTTATTTGTTTTTTCTTAATGATATTAAAGTATTAAATTATACATTAGCACCTTCCATTTAATGTATTACAGTCTTTTATAATTTTCCCCATTTGCACAGTTTTTAGATCTGAAATGCAGTAATATTGACAGTAATGAAACCCCAGATGCCCCTAAATGCTATCTGTAATGTTCTATAATTGCATTCTTTGTTGCATATGTTCAGTTCAAATTTTTACATTGGTAGTGTTTTTTGATCAATTGTGCAGTCAGGCAGATTTCCCCGGAGTACAGATATATCCTTTTCTTTGACAAACAGCCCCAGACCCCAAAATCAATAAAGATGAACATGATTTACAGTGATATAAAATAAAAAGTAGTTAATTGCTGCTGTTTCATATTATTAGTGCTGAAGTGCTCCAGGTAATCTCATAGTGAATTGCTGACCTGGATTGGAGGTGTGTTTAATGGTGAACTTCTGCTGCTCAGGTTACCCTCTAGCCCCATGATATGGCTGTCAGAGAGCCGGGGCCGGATGGGCCAGGCTATAGATAGGCCAGAGACAGAGAGCTCAGCTGTGCTGCTGTGCAGAGCAGGTCATACTGTCAGACAGCTCAACAGGTGCAGAGCACAGGGCCAGCCGTCTCTCTTTGCCCTCTCTTAGCATACATTCACAGATTTGCTTCCTTTTTCACTTTGTACATAGCATGTTTTATTATATGAGCATCAGTTGGACCTCCAAAATCACACAGAGCAGCCAAAGGAAATGGCTGCAAAAATATCCCACAATGCCTTAGACCACAAGTGTCCTTGGGTTTTGGTTTGGTTTTCAGGCAGTTTCGGGAAATAAATCTTCACAAAGAAAGAGTCACAAATCATTTAATTAGGTCGACATTTCTTATTATTGAATTCAAGATTTGTTTACTTGCTGCGAAAAATGTATAGATTCTTTGCCATGGTCATAGCTCATTCAAACATCACTCCAGCTTTGCTATACCTGTTTCACTAAAACAGCCTCTAGCTACCACTTCCTCCTGCTATTGAACTGTTAGCTAAACCTCAACAACGCATGTCTTTTTCTGCTTTTATGTTTATCCTTAGTTCATCAGTTTCCTTTCACGCAACTCTGGATGTACAGGGAGAAGAACCTGTATTTGGGTGGTTGTGCAGAATTACTTTAAAACTGCGCACATTCACTCCAGGCTAGTAGTGAAACAGGAATAGTCTATACCCACAGGCCGACCATTCTGGCAGTGCAGATAAGAAGTTGCTGGAATGCTGACAGTGTTTGTCTGCTCTGAGACACTGTACACACCACGCTCTGTATTTATGGACTGTCTTTTAGTTGGAGATAAAGAGCTAGGCTCCATGAGCACATGTACCATTCTTTGTTGGTAGGATGTTCAGTTTCAGAGCGTGTAAGGAATGTAATTGGTATTATGGACGTAATGGAAGGATAGGCTACGTAGTCACCTGTGTGGCTCCTCCAGGCTGTGTACTGGCTCGCCTAAATTAGCTCCTTCTGCTGAAGTACTCTGTAAAATTAGCCCCTGTTCATATTCTGACTCAGTTGGGGGCAAATTGTGCGATGACTCTTTTATTTTCCCCCCAGAGGAGAGTTTATTGGACTAAGTTAGGCTTTGACTTAGACCTCTTTGTGCTTTATGAGGTTCAGATTGTTAGATATTGTGAAATCGCCTTCGTGTTTAAAGACTGAGCAGAACCACATTATTGTGACTCATTTTGTTTTCTGTTGATAGTGTCCTTCTGTTTGTTTGTGCACTATTGGCATGTCCCCCGTGAGGTCTTTAAATTATTCCCCCTGGAACTGATGGTTAGCACATGTTGTTGGTGATGAGGCATCCTAGGCACTCACACTGGACAGGACAACAGGGCTGTGAGTCACGGACAAAACTGGTCAGCTACCACACTCTGTATGTATTATAACCCAATACTGGACATGTTAGGTTAATATTGATAAGTTAAAAAAATCTGGACAATATAACAATGGATCAAGGAGTTTAAAACAGTCAGCCAACATTCAGAAGTATTAGATAAAATAAGACACATACAAAGGATAAACAAACATTTTTATGAGAACTTTGAAGACATTAAAGGAGGTATGCACTAAGTGGAATATTTACATTTATAAGCTGAAAGATACTTTTGTCAGTGCCCTGTGCTGCATAAACTATGCAAACTAAGTCACTGTTTCTTTCTTTAGAGATAATCAGTTGGGTTCTGCTCATTTTTAGTGAACTGAATCATTCATAGAGTGAGTCTCTCACACTCGTGGGAATTTTTACAAATATTTAGTTTATTTAGTTTGAGTTTAGAAAATCATTAATAAGGCAGTATTAACTGTTGCAGTTGATATATTTTCAGCACAAAGGGAATTACAGACTGGACTGGATGCTGATTCTAGAAGCAGGGCTTTCATCGGCCCAGACAACTCCACATAAGTATCTGAAAAGAAATGAACACCTGTTCATAAAATGTAAATGTGTACTTTTGTGAAATGTGCTGCGTGATTGGTGTTTGGTGCTTCCTCATGCTTATCCCTCGTACACGCTGGGCGTGTCCTCAAAGAATGGCACCTTTTTACGAGTTTACATCCATAGCTAACAAGTGTGTTCATGTTGTGTCTCACAGGCGGAGGCGAGGTTGGCAGCGAAGAGGGCGGCCCGGGCGGAGGCCAGGGATATTCGAATGAGGGAACTTGAACGGCAGCAGAAAGAGGTATATAACACAAAAGGGGCAAAGATGCACCCTGACAATTATTCAACCCATCAGCAAATGCCCCATAACTGCTGCACTCAATGCAGATCAACTGTAGATTGGATATGGAAATAGGCTTTATTTTCCTTCTTTTCCTTCTTATTTTTTTAATATTTGTTGTTTTTACATGGCCTGTTCGCAAGCTGCTCATCTGCATCCACACTCACCGGTGCAGAGGAGGTCTTTGTCCTTATGCTTTGGAAGAATATTTTAAAAGATTATTTGACAGTTCATACACAAAAATATACACACAGAAAGAGAAATGAGAGTGCTGCATGTCCACAGATGAAACCAAACGATCTATTCCTGAAGTAAATGTCACCCAGTTTTTACATTTCAGCAGTTTTTAGCAAAGTATGATTGTATGTTTTTCCTGGCACCTCCTCCCTCTGCCCAGCTCTCTTACCACTCATCCAGCAGTAGCAACAGAAAATGGGGTCAGATCCACCAGTGGATGGTAGGCAAGCGCGAGAGAGTGTTGCAGCCTCTGACTCCACTAACCGCCTGTTGTGTGGGATTGAGCCCCAGTCAACCCTGACCGTTTAGCTACACTTGACTCACAGACTACACTGTACCTCACTGTGGAAATATGCCTTAGCAGTATATTTGCTTTGGAGACACCATAATCTGTGAGAGTGTGTGTTGGTAGAGCAAGCTTTGGCCTTTGGCTTTATTTAGGGCGGTTGAGTCTGCATGAAAGAGCGTGGTTTGGACATTTAGCTGTACTCCATTAACCTGCTTTTTGGTCTTAATGGACAGTTTAATTAATCTTTGTGCGTGTTGGTGCATTGACACAGTAAAAACGAAACTGAGATTTCCACAGTGTGCTGTTACGATGTTTTGTTTTGGGGTTTGGGTTTTTTTTTTTTTTTCAAAGAACAGATGAGACAGTAGTGTGCAGTGTAGCTTGTTCTTGTATATCATTAATCTTGCCGCGGCGCTTAAAGAGAATAACATTTGCAAATGTTTATGACATCAATTTGGTTATAAACATGACATTGTTTTGCATGGTTTGGGCCTTGCATAGCAACTGTTGAGTACTGCAGTGACCTTACTCACCCCTGTGATTGAGCCTCTCTACTTTCACTCTGTAATCTTTACCAACTTTCCTTCCTTACTCCAGGCTGACACAGAAAAAGCCAGATCCTCTAGTAGTAGTAGATCAAGCAGCCGTCATCGCCGGGTCTGTATCTCCCCCCACACACTTCCTCTTTGTCTGCCTGTATTTCCTTTCTTCTTTCTCCTTTAATCCTGCAGTTAATCTCTCATCACCCGTGTCCCTCTCTGTCTACTTTTCTGCTGTGACTTCATGTTTCCACATCAACAGGGGCTGGATGATGATGTCATGTCAGTCCGCAGCTACAGGGTGCGTACATAATACACCCCTGCCAGTTTTATTAAGACTGTGCCCTCATACGGGCACACAGATGTGTGAAAGACACTGTTGTTAGTTTCATACATATGGCTGAAATGCTTTTATGTGGTAGTCTTTATTTGGGTCATAACATGAAATATGTGAGGGGGTTTCTCCTGATGTTTGCTTTTGTCCCTTTTTTGTTTTTGTTTGTTTTTTTAAAATTTAAAGTCAACATCATCAGCAATACGTGACTTGGGAAGTCGGTCCAGTTCCCGAAGAAAGGATGCCTTGGTGCGTGTGTGTGCGTGCATGTGTGTGAGAGCACCATGTGTATTTGTGTGGTAACTGATTGAATACCTGTGTTCTCAGCATTTTCACTTTCTTCAGTCTGTCAGCCTGATAATAATACCAATAATACCATTTTCACCTTGGAGATTTACATATGGCAGATTAGCTCATGCCTGCTGAATGAAATAGCACTGAGAAACTTGGCAATATTTGCTCCTTCACTGTTGGATTCAGTGGTGTAGAAAAATAAATAGTGCGCTCGACCGATTGCTGTGTCGGATTGTTTAACCTGTTGAATGCCTGAGCTTGAGATGACATTAGTGAGACACGTGAAATGTGTGCTGCAGGTACAGACCTAACACCAGCCTAACAGCCTGTCAGACGTTTGATGGTAATACTTGTGACTCCTGTTCTCTCATCAGTCTGATGGCCTCTCCACTGGCTCCACCCTCAAGAGTTCCCGCTCAACTGTATGTACCTCTGTGATGATCATTTTGTGATCACAGCCTCGGCGCTTTTTGCCCTCAGTCTCATTTTTGCTCCTTATTTTTTATACTTTTTCTGGGCTGGACAGAGTTCTGTGTACAATGACCTGCATGGCCATAAAAGGTCTTCATCCTCGAAGAAGGACCTGCTGGTCAGTGTACTCTTTAAGTGTTGGTATCTTTGCCACAGCCTCAAGCATGGAGGCAGTGCAGACTAATCTGAGTGGCTTGCAGTGGTCATTTACTGCTGATTGACTTTACCCTGATAAGTCTGACTGTTTGTTGTCTTGTGAGGCACAAAATACGTGTTAGACAAGCTGTGTTGAATGAATGAAACAGATATTGGTTTGACACTTCAGGTAGAAATAGTTGTGTTGTTGTGAATTTGAGGTCATATGATGTGACTACCCTTTCAGACTGGACTGTACCACGATCAAAGGAACTACACCAGCCTAACGAAGACCAAAGCGCCGCCTCCCCCCTCTACTTCCACCTATCAGCCTCGGGTCGGTCCCCCTGTGCACAGTGTTGTGGATAAATGGCGCTCAGTGTATTCCCATTTGAATGGTCTAGTTTATTAGACATTTATATGGCTAACAAACTTGTTACACAACTGCAACAAGGCATATTGTTATGTCGTAAACACATCAAAGCAAAACGTTTTGCAGCTAGTCTGATGGTCCCTAGTAAGTCACAGAATTTCAAATCTCAACTTTGACACCAAGATGTTTTAAACAGTTCTTGCAATCATTTGAATTCATGTAAATAATTCGCTGACTAACACCAGTGCTAAAGCAGTCGACAGGGACAGTGTCACCTGACCTTACTTCTCCTCTCAACACTTTTGGCTCTCAATGTTACATTGTCAGCAAAACACTCATCCTGTTTCCACACTCTGCAGCTCTTAAGTCCACCTCACATTCCCAGCTTTCCTCCAAACTGACATTTCCCTGATCCCCTCCTCTCTGACAGGCCACCACTTCCTCTTCCTCCACCACTGGCACGGGGCTATCTCGCAGCTACAGCACGGTCAGTTTCTGTCTACTGAATGGCCAGAATCTCACTGCATGCTTTGAGTCCCCCCCCCCACACACACACACACACCCGTTCTTGTGGCTACATACATGTGATAGGATGCCCAGGGTGGCTGTGACTGCTTATATTTAGCTCTTGGACCCTCTTGAGCACTGGCTGTGGCCAGACATATGTGCTTCTCTTAGATAAGGCAGGCGTTTACATTAAGCCAGGGCTTTTTGTAAAGAACACTGAAACAAATGGCCTACTTGATGCTGGGAAATGCAGCTTGTTTCTGTTTATTGCATGACCCAGAGAAAGTCATTCTACTCAGCCTACTCAGCTAATGCGTTAAAGATTTATGCTCGCTCTTGTGTTTTGCTGAGTCTCCCACGTGTGCCCTCAGGCCTCTGTTTACGACGACACCGGTCTGTATGGCTCGGGGTACAGTTCAAGAGCTGTAAGTCCTCTGAATGTTTGTCAAATGGCGTTTCAGCAATCTTGTCGCCACAGCAGCTTACTGTTGTGCCTGTGGCCTGACATCTGTCTTCATGATGATCCCCTATCCTGTCCTCCTCCTCCCCCATCCACAGCCCTCTGAATACAGCTGGTACTCCTCTGGAGCCAGCTCCACCCGCAGCAGCCCCGTGGTGAGCACCTTAAAACCTCGCCATCGTGCACGATGTCAGCTAACATCACACACAGTTGTCTATAACTAACAAGCTTCCTCTCAACCTTTCTCAGCACCATGCTTCCCTCCTCCTAGGGACAATGTTGATCACCCATCCCAAACTGGCTTGCTTTAGGGAACAGCATTGTTGATTTGACTTAAAAGTGTGGTGATTAAGTGTGGTGTGTCAAGGATAAAAGGAGATTTTTTTTCTGCTGTGCTGTGCACCATAAGATGTTAAAGATGGTACCAAGGTCGTCTTGTCTCACTTGCTGTAGCAGCATTTGAAAAAAATATCTTAATTGCATGAACTGGAATTTCAAACATGGTTAGATTTAAGTTTTGCAGTAATCTGTTTCATAGAGAGGCTGCTACTGGATGTATACAGATTGCTGTTTGAGGTATGACGCTGAAGTGTGTGTGTGTGTCTCTCAGAAAAAGCCTTGGGCATGCAGCCATCTCTCATTATTTAGGCTCCACACCATGTATGTGTGTTTATATGTATGTGTGCGTGTTTCCCCCAGTCTTCCTCAGATGATGACACTGTCAGCAGCGTGTCCCAGGAACGCGTCGGCAGAGGCCGCAGGGACAGTGTGGTGAGCTTTAGAGTCTGGGCTCAACAGAATTTAGGCTGATGATGATGCTGTTCTGTCACAGTAGTCACAGTTTGTTAAAGATTCAGCAATCAAAGCTTTTTCAGCATTTTCTGTTTATATATAGTGTCAGCTTAACAACTATCATGTATGTTAAATGCTTGACTTTAAAGAGTGTCTCTAGTTATCTTTGTTTTCCTTCTGTCCTTTTACATTTTGATGATTTTTACTATTTGGACCTCTGTTATTCTTTATTTTCTCCATTTCTGTCCTCTCCATCCTGTGTGTGTGTGTGTGTGTGTGTGTGTTTGTGCGCACGGGCGCTGTAAGCAGTCATCGGACTTCTCGGACATTAGCGAGTCGGCTGCTGATTATTTCAGCCGCTCCAACCGAAGAGGCAGCATTGTGTCTGACCTCGATGATTTGAGCATTCCAGATCTGGACGCTGTAAGTGGCTGAGCTTGGTTCACAACAGTGTGCTGGGAAGGGCAGTGCAGTGCAATACTGATGATGGATGTATTATTTTAGAAATGATGCATGGTTTAAAAATAACCTGGTTTTAAAAAACTCATCCCACAGTCTGTTTTTATTGACGACATAATAATCGAGCAGAGTGGAACAGGGTTTGCTGAAATGGATGTGGCTGCAGTGCTGCAGCAGCATGGACTTGGTAAAGGTTTTTGTTCTGTAATGGAGACGTGGGTTTCACTCGTTTGGTTGTCGACTCTGTAATGATCTGTGAACGTGCAGCACCTACCCCAGCCTCACACTAACTCCTGGACTAACTCCCTTCTTTACAGATGGAAAGGGCTCCAAGCATGACCACACAGGAAGTGCGTTCTCAGAGCAGCCTGTATCTCATTTGACAATATTTCTTCTCTTTCTTTCAGCTGGATGAAAAATGTGACAAGCAGTATTCAGATTATAGTCGGGTGAGTGCGCCGTGTTTTTTTTCTGACTTTATTCATTCAAAATCTTCACCAAATCAGTTTTCATGAAGGAGTTGTGGTGCCCTTGTTTCAAAGTTCAGCAGCTATATATACGTGGGGATGAGTGAAGCAGATTTCCTCAGGAATGTAACTACACAGCAGGGCTTTGTGGAGACCACAGTAGCTGTGGACCTATTTGTATTTAGTGGCCCAGCAAAGCCATTTCTTCTGATAGTTCCAGCCTGCTCACACTGCCTCATGGTGAATAAGAAAACACACAGTAACCTGCAGTAGACACTGCAGTAGTGACTGACGTAGCTCACACTTAGCTGTGAAGTGATTTCTATGCCATATTAGCAGCTAAGCAACAAAGCATTATCTGGCTTTTATACACACGGCCTGTGGACACTGTGAGCTAGTTTGTCAAGTTTACAAAATACACTTCAGCACATGACAGTGACAATACCTCCCTCAGGAGAATTTGAATTGGGCAGGATCACTTAAGAGCCCTGCAGGATCACATGACGGTGCTGGGTAACGTGTTGGAGTTGTGTTGCACTGTGTGTGTGTGTGTGTGTGTATTGTGTTTTCTGACTAGAGGTTTTCGGCCCTGTGTGTGTGTGTGTGTGTGTGTGTGTGTGTGTGTGTGTGTGTTCTCAGCCATCCTCCCGCTGTGCCACCCCAGGCCTCTCAGCAGCCACGCTGGCATCGCTGGGTGGCACCTCTTCACGACGGGGCAGCACAGACACGGGTAGCGTCTACGACCCTGACACCAGTCTCAGTGAACTTAGGGTAAGGTGTACAACACACACAGCGTCACCGGTCCTACAGTATGAATTAAATGTTTCCTCTTTTAGCTCCAGATGTTCATCATCACATTATCCAAGAGTTTAAATGCTAATCCACATGCTGTGTGTGTGAGAGATGTATGGGTACTTCTGTTCCCTCTGCATATGAACCTCCCACAGCATTTCCTCTGTTGTGCCCTCCCTGCTGATCTAAGTGTCTGCTTTAACCGTTTTTCTTTATGTTTGCACGGGAGGACTGGATGTGACATGTGTCCTATGAAGCTGTTCCTTATATCTGGGTGGGCAGGTCACATGTATGCCAGCTGGGCCGTCTTTGAGATGGCAGCGCGGGTGCTTTGTTATCTCTCCCTGATACCCCCCACCCTCTCTGATGCCCCAGTTCACCCCAACCATTCCTTCCATCTGCTCTACAGGATATCTATGAACTAAAGGACCAGATTCAGGATGTAGAAGGGCGGTACATGCAAGGGCTTAAAGAGCTGAAGGTAGAGGGGCTTGAGCTCACAGCATGCCTTCTCTTGTTTTCTGGGAGCAGTATTGCGTGACTAACCCCCACCCCGCCACCCCACTCATACCCCTCTGTACCCCCTCCTGTAGCTCCTAACACCACAGCCGTGTCTTTGCGTGCTCCCAGTCTGAATTGCGTAACGAACCTCCTTTTTGCATGATCTTCTCCTCACTTCCTGTTTTGATCCAACTCACTGGCTGTGGCCTGAAGTGAAGACACTCCCACAATTCAAAGCTTTAAGAAGGAGTAAAATGCTCCACCTGCTGACAGATAATGGCCGTGCTTTTCTCATTTTGAAGCTCCTCTTCCACCCAGGCACTTATTGCCACAGTGTTGAATGGCCTTCTGGCTCACCGACCTCTGCAGTCACCTTCAGCAGCTCCTGCTCTCTTTGAGAGGACACTTCATGTTTTCTTGATATGAGTAGTTAACTAACAACCCCAACTCCTGGCTTCTTCTTGGTAGACTCTAAAGCAGCTGATGCTAGATTTCTTTTTATCATCTTGTTCCCTGGTTTGTTTCTAGTTCTCTTTTTCAGACCCCCTTTACAAACCATTTGTTTCACTCCTGAAAGTGATTCATCACATTTAAGTTATTGTGTGATCATTGTCACCACTTGCTCATCACAGTAGCCTCAGATGACTCGTTTAAAATTGAAAATACCACTAAAGGTGACACAGGCACAGTTATTTACTAAACTTACATTGAGAAATGAGGGAAGATGTGTGAAGAAGTGTTAAGTACGTTTGGCCAATGTGTGTTAAATGTTTTACAGCTCAGTTCTATTTATACCACAGAGCCCACCTGGTGCATGTAGGTGAGCTGTGCTTTATCGCCTTACTCAGTTAATTAACACGCTCCCACCCCTATCAGGAGTCACTTGCAGAGGTTGAGGAGAAGTATAAGAAAGCCATGGTATCGAACGCACAGCTGGACAATGACAAAGCCAACCTCATCTATCAAGTGGACACACTAAAGGACGTCATAGAGGAGATGGAGGAACAAACGTCTGAGATGAAGAGGGAGTTGGAGGAAAAGTCAAAGGTGAAGCTTATTATCATGTTAAATCACAAGTCAAGTTCACCTAGGTTTAGTTATAAAATATTAAATGGATGGCCTCTTCATGCTTTCAGGAACTAGAAAGACAAAAGCACACATGTACAGTCCTGCAGCACAAACAAGAAGAACTGAAAGAGGGAATCCGCCAGAGAGACGAGCTGATAGAGGTAAGACTGTCTTTGCATTAGAAAACCAAACTGTTTCTGGCAGCGTGACCACATCAGGCAGCTATTCTGTCAGCACCTTGAAAGGTGTTGGTGCCTCTGTGCAGACTGCAGCAGAGACTCTCTTCTGCAGGGATTTGATAAGGACTGACTGGCACTGGCCTGCCTCTAGGTGCTCTCCCACTCTATTGCTCTGTTTCTTCATCTTATCTGACTTTGAGCCCTGTCATTCATTCCTTCTCAACATTATCTCCTCACTTGCTTTCACCTGTTCCTGTCTCTCATTTTTGTATCCGTATGTATTTCTGTGCATTGTCACCTCTTTTGTCTTTGCTCCAGTCAATTTTTCCCTTTTCTGTTCCTATCCTGCCCTTTGTCATCTTGGTGCTTTTCAACGCCGCTCCAGGAGAGCCAACGAATGCAGACTAAGTTAGATGCCCTCACCAGAGAGGTGTTTGACCTGCAGGAAACGATAAACTGGAAGGACAAAAAGATTGGGGTAGGAGGTCACACAGGGGTGCTCTGACAGAACATGAGAGGCAATAGATTGTTAGACAAAGTGTCCATCCACCTGTTTTGCCTCTCATGCTGTCTCTGCATGCTGGTGACCCTTAGGCATTAGCACAAACCTGGACCCATCCATATTCACAGCTTGGATGTCTGCATGTCAAAATAACAGGGTTTTTATTCTGTTTGGATCCCATAACCTCAGCTAACAGTGCAAGTGCACCGGCACTGTGTTAAAGCCTGCAGTGGACAGCCTGTGCAACGAAGCCATTTTTGTTTTAGACAGTCATGTAAGCTTAAAGAGAAGTCCATATGCTCTAGCATGACATGCATGGTTCCACCTGTGGATCACTGAATTTGTAAGGTTAGACCCTGAACAGTGAAAGCATCATGCTTGTATATAGTGTCCACAAAGTGCAAGGTTGCTTTATCTGCCCTACAGACTCTGTATCATCAGTCCCTGTGCTCTACCACACCACCTCTTCTACCAATAACATCGTTATATTGTTTTCTATGTCTTAGTTGTTGATTTGATGTGTGCACAGTGCATGTTTGTGTATGGAGGACGTCTTGCTGTAGTGCTTGCATGGTGTTGCACGTTTTCCCAGAGTCTCTCCAACGTCTCTTCTGCCTTTCTCCTCGTCTCTCTTTCTCTTCTCGTGTGTGCGGCCAGGCCCTAGAGAGGCAGAAAGAGTACTTTGATTGCATTAGGAATGAGAGAGATGAGCTCAGAGATGAGCTTGCTGACATCAAGGGGAAGGCCAAAGCTGGAGAGGTAGGTCTTCCTGAAGTCCCAGATGTGATAACAAGATTAGAGGGTTGAGTTGCTGATTCTAAACTACATTTAATAAATCCAAGCAATTTTCCTTTTGTTTGAAACAAAGCCGGTTAATTTTAGCAAACTTGCTACCGTGTTTTTATTTTTTAGCCTCTGTCTCTTTCTTTTTCTTTCCATTTTAATTTCACGTTAACTTTTTCACAGACCGCTGGTTTTGAATGATTCATTTGGCACACGTTACTCTGTTCTCACCATGTGTATTTTCCTGCTTTTATAGACAAACCAAACACAATTCATCCTGTGCTTATCTGCTTAGGCTCATCTATTACATACAACAATGGTTTTTAGATTGCTTGTAGCTCTCTATCAGCATAATGAGCCCCGGCAATGAATGAGAAAAGGGGGACTGAGTTGAGTGTGAGCAGAGCAGTGATAGATGTCGAATTCCTTCCTCCTCCACAGGCCACAAGCTCTTTACTAAGTCATACAGATTGTCGTCTTTAACAAAGGCTTTTACATTTTCAAGATTTTTGTCAACCTTTTGGTATCAAAGCTCCATTCATCCAGTCAGCTATTGGTTTCATTGTTCACTCAGTGCTGACCACTGCCCTCTGCTTTGGTGGAGCCAGTCCTGAGTAACGTGTGATGTCTTAACACAGAAACACGGGCTGGTCATCATCCCAGACGGCACACCAAACGGAGATGTCAACCATGAGCTTCAGTCCTCAGGGATCACCGTGGTCTCCCAGGAGGCCGCGCAGGTGCTGGAGTCTGCAGGAGAGGGCCCGCTGGGTGAGTCAGCCATGTTACATTTGTCCTGTGGCACAAAACTGGTACACCATGATCTGATGAGGTGTGTAGGTGTGTGTGTGTGTGTGTGTGTGTGTGTGTGTGTGTGTAGGTGTGTGTGTGTATGTGTGTGTGTATGTGTGTGTGTATGTGTGTGTGTGTATGTGCGCGCGTGCACCAATTCTTACAACCACCTCGCTACACACCATTCAGTTTGTCCAAGCAGCTCCTGCACCTGTAACAGACAATTCCTCTGCTACTGTAAATGTCATCAGTTGAATGCATTTTCCCTCTGTTCTGTAGATGTCAGGCTACGGAAGTTGGCAGAGGAGAAAGACGAACTGTTGGCTCAGATCAGGAAGCTGAAGAATCAGCTGGAGGAGGAGAAACAGAAACACTCAAAGATGGACAGTACGTACACGGACGGGGAGAGGATGGAGAACGGTACAGACCTACACTTTATTGAGATGCAGAGTAAGTTGGTCTTACAATTGTGTCCACACACACATGAAAAGGTCTTTTGAAAATGTGTATGGATTTATTTTTAAACTTCCTGTTGTTCCTTCACTCTAGGGGATGCCAACAGACAGATTAGTGAATACAAATTCAAGCTTTCCAAGGCAGAACAGGAAATAGGTACAATGGAACAAAATGTAAGTGAAAATAGAAAGAAAAAATAAGTACTCACTAAGTCTTTAGTTTGAGGGCTCAAAGTCACAACAATATACTTTTTTGGTTCTTTTTTCCAGATTAACAGACTTGAAGGGCAAGTGTCCAGGTACAAGGCATCAGCAGACAACTCAGAGAAAGTAGAAGACGAACTCAAAGCAGAAAAACGGAAACTTCAAAGAGAGGTAAAGACGCAGACGTGCTTTTAATAATGTGAAACATGAGCAGGCTGAATATAACACCCCCCCCCCTCCCTGTTTCCCCTTCAGCTGCGCACAGCTCTGGATAAGATCGAAGAGATGGAGATGACCAACAACCACCTAGTAAAGCGCCTCGAGAAGATGAAGGCCAACAGGAACGCCCTTCTGTCACAGCAGTGAGGCACGGCAGCATCACCACGGAAGCCCTTAAACTCGCACCTCAGACCTCTGACTGCCATATTGCGTCTGGAGCACATTTCCATTTTTAGCTGTAACACTTTAAGATTTGTAGCTAACCAAAAACACTTTAAAAAAAAAAAACTTGTAGCACAGGCAAAAAGCTCAGCTGTGTCTCTTTTTAAAAGCCGGAAGCTTTGGCAAGCTGCCAGTTGTTTTGGGAGGAAATACTCAGAAACCTAACTAATAAAACTATAAAGTTGCTGGGAGATACATCTGAGGACATTTCTCAAGTCACTACTTAATTTTTCCAGGCTTTGTACTACATCATGTTATCCACGAGATTTTATTTCTCTCTGGCTGGGTGCTTGGCTGTGCTCTGTTTTTGTTTTTGTTGGGTTTTTTTTTTTTTTTTGATAAGTTGCATGAATGAGTATAATGTTGCTTTTAAACTTATTCAACCCTCACGGCTGCTCCGGCCCCGCACCTTCCCAGCTTCCCCTCACACAGTGAAGTGCCTTTTCACACTAGGAGACTGGAGGGGTCTGCACCGCTCAATGAGTAATAATTGTTTTAACAGGTACAGAATGATGTATTTAAAATGGTGCAGTCATTATCTGAAAATATGTAGAACCAACGGTGTCTGCTGCGGTTTCATTGAAATTTTTCAAATATTTAAAAGATTTCTTGAAAATAAATGTGTAATTTACAGTAATGTGTTTTAATCTCTTCTTTGCTATTTTATGATAGTTTCACTATTTTTTTTTATAATCAGTTAAGAATTTGCTTTCTCTTTTCTCTAAAGTTGATTTCCAGATTAGTTTTTGTGGAAAAACTGGAATAAAGATAAAAACTCCGTTAACGGTATAAATCATGGAAATGGTTTTGCAGATGTTCTTCACTCACTCATTTAACTCCAGGTTTATACAGGTGTTTCGCACTTGTAATAGTCAGTAAGGTATTTGGAAACGTTGGTGTTAATTTCCTTCACAGTAGGCTCTGATCCCTCCGCACTGCACACGTGTCTCTGATTGACAGGCTGTAGTAAAAGTCAAGCCTGTGTGCTGGCACACTTTACGTTACCGTTATGGGACTCATGACCCGCTTCTGTTTTTCCTGGCTGCGTGTCCCAAGTCTTACTTTTAGAAAACCATGTGAAGGTTTGGCCCGTTAAAATAGGATATCTACCACTGGAAATCCTTGAATAGCCTCTCATTCATCATGGAATATGGTTTTTAACTCATAAAGACACGTTTTCAAGTCTTCTTTAATTCAGTGTTTTATTTACAGTAGAAAATATACATCTAGTAAAAAAGAGCAGCATGTGTTTGCTTCACTCCGATTGGACGATCAGATTCAGCACCTCTCAAAAACTTTATAGAGATCAGGCAAGTTAGCAATCTGCAGCACAGTACCGTCCTCGCTGAAGCTCTTTGGGGGACTGAAGAGCGTTCGGAAAGCTTTGAAGAGGATGTGCTCAACTTTCCAACGCCACGAGTTCACTTCAGTATCCTGAAAGAAGCGTTACATGTCACACTTTTATGCTCATTTCTTTGTTGTAAAGCAAAAAACACAGGCCTGATGTTGTAAGTCAAAACACAGGCCTGATGTTCCTCCATACCTGCTCTTCTCCCGGCTCCGCCTCCAGGACGTACTGCTTCCTGATGGAGTAGAACATGCTGCACTCCCTACTGAAGTCCCTGAAGCAATCCTTCTCCGTGTCCCAGTTCACCTGCACGACACCACCGAGCACAAGCCTTTAGATGTGCCAAAGTGTTTCCTGAATCTTAACATGGGTGACAGACCTCCATGGTGCTCACCTCAGTGGCCAGGCGCAGGATGAACATGGGTAGACCCTCCATGATGGGCGTGTAGTTGTCGAGCAGTAACGGCAGCCCTGTTAGATTTCCATCCTGAAGTGCACGAGGCTCAGTTTTAGAGTCTGATTAACAGTCATATTCTGCTAAAACACTGAAAATGTACTTCAAAACATCAGATTTTAGGGTTTACAGGGATGCTCTCACTGACCTGGTCGATCTCCATGGAGAAGTAGTCCTCCAGCATCTCCGCTTTCTTCTTCAGGAAGTCCACGATGTACTGAGCCAGGCCTTCTTTAGGACCATCCTCCTCTGTCCAGCCGCTCGACTCGGAGTCCAGAGCCATCATGGCCAGGTCATAAACGGGAGCTGGTGTCTGAATTCACATGTTCGCCCATGAAAATCAAAACCTGTAATGTCGCATTCTAGCCAATCACAATCTCCACTTCACTTACAGATAACCTCAGCATGCCGAAGTTCCCGAAGTCGTAGACCAGTATTTGGTAGAAGAGCTCCTGGCTGCGACACAAACAAACAGTAACATGAGACGACAGAAGCAGGCTGAGACGACAGAACAGCTGTGTGTTTCCTGTGGATCTGACCTGAGGTTGGTGGTGTTGAGCAGGTACAGTTTGGTGTGGTGTTGGATCAGAGTCCACTGGGGGTTGACGCAGCCCACAAACGAGTGGTTCTGCAGCATTTCTTGGAGACCTGGGGAGTAAATATGTGTGCGCTCAGAGGAGTTGTGATTCATTACATGTGGGTGTGTGAACATGAAGTGGTGGTACGACGAGTCGCTTCACAGTAGTTATGGACATGAGTTGTGGCCTGGAGCTGAAAGTAAAATTACTGGAAAATTTCGAGACGTGGGAGAAAACAGAAAACAAAACAGGGTTTGCTGGGGGCGCCTCTTGTGAAAAACAACACATGGTACGTCTTGTTTACCTCTGTGTGTGTTCTCAGTGACCTCAGCTCTGAGCTCTTTGATGCTGTGCAGTTTTATGACTCGTCTCTTGGGCGCCACTGCTGCCGTCAGGTCCTCAGCCTCTCCCTCCTCTTGCTGCTGCTGCTGCTGCTGCTGCTCTGTCCTGGGTCGCTTCCTGCTCCACAATAATCACACACGCACAAACTAGTTTATACAGACAATAACTCACACCACCTTACAGTGAACACACAATTAGACTTAACAAGCTGAGAAAGTGTTTTGTTACACACTTAATAGCAGATACTTTTTGTCTTGTAATAATAAACCCAACGTGTGCTTGTCATTTTGACGCTGCATGAATTACTTTTTTGGCCACATGGGGGCAGAGGAAATCTACAATTAGCTGATGATGACCGTACATAAGGTTGTTCTATAAAGTTGTGGTGACTAAGTTGGCAAAACATTTTAATATTTAAAATGTGCACACCCAGCAGACACAGAGCAGAATTAGCATGCATTTGGATTAGCGTTTGTGGGGGACTTACGAACTGGATTTATCGCAACCACTCACAGAAAACTTGATTGAATGAGAGAGAGGTGAGGCTGGACCAGTGTGTGGATTTGTTTGCTTTAAACCAAACTGATAAGCTCAAACAATAAGCTCCACAGAGCTGGGTGGGGGATAGCTCGGTGTTGGATCATCTGTGTTAGCAGCGACTTTGAAAACAGGTTCGTTTTTCAAGACTTAGCACCACAGGCGATCCCTAAAATCTCTCAACAATACAAACTGTCAAACTGTGCTACATAACACGCAAATTTGGTTTTCTCCTTCCGGCTCTCTCATTCAGTGTTCACATTTACTCACGCTACAGGATTAATCAGCATCAAGACCTGGCCTGATCTAACGTGCAAGAACTGTGCACAGATTAATCCTGATGGCACTGACTGAATTCCACGCCCAGTGGATTCATTTATGAAAGGCAGTCGGTCACCTTTGGATGCCATTTGCATCATCTTCATCTCCTTTTGCCACCTCTGACTCCTGGCCGTCCAGGGCCTCCAGCATCTCTGCATCGTCCATTTCATCCATCACATCCATCTCTATGCTGTCAGGTTCGGCCGTGGCCTCCCTGCTGCTGGGACCGGCTATTTCAGGGTCAGGAGGCGGTGGCTTCTCTTTCGGCTGGAGGAAGGCATCCAGCTTCTGCGCACGGCAGTCGGTCCTGACCATCTGATGGGCGTAGACTCTTTCACTCGACTCTGTCGCTGTGCTGGAAGTCTTGACCTCACTGCCACCTGAGACAGACAGTCCTGGCAGCAAAGTCTGCACAAATACACAGTGTGTGTCATCATACATTGTTTTTATTGTTTGGACATGGATCTCTGAGAGGACCAGGTGTTTATTAAAACACACCCTAATAAAAAGGTGGGGATCAGATTAATTCTCACGGTATTGACAGAGATACAGTCATATCATACCTGAGTGAAATACGTGCGTGACGAGTTGGAGCCCAGAAGTTTGCTCTCGATGTGCTTCTGGATGCTTTCAATGACGCTGTCTTCGTGCAGGAAATGAACCTCGTGTTTTGTGGGATGGACGTTCACGTCTACATTCTGCGGAGCGATCTCTAAGCTGTTTCACAAAGCACCAACAAGTTTCACGTTACATCGACCATAACAGAATCAGTAAAAAAACAGACAAATGCAGGTGGAGTTACCTGAGATACAGAAAGGGGTGTGTGTTCTTGGGAAGGTATGCAGCATAAACTGTCTCGATTGCTTTCTTCAAAGCACTTGACTCCACCAGACGATCTGAGACACCACGGAGGGCAGTTTCCATTTAACGAAGCACTAATAAGATTAACTCATCTTCACCAGCGAGCCACACTTCCAGTATTTTTGCTGTGATACGTACGGTTGATGAAGAGGATCAGGATGCATTTCTTGACCGAGTAATTTGCGTTGGAGATGTAGCCTTTCATCTTGTATGCGAGCTTCTGATCCTCACAGCCAACTTCGATCAGCTCTCTGGGAACATGCCACAGAGGCAGTCATGCAGTCAGCGTTAAGGTGATAACAGGTCACACCACCGCAGAGAACATCAAAGCATTTGGTTTTTTTTCGTTCTTGGCTTGATTAATACCTGCTGACTGCATTTCCAAAAACCCCTCGAATGTTATCCACTACAGATGCGTTGGGTAGAGTCCTCACATCTGCCACAGTCTCTCCTTGCTGGGGAAAAAAACAAACCATAAATAATAGTGAAGGCGTCTGTGAAGCCTTATCTGAGTGAGCAACTCTCCAAAACATATCCTGCAATAGTTTCATTCTTGTGTCACAAACCACAGCTCACCTTTTTGACAGAAAAGCTTTTCCCTGAGTTGTGTATGGCGTACCTTCAGAACAACATGTTACCACGTGAGTCCAGATAAGATGTTATGTGAACACAGTGATGATTATCGAGAGAGAAGGAATCATGAGACACAGGGATTAAAGCAGAGACCTGCTGACCACATCTACGATCCTGGAGTACTCATCACTAGGGCTCTTTAAAGCTTTCCTCCTGGTGGACACGTTGTAGAAGAGGTCCTCCACCTGCACACAGGGAGGGCATACTATTGGAGGTTTCTGAGCAGCTGTAAACTCCATAATGTAATAGTTGATTTGATCCATGAACTCACAAGAATCTGTGTTCCCTGGTTGCCAGCACATGGTTTCGGAGGGCCCTTTAGTTTGCCATCAGTGTAGCTGGCTCTGAACAATAATATCAACAGATCACAAATTACCTTCTCTCTTGTATAATGTCCACGTAATCAAGGAGGCAGGAGAAGAAGTAGATATGTGAGCCATGATATAAAATGTTAGCACACCTGTAGGCGCACTTGGCATCGGCCGTTTTGGTTGTTATGGTAACATGTGCAACATGGCTTATACTGGCAAGGGCCTGCAAACGAGAACACAGACAACAAATCTGATGCACAACAAAATACATGCATGTTGACATTTAATAAGCTCAAGGCTGATGGTGCTCCAGAGCTTTGAGTTAGCAGCACTGATCACCTCTCCTCTGAATCCATAGGTTGCGATAGCTGAGAGGTCCTCAAAAGTCTGAAGTTTGCTGGTGGTGAACCTCTCACAAACGATTTCCATGTCTTCTTTCTGGAATAAAACAAAAGAGCTTGGTCAGAATAAAGATCTACAGAGTTGTCAGTGACACGATGCTTCAGAGAGTCAGAGTCCAACTTACACTAACTGTGAAGAGGGGAATGCAACACAAAACCTAAATCTAACCCCATAGGACACCTGACATCTTTTCCTACTGTCTGTTATGTCTTGTATAGTTGGCACTGGTGTGGCATGAGTTCCAGTTTAAAGAGGACACTTTAACATGGGCGGATCTTCACCCATGCTCCACCTGCGGACGCCCCTGTCACTCACCCTGATGCCAGTGCCGTTGTCCTGGATCTGTATGAGCTTCAGCCCGCCGTCTTTCACCGTCACCTGGATGTTAGTGGACTTTGCATCCAAACTGGAACCGAAGCAGACATTATAGTTATTACAGATCCACATTACATTGTAGGGAGGTTATCCAATCAGATCACAGCATCACACGACCGTAAAGTTCAGTTAACGGGAGTTAAGCGGCTTTGCCACAAACGTGTTGTAAACAATGATGGCACCTGCTATATACTGCTAACTGTATTTGTCTCACTGGCAGTTTTTAAAGCCACTAGTCAAATACCTAACTTTAGCTTTCATTGTCAGAATTAACTGTATCATACTGCGGATCAGTTACCAGTTTTCAATCAGCTCTTTGACACCGTTGGCTGGACGCTGGATCACTTCTCCTGCAGCAATGCGGTTGACAACAGTCTCGTCGAGCCTGCGAATAACCCCAGCCATGTTTACACCGCTGCTCACTCGGTTTCGGAGAGGTTAACCAGCACCCAGTGGCTCTGCGTAGACGTATATCGATAAAAGGTGTATGTTTTGGCTAATGTAGCATCACAACTTGGGCAAGAAACTGGGCACGTATGGAACCACAGACGTTACCATGTGTGGAGGTCTCACTTTCTGTCGCAATGTCAGAGTACAGAGAAAGTTTTGATATCATTTGCTCAGCTTTCCCAAAAACCGCTGTGTAAACATTATTGGCTCAGTTGCTCTTCTACTCAACAAAAAAGCTGAACTCACAAGAGGTTAATCTCTGAGTGGGACGCATTGTTGTTGATAAAAAAAAAAAACAATGTTTCGGACATACTTTTGCCGCAACCGGTGTGATTCATCACCTTAATAATACACAATCTTTGATGAGAGCGCGCGGCGAGAAACCGTGGGGGCGGGGCCAGCAGCCGTAGTGGGAGGATGTCATTCGCTGAAAGTCTTCTTCTCTGGTGAATATTTCGGAACATTATAGCTTAGAAACATTTGCTGCGCCTCACAACAATGGCGTAATTATGTTGTTCGCTGACATACAGTATCTCTGCGTAGCAAACCCTCAGGAAAAGACATCCCTGTAATATATTCTCTGTATACACCTCTCTGTCAACATAATATAGTGTATTAGCTTACACTTCGTGCTGCAGAATAATAAACAAATTAATTCTTTCATATGTTTCATCACTTTCATGATATGTTTCATCACATGCCATTCGACCATTTAACCTTTTTCTCTTTAGCATCTTAGTATTGATACATAGATAACTGTGTGTATCTCTGGCATGTCCAACTCTGGAATTTACAATTTTAAAGTGACTTTTCAGGCTATATTGCAAACTGATAAGATAAGTCAATTGTCCCCTTGGGGAGAGTGTCTATTACATGGTGTGTGAGAAGGTCAGAAGTCACGATCAATTACAGAGCAGTACTTGTCCTCACAGCTATGCCTAGTTACAAAATTGTCCAGTTACAATCAATATTTAAGTGCTTCTGAATTGTGAGCTGTTGAAGAAGTTAGTGTGTACGATCAATGCTATGAAAAGTTCAAATTCCAGGTTCAGTGATCTGTATGCACAGCATTCCAACTAAATCCTTTGTATGTAAAGTGAATTCACTCCTATCATAAATTTTAACCCATAATGGCAAATCTCCATTGTTCATTATGTTAGATAGAAAGCAAAAATGTTTTACAAATTTGATCTGTTCACATGAAAAACAATAGATCTTATTAGTTAAATGGATACACAGTTTTTACTGCATTGCGTTCCTCAGCAGATCCACTTATAAGCGATTCACTATAATCATCAACTGTGCACATACTTGGCCAGACCACTTATGTGTCTTCATTCCTCACAGAGCTAGATGTCTCTTTTGGGGGGCTTTCTGTCAGCAGAAGTGTGGTGGTCTAAACTCTGCAAAATCTGCAAAAAAGTTCCCAAAGACATTTTATCAAGATGTTTTATAATGATACTTAATCTCAGCTATACTTATCCTCTGTGATTGTTACAGTAGGTGTCAAAATTATGTTGCTAGGCTGCCAAACTTTGGCTTCAGGCACAATGACCTCAGCAGAATAAAATGCCGTGAGTAGGCTATCCGGGGAGTGGCGCTGTTTGGATGTCATGACCAGGCGTCTCAATGCAGTCCAACCTGAACCAAGTTGTGGCTAAATGAGAATCATCAGAGGAGCATGGTATCTTCAAATACCTGCCTAAATCAAACAAAGGGCTGGTGGTGAAGATTATATCTGGGTTGAGTTTCCTGCTGCTCATATTTACAGCTCGGTTATAAATTTTAAACTAGAGGGATTTAAGAATAAAACAAATATGTGTGTGTGTGTGTGTGTGTGTGTGTGTGTGTGTGTGTGTGTACACATGACGATCATTGTCCTCCTTTACAAATTTGTTTGTTAGATTTGTATGGACACATAGTATGCTGACAGGGTAATAAGTAAAGTACTGCCATAACACTCCATAATTGCATTGCCCTTCAGAATAGTATTGTCAGTTTTTCAGGCTCTGTATCAGTAGGATCTGTAGTTCTCTGAGGCAGAGACATGTTAGAGTCTGGTTACAAGACTCTACCAGACAAGGCTTTCTACAAATAAGGATCAAATTCAGCAGCCAAACAAAACAACATTTTGTTTCAACTTTCACTAAAGTTTATTGTGATGTTTGTGCAGTAACACCATACTTCTGACTTGTTATCCTTTTGGACTTTACAAATCCCACCACATTCCAGGAAAGCATCAGAACAAGGAAAACTTGGCTATAAACCTGGGTGTTTCTGTGTGACCTATACCACAACTTACATAAAGATATAATTCTACAGCTGGCAGCCCTGAGAGCTAACTTGGCACAGTTTAGTAGTTCAGCAGCCTGTTTTGCTGCTTTTTGAGCCCGTGCCAACACAACTTCAGTGCCACAAACAAGCAAACTGCAGGCGGACAAAAGCAAACAACACAACCTGAAAGGTCACTGGAAGTATGAAAGGAAGTCATCTTGTGTCTGACAAATAGGTGGCATAATCATGGTAAGGCCATGTCTTATTGTTGCATTCAGTTATCTGTTCATTCCGCGCTGTCGGCACTTTCTGAAGCTGAGCTACAAGGTTCGCCCACAAAATCAGGACTGACATCACTATGATGTCAAGCACATTTTCCTATGTTCACTATGCCACCATTAAATCCAGATGTGTGCTATATGCCTCTGGCATCAGTCATGTTCACGTTTAAGCTGCTGCCTCTTTCCCTTTTAGGCTACGGGAAAATACCGGCCATTGTATTGTCTTTGCATCTAAGATGTATTGTTGGGATATGATGCCCATCCTGAGACACATGTCCCTCACTAAATACAGGACATTCCACTATGCGCTGTAGCTGCAGGATGTACCACAGGATACAATACAATAGAACTGGAAAGAAATAAGGCAAGCAAAAAAAAACCCTGATGGATGGAAGTCATCATTGCAAAATGTAAAGCACAGTTTCTGCTCCCTGTTTTTCAGCTTGTTTACTGCCAGACAGCAATTATGACGCCACTGTAGGCAGCTATTCTCCTTCTAGTCTGTGTAAATTTACTCTTTGAATGGATGAAATGGTAAACACTATCTGATGGAATGACTTAACCGACGAGCGCCAGGGAGGGGTCAGACCTGCCTGCGTATCTCACACATCATGCAAGGCATCATTTTACGTTTGCTTCTAGTCTTCCTGTGGCACTTTTCTGTCTCCTTTTTATCTGCAACTCAGATTACAGCTGTTTTGAAGGGCAGATGCTGCCACACCTGTAACGACCTGCCACATGCTCTGACAGCCACACGCAAGCATGAATGCTAATGCGATTGAACAAGCATACATGCATGCAGTGCTTGCATGTGCACTGAACAGAAATTTTTTTTAAAACTGTGACTGAGGAGGATTCTTAAAAAAAGAAATCATAACATTTTCAGTAAAAAGTTCTTTCAATGTCTCACAGATGCACAAAGTATAAGTAACTCCCGTGTACAAAAACACTGTCAACAAGCAAAAATGACAAATGCACACCTGTTGCTCAGTAGTACACCAACTGTGTGCATGAAGGTCAGCCGCAGACACAACTTAAAAAGATATGCACACCCTTGAACACAACCTGGAACCATTCCACACCTCCATGCTGCCGTGTGTCGATACATTCCACACTGACAAGAGTCTGTTGTTTCTTCTGCTGTGGCTTTGTCTCACCTGTGTGTTTATGTCTGCTCCTTTTTACGCCAGTGAAGTGATGATCTCTGGCTAAACACCCCCAGCCTCATTTGACAAAGCTGTAGAGTGATCATTGCCATCAACCCCCTATGACGGGGCGGCTGAAAGGTGCACAGCATCTCTTAGAGACACAAAATGTTGTGGGAGTCCAATCAGCTGTGGAATTTGCCATGGCCTCTCCAAGTGACAAATATAGAGGAGGCTGTCTTTCCTCTAATGATAAGGGTGGTCTCTCACATATTCTCTACTAATTATTGTCATGTAGCCTGCTTATGGATTATATATCAGGGCAAGTCATTGTCACATTCCAAGTGATGCTTCAGCACAAGTGTAGCAACTGGGGCTCATTTTTAACTGTGCTAATTCATCATCCTCTTGATTCTGCCTTCATCATCTATGTTGGAAAGCATGATGTCACCTCCTTGAGAACTGCACACTTCCTGTCCATCAAACGATGCATCTAGAAATGGATTCTGCAGCTGCTGCAGCTCTTCCCTTTTCTTTTGTTTTCCCATCCTCTTCCTGCTCCTCTGACAACCCACCTCCTCCTCCAGCTCTCTCCTTATCAGCATGTCAAAGACCTGTTGGAATCATAGCATGGATGAACACATCCTTTCCTATGTAAACAAAAAAGTGGTGTTACTGCAGAATTAAAGAAGAAAGTCTGTTGTATGCCAGAGGCTGTGGTTTGAGCTGAAAGCTAATGGAAACATGCTAATATGCTCACAAAGACAACATTTACCTTTGTATTCTTACTTTAACCTGTTAGCATGCAACTATTTTCTACAGTACTGCTGTGGCTTTAGTTTATGTTACCTATTTAGTTATGAATGAAAGGATTGGACAAAGTAATACTCTGACCTCGTGATAAATGTAAATCAGCTGATCAACAAAGATATTACGATTCATTCTGAAGGAGGCGTGCATGCAGGTAGCAAGTTTCATAACAATCAACCCAGTTGTTGACATTTTAATTTGTGTATCATTTCTGTCAGATGCATCCTCTAAGGACAGTGAGTGTCTGTACTAATTTTTAATGCAACTACTCTAATAACTGTGGAGACATTTCACAATTTTTGGATCAAAAACAACATTTCTATTGCTAGAGTCATGACGCTAGCTTGGCTGAAAACTGTTTTTGCCATTGCCCGTTTAGGCATGTGAAGGCCCACTTCAAAAAAGACTTGCCACCACCAGTCCGGCCACACCCTCTGACTGAATTTATGCTTTAGGTTGATCATCACAGCATTTTGTGGTCAGCCATTGCTTTAAAGTCATACAGATATCTTTGTGTTTCCTCTCCTGCTTTGACAATGTAAATTTGAATCTTCCCTTACATTGTGAAAAGTATAAAAATGATCACACTCACCAGCATCAAAGTGCTTAATACTTTATGGCCATTGTGCTATCTACTGACACATGGAACACTGGGTGGATGGTAAAGCCAAAGTCTCTAACATCTGCCACATCTGTATTTCTGTGTAAGACATCAACAGCTGCTCATCAGGATCACAGTCTTTAGTGCAATATATAATGAAAGCACAGCCCTCAGTTTTAGTAAAATGTACTGTTTATGCCATGCCTCTGACCCCAGGTGAGCATGTCCCACACAGATATGAAGAGTATCTCTTACTACCAGACCTATTCTACAATGTCTATGTCGTTATCAGTGTCTTATCTACTCTGTTGTTTACTGTGTGTTTACCACAATACATACGGGTGTTTGCACAACTTTAAACAAAAATAGTTCATTTTGAGGGACACCGTGTTATCGCATAAATCATATCTGTTACACTTTGTGGGTTTGATTCATACATTCCTGGCGATGATATGTGAAGGGGGAGGGGGAGGGCTCTGATTCAGTGTTTGACCAAGTTCACGTTTCATAATCAAAGCTGTCAGTCAGAAAACCAGAAGGCAGGACATCGAATGTGAGTTCCTCTGAGAGTTACAGTCGTAAAAAGAGTGCAGTGGTGAATGCTGCCCTGTGGTATGTAGTGTAGCAACTATCTATTAACTCAGTGAATGCTCATTCTGATGTTTCTATTCCAACTGCTCCTCTGTGTGCCTTGGGTGGTGCCTGAAGGGAACAATGAGGGATTGTCTTCAAGTCTTCACTTGAGCAGCTACATTGCATCACTTCCTCTCCTTTAGTTACAACAAATTTCATCCTGACAAGGCTATTTTAGGTCCCAGTGTGGAACCACCATTAAAGGGAAAACACTGTATTTGGCCCCTCTCTCCCCCTCTTTCTCTCCTTTCAGGGCATAACAAAACATGCCCTACAAGTTCCTATCTTGGAAATACTGATGACCTTCAGCCAAATTCAAAGCTAGATTTCTACATGACCACTCTCGCTAAACCACAGAACACAAGATACATCGTAGCCTGTCTGGTGAGGTGATATCATTTCAGCTAGTGGCCAATATTGTACATTGTTCAAAAGAGATTGTTAATGAAGCATGGAGAGAAACAAAAGAACGCATGTTGTCATCGTGATGGCAGAAGAACACATTTGCTCAGGCTTTGAGGCTTTGTCCTCGCTGCCTTGCACTGCTCTGCTCTTTTGTTTGCATTACGAGACTGCGCCCTCATCAAAGGATGGCAGAGTAGCCTTTATAATAATCATCCTCACCCAGTGACTCCATTGTTTGCTATTATCCTGATCACATTAAGAGGTTTGAGGTTAACAGATTAAGAGATTTCCTTTGTTGCCATCCAGGCATGTAAGTCACACAAATGGCACACTCTTAACTGAAGACTGGCTGTCTGATATCATTATTAAACACTTACTCTGTAACTGCTGCTCTGTCAGCCACTCATTAGTCTTTTTATTCAACTTCTCTGATCATTTTACCTGTATATGCCCATGTAATGATAGATGTCCTTTTATAGGTAAATGGGGCAACATCTGTTGTCCCATCATTTAATGGGTGTATATTAAATATAAGTAAAGCTCCAGAGACTCTTAGAGATTAAGAGGGTAAGTCCATTCACAGTTTAATCTCCTGTGCTATGATTACAAATGAAAATCCTACAATAGCCAAATTGTCTCTTGCTATTTATTTTCCTCTGGCAAATTTAATTATGATTACATGTCATTTCTTAATGGCAGTAATTAGGTGCCACCCTTTTTCAAAACAGTGTCCAATAAGTCATCCTTTAGGCAGGACTGGATTCATGCACGATGAGGCCTCTGGGCAAAAATGAGCCCTACCGTACAGGAACATGTGTCATGTAACCAAAAATATAAACTGAAATGATTACGTCTTAAAATAATTACCTTGTTATTGTTGTTTATATTGTTCTTTTTGTGGTCTAAATGACCAAAACCAATACCACAAAGTTATCGCCACATAGTTAACTTGGGGCAAGAGGCCTCCTCAAGATGTGTGGCAATTGCTAGTTATAACAAACTGGACATCAGAGTAGTGGCTCTATCAATATTCTTTCTTATTCTGGAAACCCACGTTTATTAATTTATTTATTAATTACCAACAACAGACACAAACAAGCATTAGAAATATGTGTATAAACCATCAAATAAGCAATAAATTACAACTCAAAAACTTTTTATACGCTGCCCCATTAGACAGGGTACCTTTCTGGCCACTGCTCTATATTCATATATGTCTTGAAGATTTAAAAAAAAAAGAGAGAGAGATTTTTCCAGGTACTACGCTGTAAAGTTAGCTTATACTTTAAAAGGAGAGAGGCAAGTGAGAATATTTGAATTGAAGTATGATAATGAGTAATAAGAAACGCTTGAGTTTATGGATCAGCCAGTGGCTTCAGAGCCGGTCACAGTCGCAGCAGCAGCGGTGGGTCAGCGTCAGTAGACGGGTAACAGATGTGCAGAGTTCAGCCGCCTCAGGACAGCAGACACGCAGCTGTCAGGAGGAGCTCCGGTCGGCCGAGGCGGGGCCAAGCAGGCAGACTGCAGCCTCTCTCTGAGTGTGTGTGTGTGTGTGTGTGTGTGTGTGTGTGTGAGCTGCCTCAAACACTCTACGCCAACATGCCTCAAGCATGACAATAAACTGGTTTAGCTGGGTGACGGGGGAAAGAAAAGCAATGTAACAGAAAACCTCCGACAAATCCCACCTTCACTGGAGGCACGACACAGGAAAACACGGCGAAGAAGAAGAAGGAGACATGTCTGGCTTTGAGTTGAACCGACGGAAAGCTTGACGTGTAACTTAACATTAGGGTAAGTTATGTTCTCAAAACAGCGTCTGGCTTGTAAGGTTGACTGTATTTTTCCGATTTAAATCTACAGCTAGCGTACAGTCTGTCTGACTGGTGCGCCATTGCGAAGGAACCTGGCTGTTTTCTGACACGTTATCTCGCGGGGGGAAAAGTTTTGGAGATAAGGTCTGGACTGGACTTTCAGCGCTGAACGGTGGCCAGCATTATGCAGCTCTGTATAATGGCTGATTTATTCCCTCTAGTGCCTGCTTTGGTCGTTGTTTTAGATGTTCTGTTTGGACTGGGAGGTTTTCTCTCGGCACTTCTCACATGAACTTGCAAATGGGGACGAGAGTTTTTGGCCAGGGAGAGAAGCCGCACCCATAACCCATCCATCCTGTGGTTAGATTCCATCTCCCCTCATTCATTGGGCCTTTTCTCTGCTATAGTGTTAAAAACTGAGAGGATCTCTGTGGGAAGGGCTCCATATCTTCTATACAAGCTACAGATCTGAGCAGTCAAACCCTTTGACTCAAGGCATTCAGGGTAAAATGAGCGGTAGGACTGAGTAACATGAGTTGAATAATAAAGACAAGTATTCTCATATATATAACAAGATGTCAAATGGATGCCAAATCACTACTTTTGTGCACATTATCTGACAAAAGATGAAAAAACAAACTGAAGTAAGTGTCTATAAATGTCAGAAAACATTGAAAACTCCCAGTACAAGTTCCCAGAGGCTAAGGTGATGTCCTCAAAATGTCCAACACTTAGATAAATACAGTTGATTGACATCAGTGACATAGAAAATTAACAAATACACTTTGAGAAGCTGAAATTTTTGGCTTGAAAAGTATATTTAAACAGTTTTCTATGATGAACTGTTGTTCAAAAATACCTAGCTCTTACTCTTGTTTTTTTTATTTCGTGTAGTGTAAAAATGATTCATACCATATTCAGTAACTACATCATGTGTCTTTTTGCCTTCCCCCTCTCTGTAGACCACAGTATGGCACGACGCTCTCAGTGTTCCTCCGCTGGGGATAACCCCCTGGACCCCAACTACCTCCCTCCTCACTATCGGGAAGAGTACCGCTTGGCTATCGACGCACTAGTTGAGGAGGACTTGGAGGGATACTATCAGTTTCTTCAAAAAGCAGATGTGGTGGACTTTCTGTCCTCAGCTGAGATTCAGTATATTCAGGAATGTGTTCAGGTCCCTCGGCAGAGCACCCACCTTGAACAACGTTTCCTGGAGACAGGGGGAGATGGCTCCTCGGACACTTACTGGCCTGTACACTCTGACCTGGACGCTCCAGGTTTGGACCTTGGCTGGCCTCAAATGCATCACTTAATTGGGCCCACAGAGGTCACCACTCTGGTCAACCCCCCTGAGCCGGACATGCCGAGTATCAAGGAGCAGGCTCGACGACTTATCAAGAATGCTCGGCAGGTAGGTCTTTCACTTTCTTTATGGAGGGAAATGTTCACGCCAAACTTGCCTTTGATGTGTCATCACCGTCTGGCAATGTGTGATTTTTTTACATGGGTCGTGTTTGTGTCTTTTATCTCGACAGGTGATTGCTATAGCGATGGACATGTTTACTGATGTTGACATTTTTCATGATATTCTCACTGCTGCGACGAGGAACGTTGCTGTTTACATCCTGCTAGACAAGCAGAACGCACATCACTTCGTCAACATGGTGTCCAACTACAGAGTCAACCTACAGAGCATTCAAGTGAGAACATATTTCTTTAAATGAAAGATGACTTTTTTGTGTAGGAACTGTACTAAACATCTTTTAAAATTTTTTATTTAACAAAACAAAACACAAAAGGCCATCCACATCAGCATGTAGGCTGGAAAGGTTTTAATAATGACCTGAAATTACTACTAGTCGTAAATTAGGTTAAATTGTAATTTTTGGCAAACAGGTGATAAAAGTTATGCATGCTACAACATTTAACTATTTCAATATTCATCTCACTTGACTACATCACCGTGTTATTCAGTATTTTCTTTTTGTCAGCAAAGCGATGAAAAACATAAATGTTATTCTTCTGTGTCTGTAAAAACTGACTGAGTGACATTTGCTGAAAACTACAAAGTCCAGATATATACTGTATTTGTGCCCTGTTTTTAAAGATCTACAGCAGCAATGGATGGGTTTGTGGCTCAGGGCCACAGAAAGAAGGGAAGTCACAGTGTACTTACAGACTGACTAGCATGTGGTTGGTTTTGGTCTTTTTCCATGGGACAAGGTGGCAATATCAGTAACAGTCATGCTTTATCCCAGAAGTTGTGAAGAAAAGCAGAAGTATAAACACACAACAGCCGTTGCTAGAGGTGACTCCATCATACACATAACGAAAACAGACTTTTTTCACACCATGCAGCTGGCGTGCACTTCCAACTGACTTGAGAGAAATATTAGAAATATACCTTGACACTACTATTTGAACATTATGGATATTTGATAAGACTTTGAAAGTTATATACCATGAGCAATATTGTCAAGCTTCAAGGCTGCCTACGGAGCCTTTGTCTTGTGTGTTGCTTACTACATATACTTTATGTTACATATTTTGCTTTTACCATGTGTGTGCCTTATGTATGCCAGTAACACGATGGTATGTGGTTCGTTCAGTTGTTTCTGTCTTTTTCGTCTCTGTCTGCTCAGGTAAATGTAGCCATAGGAATAAATCTGGCACACTGATATCAAAACAATAGTAACTGGTATGCATTGTCCCAGATATATTCACTAAACATACAGTAGTATAGTATAGTATAGTAAAGTTTCCCATTGATGTTAATCACAGTAGCTGTATGTTACTGTAAAAGGGAACTTGAATGGAGATATTTTCTCTTCCTTATTTTTTAAGTGGGAGTGCTAATGCAATGCTGCCTCCTAGCTTAGAGCACAGTTTAAACATTAACACTATTACATGCACTTCTTTTACATTTATATTCATTTTTTGTTGATTTAATGTGTGTCTTGTAGTGTTTGCGGGTGAGAACAGTGTCTGGCATCACATATCACTGCCGCTCAGGGAAGTCATTCAAAGGTCAGATGATGGATCGCTTCTTGTTGACAGACTGCAGGGCCGTGCTGAGTGGAAACTACAGGTGAGCCTGTTTGAAGCTACCTCTACACTTCACATCACACAATGAGTGATTCATCTGTGCTTTAATGACTGTAGTTGCTATTATGTTTGTTCATGTATGACATGAATTATAGCAAGGGCTTTTAGTAATACTGCTCATTGTCATGTCTTTTTCCAGCTTCATGTGGTCTTTTGAGAAGCTCCACCGTTGTATGGCTCACCTTTTCCTTGGACAACTTGTATCGACCTTTGATGAGGAGTTTCGTATTCTGTATGCTCAGTCGCAGCCGCTGGTGATTGAAAATGTGCTCGCTCCAATGGAGGATTTGAGTCTTTTACAAAAAAGGCCATATCTAAGTGAGAGACCTTCACTGTACAGAGAACCAAGGAAGTTTCTATCACTGGACACTGCCCATCCAGATGACTGGGCGAGACACTCCTATGATGAGCGTATGGATGTAGATTGGAGACTAATGCCCCTACGGAAGGAGTCTATGCATGGCCCTCCAGATATTTACAACAGGTTTCCTTCCCAGCACACACGCATGGATCCATCTTTTGATCAGGGCCAGACCAGGGTCCCCATGATGGAAAATCCAGCCTTCAAACGTCACAGTTATGCTGAAGGTGTTCATGGTAGATACTCCAACCCCTTTCTGCCACAACAGGGAATGCCAGAGGCTGAGAGCCAGGGAAGGCAGTTTCACAGGGGTCTGCAGCCTCATCCAGGACCAGGACCTGGACCAGGAAAAGAAGCTGATTATGGTGCTTATGAAAAGTTCTGGAGCCAAGACTATCTTGTAGGAGATCCGTATTCTGAACCTGGTTTACCACAAGAGATGGAACCACCTGATAACTTTGACCCTGTGCTTAACTATTTATCGTCTACCAGGAATGTGGACTTTGACCAGGGCTCAGAGAAATTACCACCTGTAGCAGATGTACCTTTTAGTTCTTCTCACCCAAGAAGGTTGAGTTTAGGACAGCCATATCCTTGTCAAACATCTCCAACCCCCCCAAATCCTACTGAGCAGAAACAGTTTTTCCCAGAACATAGGACTGACCGCAAGGATCCCATGGTGAAACGGGGCCTAAGAGACTGGAGAATCAGTTCATACCTCAGTGCATATGATAATCCAGAAGATGAAGGCCTGCCATCGGCACCACCAAATGTAACAGATGCTTTTGAAGAGCCATCTAACATCATGCAGCAAACAACATCAGGCATAGATTTGTCAGCCCCTAAAATCCCCAATGTCAGAGAGTTTAAGGTTCCTGCAATACCCAGGGCAAGTCAGATGCCAAGTTATGTCAAAACCATTGCACGAGAGCAGCCAAAGAAAATGCCTGATGAACCCACAGCAGTGGCAGCAGAAACCAAAACAACACCTACACCTTCAGAATCATCATCTACAACAGATGTAGAAAAGACAGAGGAGGCAGAGTCCAAGGAACCAAAAACAGCTGTTGTTCATAGGGAGGAGTCGTTCCGTAGAAAATACAATGCAGCAGTACAGAGGACCTCTAGGTTAAGATCTTCTCTGATATTCAGCTCTCTGGAGCAGCAGCATACTTCCCAAGATAACAAAACTACTCCAGGCCAACAGGATGAAGAAAGTGACAAAAATGAGACTGAACAACCAAAACAGCCTTTTGTGTCTCAGGGTTTGGGACAAAGGAGATCTATTGCAAGAGAACCTTTTGAATGGAGCCGCTATATGAAGTCAGCCACTTTTGATAACTCTGCAACAGACTCGTCCAAACCAGGTGATGAAAGCAGTAAAGCTGAGAATAAGGATGCATCAAAAAAGGATGAAAGTTCAAAGGATCTCTCAGAAAAAATTGAGGTACAACTACCAGATTCTTCACCATCAATGCCACGATCGAAGCCTTCTGAAGCTGAGCTGCCCAAAACTGATCAACCAATTAAACCTTTGCTCACCAATCCATCATTTATAGATATGAATGATCCTGATATGAGGCTAATGTTTTTCAAAGAGTTGGCAGCAAAACGCAAAGCGGCTAAGGCTGCAGAAGCTGAAAAGAGCAAAGAGAAAGTTCCAATGAAACCACAAACAGAACTAAAAAACACCACTACTGCTAAAAAAGATGAGGCCATACCACAAGACACTGCAAACAAGATGGCTGACACTGCACCTGAAAGTGTATCAGAAAAAAATACCACTCCAAAGGATGCAGAGAAAACACTATCCACAGAAACATGCAAGTCAGTCAGTCTATCTTCAAAATCTGATGGTAAGACTAGCAAGGAGGACAGTCAAGTCAAGAACACTCCTGAAACCACTGAGAGCTGTAAAGATGAACAAACCAGAGTTTCTGCGGATTCAGAGAAGACAGAGCAGAATAACAGCCAACCAGCACCAACTCTGTCTGTTTCTGCAGAACCAGAAACACCTCAGAGCGTACCATCAGAGGAGCCAAAGCTGTCAAAACCTGTTGTAGAAACGAGCAGCTCCAGTCATCCACCAGCACCAACAGAGGCTGCTCCTGTGGATGTTCCTCCTCTTAAACAAGGTACTGATGAAAGTGAATCATGCCTTGAGTCAACCTCAAAGGAGTCCAGCTCACTCACTCCCAGTTCACTGGAGGTACAATCTTCTGCATTTGATGCCTTGGACTCTGACGTCCCAAGTCCTGAATCTGTTCAGTTAGATGCTAGCTTTTCTTCTCCTCTCTTCCAATCTGAACAGCCTACTGGATCAGAAATTAGCTCTTCCATTCCGGCAGCACAAAGCTCTTCATGTGGTTACATTCTGCCTGATTCTGGTTCGCAGATCAGCCCTAGTCCTTCACCCTCAAGCTCTACTATTCTTTCCAGTCCAGCAGAGACCATATCTTCTAATGTTGCGCCTGAAAAGTTGAGCTTAGCTCTAAATTCCAGCATATTGTCCCCAAATGCACAAGAAAATGTCACACCCTTAGCTCAGTCAGTTGAGTTTATCCAAGCTCAACCAGATTCTATTTCCCAATTGATGTCATCTGAGACTCCTTCAGCAGTAGACTATACATGTGTGGAACCTGATATTTCTCTAGATGCATGTGCTACTGCTTCAGAGCCCAACACAACCTCCACTACTAAGATAGGCTCTGAAGAATTTCCTGCACCCTCCGAAGAATATGTTCCTGAATCAGAAAACAAATCTGCTCCACAGGTTGTTGGAGAGGAATCTGAGGTTCTCGGATCAGATGTCAAAGCTGATAGCACACCTCCTAGCCTTAGCCCTTCATCACCTGAGACATGTTTACCTAATGTAGCTGATCTGGAAAGTAAATCCATATCTGATCAAAATGAGATGGTTACTTCTACATCATCCACAGCAGATTCTTCTTTTGAGATTTCCCTGGCAGAAACAACCTCTCCTGTCCATCCAAATGTAACCCCTAATGCTTCCCAGGCAGATGTAACTGCATCTCCTCAAGATCCACCAGAACAAGTGACCCCTCCCACCAAGCCTCACCTTACAGAACCTGCTACCCCCTATCCTGCTGAAACAGCACCAAGCTCTTCTCAATGCTCTTCTTCTCTAACTGAGTCAGTTGGATCAGTTTTGTCCCCTGAGGCCGAGAAAACACTGTCTACATTGCATAGCTCCTCAGATACTAGCTCTCTTCCACAACAGGTTACAACAGAAACTTGTAGTCCAACTGAGCCTACCTCAAAAGACCCAACTAATCTGCCATGCAAAATACCTGAATATGTGACTTCTGAAACTCAACCTTCAGAGCCAGCTGTACCTGCTGAAAATAGGAATATGGAAAGTCAGAATGAAGTAAGTCAAGAGCCTGAAATAGCAGATCCTGCTGAGAGAAAAGCTGACGATACTGAGGCCACAAATAAGGTTAATAAAACTACTGCACAGGAATCAGCCTGCAGTGAGAAAATAAATGACCAAGTAAGGCAAAATAACTCCTCTGAAGTGCCGGAGGTCACATCAGGTGAAACTGTTTCTCCATCACCGCAGTCAAAGCAGCCAAAATCAAGCCAATCCCGCTACCAGTCATCAACAGCCAATGTGCTCTCAAGCAGCAACCTCAGAGATGATACAAAGCTACTTTTGGAGCAAATTTCTGCAAACAGCCAAAATAGGAACGAAGCTACCAAAGAGTCTCCTGTCACTGATGATGAGAAGGAAGATGAAGCTGACAAAAATGCCATACGGGAGAAAGAAAGAGGTTTAAGGTCACTCAGCAGAGGGCAGTCGAAGTCGAATCAGGAGCGTGAGAAGCTGCTGGAGAGGATTCAGAGCATGAGGAAGGAGAGGAAAGTTTACAGTCGATTTGAGGTATGAATGCACTAACACATTGTTATTTTTACCCATGTAAATATATATTTTGTGGCCACTGTATTATATCATTTTGTGTCTCTGTTATTTTCACAGATGGCACCTTAAATGGTATCCAAGGAAAGTTGAAAGGATGAACAGTGCATACAGTATGTGTAGATGGAAGTGGAAAAAAAACCAAAACGCTGAAATGATGACATTTTCTCACCAAAGACACACAAAGGACATGAGATTTCTCAGCAGAATTTCTGCTGTCACAGCATATCAGAGGGAGGGGACCTGGATCAGTGGCACTTAACTTTAAAGGGTAAACATTTTTGTACAAATGAATGAAAACAACAAATTACATGTGCCACTACCAACAAATAGCTTTCTTCACTGTCAGTGAGCACCGCCAAGTTTCTACAAGCGTGAAAAGTACTTGGACTGAGACAATATGTGTGTGATCAAATGTTTTTACTGACTGCATGGGTAAAGTGCAATGTTAGCAGCAGGTTTCTGTCTTTCTATGATGAGGTCTGCCTTAGTAAAGCACTGGCAGCCATTACTTTAATGTTAGCTGGTTTTAAGACAAAATGTGAGTGTAATCGATGATCTAAGTAGTCTGAGTTTGTAAAGCTGTAATATATTGTAGCTTATATTATAGTGTTTGACAATCATGTTAAACAAAGATGTTGATGATTACATGTGTTAATAAGCAGAAATGTTACTGTTCTCTTGTAAATAGATTGTAGCATTAATTCTCTGTAATCTGAATCAAACATGAAATTGTTATGATGAACAGACCTAAATTTTAAACAAACTGCAACTTAAACATATTTGTATTCCATTTAAATAATTTGTATAAAACAATTATAAGAAAATATGGAGGTTAGTGAGAAGAAATTGGGTTATTTTTTGTAATTTGGTGGAACCTGCCCTTTACTTATCTGTGAAAAAGTGCCTTTTTAAATCAAAAACCTGTCATACATGTAACCAAGAAATTCTGAAGCTGCGTAGAATTTTAAAACAGTATGTGGAACAGCTGTGAAAGTTACTTCTATAAAGGATTTATCATACAGAAACACTTGCCATTTGTAAATAAAACTTATTCAAAATGTTCACTTGTGTGTGTGTGTGTTAACCACATCAGGGAGTGTGTGCTAATTCCCACAGGTGTAATGTTGAGCTGTTTTTCTTTACGGACATTTTGAATTGTCATAGAGGAAAGGGTGTTGCTGGCAAGATTAATTATTACTTGACTGAGATCTTTTCCACTAGTATGGCATGATAGTCAGCCAACATGTTCATACCATTCGTTCTGTCATTTACACCTATGCTTTTCCTACTGTAACATGTTAACCAACACCTTGGTTAAAAAGCATCTAATCTTTTTTAATCATCCATAATGACGTCATCAGTTTAATGATTAATAAGGTCATAAATACCTATCAAATAAGATATCTGATTTATGACATATTTAAAAGTCAACTGCTAAACGTGAATAATTGGATAAGAGTATAAATCTTTTGTCTTTTCCATCTCATCTATGGGACTATCTTGTACTTTATTCCATAATATAATATTCTTTCAGAGATGTGTTACGCAGATTTTGTGATGTATGGTAGATGATCAAATAATTACATAATGTGGGATCACGTGTACCTTCATAACATCTTAGGGGTCACATGTCATGGTAGTATCAAATTATGACTTCTTCGTCCTGTGACTCTCAAACCTCTTTAAGAAGACTCATCGCTTTCATGAGTGCCTCACCACAATGACATTCCTCTAGCACCACCCTCAGGCCAAAAGTGTCAATTACTGCTACCATGCAAATCCATGAACCCATGAACATGTTCATATTTACGCACACATGCAAACCGTTTTTTGGCCTTTTACCTTCAGGGATGTAAGCAGACAGAATTAGCTTTTCTTTAATCTATTAAGCAACTGTTTTCTGATGTGAGCTGAGCATTACAGTCTCACATGGCTGCTAATATGATGCATGTTCCTAATCTTGCTCAATTACATGATCCATTAAAGCATTTAGGGCTATTTTGGCCTTCAAACATCCATTAGGTTACAGTAATCAACTTGATAGAAGTTATACGAGATCCTGAAGACTATGATCTCCCAAGCTGAATAATGAAGATTTCATTTTTATTTGCACTTGTACATTATTTGTTTTCATCTGTGTATGTGCAAGAGGTGTGTCCTACTCCATGACATATTTTATATTACAAGGAATAAAATATGTTCAGTCAGTTTATTTCCACAATTTTAAAGAAAACTTTGGGTTTCTCCACTGGGAGGTCAAAGGTCACAGCATACCTGAGGCTGACTGGGTTTCAGTGTGTTGGTCAAAAGACCATTTAACCAATTTATGACAATACAGAATCAGCTATTATTGAACTGATGCATGCTATTTAACTTAAACTGATTTTCTTAACGTGGTTGGACGTCTCTTGCTCAACACTATGAAACCGATTAAGCTCTCACTGTGAATGAAATTGTCACATGCTACAGTGCGTCGGTTATGAAAGAAAGACTCCTATGCTTCCTAAGAAACAGTGGGCCTCTTGTCTGCAATTGTTGCTTTACCTCTGCCACTCACAGACGTCTTGATAAGCTCTTGCTGAATTACACTAATCTTTAAAGAGCCTTCACTGCCTGAAATAAAACAGGTTTGAAGAGAAAACTCATGCTCTGAAGAGTAGTTTTAGCCCGTTTGATTGATTTTTTTGTTGTTTGCTGGGGATCAGTGTAAGTTTACATTAGAATGGCTTACACACTGAGGAGAATGTACCACATCACAGCATTCGCCTGGTATGCTTTCGTTGTGAAGAGTCTCGCTGCTAAGGATGGAGAAGAGTTACCACCAGGAATATTTGTCTATGGAGGACCCTGGAAGTACCTCACGTTTTTGAATTTAGTGAGTAAATCATATGTATAATAATTGTAATTATAATACATTTATAGTTTAGAATTGCACTTAGTACATTTAGTAATTACAATACATTTTTGCCAAAGAATATACCTTGCAGATATTAAAAAGGATAGTGGAAAACTGTAATGTTGCTTTTCATGTTTCAGTTATTACAAATGTTATTCTTTGGACTGGCGACAGTAAGTGATCTGCAACTTGGGAAGAAGTCCAGGAGCACTCTGAACAAATGTAAAGACCTTCTCTTCTCTGTCTTTGCTTTCCCTGTGGGAATGGTGAGAATCATACTTTTGAAGAACATACATTACTTACATTCATAAAATATGAAGCATTCTGGATAATTAAATCTCTGTTCTGTGTACTTGTTTAGTTTGTTGTTCTACTTTTCTGGACGATCTTCGCCTACGACAGAGAATTAGTCTACCCTGCTACTATTGACACCTTCTTCCCGCCCTGGATAAACCATGCTATGGTCTGTATACTGCATTTTTTTTATCATTTTGTCTCTTTTTGGCTCAGATTGAAATAATCCTGATTTTTCTCTCATGAGCCCTCACACATAACGAGTTGTTCCACATGGTTTTCTCAGCACACGTTTGTCCTTCCTGTTTTATTTGGAGAAGTCTTGGTGCAGCCTCACAGCTACCCACAGACAAAACATGCGCTGGCAGCATTAGGAGTTGTGGGCCTGTCTTACTTGTTTTGGTAAGTGCTGAGTCGACATAAAGACAAATCATGACTAAACATTTCCAGGCTTTAATAGTTAACACACAAATATCACAGTGTTTTACAAAATGTAATTCCTTCCTAATATAATATCCTTTGTTTGAAGCTGACTGGATGTTTCAGCTATATCTTAATGCAGATAAAAGCAAAAACATAGTGTCTAAATAAGTGTCTATGTTCCTTCTGTAACCAGTCTGGACTAGTCCTGTGCAGGAGTGCCTTTCAGTTATTGATGCAAACAGCTTCAGGGGTTAAAGCTTCTGTTGAACCTTTGATAGCTCTGAGCGTGTCAATCTTACAATCAGTGTCCTCAGTGAATATTTGCACAAACCATACAGGTTGTCTGAGACAGTAAAAGATGATCTAACAGATACAGTGACACCATTTCTTTTCCTTTCTCTCTCTTTCTTTCTAAATATGCTCCGCAGGATTATATGGGTGTACTTGTCAGTTGGGATTTGGGTGTATCCCCTTCTTGCACACTTCAGTACAGCTGGTCTGGTGGGCTTCTTCTTTTTCAATATGTCTGTGGTGACCTTGCTCTACATGCTAGGGGACAAGCTCAATAGCCATGTCTGGAGTAAGAGACAAGTAAGTTTGTTCCACCAGAGACAATCAGAGGATCACATAGTCTTTTGTCTCTAATCTCTCTCTTTGACCTCTCTTTCTCTCATGTCTCCTTTAGGTAGATTAAGGACGGGAACAAAATGACAGCCAAAGCAAAGTAGTTCAACCTCTCAGCCACAAAAAAACAGTCAGACAGGGACCCCCCCAAAGCAAGAATTCCTAGCTTTTGAAAGAAGAGCAAACACATTGTTTGTTTTACAAATGAAGAATGAATTTTATGAAGAATAAAACACTCATTTAAATACACTCAGGGGTTTTGCTGCTACATCCTTTGTTGTTATGGAGTCTAATGTTTGTAATGTCTGAGTGACTTCACCGACTTTATGATTTTTTTCCCATTTGTATTACCATTGCATTAGTTCAATTGCTTAACTGCTGTCTAACTACTACTGTTTGACATTTAACTAAAGTTACTTTCAATTGAAGCCACAGTAGCTGCTGTTACTGTCTATATAAAAAAAGGATTCATTGCTCTCTGCACTGCCCTACAACAGCTGAACACTTGTGTCTCTGAGGTAAATGTTCCAGTTCAGCTAAACAAAGGGGTATATAGCATTGCACAATGCTCAAATAATGCCAATTAATCATTTCAAGGCTAATAATGCAAATTACACTAAGAGCAGAGGTAATATTCCTGTTTCTATGTTTTTATCTTGTGTGTTAGTTTTCTGATAGCAAAATAAAAGTTGAATGTAATAATTCTCTAAGCACTATTTATCCTTAGTCATTACCACTGTCATCTTTGACCTGAACAAAGTGCATATTTTTCCATTAATCATGGAGTATCTGGAGGGGTTGCAAGTTTATGTTGACTTGTGGTAATCCAAAACCCAACACTCAACAGCCTTGCTGTGATAGCTTCACAAATCCATCAATATATCCAGGTACAGCTGTTCCTGTGGTTTTGTCCGCTAATTACTGTAACTGGGACATTTTTTTAAAGGAGCTCATCCACCACGCAAATCTCTGTAGCCTTTAAGATGGTGCAGATAGTTTGGATCTGCATCCACCAATCCAACTGAAAGGATTTTGGCCAATAAATGCAAATCCTCTTCACTCAGATCCTTCTGTTGAAAAGATAAATGTAAAATATTTTATCTCTATTATTGTAAAGAATTGCTGCATTTATCTTAGGAAAAAAACTCACCTTTTTGTTGTTGGCAGATGATTCAGCTACATGTGATTTTTGAGGTTTATTTCCCTGTTGGACACAATAACATTACAGAAAATCACACCTTGTTTCCTACTTTCTTACTGTGGTCACTTCCTCTATCAGTTATAGTGCAGCTGTTGTTTGTTTTTGTCTTTAATTTGTTGATTTATGTCCTATTCTTTATCAAGATTACATTTTAAAACAGAGCCTGGCATCATGCTCTAGAGAAACACTGTAAAGGTTGACATACCTCTTTGAGTCCTTTTGAAAAGCACATTATGATGAAGAGAAGGCCAGCAACGATCTGAGGATGTGAAAATAAAACACCAGTCAGGTTTCCACAATGTAGGTCACAGTTGTCGGCAAACAAAACCTTCAATTAGTTGACTCTAATGCACTCTCAGAACTAAAAGACATGTAAATAATATGTAAAGGTTTTTACTTACACTCAGCAGGTGAAACATTTGTATTTCTTCTTGTTCAGTCCTGCATGTGCCCTGATTTGTAGCTCACTGCTGGTGAAATAGGTTCCTCCTGCTCTGAGACAACAGACCACAGTGCGTAAGTCACCAGAGGAAAACACCCATGAAGAACCAGCTGCACTGGATACACTGCATTTTAAGACGCACAAGACTTGCAAGATGGTAATCAACAGCCAAATGTGTTGTTACGTAAATGTCTGTATAAAATAGGCTATTGTTGCCTCTCAGTGTTAGTGTAGTTTCCAGTTTTGACTGCATCTCTCTGACACGTGCAAATAACAATTACAGAGGATCACGACTGCCTCGTGATCTATGCTTTCACATTGTAACGCAACAATGAGAAACACTTGGAAAAGTTTACCCACTTGTTTTTTGGAATTCCAGTTACAAATGATATACGTTGAAGGTGTACTCATGAAGTAAGCAAATCAGGCTCTGACGTATATTTATAGGTATTCCTATTTTAGAACAACAGTTTACTGGTTTTAAATGCAAAGATCCTGCCGTGACAGATTTTTTAAAAAGACTTTACTCATTGAACTGGCACCACTAAAGAACTCTGTATGGTGACTCTCTATTTAAATTTTAATAGTTATGAAACACCAGGACTGAATGTATTTAATTAGGGTTACTCATGTACAATACCTGAGTACAGTTGTGAGGTACTTTTATTTTATGCCACTTTATAGTTTTATTCGATCACACCTAAGTAAAGTTTGGATCCACATTTTATCTGATAGTTATAGCTTGGAATTGTGAGACAAAATATGATGAATCTATGAAAAAAACTATTAAACTACCAATGTTTCTACAACCAAAATGCAAAATTCATATTCTTGCATCAGAAATATACCAAATAAATACTGCTTGATATATGACTTCATTTTCTGATAAAGTAAAATTCCTAGGGGCTGTATTTCAGCATTAGCAAGTACTTTTGCTTTGAAAACCTAATCAATTTTGCTGACTTTTGTAAATATGCTTAAGACAAATGTTCAAAACTTTTGCTTGAATGTTATATTGCTTATTACACTTAAGTCAAGAATGAGACTACCTTTTTCCACCACTGTGAAACACCTGATAAAATTGTGGCAGGGTAATGCACTATTGGTTTTGTTTATCACCTCCACCAGAGGGGGGCAAAGGTGTCTAAATATTATATTGTTGTACCACAGAGGGCTTTTCTAGATATTCCTCGCTAGACAGACTAGACAGCATGTTTTGTATGACATAGTTGAAGTAATCACGTTTATATGCCTAGTTTCTCTTTTTCACTAAAAAGGTGATCGTGTAAATGAGTGAATTTCATTTTCAACCAAATTCCACCAGAGGGAGCTAAATGTTCCGTAGACCACATTATCTTATTTCCCACGTTAGGTTGACTAACACACTTTGGAAAAAGGGAAATAAGGGGCAGCAGATAAGTTCCAGATCCTTCCAGTGAAACTATAGATAAGGCGAACAAATTTTAAATAGATCAAATATAGTTATTATATTGAAAAGTTATTAATATTGTGATATGTTTAATTTGAAAAGTATTGATTTCATCTTGTAGGTTTTAATTATAATGCTCTTTTGCGTATATGTTATAACTTTTACCACTTTACCACTAGTATGTTGGAGCATATTCAAATGTTGGGGGATGTTTTTTATAACATATGCATGTTTCTTGTTGTAATTAAACTTTGAATCTTTAAATTAAATATAGTTGATAACAATCTGACCACCGGGATCTTTAACCAAATGTATGCTCACAATTACTTGATTTTTTTTTTTCGTGGTTAGAGGTTTATGTGTATACAGTATGCAGACAGCATGCACATAAACATACAAATATATATGGCTGCGAAAGGACGCATGCGCGTGTGGGGCGCACATCTAGAACACTGTAGACGCGTCGCGACGTTTCTTCGCCTCCATGAAGTAAAGTGTCTGTAAAAGCAATGACACTTCCGGTTAAATAAGTACGCTTTCAAAATAAAGGTAAACACGTTTACCCTTAAACCACGCAGCACGAATAAAACACTTTATAAACAAGGTATCTTATCATTACGACACATCTTCAGATTATTCCGACCGTACTCTCAGTATCTAGTGAAACTGCGATGTAGAGTTGAGCTGTATTAGACGCAGAGCCTGATTGTAATTTAAAGCGAGTTTTATTTCTAATGGGTAAAGCTGACATTCAGTGTGCATCAACGCTAACTGGACAGCTCCTCGGCAGCACCGTACAGCAGTTGTTGACAGACGACTGGAGTAGAGGGACTGGACAGGAATTTTACAACTAGCTGACAGTTGGCTTTTGATATTGAATACTGAAGTGTGCTGTAATGTGTGTACCTAATAGCCGGACCAGCTAGCAAGCAAAACACTGGAAGACAGTAACACAATAACATTTGGCGGGTTTGGTAAGATTTGCAATTTGGCTTTATCACTGTTTTACGAATGAAGACTTTCGTCAACTTAGACGTGGTTGCAACTTGTTAACTGCTCTCTTAAAACGTTTAAGAGTGACAGATCTTTGCTATGCAGTCACTATTCGGAATGAACTCTTTGCTAATAACATTATTATCCTGACTAACGTTAGCTTGCTAACATTACAGCAGTGTTTGAGATAGGCTGTGCTGTCATCATGTCACCACGTGCCGAACGCTTTTCTAAATGTTGTTTATTTAAATCGTGTATCATCGTTGCTAACTGTGGTACCGTTACGTTAGGTAACGCCAATTTAACTTGGCCAAGTTGCATCAGTCATGACTGATCCGTCTCGCCTGTAATCATCATGGTAGAGTACTGTCAAGAGGCGCGCGTGCTATCTTTGCACGCGGTCAAAACAACAATAATACTTCCGTTTTAAATGATTATCTTAAATCTCAGAATAAACATGCCAGTTATTATTTTTATGACGGCGAACAGTACATTTTACTCCTCCTGTTCATTAATTTTGGTTAAATTCTAACATCAACAATAGATTTCATTAAAACAGTTTAGACCTGCGCTTTAATTTGAAATTCCGGACGCCCCAAACGGAAGTGGGTTATTGAGGAGTTCGGCTAACGTATATATCTACCACCGTTAATTTCACTGTAGCTTACTTGGCTAATCTGTTTACATGTTACCTGTACAGGCACGAGTTCGTTGTATTTGTGTTGGGTTATATATATATATATATATATAATTCAGTCTTAAATACAGTAATCACGCTAACCATACGCGCGTGTCTATTTTAAGTGGCGTTGACGTTAGTAATGTTATTTAGTTAGCCAGAACGTTATTTGGCTTCCTTGCTAGGTGACACCAAATGAAGTGTGTCCTGAAACCAAAAGTACGGATCTCTGAATGTTCTCTGTTTGGTTACATTAGTCTCCCTCGTTTTCACAGAGACGGGGATCCTGCTGGAGTGTATAACGTAGCCAAAGGGGAGAGCTACAATGCTGTGCTGGGGAAATGCCTCCTACGGACAGTTGGGTTTGGGTGGGATTGATGAGGAGATTGTGGTTGAGCCACGAAAATGTGAGTTCTTTCACGGGAAGCAAGTGTGTGATGTGGGGTGTGGCCACAGGCACACGGCCTTCCTGCTAGAGGATGGGACTGTATACACCTGTGGCTGCAATGACCTAGGGCAGCTGGGACATGAAAAGTCCAGAAAGAAACCAGGTTAGTGATCTTTGATTATTTCATTTGCCATTATTTATTATTCTACGGTTACACGGGGGAAAGTCACTCATTGCTTTTCACTTTGCCTTCCATCAGAACAGGTTGTGGCTCTGGATGCACAGATCATAGTGGCGGTGTCATGTGGGGAGTCCCACACACTTGCCCTGAATGACAAAGGCCAGGTTTTCTCATGGGGCCTGGGTTCAGATGGGCAGTTGGGCTTAAATAACTTTGAAGAATGTGTTCGTGTGCCTAGGTAAACTCAGCAATATTTTGATGATACAGATTTTTTTTTTTCTGTCATTGCTGTCTTAACAAAGAGACTTGTAATTACAAAAGGTTCATTTATCAGCATGTGTTGTCGTAATATCAATAGAATGAATCCCAGCGCACGTGATGGGATTTACTTTTAAAATTTCTTAATGAAAGACACTTTCACAGTTTTATCACTTCTTTCTCTGTAAAACCCTAGAAACATCAAGAGTTTGTCAGATGTACAAATTGCTCAGGTAGCCTGTGGGTATTGGCATTCCCATGCACTTTCAAAAGGTGAGAATGGTTTTTAGCTATATAATTTAAATTTAGTCACTCAGCTTATTACATTGTCCACATGTTAAGAGATCCTATATGATGTCTTTTTCACGTCACAGGAGGCCAAGTCTTCTCCTGGGGTCAGAATCGATACGGACAACTTGGCCTGGGATTGAATGGACAGAGCATATCCACACCCCAGATCATTCAGTCTCTGCAAGGCATTCCTTTTGCCCAGATATCAGCTGGTGGTGCTCACAGCTTTGCCCTCACACTCTCAGGAGCGGTGTTTGGTTGGGGGCGCAACAAGTTTGGTCAGCTGGGTCTCAATGACAGCAATGGTGGGTAGTCAAAAATCAGCAAATACTTGTGAGTTCAAGCGCTCGACTCTAAATGTCAGAATGTCGTTTTCAGATCGGCCTTTCCCAGCCCTGCTGAAGTCCCTGAGATCGCAGAGGGTGATTTACATCTCCTGTGGAGAAGATCACACAGCTGCACTGACCAAGTTAAGTTATATACTTTTTGGTTATTTATTAAATCTATAACGTGATGTGTGATCAGAAATGGTGGCTACATTAATTTAGATTTTTTCACATTTTGACCAAAATGTAAAATTATATTATACTGGACAGCCCTACTGCTGAGATCTGGGGTCACTAGGATTCCATGAAACATCACCATGCAATGGATTCATCAGGGCTAAACGTCTAGTTTAGAAGTGAGGATTTAAGTCGAGCAAATCTCATTTGTTTCATTTTTAATCTTTGTATGGCATAATTATGCTAAGTGTTGAACCAAATAAATACATAGATGTTAAGGTCATCACTTTTACATTCATATTAATGTTCCCTTACAACGACCACATATCTGCCATTCAGCTGGTAAGTAGTGCTGTCAGGATTATTATGAATGACGGACATAATTTTCACGAGATAACAAGCTGCCTGGCTTGTGGATGAAAAAGGTTTATTTCCTGTGTAGGTGCCCAGAGTACAGTAAAAGTTTCAGTGGTGGGCTGAAGTTGTAGAGGACGGCCCCTGCTTTAAGACTTGCATGTTAAAACATACCTTGTGACAGGGATGCTTGTTTTCCTTCTAATGAATAACTAGATAGAAATCACTAACGCAGTAGCTTTCCACATGCATTCTCAGCCTGTCCCAGCCCTGTAGTCTGCGGTGTCTGCCAACATTTTGGTCCTGCACTTATCTCGTTCTCGGGAACAACTGGTGTTACTGCTTTTACAGGAAGGAGGTGTGTTTACATTTGGAGCAGGAGGATACGGACAACTTGGACATAACTCTACGAACCATGAAATCAACCCGAGAAAAGTGTTTGAGCTCATGGGAAATGTAGTTGTGCAGATTTCATGTGGAAGGTAAAATTTTGCTCGCATACTGTAATATTAAATGATCAGTTGAGAGATAATTGCACTTTGATGAAATGTCATTAATCAAAGTATTTTTCAAATTGCTGTGAAAATACCAGGCAGCACACGTTGGCTTTCACGCCCTCCTCTGGAAAGATGTACTCATTTGGGCTTGGTGGTAACGGGCAGCTTGGTACTCGCTCCACATGCAACAGAAAAAGCCCCGCACCAGTCAAAGTCCCTATCGTCAACTCCAGCACTTCAACGGATGCAGGTGAGACACAGTCAGTAAAGCTGCTTTAAGTATTTACTGAGGAATAGACAGCTGAATGAAACAAAAAGAACATAGCAGCAAAGATTTCTTGTAATTTTTTTTACAGTTATATAATAGTTTTTCATGTCTGATGAAGGAAAATCCAACATTTCAAGGTTTTTGTTGAATCAGTGGTATCTGAAATAGTCCAACAAGAGTATTACTAGATGGATCTGTAAAATGATATGTTGTATTTCTGTCTATATGCTGCATTTATTCGTATACTTATTTCTTCTATCTCATTATTTCTCCTTTATATCTTGCTTTTATCATATTACATTGCAGACGTGGAGGAGGGCTGCTGTTTGAAGAGGATTTATGCAGGAGGAGACCAGAGCTTTGCTCACTATTTCACTGCCAATGTAAGTCTTCAGAAATAAATGGCAATACATATCGAAGCCTGTCACTTAGGTGTCTCAAAGATGCTTTCACATTTTCAGTTAATCACATTTCTAAATTTTGTCAACAACCCGTAGATTTTGTATTTATTAATATCTTTAGCTTAGATTAACATAAGTACATACTAATCTTTTAATACTTTTGTTAACTTTAACATGTTTTGTTGTTATAGAAGCTCCAGAACACAGACGACGTGAGGATACAGGACCCCTGCAGAAAGATTTGCACCTTAAATGAGACCATCATACAGAAATGGTTGAATCACTCACCAGGAAGACTCCCAATAGAAGTATCCAAGTAATGTCCTCTCTTCACAAGAACCAAGAAATTACTGGAGTTATTGCCAGTTTTAGTTAACTGTAGATACATTTTTACACGAAGGTCATGAAGATTTGTTTGTGTACAGTAGTTACACTAATTATTTGCCTTTTATGATTCCTTTAGTGAGATTGACCTCGTGTTCTCCTCAGCAAGCTGCCTCAATGGATCCTTTCTGTCAATGAGGTAATCCCACTTTACTTGAGGTGCACTTTCATCTACAGTCTGGTTCTGCAGTCTATTTCATTAGCGTCCCAGCAGTATAAGACCTGCTCCCAGGTCATGCTCTGACTGTTTGACTACTGTTTTACCCTCATCCTATGGTCTCATAATAACAGCCTATCTCTATTTTCCACAGTCATCCAGATCATTACAGTACCAGCAGCAAATGTTCAGGGGTGGATATGAACACGGCTCGCCTCCTGTTTCACAGAGTTGTCCAACAGGATCACCCTGAGGTCACGCAGCAGGTCCGTGGCCATGAAGTGCTGTCATTGTTGCACCATGTCTTTGTTTTACGTTGCTGTTGCCCATGCACCTATTGCAGCTTTGTACTTTTTATTGATCTATTTTCCAACAAGATATAGGAGGAGTGTCTGTTTGTAGTTTTCCTCCATAAAGCTCTGCCAGTGTTTGCATCTCTCCTCTCTTGCACTCTCTGCGCAAAGCCGCCCCCACTTGCCCACACGCAACATGGACGGAGACTCAGCCCACAGTACTGAAGAAGACCTGAGCCGTTTTCTCACATGAACTATGAACGATGTCTGCAAAGCATGTTCAGGCAGTGTCGGGAGTTGCCCTTTCACATATGTAGCACATGACAGGAGGTTGTCCCTGTCAGACGTGTTATCACCTGCTGAAAGTATTCTTTAGTTTAGGCTAGAAGCGGGGTCTGAGTAGTGCAGTTAGAGAACTCATCTGTAATGATGACTGGTTTTGCGTTGATCAATACTATGTGCATGTAGATGTATCCACAATATCAAGGGGAAAAAAAGTGGAAAGCAATACACAGGCAAGCAGTCATTAACCCGCCCACTCACTCACTGTGAATTCTCTGAGCAATGAAAGAAAAACAGTGATGCAGCTATCTGGAGATGGGTCTTATTACTTTTAAACTGAGAAAAGGAATGTAAACTTCCTCCCTACATTTGGACCATGGGTGTTTAGTTCCACTATTCCCTTTATTAAGAATCCCCTTATAACTGCCGTCAATGAGAAATTATTACTGAGTTAGTTAGTAGTTAGTTTAATGATGTGCTTTGAGTCCATTAGAGTCTTGTCTTCCCTGAAAGTGTCATTGCTGCACTTTGCTCCACCTTCTTGTCGTCACAGTGTGCAGTCATTAATTAGGGATTTTAACTATAACCACAACACACCAGTAAACTTTCTTCTGTCTCCCATAGATTGCTGCCAGTCTGGAGAAGAATCTCATTCCCAGATTAAGCAGCTCTCCTCCAGACATTGAAGCCCTGAGACTCTACCTCACTCTTCCAGAATGCCCTCTCTTCAGTGACCGAAAAAATTATGTGACCATTGCCATCCCTTTTGCCAAAGCAATCATCAGTATGACAGAAGCTCCGCTGAAGGTGCTAGGTAGTATAAAGAATGTTTTTGTATGCATTATTATATACTTGGTGTACTTTTTCTTTCTGATTTTCTCCTTTTTTTTGTGGATTTGCATCAGGGAACTGGTGGTCTACGTTTGAGCCCAACGCCTTCCAGCGGCTGGTTGAGCTGTACAAGGAAGTGGTGGTGTATCTGCTTCAGATGCACAAGGTGGGCATTCCCTCAGTAGAGCAGAGGATTTTCACGTGTTTCCTGGACACATCCCTCCGACTCCTGGAGATCCTGCACACGGTGAGAGATTTACTGATTTGTAAAAATCATACAGTAAATCATGCAGCACCTCCAAGAACTCATTATAACATCCATTCTTCTGTCGCTCCAGGTGAATGAGAAAGCAGGACAAATCATTCAGTATGATAAATTCTACATCCATGAGTTGGATGACCTGATAGACATTCGAAATGACTACGTCACATGGATTCAGAGGCAGATGTACCCACTGGTGAGTCTGGTCAATGTCAGTTCTATGATTCACGCTGTTACGTGTGACTACACGTAGATGTCAGTATGAACTCTTTGTTTGTGCCTCTGCATCCTCAGGGTCATGATGGTGTGGTGACTCTGTGCAGATATCCCTTTGTGTTTGATGCCCAGGCGAAGACCACACTGCTTCAGACAGATGCTGTCATACAGATGCAGGTCAGTTGCAGTAAATCATTCAAATAAAGTTTTTTTTTGTTTGTTTGTTGCTTTTTTCCCCCCTCAATGACATTGATAACACTCTATTGAATGCTGTCAACTTTTTTTTATCATAATTTCAGCTCTTAACATTTATCAGTTCCTCATTATATTCATAGATGGCAGTGGACCAGGCACAGATGCAAAACTTCAACTCCATGTTCCTGCCAGCAGTGGAGTCTGTCAACCCGTGCCTCATCCTCATCGTTCGGAGGGACAATATTGTCGGAGATACCATGGAGGTCCTCAGGAAGTCCAAGAATGTTGACTACAAGAAACCGCTGAAGGTACTTTCATTGTTATAATATTTTTAACTGATAGTGGATCAAATGGCTGAAGTGTACAGTTTGTGAAAGGTGCTGCTCATACTGAGGAACCTATTGAAAAGTAAGTGACTCTGCAGTTCCCCTCAGCTCTACAGAGTGTTTTAGTGTCTTTCAGCCTGTTTTGTGTTCTTTTGGCCTTGAACATTACTGTTTTGGTTCAGTCTCACAGCAGCAGGCAGCTTTCAAAGAAAGCTAAAATAGTCACTGTATGTTATGCTACATTAGTGACTAGTGAGCCAACATGTGAACATATTGGACCATATAACTGTGGTTGTTGGTGGAAACCAAAGTAGACCTAAAATGAGAGTAATTATGGTAATTACTTATGGATATGTGCCATATCAACATTATAACAGTAACAGTATCAGTGTTATACTTGTGTTGAGACATAAGGGGTCCTGCTATTGGTCAAACGTTTGCAACATTCATGGCAGGTGATTTTCGTGGGAGAGGAGGCCGTCGATGCCGGAGGCGTCAGAAAGGAGTTCTTCCTGCTGATCATGAAAGAGTTGCTGGATCCTAAATATGGGATGTTTCGTTACTATGAGGAGTCCAGACTCATCTGGTTTTCCAACAAGGTACCTGCTGTGTGATTCACTTTTATTTGCTCGCGGTGCTGATTACTGGCTATATTATAGAGCAGGGGAGTAAATTGACATTATTTATATACGTGTCATTGTTTCCTTGTTGTAAAGGCTGCATTAGCGATGTGATTTTCTCAACTTGGTGGACGGGTCTGAAAGTACCAAAAATCTCCTCTACAATTGTTACAATATCCATTTATTTGGTTAAAAATAAAAAAAATGGATTTGTCCATATGTAACCGGTGGCTCTCCTGTTGACGGCGACTCTGCGTTGTGTTGTGCGAGGAACTCAGGCCACCGGTGTTTTTGGAGACGATCTCCGTTTATTTACACCTGACAGTGAAGTGCAATACAAAGTCCTCCATTAACTGTGACACTGTACAACTCGTGCCCCTACACAAATTAAATAACAAAATGAACTTATATACATAAATTAGCATGAAGGAGACTGCTAACAATCCAACTTACCTCTCCCATGGATACGCTAGCAAAAAAGGGGAGAGTTACGGCGGGAGACACCCCTTTATATGGAGGGGGTGACCCCGAAATGTGTACGTAGGGGTACAAAGTTGAGCATCAACCGTTCCACAGTAACTATGGAGGCCTAAACATGTCAGGTTTTTGTGTAATTTAAAACAAATTAATTTATAACCATGTAATATTATTTCAAAAGAAAATAAATGGTGTACATTTAACCCTGTTACACATATCTCCCAGCCATATTTAGTGCACTCTAAACACACTCAGTAATGAGGTCATGGAAGTCAATGCCATATTTTTTGTACTGTTAACCAGGTGAGGTCTGAATTTGGAGTTTTAAGAAAAGCATTAGTCAGTAAGTAATTGGAGGAAAACATAGAGTCTTAATATGTGCTTAAGTTTATTTTCTTGTAGATAAATGAATGTATGAGACACATTAGCTCTGCCTTGTACAAACTGTATGACCATCGTTGACGGTCTTTTTCAGACTTTTGAGGACATTGACTTGTTCAACCTCATTGGGGTCATCTGTGGTTTGGCCATCTACAATCTCACTATCGTGGAGCTCCACTTCCCTGTTGCCCTTTATAAGAAGCTCCTGAAGAGGAAGCCAACACTTGATGACCTGAAAGAGCTAATGCCAGATGTGGGAAGGTCAGATCAAGGAACCGTCATCTGAGTTTCCCATTTAACATGTCCATGAATGTCAGTTCACCTTGGTATTTTCCTGACTGCATCTAATATTGAATCTTTTTAATGCTGCGTTTAATTACCATACAGAGTGCTAACTGGATGATGTCACACGTGTACAACAAATCTCTGTTGAGTAAAATATTTTAAATTATGTCTATTTGTGTCTCCTCTTCAACTAGGAGTCTGCAAATGTTACTGGACTACACAGAAGATGACCTGGAGGAGACCTTCTGCTTGAACTTTACAGTATGATTCTGAGTTTCTGTGCTTCATGAAGTGTGAAATAAATCGTTGTGATATCTGGTTGTCTTGTCAGCTAAATCTAAACACTCTTTTTCAGATCACAGAGGAAAACTATGGTGCTACAGAGGTCTTGGAACTAGTACCTAATGGTGAAGACATCAATGTTAATAAATCAAACAGGTACACTTTCTCTGCCCCCCTGTTAACCAATAGAGGATGTTACATAAAAGAATTGTTAGGAATTTATGGAAATAGGCATATTAACTATCGAGTTAGATAAGATTAATACCACTCTCTTATCTGTACAGTACCATGTTAGCTTAGCTTAAAGACTACAGTTTCCACCTGCCACATCTATAGCTCATCAGTTTTCATCATTTGTATCATCTGATCAAAGGTTGACGTATAACAATTACAAATTTTCAGGAAACATGAACGTTTCCTATAATGTCAGACTATTTCATTAAGAGTTTAGTGAAGTTCCTCTGCTTTAGTTTTCCAAATCTTTAACTCGTAAATTGTTCTAACTCATCCTGAAACTCTTTCACAGCTCCTTCATTGTTTAGTGGACAAAAATGCCTTAACTTTTACATGAATTCCTTTTTTCTTCCTGTAGGCAGGACTTTGTCAATGCCTATGTAGACTACGTTTTCAACACTTCAGTGGCTCCGCTGTTTGAGTGCTTCTATGCAGGCTTCCACAAGGTCTGCGGTGGAAAAGTTCTTGAGCTGTTCCAGCCAAATGAGCTGCAAGCCATGGTGATTGGCAACACTAACTACGACTGGACAGAGCTCCAAAAGGTCTGGTTTCAGATAGAGATTAATGGAAATATATTACCAACTATTCTTTCCACCTTTGTTATGGAATCTTAGGCATTTTTTTGTTTCAAAGGAAAGTATATTATCGCACTGTCTGCTAAGTCTAATAGACCAATTTTGTTTTTATCCTTCAGAGCACTGAATACAAAGGGGAGTACTGGGCAGACCATCCCACCATCAAGCTCTTCTGGGAGGTGTTTCATGATCTTCCTTTAGAGAAGAAAAAACAGTTTCTGTGTAAGTGTTGCCCACTTGCTTTAGCTGTTTAGTCCTGTTTGATGTTTAGCTGGGAAAGTAAATCTATTTCTCTTTGTCTCTGTAGTGTTTCTCACAGGAAGTGACCGCATACCCATCCTGGGCATGAAGAGCCTGAAGCTGGTGATCCAGCCCACTGGTGGAGGGGAGCATTATTTACCTGTTGCTCACACCTGCTTCAACCTGCTGGACCTGCCCAAGTACACAAGTCTAGAAACACTCCAGGAGAAGCTTCTACAGGCTATAGATCACAATCAAGGCTTTAATCTTGCCTGAAAACACACAGAAATGCCTCGAACGCCATGTCCAGAATGTTGGTGACAACCGCATTCCCAAATATTTAGTTTGGTAGACTTGAATTCTGCTGTAAGAAATGAGCACTGGGTGGAAAGAGATGACCACATGATACTAGAAACAAATAAGAGTTGGATGTCTAGACTTTCACGTAAATATTGACTTTGATTTTCCAGCTTCTTTTTTTTTTTCATGCCATTACAGTACCTGATGCCCTATCACAAGACCATTTTAAACATTTGATATTGCTCTTGTAGATATGCTTTGATTCATGTTTGGATATGACAAGTATGATGAAGCAAACTACTGGTAATTCAACACAGGGTAGGCATACAGCAGCATAAACACCTGTAAAATATAACAAAATGCAGTAGCACTACCTTTCTGAAGCTTACAGTGTAATGTAAAAGTCACATTATGTTTTTCTTAAACAATTTAGAAAGACAAACTATAATTGAGTCCAGACACTGTGGTCTCAAAATGACCAGATTCAAATCAACTCCTCTAACAGGGTTCAACCAAAATATTTACATTTTAATATCCACCGTGGTGGTAGATTCTGCATGGCTACTGCAATGAATCATACTGTATTTTACAGGAGTTGGTGATGTTGTGTCCACCCCCCTGTGCATTAAATGTTTGAAACCGGACATTGAAAACTAACTCTTTATGTTTGACATAAGTTCTGTTGTAACATATGATTGAGAGCAGTGTGAAGCGTTAGAGTGGATTCTCTTGGCTGTAAGCCTTAAAACAATCCACAAATAAATACAAAATACAGCCACTGAACTAAATGAGTCATTTTGGGGATAAAACAGTCTATAGTAAGTAATTTATACATGAAACCGCTTAAAACAGAAGGTGGCTCCCTAGCAGTGATGTGTACTCTGCAGCATTTAGACCACTCCACTATAAACAAACATTTTCAGTTTTAGATTTTATGAAAAGGATGAATGGGCATTAAATGTGGCCTAGTTTAGCAATAATTGAACTAACTTATCATTACATCATGATTGATTGTGTTGACCCATTACCTTGTTAAAAACATCTTTAGCAACAAAGTTTAGTTCAGCTTTACATTTTAATGATATTCTGTACATGTTAGCTCAAATGCACATTTTGGACATAAAAGAAGGAAATACAGATTTTGGTGGTGTCCATACAGAGCTTGTGTTAAATTTAATGGGGCAGCTCATGGTGGACCAGCTTATAGTGGGAACCACAGGAAGGACAGCGCTGAGCGTCTCCTTCATGAAGCCAGAACCACACAATGGCAGTGTTGTCTTCCTCACCTGCAGAGAATTATATCATGATTCATGATTTTTGTACATATTCATACAGACCCACTGAATTTTGCCTTCAATGTCTATTACTTACAAAGACACCCCACCAGCCTCTTGGTTCCAATGCATGGCACAATGTGAGGGTCCTCCTTGGTGCCAGCATATTCCTTGGGCTTCAGCATACTGTAGGGGTCCTGTAATGTGAACATAAATAAGTTTAACATGTTAAGTTTGAGCACTGTGTACTTGTGTGCGAAGTAGCTTGCCTTTCCATGTTTGAGGGCCTGCAGGGCGCGTCTCTCCAGTCCAGTGGCCTGTTCTTCATCTGTTGGTATCCCTTTAAGATGATATGTCAAAGAAGCAAATGATTAATCTCAAATTAGAAATCGCATTAAGCAGTCCTATGGCCTGGCTGTGCTGCACATTGTAGTCGGGCTATCAGTCTGTTTGGGTGACAGTCAAACGGCACGTCGGCACAGCAGCCTGCTCCTGCCCTCTATCAGGAAACTGGCACCAAACCAACAAGAACCGTGCCAGAAGAGGTGGATCTATCAAGGGCCTGAGCACGAGTTGAAGTCCGAATGACCTTCATTATTTGATTCAGACGTTGTAGTCACATTAAAGGCGGAACACGGTCGCATGTCGGTGCCGCAGGGAGTTAGCAATGTCATCGCATTAAGTCACCACAAGCGGATATTTAAGTGCTGTGAATAAATGCAACGTGTGCACGTTTGACATTGTTTATCTCCTGCTTAATGAAACAGGGGTAGCTAGCTACCGTCACTTTGCAGCAGGGTCTGATATAGCGTCCACACATTACTGCGCAATAATCCAAAATATCGCCTTACTGCTACCTGAGAGGCAGCCTCGCTTCCTAAACTTAACTCCTACATTTATGGCGGACGTGAGCCGCAAATCTAGGGTAGCCTGTGGGTCTCTCTTACCGCCTTAAGACTTCACTTCGTCGGTAAACAGTCTCACCTTTCACCGTGGCCATGGCACGGACTAACGGTCCACCCACCACATTGCTCCTCAGCCGCAACGTTGTCGTACAGGCACGAAGGAGAAAGCGTCCCGCCATCGCTGTCACAGTTTCTTACACCGAGTATGACCTGACACAACTATCTGCTGGACTGAAATGACCCCGATGGCTGTCTGAATGATGGATGGTCTGACCAATAGGCGCAGACATGTGGCCGCGCTGACCAATGAGATTGAGCAGAGTGGGAACGAGGCGCAGGTGGTAAAAACTTAGAATCTAATCAAGCTTGGTGGAAATCATGTTTACATCGGCTCTGATGTTTAATTTAAAATTGCTGCGACCTTATTTCGCTTTAAACATGTGATAGAAATGCACAGAAGTATGCACTGCCTGAAACTGTCACTTCTGAATTTGGAAACAGAATTGAACTCTAAAAATGTCTACATGTTTTATACAAATTAGAGATTATATGATGAAATACTGTTTTCCCTGCTGTCATTTTGACACTGGACAGACATATGTCTATGGAAAGAGCTACAACAGCGTCCAAAGATTATCATGTGAGCAAAACAATGCCAAAACACATCAAAATAGCGTACGTGACTTCCGGACAGCCAGAAGACGCCCCTAGAGGAGACAGTCAGGAAGTTTCTATTCTTTTTGTTTTAGACGTTAAATAAACGACGTTCAAGTTACATGCACAAAAAAGTTATTACTGGACATCGACTAGTTACTTTTTTGAAATAAATAAAATGCATTAAGTTTTGCATTGAAATTTGTATTTAATTGAGGGTACAGTGGTGTACTGTATAGCATATTATCCTAGAATATATGTTGTTACGACAGCAAATTTGTCCATTCATTTAACATCAAAAATGGAGAAGGTAAAGGGAAACGAAATTTCAAAAATGAAAGTGTTTGGTGTGATTGATGCTCCTCTCCTCCAGGTGGAGGCGGTGTAGGACAAACAAACACAGGTGGTCCCGGGCTCCCCCAGGAACACCATATCGATACCGAACTTAGTGCGGGCACCCGATCGGCATAGTCCACTGCAGCTCAGAGCTCCTGAGCTCAAACCATCCTCCAGCCTCAGCCTCCCGGTAGCTTGGATTACAGGCGCGCGCCACCGCACCCGGCGAGAAAGCGCCACACTCATCAGCTGCTTGGTCTGTGTAAACGTGACGTCACCTAATCGCACAGTCACACCCAGAGATGAAACTGGACCTGCAGCGTTGAAGGCTGCATCACCTGTTCATACTTTTCTAAAATTCAGGCTCTGATAGGAAACATAACATCCAGGTTTAGCTGAGTGTTGAAGTGCTGCGCTGTTTGTCTGCCTGTTTGGTCCAAACACTCTCTGCAGTGCTGCAGTAGACTAGCAGTGCTACAAATGCTGTCGTTGTAATTATACTCAACACAGATAGGTTTCACTTTATTTTGAGCCCAGATTCACTTGAATTCAGCTCCATCTTAATAATTCGTTTATGGACTAAAAGGTTAGAAAAGGTGCTGCAGAGTCATTCATTAAAGCCGAGCTGGAGTTTAACCTTCAAATGCAGACAAACTGGCTTAGACGAGAAAACACATCAGCTGTCCGTGATCAATATTTAGATCTAATCCACCTTCTGCAATTGATCTTTT